>CM028135.1:289110000-291610000 GCA_016271365.2 Neoceratodus forsteri | reverse complement strand
CAGTTGCTAAAGTAAAAATGCATTTGCGACACTGTCGAACTTTTTGTTAGCTTTTCCCATTGACTTATAATGGAAAATTGTTTTTTGAATAACTTTTGAACCGTTTAATATTTTTTCACCAAATCTTTGAAAGGCACATCGAGGACCCCGGCCACACGTTCCCTGAAGATTTTGGGCAGGTCGCACAAACCGTGCGACCTGTAGACGTGACCATAGAATTCCAGAAAAAGCATAAATGCACACGCAGATCATGTTTAATAACTCTGCAGCCGTATATCCGACTGGTACAAAACTTGGCAGATCCCAAGGCCTATGCTTCTTGATCATGTGTTCCAAACTTCAGGCAAATCTGTCAAATGGTTGGAAAGTTATTAAGGTGCAAAATTTGGGGTTTAACATAGAAATGGCTCCTCAACCCTAACTATGATAGCACTACCGTGCTACCATAATATGTATATATATATATATATATATATATATATATATATTATAGGCAAAAAACTCCATTTAATACATTAGTTAGGGTTGTTCCACAGCGACAAAAGTGAGAAATTAAGCTGTTAGGGTTGAAAACCCCCTTGGACCCCTCCACCCCAACCGGCATTGGAGTGCGCATTGGGATACTCAGCCTAACTATCACCCCATGACATGTGTAAAGCAGCAGAAGTATAGGAGAATGGGGTGAGAGTTGGGACCCACGATCCCAATACACCCCAATGCGGTTGGGGGGTGGGCAGGGGTCAAGGGGTTTCAACAAAGGCATTCCTCACTTTGTCACTGTGGAACAACCCTAACTAATGCATTAAACAGAGTTTTTGCCTCTAATTTCCTTCTTTTGAGAATGATAACCCAGAAATAGTGATCAGAGCCAGCGGGAGCGCCGGGGCCCTCGGACCCCACGCTCCCCGCCACATGATGTGTTGTGGCATACTAACAGGGACAGCAACGCAAACAGAAATGCTAACAGTGGCGCACATGGTAACACAAGCACGAATGAGAACAGAAAGATGCGCAGCACATGGTGGCGTGAGCGAGGAATGGTCTGCCACGTGATGTGTTGTCACATAAGTAACATGGTGCCTGCAAACAGAAATGTCAATGGGCATGGTGATGTAAAGTGAAACAGTAAGATAAACAGTACTGTAGACAGAAATGGCAAAAAATAACAGAAACACAAGCACAAATGAAAGCGCAAAGGATAAAGCATGGTGGCACAGGCGTCAATGGTAAGTGAAGCGGTGCGGATCCATAGCGGAAAGGGCAACAGTAACAGTAATGTAAAGCGCACAGGCTGGTTTTCCCAAAACCTGCATTGAGAAAGACAGTGAGTACAAATAATGTATGCAAAATAATGAGTATCGGCAGAAAATGAGATCTTGGAATACTAAATACATTATATCTCAGGAACACGTCTGATGTAGAAAAAAAATTAAAAGTCATATTATTTACAACTGCCCTGGCTATTTGACCCTTAGCCCCACTAGGGGCTAAGAGATTTTCAACGAAAGTCCGTATCTCTGACCGTTTCCGAGATCACAGGCCCTGGCAAGCGCGAACGCCGTAATGTTATCCTATGGGAAAAAAAGAAAGTTCGACGCCGTAACTTTGCCTCCCTGTAATGTTTTTCACCAAACTACTGAAAGACACATCTGTGGGCTGTTGGCTGTCTTCCCTCCAAATTTCAAGAAAAAAGACCAAACCGTTATTTTGCAGCAGGGCTCCAAATGATTTCTGTTAAGTGTCAGGTGCCATAATGTTATCCTATGGGAAAGAACGTCAATTTTGGAGTGCCGTAACTTTGCCGCCATGTGATATTTTTTCACCAAACTACCGAAAGGCACATCTGTGTACTGTTGGCTGTCTTCCCTCCAAATTTCAGGAAAAAAGACCAAACCGTTATTTTGCAGCAGGGTGCCAAAGGATTCCTGTAATGCTTCGGGCGCCATAATGTTATCCTATGGGAAAAACTGTCAACTTTGGAGTGCCATAACTTTGCCGCTGTGTAATTTTTCAATACAACACTGAAAGGCACATCTGTGAGATGTCGAGCTCGTTCCTCCAAATTTCAGCCCAAAACTCCCAACGGTTATTTTGCAGTGCAGTGCCAAAAGAATTGCTGTCATTTCCCACAGACTAGAAATTACTGTACGCCAATTTCGCGAAAGCTTTCACAAAAATTTGCGACACTTTCGTGAGCACGAAAGTAATTTGCGAAAGTACTTTTTCCAGAAATTTGAAAAACATATTTCTGGGGTGTTTTACCACAAAATAAAGACAAGGCAAGCATCCTCAGGGCCCGACTAGGTGAATACAAAAAAAATTAGGTTGCTAGAGGGTCCCAAATTTAAATGCCAACCATTTTTCTGATCACCAACTGAAAACAAAATGGCCGATTTGCGAAAGTAACAGGCCCATTTGCAAAAGTAAAAATACATTTGCGAAAGTGTTGAACTTTTTGTTAACTTTTCCCATTGACTTATAATGGGAAACTGTTTTTTGAATAACTTTTGAACCGTTTAATATTTTTTCATGAAATCTTCAAAAGGCACATCGGGGACCCCAGCTGCATGTTCCCTGAAGATTTCGGGCCGGTCACACAAACCGTACGACCTGTAGGCGCAACCACAGAATTCCAGAAAAGCGTAGCGTGCGCACAGATCACACTTAATAACTCCGCAGCCATATATCCGACCAGTACAAAACTTGGCAGATCCCAAGGCCTATGGTTCTTGATTATAAATTCCAAATTTCAGGCAAATCCATCAAACAGTTGCAAAGTTATTAAGGTGCAAAGTTTTGGGGTTTAACATAGAAATGGCTCCTCAACCCTAACTATTGTAGCACTACCGTGCTACCATAATATATATATAAATATATATTCTATTGATTCAAGGAATACATCTATAAAGTTCTAAAATAAACATCCAGCAGTAAGGCCGACCTATAAAAGCAGGCCTTCATTACATTTACTCATTCTGGACGATCCATGCATATTTCTTACTGACTTTTGTTGTTTCTCTAAGGAACATTGCAAGATTATTTAATGGTTCATTATTTCAGGAATCATATAATAAAATCCAGAATATATCTTGATGGAAAATTCATGCCCTTCAACTATTGTCCTAGGTAGCTTCATTTAGATTCAGAATACCAAGGGCAACTGACTGTGACGTGCAAGATCTTCTACTTCATTCAAGGCGCAATAGCAAGTGGTCCAATTTGTATTTCCTTTACTGTATCTAGTTTCCAGTATATCAATTGGAAAATACCTCAAATCTAAATTTAGTTAGTATAAACCTGTATTCTGGAAAATGCATAGAATTCAGGTAATATCTTAAACTATGTTCACTAGAGTTTTTTACAAGCCAGGGTGCAACTTTTAACGTTTGAATTTCTGTCAGATCTGTTTTCTTTGAGATATTCTGAACATGTCTCGAGATCTTTTTACAGTATGTCATACTTAGTTGTATATTACTAGCCAACCATTATTTAATTGCCTCAGATGATATTTTTCTAACAAGGTATAAATAGTGGTTAACCACCCTTTCTTATTCCAAGGGAGTATTTTTCCTTTTTCCTTTAAAGCTTTCCAAAGAAGTGATTCTTTGTTTTCTGTCATTATTTTCACCCTGAAATTTATCATTCTTATATGTACCATATGTTTAATTCTTATTTGGTCTATTTCTGATCTTACTAATGAATTAGGAGTACTCGAGGGTAATCTTAGAGCCAGCATGGTGGTGCTGAGTATTGAGGCACTGGACACCACACCTCACACCACACTGGTGACCCAGGTTTAGGAACAAGCCAGGACTGCCGGGAGTCAGCAGTGGATAGAGCATCTGGTGGATGGCTCTTCCTTCCCTGGGGAGGGTTCTGGGGTTGTGCCGCTCTGCAGCAGTACCTGGTGATGGTCGGGTACAGTGCAAGCAGCAGTGGCACATACAGCAGGAAGGAGCTTGGCAGGCGGCAGGAGACTGTGCCCATCTGCCATTGCACATCCAAGCTCCTCGGGGACCAACAAGCAGAAAAAAAACCCTACCACATCTGCGGATTTGATGAGGATTCCAAGGGCACAGCCCATATACCAACACTGGCCCTGCATTTGGGGGACTCCACGGCCAACCCGCCATCCAGGTAAGGCCTCTCTAATCCCAGAAAGGCCATCGTGGCAGGACGGGCCCACCCCCAGGGTGATCCGAGGGGCTAGGTCTGCCTGAGTGGTCAGGGGAGTCCCTCTAAGGGATGCAGGGTTCAGGTCAGGGAGTAGGGGTTGCCATTGAGAGGACACCCCAGAAGGATGCCCAGATGTGGAGGTAAAGAAATAGAATTCAGAAAAAAAAGATAATCTTAGAATTTGCTTATATGTTTTGTTTAGAAGCAATTAAATTTCATTAACTTTTTCTATTCCCCAGGTTTCAGTGAAATATAATGCTTGACTAATTATGTTCCCACTTATTTCCTTAATCATGGGTGTCAAAGACAGACCATCATACTGTATATGTTATTAAACCCCCTTAGGGCCTTAACCACATAATCTATCTTATTTTTTGTCCAAGTTACATGTCTTGTCCACCTACTGTTATTAGTAAAAAGTACTCCCAAATACAGAAATTCATGAACAAAATTTAGTTTTTTGTGTCAATGTTAAACTCCTATATTTTTTAGCTGATCCAAACATCATAATTTTGGTTTTACTAGTATTTGGTTTAAGATTGTATTTTGTGCAGAGAATATCTAACTTGTCCAAAGCTCGCTGCAGACCAAGTCTTGTAGTTGATAATATTGCCAAATCATCAGCATACGCAAGCACTGTTACTCTTTTCTCTAATATTGTTGGACAATGATGAGTAGGATTGTCCAAACATTTGAGAATTCCATTAATATATAAATTAAATAATGTTGGCTCAAGGACAAAGCCTTGTCTAACACCTATTCCAGTGTTAATCTCTTGTGTAAGTGCTCCAGATTTTGAATATTTTACCTTAGATCAGTTTTTTTTTTTTGTATAGCCTTTTTATTAATACAATAAGATTATGGACAATACCCATGACTTCCATTATTTCCCAAAGTAGAGGTCACAATATGGTATTGAACGCTGAAAAAAAGTCAACAAAGGCCACAAATAACCTTTGCCTTTTTACTTTACAGTATTTTGCAATTATGTAAGAGAGAAGAAAAACCTGGGTTCTTGTACCAGTACCTTTTTTAAACCCTGCTTGATATTCTGCTATAATATTATATTGATTAAGCATTGTCAATAGCCTGTTTAACAGTACCTTAGCATATATTTTGGCCATGGCGTCCAACAGGCTGATAGGCCTGTAGTTTGTCTGGTCTGCCTGGGAGCCTTTCTTGTAAATAGGAATTATAAAGCTGCCTAGCCAGGAATCAGGAACAGAGGTGTAAATCACAGTCTTATAAACATTTGCAAGAGTATCATACCACCAGTCTGTGCCAAATTTAAATAAATCAGCTGAGATACTATCAAACGGAGGTACTTCATTATTTTTAAAAGATTCAATAGCTGCCTTGATCTCCAGTGAAGTAAACTAACTGAAATTCTCATCAAGGTCTCCCAAATCTTCTGAGAAATTAATATTTGATTTGTGAAATACATTCACAAAATATTTTTCCCAGATATCTAGTGCTATATACGTATCAATTTGTGATTTATAAGTACAAGTTACTTTGGCAAACAAGTTCCAGAATTTTTTTATCATCCCTCTCTTTGATAGAATCAATCATTCATTTCCATAACTCCTTCTAGTGCTGTGTAAAATAAAAATTCATATAATTTTTGTATTGTTTCCTTGCTAAGTTAAGTTCTTTTATGTTTGATCTTGTTGTTTTTTTTTGTTTTGTTTTCCTTATTAACTTGGACAATTTTCTTTTCTCAGCCCTACAATTCTTATAAAACCAACCATCATACTGCATTATATTGTTACTCTTTTTTTCTTGATTGCTCTGTAATATAAGTTTGAAATATAGTAATAATCTGATTATAAACATATTTTTGCTCCAGTAAGTTTTCAATCTTCAGGCTTTAATGTCCTTATTATATTATCACTTATATTGATTACACTACTGTTTTTATTGGGTCCCATCTAATTCTTTTATTGACAATCTTTATGTTCTCATCATTTTCAAGGATATTTGTAAATGTTTTCTGCTTAAATAAAACTAATAGAAAGTGATCACTTTCAGCTCTATGTATAATTTTTAAATCACTATAATTATGATAATCAAATATCAGTGTCAAAGAATAATCAATTATTGTAGATCCTCTTATATTAATACATGTCATATTTCCCTCACTATCCGAGGGCAGCCTACCATTGAATATTATTAATTGCAATGTGTCTAATAAATGTTCCATTTGTTTATGACTATCAGTGTTTTTCTTATCCTTAGAGTACCTCAGTGGAATTTTAAAACCATGTAATAGTATGGTATTTGGGTGTGAATCAACTCTTTTCCCATATCTAATATTTAAATCCCCTATAATGAATATCTATGTTGAATCATTCATTTTCTGGTGAGATTTTATATCCTGAATACTAGTGTAAGACAAAGTCTTATCATACAATTAAGATTTAACAGGAGGATTATAAAACAATATCAGTATCAATTATTTTCTAGTCTCATTTTGGCAATATATAATTGTGCTTAATACTTTGTTCTGTGAGCTTTATGTAATCGTTTATTTTAATGTGTGTGGCTAATCCACCTCTATACCTACCCATTTTTTTTTGTTTTATGGCTGGTGCATGTACCAAAGTATGGCCATTAATCGTTATATTGTTACTCCGTTCATTAGTATGCCATGTATCTTGAAAAAGAATAATATCCATCCCCTCTATAAATTCCTTAAATTTTGGGTCAGCAAATTAACTTTGTAATCCAGTAATGTTCCAAGTCAGAATTCCTATATTAATATCTTTATTCTTGATTATAAACTTATTAGTACTTGTGTCCATACATTCTGTTTCAAACTGACACTCTCCTATATCTGTCATTATGTCTTTTCCAAGTCACAACTGCACATCTTGAAGTGCTTGAAATCCATTAAAGGTATCCATGTTGTATACAAATGGTTGGTTATCAGGAGCTACACAAGAAAGTTGTTCCACTATATCTTGATGTTCACTCAGGCATACAGTAGGGTCTTGCATAGCTATAAGAGCCATTATTAAAATCCTCAGTTGTCAAGTTTGGGGCTGGCCTCCAGAATATTTAGGACCAAGTTACGATTATCCAGAGTTAGATTTATTTGCACACCCTGAGCCCAGAATGTATAGGCTCTTTGTACATGTACAATATCATCATCATAAAATTCAACCTCTAGTATATTTCCTATTAAATGGGTCATCATAGATCTTAATTTTATTCTGGAATTAATTCCTACAAAAGAAATACCAAAAATGGATAATGTTATGTCTGCAGGTAATTCTGATTCCCATTCACTCCCAGTCATCTCTTCAATAATACCTTTTTGGCCTAACTGAATGGCTAAACCAGCCTTTGCCATGATTCCTAGATCAGTGATTCTGTTAGTTAAAATGGGAGTTTCCATATAGAGTTTATACTCTCCCAGATTACCAAAATTCCTCCCAACATACTGTGCTACTCTTGGCTGTTTGAAATACAAAAGTAGCAGATAATTAAAATTTTCATCCAAAACACCACTTGCATCAGCAATGTCCCAAATTGAACATCCAGATACAATAATTCTTTGTGAATCATACGTCCCAAAATTCGCAACACCATTTTACTTTCATTTAAAACCAGGTCTATACCTCTCAGGATAATTAATGACCATTTCTTTTCTAAAGGCTGTTTGTCAGATATAATATGATCTAACTGATTACTTTGAATGGGGATATCTTCACTTTTAATGTTTTCATTTTTCCAGAATTAGACTGACTTGTTTCCCTTTTTTAGGGTCTAGGATATCAGTTTTATTTTGAGTTGGGCTCTGCTTATTTCCCTTTAAATTATCATTAGCCTTAGATATCTTTTTTACCATCATTTTTTTATTTTGTTTTTCCTTGGATGATATTTCCCTGTTTCTTTTTCCTTCCTTTTTTGCTTTAACATTATCAAGGTGAGTTTCAGTAAGAATCTCAGAACTATTACCAGCACTCTGGTTTTTATTCTCCTGAATCTCTCCCCAGTAGCAGTGTTAGTTATTATTTCATTCCCTACATGTTGAGGGGTAATTGGAGCACTTTCTCTGTGGTTGATTGATATCTTTAATCACTTGTTTAGCTTGTTGGCCGTGATGGACAGCTAGTATTTCCTCTAATTGAGCTGCATTGGAAGCTACATCCATCTTCAATTGATTAATATCACTTCTCAAAATAATCAATTGCTCCATCAGAGCTACTCTCGCAACATGGGGGTCCTGTAAAGCTTCAATTAGATTAGGATCTGTAAATGGGGTATACGTAATGTTTGGCTACTACTTCTTTAGTTTTGCTATCTCTCTCTCTCATCTAGATCTTTGAGCCTTAATATTGTTTCTTGCATTCTTGCTATTATTTGGGACAAGTCAGAATCTTTATTTTCCTTTATGTTCACATTTTCTTCAGCCACACTTTGATTACCCTGCTTGCCATCAGTTTCCTCTATTACAATTGGAGACATCTGTGACTTCTCTACCAATAAAACTTTCTGTCCTTTAATATCTGAATTTAAAGTTTCCTCCCAACCAAGTTTAGGAATCAATTCCAAAGGACTATTTCCATTAGATGTATTCTTTCCTCTGAGTTGGGGGTGGACACGTTGTTAAATTGTATTACTTTCCTAATATGTTCTGTTATTTATGTTTAGCCTGCTTCAGTCTTTCTAATGGTGTCCATTTTTTGGTCTGCTTCAATCTTTCTAGCGGACTCCATTTTTTTATCTACTAAGTTTTCCTTTAATGGTGCATTTTTATCTTGTTCTTGCCCCTTTTCTGTTTCCCATGATTATCCTCATTATCCATACAGTTGGGGATAGTTAATTCTTCCCTACAGTGATTTTTGATTCTAGTTTTCTTGTTTAAACAATTATATCTCACAGCAAACAGTAATCAACAGTAATCAGCAAGAAAGCAGTAAAACCAAAAAGATCCAGTCTGTATAAAAATTCACTGTAACACTATTTCAGCAAAGTCCTTTCTCCACCTTTTCCTTCTTCTGCACAGTACTGAGAGTCTATTTCCTAAAGTCAGTCTCTATAAGAGGTCCTCTGTTGAGCTGGATGGCAAAATAAAATCAGTAGATAATCTGGTGGCTCCCAATTCCTCGCCGCCACATCTGACCTCTTAGATCTCCCAGGTCTCCCAGAATTCTCAAACAGAATCACAAACTCCAAGGTCTGGCTGTGAATTAAAGGAAAAAGTACAAGCGGTGACCTCAGTAATAATGGTAGGCACCCTAGAACCCAATTCCTAACTGTTCAATATTATTATTTCATTATGTTCAAAACAGGTATTGAATAAAATCAAATGAGGTGACAACCAATATAAAACAATTTTAGAGTGGATACAAATATAACCAAAGTAAAAATAAAAAAAAGTACAAATAATGATATTTCAGATTTAATCAATCACAGTATAATCATACCTGAAGTTACGCACATTTTAGCATGTTTAGCAGAGGCAGGTCCAGAACATAGAGTGGTAAAAAGAGCAACCAAAGCTTCAACAGCTTAAAGCATGTGCCTGTTACAACAATTAAATTAAAACTTTGTCCTTTAGGTTCTTCAGATAATCCCCGTAAAGAAAGAAAATACCGAGGACTATCGTATTAATAAAAAGATGAGGCAAACATTACAAATAGCTCCAACTTTTACAGTCAAATAGAACCCTTGCTCCAGGTAGCTATTGCCTGTATTTCTCTATTGCCCATGCTTCTCTATCTTAAATTTTAAGTTGAAATAGTTCCAAGATTGCATTGTCTGGTGTTTCAAATCAGCTCTACCTTGTAGTCTCCCTGATCTCTTTTAATGGAGACACCTGCACATGCTCAGTCAAAAGAAAAAACATTACCTAAATCCTCTATGTTTATTGAATACAATTAACTTAAATTGACCCCAGGCTAACAATTAATAGTTCAGTTAGCAGATTCAGAAGGTCAGTGTAACAAGGCCAATGGCTATCCATTTAGTGGCCGATGACTCCACTAATGTTTTTAATTTGTCTCATTGCTAGTAATCAAATCTACAGCATAGCTCAAGTAACAATTGAAAGACACTCATCTGCCATTTTATATTGATGATTCAGGCAAGTTGATGAGCTGTGGTTACATAGAATACCAACCTTTTAATTAAATAAGATTTAACCCCTTTGGTTCGGCAGGTCTTTATTGTTCACTATACTACATGTACTCTGTACATTATTCAAAACCCACCTCTGTTAAACTATTATATCCACATCCACATCAACGCACCCTATTAAAAATAAAAATAAAAGGCTTAAAAGGCACTAGAACCATAAAAGTATACACAGCATCAAACTCAGCACTAAATAAATCAGCTCGTTATAGTATCCCTAAAATCAGTTTCCTACAGACAAAGCGGGATAAAAATATAATTGTTTGCTATTAGCTACTAAAGATTTACTGTTCTCTACTGTTCACTGCTGACTGCACATAACAAAAAAAAAAGAATACAGTCTCTTTCATAAAGCAGCCTAGGCTTTTCAGTCCATGACCCCCACTGGCCATTCCCATGGCTAGCTCCTCGCTCCGGCTCCTCCACTGCTGGACTCCAAAGGCCAGGAAATAGCAGCGAGCAGAGCAAAAAGTCAGGGCAGCAAACCAGCAGCACAAGCTAGACCAGTAAGAACAATGGTGCACTTCTTCAGCTTGAGTTTGCAGTGTATCACCTGGCAGACAAGCTGTTCAGGCAACAGTGGTTTACTTGCTTTAAAGAAGGTAAGAGCTTGGCATTCTTCCTGCTACTACTGAGCACCATCAGCATAGTGTGCAGCTGTGCAGTCAGCACCTGATCAGCTCATGCATCTTATCAATTTATTCAGTCTTTAAGGCTACTGTTTTTCCATTTTTTACCAGAAAACCCAGTAAAATTCAAAAATCTGGACCACCTGCACACTGGTAAAAACAAATAATTTCATGGAATTTGTCATTTTATACCAGATCAGTTAATCAACAGATTTTGTATTTTTTTTTTATAATTGCTTCCTGTACTGTTTTCAATTTGCTTCATTTAATGCTCTGTATATTAAGCCTTCTTTTATACTGATCATTTATACACATGTGAAAAGAATGACAACAGAAACCCAGCAAAATCCAGAAATTAAACTAACATTCACCAGTGCAGTTCCTGGAATTTCAAGTCTTGAAAACAGAATTTTATTATTTTAATCACCGTAAATCAGTGACCTTGCCAATCTTTCTATTAATATCTGGTAGTTTACCAAATCAAAGGCTTTTGACAAATCCACGAACAATGCTCTCACTGCCTCACCCCTACTTAAAGGATTAGAAACTAAGCCCAAAAGATTGGTGAATGTGGTGCTTGTGGAGAGCCCTGTCCTAAAGCCTGATTGGTGTCTGATGATGAGACTACATTTTTCCAAATAGTCATACAACTGTGTATTAGGAAAAAAATAGTCTCATCACAAGACGCCAATCAGGCCTTAGGAAGGGGCATTCCATGAGCACCATACTCACCGACCTTTTGGACTTAGTTTCTAACCCTTTAAGTAGGGGTCTCACCAGCAAGTGATACAGTGGGGTCACCAGCTCCCCCATCTGTTGGAGATACCCCTCCCTATGCACTCAAGCATCCTTTGAGCCATACACACTGCTTTGTCACACTGCCCTGCCACCTTGAGGTTGTCAGATATGATAACTCCAAGGTCCCTTTCCTGTTTAGTGACTGTCATTACCCCCACCCCCCATTTCATACTTAGTGCCCTGGTTCCTATGCCCTAGGGGCATGATTCTGCACTTTTTGTCATTGAACCCCAACTGCCATGCTTTAGACCACTACTTACATTTCCTCAAATCCCTGCTCATTCTCTCCACCCCTCCTGAATTTCCACCCTATTGCAGAATTTGGTATCATCTGCAAAAAGGCATACCTTTCCTTCCAGTTCCACAGCAATGTCACTTAGGAGGACATTGAAGAAAGCAGGTCCCAGTACTGAGCTCTGCAGCACCCTACTGGTCACTCCTCCACCATTTGAGTGAGTGCCATTTACCACTACCCTCTGCCTCCTTTCTGTTAAACAGTTTCTAACTTAATTCACCCTTTTGGTTCCCCCCTTCAGGCTGCTCTTTTTTTATCAGCCTCCTGTGCATCATAGTGTCAAAGTCCAGATAGGTCATGTCCACTGCCTTCCATTGATCTATTTCCCTGGTCATGCAGTCAAAGCAATCCATCAGATTCATTTGGCATGACCTCCCCCCCCCACCATAAATCAATGCTGCCTGGTCTTGCAACACATGGAATTCAAGACACTCAACCAATCTTTGTTTTATCATGGTTTCCACTAACTTCCCTATCACTGTGGTATGACTGGCTTATAGTTGCTAGCATCCTCCCTGCTGCTGCTCTCATGTAGAGGGACCATGTCAGCTATTCTCCAGTTCTCCTTAACCACACCAGTTTCCAGTGAGCTGTTGAACAAAGCTGTCAGTGGGGCAGCAAGCACCTCTCTGAGTTCCTTTAGAACCCTTGAATGTACCCATCTGGTGCCATAGGTTTGTCCACCTTCAGAGTTGCAAGTACTGTGTCCATTCCCATTCCTACTATTCCCCAGTAGTCTGTCCCCACTCCTTCCACTGTGAAGATTATGCAGAAATACCCTTTCAGGAAGTCTGCTTTTTCCTGGTCTTCTTCTGCACAGCCCCTCCTCCCCCTTGCTTTCCTCTTCTTGCTTATATATCTGAAGAAAGTCTTATCCCCATGACAGAATCTATACAAACTTCACCAGGGATCTTCTTTCCACTAAGATACTAGAAGGAAAACAGGGTGAATTGAGAATCAGCCCTGATGATTTCTGGCCTGGTCCTTTAAAGGCCATATGCACTGACTGTATGCAAGTTTGAATCCCTGTGGTGGTAGGGCACAAATAAGCCTCACTTAGGAATCAAGAAATTTTTTTTTCTATTACTCACTATGGGTCGACAGTTTATTCTTATACTTCAGAAAGATTGCTGAGTAAACTTCAGGCAACCTATCATTCAGCTATATGTTTTGCAACTGGACAGCCTAGAATGACTCATCATTGTTTATTATACAATTCATTTAAATGTCTCCCACTTATTGACAGATTTAATAATAGATCCCTCATTTTTCTGCATTAGATTAAGTTGGGACTTCTTCCTAACAGCATTTCAAGTCTGTTTCCAGTTATTCCTATGATTTCAAACACTCGCCTTCAAAGTAAATATTATTTTCAGATTCCATTTTTTCGTACTGTACTTGCCCAAAAGTCTGTGACTTTTGTAGCTCCAAAGCTCTATAATGACTTATCTTGTAATGTTGTATGCTGTCAAATAATCTCTACATTTAAGACAATACTTAGTAGAAATGTATTAGTAAACTGTCTGTAGGTGTTTTACCTAGTTTCAGTTATGATGTAATTGTTTTATAGTGTCCTGGCTTAGTCTTTACTATTTAAATGTGTTTGTATTGTGTAATGTTTTTTATGTCTAATGTATTGAGACTGGACGTCTGTGAAAATGGGCATTGCTCACAGACCTTTTCAGTATAAAATGTAATAAAAATGAAAATGAAAAGAAAAGGAAACCAGACAGAGCAAGAAGGGAGATTTGGGGGCTTTTGGAGAGAGTCAAGCTGCTGTGAACTGGAGAGCAGAATCAAGCTATCAAGTTAAAAACTTTTGTTTAGTAATTGCTCTGCCAAAGTAAGCTGCTGTAAACTCTTGTTTGGTGCTGAAGTAAAGCAACTTTTTGTTTCATTGAACTTTGCCAGAATCTTTTTTTCTGAGGGTTACCCACAATATCTTGGCTCCCTACAACACTGTTACATGTAGTTGGGTTTAGTGGTGGGATCAAACTTCCCCTTGTGTAAATAGGAAAAAGATGGATTCAGAGAAAGTACTGAAATGGGTGACAGAACATCAAACAGATGCTGGCACAACAGCAGGCACACAGGCCTAGATGCTGGTGCAAAAGCAAGTGCAACAGGCCCAGACCCAAGGAGAGTGGATGGCCCAGGAAATGAAACAGAAAACCCAGAGACACCAGTAGCAGGCACAACAGCAGGTGCAGAGAGACCAGCAACAGCAGGAGCTTATGAAGCAGGTGCTTCAGGCACAGAAAGAAACAATGCCCCAGCTCCAGGTCAGAGGGGAATCTAGTCACTGTAGGTCCTCATCCCGTGCTAACAAAAATTGGTCCTGTTGATGACTGTGAAGCCTACCTTATGACTTTTGAGTGAGTTGCCGGTGCCACTGCCTGGCCACAAAAGAGATGGCCCACTAGCACTGCACAATATGTGACTGGAGATGTATTAGCTGCTTATCAGAGTCTGGGTGATGCCACTGCCAGAGACTATGACCAGTGGCTATCCTCAACAAAGATCGGGATAACTGAAGAGAGCTATAGATGGAATTTTCACACATTTTGTTTTAAAGCTGGAACCTGTCCCTTAGTGGCAGCTCAAAAATTGGAAGACTTGACTACTTGTTTTTAAAAACTGAGGTATGCTCTAGAGGACATTTTGGATTTAATTGTGTTGGGGCAGTACCTGAACATTTTGTTAAATCAAGTACATGACTGAATGAGTTGCCACAGGCAAACCACCTGGGCTGCTGCCATCAAGATCATAGAGCATTATTTGGAAACAGAAAAAACAGAGGCTGCAGAACCCATGACGAGCCTGAGTTTGTGACCTGAGTGGAAGATCCTTGTAGAGGAGAGAAGAGGAGAAAGGACAATGGGGATGGAAATAAGTATACTAGTATGGGTAAGTGGTCAAGTGGTGAAATAATAGTTACCCCTCCATACCCAAATGTATAACCCCAGGATCTAGTGTAATGCCCCAGTCCTAAAACTCCAGTCCCCATTCACCCAAGTGGAGAGGGCACAGGTCAATGGCCTGGTACTGCCATTATGTTTTTACTGTGGTAAAGTGGGGCATATCCATAAGTTTTGTGACAGTATGGACTGTGATTTTGTGGAATGTGTAGCTATGAACCACAACAGTGAACCTCATTCCAACCACCCATATATGATCCCGGTGCAAGTGGGGAACAAAACAATTATGGTTCTGGTGGATTCATGTTGTGAGCAAATATTTGTTAAAGAATCTGTGGTAGGAACCAGTTTAGGCCATGAGAAACAGCCCATAAAAATTGCCTGTGTACATGGGGACATGTACACATATCCTACAGCCCCAGTGTGGTTAAAAATTGGCAATTGAGTAGGAATAATAAAGGTCAGAATTTAAAAAACCCTACCTTGGCCCGTAATCCTGGGTCAAGATTGGGAAGGCTTTAATGCCCTCCTACAAAATAATTCTGAAAGTGTATGCTCATGGGAGGAGTAAAAATGTGGAGGGATTAGAACAAATATTTCCCTTCACTGATGTTGCTGTCCCAAAAGGGAAGCCCCAAAACTCCTGGAGACAGAAACAGAGGGATTAAAACCAGAGAACCTCTCTGTCCAAGGTTGCAGTTGTGGGGGACTTCAAGGACCTGGGTTCAAGGAAGGTCAGGCATGACTACAGTGAATAACTGTCATCCACATCAATAGGAGGTCATAATGCACTTCTAGAGGACAGGTCAGACATGTTTCAAAATCCAGTCAACATCACTTCTGAACAAAGAAATTATGAGGTTCCTTAAAATGCATATCAAGACATAGCTGTGGTAAATGGCAATGTGGCTGATAATAAGCACAAATATTTACAAAGTTTCAACTGAAAATGACATTTTGTACAGGGTGGTACAGGAAAAACAAATAGGAACTGTACATTATCAGATTTTAGTTCTCCAGTCTACAAGAAGGGTGGTATTAGGACTTGCTCATACCATACCTATTGTAGGTCACTTGGGCTGATAGAAAACTGAGAAATGCATACTTGACCCCTTTTTATAGCTGTAGTGGGTGGAGTCTGCAGATGTTTTGCATGTATACAAAAGGGCTGATGTCATGTTTTCTGTCTGTGGAACTGGCTGAAGGTGCAAATTGTCTCCTCCGCCTTACCGTCCTCCAAGAAATGCTTTCCACCTTCAAATAAATACGCTTTCATGTTAGTCAATGGTTGCAGGGCACTATTTTCTTTCTTAGATGGGAGGTATAAGAACTAGAACCTGAGTAGTGGGATACAGCATTAGCTTTTTTGGGGGGGATGAGATCCACCTCCACCTGAGAACTCCTAAAGATCAACCCCACCTTTTTTTTTGGTTCATGTGGGAGGGGCATGAGGTGGATCTATCATGTTGGAACAACTGGCTATCAGAGCTGCCTGGAGCATCAGAGCTTAAGGTTCAGAAGGAAAGAAAAAGTAATTAAGGAGTGCCTGAAACTGCATCCTTATACAGCACTTGTGAAACTGCATCCTGAAATTACAGCACTTGAGGAAAGCAAGCACTTGCAACACAAGAATGACAATTAAGGTATAAGCCCACAAAGGAGTAAAATATGTCACCCAAAGAAGACTATCCCATATTGGATACTAGAGTGTCTGTTTCTTAAAAGCTTTTTATACCCCCCTCCCACATACATACACACAGCTGAAGCACCCACCCAAATAGCTAGGGGAAGCTCTATATTTTTATCTCTCTGGGACCTGAAGTTTAGCAATAATGTGTGAAAAGAATAAAGCCTTGTGTTTTGTGCATTTGAATAGGTTTAGTGCTTTGAAGTTAAAAGATATAAATATGTATACATAGTGTCATAGGCACCGGAAAAGGAAGGAGATACTACTGAAATAAATGTAATTCTGATTATTTATTTACTTAGGTGTAAGATTTTAAGCGTAGTTATACCTAGGCCACAGACATATAAGCTATAAAAAGTACATTTAAGGATGGATTTATTAGTCAAAGCTTGTAGTAGTACAATAAAGCAAGAAAGATAATATATTGTGTTATTTTTTCTCTCAATTGTTTAACCAGGAGTGGCACACTAAGCTGAAAGCTTGTTTAAAGGGGCAACCTGGGAGCACATGGAAGTTAAGTGACTTGCTCAGGGTCACCCAGTATGCAAGTGGGGGCTGTGGGATTCAAACCCAGATCTCCAGATTTGCAGCTCAGAGCCTTAAACCACTGTGCTATACTGCATCACTAGCTATGGCAGTCATCTGTTTTATGGTTCATGATGTTGGTATAGTAAGCAGCAGTACATTGCATAGCAGGTGTAAAATGTCCATAAGTGGGTCATATGCCAGCCCAGTGGTGCTGAGGATTGAGGAGTGGATGCCACACCTCATGCCACGCCAGTGACCTGGGTTTGGGAACAAGCCCAGACCATCAGGGGTCTGCAGGGAAGGACTGGGATTGAGCATCCACAGACTGTGCTCCTAGTCCTGGGGTGGGCTGGGGAACTTTACTGCACTGCAGCAGCCCCTGGGGACACCCGGGGGCACTACTAGCATCGGTGACAACAGAGGGGGAGTGCGGCGGACATCGGCACGTTGTGCCTGGATGTCATTGCACATCTGTGCTCCAGGGGCCAATAGGAGGAAAAAATGGCTCGGCGCAACCATGCTGCTTGATGGCTGAGCTACGAGCTGCCCGGAGAACTTTGGCAGAGTCCTGTCAGGGAGGGTCCTGGGCTGTCCTGGCTGGTAGAGGCAGAGGGGGAGCCCTCCAGCAGGATGGCATAATGGTCATCCTGGATCCTCCTGGGTGCAATTAGAGCTACCCAGCTCTCCTGGTGGGTGGAGCCGGCAACTGGATGCCCCAAGCTGGAGTGTGCTGCAGCAAGGAGAAAAATAGTAGTGATAAAAAAATAAGTAGGTCACGCAATAGATGTGCTGAGCAGTTACTGAAGCAAGAAATGTATTTAGGATAGTAAAATATTCCTGTTAGAAAACTGATAAATGTGTGACATTTGAATCTCAGTTTCAAGGAGGTCCTTATGGGGTGTCAATGTACAATGCAAAGTAGTTATAGTTTTCAAGTTGTCTGGGTAATTGCTTTGTACAAACACTGTTACTAAATTTAAATTATTCTATGATGAAAATTAAGTTTATGTAACTGCTGTAAATGTATCAAAAACATTTACTTGTCTTCATAATGTAATGCATTAAATGCTGTTGCTAGGTTAAGAAGTCACATAACAATGCCCAGGGCATTAGGGTTTCTGATCATAACACCCTGCCCTGTAGGGACTGACAGGCATCAGGGGTGTGACTTGGGACTGTCAACAGTAATGATCACACCATTCCACCCCACCCCACCCTGCAGCTAGTGACAGGTATCGAGGTGGACTTTGACTCTTCAGCCCTAAAGTTCACTCCATTTTCTTATACAGTACTGTACCCATTTCAGCATATTTCCTTATGGAATGGGGTGAGTGTAAAGTTTGAGCACCCCAAAGCACACCTCGACACTTATCTGTGTCTGCAAGGTAGGGTGAGGTGAAATGGTATGAGCGTTATGGGCAATGACCCAAAGGCACACCCCAATGCCTGTCCATGTATTAAAAACATTTACTTGTCCTTATATTGTAATGCATTAAATGATGTTGATAGGTTAAGAAGTCACATAACAACGCCCAGAGCATTAGGGTTTCTGACCATAACACCCTGTCCTGTAGGGACTGACAGGCATCAGGGGTGTGACTTGGGATTGTCAACAGTAATGCTCATGCCATTCCACCCCATCCCCACCCTGCAGCCAGTGACAGGTATTGAGGTGTGCCTTTGACTCTTCAGCCCCAAAGTACACTCCATTTTCTTATGCAGTACTGTATGCATTTCAGTGTATTTCCTTATGGAATGGGGTGAGTGTAAAGCTTGAACACCCCAAGGCACACCTTAACACTTGTCTGTGTCTGCAAGGTAGGGTAAGGTGAAATGGCGTGAGCATTATGGGCAACGACCCAAAGGCACATCCCAATGCCTGTCCATCTCTGAATGGTGGGGGTGGGGTTGGCGTCACTTCAGTACTTCACTGCCATTTCTATTAGGCCTGTCTGTCTGTCTGTGTGCATGTGTGTGTGTGTCTCTCTCTCTATATCTATCTATGTGTCTATGTAATTATCTATCTTTCTATCAATTGCATGTATCGCTATTTTTACCTATTTCTAAAACAAACCTGCATATCACATTTGCCTGCACTTTGAGCACATACTTGCGAAACTGTGCATATTTGTACTCCACTTCTGCATAGACCTCATACTTTCCTAGTATTCCCATTATCACAAGCATAACTACCTTACCCTTATCAAAAGTGACCCCCTCTGACAGTTACTATCACATTTTCTCTGTCTATAGTCCACCATTACACCTGACTTCCTGACATCAACACATTGCTCAAATATAACTTACATCACCTCATGGACAAAAACCCTGTTTGATGTAAATAATCCCAAGGCTGAACATATGCCAGCCATTACTTTTTCATGTACTGCCACCTTCTGTACATCATGGAGATTTGCATATGTTTCCCATGATGCTTTGCATTATTGGGGTATGTGCAATTGCGTTTGCTTTAAAATCTGGCTGTCTGGCCAGTATCATCCGGGATAACACATACCTCAGTAGCATTTGTTCTGGGGTTCTTTTGTAAATCTATATTGCTTCCTATTCCTTCCATTAAAATGTACACCTCCACATATTTTTCTAATCATGTGTATGCCTTCCTTAGAACAGAAACTAAAACAAATCTTGCTACTCATAAACCATTGTGTTGTTTCTCCATACCTCCTTAACAATTCCACACAACTTCACTAACTTCATTTATGCAGCTATGGTAGATCTGGCCAGGTATATGGAAGGAAGTTGCAGATTTTTGTGCTTCCTGCCCAGGGTGTCAGCTGGTTACCTCCAGAAGTATAAAGTCAGCCCCATTGAGCTCTATGCCCATAATAGATATTCCATTTAAAGGAATTGGGGTTGGTATGGTGAGACTCCTGATAAAAAGTTCAGCAGGGTATCAATATATTATGGTGATAACAGATTATGTCACCCGATACCTCCAGGCAATTCTCATGCACACTACTACAGCCTGGGCAGTAGACAAAGAATTACCAGAGGTATTTTTCTGAGTTAAGATGCCAAAGGAGATTTTAAATGATCTGGGCACCAACTTCATGTCAAAGCTTATGAGGGTAAGTCCATCCAGACATCAGTGTACTACCCTCAGACTGATGGCTTAGTTGAACATTTCACAAATCCTTAAAGGATATGCTATCTAAATTTATTATAGCTGAGGAAAAAAAAATTGTGATGAACTGTTATCCTATTAAATGTTTGCAGTACAGGAGGTGCCATAATCTCCCTGGGATTCTCGCCCTTTGAATTGTTGTACAGGTGGCAACCTCATGAGATGCTGGATCTCGTAAAAGAGAACTGGGAAGGAGAGGCACATAGTCCCCATAACATGCTTCAATAAGTAATACAAATCAGAGAAAAATCAAACATAATTAGCAGGTTTACAAGAGAAAATATATTCAAAGAACAGCAAATCCAAGTAGGACACTATAACCAAGAGACCAAGCCATAGGAGTTCAAACCTTGTGACAGAGTACTTCTTCTGCTTCCTAGATCTAAATATAAACTCTGGGTTAAATGGCAAGGACTGTATGAGGTCCTAAGAAAAGTGGGGCAAGTTGATTATGAGGTATTACAACCTGACCGAAGAAAAACAAAAACGAAAACAAAGTTATCATGTTAATTTGTTGAAATCCTGGGAAAAAGAGAAGTTTTGCTAGTTAACCCACAGGATCCTAAAGGGGGCCCTAGTCAGGTGATGGATGAGGACATTAAAGATGGAATTCCTGACTAAGGCCCTACAATTGTAAAAGAACCAAGCCCATCCCACTGGATGAACAGCTCAACCTGACCCAGAAAAAGAAAGCCAAACAACAGGTAGGAAACTTTGGGGATGTGTTCCCCCAAAACAAGGATGAACTCATGAGATCTAACACCACCTATACACAGACCAAGGTGTCTGGATCTGCTGACAGCCATATAGGCTGCAGAAAAAGTCCTAGAGAGGTACAGGTGGCGATCTGCTCTGTGTTGGAACAGGGAGTTATTGAGGAATCTCAGAGTGACTGGTCTAGCCCTATTATATTAGTCCCAAAACCAGATGGGTCCACTCTTTTTTCTAACAACATCCAAAAGTCAATGTAGTCTCCAAGATGCCTCGGGTGGATGAACTTCTGGACTGAGTGGGTAAGGCCCAGTACATTAGTACCCTAGACCTGGCCAATGGGTATTAGCAAATCCTGCTAATTCCTATATCCTGGGCAAAAATGGCCTTTGTCTCCCAGTTTGGTTTATATTAGTTTACTGTGCTGCCTTTCAGGTTGCATGGTGCCTTGACCACATTTCAGAGAATGATGGATCAAATCCTCCGTCCAAATAGGTTATATGCACCAGTGTACCTGGATGATATTGTCATATTTAGCTCTGATTATTACACTCACATGTGGGATGTGGTTGCAGTGCTTCAGCTGCTCAGGGATGCAAGTTTCATAGCCAATGCCATGAAATGTGCCCTAGGGTGACAGGAAATGAAATACTTGGGCATGCCAGGTTTTGATTGACGATAGGGGGCCCTTGGAAACACTCTGTGCCAAATGATAGAAGGCATCCTTAGAATGGCAGAAAAAGGGGAGATATTATTGATGGGGGACCTGAATATGCCAGATGTCAGCTGGAGCACCTTTGCTGCAGCCACATCCAAGAGCAGGGATATTCTAGATGCCCTACAGGGGGCATGCCTCAGACAGCTAGTGGTGGAACCCACTCGGGAGGGAGCAGTATTAGACCTGGTACTGTCAAATGGAGATGGAGAAAGGCTCTCGAATTTAGAAGTTGGTAGCCATGTGGGAACAAATGACCACCAAACAGTGTGATTCATGATAAACACAACCAAAGAGTCAAGCCATACAAAAGCAATAGTATTGGACTTTAGGAGGGCTGACTATGAGAAAACGGTGGAGTGCCTGAGAAAAGCACTAGCAAATGGGCAAGAAGGAGGGGTGGAGGAACAATGGGGAAAAATCAAAACAGCCATCACAGAGGCAACAAGCCTTTATGTGAAGCAAATCAACAAAGTAAAACAAAGGTGAAAAACACTATGGTTCTCAGAAGAGGTGGTGGGGAAGTTTAAGGAGAAAAAGATAGCATTCAGGAAGTATAAAGAAACACAGAAGGAGCAGGACAGAGAACTGTACCAGTTAAAGCAGAAGGAAGCGGGGAAGGCAGTCCAATAGCAAAAGCCCAAACTGAGGAAAGGATAGCCAACTCAGTTAAGAAGGGGGATAAAACCTTTTATAGGTACATTAGGGAGTGAAGAAAGACCAAAGGAGGGATAGTGAGGCTTAATAAAGGGAAGGGAGGGTGGGCAGAGGGTGACAGTGAAAAAGCAGGGATACTGAATGAATACTTCTGCCCAGTATTCACAAAAGAAGATGGGGGGAGGTACCTAAATCAAAGAATAGAAGCACTCTGGATAGGGAGGTCAATACCAGTCCATTCACAGAAGAAAGGGTTCTGAAAGAACTCTTAAAACTGAAGGTGGACAAAGCAATAGGGCCTGATAGGATTCGTCCAAGAATTCTAAAAGAACTGAGGGTAGAACTAGTGACACCACTGACTACACTTTTTAACAAATCATGGGAGGATGGTGTAGTACCGGAGGACTGGAGGAGGGCGGATGTGATTCCCCTTCACAAAAGTGGGAGCAAGAGAGAGGCAGGAAACTACAGACCTGTTAGTTTGACCCCAGTAGTAGGGAAAATGATGGAATCACTTCTAAAGGAAAGAATTGTTGAGTTCCTAGAGGCCAGTGGGGCACAGGACCCAAGGCAGCATGGATTCACAGCAGGAAGGTCATGTCAGATGGATCTAATAGCTTTCTTTGACTGGGTGACCAAGGTAGTAGACCAAGGAGGGGCTGTGGACATGGCCTATCTAGACTTCAGCAAGGCATTTGGCACAGTCCCACACAAAAGATTAATATACAAGTTAGCCAGCCTTGGAGTGGGTCCCAAAGTGGTAGCCTGGGTAAAATTGGCTGGACCACAGGATGAAGAGTAATAGTAAACAGAGTTCACTCTGACGAAAGGGGGGTTACTAGTGGGGTACCGCAGGGTTCAGTACTGGGATCAGTCCTCTTTAATGTCTTTATTAGTGACATTGCAGAGGGACTGGAAGGAAAAGTATGTGTCTTTGCAGATGACACAAATATCTGCAACAGGGTTGATACAGAATGTGGGGTGGAAAGGATGCAAAGGGACTTGGCAAGTTGGAGGAATGGTCAAATATATGGCAGCTTAGATTCAATGCAAAGAAGTGCAAAGTAATGCACCTGGGAAACAAAAACCCAGGGGAAGAGTACACAATGGGGGGTGAGATACTAACAACAACAAAAATGGAAAAGAAAAGGACCTGGGGGAAGTCATATCAGATGACCTTAAGGTGGGCAAGCAATGTGAGAAGGCAGTAAGGAGGGCTGGTGGTATACTGGGATGCATAGGGAGAAGCATCACCAGTAGAAAACAAGAAGTTGTTAGCCCTCTGTACAGACAGTTGGTGAGACCCCAGCTGGAGTACTGCATGCAGTTCTGAAGACCCCATCTCCGCAAGGACATAGACAGGATGGAGTCTATCCAGAGAAGGGGAACTACAATGGTGCAGGGTCTGCACCAGAAGACATACAAAGAGAGATTAAAGGAGCTTAATATGTATACCCTTGAGGAGAGGAAGGAGAGGGGGGGATATGATAGAAACTTTCAAGTACATTAAGGGACTCAACAGAGTCCAAGGGGGTAGCATCTTTCAGAAAAAGAGATGTGCAAGAACAAGGGGGCACAATCTGAAGACAGAGGGGGGATGGCTCAGAGGAAATGTGAGGAAGTGTTTTTTCATGGAGAGGCTTGTGGATATATGGAACAGCCTTCCTGAGGAGGCAGTAGAGTTAAAAACTGTGGGGGAATTCAAGAATGCATGGGACAGACATAAGGCAATTCTAACGGGGGGTAGGAGGAAGTAGGCTGTTGGTTAACTAGGATCTGCAGCTTATCCATTAGGTAGGGAAATGGGCAGACTAGGTGGGCCAAGCGGTCCTTATCTGCTGACAAATTCTATGTTTCTATGAGAGGGGTCTTTGGAAACAATCACATTGCCAGCTGAAGAGAGGGGGCCATTGGAAACACTCTGTCACATTCCCATCTGAATAGAGTATGACAGACCAGGCAGGTGGTATGTCATGATCTGCCAGAATAAAAACAAGACAGATGTAATACCATATAGAAATATTTATATAAAACATCAACAAACTGTATCCTGTCAACAGACTGACAAATTACTGCAGGCCTAGACTTCCCCCTCTTCCTCCTGTGAATTCTCACTTGAATATTGAGCCCTTGGGGGTGGTGGCTATGTACTCTTTCTCCACCAACACCATCCTTCGCAGATGACCATGATACCACTGAAATGAGAAGAACATAGATGATAGTCATGAGTGAGCTGCACATACAAGCCTATGCTTGTATACAGCCAGCACACAGTGTCCCTCCCCACCCTGCACATACCTTTGATGGCTGCTCCAGGGACTAGAACTCCACCACATTATCCTTATAGTGAACATCTTGGTTACCACCCTCTAGGACAAGAAGTCAGGAATATAAAATGACCATGTCCACCAGTACCTCCTTGCAACCACCACAGATGTGGCCCCATCAGGTAGGTTTCACCTTTCCAGGATTATTCATCCCAGACATCAATGGAAATTCTGTGGAGACATAAGGATGAAAACAACTTCAGTGACAAATATGTGGGTGCATGAATGCATGCATGCACACACACACACACACGGAAAGCATGCACCAACAAACCGTGACAAGTGTGTACTGTATATACCTCTGCAGGCTTGGTCACCTGTCAGATCATCCTCCAGAGAGTCCTAGTAAGTTGAGAAGGACATGCACTCCACAAATTTCTAGGGTATCCCTGAAACCTCACCACACTCTCCACTTACGCACCACTCACTTGCATAGCCATTTTGATGCAGAGTACTGGATCAGACCACGACAGCGTGCACTGCGGTATTGGGGTTAGCACCTTGCTGACCTGGCCCTTTTCTCAGTCGATAGCATGGTGCACTATCCAACTGCAAACAGCAACATTTGACACCTGGGCAATCACAACACAACACAATACAAACTTTTGCACTGTGCTTTGCGTTTTGTGTGACTTAAGCCCTAGGTGTTTTTGGATTGTCTCTCCACATGTATTTAAATGCATTGGCCCTGATTCTAGAAAACTTACACCTGGCATAACAGCACTTACGCCCAGTCAAATGGTGCAAGTAGCAACTTATGCCAGCAGTTGCGACTTGTGCGATTCTACAAAGTGGCCTGCGACACGTCGCAGGCCACTTGCACCGAACAGCTGTTACGCCAGCAGTTACACCATAAACCCCCTGCGACATGGTGCTAGGAGGTTTATGGCAGTAGCTGCGCCCCATTCCAGAAGGGCAGCAACAAAGTCCCCAATGTCGGGATTCTACAAGAACCCCCGGAGGAGAACCGGCAATGTAAGTTACACCTGCATTTAGCTGGAGTAACTTACATACATCCTCCGAGGGTCCTGTAGAACCCAGTCCATGTGCCCCCCCCATGCCCAGACCACCATGGTGGTAGTCCCAATTTGCAGCACACACAATCCCGCCCCATCCCCATACTGTACATGCCCTGGTACAGTGATGGTCCTGCAGGGCTGCCCACACCAACTGCCCCCCCAAGCATATGAGATGTGCCCCACAGGGCTGCCCACACCCTCAGCACCCCAAGCATTCATCAAAGAGCCCACATGCCTACACACCCCAGCACCTAGATCCCCATTGTGAAATACCCGCAGAGGCGGTGCTATCATCCCCACCGTGCCCCAACCCCAAGTCGCAACCACAAATGTGGCAAATACCCTGCCCTGGTAGTCTAGTGGCTCCCACCCAACCGTGCCAGCCCA
This sequence comes from Neoceratodus forsteri, assembly GCA_016271365.2. Taxonomy (NCBI): domain Eukaryota; kingdom Metazoa; phylum Chordata; order Ceratodontiformes; family Ceratodontidae; genus Neoceratodus; species Neoceratodus forsteri. The sequence continues at coordinate 291,583,864 of CM028135.1, read as the reverse complement.
CCCAGCACCCCTCACCCATCCCCAGCCAGCGACTGACACAGCCCACTTTTCACCTCCACCGCCAGCCGCCGACTGAGTCCAGTTGGAGCACGTACTGAGAAGACGCACTCAGAAATTAATTTCTGATCATGTCTTGTCTGTATGCACTCCTACTGAACTCAGTCGGCAGCTGGCCATGGAGGTGAGAGTTGGGTTGTGCCAGTCACTGGTTGGGGATGAGTGGGGGAGTGCTGGGTGGGTTGGCATAGCTGGGTGGGGGGCCACTAGACTACCAGGACAGGGTATTCACCGGATTTGCGGTTGTGACTCAGGGTCGGGGCATGGGTGGGGATGACAGCAGCCTTAGGGCATTTCACAATGGGGATTCAGGGTGCTGGGGGTGGGCAGCCCTGTGGAGCCTTGATGAACACTGTGGGGTTCTGGGGGTGTGGGCAGCCCTGCAGGGCTCATGATGAACACTTCGGGGTGCTGGTGGCGTGGGCAGCCCTGCGGGGCTCTGATGAACACTTCAAGGTGCTGGTGGCACGGGCAGCCCTGCGGGGCTCTTGATGAACACGTCAGGGTGCTGGGGGTGTGGGCAGCCCTGCGGGTCACCAATGTGGCTTGCTGGGTGTGGGGGGGGTGCTTGTGATGTGTGGTGTGCCAGTTGCGGCTTGTGACATGCTCGCCAGGTGCACCCTCTGTTCGGCGTACCTGGACGCATGTTGCAAGTCGCAGGACTTAGCTGCAGTGACCCTGCCCCTTCTAGAATAGGGTGCAGGGTCAATGTCACAGTTGCGGTTCAAGTTGCGTTTGGCAGCGACTTCCGCCAACCTTCTAGAATCGGACCCTTTGTCACTAATGTGCTCTTCATTAACTGCATGCAACAAAATTCTAGATAATTTCTTTTTAAAGTTCCCAGTAGGATCTCCCCTATGTTCTCTAGCTCCTGGTATCATTCAGAAAATTAAGTACTATTTCTCTGCAATGCTCCTTATTTAATGTAATATTGTCTCCTTTATCAGAAGGTTGTATTATCATTATATTAGTGTTTTTAGATAGAGCCCAGAGAGCATTTATTTCTCCTTTAAAAAGATTGAATATTTTTGGAGTCTCAGCATTACTTAACTGATTATTTACCTGGCATATTACTGTTTTTTATTTTTGTTTAGTTTTTTTTTTCAAAATATTAATTGTCTGATTAGATGAACTGGGGCAAAAGGTGGACTTGCCTTTTAACATAAATTGTCTGTGTTTCCACAAACCATTGACTGCTAAAAATTAGTGAGGTCCACTCATATCAATCTGCCCATATCCATGAGCATTAGTGTTCTCATTAAGTAGTGAACGTAAGTCCTCAAGACTCCTAATATCCAGTTCACCAAGTCCACATTCATCATCTTGACTATTGATTCCAATGTTCATGTCCCACCTGGTGTTCCTGTTAGCTTGTCCTTTATCAAGTAAGTTAGTAAATTGTTTAGATCCCCATGTACTGGTTCCTCTATTAGTCCCATGTTTGAATTAAACTTTGAAGTACTGAGTTTAAGTCTTGAGAGCACTAGCAATCATTCACATTGGTGTGAATAAACTGTTATTTAGCAATAACATGTTGTGACGCACAGACTCATCTTTTCATTATTTTCCTATTATGAGTGCCGTGGTCTTTTTGTTTTACTTTACAACAAATGATAATAAACTTCGATAGATATTGTAATCCACAAACGATAGAGACAGTAGAAAAATATTAGTGTTTCACAAGAAACCAGGAAAAAAGAAAATATATGGACAAGTATTTTAGAGATTTGAGAATAATGGCTGCAAGTTGCAATTTTGGGGACATTAAAGTCATAAGAGATCATATAGTATGTGGCATTTAAGAGAATGTTTATTGAGGGAAGGTAAAAGTCTGCAAATATGCAGAGCAGCAGAATTGTCAAGGGAAAGAAACCAAGCCATAGAGGGGCATTTGACTGAGCAAGTACATGTGACAAAGCAGAGAGAGAGAGAAGCACATGCAGAAGTAAGGAAAAGTGTCCAGTATATAGACAAAAGTGTATGAACTGTGGAAAGCTGATCACTTTGCAGCTAAGTGCCAAGTTATGTGCAAGGAAAGAAAGGAAACTTTAAGGTACATGGTGTAACAGAAGCAAACTCAGATGAAGAGTTTTGTGAGGATAATATGCAGATATCAGTGGAACCAGAAAAGCAAACTGTAAACACAGTATAGTGCAGAAGGCCAGAATATAAAGAAAAATGTTTGCAACAATGTTGGTTAACAAGGCGAAGATACATTTTCAGTTGGACTGTGGTGCAAGTTGTAATGTTGTTCCACACAGGTTGAAATGTCTGAAATGCCAATAATCAAGACAGGATTAACACTAATGATGTACAACAATACAACAATAAAGCCAGTTGGCACATGCAAACTGAAACTGAGAAATCCAAAAAATAACAGACTGTATCAAGAAGAATTTGTGGAGGTGTAGGAAGGTCAAACCCCTCTACTGGGTACTGGTGTGGTACAGGCAATGGAACTGATAAAGGTTCAGTATAAGAACATGTTAAGTGTGAGTGCATCAGAGGCAGTGAAGGGAAAAACAAAAAATGAACCTTGGGATTTAGAGAATATAACTGAGAGGTATCAATACCTCTTCCAGGGAGATTGTCGCTTAGAAGGGAAATATAAGTTGGGAGTGGATGCACCTGTGGAAGCAATAAAGCTACCAAAAAGTAGAGTGCTAGTTGTTTTGGTAAAGCCATTAAAGCGAGAGCTGCAGAGTCTGCAGGCGAGTGGTATCATTGCTCTTGTACAGTGCAGCATGGACTGGGTAAGCAGTCTGGTGGTTGTTAAAAAAAAGTCTGGAAAGCTACACATTTGCATAGATCCAAAACCACTTAACAAAGCACTAAAGTGAAGTAATTTCCCCTATCTAACCATTGATGATGTGTTGCCAGATTTGTCAAAAACAAGACTTTTCACTGTGTGTGATGTGAAAAATGGGTTTTGGCATGTACAGCTGGAAGAGGAGTCAAGCTACTGTCCTCATTTGCAACACCCTTTAAGAGGTATGGGTGGCTCAGAATGCCAGTGAGGACTAGTCCAGCCCCAGAGTTGTTTGAGCTAAGGCTAAATCCGCCCTTAGATGGGCTGCTGGGCATCAGAACAATAGCAGATGATGTACAGACTGTGGGCAAAGGAGACAGCCTAGAGCAGGCAACCAGAGCCCATGATGATAAACTGATACAGTTCCTGGAAAGGTGCCAGAGTAAGAATATCAAGCTAAACAAAGACAAATTTAAATTAAAGCTGAAACAGGTACCATATATAGGTCACCTGCTTTTATCAGAGGGCCTGAGGGTGGAACTTGAAAAAGTGAAGGCCAAAACAGAAATGCCAAGGCCTGATAATGTGAAGGGAGTACAGAAGTTTATTGGCACAGTGAACTATCTAGTGAAGTTCTATTAGCATTTGTCAGAAAAGCGTGAAATATTGACACCGTTGACTCATAAGGACACACTGTGGGAATGGCTGGATATGCATGAGGATGCTTTTATGCAAATAAGAGTCGATAGGAAAAGCCCCAGTGGTAAAATACTATGACCCAGAAAAAAGTCTGATTTTGCAGTGTGATGTTTCTTAGTCTGGACTGGGGGCAGCACCGATCCAGGCAGGTTAGCATGTTACTTTTGCAAGTAGAGCATTAACTCAAACAGAAGAGGATATGCACGTATAGAAAAATAACTTTTGACAGTGTTATTTGGCATGGAGAAGTTACACCAGTATACTTATGGCAGGAGTGTTTGTGTGCAATCTGACCATAAACCGCTGGAGAATATTGTGATGAAGCCCTTGTTGCAAGCACCAAAAAGATTGCAGAGAATGCTACTGCAGAAATATGAGGTTTGCATTGTGTATCATTCAGGCCAAGAACTAGCTGAAATACTGAGCAGAGCTTGCCTACCATAGCACAGCAAGGAAGAATCAGTAGAAATGGAGACAGAAGCTGTTAACAAGGTAGAGTACTTGCCAGTCTCAGGGGAAAGGTTGAGATCTATTCAAAGGGGCACAAAGAAGATAAATCCTAGTAAACTCTAAAAGATGTGATTCTGCATGGATGGCCAAATAAGAAGGAACAAGTGCTATGGATACACAAACCACATTTTCAAATGTGAGATGAGCAGAGCATGTAAAATGGAACTATTTTTTGAGGAGAAAGAGCAGTGATTCCAGAAGCTCTGAGAACTGAAATAATGCAGAGAGCACATTCATCACATTTGGATATTGAAGGATGCTTATGGAGAGAAAGACAGTGTGTGTACTGGCCTTGGCTAAGCCAGCAGTTTCCGAATTTCATGCAGAAGTGTGACATTTGTAGGTCCGCAGAAGACCATCAATAAAAAGAGACCTTGTGGTCACATGAAATGCCTGGAAGGCCTTGAGCAAATGTTAAAACAGATTTATTCAGTTTTGATGGAAGAGAGTATTTAATAATTGTGGATTACTTCTCTAACTTCTGGGAAACTGATTATCTACCTGATACCAAACCTCAGACAGTCATATGCTAGTTAAAAGCACATTTTGCCAGGTATAGAATCCCAGATACTATATGCTCTGATAATGGACTACAATATTCGTCAGAAGAGTTTAAAACTTTCAGCAAAAAATGGGACTTATCCCCAGGATACTCAGAAAGCGACGGCAAGGCAGAGTCTGCTGTAAAAATTGCTAAAAGTGCTGAGAAGAGCTAAAGGTACAGGGACTGACCCATATTGGGCTATGTTGGATCACAGAAATATGCCAACACAGGGACTAAGTAGTAGTCCAGTGTGGAGACTAATGTACAGGAGACCAAAAACATTGCTGCCAACCAGAGGAAGCTCACTCCAGTTGGGGGTACAGAATGGAGTGAGAATTCCGTGTTGCCGCGGCATGGTGAAACCTAGACAGTGAACCGCACAGGACTCAGAATTGACACTTGGATTTAACTGCATCTTCAAACCAGTCTGAACATATGTATGGCTGCTGTAACAGGTTGCATCATCCCAGCTCACTGCAGTCTGCTTGTGCACTTACTCAACTTTTACTTTCTGTGCTCTCCATTTATTTGTGTGGAGCTTCCCAATGGCCCCCTGTTCCAACTACATGCTTAAAGTTCCAGTGACATATATTGTTACATCCTTCTTTTTTTTCAGTACATAACCTCTATAGGAGATTTATACTATTACCGACATTAAATAATGCTTAATTATATCTATCTATCTAATATACTCATAGCATTTTTGATGTTTTACAGTACAACACTGAACAGTATTACTATGTCTCAAAAACATATACTGTAGGTTTCATAACACACTTTAACATGTTTTAAAACACCAAACTATTCTGAGTCAGTACGTCCAGTATTGTATGATACTAGCAATCTTTTTACACAGTCTTTCAGATAGCCAGGCCTACATTTTTATTTACCTCTGCTGTTGTACCAATTATTGTGCTGCCAGCTGAAATGGCAGACCACACCTTCAAAATCTCAAGTGGTTTTGTCACATTGAGGTCTGTCCTACCCTGTGCAACAGCAGGTGTTTTGTCTTTCCCTCGGCCATCTTCCTTTCTCTGGATCTCAGCACATATCTCCCTCAGCACCTCACTAGTGACAGGCATAGTCACTGAGATCAGATCTGTTACCTTTTCAACTCTCTCTCACAGGCATCTCCTGCCTAAAATTTGTGCCTCATCAGGATCTTTGATTGAGTCCTGTCTCCTTTCATCCTCCTACAGTTTTCTTACATGTCTTCTGTTCCATCTCAGGACATGACCATTTGTCAACTGAACTGCATAGGATCTTGGTTCAGCATGCCTCAGTACTGTTCCTCCTTGCCAATGCTTCTTTAGTTTGTCTTTGGGCTGTAATCTATCTTGGTCCCCTGGACTGAGTTCTGGTAAATCTGTTGCTGTTTGGTTGTAGTGGTGCTTCTGTCTATGTTGGGGTCGGGGGGCATGGCACAGATGTTACAAGTAAACTGGCATCATCGGGGATGGGAAGGGGGCATGACAGTTATTTATTGTTCATGTACACAGGTGGATCAGGGCATAGGACTTCATTATTCATCATGTGATCAGGATCAGGGCATGTCACTATTGTTTGAATTATGTACTCATGGGGATCGGGTTTGGATATATTTCATATTGTGAACATGGGGGCTCAGTATCTTCATTACATTTAATCACAGGGCTTGGGGTATGACATCTGCTTAATGTCAATGTTGGGGATTGCAGGGGTGATGGGGGTTCTTAATTATACAAGGGCAGCATCTGGGAACAGGGAGGGGGACTGCTTGCCCCGATGCAAGGAGCCTGCAGCAATCCCTTCGGTGCACCAGCTGTTTGCCACATGGGAGAAGTTGCCGCAGGTGTGGGGACTTAAGGCGCTTGGACCCCTCCTGTACCAGAATCTGGTGCAGGGTCCCTGGCACACTGTGCTTTGGTGCAAGCTGCTGTTTGCTGCAGCTTGCACCCATCTAAACAACCTTTGAGAATCAGGCCCGATGAGTTTACAGAAATAGACAGGCTTTTAATTGCTTTTGTGGCACACATTACCCAGAAAAGTTAATTAAATACATATATGCCAGTGGGCACAGCACTGTACTTACCATGCTCTCTCATAACTCCATTTTAGCTACATATATATCTGATTGATGATTCAGATACTGAGTGCTCCCATTCTGTGAGATTCTGCTGGATCACTGCTGCACTGCTGTTATCATCCTCCACTGTTAAGGGATCCACAATTTGAAAAACCTCACTGCAAAAGACATTAATGCACATTAGTTAATGGTGTGCTTTCATGTTCAACAAGTTTCCTATGAATCAAATCATGCAATTTTAACATTCAGTGCTATGTGTTTTTTAGTGTGGCCATAGAAGCAGCCCCAGACCATGTCACTGCCTTATAGTATAGTGTGGCTTGCTCAAGGCCACAGAGGCAGCCCCAGATTAACTTCATTGTAGTGTACTGTGGCATGTTCAAGGTTACAGAGCCAGCCCTGGATCATCTTATTGCCTCATAATGTATTAAGGCTTGCTCAAGGCCACAGAGGCAGCCTTGGAACATCTCACTCCTTATAGTGTATTGTGGTTTGTTCAATGCCACAGAGGCAGCCTTGGAACATCTCACTCCTTGTAGTGTATTGTGGTTTGTTCAATGCCACAGAGGCAGCCCCACAACTTCTCACTGCCTTGCAATTTGGTTTTACTTGCTCAAGGCCACAGAGGCAGCACAGGACCATCTTGCTTATGGTGCTTATGATGTCAAAGATACCCACCTAGTGCACACTGTTACCTTGAGTGGATGTTCTTTGAATGGTCAAACATGTTTGTAGAGGGCAGAGAGAGAAATCATGATTCCAGCCACTGCAAGATAATTATATATAGTCAGCACTGAAGTCCCATTTTTGCGCATTTCACGGACAGCATTGTCTCTCATCCAACTGCTTAGTCATAGTAGTAGTATAAAGTGGTGGTTTCTCAATCTGCAAATCTCCTCCAAAAGATGTGGTTACACGCCACAAAAACACACAGTATTTATACAATTGATGGACCAGTATAGTATGTGTGGCCATGAACTGTGACAAATCACAAGTTGTGGATTAAGGAGCAGACACTCAGATGTTGAGGATCCGGGAGGCATGACGTAACTGACATGAGAAACAGTGTTAAGACAAACAGCTCCAAACTGATGGCTGTATTGAAGTTGGGGAAGAGTATATAATGGGGGCTTTGTCAAGCTTGAGAAATGAGATTACTTAGTGTACATCTAACTGAGAGGCAATACTCTGTATCGCTGTATACTGGACTGAAGATGACTACCAGATTCAGAACTGCAAACTTTTATGGGACCCCAAATGTAGCCAGACCTGAGAAAAGTTATACCACAACTGAAGAGCAGCACACCTATGAACAGAAAGAGGGGGAAAGAAAAATGCCGCACCACCAGTAAAAGACCTGATTTTCAGAATGAAGTCCAAGAAATACATGGTAAAACAATATTCTTTTGTATTATTGTTTTGAATAATAACCATCCTGATAGCTCTCAACTGCTATGAATTTCATATAGTACCATGAATTTGACACACAAATTTACCCTTGCTCACCAAATACTGTATTTACTGATGTGAATTATAAAGTTAATGCTATTTATGTGCATACAAACTACCAAAAAATGTTAAGTAACTTGATAGAAACTGTCCTTAACACTAAATATATGTTGACCACAATTTTTAAAATTATTCTTTTTCCAGGAGTGCCGCCCTCCATCTAATTTTCCAGATGGGTACCCTGCATCTCAGTCAGACCCCAATAAGTGTAGTTTGCAGACAGGCAAGCAATATTCTGTTTTAATTATTTTGATTCTAACTGCATTCCTTTGTTCCAAACAGTATGATATCATTGCCAGGGACAATGAACCATCCTTTTATAAACAGCTTGATAAAACCTCATGTCAGTGTCCCATGCACAAGAAGAGGCAGCAGCACAGGATAGGGTAGCACTCAAGCAACAGACCCATCCAGAGGTCACAGAAGCACCAGAGCAGCTAGCCTGTCCAGAGGACACAGAAGCACCGGAGCAGCTGGCCCATCCAGAGGACAAGGAAATGCCTGAGCAGCAGGCTGGCACACCAGGAAGCACCAGAGCTGCAGGCTTAAGGCACAGGAGGGAAAAGGGCAGCTACACAGCACCAAGGGGTATGGGCTGATGTGAAAACAGCTAGAACATGTACGAGAGTGGGAGAGAGAGCCAAATTCAAGCATTTTAGCAGAAGAGCATAAAAGAATGGAAGCAGGAACGCCAACAGATGAGGTATATTATGGAGTATCTAAAGGCAAGGCAACTCCAGCTATAGCTAATGATCTAATGATTTGAGACCTGAAAAGGAGAATGAGAGAGATACCACAGCAAATGTCAATGCCATGGACATCAACACCACTGGAGAGGCACAGTACAGCTAGTCTTTTAGAAGAAACTAACAATATAGAAGTGGAGGAAATGTGAGACTCACTGCAAGACAATGGAACAATGCTGGAGGCAATGGCAGATGAAAGGATACCTGTGTCAGTTTCACTAACAACAATCCATGCTCACATCATGGATACAATAAACATTATGCTGGATATGGACATTGTACCTCTCACAAGTGAAAAAAAAGGGATCTCAGGTGCTGGAGCTTAAACAAACCTGAACACTTTGCAGCACTCATTTTTCATGCCTTTGTGTCATATAACAAATATATGCAATGGGCAAATAAAATAAACTATGATAGCACAAGGGCCAAAAAAGGGCTGCCCAGAAACCTGATCAATGTTATCCTGACCCATGTCAGGTGGCACTTTAACACCAGAAATTCTTGCAAAAATAAAGGACAGAATAAATGAACAGCTATGAATGGTGTAGAAAGTTATAACACACCCACTGGCACAGTACTGCACCATTTGACCATGAAATGACTGTTTTCATATTACTGACTTCTAAATATTTTTCCAGTTGCATTTGTGTGTTTCTACAATGCAGCAGACAGGCGGCTACATAATATCTTGCTGTCCCCTTCAGTTTTCACCAAATAAGCACAGCACTGTATTCGTGATTTGTTACTTGTTTGCTTTGCTCCACTCTGTGTACTGAAATATTTTTTTTATGTTGCAGACTGTGCTGTCCTGTATAAATACCAAGAGGTGGGGTATTTGTGTGTTTTTATTTTTGCTTGTACAATACCCTTTTGGTAGTTTGAAAATAAAAGTATTTAAAGGAATCAGACTTCTCGCTTACTCTGTGAACAAAAAGTGTTTTTTTAAGATAATAATGGTCAAATCTGGGTTTTAGCGCAGCTGCACCAAACACTTTTGATGAAACTGCACCCACTTTTAGCACATCGGGCACAGTTGTGACAGCTTCCTCATTTTATGGCAGCTTGCTCCAATGATTTGGTGCAAGCCCCGTAAAAATGGTCCCCAAAAATGAGCAAGTTAGACCAGAGAAAAGCTGGTCTAACTTGTAGCATTCAGCCAGGAGACTACTGCAAGCTCCATGAGACAAACGATTGACACACCAGGGGCTTGTGGCATTCTCAGGGTTTTGAAAATCAAGCTCCAGGTATTTGCTTCTAATGGCTAGACAACTGACTACTTTATTTATTGTATTTTAATGTGTTTGTAATTACTTTTTTTACCTTGTGTAATAAAATATTTGATAGTGCACTGAAACAAGGTGGTTTTCACCTTTGCTTTTCAAGACAGCTAGTAAAAATAATTTTTACTAATCACTTGCTCTTAAATGTAGCTGTTGATTTTTGGCTTGGCATTCTAGCTATATGCATGGAGAGGTAAGAGGAAGGGGAGAAAGGTTGCAAGGGTGAACTTACACAATGTACAAAAATGAGGGCTATCAGACACAGAGGTGTACTGGTTATTAGGTGTTGCATCTTAAATGTGTACTTTGTGTCACCAGTGGCTATACAACCCCACCAAACTAAACAATTGTTCACAAGGCACCTAGCAATAGGCTAAAGAATTGCAAAATACATTATTTGCTGATCCAACATCAGATGGCATGTTAATGGAATAATAGCACACTGTTGGGCACTATAATATACAATATCTTTGAAAGTGACAATGGCCACTACTGTATGAATTCTTGATTTCAAGCATCCATTCATCTTGTACATGGATGCCTCAGAGTAAGGTTGCAGTCTATCTTGCCACAAGAATTTGACGATGGAATTCCCCCATCCTCTATTTGTCCAGAAAATTGTTTCCCATGGAATAAAGATAAGCCATGCTCGAGAAAGAGTATCTGGCAGTGGAGTGGCAGTAGTAGCCCTGTGCTGTTGCTTGTTGGGAAGACAGTTCACCTTGGTCACTGACCACGCACTCCTCAAATGGTTGCATACCATGTGGAATACTAACTCCTGACCTACCCAGTGGTACCTGTCTCTGCATCTGTTTTCATTCCAGGTGTGTCACAGGGCAGATTCCCTGCATACTAATACTGACATTTTCTCCCAGGAGGGCAGCTCAATGGTAACCAGTGCTGAGCATGTCATGGGCACAGCTCTGAGGGGGAAGGTATGTGAAGGAGTCTATAAACCTTCCCCAGGACCCAATTTCCACTAAACTACTAGCAGGAGAACAGAGTGAATTGAAACCCAGACCTGTTGATTTCTGGCCTGGCTCTTTAAAGGTAATTTTCACTGGCTCTATGCAAGCTTGGAAATTCCTGCCGGAGTGGGGGGCACAGATGGGACTTACCTGGGAGGCATAAAAAGGAAACCAGACAGAGCAAGAAGGGGGATTTGAGGGAGAGGGGGAGGGGGGGGAGAGAGAGAGAGAGAGAGAGAGACTGCTGTGAACTGGACAGCTGAATTAAACTAAAAAGTGTTTTGTTTTGTATTTACTCTGCCAAAGAAAGTTGCTTTGAACCCTTGTTTGGTGCTGAAGTAAAGCAACTTTTTGTTCATTGAAGTTTGCGTGGAGTGTTTTTCTCCTGAGGTCTCCCCCAAAAGTCCTGGCTCACTACAACACTGTCACATCCCCCTTATCCCATTTGGTGATTCTTTCCTCTGTCTGCTCCTTTGCAGCTCTTGCCACCTTTCCTGCTTCTCCCTGCTTTAATTCGTATACCTCCCTGTCCTCCTACCTCTGCATTTCTTTATACCTCCTGAATGCCGCCTTTTTTTCCCTCACTATGTTTGCCACTTCCTTAGAGAACCATAACGGTCTATTTTTCCTTCAGTTTCCACTCACTTCCTTCATACAAAGGTTAGTTGCTTTAATTTTACCCTCTCTTATTTTTGACACTGTGCATCCATCCCTCCTTGGCAACCCCTAAGGCAGTTTCTGAGGTAGTCTCCCATTTCTTTAAAATCCACCCTGCTAAAGTTCAGGTCCCTTGTCTTCATGTGGTTAGCCTTTGTTCCTGTCTTAATGTTAAACCACACTATACTGTGATCATTGGTACTTCTGGGATGGCCCACTGTGACGTCTACAGTGCTGTCCCTGTTTGTAAGCACCAGGTCCAGTACTGCCCCATCCCTAGTGGGTTCTGTGACTAGCTACTTGAGGAAATCCCCTGACAGGGAGTCCAGGATGGCCCGACTCCTTGCGGAAGCTGCAGTTAGAAGGCCCCACTCCACATCCGGTAGATCAATATATAATCAACTAGCAGCACCTCCTCCCCCTTACTTGCCATTTTGATGATGGCTTCAGCAAGTACTTTATCCAACTTCTCTCCCTGTGCTGGAGGCCTGTACACTACCCCAGTATGGATAAAGGCTCCAGTGTGACTCACCACACCTCCAGTCCTTTCTTTTCCTTCTGGTGCCCTGTACCTCCATGTCCTTGATTCCCTCCATCACATGAAAAACAGCCCCTTCTCACTGCCCTGTCTCTCCTGATCAAAGATGTCCCAGTCATGGTGCTTAGTGCATCATGGCTCCACAGTGGCCACTAAATCTAGGTCAGCTTCCCCCAGGATTACTTCCAGGTCTGGAATTTTGTTTCCAAATCTTCTAGCATTGGCACACATGGCTCTCCACATCTTTCTTCCACTCTGCTTGTTGTCCTGCTTCCCCCTCTCAGTCCTAACTGCATTTTCACTGAAGCTCTCTTTGACTTTTCTCCTACCTTTTAATTTCTACATTCCTTGACTCCTTCAGTCTTTTGCCCTTGCTTACTTGGGTTTTACCCCTCTTTTCTTCTGCCTTGTCCCCATCCCCCACCTTAGGGGAGTTTTTTTCCCGGAGGCCCTCCTATCTGCTGCTCTATCATTGGGGGTCAGTTGTGCTCGCCTTATGTTTTACTGTTCCCCCCAGCTAGTTTAAATGCTCATTCAAGTAGCATTTAAACCTCTCATCAAGAACTGTGGTCTCCTTCCTGGAATGATGCCACCTCCCTTCTAGAGCCCCATATTCTCCCAGGCTGCCCCCAGTCCCTGACGTTGATGAAGCCCTGCTCCATACCTTCAACCAGTCATTAAATGCCTTGCTGCAGAGTACATGCTCATCTCCTTGGCCACACACAGGTAACACATTGTAAAAAGCCACAATGCATGCTACCTGCTTAAGGCACTCCCCAACTCCCAGAATCTTCCCTGCACTACCACTACCCTGTCCCTTGCCACATTATTTGTTCCCAGGTGGATAATGACATCTAGCTCTCTCCCATCTCCTGCCTTAGTGGTCTTCTGGATATGCTCTCCATCCCTCCAAACTGAAGCAGTTCTCCTCCCCTGGCTCCCAAGTCTATGCCCCTAACAATAAAGTCCCCCACCAGCAGCTGCTTCCTCCTCAGCTGGGGGCCTTTTCCTTGGTACTGGGTCAAAACAGTGCACCAGGAAGAGTGCTGCAAAAACTGCGCTGTGTAAAGCACAAAAGGATTTAGAGTGACAGGGTATAATAGTGGTAAGGAATTATCGCTACCCCTGTCACTCTGCATATTACCTGAAGTGGGATCAAGTTGCCATGTGCTGGGGTGCCTTGTCAAGCCACTTCCATGGTGGAGTGACTAGGGCACCAGCACATGGTGTGGTAGGAGACTGGGACCGTGGTTCGGTTCCTGCTAGGTCTCCTCCTGCTGCAACATTTTTTTTGCCAAAAAACAGCAATTTTCCCCTCCTTATGTTCCCCCATCCCTGAAGTCCACGACCCCCCAGAATTGATTAAGTCTGGGGGTGTGGAAGGAAGAAGTCCCATTGCTGTTAATGGGGCTGAGCTGTTGTTGTCGGGTCACTCAATTACTCGACCTTGTTTGGTACAGTGCTGTTTTTCTTGTGGCATTTATTACCACGCAGTTTTTGTATGCAGCAACATGAACCCATGCCATCTTCCTTCCACCTTGGAGCCTCCATGTCTGAGGGCCCCACTTCCTCCCTTCCCACTGTAGTGGATGCCTGCTCTCAGTTTTCCAGTCCCTCCAGTTTGGTGAAGGAATTTAACAGTGGTATAGGCTATGGAATGTGCACCCTACCAACCACCATCACCTTCCCAGAATCCACCAAGGTCCATCTGCTCTGCCTATGCAACCTTTTCTTAATTCTTTGTTAACTGGGTAAGGCTCAATAAGACTAAGGCCTGTTTTCAGGGATGACCTGGGAGCACTGGGGAGGTTAAGTGGCTTGCTCAGAGTCACACTGTATGCAAGTGGAGGTTGTGGGAATCAACCCCAGGTTTGCTGGATGTATCAAGTTCATTCATAGCTTGTTACTCTAACTTCTAGGCTATACTGCCAGGCCCCCATTCTTTGGGGCATTGGCGGCAGACTTGGTGGCACCTTAGTGGGGCAGAATGTCCTATGTATCCTTCCCAGATTGACCTGGAGTCCAGCAACGTCTGCCTGCAATTCAGAGAGGTGAGTACAAATGGGACAGTACCTCAGTCTACAAAAGGTGTACTGAAAGACTGTGGCTCCACAACCACTGTACTGTAACCCTCCCATGATCTTTTTTTCCTTTGCCTAGTAACTGTTTGAATTCCTCTGCACCCTTCTGTCTCCTTCCTATTCCTGTTTTACTCCTACTTCTCCCTTTTGCTTTCTTGAAACCAATTTGTTACCCTACCCTATATAAAGTATATCTTGCCTTCCCTCTTTTTTAACCCTCCTACCTATGCCTGCCTTATTCTGTGTGTATGAGGGATATCTTCACTCAGCTGCTGTAAATAGTAACCAGTAATGAGTCAACTCCTTTCCTTTTTTCTGGTGCCCCCCCTACAGAGTCTCCTGTGGTCTGTGAACTATCTGCGCAAACTGCTAATGCAGATGCTCCACTCCTGCTCTGTCCCACTCATGCAATGTGACACAAGTGTAATGGGACATGCTGGAGTGGTTGAATTTATACCTAAATCCTGTGCTCTTATCAGTTTTCCTGACTGGTCCATTGTGATTGTTTTCCCTCCCAAAGAGGGCAGATTTCCTCTGTGCCTGTGGGAAACAATTACAGCCCCAAACAACAATAAAAGTGGCAAATTTAAAAGGCAAATGTTGAGATTCAGCTCCAAAAAGCTTTCTCAGGTGGTCCTCTTTTTCCAATCTCTGGGCCCCAGATTTTTACAAACTCTGCAATTTATACCTAAATCCAGTGCTCTTACATCTCTCTTGATTGGTCTGTGCTTGTAGTCCCTCCCAAAGATGGCCAGCTTCCTCTGTGCCTGTGGGAAACAAGTAAAGCTCCCAAAGAACAACAAAAGTTTGATGTGCTTACTCAACTGGATGAGATATTATGAGATGATACTTGTGTAACTTGATTTGCTTTGTGGCTTTCAGCCTCTCTATCTGTGGGATATACCACCCTGTAGGGGTACAATGTAAGGAACCCTACAGGAGGGTTCCCCCCTACAGGTGCCACGGGAATGAATGCACCTGCTAAAGATAGGTTAGGAAGAAGCCCACAGGTAAGAGAGATGAGCCACTGGAGGAGGAGTGGTGGATGATGGGCAATGAAAAATGAATCCAGGCAAAGCCCAGGATGTGTGACCTTTTAAACTTGATGGGTGAGTGATGTTGTTGCTCTGCCCATCAAACCTTAGTCTTAAAGCCTTCCCATTAGATGTGCTTATGCAACTGGATGAGATAAAATGAGATGATGCTTGTGTAACTTGATTTGCTTTGTGGCTTTCCGCCTCTCTATCCATGGGATATACAGTAGTAGCCACAGACACTGCCAGCTATTTCCCAAAATTTCTGTGATATTTCCAGAAATATCTGATGCTTTTTGCATTTAAGTAGTAGGGACAGTAGAGAGAAACTCTTCAGAAATTTCACGAAATAGCTGGAAATAGCAGGCAATATCTGTGACTACCACTGTACCAGCCTGTAGGGGTACCACGCAAGGAACCCTCAAGGAGGGTTCCCTCCTACAGGTGCTATGGGAATGAATGTGTCAGCTAAAGGTAGGTTCAGAAGAAGCCCAAAAAGAATACCCAAAGATGTCGAGCTTCGAAGAGGCGAGGATGATGACTGAATTCTGTGAAGAGAAGGGCTAACTTCCTAAGGAGAGAGGGGAAAGCTGGGGCCACCATCCGCCTCCATCCAACAGCGGAACCTAACTAACTAACTGAAGAAAGCACCAACTCTAACCAATATTATGACCATTGGCACAGAGGAGAGGAAAAAAAAAACCCTTTGGGGAGGAAACCTCTGGGGATCCAAGGCCTAGGCCACCTTCCCTCCAGGCTGACGAAGTTTTATTTGAGGATGTATGTCAGTAAAAAGAATGGTTCATTAATAAGGGCTACGAGTAAGGAGGATGATGACAAGATAGGGAAAACTCCAAAGAAGCACAGATTAAAGAAGGAACATGAGGCAGCAGGGACCCAAGAAGGGTATGCTCGAGTAGTTGATGGGAGGGAGTAAATCCATGTAGAAGTCAGAGGAGCAAGGGGGTATCCAGATATGTTCACAAGGAGATTCCAGATGTGCTGATGAGACCAAGGATAATGCAGACTGGCTTGATTGAGCGATGCGAGTGAGCAGACACTGATGTTGAAAAGGCATGCTTGATTATGCGATGTGAATGATTAGACCCTGAACGATTGGACCCTGAGGTTGTAGACGATGAGGTAGCATAGGATGCAATGATAGGAATGTTTGAGTAAGTGATTAAATAGATAAACCTTGAGGTAATGCTGAGTGAATGATGACTGGAGTTAGGAACTCAATACATGTGGCAGGATGGCCGCAGGTTGATAAGGCGGCATTGGAGTCAGGATAGGTATGCCCAAAAATAAATATCGATAGCAGGCCATGAGTGGAGTAAATCCTGGATGGCCAGTACTGAATTGGAAGAGGAGGAGACAGGAATGATTCAATGACAATGATGGCTGCTGCAGGAGTGCAGCAGTTCAACATGAGAAGATCGGGGAAAGGAGACTGGAAATCAACTTGAAATTGAACTTGAATGATGGTGGAGATCAGCCAGCTGGCCCATAGGAAAGGGCGACAGACAGGAAGGCATGGCCAGGAGTGGAGATAGATTAATAATAAGAGAAGACGGGAATGAACTTGAAAATGAACTTGTACGAAGGTAGTATGCTTGATAGAGTGATGCAAGGAAGGAGGCTCCTCAAAAGGAGGTAGACTCAGAGACCAAGAAGGCATGTCTGGAACCAGAGGGTATGTGAACCAGAAGGTACATTCAGGATGAGAGATTGAGAGGAGCAAAATCAGATGATGTACAATGAAGAGTGAAGCCATGAGTGGAGAGAATCCATGATGGCTGGGACAAGAATAGGAGCTAGGCTGAGGAAGATAAAATAGGAATGGATGAGGTACAATTATGGATTGAAGCCATGGAGGCTGGTACGGGAAAGCGAAGTATGAAAGGATGAAGGATGGTAGGGAGGTCAATGGGGTAGTGTAGGACCCATTTGGTACGGGATGAGAACTGCAGTAGGGTGAGTTGGATGAGGTCAGACAGAGTCAGCCAGTGCATATGATTAAAAATAGATATGCCCCCAAAAAAGAACCAGCACATGCAGGCCAGACGAAGGCTACTGAGGTATACAGAGTGGTCAGCCAATGCAGACCGATGGAATAGATGA
Organism: Neoceratodus forsteri; assembly: GCA_016271365.2. Taxonomy (NCBI): domain Eukaryota; kingdom Metazoa; phylum Chordata; order Ceratodontiformes; family Ceratodontidae; genus Neoceratodus; species Neoceratodus forsteri. The sequence goes on along the minus strand of CM028135.1, from coordinate 291,566,303 downwards.
GCAAGTAGATGCGAGGCATTGCTGAGCTGAGAGGGCCAAATGAACTGGAACGAGTCAGCTAGAGACACTTCAGGGCCAGACGGAATCAGCCAGAGACAGCCAGACAGATGCAGCTGAGGCAGACTGATGGAGTGAATGAAAGAGATGAGCAGATTGAGGCGAGGTATCGGAGACCTGAGACATCCAATGATGCATAAGAGGTATGGGGTGAGAACTGTGGGACAGCAGTGGTTTGATGAGGAAGTATAGAATTCGATAAGAGATATACTGATTCTGCGAAGGAAAGAGATGAACCCTGAGGTCAGATCTAGGAAAGAAGAACCAGACTCATGAACCTGAACACATAGGAGTGAAATAGAAGGACACGAGTAGGGAGTGTGATTGCAGGATGGGGTAAACCCCCAAAAGAAAGCACATTGTTGTTTAGAAAGGAACAGAATGGTGGGAAATGCCAAAGGATGCCAAGGCTTGAGGATGAATGAGGAAGAAAAACAGGGCTGGTGGTGAATCACATGACCTAAGATAAATCCCAGACAGCCATCATGAGCAATGACAGCCCCTACATCAGCCAGAGTCCAAGGAACAAGTGCCAGAGAACTCCGAGCCAGTGCCAAACCAAAGTGATCTGACAGGCATGGAGAGCTCGTATCAATGTTAGACTAAAATGCTGCAGCCAGGCCAAATACCTACTGAAGGGCCTCAACCAGTGCAACTCAGCGAGGCAGAATTGACCCGGGTGGAAGTATAGCACAGACAGACTGCGGCAGGAGAGAGCTGCAGTAAATATCCAGAAAGTAGCATGTGCAGACGGAAAGCATGAAACTAAGCAGATAGAAATGTAATTTGCACAGCAGGATTGAAAAATCACACCCCAGACAGCGCTGAGGCTCTCAGAGATGGAGGACGCATATACACTAGGCCACCGGATAGCAAGGCATATGAATGAAACAGAGGAAACATGGTGTACCCGTAGAGCAACAGCTACCATAGGTTATACGCAGCCCAGTTCAAACTCAAAGATGGTGAACACTGCAATTGGACACAGAGCGAGAAGTGCCCCTGGCCTAGTGAGCTGTGAGGAAGTCTGGTGAGCAGCAAGGCACCAGGGAAGCAACAAACATGATGGACTGAGCAGCTGCAAGGAGGGGATGCCACTCAGAGGAGAAAGGCAGACGTGGCTGTGGAGATGGAAAAAGCAGCCGAGGAAAACCAAGGAGAGGGACGGAGAACAGCCGCTGAACTGAGCAGTAGGGGAAGAAGGAGTGGAAGGCAAAGAATTTGAGGGTGATGCAGCATGGGGAGGAGTGACAGGGTGGAAAGACATGAAGGAGCAACCAGAGGCAGACTGCTGATGCGAGGAAAAGCAATGCAGCATAAAGCCAGAGAGAGGAGTAAGAGAGCAATGCCTCTGACTGCAACGAAAAATAAATCCAGGTAAAGCCCAGGATGTGAGACCTTTTAAGCTCGATGGGGGAGTGATGTTGTTGCTCTACCCACTGAACCTCGGGCTTAGAACCCTCCCATTGTAAACTGATGGTTTTCTCTTTTATGTATGCTAAGAAAATATGAATTACAACAAAAAAGTTATGATTCAGCACCATACAGCTCTTTAAGGTGACGCTTGCCTCCCAACCTCTTTGTTCTTCTGTATTGTTTGCATGTATGCGTAGGCCACCCCTGTAAATAGGCAGTGTTCCACTGAGCTCCATCCTGTTACCAAAGTCTAAATAAATAAACAAACAAACATACAGATGAAGTACTGCAACATATAGTAGAATTGATTTACTCAGCCTACGCTAGCAGAAAACTTGTCCTGCTTCTTTTCTGGATAGTCAGGATATATATTTATTTACTTATGTAGAATTTTGCACAGTTGGATATTCAGCTCCATTGTATTTTTTCCCGGCTGTAAGTATTAGCACTTTGGAGGTTCATCTAGCCCCATGTGAGTACACAAATAGAAATGCCTGCAATATGTATGGGCCCATGGGGAGATGACCAGAACCATTCCCATAGTTGCTTATATTAGCAGACTTTGATTTAAATTAGAAACTAAACCAATATGTCACATGTGTACTGGCAAACAGTTGCTGTGTGAATGCAAAACTACTGACCTGCAAATCCACTTGACAAACGCATGCAGATGTTTTAATTGTATTTATTTATTGGGGGGGGCAGTAGTCTCATTTTAACTAAGCAAATGTTTTCACAATACAATTTACTTATTCAATGTCCTGACATATTTGGCTAATGGCAAGACCATAAATTGATTTATTTATTTAAGCATTTTATCTGGAAAGACTACTGAGCTGAGATACAGCTCATAAGATGGATGAGACATTTGTGATTTTATTATGGTTCTTTGGTCTAAAATTGTGGCTCTGAAGAATGTGGATTTTACTTTTTGAGTGCTGAGGGAGCTCTGAAATTGTAGGACCAATGCTTGTATATTATATTCTGTTTAGTCGTATATCTCTCTGCACTGTAGTCCAAGCTTGTTACTTGATTTCATTATTTATCATTATTATTTGTATTGGCTGTTACCATATTATGTATTCTTTTGTGATAGTGTTCCTTGCTGTACTCTCCCAGGACATAGCTGACAATAGGCATTTACTTGTCTAGTGTACCTTACCCAATAAACAAAAACTAAATAAATAAATAATCTGTTAAAAGGAGTACGGGGTCTGAACCTCTTGGTCAGATGGATTTATAAAATGGGTTTCTGAGAACTTCAGAATCCTAGCAACTTCCTTGGTCTAAATACATCCCCATAACCATTCATTAATCTCTGGTATGCATACAGTTTGCAACTAACCTGTCCTAATCTACCTAGCATCAGCCTAACTAAATGAACATAAAGCGTTTTTCCATTCAGATAAAAACTGTTCTACTTTTTAAACATGCATACCCACAACAAGGTGTGGGTTTCTTCACCATAAATGCACTTCCACGGTTCATTCAAATGCACTCAGCCTTTGTTACCAAACTCACATATTCTACCTCACAATAACCTAGCTAAAGAAAAGTAAAACCTTTTTCCATTAAAAAAATACTTTTTTTTTCCATTTTGTGACACAATGCCCCATTCTAGGGCATGAGTTTCCTGAGAACTAATGTACTTCCCAGATGTGGTGAAAGCCACTCAGTCATTGGCCTCGTGCCTTCCAATTCAGCTGGGGCATGCATTCATTTTCTAGAAACACATGACCTGTTGTAGGTTATTGCTTATTGTTTGTAATTTAGATTTAGAGAGGGGCAGGGGGGCTGAAATTTTGGGTCTGAGGCATACTACCTTTATAATGTTATTTGAGTGGCCTGAAATGGACCTAGGGATATATTTTTTGGTAATGTTATAATGATTTTTGGATGCCTACACTATAACAGTTGTGTGTATTTTAAAAAATGAAGGAAATATATGCTATTTCTGGAGTGTTCAGTCATTATTATTATTTTTGCTTGTGAATAATAGTTTGTTGTGATTTTCTGTATATTTACAGGTATTTTGCATTTTTTTCCAAGCATAGTGTTATCCTTTCCCTGGAGTTTGGAACCTCTCCACAGACATTTGAGAAGATGATGATCCAATATAGGATTCAAAGACATTTCTTTGTGAAAATATTTAGTCTAATACCTGTTTCATTTGGACTGTGTTTCTCTGTTTCTTGGTACCCGCAAGATGGCCAAATGTTTTCTTGATAGCATAATGGTTTTAATCTTTCCTACTTGTCTAATTTTAAATTTTATGTTTATGTATTTGTGCACGTTATGCATAAGTAGTCTTCCCAGTCCAATCTATTTAATGTGGAATGTGAGAGCCCTAGTAATTTTGAATGTGAAAACCTTTTAGCTCTTCACTCCTTTTCTCTCCCCACTCCCATGTATCAGTCCCAACCATGTTTGAATCCCGCAACTGATTTCACACAGACCACCTCTTTTGGTAACTTATTCCACCCTTCCACTACCCTTTCTGTGAAAAAATACTTTCTGGTGACCCACTTAAATTTGTCCCTCCACCTCTCCCCACCAGCTTTATGTAGTTACACCTAAATAAAGTAGGCAACTATGAACTATTATCAGAAGCATATGGAGGACAAAGAAAATAATGAACTTGTAAGTTCAATTTTGGTGGACTTTGTGTAAGAACTGTTATGTATTTAGTGTAACCTTCACTCAGTGAAGCATTTAGAAACTGATAATGTATTTCCAGCTTCATGTGTTACTGTCTGTTTTTTTTTTAATCAGTGCATTATTTTCTGTATCTAAAGGTACATGGGCTTGTGTAGTCAGCTGCAATGCACTTTAAATAAAACTATGCAAACTGATTTTTTCCTAGCTCATCATATTATTTTACTACACCCTGCACCTTTTGTAACTTTATACTTTACAATACCTATTTAAAAAAATAGTATTTGGGTTTCAACACAAAATAAAGGTAATAAAATTATGTTTGATTTAATTTACTGCACAGACTTTAAAGCAGGAGTGCAATAAAATTGGGCAAATTTCCTCATTCATTTTTTTTTCACTATAAGAGATTACAGGTATCTTCCAGTTTTATTTGGTTTCATTCCACAACAATCTGAATGTTTTATGAATGTTTTAATTCAGTTTTTCTCAAAGAAAAAAGATGGCTGCCCCATTTATCTTAGAAACAGCACTGTAGACCTGGCAATGGGTTAGGATAAAGAAAATTAAATAAAAATAATGGTATGCAGCACTGGAGATACTTAGAAATGTATATGTGACAGGTATGCTATTTTTTTTTATTTAAAATTTGAGAACCGGGAAAGGCACCACTGAGTTGAAGTTCATTTCCAGGTGTGACCTAGGGACAAGGTAACATAGGAATAAACAGAAATGTAAAACCTTAATAACAAAAGGGTAATGGGTACAAAACCCAAAAATACACGTGGGTAACAGCAAGTACAGTAATAAAAAATTGGCACAATTTGAATACAGCTACAAAAACTAAATTCAACTGTAGTATAGACAGAATGAAAAAGCTTAGGAGTGTCCCGACTATTAAGAGACGGGGCAAAATGAACCCAGTTTACCACAGGGAGCAATAGGTTAAGATAGAGAGATAAAAGGACAGGGGAAACTAACAATGAAAATATACAGTATACAGTAACTTCAGCTTAAGGTACAGTTCTGCAAAAATCACAGGCCAAAGAGAGGGTAGCAAACATACACTAGCTACAGTAAACAAAAATACAAAAGCTACATGGGGGTAGTGAGTGGTGGACTGGAACATTGGAGTGTGGGCAATCTAGGGGAAGGGGGAGTGGTAGAAAAAAAGGAGCATGGAGAGCTTTTGATTTATTGTAGCTTAAACCAGCTTTCTGGGAAACATTTTTCATTGCACTGTTGCTTTAATATGCCACTCAGTTCCATGCAGAAAAAATAGCCGTGCAAAGTCTCTTTGATTTTACTTGTGGAAACCAGTTTATTTTACCTATGTTAAGGCTGTTGAACCAGAAGGTCTGGGATTATAAAATTCTAATTTTACTGGAATCCTATGGCACTTCATGATTTTGCACAGAAATCTGCTTATGCAGAATCCATAGAATGACAACTCATTTTCTTCAGAAAATGGCAACATTTTGCAGTGTACACTGATATCTATTTCATACTATATGTATTTCCACAGAAAACAAATCTGCAGCTTACATTAACTTTAGCAAAAAATTGAAGTTAATAGTGCAATATAGAAACATAGACTTTGAAGACAGAGAAGGACCTCTTGGCCCACCTAGTCTGCCCATTTCCCTACCTACAGGATAAGCTACAGATTCTAGTTAACCAACAGCCTATTTCTTCTTACCCCCTACAAGAATTGCCTTATGTCTGTCCCATGTATTCCTGAATTCTCCCACAGTTTTAGACCCCATAACCTCCTCAGGAAGGCTGTTCCATGTATCCACCACCCTCTCTGTGAAAAAATACTTCCTCACATAGCCCCTGAACAGCCCCCTCATCTTTAAATTGTGTCCACTTGTTCTTGCACATCTCTTTTTCCGAAAGATGCTACCCTCTTGGATTTTGTTGATTCCACTGAGGTACTTAAAAGTTTCTATCATATCCCCTCTCTCCCTCCTTTCCTCAAGGGTATACATATTAAGCTCCTTTAGTCTCTTTTTGTATGGCTTCTCTTGCTGACCCTACACCATTTTAGTTGCCCTCCTCTGGACTGCATCTATCCTGTCTATGTCCTTGCGGAGATGGGGTCTCCAGAACTGGATGCAGTACTCCAGATGGGGTCTCACCAACTGTCTGTACAGAGGGATAACAACTTCCTGTTTTCTGCTGGTGATGCCTCTACTTATACATCACAGTATCCCCCCAGCCCTCCCTACTGCCTTCTCACATTGCTTGCTAACCTTAAGGTCATCTGATATGATTACCCCAGGTCCCTTTCCATTTTTGTTGTTGTTACTACCTCCCCCCCACCAATATATTCTACATGCGAGAAAAAAACTGCCATAAAACAAATGGAAGTTTTTCACATTGACTAAAGTAAAATGTTCTGCAGTTCAAGAATTGGTGAAATTTCACTGAATTTTTCAAAACATTCTGTGGAGGATTTCAAGAGCATTCCAAACATTTCATCTGAATACCTTGTGGACATTCTTGGCACTTAGTAAGACTCCCTGCTTGATGTGAACTCCAAGACAGACACCCCTAAGGCTGCATGTCTAGAGCATTAAGCTGACAAACACTTGTTGGAGTTAAAAGGAAGACAGCCATATATTTCACACACACATATTTAGAATGTGCTAGTACAAATCTGTTCTACAAGTACTGTAACATTTTTGAGAATAGCATAGAAAGCAGTCGTATAAGCATGATGACAAGCTCCCTTATGAGGCTCCATCAGTGTATGGTCAGCCTATGATGTATCTGAGGCCTCAGTTACAGCAGCAGTTGTTGGTATTCATATATATGTAGGAATTATTCACAGTGGGTGGCTAATTTTGCCATAGATGTCCAGCAGGCAGTGTTTAACTCCCATTTTAAGGGTGATAAGTTGTTTGGGGCTCAAAGTGGAGTTACATTTGAAGAAATCAAACTCTTACTATTAAATACTGATCGCTATTAATTATTCCTAAGGAAGAGATAATGAGTGCCACAAGGTAGTTCTCCCCCTTTTCTTACCATTCATGGGGGCAACAGGGGCCAAAGCAGCAGGATATTGAGACCCCTCCATAAAGTCCCCAAAGGCAGATGTACGATTGGCCAGCAGCAGCCTGACTTCTCCTCTGTTTCCTTCTGACTCTATAAACCTCTCATCTACACTGCAATCCAAGGTACAAGTAGAGGTTCATGCCACAGTGTCAGGATTATGCTTTGGGATTTTTCTCATTGCCCCCAGACAACCCCTTGATTCAAAGTAGACATTCACAGGAGGATTGTCTTATTCTGCACCAAGAGATGCATACCCTGTTTGCCAACACTGCCATTCAAAAAGTCCCTTCCCAAAAGAGGTCAAGGGTTCTACTCCTGTTACTTCCTTGTTACTACATCCTCCAGAGGTTTCCATCTGCTACTAGATTTAAGAACTCTGAATGAGCATGTCACCTACAAGATCCTCAATATGGCTTTGCTAGGAATCCTGTTTGTCATGCTATTACAGGAGGGTTGGACCTGCACTCTGGATATTCAAGAGTCATACCAGCCATATACATTTACAAGTGTCACAGATTATTCTAGCATTTGTGCCTGAAGAACCATCATTTTCAGTTCAGCCTTTGGCATTTTGGACAAGCCTCAGTGGTGCATATCTTTATAAAATGTAGCCTTCCTCCACAGAAAGAAGACTCATGTCTTTCCCTGTTTGATCTGCTGTTGATTGAGCCTTCCAAGGAAGTGACTTTTCACATTCTGGATTTCACAGTGACTCTGTTGTCACAACTGGGTGTGGTAGTGGATAAGACAAAGACATTACTGACCCTTCACTAATATATCCAGTACATTGTTGCAATTTGGGTACTTTGCTTACAAGGGTATAACTACCTAAGGATCATGCAGTAACTATGAGGACTAAGATACACTGGCTGAGCAGCAGAGGCTCAGTATCATATCACCCAGGGTAATGCCTCAACTGTTGATCTTGATGGCTGCAGTTATTTTTGAAGTGCATCTTGCCAGTATGCTCTTGATGATTTCTCAATGGATACTACAAGTTCAGTAGACCATAGCTATCAACTTTTCTGATCATATGATCATGGCCTCTACACTCCTCAAGGTGGCACTTTTCTGGTGGTAGGATAGTTAAGATCTGTTTGTCTGCCCGCCCGTTGATACGGCAATTGGATTTCTGCTTGTGATGCTGGCAACCCAGGTTTGGGAATGGACCCAGGAAGCCAGAGGGCTGGCGGGGGTGGGGAGAAAGGGATGCAGTCTGGCAACCTACTGGGTCCTGGCAGAGGCTGGGAGAACAGCAACATGTAAGGCCCTGCTGACTGGAGGGGCATGGTGGATGTCAGCAGTGCACTGGCTGGCACCCACTGGCATCTTTCCCCTCCAAGAAGGGGGACCCACCCAGTGAAGGGTTACACTGGGTTACCCTCCAGGGGTGGCTGCAATGTTCGGTGGTGGTGGAGGTGACTAGTAGTGAAGGTGGGAGTGAGCTGTGGGGCCCATTGGTAGCCTGAAGGAGAGGCTTATGGGGAGTGGTGGAGGGGTTAAAAAAAGATCTGTTTGTGGGAGTCCCATTCATTGTGCCCACAACATGAGAGATTCTGATGATAGATACATCCCATCTCAGGTGTGGAATGCATTTCTGGTCTCTGCAGACTAAGGGGGTTAGGTCAGTTGCAGAACAGTCACTTCATATAAATGTTCTGGCGAAGAGGGCAGTTCTGAATTATCTCCAGGTCTTTGCACAGAAGATGAATGTTTAGTTTCTTTTATTGTAGCCAATCGTTGTGATGATTTATCTCATAACAAGGAGGCACCTTATATCTTCCCACTGTTCCAGGAGGCAGTTTGGGTGTGGGACTGGGAAGTACAGCACAGCACAATGTTCAACTGTCAGCCACTTAACAAGCTGGGGAACAGAACATATTTGCCACCTGAATCAGCAGCTCTGTGGCACAGCTTCATGAGTGGGTACTCCTGGATGAAGTGGCAGAGCTGCTGTTCAAAAAGTGGGGCAGCCAGAGTTGGACCTTTTGTTACCCCACTAAATAGAAAACTGCCACTTTTCTGTTCACTTGATTCAGAACATGGAGTTTTTGGGTGAGATGCATTGTCCCTCCCCTGAATGGGCCACTTTCTGTACACTTTTCCTTCTGACTCCAGTACATCTGAGGATACTGGCCAGATGCAGATAAGAGCCAGCATCTGTGATTCTAGTAGATCCATTCTAGCAAGGGCAGATTTGATTTCCTTTCCTGTGAGACCATGCAGTGGACCCCCCAACTCAAGCTAACTCTCAGGCTGTACCTGTTATCTGAGTCTTGGGGCAGATTGCTACACCTTGATCTTCTGAACCTGCAGCTGCATATTTGACTTCCTTGACTATAACTCATGTACCAATCCCTATAACATGTCTCCAAAGGTATAGGAGGTTCTCTAGGTTGCAAAGAAGCTATCAACCAGGAAGACATACTCAATGAAGTGGAAGAAATTAATCTCTTGGTGCCAGTCCAAGGCCATGGGATCTGTTCTCCAGTACTGATCAGCTATTTTAGAGTACTTGCTTCACTGTTCCTGGTCTATATTACAGAGGGAGTCAAGCCAAAATTTCTTACATCAATAAATTCAGAATTTGAATCGGTATATCCTCAATCCACCTGATGCCAAAAATGAGATCTCTAAGTTACATTGTTTAAATGTTACAAGTTATTTTGTAACCCTAAATTCACTACCTGTTCAAAATAGTCAGTTTCAGTAAAGAGCTACTGATGATGTCACAACCAAAACTTACAGCCTTGTTCTTCTTGCAAACTACCTTATAAGACTTATTTCTCCCACATTACATAAAATTGCAGTCTTAGTAAACATCTCAAAAAGGAATGCTGACACTGGGTGGATCAGGGCATGCATTTCCATAATGTGCAGTTGCAAGGTACAGTACTTAAGAATGTGATGGGGGGTGGAATACAGTGGCAAATATGGCTTTAGAATGACAAAAATGTGTACAATGTTTAGTATATTGCAGGGATGAGATTTTAAAATGCACCAGACTGCAACTGTGGAATGCAGCAATGACACAATCTCAGAAAGTAGCTGGGACACCCAATTTTGGAAAGTGGCAGGGATGCTAAAATTTATAACGTGGCAGTGTCATAGTTTCAAAATGTGGCAGAGATACATAATTTTTGAAATGCGGGACACATAGCTGTGGAAGGTTATATAATTTTGCAATGTGTCTTGGATGCATTAATTTGACATGTGGTGGTGATGCACAATTTCAGAATGTGGTTGGTATGCTTGATTTCAGATTGTGGTGGCGACATTCAATTTCAGAATGTGGTATGGACAGGGAATCTCAGAACGTGGTTGTGATGCAGTTTCAGAATGTGATAGTCATGAAATTTCAGAATGAGGCAGGGATGTATAATTTTAGAATGTAACTTGGACATGCAATTTTTGAATGTTGCACTGACACTCATTTTCAGAATGTGGTGGGGATGTGCAGTTTTGGAATATGGTGGGAATGCACATTTTCAGAATGTGACAATGACAGGCAATATTGGAACATGCAAGTTTACACACAATTTCGGAATGTGAAAAGACAAAATTATTACCAGACCTCTAAGGGACCTTATTAAACAGCAGATCATTCAGTCCTGAAGAAGGTTGATTTAAAGTGAAACAGTGACTATCTACATGATCAATTGTGCTTCTACATAGACCTGTGGAAGAAAGAGAAAATAAAATTGATTTTTTTTTAATATACACTAGTTCATCGTTACATTAATTTTCTGATGAGTGGTCAGTTTTCAAACATAACTAGGTTTCTAGACTCATCACAGTCCTTTCGGGTTAACAGTGAGATGGGACCAATCTGGTTCATCTGATTTCATTCATAAGACGGTGATAAGCAGAGGTTGGGGGGAGCATTCTACCAGCTGCCTGCCATGGGACTAACAGCCTGTATCTCTTTTCATGGAGGATTGGGGGAGGAAGGTGTGGATGCCAGAGACTGGTGGGTGGGTGGTGTGATTGACTTACTGGGTTGGGGTGGAAGATGGGTTTTTAGATGGGGGCACAACACATGTTCATTGGGTGGAGATGGGGTATTCTGGAGCTTTACTAGGACTGGGGGAGTAAGGTGGTATAGGTGCTGCAAGGTGAGGGATGAGACAATTTTTTTCTTATTGGTTGGGAGTGGGGGACATTGCTAAATGTTGGGGCTTTGTCTTTTAAACCTTTTTTTTTTAAAGAACTAAAGAACTACACATAGTGGCACATTGGCAGCAAAGAGTGGCTATATGTAGTTTTTGCCTGGTGAAGTACCTACTTCACCAGACAAAGAAGTATACATCATGGCACTTTTGTCTGTGAAGTTCCACTATGTGCAATCTTTGCCTGGCAAAGTACCAACTTCACCAGGTGAAGACCTATGCGAAGTGTCACTTTGCACTATGTTTTTTTATTTTGTTTTGTTTTTTATGGAGCTTGTCACATAGTGAAGTTTACTTACTTGGTGCATGCCTAGGCAGGCGTCATGAAAATTCCCCTCAAAAAGAAGTTATGGTGTTTATAGCCTGAAAATGTTTTCTGAGGTAGTTTAGGGTAGAATGAACAGGCTGTTAAATAGCAAATGTGAGTTGTTTTAGTGATTAGTGATTCCAGTGTATGTCAAAGTACCAAAGGTACTGAAAGGCAACAAGTCTATGTAATTTGCGGTTACAGAACAGTATGGGAGAACAGTCATGTGCAATTCAAGTTATAGAACAGGTTATATGTACTTACTGCCCTGGTATATCAACCGTGTACCGCAGAGCAAGCAACACCATTACTGACACATTGAAAGGTAGTCAGAGTGTGCTTCATTTAATGTCAGGTCTTCCTTTTTTTTGTATTTTTCTTATATTCAACCTCCATCTTAGGTGCCAGTCCCATTCTCATAAAAGTCTCAGAATGAAAGAACAAACTGGGACTTTCAGTTCCACCTAGATTCAAAGCAGACATAAGTCAGCTCAGCTCCTGGCTTCAGGATAATAAAACATAAAAAATATCAGTTTAATGACAGCATTTCTTTCAAAAGCTACCTTGGGTATCACTGTCGGCATACTGCAGATAACTCATCAGTCTTCATGGCAGCTCGACAACGTAATAACAATGTAACCACCCCTCACCCTTCCTTCTACATAATCACTCACAAGTGGTGCTGCCTAATGGATATAGGTTGGCACCTGGGTTAGTGGTTATAATTGGCTTGGTAAATGGTGTGGTGCCTCCACCTATGAGGATCCTTATAGCAGCGTACTGCCAGGGGGTGTCCCCACAGAAAATGAAATACAGCCCCCTCCCTTGGTGACAGGTAAAACAGTACACAGTCCCCTCCCAACATATCACTCTAAGCATGCACATATTACACTACACAATAATGCAAATACTTCAGCAATTGCAGAAAAATAAACAAGGGGAGTTTATTTTGGGCCTGGATAATGAGGTAAGGAACAAGGGAAGCAAAGGGTAGTAAAACATTCAACAAGCTTATAATAAATATTGTAATCAGGCAAAATAATTAGATACCACAGTACATTTCAATCCAGTATTCCCTGTCCCAGTCTCCCTCTCCCCACTGGTGCACAAGTTAACCCCACAATACCTGTGGGAGCTCCCAAATACCTTGTGTGCACACACCAAGGAGCTGCAAGCCTGTAATGAGTAGACACTGGGTGCAGCACTGTTGCAGTGGTTGGATATTGCAGTTGCAAGTTATAAACTACACCAGTGGATGTAGATATACAGTTTATCCTCGCTGTAACTGTTGCTGTGGGCTTATCTAAGGTCGTGCAGGAAGCCCAGATGGTAAGTTAACTAGCTATGTAGCTGAACAGTTAGAAAAGTATTTGTCTGGCAAAAACCCAGTACTCACAACCTTTTGATGAACAGATGATGCAGGAGTTGGGGGACATCTCCCCTTGCAGGCAATTGGGAAGAACAGGTAGGGTGGTGTGGATGCAGACAATGACCCTCTTCACCCCACAGAGGGACTTGTCTTCACCCACCTCGACAGGTAGGCAGGCCGTTGTCTTCACTCCACAGAGGGACTTGTCATCACCCACCTTGACAGGTAGGTAGGCAGTGGTCTTCACCCCACAGAGAGACTTGTCTTCACCCACCTTGCAGGTAGGCCAGCAGTTAGGCAAGCAGGCAGGACCTCACAGTTCAGGTTCCCCTGGCAGAAATCACAGTCTCTTGTAACAGGACAGTGAGGCAGTAGATTTGTCACCTCACCCAAGCACAAAGAAATACTTCTTTCAGCAGTCTCAGCAATCTTGGTTGCCAAAACACAACAGTTCAGTTAAGGTGAGGTAAACCCCCCTTGTCTGGGATTTACCAGGCAGTTGGCAGCAGGTTTTAAAGTCCTTAGTTTATTTTGGCACAAACTAAATGGTTTTAGGCTGTGACAGCAGCAGGAACCATCAAAAATCAGTTGTTTTTCTTCAAAAAGTCAAACAGAAAAAAAACAGGATCAAACTGTTAACCCCAGAATGTTAGTTTGAATCATGACACCTCACTGGTCCACAGGAGTCTCGGGCTTCATGCCCTGATTGGCTATACTGCAGCTACCAATAGGGTTCCTCACTGTCTTCAGGCAGACCACATCCAATATGGACACCCCATACAGTACTGTTCATCTAAGTCCATTACAAATAAAAGTAATAAAGTGTTGGCAGCATCTGGCTGCATGTAAAGGACCCTTCTGGTCCCTTCTGGTGGTCGCTAGGGCCAGGGGGCACTTTGGTTCCCCCCAGCCCTCTTTGCTGTCCAATGGGGCTTGGGAGAGGAATTATAAGCAATGCTTCTGCTGTGGCTCCTCACAGGTGCTCTGGGGCACTGAGCAACTTTGCAGCCTGTTCCAGTGCTCCCCACCCTGCTGTGCAGCAGTTCGGGGGGGGGGAAGCAACACCAGTGTGTGACTCACTGGCTGCTCCTCTGTCGGGTTCATTAAGGCACCGAAACAATCTGACACACTCCCCAGTACTGGCAGCAGTCCATGATTGGGCCCGGGAAGTGAGGAGGCAAGCAGCTTGCTGGCCACAGAGGATCGGGTGCAGGAGACACCACAACTAAGTTAATGTGCTCCCCAACCCTGTGGTAGTCCAGGAGTGGGCCGGGGGGTGAAGTACAAGTAGTGGCTGACTGCAGAAGGGATTAGGACACTGAAGGGGCCCCAAGGTAAGCTTCTGACTTGGAAGGGGGGTTACAACAAGGATGATCTGGATAGTAAATCCAAGCCAGTGCCAAAGGAGACAGGCCACATCACCTGCCACTCTGTGTCTGAACGGTTGGAATCAGTGAGTGAGCATAGTGTCAAGGAGAATTGGGATGGCAGCTTTACCATCACATCCAGGTGGCTCTTCTATCAGCTTCAAAAGATAAGTGCCACCACCAAAAGGACTGAGGCAACCTTGACAGAAACTACCAAAGGTCTGCAGAGCCTTCAACAACATCCATCAGACACAGAGGAAGGCCTGACCATAGCTACTACAACTCTTGATAAGCACCACAAGGCCCTCAAATGCTTGCATCACTGGGAGCAGGAGCTGACTTATAAACTGGATGATCTTGAACTCTGCTCCCGGCATAATAACGACTGGATAGATTACTTGCCAGAGGGGACTGAAATAGGCAAAATGGAGAGAATTATGTAATTGTTCCTCCGTGAATTGCTGCAGCGGCCAAAGGAAGAGGACCCACACATACAGCAGGTACATCAGGCACTGGCTTCTAAGCCAACAGTTCCAAAGGCATGGCTACAGTCGATAGTCATGTGGTTCCTGGACTATCAAGTCAAAAACAAAGGTTTATACACTGCACAGGGGAAGAAGGACATTCCCTTTGGGGATACCAAGTAGTGTTGCTCAGATAGTATTCTATGAATTAGGATACCACCAGACACAGGATGTTTGGCCAGATAGTGGATCCGGTCGGATAGTAGTGCTATCTGATCATAGATCCGACTGTTCAGGATGCAGGTCGGATCCCCTGGATCCATGGTCAGATCCCTGGATCAGAAATCTGGATCTGAAGTCATATCCCTGGATCAGACCTCGGATCCCTGGATTCATTGCTGGATCTGACCTCAGATCCTGGGATCCAACCACGGATCCCTGGATCTGACCGTGGATAATGTGGGATCTGAACTGGGATCCGACCTCTGACTTAGGTCAGATCCCAGGTCCGTACTGCCACTATCTGATGGATCACAGTCAGATCCAGAAAGGCGCTATCCGAGATCACAAATACCAAGTTATATTTCGAACATGACTTTACACCTATGATTCTACTGAAATGCAAAACACTCATGGCCATTAGAAGATTTCTAGCTGGGAAAAATATTAAGCTACAGCTTCTGGCCCTGGCCCAATTCAAAACACCTGCTGGCCCAAAATGTTTCATACCCTGGCAGAGGTGAGGCTTCTCCTTCAGCAGCTTGGTGTGCCCAGTGAACTTACCTTGCCTCCAGAATCACCATTTCCAATGCTTCCAAGTAGTGAATCATGGCAGCAGGTGGGAAAGAAGAGAGGCAAGGCAGCAGCATTGGCTTCTGGAATGAAGAAGGCCCAAACAACTCCAGAGAAGAGACAGCATCAGGTGGGAATGTCCTCATTGGAAGCTGCCCCCCAATTGAAGAGGCTGACAGAACTGGAATGGAGGAAGAGACAGAGTTAAGGTCCACAGTCAACCTCTGACTTTTTTTTGGATTTGCCATTGGTTCATATTGCTTTACGTTAAAAGGTTGTTTAATTGATAGAACTGCTGGTTGGATAACTAAACCACGAAGTGGCGGGGGAAGGTGACTGGAACCAGAGAATGCATTAGGTTGAACAGGGAGGTTTAACTATGGAACAGAGAATTTGGGGAAAGGCGGAGGGGGGGATAATTTTATAATGGGCGGAAGCCTGTGGGCGAGGGGGCTCAGAACATTCACTTAAGGGGAATGAGGCTGCAGGCCGCAGCATGGGTGTCAGTGGCTCAGTAGGTAGCACACTCGCCTCTGAGGCCGGGAGATCAGAGGGCTGTGGGTTCAGTTCCCACATCTGGCACTTGGGTTAATATCCCAGTACTGACACTGTAGCGCAGCATGAGAGGGTGCTGCACTTGAGGTGCCGCTTTCGGATGGAGACGTTAAACCGAGGTCCCATCTGCCTGGATTGGTGGTAGTTCAGGTGGATGTTAAAGATCCCATGACACTTATCGAAAAGAGTAGGGGAATTTCCCCGGTGTCCTGGCCAAATTTCCCTCATTCACTAAAAATACCACCAACAGCTTAATCTGGTTCAAGGTCAGTTGGCATTCATCTGTATCCCCCTCCCCCGGGTCGTGCCTGAAAATAGGCAGGATTTGTCTAGTGCACTTACCCGGTCAACGAAAACTAAATAAATAAATGACACTGAGCTCAGTGGTGGATGCCTTATTCCAGTAAGGCTTGGGGCCTAGGCATGAGAGATGCTCATGGGGGTCTGCTTGCTAAAAGGTTTGCATTTAAAATGCTAAGTATTCAGTGTATTGTCCACCCTCTAGAAGTGTGGGCCATTTGGGTAGCACTGGTTAACGCTGCTCAAGGCCAGCAGCTGAGGCCGGAAGGAACTCTAAGACACCAGTGGTTTGTGGGCAGGCAGGGGAGGCAGCACAATTAGATGTAAATGGATGAGCTGTGCTGCCCATCCCCTGGGGGCCCCTTTGCTATAGATTATGAGCTTGGATGAGCTGGGGCGGGAGGTGTTGTATATCCCCCCCTGAAGTGGGGCCCATCAGTGAGTGGCGCTCAGCTGAAGCTCATAAACTGGATCACAGGCACAAGGAGAGAAGGGAGCTGAGACCCAATGTGGTTGCCATCTGAGCTGCATGGGCCCTACATGGGTTCCTGTGGAGGGGTGTGACACCTCGCCATGGTCTCACTAGCATACCATAGTAAGTGGGAAAACTGGGTTGCCTTCCCTCGGGGAGAGGGGGCACCGTTAGGCCCCTCTGCCAATGGGGCACACAGATGGGCTTTGTGTAGCACCCATGCTTGCAATGGGCCCTAACAGTGCAAAGCCACTGAGCTGGTTCCCCATAAGGCTGTCCCCAGATAAAAGCTAATACTGGTCATTTTGTGGTAAAATTGCTACAGGGAAGAAGTCGAGGGGCCAAGACTGTTGGGGGGGGTCCTCGAGCCTGGGCTGAAGGTCAATGGGCCAGGACAGCACCATCCAACAAGGACTGGGGGAGGAGCATGAGGCAAGAGGTCCTCTAGGATGCTCTACATGAAAGCGGTGATATGCCAGAGTGAGGGCCTGGATGGGGTTGCTCCCCAGGGTGGCGCACATTGACGACTTTCATTGGGGTTTGGCCCTGCCCCCATGCTGTGATGCACCTTTAGAATAAGGAACAGATGCTATGGCTCTCTTCAGTCCAGGTTGAGAGGGTGGTGGACACACCCCACGCCAAGAAGGGGGAGTGGGGATCAGGCTGGAGGGTTACACTGCATAGCTTCCCATGCAAAATCAGGAGTGAGGTGTGTTGAGTGCCTCCAAAATGACTGTATGAGCCACCAGGTGGTGGACACAATGACGTACCTATCATAACCAAGCCAGTAGGCATTCTGGTGAGAAGGTCAGGATGCAGAGGGGTTTAAAAACAGAACATTATGGGTCTGGATGTGCTGCCCTCCCCCCTCCCGGTTGTTCCTATGTCAGTGCGGTGTTGAGGATGGGGGGCACCACTGGCATTGATCCCACCACTGGGGTGAGACACAGAGAAATGGGATGATGACGCCATGGACACTACCCACCTCCTTGTGAGGAGAGGACAGTGGAAGGGTTAGCATTGTCTATAACGGAGAGTGTAACAGGCCCTACATAGCGGTTCCTATGGGGCATGAACCACTTACTCTTGTTGGGGACAGGTCTGGTTCCCTGGGACAAGGGAAGGAGACTTTGCTCATACAGTATATTATACATGACAGTCGGTTACAGTGTCACTGAGAGAGTCAGGAAGGAGAGTGGCTCACTGAGCACAATGTGATTTGCACTGTGACAGGTCCACACTGGCACAATCCTATTTAGGAAATATGCCCAGGAGTGGAAGGACTTCCATCCCATAACCATTGAAGTCACATGGCCCAGGGATAGGCCTTATTTCCCATTGTTTACAGTTTTTAAGGTACTTGTTGTTTTTGTACCAGTTATTAATTGTGGTTGCAGTGCGGTGGCTATCCGTCCTACGGGGGTGCAAGAAAGGGGAGATGGGGGTAACTCACAGTAATGGATGGTAGGGTGATAACTTACAATGTTAAGGGCCTGAATAGTCTCATAAAAAGAACCCGCATCCTTCAGGAGCTCAAGTGCAAGGGGGCAATGGTGGTTGTATTGCAAGAGACCCACCTGAATGAATCAGAACACACGAAGCTGAAAAGGTCTTTGGTTGGTCAGGTTCATGCTGCTTCATACGCAGCACACTCACATAAAAGGGGAATAGCCATACTGGTGAATAAAATTTTCCCACTGGAGGTAGCACAGGTTAAGGCAGATCCAGAGGGCAGGTACGTCTGTATTAAAGGCACTTACGGCTCAGTCCCATGCACCATCCTAAACATTTATGCTCCCAATCTTTAAAGGGAGAACATGGTGTTTCTGAAGTAGACTACTCTCCTGTGTCCCAGACCCGGATACACTCCATCTTATAGGGGGGACTTTAATGGGGTGATCAAACTACAGCTAGATAAGTCTGGGAGTAATGTCTCCGTGCAGATGAAGGTGGGGTAATGCTTCAGGAGATTATCTCAGGAGCTGAGACTAGTGGAGGTGTGGAGACTGTTGCAACCCAGAACCAGAATTACACCTTCTGGTCGCCACCACACCAGGTCTACTCCCACATTGACTTCTTCCTGATCTCAGTGGAATGGGTCCATGCAGTGGAGAGGTGCGACATGGATTCAGTCACTGTTTCAGACCATGCTCCAGTTTGGTTGGACCTGCTGATTATCCTAAGGGTGCGATCAAGCAGTTGGTGGTTGAATGTCTCCCTCCTCAACCAGGAAGACTTTCAGCAGATGGCGGAAATTGAAACTAAGAATTATGAAGCCACCAACCTCAGAGGGCTACCAACAGGGGCGGCATGGTGGGATGGCTTCAGGACAGTCCTCACACGCCGAATTATCAGTTATGCCTTGAGATGAAAAAAAAAGGGGCTGAAAAAGCAATTGGAAGGCCAAACACAAGATCACCCTGAATGTGAGGGTTCATGAGGAACTGGACAGGTGTCGCACCAGGCTCAATCAGCTGCTGAAAGCACAGATTGAGGGAAACCTAAGGTACTCAAAACAGCAATACTACGAGTCAGGGCAACAAGCAGGATGCCTCCTAGCCTGGCAGCTCCACAAGGAAGCAGCAAGCTGGACTGTATTACGTGTTTGTAAACCTAGCTCAAGACACTCCAACACACATCCCTCGGAGATCTTGAGACACTTTGAGGGGTTCTATAAGGAGCTATACAGGCAGGATATGATTCCTGACCGGGGGCACAGATTGGAGGACTAGTTCCAAAGGGTCTGGCTATCAAGACTTTTTGAGCTACAACAAGAAAGCATCTCAAATCCCCTAACGCTCACAGAGATTCAAGGGGCAATAGCCTGGTTGAAAGCCAGCAAGACCCACAGCCCAGACTGAATAGGTGCAGAATTTTACAAAAACTTCCATGAGAAATTGGCCCCAATGCTGCTAGAGGTGTGCCAGGGGATTCAGGATGAGGAGCGGGCCCCACCCTCGTGGCAGTATGTCCAAATCTTGGTGCTTCACAAGCCCAGAAAAGATGAAACACTGTAGTTCCTACTGTCCCATCTTGTTGTTGTACACAGTCCTTAAGATCTTTACATCAATCCTACTGCTTCATTTACAAAGCTGTGTTATGTCCCTAGTTCACCCGGATCAGAAAGGCTTCATTAATGGCAGGCTGATTCATGACATCAGGCATCTACTGAATGTTTTGAACAGGGCTCAGCAGGGGGATGAGCTGGCTCTGGAGATTTTCATGGATACGAAAAAACATTTGACCGGGTGAAATGGGGATTTTTATACAAGACTTTGAAAGTGATGGGATTGGGGGGGCTCATTTCTTACCTGTGTGAAAGAGTTCTATGCCTCACCTCAGGCAACAGTCAAGAGTCAACGGGGTGGCATCAGATAATTTTTTTCTCATCAGAGGCACAAGGCAGGGTTGTCAATTATCCCCACTGCTCTTTGCCCTGGTTATAGAGCCATTGGCACAGGCAGTCCGAAGAAATTCTAAGACTAGGGGGTGAGAGGCCAAGAAAGGGAACATAAGATGTCACTATACACTGATGACTCTTTGTTCTTCATCACTCATCCCCAAGACTCAGTGCCGGAACTGCTTGCAGAGCTGGAAACTTATGGCACAATATCAGGCTAGAAGATCAATTTCATAAAGTCCGAGGTCCTCTAGTTGCACAGAACAATTCCTTCCAGGCTGAGGGATTCTCTCCCATTCTACTGAGTGACAAATGGTGTGGTGTGTTATCTGGGCATTTGGATATCAGTCCAGCTCAGTTCCCTCTTTGCCCTAAACTATGGAAAACTAGAGAGGGAGGCAAAGGCTGATATTGCTTGCTGGAACCTCCTTCCTCTGGGAATAGCAGGGAGGGTGGCAATGGTCAAAATGAATGTCCTACCCACGTATCTATTCCTCTTCCAGGCCCTCCCCATTGGGGTCCCAGAGACTTTCTGGAGAAAACTGCAGTGGAGTACAGTATCTTATCGTTCATCTGGGCAGGCCAGAGACACTGGTTAAAGAGGCATCTGCTAACCCTTCCTAGAGAGATTGGACAGCTGGCATTTTGTTTCCCAATTGTTTAATCATGTGAGACACACTAAGCTGAAAGTTTGTTTACAGGTGCAACCTGGGAGCACAGGGAAGTTAAGTGACTTGCTCAGGGTCACACAGTATGCAAGTGGGGGCTGTGGGATTCAAACCCAGGTCTCCAGATTTGCAGCTCAGAGCCTTAAACCACTGCACTATATTGCCTCCCCAAATTTGCCAGATATGCGTCTTTATTATGTGGTGGCACAATTGCCCCCCATTGTTACCTGGGTCAAGCAAAATTCCAACTCCGGATGGCTGGATCTAGAAGCAAGTGACATAACCTTGGTATCTCTGTTCACATTGCCGCATGCCGAGATAATGCCAGGCCTACTGACATCCATCCATAGCCCATTCACTAGACACACCTTACATATGCCTTCAAAAGACAGGCAGATTTTTGGGACCCCAAATGAAATAGGCCCACAGAGGGTGATAATAGGGGACCTAGACTTCATTCTCCCATTGGGAGATGTGGGGTTCGTGTACTGGAATCAAAACACCTTAATAAGATTCAGACAGTTAATGCACAATGGATCCTGCCTCTCTTTCATGGTTATCCAACAGCAGTTTGGCTTGCCATGGCAAGATTTCTATAATTTCTTACAGGTCCGTCACTACATTCAGACTCAGGGAAGGGCTACCTTAATTAACAGGGACCTCACCAGTTTAGAGGAGTTCCAGTACTGGGCAGTCAAACTTGTGGGAAGATGGGGTAACATAGCCAGAGCCTACAGGATGCTGCAGGGCACTGAGCATCCAGAGTTTCAGCAGGTGAGGGAGGCTTGGGAGCAAGAGGCCCAAAGTGCGATAAGTGCTGAAGATTGGGACTTTTTATGGAAAACTGGTGGAGAACCACTTCCTCCCTCCCATGGTGTGCATCTTGGTGGAAGTGCCTCATCAGGTATTTTCACACACCCACAATCACCAAGCATTTTCAGTCAAGAGGTTTGGCACTGTGTTGGCATGGTTGTGGACATGTGGGCTTGCACCACCACCACCACATATTCTAGGGATGCCCCCACCTTCAAGCATACTGGTCACAGATACACAGAGCTTTGGAGTGTATTTGGGGAGCAAGCATCCCATACATCTTTGACCATTTGATCCTGGGCAAAAAAATCCAATCTCTAGGATGTCTACCACAACAAATGCTTTGTAGGATCTTGTGCTTAGCAGCCATGAAGGGGAGCATGACCTATTGGCTATGGGGAACCTCGCCCACCACAGAAGAATGGTATTCAAAAGTGCATGAAGTGCACATGATGGAGCGAATTACAGTGTTGCTATGCCTCACCCTGGAAAAATTTAGCGTACTATGGTGGATATGGGAAGTCTATAATGGGGGGGACAGGAGATGGTGGATGGAGTGGAAACAGAGGCCCAAACCTAACACAGGTGGTCAACCATAAGACACCTGGTAGGTCTCAACCTAGTGGGAACAAGGAATTCAAGTGGCCTGCCGGGAGCTCTCAGCTTGAGGAAAGGATGCAGGTTCTAAACAGTACTCTGCCATACTTGAGCAAGCATGGGAGTGGCACCCTCCCTCACCTTGTGCACAGTAGACCCCCCACCCTCAAGGGATACACTAAGGACTTAAGGTATTGGATAAAACCCATGGAGATAGATGGCCACTCATCCCAGTAAAACAGGTTATGTTCTTGCCAGTTCACTTTCGATGGACCTTATCCAAACTACAGTAACTCTATCACATGGCTTTACTTGTATAAATGGCAAATGGTACTGATGAACACATAGTGGAGTACATCAACTGAATTAGAGATTTAATCACCGTGTATTAAGTGGCAGGTATACCCACAAGTGTAATGAAGGGTAGAAGGTGAAGTTTTTTCTTTTGTTTCCTACAGAGTGGTTATTGTATCAAGTCTAGCAAATGACACAGTGTATTCCTGATTGTACATTTCATTATCTTTGAATAAAGCTGGGTTTTAAACAAAGAAGAACAAACTGGTTTGGCTCTAATGGGTCTCACATCAAGCTGTTACACACCAGTGTAGCTCACACCGGTATCAATCTGTAGCTGATCATTTTAAAGGCAGTGATGTACACCACTTAAGGATGCCAGCTACCACACCAGTGTCACACCGGTGTCTCATGAACTGCACTGCAGGATCCATCCTGCAAGGAGTGCCCTGTGGGTTGTGATGTTAAATTACCTGCAGGCAGAGAAGAGAAGTGGTCACCATTTGCACTGCACTTGGAAACACCGGCACCAGTTCAGCTCTTCTGTGTAGGAGAGGAGCAGAAGGGCCACACTGATTTGATGCCTGCACAGTTTAACCTCATAAATATTCACTGGTGTGGCTCTACAAAACACCTACACTGGTGTAGCAATGGCGAGTGTAAATAGGGTTAGAGAGATCTGCCCAAAGGAAAACAACACAAAAGGGCTACTGCCACAGGAAGTGTCCATGGAAGCAAACTGATGACAAGGACCCTCTTCTAATTACCATAACCAAAACTAGGCTGTTGATTCTGAAATTTATGAGGGATAGGACTGGTGTTAAAAGGAGACTGGGTGTGATAAAAAGGACCCAACCCTTAAAATAATCTGATCACCTAGTCACTGCTATTATGTGCATGTGTTTGTTGGGGTTGGGGGCAGGCATCTTTCCTAAAGTTGATGAAATCTTCTATTTTTCAGAAAATTTTAACTGCAGCTGGGACACAAACTCCTGCACTAATCTCTTTTTGTGCATTTTTGTTTAGTGAAATTAAGTTATTGCTTTTCTTACATGGTAAAAAGTGTCTGAACAGATTTAGTTTTATGTCATGTATACTATTGCTCTTGTGGCTTGCAGGCATGCTGACTTTTTCTTAACTGGCAGTTTCCAAGCACAGGTTTAATAGTAACAGTAATAAAATGTGAACACATTTGCTTGACACTCAAGGCAGTTGTGCGTCTCCAGTGTTCCTGACCACACTGTAGCCTATGTCATATAGCATGATATAACCTCAGCTTTCAGTATTCCTTTTTTCATTGACACTTTCGTAGGGAGTGTAGCTCAAATTAGTCAGTACCTCATGTTTGCTGGAAAATGTCTTTGTATTCCATAATCCTAGTTAACAACAATGTTGATTATTGTTATTCCCTATAATCACAAATGAATTTTATAATTAACTAAGAAATAAAAATCTAGTACCCAATTGTATGTTAATATCCAACCCTCCCACTGGTGGCACTGCAGCACTCCAGAGCCTCGTCAGCTCAATAGTGGGGGCACGACTCATGGAGCTGCTGGTCCTTGGGGACTTCAACTTAAAGTAGGAACCCACCACTGAGCAAAAATACAAGACCACACTTCTCAACGCAAACCTGACCCGGGTCATCACTGAGATCTCAAGGCATAACCAAAAAACAGGGAACCACTCTATCCTTGACTGGATCCTTGCCTCCAAACCCACCAACATACAAGTGACTGGAGTGATGTAGGACAGCTTAAGAGATCACACATCCAACTTCTGCATCTGGAAAAATCAGCCTCCCAGGATACCGCCCAAGCTCATAGTGGCCAGGAATTTCTCTGGATTCTTGGCTGAGGCTTTCCAGAGCTCCCTAAGAAACACAGACTGGACACCGGTAAGACTCCTAGGGAGAACAGACGAGGCAGTACAATATTTCCAGCGCACATTCTCTGCGGTGGCCAACATGCATGCCCCAATTAGGACCAGATGAGTTAAGGGCCATTGCCACAAATGGATTTCGCATGAGCTGAAATCACTGATGATAGCCCGAGACAAGGCCTAGAAAAAGGCAAGGAGATCCGCTGTCCCTGCTGACTTCTCTGCCTATAGATCACTGTGGAACCAGTGCAAAAGAAGCTCCAAGACTGCCAAAAGGGACTACATAAAATCCCTTCAGAGGCAAACACTATCTGACCCAAAGTCCTTCTGGACAAGCATCAACTCCCTGATAAAAAGGACAAAAATACCCCAACAGGGTAACATAATCTGTAATGACACTACACTCACGGACAGAGAGGAGGTCGCAACAGCCTTCAATCACTTCTTCACCGACCTGGGGGCACTCAGACCCAACCCCACACACAGCTCACAGAGCCCTTTGGCCACTGAATCCCAGGACTCTCTGATCACCCATTTCCACCTGCGAACAGTGTGAACCAAAGACGTGCTGCCTCTCCTACAATCCTTAAAACCCAGTGGATCACCAGGACCAGACAGACTGGACCCTAGGCTGCTAAGGGCTGCTGCCCCAGCCATTGCACTGCCTGTAACACTGTTAATAAACAGATCCCTGCAGGAAGGTACAGTCCCACTAACATGGAAATGGGCCCATGTAGTCCCAATCCACAAGGGCGGAGCAAGGGAACCCATAAGCCACTATAGTCCCATCTCCATCCTATGTCACCTGGCTAAGATTCAGGAGCAGCTAGTTTACAGCCAACTCAGAGACTACCTGGAAGCCAACAGGTTACTGACGCCCACACAACATGGCTTTAGACCAAAGCATGGAACCGACACTGCCCTCATCAAATT
Organism: Neoceratodus forsteri; assembly: GCA_016271365.2. NCBI lineage: Eukaryota > Metazoa > Chordata > Ceratodontiformes > Ceratodontidae > Neoceratodus > Neoceratodus forsteri. The sequence goes on along the minus strand of CM028135.1, from coordinate 291,540,734 downwards.
CACCTCTGATGTCCTGGCAGCCTGGGACAAGGGTACCCCCACCGGGGCCATGTTCATGGACCTCTCTAAGTCCTTCGACCTAGTGGATCACCCACTCCTAATAACCAAGCTTGGTCAACTGAAGCTGGATCAGCACTCCCTCAACTGGTTCTGTAATTACCTCACTGACCGCACTCAACAGGTCAAGTGGAAAGGGGTCACCTCCGAACCCCTACCTTCAACTGAGGGGGTCCCACAGGGCTCAATCTTAGGCCTGCTTATGTTCTCCCTATTCACAAATGACCTCTATGGACACTGTGGGGGCAGCTCCATAGTACAGTATGCTGACGATGCAGTGCTGTATAGAACGGGGGATCGCCCATCTGACCTAGGACCCCGGCTCCAAGATGACTTCACCAAGGCATAGACTTGGCTAATTGAGAACCATTTGGTCCTCAACCCCACCAAGACTAAGGCAATGCTGCTCAGGCCAAAATCCAAGGGGCTCTCCAGGGCCCATCTTCTGCCACTCACTACCTTATCTGGCTCCAAAACAGAGGTGGTACAATCAGTCAAATACCTTGGCCTCACATTAGATCAGGGGCTCACACTGAAGCCCCATGTGGACGTAGTAACAAAAAACATCCACCAAAAACTGGGCCTCCTCTATCGTCTAAGCCACAACATGATACCAGAGACTAGACTGGTAATCTCACAAAGCATCCTTCTCCCAACCTTAACTTATGCAGCCCCTATTGTACTCGGCATCGCTAAAATGGACCACAGTAGATTAATGACCCTATACCACAAAATCGCTCGCTTTGCTTCCAAATCATACCCTAGTACCCACCATTGTGATGCCCTCACAGCCCTCAACTGGCCATCCCTGTACAATAGGCTCCAGTACCCCCTTTTAAGCTGGACCTACAAGCTCCTTGATGTCCAACCTCCGGCAGGTCTGATCGGACTACATGCCCCAAAGCGGACCAGATGACCACTCCGCTCCTCGAACAAAAAATTCCTGGAAATTCCCCTGACCTGCACTGTTGCTGGGAGTAAATCCTTTACTCACTTAGCCCCAGAATCATGAAACAATCTCCCCAGCCATCTTCAGGAGGCACTGACCTTAGCCATCTTTCAAAAGGGACTGCGTGCTCACCTACTCAAACTTAGGCCCTGCCACTGCACCAATGGCTAAGACAACCACTCCTTGCGTAAATTTGTGCCGGCTATACACTGCTCCCCTACAAGGGCTATGACTAATGACTGCACAAGCTGGTACTCTACCCCATATGGAACTTCTCCTATGCATTCGAAGCACTTATCACCCTCACCCCTATCTGCCGTCAGTGCTGTACTCTATATTGTAATGTATGTGCTGCCCTCTTCCACGGAAACTGTATACCATCCTTATAACCCCATATTATATGTACCACTCTGTCCTGCTGTACTCATCAGTGTAATATACCTCCTGTTTTAGATGTACTGTACCGTACTGCGGTATTAGAAGTACTACTGTATTAGACATACTGCACTGTACTACTGTATTAACTAATATCATGTACCTCTTGCCCTCTTCCACAAAAACTGTAAAATTGCATACTGTCCTAGGAATCCTCTACAATATGTCTGACACTGTGCTACCTGACTGTATGTTCAAAACTATATGCAACAAACTCCGGGTCGCCCCTGAAAAAGGGAACCTCAGGGAGCAGTGGGCTTACCCGGTTAACAAAATATAATAAATAAATAAATAATATGGCTCACGATACAGTATATCTCAGCACTATGCTCATAATCACAGAGCACAGGTCTGAGTTTCTAAATAAAGGAAACAAATAAGTAGCAGTATTTCACATCAGTTTCCCTGCTGTGTTGGAGACATGTTTCATGTCACGGGTCTACATGATTCTTTACAACACAAGTAATATATTATGCATTCACTTTTTAGGAGAAGCATGTCTACTCATTCATCTTAGCAAAAAGTCAAGATAGAGGAAGAGCATCTGTCAGTTAAGAAAGTAGCAAAGATCCAGGTGTTTATTCTTATTCAGGATTCTCCCTCTGCATATGGCCAGGGCTAGTCTCATGACATCACAAACCCCACAGAGTGATATCCCACTTCAATCCCCCTCCCCATCTTCTTCCATACAATTACAAATCAGAAATATGGAATAAGCATTGTGCCAGCTCCTATATGCATCTCTTATAGATGCACTCTTCCCTAGCATACTTCCACAACCCCAAATGTAATTTTCTAATTAGTCCCCGCACAGCTCTGATTCAGGAACATTAGTAGTAGGTACAATCTGAGCTCAGTGGTACCTCCTCCTTATCCTGAGCACTCTGCCTCTCAACCAGGATTCAGTCATTAGCTCGACTGACAGGTCAAACGATGGATATGGGGGTGCCATATGTTAACAGGCCTGCACTTTTGCAGCCAGCACCAAATCAAAAGGAATTAGAAAAAAAAGACCACACTGTCCAGTAGTCCCTGTTTCCTAATCCTTGAAGATATTAAAAAAAAATTTACGTCTGAGCCTGCGACCTGAAACACACTACCATATCCTTCTCATATGTGGCCTGAATGCCATAGTCATGAGCAGGCAGCTGCTTACAGTCAGTAAGGTCCATCTGTCACACTAGATAGCAGGAAATTTAAATGGTTTTTACATGTTCATATGAGAGTAAAGCAAGTATTAGTGATCACCAACAGGCACAAGATGCAAGTGAAGCCATTGTTAATTAGTTGAAGTGAGCTGAGTATAGGAAACACAAATCAACACATACAAGATGAGGAGAAGGAATTTATTAAAACTTATAACTAAATCTCCATACCAGCAACTGAATAAACAAAAGAAATTAGAAAAACCCCACCAAGTTAGTCATGTCAATGAATTATACTGAAAAATTCACTTGGACAAACATATACACATCGAGGTAGCATCATCATAAATGTCATATACCTCTTTATTCAAATTGTCTAACTGTTATGTCATAACGAGAATTGCAGCACATTTAGTTGGCACATTGGATCACTATCTATATATAAAAAAAAAAACAATAATGAGAATTTGCAAGATAATATGCTTCTTACTGAACATTGGGAGATTGCAGAGCCTGGACGCTGTGAGCACCAACTAAAGTATTAGTACATCAGTTACTGTATGCTCCTATTTATAATGTGGTTTGATTGCTGTTCACATATGCTGTTTCTTTCTCATTAACATAACATCTCAGACTGTATTTGTTGTATGGTGAATAGCGGAGGTTGTTGAAGCTGGCGGAGTATCTGAGGGAGGGGGTAAATGGTGATTTCAATTTGTGGCAAATTTATTTCGATGAAGTGTTCCTTTTCTTAAACAGCAACAATAATGCACCATGGGGCTCAAAACAGTTAGCACCATATGATTTGTATAGCTACTGTTTTCATGTGGCAGAACTTACTGATTTGCTAAAGAAACAACACAAACTAATGTGATTAGGTCAAGGAAAAAAATGATCATAACATTTCAACAATGTAAAGATAAGACGGTGAAAAACTAATAGTTTTTTTATGATGTGGTACTCAGTTAGTCACACTTTGTATAGACTAAGTTGGGCCTCCAATTGTATACAATAACATTGTTGTTGTTTGGCCTGTACATGCTCGGATGTGTTAAAAATTAATAAACTTTGAATTTATAGATTGTCAACATAGGCATTTTGGAATCTCCGCTCATGAACAGTGTCACTGTGATTTTCTTAATCTGTCCCAAACAGTGATTTCCTACAGCGACCATGCATTTCTGCACTGGAAGTGCAAAAACACATTTTGGCCATGGTGTGAAAAATGACAGCTGTACTGTTCATAAGGAAGTGTGGAAAAATGCCAGTGATGAAAATCTGGACTGAAAATATTAGAAATGCAAGAACTTACGAGGGTGCGTGGAAACTGTGCAAAGGTCGCTCATAACACAGTCATTTTATGGACTTTTTTCACCAAATTTTTAACATAGCCATTTTAACACCTCTACTCATGAACAGTGTCACTGTGATTTTCTTAATCTGTCCCGAACATTGATTTCGCACACCGACTGCGCCATTGTGCGCTACATGTGCGGAAACACATTTTGAGTGAGATGTGAAAAATGACAGCTATACTTCTCATAAGGAGGCAATGTTGAAAATCTGGAGTGAAAATATTGAAAATTCTCGAACTTACGAGCGTGCGTAGGAACAGCACAACGCATTTTTGTAAAACAGTCATTTTGGGGAATTTTTTCACCAAATTTTCAAGATAGGGTTTTTTGGGGCCTACCTCATGAACTATGACAATGTCATTCCATAAATCAGTCCCAAAAGGTGGTTCCGAGCAGCGACCGCAAAATCACCTTTCGGGGCTGATTAATAAAATGACAGTGCCAGAATTCATGAGGTGGGCTCCCAAAAACCCCATGTTGAAAATTTGGTGAATAAATTCCCCAAAATGCCTGAGATATGCATCAAAGTTGAAAAAAACGTATTTTTTCCATTATACAGCTTACCAGCATTTCCTCACTTCGCAGTCGGCTTTGAAGAGTGCAGACATGTTCTGGTCCACGAAGATCATCGCACCGGACTCCAGAGGTAAGTATGGGGTGAGGTGGGGGGTGTGGGGAGGTAAGGTGCAGAGGGTGGGCATGGGTGGGAGGAGGGGTCAGGACAGTCAGCGAGGAACATTTTTCTTGCAGGTCATTTTTTTTGTAGATGACGGGACTTGTGCCAAGGCGGGGTGGGCTCCCAGCATGGCAGCTGGAAGGTTGTTTGGGGGCAGTGGAGCCAACGGGGGATTGGGCACCCCCATCAGCCATATGGACTATTGCCACGCTTGGGTGGGCTCCCAGCATGGCACCCAGTAGTCTGTTGGTGGGGGGCAGTGGAGCCGATGGGGATTGGGCACCCTGTCAGCCTTATGGACCGTTGCCACGCTGAGCTCCCAGCATGGCACCTGGAACTCAGTTGGGGGGGAGACTGCAGCAAAGCCAATGGGGGATTGGGCACCCCCATCGGCCATACAGTGTGTTTGGGGGGATGCATGAGAACACAATATGCTAATCAGTACTATCTTATCACTGCTCAATGAAGCGGAGCTCTCCCTTTCAACTGTACAGCACTGCATTTTCAACTGCTGTCATAGACAGCTGCAGCATTCATTGGTGAACTGTGGCCACGCCTGCAAACACACTGACTGAATTGGAAGACAGGGTGCCACACTTACAAAAACTCAAATGATGGCACTATGTTTCTTGCACACCCGTGCAAGCAAACATAAAAACAGTCACCTTTTAAAAAGTAACAAATCCCTTCTTTACTTGCCAATTAGGTAAAAAAGAGTGTTTCATTCATCAAAACACCCCCACGTATGTGGATTCAATGATCTTCAACATATTGTAACCATTAAGCAACTTTATTTGGTTTCTCACTCTATATAAACTGTGGCATTTTATACAATGATATGTATAAATTAAAAAAAAAACCCGTAAGTAATTGTTATACCCAATAGCTCCACATGAAGTCTAAACCATCCATCCCTCGTTATTATGTGTTGCCCATGCTACCTCAATGTGTATATGTTTGTCCAGGTGAATTTTTCAGTATAATTCATTGAAGTGACTAACTTGGTGGGGTTTATCTAATTTATTTTGTTTATTCAGTTGTTGGTATGGAGATTTAGTTATGTGTTGATTAACCTGACACAAAATGGCCACCCAGGGTTTAATGGGTTAAGTGCCTGGAGCCTGACTCAACTGCATTTCCACTGGAACTGCTTCTTTGTAGTTGTAACATTTTTGTGACTATGTATTTGATGTGGAACCTTTGTAAATGAGCAGCTGTGCTCAAAGATGTCTCTAAAGTTTTTTAATAAATAAATAAATATCTTTCAACAAATATCCTCCAGTCCAGGCATCAAGCCCATTGATAGGGCCAGTTCAAGTTCATGGAGGATGAGCAAATAAAACTCATGCTCTTGACACTTGACTCATAAATACAGTGCACAGATCAGCTCAAATGCAACTGAACATGAACACATAAATGTGTTACGAGGTAGGTCAAAGGGAACTGCTCTGTACCATCATTTTTAACGTAAAATAGGGCAAATAAAATAAAACAGTAATACAATGACTATTTACACAATGAAACCACATCAGGCTTACAGATTATGTACTGACACAGATTTTAAACGTGAAGTTTGAAAAAGCAAGACGATATCCCTTTAAATAATGAATTAGACATGATCCCTGACCCCCCCCCCCGCAGTCTGCTTTCAAATTTTAATGCTTTTACTTAACATTTTACCAGTGCTTCCTAGCAATTTCTTGAATTCCACTCTGTCTAACTTCTGATCAGCAAAGTAATGGCAAATAGGCCTTCCTCATTTTTGTGGTTACCTGTTTTGTGGGACAGAGATTTTATCAGAAACACAGCTAAAAAAAATCAGCCAAACCACAAACACTTGATAAAATGCTGAGGAATGAAGTCACAGCCATTGCAGTGAACAAGACCAAAACATATCACTACACAAAATTTGAATACTAGCTAACAAAATTGAATCACCACTGAGATCTCAATGAGGTAGTAGTTGTATTACTAAAATCTAAATGTTATAATGTTTTTCTAATGTATGAATAGGGCTGTGATGGGGAGCTGATAAAGGTTGTTAAAGTGGTAAAACACAGGTGTATTGGGAGGAAATAGCTGGGTTATCAACAGAAGGGAATTGGATAGGGCACCTCATTAATAGTTGTAGCAGGTGACGATACTGTGTAGAGCTAAGGGACTCACCTGTACTACCTTAGGTACACCGCAGTGTAGGGGGTTCCAGCATGGAATCTGGGAGAACAGGTGTGGGGACAAGCAGAACAACAATATGGCATGCTAGCAAAGGTGGTAGTGGGAGGGGATAGGGCTGCAGAGGAGGGGTTGGCAGCAGGGGACAGGGGACTGGTACAGGAGACAGGAGGACCACAGACAAACCAGGATGGGAAGAATAGTGAGTTGCAATGGTTGTGGGTGGCTATCTGGATGGGCACATTATGGGAGCTAGGGTGGTGTCCCATTTGTCACAGGCTGAGGGGTCTGGAGGCAGAGGTATACTGGCTAGGAAGGGAGTTAGCAAGGATTAGAGGAGTGAGTGAGACAATGAAACAGGAGGGCCACCTCCTCAGGGATCCAGGGGGTACGGTATCAGTGGAAAAGAGGATAGGGAACAGGGTAATACATTTTAGAAGCAGTAAGGTGGAACCTCGGAATAGCACGAGGGGAGAAGCAAACAGTGGAAGTCCAGGGCCAGGTAATAGGTTCACAGTGCTGGCTTCAATGGTTGATGATGGGGGTGGAGCTCTTCACAAGAGGGCAGGAGGACAATGGGGTAGTGAAAGCTTAGGGGAAACAATCAGGCAGAAGAGGGGACGGGTAGGGGTAGTAAGGGAAAAGGGATAGGGGTAAAGGGAGGGTGGTGGGACAGGGCAGAGGAGATAGAAGGAAAGAATGGACCCAGCAAGGAAGGGAAGGATGGTGATGATGCTGGGAGAGGATCGGGGGTGGGTGGGAATAGGGGAAGGGGCAGGACTAGGGTAGAAGCTGGGGGCACAACAGAAGGGATAGATCGGCAGGCAGGGACAGGGGGCATAGCATGTGAGAAGGGGGGAGTCTTAGTGCTGGGAGACTCAATCCTAAAAGGGGTCAAATGAGGAAGTAAATGGGAGTGGCATAGTCAAATATGGGTGGAATCAGTACCTGGATTGACAGCGGGAAAGGTGGGACAGTCTCTTCTCAAATGTACAAGGAGAGGAAGGGAGAAACCGCATGTGGTGGTGCACTTGGGTACAAATAACTTGAGGGGGTAATACGGTCAAGTTGGTAAGGGAGAGGTTGGAGGAACTGGGGAAGTTGTGTGAGGAGGCAGGGAGATCAGTGGCCTTCTTGGAAGTGCTCCCAGTACCCAGGACAAGCACAGCGAGGAAAGTAAGGATAGAGGAGTTCAACTCTTGGCTGGGAGAGTGGTGTTGAACCAAAGGGTATGGGCTAGTGGGGGGCTGGGGTATTATCTGGGACAACAGTGAGCTATTCGCAGAGGATAGGTTACATCTGAGTAAGGCGGGACATGGTGTTTTGAAACAGAAGCTAGGAGACTATATAGCAACAAAGGTGGATTTAAACTAGGTGTGGGGGGAGGCGAGGGTGCAGAAGGGATGCAAGGCCACTGGAGAGGGGAGCCAAATGAGCTTATCCCCCCAAGCTAGCAAGGATGTTACCAGCATAGAGTCATGGGGGGTTAAGGATGGGGAGAAATGGGTTAAGGAAAGGAAGGGAACAAGTTAGAACGTGGTCTCCTTAAATGCAAGAAGCCGGGGGAACAAATCAGCTGAGTTGCAGGCTCTCTTGCCAGTGGGGATGGTGGACATTGTGGCCATAACAGAGACTTGGGCCACCCAATACCAAGACTGGGATCTGATGATCCCTGGGTATAGGATATACAGAAAGGATAGGGGAAAGGGGGAGGGGTGCCGATTTACGTAAGGGAGGGGATAAGGTGTGCAAGGGAAGAGGGGGAGGAGGGTAGAACAGAGGCATTATGGATGCAATTCCATGATTCAAAAAGTAGGACACTGAGGATGGGAGTGGTGTACAGGTCACCAGCTCAAGCAGAGGACTTGGACAGGGAGTTAGCGGAACACATTAGGAGGGTCTGTGGGAAGGGGAACACCATGATTGTAGGAGACTTCAACCTACCAGGAGCCATCTAGAGTGCAAGGGTGCAAGTGTTCCTAGAAGCATTCCAGGATGGTTTCCTGACACAGATGGCTATGGAGCCAACTCATTTGGATAAAATTCTGGACCTAGTACTGTCTAATGGGGAGACTGTAAGGGAGCTGGGGATGGAGGACCCATTGGCTGGGAGTGACCACCACTCAGTGTGTGATTCACGCTCAGCATGGGCAAGGAAGCTGTAAGTACAGGAACCAGGGTGGTTGACTTCAGACTTGCTGACTTTGACAAGATGGGGGAAATTTTGGAAAGGCACCTGGCAGGAATTAATTCACTCTTGGATGCGAGCCAAAATGGGAAATTATCAGATTAGGGTTGTTGGAGGCTACTGAGTCATGCACCAAGAAGCAGAGTAAGAAAAGAATGGCTAAGAAGCCAAGCTAGTTGAATCAGGAGGTCTTGGAACGGGTGATGGCAAAAAAGTGTCATTTAGGAGGTCCAAGAAATACAGGAGTGGGGAGGACAGGGAAATATATTTGAAAAAGTTCAAGGAGGTAACCAGACTAGTCAGGGCAGCCAAGGCTTCCAGAGAACTGAGGATGGCACAGGGCATCAAGGGCATAGAAAAGGACTTTTTCAGGTACATAAGGGAGAGAAGGAGCTGCAAGGACCAGATAGTGAGGACTAAGAAGGACGGGGGGGTAGAAAAAGGGGCAGAGCAGGCAGAAGCACTAAATTAGTACTTCCGCCCTTTGTTCACGAGGGAGAAGGGTGGGCAGCTACCTCAGGGAATGGGGACGGTGGGCAAGGGGAGGAGGGGGTGACAGATAAGGTAATTACAGAGAGCAGGGTGCTGGAGGTTCTGAAGGCACTGAAGGTGGATAAGGCACTGGGACCAGATGGCATTCACCCCAGGGTGCTGAAAGAGCTGGCGGAGATCTTGGCAGAGTCACTGGCAGACCTGTACAACACTTCCCTGGATACAGGATGCTTACCACAAGATTGGAGGATGGCTCAAGTGGTGCCATTCCATACAAGTGGCCCAAAGGATGAACTAAGCAATTACAGACTGGTAAGCCTTACATCCATTGTAGGAAAACTAATGGAGACAATCCTGAAAGAGAGGCTGGTGGCCTTTTTGGAAGACAATGGACTCCAGGATGGTTGAGAATATCGGTTTGTCTCAGGTAGATCCTGCCAGACCAACCTTGTTGAGTATTATGACTGGATGATGAGGGAACTGGATAAGAGCCATACAGTGGATGTCCTGTATTTGGACTTCAGCAAGGCCTTTGATTCTGTGCCTGATGGGCAGTTGGGGGGAAAGTTGGAATATGTGGGGGTGGGGACAAAGATGGTGAACTGGATCATGAAATGGCTGAAGGGGAGGTAGCAACAGGTTGTGGTGGTGGTGGTGGTGGTGGTGGGGGACTCTCATTCTCTAGGGCTGTGACAAGTGGAGTTCCACAGGGCTCAGTACTGGGCCCAGTGCTGTTTGGGATTTTCAGAGCAGATATCTCACATGGCATCAGGAGTAAGATCAGTCTGTTTGCTGATAATACCAAGATGGGGGTGGTGGTAAATGACTTAGCAGGGTGGCAGGGGCTACAGAATGATCTGACTAGACTGAAGGAGTGGTTGGAAAATGTGGCAATTGGGTTTCAATGAGAAAACATGCAAGGTTCTGCACTTTGGAGCAAGGAACCTGGGAAGGAGCTACCAGTTGGGAGGGGTTCAGTTAGGTATCACAGAGGAGGAGGAGAAAGATCTAGGGGTAGTTATAACAGGGAATATGTATAAACAACTCAGCTCAATGCAGGAAGGCGGCAGCTAAAGCCAACAGGATGCTGGGGTGTATTGCGAGAGGACTCTCATCCAGAAATAGGGAGGTGATCCTGCCTCTGTATAGGTCACTAGGCAGGCCACACTTGGAGTACTGCATGCAGTACTGGCATTCATTTCTGATGAAAGATATCAGACTTCTGAAGGGGTACTGTGCAGGGCAACAAAGATGATCCAGGTATTTGGAGGACAAACCCTACAAGGGCAGGCTAAGAGAGTTAAATATGTACACCCTGGAGGAGAGGAGGGATTGGGGGGATATGATTGAGACTATAAATACTTGACAGGATAAACACGACAGGCATAGAAGGGGTCTTAAGTTGAAGAGGGGAGGGACATAAGAGGGCATGGTCTCAGACTGGAGGGAGGAAGGAAGAAAGGAAGATATAGGAGAAAGATGAGGAGACATTTTTTCATGGAGAGGATTTGGGCTAAATGGAACACTCTGCCCGAGGAGGTGGTATACTGTGAGATGGTGGGCAGTTTTAAAAGGGGATAGGACAAGGTGATGGAGGCAACTATGAGGGGGGAGAGGAGGGGGTCAGCTACAATGTAAGGGTGCTAGCTGCACATTCGAACAGACTTGATAGACCATGAGGCCTGTTTCAGCTGGCAGTTTCGTATGTTTGTATCCTCCACACATCAAACTGATGAAAAAAGTCTGGGTCCTGAAAACAGGCAACAAACTGTGTTTGGTGCCTAAAAAGTTAGTGCACTGTACCTGCATGCAAGTGAAGTCTGAAAAGACCACAAACTAACATGAAAACAGTAGATTCCCTATGACTCCTAAAAGATCATTTTCTGCATTGAAATTGTTTCTTCAGGATCTGGAAATTCACCTTCTGTGATCTGGAAATTCACCCACTGTCACCCCTGACCAGAGTATAGTGCCCACATGCATCACATGATAAACCAGAAGCACTTGGGGGCTTTATTTTACAGTCAGGGTGAACGTAGTTAAGACAAGTGATACAAAATACCTGCTGTACATAATTAGGAAACTAAACGCATTTTATTTTCTTCAGGTCAAATAAATATATTATACTCTGTATGAGTAGCATCCTAATTATGTGGAATGAGAAATTAATCTGAAAGAAAAACACTAACGTTACTTCAAATATGATGCTTTTTTTTATAAGCCTGCCATCTATTGGTACAAGGTTTGTGTCTGACAAAAATGAAAAAACACCCCTTTCCAAGAAGTTAGCAATCACTGGTCATATTTACTCAAGTTGGGGGGGAGGGGGGTGTGGTACATAGAAGAGGCTGGAGACTATCCAGCAGAGGGCAATGAAAATTATTCAAGGCAGCAGAATAGGTCCTATGAGGGGAAACTGAACAGCCTCAATATGTACTCTCTATAGGACAGGTAGGAAAGGAAGGCATGGCAGAAACATCCGAATGCATGTGAGGATATAAGAGGGTGGATTCCACTGAGTTATTCAAGCCTAGGAACAGTACAACCACTTGCGGCATATCTCAAGTTGGAAGGGGGTGGGGAATTCAAAGAGGACATCAGAAACTATTTTTTCACAGAGTGGGTGGTGAACAGGAAGAACAATCTACTTAGTAATCTGATCACTGTTGGGATCATAACGGTTCAAAACACAGTGGGATTATTTCAAAGAGGTCATTAGGAACAAAAGGGAGGCAGAGGGCAGGGAGAGCTCTGGAGGGGCAGAGGAATGAAGTAGGGAATCAGGAAGGACTCTTTGGACTCAGTCTCCTTCTGTTTTGATCCATCTATGAATGGTATATACAGTATATAGTTCTCTGGAGCATTTGTAGGCTCCAGGTAAATCTTTGGGCAGACTCCATGAATCCTGGGTCCCCTTCTACTGACACATTTTCTATGTTTCTATGTATCAGTATACATGACTTGTGAAATATTGCCTTATAGGTTATTGCACCCAGTATCTGGGGTGTGCCCAACAGGCAACCAATCAAAACATGATACATCACTGGTGTACTGTATAGTGGTGGACTAGTTGCCACATTCATTTGCTTCTTTGTGAAAAGGGCATCAGTCAGAAAGGCTTAAAAAATACACAACAAACACCTCAGCAATGAAATAGAAACAGTAATTAGGACCGGCCCAACTAACACACATATTCTCTATCAGAAAGCCAGACAGCTCCCATGGCCAGACAAATGTTTGGCAGCAAGACAAAACTGCACTCAAAACAGCTCAGTAAGAGATCAAACTTCAGGATGTAACTTAAGAGAAAAGTCAATGATTTTAAATTGCTGGGTCAGACAGCTTATCAGAGAAAACAAACCCTCAAGCCTAAAAACAAGGACAGATTGTTAGAAAGACGGTGTAAAAATAGAAAGTTCAGGGGGTGGTATGAAGCAGGGTTCTGCATATTCACCTTGCTTGAACTGACCCTCCAATGCACATGTTTATAAGGAATCTCATCCATATTCAATTGTTCCTAAAACTATGTCAATTACAGATATTACAGTTTTCTTCAGACATAATCCAAAAAGTCTAGACATAAAAAACCTAGGACAACCCCTTTACATAATGTTCCAGAATTAGACTTCTGTGTTGGAGTGTCTTCAGTCATTGTTTTGAACCCTGTTTCACATTGCCAGATTTTTTTGGTCTCTCAGTAGTTAACCCTAATAGTGGCCAATAACAAAGTTTTTTGGGGAAGAATCTATATTCTAAAGGTTTCAGAAGCCTGCATGTTAAATCTATAAAATGCCAAACTGACAGATCTCAGTATAAAAGCAATAAATAAAACTCTGACAATAGGAACTGGTGAATGAAGGTCCAAAACCAACCACCAACTGCACCAAAGATCAAGCAGCAAAGGAAAAAAATAAATAAAAATTTGATAGGTTGGAGCACAGGGTCCCTGTGCAGACTAAATGATAAACATGGAAGTCAGTTCTGACACAAACATCATATATGTATTTTTACCTGAAAGATGCTAGCCTCAGTTAGACTGGATGACCTAGAAACACATATGACCCTGAGCATCTTACAGCTTCAGGAAAGCTGGACTCCACTTCTTGGGGAACAACTAAAACAGGTCAATGCAGAAGAATAATAAATCATAGCACCCACCTCAACATGTATAAATGGCATTTGAAATTAGTATCTGAACAAAATAATGATTCAAGCAACATGCTGAAGGAAGTCAAAAAGTCTAAAAGGGCTCTTAAGAATCTAGGCATGACAGGAAGTCTCCTAAATCAGTAACTTGGTCAGCTCAGACCAGAAATACAGGCTGCAAAGATGAGACCCTAAACCCTATGAGCGATTTAGTGCTGGAACCTGATCTAGCTAGAAGGTGAACATTTAGAACCAGGTAAACAGATGCTTTGGTAGCAGTCGTGACTGTGAGTGTGCCTAATGGTGTGAACAATAAATAGCACTGTGATATCTAAAAGATTTGCCAAAATATTGTGTATTATTTTATTGAAGACTTTCTGCTTTGTGATTCACCTATTTATTGGTGTTAGCCCCAATATCAGCAGCAGCAGACATTACTTATCAAAGGACTATATCTATTATTGGAATTGGGGGTTAGGTAGTTCTCCCAAACTACTTACTGCTGTGAAGATTCTATTACTAGTAATCATGATTTTTGTCTCCCTTTTCAGCTTTCAGCTAGCAAAATGGTATTCACTTTGCTGTGTGGAGCCCTGGATATTTATGTCCATTGACAGGGTTTTTCCACTTAATTTTTTTCAGATTGCAAGTATTTCACCTGTAACTGCATTTATTATCAAATTACAGTTTAACATCATAGCCCAGGCACTTGCTTTAATTTGGCTATATGATCTCCACTGTTGACTGGATTCTTAAATTCTGTCTGGTCAACAAGCATCAGGTTTCTAGGGAAAACCCTGTACAATCAGCCGCTTACCATATAAATAGAGTAGTAGGTTTATTTCAGTCATTTGCTGTGTGGGAATCAGCTCATTTGGGCATGGTGAAGGACTATTTAAGAGATTAAGCCACTAAAGTGTAAAAGTCACTGAGGAAGGAAAATATTACAGGTGGGAGCATGATATTATAATGGAATAATAATATAAGGAGAAAGATTAGCCTGGTAGTGGAAATACAGATTTGTAAGACTGGAGACCCAGATTTGCAACCCACAAGTGTCTCTCACTCACTGTGTGACCTTGAGCAAGTCATTTAACCTCCAAGTGCTTTTTGTAATTGCTGTCTGATCTATTTCTACGCTGTTTAAATAGCTCTGTCTGTATAATGACAGCAGCATTCTTTCTCTTGACCCAGTGTGGAGTGCAAAGTACTTTGGTATAGAGTTTGCATGAAAGGTGCAATATAGAACCACATTCATTTACTTTCATATTGTTTTGTTGTTTCCTGTAGTAGCTGTGACATTAATTACAAACTATTATTTATTATCTATAGTAAAATGCCCACTTCTCTTGCTGTGTGGCACGTTCCTTGAAATATCTCCAGCAGGGCTTTTCCCAGTGCTAGACACCTACATACTGTAGTGCAAAGAGTGTTTTTATCTCCACGTCTCTTCTCCTTCCATCTGTTACCCTTTCTTCATCACATCTTCTCTTTCCCCATTGTGTCGCCCTTAGGCGACTTCCATGTATACTGTACATACTGTAGTACTTATCGGTTTTTGGCCTACATCGTATATTATGTTATGGTATTATGGGATATCTCAATACTTGTGTCTTTATTATTAAGTGTCTGTATACACCTCTTGTATGTACCTACTGTAACTATGTTATTGCATTTTGTGTTTGATTTCTGATGTGTACCACCCAGGTCCACCTTGTAAATGAGTTCACTCAACAGTGTTTTGCCTGGTAAAGACTGATTGATTGACTGATTGTCTTCCTGACCTTCAGTACTCATTGGTATATGTTAGTTTCACTACCACCACCTACTGCAAATGGAAGACTGACACCATGCCCCCTTGAAAACGTATCATATGCTAGCTTACACCTCCCCTCGAACACCCACAGACACCTTTAGTATTAATAAATTCCCCAAACCCTGCTTTCAGTAGGAACTCATCAGGACTCAAAGCCCTGTAAAATCTGTAGAGTGGATCTCAATCTCTCCCTCTCTCTCTCTCTCTCTGTCTATCTCTCAAAGACATCTCTTACTTTTTTCAAGAAATACTTACAAATAGATGATACCACTTGTAAACATTGTAAGCTGCCAGGCTTCCAGGGAAGACCTTTGTTGCCAAAGGTATGGTAAATTTGCTCTGCCTGTCTACACTTAGTGTGCAGGTCATTCTTTTTTCCCTCTGACCAGTGAACTCTGAATAACTGTGCACATCCACAGTTTAACCCCAGTCAACTTGCCCTCTTGTCATGTTAACAGCCACTGTGGATTGGTTGATCTCCCACATATTAGCACCACAACATATCATCCCCTCTTAAAAATACTGGGAACACCTTCAGCCTGAATCAGATATGCCAGGTGTTTTTTTCCTCCTGATTTTGTTTCTGGGGTTCCGCCAAGTCACTTCAACAAGAAATTTGTTGAAGGACTTTACAGTGACAGCACTCTGCTGATGGTGATCACATTACTGAGGCAAAGTGCCAACAGATCCAACAGCAGCAGGAGACATGTATTGCTTGCAGGGGGCTTTGCCCCTTGCACCCACTGGACTTTTAGATTCCTAACTCCAGTTGGGGGGGATGTGGGGAGAGAGCAGCTGAACCCGGGAGTCGATGAATCCATTCATCACTCCCACAACCCATTCGACAATGCGGGTGTCGAATGGGTTTAGTCGCTGTGGTGGATTCATTGTAACAGCATCGCTGTTACAATGGTTTACGTGTTTGGTGGAATCTCTGTCCTGTTTGTCACCACTATAGTTAGGGCTGAGTAAGGACTTCAATGTAAAAGCAAAATTCATTGCCACTTTTCAATACCTACAGGGACTGGGTGAGGGGGCACCATCTGCCATACACAATGCTGTAGCCCTGTATGCCAAGTGTAGAGTCCATAGCCAGCATGCAATCCAAGAAGCAAACAATTGTTCCTTACATTGTAATGAGGCTGTAGTGAGGTGCAAATTACCTCTTTATTGCTCTACATGGGCAAAGAGATCATTTGTGTGGGACCTTATAGGTATAGCAAGTCAATGCAAAAGCACAAATGGTTTGGGATGATCTAATTCAGTTTGCTCCTTGGAAGCCCTATCTTCAGTATGGGACCATACCTCTCTGTGACCAGCAAAGGGTTGTGCTCTGTAACAGGCACATTTAATGGCTATCATTTGGACATGCTGTCAGAACTACAGTATATGCAAACAATAAGACATGATGGGGTGTGCATTACACTGTGATAAGCACACTCCCATGGCATAGTTAGGCATGAGGTTGAAGGCCAAGTGCTTGATGCCTCAGGGAGTGCAGTTATCACAGTGGGATATACTATGACAGACTGAAATGCTCAAGTCCAAGTGTTGGGAGCCTGAAACTGATTGCCCAACACTTGGTATCCTGACCCTCAGGACTTGCCCGCAGCAGAGGTTTTTGTTTATGTTTCGGTCAGCTTCGCCTCCTGCCACCCCTTATTTGTGATTACAAACTCTGCCGCAGGCAAATTCTGAGTGTCAGGATACTGAGTGTTGAGCATTCGGTTTCAGGCTTCTGTCACCCGGGCTTGTGCATTTCAGTCTTCTGTATACTCCCTCACAGCGTAATGCACACCACCAGAGTGTCTTACTGTATTTATAAAATGGTCAAATAAGTATATTTCAAAAAGAAAGTCTACACAGAAAAATAAATGTAAAGCTTTTAAAAAAAGATATAAAATAGTCCCTCTATAAAATAGTTCCTCTGCCAATGAGTGAGAGCAGTGGGTGCTGTCATTGGTCTGGCAACTTGTTTTGTATTTTTTCGTTGTGTGGAATCTCCCTCTACCACCACATTACCCTCATCCAAGTAAAATCCGCAGGTTGCAACAGTTACTGAGCCATTGAAAGTGAGTGTGTGAGTGAGTGAGTGAGTGAGTGAGTGAGTGAGTGAGTGAGTGATGTCCAGACTTCCTGAGTCAGGTCAGAGACTTCAGTTTCTTTGTTGTTGTTTTTTAACAAATCAAATGACTGTCATATTTACTGTAGTTCTCCTGTTCCCAGTTCAGTTCTGAAATAAGTGGATCAGCGATAAGGGAGGAGCAGAAACACTACTGTTTTCTTGAAAGTGGAAGCAGTGGCATTACTGTACAGGCCATTGCAAGGTGGCGGTTGTGTCAGTCTTGCCTGCAGCACGCTACCATCTACAGTGGCAATATTTGCAAAAGTCCCATTTGTCTGAGTCTTGCCAGGCTAATTCAGCTAAGTGAGTGGAGTGGGGCAGTATGCAGGTTTCAAGCAAATGACTGATGGGCAGTCAGGATA
Organism: Neoceratodus forsteri; assembly: GCA_016271365.2. Taxonomy (NCBI): domain Eukaryota; kingdom Metazoa; phylum Chordata; order Ceratodontiformes; family Ceratodontidae; genus Neoceratodus; species Neoceratodus forsteri. The sequence goes on along the minus strand of CM028135.1, from coordinate 291,522,816 downwards.
TTGGCATCAGTTTAGTAAGGATATCAATTTAAGCACATACTTTCATTTACTTTGGATTATTTTGGTTAAAGCTTTGGACTGTTATGTTGGATTGTGAGGACTGTAGTGAATTTTCTGAGTGGGCAGGGAAATGACTGTCACAGAAACCTGTTTAAAAAAATATATATATATATATATAAACTGAGGAAACTGGTTAAAAAGTGTTGAGAAAAAAGGCTGCAATAAAAATGTTCAGCATTGGGTGGTACTTGTTTATGTTTTGGTTACTGTTGTGTGGGTATGTTTTAAAAACAATGACTGACTTGCTAATCAACATTCTAACAAAGGTGACACAATGATGTTTAGAATGTTCTGCATCCAGTTTGGCAAGACTTGTTTTTATAGTGCATGACACTCCTATTATGCACTGGTCCTAGCAAATCGTAATGCAGGATTCCTCCAACCCATTTTATAATCAAACTTATTTAGGGCACTCACAGTTCGCTCCAAACATGTTAGTATATATTAACTTTAGAGAAATCAACTAATTTGTTCTCAGGATAAGAACTTTAAAAGGAGCAACCTGAGAAATTTGAATAAGGGGGGTAATGTCTTTAAAAAGTGCTACCTTTTGAACTGTAAGGGTTAGAGACCTGATCATTTTAATTAAATGTTTTGAGTCAATACAGTTACACCTTGTTGATACAATTTTAATGTATCAATATACTGAAAATGCATTTTTACAATATCACAGTATTGAAAATTAATTTCATTATATCAATTAGTATTTCTAAGTACATTGAAAGTGTACTGACATGGTGTAACAACACTGACAGGACTCCAAGCTTTTATATGGAAAAAAAAGTTTCTAGCCCTAACAGTTTCAAAGGTATCCCTTTTTAAAAGTAATGGGCAAGACAGTCAAAGCTGACTTAGTGGTGCACAAATTGAGGTCTACACTTTAGTCAGGACTTAGTGTAGGGCTTCCTGTATTGACAAAATCAGTGTTTGTGGTACAAATTTAGTTGCACAGTTCCACAAAGGTAGGGACTGCACACATACAAATGAGTGAGGGGCCATGCACTACGTGATACAGTAGTTGTATTATGGCATTGCTGTGGGTAGATGCACTGTACAAATTGTTGTATTTGAAAGTTATGTTTTAACTTAGTGTGCAGTACAGAGGACACTATCAAACAGATAATACATAATTCCTGAAGCTTGCAATGCATTGAAAAGCAGGGTCATAAATGGGTATATGACAGTCCATACTTCAAAGAGGATGTTTGTGAGACCTGGGCTCGAACAAATTATGCTGTGTGTCCCCATGTTGCTATGTCATGGAGCTATGCTACCACAAACCTCAGTCAAACTACATGTACTGATAAACATAAAGGATTCAAAGGCATAAACTGCACTCAGAACACAGCAAAAAGTACCTGTGATACAGTGCTGCTTAGTATTGTGTTGTACTACAGCTCCAATAGCCAACCATTAACAATGATCTGTTGCCCAGCCTTTCCATAATCCAAGGAGCAAAATCCTGTTAATGAGACTGAAATGGCTGCATAATGAGCTGGTAATGACCCATTAGCGTTTTGTATGGGGAATGAGCTCATCTGCATGTGGTCATTGGAACATACTATAACACATTTGTACAACAGTGCTAACACATTTGGAACACACTGACTGACATGTTATGCATGGTCTGCCTGTTCTCTATCCTTAGAATAGCATCATCCCAGGCACCTAGTGGCCCCCATTCCTTGATGCTCATTCAGGTACCCTCAAGCCTTAGAATAAAGTGATCCCTAGTGTTTAGTGGTCCCCCCATCCCCAATGGCCATTCAGATTCCCCTGCTTACTAGACACCAGAAATTAATTTATTCTAAGATTAGAAGACATCTGAATGACCATTGTGGGGTGGGGAGGTCACAAGATGCCAGGGATTACTTTATTCTAAGGATTGGGGCATCTGAACTCCCTAAGTTGGGTGATGAGACCACCAAATGCCAGGAATGACCTTATTGTAATGATCAGGGGCATCTAAATGGCCATTAATGGTGGAGGACCACTAGACACCAAGGATGACTTCATTCTAAGGATCCAGGGCATCTGAATGGTAATCAGGGATAGGGTGGGGGGCCTTCATAGCTTTGCACTATGCCTTCATGCAGTTATTCATGGCTGCATTGTGCTGAGATGCTAATGAGTTCATAATGGCATGCAGATCATCCCTTAGTACCTTGCCTGCCCTCTGAGCTTATTAGCATGCTGGAAGATGAAAATGGTTCACCAGGAGAAAGGCGCTATTCCATTTGAGATACACTAGCTGCCTTTGTCACTGTGAACCCTTGTCCTGCAGGGGGCTGTGACAGTGCAGCACCTAGCTCCCATATTCAGATAGGCAGTGTCCACTAGTCAGAGCTTGCTAACTGCCTGAATATGTCAAGTGGGTTGACCATGTGCCAGCTCATGCACCATGCTAAAGGGTGCATGGCTCTACCAGCTGACTCTGAAAATGGGGTCTATTCCTTCAAAAGGGCTAACATTTGAACAGTAAGTGTGAGTAACATAATTGTTTTCAATGAAAGTTTGGAGTCTGGTCAATACAGTATACATTTCGTTGTAGTGATTTACTGAAAATGTACTTTCATAATATTAATTTATTAAAAATGAATGTTACTATATAGATGTGTATTTATGGGTATCAATACATTGTAAGTGTAGCTATAGTAACAAGAGTCTATGCATTCGTTTAAAAAATACATTTCTAGCCATAATGGTTCAAAAATTAGCCATTTCTAAAGATAATTTCTTTAAAACTTGTTAAAGGGACACTGTCAGCTTTGCTCGTCTGTCTTTCACTCTATGTCAGCAGTGTGCCTCTTGGCACACACATACCACAGATTGCCTCTAGTGTGCCCTTATGTATATAAAACTTACAGAATGTTAGTAGTTTACCTGAATTTTGAGCTATCTGCTGCTCGCTCAACCTGACTTAAACTCCCCCACCAACCGGAAGCATACGCAATATGAGACCACAGTCTGCCACAAGCGCAGTCCCGAAGTGTCATTTTTGGACATTGTGAGTGGAAAATGAAGTTAATCCAGTAGAGTAGCCCTTTACAAACTGTTGTTGCCATGTACCGCCAAAAACTGAGCACCGAGAGGAGAGCAAAACACTTTTTAAAAACGGGACCGAAATCCCACACATGTGCAATCACAGTATTTTCTTGCGCATGTGCAGGATCTTTGCTTATGCTGCACTTGCGCATGCAGGGATTTCGGTCCCGTGTTTTGCTCTGCTCTCGGTACTCGCTTTTTGGTGCTACATGGCAACAACAGTTAATTAAGGGATACTGTACTGGATTAACTTCATTTTCCACTTGCAATGTCCAAAAATGACACTTCGGGACCACGCTTGTAGCAGACATGCGGTCTCATCCTGCGCATGCTTCCGGTTGGTGGGGGGTTTATGTCCGGCCGAGTAAGCAACAAATAATTCAAAATTCAGGTAAACTGCTAATATTCTGTAAGTTTTACATACATAAGGGCATACTAGGGGCAATCTGTGATATGTGTGTGCCAAGAGGCACACTGCTGACATATAGTGCGAGATAGACGAGCAAAGCTGACAGTGCCCCTTTAAGTTCAACCATAAAGGGTAGAAATTTTAACTTTTTAGAGATTAAAGCATGCAAGAAAATCAACATAGTTACATCTTTTTTATAGATGTTTAATGTTTCAAGACAGATAGACACAAATCAATATAGTAAAAACATTTGTAATAAAATTAATATTGTGAAAGTACATTTCGGTATATCAGTACCTTGCAAGTGTATCAATAGGAACAATTCATTCTTGCCCTGACTCCAAGCATTCATTTAAATAAAAATTTCTTAGCCCTAATGGTTCCAAAAATAGACCATTCTAAAGATACTGTAGTTCACTTGAGAACGTTTATCTCTGGAACATAAGAGCTAACTGTATGCTTTTTTCATGAAAACTTGGGAGTCTGGTCAACATGCCTGTATCCTGTCAATACAGTTTCCATGGGTTTATACACACTGATGTGCATCAAGCCAGTGAAAGTACTGTATAACCATAATTTAATTTCATTTGAAAATGTTTTAGACACTTAAAATGTACAAAAAAGCAGGTGCACAACTTTTCTGTGGAGGAAGAAAATGATTGAATAATATAGATAGCGGCATCAGACAAAATTCCATCAAGGAGAGCTGCATTCATTTTTCTCTTTATTTTTTTAAGTTTTCCCATCAACAGTAGGATGGGCTACCAGTATCAAAATCAGGGGATGGGCAGCATGGATTGGGACAGGCTGTGGAAGGGGAGCCACTGGATACCAGGGATACTTTCAGTTTTGCAAGGTTTTTGAAGAGTGCATCACTGGATTCTAGGGATGATTGGAATAAGGAAGGGCTTGTGAAGAGATGCCACATGATGCCAGGGATGCCTGAAATAGGCAAGCATTTGGGGGGCCACTGGATGCCATAAATGCTTAGAGTGGGGCAAGATTTGGCAGAGGGCACAAAATGCAAGGGATCCACAAAATGAGATTGAAAAAGAAAAATGTGCTCAAAGTGGGGAAGTGGTGCTACACTGGGCTGCCAGTCCATTATGTAAAACCTTGTCAGAAAAGATGAGCACGCATAACAATCCAAAAAAACTTGTAAGTAAACAAATAAAATAAATAAATGTTATTGTGGCAGGTCGAGATGCTGACTAGGTTCCTGAGCCCCGGCGCTTCAACCCTATCTCGGTCTTCATCAGGAGACGATACTTACGGCATCCCAACCTGCCACAATAACATTTATTTATCTACAGAATGAGATAGGGTTTGGGAGGGTAGAATTGGGCTGCCAGGGATGCCTAACTGTGAGACAGGGTGAGGGACAGAATGCTACTGGATGATGTTAAGAACAGCTTGACTGAGGGGCAAGGTGAAAGACGGGGTGCAACATTATTACAGGGACTGCTTGGTATAGGGTCAGGGTGAGGGAGAGGATGCCACTGGATGCCAGGGACTGCTGTTACAGGGCAGGGTGAGAGAGGGGGTGAAGCAGGATGCAAGGACATGACCTGAGTACTGGACACTGGATACTTGGACAACTTGGCCCCTGTGGGAAAAGGCTGGCCTGTCACTGTACTACAAGATCTGCCTGCCGTTAAAACTACAAAATTGTCTGCATAAACGTGTGTTAATAAACAGCTTTTTAAGAAAATAATGAAATTCATTGCAAAAACTGCATTAAGGCATCAGTTACCATTGAAGCACAAGTACTTAAATGGAGGGAAATGTGATGTTACTGAGTGGCATGGTGTTCTTCAGGGTTTAAACAATTGCTTGACTCAGTGTTGACTTTGCCCTAACTTTGGCATCCCTCTCTCAAACCATTGGCATGTAATAACTTAATATGCCATGAAAGGTAGTGCTGAAATTAGGGCAAAGCCAACAGTGCTTTAAACAATTGTTTAAACCCCAAGGAACACCATGTAACACATTCACCAAGACTAAGTGTACCTTTTTTAGCCTAACACTGCATTTACAAAGAAACATAGAGTCTGTCAACAGAGAGAGATCAATGGTCCACTGAGTCTGCTCATATTATACTGCCTCACCCCCAGGACCTTGTGTCCTTGGAGGGGTTGTCCCACTTTCTCCCCCACCAACAACCCTCATCCCCAGGTCCCCCCAGTGGGACTTTGAGTCCCCCTGCTCTGTCCCAGCCATATTTGAACTCATTTAGAGTATCTGACCCCACCACTGTCACTGACAGTCTGTTCCATGGCTCTAACACTCTCTCAGTGAAGTAGACCTGCCTCACATTCCTCCTGAATTTATCCTTGACTTGCCTCCATTTGTGTCCTTTCAGAAACATTTACATCTCTATCACGTCCCCTCTGTTGTGTCTGGCCTCCAGCAAGTACCTGTTCACACAGTATGCTGTGCTGACCCTGGATAATTTTGGCAACTCTTCTCTGTACTGATTCTTGTCTGTCTATGACCTTCTTCAAGTGAGGGCTCCAGAACTGAGTACAGTAGTCTAGGTGAAGCCTCACCAGAGATCTATATATGGGGTAGTATCACTTTGCTTCTCCTGCTATCAAAAACCCTCCTGATACACTACAGCACCTCGATACCTTACTGTGTGCCTTGTTGCACTGTTATTGTTACTTGGGTGAGTCACTAATGATGACACCCAGATCCCTCTCCCCTGTTGTAATGGCCAACCTGACCATTTCCCTCCAATACTCCATGCATGGGTTCTTTTTCCCTAAGTTCATCACCATGCACTTAGCATTGAATCTCAACTACCAAATCTTTGACCATCTTTCCAGCTTCTTAAGATCCTTCTGAAGTTCCATCACCCCTTCCACATTGTCTACCCTGCCACATAGCTTTATGCCATCTGCAAAGGGACACACCTTCTCCTACATCACTAGTGAACATATTGAATAAGACAGGATCCAGGACCAGTCCATGTGGCACTCTGCTTGTAATGTCACTGTCCCCCATATTTGGCCCTATTTACCACCATCCTCTGTTGCCTCTCCCCAGCCAGTTCCCCACCTAAGTCCTTCTCTACTCCTAGATCCTCCTGCCTTTCTAGCCACCTCCTATGTGCCACCAAATTAGTGGCTTTGCTGAAGTCAAAGTACAGCAAATCTACTGCCAGTCTTTCTCTACCGCCATAGTGACTTTGCTGAAAAATTGTATAAGGTTGGTCTGGCATGACCTCCCTGATACAGACATGTGTGCTTGCTGTCCTGCAGCTCATCATCTAAGTAGGCCACCAGACTTTCCTTAACTATTTTTTAGCTTATTTATGAAGGAAGTAAGACTGTCTGGCTTGTAGTTGCCAGGGCCCTTCCTGCCCCCCCCCCATGGAGCAGAACTATGTCCTCCAATCTCCTGGCACTACCCCAGACTCTAGTGAGTCAGTAAATGGCTAGGTCAAGGGTTCAGCTAATTCTGAAGCCAATTCTCTGAATACCATTGAGTACTGACCTCCCAGACCTGGTGCTTTAGCCACCCTGAGGGCTTCCAGACCTTTATTCACCTGTTCATCCATGATGATCACTACTATCCCCATTTCCTGCATCTCTCCCCTCACTTGATCCTGCTCTCCAGTAGAGGCCCATTATCCTCAACCCTAAATACTGAGGAGAAGTAATTGTTTAGGAAATTGGCCTTCTGAGCATCATCTTCTATTCCACCCCCCATCCTCAGCTAGTCTGACAGCCCCTTCCTTTTCTTTTTTCCCGAATATATCTAAAGAATTTTCCCCCTCCCTTCACAACCTCAACAATATGGAGTTCTGTGTCTGCCTTTGCCTTACTGACTGCCACTTTCGCCTCTTTTAATCTTGTCTGGTAATAATCTCAGATTTCTTTCTTCTTATTCCCCTTGTACCGTATGAAGGACCTTTTTGCCCTCACAGCCTCCTTTGCTCTCTTCAAGAACCAGATTGGCCTTTTGTGTTTGTTTTTCCTTTTTTGTGACCTTTCTTGCATAGGAGTAGATCACCTCCAGAATTTCTGCTTTGATCTTTCCCTACTTTTACTCTACTCCCTCAATCTGATCTATACCCACCAAGTTTTCACTAACATATGAAAATGCAATGAATCAGCAGAATAAGGCCTTTAGGTCTACTGAGTCTGTTTGTATTGCAGGGTCCTCAGCTCAAGCTAATGACTCCATTCCTCAACCAGCCCTTCCCGTCTGTCCATCCCGCTCATGACCCTTAATTTACCCTTAACGCTGTCTTTTCCTGCATTTGACTAAAATCTTCTAGTCTGAGGTCAAGGATCACTGCCCTCAATGGGTGACTAGTGTTCCCCATTGCCACATCAAACCATACAGAATTGTGGTCACTGGACCCCAATGGTTCCCTCATTGCCACCCCACCCACAGCTTATGAGTTGGTACATACCAAGTTGAGAATGGTGTCCTGCCATGTGGTATCATTGACCAGAAGTACCAGTAAACAGTCCTGTACCATGCCTAGTAGTGCCTGACTCCTAGTGCTCTTATTCACAGGGATATCCCAGCCTATCTCTGGCAGGATCAGGTCCCCCACTAGCAATAAATCCCCTTTTGTTACCCCCTTCTTGATTTCCTCCCCAATTCCTTTTCTCCATCTTCCTTTTACACCAGAGGTCTATAGACTGCCCCAGTCTAATATCTTTTCCAACAGCTGTAGTCAGTTGTACCCACATTTACTCCATTCCCCCTACCATACTGATGGTACCATCCTCCGAAGCCTCTCTTCCTTCAGTAATAGAGGGCTACTTTCCTCATTTTACCCATGCATCTGTCCCTCCTATATGAGGTGTACCCTGAAACTGCCAGATCCAAGTCATTGCTCCCCATGGCCTACCCTGCTCAATCCATCTTAACACACCACCCTCTCCACCCTCCCCACCATAGAGTTCTCTACTATTCATACTCTACTGGCTCCTTCTTAATTCCCACTACCCTGCTTGCTGCCTTTCTATTTCCCACTACCCTGTTGGGTGTCACACTCCATGCCCAGTCCTTCTCAAGTGAATGCTTCAAAGCCTTTCCTGGTGGAGTCAGGTAACTGCACTTCCTTCAGGGATGCAAAACAGTTTGTGGTCACTACCAAAATATACTGCTTCATACCCACTTCCTCCCCATCCCACCACTCTCAATCCCACTAGAACAGTGGGCCTCTGTGGAGGGAAGTGGATAGTGGTTCTGGGAATCCATCTCAGCTCTCTGTGCAGCAGGAGTAATTCTCCCCATGCAACCTGCAGCTGTGCATGGACTCCTTGAACCTCCTGCATATGGGGAAGTGAAGAACCCTTCAGAGCAAAGCCCAAAGAATAATCATCCCACAGTCTCTGCAGCTGGCAAACCCCCCACCATATCAACACTCCATTCCTACGTAGTGTAGCACAGTATATCTTAGCCACAGTAGAACAGTATACCTTAGCCACTGGTTAACCCTACCCAGAGCCACTAGTTCTCCGAAGCATGTCAGTTCTGATTTCTGTGGAAGGGATCCTAGGCTTCTGCAGCAGCATTTATTCATTTTTGTGGCATGAATGATTAATTTCTGCATCAGAATGCAGTCTTATTATTGGCAAAAATACTATGTGATGTGATTGATAACATCACATGATGAGCATAGAGGAGAGAAAGGGAGTGGGGCACTATGAAAAAACTGTATATTTAAATGAAAATTCAACAACAGCAATGAATTCTGCGGCACTTAGCATATTCTGTGGCATGATGCAAATTCTTTGTAAATTGCTACAGCCATAGAACCATAGAATTCTAGGGGCTTCCCCCTTATCTGGAAATAACTTGGTCTACTTTGCTTGTCCCACCCCTCTTAACTTGTATACCCAGCCCAGACTTCTAGTACCTATATCCCATCCACCCTCCACACTCTTCTGACACCTTTTCCTTTTTGCTATATTACCTGACCCTAGATATGGTGTTTCAACCCCCTACAGAGAATTGGCTCCCTTATTGTCTATTTTATCCCTTCCCACCTCCATCAAGTGTCCCCTTATTTTCCCTCCCTCTTTCTGGATGCAATGTTGCTCACGCAGATATGGTGTTATCTGGGTGAGTTACTGGCACCCCCTTGTACTGGCTATGTACCTACCTACTTCTCCCCTGAGTAGAGTTCCCTGTGGAACTGCAGATATACCTGTGAATGTCTACATATGCCACTAATCAGTTGCTGCACTCCTGCTCTGCGGTACTCATACTCTGGAATGCTTATGTGTAAGGACACTCAATGTAATAGGCCAATTATATCATGCCCCATGTCTCCTGTGTGGACCTCCCCATCCTTGATAGGCTGACAGACTGCTGGTCTGCAGTCCCCTACAAGATGCTGATTAGCGGTTTCCAGAGCCATTCAAGCCTTGCTCTGATCCCAAACCAGGAACACAATTAAACAGGCAAAAAATACACAAATTCCCCTCCAAACCACCCATGTAACCATTTTAAACTACCAGAAGCAAATGATGTTAGGAACTTCTCAAGTGGAGCAAGCTTTTTTAAACACTTACTTCCTGTCTTTTGTTTTCTGCTCAGAAGACCTCCCCTCCCTGATAGGCTGCTGGTGTGCAGTCCCCTATAAGATGGTGACTGGCAGCTTCCTGAGCCACTCAAGCCTCACTTTCAGCTCAAACCAGGGACACAATTAAACAAGGAAAAAAATGCATAATCTCCTCTCAAAACCTCCTGAGTTTGCCACAGAACAGCCCCTTTACCTGTATCCACCACTAGGAACAAAAAAATAACAACTAGCAGCTCTTCAAGTGGAGCAAACTACCACCACTATTATTGCTTCCATTGCTATTACCTCCATAACTATTAACTCCATTACTACTACTGTTTCCCTACTTTTGACAAGCTGTGCTTCAACCCTAACTATTGTCTAAACATAGTTTTTTGTGATTAATATGCAATCTGTAAACAATAACACACAACTGGGTGTTGGCTGAGCTGTAATAAACACATGACTAGGGGACAAGTGCGGCACAAGACCACAGGCCTCAGCTGCTGGAGGCGGCTGGTGAGCAGTGCAATCCTTTTGGGCTTTTCTGTATTGCTTTACTACAGAGACAAAGAGGTTGTTGCTTGATGTGAAGCCCACCTCACCAGTTAGGTTAAGGTTGTGGCCTATGGCAAATGACTTCAAAAGTCAGTTGTGGTCAGTGCTTAGCACAGTATATCTGGTGATCAAGTATTCAGAGATGCTTGCATTTTGAACTTTGGCATAGAAATCCCGAAGTGCTGTTTTCAAATTTTCAATATTGATTGATTGTCAGTTTATACCAAGCCCTTTTTGCTGTGCCCAGTTGTTAAAGACTCCTGGTACCCAAGCTGTTGTTTCACGTGTTTGTGTTTTTTTTCAAGTTTTTCTAGTGCTATACTATTTACTTCAACTGAGCTTAATGTGAGGTGCCTTTTACTCACTGTTTGCTGTTTCTTGCTTTTTACATGTGATGTGCCTGCGTACCAAGCGTTTTGTTACAAGGAAATGGGATTTCAGGGGGGGTGTCACTGCTGAGCAGTTCAGTACAACAGGGGCTCAGCAGTCTAGACCAATTACCAGGCAGCGTGGTTATGACACCACTCACTGCTTAATGGATGGAAACTTCATATACTTTAAAAGACTGAAGCCATTCCAATCAGAGAGGGCTTTGGTCCTTTGATTTGCATGAGCCAGTCAGCAAACAGCTGACTGGCTTTCAACATCAAGAGCAATTTATAGCATAAAGTGTCCGATGCTATCTGATCATTTAGCCATCCCCTACAGTGCTGTGGTACTGATCTCGCTAAACATTTAACAGGCTATGTGACCAGATACATAACATAAATCTCATGCCATAAGTCTCCCTGGTATTGCAATCTTTCAATTAACGCACTCACACTCCACTACAAGAAGCAATTCAATACGATGTGCTATAACCAGCAAACAAATCTATGATGTGATAAGTGTGAAGTGATAAACCCCCTAATATTATTATTGTATAATATTTGTATTATAAATAAATGGTCTGTGTTATGTGCTTGTCTGCCTGACAATCCAGTCAACAGTGACAAGTGACCTTTGACCTCAGGTGTCAGTGTGGCTGACAGCTGCAGGATATGTGAAATGGACTAGTAAAGAGAAACCATAATTAAAGGTTTCTTGTTTTGTCTTAATTAAAACTTTCTGGCCATCTGCCAGGATATAGGCCTCATAAATTTTTATGGTTCTTGCAAGAAAGGCCAATTTGATAGCAGGACCGTGTTATAAGTTGTAAACCCTTAGATCTTCTCTGGGAAACAGGAACCAGCAGACATCAAAGAGAAATGTTTGATCATAGACTGTCATATTTGGGAAATGGCTAATTGCTGATTTTTCACAATAAGAACTTACATCCTTCCAGATAACTATGTTAACGGAAAACTCCATGTTAAAATCAGAAAAAGATATGTAGTTGTCTTTTTTTCTGTGTTCTAACCAGTTCCCAGTGTTTTCTTTTCCTCTGGCTGTGAGAGATGTTTTTTCTAACTTTCCCTAACTGTTTTATTGCCCTTGGAGGTTGCCATTCTGGTTTCTGTTATGGCCTCTAGTCTTCCCAGGTGCCCTTTGGTGTGATGTCTAATTGCCCCTGCAGGAAGCCATGTCTTGTTGCAGGGTCTGTCACAGCTCAGCCACAGAGAAAATACTTCTTCCAAAGAAGACACACTGCTAGAGTTTGGGTGAGTGTAATCATTATTATTTTTTGATATTGTACCTTGCCCTGCTCTGTGTGTGTGTGTGTGTGTGTGTGTGCATTTGAATAATGTCACTGTTTACTCTATTCCTCTCAGTCACTTTCAGTTTTTGCTCTGGTACTAAGTAGCAAAAATTGAACATCAGCTTATAGATTGTAACATAGCAGGACAAGGTACTAATATCAAAAAATAATAATGATTATACTCACCCAAAATCTAGCAGTGTGACTTCTCTGAAAGAAGTATTATCTTTGTGGCTGAGCTGTGACAGACCCTGCTAAATCTAAGGGCATAGCTACATCATTGTCACATGAGCCAGGGTGCATCGTAGGAGAAAGAAAGCCAATAAACCTATTTGTGATGGAGATCCCCAGGTGTCGTAAAACTACCATACAGCTAGCAGGCTAATTTAGAAAAAACTCCTAATAGCAGACAGAGGGAAGGACATACTAGGACTTAACATACATATCAAAACACTCTACTTAACATATGTTTTTGCACATTCTGGGTGGACTTCTCCTTTAAGGAAAATTATGTTAAGAATTAACTCTAAGGAAGGGTCTAACTGACTTTACAAAAGGGGTGGGGAGATGCATCCTGAAATGATCCTCCATCTGGTGAAAGTGTGTCATATCATTCTGGACTTTTAACTCTCTGGACTTATGACAGCACTTGCAGGGTTACAACTGGATAGGAAAGACAGTAAGTATTTGTTGTAGGAGTTTTTGTTCTGTAACTTCCCATTTTTTATGTGATTGTGAGCTCTTGATATTTGTTCTGTATTTTATTTCTCCTGTTTTTCAATTTTTAGTGAACTACATTTTCTTTAATACTGTCTGTGTTTTTCCTCAGTTCTTTTGCATGTTATGCTGAATCTGTGTTTAAGTCTGACAGCTATTAAGGGCTTGCATGGTGTTACTAAGCTTGAAAAGGTAAGAATATACCTAGGTCTCATATAGAGTTATAAGGGTTCAGTTTGGATACCTGGCTGGGTGCCCTTGGGTGAAAGATTATATTGCATGCCCCCGAAGAGATTATATGAGCCTGTTAATTGGGTATGCTAGCATAAGGTTCACAGTTTGAATCCCTCCAGAACTCGAGGCTAATAGGTGATTCAGACCCAAAACAGACAGGAGGGTTACCATGTCTGTCACCTGTTCACACTATTGCACTCTGAGGCTGGCACTGTGGGAGCAGAGGGCCTGACCTGCGGAAGGCATTTGTGACAATATGCAGGGTAAGTAATGTATTGAGGAGAGAACCAAACCTGCTTTTTGAGCTCTGATGGAGATTAATTATAATTATCAAATGACTAGCAACGGTCTCATATAATATGCAATATCTGTTTAGAGCTGCTTACACTCCACTCGTCCCTCTTTGTGGACTCTTGCAAGTACCTTGGCACCAACAGAGGGGATTGTTATCTACCTCAAAATGCATGCTGAAATTTAACTCAAATGCTTATTCTTTTAATTACCTCAGAGAGCAGCTCCTTGGAGATTATGCTGCTCGAGCCCCTGCATTCCAGCTACGAGTACACTCTCCAAACTTCCAAAAGTGGCTACAAAAGTTTAAACAAAACTTCTGACACACTTCAACTCTCTACTTCATTTCACTTGTGGCAGAACTTCCTGCTGTGATGTCAATGACACTACGGCAACCAACAAGCAACAGAACTCGCCCCTCTTTCTGTGATTTACCTATGAGGCCTTGCTCCACTCTTTCACATTGTCTTCTTTCTGGTGGTGTGCTGTTACTATTGCTGCTGTTGCATGGTTGTCATCTGCACTAATTTGAAGTACACAGAACTACTGTCTGTCCCTGGTGGCTGCCTTTCCTTGGTCTCAGAGTACTAGTCACAGCTCTCTACTGTCTAGTCTCCTGTGTCAAATGTTTGCCTTTTTATTGATGCCTTATTTAGCCCCCACCAGCCCCACCACCACCAGGTGCCCCTAAAGTTGTGGGCTTGAATGTAAATGCTCAGGTTCCCTGCACTTATGTTCACTGCTTGGCCCATCATTTTTTATGTTGTTGATTTCAATAATTTGCCCTTTTGTGCATAGAGTACTATTGATTTAAAATGTCCACTGTGTATGGTGGCCATGGCTAAGCCTAATCTGCTTCAGTGCTCAACTACCCCCTTTCATCTGAGATCCAACAGTCCAGAATGTTTGTACAAGTCGGTGGGGAGATGGTGGAGTGGTAATCACTGGCAAGGTGTGCAGAGTGGAATAGCCTTTGTGGTGAGATTATAAAATGCTGTCCTAATATTGCCAGTCCCTCCTTTTACTGAAATTTTAATCAATAAAGAGTTACTGTTCCACTGATCTGCAGCCATTAGGTAATGAGATCCGTGGACCTCTCAGCTACTCTATTGCTCAGGTAAGAGGCATTTGTTGGAAGTGGTGCACTGCGAGTGGCATTTATGTTATGACACATTATTATTGAATTGGTATAATCTTCAGCTGACTTGCAATTTCTGGGCATTTAGCTGTTTTGATGGAGTAATGGGAGGTTTTTGGTGCATTTAGCCAATATAGACAGTAGACACATCTTGCCTTTGGGATCAAATTATCCTGAAAGTACTGGATGTGGGAACAAAGTCTAAAAAATTAATTTTCTGCAATCTCTAAATTCAGGTAGATCTTTTTCATAATGGGGGACCTTCCACTGCCTATTCCCTACAGTGAAACACAGCCTGAATTACTTTGGGACATGATTCTTATTGTCCCTGTTCATCTGTCACCACATGATTCCTTTGCTTGCCAGTTAGCCTCCAGGATCCATTGTTTTGTACTGCTTGTGTCCGTCCTGTGTCGTGAAAGTGCTCTAGGTATATTTTATTTACACATTGTATGTTTGTTATTTTTTTAATTTATATTGTTTGTAGACTTTTATATTTTCCACTCTTGCTTGTGATGTTTTGTTTGCACTATACCTGGACCTGTTTTAACATTGATGCATTTGAGCTAGTGGTCATTTTTACCCTTGCGGTTGGCTTAACTTGTTACAGATAAGTTGGCTCCTCTTGTAATTGCATCCCTCTGTGTATCAGTGGTGTAGCTCAGTTATTGGTAGTGCTGCAAGTTTTTTTTCTCCACTCATGATGTAAATACCTGCGGTCTCATGGAGTGCTTTAGTCTGTGTGCAGGCTTATTGTGTGGTGCTGTCTACAGTAGAATATTGTGGTCAAATTGCAATATTTTATGCAGTCATACTATTTCTGACACTAATACAGTGTCAATCCTCTTGTTTTCCTGCACACTGAAATTAGGTTCAAACTCCAGTTTCAGTGGAATCAATGATGCATTCTTCAATTGGAAGCTCATGTAAACTCAGGTTCTTGTTTCAGTCTGAACTAGATTCAACTGCAGTGATTCAAGTGCATAGATTGTTTTGAACCCAGTTACCTTGTGCATGTAAACTTGATTGTGAATTGATTCTGCTGTATTTACTGTTGAAACTGCAGCAAAAGGAATGCAACCAGTTTCAAAATCCTCAGCTGCTGTGTATTTTCATCAATCCAACAGCATGTAAACCAAAAAGGATTACAATCTGAATGAAGTGAATTGATTACAAAGTAATTAATTTCCAGTACATGTAAACATAGCAACTGTGTGCCTCTGTTCAGGAGCCCTTGACTGAAATGTGAGACTGCAGTTTTGTCACAAGGGGCTCTGGAACATGACATGTCACGGAGTCAAGCATGTATAATTTACAGGGCACTGCAGTCAGTGTTGAACAGCTGCTTTATGATTATTTTGATTCACCCATGCCGCAGCGACATATATTTTGCTGATGCAGATAACGGCGTAGGCAAAATACAGCCTGGCATTACAGCGCCAGGCATTTCATCTCCTGGGAGTTACAGCGGCAAACTAAATGTAACCTCCCCTGGGGCAGGCATGCCTCAGAAAGGGTAGAAACTGTGTGTGCACAAAGGGTGACATGAGTGAGGGGCAATTTAAAATCAAGATTGACTCTTTCACTGTCAACCTTGTTGCGGCACCATAATTGCTCTGACCAAAATGAGTCGGCAACTTGACGGACTACGGATTAATTTTATGGGGAAAACATTTCTGCCTTGCTTCCATTGTATGCCCTTGTGTTATGCCTAGACTGCATAGCTGCATTATGTCATGTCGCTAAGCCCCTTGTTACAGATCCCCAATGTCACATTTCAATCAAGGGCGCTTGTACAGGGGCACATACTGATACTGTATTAGTGTCAGAAATAGTGGGACTGCATAAAATATTGCAATTTGACCATGGTATTCTACTGTAGATAGTACCACACAATAAGCCTGTTCAGGGGTGAGCTCTATAAGGTGAATCCTAAGACAATTATCTTCAAAAGTTGGGGTCAAAATTAAAAAAAAAATGTTTCACAAGCATCAAAACATTCGGCATTGACAAATGCTTAATTTTTTTGGTAGTTGGTTCAGTAACAATACCCCTTTCTATGCCTGTCTCTCCTTCTACTCCTTCTTCTTCTTCTCTGTGGACACCTTCAAGTTTGGGGTCACCTATAATGTCAAAACTAGCAAGGGGTAAGTCACAGGCCACCCAGTTCAGGCAACTTGGGGGATGCCGGGAGGGTAGGGTGGTGTGGAGATCATGATATGGGGTATATACCGACAAAATGGAAGAGAAGAAACAGAGGTAGCTGGCCTGGTAGTGCTAAGGGTTGAGGCACTGGACACCACACCTTGTGCTACACTGGCAACCCGGGTTCGGGAATGAGCCCGGGTCATCAGGGGTCAGCTGGGGGGGAGGGAGGAGCTGGATTGAGCCACCAATTGGCAGCTCTCTACTCCTGAGGAGGGTTGGGCACCACTTTGACAAGTGGATGGTGTTGGTAGGGGAGGATACTGTTAGGTGCTTGGTGGAAGCTGTGTCTCAGCATGGCTTCCCACCTGGACCTCATTGCTGTGCATTGGCATCCTCGGGAGTGGGGATAGGGACTAACACAGTCACTTAAGTAACTACGAAAAATTCGAACCCCACAGCCATACAGCATGATCCTCGAATGTGGGGTGACAGACGCTACGGATAGGCGGTATGCCACCACCGAGCTTGGGCAGGCCATGGGGGGAAAAAAACTGTGCTATAAAAAAAAAGAAAGAAACAGAGGTAGTAAATAGTTTTATTTTATTTTAATATATTCAGAGAGTACCTCTGAGTACAGGTGCTCATTCACAAAAGTTCCACATCAAAGAAAAGAAAAATTACTCAGCTTAGTAATTGTGTTTCTTCTAATGGAGTCTTGCTGTATTCTGACTATATGCAGTTAGCCCCAGCACTTGAACTGCTCCAGAGAGGAAAGAGTTAACTCTATGCCAATGCATAGAACGTTGAGCTTGAGCTTGGTTTTCAAACCTCTGTCCCAGGTACTCCTCAGTGTAACCGTTAGATTCTTACGAGCCCTATACTAACTAACTAACAACCCAGAAATTGTTTTTAGAGCTTTTGTGCCAAAAGGCAATAAACATAAATTTAGGATCCAAAGACTCAAGTCGAGACTCCCAAAAAGAATCCAAGTAGGTAATAAAGCAAACACAGGAACAAGAAAAACCTCAATTAAGAAGAGGCACTCAGGTACACCCCTGAGGTGCAAAACTGCGCCTGCCCACCCACATCCCAAAAAAACTAGGTTCCAGGAGGGGAGGCAGGGAGGGAGGTCAGAATACAGCAAGAGTCCATTAGAAGAAACACAGTTACTAAGGTGAGTAATTTCTTCTTCAAACAACATGAAGCCTTGCTGTATTCTGACTATATGCAGACTACCAAGCAGTACCCCCAAGGAGGAGGGAACTACAGAACCTATTTTGGAAACAGGCTCTGCAATACTGCAGTACCAAACCTAGCATCACTTCTTGACTGAATGTCAAGGGAGCAATGCTTGGTAAATGTGTGAACAGTCTCCCAGGTGGCTGCTTTGCAGATTTCCACTAAGGGTATGTCTCTGGCTGCTGCGACTGAAGCAGCTGTACCTCTGATGGAGCGAGCCCTCAGGCCTGAGGGTGGCTTTTTCCCCAATTTTGAGTAGCAGAACTGTATGCAGGAGACAATCCACCTAGCAATAGTTCTCTTGGTGGCAGGCTTACCTTTACCCACCTCCCCATAAGTGAGAAACAGCTGGGAACAGTCATTTCTATGGGGCTTGGTGGATTCTAAGTAGTAACTCAGAACACTCTTTACATTGAGACTGTGTAATCTCCTCTCTCCAGAGGAAGAGTGATCAGTGAAAAATATAGGCAGTGTCATAGATAGGTTCAGGTGGAAGTCTGATACCACTTTAGGGAGGAATTTCCTATTTGTACACAGGACCACCTTATCCCTATGAAATAAGATGAAATCAGGTTCCACTGATAAAGCTGGTAACTCACTGATTCTCCTGGCAGAAGTAATAGCAACCAGAAATACAGTTTTCCAAGTCAGGTATTTGAGCTCAGCTGAGCAAAGTGGTTTGAAGGGAGGCTGCATCAGCTGTGCAATACAGATATTGAGATCCCACAGAGGAGTAGGATCCCTGAAGGGGGGACTGATATGGACTAAACCTTTGAAGAATTGCTTGAAAACTGGGTGGGAGGCTAGAGAAGAGACCTTCCCAGCTGAAAGAAAAGCAGAAATAGCTGCCAAATGCACCTTGAGAGTGGTAGGCCGAAGGCCTAAACTATTAAGATGTACCAAATAATCTAAAGTAATGGCAATATCAGCTGAATCTGGCTGCATGTGCCTCTGGGAACACCAGAACCCAAACCTCTTCCATTTAGAATCATAGGTCTTTCTAGTGGAAGACTTTCTATTGGCCTTAAGGATATCCAGAGCTGATTGTGGGAGATGTAGGCCTGCATATTCTAGATCCTCAAGAGCCAAGCCTTGAGCCTGAGTGTGTGAAGATTGGGGTACACTATCCTCCCCTGAGATGAGGTGAGGAGGTTGAACTGTCTGGGAAGGCATAGGGGAATTGTCACTGTGGTGACAATAGCAAAGGATACCAAGGTTGTCTGGCCCAATCCGGGGCTATCAGAATCACAGTGCAGGGTTAGGACCTGATCTTAACCAGAACTCTGAATATCAGAGGAAAGGGATGAAAAGCACAGAGAAACCTGTTGGTCCAATCCAACAGGAGGGCATCTAGAGGAACAGACCCCAGCAGAGGGGGTCTGCAGCAGAACAGAGGGAACTGATGGTTGTCCGGGGCTACAAAGAGATCTGTCTCTGGAGTTCCCCATCTCTTGAAAATGATCTGAAGAATGAGAGGATTCAGGGCCCATTCATGGTGACCTTGGGAAATCCTGCTGAGAGAATCTGCAAGTTCATTGTCCTTCCCTGGAAGATGCACAACAATCAGGGAAACCTGCAGGGAATAAGCTAGTGACCATATTTTCATGGCCTCGGTGCATAAGGCCGAGGACCAAGTGCCCCCCCGCTTGTTGATGTACCACATCGTTGTGGTGTTGTCTGTCCTGATCTGCACCACTTTCCCCTGAATTAAATTCAAGAATGTCTGAAGTGCCAGAAAGACAGCCCTGAGTTCGAGAAGGTTTATGTGTAGAAGAGACTCCTGATGAGACTAAGTCCCCTGAGCAGTATGCTGATCCAGATGGGGTCCCCATCCCAGCAGGGAAGCATCTATGGTGAGAGTCACTGTGGGAACCTGACTGAGGAAGGGAACCCCTTGCCTCAAATTGTCCTCTTCCAGACACCACTGGAGGGCCTGAACCAAAGTTAGAGACACTGGAACCAACTTGGAGAGGGGACCTTTTCTCTGAGAATAAAAAGCTCTTAGATGAAATTGAATATCCCTCATCTGAAACCTTGTCCCTTGCACTACTGCAGTACAGGCTGTCATGTGGCCTAGCAGCTGCAAAAAGTGTCTGGCTGGCCGAGACACAAGTGGATGAAAAGAGGAAGCCAGAGTGATGAGGGATTGAACCCTTGAGAGAGGAAGGAAGGCCTTGGCCTGAACAGTGCCCAACTCCACTCCTATAAATGTGAGAAGCTAAACTGGTTCCAGAATAGACTTTTCTAGGTTTAGAATGAATCCTAGAGAGTCCAAAAGATTTTGGGTGACCCCTAGAGCTGATTTTACTTGGTCTGGAGACTGACCTACTATAAGCCAGTCGTTCAGATAAGGGAACAATAAGATGCCTTGTCTTCTGAGGAAGGCCACCACTACTGCCAAGCACTTGGTGAATACCCTTGGAGCAGATGTTAGGCCGAAAGGCATTGCTCTGAATTGGTAATGGCCTGAGGGCAGTTCAAACCAGAGGTACTTTCTGTGGGACTACCTGATAGGGGTTTGGGGGGGGTAAGATGCCAGGGGAATATTAGCCTTGTTACAGGCTACAGCTTGCACTACCCCAACATGGCTGTAATGGTTAGTAAGGAAATCCATACCAGAGCTTGACAGAGCATACCTCCTGTCTATTTTCTTATCCACAGGAGGTAAGGTTGTTGGAAACTGTAATATTTTTGGGGTCTGTTTCCCCAGGGACTTATGCAGAGGGATAGACACCCTTTTTGACTCTGGGACATCCATCATCTCAACATAGTCAGGCTCCTCTGATCCTGTTCAGCTTCTTCCACTGGAAGCTGAAGAGTCTCAGCCACCTTCTTGTAAAACAAAAAGTGGGATGGGGACTCAGAAAGCCTGGGAGAAGACACTTTAGAAGGCCTGTCTGGGGAGATGTCAGGCTCAATAGGCTCATCTAGGTCTTCATAATCCTCATCTTCATCATCTTCGTCTCTTCCCAATAACCCTTATAGAATGCTTCGGGGTCATATTCAGAAGCAGACAAGTCCGACCGAACCGAACATCTCTGCGTCGGTGTTGGTTCGGTTGGAACTGGGCAAAGCGACTGCACAATAGCAATCGCGTTGGCTATCTCATCAGCGGTCGGACCATGGGAACCGGGATCCGAACCGGCTGACTTGCACTTTCTTTTTGCAGGAACCGATTCCACAGAATCGACTCTCCTCTTGCCTGAGGGGGTATCTCCCAAGTCAGTGGGCAACCCCTCAGGTTCGGTCGGAACAGAACTGGGCTGGCCATTCAAGTCAGCGGATTTCTCGGCCTCCCTTTCCTTCAGCCTACTTAAACGTTTATCCACAGTGGCCTTAGGAAAGTTTCTGCAGATTTGGCAGTCTTCTTTGGGGTGATCAAACCCCAGACAATAAACGCAGATGAGGTGGGGATCTGCCTTGGCAAAAGCCTCCCCACACTCAGTGCAGTGTTGAAATCCAGTGGTCCCGGTTTTCTTTTTGGATTTCTCAGACATGCCTTAAATACAAGTCGCCCTTACCAGCATTCAAGCCAGTCAACTATCAAACCTATCGGTTCCAACCATGTCAAGGGTTGGATGAAAAAAACAGAGAAATCAACGTATTTTTCAGGAACCGATATATAACGGAAACCACACTAAAGTGAACTGTAGAAACAGAAACAATAAATCGCTTCGGTTCCCAAATGGATCGACCGGAAAGAAACCGAAAATAAAAAAACAATTTATCTATAAACCACACTACTACCTACTAATACACTTACTGTACCGGGACAGAGATGTAAAGACCAAAAAAATAAAGAAGCGGTTTACTAAACCAACCAATTTTACCACAACCGAACCGAAGTGAAGGAGAGGATCTCCGGAGCGACTTCACAGTAAGGCGGAGTAAAGAATCTGACAGTTACATTGAAGAGTTCCTGGGACAGAGGTTTGAAAACCGAGCTTGAGCTCAACGTTCTATGCATTGGCATAGAGTTAACTCTTTCCTCTCCGGAACAGTTCAAGTGCTGGGGCTAACTGCATATAGTCACAATACAGCAAGACTTCATGTTGTATGAAGTTAAAAACAGAACAAAAAACAATTACAGCAATTTCAATGGAATGTAGTCAATAAAAAGACAAATAATAAAGTGAGTAGGGCATAATTAAGCCAACAGTTGTGCTACTGTGTGGGGTTTTAGGACCTTCAATGCATGATTATGGATTATTGGTGACAACTGCAGCTGGAGTTGGGGGAGAGGACTGTATGCAAAGCTTTCTTAAATTGGGTAATGTTTGGTAGGCTAAGAATGAATTCAGGTAGTTCATTCATACAGATTGCTGCCCACACAGCAAAGGAGCAAGTCTCTAGATTTGTTCTCCAGAAAGGAAGTTCTAGGCAGCTCTTGATATGCTTCTAGTGCCATATTAATTGTTAACATGTTTGAAGCAGCTTCATATGGCCAGAAGGGCGAGACCCAGAATTGCCTTTTTGGCAAGCAGACAGGACTGGTATTTTATTCTGTCATGCATGGGTAGCCAATTGGTCAGTAAGAATAGGGTACAGGTGTGGGTGAGCTTATCAGATCCTGGAATGAATCGACACACTTTATGGCAGATCACTTTGAGCCTATTTAATAAACTGTCACAAGCAGTAGTACACACAGGGAGCCATAGTCAATGAGGGACATGATAGTGCTAGAGACAACAAGGCATCTGGCTCCTGGTGTGAGGTTGTGTCTGTTCCTGTACAAAGCACCCAGTCTTCTGTTAGCGATGGCCACAATGATGTCCATGTGTGGGGCAAATGACAGGGTATCATCCAAGACACTGAGGTATTTGAAAGTTTATACTTGTTTCAGACTTCGTCCCTTTTTGTTGAGGATCACCAGTGGGGGGATCTTTTTTTCCACTTGTGCGCATAAGAAGCACATAGTTTTCATTTTTTTATAGTTCAGCACCAACCTGTCGGCAGTGAAACATTTTTCCAGGTACCCGAAATTGGTCTGGAGGTCTGCAGTGACTTTATAGTGCCTGGTACAGTATTTCTGCAGGAGATGACTGCATCATCTGCATGTAGTAGTACCCTAGCAGACCAGCAGACCTCCAGCAGATTATCAATAAACAATCCAAATAAGAGGGACCCGAGTATTGAGCCCTGGGGCACCCTGATTGAAACATTGCTTGTGTCTGAGAGAACCATTTATTTTTACTCGCTGAGATTGGTTAAAGAGGTAGCTTTAAAACCACATTACACTATACCACTTTATCCAGTGATAGGCCTAGACAGAAGAGTTTGTCAAGCAGCAGCTTGTTATGGATTAGGTTGAAGGCCTTAGTCAGCTCAATATAAATTGTTCCAATCATGTCTCCACTGTTGAGTGCTTCATGCAGGTAGCTAGTGAATTCAATAAGGGCATTGCTGGTACTATACAGTTTTCTAAACCAATGCTAATGTGAGCATTGGATGTTGTATTTCTCCAGATGGACTACCAGTTGGTCCAAGATGATTACAGGGCCTTAGATATGGGGGGGGGGGCAGCACAGGATGGAGATTTTCTATAGTTTGCCAGGTTAGAGTGGTCATCATCTTTGAAGACAGGTGTAACTAGTGTGGTTTTCCAAACCCCAGGGAACTGTGAATACTGCAGAGAAAAGATGAAGATCTTGGAGATGGGGAAGGTGAGTTAGTTCTTCAAGGGCCAGTGCTAGCAACTTGATATCAATTGTGTCACCGCTAACCCTGTTTTTATTCGATATTCTTTTGATGTACTTTTGGGTATTGATGAAGATTCTCTTGAAGTAAAATTTAGGATTCTAGTATCTGAGTTATGAAAGCTAGGTGCTTCATATTCTTCTCCCTTATGAGTCGTACATGGTGGACTGACTGGGATGATTGAGTTTAGATCTGTGATGGCTATATTGAATTTGTTTGCAAATTTTGTTGGGTCCATGATCTCAGATCCATCAACAATTAGCATTTTACAGGACTGTTTCTCACTCTTGTCCAGATGCTCAGAAATGTTTTCCCAAAATAGTTTCCCATTGTTCCAGTTTATTACTTGCTGAGCCTTACAATACTCAAATTTGGCCAGCCCGATGAGCCTAGTGCATTTATTGCAAGCTTCTCTGTATTTTAGTAGATGCGCAGGTAACCCAGATTCTTTTGCTAAGGACCATTTGTTTTCCCTATCTCTTATGTGGGCCAGGAGTTCTGTTATATACAGGCATAACTGGGGGACTTATGGGGCCCAACTTGCAGTCATAAGGGGGTAATCAGCTGGACGCCTCTTATACCCCCAAGATGGGCAATCACTAAAAAGCAGTGTGATTTACTGCAGTTTGCTGGACTTGGGGAAGGAAGAAACAGTCTCTCTCAAACAAAATTGAGAAACAGAACTGGGGTGTGCTATTGCAAACAGCGCCTGGAAACAGCAATGGATCCAACTCTGCACGGTCAGCAAAGACACGAGGAACCACTTTACACAATTTAAGATCCTTCACCATTGGCACAGAACCCGACAGCTGCATAAATGGGGTCTTATGGACTCCAATGAGTGTTACTTCTGTGAGACAGATATGGGGACCATAACGTATTCTCTGGAGTTGTACATGGTTTAATCACTTCTGGCAAGCAGTCAAAGAGGCTCACACCTGTATTCTGGGGCCTCAGTCCCCCTATCAGCTCCTATGGTAATGTTGGGACACATGGAGTGTACTCCTCCCCCTGTCCTCATCTCAAAGGCACACACTCACTGGATGTTAGGCACACTAGTGTCTGAAAAATGGGTCATACTGAGGCACTGGAGGTCACCACAGCCTCTGGA
Source organism: Neoceratodus forsteri (assembly GCA_016271365.2). Taxonomy (NCBI): domain Eukaryota; kingdom Metazoa; phylum Chordata; order Ceratodontiformes; family Ceratodontidae; genus Neoceratodus; species Neoceratodus forsteri. Next base: position 291,497,959 of record CM028135.1, on the reverse strand, counting down.
TATCTTAGAGTGGATCCATGAGGAACTGGGCATCATGGCTAGTTTTGAGAGAGTCCATTATTTGACAATTGGCCAACTGGACCAATACTTTAACCTTTGGGGGGCTTACTTGGACTCCACATTTTGTAAAATCTCTGTGGGAATTCATATGCCCTCCAACCTATTGAAATGATAGTAGATGTGTATTCAGCCCCTCCAGACACCTCCTCCCATTCAGAAGTTCTTATACCTTCACATACAGGATGGTTCTTGACTTTTCACCTTAAGTCATGTTATTATTATTCCCAATGTATTCTTATGCTTATACTGATGATCTTTTTACACTGTTGCTATAGGATCTCAAGGTTCCTTACTGTTATGATATTTAATATAAACTGTGTTCTGATTTGATTTAGTCTGTGCATCCAACAGGTTACTTCATTGCCCCAGCTAGGTAAAGTGTGTTGGAATGTTCTCTTTATTTGTAATTTGCTGTATCTTCTTATAAAACCAATAAAGTTTTAATTATAAAAAAAAATTCAATATATGCAGTAAGCATATTACTTAAACATCTGATGGGGGGGGGGGGCAAGCTACCTAATACAAAGCACAGAAATCCTTACTATACACCAGGATTGTTTCACTAAGCTGCATCGAAAACAAAGTAGTCGAAATGCGGCTCAGCGATGGAAACAATGTCGACAGGTGAAATTTTGCGTGTTGACATCAAGTTTTTTTTATGCAGGGTGCTTCGCCCACTGCATCTCCTGCACCCCACTCAGGTCAGAGTTTGTTCTAATGGGGGGGGGCACTCGAAATTGGTGAAAGTTCACCATCGAGTCCAGTACAGAGACAACCTCAAGGTACTGGATTTTGACATCGAAATACACATCAGGATACATAATACAAAACAAATAACCTAAAAACTGTATTACTACTAGTAAAAAACAGATTCATACAGAAACAAACACAGAATTTAATGGCACCTAATCTGCCCATTTTTCTACCTAATGGATAAGCTGCAGATCCTAGTTAACCAACAGCCTACTTCCTCCTATCTCCACTAGAATTGCCTTACGTCTGTCCCATGCATTTTTGAATTCCCCCACTGTTTTTGACTTGATGACCTCCTCAGGAAGGCTGTTCCATGCATCCGCAACCCTCCCTATGAAAAAATACTTCCTCACATTACCTCTGAGCCGTTCCCCCTCTATCATCAAATTGTGCCTCCCTTATTCTTGCACATGTCTTTTTCTGAAAGATGCTCCCTCTTGGACTTTGTTGATTCCTTTGAGGTACTTGAAAGTTCTATCATGTTCCCCCCCCTTCCTTGAGGGTATACATATTAAGCTCCTTTAGTCTCTCTTCTTAGGCCTTCTTTGGTCTTCTGGTTCAGACCATGCACCATTTTGTTTGCCCTCCTCTGGACAGCCTCCAACCTGTCTATGTCTTTGAGGAAATGGGGTCCCCAAAACTGCACGCAGTACTCCAGATGGGGTCTCGCCAACTGTCTGTACAGAGAGATAACAACTTCCTGTTTTCTACTGGTGATGCTTCTCCCTATGCATCCCAGTATCTCACCAGCTCTCCTTACTCCCTTCTCACATTGCTTGCCCACCTTTAGGTCATCTAACATAACTACCCCCAGCTCCCTTCCCATTTTTGTTGTTGTCAGTATCTCACCCCCCATTGTGTACTCTTCCCCTTGGTTTTTGTTTCCCAGGTGCACTACTTTGCACTTCTTTGCGTTGAATGTAAGCTGCCATACATTTGACCATTCTTCCAACCTTGCCAAGTCCCTTCTCATCCTTTCCACACCACCTTGTGTATCAAACCTGTTGCAGATCTTTCTGCCATCTGCAAAGAGACATATTTTTTCTTCCAGTCCCTCTGCAAGGTAACTTATAAAGACATTAAAAAGGACCAGACCCAGTACTGAACCCTGTGGTACCCCACTAGTAACCCCCCTTTCTTCACTGTGGACTCAGTTTACTATTACCCTCTGCGTCCTGTTGTCCAGCCAATGTTTTACCCAGACTACTGCCCTGGGACCCACTCCTAGGCTTTCTAATTTGTTTATTAATCTTTTGTGTGGGACTGTGTCAAATGTCTTGCTAAAGTCTAGGCAGGCCATGCCCGCAGCCCCTCCCTGGTCTACTACGTTGGTCACCCAGTCAAAGAAAATGATTAGATTCATCTGACATGACCTTCCCGCTGTGAATCCATACTGCCTTGGGTCCTATGCCCCACTGGCCTGTAGGTACTTAACAATTCTTTCCTTCAGAAGTGATTCCATCATTTTCCCTACAACTGAGGTCAAACTGACAGGTCTGTAGTTTCCTGCCTCTATCTTGCTCCCACTTTTGTGAAGGGGAATTACATCTGCCCTCCTCCAGTCCTCAGGTACCACACCATCCTCCCATGACTTGTTAAAAAGGGTAGTCAGTGGTGTTACTAGTTCTCCCCTTAGTTCTTTTAGAACTCTGGGGTGAATCCCATCAGGCCCAATTGCTTTGTCCACATTCAGTTTTAGGAGTTTTTTCAGAACCCTTTCTTCTGTGAAAGAATTGATATCAACCCCCTCCCATCCAGAGTGCTTCTATTGACCGGATTAGAAACTTCCCTTCCCCTTCTTTTGTGAATGCTGAGCAGAAGTATTCGTGCACTATCCCTGCTTTTTCACTGTCCCTCTCTGCCCACCCACCTTCCTCTTTATTTAGCCTCAGTATCCCTCCCGTTGTCTTTCTTCACTCCCTAATATACCTATAAAAGGTTTTATCTCCCTTCTTAACCAGGCTGGCTATGTTTTCCTCAGTTTGGGCCTTTGCTATTCTAACTGCCTTCCCCACTTCCTTCTGCTTTAACTGGTACAGTTCTCTTTCCTGCTCCTTCTGTGTTTTCTTATACTTCCTGAATGCTATCTTTTTCTCCCTAACTTGCCCCACCACCTCTTTTGAGAACCACAGTGTTTTTTTCTTTCATTTTGATTTGTTTATTTGCTTCACACAAAGGCTTGTTGCCTCTGTGATGGCAGTTTTGATGTTTCCCCATTGCTGCTTCACACCACCTTCATGCCTGTTTGCTACTGCTTTTCTGAGGCACTCTCCCATTTTGACAAAATCAGCCCTCCTGTCCAGTACCTTCAGTTTTGTATGACTTGACTCTACAGCTGAGTTTATCGTGAACCACACTGTTTGGTGGTCACTTGTTCCCAGATGGCTACCCACTTCTAGATCTGAGATCCTCTCTCCATCCCCATTTGAGAGTACCAGGTCTAAGATTGCTCCCTCCTGAGTGCGTTCCAACACTAGCTGTCTGAGGCATGTCCCTTGTAGGGCATCGAGAATGGCCCTACTCTTGGATGTAGCTGCAGCAAAGGCTCTCCAGTTAACATCTGGCATATTCAGGTCCCCCATCCGCAATATCTCCCCTTTCTCTGCCATCCCAAGGACGCCTTCTATCATTTCCTTGTCCATTTCTTCCCCCTGAGATGGGGGTCTGTATACAACCAATGTGTGGATTGTGGAGCCATTTCCTGTCTCCAGAGTGACCCACAGTGCCTCCTCTCCTCCCTGTTTGCCCTTTAGTTCTGTTGCTTTGATCCCTTTCTTTACATACAGAGCTCCTCCTCCTCCTCTTCTTCCCTCCCTGTCCCTCCAGTAGATTGGGTACCCTGGTATGTTGACATCCCAGTCATGGTTCTCTGTGTACCATGTTTCTGTGACTGCCATGATATCCAGGCATCCCTCTTCCATCAAGGCCACCATTTCAGGGAGCTTTTTACCTAGACTACAGGCATTGGTATTCATTACCCTCCATTTTTTTATGGTTTTATTTCTTTTTGCCCCATCCCTGCCCTTACTGCCTTTGTCTTTTTCTCCATTTACCCCTGCCCTTCTCCTTATCGACTGCTCTGTCTTGGTGTTTACCTCACTAAATACCCTGATTTTTTGGGGGGGCTAGGATTTCTGTTCTCCTTTTCATGCCTCCCCCCTTGGCTAGTTTAAATGCTTTCCAATGAAGCATTTAAACCTATCACCTAGGATACTGGGTCACCTCCTGGATAGATGCAGACCATCACACCTGTATAGGCCTGCATCCCTCCAGGTGGAGCTCCAGTCTCCAATGAAGCCAAATCCCTGAGCTCTGCACCAGTTTTTCAACCAGTCATTGAATCCCATGGTGTGAAGTACCCTAACTTCATCTATGCCATAGACAGGTAGCACTTCTGAGAAAGTTACCATGTGTGCTACTTGTCTAAGGCCCCTCCCCAACTCCACAAACTCCTGTTGCACTGCTGTGATCCTATTTTCAGCCAGATCATTCATCCCTAGGTGGATAATGACATCCAGCTCCCTTCCCCTTGCAGCTGCTCCCATGATCCTGAGGATTTATTTCCTGTCCCTCCAAGCCATGGTTCCAGGCAGGCACCTTACCTCCCTTTCCCTTCCCCCCCTCCAGTTCTACCCCCTAACAATTAAGTCCCCCACCAGGAGTTGTTTCCTTTCCCTGTGGAGTCCCGTGCCACCCTCCTGTGGGTCTCCATTGTAGAGGTTCCCAGCATCCTACTTGTTCTCCACTGTGGGTGCCTCCATAGAGGAACCATGCTGTGCCAGAGTGGTGAATGAATTGTGGAGAGGCACAACTGGAGGGATGTGCCTCTGTTCCACCACCCTCACCCTCCCTGAGCCCACTGTGGTCCAACCACTCCTCTTCATTGGCAACCTCTGAGGTAGTAGAGGTGGCCTGGGTGGTCCCTGGGTAGGGGAGCAGGTTTTCTGAATCCTTGCCAGGTCAGCATGGAGAAGAACAACCTCCTCCCTCAGACCAGAGAGGTGCCTGCAAATAGGGCAGCAATGCAGTCTCTATAATGTCTCCCGAAAGACTATTGCTCCACAGCCAGTGCATTGCACCACTCCTCACATGTCTGTGTCCCTTCCTGTTACAGATGCTTTTCTTTTGTTGTTTTTTTTGCTCTTGTTTTAGTGTGTGCAAGCTTGTGAGTGTCTCTACCCCCCATTCAGTGTGTTATGCCTTTAAGGATATGAACAGGTGTATGTTGTTAGCAGTTTTGGGGAAGTGATATCAGAACCCTGCTATAAAGGAAGTTATGCCCTTGGGGTGGGTGAGATGAGGGGAAGGGTGGGAGGGAGTAAACCTATGCTGTCCAGAAACAATCAACTACAACTCTGACCCCCACCCCAGGGAATGCCTTCTGTCCTTTCAGACACCTATTTCACAGAGGTTAAGTAACAGGTCTAGTCATAAATGACTGCAAATATCTCCCAGCTACAGTTCCTCCCTGGCAAATTAAAGTTAAAACTAAGAAAAGTCAACCCCAAAAACAGAATCAATACTAGTTACTTACACAGTTCCAAAAAGTAATAATTCAGTTCTGTGTAGTCTAGAAAATAACCTCCTTGATTCAAGCAAGCTGTGGCTGCTTTATCACTCTCTCTGTCTCAGCAGACAGAGACTACAAACAACTCCTGTTATAAATCCACAGTTCAACTAGGCCCTTTCGGCTCCTCCCCTTAACAGACACCTATTTCACAGAGGTTAAGTAACAGGTCTAGTCACAAATGACTGCAAATATCTCCCAGCTACAGTTCCTCCCTGGCAAATTAAAGTTAAAACTAAGAAAAGTCAACCCAAAAAACAGAATCAATACTAGTTACTTACACAGGTCCAAAAAATAATAATTCAGTTCAGTGTAGTCTAGAAAATAACCTCATTGATTCAAGGAAGCTGTGGCTGCTTTCTCACTCTCTCTCTGTCTCAGCAGCCTCTCTACTCCTGTCATGGACAAGTGCTGGTTCTCTTTGTTTCATTGCTATCTCTCCTCTTTCCTCCCTCCCTCCCCAAACAGCCACACTGCCACAGGAGGTGTGCCTCTAACTACTTCCTTCTCCCCTTCTTCAATACTTCTACTAGGCAGACCTCACTTTCCTTCAATTTCCCCTTTCTCTGGAACAATCTCCCTTTCTCACTTCACATCCTCTTCACTATTTTCTTTAAAACCCATTCTCAGGGCCCACATAGCCCATTCCTGCTCCTGCTCCTAACCCCTCTCCTGACTCTGGTTATGGCTGTTAAGACTATGACCATATTTGCTGAGTGCTCTTCACTGAATATCATAGTTACCATTCATTTCTCCTGCTTAATGCACTGTTTTCACTACTAGAACTAGTATTTAACTGTATACATCCATGCACTGTTACTATACTTATTTGCACCTTGTAAATAGCTACTGACATTTTCCTATGTACATTGCTGTACCTTGTGTACCTAAATAGCTTACTGCATAATGTTCTGCAATGCACATCTGCATCTGTGAAATGTTTGGTAAACACTGATTATGTGATTTTATAACTCCCCCTGCTCCCCATCCCCAGGATGCACCTGAAACTAAGCTCTGGATGAGTGTATTTTTCCTAGTCACCAAAGCGTTAATAAAATAAATCAATTAAGGGGGTGAGGATGTGTAATTTTTTCCAGACTCCTGCCTGAAGATTGAGTTTACCACAGACTCTTGAACTAAAGGGTAGAGGTATGGAAAAGCTGTTCTCAATGCAACCATTTGACTTCTGCTGTGGACCCCTCATGTTAGCCACTATGCTGCAGTTTATAGTGAACATTATGTGTGATGCATATTCTCAACTATCCAGATGTTCCCAAACTTGACCCAGTAAGCAAAGAACATGCTCAACTATAGAGCGAGGGTACCCTAAATACAAATGGCTGACTCACTGTTCCATCAGTTATGTGCCTCTATCACTAAGGGACTGTGTACTGATTTGCTAAAACAAAACTGTGCCTGTTCTATTACAACTTTAAAGGTGATGTGCCCGGTGGTTGTTTGAATGCTGAGATGAGAACAGATGTGGAGATGCTAGGGGGAGGCAGAGAAAACAAACTGCAATTGGGGAAATGTTATGCAACAAAGGTTATGCAAGTCATCATAGGGATGTGTTAAGTGCCCAGACAGATAGCAAGCTTTTAGCAAGAGAATACTACAGAGCAATCTCACCATCAGGGGGAAGTGAATGCAGAGTGCCATTGTACCATATTATATTTCCCAAGGGACAACACCTCTAGGTAGCCCCTAGAAAGAAATCATCTTGGATGGAGACACTGTGGGACTGGGATTGGGGTATACGCCAAAGGACAGACCATCTAAGCCTTATGTTTGGCTGTTTGGCATTGTCCCAGGGCTTAGCCAACCCTTGTGGGCAAGGCTTGCTTATGAGGTGATAAAATGTTCAAACAGGGATGTGTACATTACTAATGGAATAAACACTGATTTATTTTCTAACATTAGATACTTTCTTAGGTAACTCATTCACTTCATTTGTGTAATATAATGTAGGCCACTGCAATATTGAGTACAAAAAAATTACTTTTTAATGCACAGTAATTAATCATATAGTTGCTCCTTATTCACTTGGTTTTAAATCGAAATCTATCAGTCCTTTATTTGAAATACTATAAGCCCACAGTCTCCTGGCCTTCTTTTCTTTTTGGATTTGTGATACTATCCAAATTATTGGATTGTAATCTTATTTTTTTTATTAGTTCCATTATCAGGTAATGTAATGGCATTATCCTTCTTAAAATGTTTAGAGAAAACGCAAGCCTTGATATAATTTTTAATGATGGCATGTGTGAAGTCTGTTTGTATTGCTTTTTACAGTACATTTGTTTTTAAATAGTAGTATTTTACCTTATTTAGGGTACTATGCTGCTGCTACCTTTTCCCTACCCAATACTAATGTTAAATTGCTTAGCAGTTACAGAACCCAAATGACATAATTTAAGCTAAAACCAACAATGAAGCTTTCTGTGATACTCAATTGATGTAATTAGGTTCCAGAACTGCCAAGTAATTGACTTGAATATTGAGTGATAAAAAGACTACATTAAAAAGGGACCTGAAATGTAATATGAAAAAAAAAAACAGGACTATTTCAAAAGAAACACAAGAAACAATTCACTCTGGTTAATGAAGAGACTTCACACATGCCCACATTTATAATCATGATAACAAACAGGTAAATAATAAGGTTCATGTTCCCTTTAAATTATTATCAGAAACTCAAGGGGTGGATATAGCATTGAGGTGGAGGGAGATATAGAAGAAAATGATGGGTGGCTGACAGCATGTCTCCCAAGGACACTGTAACCATCAAGCAAGAGGTGCTTTGCCCCTTCCCTCCTCCCTTCAAATCTATTGATTTACCAGCTCTGGATTTGTTCTCTCTGTGCCCTGTTACTGGATGATACACTCAGGGAGGCTTAGATGAGCACTTGGAAGATTTATTTAGCTTTTGTTAACTAAGTGGGTACACTAGACAAATGAATGCCTATTTTCAGCTATGATCTGAGAGAGAGAGTACAAAAGAAAAAAAAAACATTATAATTATTCAGCCATTACAGGTAAAGCAAGGCAGGATAACATTATTGGTACAATGTAGCATGAAAAGTCTACCAGAAACAAACTAAAGCACAGTAAGATTAAATACAACAATGTGTAGCAAACAATAGGCAGTCACAAACAGCAATTTGCCAGCCTAGAATGAGAACAATCACAGCACTGAACAATCAGAAATAGGCAGTAATAAATAACAGTTAGCTTGCCTTGAATGGGAATATCATTACAACGTAAGTGGTGATTGTCACAAGTAAAGGAGGCTGTACATTTTTTTCTCAGGGCACCTCTGAAGAGGGAGTAGGAAGCAATACTTCATAAGGGCACTAGGAAGAAGTTCCAATACTTTGGTGCAAATGAGGAGAAAGCCTGCATATCCATCCAGGTGGCACACTTGGGAACATAGAGTATGGACTCATCAAAGGATCTGAGGGGTTAGGCTTGGTGGGAGCAATGAAGGAGCAAAGCGATAGAGGCAGTAGTAGAGAATCTTAGGAGCTTATCTATGAAACACCTAAAAGCATGAGTTCCTAGCAAATGGAGATAGCCATCCCAGGGTAGAATACAGATTGCAGTGGTAATTGAGATGGCTGGAGGACAGTGCAAAATGACAGATATTGTTGTATGTCACATCCCCTTTAGCCAGGATATTTTTAGAGGCATGGATAAATGATAGATTGCATAATGCAGGTTATGCAAGACGACTTCTTTAGTGATGGCAGGTCTGGCCTTTGGGGTAAGTATGTGCCTTTAACTGCCTTGCAGATGCTGTGGATATGTACTGTAGGAAGAAATCCAATGATAGAGTCAATTACTTCAGACAGTCAAGAACTTGGAGATGGGTGAAAACAGAATCTGCCTCACATAATGTATGGATTAAAGTTGGAGGGATACAAAATATACAAAAGAGGTAGAACAGAAAAATTGAGGAGGTGGAGAGGAAATGTGTATTGGACAAACTTCAAGTTGTTACAGTAAATTGCTCAATTTTAGTTCAGGTGTAATAAATCATTATGGCTACAGGTAATAGCTAGTGCATGGAAACAATTGTATTTCTATGCTATAGACTGACTACTAGATCAAGTTTGGCATTACAACTAAAAGAAAACAGTGGATATATCAGGTATTTAAAGTGAAAAATTTACTAATTAAGGGTAATTTATGTTTTGCACATGAGAAGGACAACCATAGATACAATTTTAGGGATGTTGTGCACAGAGGTCTAACAATTCTAAAAATTAGAAATAGATATGGACAAATGACCTTCCAGTTTAATGCTGCAAGCTTGTGGAATGAAATTCTTCCATCAACAAGAAACCTGCCAAAGTTAAGCTCTTTTGTTACAGCGGTTAGTGCAGCCCATACAGAAGTCTGCACTTGCACATAAATCAATTTGTCAATATCTGAAAATAAGTTTTGTTATGATGTCAATGTGGTCAGGAGATAACACAGCTGTGTTTTTACAAACTTACATTGATAAACTTATTGATGGGTTGTTGTGTGATTCAGTAAATATATCTGTACTTAAGAATGTTTGAATGGAATTTGATTGTATGTTTGCAGAGGACAACTTTTTAAATAGGTCCTCTGAGCCTAAAGTTTATATCCTGTCAAAAAATAAAGTTCTTACTAACTAACCAACTAACTGGAAGATATGGGCCTTATGTTAAATGTAGTACTTATCATGACTGTATATATATATATGTCCATCTATTTACTGGGATAAAGGTGTGGGTAATTCAGGTATGGTAGAAGTGCCCAATTTATTGTCCTTCTTTTATGTTTGTTGTTTTATTCAAAACATTGGATAAAAGCATCCAAGCAGACCACAAAGGTAGTAGGGAAGGCTGGAGGAATGTTGGGGTGTATTAGTAGGTGTATAACAGGCCGTAAGAGGGAGGTACTGATTCCTCTCTACAAAACACTGGTTAGGCCCCATCTGAAATACTGCATGAAGTTTTGGAGGCCATATCTGTACAAAGACATCAACAAGATGGAGACAGTGAAGAGGAGGGCAACACAGATGGTACAGGGACTGCAACAGAAGGCATATGAGGACAGATTACAAGAACTCAATATGTATATCCTAGAGCAAAGGAGGGAGGGGGGATATGATTGAGACATTCAAATATCTCAAGGGCGTAAATAAGGTAAAGGGGGCAGACATCTTTCATTTGAAGCCAAATAATAAAACTAGGGGACACGACATGAAATTAGAAGGAGGTTAACTAAAGGGGAATGTGAGGAAGTTATTTTTCATAGACAGGGTGGTAGGGGTATGAAATGACCTGCCACAAGAGGTGGTGGGAAACAGCACAGTGCAGGGCTTCAAACAGGCATGGGATAAGCACAAAGGAATCATAAGGGAAAAATCAGCTAAGGAAATGACTAAAGTCAGAAGACACCTTCAATAATTAGGGTGTATGGGCAGACTGGATGGGCCTGGCAGTCCTTATCTGCTGACAATTTCTATGTTTCTATGTTTCTACTAGAGGCTACTGTAAATATATGCACCACTGTGGGAGTGACAGACTAGGTTGAAAGCAGCACTCCCTAAGAAATGGGATACCTTCAATGTATAATGATGTACAATGTACATAAGGCAATTCTAGTGGGGGGGGGAGGAGGAAGTAAGCTGTGGATTAACTAGAATCTGCAGCTTATCCTTCAGGTAGGGAAACAAGCAGACTGGGTGGGCCAAGGGGTCCTTATCTGCTGTCAAATTCTGTGTTTCTATGTTTCTATGTATATAGCTTGGCTAGCACAATGTGGTATTGATAAACAGCTCTGTAAAGCACATCATATATATCCTAGGCAAGTATAATGTAACTCATGCAAAAGTATTTCACAGCCTCACTCACAAACCAGAGCAATCAGGTGTTTGTGCATATACCCAAAAGCAGAAGGTTATGTATAGCACTTCCACATTTAATTAGCTTGCTCTGTAAAGTAGCTATTCAGCAGACATTCCAGTGATTTACATAGGCTGCTATTGCATATTGCAAAATGCCTCAGCTGCTATAGAAGTGTTACAATAATTCAATAGTGCTACCAACGGATAGGGGAGTTCCGGTATATCTGTGAGTTACTGTGAATAAATAGCTCTTAAATTATATCTAATCCAACAAGGGATTGCAATTTGCCCCCATAAATTGTATAATAAATTAAACAAAAGCACAGCTTGTTCTAGTAGTACTGCAAGGTGCAGGGTTTTCAATTAACAGTTGATAGGAGAGTCTGTCTGTGAAGAAGCTACTCATTGCATATTACACACAGTCCTAAGGGGCATAGTTATTTGTCCCAAAAAAATCAGCTTCAACAAAAGGATACAGTAATGCTGAAAAGTACTGGGTTTTCAATTGTAGATATATTATTCATACTGTCACAGTGACCTACTTCAACCAGCTGATTGGGAAGCTGTGGTGTATCATACATATGAGTAGATTAAGTTAGTGTGATTGCTGCAGAAGGAACAGTCTTAAAGGGAATTATAAAATGGTCAATGATTTTTGAGCATTTTGATTGGTTGTTAGCCATGCGTTAGAAGTGTCTAATGCATGGTTAGAAACTAGTCCTAGCAACCAACACCAAGTACATGCTTCAAATCTTTGAGCCACTACTTTTGAAAATTAAATAGCTGCCATTTTTTCTCTTCCTTACTGAGTAAAATTTCAGCATACTAAAGTATTAAAATGAACCACTCCACATGAAACAGCTTTAAAAACTTAGAAAAAAAAGTTATTTTACAACACATTTTTTTTTCTCAATCCCATTTTTTTGGTTTGTTTGTTTCTATGCAACTGATTACTCAGCCACTCAGCAGGTCACTGTCCCTCCCTGCCTCAACCAATCGTCCAATCACTCCCCATTACACACACTGAATGAAAATTTTTTTTAAACCTTCGTTATTCTACAATAATGTTTTTCTCAATCCCATTTTTTTTTTTTTTAAGAGACTGATCACTCAGCCGCTCTTCTGGTCACTTTCCCTCCCTGCTTCAACCAGTCTTCTGCTCGCTCCCAATTACACACACTAAAACAAATTTTTAAAAACAATTGAGCAGCTGCACATTATAAAGATGCTGCAGCAATTGGGAGCTGATTTAACTTTCTGTTTGGTTATTTTAAATTCTGTTAATATCACTTACCAGCACATGCTACTGCACTGCCCCCCTCCTGTCTTCTGCTTTACTGAAAGTGTGCTCACTCACTCGCTCCTTACTGGCTCCATCCTCATCACAGCTTACTTCACAGTTGTTTCTATAACTAAATAAGTAACGAAATCAATAAAACAAAAGTGTTCTAATAGCTTTAAGCATATGTCTTGGCACCTATCTATGACAGTAACCATGGCAACCAGCTCTGAAATCAAAATGACAGAGGCTCCAGCAGGACAAATGTGGTGAGCTCAAAAAAAAATACAGCATTCTGAAGCAGGCGGAGGAACTATTTTATTACAGAATGATTGAAAAGCTTAGCAGTTTTGGCATTTAATCATAAAAATTATTTTTTTTTTCCAACATGTATAATACAGTTACACATTTTATAAGCACAATATGCCACTTTGGGGAGTGTGTTAGACAGTACTAATGCACAGCTAGAGGGCTGAATGCATTCAGCCTGTGACCTCGTGCCTCACTATGCCCCCTAGCCATGTGTTAGAACTGTCTAACGCTCACCCTGTCATGGCTTACTGCTTACATAGAGTGCTGAGTGCTTGATCAGATCTCTTTTAAGGTCACACAATAAGCGCTTCTTGATGGTCATAGATACAGCCTAGAAGCCAAAAGGTCATTAAAGCCCCAAATAAGGAGCTGTATTTATGACAGAGAGTTGAAAAAATTATATTTTTAAAATATAGCTTATTAATGATGGAAGGGGTAGAACATTATCTTAAGAGTACTAATGTTAACTAAGTCATTGGACTGCATAGGTCTCAACTTAGAATTCTCCAAGAATAAGCTCATGAGTTACCAAAAAATCTTGAATTAGTCAATTAGGATAGGATCAGATCCTGCTGAATGGTGGGAGGCCCATATATTCTTTATATTTAGGAAAGTTCTATATCAGAACTAGGAACATATATATAACCCTGAATAAGAAGTAAGAGTGCTGATTATCAATAATAAATACAACTTAAATGTATCATCCTAATATGGATTAGGTTACTGTAAAACATGCAAAACACATTTAATGTCACTCTTTGAAGATGTAGCTAAACTGAAAAACAGGAACCTGTATGTAGGTATTACATTCCTGGATTTCAGTAAAGTTTTTGATTTGGTGTCCAAGAAGTTAGTCCAGAAAATGAAAGAACATGATATTTTAGGAAATATACTATGGGGGGATAATAACTGATTAAATGGTAGAAGACTGAGCAGTAATAAACTGAAACCTTTCTGAATAGTGCCAATACACTAAAGGTATTCCAGCCCTATGTGCTATGAAATGTAGTGAGTAGGCCTAGGATACGCACATCCCAGTTACCCAAATGGACACCCGTTGATGCACAAACAGCACACACTCACTCCAAACCCCTGCCATGGGCTGTGCACAGGGGATCCTATGCAACTACAAGGCTAGCCCAAGGAGGCAAGTAGTAGAGTACAATATGCACAATGCCTTTTGTGCTCTGCTGGGATGGTGTTGAGGGGGCTTTATGTTATTCCAGCCAGAGGGCTGCATTAACAGCTGCACACCCCCATGTGTGGAGGCCACAGGGCATTATGGTTGCCCACAGTCATGGACCCCAGCCCCCTCAACACCATGTCCCATTATCCCCTGTTCCCACAGAGCAGGGAATCCACCATGGGGCCTTGCTGGATTTGAATCCCTCAGTCCAGCCTATTTCTCTCCCTCTGGTCCACACCTTGCATATATCTATATGGCCCCACATTTGGCTGGCCAGGAGTCATACATACTAGCCCTGTGTATCCAGCAGAAGCTGGCCACATGGCAAGCAATTCTGTGGCCTGGTACACACCTGTACTGGAGTGCACCAAGCTTTTTAATGCATAGGGCCCTGAATCAACACTGTAAAATATTTTTCAATATCTGCTAAAACATTTTCTTTCTAAATAAAAGATTTTTAGATCCTTTCTGTTAACTTCCAGCATTCAAACTATGAATGAAGTTCTGTATTTTCTATGTGTTTTATGTTATTACCAGTTCTCTTATAGCCAATGGAAAGCAGCTCCTGGTCCATTTCTTGTCACTGTAGAACTACACACTATGCATGGGCTTAGGTGATGAACATCTTGCTGCAGTGTCCCATAACCCAAACCTTTTGCACAGTAAATCAGTCATGTGACCTGCTCTCTGGTGTGCACTTCCTGATGTAAAATGCACTCTTTCCTGCAGAGGCAGGACTGATGCTTACAACACCAATGTTCTGTATTCTCACCACTAACCTGGATTATCTGAGGTATGGGGAGAAGGATTAAGCATCCCAGAGGATTCTTCCCTCCTCTGGGTTGGGAAGGATGTGCATCTCACTGCACTATCCCCACCACAGGTAGTGATGCAGTCTCTGGAGCATGCAGTGTGCACTGGAAGGGGAAAGCATGCACATCTGTGTGTCCAGCATGCAGTTACCTGCTGATCCATTTTGCACTCTCAAGTTGGTTGGATGAAAATGGGGAAAATGACCACCAATTGGGATGATCATGCTCTGTTCCCTACATTGATTTAGGCTCTTACTGTACCTCCAACCCCCTTTCCCTGCATGGCCTCTAGAGGACTACTGCTGTTGGTGACTGGATCCCACAGGTGAAACCACCAAGGAGCTGATGGCAGGACCTCACCTTGGGATCCAACTAAGGGGATGACAATGTGAGTGGAGCTATAGATGAGCAGGGAGAGAGAGAGAGTATGCTACCCCTCAAGGTGCCAGAAGGACACCAAAATCAGCATGACACTCATATGAACTTAGCTTTTATCCAGTTGTGTGCCCATTCTCAAAAAGTCTGTTAAAAAACACAGTACATAGACCGTAAAATAAACTGTGAAACAATCTACTGTTCTTTTTCAATATAGGAACTGTTCAAGAGACTTTTGTACTTTGTTCAATTGGCAATCTGAACTTGTAGCAAACACTGTGGGTAGAAAGATTGTTGGTGCTGCTGTTTCCGTGAGAAGCAATCCATGACTAAGGAATCCCCTCTGTCTGATATGTTGCAAATGATGATGCCTACAAGAAGAAAATTAAAGATATCCCCCAAGAGTGAGGCAATATACACTAAACTAGAATGTAAGACTAAATCAGTTTTCTGGCTAAAACAAATAAAACTGAAATTCCAGTTTGCTGAAGGAAAAGAAGAAAAATGTAACAAGTCTGCTGAGTGTGAAGAACTGGAAGAATATTTAAAATGACCACTTCCTGTGGGGATCTTCCACTCCTGTTTCTTCAGTCTACTGCTTTGTCCACTCAATACAGCCATTCTTCCCAAAATGGTCAGGGATAAGAAGAACCCAGCAAAAACATCTGGGACAAAAGCAGGGGTGAAAAATGTGGGGCTAATTAAAATCAAAAAAATAATGTCCAATGTCCTGATTGTTAATCCAGGCTCCAGCAAGGATATAAACACTAATGGCATATACTGCATCCCCCCAAAAAGTGACATTGTCAGAAAGACTAATGAGTATATGGTTCACCCAGAGTGAAGAGGTGCAATGGGTGTCTTGACATTAAGGGCCTTGTGCAGGGCACTACCACAAGTATGCAAGACAAAGCCCCTGCCACCATAGTTAGATGGGAATACCATGTTGGATGAAGAAAAGGAAATTGGGAAGCAAATGCCAGAAAAAGGAGAGCCTCCTGAATTGTCTGACGTAGACAAAATGAAGACAGAAACAAAGAAAAAGAGTTGTTGGACTCACAAGATATGACAGCAGACATGATGGCAGAGGAGGAATATATGGGTGAGGAGAATATAGACCCAGACACCAAAAAGGTAAAAAATGTCTGTAATATACATTTTGGGGCTGCAAGGAGGAGAAATGAAGAAAGCACCACAAAAGTAATACAGGAACATTGGGGGCTAACTGATATTTTTAATGAAGGTCCACACAACCAAAAGGCCTTTTCACACGTATAGACTAATGCATAGTTTGATGCAGTTAAGTTGGACTAAAAACATAACAGCATGAGTAAAAGAAAAGAAATGGCTGACGATATACAGGGAGAAGGTGGACAAGATAACAATAAAGAAATTATTCACCCCCTGCCCCCCGTCCCCATTTTGGAAATTTGGACTATATGCTAATTAAACAAATGGAAGAAGTAAACAACAAGATAACAGAAATTTGGGGATAGTGAAAAATGTTGAAGATATGAAAAACACTCTAACAAAATCAAAATAATGAGTGAAAGGTCAGTGAAAATGGAAAAAAAGAATAGCAGTATTAGAGGACAAGGCAACTCCCTGGGCAAGGCAACCCCAAAAATATGAAAACAAATTAAATGATCTTCAAAAATGGTACTAGACTCGGAATGTAAATCATGATGGAAAACTATTTGTGTGGTAGGGATCCCAGAGGAGTGGGACAAAGAAATATCAATTGAATAAACTTTACAAAATGTATTGAATCATTATTGGGCATTGGGGAAGAAGTCAAGAACAACAGTTCAGAGCTGGATAGGGATTACTGAGCCACATGTCAAAGACCTGAGCCTGGGGAGCTATGCAAAACTCTGATTGCCAAATTTATGAGAAGTAACAATAAAGAAAATATTATGGCTGAAGTGCATTATAAAAGAAGATTATATTACAAGGTGCAAATATCTCTAGCTACAGTGCTCATCCTATTGAGCTTGTAAGGGAAAGACAGTGATATGATGCCATTGGAAAGTATGACGAGTTGATACCACAACTAAGTGCAGCCATTGTTAAGCTAGGAGGACAGAAAGTGCTACTGGCAAGGGGCTTCGGTGGCCTGTTAGTCCCAGAGAAAGATAAAACTTTGTGGGTGAATTAAGAAGATACACAACACGTATTAGAACTTCAAAATTATTAGAAGGTATCATGGATGAACATGATTTAATGGATACATGAAGCTTGAATAACCCTGATGCTAAATATTTTACATATAAGATGTTGCAAAGTTTTAATTCACTGTTGAAATTCCAGTGAAGTTATCGACTTTGCCTACACACAGCAATCTGCACATTGTTTCCATCTGCTTGTAAATGTGCCTATAACTTCAGTGACAACTTTGTCATTAAGATAGTTGCAGTAGGTGAAGTCTGTTCAAAATGAGGCTACTGGTGGTAAACAATTGCTTGAGGTCACATGGAAACAGCGCCTGCAGGTCACCTGCTACTGTTCTATGTACTGACTCATCCTTAGTTTCACTTTGTAGTCTGAGCTAGTCAGTGGAAGGGGACATCTCTTTTAGCATTTTTTTACTCTTTTTATTCAGTGTATTTCTGGGGGGTTTAAAATGAGTGAGAGTGGTCAAGAGGAGAGGGGGTGCAGGCAGCAGATGTGAGATGCTGTGCCTTCCACATCAAGAGGGTCTGGCCCATGGCAGTGGCAGTAGAAGGAGAAAGCAGCAGCACCCAACCCCTCCCAACAGTGAAGCACTCCCAACAACAAAATAAGGCAAGGGCACCACCAGCAGCAAAGGAAGCTGCATCCCAGCCAGCTTTTTTACCACCATCACCACCACCACCCCCCCCCTTGTGCACCATGAGAAGAAGGAGATGCAGCCAGGATCATCTTGTCTGGGACCTTTTTGATATTGACCCCATTGACAACAGTGTTGCCACCTGTGAACGATGCCAAACTGTTGTTCGATGTAGGAAAAGGGGGAGTCATTTGGGGATAGGTGGGCAGCACACAGACCTTAGAGAGAGACACCACAAGGGGTGGGAAGAGCATCTGAGTAATATATTTGATGAAAGAGGTGGAGGTGGTGCCACCCCTACTGGTTCTTCTCTGCTGGGCAAGAGAAAGAAATGTGGTGCACAGGTGAGATAGATGGAGGGGATTGGGAAAGGGACCTGCAGTCAGACTCAGGTTCTGCGGGGGGGGGGCACCTGAGAGACTGACTTCAGATCCTCCTTCCATATCCACCCATGTGGAAGTACAACAGCTCCACAGGGAGGTAGGGGGGCTCTCCCAGAAAGTTGTGAGGATGAAGGAGCTGTTGGAGGTGGTGCTGCAAAATCAGCAAACCATTCTGGAGAGTTTGGCCAAACTGCGAAGTGGTGGTGCACCCTCTGTCCCCAGACCATAGCCCTCCAACCCAGATATTTTCTTTTATCTTTTTCTTTTACCCTCTGTTAAACCCTAAAAATTAAAAAAAGAAATAACTTAAAAAGAAAAAACAGTTCATATATCCTTATTTCTGTCTGTCTGTCTGTATCTCTTTATTTCTGTTACAGCTGCACTGTTAAACCCTAAAAATGGGAAACAAATTACAAAGAAAAAACTTGTTCATCCTTCTTTATTTCTCTCAGCCTGTATTTCTTGATTTCTGCTACTGCTTTGTTCTATCTATTTAAATTATTCTGTTCTCATCCACTCAAAAGAAAAAAATCTGATTTCAACTCTATTGTTGTCCTTCTGGTGCAACTGCACAGTCCTTCCACGATCACTAAAATTGTTCTCAACTACTGTTGCTACATGGTGTTGCTGTGTGTGTTTTACTTCCCTCCATCCCCTGCCACGGCTGCCCTTGCTGTAATTCACTGCACAACAGTAGCGCAAATGTTCTAGAAAAACAAAGTAGGCCACATTTTGGTACAAGCACTTTAGTACACATAACAGCCAGGCAGAATATATTAATTTCTCACTTCTGAAAATTCTCTCCCAAACCAGAAATCAGTAATGTTGGTAATTAACTGCTGCTGCTGCCACTATGCTGTTTAAGTCACCCTCTCAGACAATCTGTGTTGTCATGCACTTTAGTACACAAAACTGCCCTGCACAATATATAAATTTCTCACTACTGGAAATTCTCTCCCAAACCAGAAATCAGTAATGCTGGTAATAAACTGCTGCTGCCACTGCTACCATGCTGTTTAAGTCTCCCTCTTGCACAGTCGGTGTTGTTAAGGAGTTTAGTACACACAACTACCAACCACAATATATAAGTTTCTCACTTCTGGAAGTTCTCTAAAAGCTAAATAATAAAAAGGAGCTCCTGAAGGAATTAGATCGCTTCACTGCACACATCTGGAGAATCTTGTATAAACCTGCTCATTAGCCCCTTCCACATTTACAGCTCCATTTACAACAAAATGATATTCAAACTGGCAAGATATTTACAGGCCATTCCAGTACCTTGGATGGAAAAAGATGCAGTCTGTTGTTTTATTTACTTAATAGCTTTGCAACCTACCAGCAAAGGTAAGTATTTTATTTTATTTGACGGGGGTGCAACCACTTTATTTCTAACCATTTTTTCTTACTGTTGTTCTATTTTCAGGCATTATCACTAGGGTGATGAAATCATGTTGCTGCATAGGTCCAGCCTGTATCTTTTTTTTTAATTCAGCAATTTTTCCAGCCACTGAAGGTATTTTTTTGGGGGAGTGGTTAATTCTGAAATGTTTTGCAGATGTCAGGCTGTTTTTTGTTACTGTTGCCCTCATTTCAGGTAATTTTCAGCAGGTGTCTTTTACAATGTTGCCTGGGCAGAGAAGATAGCGATGGCTTGATTGCTGGAGCAGGAGACACCAGCACAGAATACCTATGAAGACAGGAAAAGATTATTTAGACTCTACCGAAGTATCCACTGTGGTGGTAGCCACATGGAATAGCCATTGTCAACTCCCCATCTTACTATTCCTGTCACATATGAAGAAAAAACAGAAATTATTTTGCATCACTCGGCCACTGTGTTGGCCACACAGTATAGTCATTGTCAGTGGGGCGTCTTACTATACCTGCACCTGTGAAGAAAAAAGAGAAATGATTTTGACTCACTCAGCCACTGTGGTGGCTGGCTGGTCACGCAGTATAGCCACTGTTGACTCCCCATCTTATTATACTTGTATACCTGTCACCTGTGAATAAAAATGAGAAATTATTTAACCTCCCTTTGGCCACTGTGGCACACTGTGTACCTGTGAAAAAGGACAATGAAAAATAAAAAGCAAAAAAAAAGAAAATCATGATACTTACTGTTACATTAGTGTTTCTGGCTGTGCTGTTTACTGGCTCATGTGTGCCACTGAGATAGTGTAGGAAGACATCACATAACCCCTGTCTGTTTCTTGATGGCTGTCAGACTTTGCGACTGCCTTTGCCAGTCATATCTGTGAATGGTGAAACCTGCAGGGAGACAAAAAGAAAGAAAGAAAAACATTTTAAAGTCTATCTGAGTAGAGTGGATGGCCTTTCATCCTCTGCACGGCCGAGGACTGGAGTCACCCACCAACAGTGAGGATAAGGACTGTGAACAATTATGAAAATGACTTACCATCACAGCAAAGACAGGCCTTGCTGGAGCTGAAGTCTTGTTGCCTTGATGAGCTGGCTGGCTGGAGGGACGGCTTGAGTATTCTGTCACACAGTTCCAGATTGAACTGCCCCAGTATTGATTCTGGATTCTCTGAAAAGTGTTTTTACCTGCTCCATATGATGTGGATTGTCAATTCCAAATCCAGCACATATTATCTCAGAGCAAACATAGTATTCATTTATATGAGTTTTTAAGTCAGGGAGTTTTGTAACTCAGTCATACCATAGGATCAAACCAAACCGTATTCCCTAGACTCAGGGCAATGTGTACATCAGTGTGGAGGTGGTGGCCCATGCAGTTTGTGGCTGTGTAGGACCCAAGCAGGACAGAGGAGGTCAAAGATGTGGAGGAAGCAGTGCTTTGTCTTGCTGGCTGGAGCCAGAATGCTTATTTGTAGCTGGTAATGACATTTTTATGCTACATCAGTGTGAGGTGGTAGCCCATGCTGTCTGTGGCTGTGTAGGACCTGAGAAGGCCAGAGGAGGAGTAGGAGGCAGTGCCATGTCTTGCTGGCTGGAGCAGACATTGTCTCTAGACATTGAATTCAGGTGGAGGAGGCAGGTAATTGATTTGTTGAAAGGAAGCAGCAACACAACAGCTGGGAATGGGGAACAGTAAAATGACTAAAAATAACAGAATTGTGAAACATAAAGTAAAGGATTATACTGACGAGGGGGAAGGAGGGAAACAACTCATCTTTTTTATGCTTCAACCTCATCAAGGAAGCAGCACTCACAGTCTTTCAGACTGGGGTTATCACCACATGGGAATTCTCTCTCCATTACTGCTTCATCCACTTCAGTGGTAGAAGACAATTAGCTAATGCCGACAACACCTTGCTCTTCATCTTCACCACCACCACTTTTATGTGGATATGCCCCTCATTCATTTTAATAAATGTTAGTATGCCAATATTTTTTGGTGACAGACTGGTGTGCTTGTCCCACACACTGGCCTCAGCCAAACTGAATAGGCACATCACACCGACACTTGAGGGTGGGCAGCTGAGGTATTTCATTGCAACCAAGGTCAGTGCTGGTCACTCAGTAACCTTGGTGCTCCAGTACAGCAAGGGCTCATTGGTGATGGTAAGGTGCCTTGTGTCAGCTAAATGTGCATGTACCATGTGTTGAGCTACCTGCAGTTCTGCTGCCTCATCAGCCTCCTCCTCCTCCTCCTTTTCTTCCATGTTTTCAACTCACACCTGACACAAAACATCCCAAATGAGATTTGGCATGTTCTCTTTTAACTTTCATGTTTTCTCAGTCAGTTTCCCATGTAAGGTGGTGGGTGGTAGCAACACCCGGTGTCTGTGGAGTTTCATGTTGTGGCTTGGATAAATGTGTCTTTAGCATCTGTGCCCTGTGTACTCTTCTTATTAGATGTCAACTTTTGGACCTGCTGACACACACTTTCAATTATTGATGCCAGCTACATTTATAGCATAGGTCCAGCATGGTGGCAATCCCAAAATCTTCAGACTGCAGAATGTTGGAAATATGTGTATTGCAGTCTAAGACATGGAGCACGTGTTCCATTAAGGCACAACTTTCACTGTCACCACCTGCCTCCAGCACTTGCTGTATATTCAACAGTGTCTACCTCTGCACACGTAGTAGTGGAATGGACTGACTGATACAGGCAGTGTCTCCACTCACTGTCTGTGTTGCATGTTCAAATGACCTGAGAATCATGATCAGGTCAGCCATTTGGCACCACTGTTCTCTTGTCAGATATATAGATACTCCAGCACTGTCACGACTTGCATGCAGCAGCAGATATTCAGATATGGCTTTATACTGCTTGTACAGCTGCTCGATTATGAACAGTGTTGAGTTCCATCTGGTGACAACATCCAGCTTCATACGGGGCTGAGGCAGCTTGTTTTGTATCTGCAGATTATGGAGCTGGTCATGGGCCTTTTCAGAATGGGCAAAGTGGACATAGATGTGACAGGCCACAGTTAACATGGCCTTGATATCAAGATGAGTCAGAAACTCCTGCACATCGAAACTAAGACAGTGTGCCAGTCATGGCACCCTGGGAAAGCCCCCCATCACTGATGAATTTCACAATATTTGAGCCATTATCACTCACAATGAAACCTGCTTTCAGTGAATGAGGGTCAAGCCATTCATCAGTCTCAGTAAGGAGCACTTCCAGCATTTTCTCACCCACGTATGATCCAGGTATATTCTTCATTGTCAGTCTGGCATGCTGGCAAATATCTGGAATGTTTCTGCCACCACAATTGGGCTAAGTGCAATTTTTCCCATGCCCAGATCAAATACTACCCCAGGTACCTGTGCCCAATGTGCTATAATGCACAAGGAGCTACCAGCTGTTTGGCCACTGGTCCACATACCCATGCTCAGATGTATATATGATGATGCTGAATGCTTCAGGGCATGATTTATTGTCTGTGACACTGTCCCATAGACTTCAGGAATGGCACTTTTACAAAAGTATGTTCTTAATGGAATCTGCCATTTGAGCTAGGCATGGGCCATCAGCCTCCGAAATCCAGCATTCTCAACAAAAGAGACTAACTCAATTGTCAGCATTTCAGCAGTTGCTGCATTTAGCTCATGTGCAGTAGCAAGACTGGGAGTGAATTTGGAATGACACTCAAACATGCTATGCAGCATAGACTGGACCTTTCTTGGGTTGGGCTATCAAACAGGTGGACTCATTATGGTGACATTGTTGGGGTGGTATTTGACTCCTGGGGATTCATATGTGTGGCTACTTGAGTGAAACCAGTGATTTGGGGGGTTTTCTGCAATGGCATTACTGTGCTTTTTTGACTCTGGGTGGTACTACTCAACCCATACTGCTATGCTCACTACTAGGAAGGCCCACAGAATCCTCCTCCTCCTCCTCTCTGTAGTCCTCCTCACTTGCCCCTCCACCCTCCTGATCTATTGCTCTGTCACTTATGTTTGCCTTGCCTAATGATGATGATGAGGGACAGGGACCCCCAGCACTGACTTCCTTCTGGTGGTGCCTATTCTTCAGGGGTGTGTGTGCTGCCCAATGGTGCCAAGGTGGCTGCCTTTTTTCCCCCTACTAACTCATGCTTCACATAGCTGACAGATAGTGACTGTCTCATCAGCTGTCTCAAGTAAATAAAAATCTAAAACTAGGGATTTCTTAACCATTGATTTACCATGGCAGTGGGAGCAGGACAGCTGAGGGGAAGAGTGGAAATTCGTTTTTTGGGGGATGATTTCATAACTTCAATAATATTGGGGGGGACTTCGGTAATTGGATAACTGCAAACAATGTCCCCTGCATCATCTGCAGCACCAGCCTTATGCTTTTTCTCTTCAGGCTCTCATAGGGGATCCAACAAATCATCAGCAGCACAGTAGTTGATGTCCTCCTCCTCCACAAGTCTGTCCTCCTTATCAACACTGTCTCCAGGCTCTCTGACCCTCTCATCATCAGGAGGAGTCTGAGTGTGATGCACATTTTCCATATCTCCCTCCTCAACCACTGACTCAGGCTCCACACTATCAGGATCAGCACCACCACCACCACCACCACCACCAGCCATGGGGATACCAATAACCTCCTCCTTGACCACTGTTCCTTGTTTACTGCTGCTTCTCTTGTCACCTCCCACATCCCCCACCAGCATGGCTGCCACAGATGTGGCAGAGAACAATTTGGCTACACTGATGCCACTGCCACCAACTACTCCTTCACCATTTCCAGCCCCGGAGCCAATAGAACAC
Organism: Neoceratodus forsteri; assembly: GCA_016271365.2. Lineage (NCBI taxonomy): Eukaryota > Metazoa > Chordata > Ceratodontiformes > Ceratodontidae > Neoceratodus > Neoceratodus forsteri. Next base: position 291,473,341 of record CM028135.1, on the reverse strand, counting down.
AGTGCTTCAGACATAGTTTTTTAACTGCAGTACTATTTTGCCAAACAGATTTTAAACACTTCTTGTCTGCCTCCTTGGCACCTCTCCCTTTAGTACAGCATTTCTTCCCAGTCATTCTTATATGCAAGCAATAAGACATAGTGGGGTTTGCATTGAAAAAGATACTACCACACGCCCAGGGGTGTAGTGAAGCACAAGGCTGCAGGTCGAGTGCCTTTAGACCTAGGGCATATGGTAATCAAACCAGATCAAATCTTTATTTATCCAGGAGATCATCATTGAGCAAGCTCATTTACAAGATGGACCTGCTGTTGTCCAAGACAGTTATACATACATAGATTGAGAATACAAAGTACAACATGTGCAAAGAGTTACAAACAAATTTACAGAAAAGTGGTAGGTGCATGATATACATTCCAAGCATTCTTGTAGGAACATACATGCATCACTCAACTTTACTGCGGTATATACAGACTCCATGTATGCAGAAGTTGAGGTGGTATGTTTAGTCATTCTTTCTTAGTCAAGCCTCCATCAGAGGGTACAAGTCTTTGCATTTCAGCCCCAGTGACCATTTACCATACTTGGGTGAGGGTCCTGGGCTGCATAGGGGCCCCTAATGAGGTCTGTATGTTCCGCTTAAATGGTGAGAGGAGAGTAATATGGGAGAAGTGGTGCCTTGGGTACCGAGGGCCACTATGGCAGCTGACTAGTGGACTTGATTAAAATAGGGAGGGGAGGAACTAGGTTTGTGGCTGGATGTGGTAAGGATACGGAGTGAACCATCAGCAGGACAGCCAGGAACTATGGAAACACTTACAGATTTTGGCGAACATTTTGTCATAAATGATCCTAAACAGGGCAAAACTGACAAGACAGCTGAGTCTCAAGGATCTTTGTACCCTGTTCCAGAGCATAGGCAAAGCATGGCTTATGGCAGCCCTGCCAAAGTGGGTACTGATCCTGGGGATTTTCAGAGAAATTAGCGAGTGGCTTCTTAGTGCATAGCTACTGATTGGGCTCAGGGGGAGGCAGGCAACAATGTAATCTGGGAGTTTGTTGGTAAGGGCTTGGAATGTCCAGAGTGCTGCATTTCTACACTGCCTATATTGAAGGGAAGGCCACCCTACGGCTGCATATAAAGAGCAATGATGTGTGGAGGATGGGAGACCAGTTATAAAACTTAGCGCTCTGTGGTACAGGACATCCAGTTCTGCAAGGTGTGAGACAGAGCATTGGCCATAGATAATGTCGGCATAGTCGATTAATGAGAGGAAAGTTGATTGAACAAGCTGTCTTCTTGTGTCTGCGGTCAGAAGGTGTTTAATTCTGAAGAAGAGGCCAAGCCTTTGCCTAAGCATTTTCATTAATTCTTCTGTGTGCTCTGCAAAGAAGAGTTTGTTGTCCAGCCATATACCCAGGTATTTGAATTTAGGCACAAACTCAAGATCTTCGTCTAGAAGGGTAGTTATGGGAGGAAGGGTACCAGCAGCAGCAGAGTAGGCCCTAGTGCTAGATGGGGTAAAGAGCATGGCCTTAGTTTTTTTTGCATTTAGCAGTAGCTTTTTGCTGAGAAGCTGATGCTGCAGCGTATTGAATTCAGTTTGTAGATCTGTGCATGCGGCTCCAGGGGAGTCACGGCTTAGATAAAGTACCGTATCATCAGCAAACAAGTGGATACTGGCTTCTGTAATGCCTAGGTCCAAGTTGTTAATGTAGATGGCGAACAGTAGAGGGCCCAGTGTGGAACCCTGTGGGACTCCTCTTTTTATTGGTTTGAGAGGGGAGAGCTCACCTTCAGCATTAATTTGTTGCTGCCTATCAGAGAGATAATCCTGGAACCAGTCCAGTGAGGTTGAGTCCATACCTATGGTTTGTAAGATGGAGAGAAGTAGGCAGTGGTCGACAGTATTGAAGGCCTTGCTGAGGTCTAAAAACACAGCACAAACAAATTTTTTGTTGTCAAGGTCCCGTTGCCAGTCATTAGTGACTTTGACCAGCGCCGTAACAGTGCTATGCTTTGCTCTAAAGCCAGACTGCATGGGGTTAAGCAATGTAGAGTTGTCTAGAAATGATCTCAGCTGTAAATCCATGACTTTTTCCCAGCATTTTTGAGTGTATAGGTAGAAGAGAGATTGGCCTATAATTGTTCAGGTCACATGGGTCCCCTGCTTTAAATAGGGGGATAACATGAGCGGTTTTCCATTCCACGGGGATAGAGTCCTGGGCTAGGGACAGGTTGAATAAGTATGATATAGGTGGGGCAAGTATGTGGTATGCTATTTTCAGAAAGTATGGGTTGAAGGAGTCAGCTCCTGCACTTTTTCTGGTATCTAGCCATAGCATAAGGTCTTCAACTTCTTTAATGGTGGTTGGGGAAAAGGAGAAGATCGTATCTTTGTTACTTTGGTATGGAGGCTGGGTGATGAGCTGTGGACGGAGACTACTTACTGGTGCATTATCGAATGCCATGCCTGCAGTGGTGAAGTGGTTGCTGAAGGCTTGAAGAATTTTAGATTTGTCACTGATAGTGACATCGTCGATGGTGATTTTGGAGGGTAGTGCACTACCTGGGGAATGTCCAGACAGTTCCTTTATGGTGGACCATAATTTGGTTGGCTGTTGGATGCGGATAGTAATTAGTTTCGATAATAATTGGTAATGTCTGTTTAATGCACATCCTGGAGTGTCTTATTGCACTTATAAAATGTGTTCCCTTTTTTAAAATAATTTTTACATCTTAAAAATGTTTAGATATGAAAAAAAGTAAAATTATTTGCCAGATTTATCGTAAAATAGTCCTTCTGCCTTGGGTGTGTGTGTGTGTGTGTGTGTGGGACTGGCAGCATGATGGTGACAGCAGGAGCAGATGGGAACACTGGAGACACAGGAAGAAATTGGGACATAAGAAAACACTATTTCTATTCAGCTCTAAAGGTAACATTTCTGTAGGGGTACGAGTGATTAAAAGTTGCCAACTATAGTTATTTGAGGGTTCTCTGTGCTACAGTTTACATTGACTATGTCATCTGTATCACTTGCAAAAATGGTGGCATTTCAAAACCTGAACATTCTTAGGGTATGCTGATATTCTTTTGTTTTGTACTGTGGTCATTCCTTCAGTACTTGTTTTTACCTGTGCATTGAATGGATTTGATGCACAGGTAAAAACCAATCAAAATACAGGATTTCCTCTCCTCATTTTATAAGCTAATTGTAACTTGATTTGGGATGAAAAGTTTCAAAAGGAAAAAAAAAAAAGCCTGCAGTAAAAATAAATACCTGGAGCAGATGACACCTCCCCATAGAGAATCAGGGATCAGCAGTATGGTCTGAAAAAATAAAACACCAAAGGGATTAACACAACACGCACAACAGGGTGCACTGGTATGGTGCACCAGGCTTGTAGCAATCTAAATAGGATTTTCCATTCTGTGTGTCAACTGCCACAAGTAAGGCCACCATTTTGTGGTCTAGCTTGCATCAATCCCAGGGAGCATTTTTATTGGTGTTTGTTCCAAAAATGTGGTGCAGGCTGCCACAAATCGGTTAAACGGTCGCAACTGCATCCAACTTAATAAAATAAGATACAGTTGTGGCAAAACCCTTTGGCACACCACCAGATTCAAAATGTTGTGGCGCAGGGTTTGATGCAAACCCTGTGCCACCCTTTGAAAATCTAGCCCTGGATGTCGATATCACACAAGCAATGCAATAACTTCCAAAGGGAAAATCCCCTTGTAGGGATGGGCTAACTATCGAGTTTTATAAGGCATTCCAAAATTATATAATTCTATGGTTATACCATCTGGTCTTGGAGACAGTAGAGGGAATAGGGTCCCCAGGAACTACAGCTGAGACAGATATTGTTTTATTATTAAAGCAGGATAAAGACCCTTTGTTTCCCAAGAATTACACACCAACAGCTCTTGTGAAAATGAATTATGAAATTATTGTAAAAACAGTAATCAACAGGTTTTGACACCTTACCCCCTCTGCCATACACCAGGATCAGATTGGCTTTGGAAAGAAACTATTCAACAGTCCTGAAAAAAGGGCAAGTTATTGGGGACTATATGAAAAATGCAAACACACTATCAATGGATTTTGCTTCACAAGCCAGTAAGGCTTTTGACTTTGTCCAGTGGTTTTACTTCTCTATGGGACTGGAAGGGTGGGTGGTAGATGATCATAGTATAAATATCAGAGAGTTATGCCTCTGCCTCCTCTACCCTGACTTCACTGCCCAGCTCCAGTGGGATTTTGACAACATCCAGTTCTGGTTTTGCTCAAACCAACTTTCCTTCAAAGACATAAAAAAAAATGTTCTCCAAGACCTTTGGCTCCTGGCAGAGGATACCCGAGCTGTCCCCCTCCGTGGAAGTGTGTGAAGTTGGGAAAACATCAATTCACAGTTACATTATAAATTTGTACAACTTTGTGAAGATCTTTGAACTTCTCCAAGTCAAACTTTGCAATACTGAAAATTTCATGAATTTGTGAATTAAAAAATTTACTGGCGGCCGGCCCGGTGGCACTGAGGGTTGAGGCGCTGGACGCCACAACTCGCACCACATCAGTGATCCGGGTTTGGGAATGAGCCTGGGCCACCAGGGGTCAGCAGGGGGTGAGAGAGGATCAAGCACCTGCAGGGCAGCTCTCCTCTCTTGGGAAGGGATCCAGGGACAGCCTGGTACCGTAGCATCCCCCTGTGGAAGCCGGAGGCACTGCTATGCTTAGGGCTTGGAAAAGAGGATGCAGAGCTGCTACAGATGTCGGTAGATGTCATTGCACATCTGGGCTCTGGGGAAGGGAAGGTAGGGAAGGGGTGTAACTAAGCACAAAAACTCCACCCCCTAGGCTACAGTGCCTCCCCCCCACGGCCACACTCCAATCACTGGATCCTCTCTTCTCTCTCTCCAAGTGCTCTGCCAGGACCACACACAATATTGTAGATAGAGCACCCTGGGCAGGTAGGGCGGCCCTTCCTCGGGGGGCTCAGAACAGGGGGCTGTGCGGTCTGAGCTGAAGAGAGGGAGTGATGACCTCAGGTGGGAGGTAGAGCTGGGATGGCAGAAGGTCACCAGAGAGAGTTCCTCAGGCAGGTGGGGGGGGGAGAAAAAAGAATAAAAAAAAAAATTGCTGGCAAAGTTCACTGGAACTTCTCAAAAAGGCCAAGTCATTCAGTGCTGGTGCTGCACCATATGATAGGATAGAGACCTTGATGACTATACTGTGTGCAGTCTTGGGAAGTGAATTCAGGAGATAGGATCTGTCTGTGTAAGAGCTCAGTTTGCATGATTTATACTGCTTTTTAACACATAAAACACATTTTAAAAAAAAACTATACTGGTTCTATAACAGCAGATTGAATTTTGTACAATTTTGACTACAGTTTAGTTCTTTTTCTTCCTCTTTCTACGTGTTTCTGCTGTGTTGGACTACTGTTGTGCTGTGGGAGAAGCAGCTCTTGTCTCGAGCCACAGACTTAATTATTTGAATTCATTCATTGTCACTCTCAGTTCAGTTTTCTCATGTTACATTAATTTGTACACTCTCAATGTTCCTGTACTGCTGAAATAGTAATGACCCTCTAGGGCTCTGGCAGTTACTTGTTGAACTGTAGTATTTTAATATTTCTGATTATTACTTTTTGATTCACACTGTTAACCCTCCCCTTTCGTTCTGAAATATTGGTTTTAAATTGATAGTAATGCTTTTACTATTTTGCAATATTTTTATTGTTGTTCAAGCCAGTAGCACCACTACATAAGTACACATTACCATGCTGGCATGAGTGGTAGAGGAAAAAGAAAGGGTAGACAGGCAAGAAAGGCATGGAAAATGGCAGTGACCAACAGTAGAGGTGGATGTTGATGTGTTATGGCTGCAAGGAAACAAGAAGCCAAGAATATCATACAAACTTGGCAACACAGCCCTAAAAACAATTGAAGAGGAAAGGAACCTGGGCATCATAGTATCCAGCGATATGTCCTTCACACCCCACTGCCAAAAGATAGCCCAGAGGGGAAACAGAATCCTAAACTGCATATTAAGACACATATCAGCATGGAACAGAGAGGTTATGTTGCCATTATATACATCCCTGGTGAGGCAAATAATGGAGTATGGCACCCAGCTGTGGACACCATACAAAAAGGGAGACATAGCACTGTTAGAAAGAGTCCAAAAATGAGCTACCAGGGCATGGAAGGAAAGGACTACGAGGCCCGCTTGCTACAACTTAACTTGTACTCCTTGGAGGCAAGGAGGAAGAGTGGGGATGTGTGCCTTGTGCACAGGACATGAAATAATGAAGATCTCTGGGACATCACTGGTCTGGAAATGAACAAAAATACACATAATACTAGGACTCATCCACTTCAGCTTACAGCACCAAACAAAAGAAAAGTGCACACCACATGGCGGTTTAGCCAGCGAGTGGTCCACAATTGGAACAGACTTCCACTGGAAGTTGTGGCCTGCCCTTCAACCCTACCATTTAAATCTAAATGGGACACTCACAAAAACCAAATCAGAATCTAGAAATTAGCTGGCGAGCATTAAGGATGAAAATCTATTAGCGCTGTTCCTATCCTATGTATCCAAGGTAGAACTGTATCTGCAGTGTGTGATGGTAGTGGTACTGTTAAAATGCTTTTCATTTGGTTGCTTTCTTAGTTGAGAGAGGCAGCCATAGCCAAGCTCTGTTATCTGAAATTTCCTAAACCCCATCAACACCATTGAGTAAACACAGTGTTGATGAAAAATCTAAAAAAATAATCCCCAACAGTCGGTGGTACTGGATTTGAGTCTGAGGAGAATGCTGTGGTGGATGTGAGGAGAAGGAGGAAATGGAGGGGGAAGGTAAGGTTGACATTATTATCCATCTTTTGTGGGAGCCTGAAAAGTAAAAAGCCAAGGATGATAGTAAAGTGCACACACTTTTTCAACTGGAAGGGTAGGCAACCTGTGTCACAAAAGATGATGAATGACACCCACCCCAGAAAAAAAATCAAGAGTGGGTCTGGTGGCCACTGCCATCACAACTGTTGCTCCACATAAATTTGTTCATATGAACATACAAAATTTGCCAGCAGATAAAGGCCTAGGCATCTATCAAGTCTGCTCGAATGTGCAGCTAGCACCCCTTATTCTGCAGCTGCCCTTCCCTTCCACCCTTCCCCTTCATTGACCGTCCCCCTTGTCCTGTCCCATCCCCTTTTGAAGCAGTCCACTGTTCTACTGGATACCACTTCTGCAGGTAACGCATTCCACCCAGCCACCACCCTCTCTGTAAAAAAGTGTCTCCTCATCTCCCTCCTGAACCTTTCTACCTCCAGTCTCATATCATGGCCCCTGGTGTCCCTCCCCTCCCTTACTTTGAACAGCCCCTCTGTACCTGTCTTGTTTATTCCTTTCATGTAGTTAAAGATTTCAATCATGTCCCCCCTGTCCCTCCTCTTCTGCAGTGAGTACATGTTCAACTCCCTCAGCCTCCTCTCGTATGATAAGTCCCCCAGCCCCTTGATCATCTTTGTCACCCTGCGCGGCACCCCCTCCAGTAACTTAATGTCCCTCTTCAGATACAGGCACCAGTACTGCACGCAGTACTCCAGGTGCGGTCTAACTAATGACCTATACAGTGGCAGAATCACCTCCTCCCTTCTCAAGGATATACCCCTTGCAATACAACCCAGCATTTTGTTGGCCTTTGCAGCTGCCTTCCTACATTGTGCCTAGTTGTTCATTGAGCCTGTACTAAGCACCCCCAGATCCTTTTCCTCCTCTGTCTGGGCTAGCTGCTCTCCCCCCAGCTGGTAACTCCTCCTTGGGTTCTTCATCCCAAAATGCAGCACCTTGCACTTTTTGGCATTAAACCCCAGTTGCCAGGTGTCTGACCAGGTTTCAAGCTTTGCCAGATCATCCTGCAACCCCTGCCATCCACCTAGGTCATCCACCACTGCTCCTACCTTGGTATCATCAGCAAACAGACTAATTTTGCTCTTGATGTCCAATGATATGTCTGCAATGAATATCCCAAACAACACTGGTCCCAACACCGAACCCTGTGGAACACCGCTCGTCACTACCCTTGGGTGTGAGAGCTCCTCACCCACCACCACCCTCTGTTGCCTTCCCTGAATCCAGTTCCCTACCCATCTCACCAGCTTTGCACCAGCCCCTGTGCCTACTAACTTACTTCCCAGCCTTCCATGCGGCACCGAGTCAAATGCCTTACTGAAGTCCAGATACAGGACATCCACTGCATGGCCCCTGTCCAGTTGCCTAGTTACCCAGTCATAGAACTCCACCAGGTTGGTTTGGCAGGATCTGCCCCGTATGAAGTCATGCTGTCTGCTGTTCTGTAGTCCTTTGGCCTCTAGAAGGGCCACCAGCCTTTCCTTCAGGATAGTCTCCATTAGCTTACCCATGACGGATGTAAGGCTCACTGGTCTGTAGTTTCCAGGTTCATCCTTGGGGCCACTCTTGTGGAGGGGCACCACATGAGCCATCCTCCAGGCCTGAGGTACACACCCCGAATGTAGTGAGGCATTAAATAGGTCTGCCAAAGGTCCTGCAAGGACCTCTTCCAGCTCCTTCAGTACCCTGAGGTAGATGCCATCTGGGCCTGGCGCCTTATCCACCCTCAGTGCCTTCAAACCCTCCCGAACTCTGCCCTCCATGATTTCCCCATCTGTCACCCCTTCCCCCCCTGTTTCTGTCATTTCTCCCCCCTTGGGTGTCACCCCCCTCTTCTCTTTAGTAAATACTGAGCAGAAGTACTCATTTAGTGCTTCTGCCTTATCGCACTCTGCTTCCACCCAACCCCTCCTTCCTAATCCTTACTATGTGGTCCTTACAGCCCTTTTCTCCCAGATGTACCCTAAAGAGTCCTTCTCCCCTTCTTAATGCCTTGTGCCAGCCTGAGTTCCTGTAGATGCCTTGGCCCCTTACTGCCCTTGTCACCTCCTTCGATTCCGTCAAGTAGTCCGCCCTGTCCTCTCCTCTCCTCTCCCTGTTTTCTTGTACTTCCTAAAGGCAGCTCTTTCCTCCTTACCTTTCCATGACCTCCTTGCTCAACCAGCTTGGTTTCTTAGCCTCAGCCTTCTTGCTCTGGGCCTTGCAGCAGGTTTTGGTTGCCTCCACTATCCCCAGCTTTATGAGCTCCCACCTCTGGTTAGTGTCCATACTAGATTGAGTTCTTGCCAGGTACCCTTTTACCACTTCTCCCATCCTCCCAAAGTCAGCCCTCCTGAAGTCCAGCACTCTTGTGCCAGATTCCACTCCTTCCTTGCCCATATCCAATATGAGCCATACTGAGTGGTGGTCACTCCCTGACAGTGGTTTCTCTCACAAAGTCCCCATTTGCCAGCACAAGGTCAAGGGTATTCCCTAACCTGGTTGGTTCACTGACCATTTGCAGCAGGAAGCTATCCTGGAAGACATCCAGCAGTACCTGCTCCCTTCTGTTCCTGGTTGTTGGGGTACTCCAGTCCACTCCTGGCATGTTGAAGTCCCCCACAATCACCACACTACCCTTCTCGCAGGTCCTCCTCATCTGTCCCGCTAGTTCCCTGTCTAACTCCTCCATCTGAGATGGTGGCCTGTACACCACTCCCATTCTAAGAATCCTATTCTTGGAATCCTGGATTTGCATCCAAATTGACTCCGTACTACCCTCCTCCCCTTCCTCCCTTACACACTTCAGTCCTTCCTTCACATATAGTGCCACACCCCCTCCTTTCCCAATCACCCTATCCCTACGAAATAACCTGTACCCTGGTACAGACAGGTCCCAGTCATTGTATTGGGTGGCCCATGTTTCTGTGATGGCTGCAATGTCCACCTCTCCCTCTGCCATGAGCACCTGTAACTCTGCAGTTTTCCTCCCAAGGCTCCTAGCATGAAGGGTAACCACCTTCCACCCTTTCCCCCCTCCCATCCTGCCCTTCTTTACTAGCATCACCAACAGTACTTGCCATTTGTCCTTTGTCACTGTTATGGGGGGGGTAAGCTCATATGGTTTCCCAACCTGTGGTCTCTACATGTCTCTTGCCCAATTGTCACCCCCTGCTCCTAGTTTAAATTCCGTGCTTCTTCTATGTACTCCTCCATCCTCTGTTTCAACACTTTCTTTCCCTCCTCACTCAAGTGTATTCTGTCCTTGGCATAGAGACTACTGTCCTCCCAGGTTCCTCCCCACCCCCCAACAGCCCATACCCTTTAGCACAACACCAGGTTCTTAGGCATCCATTAAATTCCTCTATTCTCAGCTTTCTTGTTGTGCTTGCCTTGGGCACTGGAAGTATCTCTGAAAAAGTTACTGATCTTCCTGCCCCCTCACATAATTGTCCTAGTTCTTCAAACCTCCTCTGGACTATATCTACTGTCTTGTCAGCCAGATCATCCATCCCAAGATGTATAATTAAATGAGACTTGTCCCTACCCCTTCTAGCATATTTCAGAACAGATCATCCCACCCTTTCCGCTGTCATTCCTGGCATGGCCTCCACTGAAATGCAACTATGCCTCTTCCCCTTGCTACCCTACCTGACTCCTCTTAGTATTGAGTCCCCCAGCACTAAGATTCCACCACTCTTACTCCCTGCTTGCTTCCATTCATCTCCCTTCCTCTCTCATTTCCGGCTGCTCTTCTTCCTCCTGCACATTATTTCTTCCTTTTGCCCCTCAATTCTCCCAGCAGAACTTCCCCCCACTCCAGTTTGGTCCAGGCATTTATCAATTACTCCTCTAATTTCATCATTTCCCTCCTCCACCTTCTTCCTCTCTAGCAGTGCAAAACTATTTTCTGAATACCCTTCACATATGCCCGCTCCCTCTCTCTTCATAGTAACCTGTTCTCTCCTTTCCACTCCATGACTTTTGCCACTTCTTCACCTCCCCTCCCAAGTCCCTATCTCATCCTTCCATTCGTCTTTTGTCTCCTGACCTGGTTTCCCTGGCAATTTTTCTTCCTGGCCTGGGCCCCCTTGTCCCTGCTTCCCTTCTTTTGACCCTCTCGTCACCACTGTTGGCTTAAATTGCCCTCCCTCATCTCCCATTCTTCTTCCCTCCAGTACTGGGCTAAACCCACCCCCAGTCTGCCTTGCCTGTCTTAGTTCCTCCTGCAGACCCTCAATCTCCTTTCTGAGTTTCTGTATGTGGTTGCACACTAAACATCCTCCCACATGCCACACAATTTTTAGAAAGATTGGTGCACCACAGTTGTTGCAGCCTCCCACCCTACCCATTGCTGTCGTTGCCCACCAGCAACCCCCACCCTTCCAGATGCAGGATGCCAAACACTCCCCCAAGTCTCCCCTCTCCCCCATCAGTGCAAAATATTCTTTTCTTAATTTCCCTTACCTCCTTTGTTGTACACAGTTAGATAGATTGAGCAACTGCTTTTTATATTCCTAACCTTCCTATCCAAACTCAAAAAGAGACTTTAAGTAGCTATTGCACAACCTTCAAACTCCTACTCCTCCTTTCCACAATGCAATAGCAATGCAAAGAAGTAACAATGAAAGCTCCTAGATTACTTCCCTTCCACTGAGATAGCAGTCACCTCTTCACTTGCTTCTGTTCCTTTCCTGGATGTCTGGTTCTGCTTTGACAGGTGCATGTCCTCTGACCATTTGAGGAAGTGATGTCAGAACCCCTGGTATAAAGGAAATCATGGACCACGGGGCGGTGGGGTGAGGGGTTGGGTGGGTGGGACCAACCCAAGTCTTCTAGAAACAATCAGGTAGCTGAGGCCCCTGGTCAGACCATTAGCACCCGTCCCCACTATGCACTAACCTATGTACATAAAGATAGTGGATTCAACCAAGTGTCAATCTCCTCCAATATTCATTCTTCAAAATTCTTTATGTGAGACTTTTTATTACTGACCCAAAAGATGACACTGTGGCAATATACCAACTTTATCAGGCTTGAGTATGTCATGGTAAGACAGGGTCTCGTGTAGGCACAGGTGGGTAGCATACCTATCTTAAAGTGAAACATATGGCTAGGTGGCAAGCACATCAGTGAAAAGTATTTGCAGGTGGTTTGGGACATGGAGGTAGAGAAGAAGCAGAGAATAATGTGGAGGAAAAGCCAGTTGAGGAGGAGAAAGTCAACAGTACACCAGAAAGTGTCAAATCACAGATGAGCAGGAGCAGTATCACCCTGACAAAACCCCCTAGGCATGTCACAGGTTTCTTGACACTGTGTCTGTCTCTGACATCTGAGCAATGTGGTGCCTGCACAAAACTGTTCTCAAATGAAACCGCCCAAAACAGAGTCAGCTAACTATTACCAGCATTTTGCCAAAGCAATGTAAATTCCACCCCCCCCCCCCCAATCATTCAGTGGCCAACGAGTAGAATGCTACCATGGTAAAGATGTTTGATGCTGATCTTCCCATTTTCATTTGTTGAAAATGATGGTTCCCTTCTCTTTATGTACAAAGCATGCCCCAAATGGAAAGTGCCATGCTAGATCTACTTTTCACAACAGGCAGTTCCTGAACTGAAGGACGTTTAAAATGAAGTTTCAGATGACCTGCAGCATTCCTCCACTTCATACATTCTTCTTACTACCAATATTTGGAGCAGTGGACCAACAGCTACTAGCTCATTAATGTGCATAACAGCACACTGGGCAGAACTGAGGGGGCAGTCATTATCTTGGAAGCAAATGCAAGCAACCAAATTGTAATAGAAACTACTTTCCTAGAATCCACAAGCATGCAACACTGGCTATGAAGAGCATACTTGATTTTCACTTAGGGAAAACATTTTGTCACCAATATTGGAGGAAAGTGACACTTGGTTGAACCCACTATCTTTATGTAACCCCCTCCCCCGAGTAGTGGGCCTTACCTTTAGTTATCTTTCTGGGCACTTCCTTTGGCTTCTGCCTGGCCAGTTTCCAGCCCTGTGTTCTGCCTTTGAGCCTGGGCTAATATCCAACAAAGAATGTAAATCCATGTAAAGTAATGCTGTATCCATAGTTCCTGCGCCAGCCTGCAAGATGGTGCCATTACGCTCCAGCTTTAAGAAGCTCAGCCACTGTATAGTGTGCATACCCTGTGCTGGGTCTGAGTATTCTGAAGCTCTCGACTGGCCAGGGAGCGCTCTTTCAGACTCCACTCTGCAGTTGCTTGACAGTGCAGAGAGAACTCTCTCAAATGCTGTAAATATTTATTTCTAAAACTAAGCTGTTGTTTATAAAAGATGGACTTTAAAGTGGGACTGTTTATCTGTCGGACATCTGGCAGCCATGATGGTACTTTGACCTTGCATTTCAGCCAATCGTAACTCAAAGGGTTCTCAAGGAGTCTTTCTGCTATGGCTGCTGGTAGAAATAGGAAAATGTGTGCATGGCACCCTTTATTGGCCATTCGGAACCCCAGAACTGTGATTGACAGCCTCATCTCCCAATCAGATTACAATATTGTATTTCCTTGCGTTAAGGAGAAACAGCTGAACTTGGCAGTTCTGAGGAAGACTCTGAAGAGTGAAGAGGATCAGACTTGGGCTCTGAGAGAAAGTTTGGAGGCCTACCTGGGTTTCCACAGCCAAATAGCTCAGAAGTGGTCTGTCTGAACTACAATAACTGCAGCAGTTGCTGAAACTACTGGGAGGAGAGAAAAGTTGTACTTTGAAGCCAAAATCTGCTGTATTTGCCTGAACTGCATCAGGGATTGTGTGATAAAGCCAGAGCTGAAGGTAAATCCTACATCCAGCTGCCAAAGTGGAGATTGGGACCCAAGCCTATGAAAAGGGGTTCCACCAGCCAGAGAACTGTTTCTGCTCTGCCAGAGAACTGTGTTTGCCCAGAGCTACACCTGCCAAAAAGGTACTACTTATGCAAAGTGTACAGAGTGAGTTTGCAAAAGCCTGTTTATGCAGAAACTGCATCCTGTTTCCCAAAGCAAAGCTGCAAAAACTGTATCCTGAATTAAACCTGCATCTGAATCAGTGTGGGGAGTCAGCTACTGATGCAACAGTTAGCGTTGGTTTGCAGCCACCTTGGGGGTTATGCCTGGACATGGGGGTGAGTTATGACAGCCCTGGTCTTTTCTGATGGTCCTATTTTCAGAAGCCAAAAACCTGCAGCATGAAACCTGGACTCAAGAGGTTTGAGACTGCCTGAGGGAGCCATCTGCCTTGACTGCCAAACAGAGCCTAGAGAGCTGCAGGGTAGTGAATAATTTCAGGGCTTGCCCTGCAACAAATGTTTGTGTGGTTTCCAGTGTTGTTTAAAGAGTTTTGCAGGTCATCGGGCATGGGATTATAAGTCCTAGTTTTCCAAAGAGCCAAGTTATTTGTTCTTCTATGCTAAATAATTGTGAATGGTTACAAAAGTAGTTCATTTGTTTAAGGGCCCCAACGCTGGCCAACCAGCTGCAACTTGACAGGCCTGCAACATCTCTGTACCCAGGGAAGATATCTGGGACTGTCCAGGTGGACTATTAATCATTTAAATGCCTTGTCAAAAACCAAACAAAACTAAATGCCAGACCTTTAATTTGTGTTCCCCTTACCCCATTGTTTATCCCCTAATAAATGAGGTTTATTGTTAATGTTACTGCTATCCATAAGCATATTATTACTGAGTTCCAGGTTATTGTGTCTAGCTATAAAGTGCACTGTTATTGTTGATTACCATTCCTTGCAGGTATACAGGGTGTGTAGCAAAAGACTGAACTCTGTTGGTAAGTGTGGTCACTGTGAGTATATTATATGTACCCGGTGTGAGCATATTATTAGAAAGTCCATAATTACAAAGTATTGAAATTGTGGTTTTTGATTGCTGGTAATCCATGTGTGGGGTGACCGTATGGGGCAGTGGGTAGCTACAGTATCCCAGATGGTTGTACTAGCTTGTCATCAGACCCACTTAAAATCTACTCTGGATGGAGGCACTGCACAAATAGTTCTACTACTAGTAACGAGACCCTTTTGTCATGAAAAGCAGAACCCAGGCCCCTCAACCTGTATTGTGGGCAGCAGGCAGGGGTAGTAGCCTATTGGAACACAGCAGCCAGGTTACATCTTTGGAGGCACCACTGGGATCTCCTTTTTATCAGTCATGCCCACCATGGGGTCCCTGCTGAAAAGGACAATATTATGCCTCCCAAACCTGGTATTACACCCCCAGACCTAAAATTGTTGTTGATGCTATGACCCAAAGAAGACTAGTTGAGTGGGATGGAGGTGAGGAGATAGACCCCCAAAAATCCCTCTTGCTCTTGGGATTCCCACCCAAGATGGACAAAAGGTCCATGGAGGGGTATCTGTTAGTAATTAAGTGTCTTGTCCAAGTGGTTGTCCAAGGTCAGATGCTGGACTCTGCTACTGGGACATTAAATATACTAATTGGATGCCATTTGGTCCATGTGGGGCCACATATTCTGAGGCTAGTGTTGAGGACTATATTGCCACTCTTGATAGTGCATTTGGCAGCACTGAGTCTAGTGAAGACTTACTGTGGAAATTTAGGGCCACCCAGCTGGAGAAAGGAGAATCCCTTTCAGCATACCTACAGCATTTGGAAAGAGTCTTACAAAAAGTATAGCATAAGTAGGGAGTACAGTCAGCAGACATAAAGTGCAACTGCAACAGGTGTTAAGGGCTGCTAAATACTCTGAGCTGCTGTTGTTAAAACTGAGTTTAAAAGAAAGATTGGGTGATCCTCCCTCCCCCCTTGTCCTCCTAAGAGAAGTGAGAAAAGTAGAGGAGCAGGATGCCCAATGGGGACTTTATCCTGCCCCTGTAGCTGTCACTCCACTTACTGAACATACACCCTCTGCCAAGACTCACAAACTGAAACAGCTGCTTATAGAATATAAGGAAGCATTTGAAAAGGCCACCACTGTACTCGGCAAAAGTCATAATGCCCAACAGAGCCAGCCTACTTTGTCAGCCCCATCAATTCTCTCCATGATGGGCAATAGAGTTCAGGCCCAGATGCCACCTGTGACCCCAAACCTTGAGGCTCACCTTAGTGAACTGTGTCACACATTAAGTGAGTTAAAAAGCCATAGCCTGCTACTTCAGGGTGAGCCAAAGTGAAGACCAGTTGTTGCCCAAGCTCCTGCCCCATCTCGCATGTGTATGCCAGATGACCCAATAACTGAGGCCCACAACCCCCTGCTGATGTCTTGTTCCAAGGCAAACAGAACCGAGAAGGCATTTATTGTTACTAGTGTGGACAAGATGGTCATGTCAGGAAGGAGTGCCAATCATGAGAGGACCCAGTCTGGGTGAAAGACAGACTGCTCGAAGAGAAGCACCAGAAGCAGGGAAACGTCAGCGGGTCCCAGTAATGGAGCACACTGGAGCCCTGGCTAAATAATTCTCCACTACCTATGTAGCCAAATCTTCAGTAACAGTACCCAAAACCACATTTTCTGACCTCAATAAACTTGTAGGACCCTCTCCTGAGACCACGGTCACCATTGAGGGTGTGCTTGCCCAAGCAGTATTGGACAGCGGTTCCTAGGTAACCATTATCTTTAAGAACTGGTGTGAGCAGCACCTGCCACATCATGAGCTGTTGCCCTTCAAAGGCCTCAATGTCTGGGGACTGAGTGATAAGTCTTATCCCTATCTTGGCTGTCTTAATATGTTTCGAGTTCAAGTTCCAAGTTTATTGCAGGGGAAACTCCATTGAGTGGACTCATTCACAAGCAGGTCCTGGTTTAAGGCAGGGAAAGGTTAATACATACATAACTTACTGACAAAGGTCACAGCTATATAACACAATAGTAATTATAACAGAATTAACATATACAGGCAGAGGTTGCAAAGTATCAATAACACAATAAAATAGATACAGGCAGGGGTCATAGGACATAGTAAAATGAATACAAACAAGGGAATCATAATATTGTGAACCAAGATCAGTACATACAATGGTCTACATGTGGAATATACAATGGTCATGACAGGTTGTGTACAGAAAATACAGGTAGGTAGTGCAAAGAAGCTAAGTGCAAACAGCATTGGGATTGATGATATATGCGGTGGCATATATCATAGTAATTGCTGGCTGGAAGCAGGGTATGTAGATACATGATGGCAATTTGTGGTGAAGGTAGAGATGTAGAGATCAGCACTAGACATAAGGGAGGAAGGGAATTAGGGTGAAATAGTGAATGACTAGCCATTGGATGGGTTGAGTGATTTGTGGTGGGTACAGGTAGGGAGGAGAGCAGAGGTTCAGTATATCTGATGGTGCGAGTCTGAAGAGTGGAATAAAGTGGGGGGTAGGGAGTCAGGGAAGACTGGAGATGGAGAAAGGATGGGTGCACTAGTAAGGAGAAAGAGGGGGAGGGGAAGTCTGGATAGCTGGCAGCTGAGGCCGGGCAGGTTTGCATGGTAGGGTGGCTAGTTCTTGAAGCAGTGGCATGCTACTTTAAAGGTTTTCCATGCCATAGCCTTAAGATGGTTAAGCTCAGCTAGTCGCAATGCAGACTGCATATTATTCCAGACAGATGGAAGAACAAAGCTAATAGCACCCCGCCTTGCTTAGTACACGTTCTGGGGATGTCCAAGAGCATAAGCTCAGAATTCTGAAGTGTGTAATTGCTGTGCGACCTGTGCATAAGTAAACAGATATACTGTTGCAGTTTGTCACATAGTCCTTTCAGAGTCCATGTTCCAATGTGCAACATCCGTCTAGTAGCTAGGGATGTCCAGCCTGCTGCATGGTAGAGGTCACAATGGTGTGTCCTGTGTGGTACATTTGTTATAAAGCGCAGTGCACAGTGAAAAAGATTGTCAGGTTTGTTTGTGTTTGTTGCAGAACTACAGTTATAGATTATATCTCTGTAATCTAACAGAGGGAGAAAGGTGGCTTGCGCCAATCTTCATCTGTTTTCTAGTGCAAAGAGGGATTTTTTCCTATAAAGGAATCCCAGCCTCACTTTCAGCTTTTTGGCAATGCAAATCCAGAGATAGGGGCTGTATTTTGCCTCTTTATAAGGCATACTGTATGTTAGACCACATATGAATTATTGCTCACCATTCTGGAGCCCCTATCTCAGGAGAGATGTGAATAGGTTGGAGGGGGTGCAGTGGAGAGTCACCAAAATAATAACCAACATGTATAATAAAACCTAGGATACAGGATTAGAGGAGTTGAACTTGTATTCATTGGAGCAGCGGAGAATTAGAGGAGCTCTGTTACTAATGTATACATTGTCACATGAAGAAGAATTAATGGCACAGTTGGGAATGTCATTTAGTACAAGGGGCCATGACTTAAGAAGTCACAAATACCAACTAGCACTGACTTTTCCCCAAACTGATACTAGACGCCACTTCTTTACCCAAAGAATAATCCCACTGTGGAACTCACTTCCAAAAACAATAGTTAAATCTTTAAGCTTCGCAAACTTTAAGCACCAACTAGATTGTTATCTTATGAACCAGAGATGATGTTCCAGCTTGGCTGGAGTTTTGCATACATGGGCTAAGGCCTTCAGTATAACTATCACATCATAATATGAATCTATGTGAGCTTTGAAGGACAATTTGCTGTCCAGCCACACTCCCAGATACTTAAACTTGTCCACACCATCTAGCATGTCCCCAAAAATAGTTGTGATGGGCAGAGGAGCATGCTGTGTGCTTAGAGAGGTAGCTGGGTGGGTGGGGGCAAAAAACATCACCTTGATTTTCTTTGCATTTAAAATCAGTTTGTAATGTGTAAGATTAAGCAGTAATTGATTGAAGTTTGACTGTAGCTCATTACACACTTCACACAATGATGGCTTAGATGTGTAGAGCACCGTGTCATCTGCAAAGAAATAAAGTTTTGACTTGTGGATATTTCTATCCATGCAGTTAATATAGATAGTGAAGAGAAGTGGGCCAAGTATAGACCCTTGTGGAACTCCTCTCATAAATGGGACTGAATCCGGTAGGATCCCATCCACTTTGATTATTTGCAGCCTACCTGTAAGGTAGCTGGAGAACCAGTTTACAGAAGAGCCACTCATACCCAGGGATCTAAGAGAAGGAGATGGTTGTGGTTCACTGTGTTGAACGCCTTGCTTAGGTCTAGAAACATGGACCATGTGATTTGCTTGGGAGTCCCCAGCAGTAAACCAGTCATTGGTCACTTTGGCGGGTGCTGAAACAGTGCTATGTTTCTGCCTGAACCCGGACTGTAGGAGGTTGAATAAGTTGTAACTCCCCATATACTCCTTTAGTTGAGCATTAATGAGCTTCTCCAACAATTTGGACAAGACTGGCAGTATAGAGATGGGTCTGTAGTTGTCGAGGTCACTCTGGTCACCAGACTTAAATAACAGCAGACTGTGCTGTTTTCCAGCTTGAGGGAAAAGTGGCTGTTGAGATAGATTAAAAATGTGCATAACTGGCGCTGTTAGCAAGTGACTTCCTGTCTTTAGGAAAAAGGCTTCAACCCCATCAGCCCCCTCACTTTTCTTAGCATCTAATTTGTTCAAGAGATCCTATACCTCCTTATAAGATGCAGGAAAGAGCTGGAAAGCATCTAGGGGCCTCACGGGCTGAGGGCCAACTGATGAGGAAGAGCTGCTGATCAGCCCGGCAGCTGCTGATGAATCAAACTCCAGACCTGCTGTGGTGAAGTGTGTGTTCAACGTTTCCAGGATGGTGCTTTGGTTAGAGATCACCTTACCATTTGTGTTGATTTTTAATGGTCTAGATTGTCTTGCATGGGCCCAGAGTTTGTCACGCTGTGTGAGAGCAGCTTTCAGCTCTGAAGTAAACTAGGGATGTGACACCTTCGTCAGTCTGCATTTTAGAAAAGGTGTGTGCTTATTAGCATGGTTTGTAATGATAGAATTAAGTATAGTGACAGCTGCATCTACTGAGGTGGCCAAACAAAATTTTTGCCAGTTGACACACTTTAGGTTGGCTAGAAAGTTGTCAATTTTAAACTGGTGAAAGCTTCTTCTAGTAATGAATCTAGAGCAGGAGGGGTGTATGTCATGGGTGCAGGTACATACCACAATATTGTGGTTGCTCAGGTCATTATGAAACACTGCAGAGTGCATAATTTTATGCGGTCAACTTGTGAGAATTAGGTCAAGGATAGAGCTGTTACTCTTGTCCCTTGTGTTAATTCTGGTGGGTTCCATAATAAGCTGAGCAATGCCCAGGTCATTGCATAAGTTCTTTAGGGCTTTTGACTTGGGAGTAAGCCAGTCAATGTTGAAGTCACCAAGGATAATGCTTTCACTGGAGTTAGAGTCTACAAGTCCCCTAATTATTGATAGGATTTCCATGTCCCCTGAAGGTGGTCTATAGCAGCCCATGATATTGAATACTTCAGAGGAGGGGAGCAGGATCCTTAGTTTATTTATTTATTTAGTTTTTGTTGACCGGGTAAGTGCACTAGACAAATCCTGCCTATTTTCAGGCACGACTCGGGAGAAGGGAATACAGATGAATGCCAACTGACCTTGAACCAGATTAAGCTGTTGGTGGTATTTCCAGTGAATGAGGGAAATTTGGCCAGGACACCGGGGAAATTCCCCTACTCTGATGGGTAGGGGGCCCCTCCCATGAGACGTCTGGACTAGATTCAGTATGTCTCAGTCGGCAGAGAGTGCAGAGGTGGTAGAAGAAGGTCCCATGGAGTCCGATGAAATACTCATGGAGGCTTCATCTGTTCCAATTGATATGGAAAAAATAAGCACTATCTTACCTGCTGAGGAGTTGGTTCGGTTTAGAAGTGCAGAAAGTCGGGAAACAACTGGTGAAGGTTTGACTATGGAAATAGAGGAGGAGAAAAAAAGAAAACGTCCGGAAAACGGACAGGTAGCTTTTTCTGGCATATTAAAAAAAAGCAATGTGCAGGGTATTACTGACCCGATGGAAACTAACGCAGGTGTCTCTGTTAGTGACATAGAGGAGGACTCATTCCCCTTTTCAGCCCGATTTACTACCTGGTCTCCGGAGATAGCGTTGGAAAGAGCAGGTTGGATAAAGACCCCAAAAGCTTGGATTCCAGATCCCCAATTTCCTTTACCGTGGATAGGATCGGAAACACAGGAGGAACGTTCAGATGCACAGGTTTCGGCAAAGGGACTACTTTCAGAGACGGACCGGAATGATGAGTCATTTCCGCCTATTGCTACTGAATCTCGGTGTCCTGTCTTGATTGAGCTGGGGTCGAAACCGAGTAATTTCACTCAGAATACCTCAGAATTTGGGGTCGCTATGGAACCAAAACCTGCTGCTGTGGTACCTGAATCGGCATCGACGATCAAAGGTCAGTACCCACAAGTGGGAAAAAATAATGCTAGTTCTTCAGGTAATACTGCCAACAGTCTTCCTCCAGTAAAGCCAGTTAGCTATGCCTCTCTTTTTAAACCTGCAGATGCCCCGGTGAGGAAACGTTTTGTGGCAAGAATTCATTACAAGGGGGGGGGTATGGATCTTCCCCCTGAACGAAATTTTGTGGGCAAGACTTTAATAATAGACTCTTTAGGGATTAGACCTTCAGAGGTGTATGCCGTTATCCATTCTTCTGGGGATCACAATTTTGATATTTCTTTTCATTCTGCTGTATTATTGGATAAATTTTGGTCTGCTTATTACACTGCTCGCATTGACCCTGTTTGGAAGCATTTTGTGGTAATTCCTATTACCAGACCAACTGCTAAAAATATCACTGTTCTTTTTTTGGAATGAAGGAGTCAATGTCTTGGATATTTTGTACTGGTTGGAACAACGTTGTACAGTGAACGGAGTACCACATGCCTTAATTGATGATAATGGGTTTTGGACAGGAGGGTGGAAATTTACTGTACAACTTAAAATAACTGAGAATGGGATTCAACATCTCCCTAATTGTTTTTATTTATGGAGGGATCGTGGTATACTATTTTATCCAGGATAACCATGGTCATGTTACAGATGTGGTTCATTGACTCATTTAAGCTCTGACTGTGACCAATTAAAATGTACATCTTGCGGTATGTTGGGTCATTCTGTGTTATCTTGTAAGGTCCCTCCCACTTGTAATTTATGTGGTGAAACTTCACATGTTTTTGTGGCATGTCCATGGGCGGCCCATAATACATCAGATTATAAAGAACATGATGCCTACATAGCTAAATCTTCTGCTACTATTAGAACCCCTTCCCCCCAAGGATCAGTACATCTTGCTAAAAATAAGGAAAAGGTCCAACTATTATCAGTTTCTACTGAAAGTTTAATTACCCCTAAACCTCCCGAAAAGTTATCTGTTTCAGACCCCCCTGAACCCCCCAAACCCCCTGAACCCTCTGAACCCCCTGAACCCCCGAACCCCTGAACCCCCAGACCCCTTGAACCCCTGAACCCCTTGAACCCCTGAACCTTCTGAACCTATAGAAACACCTTTGCTTCATGGGTTATCTACCTCCCCTAGTGATTCAATCCACGCTTTAAAACAGACTCTATCTCTCCCAGTAAGGGAAGGCGTAGAGTTAGGGGAAACTTTAAAACCCTCCCCACCAGTTGCTCGATGACTCCACTCCACTAAACAAGTGAACACAGTATCTATACCTTCTGTCCCAGTATCTAACCCATATGAACCCTTACAAAGTTGGGGCGATGCCATGGAAGAGGAAGAGTTAGAGGATTCCTTTCTTTCTCCTCCTTCTATGGCTACCTTAGCATCACAGCCATTGGCCGATAATTCTGGGATTCCCTCAAAAAAGAAATCTGGTAGACTGAAGAAAAAGAAATGAGGTGGTTACTTCTACAGTGGTTTTTTTCTTTTCTTTTGATTATGTCTTCTATACGCTTGGCCAGTTTTAATGTCAATAGTATTCGTTCACAGTATAAACGTACAGCTACTTTTTCAGCATTACATAGTTTGGCTTATGAAGCTTATTTGTTACAGGATGTCAGATTATATACAGCTGGGGAAGCAGCTACAGCCTCAAGGGAGTGGGGTTTGGGGCCTTCGTATTGGTCCTTGGGACAGGACCTTTGTTCTGGTATTGGATTCTGCTTTAGTTCATCTAATTTTAATTTGCAAAAGATAGTGGATTTGGTACCCGGTAGAGTATTATTATTAGACCTTCTATGGTAAAATTTACCTTATAGGCTTATTAATATTTATGCGCCACAACAAAAGACTGCTAGGGTTCAGCTTTTACGCCTAATTAAACCCTTTTTTTTTACAAATCGGATTGTTTTACGGGGTGGAGATTTTAATACTAGTTTAGAAGTCTCTCCCAATAAGAAAATTTATTGTGATACTCATGCTTTATGTACCATTATCACAGAGATGAATTTAGTGGATGTACTAGCCCAGTCCCTGTTGCCCACCTTTACGAAAGGTAAATTAACCTCTAGAATTGATTTTTGGTTTTGTTCACAGACCATTGGGGAGGTAACAGGCATCACAGTACCTATGGCTACTTCAGATCATCATTTAATAGGGATACGAATTCAATTAGGGGAAGTTATATCACAAGGTCCTGGGGTTTGGAGAGTTAACTCATCTTTATTATTGATTCCTGAGTTTTTTCATGGGTTTAAAGAATTAATTTTAGATCGTATTACAGTAGTTGTACTTTATGATTCTATGATCGAATGGTGGAATGATACTAAATTATATATGGTGTCTTACTTTAAATATTACGCTAGATTTTTGGCTGATACTAGACACCATACTTCCAGTCTTTTATGAGCTGAATTATTAGCATTATTTACCGAATCTCATTTATATGGCTCTGATTGCTCCGCTCGTATAAAGGAGGTTAAAACTGCTTTAACCAAAGTACAATACGATAGACAAAAATCTAATCTTTTTGAACAGAAATTTCGAACTACTGGGACACAACGCCAATTTAACCCTCTTGATGTTACTAAAGAAAAATTTAGTGGTAAACAAATGTATCAACTGTTGGATGATCAAAGACATATTGTTAAAGGGCAAGAAAAAATTATGGAATGTGTCACGAAATTTGTGAAAAATACCTTTGAAACTCCAGCTGTTGAATCATCTAATATGACAATTCTATTACAAGCATTGGATGTACCTACCTTAACAGCACTTCAAAGGCGTGAGCTTGTAAAGCCTTTTACTTGCGAAGAAGTGAAAGAAATTATTTCTGGTCTTAGGGATAGGGTGGCTCCTGGCTCTGATGGTTTATCAGTGGAAATTTATAAATCTTTATGGAAACTCATGCCAAATCAGTTATTAGCTGTATTTAATGCCTTTTTACAAGAAGACCGTCTAACAGATCAAATGTATGAAGGATTGATGCTATTTCTTTATAAAAAAGGTGATAAAAATGACTTAAAGAATTGGAGACCAATCACCTTATTAAATACAGATTACAAAATTTTTGCCAAATTACTGGGGAATAGGATTTCAAAACACTTGTCGTCCTTACTTTCACCATTCCAATATTGCTCAGTTTCTGGTAGGTCCATCCAAGATGCTTTACTTTTAGTAAGAGAATTGTTTTCTCAAGGTCAAAAGGGGGCTCTACATGGCTATTTGTTTAATTTTGATTTGTCTAAAGCTTTTGACAGAATTTCTCAAGAATTTATATGGTTGACCCTCAGAACCTATGGATTTCCACAAACTTTTGTTAATTGGCTTATTTTATGTTATTCTTTAGCTTATGTTAGACCATATATCAATGGAAGAATTGGATCTCCTTGTTATATACGTCGGGGTGTACGACAGGGTTGCCCCTTGAGTCCCTTATTATTTGTTATAGCTTTGGACCCTATTATCAGGTTACTTTACAAATCTCCTAGACTTTTAGGTCTTTCCGGTATTGATTGCAATATTCAAAAAGTAATCTGTTATGCGGATGATTTATGTGTTTTGGTACCTACTGCTTCGGTGGGTCGTTTATTATGTAAAGTACTATTGGTTTTTTTGTCAGTTATTGGCTCTAGCTTAAATTTACAGAAGAGTGTGTGTTTCAATTTGGCCTCATCCTTAGAGAGTGTTTCCTCTATTGGTGGTATTAGGTTAGTGGATTCTCCGCATAAATTATTAGGTATTTATTTTGGAGTTCCGGATATGGCTAAATATAATTGGGAGATATGTTTGAATAAGGTTAGGGAAAAAGTAAGTAAATGGCATAAGTGGTTTTTGGGGAAAAAGAAACTTATTTTTTTGATTAAAACGTATCTATTGCCTTTGTTTTTACATGTAGCACATATCTTTCCACTACCAAGATGCTTTTTTGTGCCTCTCTTGAGCCTTTTCTTTTCTTGTTTTTGGGGAAGTTGCCTTAATCCAATTAAACGTAATGTTTTGTTGCAAAACTACCGGCAGGGAGGGGTCTCTATGATTCACCCAATAGTGTTCTTTTATTCACTTTTCTTTTCAACCAATTTGAAACCTTTGGTTATGGATTCTATTCAGCTTTGGATTCCCTTGGTACGTTTATCACTTAACGGGATTTTTCAGGAATGGAGTATAGGGAAATTTCTCCATAAAAATAGGAGGAAATATGTTTTATCTACAGATTGGGTAATAGTGTTTGATATGTTAAAAACATGGCATATATCGGTAAATATGATTAAAGATTTAACTCGGAAACAATTGTATACAGTACTAATAGAGTCCCAATTTGTGGAGGAAGTATTTCCAGGGTTTACACCTATAGAAAAGAAACGGATTGGTAATCATCTTACTGATTCTCGTATTCCTGTGGCAATGTGGGATATTGCTTGGTTAGGAGCACATGGTAAAATTAATGTACATAGTAATCAGAAGCATAAACAAGTATTGGATAGGTATTGTTTTTGAGATTCTTGTACAGATATTACGGAAACGATGACTCATTTATATTTTTCTTGTCCTTTTATTTTACGTTTTTGGTTTTTGTGGCGCCGTCATTTTTGGAATAAAGTTTGGCATCAATGGGATCAGAGAGCTCTATTTTTTGGTCTATTTCCAGTCTCTTGGTCGAAATGTAATTATAGTACCTTGAATATTGTAGCAATCATAATATTGTATTGGGTATGGCAGACTAGATGTTGGTTTCTATTTCAACAACGTTATCTCACTCCTGAGGATTTATTCATGAAAATATTAACCCACATTGATCGCCTTAAGGAAGGAGAAAGGAAAATTCTCAAAAAGAATATGTGGGAATGATATTGGAGTTTTTTTTGAATTATCGTTGGTTACATTTGAAGTGTTTTTCCTTTTAAACTTTTGTTTTCTCCCTTTAGGATACAAGATGGATTTTGAGTTTCATATTTGTAAATTTTGTACTTTTTGATGTATATGTTTTTTGTATCTAATTGCTGTATATATGCTTTGTTTTTAAATAAACATACCCCTACTCTTTTTCGATAAGTGCCATGGGATCTTTAATATCCACCTGAACTACCACCAATCCAGGCAGATGGGACCTCGGTTTAACGTCTCATTCGAAAGATGGCACCTCGGAAGTGCAGCACCCCTCTCATGCTGCACTACAGTGTCAGTACTGGGATATTAACCCAAGTGCTAGATGTGGGAACTGAACCCACAGCCCTCTGATCTCCCGGCCTCAGAGGCGAGTGTGCTACCTACTGAGCCACTAACAATTACAATTCTTTGGACTTGGATACTTATTTATTTATTTATTAAAGTCTTGGAATTACAGCCCTTTGAATCAAAAACTATTTTGCAAAGGCTCCACATCAGATTTACAAACAGGTTACTAAAAAATTAGAGGAGATGAATACAGTACATTATACATAGGATACGATTATACTAGTAATACAGTACATAATACATAAGTGCATCATAAATGAGGGCAGAGTGCATGGCAAAGAAACAAACACGGTAGGTAGATTTAAAACAGACAGGATACAAAACATTACAGGAAATTAATACAGTACATAATACATAGGATAAGAGTATACAAGTAATGCAGTGCATTATACATAAATTTATTTATTTATTTATTTATTTTTGAAAGTTGGATTTACAACCTTTGAGTCAGGTACTCATTTACAAAGGCACCTCCGTCACGGGGAGGGTAGACATGGTTACAGTGTGAGATACAACAGTGGTAACATACAGGTGCAAAACAGATAACAAAAGAATACAATATAATAGTGGTTTACGGAATAAAGTTACATGCAGTAAATAGCAATCATATAAAGTATAACAATAGTAGAAGTCACAACCCTGGTCATATTGGGGAAATACCTATGTGGAAGGTTGGGGGGGCAGGGGTGGTTATCTTGTACTCCGCCCTCATAACTGAGGGCGGAGTACATGATAATGAAGCAAACATGGTGCAGGCAGTGCTAGCTAACTGAGTAAACAGATAGAAAAGTAAAGAAAAGAAAGGGAGACCAGAAGGAAGTCAGTTAAGGAGAGTTGTGAGACAACTGGGGGGAATAGGGAGAAAAGTTGAGTAGAGGGGTGTAAGTTGTAGAGAAGGAGGAATAGGAAAGAGTGCAGGTAAAGGATGAGTAAAGGGCAGGAGGGGAACAGAGTGGGGAGGGAGAAATTAGACCAAGATAAGGTGGGGAGGAGCAGGGGGAAATTAAGGGACAAGCCATGAGCAGTCCCAGATTGAGCAGTAAAGGCTAAGAGCAGTCACAACTATTCACAGATAGTAGGTGCTGGTGAAGTTTAGTTTTAAAGGGGCCCAATTTAATTGTAGAGGAAGCCAGAGGAGGCAGGCCATTGAGCAGGACAGAGGCCCTGTGGAAGAACACTTGCTGCCCTAGGGACGACTTACAGAAAGGTACTAGGTAGAGGGCCTTATCAGAGCTCCTAGTAGAATGAGGGGTAGGGGCAGCGGAGATGAGCTGCTGGACTGAGTTTGGGGAGAGTGAGGTGGTAAGCTTCTTGGCCAACAGGCAGGTGTTATAGTCTAGCCTACCTTTAAAGTTTAGCCAGTTCACTTTACCCTAAAGATACTGAGAATATTTCAGTGGCAATAAATTTTGCATTTATGTAAATAACTACCCCCCCCGGTGGGTCTATCCACCCTGTAGGTATTGAAGGAGGGGAGCACGACATGTTGGTCAGTGACAGTGTTGCTTAACCATGACTCCATAACTACTAATACATCTGGATTAGTATGGGTGGCCCAGATCTTTATTTGGTCAAAGTTTTTTTAGGAGGCTACAGGCGTCGATTAACATAAGTTTCAGACCTGAAGCTGTTGCGAAGTCTGACGGTGATGTAATAGGGTAGACCATAGAAGGGACTAGGATTTAACTCCACATTCCCTGAGCACAGCAGGATTATCTTCTTCAAGGAAGCAACTAATGATGCTAACTCCTTTTTCCTAGGGACATAGCACTTTTGCTTAGGTAGTTTCTAATAATCAGGTATTGATTTAAAGCACGAGGGGTAAAGCATGCTTATTAGGGACAAAGCCTTTGCAGAAGAGGGCTGTGGTTGTATAAGCATAAGTGCCAGTAAGCTGCAGGCCTTGATCCTTACAGGATGTTAGGAGGCGGGGTGGGATTTCTAATGCGTACGTCCCTGCGTAGGACTGGTAGGAACCCTTCACTATGTCCTGTGCTGGGCAGTGATATAAAGCCACCAGTAACAATAGTGCAGTTAGCAAGGCAGAGAAACACATCATTAGTGCAGACCTGAGCACAAAGTTAAGGTGTAAAAAGTGTAAATTTGACTAGCACATAAACTGCAGTCAGTACTATAGTAGGTGTGACAGATTGGGTGTTGATGAGAGTGTGCTAGTGATCTATAGATATAGTGTTATCTATGATGCCCCAGTGGTCAAGTGATATAACAAGCAAATGGGAAATCTGATCCTTCGTTTTATTAGCCAGTGACAAAGCAGCTATCATGTGACCCAGTGTAGCTATAAATCAAACAATCCAGATAGGGTGGGTGGGGAGCCGGTGCACAGCACCAGCCAGGAGCTAAGCACAGGACTTCAGCAATTAAAAAAACACATCAGCAGAGCTGCAAGCTGTAAATCCTAGAAGTAAGAGATAAAGAGAGACTAGACAGCCTATAGTCGTATCGGCGCTAAAAAAGGCACCAGATTCAAATCTTCTCTTCTTTGTGGTCTTCAATGCCTGTTAGCATACCTCAAGGTGTCGGGAATGGTGGCTGGGTGTGCAGCTCACAATCCTTAGCTGCAGCAGGAGGATCAGTTTGTTGTCACCATAAGAAGCCCAATCAGGGGCTGACACAAAGCCTGGGGAAACAGTAAGGGAATTAATTTAACCGAAAAATGAACAAAGGCAGGCTGAAAAGAATAATCGGGGGGTGGGTTTTCAGAGGGGGGAAGGGACTAAGAAGGAGCATCAAGGCGGGCTGGAAAGTGTAATCATGGGGAGGATTTTCAGAAGGAGAAGGAGCTAGGTAGAGAGCTCTGATTGCAGCTTAGAAAGGCAGGTAAAGGACATCAGAGAATAAAAAACACTTTCCCCCATCAAACATACAGTACATACATTTAAGACCTTAATAAATTAATTCAGCTAAACACAGGGCTTCAGCAGTGAAAAAACACACGAGCCAAGCTGCTAACTGTAAATCCTACAAGTAAGAGACAAAGAGAGACTAGTTAGCCTATAGTTGTATAAGTGCTAAAAAAGGCACCAGATTCAAATCTGCTCTTTTTTTTTGTGGTCTTCAATGTCTGTTAGTATACCTTTTGGTGTTGGGAAGGACAGGCGGGTATGTGGCTCACAATCCTGAGCTGCAGCAGGAGGAGCAGTTTGTCGTCCGCATAAGGAGCCTGATAAGGGGCTGGCACAAAGTGTGTGGCTCACAATCCTGAACCACAGCAGAAGGAGCAGTTTGTTGTCCACATAAGGAGCCCGATCAGGGGCTGGCACAAAGTGTGGCTTTCATTTCCATTTTCTGTAGCTGGTGTGGGAGACCCAGTACAGACTCTTGCTCTGGTGTGCCCAGAGTCTAGGATGTATGATGGCATACCACTGTTGATCAGCACCAATGCCCACATGTTTGGCCAACTCACTCATTTGTGCCAGGAGAGACTGAACAAAAAGAATGATCGAGCACTCCATATTCACGCCATAGTGAGAAAAGCATATGAATTACAAATGCAGCCTAAAGAGAAGGATAAAGATGAACCTGTGGGTATTGTGTGGAGGAAGGACCCTGCTCCTATTGTGCTCCCTCCAAATGCAGAATGTAGCATTAGTGGGGAGATCCACTTAAAGAAGGATGTGACTAATCGAATACTAATGCTAGAGGGGTTGTTAGTTAAGCCCAGTATGCTCTCTGTACGAGCCCATGCTTATGCCCGGCAAGTGGTCATCCAAGTACAGAATGTCACTGACAGAGATATTGAAGTTCATAGAGAATACACTCTAGCAAAAGTACTGTGACAATACTGCTCTGCAGCCATCTAGGAAAAGGAAAGAAGACAATGAAGTATCTGCAGATATGTTTGGCTTTGAGGATTCCCCTATTCCAGATGAATGGAGGGCCTGAATTAACCAAAAGCTGGCTCAGAGAGCTAAAGTCTTTTCCCTAAAAGAGTGGGATGTGAGATGTGTTATAGGTGTTGAGCATCACATCCAACTACAGGATGAACGATTGTTCCAGGAGAGGTCCCATAGGTTGGCACCTGCTGACATAGACGATGTGAGGTGTCACCTGCAAGAGATACTGGCTGCTGGAATAATCCAAGAGTCCCGAAGTCCTTACGCCTCTCCAATTGTGGTGGTAAGGAAGAACAATAGAGCAGTAAGAATGTGTGTAGATTACGGAATGTTGAATAAAAGAACCATTCCCGATCAGTACACTATGCCTCGCATACAAGGTGCCTTAGACTTTTTGAATGGGAGCAAGTGGTTCTCTGTCTTAGACTTGCAAAGTGGATATTATCAAATTCCAATGGCTCCAGAAGATAGAGAGAAAACTGCTTTTATTTGCCCATTGAAATTTTACGAGTTTCTTAGAATACCACAAGGGATCTCGGGTGCCTCCACATCCTTCAAAAGACATTGAATGAGCAGTTGGGGACGTGAATCTCCTTGAATGCCTTGTATACCTTGATGATGTTATTGTTTATGGCAAAACGCTACAGGAGCATGAAGCTCTCCTCCTTAAAGTGCTCGACCAACTGGAATAATTTGGCCTTAAGCTTTCAATAGACAAATGTCAATTCTTTAAAAGTTCAATAAAGTATGTGGGTCATGTCATGTCTTCACAGGGCATTCAGACTTACCCTAGTAAAGTGGAAGCTTTGCCTGATTGGCCCAAGCCCACCAATCTTAAAGAATTATAGATTCCTGGGATTTTGCGGTTACTACCATAGATTTGTCAAAGACTACACTAAAGTATTAACCCTTTTTCTGAATCTGACACAAGTGTATCCACCCATGCATAAAAAATGTAAAAGATGTACTGCCAATGAAATGGTTAAGACCTGTTTCAAACCTCACGAACTTATCAACCATAGATGGACTGCCGAATGTGATGCAGCTTTTGAAGAGATTATTTATCGTCTGACCCATGATCCTGTTTTGGAATATGCTGAGCCATCCAAATCATATGGGCTTCACATAGACACTACCTAAGTGGCCTAGGAGCTGTGCTCTATCAAGAATACCCTGAGGGGCTCTGCCCAGTTGTTTTTGGCAGACGTTTGACTAGTTCAGAGAAGAAATACCCAGTACACAAACTTGAATTCTTAGCACTTAAGTGGGCCATAGTGGAGCAATTTCATGAATATTTGTATGGAGCAAAGATCCTCGTTAAAACTGATAATAACCCATTGACTCATGTGCAAACTTCAGCAAAGTTAGATGTCACAGGTCACAGATGGCTTTCAGCTTTGTCTACCTATGACTATGCAGTAGAGTATCGCCCTGGGTTAAACCATGTTGACACAGATGCCCTTTCCTGGTGACCTGTCTCTGAATCGCCGAAGCACCAGAAGTGGGTGCATATTCCCGAGCAAACAGTGAAAGCTTTGTACCAAAAATTTGATGAAGATGACTCCTCATCTGCAGAGGATGCGGACTGTTTAGTGGATTGCCTTGGACCACCTGATATCTGTGTGCCAACAGCTTATTGCAATCTAACCGCCTTAACTCTGAGCTCTTTGCCTCTAATGACCAAAGTAGACCTACAGAGAGAACAAAGTTTTGACCTATTACTAAAAGAAGCGATTGTTGTTTTAAAATAAAGGAAGTGATGCCTCTCAGCTACAACCAAATGATATTACTGCTAACTTATTACTAAGAGAATGGCCTAAACTCAAGTTGTATAAACATTTGCTTTACCAAGAACAACTGATAGCCTGGGAGGGCCTGTCAGCCGACAACTAGTATTGCCAGCCAAGTTTAAAACAGTTGTACTTAAAGCTCTGCACAATGATGTGGAACATTTGGGCAGTGAATGAACACAAGAATTGGTCCAGTCATGCTTCTATTGGCCAAGGATGGCAAAAGCTATTGAACAATACTGTAAAACTTGCAGCTGGTGCATACAGAGGAAGGCACAGCCACTAAGAGCAGCTCCTTTGGTTAATATTGCAACAAGTGCTCCAGTGGAACATGTTTGCATAGACTTCCTTAGTCTTAAACCAGGCTCTAATAATATTTCAAACATCTTAGTGATTACTGATCACTTTACTAGATACGCTCAAGCCTAGGAGTCACATGATGCAGGCTACTGCCTAGCAGCACCATTGCAGAGCTCTGGCTAAATTCCCCCTACTAAACTCATTTTTCAGGTTCCACCTGTGATAAATTCGCCTACAACCAGTGTCTGAAAGCTTCCTGATCCAGCAATGGGAATTTGGTGGTATGGAGATAGAAATGAAATTGGCACTTCCTAAGCACATGCAGCCATTCCACGCATGAAAAGAGCAGCAAAAAAACAAAGGCCCAAGCCTCCACCAGCAGGTGGGCAGCCACTACCATACCAGAGCAAACTCCGCTGATGGTGGAACGCTTCCTCCAAGAACTACAACCATTTAGAGAGGAACTCCGGTCACTTACCACAGAATTTAAATTAATGTCAGTGGCACTTGAGGACTTATCGAAGAGGATTGGGGATAATAAAGTTTGCCTGAGCTCACTGGAAAAGAAATTTGACCAACTTGAACCTGAGATTGCAACAACGAGGCAGAAGATGGTTCGATTGGAGGACAAAGTTGAGGATTTAGAGGGACAGAGCCGGCACAACAACATAATAATTATAGGCCTCCCAGAGACAGAAGGAGCAGATCCTATAAAAACTGATCCAGAAAATTGTAGGGCCATCACCTTATGGCCCCACCTACATCACTGAGAGAGTGCACAGGGCCTTATGGCCTATGCCAGCAGTGGGCGCGGCACCTTGGCCATTTATCTTCTAATTTCTCAACTTTCCTGAAAGGCAACACTTCTTAAATAAGGTGAGAGAACTTCAGAAGGTGAAACAGTAAGACTCTAAATTGACTGCAGCTCAAGATCTACCAAACGTAGTCCACCTAAGGCAAGCCACCTTCCATCCCATTGTTACAAAACTAATTGCAGCTGGAATTAAATTCAGGATGGGATATCCAGCTAAACTGCAAGTTCAAATCATGGGTTCTTGGCAGAGCTTTGAAGATGCAGAATCAGCTGGAGAGGTACTGCAAAAAGCTCTGCCTGATTTATTCAAAAACAGATGATCGAGGAGAAGGAACATGGGCGAAAGTCAGATTGGGGTTAATCCCTAGGATAAGTGTATGAGTATGATATTCTTAAGATTGATGGACTCTAACTTTGAATTTGTTCCCCCAGCTGGTTGAGACATTATTCAACCCCCCCCCCCCATTTTCATTCAGTTGATCTGCCTTGAACAGCATGTCTACATGAACAGGACTGTATTAATACTATTGAATCAGATAAAATATACCTAAATTTGTCCGGCTTTACCAACGGGGAGGTCAGGTATTAGACCTGGACAGATTGTAATGTAGCTGGCCAAACCAAAATGAGGACTATTCCTGCAAACTCTGGGTTTGACTCAGATATATTCGATGGGGAAGGCACAAACATGGATGCATGGTACTACATGAACTGTACACCAGGGAGTCTGGACATTTGGCTGAGATCGATTTCGGGTGGTTAAAGGAAACATAAATCAGACTGTCTCTCTATTTCAACACCATCCTTCTTAACATGCTCATCCTGGTTACAATAAATGTACGCCAGGGGTCCTTAATGTGATATGATAGTGTGTAGCAATGGACTAAAAGTGGAAAGAATACAGTCTGGAGGGGATTTGTTTTTACAGGAGACTGTCAGACACACATTAACACTTTGGTCAACAAATAGACTTATTTGGACATGTTGGAACAGATTAGTTCTGGTTATGCTTTTGCTTTTTCATTACAGATCGTTATTGCAAGGGATCTTCTAATGAAGGATGAAGATAATGGATTTATAGAAGGGTGTTATTACATACTAGTTTTTGGGAGAGTTCTCATTCTTGTATTACTGGTTATGATTTCTGAGGGGCGAAGCACCAGTTATGTTAAGGGGTCATGTTAATGGGGGGAATTGGCCGGAAGCAGAAGGAACCAGGCAGGAAGGCTGTACATCACGGGCCATTGCGCATATGATTTGGAGAGTGGGGGGGGGTAGGGTTTAGTTCCCTCGCAATAATCTTTCAAATCTTGTTATACATAGATACAGTAAGTGAACTCAGGGATAATGTTGTTATTGTTGGGGTTGTCATCGTTACTGGATGCAGAATAGCAATCCATTCAGCTCAATGTTTGTTGAGAGTTGGTGTTATAGTAAGGGGGGAGATAGGAGGGATATGGCATCAGAAGAATCGTAGGACTGCAGACTTGCATTTTTTATTGTGTAATCAAAGGAAACAAGGATGGCCAATTATATTAATGTTATAACTTGGAATGTTAGAGGCGCTCACAACAAAATCAAAAGGTACTTAAGCATATACAGAATGTTAAGGGAGATCTCTCTTTCTTACAAGAAACGCATCTCCTAGAGAATGAAGCTATGGTATTCCAAAGACAACATATTGGCCAAGTGTATGTTGCTGGGGACAGCACCCAGAGTAGAGGTGCAGCTATTTTGGTTGTAAGACAAATCCTTTTAACATGTAAGCAGTGTTTCAGGGATCCACAGGGAAGGTACATTTTTATGTTGCTTGTGTGCATGCGCAAGAAACATGTTGCGGCAGCTTGCTGCAGAAGTAGGTTGTGGAGGTGTGGCAGTGTTCTGGCCAATGCCCCCACTGCCTTTGGAGGCTTGGCCCGCGTTACCAATGGGGCGGCACACTGCTGCTGACACTAGTTCAGCCAGCGTGCCACCACCTTGAAACATTTTAGCCACTGCAATCAGGGGCCGCCTCGTCATTGCAGCATCATCCACTGCAATGAGGGAGTGACCCCTCATTGCAGGGCTTTCCAATGGGGTGCCACTCGGCACAAGTTCTCTCGCTTTTGTTCTGTGCTGGGGGGGGGTGCCCAACCCCTCAGCTCTTTGTGTCCTCCCTCGTATATGCCGATGGGGGTGCTCAAACCCCCAGCCGGCTACAGATTCCCCTAAAACATCAGATGGCATGCTGGGAGACCACCCAAGCATGCTAATTGCCCTGGAAAAAGAAAAACCACCCTGCAATGTTTTGTATCCCCCTTGTCGTCCCTCATTAGACAAAACTCAGATCCTCTGTTGGGAATTGATGGCTTTTTTACACCAGAGATTTGTCTGGTGGGAAACTACACCAACGTGAAGGTTCATGAGCACAGATATTATCTGTCTTTAATGGCTATGTACATTAAGAAATTAGTTTTACACCATTGGCAAGACACTCATGCTCTTACATACACGGAGTGATTGCAGGAACTTCTCTTCAATTTGAACACTGAGAAATTAATTGCAAGTATTTGCATTTGCCTCTCGAGGTTTGATAAGACATGGGGCAAACTGCAAGCTCTATATGCCATATAAAAGGACTAGATCTAATTCCACATTAAATGGTAACATTTTCTCTAGTGTTTCCTTGCTGACGCCATGGGGAGGATCTGTTGGTGGGTTAGGGTGGGGGGAGGCTGTGTTAAATGTATGTATGTTCACTTGTGTGTATGTTTGTCATTGTTGTATATTGTATTAAAACAATAAAGCGGATTTAATAAAAAAAAAAAAAGATATGCTCAAGCCTACCCCACAAAGGACCAGAAGGCATCCACTGTTGCTAAGGTGCTGGTGGAAAAGTTCTTTGTGCATTATGGTGCACCAAAACAAATCCATTCCGACCAAGGCCGTGATTTCAAAAGCAAGCTAATCAAAGAAATGTTGTCTCTTTGGGGTGTCAGAAAATCCAGAACCACCCCTTTATCATCTGCAAGGTGATTCCCAACCAGAGAGATTTAACCATATTTTGCTGGATATGCTGGGAACACTTGATCCAAAAGATAAAAGTAAGTGGAGCCAACAAGTCAGTGCTTTGGCTCATGCTTATAATTGTACCAAAAATGATGCTACAGGATTTCCCCTTTATATTTTTTTTTTAACTCTATGTTTATGCTCCTACCTGTCCCCACATCGGCCCTTCTCTTCAAGGCCTCATTGATAACCCACCTCGGAGTCCTTACAGGAATCGCCTGCACATATTGGTGCCCCACTCATTACCATAGATCCTCCAGATAACCCCCCAGCTGGGGTGGTGGAGTCCCCTTAAACTACCCCAGACACTTGATGGAGCATGCGACCTGCACGTGGAATCCCCGGAAGCCCCAAGCGCCATCCTCGGAGGCCTGTCTACCAGCACTGACATGGGGAGCATTTTCCATTTTTCATCCCACCCCTTGGGCATCAGCGTGCAATGAGGGTCAATGAGTTGGGGGCACGCTGAGACGTGTCCTCCACTCTGGCTATTGGCTGATGCCCTACCCCGATCTGTGCTGCTTTCTCCTGCACCTATCACTAGGGTTCCCCCAGGTGGTAGTATCGTACTGAGGTCTGTAGATTCCCCTCCTTGGAGAAGGAGACAGCCACGGGCATCAGTCCTTCTCTCCCCTCACAACCTCGTGGCCTGTGCTCATTCCTGAACATGGGTCACCAGTGTGGTGTGAGGTGTGGTGTCCAGCGCCTCAACCCTCAGTGGCACCGGGCCGGCTTCCCCTCTATATTTTAATGCTTGGAAGAGAGGCTCGCTTTACTATTGATGTGCGTTTTGGTGTTTTGCCTGATGGCACCAAATCTGAAAACTACCTGCAGTATGTACAAAAGTTAAAAGAACAGTTAAATTGAGCTTACCAATTAGCTGGAAGCATGGTGTCTGCCTGACGGCAAGAATGCCAACATCCCCCACAATGACAACAAGAAAATGCCACACAGGACCCCGGCGCACCCCACTGCGAACACCGTGAACCCGACACCACAGACGCACAGGATGCACCGATGACAAGCATGGCAGTGACGCAGCAACACAGTGTATGACCGAGCCATCCGCCGGTAACGTCGACCGGTGGCACACAGCATGAACAGCCACCCGACGGACAGGAGAGGCATGACGGTACAGACCGCGACAGAACCTTGGTGGCAACCCCCTGCACAGGGGTACAGCAGGCAGTAACAGCACCACAGGGAGCAGGGGAACGAACGGTGCACCGCAGAAGTGTACAGACTGTGGCATGGGGTGCAGACACCGAGTAGGTGGTCCCATGGCACAGGGACTTACACCTGAAGGCTGATATTCAATGCCAGCCCTATCAGGTAGTCCCTGTGGCTCCTGACACTGTACACACTGACAATGTTGGTGATGCATCAAGCTGACTCCCTCCAGCGCCTCCGGGACCTCCCCACAGCCTGGTCAGACAGAGCCTGCTGCAGCTGCACCTCTATCAGCCATTACTCCCCCCTCAGGACATCCAGGAACCACCACAGGGTTGGGTTCACCACACCAAGCAGAGCGTTGAACTCCCGGTGCCATCCCTCAATGGCATTATTGGTGCGGGCATCCAGTAAGGCGGTGTGGCAGTTCCACATGGGGATAAGAAATAGAGGCTTGTGGTGGTGGTGGCCACTGAGAATAGGCCTGCCCAGCCAGGTGTCCTTGAAATAGTCGAGGACAGGAGCGAGAACATCCTCATGGGATGTGAAGTACTCCCAGTCATGGAGCTCCTTGTAGGTGGTGCACATATCCAAAGGGGGCACAAACGCAAAGGCTGGCAGCATGCAGAGGTGCATGGCACAGACATCATCCGAGCAATACAGATGTGTCAGCTTCACATGCTGCTGGATGTACCACCAAACAAACTGGCATAAGTGGAAGAAGCACTCGTGGAAGTCCATGTCAGGTAGCACCATGTGGATAGCCCTATAGGCGGCAAGCTTGAAATTAATGAGCATGCGTGGGGACCACCTGCAGGGCACAGCTCTGTGATCTTCGTGTACATGGCAATGTAGTCTGCAGCCATTCTCCTCACCATCAACACGTATACTGCAGGGAGTACAGTTTCCCCGTCCACCCCATGCAGCATGTACAGCTGCTGGAACAGCCTGGGGCAGCAGCAGAATGTGCCATCCCCAAGCCATGCTAGGTTATGGCCCAGAAATCCAAGGTTCCTTTGGGTACTGAAGAGGAGGAACCTGTGTTCCATGCTGGCCCTAGCACCCTGTCCTGAATCGTACAGCAGGAATGGCTCACCTGCCAGGGTTCTGGTGTAGTCATTGGGAATGATGAGCTCGGACAGCCGTTGTGGGTCCACCATAGCATGCCTGCTGCCCCTCCAGACATGTTGTGCCTACCGCTTCAGGAGTGTTACAGGGGGTAGGTGTCCCCAAGCCGCCTCATTGACACCAGAGCAGCATGCCACTATGAGCTGTTGGCTCATCTCTTTCATATCCTGGGCCCTCCTCTTCACCACTGCCCATACCTTGTGGACCCCAACGGTTGTAGAGTCAGGCACATGGTTGTGGGTGCCTTTCAGTACCAGTGTTTCCTCGCCCACGGTGAGTGCACAGTCTCTGCATCCATCCGCTGTGTATTTGCAGCATTTCCAATAGGTCCTTTCACCCCTTGACCGTTCACGTTGATAGGTGTACCCAGACACCACCAGCAGTCTGGCGCCCCTTAGTGCTCTCCACATATTCTACCGACATGCCTCCTCCCACAGCAGACCTGTGTGTGCAGGTGCAGCGTGCCTCTTTCAGCTCTCTGCCGGCTCACCTGCTGACACTGTGGGGCCAGGTCAGCCTCCTCGCTGTGTCACTGTGGAGGCATGCGTACTGGCTGTGCTCGGAGTGTGGGATGCAGCATTATATTGTCGACCAAACACCGTGCTTCCCAATTAGCTACATCTATGGCTGCTAAAAGAAATACAGCAAATAAAACTTGTCAAGATAAGCGAGTGAAAGCCCAAGAGCTAGAGCCAGGAGATTGTGTGTTGCTCCGTAATCTTGAAATTCAAGGCAAGCATGAAAGAGCTGATTGATGGGCCATATTCCTTATGTTGTTATAGCCAGGCTTGATGGACTGCCAGTGTATAAAGTACAACCAGGAGACAATCATGCTGTAAAGACTATTCACAGAAATCACCTACTACCAATTGGTCAGATAGTGTTAAATGAAGTTCAAGTGACCGAAACTCCCTGATGCCCTGTGACCAGGTCTGTCACCCGAATTAAACAACAACATCAACTATCTCTTGCTACCCAGCCTACTGTGTCTATGAACACTGCAGCTAATCCTAATGATACTGATTCTGAAAGTGATGATGAAGAGTTCTGTGCTGCTTATTATTCAACTCCTGAATTTTTGAGACTGTTCCCAGGGTTCCCTTGGGTTCCCTCAATCTTCGTGTTGCAATACCTCTGCAAATCAAGTATCTGCTAATGATTCTACCTTGTCTATTATTCCTGAACTGCCAAACAATGATGCCCCCCAGAATACACTCCAAGACAACCTTCTTGCAGTATTGAGCCAAGTGAATCAAGTGATGAGGTTGGGTTAAATGGATTGAGTAATCTGTTAAAGTATAATGAAAGTCTTGTTGACCCCGAAGATGGGAGATGTGTACTGGACCACTCAGAATTTGTTGACATACCCCTTAATGATGAGGATGAGCCTAAATGGCCTGCAAGTGACAGTGACAATCAAGAGAGTGCAGTGATACCCACTCATACAGAAGCTGTTTCATTGGCAGACAGTGAACAAGGACTGATCACCCCGAATGCTGAAGAAGTACAGGTGCCAATGCCCAACTTGCCATGTCACTCTGAAAGAACTGTAAAACCCTTGTTGATACTCACATATGACACCCAAGACAATCCTGTTGATCTACCAATGAATATTGTCACAAAGCAGTATACGTTATGCCTAATTCCTTGCCAAGGCTTGTTTTCACCTCCTCAAGTAAAAAGAAAACCCTCCTTCCCGTGTAGGAGATGCTGTACCAGTAGGGAAAAAAGAGAGGATAATATGAAAAGTGTTGGTAACCTGTGCTAACTAACCTTTATCTAAATATGACTATAAAGTGTATATGTATTTTGAATGTCATAACAATTGTTATTAAATTATGAAAGGCCTTTCTAATCAAACTCTTTAATAGAAAATCGATCTAGCATGCATGCTCTATATCTTCATGGTACTGTGTATATCTCCATGTTACAGTATAGATAGTTATTTCATGTCTAGCTAGACTTTGTACATAGTGAAATATTATTGTCTGTGACTGCCAGTCTTCTATTATGGACTTGCGTGGACGTCAATTTTTCTCAGGTAGGGGAAAGTGAACCCCACCCCCCAAAAGTGGTGGGGCTTACCTTAAGTTATCTCCCTGGGCCCTTCCTTTGCCTTCTGCCTGGCCAAGTTCCAGCCTTGTGTTCTACCTTTGAGCCTGGGCTAATATCCAGCAAAGAGTGTAAATCCATGTAAAGTAATGCTGTATCCATAGTTCGTGCACAAACATGCGAGATGGTGCCATCATGCTGTAGCTTTAAGAAGCTTAGCCTCTGTATATAATGTAAACAGCCTGTGCTGGGTCCGAGTAGTCTGAAGCTCACGACCAGCCAGGGAGTGCTCTTTCAGACTCCACTCTGCAATTACTTGATAATGCAGAGGGAGCCCTCTCAAATGCTGTAAATGTTTATTTCTAAAATTAAACTGCTGTTTATAAAAGATGGACTTCAAAGTGGGACTGTTTACCTGTCTGACATCCGGCAGTGATGATCATAC
Source organism: Neoceratodus forsteri (assembly GCA_016271365.2). Taxonomy (NCBI): domain Eukaryota; kingdom Metazoa; phylum Chordata; order Ceratodontiformes; family Ceratodontidae; genus Neoceratodus; species Neoceratodus forsteri. The sequence continues at coordinate 291,432,229 of CM028135.1, read as the reverse complement.
TTTGACCTTCATTTCAGCCAATCGAAACTCAAAGGGTCCTCAAGGGGTCCTTCTGCTATGGCTGCTCGGAGAAACAGGGAAAGTTGTGCATGGTGCTTTTTTTTGGCCAATTGGAACCCCAGAACTGTGAATAGCAGCCTCATTTCCCAGTCAGATTACAGAATTGTGTTTCCTTGAGTTAAGGAGGGATGTTGAACTGGACAGTTCTGATGGAGCCTCTGGAGAGTGAAGAGGCTCAGATTTGGGCTCTGAGAGAAAGTTTGGAGGCCTACCTGGGTTTCCACAGCCAAAAAGCTCAGAAGTGGTCTACTTGACCAATAACTGCAGCAGTTGCTGAAACTACTGGGAGGAGAGAAAAGTTGTACTTTCAAGCCAGAATCTGCTGTATTTGCTTGAACTGTGTCAGAGAGTGTGTGATACAGCCAGAGCTGAAGATAAATCTTGCATCCAGCTGCCAAAGTGGAGATTAGGACCCAAGCCTATGGAATGGGGTTCAACCAGCCAGAGAACTATTTCTGCTCTGCCAGAGAACTGTGTTTGCCCAGAGCTACACCTGCCAAAAAGGTACTGCCAATGCAAAGTGTACAGTATGTTTGCAAAAGCCTGTTTAAGCAGAAACTGCATCCTGTTTGCCACAGCAAAGCTGCAAAGACTGCATCCTGAACTAAACTTGCATCTTAACCAGCATGGGGAGTCAGTTACTGACGCAACAACTAGTGCTGGTTTGCGGCCACCTTGGGATTATGCCTGGATGTGGGGAGGGTGGGAGAGTTGAGCTAGCCCTGGTCCTTTCTGCTGGTACTGTTTCCAGAAGCCAAAAGCCTGCAGCATGAAACCAGGACTTCAAAGGTTTAAGACTGCCTGAGGAAGCCGTCCGCCTTGACTGCCAAACAGAGCCTAGAGAGCTGCAGGGTAGTGAGTAATTTCAGGGCTCGCCCTGCAACAAATGTTTGTGTGTTTCCAGTGTGGTTTAATGAGTTTTGCAGGCCATCAGGCATGGGATTGCAAACCTCCATTTTCCAAAGAGCTAAGTTATTTGTTCTTCTATGCTAAATAATTCTGCATGGTTACAACAGTAATTCAGTTTGTTTAAGGGCCCCAACGCTGGCCAACCAGCTGCAACTCTCCAGGCCTGCAATGTTTCTAGTCTGGATACCCAGTGAAGATAACTGGGGATGTCCATGTGGACTGTTAATCTTTTAAATGCCTTGCCAAAACTAAACAAAACTAAATGCCCAGCTTTTAATATGTGTTCCCCTTACCCCCATTGTTTATCCCCTAATAACTGAGGTTTATTGTTAATGTTACCACTGCCCATGAACATATTATTACTGAGTGCTAGGTTATTGTGTCTAGCTATAAAGTGCACTGTTATTGCTGTTAACCATACCTTGCAGGTATACAGGGTGTGTAGTTAAAGACCAAACTCTGTTGGTAAGAGTGGTCACTGTGAGCATAATATTTATGCCCAATATGAGCATATTATTAGTGAAAGTTCACAATTCCAAAATATTGAAATTGTGCTTTTTGATAGCTGGTAATCCATGTGTGGGGTAACCATGTGGGGCAGTGGGTAGCTACAGCATCCTAGAGGGTTGTACTAGCTTGTCATCAGACCCATTTAAAATCTACTCAAGGTGGAGGCACCATGCAAATAGTTCTACTACTGGTAACAAACCCCTTTTGTCATCAAAACCAGAACCCAGGCCTCTCAACCTGTATTGTGGGCAGCAGGCAGGAGTGGTAGCCACTTGGGACATGTTGCCCGAGTTACATTTTAAGACAGGTTTCATAGCCAGTGACAATGGTGCAAACATTGTCAAGGCTATCAGTGATGGGGGTTTTGTTAGGGTGCCCTGCTTTGCACACTATCTAAACCTGGTTGTGCAAGAGTTCTTGCCATAGTGTGACATTCAAGAAGTGCACCCCCTGTGCCATTGCATTTGTGGCCATTTTGCATGATCTAGAAAGACCAGGGATCAATTGTATGCACTGCAAATAAAAAAGGGCCTGTCTCAGCACTGAGGAAAGCAGGAGGTTGTCACGAGGTGGAATTCAACCCTTTATATACTGGAACAGATGTATGAACAGTATAAGGTATTATCAAATTATATGCTGTTTCATAAAAACCGTGACAGGTCAGGAGCTTCAGTCTCACTGACCACAGAACAATGGAGGTTTATGAATGGGCTGATTTTGATCTTAAGGACATTTGATAATGCAACACAGAGGGCAGGATTTTTGAATGGTGGTAGAGGGCAAGCGTCCTGCCCTGCTACAAGGGACTTAGACATCGGCAGTGTGCCTACCCCCTTAGCTGCAACTGTGCCCAAATTTCCATTCTTGGGTGCAATTGTGACAGTCTCCATGATTTACAGCTGCTTGCACAAGACATCTGGCGCAAGTGCCAGTACTTAGTCATCTTGGGGGGGTGGCTCATGCTAGGCAACACAACTGGTCTAAGGAGTGGCGATCGGTGCAAGGAATGGAAAATCCTGATCGCTGGCAGGGGAATGCCGCAAGCCCTGTACATCATATGTTGTGTGCACAGGGGCTTGCAGCATTCCCGGAGCATTGGAAATCCAGCCCCACCAGTGAGTGGGGACACTGCTTCTATTAGTCAGGCTATCCCACTGCTCTGGGTGCTGAGGCAGGTCATCTGCAATGTACAGCTGCTATTTGAGGCAACAGATGACTCTGGAAGCTGTGCATTGCTTGAACACATGTTTAAAGAGCAGCTGATGTCTTCAGGAGAACTTTAACAAAACATAATATTTAGACACAGTTTGGCTTGTATTTCACATTAATTCTATATTCCTCCTCCCCATTATTTATTACTGAGGTAATATGCATGGAGACAGGATCTTTGCTCCTGAAGAGTTCATCTGTTCCTGTTGCTTTCTCCTTACCTAAAATCATAATGCACTGATTGTGACATCACAGTTACTCCCATGACAACAGATTGTTATGTCACAACAGAGGATTATAACATGAAGTGGGGAGTAAGCTGTTGAGTCAGATGAACTCTGAGGTATATAGATCATGTATTCATGCAAATTTCCTCAGTAATAAATAATGTGCAGGAGAACTCTATAGAATACATAGGGAATGCAAGCTGAACTGCACCTAAATATGTTTTTCAAAGTTTTCTTTGAGGCGTCAGCAGCTCTTTAATGTATTAGACTACAACAGACACCTGCATGTTATCCTGACATACTTGGATTTCAATTCTTCAACAATGCTGTACCCACAGTAAAAATGGGGACTTTCAGCTACGATTGACGGTGGTCATCAGCAAGCTGAGCATCTGCAAAGACTGCTGATCAATTGTGTACATGGTTTGCAAATGCTAAAGAACAGCATAGTGAGATAAGACACACAGTGTCATCCTCACCAATAGTTGGCAATGGAAGTGAGAGATGTGGAGATGCCACTTCAACATCTTCTAATTAGACAACCCAAAACCACCAGTCAAATCAAATTGTTTGTGGGCGGTTCTTGCACAGGTCAATGTTGCAGACTGTGACAAGGAGGGGGAGGAACCATTGGAGGATGCCAGAATAAAGGTTGCAGCAAGATCTGTTGAGACATATATAGTAGACCCCAAATACCTTGGAGCTGATGATTAATCCCTGCTGTACCAGATCAACAAAGTTAAAGAGCGGCCTGCACTGGCAGCTGCGCTTTTAAATATTTAAGCTATCCACCATCCAGTGCTAGTTCTGAATGTGTGTTCAGTGCAGCAGGGGCAATCTTCACGGACATAAAAACCTACCCCCCCCAAAAAAAATGTTGCTATGCTGACATTCATTAAAATTAATAACGCACATACGCCACCAAATCAAAGTGCATCCCTGTGGGCAAACTGACACACCAGGATGAAGCAAAGGAAGAACAAGCACCAAACACAGAGGTAGATATGGAGTTAATGGAGGCAGAATTCCCATGTGGTGAGAATTCAGATATTGAAGATGCAGAGAGACTATTAATTGTGGAGGATTAGGAGCAGGAGAGAGATCCATTTGAAGGACACAGAAGGAAGGAGGAGAACATAACTAGAAAAGTTCTAATTTTTGTAATCCCATGCATTTAATTTCTGTATTGTGTTTCTTCAGATGTCAAATTTTTCTCACACTCGCAGTGCTTTCTCAGTCATGTTACTGCACAGTTGCACAGCTTGACAATTTAATGCGTAACATTGCAACAACTAAGAAAGATTGCACAGGGATGGTGGTGCTCACAATACAACAGTATTACTTTTACAAAAAAATTGGGCAGTCACCACCTCATAAAAATTGATCCACAGGAATCCCCCATTTCTTATTCAGAGTGCATTTTATCTATGATTGAAAACCAGCATCTTAAAAACAGCTCATTAAAAATTACTAGACCCATAGACGCCTTACGCATTTCACATCTTTCTGATCCTTTCTCAAAAATCAAAGATTCCTTTTTCAGAATTATGTGACCACTCCTTCACATGACTCCAAAACATCAGTACATATTTCTGACACTGTTTAGTGTCGTACCTGTTCAGGAACCAGCCTCTAGCCTGGGGAGGATGACTATAATCATGAACTTGAGACTGGAGACTGAAAATGCTGAAGTGTCTGAGGAACAAACAGAGGTGCTGACCAAGATGTAATGAATTGGACAATTGAGCCAATAAAAGAAAAGATGTATAGCATGCTAGACAGTATAAGCTATTGTAGTAAGAAATACCAGTTTCTGGTTTCTGGTTGAGAATTCTACTGCTACTGTGATCATTAAATATGTCTGTACTGTGTGGCTATCAAAAGAGATTCACTGGATTAATACTATGTCCAGGAATTGGTCCTTTTTATTGAGTGCCGATAGACTGATTTGCACTGATGGTGGCATGTCTTGATATACTACAAACCCTGTGTAAGCAACCCTCTGGGGGATGCTTACTAAAGTGGCCCTCTCCTCTCATTTTCACATTTTTGGTATTGGGGCTGGCCCACCCACTGGTTGGGTGGGGCCTGTCCTGCCGGGGTATTTAATTGGTGGCTTTCCCTGCTTTAAAGGAGGAGGTCATCTGGTGAAGGAGAGAGAGCAGGAACATCCTGTTGGGATGGGGCACCAGCCCTAACCTGGGTTTGGGGCCTTTGTGACTCAGCATAATAAGTCCACTTGGAGAGGAGTAGTGTGACCCAGGGATCTACAATGTGTCTGGGACTGAGCCCATCAGTTGGGAGCCGTGGCCCCGGGGGGGGAATGGCACCCACCTGTGTGCACTTTGGCACCAGCGTGGGAGGTGGGTCTAGTTCCTGATATGTTGGCTTGGTGTGAAGTCTGGATTGGAGGGGGTGGCATAGTGGTGGCAGCCTGTGTTGCTGTGGGGATGGTGGTGGTGGCAGCCCACCTCCCCATACCCATGTGGCACTCTGCTTTGGTGAAGACAGCCTGTGGGAAGAGATTGATTGGTGCTCAGTGCATCCTTTGAATCGCCCGCATCTATGTTGTGTGGGGATGCCAGGGCACTGGGCCCCATAGAGCCCATGTTGCAGGATGAACAGAAAAGGAATGGGAAGTGCTGCAAGCTGTGTTTCTTGCCACCATGAATGTGTGAGACAGCGAGAGCAGTAGGCCTTATGACCAGCTGCTGTCTAGTGTAGGACAAGAAGTGAGAGGTGTGACCGGCCTATGTTGTGCTGCTACCAAACAGTTCTGTTTCTGAGCCCCTTGGCTCTGCAGGATCCAGCATCAGAGCCTTCTCAGCCACAAGACTGGTGCCATGGCTCTGTGCCACAGAAGAGATGTTCTCGTTGATCTTGCCTTGCCCCCAGCTCCCGGGAGCCATGGAATTATGTGTGGCCTCAATAAATTAATTTGTTCTTGTTAAATTTTACTTCAGTGTGGCTTCCTGCTGTTAGTTTATGAACTGTGATGCTGCTTGCTGGTTACCATCTTGCCCCTACATCTTTGGATTCCTTCTAGCTACACCCCGGTTTTGGCCATGCTCAGCAACCACCTTTGGGATCCTGTGATTTACATCCAGGTATGTGGCAACTTTTCTCTGCTCTTGGATGTGGTTCTGCTGCTATGTGGTGCGCCCCCTCCCCTTTTACCAGCAGGACCCTAGACAGCAGGGAGGTGGTGGCTACAACATGGGGGCTCATCTGGGATTAAACATTTGGGGTGCAGGACAGTACTTTGATGCCTGGAGGCCATGCTGCAGTGTCTGTGTGGATTGAGGCCTGATTTCTGTGTGCGTCATTCCTGGACTGCACCATTTTGCCTGGAGCTTCACACCTTTTCGCCCCTTGGTGCCTGTATGGGGACTGATTTGCATAGGCAATCCTATGCTAACCAGACTGTGGTGGATACTGATTGGCTGAGGCAGAGACCAGGATTGTGGGAGACTGAGTAGGCATCCACCATTTTTGGTGAGAGGGGTGTATGTATCAGCAACCGGGAGACTTGATCCATGAGATTCAATCAAAATGGCAGAAAATCTTTCAGACAGTGATACAATAGTGATGGTGCCAGCATCGCTTTTGTCTTGGCTCTGGAGCAATGCAGGACAAGGGGCTCTAATGGACAGATGTGTGCGGTGTAGCTACCATGGAGTTGGAGTGGTTTAGTTGCCCCGTGTTCTTTGTGTGCTTGAGGAGTGCCTCCTATGGCCAACATGTATACCATGACACCCTATATGACAACCTGGCAATCGGCATTGTCTATGTTCCCTGTGACCAGCACCATTTTAGCCACTGCCTGTCTGGAAGACTGGGATGAATTAAGATCAGCTACTGCCCCCTGGAGCATCTGTGCCTGAAGCTAGGCTTGTGAAGGAGGAGGATATTCAGGCAGAGACTAGGCACAGCCATCTGCCCAGCCACTCTCTGTCAAAGGCACCTCAGCCTCCCCGTGGCAGAGGGAGAGAGCACGGAAGACTCAAAAAATCTGCAGACTCCCCAGGAACCAAGGAGTCAGGGCCTGCTTCCATGTCTGCCAGGATTTTCAGCTCTACAAGTCATGTGGCATCAGCTTGAGAAAAGGAGTCACCTGATGAAGCAACAGAAAAAGTTAGCCCTTGTGGCTCTGCCCATGGACATCCCCCATGTTGCCACCTAGCCAGTTGCCCACATTGATGGTGTTTGAGGACCAGGATGTGGAGTGGTGATTTCCCAGCCTTACCACCACCCAGGTCTTACACTGCGAGACAACCCACCGAGGTTGCCCCAGTTGTGCATTCTTCTCCAAGAGAAAATGGATGGACTGTTACCTGACACCCCATGAATGTAAAGTACCAGTCCGGGGTGTGGCTGGAAGAAGGAATGGCCCCTTGGACTAGTGTACATAGCATCCCGGAGTGGTCCCAAGCAGAGCAGTGGGTTCATCTGAAGATTCAAGCAGAACAACCCAAGTAGGAGTATCCATACATGACTGAACAAATCTGGGATGTGATTGAGAAGAGGTTTAACTAGGTGTTTAGAGGAGCAGTGGAAAAGCTTCAGCTTAGAAATCACCAATCTGGATGCCCAGCAGCTTCTGCCATCACAAAAGCTAGGTTGCTCCGCAACTCCACAGTCTGGACTGGACTCACCCTATTTAAGCATTTTGCTCTAATTCAAGATGTCATGGGAAGGCGCATCAAGTATTACATCGTATCCACTGATACGTTTGGTGCTGAAACAACCAAGCCTGATCTGCAATTTCATTACCCCCACAGTGGAGGACCTGCCCCTATAAAATGGTGTTATATTGCTAGACTAATTAATTGTTTCTAGAATGCTCAGGACTGTTATCTAAACACCCGGACTTGTGTGGAACTGTTTCAAATTGGGTGAGACATTTTCAATTTCTCCCTCTGTTAACTGTTAAAATGTTGCAGTTCATATTATAGTTGTTGTTCATGTTTAGATTGAGCGAAACAGTTAAAAATGTTAGCTTGATTATTGAAAAGCTAGTTTAATGCCCTGGACTCTTATGCCACTGAGCTTCTATGGATTGTGTCACCTGATGGACTATGAGTTAATCTGCCCATTGGTTTTAATAAGGAGGGGGAGGGACTATGGTGACTGAGTGGTGAGTGTAAATGAGGGATGTCTGTCTGTGTGGAGTGTGTTAGGTGTGTATTAATTTTAATTAGGTATGCATTCTGTGTGTATGTGTATGTGAGTGTGGAGGTGAGTTTGGTGTAAATGGTGGAAAAGGAAAAAATGTATTGGATGTCCTGCAGCATTTCTTATTATTTGCCCTATTGTTGCTGTTGCATTAATTTGTGGGGATTTTGTGCTTTTGGGGTTTCAGTGACTACTGAATGTTGGGTCCTAAACTTGGTAGCAGCACTGCATTTGGGGTTTTAGGGGTCTTGTGTCCCTGTCTTGATCTGAGTGGCTGTTTTTCCCCACTGGGGGACAGGAGAGTGTGTATATCTTATCCCTCTTCCCCCAGGGTGGTGGTAGCCTGATCCCCCATAAGCACCGCCTCTGGGGGATACTTATAAAGTGACCCTCTCTTCCCATTTTCCCCTTTTTGGTATTGGGGCTGGTCCTGCCGGGGTATTTAATGGGTGGTTTTGCCCACTTAAATGAGGAGGCCAGTGGGTGAAGGAAAGCACAGGAACATCCAGTTGGGCTGGGGCACCGGCACCAGCCCAGGTTTTGGACCTTGGCAACTCGGCATATTAAGTCTGCTCAGAGGGGAGTAGTGTGGCCCAGGGATCTGCAGCATGTGTGGGACTGAGCCTGTCAGTTGCGAGCTGTGGCCCAGGAAGGAGAATGGAGCCCACCTGCATGCACTGTGGCACCGGGGTGGGAGTTGGGCTTAGTTCCTGATGTGTTGGCCTGGTGTGATGTTTGGAGTGGAGCGGGTAGTGTAGTGCTGACAGCCTGCATCACGGGGATGGCAGCAGGGGCAGCCCACCTCCCTGTACCTGTGTGGCACTCCACTTTGGTGAAGACAGTACAGTATGTGGGGAGAGACTGATTGCCAAGTGCATTCGTCGGATCAACTGTGTCTATGTTGTGTGGTGATGCTGGGGCCCCGGGCACCGTGGGCCCTATGTTGCAGAATGGACAGAAAAGGAATTGGAAGTGCTGCAACCTGTGTTTCTGGCCACTGTGAATGTGTGAGAGAGAGCAGTAGGCCTTATGTCGAGCTGCTGTCTAGTGCAGGATGAGAAGTAAGAGGTGTGACTGGCCTGTGTTGTGCTGCTACCAGTTTTGTCTCTGAGCCCCTCAGTTCTGTAGGATCCAGCATCACAGCCTTCTCAGCCACAAGATTGGTGCAGTGACTCTGTGACACAGAAGAGATGTTCTCCTTGATCTAGTCATGCCTGCAGCTCCTGGGAGCTGTGGAATTCTGTTTGGCCTCAATAAATTAAGTTGTTCTTGTTAAATTTTACTTCAGTGTGGCCTTTTTCTGTTATTTTATGAACTATGATTCTGCTTGCTTGCAAACATCTTGCCCCTACATCTTGGAATTCCTTCTAGCTGCACCCCGGTTTTGACCATGCTCAGTGACCACCTGTGGGATCCTGTGATCTATGCCCAGGTATATGCCAACCTTGATCTGCTTTTGGATGTGGTTCTGCTGCTATGTAGTGCCCCCTCCCCTTTTACCAGCAGGCCCCTTGACAGCATGGAGGGAGTGACTACATCATGGGGGCTCATCCAGGATTAAATCTTTGGGGTGCAGGACAGTACCTGCATGCCTGGAGGGCATGCTGCAGTGTCTGTGTGTACTGAGGCCTGATTTCTGTGTGCGTCATTCCTGGACTGCACCATTTTGCCTGGAGCTTCACACCTTTTTGACCCTTGCTGCCTGTATGGGGACTGATTTGCATAGGCAATCCTATGCTAACCAGACTGTGGTGGATACTGATTGGCTAAGGAAGAGGCTGGGATTGTGTGAGACTGAGTAGGCAGCCACCACTTTTGATGAGAGGTTGGATGTATCAGAAACCAGGAGACTTGAACCATGAGATTTGACCAAAATAGCAGAAAATCCTTCAGACAGTGATACATTAGCAATGGTGCCAGCATAAGTTTTGTCTTGGCTGTGGAGCAATGCAGGACAAGGGGCTTTGATGGACAGATGTGTGCAGTGTAGCTACCAAGGAGCTGGATTGGTTTGGTTGCCTCATGCTCCTTGTGTGCTTGAGGAGTGTCTCCTATGGCCAACATGTATACTATACCATCCTATATGCCAACCTGGCCATGGGTACCATCTATGTCCCCTGCAACCACCACCATTTTATCCACTACCAGTCTGGAAGACTGGGATGAGATAAGATCAGCTACTGCCTCCTGGAGCATCTGTGACTGAAGCTAGGCCTGTGAAGGAGGCCATTCAGGTGGAGATTGGGCAGAGCCATTTGCCCAGCCACTCTCCATCAAAGGCACCTGGGCCTCCCCATGGCAGAGGGACAAGGAGTGGAAGACTCAAAAAAATCTGCTGACTCCCCAGGGCCCAGGGAGTCAGGGCTTGCTTCCATACCTGCCAGGGTCTTCAGCTCTACATATCATGGGGCTTCAGCTAGAGAAAAGGAGTCATCTGATAGAGCAACAGAAAAAGGCCCATGGGCCCCCCCCCATGTTGCCACCCAGCCAGATGCCTACACAAATGGCATTTGAGGACCAGGACATGGAGCAGTGATTCCCCAGCCTTACCACTGCCCAGACAACATATCAATCCTGCCCCCATTGTGCATTCTTCTCCAGGAGAAGATGAATGAACAGTTACCTGACACCCCATGAATGTAAAATACCACTTTGGGGTGTGGCTGGAAGAAGGAATGGCCCCTCAGACCAGTGTACATAGCATCCCAGAGTGGCCCCAAGAGGAGCAGTGGGTTCATCAGAGGATTCAAGCAGGGTATCCCAAGAAAGAGTATCCATACGTGCCTGAATGAATCTGGAATGTGACTGAGGAGATGAGGCCCAACTGGGTGTTTAGAGGAGCAGTGGATAAACTTCAGCTTAGAAATCACCAATCTGGACCCCCTGCAGCTTCTGCCATCATGAAGGCTAGGTTGCTCTGTAGCTCCACAGTCTGGACTGGATGCATCCTATTTAAGCATTTTGCTCTAATTCAGGATGTCATGGGAAGGTGCATCAAGTATTACATTGTTGCCACTGATATTCTGGTGCTAAAACAACCAAGCTTGATCACAATTTTATTACCCCCGTAGCAGAGGATCTGCCCCTGTAAAGGGGTGTTATATTGCTGGAATAATTAATTGTTTTTAGAATGCTCAGGACTGTTATCTAAACACCTGGACTTGTGTGGGACTGTTTCAAATTGGGTGAGACCATTTCAATTTCTCCCTCTGTTAACTGTTAAAATGTTGTAGCTCATGTTATAGTTGTTGTTCAGGTTTAGATAGAGGGGAAACGGCTAAAAATGTTAGCTTGATTATTGAAAAGCTAGTTTCATGCCCTGGACTCTTGTGCCACTGAGCTTCTGTGGATTGTGTCACGTGATAGACTGTGATTTAATCTGCCCATTGATTTTAGTTAGGAGGTAGGGGAGTATTCATGTGTGAGTGTGGAGGTGAGTTTGGCGTGAATGGTGGGAAAAGAAAAAATGTATAGGATGTCCTGCAGCATTTCTTATTATTTGCCCTGTTGTTGCTGTTGCATTAATTTGTGGGGATTTTATGCTTTTGGTTTTTCAGTATCTTCTGAAAGCTAGGTCCTAACTTGGTAGCAGCTAGAGATGCAGCAAAATTAAATTCCGCCGGGGAAGTGAACACGAAGTGGCCACTTCGCATTATCATAACACTATACAAAGTGGCCTTTGGAATGTTCTCACTTCGCTTTGTTATTATGAATTTGCGTTGTTATTCTGCCTTAACATGAAGTAAGGCAGAATGACAACAATATAGGCAGGCCCCCACACATCACATGGCTTACAGTACTGTAAGTCGCATGCTTTAGCCAGACGGGAAGGAAGTGAGTCATACAAGCAGATACTTTCACTTTCTCCTTTGCAGAGGAAGAGAGAGGAAGCATTTTGTGTAAGAGAGGAGAGTTTGTGTTAACAAGTTTCTTTCTTGAGCAAATTCCAAAAACCTAAAAGCTTTTTTAAAAGCTAATTCTTAAGGTTTTTTTGTACTGTTTTGTCAGTTCTTTTTGGGGACCCGATTTATTTGTTTTATAAGTTTTGTTGTGTGTGTGTGTGTGTGTGTGTGTGCCTGTGTTGTGTGAGTGTGTGTGAAGTCGTTTGTCGCGTCTGAGAGGGAAGGAGTGTTTTTTGTGCGATGGACCAGGGACAGAATGTGGCCCATGGCCGGAAGAGAGTGTGCATGCATGGGGGTCATAGCCAAGTGACATTGGACTGCTCCAGACTCTTTGGTCCTGCCCCCCCCTCCGGAAGCAGTATCACCACCAGTGCCACCACCACGTCCACCAGGTCTGCCACCACGACCACCAGTAGCAGCTGCAGGAGCTCCAACAGCACCACCTCCACAGCAGCAGGTGGAGCCCCAGGTGCGTGACCATGCTGCTGGCACTGCATCTGCCCCTCCTGTGCCTGGTCCCCCCGCAGCTCCTCAATTTGGCAGTTTTTCAACTGTGTCGGGGGGGACAGCAACCTTATGGTGTTTCTGCTTTGTGGTGTGCAGGTGCACCATGGCCCCCAGGGGACACATCTGGGGGCCAGCACACACACATATGTTGAACCACCACAAGGTGAAGTGGCAGGCTGCCACCAAATGGGCCAGACCTCCACCTGAGGCCCTTCTGTGGCAGTGGCAGAGGGTGCTGCTGTTGTGCATTGCCACAGCAGGAGGAGGGCCACAGCAGCAGCTGCTCCAGCACCACCACCAATCTCACCACCACCACTACCTGGTGCCCCCCCCACCAGTAGACCCCACAATGCCTGCAACTCAGGCAGACATAGCACTTTTGTGGGCCACAGTGGAAGAAAATAATGAACGGGTGAGTGCTTTCCAGCAGCAGGTGGAGCAGATAGAGCAACACCAGTTACAGATTGTGCCGATGCTCCATCTGCAGCTGCAACATCAGGGGATCTCCCATTAGCTTTTTTTTCAGCACACCTCCCCCCACCACTGAAGTGTTTTATCTTTTGTTTATGTTTAATATCAGACAGAGGGAAGTCCCCAGTATTAGTTTAAAGGGAAGCAGTCAGCAACAAGAGGTCCCGCTCCCTGCAAGGCTTACCCTCTGGTTAAGCCTTTTAAGTATGTTGCATCATTTTTCTCGCACTGCAACATACTTTATTTTAATAAAGAAAAGTCAGCGACCCGGAAGTATGGTGGATGCTATGGGGGCTCCATTATGTGTAAAGGTGACATGGTGATGCACCAGTGCGTCGCCGCTGCACTTTTACACATAATGGAGCCCCCATAGTGTCTGCCACAATTCTGGGTAGCTGACTTTTCTTTATTAAAATAAAGTATGTTGCAGCGCAAGAAAAATGCCGCAACATACTTAAAAGGTTTAACCAGAGGGTAAGCTTTGCAGGGGACAGGAGCTCCTATTGCTGACTGCTTCCCTTTAAATATATACATACACATACAGGCATACATGCTCCTTATTGCCCTGTTATTATAATCCAGTGCTTCAGTAATGTTTACTTTCTGTTGTGGAGTGGTTGTGGAAAAGCAGGTGTAAGCAGGGCAAGTATAATGTGCTAAACTGCATGTGTGCAGTCAGTGTTGTTTCCTGTGTGTTTGTGTGTCATGTCAGACATTGTCCAACTTCTTGCAAACATATATATGCTGACTTGTTGCAGTGTTTATGGTATAAAGAATACAGATAAGAATATATAATGTATATTTTATTGTCACCATCATCATCAGTGGACTAAGTGATATGATATTTTTTCAGAGGTGTCTGGCCAGAGTGTACCTTAATCACATACTGCACACATGACTTTTAGGAGACCATGGGCCAGATATTCAAAGCTTTGCACTGGGCAAAAACCATTTGCGCAGATTTAGCGCGGGATTAGGGCGGGTCTGCTGTATTCAAAAGGCCAAATAGCGTGGGCAAACTGCATTGGCGCCAGGCAAAATTATAATGTATGCAAGGGGCAAACTGACATGAATACAAGCGCAATGCTATATTCAGCGACTGGCGCCCTTCAGTGGACTGCTTGTGACCTAAGCGTGACCCCGTTGGGTGCACATTACTGCCCAGGAAAAGCTCATCTTAATCCTGGGCAAGCAGCCATGCGCCACTGTGCTTTGCGAGTGTTTGCGCAGGTTTAGCGGGTTTAGCACCACCCTAACAAATAAATATGACACATAGATAAAGCCAAACATAGAGGAAGCATTCTGCTAACTGATGGCATCACAATGATGCCATCATCTGCCACCAGTCCCAGTCATGCCAGGCAGTAGTGGTGACCCTGCCACCAGTGGACAGCACGGCAGTGTGGGCCATCAACACACACCTGTGGGACCGACTGCCGTACACAACAAAGATGCCAGCACACACATGCAGCACTGTGGGCATGGAGGATGTTGAGGGGAGCATGTATGGGTGGTGAGGCTGTGCTACAGACCAGGTGTGGCCACAAGGCTGGGACACATCATGCAGTGTACATGGGCCAGTATTGGGAATACCCCAACACCAGTGTGCATTTCAGATAATATATTCCCCCCCCCAGCCACATACCTCACAGCTGTACAACTGCCATAGTACACAAAGCCAGGAATGTACATGTCACTGTGAGCATCCATGCCACAGGTGCAGCATCTGTGGGTCACACAACAGCGTAACAGTAATGTCCAGTGTCAGTAAACATCCGCAGGTTGGGCCTCTCACTGTGTATAGTGCAGTCATCATCACTGCCCTACACACCATAGGCATTGCTGTGTCCACACACTACTGGCCCCCCCTTGCTACTGTAGTTGCTGCTGTGCACTGTAGCATGTCCTACAGTGTGACAGTTGCATACAGCACCACCACCACCTGTGCCTATGCTGTCCTGTTCCCTGGGGTACAATATGGTATGCTATGCTGTACTGTTTACATGTAGCCTATAGCTATCATTGTGCACTGCCAGACTGACCTACAGGTGGAGCTGCGGTTGGACCTGGTCAGCCCCTGTACTTCCAGACTGACCTACAGGTGGCTCTGTGGGACCCTGCAGTAACGCTGGGCAAACTGCATGCAAATCAGGATATAATGAGATGCTAATCCAGTTGTTTGCCCAGAGACTACCTAAGTAGGCTCATTTGCATGGCACTTTTGAATATGGCACATTTTAGCTCCGGGCAAATGTGTTTGCTCCGGGCTAACTGCTTAGCTCACGCTAATGTGTTAGCACAGCGCTAACGGTACGGGGAATATTATACAGTTTTGATCACTGTTCTTGCTCATCTGCTGCTTCCTGCAACTGTACTGAGTCCATGCATTTGCTGGCACAAACATTGGCCACGTAGTTCGTCTGTACCTGCCCTCACATTGCTGTGTACTGTGTTGTTGTTGTGGGTTGCACTTCCTGGATGCTTTATTCAGTGCTTTGTTATTCCAGGGCAATGTTTGCCCTGCACTCCCAGCCCAGTTTGCATGGCCTCATTACCATGCTATATTCGGAAGCTGTTTGCCCTGGGCTATTCCGTTTGAATATAGCTTGCTCTGTGCTCCGGGCTAAGTTTGCCCGCCGGGCAGTGCTAATTTTGCCCCAGGGCAAAGTTTTGAATATCTGGCCCCATGTGTTTTTTGTGCTATGATCTCCACAAAGTCATGTGTGCACTGTGAGTGACTGAGGTGCACAGTGACCCGATACCTCTGAAAAATATCATATTACTTACTCCGCTGGTGCTGATGGTACAAATAAAATATATGTCATATAGTCTTTCTTATCTTTATTCTTTACATACTGCAACAAGTCACACATATATATGTTTGCATGAAGCTGGACAATGTCTGCACACCCAGGAAAGAACACTGACGGCACACATGAAGTTCTAGCAACATACTGCACTGCTCAGTCCTTCTTTTGCAAAACACTTCACGAGTCCCGACACAAAGTAAACATTACTGAGGCTCCAGAAATAATTATTTTTTGAAATATACATTAAAACAGCAGTACAACAATCTGGTGAAAATGTTGACCTATACTTTTTATGCTATTTTACATTTGCCACTTTGCTTACCTCTGACTTGTATGATACCATTCTTTCGAGTATTTGCATCTGCTTTAGTACTTTTTTCATGTCTGAAATAATAAAAGGAGCACTCCTTTTAATATGATGCAGACCAGGTCTTCATCAGTATTTTCACTGTTTTTTTCCATCAGTTGTTTATATATTACTTTTGTTGTAAAATTAACAATTATGCAGCAGGCAGTGTTTTATGACCTCACAGAACAATATTTGTTCAAAAACAGCTGCAAACAGTGATGAAAACCTGGTCAGAGCCATATTAAAAGGCGTTCTCCTTTTATTTTTTCAGACATGAGAAAAAGTAGTAAAACAGATACAAATTGTGAAAAGAAGGGTATCATACAAGTCAGAAGGTAACTAGTGGCTGGCAATCTAAAATAGCATGAAAAGCATAGGTCAACATTTTCACCACATTGTTGCACTGCTGCTTTAATTTACAATTTAATTATGGCATTATGTGCTGTCAATCACAACACACAAAATGCAACTATCTTGTGTCCAGAAAATTCCCAAGTGCTGATGAAGTGAAGTGGGAACATTACACCATATGCAAAGTCCTCCAGAATTTATTGCGCAGTCACTCATGTGCGCAGTGTTCACACAGAACCCCCAGAATTTGTCTGCATCCCCAAAATGCAACTGTCTTGTGTCCAGAGAAGTAACGTACTGTGAAGATGATGTCATGACTATGATGCACAGTGTCTTGCCAAACTGTGTGAAGAAAGGATAACATGACATGAATCCATTCAGTGTTCTATCAGAAATGATGACCGTGACAGAGAACTGTTGCTGGTCCAAAGTGTGCTGCGATTCCTGTGAATGTATGCAATGCGATCACCTCAACCGGATGGAAGGGTGCCCTTTGTGTGTACACTAATAGTAGCCTTGGTGAGTTGATTATATATATATATATATATATATATATATATATTTTTTTCTAGGTGGGGGTTGGCATATATACTGTGTATATATATATATATATATATATATATATATATATATAATACACATGTACTCACTGTATTGTTTTGTATCACAGATCAGATACTGTTGGTGTGCACATTGCAGTGCTTGATGAGACATTTTGGCGTTGAAATTGGAAATGGAATACTCTCAAGCCAATGAAGGCAAGTATTTTTTTTTGAGGGGGGTGCATATTTGCAAGTAGGTCTCATTAATGGTTTATTATTTGGTTACTTCTTCACAGATTTCATCTGCATCTTTTTCCGGTCTGGTAATGAATGGTCATGGTCATCGATTGAAACAACTTCTACTTGTTGCATGTCTGCCCCAGCCCGGGGGGGGGCATGGTGTTGAAGAAGTTATTTGGATAAGGCAACTATGACACAACAAAGCATTTGGAAGTTTCCTAAAAAAAGAAATAAAGGACCTATTACAACTTGATTGCAGCAGTAAGGCATTATGTTTAATCCATAGCTGTTCCACCACAGGTATCTGGATTAATATGGATAGCAAGCTGTTCACTGCAATCATCACTCACAATTAATTTAGCAACAGGCTGTGTAACAAACACACTGTGTCACTGTTCCCACGTCACAACTCGTTACATTTTAAAACCATATCTTATAAAGTAACACGTCCAAGGTCCAACTTTTTCAACACTGTCATGGCTGCACAGCTGCAAATTTGGAATACAGTGCATTATATCTGTTGCAGAAATATTTTTTGTGACGTACATGTCACCTAGTTTATGATTCACCAGTCGGATTTGTTGCACTTTTATAAAACAAAAAGGAACAGATGAAATAAAATTGATATACTTACCAGTATGGATTGGAAATGGAGATCCCATAGCTTCCTGTAGACAGTACTGCTGCTGCCATTGATACAGACCTTCAGTGAAGGAGAGTTGTTTGCTGTTAACCTGTAAAAAAACAAATAAGTTGACCGTATGTGTTTGACCATTGCAGCTCAGAAAAGCAACACAAAACAAAACACACAGCTAAAGGAAGTTGAATAGCATGAAAAACATTAGTACACATACTCACTTTATAGTTTTAATAGTAAGAAGCCTTGTGCCTGTGGCTGATGGATGTGGTCTCCTGTTCAACTCCCTCTGCCTTGGCATGGTCAATGTAAAGGAAAAACATTGTCACAATGGCACTGGTAGTAGGTGGTGGTGGTCATAGCTGCAGCACATAATGACATTCCTTCTCACATCTTCCTGCATCCAGTGGTGGTGGCAGTGGTGAACAGCGGTCTTATGGTGTTGGTAGTCCAGGGGGACACACAGTCACATTCCCCATGGTGGCAGTGGTGAACAGCGGTCTTACGGTGGTGGTACTCCAGGGAAACACACAGTCACATTCCCTATGGTGGCAGTGGCGAATAGCGGTCTTATGGTGGTGGTAGTCTGGGGGCCAGGATATACTGTGCTCTGTGTTATAAATGTGGCGCTTAACACATGGAATTTGAGTCACTATGAGTGTGACAGTGATTTAACTTTATGAAAAAGAAAACATGTATCATACAAGACATGTGACAGCCTTTTAACCACTTAAGTTAAAACCTGCCAACATTAACCTCATCATCATTCATCATCATCCTCATAAAGAAAGCTGCCCTCGCAGTCTTCTATGTCTGAATTTTGATCACGGGGAAATTCTTTCTCCATTGTATTATCATCTAGATCAGTGGTAGGCTGCCTCATGCTGTCACTGCCACCAGTATGATCCCTTTCTTCAACATCAGCAAAACCATGAGTATGCCGGTGTACGAATACTGAGGTTGCAGTCTGAGCTGGTATGTGCCTCTCATTCATTTTTATGAATGTCAGCAAACTGACATTTGCAGGAGAGAGGCTTGTACGATGATCCTGCTGATTTTGACAGAGGAGAACTTTGGTTTCAGAGCAAGAAACAGCAGTCTAGAACTACAGATTTTTGAATGATAAATCACTTCTATCTCAGCAAGAGTCAGTACCTGTTTGGATTAAGCAAACAGATACTTTATTAGAAGAAGAGGGTCTCATTTAAGTAAAAAAAAGAACGTCACTGTGTGTTTCTCTGAGGAAGGGGGCTGTATCAGCTTAATTTACTGAGTCAGGAGCAGAGGGTGAGTCTAATTGGGGCGTGGCTTAGGAGCTTAGGAGTACAAAAGCAGGTGTCTCCAATTACAGCTTCCTGCTGTTTTTTGACAGAGAGAACTTTGGTTTCAGAGCAAAGCAGCAGTCTAGAACTACAGATTTTGTTTTACTGATTGCCCTCCTTCCCACCTCTACACACTCCACCCTCAGCCAGTTCTACTTTTATAGCCACTGGATTGACTGACAACAGGAACTTCCTGTTTGGCAGTAGGAAGGAAGGATCACTGAGACACATTAGTTTCATCAACCTTGAAGGAACCTAAAAATAACTCTTTCTCCCCGCTGCTGGGTCTGAATCCAACCACAGAAGAAGGAGACTACTGAATACTTCAGGAAGTTCCTGTCCCAGAACAGGAAAGGCGAGAGTTGTAAGGGCACATAGGCAGTAGGTAAATAGGTGTAAAAATGCATAGAGGGAGAGACAGTAAACATGCAAAGCAACAGGAGAGGGGACACAAAATAAGTCAAGATGAGAGTGGTGCAGTGCAATGGCTGTGGGGCAGCAGTGTTCTGGGAGACATTCTGGAGGCTGTGATGCTGCCCTATTTGCAGGCACCTCTCTGGTCTGAGGGAGGAGGTTGCCTGTCTCCAGGATGACCTGGCTAGGATTCTTGAAACCTCTTTCCCCACCCAGGGACCACCAGGGCCACCACCTTTACCTCTGAGGTTGCCAAGAAAGAGGAGCAGTTGGACCAAGGTGGGCTCAGGGAGGGAGAGGGTGGTGGAACAGAGGTGTGTCCCTCCAGCTGTACCTCTCCACAATTCATATGCTGTTCTGGCAAAGAGTGGTTCCTCTATGGAGGCACCTGCAGTGGAGACAAAGGAGGATGTTGGGAACCTCCACAAAGGAGACCCACAGGAGGGTGGCATGAGACCCCACAGAGGAAGGAAACAATTCCTGGTGGGGGACTTGATCATTAGGGGGTAGAAGTGGGGGAGGAAGGGGATAGGGAGGTAAGGTGCCTGCCTGGTGACACAACTCAGAGGGACAGTAAGCAAATCCTCAGGATCGTGGGGGCAGCTGCACGAGGGAGGGAGCTGGATGTCATTGTCCACCTAGGGACAAATGACCTGGCTGTGAATGGGATCAGAGTGGTGCAAGAGGAGTTTGTGAGTTGGGGAGGGGCCTTAGACAAGTAGCATGTACGGTAACCTTCTCAGAGGTGCTGCCTGTCTATGGCAAGGATGATAATAGGGTATTCTACACCATGGAATTCAATGAATGGTTGAAAAACTGGTGTGGAGCTTAGGTTTTGGCTTCATTGGGGACTGGGAGCCATCTGGAGGATCAGGCTTATAGGCGCGATGGTCTGCATCTGTCCAGGGGAACCAGGATCTAGGTGACAGGTTTAAATGCTTCATTGGCAAGCAATTAAACTAGCCAAGGAGACACTAAAAGGAGCAGGGAAATCCCAGCCTCCCCCCCCACAAAACACAATAGTTAGAGAGGTAAACACCAAGGTAGAGAAGTCAGTAGGAAGCAGGATGGGGTAAATGCAGAAAAAGGCAGTAAAGACAGGGATGGGGCTAAAAGGGGTAAGGCCATAAAAAATAAATGGAAGGCGATGAGTACCAATGCCTGCAGTCTGTGCAACAAGTTCTCTGAACTAGTGGCCTTGATGGAAGAGGGATGCCTGGATATTGTGGCAGTCACTGAAACATGGTACACAGAGAACCATGACTGGGATCTCAACATACCAGGATACACAGTCTACAGGAGGGACACGGTGGGTAAAAGAGGAGGAGCAGTAGCTCTCTATATAAGGGAAGGGATCAAAGCAACAGAACTAAGGAGTAAGCAGGAAGTTGATGAGTCACTATTGGTCACCCTGGAGACAGGAAATGGCACCACAATTCACATGGGGGTTGTGTACAGACCCCCAGCTCAGGGGGAGGAAATGGACAAGAAAATGATAGAAGGCATCCTAAAATGGCAGAAAAAGGGGAGATTCTGTTGATGGGGGACCTGAATATGCCAGATGTTAACTGGAGTACCTTTGCTGCAGGCACATCCAAGAGCAGGGTCATTCTTGATGCCCTACAGGGGTCATGCCACAGACAGCTAGTGTTGGAACCCACTCAAGAGGGAGCAATCTTAGACCTGGTACTCTCAAATGGGGAAGGAGAAAGGATCTCAGATTTAGAAGTAGGTAGCCATCTGGGAACAAGTGACCATCAAACAGTGTGGTTCACAATAAACACAGCCAAAGTCAAGCCATATAAAAACAAAGTACTGGACTTTAGGAAGGCTAACTTTGGGAAATGAGAGGTGCCTCAGGAAAGCACTAGCAAATGGGCAAGAAGGAGGGGTGGAGGAACAATGAGGAATAATCAAAACAGCCATCACAGAGGCAACAAGCCTTTGTGTGAAGCAAATCAACAAAATAAAACAAAGGAAAAAACCACTATGTTTCTCAAAAGAGGTGGTAGGGATGGTACAGGAGAAAATGATAGCATTCAGGAAATATAAGGAAACAAAGAAGGAGCAGGACAGAGAACTTTATCAGTTAAAGCAGAAGGAGGCAGGGAAGGTAGTCAGAATAGCAAAGGCACAAACTGAGGAAAAGATAGCCAACTCTATTAAGAAGAGGGATAAAACCTTTTATAGGTACATTAGGGAGCAAAGAAAGACCAAGGGAGGGATACAGAGACTTAATAAAGGTGAGGGAATGTGGGCAGAGGGTGACAGTGAAAAAGCAGGGTTACTGAATGAATATTTCTGCTCAGTATTCACAACAGAAGACATGGGGGAGATACCTAAACCAAACAAGAGAGAAACTTTGAATAGGGGGTTCGATACCAGTCCATTCACAGAAGAAAGGGTTTAGAAAGAACTCTTGAAACTGAGGGTGGACAAAGCAGTGGGGCCTGATGGGATTCACCCAAGAATTCTAAAAAAACTAAGGGTAGAACAAGTAACACCATTGACTACTCTCTTTAACAAACCATGGGAGTATGGGGTGGTACCTGAGGACTGGAGGAGAGCAAATGTGATTCCACTTCACAAAAGTGGGAGCAGGGCAGAGGCAGGAAACCACAGACCAGATAATTTGACTTCAGTGGTAGGGAAAATGATGGAATTACTTCTGAAGGAAAGAACTGTTGAGTACCTAGAGGCCAGTGGGGCACAGGACCAAAGGCAGCATGGTTTCACAGCAGGAAGGTCATGTCAGATGAACCTAATAGATTTCTTTGACTGGGTGACCAAAGTAGTAGACCAGGGAAGGGCTGTGGATATGGCCTACCTAGATTTTAGAAGGCATTTGACACTGTCTCACACAAAAGATTAATATACAAGTTAGCCAGCCTTGGAGTGGGTCCCAAGGTGGTAACCTGGATAAAAAAACTGGCTGGACAACAGGACGCAAAGGGTAATAGTAAGCGAGTCCACAGTGAAGAAAGGAGGGTAACTAGCGGGTACCACAGGTTTCGAATACTGTCCTCTTTAATGTCTTTTGTAGTGACATTGGAGAGCACCTGGAAGGAAAGGTATGTCTCTTTGCAGATGACACAAATATCTGCAACAGGGTTGATGCACAAGGTGGAGTGGAAAGGATGAAAAGGTTGGCAAGGTTGAAGGAATAGTCAAATATGTGGCAGCTCAGATTCAATGCTAAGAAGTGCAAGGTAATGCATCTGGGAAACAAAAACACAGGGGAAGAGTACACAATGCCGGGGGGGTTAATAACAACAACAAAAATCGAAAGAGACCTAGGAGTACTTATATCAGATGACCTAGAAGTGGGCAAGGAATGTGAGAAGGCAGTAAGGATGGCTGGGGGGATACTGGGATGCATAGGGAGAGGCATCAACAGTAGAAAACAAGAAGTTGTTATCCCTCTGTACAGACAGTTAGTGAGGCGCCATCAGAGTACTGTGTGCAATTCTGGAGACCCCATCTCCACAAAGACATAGACAAGTGGAGGCTGTTCAGAGGAGGTCAGCAAAATGGTGCAGGGTCTGCACCAGAAGACATACTGAGGATAGACTAAAAGCAGATTAATGTATACCCTTGAGGAAAGGAGGAGGGGACATGATAGAAACTTTCAAGTATCTCAAGGAATTAACAAAGTACAAGAGGTAGCATCTTCAGAAAAGAGATGTGCAAGAACAAGGGGGCACAATTTGAAGATAGAGGGGGGACAGCTCAGGGGTAATGTTAGAAAGTATTTTTTCACAGAGAGGGTTGTGGATGCATGGAACAGCCTTCCTGAGGAGGTTGTGGAGTCAGGAACAGTGGGAGAATTCAAGAATGCATGGTACAGGCATAAGGCAATTTTAGTGGGGGGTAGGAGGAAGTAAGCTGTTGATTAACTAGAATCTGCAGCTTATCCATCAGGTAGGGAAATGGGCAGACTAAGTGAGCCAAGCAGTCCTTATCTGCTGTCAAATTCTATGTTTCTATGTTTCTATGATGCCAAGTTATTGCACCTGCTGAGCCGAATACCCTCTCGACACTCACACTGGAGGGTGGGCATGTCAGGTACTTCAGTACCACTGCGGTCAGCTCTGGCCATTCACTGTCCTTTCCACTCCAGTATAAAAGTGGATCATCAGTGATTGACAGATGCCTGTTTTCAGACACATATGACTCAATCATTCGCTGTGCTGCTCTAAGTCCAGTGGTTGATGCATCATCCACTTCTCTGCAATCATTTATGTTACAAATCCCCACTTGGGACAAAGCCTCCCAAAGTGGACTAACATCAGTCGCTTTTGATGACAGACCACCTGGAACTGCAGTCCCCTTCCCCTTTCAGGATATGCTTGATATTACTCCTCCAGGTTCACCTTCAGCCTGATTATGCTGCTCAGGTTTCCTGACCTTGGCACGTGACTTCTGTGCCCCATGAACCAAGCGCTCCAGTTGCCCACTGACAGTTACCTGTTCAGGCCTGTCCTCCAGTACTGAGGCAATTCCACATTTGTGTCGTGGGTCCAGCATTGTTGCTATTGCAAAGTTGTCACTATGCTGAATGCTCAAGATGTGACGATTCTGGCTGAATACTGTCAGCATGTGTTTCTGCAACACACTGCTAGCACCGTCTCCGGCAACATCAAGGCTATGCTGTATATTCACCAATGCCTGCCTCAGCACCCACAGCAGTGAAATTGATTGGCTAATGGAAGCAGACTCACCACTCATTGCCTGTGTGGCATGTTCAAAAGGGCTCAAGATTGTTATTACAGAGTCCATGAGGCACCACTCTTCAGTCATCATAGACATAGAGGACCCATAACTATCACGGCTAGTGTGCATGACAAGATATTCTGAGATGGCTTTGTACTGTCCATACAACCTCTCTGCCATATATAAAGTGGAGTTCCCCTGGGTGACAACTTCCAGCTTCAAGCGCTACCGCGGGAGGCTGTTTCGGATTGACAACTGCTGAAGTTGGTCACGGGCCTTTGCTGAGCATGAAAAGTGGGAACAGATACAGCGTGCAGCTGTCAGCATTTCCTTCATATCAGGGTGCTACAGAAGTCCTGCACCACAAGATTTAAAACAGTGGCCATGCACAGAACCAGAAAAAGCCACCATTCATGATGCACTTCACTACTTTTAACCAATTGTCACTTACTATAAACCCAGTTCTCAGGGACAGGGGGTTCAGCCACTTGTCAGTTTCAGTCAGTACCAGGTCCAACTTGTTTTCACCAGTGTGTGAACAGGTCACATTGCATATAGCAATCATTGCAGGCTGTCGAATTCCTGGAAGATTGCTACCATGACACTCCCTCCACCTAACTACGCTGATTATTCACACTACCAACAACACAAACAACCCCCGGCACCTGCACTTAGTGTGCAGTTATACACAAATATAAACTCCCTGCTGTTTTGCCACTTGTCCACATATCCATACTTAAATGGATGAATAGAGAGGAGAAATGGTGAAGGGCATGACTTACTGAGTCGGACACAGTACGGTACAACTCGGGGACAGCACGTGTCAAAAAGTATGTCCTGGATGGGACTTTCCATTTTGGACAGGCAGGTGCAGCAAACTGCAGGAACCCAAAATTCTTCACAAATGAGAAGGCCAAAAGATCAATTGCCAGCATTTCAGCTACAGCAGTATTAAGTTCACGCGACACTGTATGATTGGGTGGGTAGTTCAGCTTATGCGCAAAAACACGTAACATGGGCTGACTTAAATGTATTACACGGGGTGTGATGAAAAATGGTTCTGCTCTGTGAATTGCAGGTTGTTGTAGAGTGTGGACACGTGATGAAGACGGTTGCACAGGTGATGACAAACCCAGAAATGCAGTTATTTTCCCAGATTTACCAACAGAGGTTGATGTACCACTTGCACTAGACATACTGCATTGACCACCACCACCACCACCAAAACTGCTACTCTCACCACCACTGAACAAGACTTCAAAATCATTCTGCTCTTCCACCTCATCATGCCTGTAGTAATCTTCTGCTGTTATTTCATCACTACTGCACACATTTAATTTTCTACTTGATGCTAGAGTCATAGAAGGGATAACATGCTCATTACGGTTGATGACGAGGATGAATGCCCCACTGTGGTACAAGTATTATCTGCCACCTTATGCTGGGTCCACAGTGCTATGTACCTATTCTTAAGATGTGTATGCTGTCCACCTGTGCCCAGATGGCTCCCCTTTTACTTTGACTCACACGCACCTGGCAAACCTAACAGATTGCAACTGACTCATCATTTGCATCTTCCACAAAAAAATCCCAAACAAGGGATTTTGATGCTCTAGTTTTAACATGTCCCTCCGATGCTGCTTATTGGCCTCTGTCTTTTTAAGCCATGAAGTGAGGGGTGTGCTACATGATTTTTCATGCAGGACACACTTGGCCTGCAACTGACCACCACGACTACCTATCATTATTACTGGGTCATCAACTGAAACTGGTATATCACAACTTTTTACGGGGATTCCAACAGACCCAGACACAGCCACCTTGAGTTTCTTTTCTCTGGTTTCCAACAGGGTCATTAACACCATCAACATATTCATCAACATCATCCACATCTTCTGCTTGGATGCTGGCATATGGACTGCATGTTTCAACCATAGCAACATCATCATCATCAGCACCACCATCACCCAAAATTTTTCACCACACTGTGAATCACTGCATGGCAAATGCATGACCTGAACCGTGGTGGAAGAAATTTCACTTTGTGTTATCACTGACATGATGATCAGAATCCTCATGTTCAGTTACTGAGATGTAGGGGAGTATGACATCATCTACACTGTCACTCACTGCCACTGCTTCACACTCCACTATATTTTTGGATGTGGTAAACTGGTCGAAGTGGAACTTGAGGCAGCAGCAGTACTCATACCACCACCAGCAACTGCACTAACACCACCAGTTGGGACAACATCATCTCCTCCAACTATGAGTGAAGCTACTGATTGTGCTGTAAAAAACATTGAAGGAGAAATACCTTTCCTCATATCAGCAATGCACTTCTGCAACTACGTACTACTACACCATGCACACAGACAATCTTCCACTGGCAGCAGTGCCATGGCGAAAACAGCTTTGCTTGCACATCTCTTTGTGGGCATTTTGGGAGATCAACAGGAATATTCTAAACAAATTTAGATTTTGGAACGTTCACTCTGTGTCGGGGCGTGGGGGGGGGGTGACTCTGGATATGAAGCCAAAAAACCAACTGTGGCTTCAACAACAGATACAGACGCAAAGTCACAACAAGTTCAACAACACCTTAACTAACCAGTGGTGTTCTCAAGTCACAAACAATCCATGCAATCTGGAAAAGAATATCTTTTGCTGGTGGAGGGGAGCACTGACTGCAGATTACGGCAGTGGAAAACCAAGAAAAGATACCACAATGGCAGTACAAAATCACACAGCTGCAGTGGATAGCAGGTTCACACTGCTGCATCTGCAGTTACACTGCGGCACAATAAAAGGCGTATTATTTGATGCCACGTCATGCACCGCACACACACTCACACAATTTGTATTCAAGTAATGCATAGCAAATTAAAAACTTCAGTAATATACAACTTATTTTAAACAACTTCACTGCTGCACCAGGTCCAGACCACAACACACACAATCAGCAAAAAAATGTCAACAATTACTGAAAATATTACTGTGTGTACATTAACACAGTCAGTTATACAAGAAAAATATAACCAAAAAACAAAGAACTCCCTATTTCCCCAACTTAAATCTACCTACACCAGATACGCCCCTTCCCCAAAGCACACTTCCACTGTCTCAGTACACAGACTGAATGTTGTATATTAACATTCAAAATCCACACACAAACAATAAACGCTCGATGATGTGAGCACAGGAGGGTTTCCTACAGTCGATGAACTAAAATTTCAGCAAAAAAAAAGACCTAAAAAGCTAACAGCTTTTAGAAGGTTTGAATCACACAGAACTCTCAGAGCAGACTGTCTCCTACAGCTTCCTACACACACTACCGCAAACTGAGGCTGTGCAGAACAATCTAGAGCCCATATGACCTGAAATGCCATGAATCATTGCAAAATTCATCTTTGGAGCTTAAAAACAAGGTGAAGTACATTGTTTTCAATGTACTTCACTTTAAAATTTGGTGGAGTAGTGGTTTGGGAAGGCAGAGTAATGAGAAGTCATTGTATTCAATGGACTTCACGTTACCCATTATAGCATAAAGTACTCACTTCATGTTGCAGAGCACTCTACAAATTAAGCCTTCACTCCATGAATCACTCCATGGAGTGAATTAGGCCGCTCTCATCTCTAGTAGCAGCACTGCATTTGGAGTTTTAGGGTGCGTACCTGTCTCAATCTGTGAAGCTGTTTTTCCCCAAGGGGCAGGAGACTGCATATATCTTATTCCTTTTTCTCCCAGGGTGGTGGTAGACAGGTGCCCCATTTAGGAGGAGGTGAATGGTTTAAAGGAGGGGAAGTGTAAGCACCCCTCTGGTGGATGCTTACTAAAGTGATCCTAGCTTTCCATTTTCCCATTTTTGGTATTGGGGCTGGCCCACCCACTGGTCAGGTGGGGCCAGTCCTGCCGGGTATTTAATGGGCATTTTTTTTCACTTAAAGGAGGAGGCCGGTGGGTGATGGAGAGATCAGAAACAGCCAGTTGGGCGGGGCACTAGACTGACCTACAGGTGGAGCTCGGTGCTGGACCTGGTCAGCCCCTGTACTTCCAGACTGACCTACAGGTGGCTCTGTGGGACCCTGCAGTAACGCTGGGCAAACTGCATGCAAATCAGGATATAATGAGATGCTAATCCAGTTGTTTGCCCAGAGACTACCTAAGTAGGCTCATTTGCATGGCACTTTTGAATATGGCACATTTTAGCTCCGGGCAAATGTGTTTGCTCCGGGCTAACTGCTTAGCTCCACGCTAATGTGTTAGCACAGCGCTAACGGTACGGGGAATATTATACAGTTTTGATCACTGTTCTTGCTCATCTGCTGCTTCCTGCAACTGTACTGAGTCCATGCATTTGCTGGCACAAACATTGGCCACGTAGTTCGTCTGTACCTGCCCTCACATTGCTGTGTACTGTGTTGTTGTTGTGGTTGCACTTCCTGGATGCTTTATTCAGTGCTTTGTTATTCCAGGGCAATGTTTGCCCTGCACTCAGCCCAGTTTGCATGGCCTCATTACCATGCTATATTCGGAGCTGTTTGCCCTGGGCTATTCCGTTTGAATATAGCTTGCTCTGTGCTCCGGGCTAAGTTTGCCCGCCGGGCAGTGCTAATTTTGCCCCAGGGCAAAGTTTTGAATATCTGGCCCCATGTGTTTTTTGTGCTATGATCTCCACAAAGTCATGTGTGCACTGTGAGTGACTGAGGTGCACAGTGACCCGATACCTCTGAAAAAATATCATATTACTTACTCCGCTGGTGCTGATGGTACAAATAAAATATATGTCATATAGTCTTTCTTATCTTTATTCTTTACATACTGCAACAAGTCACACCATATATATGTTTGCATGAAGCTGGACAATGTCTGCACACCCAGGAAAGAACACTGACGGCACACATGAAGTTTAGCACAACATACTTGCACTGCTCAGTCCTTCTTTTTGCAAAACACTTCACGAGTCCCGACACAAAGTAAACATTACTGAGGCTCCAGAAATAATTATTTTTTGAAATATACATTAAAGCAGCAGTACAACAATCTGGTGAAAATGTTGACCTATACTTTTTTATGCTATTTTACATTGCCACTTTACTTACCTCCTGACTTGTATGATACCATTCTTTCGAGTATTTGCATCTGCTTTAGTACTTTTTTCATGTCTGAAATAATAAAAGGAGCACTCCTTTTAATATGATGCAGACCAGGTCTTCATCAGTATTTTCACTGTTTTTTTCCATCAGTTGTTTATATATTACTTTTGTTGTAAAATTAACAATTATGCAGCAGGCAGTGTTTTATGACCTCACAGAACAATATTTGTTCAAAAACAGCTGCAAACAGTGATGAAAACCTGGTCAGAGCCATATTAAAAGGCGTTCTCCTTTTATTTTTTCAGACATGAGAAAAAGTAGTAAAACAGATACAAATTGTGAAAAGAAGGGTATCATACAAGTCAGAAGGTAACTAGTGGCTGGCAATCTAAAATAGCATGAAAAGCATAGGTCAACATTTTCACCACATTGTTGCACTGCTGCTTTAATTTGGTTAATTTATCATGGCATTATGTGCTGTCAATCACAACACACAAAATGCAACTATCTTGTGTCCAGAAAATTCCCAAGTGCTGATGAAGTGAAGTGGGAACATTACACCATATGCAAAGTCCTCCAGAATTTATTGCGCAGTCACTCATGTGCGCAGTGTTCACACAGAACCCCCAGAATTTGTCTGCATCCCCAAAATGCAACTGTCTTGTGTCCAGAGAAGTAACGTACTGTGAAGATGATGTCATGACTATGATGCACAGTGTCTTGCCAAACTGTGTGAAGAAAGGATAACATGACATGAATCCATTCAGTGTTCTATCAGAAATGATGACCGTGACAGAGAACTGTTGCTGGTCCAAAGTGTGCTGCGATTCCTGTGAATGTATGCAATGCGATCACCTCAACGGATGGAAGGGTGCCTTTTGTGTACTACTAATAGTAGCCTTATGAGGTTGATTATATATATATATATATATATATATATGTTTTTCTAGGTGGGGGTTGGCATATATACTGTGTATATATATATATATATATATATATATATATATATATACACATGTACTCACTGTATTGTTTTGTATCACAGATCAGATACTGTTAGTGCACATTGCAGTGTTTGATGAGACATTTTGGCGTTGAAATTGGAAATGGAATACTCTCAAGCCAATGAAGGCAAAGTATTTTTTGAGGGGTGCATATTTGCAAGTAGGTCTCATTAATGGTTTATTATTTAGTTACTTCTTCACAATTTCATCTGCATCTTTTCCGTCTGGTAATGAATGGTCATGGTCATCGATTGAAACAACTTCTACTTTTTGCATGTCTGCCCCAGCCCGGGGAGGGGCATGGTGTTGAAGAAGTTATTTGGATAAGGCAACTATGACACAACAAAGCATTTGGAAGTTTCCTTAAAAAAGAAATAAAGGACCTATTACAACTTGATTGCAGCAGTAAGGCATTATGTTTAATCCATAGCTGTTCCACCACAGGTATCTGGATTAATATGGATAGCAAGCTGTTCACTGCAATCATCACATCACAATTTAATTTAGCAACAGGCTGTGTAACAAACACACTGTGTCACTGTTCCCACGTCACAACTCGTTACATTTTAAAACCATATCTTATAAAGTAACACGTCCAAGGTCCAACTTTTTCAACACTGTCATGGCTGCACAGCTGCAAATTTGGAATACAGTGCATTATATCTGTTGCAGAAATATTTTTTGAGACGTACATGTCACCTAGTTTATGATTCACCAGTCGATTTGTTGCACTTTTATAAAACAAAAGGAACAGATGAAATAAAATTGATATACTTACCAGTATGGATTGAAATGGAGATCCCATAGCTTCCTGTAGACAGTACTGCTGCTGCCATTGATACAGACCTTCAGTGAAGGAGAGTTGTTTGCTGTTAACCTGTAAAAAAACAAATAAGTGACCGTATGTGTTTGACCATTGCAGCTCAGAAAAGCAACACAAAACAAAACACACAGCTAAAGGAAGTTGAATAGCATGAAAAACATTAGTACACATACTCACTTTATAGTTTTAATAGTAAGAAGCCTTGTGCCTGTGGCTGATGGATGTGGTCTCCTGTTCAACTCCCTCTGCCTTGGCATGGTCAATGTAAAGGAAAAACATTGTCACAATGGCACTGGTAGTAGGTGGTGGTGGTCATAGCTGCAGCACATAATGACATTCCTTCTCACATCTTCCTGCATCCAGTGGTGGTGGCAGTGGTGAACAGCGGTCTTATGGTGTTGGTAGTCCAGGGGGACACACAGTCACATTCCCCATGGTGGCAGTGGTGAACAGCGGTCTTACGGTGGTGGTACTCCAGGGAAACACACAGTCACATTCCCTATGGTGGCAGTGGCGAATAGCGGTCTTATGGTGGTGGTAGTCTGGGGGCCAGGATATACTGTGCTCTGTGTTATAAATGTGACGCAACACATGGAATTTGAGTCACTATGAGTGTGACAGTGATTTAACTTTATGAAAAAGAAAACATGTATCATACAAGACATGTGACAGCCTTTTAACCACTTAAGTTAAAACCTGCCAACATTAACCTCATCATCATTCATCATCATCCTCATAAAGAAAGCTGCCCTCGCAGTCTTCTATGTCTGAATTTTGATCACGGGAAATTCTTTCTCCATTGTAATATATCATCTAGATCAGTGGTAGGCTGCCTCATGCTGTCACTGCCACCAGTATGATCCTTTCTTCAACATCAGCAAAACCATGAGTATGCCGGTGTACAGAAATACTGAGGGTTGCAGTCTGAGCTGGTGCATGTGCCTCTCATTCATTTTATAGAATGTCAGCAAACTGACATTTGCAGGAGAGAGGCTTGTACGATGATCCTGCTGATTTTGACAGAGGAGAACTTTGGTTTCAGAGCAAGAAACAGCAGTCTAGAACTACAGATTTTTGAATGATAAATCACTTCTATCTCAGCAAGAGTCAGTACCTGTTTGGATTAAGCAAACAGATACTTTATTAGAAGAAGAGGGTCTCATTTAAGTAAAAAAAAGAACGTCACTGTGTGTTTCTCTGAGGAAGGGGGCTGTATCAGCTTAATTTACTGAGTCAGGAGCAGAGGGTTAGTCTAATTGGGGCGTGGCTTAGGAGCTTAGGAGTACAAAAGCAGGTGTCTCCAATTACAGCTTCCTGCTGTTTTTGACAGAGGAGAACTTTGGTTTCAGAGCAAGAAGCAGCAGTCTAGAACTACAGATTTTGTTTTACTGATTGCCCTCCTTCCCACCTCTACACACTCCCACCCTCAGCCAGTTCTACTTTTATAGCCACTGGATTTGACTGACAACAGGAACTTCCTGTTTGGCAGTAGGAAGGGAAGGATCACTGAGACACATTAGTTTCATCAACCTTGAAGGAACCTAAAAAATAACTCTTTCTCCCCCCCCCCCGCTGCTGGAGGTCTGAATCCAACCACAGAAGAAGGAGACTACTGAATACTTCAGGAAGTTCCTGTCCCAGAACAGGAAAGGCGAGAGTTGTAAGGGCACATAGGCAGTAGGTAAATAGGTGTAAAAATGCATAGAGGGAGGAGACAGTAAACATGCAAAGCAACAGGAGAGGGGACACAAAATAAGTCAAGATGAGAGTGGTGCAGTGCAATGGCTGTGGGGCAGCAGTGTTCTGGGAGACATTCTGGAGGCTGTGATGCTGCCCTATTTGCAGGCACCTCTCTGGTCTGAGGGAGGAGGTTGCCTGTCTCCAGGATGACCTGGCTAGGATTCTTGAAACCTCTTTCCCCACCCAGGGACCACCAGGGCCACCACCTTTACCTCTGAGGTTGCCAAGAAAGAGGAGCAGTTGGACCAAGGTGGGCTCAGGGAGGGAGAGGGTGGTGGAACAGAGGTGTGTCCCTCCAGCTGTACCTCTCCACAATTCATATGCTGTTCTGGCAAAAGAGTGGTTCCTCTATGGAGGCACCTGCAGGGAGACAAAGGAGGATGTTGGGAACCTCCACAAAGGAGACCCACAGGAGGGTGGCAAGGACCCCACAGAGGAAGGAAACAATTCCTGGTGGGGACTGATCATTAGGGGGTAAAGTGGGGAGGAAGGGATAGGGAGGTGCGTGCCTGCCTGGGTGACACAACTCAGAGGGACAGTAAGCAAATCCTCAGGATCGGGGCAGCTGCACGAGGGAGGGAGCTGGATGTCATTGTCCACCTAGGGACAAATGACCTGGCTGTGAATGGGATCAGAGTGGTGCAAGAGGAGTTTGTGAGTTGGGGAGGCCTTAGACAAGTAGCATGTACTGGTAACCTTCTCAGAGTCCTGCCCATGGCAAGGATGATAATAGGGTACTACACCATGGAATTCAATGAATGGTTAAAAACTGGTGTGGAGTCAGAGTTTTGGCTTCATTGGGGACTGGGAGCCATCTGGAGGATCAGGCTTATACTGGCGCGATGGTCTGCATCTGTCCAGGGGGGAACCAGGATCCTAGGTGACAGGTTTAAATGCTTCATTGGCAAGCAATTAAACTAGCCAAGGGGGGAGACACTAAAAAGGAGCAGGGAAATCCCGGCCTCCCCCCCCACAAAACACAATAGTTAGAGAGGTAAACACCAAGGTAGAGAAGTCAGTAGGAAGCAGGATGGGGTAAATGCAGAAAAAGGCAGTAAAGACAGGGATGGGGCTAAAAGGGGTAAGGCCATAAAAAATAAATGGAGCGATAGTACCAATGCCTGCAGTCTGTGCAACAAGTTCTCTGAACTAGGCCTTGATGGAAGAGGATGCCTGGATATTGTGGCAGTCACTGAAACATGGTACACAGAGAACCATGACTGGGATCTCCAACATACCAGGATACACAGTCTACAGGAGGGACACTGGGTAAAGAGGAGGAGCAGTAGCTCTCTATAAGGGAGGATCAAAGCAACAGAACTAAGGTAAGCAGGAAGTTGATGAGTCACTATTGGTCACCCTGGAGACAGGAAATGGCACCACAATTCACATGGGGTTGTGACAGACCCCAGCTCAGGGGAGGAAATGGACAAGAAAATGATAGAAGGCATCCTAAAATGGCAGAAAAAAGGAGATTCTGTTGATGGGGACCTGAATATGCCAGATGTTAACTGAGTACCTTTGCTGCAGGCATCCAAACAGGGTCATTCTTGATGCTCTAGGGGGTCATGCCACAGACAGCTAGTGTTGGAACCCACTCAAGAGGGAGCAATCTTAGACCTGGTACTCTCAAATGGGGAAGGAGAAAGGATCTCAGATTTAGAAGTAGGTAGCCATCTGGGAACAAGTGACCATCAAACAGTGTGGTTCACAATAAACACAGCCAAAGAGTCAAGCCATATAAAAACAAGAGTACTGGACTTTAGGAAGGCTAACTTTGGGAAAATGAGAGAGTGCCTCAGGAAAGCACTAGCAAATGGGCAAGAAGGAGGGGTGGAGGAACAATGAGGAATAATCAAAACAGCCATCACAGAGGCAACAAGCCTTTGTGTGAAGCAAATCAACAAAATAAAACAAAGGAAAAAACCACTATGTTTCTCAAAAGAGGTGGTAGGGATGGTACAGGAGAAAATGATAGCATTCAGGAAATATAAGGAAACAAAGAAGGAGCAGGACAGAGAACTTTATCAGTTAAAGCAGAAGGAGGCAGGAGAAGGTAGTCAGAATAGCAAAGGCACAAACTGAGGAAAAGATAGCCAACTCTATTAAGAAGAGGGATAAAACCTTTTATAGGTACATTAGGGAGCAAAGAAAGACCAAGGGAGGGATACAGAGACTTAATAAAGGTGAGGGAATGTGGGCAGAGGGTGACAGTGAAAAAGCAGGGTTACTGAATGAATATTTCTGCTCAGTATTCACAACAGAAGACATGGGGGAGATACCTAAACCAAACAAGAGAGAAACTTTGAATAGGGGTTCGATACCAGTCCATTCACAGAAGAAAGGTTTAGAAAGAACTCCCAGAAACTGAGGGTGGACAAAGCAGTGAGGGCCTGATAGGATTCACCCAAGAATTCTAAAAAAACCAAGGGTAGAACAAGTAACACCATTGACTACTCTCTTTAACAAACCATGGGAGTATGGGGTGGTACCTGAGGACTGGAGGAGAGCAAATGTGATTCCACTTCACAAAAGTGGGAGCAGGGCAGAGGCAGGAAACCACAGACCAGATAATTTGACTTCAGTGGTAGGGAAAATGAT
Organism: Neoceratodus forsteri; assembly: GCA_016271365.2. Lineage (NCBI taxonomy): Eukaryota > Metazoa > Chordata > Ceratodontiformes > Ceratodontidae > Neoceratodus > Neoceratodus forsteri. The sequence continues at coordinate 291,396,616 of CM028135.1, read as the reverse complement.
GGAATTACTTCTGAAGGAAAGAACTGTTGAGTACCTAGAGGCCAGTGGGGCACAGGACCAAAAGGCAGCATGGTTTCACAGCAGGAAGGTCATGTCAGATGAACCTAATAGATTTCTTTGACTGGGTGACCAAAGTAGTAGACCAGGGAAGGGCTGTGGATATGGCCTACCTAGATTTTAGAAGGCATTTGACACTGTCTCACACAAAAGATTAATATACAAGTTAGCCAGCCTTGGAGTGGGTCCCAAGGTGGTAACCTGGATAAAAAAACTGGCTGGACAACAGGACGCAAAGGGTAATAGTAAACGGAGTCCACAGTGAAGAAAGGAGGGTAACTAGCGGGGTACCACAGGTTTCGGTACTGTCCTCTTTAATGTCTTTGTAAGTGACATTGGAGAGCACCTGGAAGGAAAGGTATGTCTCTTTGCAGATGACACAAATATCTGCAACAGGGTTGATGCACAAGGTGGAGTGGAAAGGATGAAAAGGGACTTGGCAAGGTTGAAGGAATAGTCAAATATGTGGCAGCTCAGATTCAATGCTAAGAAGTGCAAGGTAATGCATCTGGGAAACAAAAACACAGGGGAAGAGTACACAATGGCGGGGGGGTTAATAACAACAACAAAAATCGAAAGAGACCTAGGAGTACTTATATCAGATGACCTAGAAGTGGGCAAGGAATGTGAGAAGGCAGTAAGGATGGCTGGGGGGATACTGGGATGCATAGGGAGAGGCATCAACAGTAGAAAACAAGAAGTTGTTATCCCTCTGTACAGACAGTTAGTGAGACGCCATCTGGAGTACTGTGTGCAATTCTGGAGACCCCATCTCCACAAAGACATAGACAGAGTGGAGGCTGTTCAGAGGAGGTCAACCAAAATGGTGCAGGGTCTGCACCAGAAGACATATGAGGATAGACTAAAGCAGCTTAATATATACCCTTGAGGAAAGGAGGAGGGGACATGATAGAAACTTTCAAGTATCTCAAGGAATTAACAAAGTACAAGAGGTAGCATCTTCCAGAAAAAGAGATGTGCAAGAACAAGGGGCACAATTTGAAGATAGAGGACAGCTCAGGGGTAATGTTAAGTATTTTTCACAGAGAGGGTTGTGGATCATGGAACAGCCTTCCTGAGGAGGTTGTGGAGTCAGGAACAGTGGGAGAATCAAAATGCATGGTACAGGCATAAAGGCAATTTAGTGGGGGAGGAAGTAAGCTGTTGATTAACTAGAATCTGCAGCTTATCCATCAGGTGAGAAAAAGGCAGACTAAGTGAGCCAAGCAGTCTTATCTGCTGTCAAATTCTATGTTTCTATGTTTCTATGATGCCAAGTTATTGCACCTGCTGAGCCGAATACCCTCTCGACACTCACACTGGAGGGTGGGCATGTCAGGTACTTCAGTACCACTGCGGTCAGCTCTGGCCATTCACTGTCCTTTCCACTCCAGTATAAAAGTGGATCATCAGTGATTGACAGATGCCTGTTTTCAGACACATATGACTCAATCATTCGCTGTGCTGCTCTAAGTCCAGTGGTTGATGCATCATCCACTTCTCTGCAATCATTTATGTTACAAATCCCTCATTGGGACAAAGCCTCCCAAAGTGGACTAACATCGTAGCTTTTGATGACAGACCACCTGGAACTGCAGTCCCCTTCCCCTTTCAGGATATGCTTGATATTACTCCTCCAGGTTCACCTTCAGCCTGATTATGCTGCTCAGGTTTCCTGACCTTGGCACGTGACTTCTGTGCCCCATGAACCAAGCGCTCCAGTTGCCCACTGACAGTTACCTGTTCAGGCCCTGTCCTCCAGTACTGAGGCAATTCCACATTTGTGTCGTGGGTCCAGCATTGTTGCTATTGCAAAGTTGTCACTATGCTGAATGCTCAAGATGTGGCGATTCTGGCTGAATACTATCAGCATGTGTTTCTACCTTACTGCTAGCACCGTCTCCAGCAACATCAAAGGCTATGCTGTATATTCACCAATGCCTGCCTCAGCACCCACAGCAGTGAAATTGATTGGCTAATGGAAGCAGACTCACCACTCATTGCCTGTGTGGCATGTTCAAAAAGGGCTCAAGATTGTTATTACAGAGTCCATGAGGCACCACTCTTCAGTCATCATAGACATAGAGGACCCATAACTATCACGGCTAGTATGCATGACAAGATATTCTGAGATGGCTTTGTACTGTCCATACAACCTCTCTGCCATATATAAAGTGGAGTTCCCCTGGGTGACAACTTCCAGCTTCAAGCGCTACTGCGGGAGGCTGTTTCGGATTGACAACTGCTGAAGTTGGTCACGGGCCTTTGCTGAGCATGAAAAGTGGGAACAGATACAGCGTGCAGCTGTCAGCATTTCCTTCATATCAGGGTGCTACAGAAAGTCCTGCACCACAAGATTTAAACAGTGGGCCATGCACAGAACCAGAAAAAAGCCACCATTCATGATGCACTTCACTACTTTTAACCAATTGTCACTTACTATAAACCCAGTTCTCAGGGACAGGGGGTTCAGCCACTTGTCAGTTTCAGTCAGTACCAGGTCCAACTTGTTTTCACCAGTGTGTGAACAGGTCACATTGCATATAGCAATCATTGCAGGCTGTCGAATTCCTGGAAGATTGCTACCATGACACTCCCTCCACCTAACTACGCTGATTATTCACACTACCAACAACACAAACAACCCCTGGCACCTGCACTTAGTGTGCAGTTATACACAAAATATAAACTCCCTGCTGTTTTGCCACTTGTCCACATATCCATACTTAAATGGATGAATAGAGAGGAGAAATGGTGAAGAGCATGACTTACTGAGTCGGACACAATGCAGGCACAACTCGGGACAGCACGTCAAAAAGTATGTCCTGGATGGGACTTTCCATTTGGACAGGCAGGTGCAGCAAACTGCAGGAACCCAAAATTCTTCACAAATGAGAAGGCCAAAAGATCAATTGCCAGCATTTCAGCTACAGCAGTATTAAGTTCACGCGACACTGTATGATTGGGTGGGTAGTTCAGCTTATCGCAAAAACACGTAACATGGGCTGACTTAAATGTATTACCAGGTGTGATGAAAAATGGTTCTGCTCTGTGAATTGCAGGTTGTTGTAGAGTGTGGACACGTGATGAAGACGGTTGCACAGGTGATGACAAACCCAGAAATGCAGTTATTTTCCCAGATTTACCAACAGAGGTTGATGTACCACTTGCACTAGACATACTGCATTGACCACCACCACCACCACCAAAACTGCTACTCTCACCACCACTGAACAAGACTTCAAAATCATTCTGCTCTTCCACCTCATCATGCCTGTAGTAATCTTCTGCTGTTATTTCATCACTACTGCACACATTTAATTTTCTACTTGATGCTAGAGTCATAGAAGGGGATAACATGCTCATTACGGTTGATGACGAGGATGAATGCCCCACTGTGGTACAAGTATTATCTGCCACCTTGTGCTGGGTCCACAGTGCTATGTACCTATTCTTAAGATGTGTATGCTGTCCACCTGTGCCCAGATGGCTCCCCTTTTTACTTTGACTCACACGCACCTGGCAAACCTAACAGATTGCAACTGACTCATCATTTGCATCTTCCACAAAAAAATCCCAAACAAGGGATTTTGATGCTCTAGTTTTAACATGTCCCTCCGATGCTGCTTAATGGCCTCTGTCTTTTAAGCTGATGAAGTGAGGGTGCTACATGATTTTCATGCAGGACACACTTGGCCTGCAACTGACCACCACGACTACCTATCATTATTACTGGGTCATCAACTGAAACTGGTATATCACAACTTTTTACGGGGATTCCAACAGACCCAGACACAGCCACCTTGAGTTTCTTTTTCTCTGGTTTCCAACAGGGGTCATTAACACCATCAACATATTCATCAACATCATCCACATCTTCTGCTTGGATGCTGGCATATGGACTGCATGTTTCAACCATAGCAACATCATCATCATCAGCACCACCATCACCCAAAATTTTTTCACCACACTGTGAATCACTGCATGGCAAATGCATGACCTGAACCGTGGTGGAAGAAATTTCACTTTGTGTGCTATCACTGACATGATGATCAGAATCCTCATGTTCAGTTACTGGGATGTTAGCGGGGAGTATGACATCATCTACACTGTCACTCACTGCCACTGCTTCACACTCCACTATATTTTTGGATGTGGTAAACTGGTCAGAAGTGGAACTTGAGGCAGCAGCAGTACTCATACCACCACCAGCAACTGCACTAACACCACCAGTTGGGACAACATCATCTCCTCCAACTATGAGTGAAGCTACTGATTGTGCTGTAAAAAACATTGAAGGAGAAATACCTTTCCTCATATCAGCAATGCACTTCTGCAACTACGTACTACTACCATGCACACAGACAATCTTACCACTGGCAGCAGTGCCATGGCGAGAAACAGCTTTGCTTGCACATCTCTTTGTGGGCATTTTGGGAGATCAACAGGAATATTCTAAACAAATTTAGATTTTGGAACGTTCACTCTGTGTCGGGCGTGAAGGTGACTCTGGATATGAAGCCAAAAACCAACTGTGGCTTCAACAACAGATACAGACGCAAAGTCACAACAAGTTCAACAACACCTTAATCTAACCAGTGGTGTTCTCAAGTCACAAACAATCCATACAATCTGGAAAAGAATATCTTTTGCTGGTGGAGGGGAGCACTGACTGCAGATTACGGCAGTGGAAAACCAAGAAAAGATACCACAATGGCAGTACAAAATCACACAGCTGCAGTGGATAGCAGGTTCACACTGCTGCATCTGCAGTTACACTGCGGCACAATAAAAGGCGTATTATTTGATGCCACGTCATGCACCGCACACACACTCACACAATTTGTATTCAAGTAATGCATAGCAAATTAAAAACTTCAGTAATATACAACTTATTTTAAACAACTTCACTGCTGCACCAGGTCCAGACCACAACACACACAATCAGCAAAAAAATGTCAACAATTACTGAAAATATTACTGTGTGTACATTAACACAGTCAGTTATACAAGAAAAATATAACCAAAAAACAAAGAACTCCCTATTTCCCCAACTTAAATCTACCTACACCAGATACGCCCCTTCCCCAAAGCACACTTCCACTGTCTCAGTACACAGACTGAATGTTGTATATTAACATTCAAAATCCACACACAAACAATAAACGCTCGATGATGTGAGCACAGGAGGGTTTCCTACAGTCGATGAACTAAAATTTCAGCAAAAAAAAAGACCTAAAAAGGCTTAACAGCTTTTAGAAGGTTTGAATCACACAGAACTCTCAGAGCAGACTGTCTCCTACAGCTTCCTACACACACTACCGCAAACTGAGGCTGTGCAGAACAATCTAGAGCCCATATGACCTGAAATGCCATGAATCATTGCAAAATTCATCTTTGGAGCTTAAAAACAAGGCGAAGTACATTGTTTTCAATGTACTTCACTTTAAAATTTGGTGGAGTAGTGGTTTGGGAAGGCAGAGTAATGAGAAGTCATTGTATTCAATGGACTTCACGTTACCCATTATAACGCAAAGTACTCCACTTCATGTTGCAGAGCACTCTACAAATTCGCCTTCACTCCGCGAATCACTCCATGGAGTGAATTGAGGCCACTTCCCCCATCTCTAGTAGCAGCACTGCATTTGGAGTTTTAGGGGTCTTGCGTACCTGTCTCAATCTGTGAAGCTGTTTTTTCCCCAAGGGGGCAGGAGACTGCATATATCTTATTCCTTTTTCTCCCAGGGTGGTGGTAGACAGGTGCCCCATTTAGGAGGAGGTGAATGGTTTAAAGGAGGGGAAGTGTAAGCACCCCTCTGGTGGATGCTTACTAAAGTGATCCTAGCTTTCCATTTTCCCATTTTTGGTATTGAGGCTGGCCCACCCACTGGTCAGGTGGGGCCAGTCCTGCCGGGGTATTTAATGGGCATTTTTTTTTCACTTAAAGGAGGAGGCCGGTGGGTGATGGAGAGATCAGAAACAGCCAGTTGGGCTGGGGCACCGGCATCAGCCCAGGCCCAGGTTTGGGGCCTTGGCGACTTGGCGTAGTAGGGGTGTGCGAAAAAGACTTCCACCGGCAGAATTTCTGCAAAACTTGGACTTTCGCTTCTGCGAAAGTTCAGAAATAATTTCATCAACTTTTGCAGAAATTCCTCCTTAAAATGGCAGAATAAATGTACAGACTGTGGGATAATGTATTACACTGCGGCAAAAAAATCTGCAGAACTGATCACTGTCAGTGGTCAGTTCTGAGGCTTTTTCTCCCCCCTGCAGTTTAATAGATTAACAGTACCCCCCCCCCACTCACCAATCACTGGTCCTATGTAATAAAAAAAAAACACCCTCTACTATCTTGGTGGTGTCTAGAGCCCCCCACCCGCTGATCACGGGACACATATTATATAAAAAAAAAATTGGCTTTCTGGTGTCTAGTGGTCCAACCCCATCCCCCATCTGCTGATCGTGGGTTCCATGTTAAATTAAAAAACATTCTGCTCCATGGTGATTAGTGGCCCACCCCCACCCACCGATCACAGGTCCCATCATGTTGAGTAAAAAAACAAAATCTGTGCCCTGGTGGCTACTGTTCTCCCCCACCACTGATCGTGTCCCCCAAAAGTTATAATTCTCTGGTGTCTAGCAGATCCCCCTCATATCCACGATCTCTCCTCAATAAAAATGAAAAGGCAATCCATCGCCTCCTTCCAATTTATTCCCTGGTGTCTAGAGGACCCCCCTCCCTATCCCCGATCCTCGGTAAAAGGAAAAGTAATCCCCATTCCATGGTGTCTAGTAGACCCCCACCCCAAAAGTTAGTCCGCCACCACCCCACTTCCCCCCCATCCCTGACCCCGAGCGGGTCACCGGTGCAGCCCTCCTCTCTCCTCCATGGCTGGTGGCCCACTGACCTGTAAAATGAATGGCGCTCATTCATTGACAGGTCAGTGGGCCACCAGCAGAAGGAGAAGAGAAGCTGAGTGGCCTGCTCTGGGTCAGGTTGAGGAGGTGGCAGTGTGGGCTGCTGAGGTGAGGTCCACTAGACAACACCAGGGAATTGGGATTACTTCTGTTTACCAAGGATCAGGATAGAGGGAGTCCACCAGACACCAGGGAATAAATGGAAGGAGGCAATGGACTGCCTTTTCTTTTATTAACCGGAGGATCATGGACGGAGGGTCCACTAGACACCAGGCAATTATAACTTTTGGGGAGGCATGATCAGTGGGTTGGGGGACCACTAGTCACCAGGGCACAATTTTTTTATTATTACTTTTAAACATGATGGGACCCATGATCGGTGGGTGGGGGTGGGACCACTAGCTACCTGGGATTTCTGGTTTTTTTTACTTTGGTCCCATAATCGGTGGGTGAGGGGTGCTAGACACCAGGATGTTTTCTGGAAGAGGAGGCCGACGATTAGCAGGGGAGGGGAGCTGCATTATGAAATAATACACCAAACTGTGGATGGAATAAATTTTGCAGTTTAGGTGAATTATTCTTCAAATCAGCCAAAAAGTCTGCGGAACTGGGTGAAAAGCCACGGAAGATCCAAGTTTCACCAATGGAGGAAGTCAGAAAAAGTTTGTGAAATTACCATAATTTCATGGAAGTTCCGCGAAAGTGGAATTCGCAACTTTCACCCAAGGCTATGGCGTAGTAAATCCACTCAGAGGGGAGTAGTGTGGCCCAGAGATCTGTGGTGTGTCTGGGAGTGAGCCCGTCGGTTGGGAGCCACAGCCTGGGGAGGAGAATGGAGCCCACCTGCGTGCACCATGGCACTGGGGTGGGAATCTGGGCTAGTTAACATAGAAACATAGAATTTGATGGCAGATAAGGACCACTTGGCCCACCCAGTCTGCCCATTTCCCTACCTGATGGATAAGCTGAAGATTCTAGTTAATCAACAGCTTACTTCCTCCTGCCCTCCACTAGAATTGCCGTATGTCTGTCCCATGCATTCTTGAATTCTCCCACTGTTCCTGACTCCACAACCTCCTCAGGAAGGCTGTTCCATGCATCCACAACTCTCTGTGAAAATTACTTCTAACATTACCTCTGGAGCCGTCCCCTCTATCTTCAAATCTGCCCTTGTTCTTGCATCTCTTCTGAAAGATACTACACTCTTGTACCTTGTTAATTCCCTTGAGATACTTGAAAGTTTCTATCATGTCCCCCCTCTTCCTCCTTTCCTCAAGGGTATACATATTAAGCTGTTTTAGTCTCTCCTCGTATGTCTTCTGGTGCAGACCTTGCACCATTTTGGTTGCCCTCCTCTGAACAGCCTCCACTCTGTCTATGTCTTTGTGGAGATGGGGTCTCCAGAATTGCACACAGTACTCCAGATGGGGTCTCACTAACTGTCTGTAGTGAGGGATAACAACTTCCTGTTTTCTACTCCCTATGCATCCCAGTATCCCCCCAGCCATCCTTACTGCCTTCTCACATTGCTTGCCCACCTTTAAGTCATCTGATATAATTACTCCTACGTCTCTTTCGATTTTTGTTGTTGTTATTAACTCACCCCCCATTGTGTACTCTTCCCCTGGGTTTTTGTTTCCCAGATGCATTACCTTGCACTTCTTGGCATTGAATCTGAGCTGCCACGTATTTGACCATTCCTCCAGCCTTGCCAAGTCCCTTTTCATTCTTTCCACCCCACCTGAAGTGTTGGCCTGGTGTGAAGTCTGGAATGGAAGGGGTGGTGTTGTGGTGGCAGCCTGCATTGCGGGGATGGAGGTGGTGGCAGCCCACTTCCTCATACCTGTGTGGAACTCCTCTTTGGTGAAGACAGCCTGCAGGGAGAGACTGATTGGTGCCCGGTGTGTCTGTCAGATCACCCGTATCTATGTTATGTCGGGATGCTGGGGTGTCATAGGCCCTATGTTGCAGAATGGATGGAAAAAGAATGGGAAGTTCTGCAGCCTGTGTTTCTTGCCACAGCAAATGTGCGAGAGAGACAGCAGCAAGCCTTATGTCAAGCTGCTGTCTAGTGTAGGCTGAGAAGTAAGAGGTGTGACCAGCCTGTGTTGTGCTGCTGCCAAACAGTTTTGTTTCTGAGCCTCTTGGCTCTGCATGGCTCTGTGCCACAAAAGAGTTGTTTTCCCTGATCTAGCCTTGCCCCAGCTCCTGGGAGCCATGAATTCTGTTTGGCCTCAATAAATTAATTTGTTCTTGTTAAATTTTACTACAGTGTGGCCTCCTGGTGTTATTTTATGAACTGTGATGCTGCTTGCTGGTAACCATCTTGCCCCTGCATCTTGGGATTCCTTCTACCTGCACCCTGGTTTTGGCCATGCTCAGCAACTGCCTGTGAGACCCTGTGCTCTACGCCCAGGTATGTGCCAACTTTGATCAACATAGAAACATAGGCTTTGATGGCAGATAAGGACCGCTTGGCCCATTCGGTCTGCCCATTTCCTTACCTATTGGCAGGGCCCCTGGTGCTCTGCGGCAGAATTTTCTGATTTCTGTGGCAGGGCTTCTTGGTTTCTGCAGCAGCATTTTCTGATTTCTGCGGCATGATTTATTCATTACTCTGGCAGAACGCAGTCCTGTCATTGGTTAAATAGAATGTGATGTCATCAATGATATCATATGCTGATCATAGAGGAGGGGCTTCAGCATAAACAAGATGGGAAAGAAAGCCTGACACTATGAAAAAACAGTATATTTGAATAAAAATTCACCAAAAACAGTGAATTCTGCGGCACTATATACATTCTGTGGCATGATGCAAATTCTGCAGAAAATTCCGCAACTGCAGAATCTCAGAATTCCAGGGGCCTTGCCTACTGGATAAGCTGCAGATCCTAGTTAACCAACAGCCTACTTCCTCCTACCCCCCACCAGAATTGCCTTATGTCAGTCCCATGCATTCTTGAATTCTCCCGTTTTGACCCCACAACCTCCTCAGGAAGGCCGTTCCATGCATCCACCACCCTCTCTGTGATTAAATACTTCCCCGCGTTGCCCCTGAGCCGTTCTCCCTCTGTCTTCAAATTGTGCCCCCTTGTTCTTGCACTTCTCTTTTTCTGAAAGATACTACCCTCTTAGACTTTGTTGATTCCCTTGAGGTACTTGAAAGTTTCTATCATGTGCCCCTCTCCCTCCTTTCCTCGCGGGTATACATATTAAACTCTTTTAGTCTTTCTTCATATGGCTTCTGGTGCAGAACCTGCACCATTTTAGTTGCCCTCCTCTGGACTGCCTCCATCCCGTCTATGTCCTTGCAGAGATGGGGTGTCCAGAACTGCACGCAGTACTCCAGGTGGGGTCTCACCAACTGTCTGTACAGAGGGATAACAACTTCCTGCTTTCTACTGGTGATGCCTCTCCCTGTGCATCCCAGCATCCCACCATCCCTCCTTACTGCCTTCTCACATTGCTTGCCTACCTTTAGATCATCTGATATAACTACCCCAGGTCCCTTTCTATTTTGTTGTTGTTAGTACTCCCCCCCCATTGTGTAATCTTCCTCTGGGTTTTTGTTTCCCAGGTGCATTACTTTGCACTTCTTTGCATTGAATCTAAGCTGCCATACTTTTGACCATTCCTCCAACATTGCCAAATCCCTTTTTATCCTTTCCACCCTCACTGTGTATCAATCCTGTTGCAGATCTTTGTGTCATCAGCAAAGAGGCATACTTTTGCTTCCAGTCCCTCCGCATTGTCACTTATAAAGACATTTAAGGGGACCGGTCCCAGTACTGAACCCTGCGGTACCCCGCTAGTAACCCCCTTTCTTCAGAATGGACTCCATTTACTATTACCCTCTGTGTCCTGTTGTCCACCCAATTTTTTACCTAGGCTACCACCCTGGGACCAGCTCCCAGGCTGGCTCACTTGTTTATTAATGTTTTGTGTGGGGCTGTGTCAAATGCTTTGCTGAAGTCTAGCTAGGCCATGTCCACAGATCCTCCCTGGTCTACTACTTTGGTCACCCAGTCAAAGAAATCTATTAGACTCATCTGACATGACCTTCCCACTGTGAATCCATGCTGCCTTGAGTACTGTGCCCTGCTGACCTCTAGGTACCCAATAATTCTTTCTTTCAGAAGTGATTCCATCATTTTCCCTACCACCGAGGTGAAACTAACAGGTCTATAGTTGCCTCAGCCTTGCTCCTACTTTTGTAAAAGGGAATCACATCCACCCTCCTCCAGTCCTTAGGTACCACACCATTGTCCGATGATTTGTTAAAAAGGGTAGTCTGGCCCATCAGTGCAGCTGTTGGATTTCTGCTTGCGATGCCAGCGATCCTGGTTCGGGAACAGACGTGGGATGCTGGAGGGCCAGTCGGTTGGAGAAGGTTCAAGCATCAGATGACTGCTCACCTTCCCTCGGGGGAAAGCAGGGAGGCAACCTGGCTATTGCTGACTCCTGGCGGAGGCTGGGAGTATGGCAATGTGCTGGGTCCTAAATGACTAATGGGGTGTGGTGAATGTCGGCGTACACTTTGACATTAGTGGCATACCATGCCCCAAGGGAGTAGATGAGAAGCGAGTTCCGAGGTCGACCGGATGACGGTCACGGGATCTCACTGCTGTGAGACCCTGAGCAGTCCACGGAGCACCTCAGCAGCACTCAGGCCAAGAATGAGTGTGCTGGCCTCCCCTACCAGTGCCTTCCCCCTTGGAGGAGAAGGACCCATCCGGCGAAGGGTTACGCTGGGTTACCCAGGGAGGCTGCAATATGGGGTAATGGATGGCTGCATCAGGGCAGTGTAGCAGTGAAGGGCATAGGTAGGCCCAAAGGAGAGGCTGGCCCAGAGCTGGAGGAGCAAAAAAAAAAGGGTAGTCAGTGGTGTCACTAGTTCTCCACTTAGTTCTTTCAGAATTCGGGGGTGAATCCTGTCAGGCCCCATTGCTTTGTCCACCTTCATGTTTTAGGAGTCCTTTAAGGATCCTTTCTTCTGTGAATGGACTGGTATTGACCCCCCTATCCAGAATGCTTCTGTTGATGTTTTAGGTACCTTCCCCACCTCTTCTTTTGTGAATACTGAGCAGAAGTATTCATTCAGTATCTGTGCTTTTTCACTGTCACCCTCTGCCCATCCCCCTTCCCTTTATTAAGCCTCATTATCCCTCCCTTGGTCTTTCTTTGCTCCCAAATATATCTACAAAAGGTTTTATCCCCCTTCTTAACTGAGTAGGCTATCTTTTCCTTGGTTTGGGCCTTTGCTATTGTGACTGCCTTCCCTGCTGCTTTTGGATGTTGTTCTGCTGCTATGTGGTGCCCACTTCCCTTTAACCACCATGCCCCTAGACAGCGGAGAAAAGGTGGCTACACTTGATATTGAACACCAACATTTATCCTCTATAGTGGTTTTAAACCAAAGTGAGTGGCACAAATCTCTCTTACTGCAAAGTGAGAAACAGTAATTTAAGCTTGCTTCACAAGTGACAGGTACGGTAAAACGATTCATCGTGCACTCTTCACAGTAGTCAGCTGAGGAAAATTTATGTTTCTCTTGTCTTCCCAGTTGACAGGTATTTTAAGACTGAGAATAGACATCGGATATACTGTGTGGCCATCACAGTGGCCAGCTGAGGAAGATTCATTTCTCTCTTATCTTCACAAGTGATAGGTATGATAAAACTGGGAGTGGAAAATAGATATACAGTGCGACCATCACAGTGGCCATCTGAGGAAAAACGATTTCTCTCATGTCTTCACAGGTGACATCTGGGAGTGGACAATGAATGTACTGTGACATCATCACAATGGCCAACTGAGGAACATTTATTTCCCTCATGTTTTCACAGGTGACAACTGATAGTGGATAATGGATATACCATGCAACCATAACAGTGGTGGCTTCACTAAAGTCAAAATAATGTCATTTTCTCTTCATAGGTCTGCTGTCCTACTGTTTCCTCCATAAAGAGACAGTCCTTCTCCTCCACCTCCCGTGTCTGGAACCATATCATGCTAAAAGTGATAGTATGTATCGTTCCCTACAGTTTTTTTTCCTTTAACTTTTTTAATTTCCATTCCCAGTTACACATACTACACAGCATGGATTGGGCTCGAATCTAGATAATGTCAATCTTGTCTTCACAGGTCTCATCTCCTCCTCGTTTTGGAAGTGACAGCAGTAGAGGGTGTGGAGGAACTCAGTCCAGAGGGTGACTGACACAGCACAGCAGCAACACCACATACATAGCAGCATAAACATTTCTGCCAGCAGGATAAATAATAATACCACACTAGATTTTATCAAAAGTGCTGACTTTATTCAAATATAGCAGTGCAAGACAAAAGCAGTAACATCCCAAACAATGGGTCACCCACCCCACCCCAGCACTTCGCTCAATAAAGCTTCATCAAATGTGTGCCCAACCAGTGTTTCTGGCCACTTAAATAGTCATCTGGTTACATCATGATGGTGTCATCATTCACTTTCCAAGCATATCACAGAGTTCAAATAACTGGCATAACATCACAAATTTAGTGTTATATTTTTACACTGTATATGTTCAAGAATTTAAAAATATTATTCCAAAAGCATCCCACCCAAATGTAAAAATCTCATATCCACAAACTGAGCTCTAGGGAAAGTCAAACCTGATTGCCACAGTTAATAAATACAAATTACTATTTCTGCAACAGCAGTTTGTATAAGACATCTCACAGAGTTACCTTTAAGTGACAGTCCTAAATTGAGTTCAAGCATAAGTTCTGTATTACAAAATGTTTTAAAGTCCCAACTAGCAGCAACAAATATGGAGTCCATAAACCTGTGTGCTACAAAGCAAAGGCAGTTCCAAAGACCAAAAATATAAGGGGTATGAGTGTCGTGTATTACCACTCAGTGACACAAGACAGAATTGTTTTTATCATTCCTCTTACATGGCACCATAATACAGCCATGATCACCGACACCCCCCCCCACCCATTAACTCCATCCCCTACGGACAGAACCTCAGTATCAGAAGGAACTACTCCCATCTGCCAGACTTTGAAACACAATAAGCTGAACTGACAGTGAAACCTTTTGCGATATAGAAATTATGCTTGAACACAGTTATGGACTACCACTTAAATGTAACTCTATGAGATGTCTTATACAAATCTGGAAGGACTCAGTCCAAGAGGGTGACTGACACAATGCAGCAGCTGCACCATGTTTTAACAGCATAACTAATTTTTTATTCTGAAGACATTTTTGAGATGTGAGAGCAATGGCTATGAAGGGTGATACAGGGCTTACATCAAGCCCTACATCAAACCCATTTCTTGGCACAGTAGCACTAAACACCTTTGCCACAACTGTGCCTGATTTTAGTACACTGGGAACAGTCACAACAGTTTTCCCATTTTACGGCAGTGTGCATCAAATATTTGGCACAAGCCCTATGAAAAGGGTACCTGGGATTGACACAAGCTAGACCAGCAAAAAGCTGATCTAACTTGCGGCAATCAGCTCATGGTATAGAACATCCTGATTGCTGGCCTGTTGAATGCCCCAAGCTCTGTGTGCCATGTGTTCAATGCACCCAGGGCTTGTGGCATTCACAAGCATTTTAAAATCCAGCCCAATATCAATAAGTGGGAATTTTATATATTGTGTATGTTCATTTATGAGTACTAAAGTTATTAACAAGAGGGTGACTGCCACAGAACAGCATCAATACCACATACATAAAAATTCTGGTTCTAGAGACAATGTGGGAATGTAGAATTTAATAAAAGTGTGCATTTAAAGTGCAATAAAGTGATTAATAAGACCGACACCTCCTACTCAGTCCAGGACAGCAGATGACACAGCGCAGCACAGCAGCAGCACCACATACATAGCAGCATATACAATGTTGGTTCAGGAGACAATGTTGGGAAGTGAGAATGTTGCATATTGTGCTTGTGTGTTTATGTGCACCAGCATGATTTACAAGAGGGACTGTGTAAGAAAAAATTGCTCACCTTAGTAATTGTGTTTCTTCTAATGGAGTCTTGCTGTATTCTGACATTATGCAATTAGCCCCAGCACTTGAACTGCTCCGGAGAGGAAAGAGTTAACTCTATGTCAGAGCATAGAACGTTGAGCTCAAGCTTGGTTCAAACCTCTGTCTGCTGCACTTTCAAGTGTAACCATCAGATTCTTATGAGCTAATACTAACTAACTATACCTTCTAGGTGGAAATTGTAAATTAACTAGCCAAAAGGCAGACAAATGTTTTTGGGTACCAAAAGACTCAAGTCGAGAACTCCAAAATGAAAACTAGGTAGTGAACAACATAACTATAAAAAACAACATAAACATAACCCACTCCCCCTCTCTATACAGGGGGAATGCTAAGTGCACCCCTGAGGTGCAGCACTGTACCTGCCAGCCACTTCCCAAAAAACAGGTTCTGAGAGGGGAGGCAGGGAGGAGGTCAGAATACAGCAAGACTCCATTAGAAGAAACACAATTACTAAGATGAGTAATTATTTTTTTCAAACAACATGAAGTCTTGCTGTATTCTGACATTATGCAGACTACCAAGCAGTACCTCCATGGAGGAGGGACCAAACCTATTTTGGGAATAGGCTCTGCAGTACTGCTGTACCAAACCTAGCATCACTCCTAGCCTCGATATCCAGGGAGTAATGCTTGGTGAATGCATGGATCGTTTTCCAGGTGGCTGCTTTGCATATTTCTAATAATGGTATATCTTTGGCAGCAGCCAGAGAAGCAGCTGTACCTCTAGTCGAATGAGCCCTCAGGCCTGAAGGGTGTATTTTGCCTAGCTTCTTATAGCAGAACTGTATACAAGAGACAATCCACCTGGCAATAGTCCTCTTAGTAGCAGGGTTGCCCTTTCCCGCTTCATCATAAGTGAGAAACAACTGAGGACAATCAAACCTAGGTGCCTTAGTGCGCTCAGTGTAGTAACTAAGTGCCCTCTTAACATCCAAGCTGTGTAACCTTCTCTGTCCTGAAGAAGAATGATCAGTGAAGAAGACAGGAAGAGACATGGACTGGTTCAGATGAAAATCTGAAACCACTTTGGGTAAGAACCTCCTGTTAGTTCTAAGGACCATCTTATCTCTATGGAATGAAATAAAATCAGGCTCCACTGACAGAGCTTGTAATTCACTGATATGCCTGGCAGAGGTAATAGCTACCAGGAACACAGCTTTCCAAGTCAAGTACTTAACTTCTGCTGATGCCAAAGGCTCAAAAGGGGGTTGCATAAGCTGAGCAATGCAAACATTAAGATCCCAAGCAGGAGTAGGATCCTTAAAAGGAGGATTGGTGTGGGGCAATCTTTTAAAGAATGTGCAGAAAACAGGATGAGATGCCAGTGAGGAAGCCTGTCCCACTGACAGAAATGCAAAAACAGCTGCCAAGTGTACTTTCAGGGTAAATGTTCTGAGGCCTAAGCCATTAAGATGAACCATGAAATCCAGAACTGTAGCCAAATCAGCAGTATCTGGAGGTATCTGCTTATTGGAACACCAAATGTTGAATCTTTTCCATTTGGAATTATAAGTTTTTCTGGTGGCAGGATTTAGAGAGGCTTTGAGAATATCCAGAACCCCCTGAGACAGATACAGACTTGCATATTCTAACTCTTCAAGAGCCACTCTTAGAGGTCGAGAGACTGAAGGTTGGGGTACCAAATCCTCCCCTGAGAGGAGGTTAACAGACTGTGATTCTTGGGAAGACAAGGGGAAGATGGACTGCTAGGGACAGCAATAGAGGGTACAACGGCTGATATGAAGTAGAGACTCCTGAGGGAACCACACTCCCTGTGCTGTGAGAACTCCCAAGTGAGCTCCCCACCCCAGGAGAGAAGTATCTGTGGTTAGTACCACAGAATGAGTCTGGGTGATGAATGGGACTCCTTGTCTGAGGTTGTCCTGATCCAACCACCATTGGAGAGCCTGGATTAGAGTCTGAGTCATTGGAATCAGTTTGGTTAAAGGATCTTTCTTCTGAGACCAAAAAGCGCTCAAGTGGAACTGGATGTCCCTCATCTGAAATCTGGTCCCTTGTACCACTGCAGTGGAAGCTGCCATGTGGCCTGGGAGTTGAAAAAAATGACTTGCTGGTTGAGACACCAGAAGTTGAAAAGAAGAAGCCGGGTCTGTAAGGGTCTTTACCCTTGCCAGAGGAAGAAAAGCTCTTGCTTGGATAGTGTCCAACTCTACCCCCATGAAGGTCAGAAGTTGCACTGGTTCGAGAACTGACTTTGGAAGATTGAGGAGGAATCCCAGAGAAGTAAGAAATTGCTGGGTCACTTTCAGATTTGACTTGACTTGGTCTGGAGACTGCCCCACAATGAGCCAGTCATCCAGGTATGGAAATATGGAAATGTTTTGTCTCCTTAGAAAGGCCACTACTACTGCTAGGCATTTTGTGAACACCCTTGGTGCTGATGTTAGTCCGAAGGGCATTGCTCTGAACTGATAATGGCCTGAATGCAGTTCGAACCTGAGGTACTTCCTGTGGGACCACCTGATGGGAATGTGAAAATAGGCATCCTTGAGGTCCAGGGAGGCTAACCAATCCCCTGGCCTCAGAGAGGGAAGAATTATTCCGAGTCACCATTTTGAATTTTGGCTTGACTAGGTGCTCGTTTAAGTATCTTAGATCTAGGATGGGCTGCCACTCCCCTGTCTTTTTTGGGGTAAGGAAGTATCTGGAGTATAGACCCTTGCCCCTGTGTGTAGTAGGAACTCTCTCTATGGCTCTGAGAGCCAGCAGAGAGGAAACCTCTGCCTCGAGGGCAATGGTTTCAGAGATGTTTGCAGGTGGAAAAGATCTGACCCTCAGCTTTGGAAATTTTTTGAAGCTGAGAGCCAGCCCCTGGCTTACTACCTCCAGGACCCACTTGTCTGAGGTAACAGACTTCCAGGCCTGGAAATAGTAAGCCAGCCTACCTCCTACTGGAAAGGGGGAGTCGACCCGGGCTGACACATCAATGTGTCTGCTTGGCAGGAGCCTTGGACTGAGAGGAGGATGCAGCCCTGCTCATCCCCCTTCTGCTTCTCTCTCTGAAGAACCCCCTCTGAGGAAAAGGAGAGGAGGCCTGTGCCTGGTAGAAAGGCCTGTGAAAAGGCTTGCCCCTGCCCCTAGATTGCTGCTTCTGAGGAGTTGCCTGCCTTTCCTTGACCTGTGCACTCCTGTAGGTGGTCCTGTACTCATCCATCTTTTTCATGTAATTCTCTGTCTGCTCCCCAAACAAAGAATTACCCACCACAGGGAAATCCATGGCCTTAGCCTGGGTGTCCTGTGAGAGGCTAGTACATCTGAGCCAAGCAAACCTCCTAAGAGAGACACAGATGTAGCCATGACTCGTGATGAAATATCATTAGAGTCCACAGCAGCATGAAACTGGACTTTGGATGCCTCAATCCCATGAGCAGCCACCTCCTCCAGCTCTTTGGCTAGCTGCGGGGGAAGCCTGTTTAGCCAGCTCCAGAACAGTATCCCACCTGGACTTCTGGTATCTGGCTGTGTAGGCCATATAGTTTGCCTGCCTGAGTCCCAAGGAAGATGCCAAGTACTGTTTCTTGGCCATAGCATCCACCTTCCTAGAGTCTTTATCTGGGGGTGTGAAGCCAAAGGTATATTAGCCTTGTCACAGGCTGCAGCCTGCATGACCCCAACATGGCTGCATTGTTGGAACAAGTATTCTGTACCTGAGCCTGACAGCATATACCTCCTGTCCATTCTCTTGTCAACAGGAGGTAATGAATTTGGTGTCTGAAGGACTTTTTGTGTCTGTTTCCCAAAAGATTTATGGAGGGAATAGACAACCTTTTGGACTCTGGGATGTCCATCATCTCTACATAGTCAGGCTCTTCTTGTTCCTCAACAGCTTCGACCAAAGGGAGCTGGAGGGTCTCTGCCACTTTTTTGTAAAACAAATAGTGGGAAGGGGACTCAGAAAGCCTAGGAGGGGAAACATTGGAAGGCCTGTCTGGGGAGATGCCCGGTTCAATGGACTCATCAAGGCCTTCCACACCATCATCATCATCATCATCATCATAATCATCGAACCCTTCTTCCCCTTCCAAATCCGGTTCATAGTAATCATCCGGAAAATATTCTAGAACCGGAGGAACTGACTGAACCGAGTGCCTACCAGGAGGCGCCAGATTGGCCGGAACCGAACAGAGCAATTCTACAATGCTAATCGCCCTGGCAATTTCTTTCGCAGTTGGACGTGATGGTTCTGGATCCGAACCGGCTGATTTCTTTTTTCTCTAAGATGGAACCGACCCCTCAGGATCGGCTCTCCTTTTGCCCGAGGAAGTATCACCCAGGTCAGTGGGCACTCCTTCAGATTCTGTCGGAACCGAACCTGGCTGGGCATCCGGATCAGTGGACTTCTCGGCCTCCTTTTCCCTGAGCCTACCCAATCTCTTGTCCAGGATGGCCTTCTGGAAATTCTTACATATTTGGCAGTCTGAATCGAGGTGGTCAAACCCCAGACAATACACACAGGTGGTGTGAGGGTCTGCCTTAGCAAAGGCATCCCCACACTCACTACAGTGCTGAAACCCAGTGGGCCCGGTTTTTCTTTTGGGTTTCTCAGACATAGCCATCCTATCCATTTACCCTTTAGCAGCTTTAAAGCCAGGCAAGACCCCCATTGGTTACCAACCGTGTTACGGGCTGTGTAAAAAAAAGTCTAAAATATGTTTTTTTGAAACCGATAGGGACCGGTCCCTCATACTAATACAAATAACCCAAGACTTTACAGAACAAAGAAAGAAAAAACAATCGGTTCCAGCCATACCAATTGAAGTTTTTACAATTTCCACACACAGAAAATAAACTAATGTCCATTACCTACAACACTTACTGTACCACAGACAGGGATCTGAACTGAAAAAACAATAAGATTTGCAATTTAAAACCGACATTTTACTGAAACCAATCCAACAAGCGAAGGAGATTTCTCCAGAGCGACTGTTCAGTTAGGCAGAGTAAAGAATCTGACGGTTACACTTGAAAGTGCAGCAGTCAGAAGTCTGAACCAAGCTCAAGCTCAACGTTCTATGCTCTGGCATAGAGTTAACTCTTTCCTCTCTGGAGCAGTTCAAGTGCTGGGGCTAACTGCATAATGTCAGAATACAGCAAAACTTCATGTTGTTTGAAGGACTCATTCCAAAGAGTAGGACTGACACAGTGTACTTCCACCACACTGCTTTATAACAAAAATAGTAGTGAAAGAAAGAAGAAGAGAGTGAAAGTACAATGACTGCACAATTAAGAATAAAATAAAACATTAAATCAGATTTTTTTTCATTTGTTGGAGGCAGAGTGTTGACAAAAACAGAACTGATAGTATAGAGAGAAGACTACCTGATGTACATCACTACACAGGAAGGGGACCAGATAGAAGATAAAAGAAAGATAGCAGCAATTACAGAAATTAGGATTCAGGATCAGTATAGGACAGTACAGGACAGTGTAAGAGATGAAGAAGGACTTTCATTTTTTTTCACTTTTTTTATTATGGCTTTAATGTCAACAAGACAAAACAAAGAGGTTAAATGGGAGACAACAGGATAGAGTTTAATTACAATGGCCTGGATAGGACCGAGGGTGCACTGCAGTGGAGCTCTGCCATTCCCTCAAAAAGCAAACATCTGCAGCATGTCTTGCATTGATGAAACTCAGCAACTGAGGTCCCTCACCTCGTCGTTGTGGAGTTTCACCACTTCTGCTTTAGTGGAAGACATCTGAGGAGGGGAGCTGCAATTGGAGTCCTAGCATAGAAGTCCAGCTGCAGGTCCCACTTCCCTGCTTGCACTCCTCAGGCAACAAGGCACCATGTTGCCTCTTCCTGAGGCACCCCCCATGGCACAGGAGGACCACTTAGGAGTCAAACGCAATGCACTGTCACTCTTCTCTGCAGCCGTGCAGTGCTCCTCCAACTGATGCCGGTACCCGGTGTTGAGATGCATATGCTGCCCACCAGTGCCCAAGTGGCAGTCCCTTACCTCAGTGAACAATGACTTGACATGTAGATTTCACTATGTTGTTGTCTTCTGGCACAGAATCCCCCCAAAAATCCACACCCGGGGACTTGTGCAATCTTTGACAGTGCTCCTCTTCATTAGACAGAAGCAGTGGTTCCATAGGAGGGTGGTGATCCCCTACACCATTCTCTGGTTCTGTTGATAGAGGCACTGACACATTGGGAACAACTGGGGGGTACTGGGGGCACCACCTTTGGTTGCTACTTCTGCTGCTAATGCATGTGGAAGAATTGCCTGATGAAGCACCTGCTGCTGCTGCTGCTGGAAGAGGCATACCTCTCAACCTTTTGTCCCCGAAATGTGGAACATTGCCTGTCAAAATGTGGAACAAATGGGCAAAATGTGGAACACTTAATCAAATCTTTACCTAAGAAGCTCAAAACACTGTTAAAATGTTGCATTTATGTTCAGAAAGTCTGTTATTAATTGAATTATTTATTTTTTCCATAATTTACTATGGATTTTTGCTTTAAAATGTTGACTTTAAATGTGGAACAAGTAATCACAGTGTGGAACAGGGAGCTTTTTTGAAGTAAAATGAGCAACGTTCCTCGTAATGTGGTACAATTGAGAGGTATGGCAAGAGGCTTCTTCCACCTTTCTCCACCAGCACTTGGATTTGCTTCTGCCGTAAATGCATTTTGCTGAAGATGCATGGGACGGTAGGTCCCATATGTCGAATGCATCTCTTGGTCCCTTGGTCTCTCCTCATTCCCACTCTTTGGGATGCTCTCCTCTGTTTCTAAACTCATTTTAAACTAACTAATCAAAAATATGGAAGAGTAAAAAAATATAGAGCAAGCACAAATAAAGTTAAAAAATAAGCCAGAAAAAAAACAACAAATCAAATTATTAAACACCAGATGGTATGAAAAGCACAAGTCATAAGAGAATACAGATAGGTAAGATAGCAAAGAATGTAGGAGTAACTACAGAAATATAAACTAATTTAAATTAAAAACACAACAAAAAATTCCTAACAAGATGCAGGTAAGATGTAGGTAAAAGGAAGAAAAGATTAAGCCATAAAAGGGTTGGCATTATCTCTTTTTAGCGTATGGTGGAACGCTGTTCCACATGGAAATCCATGCCTGGAACAGCATTGTTGTGCTGCATTGGGTACGTCACGGTGCAGCACAACAACATTGAAAGCATTCGCACATGCGCAATTGAGTGGCCCACCGCAACGCGATAAGCATGCGCGGCAGATACCAAGTGTTTTTGTTCATAGACTTGTTCTGGGATCATGTAGTACTGCTTATGGTTGCCCATAAACTATAAACGATTGTGTGAGCAACCATACAAACAAAACGTATGTGATCTCAAAGTTTCGTGGTAACGGACCTCTCAAGCTGCACTCTCGAGGTCTCTGGTTACCGTGGAAACCTCTCAATCATAACTGCCTTGTTGTGTATGCTTGCTCATACACAATCCTCTATGTTTTCACTTTGAAAAAGCAACAGATCTGCACCTTTCTTCTATCACTACAGAGTGCAAAAATGAAAGTGAAGCTCACTGTGTACATAGAGCTGTACCATGCAACCTGCAGGAGCTGGTGCACATGACCTAGAGGCACTTGTTTACCAGCAGCCTTTGTTTGATAAAACTTCGCCTTAAAAGCATTTAAAAGCAAAGTGGCAGGCTAAGTGAAACAGGAAAAATTTGCAGTAGAGGGCATAAATTCACAAAGTTTTCATGAAAGTGAAGTGGTTGACTTCAATGGGATGTCAATGGAACTTCACCTGCAAATTAAAGATTGCTACATCTCTACCCTTCCCCTCCTTCCATATACTTAAAAGTACTATGATTGAGGATGTCTCCTTCTTTAAGTACCTAAACGTCTGACGGGACCACCATATTGATTTTCTGATGTACGTAGATGCTATCAGCCTACAGCTCTGCCCCAAACTTGTTACGCTATACAGGAACAAAGCAAGTATCCTGCTTCTGACAGATTGCCTCCCAGAGGATTCTCCCTATTTTTGACTATGGTGACATTGTCTACAGTACCACTATCCAGTTCACCCATTTTTTTTTTTTTTGAAATTTGCTCTTTATTTCACGCCCCACGTCCGTCCTCAGCCTGGTCACGGACTCCGGGATCCCCAGTCACCGGACATTGCCGACTCCCCAGTCATCCCTGGCTTCCCCCCCAGAGAGTGGGGCCGTGGTTCCGACCCCCGGTATCAGACCGCGGAACTAGTAACTGGTCGGGGAATGGCTCCAGTGACCAATCAGGGCATCCCGGAGTAAAGCGTCATATAGACGCTGGGCGTGGTTTTTTTAACCCCATTAGCCCACTCCCCTGAGGCGGGGATGTGATGCAATGGCGGGCGTCTGCCCTGCCTCACTCCCTCCCCCAGACGTAAGCACGGCCGGCATGGGTGATCCCTAGCCTCCGCTAGGGTCCCTTCACGCCGACTGCTACCCCAGCCCTCCCGGAGAGGGAGAGCAGTCCGTGGGATGCTCGATCCTTCTCCCAGCCAACCCTCCGGCGACCTGGTCCATTTCGAACCCGGGTCGGCGGCGTTGCAAGCGTAAATCTAACCGCTGCACCGACGGGCCGGCTCTCCAGTTCACCCATGCCAAACTGGACCTCATCTTTCACTGCTTCTGTCATTTTGCCTTGGACTGCCCCACTCATACCCACCACTGCTCTCTTTACTCCTCCCTCTCCCTCCCTTCCCATGGTGCCAGGCACCTCGACCATTGTGCTTCCTTCGTATCCAAATTCTGGCTTGGCTCCCTCCCTTACTCCTTACCTTTCCTCTCTTCTCTCTCCCTGCCAACTTCTACCCCCTACATAACACTGTCTCCCATCCCCCCCCCCAAGAAATCTTCTGCTGGCCAAGCTGCCTTCTCATATTGCTTCCCTAGGCTCTGGCCTTCCCTTCCCATATCCATCTGATCTGCTTCTTCTCGCCTCCTTAAATGTCTTCTTCATGAGTTTACCACTCCCTCCTGCAACTGCCCATGACTCTGTTCTCAGCAGTTGGCCTCCACCCCCTGTCCATGGATTGCCCTAGTCCTTGCTCTGGGTGTCTGCCTGGCTATACCCAGTTCTAAGGCCAACTTCTCAACCCTTACACTCCAACCTTAGCACTTTGGTTTTTTTTTTCTTGTACCTTCCCTGTTCAGCATATTGCATGCACACATATTTGTTTGCATTAATTTTATTGCTGCAACTGTTATTTATTTTTATTATGTACCTTATTATATTTGTCCCCTCACCCCAACCCCCAGATGGCATCTGGAAATGAACTGTTGCCAGCTCAGTATGGCTTTGCTGGCAAAGCTTTTGAAATACATAAATAAATGACTAAATAAATAGAAAGAGATAGATAGACAGACAGACAGACAGACAGACAGACAGATACATGCATAAATAAAGCCCCAAATCCACTACAGTTACATCCTTTAGTCAGACAGGTCTGCTCCTTGCCCTTACCCTTCATTTAGCCTTTGAACCTGTTTTGCAAAGCATAAGAGACAATAGCAAAATAAAGGTAATGATAATAATAGGGGATTAAGAAAATAAAGTTAAATTGTTAAGCAGATGATGTATTGGTAATAACACTAAATCCTTCAGTTCACCCTTGACCTCACTGAATGAGAGCAAAAACTTTTTTCATGTTTCTGGTTTTGTTCTAAATAGGAAAAAAAATGGTTGCCATGCCTTTAATTAAATAATACCATGGTAATATGGACTGAATACTTGAAATTTCAATATGATCAGAAATAAAATATTTGGGTATAGTGCTATGTTTGTATAAGGAACAGAATTCCAGCAGGATCTGGGTAAATGGAGAAAGCTAAACATTGTGCTGTGGGAGTATACAGAGCTAATAAAATGATGATTATGCCCAGGCTGATATTTCAGATTCACTCTGTGTTGGGGTCATGGAAGAAGAAATGGTGTGAAAAAATAAAAAGGCATACTAAAACTGTCTGTGAAGAGGCGTCAAACCCAGGTTGACATGGGACACAATGTATATGCCAAGAATATTTGGAGGATCAGGGTGTCCTGATCCTTGGAATTGTTAGCCTGCCTGGTAAAATCTACTTGGGACTGGCCCTTTTCCAGAACATAGAGACTGAGGAGAGTACATATATGCAAGTTCTGATAGATAAAAATAAAACAAATTTTAATCTTTTGGGACTGTTGGCCCATCCTTTAATGACAGCAGTCATGAGAAATCACAATATAAAACAAATGGGGAATGCGATAAAAAGATAGTCAAATTTATTTGGACAGTTTGTGATAAGACTTGATATTCGTAAAGATCTGTTGAAAAAGAATCCAATATTACAATTAAAATCATAAAAAAATACTAATAGGAGATGGGAAGACTCAATAGATAATAGGAAATGTATAGTATTAGAAACTCTGACAATGAAGATGGTAACAGGGTTTGAATTGCAACTTCATAGAGTATAATTCAATACCAAGCTGCATTTGTGGCCTGGTAAAGGCCCACACTAGTTTAGAAAAAGATTTAGAGTGCCCCATACATAAAAAATAGGCCTAATGCTCAACTGCTTAAAATCACTAATAATTAGTTAATGTTCAATTATTCCTCAGTTTTGCTTTGGTTGATTTTTTTCACATGCAAATGAGTTAGTGGCTAACTCCTCCTAGATCAACCTACTGCTAACTAATTCTTAACAGTTTCAGCAGTTAGTCATTGACCTGTTTCCTAATTAAGAATTAACTAATCCCCATGAATTAAGTATTAGTTTGGCATTCATTAATTACTAGTTGAGCTTATATAATAAATAATTTACAATCAATACTCAACTTGCTGAGCATTAGCTGATAATAAAGGAATAATGCCCAACAGGGTGGGTGTTATGCTGGGATAACATCCCACCTCGGGTGGTTTGGCCCAAGGCCACCATCTGAGGGCGTCCAACACCCGAGAAGGGATGTTATCCCAGCATAACACCCATCCTGGAGGGCATTATTCCTATTATACAATGGCTCATGAGTGTAAACAAAATGATAAGATAAAAAAAAAAATTTTTAAAGTACATTTTTGGTGTTTATTTAATGCGTAGGTTTACTTTTTTTTTAAAATAGTGCTGATTCACTGTTTTGGCCAGTGGGTGGAGCTGCTAATGTGCATCACACTGTTATGTTGGAGCTGCTGTTTCTGTAGCTGTGCACTCTCCCAACAGTAACGTTTGCGTTTATTGCTTTCCATTTTTTTAATACAGTTTAATTGAGCAGTTTAATTATTTCCCTCTCTGTTTCCTGTTCTTTCGGTTGCTGTCTGAGACTGCAGTGACCTGCCCTCCCCACCCCCCGTGGTTTCTGCTCCCACTGTTTCTGCCATCCGACTGATGCCAGGAGGATGTGTTTAAAATGAAAGGACTGAACATCAGGACTTGGTATGGAGAAGGTTTTTATTCATTTTAGTTGAAAGTAAAATGACTGAAGAAATTTACTTCAAGAGCGAGTGTGTGAGCAAGAGCTGCATGGTGACAGTTTTAACAGGCATTTGCTCACTCACTCACTGGTCGCACTATGGTTTCTCTTACATTTTTTTTTATATAAGAGAAATATTTTGTGTGTGTGAGGTGGGGGGTCATTTAACAGTTGTTTTAAGATGAATATAAGAATATTTTGAGTCAGGGCTGAGCGGGGCGGAAACCGTCCATTTCAAGCAGAGCACAGATAGCTGATCATTGACGCTGCTCGCAGGGATGGCTACGGAGCATTTTTTTCTCAAACAATTGATGCGGTTGTGAGTCTGCAGGGACTAGGACTGGGATGTTATGATGGGATAACATCCTGGGTCCAGTCCCAGTCTGACCAATCAGGGATGAGAATTATATCTTGCCATTGTATATTAACTACACACCACATAGTAAGTACAGTTATTAGTTAAGAATAACCAATTCTTAACCAGCTCATTTGCGCAGTGCTGCTATAAACTGTCCAACTAGGAGTCCAGGTAACCTGCAGGAGCACATCCACCCCTCGCTGAAGGTGTCACATATCTGACGGAGACACCCTGAGGTACCCCTCAACCTCCCATGCCAGAAACTAGTCTCTGTTTGAGGTAGTGCCCCACCCTGCAGGTACAGCCTTTGGGGTAGGCCTGAGTATCAAACAGGAAACAGAGGTAAGTTCCAAATGACTATCTGAAATAAATTACATTTATGAAGGGAAAAGACTCCCTTACCTAACTGGAGTCACTTGTTAGTAGAAACATAGAAACTAAAACTGATGGCAGATAAGGACCGCTTGGTCTGCCCATTTTACCTACCTGTGATACCACAGTCCCTACTTGGTCTACGGCTTTACCCTCCCTTTCCTAACCAATAAGTTTCCCTTATAACTATCCTATGCGTTCTTGAATCGCGTTCGTTTTTGTCCCAACCGCCTCTGCTGGGATGCTTTTCCAGGTATTCACCACTTTCTGTAAAGAAGTACTTCCTCATATTTCCTCTGAATCTACCCCCATCCAGCATCACCCTTTTCTAGGCATCTTTTTTTCTGAAAAATACTTCCGTCTTGTACCCTATTTATACCTGTGAGGTATCTGAAAGTCCCCATCATATCCCCCCCTTTTCTCCATGGTGTACGTATTGAGGTCCTTTAGACTCTCCTCATAGGGCGTTTGATGCAGGCCCTGCACAATTTTAGTTGCCCTTCTCTGGACTGCCTCCAGTCTGTTTATGGACTTCTGGAGAACTGGACATAGTATTCTTGAGGTCTCACCAATGATTTATACTGTGGTACCACCACCTCCCTCTTTCTGCTGGTGAAACCCTTCCCTATGCACCCTAGAATCCCACAAGTAATTTAAATAGTAATTTTGTGGCCGGCCCGGTGGCACTGAGGGTTGAGGCACTGGACGCCATACCTCACACCATGCTGGTGACCCGGGTTCAGATGCGAGCCTTGGCTGTCAGGGGTCCACAGGGGAGGGATAGGATTGAGCATCTGGAGGACTGCTCTCCTATCCCTGGGGAGGGTTACAGGGTTCCACCACTCTGCAGTGGCCCCTGGTGATGACCAGGGGCACTGCTAGAGCTGGTGCAGCAAGGGGCGGAGTGCATCAGACATCGGCACACTGTCCCTGAAGCCACTGCATGCTCGCACTCCGAGAGGCTCAAGAAAAAGGGAAATGGCAGCTCTGACTGTGGCAGCTTGATGGCCGCTACTTCACCGGCCGATGATGCCTGGATGAAGGTGCGTGCGAGTATTGGATCCTAATGGCGTGGGGAACATGGGGGTCCCTCTCGACGGTACAGTTGCATATGCCAGCTGGGCACGTCCATTCTCTGGGGTCGGTGGTGAAGGTGGAGTGGTGGCTGGAGACAGCAGGTTGGTGGCTGCAGGAGGAAAAACACAAGTAAGATAATTAGTAATTTTGTAGTCACCTATTAGCATGTAGATTGGGTACATGCTCCAAATGTGCCACTAAAAATTTGATCAACTTTATGGTAACTACCAAGCAATCAACTGATAACTGCTGAGTAAATTGGGAGTGTGTTCCAAAAATGTTAATGAAGTGCCTTATAGTTATTCATGATACTCCTCCAGTGGAGTACCTTCTCAGTTGGCACACTCCTGCATTGTTCCAGAAAAGCACCTGTAGAGCGTTTTCCAAAAATGCTACTGAAGTGCCATGGAATTACAATAAATACACTTCAAATTGGGTACCTGTACTTAGAGGTTTCTTTGATTTTTTTTAGGGTTCAGGTTCAGTTCTGGTTCTACAAGGTAGGGTTCTAGTTTGGTTCAGTTCTAGCCCCTTCGTCCATGTTTCAGTTCTGGTTCAGTTCTTAAAAATGTCAGTTCTTAACCTTATTTAAAAACAATTCATAACATAGGTGATTTTGTAAAACAGAAAAAAAAACTAAACAATTTAAGAAGTCGCAGGCCCACAGGGCAGCATTTTGAAATGAACACCTAACCAGTACCACTGCAAACCACATGTTGACTTACCTTTTATACATTAATGAGATGACTAATTGACTAAGTGGAACAACATGTAAAAGCGAGCACATGAATATGAATCTAACTGCCACAATTAACAGCTTATTAAAGCAATAGAATTACAATTGACTGACTGGGGCAGTAAAGCGTTACACTGATTACTCCACAATTAAACTACTTGACCTTGTTAATATGCACTCAAGCTGAATGTAGCATACTGAATGTAGCATACTACTGTATAAATTAAAAAAAATTAAGAATTCGTTCTCCGACTTGTTAAGTGATCTAGCTCTCCACTTTCAGTCTTGCCAATGTGGCATTCAGTGAAATATGCCAAAATAAGCCAAAGTTTGTTTCTAGCACTAGTTGCTGATAAAGAACACCATTCCTACTGGGAAAGCCATATGAAATAATTTACTTTGAACAGAAGTATGTGTTTCACTTTAAAGTACTGCTACTGTTTGAAAATATGCCAAAACAGGTTGAAACACAGTGAAACACTTACTTTTTCACCCCCGCAAGTCACAGGAGCAGCAATTGTGTTGTGTTCACGGAGCATTCCAGAAAGGGTGATCACTTCAGGGGTGGGGGGGCAATCCGGAAGATGCATGCACTCACTGCTGTCACAGTGCTCACTTGAGATATTTCTTGGCATTTTTTGGGGCTGCATTCCGGTTCCTGATACATTCAGTACTTTGTTGCGTAACGGACATGGATCGTGGTCGCGTTTGTGGATGGATGCCTCCTTCCCGTATGCAGGACCTCAGGTATTTGACAACAGAGAAGGAGATTAATAAAACATTTACCAGCAGGGGAATTTGTTTATTTTTTTTGTCTAAAATAGGATAGGGGTAGTTTCATCATAGTCCACAGGTGGTGTAAAACTCAGGGGGTGTAAAAAATTAAATTGCACAGTTCTGCTTTTATCGGGTTTGCGTTCGGTTCAGGTTTAGTGCAGTGCCTAATTTCATGGTTCTTGTTTGGTTCAGTTCTGCATAAAAACATACAGTTTGGGTTCTGTTCACGTTCGCTTCACAGCAGAACCTGGGCTCTACCCACACTCTGCAAATGCAACTAAAATGCAATTTAAGTACCTTCTTGAGTAACTTCAATCTTTCAGTGTAAAATATCCTCAGAGTCATGCCACAATTGTAAATTAAAACTTCTGGAAGAGCCATGTGCCACAATGGGGTGGTGGGCCCCTCCTTATGTAGTGCCCTCCCAAAGAACTGAACTAGGCAAATCTGGTACTCAGAACATGCTATTCGTCCCGTGTCAGTTTCTCAGCCTCTGACTTGACTAGCCACACAAATCTGCAAGCAGAGCAGGACTAGGAAAGAGAATGAGGTGTGCATTTTAATTTTTTAAATAAGGGTTAGGGAGTCCTAGAAGCCATCATATAGGGGTATGCAAGTACCTTTTAATATCACTGGCAAATATTTTTGCACCCCAGGTACTCTGCTATTCATTACTTACTGTTCATATTCCTTTTCAAGCTGCCCCCCCAGTCAGCAGTATTGTGTCAAATACTGTTTCATCACATAATGACCCAGAACACCCCGGCTGAAATGCAACATTTCAGTGGGATCCATCTTCATATAATTTTACAGCTAGGAGTAGAAGCTCAGTACAGAACAAGACCACTTGCTCAGGGTCACACAGTGAGTCAGAGGCTGTGACTGGGCTTGAATGTGGATATCCTGCTTTACAGTTCAGAGACAAGATTATGATGGAAAGATGGCCCAACTAATAATCACAGTTCAACACTACACCCCCTCCCCTCCTTTTCTTAGGACATTTACATACTGGAGGTTGGGCTTTCTTCAATATGTATATCCTAGAGCAAAGGAGGGAGAGAGATGATATGATTGAAACACTCAAACACCTTAAGGGCATTAACAAGGTGAAAGAGTCTAGCATGTTTCATGTATAATAAAAATAGCAGAACAAGAGGACACAGCATGAGATTAGAGGGAGGCCGATTAAGGGGTAATGTGAGGACATTCTTTTTCACAGAAAGGGTGGTGGATGCATGGGATGACCTACTTCAGGAAGTGGTGGATATGAATACAGTGCAGGACTTCAAACAGGCATGGGATAGGCATAAGGGAGCAATACAGATAAGTAAAAATAGGCCATTGACAGAGCAAAGGCCGATGGCACATTCATAAGGTAATAAAAGAAATGGGCAGACTGGATGGGTCTTGCACTCCTTATCTGCCGTCAGCTTCTATGTTTCTATGTTTCTTCAGGAGGCCGCTGGTGTACTTTCATTTCTGCTCATTGAATTAAAGACAGTGAAGTCTTCATCTTCCTCCAACATTAAACACATTTTTTATAATTTCTTGGTAGTTAAATCCTGAATGTGTTCAGAAAAGAAAGGTAAAGGTTATATACACTGTTTAGAAATGAAATTGAAGCCCATATTACACCATAGTTTTCTGTCATGAAGTTCAAGGGACACTGTCCTCAACCCCCTTTGCATCTTTCTAGAAATTGTGAATAACCCCAATACAGTCTAGATACGGTGAGTGGGAGGAGAAGAGACTATTGTATCATGAGTAAATGCACTCTTTGGGGGTGTTCCTAATGTCCAGGAAGCATGCAACAAGAGTAGATCAAGGATCTGAAACAAAATGTTGGGAATAAATGCACTATTTGCATGCATTTCAGTTAAGCTAAAAAAAAAAGCACTGTGGCTAAAACCACCAACAACTTCAATGAATTGCAGAGAAGGGAAGCAATCATTAAACATATGTTTTCAATTATAAGTAATATAATGCAAAAATGATTGACAACTGCCCCTTTAACACAAACTCTGTCCCAAAATGCATATGTGATGGTCAAACAACAAAACATTTTAAAAGTAATGTTACTGTAAACAACATTTTTTTTTCCAGTTAGTCTTATTTCTCCCCCATGCACAGCCAGCCTACATTATACCCTCCACCCCACCTCCATCACCCCAACATCCCCCAGGACTTACTGTCCCTCCGAGGCAGCACGGTCAGGTGCAGGGCATGTAGGAAGCTGGAGTCATCCTGCAGCCAGTGCACAGATTTTCCTAGTACTCCCCTTAAAGTGCAGCATACACCCATGCGCTGTACACCTGACATCTGTCCCTACTCTTCCCAACTCTGGTAGTTTCAGCCTGCTTATCCTCAGCCACTGCTAGGATTTGGCAAGCACCAAAGTCTGCCCCACCCAGAGATGAGCAATCCAGCAAGAATTCAATCTTCCTCCCTTTTGCTGACCCTCCAACTCCAAAGCTAACACTTGAAACTTGGGTCGTCGGCACCACAAGTAGTAGCACTATCACTGCAATGGTGGGCTTGCAAAAATCTAACATCTGTGAAATGTGATTGGTCTGCACATCCACATGTGTAGGTTCTGTCATCTTATTTTTGGTGGCTATTTCTGCCCTAGTAAAACACAATATCTGTCAGCAGACAAGGACCATATAGCCCACTTAGTCTGCCCATTTCCCTACTCACTGCTGCAGCCCCAGATCCTATCTGGTGCATTTTTGTAAACTGGTAGTTGCTGCCCAAGAACCCTCTCAGTTATTAAATAACTCCTAAAAACACCATAATGATGACATTTAGTAGGGAATGGGGCTGCAGGCGCTCTATGGGCATTGCAGTAGGATCAGGGAGGGAGGAAGCCTAAATACACTTGGATCATCTTTGCGGGCAGGTATACATGTATGGGGCTATTTGCTTAGCATAATCATTATGCTGTTTTAGGGCTGGGGCTGCAGTGCTTGGTGGCCACTTGACTCGCACAAGGAAATTATAAGCCAGGCTTTATGGACTAAACTCTTTATGCAAGCAAAGAAATTTAATATATGGCTAAAATAGCTTCTGCAGTAGGCAACATCGTGGTATGAGTTGCCTGCCTGGAACTAGCAGTCGTGTCAGTTGCTCTTAAAAATGCAGGCCCTTCCATTTCCATGTGGAAAACAGCAAGCTGGAACATGCAGATGAAGCTGCAATAGAAGCAGCTGCTTGATTGGATACCATATAGGGTTCAATAGGCCTGGTCACAGGTGGATTAAGAGCAAGGCTAAGCATACAGCAGCAGCGATACAGTGTATCGCAAAGCATTGTTCTACATAGAAATCCATAGTTTTCAAAATGATGTTGTACCACAGTTCAAAAGTCATGGAATGTGAGTGTACCCTTTTGTGGTAGAACAGCACTCTAAAACCTCTAGAGACATGCAAAAGTAAATTTCACTGTGAAAGAGAAATATAAAATAATGCATGGAGAAGTGTGGTTTATGGGGGATTTTATGCACCCCAAGGTGCGTGTTGCCCCATGAAGTCTGAGGGGTTTATATGGGCATCACACACCGAGGTGGTGAATAAAATCCCCATAGAACCACACTTCTCCAGGTTTTATTTTTTCATTTACTGTTTTTTGGTTTAAATTGTATTTGATGCTCTGCAAGGGTAACTGTTACTGCTGACAAGCTTGTCTCATGCTGAGTGACCAATTGTGTAGCGCTTCTGAACGTCCAGTACAAGAACAGCTTGTTTGACGCTTTTTCAGGTGATGCTGCAGTACTGTTCTGCCCATGGTTTATCGAGCTCCATAAACACACCACATGTGGTTTACAAAGCTGTTGGGCACTCACTGGCAGTGGTTTATAACTGGGCTGGAAGGTAAGGTTTTTTGTTCTCCCTCTTAATATGAATTGGTTCCTGTATACTTCACTATGTTTTTTCCTTTTTTTCACCCCATATGAATTTCCTAGCAGTTATTGTTACCTTATGGTATGTAACCACTGCTTACCCAGAAACCAGATTCTGATCTGTTTTATTATTGTTTTTACTGAACATATATGCACTTTTTCTACCAATTATTGTACCTGTATGCTGTCATCACTTTTACTGTACACTGTTTAATGTTGTCCTTACAGGACCTCCTTGAAAATGAGCGTGCTCAATGGAGTCTTCCTGCCAATAAACTTAACTTATAACCACTAACCAGTAAATATAAAAACAGCAATGCACATATGTCACATAATATACACTGTAAAAACACAGGATGAACAACTTTATGTATAGCCAGAGTGTTATGCCACCTCGGGGTTCTGATTCCCACAGACCGGTCGAGCTTTATCCTCGAGGTCAGAGAGAATCACATGCCCTCTGTGGCAGAACACACTGGTTATGCATAGTTATCCATTCCGTATTTTCTATATTCTGAAGCTTGCCCAGTTTTGATAGCATATCAATATGACAGTTTTGTGTTGGACATCATTTTCAAACCACTAGCAAGCTGGGAAGAGCTTTGTTGTGGAATTTTGGCATGGCCAACACGGCAAACAACCCCCCCAGTTTGGGCAGTCTTTCCCCATGCAGGACTGATGCCTCATCCACCCCATACTGTAACAGGCATTCCCTGCTGTACGGTGGAACCCTTTCCACCCATCCTATATGGACCATTCTCTGATTTCTAGTGGCACCTTCTTCTCGCCACATGCAATGTTTTCTGTTGTCTAGTGGCATTTGTCTGCCTTTCCCAGTATTATGCCATTCCCTGGTGTCCAGTGACTCCAACCTCCATCTTTATGATAAACACTATGTATTGTATGCTGGAACATCATTGTGTATGGAGATCTATTCACTGTGGTATGGTCTGGCATGGAGACAGGGACTCAGTTAAGCCACACAAGGGCAAAAGTATTAGATATCAGGAGGGCAGCTTTAAATGAAATGTGTAGATGTTTAAGAGCAGCCCTGGAGATTGAGGTAATAAAGGGGCAGAGAAACAGTGGGGGAGACTATAAGGATCCCTTATGGAGGTAACTAACCAATGCATTAGGATAGTGGACAAAGGGAAAATAAATAAACCACTATGGTTCTCTAAAGAGGTAGAAGACTAAGTAAGGGCTAAAAGAGTAAGTTTCAGAAAGCATAAGGGGACCCAAAGGGAGGAGGACAGGAAGGTGTACCTTGAATGTCTAAGAGAAGCAGGGAAGGCTGTTAGGAGTGTTTTGCATGGACTGTGAAAAAAAGGGGATAATACATTCTACAGGTACATAAAAACATGCTGGGGGGATTGTTAGGCTGAAATGGAAAGAAGGACAGTGTGGGGGGATTTAGACAAGGCAGAAATACTGAACAAATCCTTCTGTTCAGTAATCACTGAGGAGGGAGTGGGTCAAGGACCACAGTTGGGGGGCAGAGGCAATTGGAGGGAGAAGTGGACACCAGTCCATTCACAGTGGAGTGAGTTCGGAAGGAACTCACAAAGCTGAAAGTGGATAAAGCCATGGAGTCAGATGACATACACCTGAGGATATTAAAGGAGCTGCAGAGGGAACTAGTAGCACCTCTGGCCACCCTTTTCACAGTTACTCAACACAGATGTGGTTCCAGAGGACTGGTGCACAGCTGCATGTAGTTTCACTGCACAAAAGTAGCAGTAGGGTGGACACGGGGAACTACAGGCCAGCCAGTCTCACCTCAGTGGTGGGGAAGATCATGGAGTCACTGCTGAAAGAAAGAATAGTGGCACATCTGGAATCTATTGGTGCTTAGGATGTAAAGCAGCATGGATTCACATCAGGAAGGTCTTTTCAAATGATTCGGATAGATTTTTTTTGATTGGGTGACTAGGAAATTGAATCAGGGAGGGGCCATAGATGTCACCTACCTAGATTTCAGCAAAGCCTTCAATACCGTTCCACACAGAAGACTGGTTAACAAGATGAGAAGTCTGGGCATGGGGCAAAAAGTGATACACTGGATAAGAAATTAACTGATGAACAGAAGGCATGGATGGTGGTAAATGGGATCCAATCTGGGGGGGAAGGGTGACCAGCAGAGTACCACAAGGATTACTTTTGAGACCAGCCGTGTTCAATATTTTCATTAGTGCCATTGCAGAGAGGCTGGAGGAAAAGTTTGCCTATCTGCAGATGACACCAAGATCTGCAACAGGGTGGATACTCAAGAAAAGGTGCAGAAAATGAAGTGGGACCTGGAGAAACTTGAAAGACGGTCAACGGTGTGACAACTGAGATTAAGTGCAACAAAGTGCAAGATAATGTACCTGGGTAAGGGGAACCCTAGGGAGAGCTACAGGATGGGGGGAGGTGCTGTCACCAAAGAGGAAAGGGACCTACTGTAAGTGTTATCATATTTGATGCCCTTAAGTTACCAAAGCAATGTGCAAAGGCTATAAGGAGGGCCAGTGGCATGCTGGGATGCATAGGCAGAGGTATTACTAGTAGGAGGCAGGGCAATTCCATTGTATAAAACACTGGTAAAGCTTTACCTGGAGAACTGCATACAGTACTGGAGACCACACATGCGTAAGGACATTCACAAGGTGAAGGCCATCCAAAGAAGGACGACTAAGATGGTGCAGGGCTTGCATCACAAAACATGAGGAGCAACTAAGAGGCTGAGGTGAATATGTATTCACTGGAGGAAAGGAGGGTGTACCCTGAGTATAGCAACAGAATATGGGCACCAGGTAAAAATGGTGACTCATACTGGGTGCTATGCTTTTGGGCTACCCTGTAAGGGTAGCAACTGTACACAAACATGAGGGTAGTGGACAGCATCAGGAAGGGGTGGGGATAGTGAGGGGAAGGGGAGGGATAATGAAGGAGTTTTGAGGGACGAATGTGCCTGCTGCCACCGAGCAAGCTGTGTGGTGTGGTAGTGTGAGCAGCAAACTCTGGCGCAGCAGGTACTGGGTTCAGGACCGGGTGTGCAGAAATGTTCCTGCCGTCTGCGGCACTTAATGTTTGTGCAATATGGGATTTTGCCCCCTGCCCGACTTGCACCCCCCTGGAGTTGATAATCTATATTCAGAGAGGTGCAGGGGCAAAGCCCCCCCACAAACACTTTTTACCTTTTCCAAATGTTGGATCACCTGAAGTGTATGTAACAGGGTCCTGTTATGAAGAGAAATATCAAGAATTTACAAGATGCTCCCCCCCCCATACTTTTCAATTTTCACTCTATCCTGTCTGCTTCTATATTCGTATCTATCCTAATTTTCTTGTCAGGGTGGCCAACCTGGCAATCTTTAAACCTTTCTTTACTGTCCCTGATTATTTTTAAAACAATCTGGCATCCAAATCTTGATAAGCTGAAAAGCAGTCAGCTGAAATTCTAGCTGTGAGGAATTTCATAAAACAAGCATTATGCAGCACATATAAAGAAAATATGTTAGAGGAGACTACTGTGTAAAAGATTTACTAGAATTGTTGTCTTAAATAAATGCATGTTTACTTGCATTTACATTTAAAGTAAATAGAATCCTGAAGCCTTGCAAGGAAGACAGATAGGGCACGCCCCTCATCTGTTTTCTCTACAAGGCTGCAGATTTAATTCAATCTTTAACAAGTGTTTCTTTCTTTCGTATTAAAACAAAATGAATGTGTACCTGAATGTCTTGCTTCTCCTGCTGAGGTCCTGCTATAGGTATGGCAGCCTACAAAATGGCTGCTTTTATAGTATTCAGGTAATGTGATGTCACAATAGGGGAGGGGCTCAGTTCAAGACACACCCCTTCTGGAAAGTATATAAACCCTCCACTAGGAGACCTGTGTAGATGGATAGAGAGAGGAGAGTCAGTATTCGACTGACCACAGAGCAAGAAGGTTGTGGTTGTGGTTGTGGTTGTGGTTGTGGTTGTGGTTGTGGTTGTGGTTGTGGTTGTGGTTGTGGTTGTGGTTGTGGTTGTGGTTGTGGTTGTGGTTGTGGTTGTGGTTGTGGTTGTGGTTGTGGTTGTGTGTGTCCACACAAAGTGCTGTACAGACAAAAGGAAAGGAAAAGGCAATTCAGGAGTCTGTGGAAAGAAGTATTTCCTGTTTTTGGGTGTGAAGACTAACACCGATTGTTTTCCTTTCTATGAACTTTAAGTTAAGAATATTTTTTTTTGTTTTGTTTTGTTTTGTTTTTGGAAATAAATTGACAAACGCATACCTTTGCGTTTTTTATGCATCTTAAACCTTTGGTCTGGACATCTGTTATTTCCCACGCTTCTACAGTGTACACCGCCGCTTTGCTTTTTGGCATAATACACGTGCCATAATAGCAATCAGTATTCTGTGATCACTATTATGACATGGAACAGGAGAGGAGAGAAAGAGGCAACATGATAAAAATGTTTTAAGTACCTCAAGAGCATAAACAAAGCACAGGTCGGGGATCCTTTCAACGTAGAAAATATACCAGAACAAGGGGCATGATATGAAATTGGAGGTGGATTAAGAGGTAACAT
The DNA here is from genome assembly GCA_016271365.2 of Neoceratodus forsteri. Taxonomy (NCBI): domain Eukaryota; kingdom Metazoa; phylum Chordata; order Ceratodontiformes; family Ceratodontidae; genus Neoceratodus; species Neoceratodus forsteri. Next base: position 291,358,372 of record CM028135.1, on the reverse strand, counting down.
GAGGAAGTATATCTACACAGAGAGGGTGGTGAATGCTTGAACTACTGTGCCACAAGTGGTGGCTGGGGTAAGCACAGTGGAGGGGTTCAAACATGCCGTGGGCAAGCACAAGGGAACCTTGGGTGGGAAGGGAATGATGAAAAGCCACTTAGTGGGGGAGTAGATGCATACATTTATAGGGCCTATGTGCAGAATGGATTGGCCTTGCAGTCCTTATCTTCCGACAAATTCTGTTTTTTATATCAAAAGTTGTTCTACTATAGTTGTCCCATTAAGCACACTCTGGTGTCATTAGCACCTCTCCTTCTTCCTACCCTGTACCACACACACTCTGGTGTCCAGTGGCGCCTACCTACCCCTCCTCATATGTATGAGCATTCCATGGTGTCCAGTGTCACTCTGCATCCTGTGGCACCCATTTCCATGCCTGTTATTGAAATCAAACTTTAAAAAGCCCCATCTACAAACCGCCTCTGTACTTGACTGGATTAAATGAAAACTGGATGTAAACTGCATCATCTTAATAGCAGCACGCACTATAAAAAGTGGTACCCTAGTTCATTTGCACATTCAGAAATAACCGCTTTCCTTGCTTGTGGCAATAAAAACATACATGCAAGGGGTCAGTTACTGCCACCCCCCCTTAACAAAGTAAGGAATCAGATAATGGGTTTGTGACAAAATGGATGATTTTTTTTTTTTTGTTAAATGCTAAGGACACTGGAACTCTACTATGACAGACTTATGTAAAAGTAGCAAAGTATTTAAAGGAAATTTCTGATATACGGTATTGGGCTTCATAGTCCAATATCTTATATCATCCTGAGTTAAAAGGTATAAAAAATGTATTTTAAAAGTTTTTACTTTTTGCTGTGGAAGAATTCGTAACTGGTGCTGAAGCACTGACACTGCAGTTGGTAAACTGTGCACATGCTGTAGTGCCAAACTCCACCAAGCATATGCACCCTATTCTAGTCAATGGCACAGTAACACAGGGACTGAAGGACACTGGTACCTCCATCTCCATGGTAAGACAGAAGCTGATCCAGGTGGAGCAGATTCTGCCAGGGCAGTTCTCCAAGATTCAGGGAGTCACGGGGCCAGTGGTCCAAGTGCCAATGGCATTGGTCTTCCTGAGCTAGGAGGGTGGCCATGCGGTACTGGAGGTGGGAGTGGTATATGACGTCCCAGTGGATGTGATCATGTGAAATGATTCTGACCAGAGAAAACCTAGTATGTGTTACTACCTGTAGCCAGGCAAAAGGGCAAGCTTCTGAGGGGGAGGAGGAGGAGGGTGTGACACAGCCCATGCAGACTGATTCCTCAGCAGCTAAGGAAGTGGCTAGTATGGGTAAAGGGCTAGCTAGGAGCAGCAGCCCTGAGCCCCAGCTGCAAGTGGATGAGGTTGCCACCAGGGGCAGTTTTCCTTATAAAGGGGGACTAGGGAAGGTCAGACATGAGGAGCTGGGCAGGGCACAGTGAGCCGATCCTACCCTCCAAAAACAGAGATAGCAGATAGTGCCAAGGCCTCTCACAGGAGTAAAAAGTCAGTTTGTTGGGAAAATAGGCTGTTGTACAGGGAATTTAAACCACAGAGGGGGCTAGAGGGAGAGGCACTCCAACAGCTGGTAGTCCTCTGGACTACCGAAAACAGCTTCTGGCCCTAGCCCATGACTTTCCTCTTTCAGGCCACCTGGATATTACCCACACAAAAAAGCTTGCCAACAACATCTTTTATCCACAGTGCCAGCAGGTTGGGAAGGTTGGGGACAAAGCTAAGGCAGATTTGGTGCCCTTGCCTATTATCAATGAACCCTTCAGGAGGGTAGCCATGGACATAGTGGGGCCCCCAAGTCGCACAGACAAACAATACATACTGGTTGTGGTGAATTATGCAACCAGGTACTCCGAGGCAGTGGCAATTTTCTCCATTGAGGCAGAAAATTTGGCTGATGTGCTCCTGGGAATCTTTAGCTGAGTGGGATTTCCCCAGAAGATTTTGTCAGATCAGAGGACAAATTTCATGTCGCCTTTAATGACCAGTTTGTGAGAAAAGTGTGGGGTGAAACAGCTCCATGCTTCACCCTATCATCCTGAGACAAGTGACCTGGTTATGCAGTTCAAAGGGACCCTTAAAACTATACTCAGGGCATTTGCAGACCAGCACAAAAGGGAGTGGGACAAATATTTGCCCCACCTTCTGTTTGCATACAATGACGTTCCACAGGAGTCCACAGGGCTTTCACCATTCGAACTCCTGTTTTGTCAGAGAGTGAGGGGGCCCCAAGATTTAGTCAGTGATGAATGGGAAGGTAACCATGCCACCTAAGGGGGGCCTGTTGTGGAGTACATCTTAAATTCCAGGACCAGGCTTAAGGAGCTCATGGGGCTTGCCCAGGAACATTTAGCCACTGCACAACAGCAACAAAAAGCCTGGTATGACCGTGGGGCCAGAGCCCAGGAGTATGATGTTAGACAGCAAGTGATGGTACTCATCCCAGTCTGACACAGTAAACTGCAGGTGGCATGGGAGGGCCCATTCTCCAGAACCCAGAAGCAGAGTGATGTTAACCATGTAGTAGAGCTGCCTGTCAGAAGGTGAAGGCAGAGGATATATCATGTGAACATAATGAAGCCCTACTATGATAGGGAGGAAATGATTCTCACTGTGTGCAGCACACCAGAGGAGGGGAACAAGGCTGATCCCATAATGGCCCTCCTTGGTGAATCCTTGGAGGGATCCTACATGAATAATTTCACCCTCTCAGGGCAACTGACACCGGCTCAGGCACAGGAGATGGGGGTGGTTGTGCACAACTTTGGGGACATGTTCACAGGAAACCCTGGTTACACCACAGTGGTGGAACACCATGTGGACACTGAGGTCCAAGTTCCATTGAGGCAGTCACCCTACAGGCACCCAAAGGAGTTAAAAAGACCATGCTGGAGGAACTCAGGGAGAATCTGGCCCTGTGAGTGATTTAGGAGTCCTGTAGCCCCTGGGATTCACCTGTGGTCCTGATCCCCAAGAAGGATGTTACCACACAATTCTGTGTCAACTACCAAAGGCTCAACAGCTGTACAGAGTCAGATGCCTACACCATGCCTAGAACAAAAAAGACCTTGGAATGGCTGGGGGGAGCTGGTTCCTGACCACAATAGACCTGACGAAGGGCTACTGGCAGGTGCCATTAACCCCCGCAACCAGGAAGAGGTCTGCTTTCATTACCCCATATGGCTTATTCGAATTCAAAGTAATGCCATTTGGGATGCAAAATGCACCTGCAACCTTCCAGAGGTTTGTGGATCGCATCCTGGCAGGGACAGGTGAATATGCATTGGCTTACATGGAGGACATTGCCATTTACAGCCAGACATGTGAGGATCACGTCAGGCACGTGAGGGAAGGGTTCTGCAGACTGAAGGCTGCAGGGCTGACAGTTAAGGTGGAAAAATGCTAAGTAGGCATGGCTGAAGTGTTCTACCTTGGGCATTGGGTGAGCAGTGGATGCATCCATACAGAGCCAGCAAAGGTTGATGCCATCCAGGCCTGGCCCATCCCAGCCGCAAAGAAACAGGTAAGGGCATTTCTGGGAACAGTCGGGTACTACTGGAGGTTTGTCCCTGACTACAGTGAAGTGGTCAAACCCCTGACAGACCTGACAAAAAAGAGAATGCCTGAAAAAGTTCTCTGGACAGAGGACTGCGAGTCTGCCTTCCAACGGTTGAAGGAGGCATTATGTCGGTCACCCATGCTTGCTAGCCCCAATTATGATCTAAAGTTTGTAGTACATGTGGATGCCTTGGACCATAGGCTGGGTGCTGTTCAGAGCCAGATTACACTGCGGGGGGGCATCCCATATTGTACCCGAGTCAGAAGCTGTCACCCAGGGAAGAGTTATATGCCGCAGTGGAGAGGGAATGTCTGGGGGATACTGTGGGCCCTTCAGAAGCTGCAGCCATATCTGTATGGGAGGAAGTTCACTGTGATCAGATCATAACCCACTGACATGGCTGTATTGGATCAGTGGGTGAAACACAAAGTTAATGCACTGGAGTTTGGTACTACAGTTATATAATATGATCATTCAGCACTGAAGTGGGGGCACAGAATGCCAATGCAGATGGACTGTTGAGGCAGGGCTAGGTGCTTGGCATATTTCATTAGGCACTCCCAGGCCTTACATGAACGCCCGTGTCTCTTGGGGGTTGCCCAAAAGAGACATTCCTTCATTTCTGGGGATGTGACAGGAAAGGGAGGCCAGAACCATGTATTCTTTTGATTGTTATTTCTTTTTGGAATATGCATCTTCTTCTTAAGAGGGACTGGAAGGAAACGTACCATACGTCTCTTTGCAGATGACACAAAGATCTGCAACAGGGCAATACGGAAGGTGGTATGGAAAGGATGAGAAGGGACATGGCAAGGTTGGAGGAATGGTCAAATGTATGGCAGCTTAGATTCAATGCAAAGAAGTGCAAAGTAATGCACCTGGGAAACAAAAACCCAGGGGAAGAGTACACAATGGAGGGTGAGATACTAACAAGAGCATAAATGGAAAGAGACCTGGGGGTAGTCATATCAGATGACCTAAAGGTGGGAAAGCAAAGTGAGAAGGCAGTAAGGAGGGCTGGGGGGACACTGGGATGCATAGGGAGAGGCATCACCAGTAGAAAACAGGAAGTTGTTATCCCTCTGTACAGACAGTTGGTGAGATCCCATCTGGAGTACTGCCTGCAGTTCTGGAGACCCCATCTCTGTAAGGACATAGACAGAATGGAGGCTGTCCAGAGGAGGGCAACTAAAATTGTGCAGGGTCTGCACCAGAAGACATACGACGAGAGATTAAAGGAGCTTACTATGTATACCCTCGAGGAGAGGAGGGAGAGGGGGGACATGATAGAAACTTTTAAGTACCTCAAGGGAATCAGAGTCCAGGAGGGGTAGTATCTTTCATAAAAAGAGATGTGCAAGAACAAGGGGACGCCATTTGAAGATAGAGAGGGGACAGCTCAGGGGTAATGTGAGGAAGTATTTTTTTCACAGAGAGGGTGGTAGATGCGTGGAATGGCCTTCCTAAGGAGGTCGTGGGGTGAACAACAGTGGGAGAATTCAAGAACACATGGGCCAGACATAAGGCAATTCTTGTGGAGGTAGGAAGAAATAGGCTGTTGGTTAACTAGGATCTGCAGCTTATCCAGTAGGTCGGGGAATGGGCAGACTAGGCCGGCTAAGCGGTCCTTATCTGTCGTCAAAGTCTATGTTTCTATGTTTTGAATTCCCCTAATAAGTTCACCCCAACACCTCCACTGGTAGGCTGTTCCATGCATCCACCACCCTTTCTGTGGAGAAATGCTTCCTCGCATTACTCCTTAGTCTACCCTTCCAGTTACCCCTTCCAGACTCGTGTGATGACCCCCTCTCCCTCCTTTCCTCAAGGGTATACATATTAAGCTCCTTTAGTCTCTCCTTGTATGACTTCTGTTGCAGACCCTGCACCATTTTAGTTGCCCTGCTCTGGACTGTCTCCATCTTGTCTATGTCCTTGCAGAGATGGGGTCCACAGAACTGGACACAGTACTCTAGATGGGGTCTCACCAACTGTATGTACAGAGGGATAACAACTTCCTGTTTTCTACTGGTGATGCCTCTCCCTATATATCCCAGTATCCCCCAGCCATCCCTACTGCCTTCTCACATTGCTTGCTAACCTTTAGGTAATCTGATATGATTACCTCAAGTCCCTTTCCATTTTTGTTGTTGTTACTACCTCCCCCCTTCCTCCCATTGGGTACTCTTCCTCTGGGTTTTTGTTTCCCAGGTGCAACACTTTGCACTTTGCATCAAATCCAAGCTGCCATACTTCTAACCATTCCCCCAACCTTTGCCAAGTCCCTTCTTATCCTTTCCCCTTCTGTATCAACCCTGTTGCACATCTTTGTGTCATCTGCAAAGAGGCATACTTTCTCTTCCAGTCCCTCTGCAATGTCACCTACAAAGACATTGAAAAGGACCAGACTCAGTACTGATCCCTGTGGTACCCCTCTAGTAACCCCCCTTTCTTCAGAGTGGACTCCATTTACTATTACCTCCTGTGTCCTGTTGTCCAGTCAATGTTTTACCCATGCTGCCACCCTGGGACCCACTCCCAGGCTGGCCAACTTGTTTATTAATCTTTTGTGTGGAACAGTGTCAAATGTCTTGCTAAAGTCTAGGTAGGCCATGTCCACAGCCCCTCCCTGATCTACTACTTCGGCCACCCAGTCAAAGAAAATCAATTAGATTCATCTGACATGACCTTCCCACTGTGAATCCATGCAGCCTTGGGTCCTGCACCCCACTGGCCTCTAGGCACTCAACAATTCTTTCCTTCAGAAGTGATTCCCTAGCAATAGGAAAGAGAATAAAGCCAGAAATCAAGAAAGGTACATGGTTTTTGCAGCAGGTAGAGAAAATGGGCAGACAGGGTGGGCCTAATGGGCTATATCTGCAGTAAATTCTTTTTTATATTTCTAGTGGTGCTGAACAACTTGCATGTGGTGAAAGAGTGCCACCAAGACACCATATGATGTCCCCTCCATATAGATGTGTGTATATATGTACAGTGGCGTGAAAAAGTATTTGCCCCCTTCCTGATTTTCTCTATTATTACATATTTGTCACACTGGATGTTTTCAGGTCTTTAGACAAAATATAATATTAGATAAAGGGAACCTGAGTGGACAAATAACACTTTTTTTTTTTTACTTATTTCATTTATTTAATGAAAAAAGTTAACCAACACCAACTGGCACTGTGTGAAAAAGTAATTGCCCCCTAGTTAAATCAACCCAATTAAAGGGATAATTAGAGTCAGCTGATTGAACACAGCCAGGCTTGATTATAGTCAGCCCTGCTCAATATAAACCTCACTTATTTTGGCCCTTACCATCAGAGTCACATTGCCAGAACAAAGATTCAACAAGCACATTATGCCATGATCAAAGGAAGTTCCTGAAAAGATCAGAAAAACATGTTGTTGCCCTCTATCAGTCTGGAAAGGGTTACAAAGCTATTTCTAAGGCTCTGGGACTCCATCGAACCACAGTGAGAGCCATAATCTCCAAATGGAGAACACTTGGAACAGTAGTGAACCTTCCCAGGAGTGGGCGGCCTGCCAAGAATTACTCCAAGGGCGCAGTGTAAAATCATCCAAGAAGTCTCAAGGATGCTAAAACAACATCCAAAGAACTGCAGGCTTCTCTTGCCTCAGCTAAGGTCAGTGTTCATGACTCCACAATCAGAAAGAGACTGGGCAAAATGGGCTTCATGTGAGAGTAGCAAGGCTGAAACCACTGCTAACCAAGAAGAACATAAATGCTCATCTCTCATTTGCCAAGAAGCACCTGGATGATCCCCAAGCCCTTGGGAAAATGTTCTATGGACAGATGAGTCCAAAGTGGAACTTTTTGGACAACATGGATCCCATAATGTCTCGCGTAAAGCAAACACAGCATTCCACAGTAAGAACACCATACCAACAGTCAAACATGGTGGTGGTAGTGTGATGGTGTGGGGATGCTTTGCTGCCTAAGGACCTGGATGACTTGCCATAATTAGAGGAACCATGAATTCTGCTCTGTACCAGAAAATTCTTAGGAGAATGTCCAGTCATCCTTCCGTCAGCTGAAGCTGAAGCGTAGTTGGGTCATGCAGCAAGACAATGATCCAAAACACAAAAGCAAGTCCACATCAGAATGGTGAAAAAAGTAAAATTAAAGTTTTGGAGTGGCCTAGTCAAAGCCCAGACTTAAACCCAATAGAGATGCTGTGGCAGGACCTGAAAGAGCAGTTCATGCTAGAAAACCTACCAAATGTTACTGAATTAAAGCAGTTCTGCGAGGAAGAGTGGGTTAAAATTCCTCACAGCGATGTGAAAGACTGATATTGAATTATAGGAAGTGTTTGGTTGCAGTCATTGCAGCTAAATGTGGAGTAACCAGTTATTAAGTGTAAGGGGCATTACTTTTCACACAGTGCCAATTGGTGTTGGTTAACTTTTTTTCATTAAATAAGTGAAATAAAAAAAAAAACAAGTGTTATTTGTTCCCTCAGGTTCCCTTTATCTAATATTACATTTTGTCTAAAGACCTGAAAACATCCAGTGTGACAAATATACAATAATAGAGAAAATCAGGAAGGGGGAAAATACTTTTTCACACCACTGTATATATAGTATATACCAGTATTCACTGCAAAAAACTACATTAATGATAACATTAAGGTAAAGAATGAATGTAAAATGCACAAAGAAAATGAAAAACAGGGTTTTGAGCCTGAGTTTGAGTGAATCAGTTGTGTAGTGTTCCTTGGGATTGTCAGCCTTAATGCCCACCCCTTCTCCTAGACCGTAGCATCCTATCTGAAGCACATGGTACGGCTCAAGCCAGTACCTCATAGACAATTACTCTTTGAAGAGGCAGAAGTATGGCTCAGTTTGTAGCTTTCATACCACAGGGCTCTGTGGGATACAAGAGATCATGTTTGCTCAGGGGAGGAGCCTGGGCATTAGGCTTGACAATCCCACAGAACACCAAACCAATGATTAAGACTCCACAAAACCCCAATGTTTTTATGTGTGTGCTTTGTGTGCTTTGCATTCTTCAACCCTAATGTCTGCAATAACAGTTTTTTGTAATAAATTTCCCTTGTGATAGTTGTTCTTAAAACAGTAGTGGACTTACTTCAAACCCTGTATCACCAACCACCTAACAAGTGAGAGCCGAAAGTATAAATAATACTTGGGTTGCACCATTAGAGGTTAACATCGTAGCACAGATTAAGAGATCTCTGACCTGTTTCTTGTGGAGCCTGGGATAAGGGACTCTCAGGGGAACATACTCTCATACCTGTAAAACAAGAACAGCAATGGGGTCACAAAGGATCACAGCTCCTTACTAACTATGACAAACAATATAGGGTAAACAAAAATCAATACTTATCTGTTACATGTGGCCAGTGTCCTCCTACCCCTGGTCAGCATTGTATCAGAGCTGTAGACATAAAAGGGAAAATGGGTCAGAATGAAGAACACAAATACTGATCAGCTGGGTTGGTTTGGAAGGACTGAGAGGTTAAAAAAAAAGGGGTGTGGGCTGTGTGTGTGTGGGGAAGACACTGGACCAATACCACACCATTACCCTGAGTTTTAGAATGGTCTCCAACACTCAGGGGCTATAATTGGGGGGGGGGTCAGTGTTCATAAGCCTGATCTCTAATGGAGTGAGGGGCCATGTGGCTTCACCCATTGACTGACACAGGGCAGGATTAAGGCACCAGCTGCTATGCTCCCTGCACCGCTGACATGGCTCTGGATCACCAAACTAGTGAAATCTTTGGGGGGGATGCCATGGCCTCTCAGGTGTGGATGCTCAGCTGGTGCTTCTGCTGCCTGCCTGAAGCCTCAGACATGTTCTCCGGTCCGGGCACTCCCTCCACCCCATTCCAGTCACTTGACACCAAGCTCAGAGACCCCTGGAGTGGAGCCACCATCTCATCCGGCGCTCTATCTAGAATCTAGTGGAGAGACTGGATGGGAGGAGGCAGACCAGAAGCACATGGTGCTACTCCTGGTTAAACAATTGAAAAAACAAACAAACAAACATGCCAGTTGAGCCCGGCACTGGGCATGGGTCCCAGCCACTGATCCCACCATCACCTACCACAGCGGTAAGGGTATTTTCCATTTGTTTTGGTTTCCTCTAGGGCCACGGTGTGTAATGGCTCCTTTGCGGCCTATTTGTCTGTGTCTCACACCACTGCAGCCTGCCAACAACTCTCCCCCTGAATACGTCCCAACATTTTGCACTACCACTGGTCTCTACCAGAGGCTGCTACTGCATCGGGAGCTACCTGCAACCCACCCCAAGAGAGGAGAGCAGTCCTCTGGATGCTCAATCCCCTTCCTCCCCTGCCGGCCCCCAGAGATCCGGATCTGGCCCTGAACCCAGCTCGCCAGAGTGGCGTCCAGCACTTCAACCCTCAGCACCACCAGGCAGTCTGCAGTCTTTTCTTAGTAACTAGGCTGTTAAAGGTAAAAACTAATTTTCATCACCTTCCCAACCCTGAAAGTTCTAGCCCCAGATTAAGCTTTTGGGATATTAAAATATTTTTTTCCTGCAGTTTACTTATTTTATTTTAACTTTGTGAATTCTGCAATCACCAAACATGGTGGATGCTGTACAGTTTCATTTCATGTCATGGTGCAGAGCCACATCGCCTAGCCCCAGTACATTTTGTATTGGGATGAGTGGTGCAGCACCTCACCATGACATAAAATGGAATGTCGCAGCAGCCAGCATGTTTGGTGATCGCAGAATTCACAAAGTTAAAGTAGCAATCACACAGGAGTGTGGTGTGCATATTTCATGGAACACCTACAAACAGAGGTGAGAAAGAATAAGTGCTTCAGCTGGGACTTGAACTCAGGTCCCCCGGAATACCAGTCTGATTGTGCTAACCAGCTGCACCATGGAGACAACTGGAACCTGGGCTGTTCCCAAGCACATTACTCTTTTTCAAATGCACAGTCCAATGAAAACACAAATATTCACTTGTAACAATCACACAGGAGTGTGGTTTGCATATATTTATGTCCCAGCTGAGGCACTTATTCATTCCCATCTCTGTTTAAAATAAAGTAAATTGCAGGAAACAATTAGTTTAATATCCCAAAAGCTTAATCAGGTGCTACAGCTTTCGGGGGTGGGAAGGTGATGAAAACACATGTTGTAAGTTTGAAAAAATGTAATATTTAGACAATTTTTATAGTTGATAGGTTTTTTTTCTGAAATTCCCACCATTATTCTTTAATTATATTCTGCTCTCGATGCTTGTCTTCACCTAACATCACAATTCTGTTTATATGACAATCTGTTGTGGAGGTAACTATGATGTCATAAATAGGGAATTGTGATGTGGACAAGAAGCCAGAGCAGATAACATAAAATGCATTAATTTATTAACTAAATATTCCTCAACTTCATCATGTGCCATTTTCATCTTGTACCCCCAGCCCTGTCACCCCACATCTTCAGAACTTAAAACTGTTCCCCAAATTGCCCCATGGTGAGACTGAATCTGTAATTTTACTCCCCTCGGAGTCAGCAGCTCAACACGTGCATGCATGCATGCATTCAACAAACATGTGCATGTGCAAGCTGGCACACTCACCCACCTTAATGCGATGGCCATCATGCTGCCTCCCATGCTACAGCAGGAGGTGCTTATGGGTACAGGCAGCTGCCCTCTCCTCAGGCTAGCCATCCAGCACCCCATGCACAATACTAAACCCAGACTGTCAGATCACAAAAAATAGCGATTAATATGGGGAACATATAATAGCAAGAGACAGAGCTGGTGCAGAGGATCAATGGGATTTGAAGGCTTGGGCAGCCATGACCAAAATATAAAATAAATAAAAAAATAAAAATAAGAAGGGGGGTACAGTGCAGGTGTAATGGAAGGTAAGTTTTATATTGGGAGCTCAGCAAAAAACCCTTAGTGACCCTAGGTGGCCTGCTGGTGGTCAGCAGATGTAGGCAGTAGCCCTCATGGGCTAGTGGGGATGATCTCTGGCTAGTGGTCCCTGCAATATTTAAAAAAAGGGACACTTGTGATTGAGGGGTCTTGAGTTGTCTCAGGAGGCCAGTGTTGGCATAGCCCTGGTGGTGTAAAAGGCCAACTGCCTCGTGGCCAGTGGCAAATGGTGAGTGTTTTTTTTTGGGGGGGAACTTCTGTCTAACCTTTCCCTGGCATCTAGTGAGGGGAGTCTTGGGCCCCAACTGTATGTAGCAGGCAGGTAGGCTGGTCAGAAAACTGCTGACCAGAAATGCTGCGGCTGTTACTATGTAGCCAGTTTAATGCTACATGTGCTGTGCTACAGTGACAGTTATGGCAGGCACTTTCAACTGCCAGCTAAGAGGAGGGCAACTAAAATAGTAAGGTCTCTGCACAAGAAGCCATAGGAAAGAAGGGACAGTGGGCACATAATAGAAAGTGTCAAGTACCTCAAGGGAATCCAACAAATTCCAAGACAGTAGCATCTTTTAGAAAAAGATGTGCAAGAACAAGGGGGCACAATGTGAAGATAGAAGGGTGACAGCTTAGGGGCAGTGTGAGGAAGTATTTTTTCACAGAGTGGGTGGTTGATGGATGAACGGCCTTCCTGAGGAAGTTGTGGGGAAAAAAATAAAGGGGTACTTCAAGAATGCATGGGAAAGGCATAAGGCATTTCTATTTGTGGATAGGAGGAAGAAGGCTGTTAACTAACTAGGATCTGCAGCTTATCCAATAGGTAGGGAAATGGGTGGACTTGGTGGGTCATTCGGTCCTTATCTGCCATCACTGTCTATGTTTCTATGTTTCAGCCAGCACAGAATTCAGGCTGTAGCCTTCTCCATGTAGGTAGGAAAGAAGATGGGAGATTTTTGGGAGGGAGAGGAGGCTAGGGCAAATATGCCTCCCTTTACCGATCAGCCACAAAATGGCTATGTGAAGAGCCCCCAAGGGGCTAGTTAAGAGGATTTGGAGGGTAAGCAGCCAGCAGTAGGTGGCAGGAACCTCTAGCTAAGCAGCTTTGGGGAAGGCTGTAGGTGCTCAGAGGGGCCTGGTAGAAAGGGACTGGGAGAGCAAATGCACAAGATAGGAGCCACAAAGGAAAATCCACAGTGTACTGTTGCTGAAGGTCAATGCCTGAAATGGGCTTAAAAGTAGCTGTGGGTTGGATGCAAGCAGGGGAAATCATTGGGCTCCCTGAGAGGAACATGAAAGTAGCAGGCACTGCATGCTGTAGTGTTGCACAGCGGCTAATGTCAAAGTACCAGGGGCTAACAAAAGGATTGGAGGGAGAAAAAGAACAGCATATGGTCCAGGAGAGCCCACAATTGAAAATGCACAGCAGTAAACAGAAAGAGCCCTGATGGGCTAAAAATATAAATAAATGTATGCAATAAGGGTAGACAAAATTGGAAGCACAATAAATCCATTTATCTGGGTAAATATGTGTATACATGCAGAATCTTACATTTATACATATAGTTATTACGTCATCCTCAATTAATGTACATAGTGGATGGACAGGGTTTTAAATAAGCTACCCAAATTATTTAGCATAACTGCTAATCAGTTTCAGAAATGCATAGCACTTGCCTCAATTTGGTTATCAACATTTAAAAATTGTACAAAATATATATATAGTTTAAAAAAATATATGTTAGCCTGAATAAATATCCTTATTGGAATTATCTCAGTCATTGCTTCATTTGTTTATATACACACACACACACTACCTGGGTACCAGAGAATTAATAGACACCGCACTCACTTCAGCAGATCTGGGTTTGATTCCCACAACCTCCATTTGCAATACTGTGTAACTCTGAGTAAGTCACTTGCCCCCACCATGCATCAGGGTCACCCCTGAAAACAGGCACTTTTATCTACCTGATTACCAAATACTGAATGCAGATCCCACTCACAGAGCATCAGCACTCCTTTTCTTCTCTGAGCTTGCTTTTCTTGTTCAGCTGCTGTTCTTTTTGCTGGTCATAGCTGTCTTCTCTGTGGTGCCACAAAACACTACTCCCATGGGGTCCAAGAGTAGCTTCTTGGTGCCAAACCAAGAATGAACAGGCACCTGGAAACCTGGATATGTGGTAGTTGGGGATAGGGCACTCAGTCAGAGTGGAGAAATGAGCAGAGGAACAACTTGAGAAGCCAGTGAGACTGACTGTTTAACTCCCTTCTCAAGTGTCTGGGTGTTTTGGTAGTGCTGCCAATAGTATAGTGTAACTGTCTCACTGCCACAGCACGAATGCCGGTAGTCACTCTCAGTAGTGATTTGCAGTATATTGCAAAACACTGCTGGGAGTGACTGCTGGCATTCAGAGCCACAGCGGTGAGAAAGTTACAGTACACATTATTGGCAGTGGAGGCAGTGACAGCACTAAAAGGTTTAAAACATGGGTCAAAATGGACCCATTGGTGTAAAAAAAAAGAAATATGTGGGTCTAAAGAGGAACCTACTGGGTCAAAACATTATCAGTGGCAGATTTTGAAAATTTCACTTTCCCTTTCTTTAGATATTGTTATTGAGGAGGTGTATCAATTTGGACTCACTGGACTCACTGGCAAAGAGAAGAAGAGTCATTTTTGGGCAGCATGCAACTTTTTCCCTTTTGGTGCATGTTACTGCTGTCTCTAGGTGGAGGAGAATGGGGAGGCTCACAGAATGGATCCCATATTTTTGTGCTACAAAGTAGAAATGGGTTGAATGAGCAATCGGGTCGCATTGCAAAGTGCAAATCAGTACCGGCTATTTAAAACCCTGTACTGCATCACACATCCCCATACCTCACCCCTGCTGTTTGGCACTACTTACTGGTATCTTGCTTTAGTTTTGTTTCTTCCACTGTTCAGGTTCCCTGTCCCTCAGCCACACCACCTATCACTTGTAGTACTTCTCCGCACTATCATATAGTGATCCTTTATTTCTGTTTGACAGGTTTTTTTTCAGGTTTTTTTTTTTTTTGCTTCTTTACCAAAGGAAGAGGAAGAGGCATCAATAGTAGAAAACAGGAAGTTGTTATCCCTCTGTACAGACAGTTGGTGAGACCCCATCTGGAGTACTGTGTGCAGTTCTGGAGACCCCATCTCCGCAAAGACATAGACAGAGTGGAGGCTGTCCAGAGGAGGGCAACCAAAATGGTGCAGGGTCTGCACCAGAAGACATATGAAGAAAGACTAAAGGAGCTTAATATGTATACTCTTGAGGAAAGAAGGGAGAGAGGGGACATGATAGAAACTTTCAAGTACCTCAAGGGAATTAACAAAGTCCGAGAGGGTAGCATCTTCCAGAAAAAGAGATGTTCAAGAACAAGGGGGCACAATTTGAAGATAGAGGGGGGACAGCTCAGGGGTAATGTGAGGAAGTATTTTTTCACTGAGAGGGTTGTGGATGCATGGAACAGCCTCTCTGAGGAGGTCGTGGAGTCAAGAACAGTGGGGGACTTCAAGAATGCATGGGACAGGCATAAGGCAGTCCTAGAGGCGGGTAAGAGGAAGTAAGCTGTTGGTTAACTAGGATCTGCAGCTTATCTGTTAGGTAGGAAAATGGACAGACTAGGTGGGCCAAGCGGTCCTTATCTGCCATCAAATTCTATGTTTCTATGTTTCTAAAGCTTTGTTCAGCTGGCTGCTCCAAACTGCACTCCAGCTGTCACACTCCTCTGCATGCTGCTTCTGCTGTGTGTCCTCTCTGCACCGTGATATACATACATTTGTTAAACTGCTTCTTTGAAAACTGAACTAGTGATAACCCCTTACTCTTACTCTACCACTCTGATTTCCCAACCTCACACCTGCTATCAGAGCTTCCCCCAATGCAGAGCAGCTGTCAGATATTGTTTTTCATAAAATACATGCTCACAAACCCCACTGCTGATTACACTTCACCTACATTTCTGCTCTGGTTTCCAGAACTTATATAACTATCACCAGAGGCTCCTGTTAAGTCCTTCTCTGCAAACTCTTTTGATCTCTTTTGGCCCTTCCTCTTCCCTGCTTATTTACTGATATTCCCCTATGTCTATGTCACACATGCTTAAAGCCCCCCACCACCATTTTTCACTCCTGACCTCCAACACTAATGATATCAGTATGTTCCAGGTTTCTACTACCCTTTCAGGGAAGTAGTAATTCCTCACATCCCTCTTACTCCCAACACAAGCTTCATCACATGCCTCCTGACCCTGGTGCTCTTTCCTATTTGAAGGAGTCCCGCCCCGGCACCCTGTTCATCCTTGTAAGGTACTTGTGGGTCTCCATCATATCCCCTTTCTTTCACGGTGTACATGTTGAGATCCCATTCTATCCTCACAGGGCTTTTGTCACAACCTATGTACCATTTTAGTAGCCCTTTATACTGCCTTCACCCTATGACCTTTCTAAGATGCAGCCTCCAAAACCAGACATGGTACTCTAAGTCGGGTCTCACCAATGAGTGATTACTTGCAACACCACTACCTCCCTCCTCTTCCTGCTGAAGATACCCCTCCGATGCAGACCTAACATCCTGCTAGCCCTACCTACCCACCCACAGCTTTTTCATACAGCCCTGCATTTTTAAGGGCCCACTTCCTGCTTAATGATCATCATTACTACCCCCAACCTTATAAAGCCGCTCCTGGATTCCTATGCCCTATGTGCACGATTCAGCACTTTGTCTGTCATTGAGCCTTAACGGCCATGATCTTGACCACTCCTCGACTTTCTCCAAGAGCCACATGCATGCTCTCTTCACCCTTCTTAGTGCCCATCCTACAGAATTTGGTATCGTCTACAAAAAGGCAGTCCCTTCTCTGCCAGTTTTTCTGCAATGTCAATTATTTTTGTAGTTAATCTTTTGATTAGAAAATAAAAGACATTTTCCATATTATAACAAAATAATACCATGCAGACATGAATATAATACAAAATGTAGTATGGCATTTACACAATGCACATTTGATTAAATAAAATTGGATCAAAAACTAACATAATGATTATGATTATATATATTCATATATATATATATATACATACATGCATATACATATGTATCGTATACACTTTCATACTACAAGTCATAATATGTATTGGCATACATTGCCTTGATTCTTATTTCCGCACAGTATATAAGATAAACATATTACTATATTAAATAACAGTATATCCTAACTATATTGTAGGGAGAAACAATCCATCTAATCTATAAAATAATTAGAATCCTTCTGAACAAAAGATCTACTAGTATTTCCTAATCCTCCAGATTCCAAAAAAGTATAATAATCCTGCCAACACAATTTATGTACATTTAGTCAGTCTAAAGTCAAATAGGATATATGCTCCAGGGATGCAATTTGGGTTAAACTGTTAAGAATTTTAGTAAGTGTAGGTATTATCTGTGACTTCCAGTTAATTAGAATCAACCGTTTAACCTGCATAAATAATATTTGTAGCCATCTGTGTTGGTGTCTAGATATATTAATACTTTTATCAATAATCCCTAGAATAAAATACTTGGGGTCAAAGAGTAAGTGGCACTATACAATATTGGAAGCCAAATGATGGATTGAACACCATAATGTGGATATGGGGCTACAAAGCCACAGAATGTGGAATAAATTATGATTAGATAAATGATATCTCCAACATATATCATTTGGTGTAGCTCCCATTTTATATAATAAGTCTGGTGTTCTGTACCACAAGTGAAGAATTTTATATTGTATGAGAGTACTACACACATCTCTATATGCATTATGGCAGATAGCCCAACACTGGCTCCATTGAGATTCAGTTATATTTTGTTGCAATGCTAAACTCCATTTAGCTTTGGCTGAAATTGATTGATTTGGTATATTATCCCTGATCATTTTGTATGTCTTGCTAACTAGTCCAGATGAAGTAGTCACCCATGAAGTAACATTTAGGTTGGAATAGGTTATTCTGTGTTTATGCCATAATATAGGAGATAATGCCACTCGAATTTGTAGATATTTCCAAAGATCCTTTTTATTTATATCCCAAATAGTTTGTAGATTTGTAAAGTAATCCAAAATGTTACTATTTTTGATTAGAATATCACCCAAAAATATTATGTTTTTATGTTTCCATGAATTGCAAAACAAAGGTTGGTCATCTAAGGTTATACGTCAGTTTCCCCATATCAGAGAATAAAATATGGGAGCAAGGTTAGTTTTTAACCATTTATGTAATTTGAGCCAATACTGAATTGATGGAGCAATTGTAGGGTGTTTTTTTTAATTTTTGTGGCAAAGGATTGTAAATGAAATTGGTGGGAATATTTCCCGGAGCCCAAGAGGCTTCCCTATTGAGCCATAAAGGAGATTCATTGTTGGGTTTAGTAAACCATTTTGTAGTCTGTGAGGCATGAAACACCCATAAATAGGCCAAGAACCATGGAAAGGTAAACCCGCCCTGGGACCAATGGGTACATAGCTTATTTCTACTAAATCTTGGAATTTGACCTTCCCAAGTAAAATTCCCTATCAGTTTATCAATTTGAGAGATAAAGATATTGGGTCGATGTAACGGTATGTTGGAAAACAAATATAAAATCTTAGGGGTAATAGACATTTTAATTGCATTAATTTTACCAATCAATGTTAAGTTCAGATTTTTCCATCTTTAAATATTGTTTTAATTTCTGAAAGTATAGGGGTAAGATTTGCCTCCCATATTTTTTCAGTATTCATTAAGATTTTAATTCTCAAATATGAAATGCCTTGGGATGCCCAGCCAAAGCCAAGGACATTATTCATATAAGGTTTACACAATGCATTGAGTGGTAGCATTTCAGTTTTTTTATAGTTAATTGTAAGACCAGAGAGTTCCGTAAATGTGTTTTGTAATTAAGTGGATGTGCAGCTAATTCTAAATCTTCTAGTAGAATTAACATGTCGTCAGCATAAGATACGGATGTGTATTGTGTTTTGCCAATCTATATACCTCTAATTTTGTCAGATTGATGGAAAGCAGCTGCCAGGGGTTCTAAGGCTAAAATAAAAAGGGATGGGAATAAGGGACAACCTTGTCTAGTGCCTCTATTTAGTTCAAAGGATTGAGATATAGTAAAATTAGTAAGAACCCTTGCTGTAGAAGAGGTATATAGTAATTTTATATATGAACAGAAGCAGTCACTAAAACCAAAGCGGGAAAAAACTGAATAAAGAAAATTCCAATTCAAAGAATCAAAAGCTTTTTCAAAATCAATGGCAATCACTGCTGCAGGGGATTTTAGCAATTTAGCTTTATACATAAGATTGAATAAAGAACGAAGATGATCTGAACCCATCCTACCTTTAACAAAACCTGTTTGAGACTTATTGACTATTCGGGGAATGAGGGGTTTAAGATGAATAGCTAATAAACTTGCAAAAATTTGCCATCTACATTAAGTAATGATATAGGACGATAGTTAGAGGGAAGAGTGACATCTTTATCCTTTTTGGGAAGCACTGTAATGATTGCATCTGTTAAGGTTGGAGGTAATTTTTGTTAAGTTATAGATTCATGAAATATTTAACACAATAAAGGGCAAAGTAGATCAGCCATATTTTTATAAAACTCCACTGGGAAGCCATCGACACCAGGCGCACATCCAGTTTTGAGGGAAGAGAGTGCGTGATGGACTTCTTCTATTGTGATAGGTTTATCTAAGATATTTATTGCATCAGGTGAAAGTTGGGGAAGCGCTAAATTATCTAGAAATTTGTCAATCTTCACTTTTGATGCGAAGGTAGTAGATGTATATAATTTTTTATAAAATGAAGACATAATCTTATTAATGCTAGGGTTATCAGTACATATTTGTCCCGTAGAGTTTTTTAAACCTGAAATGTGTCATTCCGACTGTTGTACTTTAAGTCTATATGCCAGTAGCTTACTACCTTTTTCACTCCCCTCCCAGTATTTGTGTTTAATTCTAAGTAGGGCAATTTTGGTTTTCCGAGAGATTAGTTCGTTAATTTGCATACGAAGTCTGAGGATTTCATGATGTAAAGGAGATTTAGGGTCAGGGTGTGGGGTAGCTGAATATTGCAATTCTTTAGATTTAAGTAAGTTCTCAAAGTCTTTAAGTTGTTTTTCTCTTTTTCTTTTCCTGTGTACAAAAAAACTAATAATTTTACCACGAAGAGTAGCTTTGAGTACTTCCCACGTACTACCCATAGACATATCCTCTGGATTATTAAGTAAAATAAATTCCTGAGTTTGTATTTTTAACCAGGGAATAATTCTGGGTCTTTAAGTAAGAGTGGGTCTAATCGCCAAGAAGGTGATTTCAAGGGAGAATTCCATAACAAGTGAAGCTTAACTGGAGCATGATCTGAAATTAGAAGGGGCAAAATATTACAGTTCACAATATTAGCTGTAATAGTGGGTGAGAATAACCAATAATCAATTCTGCTATATGTCTGGTGTGTGGGGGAATAGAATGTATACTCTTTATCTCTAGGATAAAGGAGTCTCCATATATCTACTAATCCTAGATCTTTCATTAATAATGAAAGTGCAGCAATACTCCTCGGATTAGCATCTAGCGAAGCGTTGCTTCTGTCAAGGTTTGACTCTAGTGTAAGGTTAAAATCACCACCTATTAAAATTGGGGTATTTAGATTTAAAGAGGTTAGTTGTTGGGTCAAATTGTGAAAACATTCGGGTGTATCGTAATTTGGGGTATAAATATTAACAAGTGTTAATGGGCCAGATGTAGAATCTAAGGTAACGATCAGCCATCTGCCATCAGGATCTTTCTTTATATTCAATATTTTCCATTTTAAGCTTCTGTGAATTAAAATCGCAACCCCATATTTCTTGGTTGTAGTAGAAGCAGCATAAACTTGACCAACCCAGTCATATTTTAATCTGTCATTATCCACCTCTAATAGTTTAGTTTCTTGTAAAAAAGCAATTTGTGCTTTTTTTCTTTTAAGATGGTTTAAGACTTGTTTATGTTTGCTCGGTGCATTGAGGCCCTTAATGTTCCATGTGTATAGTATTAAATCAGACATTAAACTGGTTAAACGGTAATGGTTTCCAAGCCTGGACTTCAATGCACTGAACAAAAGAGAGGTAGATACCACAGATTAAAAATGAATGGCTGATGGTTATAATACATTTGGACAGGAATATACAAAGGAATATGGAGAATATCATGGTACCATTTATCATAGATCTCCCTAACTATTATAATAACAATAACTAACAACAAACTTATTAACAAGAACATTATAATAATCATTTAAGATGAGCAGAGGAGTATCAGTCGGTTTATATACAGCAGTAAACCAAGACCACACCTAAGCTCTCTGGGACATGTAATAAGGTATAAGGAGAGCAGAAAATCTAGAACTCCTTAACTACGTTAAAGGTTAGCACTCTCTATAGACTAAAGAATTAACAATAGTGAGTAAGAATAGCTCCCATAAACAACAAACAAACAGCACCATTCTTGCTGGTTAATTAAGTAATGATTACATTTTGAACCACAATAGGGGAAAAAGAAAAAAAAATATCTAGCTTACATTTGTCTTTCAGCAGATCTCTAGGTATCATAAACCACTACACAGTATACCAATATGTACCAGTTCTGTAGGAGCTGAAACATAAAACGTCACTGCTTGTTCTATTCCTACAATGTTTAAGCTTCTAGCTGTCTCTCGTTCTCTGTCTTGGGTACCTTTAAGAAGAGGGATTGCCAAGAAAAAAGAAGAGCAGTACAAGACTTTGGAATCAATATATTACAATAACTGCTGGTTTGTGCTATACTCCAACAAGCAGTTCACAGGCAAGAAGTATTTATGTATCCGTCTTTCTGGCATTATCGCCCTTTGCACAGAGCGATCACGCAAATATGACATTCACATATTTAAACAAGCAGTGGCCATAGAATCAATTAAAATTACTATTTAAACTATGCGATGTACAAAATGATGTTATGAGCTTAAAACATATCTACTTCAGCATATATTAAAGAATCCACATACATCTTGTAATCCGCCCCCCCCCAAACGTCTCTGTTACTCTGTGGTTATAAAGTATATCAATTTGTCAAAGATGTTACAGACTCTCCTATCTTTCATCTTTCAACCACCTATTTGATTCTGCACAATTAGGGGAGTTCAAATTGGTTCGGTTGTCTTAGAAAGCAGCCGAGTACAGCTGTTTGCACTATCTAGGGAAGAGAGTAATACATAGTTATTTCCCTAGGGAAAGAAAGAAGATGCATGCATCGACAGCTTTCTCTCCTTGCTAGCGTTGCATCCCTTTCCTATAATGATCAATATAGTTGCAAACAATTAAGGTAGTAACGTGCACTACAATGCCGAGGTGCATGCTTTAGCAACTCAGGCAATCCACAGCTATCAAACAGCATGATGAGATCTTCAATGAGTTGACTATAACCCTATTTAGCAGTGAGCTTGCAACGAAAAATAAATTTCAAATTATATGGCTACCCCTTACAGCTCGCCGATCAGGGTCAAAGATATAATATATTAAGCAAAAACATGTCGGCATCAAGGGATCCAGATGTATCATTTTAACATACATTCAGATACAGGCATTTAAATGACACAAAAAAAAATACTGATTAAGTAGTCCTCTTTGTAGCAGTTGTATCTGGTCTGTTCTTCCCTCTGCTATGGCGTTTTTTCTTTAGTGGCTCCAAGGATTTTTGAGGTGAACTCGCTACTACTTCATACCGTGAGACATCAACGGACTCTTCATCAGCTTCAGGGACATTCTGCATTGACTCCACAGAAGCTGAGTTTCTGTTATCCACGGTTCCGCAATGGTCGGATCGAGTATCACCCAGAAGTTCAAACCTATTACTTAAGGGTATGGGTGATGTGACCACAACGCTGGTATGAGATTCAACATTTTTTATATGAGTTGATTTCTGTATGCAACATTGAAGACTGCAGATCGAAGATTTCGATGTGCTTTTATCTTTCAGTCAGGCAGAGTGTCTCATGCTTAGATCAGCATGAGGTTCCGAGGCGGCTGCAATTAGCTCATCGGATCCTGAGGTATTCTAAGCGTTGGACTCTGGGCTATTATTAGTTTTATTAGAATGATATAGAGATACATCCCTAGTATCCAATGTGTTTACCAGGGGTATTTCAAACTTGTTTAGGTATGACATCAGTGATTCCGGAGTATTATAATCCTTATAAGAGCTACCGCTGAACACATGCATTGTTGCAGGATACCTCATCGAGAATTGTAATCCCAGTTTGTGCATCAGCTTCTGAGCCATTGTAAAAGCTTTCCTTTTGTTTAGAACATCTTTTGAAAAATCTCTATAAATATATATTTGATGCTCTTGCCAAGTAAGGTGCCAATTTCTCTGGATCTCTGTAATATAAGTTCAATATGAGCAAAATTCAGAAATTTAGCCACAATAGGTCTGGGTCTGTAGTCGGGAGGAGGTTTAGGGCCTAACGAACGATGTGAACGTTCGATAGTTATGTTGTGTTCAGCAGGAAGATTCAGTATGGTTGGTAGAACACGTAGCAAAAAAGTAGTGGTATCTTTCGATTCAGAATTTTCAGGAAATCCGAAGAATCGTAAATTATTCCTTCGGTTTCGGTTTTCAATGTCATCAATTTTATACTGAAGCTCTTTGATAGTACGATCTTGCTCCCTGATAGTAGTTTTTAAATCTTGAATAGATGACTCATTCTGTTTGGTTTTAAGTTCAGTATTAGCAAGTCGAGAGTCTATATTCTTTAATGTAGTAGTATTAAGCAGTGTTGTGACTTTTAAGTCACTTATATCAGTAATTAGTTTCTGGAACATACTTTCTATTTTATCCAAGGGAGACGATTTTTCTACAATTTCAGCCATGATTCAGGGCCTAAGTTTTATGCTTCCAGTAAAAGTCTGTTGTAGTATAGCCCAGTATAGATGGATTTTTAAACGAAAATACCTTGACAAAATGCTGTATTGTGGTCCAGCGCACTTAAATTTCTATATTGCCTTGCAAAGTTGGCTGAGATGGCTGAAGATGATGCTAGATTGTTT
Organism: Neoceratodus forsteri; assembly: GCA_016271365.2. Lineage (NCBI taxonomy): Eukaryota > Metazoa > Chordata > Ceratodontiformes > Ceratodontidae > Neoceratodus > Neoceratodus forsteri. Next base: position 291,334,743 of record CM028135.1, on the reverse strand, counting down.
GCTGAATATCAAAGCTCAGGATTCAGACCTCCATATTTGTTCAGAGCCAGGCCATGCCCCTCCTCTCTGCAATGTCAATTATGAAGACACTGAAGAGGATCTGTCCTAGTACTGAGCCGAGCTGCTCACTGTCCCAGCACTGCAATGAGTGCCATTAAAGCAGCAGTACTACCCAACTAGGAAGTGAGCCGTTATGACCATTGTAGTGCCACAGAAAATATGATGGCCTCTATCTAGTCAATGGAGAGGGTGGCAAAAAAGAAAAACCTAAACAAAGGATAACTGAGCACATTATAGTGTGATAATACATTGCCGGCGGGAAAGAGTACCAGGAACATGGTCAGCAGAGCACAGGGAATAAACAGGCAAAAAGCGCAGATTTTTTTTTTATATTGCACTGCTGCTTTAACCATCACCCTCTGACACATGCTAACCATTTCCCCCATCTACTATTCTTTTTTCCACATGCATCTCTGGTTGTCCCCCTTCTGTTCAGCTACTACAACTCCATCACATTGGTGCCTGACAGGACTTGCTCCACCATAGAATGGATCCAATATGTGCAAGAGCTGCCTATGTAGCCAGGATACTTTCACATGTTCTTTTATGCCCTAGGACATGAGCAGTAAGGGTGCACAAACACATGCACAGACGTGTAACACAACACCAGCCAATATCTTCCCACCCATGAGCTGCTCCTGACTGCACTGCCACTTGCGGGGTCACTCAGCTGGCAGTATTACAGTGAAGCTGGCTGTCCTCCTTCTCCAGAAGACAGCATCCCCTACATCAATTTACCTTCCTCCCCCTCCAACCTCACAGTGAGCCACCAATGTGAGCTCATTCCTGAACTCAGGTTGCCTGTGCGTGGGCCACAGCATTACTGCTGAGCCAAAGAACTGACTAGTTAACTAGCTTCTAATTAATCTCACTACTTTCTACACTGTTTAATTTCTTCAGCCTCAGCCACACCCACCCCCTCAACAGCCAACCACCCTCCTCCCTGCTAGATCACTCTTCCAGGCACCAAATGATCCTCAATGCAGCTGGACAACCCTTCCAGCCCCAGCCTGTCTCATGATGAACAACCTCACTGGAGCTACAGCACCACACAGCCTCCAGACCAGCCTCTTCCCCAGCCGACCACCCTCCAACTATATGCCATACAACCTCCATGCAGCTGGAGAATCCCCCCCAGCCTCCATGCCAAAAGACCACATCTCTGCTGCTACCCCCCAAGCCCCTGGACCAGCAGTCTCCAGTCAACCACTCTACCTTCAGTTGCATCCACCAGAAGCCCCATACCAGCCCAACCACCCGACCACCCACCCTGCAGATGGACCTCACTTCCAATCCCAAAGTAGTCCCATCCACCACCACAAGCCACCCTTCCTGCTGCTGGTTCACTCTTTAATGCCCTGGACTTATCTTCCCTATCAGACAACTGTAGCTCTACCCAGTGTTCTTTCCCACCCATAGACCAGCCTCCCCCGTACCAAGCTGAGCAACCTCCCTGGAGCTGGACACCCAGATAGCCACCATTCCCAGCAACTGGACCCACCCTCTCTCCAAGCTAGGACCTCACCCCAGCCACCCTCCCTACAACTAGACACCCCCACAATCACTCTTCTGCAACCTTGGACCCTATACTTCTCAACGTAGTATAAAACAAAATATGTGAGACACTAACATGATGTAAAATATAAATTCATAAGTGCCTCTAAAATGAACAGCTATATGGATTCAAAGAATCAATGCTTTTCAGACATAGAAAAATGACTCAAGAAATTCTTCCACATGCACAAAAGAGATCAGCAGCAGCAAAAGAAAACAAAACAAAAAAAACCAAAATACAAGAACACTAATCCCCGGATTACAAAATGGATTAAACACATGCAAATGTTTTAATCAAATACAATATTACAATGCAAAAACCAGCTTCCCCCACACACACACACTCATATCTGAAGTAAATAATTCTTCCTTTATCAATCTCCAGGTTACACTCCAAACTTTCTCAGATTAAAAAAGCTGTAGTCTTTTCTCCGTAAATATAGATAAATAGGCTACTGAATGGATATACACACAGTAAATGCATTCTGAATTTACTCATTTATACACTCTTTCTGCTATAATTACCCCAGCTGCCCACACCAACACATCACTTTAAAGCAACTAAATCATTCAAAAAATTCTACAAATAATGAGTAATCTAGAGGCACAATGCACAATAGAGACTTTAAGGAGTGATTTGATTGAAAATAAACTGTGTATTTTACAGGCATTTCAAAGATTTTCAGCCATGAGTTCAGAGCAGAGAACATCTGATCTTTCATATTATACCTTGGCTTTACAACCTAGTGGATCGCACTCCAATCTACCTACCACACTACCATCAGACAACCATACTGCCGTATCGTATGATGCTCCTCCAGTGTCACCATTCTATTTCAAGGCTATATCAAGAGCGGAAGTTCTGAAATTACTGAGATCCATATCTGCCAATACCAGCTCTGGTTCTGACTCACTGGAACCTTGTCTTCTTAAGCTGGCTGCTCCACTCATTGCCTCTCCGATTGCCAGAATCTACACTTTATCCCTTATCCATAGCACTGTGCCAGACCTATGGAAATCTGCAAGAGTAATGCCTGTCTTTAAAAAAGGTGACCCAAAGGACATGGCCAATTATAGACCTATAGCAATTCTCTCTGTCCTTAACAAGATCCTAGAGAAAATAGTTGCATCACAGACCATTGACTACCTTACATGTTATAATCTCCTCTCAGACACTCAGCATGGTTTCAGAAAAGGTCATAGCACCACCACGGCTCTTCTTCAACTAACTACTGATATTCTGTCCAACATGGACTCTGGAAAACTCACAGGTGCCATCTTCATTGACCTCACTAAGGCTTTTGACCTTGTTGACCATCCCCTGCTTCTCTCCACTCTCCATAAATTCCATTTCTCTACCCCTGTTGTGGACTGGTTCTGTAGCTACCTGTCAAACAGGTCGCAAGCTGTCAAATTTAACTCCTCCCTGTCCGACACGTCTACTATCAGCCTTGGGGTCCCCCAGGACTCTATCTTTGGGCCCCTTCTGTTCTCAATTTTTATCAACAATGCAGCTGAGGTCCTGGAATCCTGCTCAGCTATTCTCTATGCTGATGACCTGATCATCTACACTAGTTCTTCTAGTATTGCCTGCATAAACACATCACTTACTTCAGACTTCAATAAGGTCTTAGACTGGCTACTAGACCGTAAGCTTGTACTAAATGAAAAGAAAATGAAAGCCATGCTCCTAGGTTCTGCACCGAAGATTAAGACCTGTTCTCATTTGCTGGAGGTTCTTCACCCAGGAGGAGTTCCACTTGAAAATGTTACTTCCTTCAAGTACCTTGGGATCCTCCTGGACCAGTCCTGGATTTTAATCTTCACATTCAGTCCCGTCAAAGCTGTAAACCTCGAAAACTAGAGTAGCTACAAACGAGCTACATGTTTACACCCTCAGCCAAATTAGCAATTGCCTGAGGTATTCTGCTCCCAACCCTTACCTATGGTGCCTCTATTCTTACCTCTGGCCATAAAACCTCCCTACTAAAATAGGATGTAACTTATAACAATATATGCCGATTTGCCTCTCGTCACCTCGACTCAAACATCACTGCCTTCTTTATAAGGATCTGAATTGGCTCTCACCCTCTGCCAGTAGACAATACTACCTTGGATCACTAATGGACTCAATCATCCGGGAAAAAAACCTGTCCCAGCTGGCGGTGTTGCTGGTCCCTCAACCATCCTCCCATGGCCTGCGATCAGCTGACAAATCCTTGCTCTATGTTCCGAGATGTCGGACGACTAAAGGCACAGGGGGCCTTCCAATTCTCTGCTCCCAGGCTATGGAATGCTCTTCCACTCAACCTCTGGCTGTCTCAGTCTCACTTTGGATTTAAAAGTGAATATTGTCATTATCTATCCTTAGCTGATGCTTGTACATGCTTTGACCCAACCTGAAGCTCCTGAGACTTACCAGTAATGTCACCCCTGCTCTAATCCAGCTCCAAGACTGTCTCCTCTTCCGCTCCCCATATTTTTCCTTCTCTTTGTAAATAACTTCTTGACTACTAGCTCTCTTCCTTCTTGAACCTTGTTGCTGACCATCCACTGTTGTTTTGCCAATTACCACCCCTGACCTTCCTTCTGTCAGTCTTTCTTGTTATATTTGAACATTCCTCACATTTCTCTCTATATAACCTTACTATCTTATTAACCCTTTCACTCTACAGGTTGGGTCCATGGTTTCTGCACTTATTATATATCTTACTGCCATTATCTGTATAATGCTTGCCATTATTTTTTGTTGTTTCTACCCATTGTATTTTTGTAACACTGCTGTACTGTTCCTCTATTTGTACTATTGTACCCATGTTGCTGTTGTTCAACTGTTCTCCTTTTGTTGTACTCTCCCGGGTCGTGCCTGAAAATAGTTATTTTATGGCTAGTGCACCTACCCGGTTAACAAAAACTAAATAAATAAATAAATAATTTCTTCGTAACAAACTACCGACTGTAAAACCTCCACAGCATTTCAATTACAAAGCAATAAAACCTAAGTAACATAAGTCCCTTACTGTATTTAACATTTCAGGGAGTTAAAATTAGGTACTTTTCTATTTAAATATAACCCTTACCTTAATATGCAGATCTTAACTGCAGGAAACATCAGTTCAAAATGGAGACCACAGTTGCATTTGTTATTGCTCAGGCTGGACAAAGACAGGAAGTGAGCCGGAAAATGTAGTTCACTGACTGAGTAGACTTCTGGAAAATGTAGTTCAGTATAGACTTTTAAAAAGACACTGCCAACTTTTTTTGCATCATATTATTTCTAGGTAAAATCCCACATTTTATGATTGCTTACCTTCTAATTTGTGTTGCTGATTGTTTCATGTCTCCTTGTTTAGTAGAACTGAAATGCATGGTAATGTACCCAGCCTTGATTGGTTAAATTCTTGAACTACTTGGCTGACTGTAATCTTCATTTATGATTCAGTAGTATTAAATAAAAACTGTACTGTGAAGAGCATTACAGTTTGACAGAGCTGTATTAATGACTTAGCATTCTTGATAGAGCAAAATATACTATAAAACAAGTGATCATACTAAGGATCACACTAAGATAATTAAGGAGCTAGGAGGCTAATCATAGAATTTAAGAATCTTGTTGGCAGAAAAAGACCTTCTGGCCCATCTAGTCTGCCCTTCTCACCCTGTTTATTTGGTCCTCTTCCCTGCAGTCCCCTTTGTATTTCCACACTGTCCCTTATGCTTGCCCGAAGGCATTCTAAATTCTGTCACTGTTTTAGACCCTACTACAACCTCTAGAAGTCTGTTCCATTCTGCCATCACTCTGTCTGTGAAGAACTGTCCTCTTACATCTCTCTGGTTGAGCCTCAACCCTGTAGTTTCAGACTATAGCCCCTTGATACTACACTGTCCTTTATGTGAAGTAGACTACCTGTCTTAACTATATTGATCCACTTGACATACTTGAACATTTTGATCATGTCCCTTCTCTCCCTTCTAGTTTCCAAGGAGTACAGCCAATGTTCCCTGCATCTCAGCTTGTACAGTCTGCCTAGCATTCCATGCAACATCTTAGTTACATATTAACATACTAAAATGCCAGCAGAGTAGGCCTCATGGGATATCAAGTCTGCTTGGGAATTAATACCCTGAACGGGTACCATTACTATATTTCTGGTTCCTCCCATGCCCCCCTCCCCCCACCAAGGTCCCCTCTGGACAAGCATTCCTCATCTCCACCCCCTCCTATACCTGTCCCAGCCCCTTTTGAACCCTTCACCCCACTGTAGATACCTTCACCAGTTCCTCAGGCAATGCATTCCATGGTTCCACCACTCTTTCAGTGAAGTACCACCTCCTCCTCTCCCCTCTGAGACTTGCACCCTCCAACCTCCAACTGTGACCCCTGGTAACTCCTCCCTCCACCCTCTGAAGGATCCCATTTGAGCCTACCTTAATTACTCCCTTCAGGGAGTTGCCCTTCTCTGAACCCCCGCCAACTGGTCTCTGTCCTTGTGTAGATTTGACTTGCAGAACTGGACTCCATACTCCAGGTGAGGCCTTGCCATGGCTTTGTAAAGGGGCATAAGTACCTCACTTCACCTACTAGTGATACCCCTGCTAAGATGCGCCAGCATCTCATTTGCCATTCTCATCGCCCTGTTGCACTTTTTGCCTGCCTTGATGTTGCTGGATACTATTGCTACCAAGTCCTTCCCTGATCTGTCACCTTAATATCTCACTCCCCGCCTCCCCAGCATATAGCTTGCTTCCAGGTTGTTGTGCCCTAAGTGAATCACTGCACACTTTTTGACATTGAACTTCAACTGCCATGTCTCTGCCCATCCTTATAAAATCCTCGTGTCCTGTCTCATGTCCTCCACCCCCCTGCTGAGTTGCAGATCTTTGTATTGTCTGCAAAAAGGCCCACCTGCCCTCTCATTCCTTCCACTATGTCCCCTATGTAGATGTTGAATAGGAGGGGACCCAGTACTGAACCCTGGGGTACCCCATCTGTCACCCCCCATCTCCAAGTAAATCCATGTACCACCACATCTTAGCTTCTTCCTGCCAACCAGTTCTCTACCCACCTGGTTATTTTATCACTCACACCTATCCTTTCAAACTTGTTCATTAGCCTTCTGTGGGAGATGGTGTTGAAGGTCTTGCTGAAATCCAGGTAGACAGGATCCACTGTCCCCCTTTGTCAATTTCCTGTGTTGTCCAGTCAAAGAATTAAAGTAGGTTTATCTGGCATCACCTCCCTTTCATAAATCCATGCTCTCTGTCATCTAGGAGTACATTTTTCTCCAGGTATTCAATCACCCTCTCCTTAATGAGTACATCCATGACCTTCCCCATCACAGAGGTGAGACTGACATAGTGGTAATTTTTCTTTCAAATCCCTGATGCCCCCCTTATGCAAAAGCATCATATTTTCCTTCTTCCAGTCCTCTGGCACCCTTCCTGAATCCAGTGACAGGTTGAACAGCTTAGACAATGGGGAAGCCAGGTCTTTCCCCAACTCCTGGGTCATTCTAGGGTGCAGTCTGTCTAACCCTTGGCCTTATCCACCCACAGCCTGACTAATTTCTCCCTAACCCTCTTGACTCTGAATGGACAGGTTAATCCCACTGCCCCACTTCCCCCTCCCCCTGAGCTCTGGACTCCTTCCCTCACCTTCCACCATGAAAACTGAGCAAAAGTACTTGTTTAGTTCTTCTGCTTTCTTACGGTACTCTTCAATTTGAGCTCCTCCTTCTCCCTTTAGCCTTGTAAATAATCCCCTGCTTAGCCTTCCTCCTGTTCCTCACATATCTAAAAAATGTTTTGTCCCCTGTCTTGCAGTGTTTTGCTTTCTTCTCCTCAGTCTCTGACTTTTGCCTCTTTATTTCCTTCCCAGCTAGCCTCCTCCTCTCCCTATAGGTTTCCCTGTCCTCTTCTTTCTGCATTCACTTGTATTTCCTGAAGGCTCTCCTCCTATCCCCTACCACCCTCATCACCTCCCTTGTGAAACACAGAGGTCTTCACCTTCTTGTGCCCTTCCTTACCTACCTTATGCACAAGTCCATTTCTTTCTGCATCAGGGTCTGTAAAAAGCCCTGTAGCTCCTCCATGTTGTCTAAACCCTCCATATCCATCAATTCATTCCTTATCAGCTGTCTCATCCTATCAAAGTCTACTCTCTTGAAGTCCAGGACTGTTGTGGTTGTGCATCTTACCTCCCTCCCCACTCTAACTCTAAACTGAACTGTTTTGTGGTCATTGTTGCCTAGTGTCTCTCCCACCTCCAGCTAATCCACACATTCCCCATTTGTTAGGACATTTTAGCAGATTGTTTCCCCTTCTTGGGTCCTTGACCAACTGCTGCAGGAATGCATCCTGCAGCACCTCCAGAAATCCACTGCTCCTTGCCGAGGTGGCCTCTAGGATGAACCAGTCCACATCTGGGAAATTTAGGTCCCCTACCTGTAGTGTTTCTCCTTTGAAGGCTATTATTCCTATAGCATGCACCAGTTTTCTCTCCTCTTCATTCCCTTGCAAAGGTGGTCTGTATACCACCCCTAGCTTTGGGGATTCACCTGTTCCTCTGCTCAGTGTGACCCATAGGAGTTCAGTAATCTCCACTCCCTCCTGCCCCTCCATAGACCTGATATCATCTTTAAGTTATACAGCCACCTCCTTTTTGTCCCTCCTGTCCTTCCTAAACAGTCTATATCCAGGGATTGTTGTCTCCTATGTATGACATTCCATCCATCATATCTCTGTGACTACAATTAAGTCTAGTCCCTCATCCTGTATGATGGCCTCTAATTCCACTATCTTATTAGCTAGGCTCCTAGCTTTTGCTACAAGCCCCTTCCAACAAAGTCCCTCCCCAGCCCCTTTCCCAGAGGTGTGTCAGACCACACTGTGTTGCCCTTATCCTGGGGGTCCACAGCCTCCCTTATTTACTTTCCAGAGAGTCTTTAATCCAGACCCCTCTTTGCTTAGTTTAAATGGCAGTATATCCTAGAGGTTAGAGTAATGAACTGTGAATGAGCTTGGTACATCCAGCAGACCAGACCTTGGTTTGATTCTCACAACCTCCACTTGTATACTATGTGACACTGAGCAAGTCATTTAACCTCCACAGTGCTGCCAGGTCACCCCTGAAAACAGGCACTTGTGCATAGTGGGCCTTGCCCAGTCACCAAAGACAAAAAAAATTGATAAATAAATAAATCAATTATATGGCTCTTCAGTGTACTCCCTAGTCTACACTCATGAGCTAATGAATCCCATGTATGCTCCTATCATCTGCAATGCATAAAAATCAAGGTTATGCCCCATGATCAGAATGAAAATTAACAAGCCTGCATATAAAACAAAAGGAGTATTGAAAAGTCTTCATTATCATTCAAAAGTATTCAACAATTTGTACTTCTAAAATCTGTGTATACTATTCATTTAGTATTAATTTACTCTTAAAAACAATTACAGTGAATACTTCTTAAAATTAAGTATTCCTACAGGCAGTATTCTTCTTCTGCAGATTACAGAAGATTAATAATTACTAAATATAGGATCGACTCTGTGGTACCAAGCAAAGGTGTTCGTCCTCTATGCTGGTGACCCAGGTTCATGCACTGAGCCTTGGGTCCCAGGATAGGATGCTAGGAGGAAGGGGTATCACAAGTGTCTATTGGATGCTTTCCTCCCATAGCACACCTGCCCTCCCATAGCACACCTGTGAATAATGTTTGTAACCTCGGCGAGAGAAAGACAGGCTGTGGCTGCAACAGTGGCCAACATGCAATGGATGACCATGGATCATGCTGCTTGGCCAATCTGCCCAGGGTACAGGAGGGTGGAAGGAGCCGGGTAGCACAAGGCAACCCTGCACACCATGCTACAGATGCTTGCTTGCAGGGGGGGTCACAGTCAGTGGTTAAGTAAAAAAAAAGCAGAGGGTTCAAGGAAAGGGGGGGTTGTACAAACACCAGCTGTCAATGTCCCTGCATTAATTTCCCCATTACATGAGGGAACAGCATGGTACTCTTACCATAATTTGATGTGCAGCCGTACATCAAGGATCGCAGTCTGCCACACTGCTCCCTTCCTGCTTTTACTCACCTACATAAGCTTGGTTTCACTTCTGTTTGTTTTATTCCCACTCATTCTGGTCACTCCTTGTTTAACTCCTTGAAGTTGATTTTTTACGTTAAACCAGCGTGTTATGTCCCGTACATCCTCCCATTTTCACCAGCCATTACCACATTCTTTTGATTTCTGTGTTCATGGGCTACTGAACTGAAAGTCCAACACTGCAATGCTTCGTGACCAGTCTTGGAGTTCTCAGAAGTCCAACACTACAAAGCTTCCTGTCCAATCTTTCTTTCTTTCAAGTATACCGATAATATAAAAAAGATGACTCCAGGTATGTAAATGTGCTGTTCCAGGCTGACAAGCTGGAATCTTGTCCACAACACAAGTCTCAGTGGATAATAGAATATAATATAATATTTATTTAATGCTTTATGCAGGCAAACTTTCTGGGACATTGCCTGGGGTGTGGAAAAGAAATCTGGCAGAGAGGGTGTGCAACATTTGTTGTGCAGGAGTCCTAATGACAGTCAGTACAGGCATGGAACAGATCAAAATCTAAACTATAATATAAAAGTGCCCAACAGGGTTAGGCTGTGAGGGGAGGGACAGAATTGCTCAAGTTGAGCAAAGAATACTGGCAACACCTATCCCCCAAAACTCTATGCAGTAGAAGTTTAGTTTAGTTTATTGTTCTAGGAATTATTACCTTTGAGCCATGGCTCTTTTACAAAGGTTCCACATCGACTGTGTACAGACAAGTCAAGTTACATATAATGGTCAACAAGTTATGAAGTGGCAATAAGCCAATATAATACAGTAAATTAATGTCAGAACTTCATCCAAAAGAGGGGAGAAAAAGAAAAATAATACTTAGCATACACAGAACAAGCTGTTTCGAGGGAAGAACTTTGGAGAAATGGACAAAGTGGAAAGGGCTGGAGGAGAATAAGGGGGCCGGAGCAGACATAGAGAGATAAGAGATACTCAGATGCCTTTGTCAAGAAATGAGCAGAGGAGGAAGATGAAAACAGTAAAACAGCCAGGAGGGAAAATCTTTAATCGAGGCAGTCACAGGAGCTAGAGGCTGTAATGTGAGAGTATATCATAGATTTGAAAGCTCCTAGGAAGGTGGAGGATGTAATGAGCATGCTGAGGGCATTGAACCAGCTGGAGGCATGATAGGCAAAGGATCTTTGGCCCTGTGTGGTACGGCATCGGGGGACCTGGAGAGGCTGGTGTTCCAAACATCTGGTGAGATGGATGCTGGTATTCGGGCATAGTAGGTCTTGGATACACGGTGGGGTGAGGCCCATGGTGGATTTTTTTGCCATCAAGCAGGTAAGGTACTTTACGCGATTTGAGAGTTGCAACCATCCTGTTTCAGTGTAGAGCTCACATGTATGAGTGCATCTTTGTGCTCCAGTGAGCAGCCAACAGGCCTTGTTTAGGGAGGTTGTAATGTGCCTAAGTGTGGTGGTTGAGGCAGAGCCATAGATAATTAAGCCATAGTCTATGATTGAGATGACAGAGCTTTGGATAGCAATCCGCAGTGCAGATTGGGTAAGGAACTGTAGGTTTTGGAGCAGGATACCAATGCACTGGTTCACCGCTTTCGCTGTGTTATCAGCGTGGGTCACAAAGGTCAGGCCTTGATCAAAGGTGATTCCAAGATATTTAAATGTTGTCACTTGTTCAAGGGTATTTCCTGGGTACGTTTTGATAGTAAGTGGAATTTGCCTTTTCTTGTTTTGTGGACTGGAGAAAAGCATGGATTTTGTTTTTTTGTGATTTAGGACCAGCTTGTGATCTAGGAACCACTTCTCAACTTTGGAGAAAGAAAATTGCAGGCTATGGAGTAAGGGTTTCAGATCCTTATGAGAGGAAAGAATCATGGCATCATCAGCATAAAGGATTATTTGTTCTGGGCAGGATTTGGGGAGAGAGTTTAGGAAAAGGCTGAAAAGGAGAGGGCCTAAGATTGATCCCTGGGGAACACCTGAGAGGACCAGATTTGAGTCTGAGAGAACTCCTGAGATTTTTACTGTTTGTGAGCGTTGGGCAAGGTAACTTTTTACCCAGGCACCTGGACCTTGCGAGAGCCCAAGATTGTGTAGTTGTGTGATAAGTAAGCCATGGTGAACAGTATCAAACGCCTTTGTTAGGTCAATGAAAACAGCACCAGTTTGATATCCTTTGTCCAAGGCATTGTGGATTTCTCCTGAAAATTCTAGTAGGGCAGTCGACGTACTGTGTCCTTTCCTGAAGCCGTGTTTCTGCACGCAGAGGATGTTATATTTTTTCAGGTAGTCTGAGAGTTGGTCAGCCACAATATGTTCGAGGGCCTTTGAGAGGGGTGGAAGTATTGATATGGGTCGATAGTTACCAGGTAGGGACTTGTCACCACTTTTGAACACTGGGGTAACTATAGCAGACTTCCATTTGCTGGGAAATTGACTAAAGCAGAGGGAGAGATTGAAAATTTTGGTGAGTGGGTGCAGTTCCTCTTCCAGGGTAAGGGACAGAAGTTTAAGGTCAATAGTATCACTGCTTGCTCTGGAATTAGAGATAGCCTTTTTTATGTATTTGTAGACTTCATGTGCCTTGACTATTTTGAAGTGGAAAAGTGGTTGGTTAGGTGAGACAGTAGGAGACACTGGTTTTGGAGACTCAGTATCAGAGAAGAAGTCCGGTGGGAGGACCCCACTGAGGTCTGTGAAAGTTTCATTTAAGGCCTTTTGCCATGACCATTGGGTCTAGGGTAGTGGTTCCATCTACAGTCATTATAGTGGTAGAGGACTTTGACTGCTTACCCGTGATATTTCTGATGTTGTCCCAGAAAGATCTCCCATCACCCCAGGAGTTGGAGAGGGCATTCTTGAAATAGGAGCTCTTCATCAATTGGATTTGTTTAGTACAGTGGTTACGTGCCTGTTTATACTTTTGGATATCTGTCAGGGAGCCTGTGGCTCTGGCTATGGCCCAGAGGTGGTCTCTAGCTTTGAGTTGGGCCAGTATTTATTTTTATTTTATTTTATTTATTTTAGTCTTTGGTAACCGGGTAAGGCCCACTAGGCACAAGTGCCTGTTTTCACGGGTGACCTGGGAGCACTGGGCAGTTAAGTGACTTGCTCAAAGTCACACAGTATGCAAGTGGAGGTTGTGAGAATCAAACTCAGGTCTAGTCTGCTGGATGTACCAAGCTCATTCACACCTCGTTCCTCTAACCTCTGTGCTATACTGCCAGCCCAGTAACTTGGCTGTGAGTCAGGGATTTGAGAGCGCTTTGATTTTGTGCTTTTTTACTGGTGCGTAGGTGTCACAGGCAGCCTTGAAAGTAGTGATAAAGTAATCTAGGGCTGCGTCAACATCTAGAATATTGTAAATTAGGGACCAGTCTTGCTGCATGAGACAGGCCTTGAGCTTAGTAAGGTTGCCATGAGGTAGAACTCTGCTTGAGATGGTTTTTGGAGGTGGTTTTTGGAACTTATTTGTCCAGGTACAGATCACAGGGGAGTGGTCACTGAGAGAGTCCGGGAGAACAACTGTGTTATTTATGTGGGCTGGGTGGCTAGCAAGGATCCAGTCTACGAGAGTGCTAGTTCCAGTTTTGTAGTTTTTTCTAGTAGGGGAGCTCACCATCAGTGTTAGGTTAGCTGCTAGAATAGCATCCTTGAGGGACTCAACGTCTGATGTGAGCCAATTAAAATTAAAATCACCAAGGAGAAGGAGCTCGATGTCAGGTGGTTGCAATCTTACGAATTCAAGTATAGTCTGGAGGCCGGACCCTGGATCTTTAGGACGGATATAGACAGCGGCCACAGTGAGCACTTTATTTTGGGCACCAAGGAGTAGCTTGACAGGGAGAAATTGCACTGAGGAGTTTGTGATGGAAAAACAGACAGGGTGGCTAGAGAGGTTGTCCTTAATGTAAATAGCACAACCCCCCCCCGGTTAGTAATCCTATCCAGTCTGAAAATACTGCAGCCTTGTAGCGAGATTGCATGGTCTGGAGTGATAGGTGTCAGCCAGGTTTCAACAATGGCTAGGATATCGGGGTTGTGTTGACTGGCAAAAATTTGAAGGGAGGCCAGTTTTGGGAGGAGGCTGCAGATATTTAAGGTGGCAATGGTGAGACCCCCCCCCTCCGTTTTTGCAAGATTTGTTGACCTGGTGGAAACAGGGCCAGGATTTGGATGGACACTTCCTGACATCAGAAGGAGGAGGAGGAAGAGCAGGAGTTTAAGGGTCATCTGACGCAGTTCATAGTATGCCATATAACGCCTCTGTTGCTTGTGGGGTTGAGTACAGTGTAGTCGTTTAGAGTCCCAGTGCAGGGTAATGGCTAGAAGCAGATGTCAATTTGCCAACATTCCAGCAGTGTGAGCTGTCATTTATCCCCAGTCCTTTGTAGGAGAGTGCCACAAGTGTGGGTAGGGAGGATTTGCCATGGTGCTAGGTTGCTGGTAATGTGCTTGAATGGTCAGTGTGAGAGGTGGAGAGGGGTAGGAGGAATTAGGAAGATGGCATAGAGGAGGAAAGAAGGAGAGGGCTAGAAGAGACATGAGGAGGTTGCTATAGAGAGGTATTTCAGAACAGAGATGTGATTTAATAAAGGTGGTGTGGTGCAGAGCAGAAAAAGAAATATGAGAAACTGAAGAGGACAGGGGCTTGTGAAGCAGGCTTAATGCAATAGAGAAACTAGCAGGGCAATGCAAGGGGGGGAGTATTTTAGCTGAGGGACAAGATGGGAGGCAGGATAAGCGGTGGGTCCTGAGTGCAGGAGCAGAGCGAAGAGACTATTTAATAAAGGTCAGAGGGGGGAGGGGGGTGGGTGTAAAAATTCGGCACTAAGCAGTGCAAGTGAATGGGCGCCGAGCCCAGCAATGCACAAATTCAGCAGCACCAATCGGAAGGCAGTGGCTGGAACCTGAGGCCAATGAGTGTGAGGCTCGGAGCGCAGTCAGCCAATGGCAGCTGATCACAGCTTCCCTCAGCCCAGTGGATGTCCTTACCCGGCTTTCAGGGGTTAGCGGCAGATGGTGGAGGCATCAGGGGTGGCGTGGATTCCCAGGCACTGAACCGTGCCTACGAAGCACATGGCTGGCCTGTTCTGGCTCGATTCTGGAGTAAAGAGGAGAAAGACAGGGGTGAGTAGGCAATTATGCAGGAGAAAAAACAAAAGGCAGTGACGTGGGATCACTTAAATAAGGGGCGGGGGGACAGCGCCGGAGACGGCAGTGAGATGTGGAGGCAGCAGAGTTTAGAAGAATAAAGGTGTAGCTTGAAATAGCGGGGGGTAGGGGGTAGCAGCCAGAAACGATCGGCTTCAAACAATGGCTCTGGCGCCAGCTGGGAGGGTCAGTAAGGGCTGAAGAAAATTTAACAGGGAGGGGGCGAGGGAAATGGGAGGAGAGCTGTGAGAAAAATGAAATTTATTTATATATTTATTTATTTATTTATTGAAATTGTTTCACCAGGAAGGGCACACTGAGCAAAAAGATGCTCGTCTCACGGTGCAACCTGGGGGGAAGGGTTACAGAGGAGGCAGATCATGTACAGACAAAATGAAAATAATGAATGTGCAATACAGAAGATGTACAATAGCTGGGCGGGATAACATGAGTACATTGTTTACAATAGGTGGAGCAATACAGGTGATCAATAGCGAGTTTAAACAATTGGTGAAGCAGTACAGAAATAAAAATATGAAGGCCAGGGTATACATAACAATGAGCAACTACCAGATAATACATGTTTAAGTAAGTACTAATAGCAATGCATGAGTGGTGATAGCATGACAGGAGTTGAGGCGAGTTGCATCAAGTTGGCAGACGGAGTAGGAGAGGTGTGTGGGGGGGTGATGAGGGTGGGGGAGAAGTGAGTGGTAGAAGTGCTTGAGGTTGAGAAGTGTGGGTAGCTGAGTAGGGAGGAAGGAGAGGGAGGTAAGGAGGAATAGGAGAAAAGAAAATGGAATAGAAGGGGGTGATGCAGAGCATAGGGGGTGTATAAGCCAGACAATTTGGCGAAGGCCGAGCTGCTGGTCAGGCACAAGGGGGGATGTGGGAGAGAGCTGATGGGGAGGGGGTCAGGGGCAGTTGCAATTTGGTGCAAGGAAGTTGGTGAGGGCCAAGGATAGGGAGTGTTTGGAAGATGAGAGGCGGTCCAAGTAATGAGGGCAGATTTGGGAGACAGGGGACAGACAGAGCAGGCAGGCAGGGCAAAAGTGGGAGAGAGAGCCAGAGTCAGCACCAGCACATCAGAGGGAAGAAGCAAGACTCTGAAATTTAGGCAAGAAAGCATAGCAGAGAGCGTTGCACAGAGTTTGAATACAGGGAAAGCCAAGGACAGTTTCAGGAGGACAGTTAGAATAGCAGGCTTGAACAGGGAAAGCCAAGAGCAGTTTCAGGATTAGAGTTAGAATAGCAGGCTTGGGCAGGGCATTAAGAGCAGGCTATCAGTGCAAAAACAAGGAGGACAGCTATCAAGTGGGCTAAACAGTGCTAGAGCAGTACATCAGAATACGGCAGCTAACTTAAAATTAAGCAGAAACATATAACATTATACTGTGGCTACTGTAGATACTAGGGCAGTATATCGGATATGGCAACTAACTCACAAATATAAGCAGAAAGATTCAAAAGAACACTGTGGTTACTGTAAATACTAGTGCAGTATATCGGATTCGGCAACTTGCTGAAACATAAGCAGAAACATTTAAATAACACTGTGGCTACTGGGAATACAAACAGATCATGATTTTTTGTTTTTCTTGTAAAGCAAAAAAGAGTTTAGGCAGTAGCATCCAGGAGTAAAAATTCAGCACTGAGCAGTGAAAGTGAATGGGCGCCAAGCCCAGCAAAGCACAAATTCAGCAGCACCAATCGGAAGGCAGTGGCTGGAACCGGAGGCCAATGAGTGTGCGGCTCGGAGCGCGGTCGGCCAATAGCAGCCGATCACAGCTTCCCCAGCCCAGTGGATGTCCTTACCCAGCTTTCAGGGGTTAGCGGCGGATGGTGGAGGCATAAGGGGTGGCGTGGATTCCCAGGCACCAAACCGTGCCTATGAGGCAGATGGCTGGCCCGTTCTGGCTTGATTCCAGCTTTCAGGGGTTTGCGGAGGATGGTGGAGGTGTCAGGAGTGGGGTGGATTCCCAGGCACCGAACCGTGCCTACGAGGCACACGGCTGGCCCGTTCTGGCTCGATTCCGGCTTTCAGGGGTTAGCAGTGAATGGTGGAGGCATCGGGGTGGTGTGGATTCCCGGGAACTGAACTGTGCCTACGAGGCACACGGCTGGCCTGTTCTGGCTCGATTCCGGCTCTCAGGGGTTAGCAGCGGATGGTGGAGGCATCAGGGGTGGTGTGGATTCCCAGGCACTGAACCGTGCCTACGAGGCACACGGCTGGCCCGTTCTGGCTCGATTCCAGCTTTCAGGGGTTAGCGGCGGATGGTGGAGGCATCAGGTGTGGCGTGGATTCCCGGGCACTGAACTGTGCCTACGAGGCACACGGCTGGCCTGTTCTGGCTCGATTCTGGCTTTCAGGGGTTAGCAGCGGATGGTGGAGGCATCAGGGGTGGCGTGGATTCCCAGGCACCAAACCGTGCCTACGAGGCACACGGCTGGCCCATTCTGGCTCGATTCCAGCTTTCAGGGGTTAGCGGTGGATGGTGGAGGCATCAGGCGTGGTGTGGATTCCCGGGCACTGAACCGTGCCTATGAGGCACATAGCTGGCCCGTTCTTACTCAATTCTGGAGTAAAGAGGTGCAGCAATTGGAATCACAAAGGCTATGCAATATCCTCTAGAAGCATGTCTATCAGTTCTGGAGGAGTGATCGTGGAAAATATGGTTGCCCCAGGCAGAGGTATTGATCGAGGGGATAAGACTAAAAATTCCCCACCCCACCTACAATTCTGTAACAGGGAAGTGGTTTGGGGTGCATAGTTGATAATCATCTCCCCTATCCTCTTGCCATTTAGTACCTTGGCAGTGACTAGGGCATAGGACTGCAATTCCTCCACCACATAGGACAGGTAGGATGGTGGTGCTTCTTCTGGTGGCTGAGGGTAGTGAAGGCAGTTCTAGCATTGATCAGGCGTATCCAACATTGTTCCAATAGAGTGACTGTTGTGCATGCTGGTGTTCCATCTTAATTCCATTCTTTTGAGACTTGTGAAACTTTGTGAATGATGGTACAGTACACATTGCGAGTCCATTAGTCAGCAGGATCCACCAATGGGCTTTCAGGTGTACAGCAGCTGTCATTCACAGAGAGCTCTGTTGGTAGGTGGCTGTGGCAGCATGTGGGTGGGCTGAGCTGCCCACTGACATTAGAACCATGCCATGATGGAGGGAGCAGGCTGGGATGGGGTGATTGAGTGGGTGGGGGGGTCCACTGGACCACCGGGTTGACTTAAGGAATTACAGTGAATGTGTAATCAGGTCAAGCTGGTGGGGGGACAGCTATTATTCCTTTACTGCTACAGTGTGCAGAAATCAGAGTGGCAGGCAGGGAAGGGGTTCATATATGTTTTATTTACTGTTGCAGTGTGTGGCATACAGTCATGGTGGGAAGCAGGGAGGGGATTCACTTATGTTTTATTTACTCCTGCAGTGTGTGACATACAATTGGGGTGGTAGGCAGGGAAGGTAGCACTGACCTGCCAGAGTGGGAAGACTGCTGTGCTGCTGTCTGCAGTATGGCAGCCTGCCAGTGGGTGTACACCTACTTACTCTACTTGTTGTAGACTTATTTTGAGGAGGCGTATCTCCAGACTTGCTCAGAGGGATGCGCATCCAATGTGGGTTGCGAATGTGGCTGTGCACCATATGTATGGGCACGCCCCCTGCACAACCCCTCCAGATGCGCTACTTAACATTAAGGGTGGTGTGTGATGCGCTTCAGTCCCTTGCCAGAATCATGCGAGTACACAAGTTGGGGTTGTGCTTGCACATCTCAGATGCACTGGATGCATCCTTTTTGTGAATCCTGCCCCAAAAATGGACCCTACTTCTAAACAGGTGAGTTCATTATCAAGTAGCTAGTAACTGCAAAATATGCTAAGTTAAAATCTCCAGCAATTAATAACTGAGCCATTTCTTGCATTTCAAGTAAAACAACTGAGAAATTTTCTAAGTCATATAAATAACTAACTCTCAAGCAGGATTATGTTTAAGTCAAAAATTTCAGTTAATTCCTAGCTACACTATTTTTCAATCTCATCTCTCAACTAATGAAAAAGTAAACAAAAAAATCCCTAACTAATCACTAGATGGCCCAAATTAAACATTAGTTGAGAAAAACTCCTCAACCAATAATCAAGCTTAATGCTTAACTTTTTAGTTAGCCATTACCTAATGAAAAGGTAATCACTAGTTATTTGCTAACTTATTTTTTTCAAATAAGTAATGACAAGATGCTATTTAATATGGAAAAGGAGAGTTTGACAGGTTTTAATTCACACATTTATGTAAATTACAGAAGCATAATAAACATTAAGCTCAATCAAGTGGCAGCAGCAATATGTGTTAGAAATAACTGACCATTAATGGGCAGAGTGCAGGACAATTCAAAGAAAGTATATATATATATATATATATTTCAAGGAATAAGTCAAGGCAAACAAAAATATAAGGGAGTGCTTATTTAACACCGACCAATATGTTTGCAATGAAATGTAAAAAAAAATAATTTATGTCAGCATGGGTGCAAGAATAAAGCTAATTTATCGCATTTTTTATGGCACTGTCGTATGAAAAGTGCCTGGTGGGCCACCACTGTAGCTGGAGAAGATCTTCCCAGGTTATAAATGGTACTCACTTTGCATAGTAATTTTAAATTACACAGGTCTCAACCTAACCCCAACACAGACTAAAGTGGTACTGTAGCCTTGGCTACTAGGGCTACAAAGAAGCTAATCTAAGTCAAATGGAATTTAGAGAATGGGATACATTTAGTAAAAAGAAATGGTTAAATATGTTCCTTGGCACTTTGCAAATGGAAAGATTGTTGAATTATATAGAAAATGCATATGATTATGATTATATTCTATGATATTTCTTTCCTTGCTATCGCCTTTATCAAGTTTTTGAATGAAATAACTTTATCCCTGGGTGTCCATCTTTCCCCCTGCCACCTTCCCTCAACTACTATTTTTTTTTCAGCTTTGCTTCCTCTTTTTGCTTTTCTTTTTCTAAAGTTGGACATATAGTGTAGGATAGATATAGGTTACAAATGAATGAAAATAATAAATATATAGGGATTCTTGTATGAAATGAATAAATGATGCTATTATAATAAAGTGCAAAGTGTGTTTATCATGATATTAAAATACTTAATAAAAAAAGTAACGAGTGGCAAACCATGAGGGCAACTTAGTGGTGACACGTGGGTGCCCTAAGGTCCCAGGGGGAGATCTAGCTTGGAGGAGTTCTGAGAATAGGTAGGTGGCACAGGCTTTAGCCAAAAGAGGTCCTGCCTGGTGGGCCCTGGGAGAATGACAGAATGGAAAGAAATGCACTTCACCCACAAAGCCTATGTGAAGTCCCACCCCCTCCATGTTGTGGCAAAGAGTATACAAAATGTGCATCTTTTTTTTTATTTCACTGTGAAGACTGTGCAAAGTGTAGTAAGTGACTTCACTTCACCCATGCTTCGCCAAAATAAAAATAATCTTAAAGAAACCTAGTCACTCCTCTGTGAAGGAGGAATTATTTGTTGACCAAAGAGTCAGCCCTGCAGTAATTTGGATGGTAAACATCAGCAAAGAATCCTAAAAACTATGATAGGGAGGTAGCATAACTACATGAAAAGAAACACAGTTTAGGTCTTCACCTAGGTCTTCACCTAGGAAGTATAGTTTTAGAGCAATGTGTTAAATGGGCTCCCACTGAACAGTCTGGGGAGTTAGATTTACAGAGTCAGAGTTTTGGGTTAGCTCAAAACAGAGGAACTTGGAGGAGACAGGCAAGAAAATCTCTGAGAGACGTCTTGTGGAAGTATTTATTAACTTGTAATTTTTTGACCAGAAAAGGCACACTAAGCTGAGAAAGCTTCTTTCTAAGTGTGTCTGGGGGGTACATGGAACTGTTTCATTGATGGGGAAATGTTGCTCATGATACTGGGGAAACTCTGGGATCTTTTACTTCCACCTGGACAGTTCCCAAAGATGAGCAGAAGAGACTTTGATTTATTGTATGTCTCATCTGAAGGATGGCACCTCAGTAGTGCAGCCTCTCCCTTGTACTGCACTACAGCTTATATTATGGGTCTTATTATTACCCACAAGTACTTGGCATGGGGCTAAAACCCAATGACTTTCTGATCTTCCAGCCCCTGAGGTGAGCTTGCTACCAACTGAGACACCGACACTGCAATATGCAAAAGTTGATAGTAAAAGTTCTCAGATGAAAGGACAGTGCACATACTCAGTATTGACAGAATATGTCAATTGAACCAGTGACCTGTAACTATTTTGCCAACAAATCTGCAACATTCTTTTTTAATTGTATTCTCTATATGAAAAATTGAACTGGAGCAAGATCCATTTAAAGATGCACCTGGTTTGCACAAAACAAATTTAACACAGAAAAATTACACAGTGCATTTGCAATTAGATTATGTCATCACTTTGTGTAACAAATCTTTCTTTAAAACATTCATTTTCAACTTAGGTGAAAAATCTATACTGTAGGTGTTTAACAGTTGGACCATAAAAGGAGAAACAACATCTCCCAACTTAGTCTTCACAAAAGACACAAGGAACCTAAGTGATTAAGGTGACCTGAGGTCTCCTGTCTGTTTTCTTTTTTTACTTTTAAAACTAATGCCATCTCCACAGAAAATGAGAATCTGTACATCTTAGTGACAGAATTCATTAAATTATCCAAAATTATATCTGCTAGTGGCAAAATGTTTAACTCATTATACAGTAAGCAATGATGAGTGTTTTATAATTTCAACAATGCAAAACAACATATATCATTAAAAGATGCCCTATATGTTGAAAAAAATTCCTTCAGGTATTTTTATATAACAACTAACGACCATATTTCAAAGATGGGAATAAACTCTGTTTTGAAAATTGCACTTCAAGCTTCACCAGTCGAGCTTTGGGATCTGTAGAGAAAACCAATTTTCTGATTCACAATTTTTGTACTGTGATGTACTATACAAGTGTTTTCACAGTAAGAGTGAAATAAAATATTAAACCTATGTATTTAAAACTTGGGAGCATTTCAAAGGGAGCCATGATTTACCTCTGATTGACAATTGATATATTTGTTTTGAAAGTTTCTGTGCTGATCTAACAGCACCACCTTTGTTTTTTTTAACTGAGAAGAAACTCCTTTTTATCTAACCAATGCAGCAGCCAAGTATAATTTCCCTGCAGTGTCAACTGAAGATCTTTAAGATTCAAATAAGACGCATACAGAACAATATCATCTACATACATTAAGGTATTAAGGGCCCCATATTCAGAGCAGGGTACAACTGCAGTGCAGCCTTTTGTGCTGCAGTTGGGATAGCACACAACAGCCTCTGGACGATATTCAGTTAGCACTCACCAATGGAGTGGTACTAACCTACTGAATGTCAGCTTATGTTGGCACAGAGCTAAGTTGATCTGTGCTGTGCCAATATGGACAAGGGCTGCATATGGCCCACATTAAATAGAGCTGACCAAAACTGGATAATGCCATGTGGGCTATATTCAGCCTGACCATGCAAATGAGCTTACTAGGCATGCTGGGTGCCAAGGGGCCATCTGCATGCCCATTATTGGCTCATTTGAATGCAGTGTAGCAGCCCCATAGAGCCCATTCTTGGTCTAATAGAGCCATTCCTGGTAGTTTAGTGGTCTCCCCACCCACATATCACCAATCTTTCTCTAATACATGGATCACTGCTGGTGTAGTGGTGCCCCAATTAGCCATCCTTCTCTCATGCTTCAATCTCTGGTGGTGCAGTTGTCCCCCCACCCACCCAACCATTCACTTCCCATCATCCCACCTATTGAGGACTCTGACCTGCACCCCTTCACCCCAGTCACTATTTTCCATTAAATCAGTGATCAGCACAGCCCTTCTCTCACCTCCTTGGCTGGTCTCTGTCTGACAGACATAGAATGAGATCAGGTGAGGGATGTGTGGGGCACGAGTCCTTGGTGGGTGGGCGGGTGAAGAATTGGTGAAAGATTGGGGTGGGGGAGGACCACTACACCACAAGGGATGGATGCATGGGAGAAGGATGGGCAATCAAGGGGTTGGAGGAACACTACACCACTAGGGATTCACGTATTACAGAAAGATGGGTGATAAGGGGCAGGGGGACACAAAATCATCAGGGATTCAAGCATTAGAGAAGAATGGGTGATTTGGGAGGGGGGCACTACATCACCAAGGATTCATGTATTGGAGAAGGATGAGTGATCAGGGGCTGGGAAGGGGCCAGTAAACCACCAGAGATTCATGTATTAAAGAAAGATGGGTAATCAGGGGTGTGGAAACCACTAAATCCCCAGTGATTCATGTATTAGATGAAGGATGGCAGTCGGGGTGGGGGACCACTAAGCCATCAGATATTCATGTATTAAAGAAGGGTTTTGGGGGGGTGAGGGGACCTCTTGATACAGAAGTGGGTGGCTGCAGCACAGCTGCCCTGCCTTCAGGGGGTGGGGGCATGAACTTAGCCCCCATATAGGATGTGATTTTTCAGTGGCATGAAACAGTGCAACTCTGGGGGCCATTTACTGTTGCTGAAAACCTTTGAATATGCTGGTTTATTGATATGCATGAGGGACCCTCTCATTTGCATAGGTATAGAGGTATGGGTAATGCCTTGGCATTGTTGGGTTTGGGCACAATGCTGGGGCCTCTGAATATGGCCCCACCTGAAGTACTGGCTTACACACAGGTTAGTGTCAGCAATAACCATGTTCACACTGATGCTAACCTTTAAATATATGGGACCGAATGTTTTACAAAAAGTAGCCATGTCTTGCTACTTTTTGGCTTTGCCATAAGTTATGGCCAAGCCAGCATTTCATATGGTGCTCTTTTTCTTGAAACATAGAAACATAGACTTTGATGGCAGATAAGGACTGCTTGGCCCACCCAGTCTGCCCATTGAAACAGCATTGGTGCTCAAACAAGAAATTGCACTAGCTAAGGGTCCTTTAAAAATTGTTTAAAGAAAAATGTGTATGTTGCACAATCTGTTTGTACTTGTTTTGGCAGCTAATATATGTATATTTGCTGATAGTTACTGTATGTTACTTACATAGATACATAGAAACATAGACAGTGTTGGCAGATAAGGGCTTATGGCCCACCCAGTCTGCTCACTTGAGCTTGTAAGTTCAGTTTATGTTTTCCTAGAAGTCTGTTGCCCCTTTCCCCTGACCTCCAGAATTCCTTTATGTCTATCCCATGCATTCTTAAATCCCGTGATTGTTTCAGCCCCACCACTTCCTCTGGCAAGGTGTTCCACTTGTCCACCACCCATTCTGTGAAGAAATTCTTCCTCACGCTTCCTCTGAATTGTCCTCCTCCAACTTCATCCCATGCCCTCTAGGCCTGGAACATCTTTTTCACTTAAAATAGTGTATTCCTGCACCCTGTTCCTCCCTGTAAGATACTTGTATGTCTCTATCATATCCTCTCCCTCCTTCCTCCAGGGAGTACATGTTCAGTTCCTTCAACCTGTCCTCATAGGACTTGTGATGCAATCCATGTACCATCTTTGTTGCCCTCCTCTGAACCTTCTCTCCCTGTCTATGTCCTTATGTAGGTAAGGTCTCCAGAACTGTACACTGTACTCAGGTGGGGCCTCACTAGTGTCTTGTACAGTGGAATTATGACCTCCTTTTTCCTGCTGGTGATGCCCCTGCCTATGCATCCCAGCATCCTATTTGCTTTACCTGCTGCCTTGTCACACTGTTTCCCTACCTTGAGGTCATCAGAGATGATAACCCCAAGATCCCTTTCCTGCTTGGTGCATGCTATATCCTCACCCCCCAACTGATATATTGTGCCAGGGTTTTGTGCCCCATAAGCATTATTTTGCACTTCTTTGCATTGAATTTCAACTGCCAAACCCCTGACCATTCTTCAAGTTTCTGCAGGTCCCTTCTCATTCTGTCTACACCTTCTGGTGTGTCTACTCTGTTACAGAGCTTTGTGTCATCAGCGAACAGTGAAATTCTGCCTTCTAGGTCCTGCACAATGTCACTGATGAAGATGTTGAATAGGACCAGTCCCAGCACTGATCCCTGTGGTACCCCACTGGTCACTCTTCCCTCTGTAGAGTGACAGCCATTTACCACCACCCTCTGTGTCCTGCCACCATTTGTTATTAACATATTTGACTTGGAACATTCTAAAAAGGAGACTTGTTTCTCACAGAACACATCCTATATATTTTGACTAATAATAATAATAATAATAATAATAATAAACATATGGGTTGGCAGTATAACTTGGAGGTTAGAGTAACAGCTGTGAATGAGCTTGATACATCCAGCAGACCAGGGATTTGATACCCACAGTCTCCACTTAAATACTACGTGACCCTGAGCAAGTTACTTAACTTCCCCAGTGCTCCTGGGTTGCCCCTGAAAATAGGCATTGAGCCTGGTAGGTCTTATCCAGTTACCAAAATCTTTAAATAAATACTTACATACATACATACATACAAACATACATACATATCATTTAAAAAATAATAATAATAATAAATAAATGGCATTGAAATACAGATCCCAAAGGGACCAATGATCTGATCAATGCCAATATTGAAAGGGTTTCCTACCTTGACCTGTTATGACATTGCATGAAAATAATCATTAAACCAAAACATAGTCCCCTACACAAACTGCTTTTAACATTTGAAAAATTAAAGTATGGTCTACTAAGTCAAAAGCCTTTGTGAAATAAATAAACATCCCACCAAATGTACCTGATCCATAGCATTAACCAAATTATTCTGAAGTTTAATAAGGGCAGTTGCAGTACCTAATTCATTCCTAAAATCAAACTAATGAAAGGATAATAAATTATATTTTTCAAGATAATTTGAGATTTAGGTAAATGCAAATTTCTCAAGTAACTTAGAAAGGATTGGCAGAATCTATGTAGGCTGGCAATTTGAAGGATTAGTTTATTCACCTTGTTTGAAAATTAGAGAAATAGTTGCTGATTGACATGCTAAGGGGACTACATTTGTCAATAATGATAGACTGAAAATACATGATGATGGTTTAGAAGGAATAGAAGCAGCTAGCTTCAATATTCTTGTATGAAATCCATTGAAGCTGGTGCCTTTATTTCAAGTTAAGGTTAACATGGCCTGATATCCCCCATCTTCAGACAAAATAAAAAAAAAAAAAACTTGAAATTTGGATGTAAATGTGGCTTACAGGTGCAAGGGATGAAACCCTGTCTCAAAAACTTCAGCATTTGAGTCATAATACCTTCAGTCACAATTCCTTAATAAAAACAAATGCAAACCATGATTTCTTACATAGACAAGCAAATGGATCCCATTCCTTACAGCTGTCAGATAAAAGATATGGCATTAGTTGTAAAATTGTACTCAAGTCTCAATTAGGCTTGTGAACAAAGGCTGCAGTTTATAAGGTAGGTAGTGTGGATTTGATTGATTGATTTGATTTGATTTAGTTTGTGTTGACCAGGTAAGTGCACTAGACAAATTCTGCCTCTTTTCAGGCATGACCCAGGGTACAGGGGATGGAATACAGATGAATGCCAACTGACTTTGAATCAGGTTAGGCTGCTGGTATTATTTTAGTGAATGGAGGTAAATTTGGCCAAGGCACCGTGGAAATTACCCTACTCTCCTGTAGGGGAACCCCTGGCCCGTGAGATGGCCACTTGAAATCTGTCTCAGGAGGAGATGGAGGTCTCTGGAGTGGGGGATTGGGCATCAGCCCCTACTGCAGTTTTTCAAGACGCCCACAAAGATTTGGAAACTTTATTGAATAACTAAGGCAATGCGGGAGAAATTCTGGAAATATTTGTTTCTGCTGAAGACCTTAGCAATTCTGTGGAGATTCAGGATTCATCACAGCCAAATAATGAAGGGCACAGCATGGAAACTGAGGCAGAATCAACTCTTCTATTGTTATTGCACAAGGAACAAACAAGGCACCTGCAAGAAAGAGAGCACCTCATCACATGGATTGCGAAGTTGAAAGCCGGTAACCTGCCTGTCAACAGGCCTGAGCCATCTGTCAATTTGCACTATGATGCAGCAGCATCAAAGACTGAGGCGGGTCCAGATGAGTTACAAACTCTTGTATCTACTTCCGATGTCACCTCTGCTCCATTATGTACAGACAGTATGGCTGGCATTTTAAACGCTGATGCCAACGTGTTCCCGAAGCCGACAGAGAGTGAAAAAATTCAAGATAAAACTACGGTGACAATTGATAAAAATGATTTACCTCTAAAATCAACGGGACTACCTGACAAAGCTTTTGAAAAGCCCAGAAATACAGCCGAGTTGGATAGTGCATCAGTTTCAGACCAAAATATGTCCAAAACTATGGGATTTTTGTTTAAACACATTACGGGACTATCTACTGATATTTTAAACATTCCCCTTGACTTGCAACCAGTTCAATACCAAAAAAATGCTACCTGTTAGGATGGAGTGACTGTCTTTTCATTTGCTGCAAAAGGGGCTTCTTCTAAATCATATAAAGAAGCTCCCAAGGAGAAATGTACAGCTATAACTTTGGCCAATCGTAACATGCAATTGGATACAGATTCCCCTTCTAATCTCAATATGGCCAGTATCCCAGATAGTAAGAATGATTTGCACGAGACTACCTCTGCAGCAATAAAAGAGGCCTTTTCTTGAAACTCAGTCCCAACTTCTTCTGGCAACCTTTGCTCACCTCAAAAGGCAATCAGTGAAGCCGGATGGAAGAGATCACCTATGGGTACCTGGCTACCAAACCCCGCATGGGACCCAAAGCTAAATTTTCCACACTCTATTCCAGAATGGCATCCAGCTATTTCTAATCAATCTCGGACATCATCTGGTGCAGCTCCTCAAAACCCACCCAACATTGATTCTACTACAGCAGCACCTGTAGTGCAGGAAATTGAACTTCCACGGACTGGCCTTGAACACAGTAATGCCACAGACAGGCCAGCCACTATCATGACTGAGGTGGATTCATCTAATGAATCTGGACAACCAGTATGGGAACAAACTGAACCCCAGAAACTCCTATTGTCAGAGTTTGTTTTCCAAGATAAAAAAGGAAGCTGCTCCCAGAAGGAATACCATCCAGATTAGATATAAAGGGGGGTTGGAGGACAGACCTGATTGCTATTATGTTGGCAAATGTCTTTTAAAAGATTCTCTTCATTTCTCTCCTAGGGAGGTCTTTGCTTTTATAAACATATCAGGGGAGGATAATTACGATGTTAGTTTTTGCACTGCTCATGCTTTAGCTCTCTTCTGGGAGAGATATAATCAGGTGAAGTTTTCCCCCACATGGACCCCATTCTTGGTTATCCTTTTGACAAAACCCTTGGTAAAATGTGTCATGGTTATGTTTCGAAATTAGGGGTTCCACGTGGAGGATATCATTTATTGGCTCTCCCAGAGGTGTGAGATGCTAAGTGACCCTGAAGCCATCTTAGACACAGAATTATTCTGGACAGGGGGTTGGAAGTATAAAATTAAATTGTGGCAAACTGAAGCTAGAATTCATCATGTTCCTAACTCTTTCATGCTGGGTAGAGATTGTGAGGTTTGCTTTTATGCAGGCCAGCCTAGGGCCTGCTACAAATGTGGCTCTAGGACACACTTGTCCAGTTCTTGTGACAAATCCCATTGAAACAATTGTGGGGAGGTTGGACATATTGCTTTACAGTGCGCTTCACATACAAAATGTGATTTATGTGATGGGATAGGGCATGTTTTTTCAGAATGCGATTGGGCTGTGAAAAACAAGGCCACTTGTATGAGTCCTGACTTACTTCTACAACATACTGAGGACATGGCATCAGGGCAGGATAAACTTCCTCCCTAGATTCCCCTCCTTCTCCCCTATTCAGAATAAGATAGTACCCGGGATTCTAGAAATATTACAGGATCCCCCCCACAAACAACAACTGGAGACAGTAGATAGTTCACCTGTAGACCTAGGAAACTTAGGACCTGTGTGTTATTCCGAACCTGTGGAATCTGTGGTGGACACCAACCCTCTAGCAATCATATCCCCCTTGCTAAGAAGAAGATCTTCTCAGAATAGTAAGCCAATGCCCCCCTTCCCCTGTGAATTTTGAATCAACAAATTCCTACGCTGCCCTAGCCATATCTTGGGGGAAGGAAAAGATGGATCAGGGGGATTCAGACTCCCAACAAATTGAAACGGATCAGTCTTCTCAGAACCAGGATCTCATAGGCTACAGGGGGGAAAAAGAGACAGAAAAAAATGTTTAAAGGCTGACTTCTTTAAAACTTGGTACTATTAACATCCACAGTATATTGAATACTGTGAAATGTCAAATTGTGTTTAATTTCATTCACGAATCTAGATTTGACATATGTTTCCTCCAGGAGACCTGGATGTTCTCTGAAGATCAGGCCAGATTTTTTCAAGGGGCGTGGTTTTGAGGTCCTTCTTACTGGTTATTCGGACAGGATAGCACTGATGGAATAGGCATTGTATTTAATTTATACACATTCAAATTACATAAACTGGTCGATTTGGTTCCAGGTAGAATCCTGATATTGGATGATCTATGGTTGGACATAGATTGTCACTTCATTAATGTTTATGGCCATCAGACAAAGGCTGAATGAGTCAAAGCTCTATCCTTAATACAACCCTTTCTAGTTACCACTAAGAACATTTTTTTGGGTGAGAATTTTAACTCTGAAATTAAAAAAAAGGGTAAGCACCTAGCTGACATGAAAAAAAAATGTATTGTGATTCAAACGCATTGTATAAATTTATTGATACAGATGATCTTCAGGATTGTAGTCAGTTTCACACTAAGGGCCCTCGCTTTACTTTCAAATGAAGCAGATTTATCACAGCTATAGATCATTTTTTTTATTTCAAAAAATCTACCACAAGCATCATTACAAATAGCTCAGGTTGAATTTTCAGACCATTTCATTTTAACACTTCAAATCACAGATATACCTGTGGAAACAAAGTGGACTGATACATGGAAACTGAATGTAAGTCTGTTAACAGATACCAGTGTACAGTTTGGAATATTGGACCTTATAGGGATTAGAAGTTCAGTTCATGTTTTATATTCAGATACAGGGGAGTGGTGGCAGGATTCCAAAGCTGATTTCCGATCATGGTTACAAGGTTATGGGAAAATGAAGGTCAACAATAATTTTTTGAAGTATTCATCCTTATGACATCAATTACAAAATTTGTATTCCTTGTCTAATACTTCTAGGTATGATTATACCACTCAGATTACCAAATCAAAGGATGATATGATGCAGTATCAGTATGATAGGGCTCATACAATAAAAGCATTATTACAAAATGGCATATGGAACCCCCCCCATAGGTGACCCTTTTGAACTTTGTAGAGTGTTTAAAACCAACATTTCCATGGACAGTTTAAATAGACATGGTGGGGTTAATGATTTATTGAAAATGTTTCACCAGGAAAGGCACACTGAGCAAAAAGATGCTCGTCTCCCAGTGCGACCTGGGGGGAAGGGTTACAGAGGAGGCAGTTATACATACAATAGTTGAGATTAGCAGCAGAGCAATACAGATGGCATACAGTTGGGAGGGATTACATTTGAACTTGTTACATAAGGAGAACAGTAAGAACATAATCATTAAGGACATGGTATACATAATATGGGTACATATCAAGCAAGAACTGTACAGAGCTTGTTCATCAGGGACAGGGTAAACATTTCATGGGTACACAATGAGGCAATACATGAAATTTACATAAGTGTGAGTAACAAAATTAGGGTGCAGTATCAGAACATGTGTGCCAGTAGCAGGACTAGGGCTGCAGTGGGATCACCAATAGGCAGTGGGAATTGGAGAGTGAAGTTGTGGGGTAGGGGAGGGGTGGACTAGTAAACATTTGGTGAGTAGGGGAGGATTAGGTAAGGTGGGAGGGAAGGGGTGTGGAGTTAGAACTGTGAGTAGGGCTGAAGAACGTAGGATAGTTAGGAAGAAGGGAGAGAAGGGTGATGTTTGGAGAGAGAAGAGTGAGTAAGAGTGAGAGTGTAAGTGTGTAGGGCAGTAGATAAGCCAGACAATTTAGGCGTGGCCAAGCCGCTGGTCAGGTGCTAAAGAGTGATGGGGGAAGAGAAACTATCAAGGGGTGGAGGCCAGGGACAGTTGCAATTTGGAGCTAGGAAGTTAGTGAGGGCAGAGGCTAGGGAGCGTTTGGATGAAGAGTGGTGGATCTGGACCGGCAGGCCATTCCAGAGTTTAGGGAAGAGGTAAGAGAAGGCTGATTGGCAGGCGGTGGTCCTTCAGTGGGGGATTACTAAGAGCCTAGTGTCAGAGGACCTGAGGGCGTGGGAGGGGGTAGGAGGGGAAGATAGGGAGGATATGAGGTAGGGCAGGAGGGAGCCGAGCCAAAAATTGGAAGTGAATTTGACACTATGAATTTGGTGCCGGTTGCTCAGGGATGGCAGGGCCAGTGAACGGTAGAGCTCGCAGTGATGTGAGCGGGGGGGGGCATTGAGGGCAAAGCAGCAGAACACGTTAAATGATGCTACACTTGAAGGGATCGTTAGCATAATACAACAATTTATAGAGTCGTAAGCCCAGCATAACCCCTCCTTCAGAAGACGACATTCAGTCATATCCTGCAGAGCTAAATATACCCACTTTTCAGGATCAAGCACTTAACACACAGAAACCAATAGGGAGGGAAGAAATAGAGGCAATCATTAAAACCTTACCAAATTGGTTTTCTCCAGGGATAGATGGGTTACCTTTTTAATTTTATAAATGCTTCATTAAAGATATTTCTATTTGTCTAGAAAAGGTTTATTATTCCATTGTTAAATCTGGAGTAATGCGTTCATCCTTTACAGAAGCGTTATTGATTTTTCTGTTTAAAGCAGGGGATAAAACCTCACTCCAAAACTGGAGACCTATAACACTGCTAAATGCAGATTATAAAATATTGACTCATATTTTGAACAACAGATTAAAACACTACTCAAATCTGATATTTTCCCCACAGCAATTCTGTGGACTACCTTCTAGGAAAATTCAACATGCACTTATTATCCTTTGTGACATAATAGAACATCCTTCATTATCTGGTACATCAGGGTGTGTTATTTCAGTAGATCAAGAAAAAGCTTTTGATCAGGTATACTGTCCATTTCGCTTTCACACCCTGGAAGCTTATGGCGTTCCCTTGGGAATAATTTCATGTCTGAAATTATTATACTCCTCTACAATTGTTCATCCAGTCATCTGGGGAAAAATCACTAAGGGGTTTCAGACTGTTACAGGGGTCAGACAGGGTTGCCCCTAAGCCCACTTTTGTATATCTTTTTACTGGATCCTTTTCTTAGATTATCAGAACACCCTATCTGGAGGGGTATTTCAGGATCAGGCACAATGGATAAGCTTTATGCACAGGCTTATGCAGATGATATCTGCCTTTTTTATCAGATTATACTCAGCTTTCACTGTTTTTTTAGAAATACAGTCATATTCCACCATATCCAACTCAAAACTGAATTTACATAAATGCAAAGGCCTATTTGTGGGCACTGGCCTTCCCAATCTGGTAGTTTTGAGAGGCATACAGATTTCCTCTGAACCCATAAAGATACCAGGTAGTTTTTTTTGGACCTCAAAATTTACCCCCAAATGAATTTGGAAATTATATTGCAAACAGTAGACCTTAAAGTAAACAGATGGAGACATTGGAAAATGTCAAAACTAAAACGTATTCACATCATTAAAAAATTCATTATTCCTCCCATTACATATGTTGCTATGATATATTCAGTACTGACCCAACTAGAAACTAAACTTTACAGCCTGTTCTTCCAGATGTTATGGGGTAATAGGTTGAATCACATGAAGAGGTGCTATACATGTCTATCAGTTGAGAAAGGGGGTTTGGGGATGGTTGATCCAGGGGTATTTTTTCATACCCTGTTCAAGACCCAGACAGTTAGATGTGGCCTAGTGTATACAAATACATCCTATTATGAATGGAATACATTAATTTTAGATAGTTATTTTCAAGCATGGAGGGTGGTTCCGCCAAAACTATCTAAATTGTCACATGTCCCGGAGTATTTTAAGCCAGTAGCATCAAAGATTCGTACATGGGGGTTAACCAAACAACAAATTCAAAATTCTGATAAAAAAATTATATCAACATGTAATTGATACTGTTTTTCCAGCACAACCTTGTTTTAAAAATTGTCCACAAACCAATAATCAGTTGATTTTATCCCAACTAACCAATAAGAGAATCCCTCTCTATATGTGGGAACATTTATGGGCTTTCTGTTTATGGAAGATTATTTATTTCTTTATTTATTTGCTTTTGTTAACCGGGTAAGCACACTAGACAGCCAAGTGCCTATAAATATAAGAGGGAATGCCAAATACAAAGCTAAGGAAGAACGGAATAGCCCGTATTTGGAATGTACAAATCTGGAAGAAACTACAGAACATTATCTTTTCTTTTGTTTTTATGCTAACTCTCTATGGATTTTTTTAGCCAATAAATCAGGGATGCCATGGTTAAACGGTTTGACTTATGAAGTATTGGAGCTAGGGAAATCATCCCTGGGGGGGGTCAAGGTATCATCAGGATATACTTATTATTTTCTATGCTGTTGACATATTTTCTATGGCAAGCCAGATGCCAATGGGTTTTATCACAAAGGAAAATGTCATGCCAAAATGTAATGGTTTTAATTCAACAAGCTATGCTGAAAGTCTATTTAAAAGATGTCTCTATCCATACATCTCGAAAAGTCTCTATTTGGTGGAAAGGGTTTGGTAGATTTACCAAATATAAGTAATGTTGGTAAAAGTTTGGATTTTGTTTGGGAGTTAACAGTTATATTGTAAAACTAATGAACTAGGTATTGCATCCTAGAACAAATAAGATTAGAAATTGATTTATGTTTTTTTTATTTTTATTGTTTTTTTTATTATAGGTGTGCCGAAACACTGTTAAAAAATTATTAATTTATTGTGAGATTTAAGTTGTCTTAAAACTCCCCTACTAATATAGTGGGGTGGGGGGGGGGTTGTAGCATAGGCATGCAACGGAATACTTAAAAATCTCTTTTTGGGTTTTCTGATATGTATATTATTTGGTTGATTTAACACTGTCCGTATCTTATTTGTTTTTGATGTTTTCAAAATAAAACTTCCCCTACTCTTTTCGAGAAGTGCCATGGGATCTTTAACATCCACCTGAACTACCACCAGAACAGGCAGATAGGACCTCGGTTTAACGTCTCATCCGAAAGACTGCACCTCGAGAGTGCAGCACCCCACCCTCATGCTGCACTGCAGTATCAGTATTGGGATATTAACCCAAGTGCCTGGTGTGGGGATAGAACCCACAGCCTTCTGATCTCCCAGACTTAGAGGCAAGTGTGCTACCTGTTAAGCCGCTGACACTGAAAAATCTCTGAAATACTATATGATAAAGTGATTGTTTGCATACAAATTGATTTAACAAAAAAATTAAAGTTATTGCAATGGACCAACCTTTTATCAGACAATGTTAGTATTGCATAGAATGTTATAGTACACACACTTTCAGGTCCACATGGGTAGGGCTAGCATCAGGGTTTTGGGGGCCTCCAATGAGATTAGTCTTTATGATCCCTACTTTACGTAGCATGGTCACATTTCTTGTACACTGTCCTATAATTATGCACACCATTTTTTTAAATACAACTAGTGATATTATCCCAATGACTGCAAAAGAAAAAAATGTGAGTCCTCGGTCATTCTCTATGTCCCAGGATAAGGGCTGTGGTGCAAACCACCAGTATATAAGAAGACACCCTTGATCCTAGCTTGTGTATCATTATCATTGTTTAGAAGTATGAGACTTTAAGCCCTTCTGCCTATCCACCTTTGTCCATCTAGGTTAGTCAACAGTGCTAATCTTTAGGCATCTCTGCTCACCTTATCCAGTTCTGTCCATCTAGGTCTGATTGATCAGTTGGTGGAGAAAGGGTGAGCTTCTTTGTTAAAAGCAAATACTTTCTCATGAACTAATTTAAAACATGGCAATTCTCTTAATTATGCTGATGATCATTATTTCATTGTGACCATCAGTCTAAAACACAAAGCTAGTACACGAGCACTTTAATAAAAAAATGAACAAGAGCAGCTTTTCATAACACAGAAAAATCTACATTTGCATATTATAAAACTCTTCCCAGCCACATTTTTAAATGAAATACCAATTTATTACATTCTGAGTGGATAACATTGAAACTGAAATTCATAAATAATCCAGCAGAAAGTACTATGCACATGAAAATACCAGAGTGTAGCCATTAATCAACTATAAATATAAGAAAAACAATTTATAAGCAGGGAACCACATTTAACTTTTCAGCTATGAAGCATTACTCTATCTAAAGTAAAGGTCCAGTGAGCTTCATACTTCAAACATTTATTATCCAGATTTTCACCATTTTCACCATAAAAGATATGCCTTTTCAATCTGATAAATCTAAGATATGACAAAGGGTGGCAGTGAGTTGCAAAATTCAGGGCCGCCATAAATGTTATACTGTATCTCCAGATATAATGGCTGGAGCATGAAAGGTATTTTTATATATCACACCCTACCACTAGGGCTCAGGGTTCTTAACATAGAGTAGTACATCCACATCCATATAGAATACCATAATGAATTTAAAATTAGCAATCATAACAAATCACAACACTATATAACCATAAATTAATCACATCCATAAGTTCCCAGGATGTAATAAATTACCAGTTCAGTCAGCATCAAAAGCTTGAATATCCTTCTTAAATGCCTCCAGTGAGGGTGAACTCCCAAAATAATAAGGTATGAAATTCCATGTCATGGGGCCACTAAAGAGAAAGCTCTGTCTCCTGATGATTATAAATGAGACCTTGGCATGGCCAATAATATCTTCTCAGTGGACTAGCTGGAATGATCAAGAGCATAGAAAGTTACATAGCCTGTTAAGGTAGCTTGGGCCTAGTTCTTGCAGGGCTTTGTACTGTAAGTTTACAAAGTGCCACCTACTAGGAAGCCAGTGAAGACTGCAAAGCACAGGAGAAATATGGTCCATGCACACAGCCCCCATGACACCCCCATAACCATTTTATGCTTTGTAATGTGTATTTTAACTTCCCTGAAGTTTAACACCACACATGTTTACCACATTGGTACTTCAAGTATATTCCCATGGTTGCTGAAAGGCTGAATGAGTTCTTTGCTTCCGTATTCACACAGGAGAATGTAATAGATACAGTATGCCAAACTTAGAGAAGGCATATACAAGAGCTGAGGGGGAAGTTGCTTTGATCCTAGTATCTCTATCAAGATAGATATAAAAAGTTAAGGAAAATTAAGTTGAACAAGACCTATGGACCAGATGAGTTAGACTACTTAAAGAGTTCCAAAATGAGATAGCTGACACATTAGCAGGAATTTTCCAGGGACTAGAGGAGGGCCAATGTCATCCCCTTTTTTAACACAGGAAGTGGAGTGACTCAGGAAAAAAAGGCCTGTAAGTCTGATCTTAATCATATGTTGTCAGCATATTCATGAAATAATAAAGGAAATGAGAGAACAGCAATTAATTTAGTTTATTATAAATATTTATATAGGATATGATCACTAATAGGTTATCCCCTTTGCTGGATCATCCTGATAAAGAAACATTAGTCAGAAAAACAGCAATCACTCAGAAACACTTAGACAAGTTTGGTTTGATAAGAAATAGTCAGTATCAATGACAGAGGGGTGGTCATGTCAGTCTAGTTTAGTAGGCATAATTGAAGAGGCAGATAAAAGAGAGACACACACACACACACACACACACACACACACACACACACACACACACACACATGGCTGTGAATAGTTTGTACCTGGATATTAACAAGCCAACTGTTATGGCATTTTTCCATTGGCAGGCAATTTGGCCAAGTACTTGGAGTGCAGAGCTATAAATCTGGAAAGCCATGTTTGAATCTCATAGCTGTTACTTGCTTGCTCACTCTGTGATCCTGAGCAAGTCACTTAACCTCCCTGTGCTAGACCTGTCTGTATACTAGGTGGTGGGAAGTCACTACAGATAGATAGATAGATAGATAGATAGATAGATAGATAGATAGATAGATAGATACATACATACATACATACATACATACATACATAGGTGGACCTTTATTTATATAGCACCTTTCCAGAGCTCAAAGTGCTTCACAAATTAGAAACAGATAAATACATATCACATGCAAAATAATAATATAAGTACAATGCTCAAAACTTAGATCAGCTATAATCACAGTTCATAATTACCTAGTTTATCAATCCCCTGAGAAAGCCTGTTTAAAGCCAGGTCTTCAATTTGAGCTAAAAACTTTCAACTGAAGAGGCAGAATGGATAGATCTTGGCACAGTATTCCAGAGTCTCAGACTGACAACAGAAAAAGCTCCATCTCCAGCAGATTTCAGCCCCACTGGTGGGACTATTAAAAGTTCCTGCAAGTGAAGGACTCCAGTGCCAGAGAATCTTCTTGACAGGTTACCAGAAGCTCATGAACATAGAGGGGTCCCAGTCTGTTGATGGCCTTATAGAGCAGCAAAAGGATTTTAAATTCAGAAAGCCATTTAATCGGCAGCCAGTGTAAGTCTCACAAAGTAGGAGTAATATGGTCAAATATGGATATTACCATTAACAGCTGGCTACCAAGTTCTGAATCAACTGATGTCGGTGATACTAAGTAGCTGGCAGGCCATAACAGGGCATGTTGCAGTAACCAATCAGTGAGATAATGAAAGCTTTCACCAATGTGCACAGATCACACTGGTCAAGGAAGTGATGCAACATGGCTACATTTTTTAAGAGGTAGAAACTACTTTGAATGACAGCAGACATTTGAGATGTTAGGGCCAATTGGTTATCAAAAATCATTCCCAGTTTGTGAACTTCCTCCCTTATCTGCAGTATTGATCCATCCAGAACTTGGAGACAGAGATATTTTCTCAGAACAGAAACCAGATGATCTGGGACAAACAAAAGCAAATCTGTTTTGTTGGGTTTGGTCTCAATCAGCTCACAATCATCCAGTCCCTTATCTCTAAGGTATCCTTTTCAACTATAATCATCAGATTTCCCTATCTGGGTCTAAACAAAAATAAAGCTCAGTATCATCTGCATAGCAGTGCAAACTCAAGTCATACCTTTAGATTATATTTCCCAGTGGAAGCAAATAAATTGTGAATAATAGAGTTGAGAATATAGAGCCCTGAGAGATGCTACACAAGGCCATGGTGGGAGCAGATTGATAATTTCCCCAAACCACAGTCTGGCAATGATTTTCCAAGAAAAACCTGAACCAGTTTAAAATGTGCTGGACAAACCACAGAAGCTCCTCAAATGCTCCCCCCTTCCCCCAATCCACACTATTGAATGCTGGTGACAAATCAAGGAGAACCAGAACTGACAGCTCTCTCAGATCCTTCATCATGACCTGGACCAGAGCATTTTCTCTGCTTTGGCAGGACTGGGAAAACTGGCTGATGAAGCTAATAAAATTGGAATTCCTCCATGTGTTCCATTAAACAAGGCACCACCACTTCTCAATAACCTTTCCTTAAAAAAGAAGGTCAGAAATACACTTGTAGTTTGTGAAATTTTTGGATCTAAACACGTCTTCTTCAGGAGGGGCTTCACAACAGCCTCTTTAATGAAGTCTGTCAAAACACCTTCCATTAAAGAGGGATTCACAGTTTCCACCAACAGAGGAACTAGCATCTGCCAGCACACCATCACTAAATGGAAGGGGTCTGGTTCTAAGATACAAGTATATTGTCAAAGCACTGACAGCACCTGAAAGATTTCGTCATCATCAGCTGGCTGAAAATCTAACCACAGGACCCAGGATTCAACTACCTCAGCTTCTTGGGAATTGCATTGGTGATCAGCACCAGTGGAGGAGATATCTTGCCTTATTTTTGCAATCTTTGTCCAGAAGAAACCAGCAAACTGCTCACATCTCTCCACTAAACTTAGCTCCATCTGGGAGCCAGAACAGTCTGCATTTAGAATCTTATCCACCAGTCTTAAGACAGTGGTGGGTCAGTTTCTGCCAGATACATTGATGGAGAAGTAAAAATTTTAAATAACACCAAGCATTGTCTCCTGATACAGGAAAAGCTTATCTCAGAGTAGGTCCTAGCTCCTCAAACACTGCTCAAGCCTTGCCCACACCTTTTGAATCCCCTCAGCTCACCATTAAACCAAGAAAAGCTACAACATCCAAGGTGTGGTCAGGGGCAGACTGGCATCAGAAAGTCAGCCACAGCAAGGACAAATGAATGATGCACCTCAAACATTGTAGTGCATCCCATGGAGGAGGTTACCAAAATCCCTGATATGTCCACCTTGTCCAAGAAGACGTCAGGCATGACATTCTTCCACCCATGAGTGTGGACTGTTTCAACAGGGATGGGGGGAGTTATGTTACTATGACCAATCATTTAGAACTGCAGCATGAAATAGTCAAACCATACTACAGGTTCAGGAGATATTTTAGAAACCCCTACACCAGTGGTAAAAATCAAACTGAGCACGTGGCCAGCAATATGGTTTGGGGTCCTTACATGTTGATGAAAATCCACTTATTCCATCAAACT
The DNA here is from genome assembly GCA_016271365.2 of Neoceratodus forsteri. Classification (NCBI taxonomy): domain Eukaryota; kingdom Metazoa; phylum Chordata; order Ceratodontiformes; family Ceratodontidae; genus Neoceratodus; species Neoceratodus forsteri. Next base: position 291,295,157 of record CM028135.1, on the reverse strand, counting down.
TAGGAAAGCCCCTGGAAAAGCAGATGAGCTGGAGTTCACCCAGGTGTTGATGTCCCCCAGGAGCTATTGGTAATTGTCGCAGTTTGGCATCAACACAAATGTGTTCAGTTAAATTTGCTCCTGGTTGGAATAAAACAACGGGTTAATCTAAGGGGACATTTTTCAAATTGGGCTGAGGTGACCAGTGGGGTTCCCCAGGGCTCGCTGTTAGGGCCCATACTTTTCAATATTTTTGTCTCATCAATGAAGTGTACAAATAATGCATGGTTATGCAGATTTGCCAAAGACACCAAAATGGGTGCCATCATAAATAATAAAGTCGTGGAGCTAAAATTTCAAAAAGAAATAGACATGGTAGCCAGTTGGGCAGCAAGTAAAAAACTCATATTTAATTTAGAAAAATGTAAGGTAATGCATTTTGGTCTAAAAATATCAGGGTCAGGTTCTTCCTGAATGGTGGAGAGTTACAGTCCTCAGATGAGGAAAAGCATCTGGGATTATTGGTTAGCAATAAACTGAAGTTTGATAAACACTGTAAAGGTATAGTTAGTAGAGGGAACTGAATGCTGGGGTGTATTTGGGTGTATAAATAGAAACCTAAAGAGTAGGCAGGGGGTTGTTTATGCCCCCTGTATGGTGCTTTGGTGTGGCCCTAGATGGAGTACTGTGTCCCATTCTGGGCACTGCAGGCAAAGGGTGATATCAAGAAACTTGAGGGGGTGCCAAGAAAAAGCTTCCAAATTGGTAACCAATGTAAAGAATCTGAACTATGGTGATAGACTTCCAGAACTGGGCATATATTCCTAGTAATACAGAAGATTAAGAGGGGATCTGTGCCTAGTTTATAAGGCACAGGAAAACATGGATTTGTGGGTGTGTATGGGACTGATGGCTAAGAGAAATGAGAGAGATATGAGGACACGACTTACAATTAAAAGGGGAAAACTACAAAAGGACATTGGTTTACCAGAGAGTGGTCTCGGAATGGAACAACTTACCAAGAAATGTAGTCCAGAGTACTAATATGACTCAATTCGAGAAAACACTAGGTAAGGTTATGGAGGAGAGGGGGATATGTTATTTGAGGAAAACATGTCAATATGGCTAATGCTACTAGACTTGAAATATTCTATGAATCATATGACTTCAAGGTTAGGAAAGACCCCAGATCTGAAAATTCCCTACAAAAATCCCCACCTACTTCAGGTGAGTATCAAATCAGCAAACATCTACAATCCACATCCCCAGTACAGGTGAAGACTACCAACCTGAATGATTCATACATCTGCATCCCATACAACGGTGGTGTATAATGGAGCATCCTGTTGGAACTTGACCTGACAAAACAGAACCAGCATTATCACCCAACCCGGCTTCCATGATAAAATCAAGGTCAGCCTTCTCCAAGTCAAATAAATAATTTAAAATCATAGTTTAATTAATTACTGATCTGACATTGAGCAGCATAGACATCACAGGGATGAGTTGGTGGCCTTGCACACTTCTCACAATCATGTCACAACTGGAGAAGAGAATCACAAGACTACAGGGAAAAAACAAACTAAATCTTCTTTTCCCTCTTCTACTAGCTGCCCCAGCCATGCCTCTTCTTTTCTTTCTCAAAATACCCAGCTATTTTCATCACTTAAGAACCTCCTCCTGAAGACCTGGCAGTTGGTTCTGAAAAGGACACAGCTGATTAGTGTACAGGTGGAGGATGGGGTCATGTGATATGCTTGGTGTGAGAGGCAGCTTTCCTCTCAGCTCCATGAACCCTGCTATTAAACGAGACAAAACCCTGTAAACCTTACCAGTTTGTTTCTTTTTATTTATGGACATATTGCCTGAGGATCACTTACAGATTACCTGGGTCCTTCTACAAGTAAAATGACTGACCGGGAACTGCAGCAAATGGACACAACATCGGTCCTGCCAGTGCTGCCCTGCTGTCAGGCTGCTGAAAGAAAGAAGCAAGGTTCACCTCTCAACTCACCTCTGAAGTCTACTGACCGGGAAGACACAGCACATAAACTTGATCCCTTTTTTAGTGATTTAGCCTCTATCAAAATTATGTTGCTGGAGTTGGTCAATGACTTTAGAACCCTGAAGCCAGTGCTGGAAATACTGACCAGAAAAGTGGGCGATGCTTAAATGTGCATTACTTTGATAGATGACCATCAAGAGTGGGAATCAACCAAAGTTTAGCAGCTGAAGAAAACATTAGCCAAGTTAGAGGACTGTGTCAAAGACCAGTAGAGGAGGACGAGAAGGAATAAACTTGTATTGGTGGGAATCCTGGAGAAGGCAGAAGAGGGGAACATGCTCAACTTCATACAAATGCTCCTGCAGGAGGTAGCAGGGCTGCTGGAGATGGGGACCGCTTATACTATCTAAAGGGCTCACCATTCCCTGAGACTGAAACCTCCACCTGGGGGTAAACCTATTGCTATTACCCTATGGTGCCTAAACTACCAAGAGGAATTTTATACAGAAAATCAAGCACACGAGCAAGACACTTTAATGTGGAATGGAAATCATTTCCACATATTAGTGATGTACTCCAGCTGTTCGTGAAAAGCAACTCACCTACAGAAAAATTAAATTCTGTATGGAACCCAGATACAATTCTGTATGCTGTACCCCGCCAGACTGATTGTGACCACTGTGCAGGGTACCCATGAATTCCCTAATGCAGCTGTTGCTAAGAAGGAGCTCCCAAAATGCTGCCTGAAATCTTCAAGCTGCCACCCACTCGCTAAGCTACCCTGCTGTAAAATTTACTTCTCCTCGGGTAACTACTGTACACCCTCAAAACGCACCATATAATGGTGGAATGTATGGAATGTAGCAACTGTAATAGCTGATTATGTGACTACGCTGGGTCACAGGATCCCCCTCTAGTAATAGCTGTTTTTCTACTGTGGACTTAATATTGACAGTTGCACCATGCTTGGACTTGCTCATCGCACATGGTATGTGGCTTTCAGTATGGCAGATTGTTTACATTCCTTTTAACTGTCACCTTCTCCTAGACTTCATTGTCCCTTTTCCTGCCTCACCAGCACTGACAGCGCAGCTGCAGCTGGACATTTCTGTCAAGAGCTGCCATCCCTGCCATTGCTACACATGTTGGGACACACCTCTTTCTCTGTTTTCCATTGCAACTTACCATCCAATGGGAAGTCACGCAGTAAGTATTCTCCTCTGACACACTTCTTTGCTGCACCACTGAGCTGGATGCTGCTCACAGATTCATGAAGCCTAAAATGCTGGATTAAAAGTATTGGTCAGTTCTCTCACACGGCAAACTGATGGAATAGATTGGGATCTGTACCTGCTTAATACTCGTCAATGTCTGGCAATAAAGGGACACTCAAAGGGAAGATTCAGATTTTACTTGCCAATCTATCTACCACTAACTTGGCTCTCCCAGACCCAGAGATCAGCAGCATGGACAAGAATGGTCACCCTCTCAGCTGAACTAAGTGCCTCCCTGTTGCCACAGGTACTGTGAGCCATATTTACATTCTTAAACGCCATTTTGTTCCTTTAATCTACCCCTATTTAGCTGGGACTTCTATGACCACAGCACATCCAGGATATGTACTGGAATCAGGGACATCATGGGCTGTATCCTGAAATGTCACATATGACGCATTAAGGGTGGACTAATACATTGGTTGGGTGGGCGGGGGCTTCAGTAAACCAGAATGAATGGGGCTACAGCATTTACTGTAACTTTCTTCTTACCTTCCTTTTTCTCTTTAGTGTAGCTCTCTAGTGTCATTCATATCATAGAATTTCAATGTTGTGTATATTGCCTTTTACTGCATACCACATTCAAACCTAATGTTTCATAGGTTTATCAATTGATGTTCTGAAGTTGGTTCATGAGTGGAGGCTCACCCTTGTACAGACTCTGATTGGATTTGCCAATTGTGGTTGGTGACGCCACGCCAGCTGGATACCTTAGTGAGGTGACAGCTGGTGGGGATCTCAAACCACTCTAAAAGCTTTTATTGTTTACCATTGCTCTCAGTGCATCACAGGTTCAGTTCTGTTGAGTGGCGTATTGATAGTTATTCCTGTTTCATCTTTAATCCAGTTGATTGTATTGTTTGTTCTGAATTTTTCCTATAGTACACTGCTCATACGCTTTTATCTGATTATGTTCTTGCCACTGAAAATGACACGTTGTAAACACAGAACTGCATGTATAAGACCTATGTGAGACCCCACCTGGACTACTGTTCTACAGTTTGGAGTCCTTATTTAAAAAAGGACATTAAAATGGTTGAAAAACCACAAAGAGCTTGTACAAAACTTATTAAGGTAGTTAAAGATAAAACATATGAGGAGAGGCTAAAGGACCTAGGGTTGTGGTCACTGGACACTCGACGTGATAGGGGTGACTTATTACTGTTATATAAAATTTTAAGTCAGGAAACATTAAAAAATGATCTTGGTCTTCAAGTTAAACAACATAGCTATAATCTGAGGGGGCATAAACATCAACTAAAAGAAGAACTGTCTACAACAAAGCTAAGGCAATTTAGCTTTGGACCAAGAGTGGTCCGATTGTGGAATAAACTGCCTGACGAAATAGTGGATTCCTCTAGCTTTAATACTTTTAAATCAAGTTTGGACATGTATATAACAGTTGGTAACCTCGGTTTCCTCCACTGAAATGGTGGGGTCAACCAACATGGGCTTATGCCTTCTGGTTGACTTAACAATCCAGTATAATATCCAGCATGCATATGCCTTACAAATCCCAGGTCTTACAACATATGTCTAATGCAGACTAGTAAGTGCTACTTAATTGTTCCACTGAAGGTTTCCCAGGCATTTACCATTCCTTGTTTATGGCAGTTAATTCTTACTGTTGTTTAACATGAAATGTTAAAGGAGCTCAGATCAAAGAAAAAAAAGATACCAGCTTCTCAAACACCTCAAATCCCTGAGGGTTATAAGGACACTGTCAACCCCCTTAGGCCTGAAAGTGTCCCTAAGTTAAAAAACATATTTTATGATTGCTCACATTCCGAAAAGGTTGCTGATGTATCTTGTTGTTTGATTCTGATTCTATTTTTCTTTTTAAAAGTGAAAAACAGACTGCCAACCATATTAGTGTTACCACACCAAAACATGTTTGTTTACATTCTTTGATCAACTTCCACTGCATCTTTACTGGACTTGGGACCCCCCCCCCCATCAATACAGTCTAGCCATTCATGATGCAGCAAGAGGAGACACTACTGCATCATGAGTGGCTACACTGTTTGGGGGTGTTCATAATGTTCATAAAGTAAGAAATAAGAGTTGATCAAGGAGTTGAAACAAAACAAGATTGGGTATGCTACACCATTACCATGTATTTCAGCTCTGTTAAGAAAGGAAGCATATAAAACAAACAGAAAAATCAATTAATTTTAGAGGAGGTAGGCAATTAAAAAATGTGGGTTTTCATCTAGAAATAATATGATGCAAAAAAGGTTGACAGTGTCCCTTTAAAATTGCCTTTTTACAGGAAACACACACACACATATACATCAGACTACACTCTAAAGGAGGGAGTGGGTAGGGCAGGTGTGAGTTGCTATTCTGATCCACAGAAACTGCTTTTCCATCTGACTGAGCAGCACGTGGACCCACTATGGAGGTACATTATAGTCAGGGGCAACCTGGGCAACTTAGAATTAACTCTTACCTCAATTTATGGCCCAAATGCTGAGCAGCCACAGTTCTTCACAACACTTTTAACTAAACTGATGACCATGACTAGTAGTCCCATCATTCAGGCAGGCAACTGGAATTTTGTACCACATAGTGCTGTGAATAGGTCAGAACTAAGCAGATGGGTCTCTCCTTCACTCAGAGGGTTTTTTGAGAACATAAGGACTCCCTGGGATTAGTGGACATATGGTGGGTATTGCACCTCAACATCTTTGAGTACACATTCTGGTCAATAGCCCACAGCACCCTCTCAAGGCTTGATTTCTCCTTAGGAAGTCGAGACATACTTGTGGTCACCACTCTCTGTAAAATACATCCCAGGGTCATATCTGACCACTGTCCTGTTGGCTTGTCCTTCCTGCCCCCTGAGCAAACTCATTGTGACAAAATTTGGAGACTAAATAACCTCCTTAAGGATCCACATAGTCTAGATAAAATAAAGGAATATGCCAGACAGTACTGTATTTCCAAATTAAACTAACCAGGCACATCTTTGGGGAGCCTTTAAATGCATGATCAGAGAGAAACTCATTTGCCTGGCCTCTACAGGAAAAAGAAGAGAGAGGAGGGGACAAGCAACTATTGCAAACTGTTAAACACCTCAAGTGGAAGGTCTCAGGGGGAAGTAACACCACTAAATTTCTCCAGCTTAATGCAGCCTGAGCCAAATATGAGGAACCACTCAGGGAACAGGCAGAATTTGTGATACTTAGGACCAAAATCAAATATGTTCATCAAGCAGAAAAAGCAGGGAAGCTGCTGGCCCTCAGGCTCAAGCAACAGGAAATGAACAAAACTATCAAATCCATCATATCCTAAACTGGCCAACCCCTATCTGATCCGAGGTACATTGCAATATTCTTCAGCAAATTTTACTCTGAACTATGTGCTACGGAAGCACCTGTGCAGGTGCCTGAGGTCCAGCAGTTTCTTCACAAGGTAAATCTCCCCAAGCTTGCACTGAAACATCTAGGTAAAAATGGATGCCCCTATATCTAAGCATGATGTTAAACAGGCTATAGCCTCCCTCTCACTTCACAAATCACCCAGTGCAGACTAGAGGTGGGTGAAAGTTATGATTTCTGCCTTAGCAGAACTTCCACAAAATATTACTTTTGCCTGAAGTTTCCGAACTTCCGCCTGTAGCAGATCGGTTATCATCTGACTGTGTTTGGGTGAATTTTTGCCCTCTCCTACTTTTAACATAATTTCCCTGGTGTCCAGTGGTCCCCTCCCCACCCAAAGCCTGAAATATATTCCCTGGTGGCTAGTGCCCCCCCATCAGTTGCCAATCACTGCCTGTTACCCAATAAATAATAATTTCCTCCCTGGTGGCTAGCGGTCCTTCCCCCACCTGAGTACATGCCTCATGCCTAAAAAAAAATACCTGGTGGCTAGTTGTCCCTCCCCCCACCCGATCAACCCCCTCCACGTGATCACCCACCTGACCAGGACATCATACCCTAGTCTCCAGTGTAACCTCCCCCATCCTGATCCCCAGCCCATATAGTAAAAAAAAAAACTTTTCTCCCTGGTGGTCTAGTGAACCCCCCCATCCCCAATCCCCAGTCGGTGAATTAGAATTATATTCCCTGGTGATCTAGTGTACCCCCCGCCTCACACCCTGGCAGGCAGGATCCCACCACCCTGCTCCCTCCATCCCAAACCCAAGCAGGCGACCGGCACAGCCCTCCTCTCTCCTCCATGGCCAGCGGCCCACTGAGATGTCAATGAATGAACATGTGCTTCTACAAATAGGCCTGAGATGGTGTCACTAAGTGTTTCCACATTTCAAACCTGTCTTGTATGGAAGATTCAATTTTGGGGTCTCCTTTTTTGCGTAGCTATAGGATCTTGAGCTCTAGCATGAGGTGAAGCCAACATATCCAAATGAAAACCATTGTATAATAAAGAAACATTAGAAGCACAAGCAAGACTGTTCAGACATATCCTAGTGAGAAAACTTCAAAATCACAGTAATATGCATAACCTTTACCAGTACAGAACGTCCGCAGCTTTTGCCTGATGAGTGGCAATCACATCTAAAAGCAAAGAAATATAAGACAATGATACATGTGTTCCCACGTATGGTCCATATTCTTTCATATATCAAAGTAAAAGCAAATTCACAGATTAAAACCAACATATTTATGCATAAAGTTAATAAAGTCCCCAGGGTAGAAGCTGCAGTTAACCACTGAGTGAGCCAGGTCCCACTTCCAGCCACAGTTCAGTCTCTACAAGATTCTGTGATGCTGATGAGTGCATAATGTTGGGAGCCAGTAGTGGCAGTCTAAGGACCCTCAAAGGGATACTTCTCACCATTTTATGTCCTGAATTTTTGGCTGTTCCTGGCTATATAACATATAAATGCCTGCATTGGATTTGTGCACTGGATTGGTCAACAAAGATGCATTGTTTTCATACAGATGTATGTGCTCTTGGTAGTGTTCTCAGTACAAGCCAGCAAGGCACTCATAAAAAGTTCATGATTGTCCGACATCTGCTGCCACCATAGCAAGCATGCCCTGGTGGTTGAACTGTGACTGGTAGCAGAACAGAATCTCCTAATGCACTGACACCACTCACTAGTGTACTGTCACCTGAAGTCCTGTGGCTGCCAGTGTCATAACACTTAATCTCTGAAAGACAAAACAGACAAAGAGGAGGGCTTTGACCCCCTCCTGCATTGGTAGGTTAGTTCTGATCTTTAAACAGTTACATGAAATCACTCATCAGTGACTACTCAGATACACACAATGTAATTCTCATAGTATCTGTGTATGTCTTTATTTTTGTATCTGGCCACCACCTAACTGTCTGCATTTTCAAAAGGGTTTTGTTTGCCCCCTCATGGACTCCCATGGACACATCAGGTACTGCAGAAATCAATTTCTGTCTGTCTGTAGATGACAATTGTGATTTCTTGCATGCCTTTTTAAACAGTAAGCTGCTTAGGTAAATGGGCTCAGTTTGTTTTTCTGTGAAGCCCGCCATGGGTTGTGGTTGGGGGGGAGTGGAGAAAGTCCATGCCCCCCCCCGAGCTCCTTGTTTTGCAAGGAGATTGATTTGGGCATTGCAGCTGCTACAAGGTGTGGTTTGTGAGTGTGCTTTAACCATTTAATCCATTACACATAAAAAGGACAGGCTGCAGAAGTGATCAGAAAACAATATACTGTAATAAAATAGCACAGACAAGGGGCATGCCATCTGAGGCTGTGAAATTGTTATACTGCCGGACATGAAAAAAACTCTGGTAAGGAGTAACAAATCAAAGGTTGGGGGTAGAGGACCACTCCCCAGACACAGCACCATTTCCATACTGAGGACCACATATGTATAATAACATGGGGAAGTCCTATTCATGGTAAAATGTTAAAAACTTAAAATGCTGAAATTAAATGGTTAGTTTCAGAATAAAAACTTCATTCCATTTAATAAGCACTTAACACAATAAATGTCCTTGTTGTCTGTGGATTGGACTTCAGCCAGTCACTTTCCTTCTTGAGCAAGGGCTGACCTTGAGTGTAACTGAGAAGTTAAATATCAAGTTTAACCCTGTCTTAGTCTGTTTTGGTTTGAGGCACCTCTTTCAAAAATCCCCTCCCCCCGGGAGAAGAAGAGTAAAGAAAGACAAACAGTAAAAAAAAAATTCTAAGCCTGTTATGCTTAACAAAAATAAACAAACAAACAAACAAAAAAAAACAAACCTGTAGCTTACACAATAGGGGTATGCCATACATTGGGACTTCCTTGCCACTGAGATGGCACAAATGTGCCATTGCAACACAAAAGCTACAAATAACTTCAAATGAGCAAACATTAACAGTTGAAGGAGAACCTTTTTGTTTCTGTTCACAGTTAGGTATGTGCCCCTCTCCCCATCTTTCAGTAAGTTCAAACCAATGAACGTGGTAGTAGCTGTCTGGACTCCATGTTTCTTAAGAAACAATTAAGGTAGGCAAATAGGGCAGAGGGTTAATCACATTAGTCCAACCACACTGTACTTTTGCATTAAAACACCTCTTTGTACTTTCCTGAGAAACATGCATACAAGTATACCTGTATAAGCTGATTCCTTCATGTCAGCCTTCATTCTCATGAAACAATTCCAAAGCCTCCACCATTGAATGTACTTTCTGTGTTCTGCCTTCTTATATTCCAACTAATCCTCACTCACTGTCCTTCAATTACATGAACCCTTCTGCCACATACAAACACAATCTTGCCATCATTTTTATCCAGTCTAACATAATATCTTTGCTTGCTTGAATTTCTTCACATGCTTGTGTTTGGGGGCGAGCGGGCAGGGATTAGCCTGATTCAAGGGGCTAAATGAATCCAGGTACAAAGCAGAATATGGCAAAAAATATTTCAACCAAAATATTACACAGTGCTGTTATCAAAATTATTGATATTATCACAAAGTTATTGTTACTATAAAATACACATATAAGTAATAGCTATAAGCATTTCTGTCTCTCTCTCTCTCTCTCTGTTCCCCATGCTGACTTGGCTGCTCTTTCTCTCAAGCAACTGACTAACTAAGATAAGGCTTTTAAAACATGCAGCGCTTTAACCTTGAACATTTTACTTGCTACTCAGAGTAAAATAATGTCTCAGTTCAAATTCACACACTATACAGTGGTATAATGTTTGAGCATTTGTACAGTACAGAATGGCATAACATAAAATTCATAGGGGCTGGTTCTTGAGGAATGGTGCAAGTTGCCACCAAAGGCGACTTGCACCAAACAGTTGCGGCAATGACTCTGCACCCGATTCTAGATAGGGCAGTGTCCCTGCAGCTAAGTCCTTTGACTTGCAATGTCTAGCCAGGTACGCTGAACAGAGGGTGTACCGGGCAAGTTTGTCGGAAGCCACAACCACTGTCTGGCAGGGTGCAAGTGCCCCTCCCATGCCCTGATCCCCTGGTAGGAGCACTCAAAACCCCACAGGGCTAGAGGACTTCCCCCCACTGTAAGTGCCTCAAGGATCCCCCCTCAAATCCCACCCACACTGACATGCCCTGGTAGTCTAGTGGCCCCCCCACCAGCAGTGCCAGTTCACCCCACACCGCCGACCTGTATGCAGTCGGCAACTGTCACAGCCCACCTCTCACCACCACAGCTAGCTGCCGACTGATCTCCATCTGAGCGCTTACTGTATATAGTACGTGCTCAATGAATAAATGACATTTCATACATTGAGTGCGTAATATGTACAGTAGTACGCGTTCATATGGAGCCAGTCAGTGGCTGGCCTGGTGGTGGAGAGGTGGGCTCACAATTGCCAACTGTGTACAGGCTGGGGTGCAGGGTGGACTGGCACTGCTGGGTGGGGGCTAAAAATACTAGACTACCAGTGGGATCTGTGCTCTTATTCTTGTGCATAACGCAAGTCTGGGGATCGGAGAGAGGGGGCACTAGCCCTGCGGGGCTTTTATGATACATGGGGATCAGTCATGGAGGGTGTTTACAAGCCCTGCTGGGGCATTCCACATGTCTTTGGGGGATGGGAAGGGGTACTGCATGCCCTGCTGAGCAAGTATGTGTCTGTGGGGGATGGGGCATGGGGGGCATGATTAGTCCTGCAGGGCTGTAATGTTACCAATCTGTGGATTGGGGCATTGGCAGAGCACATGTCTTGGGAGCTGGCCAAGTGGCAGATCTGTACAATCCCCACAGGGCGTATGTACACTTACACCAGTTCTATGCTGGTGTAACTGTACTGCGGCGGATGTCCTCTGGGGGTTGTTGTAGAATAGCACACTTGGGAGCTTTGTTGCTGCCTTTCCAGAATAGGGTGCAACTGCTGCCGTAAACCCCCTATGTCACAGGGGGTTTCTGGTGTAAATGATGGTGTATGTTCACTTTGGTGCAAGCAAGTCGCAGGCTGCTTTGCAGAATACCACATGTCGTAACTGCTGGCGTAACTTGCTACTTGTGCCATTTATTTTGGCGCAAGTCAAGTTACACCTGGCTTAACCTTTTGAGAATCTGGCTCATAGTATTTATTTAAATCATTGCCTCCTCAGGAGCTCTCTGAAGTTGCAGCACTTGTGTCCTGTATACTGATAACAGTGAATCCTGGGGCTTTCTAAGCACAATCAAGCAATAATTACTCACCATGTCACAAACAAATGCTAATAGCTCAAGAACCGTGTGTGTTAGGCACAAAGTATGAGTAGCAAACTTGTTCAGCATAAAATTACCTTCCCAATGGTGGTATACAATTAATAATATGTAATTTATTGTTTTTTCTATGCTGGTCGAAACAGCAGAAAAATAATTTTTACACTAAAAAAATGCACTTTAAGCAATTTTTTTTGGAAAGTATGTGACATATCAACACCAAATTCAGCAGGCAGAGACTAGATTTAGTTTTAATAATTTGTTTGTTAAAATGACAGCATTTCTATAGTATAAAATATATTTTTTTACCATTTTAGTCAAGGTGCTTTGGCGAGGTTTGAGGCATGAATCTGAACCATACACACCATACCATAAACAAATGCATATAACTCCTAAAGTATATATGATACACACAACATATCAGCAGCAAACTTGTTCATCCCAAAATTTCCTTTCCAGCAGTGCTATGCAATCAATTGTACTCAATGTGATTTTTATTTTATACTGGCAGAGATACCCAGAATGTATGTTTTATTCGACATGCTTAGGTGGTTCTTGATGGACAAAATGTCAGCCATAACACACCATGCCATAAACAAATGCAAATAACTCCTGAACTATACACAATACACACAAAATGTCAGCGCACAATCTGTTCATAACTAAATTACCTTTCCAACGGTGCTATGCAATCAATTGTAATCAATTCGATTTTTGTTTCATGCTGGCTAAGATACCCAGAATTTCTTTTTTATTCATAGTGCTTATGTTTCTTGGTGGACAAAATATCAGCCATACACACCATGCCATAAACAAATGTAAAATAGAGAATAAAGTATGGGTCTGGGTGTGTAATGAGAATTTACACACACCCAAGGGGTTTGATGGTACATCAACCCCAAGAGCAAAGCTCGAGGGGTTTATGCATAGCATCTAACCCCAAGGGTGTGTGTAAATTTGAGTTTACACACACCCTGACCCATACTTTATTTTATATAATTGCTGGGTTTCCCTTTTTCGCCTCAACAATTATATAAAATAAACACCTTTCAGGGCGGCCACAGTTTGGCTTAGTTTCAGTTTGCAGATTTGAATTGCCGTGTTTTAAAAACAGTTTCTCTATTTTTTCTGTCAGGATTCCACAGTTTCTACCCCGGTTACTGTTGTACAGCGGGAAAAAATAGCACATAAAAACTTATTGCCGAGTACTTCTGGCGGTGCTGGTTCAGATGACATGGAAGCGGTGAGCGGTTGCGCTGCTGCATGCACATGCACACAGCAAGGGAAACTGTGGGTGTGTTTGCCATTATAAACACTCCTTTATAACAGCAAGTTGCACCACAGTTTCCCTATGGGAAAAAGGGGAAGTCAGTTATTATTAAATCCTAAAGTTTACATGATACACACAAACTGTCAGTGGCCAAGCTGTTCAGTAAATAAAAATTGATTGCATAGCACAATTGGAAAGGGAATCAAAACATTTTTTTTTTATACTTGCTGAAATGATAAAAAAATGCATTTTAGGCTCGTGACAAACATGTGGCAGCCAGACACACCATACCATAAACAAGTGTGCATACCTCCTAAAGTGTGCAGTGTGAAAACTCCCAATATCACATCGTGATTTCACCACCAAACCAAAAAAACACACAAAACAGTCCTATTGTATAAAAGGACTATGTTATTGACAGGTATGTGATACAGAATAGATCTGAACTCGTGTCAAGTGAGCGCAGAGAACCATTACTCAGTGCAATGCTATGCTCCACCACTCATATTCCTCAAGCTCAATTGCCACTCATTCAGATATATACATATACACACACATTTATATATATACATATAGACACACACATGTATACGCATATACATATATATCTATATATTTAGTCTTTCTATCATTTTTATCCAACCATACACACACAATGCATCATCAACATATGCAAAGACATTCAACAACACAGCATGACCATAAATCATGAGGTGCATGGCGGCACCATCTTTCGCACAACATGCACGTGTAATAATGAGCAGTGTTGCATACTTCGTGGGCATAACATCACAACACATACAAATATGTGCACGGCAGCACCCATGGTATTTGGCATGGCGGCCACAAGTCGCATCATATAGACTACAGAATGTCAACAACAAAATTATTACAATCACCACAATCACATTTTTCTTACCTTTTCAGATGGCGTCCCATGATGATCTGTACTTAAGAAATTTCTACATTCTTACATTCTTACCTGGTGTAATCCCAACCTCTGTTCTGCTGTGTCCATACACTCACACACACGCACAGGTGAACAAACTAAATACACACACACCAGGTGCTTGAGTAAATGGCCTCTGCCATGCATTTATTCAATATAAAATTACATTCAGTCATCCACGCGTAGCCGCAACCACGCCATGCTTCAAGTCCTTCAGAAAGTTATCCAATCCCTCATCCGTCAAGTGTATACCATCTGGTCGGTAAACTCCTGGCCCGCACATCTCTTGCTCCACTCCACTTCAACCGCTGCACAATATCGGACCATACAATATGGACCCTGGGCCACCAGCACTTGATTTGATGCAGCATCTGCCTTATGGTTCCCTTCAGTTCCCACAGGGGGCAGGTTGCCAGATTGTTGCCTCCCAAATGAACAATCAGAATGTCTATCCCACCGCATTCCTCGCCTTCCAAGCCAATGAACTTGCACTCTGTCTTTTTCTAACCACAAGTTTTGCCCTCCTGTGCTTCGCTGTGCTCTTTCTGAGGCCCAGTAAACATAGGAGTGACCACATATCCAGATGCTGAGATGCTTGCTCCTGTCACCTGCAACCAAATGTGAGATATTATTACCACAGATGATCCATCCATGACACTCCACCCATGTCTCTCACTGCCCCTGCTTTTCCCCTATCATGGATTGTACACCCCATGTTCCTTATGTTTGCTTGCCTGCTGCCATATCATGACTTGGGTTTGACCTGCGATTTGTCTTCTGTGCAGTTGATAACTCCATGGCTTACAGTATCCCACGACCTTTTTACCTAAGTGTACTCAAGATTTGAAATCACTTGTTGATGCACTCGTCTGGGAACTGCTTCCTACTGACCCCCCCCCCATTGAGATAAATCACAAACATGGAATGAGTTAAATGCCAGGCCATCTATTCCCAAGGCGTGTGACTGCACAGGCTCCTTATTGGTCGACGTTTCCGATTGTGATCCTAATAAACTCAATTTCCATTTCCAGTGTCTGTTGTCTTTTTTCATAATAAAGACCATTACACCCTATATTGTGTTGTCAGTTTCTTGTATGCAAGACAGTGCAGGTTACAAACAGTATGATTTTAGAAATAACACAACAGACAACACATTTAGTTGAAAGCAAGACTGCGATGAAGTTGCTTGTGCTTGTAGTCCGCTCACGTAGCCATGCAATCCAAAAGTCAGGTTCCTTATGAGTGTGATTCTGAGTGTGTCCATCTGTTGGAGAATGAGCTGCATGTGCCATAAGATGGAAGCAATCCACAAGTGCAGCAATGCACAAGCCTGCTACATAACGCAGATTGCACAGCATGATGTAAACATGCATGTAATGGGGCTCTGCATCCAAATGAAAATAAAAAATGCGGAGCTAAATCCACCACTCCACAACAGTGCTGGAAGGGTTAGTGGAGCAAGGTTCGTTACACGTGCCAATGCACCATCTGGCGTGCTCGGAACAGTTTTGCTCTCCAGTACCTCTGTCAGCTTGCCCCATTGGTCTGGTGAGTGAGATATGGATCACCACTTGTTATCGCATTCACCAGTCCACATTAGCTCCCCATTTTTATTTTCATTTGGCACAGTGCCAAAGACTGCATAGGCTGCTGTGTCTTTCGCCTAGCCACAGATGTTCCAACCAACTCTTAAGACAATCAAAACTCGCATCATGCAACCACATGTCTTCCACTCAAGATTCATCAGCCAAAACCCCATCTGCCCCACAAACAGACATTCAGAGTGTCTATTTTACTTTGTTCCAAACAATCTCAGCCTGCAGCTGTGAACAACCATGCCCACTGCACATCAGCCTTCTTCCAACCACCAAAAAGTCCCACAGCATGATGCAATCTGTGTCACTGCACATTACCCTTCTTCCAGACCCCATATGGATGGCTTAAGCGGCCCACAAGCTATCAAAGAACAGTCAGACAACATCCTGTAAGTGCAACTATGATCCAACATCCATCCAGAAACAGTCCCGCGCATTGTTCCACAACCGCAAAACAACCTTCGCATGTGCGCATGATCCTTTGTCCAAATCATGTAATGCTACAGCTGCCAACAGGCCTTGCTGCACATGACCCTTGGTGCCTTCACAGTGTTACATCCCCTTGTATCCCATTTCTGTTGATCCTTCAAACAGTTCTTCATTTGCCAGGCAGTTATGTTTGTCAATGCGCCGTTTGCATGTCCCCCCTACAATGAACTTTCCTATTGTCACCTTCACCACCACACTTTGTGACCTTAGTGCCATACTTTCATCAGGGGGACCTGGCTGTAGAAGACACATGATCCCCCTGAAACAACATTGGTGAGCCCTTACAAGTAATCATGTGTGCGTTCTTCTCCTTGTCATCCAAGCTAACATGAAGCCTTCCTTCCTTCCTAGCAAGACATCAAAGCATTGCTGTTGGAGTCAGACCGGTACTGGTGATACTCAGCAAAGCACTCAATGCGGAGGTGTGCATTGCAAGCCATGCATACTACTGATGGTTCTGCTCGCTTCTGCTTCAAAGCACAATTGCAGCACCTACCCTTCTTGACTTTCACCAGGTAGTGTGGACCATACCTTTATCTCACCACCTGGGAACTCTCACGTAACGTTTACGTCACTTGTTCCCTTACTTTCACTCACCAGACCTCTTTTAGCTCAGTTTTTTTAATTTTCATTTGGCACAGCCCATTCAATGACTGGCATGTCACTGCATTACCTCCGAAACATCAAAAGGGCCAAGCAGGCGTTCCACCAACACAAGACAATCTGGTCCACACCCATGACACTGCATCTGATGTACCTGCCACCAAACCATTTCATCCAGTTTCTCGCTTCCGCCCTTGAACCATTCTTCATGTCAGCTGCTGCTCTCCTCTGCCATTTTCTTGTCCTGCTCTACGATGCATCTCCTACCACCTCTGCTCATCTCATCACTCCAAGTTGTACACTCTGGTCTCTCTAAGGTCTCTTGAAGTTGCCTCCCTCCAGGAATCTGATTCAACCAAACAGTCACAGCACTCCGGTCCCTGTCTGTCCCACAGTTGCAGCACTCTGGTCTCTATCTCCCCTGCAGTCGCAGCACTCTGGTCTCTCTCACGCAGTTGCAGCACCCTGGTCTATCTCTCGCAGTCACAGCACTCTGGTCTCTCGAACTCACACAATCTGCTATGTCTGTTCCCTTGTCATGCAGCTCCCCATCATGTAGTCAGAGAAGCTGCAGAGGAAGTACTGGGGATAAGTCTTCTTGTGTTGCCAGTTTGAGCCTCTATCTGTACTGGTGATACTCAGGAAAACAATCAACGCAGAGGTGTACTTTGCATGTGCTGCATGTATATGAAGGTTCGGCATGTATTTTTTCCTGTGAACAATTTCTGCACCTCCCCTTCTTCCCTTTCACGGAGTAGTGTAGTCCATCACAAGTTGGATTCTGTGTGATTACTGGAAGTGAGGCATTATGTCTTCTATGTGCATATCCATCCAACAGATTCTCAGAGAAGAGCATGCGGAAATTCAGTTGTCTGTGCTTGGTCACTCATCCAGTCTTGGATCATTGAACATGATTCACACTCTCTCAGAACAGAGTAAATGCATTTGCCACTTCTTTGATTTTCTGGTACATGGGTGCTGCCCCCGAAGCTGGTCAGCGACATCCACACCGTTCATGTGTGTGCTATACTGCTGCAGTACGTCCAGACATGCAATTGATACAACAGTGCCATCTCCTTGTTTCCTGGGCACAGACATTGCTGGTGAGGTAGGGTCATGGTTTGTTGAGAGCAAGAAAATGGGATGGTTGTCTTTCCACGCTGTGGCAACAAATGAACCATTCTGTCATTGTTCATAATAACCACAAGCTTTCTTTTTCATTGATAATTTGTTAAGTTCTGAAGGCCAACCAATCCTGTTGGTCCGCATTGTTCCACATGAGTACAGCCAATGTTCAATAGTTCTTTTGCTAGGTGAACCAAAGTAAAGTAATTGTCAAAATATACATGGTGTCTTTTGCCACGAAGATCCTTAGTCAGGTCTTTCACAACCCTCTCTGCAAGGCCCACTTCCACAGCGCCAGCAACCTTTCCTGTGTACACTTGGAAGTCGGACATATAACTGTTACGAGGATCTGCAAGGACCCATACTTTTATCCCATACCATTGTGGTTTGCATCGCATCTATTGCTTGAAGGACAGTCACCCTCTAAAGCCCACCATTGCCTCATCAATTGACAATTCTCAGTGTAGGTTGTACTCCGTCTTGCATGCCTTGATAACATGGTTGATAATTGGTCAAATGTGATGTAGCTTATCATGCTCTTGTGATCCTCTTGGTGGATTTAGCGTGCTGTCACTGGCATGCAGATACTGCATAATCTTCTCATAATGCTCATGGGTCATTAACTTTGAAATTTGTAAATGTCCATAGAGATGGTGCTTCCCCCAGTACATGCGGTAGTGTGCCGCCTTTATAACGGACATGTATAATCGCATTCCAAATAAAGCTTTTATGTCGCATGCAGTTACTGGAGTCCATCAGCGGTCAACTTTGTTCACTTCTGCCTGCTTACGGGCACTGTACCAGTTTGTCTCCTCAGCAATCAGGTCATAGAGAATTGGTGGGAATGTCAGGTTCATAAAATCCATGGGAGTCTTCTCTGCACGCATCAGTGTGGTGGGACCCACAGGCTCCTTGAAATCCTCAACATGGACCTGCTGTAAGCAACCTATCCATCCATCATTGTGACCAGCATCTAGATGTGGCAAAGGTTGCTCAGGTTGTTCTGCATCAACTTCATGTTGTTCATGATGGTCATCAACATCAATTTGGGTACTCACACGCTGCAGTGTAGCCAAAGGAAGATCATCTTCACTGTCTGTGTTGTTCCTCTGCCGACGTAGCTTGGCCAGTGGCACATCATCCTCTTTACTCTCTGTGGAGTGCCTCTTCCGCTGCAGCGTAGCCAGGGGCAGATCATCATTATCACTGAAATCACTGTCACTGTCTGGTGTAACCAAAGGCATCATTTGCACCAAGTCCACCTCAATGTCGGAATCATCAAAACCTCGAAAGTCATCTGCCTCATTGTCACTGGCACTATTGAACAGGTCTAGCAGGTAATTTTTGTACACATTCACCATATTTCAGGTGTTGATCTGTGGGGTTGCTGTCTCTCACAGGAAAACAGCCATCTTTCTCTCTCTCTCAATCTTGGGGGAGTCTCTCAAAGTAGTCTCGATCTCAGAGTAGTCTCTTGAAGTAGTTTAGATCTCGGAGTAGTCTCTTGAAGTAGTCTTTCGATCTCGGGGCAGTCTCTCAATTATCTGCAATCCCCCCAAAAAAACATCTTTGCACTGCAGACACGATTCACCTAGGCCACCACCTTCAAACAAGCAGTATCACCTGTATGCACACACATCACCATGACATATGCCTAAGCCTGCCAAATATCACAAATGTACAGAAATACCCCACACCGTAAAGCTGGCACCATCACAAAAAATGTTTTTTTTTTTTAATTTACATCTGTAATCAGTCTCTCTCTCTCTGAAGCCGTAGAGAGTGTGGCCTTTTTGTTTGAGTGCATAGATTACATCCATAGCTGTAACAGTCTTTTTCTTGGTGCACTTGGTGTAGGTGATGGTGTCCCGGATCACATTCTCCAGGAACACCGTGAGAACACCGCGGGTCTCTTCATAGATCAGCCATGAAATGTGCTTCACCCAACCATGACAAGCCAGACAGTGGATATCTGGCTTTGTGATGCCCCTGCCTGCACCCCCAATGCCCAGCAAAACCACAAAATATCATTCTGTTTAGATCACATCTCTTTTGTAAACAGCTAGCAGTGAGTCAGAGGTCTCAGAGGGCAGGTGATCACCCAGACAGCAGATACTGCTCTTTGTTGGATGGTGCTGGGCCTTGCGTCACCCGCCACCATCCCACAAACAGCACTGCCTGTTGTCCGGGTGACCCCCCTCTCTCTGAGACCTGACACCAGTTCACAAAATGGTTGCCATGCTGTCAGGGTCCTCCATCCCACGTCCAAACATACAAAGCAGTCCCACAAAATGGATTCCTTGGTGGCCTGTGGTCTTCACATCCTACGATATCCACCAACAAACATGATAGCATTCCCAACGGTGTAAATGGTCCCTCTCCCTACCCCCCAATACCCTGCCACAACACAAAATGGCATTTTATTTATATCACATCTCTTTTGCACACAGCTAGCCGCAGGTCAGGGACCACGAGACTCCCAGGAATCCATTTTGTGGGATGGTTTCATATGTCTGGAGGTGGGATGGAGGACTCTGACAGCATGACAACCATTTTGTGAGCTGGTGTCAGGTCTCAGAGGGCAGGGGATCACTCAGACAGCAGGTACTGCTCTTTGTTGGATGGTGCCAGGCCTTGTGTCACCCGCCACCATCCCACAAACAGCATTGCCTGTTGTCCGGGTGACCCCCCTCCAAAACCTGATGCCAGCTCACAAAATGGTTGCCATGCTGTCGGGGTCCTCCATCCCACCTCCAAACATACAAAGCCATCCCACAAAATGGATTCCCTGGTGGCCTGTGGTCTCCACACCCTACGGTATCCACCAACAAATGAGACAGCATTCCCCACGGTGTTCAGTGGTCCCTCTCCCCACCCCCTAATGCTGGGCCTTGCATCGCCCTCCACCATCCCACAAACAGCACTGCCTGTTGTCTGGGTGACCCCCCCTCCCTCCAAGACCTGACGCCAGCACACAAAAAATGGATTCTCTGGTGTCCAGATGAACTTCCATCCCCCCACCCTACACTACAAAACAGCATCCCACAAACAGCATTCCCCCACGACCTCCATGAGACCACCCTGACCCCAATCCCTCCCTCCACATCCTTCACAAACCCCCCAACACCCCCATGGCCTTCCAACAACCATCCCCCAGCCCTAGAACCACACCTCCAACCACATCCTTCACAAACATAGAAACACAGCACTCAACATAGAATTCACACATTCATCTTACTGGGCAGATACTGGAGCAGAACACTGGAGGAAATGCATGGGCACAGGTCATTTTGTACATGCCTGACACACTCTACTGTACTGGGTCACACACCACCCTATAAGACCCAAGATATTCTCTGGAGTACAGTATCCCTGAAACCACACAATCCCCCAGGCCTTTTTTCAAAGTAAACAAATGCAGATGGACCTCTAAATCACAGAACGCTCTGTTCAAGACATGCCTTGGGCACAGGGACAATACTGCAGCAATGTGAACTGCTTACCTGGTTACTCACAAAGGAGAGATGCTGCCTGCTGCCTAGAGGATAGATGGCAGCTCACCCCATGAAACAAACAAACAATCAATCCAGCTTCTCAACTGTACATGCCTCCCAAGTAAGTGAAGGTGCTTTACATGACGCACACGAAAATTCTGTCTCCAAGCGCTGGCTCCGAGTGCTATCACAAGCAGCAGAGCTTACAGATAATAACCAATAAAGTCATAACTGGGGGAGCAAGACAGAACACAAAATAAGGAGACGACAAGTTTGAAAACAGCGTTCACTAGAGGATGGGCTTCCCCGAAGGCCTGCTTAGAGGCATTAAGAATCTGTATGCTGCTCTGACGGCTAGAGTCCTATGTAATGGTTATATTTCACAGGAAATTCAGCTGGAAAACGAGACTCATCAGAGATGCCTTCTCTCTCCGATATTATTTAATATATATCTACAGCCCTTGTTGAGAGCAATTAATAATGACAGGCGTATAAAGGGGGTTGAGATAGTGGGACGAGAGTTAAAATTCTCAGTTTTTGCAGATGACATACTCCTGCACTTACAAGATCCGGCAGATGGGTTTGAGAGGACTAGAGAATTAATAGGGCGATTTGCTAAAGTTTCAAACTATAAACTAAACCTGATAAAAATTAAAATTCTCCCCTTGACGCCATATGTGTATAGGGCAGATTTCACTCAGTTGCGAATTCAGTGGGTGACAGACAAGATTAAATATTTGGGAATCTGGATTACAGCGAATATTGAGATGGGGGCCGAAACAAATATGGAAGGGACTATATCAGCTGTTAGGGGTGATTTAGTAAGATGGAATAAACTTCCCTTGAATTTTATGGCTAGACTCGGGCTTATCAAGATGAACTTGCTGCCAAGGTTGCTATACCCGGTGTACCTAGCCCCATATAATATTCCCAAAATATGGTTTAAAACGAATAAGAAACTACTTTCAGACTTTTTATGGAACCTTAAACCTCCAAGGAAAAAATACAATGATCTGCGACTACCATATTCACAGGGAGGGATTAAGCTGCCAGATATCCATCTATATTATGTCACGGGACAGTTGGGTCTAATGACTCGTTGGGGTAAAAGTATTGAAGGAGAGACCTATATTCTGGATTGGTTACATCTAGAGATCCAAATGATGAAAGATGCTGGCCTGTCTCCGGAGGCTCCATTGTACGGCAATATAGGCACATGTTTTAAAGAAGGGTTGGGAAACCCAATTTTGAAGGTGGCAGAAGCTTGGTGGTCATTTCTGACCCGGATCCAGAAAAAGGGACAAATGAGGGGCCCAAGAACAACCACTGGTGGGCAACCCCAACTTAGTCATAGGGGGCTAGGTAATTAAAGGGAAGTGGGCCAGGCGGGTTCTGGGCTTGAGATTAAAGGATGTTATCCAGGATAACAGGGTGGCCCTCCCGATTCAGTGTGATGGGATGCCTTTTTTCAAAGGCTGCAGCTTACACGTATGCTGGAGGGGATGCTAAAGAGATTTGGGGGTCTTACAGACTGTTCATTTAAGTGGGACATGCTGAAGGAGATCGACCCGAAATCTAGAGCCCTTTTGCAAATATATAAAGTACTTTTAGATTTTTTTGGTCTGAACTCTCCCATAGCAGTGCCATATTGGGACAAAGTGTTGGCTCCTCGAAGTTTTGAATGGGCCAATATATGGAAGAACAGCAAATATATAGTTATACCTAAATACAGGAGTATACATTTCTTTATTGTTTCTAATTTATATTTTACCCCTGTGAAATTATATGATAGAGGCCTTAGGCAGACAGACCTGTGTTTTAGGTGTGAGTTAGAGAGAGGAGATCTATTACATGTGCTATGGGATTGCAGCAAAATATCACCCTTTTGGGATGAAATAAAGAGGCAGATGGACCCAATGCTAGATTATTCAGAATTTATAACACCAGAGATATGTGTTTTAGGTGATTTATCACAAATAGCTGGTGTTACACCGAAATATCACTTATCCTTGATGGCTGCAGTAATTAAATCATTTGTGGTACAGCACTGTAAGGATGACCAACCCTATATGTATAAGCATTGGGCTGGAGATCTTATCGGGGACCTGGGTAGAATAAAGAGACATTTATATTTAGAGTGAAGCAAAGGACTATATATCAAAAGATGGGCGGTACTAGAGGCGATATACTCCCATCAAGGGGCATATATTCAGACACAGGTCTGCCTGTCAGGCTGCAATTAGCGGGAGAAATTCTTGCTGGAATGAGAAAGAGATAGCTGGAACACCAGGGAGATTGGAGGGTTTATTTTGTGATTGTATTGATTTGGTAGGGTCTTGGGATATGTTTAGTAGTAAGAGGTTAGGGTCTGCCGGGTTAATATGGGGGGATGGGGAATCTCTCTCTTTCCAGGGGGTGCAGAGGGGCGCCACCTCTTAAATAGACTGCAACCAAGGAGGAATATGGGTTAGAGAGTATTTGCTGGGCTGCAGGTGATCATCCTTGGAATTAATGGGAGAGGGCTTAATTTGCATGCAGCCCTGCTATCTTTATTTTAGGTTATTGGTGGAATAGGTTTAGATTTGGTTAGAAGGGGTGGTGCTACCTCTGTGTATGTATATAGTTAGATTGTATATAGTTTACACAGTCAGTTTTGGATTGTGTGCCCTGGGGCTCCCAGGTTTTTGTTTGTTTTGTCTCTTGTTTGGAAAATGAATAAAGATGTGTTTAACAAGAAAATGGCATTCACTGAGCAGCCTGACTTCCGGTTTTTGGTCTGCTTAGTGACCCGACTCTGGGAATGCAGAAAAATGCAGAAAAATAACTAAAAAAAACACCTCCTGAAACAAAAAAAATGAATTACCTTTTTGTAGATCAATACACAGGGGCAAGCTTGAAAGGAATAACGTTCATTCACAAATGATCTCTGCAGTAATCAGTGGCTCCACTTCTACTCTCTCAGAACGCTCCAGCAAAGTGAACACGCCAACAGAAAAATGGGGTTTACAAATGATTTTCAAATGGGACCCCTACACATGGCAGCCAATGAAATGAGGCTTACAATGTGGGCTATCACCTACCGAGGATTTATAAGCCCTATATTCATTGGCTGAAAAGTAAGATGTAATATTGTGAGTGATGACTCCAGACATCACAGGGACACACTGGGACTCTACAGCTGACATCTGGAGTCATTCTAGGACACAATAGAATTTGCTGCCTGGCGACTACAGACGTTTCTGGGAGGCAGTGAGTTAACCTCTATCATACAGCACTAAAAGCCAAAACTGTTGAGGGGGCAGAGTTAGCCATCAAAGATGGAAGGCATGCAATTGACTAGTTGCAGTACTAGGACCACTCAACTGGATCCATCCATCAGAACTAAATCCCCAATCCCCACAAAACCTGGCAGATTTAGCTTCTCCATACAGAGACTGTCAGTTTGATACCACTCTTGCTGATTCCCAGGCTTCAGATCACTAAGGATTGCAATATTGAAATTGCTGTACAGGGGCTCTCATTTCTGGCCTGTTAGACAAGGGCACACCACCAGGGTTGAGTTTTGAGATCAGCCTGAGATAGCACCCAATGGAGTGACCCCAGGGAACTGGTACTGGCATGGCTCAACCTGACTTCCTGGGCATGAAATAGCAACTTACCAACATTACTGCCATGCTCAATAAGGTTCTGCTGGACACCGCTGAGTTAAAGGATACCACTGCCAGTACCAAAGTGGAGTTATCACAGTTAACAATGAGGGTATCCAGCACAGAAATTGTTGCCAAATGGCAGGACAGAATCTTGCATGAGCACCACTGCCAACAATGGTTCTACCATAGCCAGCTGCAATACCTCCTTGCTAAAGTGGATGACCTTGAAAATCGGGGAAGGCACAAAAACATATGGATTGTTGGTGTGCCCGAGGGTGCTGAAGGCAATGACATGAATGCGTTCCTTAGGAAAACCATCCCAGAGATGCTGAAACTGAACAACTGTGCCCCTTTGGAGCTGGAACGGGCCCACCAATCCCTGGCTCCATGGCAAGGGGACTGCCTAAGACCAATCCTCTGTAAGTTTCTGTGGTACCCTGAAAAAGAACTATTTTTACATGCCACCAGAGAATGAAAACAAGTGGTATGGGAAGGATGCCAAATATAAATATACCAGGACTACTCCTATGACTTGTCAAGGAGGAGAAGGGCTTATGGACTTGCCAAACAAATGCTCTATAAGTTCAACATCCCAGCTTCCCTGAGATACCCTGCTCTGTTATGGGTAGAGATGCAGCGAATTTAAAATCCACCAGCGAAGTGAACGTGAAGTGGCCACTTTGCATTGGCACTTCGCTACACGGAGTGCCCCATACAAAAGGCTCACTTCACCTTGTTATTATTACTTTGCATTGTCATTCTGCCTTAAACATGAAGTAAGGTAGAGTGGCAACAATATTGGCAGCATCCCACCCACACAGTCACCAGAATGAATGTGCATCCCCAAAGTGCTACTGTCTTGTGTCCAGAAAACTCCCCAGTGCTGATGAAGTGAAATGAGAGTGTAACAAGAAATGCAAAGTCTCCCAGAATTAATGGTGCACTTAGTCATGTGTGCAGTGGTCAGGTCACACACAGAGTCATCAGAATTAATGTGCATCCCTAAAATGCTACTGTCTTGTGTTCAGAAAATTCCCCAGTGCTGTCGAAGTGGAATGAGAGCATAACAAGAAATGCAGTCTCCCAGAATTAATGGTGCCATGCAAACGCACAGATAGATTAAGATTGCACTGCACACTCAAGGGATGCAAACGAAAAGGCACAACAATACCTAACCAGTGCTCACAACCAAGTCACAAATCCAAATCTGGAAAGGAATACATTTTGCCAGTTGAGGGATTAGTGCACGGTAGTAAAAATCCACTACTAGTAAAGATACCACAAAGCAGTATAAAAAATTCATGCAGTTGTGGTGGATAGCAGGTTCACACTGCTGCAATTACTCTGTAACACAATAAAAGGTGTCTGATTTAATGGCATGCATCGAATATACACTCACACGCACACTCAAGTAATGTATAGCAAATTGAAAACCTTTAGTAATATAACCAAATGTTTTAAACAGACACATTGTACACTGCTGCACCATAACAATCAGCAAAAAAGTCAAGAATTAATGAAAATATTACTTATTGTACATTAACACAGTTATACAAGAAAAATATAACCAAAACAGAAAGACTGCCTTTTTTCCCAGTTAATCTACCCACACCACAAATACGCCCCTCCCCAAAGCACACTTCACAGTACACAGACTGACTGTTCTAAATTAACATTCAACATCCACACACAACAATAAACACTCGATGATATGAGCAAGAAGGGTTTCCTACAATCGATGTACTAAATTTTGAGTAAAAAATATTACTCAAAAAGGCATTTTAAACAGCTTTTAGAGGTTTTGAATCTCAAAGCTCTGAGAGCAAACTGTCTCCAGTTACCACTGCACACACACTACCCAGGCCAGAACTCAGGCTGTGCCTAACATTCTAGAGCCCATGTGACCTGCAATCCCATGAATAACTACAGGATTTCATTTGGAGCTCAATTACAGGGCTAAGTGAGGTGAATTACATTGATTTCAATGTACTTTGCCTTAAAATTGGTGGAGAAGTGGTTTGGGGAAGGCGGAATAATGCAAAGTCATTGGTTTCAATGGACTTCACTTTCCTCATTATGAAGCGAAGTACTCCGCTTCACATTGTGGAGTTCTCCACTGATTCCGTGTTGCTCAGTGAATCACTTCACGGAGCATATTGGAGCCACTTCATCCACCACTGCTTACAGTACTGTAACTCATGCTGTACGGGAAGGAACGCAAATGCCTATGGCTGTACTTCCCTGACGAGCTATAGCACAAAACTCCCAGACTTAAAAATGCTTATTAATGAGTAAAATGGTGAAGTGGTGAAGCCTGGAGAGATACTACAAAACATGCTTACAATACATCCAAGTAACTAGTAAATAAATTAATGTTGTGATTCGTGATGTGATTGTGAATCATGATTTGTGATTGCATTTGTGACTGTGATGATGAAGAACGTGATTTGTATCACGAGTGACTCGTGATGATGGTCCTGACTTAAAAACGCATATTAATGAGTACAATGTTCATGCAGAATTATGCACCACACCTGTCCAGTACTCTGAAGGGAAGCCAAAGAAACAACTATGACTTACGTTACAGATGGAGATTGGGCCCTAAAGAGATGCAAATGCACAGACAGATAAAGATTGCGTTGCGCACAGAAGAGATGCAGATGCAAAGGCACAACATCTAACCAGTGCTCACCATCAGAAATTCAAATCTGGAAAAGAATACCTTTGCTGGTTGGGGCGGGCCATGGGGGGTTGGGGCAGTAACACTCACTAGTACTAGTACCAGTAAAGATACCACAAAGAAGTACAAAAATCATACAGCTGCAGTGGATAGCAGGTTCACATTGCTGAAATTATTATGTGGCACAATAAAAGGTGTCTGATTTGATGACATGTGTCACACACATACTCACACACACACACTAAGTAATGCGTAGCAAATTGAAAACTTCAGTAATATAACCACATATTTTAAACAAACTAAAATTATGCACTGCTGCACCACAACAATCAGCAAAAAAAGGCAAGAATTATTGAAAATATTACTGTATGTACATTAACACAGTTATACAAGAAAAATATCACCAAAACAGAAAGCACTGTCTTTTTCTCCAAGTTAATTTACCTACACCACAGATATGCACCTCCCCCAAAGCACACTTCCACTGTCTCTCAGTACACAGACTGAATGTTGTGCATTAACATTTAAAATCCACACACAAACCATAAACGCTCGATGATAGGAGCAGAGGAGGGTTTCCTATAATCGATGAACAAAAGTTTCAGCAAAAAAAATTACTCAAAAAAAGGCTTTTTTAACAACTTTTAGAAGGTTTGAATCACAGAGCGCTCTCAGAGAAGATTGTCTCCTACAGCTTCCTACACACACTACCACAAACTGAGGCTGTGCAGAACAATCTAGAGCCTATGTGACCTAAAATCCCATGAATCACTGCAAAATTCACCTTTGGAGCTTAAAAACAAGGTGAAGTGAGGTGAAGTACATTGTTTTCAATGTACTTCGCCTTATGAATTGGTGGAGTAGTGGTTTGGGAAGACAGAGTAGTGCAAAGTCATTGTTTTCAATGGACTTCACATTACCCATTATAACACAAAGTACTCCACTTCGCATTGCAGAGCACTCTGAGAATTCACCTTCACTCCGCGAATCACTTTGCAGAGCGAATTGGAGCCACTTCGCCCATCTCTAGTTATGGGTTCATTAAAATTGTGAATTTATAACTTTTAATAATCTTAATGAGGTAGAACATTTTCTTGTTGACATCCCCGGAGAAAGGATTGCACCACACCAGCCACCGTCCCAACACCGTGGTAAGGCCCACCAAGTGATGGAAGTCTCCGAAGTACACAAAGCCCTGGATATGCAGTCCCAGCAAGCAGCAGTAATCCCAGGGGACAATCCCAAATAGCAGCAGATGCAGAGGGGGAGGCTGAAAAAAAAATTTAGACAACCGGACAAGCAGCCCTTCCCCTGATGTGCCAGGTCTCACCTAGCCAAATCCAGACGCAGGCAGCGTAAGGTCCATCTTTCCAAGGGGAGCAATTCATCATCATTCAACACTCCCGTGAAGACCTCTAACTGCTTTGAAGCACTGGGGGACCTTCACCCTGTGGCACTTGATCTCTCCAACCCATTCAGCAAAGGAGCAACAGCGGAGGAAGACTCAATCCTGGAGGACATTGCCAGTGATTGGGCTCCCATCTATAAAGAGTGGGTAGACTGCATCGAGGAGCCCCAAGCTGCACAAGCCTCCAATTCACCTCCAGAGACTGAGAACTTTATCATGACCTGAACTGTAGGATTGAGTGAAAGTACAGTGTTGCAGCTCATCCCCTTGGGGTAATGTGCCTCTCAAGACAAGTTTTTAGATGTTTTAAATGGCTTCTTCAGGGTTACCCACTTTTTAGGGCTGAATGGGGGGGGGGAAGCTGCACGTGGCCAGGCTGCAGTTTGGCTGTTTCAGGGAATTTCCCATCTCGGCTGACCTTGGGGGAAGCTGCTCTGCCTGGGACTTTGCATTTAATATTACAAGTATTTCAGTTGTTGGGCTGGTAAGCCCATTTTCCTGCTAATCAAATCTTTAATAAGATGTTTATAACTTGAAATAGTTAGCTGATGTCTCAGGCTGTGCACACGAGGTGGTGGGTGGGAAACACATCCTTCATCCCAAGCTGGATACCCATCAGCTCCAATGCTTGCAAGCCCTATCAAGAAACTGGGGGATCAGGGTTTAGTTAAGGTCTCTTTTGGTTCTATAAAGTTGTCTAAACTTGTCTTTGAACAGAGCAGAATGACAGGGATAAAAGCGGGGGATCATAATGCAAGTGGGAGAACAGGCTGCAGCCCTGTACCAACAGCATACTCCCTCTAGTAGGGACAGCTCCCATAGACACACAAGGTCACAGTAAATGCAGTGGGGGAAAGGGAAGGGGAAGGCTGCCAAGGGGGAGACTCAAGGGAATGTACCCAGAAAATACTGTTTAGGACACAGGAAGGCACAGGCACCAGCAAGGTATCCATGTCTTTCTTTGGCACAGTATTTGAAGCACAGAAACAAGTTAAGCCTAATGGTGGGCCTTTCCCTGGACACCAGAGCAGCAAAGTGGATTGAGTCATGCCAGTTTACAAAAACAAAGGTACCCTAAACATCTACACTGGGAGCCATCCCCCCATGTCTATTCTGCAGCAGACTCCCTGATCCGCCCGACCTATAAGGATGTTTATGACCATATAAGTACCCCAAGGGGCTAGGGGAGAATTTTACTCCCTAGTAGGTGGCTCTAGGTCCTGCTTAGCCCCTTGCACAAACCTATTATACTACCTGTTCTTAGTGGTTCTTGGCAAAGCACTGAAGATATAAATGTATCACTGCCCCCCGGAGGAGCATTATCTGACCATTGGAGGGTGATTGGACAGACCAGCTTCTTGATTGATGCAGGTAACCAACCCTCAAAGGTTTGTAGTGATACTAGGGATAATTCTAAAGGTTCTAACGATGTTACAAAAGCAGTTATTCACTGGTATAGGTGATATATGTTGCATGTTCTCAGGGATGCTATCCCCTAACTGTTTTGGATCACTGTATGTACCTTTAAAATTACTAGTGTGGGGGAGCATAACAAAGTCTGAGATTTTAGTGGTGGTAAAAGAAGAAAATAGAGTAGAGACTTCAAATTCTAGTCAGGGATGGTATCAACAAAGACTAAGAGAAGTAATAAGAAAGGTGAATGTGCCAAGAACACTAGGGTGTGACTCAGCAGTGAAATACAGTACACTTAGGGGGAAGCTCATGGAATCAAAGTACATAATACCCATTGTTCTGTATGCAAAATGGAGACAACCCAAATATGGCTAACTTCCCAGATGTGATAGCAACATCTTGGAATGTGAAGGGTCTTAACTCACCAGTGAAAAGGAAAAAGATTAGGACAAGCCTCAGAAAGCTGGCAACACAAAGTGCTTTCTTGCAGGAGACAAAACTAAATTCTAAAGAGGCAAACAAAAACCTGGTGAGGGACTGGTGGGGAAGGAGGCACACAATGTCTCAGGGTCAGCCAAAAGGTGTGTCTTGATCTTGCTACACCGTAAACTTCAGTGGCAACCTAAAGAGGTGCACACAGACAGTGATGGTAGGTGGATAATCAATAAGGTAGCTACACCCACAGGGCCAGTGGTGTTGGTTAACATCTATGCCCCGAATGAAGATGCACCCAAGTTTTTTGATGCCATATCCCACCAAAATTATGGATGCCTCCTATGACAACCCAGATATTCTCCTAGGTGGTGATTAAAACTTAATGATGGACCACCTACTAGATAAACCTAATGCCAAGCACGAACACATATCCACGCTGTCCAAACCCCAAAGGAGCTGATAACCCAATTGGTTTGTTGTTTTCTTTACATCTATAATAGCAGGGCAATCAGAACAGGAAGTACCTAAAAATTCAGTTTTTAAGATTTGTGAGTACATTTTTTTCCTGGCTAATCTCAAAACATCTTGCTGCGTCACTTTCCAAGAACCAGTTTTTCTAAAGAAATCTGTAATATACTCAGGCGTCCCTTCTGGAATATTTCTCAATTCCCCCAATTGGGTGATTCCCATTTCTGGAAAAAGTAACTCCATCTTGCCTTAAAACGTAAGGCCCATTCATCTTGATAGCCTCTCAGTACTAGGCTTATATTTGTATGTAGAAATATTAAAAAGGAAAACAAAATGGGATTCAACATATTTAGACCACCACTTTTCACAGGCCAATATGTCACAACTTTTTTATAGGGTTTAACCTGTTCCCCCATAAAAGCTGGAAGCACGTAATATGTGTTCTTACTTCCAATTTTGTTGGCAATGGGAATATATGGCTAACATTTAACAGAATGAGAATAATACATGTTTTCAACAAATAAATCCTTTTAAATCTGATCATGGGATATCCTATCCATTTCTGAATTTTTTTCCTCCGCTTTCTCTAAGGCCATCTCCCAATTTTCTGTGGCAGGATCTAACCTACCAAAAGAAATACCAAGGATCTGTAAGGAATTTGACTGAATCTTTATACCCTCAATTTCCTCAACTTGAAAATCTGTCTGTATTCCAGTGGCCATCCCCTTTATTTTTATGTTTATTTATAACAGACCCTGAGACTAGGGAAAATTTGTGGATATCCCCTAAAGCTTGTGCCATGACTTATGATTAGCCACCATGATACAGAGATCATCTGCGTACACTAATATGTTTGGGTGTGCTACAACTGCTGGGCTTGTCATATGTTTTATTTTACAGTAATCATTAATTTTCCTTAATAATGGATCTATTGAAAAAACATATAAAAGAGGACTTAACAGACATCCTTGTCGAACACCTCTCAGAATTGGGAGGTGTGAACCTTTTATACCATTTACTAAAGGAGTCAGCGAAAGCTGATTTGTACAAAATTTGTATCCAATCTATAAATGATTGTGGTATACCGTAATGATGTAATACTGTAAATAAATATTTATGAGACACTAGGTCAAAAGCCTTGGCCTGATCTAAACTAAGTATGTAAACTTTTGCTGTGGGGGCATCATAAATTTCTCTGATCAACTTGAAACTATCAGTCATGGACCTTTGTGGAATTGCACATGTCTGTGCAGGGAAAATAACTTGTGCTGCCAGCTTCACAAGTCTATTACATATAATTTTAGATAATATCTTCCAATCATTATTCATCAAACTTAGGGGCTGCCAGTTGTTTATATCTTCCTTAGCACCTTTTTTGTGAAGTTATATAAGTAAACTATCTGCAAGGATAGATGGTAGTGGTTTCTTTCCTTCCAATATCACATTAAAAATACTAAGTAAATACTCAGTATGTCTATCAATTTTTTATAAAACTCTGCTGGGATTCCATCCAGCCCAGGTGTTGTAGTATTCTTTAATTGTGAAATCACAGCCAGAACTTCTTCCTTTGTAATAGATCTCATCATATTTTCTCTAATGCCTGGCTCTAGATTTAGGATATCTATGATATTTATAAAATCTTCAACACCCCCCCCCCCCATTTCCATATGAGTTCACTGATTGAGCTTTCCCCATGGTATTATATTTTTGCTCTACAAAATAGAATTTTGCCCTATCATAGTGAACTTTAGCCATTTCTATTTTAACATTTTTTATCTGAGTGGAGTAGTCATATCCCATCTCTGTCATTAAAGATGTTAGTCTCTGAAGATGTTTCCGATTCTCCAAGCATTTTATATAGTTTGACTGTGATGTATTTTTGGCTGCCCTTTGGCAATAATTCTTAATTTCCTGTTTAGTCTCCACCCACCACAACAAGGGGTTGTCATATAATTCGTAGACAGTCAGTTTATCTCGAATCACCCTTTCGAGATTATCCCATAAGGGCTCCTCCTGTAAAATGGAGGTATTCATTTTCCATTGTGCAAAACATCCAGGTTTGTTTTGTGAGGGCCCAATTAGAATTTTTATGAGATTATGATCTGAGGTTTCAATAGGTATAACCGCATGATTATAGCAGGGAACCCATTCACATAGCAGGAAAAAAATCTATCTGGGTGGTAAGCCTCCCTTTCCTAAAAGTATGTCTAGGAGTGTTATTTGTACATTTTGCACTATCTTTTAATTTAGTTGTGGAAATCATGCCATGAAGAAAATTTGTATCTGAAAAAAGTTTAGGAGTGCGTCCTGTTTTATCCGAAAGGGACAGGATACAATTAAAATCCCCCCCCCCCCCAAATTTACAGAATTAGTCATATGAACATACGGCTATATTGTCTTTAATAAAACCACTCTTTTAGTTTAGGTTTGGAGATTGTAGAGGTTAATCAACCTCCAATCCTGATTACTATATATTACATCCAGCATAAGTACCATCCCCTGTACTAAGTCTAATAATCTGTTAACTTTAATGTCTGATGTATTAAATAAGATGCTCACCCCAGAACAAGGCTGTTCCCCTAATGACCAAAAGGAGGGGCCACTAAACCATTCTCTAGTGACTTGCTGTGTTTCCCCTAAGGAGTTTAACCTGGTATCCTGCAGGAAATAGACTTGCAAGAGTTGATGTCTTAAAATGGAAAAAGTGGTCATTCTCCTTTTTCTAATTTTTTTATGCTATTCACATTTAGTGAACCCCAAGAGAGGTTAACAGCTATATGAAAATAGGGAAATATACTCTAATCTCTATACTTGGTCGATTTTTTCTTACGCCTTTTTTTGCTCAAAGTTTTGGATGATCTGCAGTCCACAGACCATAATTCAGAGTCTGTCATGAGATCAGGTTTGATGATGCTATAGATGAGGCATCAGAATCATCTTCAGTGTCTACCCATTGTTTATGCTTAGCTAATGGAGCATATCTGTTTCTGCATTGTAAAGTATCCTCTAACTGATCTGTTTTTTGGAGTGTTTTTGAACCTGTTCCTTGTAACTCTTGTAGAAGATTTTTGTGTCCTATAAGTATCCTCAGGCAATGGCATGTTTATCTCCATTTCTGTGCCAGAGGACACCTGTTTCTTCTTCATTGACTGATACATTATCTTGACTTTTTCTTGGGGAACATTTTCTTCCTCCTTTGTCGAGGCTGATTCTGTAACTATTAGAGTTGCACTGGCAGAAGTTAAAGGTTGTGCAGTGTTTTCTGTTTCTGGATTCCTTTGTAGCTCTTCTGGTTCATGGGGGGACAGAGGCAAATATAGACTTGGGTCTATATAAGGTTTTGTCTTGGAAAACTCAGGTGCTTTGGAGGGTCTAGATGCTGCTTGCTATTTTGCTTTGGAAACCATTTCTTCCTGTACATACTGTTCTTCAGTTGTTTTATTGTGAGCTGCTCATGGACAGTTCTTAAATGAGTGTGCTGTTTCCTCACACATGTTACAAAACTGTGGATTTGGACAATTTTTACTGATATCACCAACTCTGTCACATAAGGAACATTTAATCCAGCACAAGCATTATTTAGGTGCATATAGGCCCCAAAACTAAAACAGGACTTAGGCTACCCTGCATAGAAAATTAAACCTCTGTCTCATCCCAAGAAGAAACAACTAGGAAAATGTTGTATTACTCCGTTTATTTGAGGTAGCCTCACCTGGATTCTCCAGCCTCCTGTCCAAAGTTGCTCCTAATCAATGATTGGTTTGGGTGCCCCCAGAACTGTACATTTGGTTTTGAGCCAGTGGATAATGACCATTACTGCCACCCCTTCATTTGTGAATAAAACTGTTATGTTTCTGAACGCAGGTTTAGTAAGTGGTATGGCTACAAAAGCAGCCCACAAATTTGTATATTTAACCTGTTGGTATCTTTGCCAAAATACTTCCAAACCAATAGCAGTTTTAAAACTTAAATCAAAATTGGGATCTCCAGATGTATGGATAAGAGCATATGTTTCAGTGGGTGAAAATTCTAGACTTTCCTTTATTAGATGTTTCCCAACATATATGTGATCAGGGAATACTTTCAAATTCCCCCTATATGTTATTTTTACAACACTCCTTCTTTTGCCCTGCTCTTGAGGTGCATGAAATAAACCAGCATAAGTACACCCATGTGGTCTTGCATTTTGCTGTGTAGAATCTGAATCATTGGAGTTGTGATTATTACCTGCCTCTCCCGTTCTATTAGCATTTGTATCCTGTCCTTGTCTGGGGGAGGGGGGGTCCTATCTGTGTTCTCTCTCCCTTGATGTATTAATGTTCTCTGTTGTATTCTCATTAATATTCTCATTATTATTTTTCTCTTTCCCTTTTCCTTGTAGTTGCATGTTAGGGTCCGTGTGAACAAAAGCTCAGGCGGGAGGTCTAATGGGTCTGTCTGTTGTTCCTCCATCATTATTATTTCTTCAGCAGGCATGCCTGATGGGCTTTGCCAAGGTTTATTTACATCAGGTCTCTCCCACCCTGCACTTCTTAATGCTTCAGCAATAGACACCCCTGTGGCTGAAATATTGGAGTCAAAATTAGGTAAAGAAGAGGATGACTTTATGTCTTGGTCTGTCAGCATTCCATTACTGTCTTTTCTTCCCATTTTTCTGTCTAAGTGTTCAACTGTTTGCACAGGAGTTAAAGAGCTACTGACACCATCTGGTCAAAAGTGCTACACTGCAGAATTAGAATAAGCATATCTCCAGTAAATCTCATACCAAAAGTAGATTTCTATGTTACTTCATTTTAAAGTTATTAGCCATTTTGTAACCCTGATTTAACTACCTGTTCAAAAAAAGCCTGTTTCAGTGAAGAGCTGCTGCTGATGTCATCTAGGGACCTCACAGTCCCCTTGCCAGCAAGCTTACAGGACCTGTTTCTCTAAAGTTGTAAAGATCATGTGCAATGGGTTACATAAGTAAAGCAGGCAGCATGAGTCAGTAAACATTGTTTTAAAAGCTTTGTGTTTCAGGTTTTGTAACAAAGCTGACAATATTTTGTCTGGGTGTCTTTTTCTTGTGGTCCTTTTTTCCTGGGTTGCTGGTTGCTGGGTCACAGCACACTGTTGAGAGATTTGCAGACTGAATAAATTTCTGATGTGGTGAAAGGCTGAGATCATTCACACCTATCAGTCAATTGAGGTGATTTCTAAGAATGGCAATTTAAAACAATTATTCTATCGCCTTATCAATGGTGGTGGAGCAGACTAATTTGTGTTCTACTCTAAATTACAATGATCATTTTACCAGAGCTTACACTTCCACCCCTAGTAGGAATTAACACATATAAGGGCCCCCTATTAAAACATATTGTAAAACAGACAATGACAAACAGCAGTGAAGTTACCAACATTACTAGCAGCAAAAACAATTTCCTAACATGCATAGCAGAGTAGCACTTCAAATGGCATCAGCAGCCTGGAGGCATGCTGACTCAGAATCCAGCAACCCTGGAGAAATAGGCCATATCAAAACAGCATTAAATAATACAATTTTATCAACTTTGTTGCAAAACCTGAAACATATATAGTTTTTATAGTAATGTTTACTGACTGGTGCTGCCTGTTTTACTTGTGAAAACTATTGCACATGATCTTTACAACTCTGCAGAAAAAAGGTCCTATAAACTTGCTGACAGCGATTACTAGACTGTAAGGTCCCAAGATGACATCATCAGCAGCTATTTACTGACATCTGCTTTTATTGCACATGTAGTGCAATCAGGGTTACAAAATGGTTAATAGCTTTAAAATGAAGTAACCTAAAAAAATAGTTTTTGGTATGAGATTTACTGGGAATATGCTTACTCGGATTCTGCAATGTAGCACTTTTGTTGTCAGCAGCTCTTTAAATCATTTTCCCACTTATTCTCTTTTCTGATATCAAAGACAACCTGTCCCCTTTTTACAACATTCTGTGTACCATCCTGTTTCCCTTTTTCTAGGAGGTAACATTCTCTTTGTGCTTCTGGGGGTGTATTTGTTATACAGTATCATCAAATGCTACAGGTGTTAAAAGTTCATTGCCATCAAAGTTAAGGTCATAAGTACTCACATTTTCACTCAGAAATCCCATTTTGTTCTCTGGGGAATTTCTGTCCATATCAAGGTCTTCTCAGTATTGGCATTGGGCATTGCTTTCTTTCTAGTAGAAGCCTTTAATGCTCCTGCATCATAGGCTGTCAAACCTGGCCACTCGTCTGTCAGATTCACTGACTCCGCTGATCCTTCCCAATGCTGCTGCTGCTCTGCTTTTACCTCATGCTGCCATCTTTCTAACTAAATTGCAGCTTCAGTCTTGATAAGCAAATCGAGTAGCTGTTTTTTTTTCATCCAGTTCCTGAAGATGCTGATTTGAATAATTTTGGTTGTCACACATTTGGACACCATTATCCTCTGTTCTTGGCTGAAAACAATGTCCTCTTTCTTCTGGGATTATTTCTCTTTTGCCTCTAGTTTGTCAGCAACTAAGGAGGAGGCAATCTCCCTAGTGCCTTCCATGTCCATCTGCTCACCTCCTCTGGCAGCCATCTTGGCAGGTAGCCAAATGGCTAAGGGTTTCTCCTACTGCAGAGTAGAGGAATTTCCATGGTGCCCTGGCCAAATTTCCCTCCTTTCACTATAAATACCACCAACAGCTTAATCTGGTTCAAGGTCAGTTGGAATTCATCTATATCCCCCCTTCCCCGGTTTGTGCCTGAAAATAGGCAAGAATGTGTCTAGTGCACTTAACCAGTCAACAAAAACTGAATAAATAAAATAAAATGGAATAACCCCCACCTGTGCAATGACCATAAGCCAGTTCAGTGGCCAGAATGGGCTAGTAGATCAGTTGAACTTCTCTGTGATCTAGATACCCCTGATGGATCTACCCTAGACTAATTCCAGGGGCTTAAAATAAGATATTGCTTGTCACAATGTGACTTTTGGACATACTTTCAGGTTAGAAGCCCCTATATCACCTGGGGTAAACAGAAAAGCTTATGCACAATGTGTACCAGAAACAAACACAAAAAACTAAAGTCATTCCCCATAAGGTTGTGGGTAAGGCAAAAACAAGGGCTGGCAGGTAAAATACAGAGCCTCATGAGGGACAGTGCCCTGGATCCTCTTCCTTCATGCTAAGGGTAAATAGGAAGCAAAGTTAAACATCCAGATAATGGATCAGCAATGGTATCAGGGTTGGATAAGGGCTCACCAAGCCTGCAATGACCAGAGGAGCCTCCTTATTCAAAATAAGGTGAATCACTTGTGATACTATACCCCCTCACAGTTAAAAATGATAGGTGTAATACCAATGGACAACTGCTGGAGGAGCAATGTTCCTAAAGTGGACCTGCCACACATCCTGTGGTCATGCACTCCTCTGCAAATTCTCTGGTCAGCTATGGCACAACATTGTTACAAAATCCTGGGCTGCCCCATTCCAATAGACCCCAGACTGTGGCTACTAGGTCTTTCACCACAGGCCACATGTCTGGCCAAGTCCCAACAGCTGTGGATTATACAGGCCTCAGTTGAGGTGAAGTGGCTGGTACTGAGGAGGTGAAGGTCCACCAAAATCCCAACATTCCAGGAGTGGCTCAATGCCATGGAAGCCTTAACCTCTCTAACCAGAATAACTTACTACTATACAGGGAGTATGCACAAGGATGAGGCTATTTGGACCCTTTATCTGGACTATATTACAAACTGTAGTAGGGGGTTGCTAAGCAAATACTCAAAGGACAGGTTAAGGCCTCCATGAAGCCTTCCCAAGGTGTGGCTAGATAATTTGTTTTCAAATATATGTTGTTTTCCAGGTACCACGACATATCTGTTGTGGGCAGCCACATAAGCTCACTTCTCTATACTATAGGTGAAGAAGTCAATCCCCCCCCCGATAATAAAGAGTTCTCTCAGTACTTCTGTACTTGTCACTTGCAAGTTCCTGGTATACAGGGTAAGTCTATGTAATTCCCTCCAAAATACCACTGATGACTACAATTGTTTGTTTCATCATTGCAAATATTTTTCATGTATGTAAAACCTATAAAGTGTTCTCTGTTTGTTATGACGCCATGTTTGTAAAAGTTGAAAACTACTCAATAAAAAGATTAACTGTAAAAAAAGCCAAAACTGTTCTCTGCACTTCTGAAGCAGTGTATACTAGTGTGTGTGTGTGTGTGTGTGTGCATAAAGAAAGAGATGCTAGAAATAAAGTTAAAAGGTTTCTAAACTCTGGGTGATCAAACCAACATTTTAGATGAGATAGAAGATAAGAAATAAGACAAGACAAGAAGGTTAGTATCAGAGAAATGTGGACTGCAGCCCAAAATAGAGAAAGTTAAAGCTGAAATTAAAGGTTAAGATTATCTGGTATGTTGATGTTTTCCTTCAGAGATGCCCAGCCTTTGTCATTTAAAGCTTGCCCTTGCAATCTTCTATACTTTTTGTGACATTTGGAGAGGTCAGACATGGTCTCCTTAGCTAGTGCTTGCAATTGCTCATGGTGCACATGCATGGCTCCTTTAAGGTACGTGTGCTGTTGCTTGAGATTGAACTTATCACAGGTTACACATTTCAAGCACACTTGCAATCTGTCTATCTCCTTTTGTTTCTTATCAAGATGTGCAGTCAGACTGCATTGGGTGACAGTTGCCTGTACTTCCTTCTGTGCCTCATTTTCCTTTTGCAGTTTATAGTTAGTATTTTTCACCTCTGCCACAT
The DNA here is from genome assembly GCA_016271365.2 of Neoceratodus forsteri. Lineage (NCBI taxonomy): Eukaryota > Metazoa > Chordata > Ceratodontiformes > Ceratodontidae > Neoceratodus > Neoceratodus forsteri. The sequence continues at coordinate 291,254,954 of CM028135.1, read as the reverse complement.
GTTTCCTAATACATTTGACTTTATCCTGCAAAGTCAAAACACTAACATATAAACCTTGCACACTGTACCCTTTTTTCTGTTTGTCCTTAAATTTATTATCTCGTTCTAAATGAAACTGTTGTTTAACATATTCCCAGGGGTCTCCTCAATGTCTAGCATCCTTACAACAATTCTGAGCCCCATGGGCAGTCACAAAAGCAACAATGAATTCCTGAATGTTATGTAACCTGTCTTTCTTAACCAGACCAGATTTCAGAAAATGAAACCTACCGCTGACAGTCTCTATCCTACTATCAGCTCCCACCAACAGAAGTATCCAAGCTGCAATCCTTGCACACCTCTATTTCTTGGTTTTGGAGTACAAATTAACCTTATCCCAACTAGGAGTGCCAATATGTTGGGTATTCAAGCCAATGCTTACACTGGAAATGAAGAATTGCACACCACAAAACACAGTTTATTGAATTAAAACACATATACTGCATTAGCCCCGGCAGGCAGCTTTCAAAGAAAGAGTAATGATCAGTTACCTCCACTTGGGAGATGAACAAGACAGACATGAAGACTTAAGCACTTCATTTCAAGGTTTGTAGCTTCTCACCCTCCACCTCTCACAATCTATCTTATATACACTTTCCACTAGCTGTCATCTTTTCAGAACTCAGCATGTGTCCATACAAGGTAATCTTTCTCTGGGTACATTACTATATCTTTCTGGTCTGAAACTGCACATTTTTACACATAGCCCTTGCTATCTCTAATTTTGTTTATGTTCAGTGTTTTGTACATGTGGGTCTTTTCCCAAGACATTAGCAAATACATCCTTATCATAGCACAAGCTGAGCACAGTGTAAATCTATTTTCTGCAGCATCAAGGGCAACTAAGAAAGTATTAGAACAGAAAATATTCTCATTGAACCTTTCCCTTCTCCTGCCAGCACTTAACAGCATTTTCTTTATACTGAATTGTCATATTCCTACAGGTTGAGCTGCTAATTCTGGATTCACTGCAAAAAGGGAGGTACTGAGGCTGCCCCATGCAATTCCTATTTTGGGTCATTTGGGCAGGGAGAAAACCGAGGACACACATTTTTGCCTGGTTCTTCTGGCCAGGTATATGGAAGGAAGTAGCAGACTTATATGCTTCCTGTCCTGAGTGTCAATTGGTGGCCCCCAGAAAAATTTAAAAGGCCTCTTTGATCCCTGTGCCCATAATAAGCACTCCTTTTGAAAGAACAAAGGTTGATATACTGGGACTCAATAAAAAGTACATCTGAGTATCAGTATATAGTGGTTATGTTGGATTACACAACCTGTTACCCTGAGGCTATTCCCCTACATTCTACTACAGGCCGGTCAGTGTCAAAATAATTGATACGGGTTTTTCTGAGTTGGGTTGCTGAAGGAGATCCTTTCAGATCGAGGCACCAATGTCATGTCAAAACTTATAAGGGAAGTGGGCACTTTCTGAAGGTTAAATCCATCTAGACATCAGTGTATCACCCACAGAGTGACAGCTTAGTGGAACACGTTAATAAATCATTAAAAGGTATTCTGTTTAAATTCATGTCAACTGAGGTAAAAAACTGGGATGAATTGTTACCCTATTTAATGTTTGCCATTCAGAAGATGCCACAGTCATCCAGTGGGTTCTTGTCCTTTGAATTGTTGTACAGACAACAACCTTGAGGGCTGTTGGATCTTGTAAAAGAGATGTGGGAAGAACCGGTACATAGTCCACCTAACATGCACGAATATATATTCAAAATTAGAGAAATATTGGACACAGTTGACAGATTTGCCAAAGAAAATTTAATAAAAACACAGAAAACCCAGGCAGGGCACTATAATCAAGGGTCCCACCTATGTGAGTTCTCATCTGGCAACAAATAAGTCCTTCTGTAGCCTAACTCTGAGAGTAAACTCTTAGCTAAATGGCAGGGACTATATGAGGTCCTCAGAAAGGTAGGGCTGGTTGATTACAAAGACTTACAACCAGACAGAAAAAAGAAAAAAAATTATCATGTTAATTTGTTGAAACACTGGAAAGACAGGGAGGTATTGCTCATTGACCCAGAAGATCCCAAAGGGACCCCAAGTTTGGTGACAGATGAGGACATTGATGATGGAATCCTGGACTTCGGATCTAAACTTGTAAAGAAACTGAGTGCCATCCCAGTGGATAACCAGCTCAACCAAACCCAGAAGCAAGAAGCCCAGAGGCTGGAAAAGAATTATGGGGATGTATTCTCCCCAAAACCAGGATGAACCCATGTGATCCTATACCACATAGAAACAAACACAGGTGTCTGGATCTACCAACAACCATACCAACTACCAGAAAGAATCTGAAGGACAATACAGGAGGATGTCTATGTTGCAGATGGGAGTCACTGAGGAATACCAGAGTGAATAATCTAGCCATATTATGCTAGTCTCAGAACCAGATGGGACAACCCAGTTTTATATAGACTTCTGGAAAGTTAATGCTACTTCCAAGTTTGACACATGCCATATGCCAAGGGTAGATGAACTTTTAGACTGACTGGGGAAGGCTTGTTACATTAGTACCCCAGACCTGACTAAGGGGTATTGAGAAATCCTGCTAATTCACAATTCCCATGAGAAAATGGCCTTTGCCATCCTATTTGGCCCATGTCAATTTACCATGTTTTCCTTCAAACTGCATGGAGCCCTAGCCACATTCCAGAGAATGAAGGATTGCATCCTCCATCCCAAAGGCTGTATGCAGCAGTGTACCTGGACAATGAGTTCATATATAGCCCTGATTTGAACAGCCACCTGCAGATCATAGCCACAGTACTTCAATCACTCAGGGAGGCAGATCTTATGGTCAGTGCCATGAAGTGCACCCTAGGGTGGCAGGAGATGAAATACTTGGGGTATATGGTCAGGAACAGCCACATACTGTACACCAAGTTATTAACAAAGTAAAGACCTTAGCTGACTGCCACTTCCCAACTACTAAGAAGCAGGTTAAGTCCTTTTCCTGGACTTGCAGGGTATTACTGCCAGTTCATCCCAGAATTCTCAAATCTTGTTACCCCACTGACTGACCTGACCAAGAAAACTGCCCCAAATAAGTTCTGTTTGTCACCTGAGTGTCAGACAGCATTTTAGGCCATCAAAAATGTGCTGTGTGAGGGGCCAGTCATACATAGTCCAGATGTCAATCTTCCCTTCATTTTGCACACAGATGCCTCTGAAGTGGGGCTGGGGGACATGCTATCTCAAAACTTTGAGGATGGGATTCATCCCATCCTATATATCTCTTGAAAACCATTTCCCTAACAGCAGCACTATGCCATGCTGGAAAAAGAGTGTCTAGCACTAAAGTAGGCTGTGGTTGCCCTGTGCTACTACTTGTTGGGATGGATGTTCACCCTCGTCACTGACCACACCCCTTGTCAAGTGGTTACATGCTACATGGGAAACCAATACTCATGTCACCAGATGGTATTTGGTGTTGCAGCTTTTCTTGTATGATGTGTGCCACCAGGCAGGTACCCAGCATGGTAATGCAGATTTTTTTCTCTTGGGTAGGGTAGTTCTCTGATGGCCCATACCAAGCGTGCCATGGAAATAACTCTGAGGGGAATGGTATATGATGGAGTGTATGTCCATCATATTCCTTTCACCCCAAAACTGCCTCACAACCCTGCAACACAGATAACACATGTTTTGACAGGGGCTGTGATCGGATTTGTAACAAACCCCTTTTGTTTTAAAGTTGGCCCTTTAAGATCTCACGGCACTAAATGTTCAATCAGTTGGCTATCTTCCAGGGAGGGGAAACTGTTAACAAGCAACACCTGAACACAATAAAGGAAGAAAGGTGAACAGGCAGAAGGAGGCTTCTGTTTCAGTATGATGCAAGAGGAGGCAGCAAGAGACTGAATTGCAAGAAGTTTCTGTTAAGCTCAATACAAGATGTTAATTTATTTTTTCTGTTAATGAAAGTAAAGCATATTTCATTTAATTTAAGCTGATGTCTTGAGTGTTCTCTTTGAGAAAATTCCCTAGAAGCTGCCCCATTCTCTACCATGCCACACTTGAATACTGACAATAGTGTTCGGCCAAAGAGAAAACTCACTAAGCAGAGTACACAAAGGTGCAATAGACTGATTATCACTCATGGCATGTCCACTACAAAGAAATCCACTTATGGAGTGATAGCAAGCAAAAATCTAATGCATTTTGTTAACATCTGAACCAGTCTTGTTTCTTATTATAGCCATTTTATTTATAGTTAATAGTTATCGACACAGTAGCTGATACTATTTCTGATAAAAGTTAATCATAATTATAAGTGGTACAATTTGTATATTCATTAATTATAAGTGCTTCATATGCTTAAAAACTTCCTAGGTTTCCCTGCTTAAAGGTGGGCAGTATTCTGTGGATGCCTGACTGACTCAGTTCCACTTAACTTAATGATCCTGATTTATCATTCACACAAAAATAGTACCACTGCCATAAGATATGACAACAATGGTAATCTTTCAGAGTACTTTAAAACATCATTAGGCATATAACAGGGTTGTCTTTTAGCCCCTCTCCTTTTTAGTATTTATATCGACTCACTGCTTTACTTTAACATCTCCTTAACATTGGATTCACCAAAAATCAAAAATGAAAACATTCATGTACTTGCTTATGCAGATGATTTGATCCTTCTTTCACTCTCTCCTGTAGAACTGTAGGTCTTCAACATAAGATAAATCAATGGAAGTCCATTTTTTTCCAATGTGACCTTCTAGAATAAAAAAATAAATCTTAAAAAAACTAAAATTATGGTTTCTGGGGCTCAAACATCCTTACCAAAGCTCTATCCAGACAAAGATCTTATTGAAGTTGTATCTTCATATACATACTTTGGAGTCAAATTTACATCTAATGACCTTTGGACCCAACACTGTAATGAACAAATATCAAAGGCCAGACTTGCTGCTAAAGCCTTATTATGTTTTAACTGTAAATATGGTGAGTGTACAGTGGTACCCACACTAACAGCTGGCCAAGCTAAGATCAATACAATTTTATTATATGGGGCTGAAGCCTGGGGAACTCAACATTTCCCCAATTTAGAACACCCTTTTTCCCTTTTTTTTGTAAATCTTTGTTACAGGTACCCTTTTCTACCTCTAACCCTGTAGTCAGGGCTGAGCTGGGTAGACTCCCCCTGGCCACTTTAGTTGGCATACGCTTGCCCACCTACTGGCTCAAGGTGATTAATAACTTGTTTAACCCCCATTCCCAATATTTGCCTTTTTGAGAAAATAAGTTGGTTCAAGCAAGGTTTCTCATCCCCATGGCTAAAAGCCCTTATGTCTGTCTTATCAAAAGTCTCAGTATCCCACCTTTGGGATGATTTCCAGAGAGATATCAAGATCTCTCCTTTATATAAAACCTCACATAGACAAAAACTATTTTCAGTTGCTCAGTCAAAACAAATGGAGCAAGTAAGGGCTCAAAAATAAGCCTCTTGGTACAGTATCAACAAAATTAATTCTATTATGGAGGAATATTTAAAATTACCCCTTGCTCCTGACACTAGAAAAGCTATTACTTGGGCTAGACTAGGCATAATATCTTTCAAATATGCCTACTTTAATAAACCGCACCCTGAAGGACCTTACCAGGATTCATGCAGATGTAACAAGGGCTTTCAGGAAACCCTTTACTATATTATAATACAGTGCCCTCTTTACAACCATTCATGGCAGCTAACTTTAAAAGATTTCCTTATTAAATATGCTAATTTGAATTATGATCTGCTATTTATTCTTATGCACCCTATAACTAAAGATGATGCTGAATTAATTTTCAAATTTCTCACTTCCATGATAGGCTACAAAAGAAAATGCTTTCTTACTTATCAAACTTAATGCATCATAATTTATTATATTCCTGTTTCAAATTGTTACACAGTAGTGCTTACAAGTTTCTGCAAATGTATACTCCTGTAGAAACTATATGAAATGTCTATTTTTTATAATTAGATGTATTTTATCCTTCGTGTGTATAATTGTAACGTCCAACATTTTAATGTTTCAGAAGAACAATAAACCTTGATGAGACTTGACTTGACTTGACTCAGGTCCCAGCATTCTGGTGTGGAAAACATTCTGGTGTGGAAAATGAAACATGGTTCAGGGGATTCAAAGGAAAAGAAACACAGCAAGGCAGAAACCAGCTCTTGCCATTTCTCCAAGTCGTCATTGCTTGAAAAGGCTGCTTCTGGCACAAAATTAAAGCCAGACAAAACTGCAAGTATTCAGAGTTTCTGAGCAAGTCTTAAAGCTAGAAAGATTGCATATTCCATCTTGCAGATTTTAACCTGGCAGTTCTAATATGGAGATAGACTTTGTTGTACCATCTGGACTGATTTTTTTCTGATTTTCTGCTGACTTTTATATGCTCATATTTCAATGCTGTGCATAGTACTACAGTGTATATGTAAAGCTGGTAATATGGCAGGAAAAAAGGCATCTCCAAATGGTAATGGGCAGGGAAAAAAGTCTAAACAAATGAAAAATCAAATATAAGTGTGGAAAAAGGGAAAAAAAACTATTTTGTATCCCCAGGCTCTAGCTGGATCTGGTAGATCCGAAGGGCATAGTTAGGATCCAGGGTTTATTGATACCATGAAGCATCTTCTCTCTAGTTAGGGAAGGTTGCTCATTTTCAACAAATTTGGGATAGCCATTGTAACTAGAAATTAAAGAAGTAGAAAATTGCTTTGGGAATATAGTAGTGAGTGAGCAAGCCTGTGGTGTTCAATCAAAGAAGGAGAGATATTATAAAAAGAACTAACTATTAAAGAAGATCTAATACAATAGATCAAAGTTTTTGAATGTAACAACCAGAGAGAAATGGATCAGGTGAAAAATGAAAAAGGGAAAACAGTCTTAAATCCAGTAGCCCCTCATATTCCAACCAGAGGGAACCCCTATTAAGTCTTATCTTAATGTGTTGGGGAAAAAAATATTTCCTAGTAGATTTTGAGAACTTCATTTCACCCTATGTAGAACAGCTTAGCTTGGATCTCCCCTCATAAAGGCCACCAGAAGTCCCATATCTGCAGCAGAAGGAGGGTAATAGTGTTAATCAAGAGTGAAAAAGCAGCTTAAAATCAGATCGTGGAAGTTTATGCCTAGAAAAGAAAATTGGAAATTAGGATGTAAAGCTAAAAATGATCCAACTGGATCTTGATCAGAGCAAGATGGAAATTAGAAGAAACAATGACTGTCTTAGTCAGATGGTATCTTTACTAAGACTGTCATTAGAAAATAACATGAAAAGGAAAGAAATGAAGCCTGATTATGGCAGTGTTTATAATACTGAAAGCAATAGGGAAGGATCGGGAGACTGTTGGATCACAGGGTAACAATTAAAAAACACTACAGAGAGCATAGCAGAAAAAATGAAGAAATTAAAAATCTAGTTAGAAATCTACAATGGATGAGCAAGAATCACAATAAAATGAAAAAAACATAGCAATTATGTGCCAATGAATAAGAAGGCTAATACAAATCAATACACAAAACAAAGGCAACAGGGAGGAAAAATGAAAAGACATAAATTATAAAAAAAGGCAACAAGAATCAGAAACAGAACATGCAGTTCAAAGAAAGTTATGTTGAACCAGAGAGCAGTGCTTCTGTGTCTTATATGAAAATATGCAAAGCAGTGGCTAAGAGGGAAAGAGAGATAGAAAAGGAAGACTGCCTGCCAACCATCTAAATAAAGGGCATCCCAAAAATCCAGAAATGAAAATCCAACAACATCCAAAATCTTCACTTACAATATCTGCAAGGGAATGTTAGGAAACTCAACTGGATGGACATCCATTCCATCTACAGATACAGTATAGGGCCAGATTTGAAAGCCCTTAAAATGACACAAGGTGCCTGCATCAAAAATAAATGATGCAAGTTGCACCTTGCATAAAAACAATGTGCCCTGAGCTATTCTAAAAAACAGCATGTGTAAAATGCAGGCTGCATGCGCCAAAGGGGGCTTACACCAGCCTTGCACCACTAAACTGGCTGCAGCATGGTGCTAGGGGGCATGCAACAAATGCAAGCTGCCACGTCCCCTATATCATGAGTTTCAAAGCTGTCCCAGAGGGCAAATTTCTAATTTTCCTTAGACTAGCCAAGGTTGTTCCAAGAGTACTTAGAATATGTCCCTCTGGGCCAGTTTAGCAGTTTGGAACAATGTTCCCTTGGTCCCCCCTTCCTAGCCCTGATCACCCATTATGTGTACTGTAAGCCCTATGGTGGTGTAGTGACCCTCCTCCCCGATGTCACCTGTAAATATCGTTAATAAAATCCTCCTTCCCTGGTGGTCCTAGTGGACCCCATCAGCGAGTGTGCCACCACCTCGCTCCCCATCCCAAAACAGAGCCAGTGACTGGCACAGCCCTCCTCTCACCTCCACAACTGGCTGGCTGACTGAACTGTCACTGAGCACATACTGTATAGTGTACATGCTCATTAACTGACTGTCAGCGACAGTTCAGTCAGTGGCCTGCTGCAGAGGTGAGAGTAGGGTTGTACTAGTCACTGGCTCTGTTTCAGGATGGGGGAGCGAGGTGGTGGATACTACCTGCTGGGGTGGGGGGCCACAAGACCACCATGGAAGATTTTTTTTTATGTATTATATTTACAGGTGACATTAGGGATTGGGTAGGGAAGTACTAGACCACCAGGAAAGAGGGATTTTATTAATGATATTTATGGGCAACATTGAGGATTTGGGAGGGGGCCACTAGACCATCAGGAACGGGGCTTTATTTCTTTTACCAGGGGATTGGAGATGGGGGGCCACTAGCTTTTGCCACAGGGAGCCTTCGGCAAGCCCCACTCATGCACCATGTGTTTGCCACAAAAAGAGGTTGCCGCAAGTGTGGTGACATAGGCGCTGGGACCCCTCCTGTACAAGAATCTTGTGCAGGATCCCTGGTGCACAGGGCTTTGGTGCAAGCTGCTGTTTGCCACAGAATGCACCGATCTAAGCCCTCTTTGAGACTCAAGCCCATAAAGTGGGGGAAATTATGGGTATGATATGTCTTGTTAAATTCAACAAAAATTAGAAAAACATTACTGGAGGCAAAAACAGAGTTTAAGGATTTGGGAGCTACTTTAGATGCCACATTCAGCAAAAAGGGAGAATCTAGAGTAATGGAGATAAAACAACAGGAATATAGGAAGTAAGCTGTGTAAGAAATAATGCAATCCATAAAAACAAACCTAAAAAAGAGAAATACTGGCTAAACAGCAAAAATAATAACAGATTATGCAAAGCCCATAGAATTTGTCCACTCTATGGCTGAAGAGAAGCAAAGTCTCCATTTGGAAGTTGCAAAAAATGATAAGGACGAGAACACAAAGGGGTTCAGAATAAATAGTGAGCTAGTACTGGAAGATTCTTCATTAAAAGAATCAATAATTAATAGTGGTTTTGAGACCAGTTCATCCAGTCTATTCAGTGAAAACAACAACACAGAATGTACTATAATGATGCACATGAATTATGCCATCAGGAAAATGACAACAAAATTAAAGTTATTAGTTGGAATGTGGGAGATCTGGCACTAAAACTAGATGATTGGGGTGGGTAGATAAGTAAGGAATAAAACATGATGAGGTGTGGTTTATAGCCTGATAAAAGCATGCCCCAGGTACATAATGAGACATGCGGTCTTGCACTGAGTGCCTTTAGCACCAGGGAAGTGCTCTTATCAGACCGTAAAACACACATCTGAGTGCTGTATTCTGCTTATAAAATGGGTCCCTCAGTAAAAAACTATTTAGAAAATACACAGAAAGAGGGTACAGCAGGCTGCACACTCACCTCTGAGGCTGGAAGATCAGAAGGCTGTGGGTTCTATCCGAACACCAAGCACTTGGGTTAAATCCCAGTATTGACACTGTTGTGCAGCATGGGGGGGGGTGCTGCACTCTTGAGGTGCCGTCTTTCAGATAAGATGTAGTAGCATCCAATTAGTCAAAGGATTTTTAAGGATTTTTAAAAATCCCTATTGAGAAATTTGAAACCTTTAGTTGGAGATTTTGTTTTGTTTGTTAGTGTGTTCACAGCTACCCAAAGAGGGTTGTCTCATCTGATAGTGTAGTAGAAAATCTATTAACTATATTGCAGAATGTTTCAGGGCCTCAGTAGGATGTGACTCAACTATAAGGTGTTTAAGACTTAACGAGGAGCCACATGATTGTGATGTCACCACTAGCTTCCTATATAAACTTACCACCAGGGGCTAAGTTTAGATAGGTGGGTCAGCAGTTGACTGACCACAGTGAGAGAAGGAGCTGAGTATGAAAGCTTACACACTGTTCTGAAATACATTGAATTACAAAAAGAAAAGTTCAGAAGTTCTTGAGAAGAAAAGCATTTCCTGTATGTTATGGTGTGAAGGACTAACACCTTTTTCCTTTTTGTACATATTTATTATTTTTCTTTATTATTTTTCTAAAGAGTGTCAAAATAAATTGACAAACACAAGCTTCGAATTTTTTATACACTTTATTACTGCCTCCAGTGTCTGCTATTATATTCACGCATCTACACCTCCAATCATTTAACATATGTAAAGCCAAAGTATGTTTAGAAGGAAAGCAGAAGGGGAATGTGACAGATAAAGTAAATTGCATAGAAATTATGTAAATGTATAACTGTTTCCGTTGCATGGTGGATATAGTCAATTTGCATACTTTCCATTGTCTGATTTTTCATAAGGCTGAGTCTGCATAACCTGGAATATTTGAAGTGTGGAGGATTTTAGGAGCATAAACCTCCCATTTAGAACAAGAAGATTTAAAGAGCAAAATAGTCCATTCTTGCCATGGTGAAGGAGACCCTTCCCAGCACAATCTTACCATAGATTTGATAAAAAATGAATAAAAAAACTAGCAGGTTAATCATACCTAAACCTCTTAATTTGTCTGAAATGTAAGTGTATTCTCTTTTAACTGGATTAAGGTGGCTGCCACGTAACATCTCAAAGAAGCAATTAAGAAGTCTGGTGTCCAAACCAAATGGGGGTGGGTAAATAAATAAAATTTAGATATGTAAACATAGGAAGAAGAAGACATTTTTTATGGTTAAAATTCTTTTTTTTTTTGTGAATTTCCAAGAGTTCTAAATCTGGACCTTTGATTCACAAGAAATTATTTTTTTCCAGTTTAGCTGTTGCAGATCTCATTGACCAAAAGGTAATACCCCAAATCTGAATCTGTGTAATAGAAATTCCTGCTATATTTTGATCTGGTTCCAGATTACTGTGATATCCAATTTGTATAGCTTTACTTTTAGCATGATTTATATTAGCCCCCGACAGCTGTGAATATGACAGTAGTGCTTGCAGTACTTCTTTACCTGATTATCTGTTGTGTAAAAAAAATACATAAATCATCAACGTATGCTGCCACCTTTTGTGCAGGCAGGCTCTTGTCTGAAGTAATTCCTACAATGTTCTGATTAGCAATTATATATCATATTAATGGATCTAGTGCATACAGTAAATATATAGCAAGGGGCTGATCAGACAATCCTGCCTTACTCCTATGTTCATAGGGACTAGTGTTCCAAAGATACTGTTGACTGAAGGAATTATAACTTCCTCATTGTAGAGACTTTTTAACCATTTTAATACATTCCCTGAAAATCCATATAGTTCCAAAATATAAAAGAAATATTTGTGTGAAGTTTTATCAAATGCCTTGGCTTGGTCTATAGATAAGAGAAAGCCTTGCAGTCTATTTTGCCTTCCCAATTCAAAAATGTCACATAACAGAGCCAAGTTAGATGCAATGTTCCTCCCACATAGCGAACAAGTTTCTGCTGGGTGTATTAATAGTTCAGAAATGTTTTGCATTCTGAGACGTAAAATATGTGACAAAATCTTGTAATCCATATTTAATAAACTGATAGGTCTCCAGTTAGCTAGTATTGACTTATTTCCTTTTTTGTACAAAAAAAATCATGATTGCTTCACCAAACCCTTGTTTGTTCATGGTCAAATCAGTGAATGTGTTAAATAAGTATATTAATGGTTTTATTAATTCCTGAGCAAAAAGTTTGTAAAAAATGCCAGGGATACCATCTGGACCTGGGGAAGAGACAGCATTGAGTTTCCCTATTGCATATTCTACTTCCTGGGCCTTTATAGGGCTATTTATTTTAATTTTGTATGTTTCTGTAAAAACAACCCCTGGTGACTATATAAAGTCTGTTTGTGTTTCTTGTGGTATAAAATCTTTCCCAAAATTAAGTGGCATGTAATCATATACTACTTTTAAAATATCCATATCCTGTGTGTAAATTTTTCCATTTTCATCCATTAGTTCTGTCATTAAGGTATGGTCCAACCTATGTTAGTGTGCCATAAAAGGGTATGCGTGGGGTTGTAGCTCAGTCCCATATCGCATTTCTGCCTTTAGTGTAGCTGCTCTGTTATATTGAAACCGAAACATATTTTTAAGTGAAGTTATGTCTTGCTGATGCTATGGTCTATTTTCATTAGCTAAAGTCATATACTTGTATGATTTGTTTCTGTGACCTAAATAAGTAAGATATTCAATATTTGACTTTTCCCTGCCAATGTGACAGAAAAGAGTTTTAATGTCAAATTTAATGTCTTTCCACCACTCCCAGATGTTCCCATACATACATCGTACTGATTTCCTGACCTCTAAGAGGATTAGTGTCTCAGTATTAACTTCATCCTGACCTAGCAGAGAAGTGCTCATTCTCTACCATTGGGGAGAAGAACAAAATCTGGGGAATTTGTTAGACAGATTTATTGAGTAATCCAATAACACATGGTCTAAAAATTCACTAGGTATTAGTTGGATTTTTTTTGGAGTGAGCAGTCTGGAACAGAAAATAAAATCTATTCTGGTGGCAAATCTATTTCTATAATATGTATATCCTGTGTCCTTATGTATTGTCTTGTAGACATCCATTAAATTAGCTGTAGTACTATATGATGTAGTGAATCTGAGTTACAATACACTTTCCTCTGTATATTATATTTCACCTTTACATCAAGTCCACTGTTCATATCCCCTCCTCATATAACGGGCAGGATTCACAAAGAAGATGCGCCTGGTGCATCTCAGATGCTCCGGCACAAGTCAGGTACACTGAGCCCAAGTGGTGGCATTCACAACGGGATGTGCCATGCCAAGCAACAAGCGCAATACCACTGTGAATCACCACAGAACACAACAGCGCATCCGCAGAAGCGCCAGCACATCCAGAGATGCTCCAGGGCAGGCAGGCAGCCCTGCAGCCTCACAGGGGAGCCAGCAGAACAACCGGAGCAAAACAGCAGGGCAGGAGGAGCAAACACAGAGCCGTCACAAACAGACACAGAGACACAGGTGTAGAGTAAAACATGTTTATAAAATGTAATGACCATAGAAACTGTACAGATCAAATGCCAGAAAAAGAACATCATCAACAACAACATCAACAACGAAATCCACAGAAGGGATGGGGGGAGGGACGGGTAGGAGGATGGGAAGAGGGACAGGAACAGAGAACAGAGTAGGGCAACTATTTACACAGGAAGGCCTCCAGTCAGTGGCAGAGGGACACTAGCAGTGCCATGCTGTGCCACGCAGCACCCTGGCATGGCCTGGATGGCGCAGCATGATGCCCCACAGAGCAGCTGACAAGCACTGAACAGTCCGTGTAAGAGGGCGCAGGGCTACCTGGATGGCAACATGGATCCTCTGGTCCACATCCACAGGCACAGCGCCACCACCATCACCACCTGGAGCAGCACAGCAATCATGGACACCTACAGAAAATGGCAGAAGGAACACACACTGAGGGCCAGAATGCAGAACACATCCCCACCCACCACAGCCCACACAACACCAGAAAGACTGCAACCATGTAAAGCGGTACTCATCCACCCCTGGAGGGGCACCAGGCCTGGCACCCATGTAGCGGTGACGACACTCCTTAGCAGCATCAACGGCATGTTTCCTGGCCCCTGGACCTGCAAAATACAACACACAGCACCATGAGCGAACACTGCCACAGTACAGGATGCAAGTCCCCAGCCACCCCACCCTGCCGGCATGTGGTCATGCAGCAAACAGCGATGCCAGTGTTCAAAGCACCCAGTGTAAGTGGGCGCACACAGCCATGCCCTTCTCCTCCAGCACCAGGGCAAAGCAGCACAGGAGCACCATGGGGGCAGTGATAGACACACACAGCATGTGCCACAGAAGGATACAGCTGGAGAAAACCTACCTGGCCATAGCAGTGCACCCCTGTGTACACAGTGCTGCAGTCATGCCAGCCTCTCTGGGTCCTGCCTCTGGAGGTCACCATAGCGATAACTGCACTGCTCACCTGTGCGTGGCATGCTAGTACACTGCACAATCCGTGAAGCAATGGTGGCCCACACCCTGGCCCTGGGCTCATGGAGGTCCTCCTGTTCAAACAGGCTACCCTCCACAGCCATGACCTGTGCCACTAGGTGTAACAGCTCCAAATGTAACCAGTTTGTGGCCCTAGGCACCAGCTCCAGGCATCCTACACTGAGTACATACAGTGGCAAGGTGCAATCAGGGAATGCACCATCCACCAACCGTTATGCGCCACATGCAACAGTGATACATGTGCCGCACACCACACACTGAATGTGAAGCACCATTGGCCACTGCCAATGGAACCATGCATGCCACCATGCTATGGCGCCGCATGGCATGGACACGATCATGCATGCGCTGTGTGCATGCCGGTGCCATGTTGCGCACAGCATATGCCAGCAATGTGTACCGTGCATAGTGCGCGATCCATGGGGAGGGACAGACATTGCAGCCTGGGTGGCGCATTGTGGGACAAGCTGTGTGATATGGTACACGGCACTGCGATCGTCAAGCATGCTATGGCGCACCAGACAATGGCAGAACGGCGCATAATGGCAGATGCGTTGTACAACATGTACAATGCATGTGTGGGGGATGTGCTGTGTGGACTGCCCACAGCCATCCAGATGCACCACCCAGACCACGCATGTGCTGGCGATGCGCCATACTGTCAGTGGTGCATCACACGGATGCACTGTGCAAAGTGAGATGAGCTGGGAGCAATTATGCAATTCAGAGAGAATGCACCCCAAACAGCCTCATCATCCATGCATGGGCATCTCAGCCAATTAGCATCTTATTAACAGGTGATCAGGCCTCATTTGCATGCCCTGCTCCATACATGCTCCCAATTCAGCAGGCTGAGACCAGGGTACTGAGAGGAGTCAGTGCCTACAGGGTGAGTATACTGCCACAGTCACAGGGCTACAGCACACACTGGTGTGCCTGCATCAGAGTGTGCACAGCCGATGGTGCCCCAGTACACCACATGTGGGACCAGACCACCATCAGGTGGCCACCACAGCAACACGTGTTGTACAACCACAGGGAAGCATCCATGGGGCGACTTTGAACAGGTCCCTGCTGAGGCCACAGTGGAAGACCGTGTCACTGGGACACATACAGCACAGCACATTCCATGCACTGCTGCATGATAGATGGCAGCACGCCATGGTGGTGCACTGCAGAGGGGGTTCAACATGTATGGAGGAAAACACAGTACACAGGGACACAGGGATGGTATGGATGGCTGGGGTTGGACTGCACTGTGAGGTGCATGTAGCGCCATGACACGTATGTACACCGCACAGTGCAACAGCTGTGCAGGCACAGTGTCACCACTGCCAGCACGCACACTGCCACAGTGCAATCACTGTGTGCCACCACATTGCAGGCCCCCTCCACCCAGCAGCCAACACAGTGGTGGCATGCAGGTATGATGGTGCACCATGGTGGTGAACCCACACAGCAGGGGTATTGGGACACAAACACATGGTGGATGGGGGTTAGTGTCGCACACCCTGTGGTGGCTACATGGTACCCCTGCTGCGTCTTGTGTGCCATGTGTGGCACGTGCGCCATCCCACATGGACAGCACGCCATGGTGCATGTCCACCTGTGTGAGGCAGCCCACGCATAGACCACAGCACAGGTCACTGGCATTACAGACCATAGTGAGCCTGCAGACAGTGGAAGCTTAGTGTGGGACTGTGTGTACACCTGGGCGGGTCTGACACAAGGTTGCTTCTACCCATAGTGTGTTGAATGTCTGAAGAGTCAGGTGCTGCCGGCAGGCGGTGACCAAACTTCACATGGGATGAGGAGAGGGCACTCATCGAGGCTTGCATCTACACCTGGATGTACTCACTGGCAGGGGTGGCAGCAGGACGGCACGTGCAGCGGGCTGGGAGGAGGTGGCCCAGCATGTGAATGCAGTCGCACCATACAACCGCACAGTGCAGGAGTGCAGGAAGCATTGGAATGATGGGTGACAGAGGGCTAAGGAGAGGGTGGCCAGCATCCAGGTGTCCCTGTGGCAGACAGGGGTGAACCCAGCTCAGGGGCACCACTCAGCCCCAATGAGGCTCTCCTGGCTGCCAGTGTGTCAGGAACATCTGTGCATGGTGTTCCTGGGGGCGGCTTCCAGATGGGGGGCAGCCCATCGCAGCATGGTGAGTAGCTGTGCATCCTGTCCGCACCCGCCATGGACAGGCGTGCATACCCGGCAGTGTATGACTGGCTGTGCATTGTGCCATGTGCATCCTGTGCAGTAACCACATCTCCCTTTCTGTCTTCCACAGCTCCATCGTGACTTCTTGGCACGGCCGTGGACGACAGCGCAGGCCCCATAGGCAATGATGCGGGCCCACCCCATGGGGCTGTTGACAGTGACATGGTCATGTCCATGCTCCACACACCACCAGTCATGGTACCTATAGTGGAGGGCCCTGCAGAGCCCTTCACCAGCGATGGCGGTACTGCAGGTGGGTACATCACATGGTTGGGGGGGTCTTGCTGGGTTGTCTGATGGTGACCCGGAGGATGTGGTGGACATAGCAGATGCACTCATCATGCTTGCCAGTGGCATGCAGGGTGAGGGCATTAGCACCAGTGCTTGTTCTACTGTCAGCAGCGCCACTGCCATGGGCAACTGCAGTGCACACAGCACAGGGCCGCCTGTGCACGGGACCTTGGGTGCCAACAGTGTTCCCACTGTGCTGGATACCGGTGCAGCAGTGGCATGTATGCCTGGGGCTGTGTGTGCCATGCCCCCCCGCACTGCTGCCCAGCACAATGCTAGCAGCATCAGTGGCATCCAGGCAGGGCACCAGTGGGCAAGCACCCACTACAGTGGGACCACTGGATGACATGCATGGACAGCAGGTGACCGTGCCTGGCCATGATACACACACAGCACAGCCTAACAGGGTGCATCCTTCACCTGTGGATGACCCTGGTGAGGCTGCCCATTCCCCAGTTTTGCAGCGGTGCCCACATGCTGCATTGCCTGCCGATGACATGGGTGTCTACCTTGACCTGTTGAGGGCAACTGTGGACAGTCAGGAGGTACTCCAGACAGAGTTCCATAGCCATCAGGCTGTCATGGTCCAGGAGCATGAGTCCACGGCAATGTGACATGCTCAGATGCTGGCTGAGACATGCCTCATGCAGATGGGCATGACCGCAGCCATGGATCAGATTGCAGCTGCTGTGGAGGCAGTGGCTGCATCCACAGAACACCGCAGACAGTGTGCATCCAGTCAGATGCCCAGGAGCATGTTTCAGACACCCTGTAAATGGGACCAGGTGGGCCCCCTGCTGCTGACCCCATTGCCACTGGCATCCACCCTCACTGGCCATGGCCCAGCTGGGGGTCATGGATCAGCCACCCCACTGAGCACCCATTCATGGTCTCAGCACAGCACCCCTGTGGGGCACCTGCAGACACCCCCTGTGGCTTGGGGTGGCACCCCAAACACCAGTGGTTGTGGCAGAGGCTGCCCGTGTATCCATGGTGGTCATAGGGCTGCCCTGTGACGTCCATGCCCAGGGGCCTGTGGTGGTGGGTGGCATGGTTGTGCACACTGGCTGCCCTGTGGGTGGTGCCAGTGCCACCATGTGTGGTGGTCTCCTGCCACACTGTTGCCCTTTCACGCCCCCATGTCGCCTGTGCTTGTGCACCTGTGTGTGTGTGTGCTGCAGTCATGCCATGTGTCAGGGGTATGATAAGCACATTACGGTGCATGTAGTGCACCCTGACCCATGACTGTGTGGGCGTGGCCTGTGTGGTTCTGGTGTGGTGCATGCTGTGTGTATGTGTGAGTGTTTGTGTGTGTGTGTCCCTCACAGTGTGCATGCGCCCGCATGTGCACCTCAGTGTGGCATATGGTGCCTGCCTTGCCCCTGCCATGTGGTCCCTACACTGTGGTGCCCACATCTGCACATGTACCATCCTGCATACTCACCTGCATGTCCTGAAGTGTTCCTCCACCACTCTGCTGCGGTATGCCTGTGCCCCGGCCACCAGCCTTGGATCCCTGCACCCGTGTCCGTCATTGGCCCCATGTTCCTCTGGGTGTGCCCCTGCTTCACCCTCCCCCACCCCTCCTCCTCCCTGGAACTGTTGCCCTCGCTGGCTTTGGCAGGTATCCCATGGTCTTGGGCCATGTTGTGTAGCATACAACAGGCCAGGAATATGCCACAGGCCTTCTCAGGGCTGTACTGTAAGGCACCGCCTGACCGGCACAGGCACTGAAAATACATCTTCAGCATGCCGAAGACACACTCGATGATGGCACGTGTCACTGCATGTGCCTCATTGTAGCATTCCTCTGCCACTGTTCCGGGTTGTTGGAAGGAGGTGAGGAGCCAGGGACACAATGGGTATGCAGCATCATCTGTGGGAGTAGATGTGTCTCCATTAGTTGATGATGTTACACTGTGGCATGTGTCCCGACCCATCTTGTCCTGTGTTGTGTGCCCCTGTCTTGCCCCCCCACCCATGCTGCCATATGCCTGGCAGTCCTGCTTCCCCTGCCCCTGATGTCCCTGCCTGCCCCATCCATCCTGTGGTGCACATCGGGACCATGAAACCCTGCTGCTGACCCAGCACAGTTCCACATCCCTGCTGGCCCAGTGCCCCCATACCTGTGGTCTCCCGCCCATGGCCCACCCCAGGTTTCCTGAGTAAGGTGGCGCCCCCCGGGCTGCTGGCGCCTAGTCACATGTACCTAGCAGGTGTCCAGTTGGGATGTTCCCAGCCTCGAACCTTGCACAGAGCGCTGACTGGTGCCATATGTATGCATTATGTGTGCTCCCAGGGTGTGTGGCGCAGACATTGGTGATGCACCCTATGGCATCACACACCATCTGGCAGTTCACTGAGTGGTACCCTTTCTGATTCATGTATGTGATGCCCTCCTTACCAGGTGGTGTGTGGATTGCCACATGGGTGCAGTCGATGGCCCCATGACACCTGGCATGCATGCCACCCCGTGGAACCCCTGCATGGCTTCTGTCCACTCTGCCTGTGTGCTGGGGAATCTGATATGTTCTGAAGCATGTTGTAGCAGTGCGGTAAGGAACTGTGTGAGGAGGCAGGACATTGAGGCCTGTGATATGCCAGTGGTGTCCCCTGTAGGCCTCTGGAAAGTTCCCGTGGTGAGCAGGCACATGACCGTTGTCACCTTGGTCTCCACCGTGATGGCGTGTCCTCATGCCGTGGGTGCCTGCATCACATCATGGCACAGCTCACATAGCTGCCTCAGCATGGCTCTGTTGAAGCGGTATTGTCCAACTTTCTCCACCTCTGTCAGCTGCTCGAAGGACAGACGGGCACGGTACCGCCATGGGGCCGGCCAACTACGGTTACTTCTGGCGACCCACCTCCTTCTCCTCATTAGGGCCCCAGCAATGGCGACTGCTGCTGGGTTCATTCCCTCTGTTGCTGTAGCCCTGTGGTGTGACTTGCTGTCTGTGCCTCTCCCTCTGTTTAGACTTCCCACCTGTGTGTGTCCTGCTGTTGTCGTTTCATTGATGGCCTGCTGGTGTGCTGGACTTAAGTCTCCTTCTATTGTACTTAACTTTTTAGGGCGCATCTTGGCTTCGCACTGAAGTTGCTCCATTGCTGCTCCTTGGTTTTGCTCTGTGGCTTGAGATGCATGGTGTATGCATGGGTATGCCCCCCTGTACATGCGCTGCATTTCATTCCGTTGCACCTATGCCGCATGTCTTTCGGTGTAGGGCATCTCATTTGCACTGGCGCTTCCTCCCTGTGCCTGAATCACCTTCCAGTGCATTTCTGACTTACACCGGTGCATCTCAGATGCGCCAGGCGTGTCTGTTTTGTGAATCCTGCCCAATATGTTTATTAGTATACAGATAAGGGTGTATCAGTTCAAATAGTTCCACTCTGGCTGCTTTAGTTTGAGGAGCATAAGTCTAAGATAAATATGCCTATAATGACAGTCTAACAGTAATGCCTTGCCTGGGAGAATATCCACTATCTTGTGTAAGGTAAAATGTGATCCTTTAAACAGAATTCCCAACCCATCTACAGCATCCACCCCAAACATCCAAAAAAAGATGGACCCCACATCCAGCTTGTCTTAGCCTGGTTAGTGTGGAATAATGAATTTAACCTGTTTTCTTGTAAAAAGATGATATTGTATGCAGCATTGAAAATAGGAAAGAACAGTGATACCTTTCTTGTAATTCTTCATACTACATACATTAAGTGAAGCCAGTTGTAGGGTTACCATTTAACTAGAAAACAGTCGGATGGTAACCATTTGGGGCAAGCATCTGTGGGAGGAACCTTTCATTTTTTTCCCTTATTTTCTTAGACTCAAACAATTTAATACCAGAATCCTCTTCTATGTCTGATAAGTGTCCTGATCTAGATGATCTGTCTGACTCCAGTTCTGATTCCTCTCCCCTATTGTCTTGAAGTAGCTGAAAAGAGTTTGTTCCTGAATGTGGGGGGGGGGGACAAGGGTACTGATGTATGCTTCAAGAAAGATCTAGTAAATAATCATGATTTATGCATCTGAAAATCAGATGGGAGGGCCATATCTGAGGTGACTCTAGAAACTGGGTCATGTGATGTAATTTCTTGTACAGGTTCTTCACCTGGGGGGGGAGGTTAGACCTTCTTTATGAAGAGTTGTGGCATCCATCAAATCCTGTTGTTGATGTTCTTGAGAAAGAACTACTGCAGTTGTAGCCCTGTGTTGGCCCTGTGTGCTATTGAAAGGAGCAGTTAAGGGCTGTTCAGGGGGCTGTGCAGCAGTTGGGGGTGGAGGTCTTATGCTGTCCTGTGCATTGTTTATGAGATTTTCCTGATTCATGCCATCAGTTCTATTTTGTCCTGCCCAGGGACACTGATGGTAAACGTGACCTTCCTCATCACACAGATTACACTTGTAAATATTGGTGTATGCCATACTAACATGGCAGAATTCACCACACAGTGCAAATGTTATGCGATGACACAAACTGCTCAGGTGCGTGTGTGCTCCACATTTGTAGCAGGCCCTTGGCTGGCCTGTATAAAGATGTACACCCTGATCATGGCCTAAAAAAATGCTGTTAGGGATGTGCTGTATCACAGATTCATTTTGCAACAATTTGACTTGGAATCACTACCACCCAGTCCAAATCCCCTCAGAGTCAATAATAGCTTCTGGCTGACTCTGCACAGACCATCTTTTCTTCAACCAGAATAGAATGTCATTGACGTTGACCCCCTCATTATGAAACATTATTGTGACTGTTTTCATCAATGGCTTTGTTAAAGGAATAGCCGTAACATTGGACCACAAGGGTGTGGACCGGAGCATGTTGTATTTAGTCCAGAATTTCTCCAGACTTGTATGCTGCCTGAAGCTAATGTCAAATGTATCCTCTCCGGATACATGTATGAGAGCGTAAACATCAGCTGGTTGAAATAACATGGATTCTTTCACTAGTTTGTGGGCCACAGGTATACCCCCAACAGTGACACCAATACAGTGACCTATGATGCTGTTGACAAAATCTACAGTTCATCGACAGGTCACTGTATTGGTGTGCCAGAGACAGGGGCACACTGTCTCCTGGTCTTGCACCCCCTCCTTGAATCAATTCCGACTCGGAGATGATTATAAATAGAATGTGGAAAAACAGACTAAGAGTCCATCAGGATTTATGTCAACCACAACTTGCGGTCAGCATAAATTCTGTCGCTGAGATGCCGGTCAATGAAATTGTTGTCAAACCAGCATTGTGAGGCCAGGGACACACACACTCTAGCTGGGTGTTCTTGTAATTCTCCCCTGTATTTCAAGTGAACCGCCTTCTTCTGTGGTGCCTGAGATAACTTGTGTTGAAACAGTTCAGAGGAAGCTGGTCCCCTTCTACTTGAGGGCCTAGTATTGTCACCTTGGGGAGAGGGGAGATTCATCCTCTGATTCAGCCCTGGATGTAGATGCAGAGGGTACCGCTTTGCCTGTATGAAAATTCTTAGATGAATTTGCATTTATAGCTGGGGGGTCTCCATATTCATACTTCCCCTTATCTCAGTAGCATCCCCAGTTTGAACATTGTTACCCTTCCCTGCAGTATGTACTTCAGCTGTAACTGCATCAAATGTTTTTCCAAATATATTAGACATTGTCACCTTACTTGAATTGTTCCTGGTCTGCTGTTGACTTATATCTGGATTTTTCTGTGAGGACAGCACCTTTTGGGTTGTCTGCTATGTATTAGAAGACCCAGATTCCTCATTCTTGTTCTGCTCTGAAGAAATATCTGCGCTCACCTAGTCTAATTACCTCATTCAGTTTGTCTCCAGCCAGCACCCTCGAGAGACTTTTCTGGTGACCAAGTGGAAAAATCAATGGGACAATCTGGTGCAATATAGATAATCTGCAGCTTGTTTTGTGAGACTGGACTCTGCATGCCCCAAACTTCCTGGAAATTGTTCAGCCTGGTAGCTCTAGCATGGCAACTGTTTTGAGCACTGTCTGCTCCTATGTTCACTCCCAATGGAATGCTCTTGTCTTCTGTAGGCTGTAAAATCCCCATAGTTGATCCTGCTGCTGCAGCAAACCCAGCTGCAATCTGCTGCTAAGCATATTCCACACTCAGTTCCTTGGTTGGTCCGTGTTCCAGACCATATGCTACACCAGTAAGCTTGCTTGCTAGCTCTTGCTACAAATCATCATTATCTTGTGCACCAGTCTGCATTACGATGTCCTGAGAAACATCACTAGTACAAACAAAGCTTTCTCTTTCTATGTCCATAGGTTGTTCACCAGCTTGGTGATACACCACCTCCTTCTCCTCCAACCCAGAATCCTCCATCTTGAATTTGGGAGCCTACAGTGCCCTCTTCCAAGAGTAGGGGCATTTTTTATTAAATCTTCAAAAACAAATCGTTACAAACATGTTCATATCACAGCAGCAATAGAAAATGAATCAAAATAAAAGATAGAAGAAATCAAATGAGTATTTTAGTCATACATACCCCCAAAATTCATAAACAATCTCTAAGAAGCAGAAAAACTATTCATGAAATAAAGTATAATCCCTCCCCTCCCCAACCCCCACTAAAGAAGTAGGGGAAAATTCTTATTTTAAAATTTTGAAAACAATTTTATACAGGTATATTATATCACAACACGTACAATTATCTTTAAGAAAAAAATAAAACTAATTAAATATTTCAGTCATATTCTTGGTCATCTATATGCTTTTAACCAGGAGAAATACGATGTTTTCTAAGAAAAATTACATTTTCCTTTTCCCTTCCCTTCTTTCACCTTCCTCCCTCTTTTCCCCTCTACTCAAGGGGAAAAAGAAAACACTTCCATTAAAAGCATCTTTCATCCACCATATTTTACACAACTCATGATAAGACAACAGTCTGGCATCATCATAGATGACTTGACAAGTGTTTATTATTTATAAGAACACTACCAGAAATGGATAATAAAAACATGTTCTTATTCATCTCACTAAATATGGGACCCTTCTTATGTTGGTAACCAGAATTAGTTATATCATACTATATTTTTATTTACCAAATATAAGCTTTACAAACAAGCTAGAAAAGAAGGAAGGTAAGTTTATTTCCATTCTAAAATACATCTTCAATTTCCTTAGGGAAATTCCTCTATCTTTCTGTTCAAAAAGTAAATGTTTTTTTTTAACCTGTATCTAGCCACATCATGTTTCTCCACCATAGTTTATATAATTCTGGAGGATATGGGGCTTGTTCTTTTATGTTGTAGTCTAAATACCTCCTGTATAACAGCATATACAACTTGATCTACGGACTTTTGATGTTGCCTTAAAGTTAAGGCACATCTAGCGTGCCATATTTGATATTTAATACGTAACAGTACCAGTTGAATTGTATTGCTATCATATTTCTCCCACCCAGGGGGAAAATACCCAGATTAAACCTTTCTGGTGTTATATACTGAAAAGGCCCTAGGACCCATATTTTCCTTAGGTACGACCAAAACAAGATTGCATAAGGGCATGCCAAAAAAAGGTGGTTCATTGTTTCCAAAGTGCCTGCACATGTTTCCCTTTTTGGGTATTCTCTTTCTGTTTTTTTTCCTTGTGCTTCATGTTATTCTTTTACCTTATTGTGTATACAAAGCCACATAAAATCCCAGATGTAATTAGGGGTTCTAGAACAGGTTAACATTCTGGATGCTATTTGTTGTTTTCTTAATGTTTCTTCAGCATACCAAGGTAGTTCTACATAATACGTGTCCAGGACTTTTTTGTATAGTTCTTTCCTTATTTTTGTCATTAGGTCTTCTTTTGTTATTTTCCATAGTTTTATTTTACCCACCACTTCTATAAAATAGCTTGGAAATAATGCTTTTGTTTCAAGATTGGTAAATGTCTGTCCCAGCTACCTATAAGAGGTTCAGTACTATCTAGAACTCAAGGACCCCAAACCTTTCCTATGGATGTTATCATAGGTTCTATATTGTGGTACAAAAATGTACTATCTAGAAACACTAGAGGGTTAATCATGGCTAAACCTCTCTGTGCCATTTCTAAGTATGTGGTGTCCCTTTTTATCAGATTAAGCCGACTTTCCCATAGACACTGAAAAAAGATGCTATATATGGCAGTTTCTAGGGTTTTGGGGAGGAGACTATGCTTAAATATAGGAAAATTGGTAGTAGGAAGGTTTTAATCATACATATTCTTTTTTTCTTTGACATTTGCCACTGATGCCACTGCATTATTTTATTACCAGCTTCTTTTATTTTTAATTCCCAGTTACAGATTTGTGCATTTCTTGCTCGAAGTAAACCCCTAGAATTTTGTGATATCCTTCAGTTACTGGTATACCTAGTGCATCTGTTTTTGTGGTATCTCTTTGCCTGATAGGAATACACTTATTTTTTCTTAAGTTTATTTCTGACTCTGTAGTGGTGGAAAATTCTGTCAGTATTTGTCCTGCAGCTTTGGCTGAATTGTGTCTGCTAATGTAAGTCCCAAATCATCTGTGTAGGCAATGGTACAGATGGGAATGTCCTCACTTTCCACTGATAACCCATCAATCATACTAGTTTGATTTACTTTATGTAGTAAGGGACCTATTGTCAATATATCTACAAAAGTGTGCTTAAGGGGCACCTTTGCCTTACTCCCCTTTTTACCTGAATTTTATTTCCTACCCATCTGTTTGTATTGGTATAATACAAACATGCTTATAGCAGGCTTGTATCCATGATATACATTTATTTGGGAAACTGTATGCTTCTAGAACTGCTCAAAGATTCTGATGTTCTATTCAGTTAAAGGCTTTTGCCTGGTTTAAACTTATTAAGTGCCCTATTATTTCTCCTTCTTCCCCTTTATTCATAATCTCTCTTAAGAAAATTAAAGCGTTGTGTATTTTCCTAGATGGTACCCCACTAAACTGTGTGGAATGGACAACTGTATCTAGAACTGCTGTGATCCTGTTGCACAGAATTTTCATTAAAATTTTGCAATCAGTATTTAATAGGGATATTGGCCTCCAATTTTTTTGGTTTCTCTCCTTCTCCTGTTTTAAATAGTAGTAATAGGACACCATCATACATACTCCTAGGGAGTACATTTTTTGTTAATGCTTCATTATATAGGATGGCCATTTCATCTCCTAATGCTTCAAATATCATTTTATAGATTTCATGAGGTAGGCCATCTGCCCCAGGTGTTGTCCCTGTACTTAGGGACCCTATTACATCTTTTAATTCCATCTTACTGATCAGAGCTGAGTAATGGATGTAAATCTTGTGGAAGGTAGGGAGGTTGCATGTTTTTAACCTTTCTCTCATCCCTTCTATCAGAAGGTGTAGACTAGAAAACATTTCTTAATAGATACATAGATACATAGACAGTGTTGGCAGATAAGGGCCTACAGCCCACCCAGTCTGCCCATTTGAGCTTGTAAGTTCACTTTATGTTTTCCTAGAAGTCTGTTGCCCCTTACCCCTGACCTCCAGAATTCCTTTATGTCTATCCCATGCATTCTTAAATCCTGTGATTGTTTCAGCCCCACCACTTCCTCTGGCAGGGTGTTCCACTTGTCCACCACCTGTTCTGTGAAGAAATTCATCCTCATGTTTCCTCTGAATAGTCCTCCCTCCAACTTCATTCCATACCCTCTAGTCCTGGAACATCTTTTTTGCTTAAAAATAGTGTATTCCTACACCCTATTCCTCCCTGTAAGATACTTGTATGTCTCTATCATATCCCCTCTCTCCCTTCTCTCCTCCAGGGAGTTCATAGTCAAGTCCTTCAACCTGTCCTCATAAATCCATGTACCATCTTTATTGCCCTCTTCTGAACCTTCTCTACCCTGTCTATGTCCTTACATAGATAAGGTCTCCAGAACTGTACACTGTACACCAGGTGGGGTCTCACTAGTGTCTTGTATAGTGGAATTATGATGTCCCTTTTCCTGCTGGTGATGCTCCTGCCTATGCATCCCAGCATCCTATTTGCTTTACCTGCTGCCTTGTCACACTGTTTCCCTACCTTGAGGTAATCAGAGATCTGTAAGCATTTCTTCATCTCCTATAAAATGTCTGATTTTTTTATGACCTTTTCCCCTTCTGTTGTTACTAAATATAGTATGTTATAATTTTTTGGTCTCTTACCTGTTTACAATTTTCCAAGGGGCTTGTTTCCCCTTTTTTTCCTTCCATTTTATATTGTTGTAGACATTCTAATTTCCGCATTTTCTCTAGTTGTATTAAATTCAGTTTTTCTTTTATTTCCTTTATTTGTGAGGAAAAGTCCCCACCTCCTTCATTGTATAAATATAAAAAATACCATAGTTGCTCCCTAAGATTTTTATAGGCATCTGTTGATTGTTTTGCATTCAATCTCCCCATTGTTTTAAAGTAAGATGTAAGCTCTATTTTGGTTTCTTCTCACCATATATTTTTATCTTCATAAAAAAACACACTGATTTCTGTGCTTCTAATGTGTATTGGAAACTATGTGCAATAATTTGTGTATTTAAGTGACTAAGGTTCAGTTTCCATAATCCAAATCTCTCCTTTGCTCAGGATGATTCTCTATTGTTATGTCTAATAGTCCATGATCTGATGTGGCAACAGGCTTAACTTGAGCATTTTGTAACTGTAAGTGTTTGTAAACAAAAAAATAATCTATTCTTGTGGAGCGACTGCTGCAAAAATATGTGCAGGGTGCTATCTGGTATATTACTGCAAAATCATCAGTAAGATCCATTTCCGTAATAATGTGCTGAAGACAGTTTGAGTCACAAAACATCTTCCTCATTTGTAAACCCCTATCTGATAACTGTAAACTACAACTGAAACTTCCCTCATAATTATGTTTTTAGAAGAAAATAAATAAGGTTTTAGTTTCTGAAACAGTCCCACCCTATCATATTTTAGTTGGGGGGGAGCAGAAACATTTATAATTCAAAAATCCATCCCTGTTATTTTTATATCTAATAAAAGAGCTCTTCCTGCAACTATAACTATGGTTTGGTAAATTTGTGCTGTGGAAAAAAAAAACCTTACCCCTACCCCGAACATACCTTTTCCCCTTGTGACCATACACTTTTATCCCATAACCAACTTCTACTTGCTGCTTCCAATTCTACACAAGTATGTAAATGAGCATTCTGAAATAAAATTAGGTCAAGGTTAGAAAACTTAAATTGGGCAAAGGTGCTTACACGTTTGTTTTATGACTTTAGACTATTAGCAGTTAAAGATGCTATTTTGAAGTCATATAGGGAGGTATCCATAAGTTATTTTTCTGTTTCTCATTTGGCTTTGCTTGAGGCCCATGTTATTCTGCCTTGCTTGTGGGTTTTAGGCCTGGAATCATCCATAGCTTCAGTGTCAGATGGGTTAGCAGTTTGAGAAGATCTTATAGAAGTGCTATCTGATTCACCTTCCACTTCTGATTCTGCCCATTTAATGCTGCATATTTTTTATTATCCAAACCAGTTCCATCTGTGGTATTAGTACTTGTTTTTTGTTTCAGTTTGGACTTTTTCCCTTTTTTCCTTTGCACTTCTGTAAAGGCCACCTCGGCCTGTTTTGCTGTTGGAGGGGTGCATGGGGTCCTTCTGTATTTCAGTCTCTGGTTCTGGGTTACTCCACGCAGGTTGCTCAGGGATTTCCGGTTCAGCCAGCATTGGCTGACTTTGCATGGGTGGTCTTGCTGCCCTTTGTTGTCTTTGTAGCATTACTTGTGGGATTTCTTGTGCAGGAGTTTGCTTAGAAGCTGTTTTAATGTAAAAATCCTGTATACCAAGGTCAGCATTTTCATTATTTTTGGATGCCCAGGGGCAGTCTGTAAAGTTATGGCCCATCTCTTCATAGAGGTTACAGAGGGGGTCTTTAAAGCAGTGTGCACTCAGATGCCCAGTTTCCCCACAGTGGGTACATTTTAAGATTTTACAATTAGTACTAATGTGCCTCTTTGATCCACATTTAAAGCAGGTCCTGGGTTGCCCTGGGTAAAACAAAAAACCTTTGTCCCGACCAATGTAAAAACAGTTTGGAAGGTGGACAGTGTCATTCATGTTCTGTTGTAGTTTGACTTCTATTTTCCAGCCCCATTCCAGAAACCCTCATCATCCAATATAAGGGCTGGATTACCTTGTATTGTACACCTGTTCTCCAACCAATACAACACATCTGGGATATTAACACCTTCATTCCTGAATAATACAGTTATTACTCAAAATGGTTGTTTCATTAAGGGTATGACTACGAAGGGAGTCCACAATGGATTTGTTTTTAAATTAGTATACTTGCACTAGAATCTTTCCAGTAACTCAGGAGTTCTAAAACTTATGTTGAATGTGGATTCACCTAGTGCATGTATTAATGCATACACTTCTGATGGTGTGAAACCCAATGATTGTTTTAGAAGAGTTTTGCCAACAAAAAACCTGTCAGGTACTTACTCTCTGCTTCCTGTATAGTGAAGTCTTATCACATTTTCCTTTTTGCTAATTCAATCAGCTTGTGAAATAAGCTAGCAAAAGTTGGTTTGGGGTCAGAGATGTCTTTCTGATCTACAACTTGTGGTCCCTCAGTTATGTTATCTACTGGCTTAGTCTGTTCAGTGTTAGGTTCATTTTGAGGCAAAGGAGTGTCATTTGTATATGTATCAGCAGTGCCTGTAGTGTCCTGAATGCTGTGTTCCCCTGCTGAACTTTCAGGTAATATTTTTCCATTTTCAGTGCCTTTATCTGAATTTCCAGGAACATATATGCTTGGGTCCAGTATTCATACCCCTGGATTCGATTCCATCCATCCAGCTTTGTTTAATGCTGCTTCTGGTGACCATGGAGCTTGGTCCATGGTATTTCTTTTTGATGTTTGGGGCATGGTATTTACTGGAGGATCTGAGCATTCAGTAGGAGCATCTGTCATAAACAACTTGTTGCCTCCTATCTTTTCTGGGCATGGTGGTGAGTTTATGGAGCGTTTCCTTTTTTTGCCCTCTTCTATTTTTTCTTTTACTTATTGTAACTGCTTTCTGACCTTTTTTAATTCTGCCTTCAGGCGTTTTTGGTTTTGTTGGAGTGTCAGTTCTACAGTAGGGAGTTCCTCTTCAACACTGTCACTAGTAGTATACTCCTCAATTTCTTCATTCTCTGAATGCATTTATGCTTCCATAGTTGAGACATTTTGCTGGCCACCACTCAGGTGCATTCCAGCCATCTCCATATTAACCTCCAAAGCTTGCACACCTCCTCCTGCCTTCCAGTGGATTGCTGGACTCCTCCATCCTGGTACTCTGGAACAGCGCACCCTACCCAAAGAGTTGGGGAATTTTTTAATATAACTTGAAAACAAACAGAAAGAAATACATTTAAAAAAAATATGATAAACAATGGAAAGAAACATAAACATAAACAGGTAAAGAAATAAACAGAAGACAAACCAGTATTTACATCATACTAAAGGAAAAGCAAACAACCACAAAATCTTACAGTATACTATTCAAATCAGCTTTAACCAGTATCTAACCACAACATATTATCCCACCATGCTTTATCTATATCCAGGGGAACTTTCAATTTTTGAGATGTTCTTTTAGCTGTAATAGCTTCAGTAATAGCCCAGTACAATTGTTCGGGAGTAACAAAATGCTTATGTAGAGACCATTTACATCTTGCAATCCAAATATAATATTTGAAACAAATTAAGAGTAAATGCATTGCCTCCTTATGATACGTCCTCCATGAATGAGGTAATATCCCAAGAAAGAAAATATCGGGGGTAAGGTTAAAAAAGGGGGAAGCCACCCAATATTTATGAATCAGATTCCAAAATTGCAGTATATATGGGCATTCAAAATAAAGATGCATCATAGTTTCTGTCTGGGCCTGACAAAAATCTGTTCTAGGGCATACCCATTCCTTGAACTCTTTATGTTTAAGGTTACCCTTAACATTTAGCTTTCTGTGGGTACAAAGCCAAAGGACATCCCACATATATATAGGGGTCCTAGTAAGCACCAACATAGATTCTATTTGTCGTAAGTCATGAAGCTGTTTTGTACTAAAGTGAGGCTCCTCTAGAACAAAAATGTCCAAAATATGTGTATACAATGCTTTTCTTGAGAGAGTTAAACAAATCCCTTTTGGTAAAGTACAGAGCTTAATTTTACCAAAGCCATGAAAAAAATAGGTCTGGAGTCCCTGGAGCGACCTCTACTTAAGTATCGCTGTCTCCATATCCCAGTGTTGTACCCAAGAGCCTAGGTAGTTCCAAACCAAGGGAATCCATATCTTATCTTGATTCTGTAAAATCAGTCTTATGCTGGAAAAACATACTAAAGAAAAATAAAACAGGATTCACCATCCTTAGACCCCCTTTCCTAACAGGCAAATAAGTAGTATCTCTTTTTATGGGGTTCAAATGACTACCCCACACCCCCTGAAAAAAAACACTATAAAGTTTAGTCTCCAACTGTCTGGGAAACATAAAAACAGTACATAAATGTAAAAACATACTTAACAAAAAAGTTTTAATCATATAAATTATTTTCTTTTTAGAGAGAAACCACTTATTACATCTACTCAATTTAAGACTTGCTTCATCCAGTAAAATTTTCCAATTAAGCACACTCATATCTCCTGATCCAAAGAATACTCCCAAAAGCTTACAGTGTGTATCAGTGATTGGTATTCCAAGCACTACTTGATCAACATTAACATAATGCCCAATAAGTAAACACTTACTCTTATCCCGGTTTATCCTAGACTCTGTACTCTGAGTGCAGTAATCCAGCACTGCTCCCAGTACTCTACTAGAGGGAAGGTCTGCCAAAATGAAACACAAGTCATCAGCATAAGTGACTGTTTTAATCTCCACATTATCACTCAATACCAATAAACCTCTAATTTCATCATGAAGGTGTACTCTACGCAATAAGGGTTCTAATGTTAAAATGTAAAGCAGATGACTCAAGGGGCAACTTTGCTGCACACCCCTGGTGATGTGGTAATAAACACCCACCCACCCATTCACATAAGGTGCTGTTCAAGTTGAAGTATAACAAAGCTGATCTACTGAATAAATAGAGGTGGAAAATTAAATTTTTGTAAACACTTCCAAAGATATAAATGTACCACCTGATCAAAAGCCTTCATCTGATACAATCTAACCAAAAACCCTGTCACTTCCTCATTATTACCTTTTTCAAAAATGTCGCTCAATAAAATCAGCCCATCTGTAATATGGCAGTCAGGAACTGAGCAAAATTGTGTGGGATCAACTAAGTCATGCAAGGCCGTACTTAATCTATTACTAAGTATTTTAGTAAGAATTTTCAAATCTGAATTTAACATTGTAATTGGTCTCCAATTTCAGAGAATATCCCTATCCCCTGCCATATATAGAAAGAGCAACAATCCCTTATTCATGTGAGCTGGTAAGGAAAGCTGAGTTAAACAAGCATTATACATATCTGTAAGTTCAGCTAACAACCTCTGGCCTATGTGAAGATAAAATTAATTTGGAAGTCCATCCAGACCTGGCTCTTTGCCACTATGTAATCTCAAAATAACCATCCAAAGTTCTAAGGATGTGATAGGTGCAGTGAGTGTAGGCAAATAATCATCAGGAAGCAATGGGAGATCCACAGTTTGTAACCAATCATTAATATGGTCCTCAGTAACTGCTCTATCTGCCGTGAACATTTTGGAAATATGATTTTCTATTTCCTTCAGAATATCCCTCACTTTCATTAATATTATCCCTGTAGGTGTCCAAATTTAATTTATATCCTTCTTCTGCCACAAAGTAGTACAACAATCAAAAGGACTGCTAAAAGCCTGTTTACCCAGAGTCCCAAAATTCCCCTTTTTCAAGAGATTTCATTCTGTTTTATTGAATAAGTGACATTTCCTGTTTAATATCTGAGATTTGATCAGGTAGAACATATTCCCCAGAATTATGTAATGACTGTAATAAAAGCAATTCTTGTCTGAGTTCCCAATATCTGTCTTTCTTGTACTTTCTTGAGATTTTCCCAATTTTCTGAAAAAATCCTTAAAATCCAACTTACTGTCTTCCCACCACTGTTGTTTTGAATCATATAAATAATAAACAGATTGTCTGGCATCCAACATGTAAGGAAAACCTTTTAAAATCACCAGATCCTCTAGTAAAGACAGATTTAACCTCCAATATCTGGGGCCCTTAGTGGTGTCCTGAAAATTGGAAATAGTCACAGACAACAGGCCATGATCAGAGGTGGCCACCATATGTACTGCCTGATTTCTATACAGAAGAGATGGAGTGAGAAAACAATAATCAATCCTGGTTGCTTTCTGGCCTTGGAAGAAAATACGAGTGGAACCCCTGCCTGTAGTCAAAAAAACATCCTGAAGTCCAGTCTGAGCAATTAAAGCATTCAAATAACTAGCATCACAAAACAATTTGAATGTTGACAAACCTCTATCCAAAGAAAACCTACTGACATTAAAGTCCCCTCCAAATATAATATGTTTACTTGTGTACAAAAAAGGCTGAATTATTTTTAACAAATCAATTCTAAGAGCCTTGCCTTGAGGAGTATATACATTAATTAGGTGAAATTCTACTCCATTAACCAGAATGTCTGAAAGCAAAGCCCTACCAGGTAAAATATCTACCATATGCGTAACACAAAAATCAGAAAAAGTAAAACAAATTCCCAATCCACAGCAGAGATCCATTCCCCCAAACCAGTAACAGGGCCCCCAGATCCATGCAGCTGAAACTATCCCCAAATCTGATAAATCAGACAATCTCGTATCCTGTAAAAAAAATAATGTCATAAGCATAATTAGTGAACAAAGGAAATGTGGCCAAATGTTTTTGTTCAGTTTGCATGCTATTCACATTTAAACTGGGCAATGTTAAATCATATTTCAAAGAAGTGAACAGGAAATTATCAAGTCACAGCTGATTTTTTTCTAGTACTTTTCCTGATACCCAAACAAGGTCCTTTTTTTTTTTTTAGTAGAAGCTGGCAAAGGAACAGGGATAGCATCCTGTTCAGATAAAACCTCCAGCTGGGAAGAAGTATAAGAGGCCATATCAGAATCTAAATCCTCATCCAACTGTGGCTGCTGTAAAACATCACAGCTGTTCCTCAGGGCAACACCCTTAGTCAGTAGGTCTACTTCTGGAGTCAATGAATACATCTTCCCTTTAAGCAGTATAGTCACATAATCTGGTGAAAGTACTGGTGGGGGGGCATAGAAGTAGATGGAGTCAAAAACTTAAGAAGAGATATCACCCTGCTCAGGCGGGGGCAGCCAAGGGTACAGAAGGGGATTGTTCTGTGGAAGGTGGAACTCTGGTTACTAGTTCAGAGGAAGGGGGAGTTCTCCATTTAGTCACTGCAGTATAGGTGTGATTGGCTTGGGAGTGCTGCTGAGGCTGATGCCCAGGAGGGGCCTGGTTTGAAAATCTACTGAAAGCTTCTTGTGATGCTTTAAAAAGGTAAAAATCCTGGATCCCAAAATCCCCATCATCCGTACTGTGTGCAGCTTTAGGACAGTCAGCAAATGTATGACCACCCTCCCCACACAAGGTGCATATTGGTGTGTTATTACAGTGATAACTTGTGTTCCCCAACTCCCCACATTGTGTACACTGGATGGCATCACATGAAGTACTGATATGTCTGGCAGATCCACAGTTGTAGCACCAGCGTGGCTATCTCAGAAAAAAAATAAATCCCTTATCTCTTCCAATAAAGCGACAATTAGGGAGATGTTTGAAATCAGCACCTTCTTGAAAAAGCTTTATTTTCATCGTCCACCCCCCAGTCCAAAATCCTTCACTATCCATCATAGATTCAGGTGTGCCCTGCAGGTCACAGCGTTGTTCCAACCAATACTGAATGTCCACAATATTGGCCCCTTCACTATGAAATAATACCATGATAAAACAGAAGGAATGTTTCGTTAATAGTATCACTTGGAATGGGGTCCACAGGGGGTTAGTTTTAAGTAACATATGCTTTGCCCAAATGTGTTCCAGTAAATCTGGAGTATGAAAAATAATGTCAAATGAGTGTTCTCCTGAAATATGGATCAAGGCATAAACATCGGCGGTAGTGAAGCCCAGGGATTGCTTAATCAAAATTTTACCCACATAGTGTCTATCTGGAGGGTCGTCCAACCCTTCCCTCAGATATCAGAGACAGATTGCATTACGTTTCTTAGCTAGCTCAATTGGTTTGTTGAAATGTCTAGTAGAATTAGACTGATTGTTCCATCTATTTTCTTGATCCTGTGATGGAGGAACCTCCCCACCCTCAGCAGCCTCAGGGACTAGATCATCCACAACCCCCCCCCCTTGCTCTACTACCCCTTGTTGTGCATCAAAAAATGCTCTTGTTGCAAGTCTAAAGGAGAAAAGGAAACACTGCCTGAACTTCCCAGAGCATCCTTTGCCTGGGATCCTACCAAGCGATCTTGCAGAGAAGAAGACAAAGTAGCCATCTGTTGCACACCTGTGGGTCCTGATTGGAGCTGCATAGTAGTCCCTTGCAACTGTGAGTCATAAGGTTTCGGTGAAGTGGGGGCTAAGCCATCAGGATCAGGGAGCCATTCTCCTATGACAGAACGAAGCCAGCCCGCTTTCTCCAAGGCATCCTCTAGAGTCCATTCCATGACATCATTAATGTACCATTGAGAATCCTGTGAGTCAAGAGGCAATGAAGCAGACATGGTTGGTACAGCCGCTGGGGTTTCTAAAACAAGCAATTTTGCTTTGGAATATAGTACTTTCTCCAGAGAGGACTCCGGAAGACATTTCTGCTTGCCAGAATCATTAGCATTGGAGGTACCCTTCATGATTTGGTGTTCAATTCTGTCCAGTTCAGCCTGTAATATGGCCTTCTTTTCATATAAAGAAAGATCTGTAGCAGTACCTTCTGCCATATCCTGATGTGTGGTGTCTTCCAGCTGCTCTGAAATGCTAGATGAAGAAACCTTCATACGTTCCATATAAATATTTGTGGTGTTGACAGCACCTGATGCATCAGACAGACATCTCACTTCTCCCATGTCCAAAGCCATACTGGAGTCTTCCATTCTGCACCAGACCAACAGTGCCCTCTGCCACAAGAGTTGGGGAATTTCCCCAGAGTCATGGCCAAATTTCACCCATTCATTAAAAATATCATCAACAGCTTAATCTGGTACAGTGTCTGTCAATGCCATTCATCTGTATCCCCCTTCCTTGGGACACAGCTGAAAATAGGCAGAATTGTCTAGTCCTCTTTTCCTGGTCAACAAAAACTAAATAAATTAAAAAATATATAATGATATCATAGAAAATAAAAGTAGTCCTCATCATTGTATTGTAATGGATATGTTTAATTAGAGAGGGCTGTGGTGTCTATCGCACCCCCCCCCCACACACACATACACACACAAAATCCTCCAGAATATCCTTTTTTCTCCACATTTCTTATTTTGGCTGTGTTTTTATAACTGAGGAAAATGTCCAGCATGTTTTATTCAGAGGCACGGGAGTGGGTTAATTGGAAGGAACTGGAAGGGGGACAGGATCAGATCTACAGTACAGTAGCTTCTTGTTTTACATTGTTTTTCATGGAT
Organism: Neoceratodus forsteri; assembly: GCA_016271365.2. Taxonomy (NCBI): domain Eukaryota; kingdom Metazoa; phylum Chordata; order Ceratodontiformes; family Ceratodontidae; genus Neoceratodus; species Neoceratodus forsteri. Next base: position 291,218,390 of record CM028135.1, on the reverse strand, counting down.
TCTACTTGGTAGAATGTTTATTTTCTTTCTTACTACTAAGGGGCTAGCAGGGTATTGTTTGGGGCTGTTGGAATTTTGAAACCTGTTTTGGTAGCTAAAAGTGGGCTCATTTGTTTGGTTTACGTGTGGCAGGCTGCATTTGTAGAGGCCTATTCTTCTCTTTTAAACATAATTGGTGTAATTTAACTGGTCTGTTTCTTTGAATTGAGACCTATATCTTATAATTCCAAACCTATTTTGATGTATTGTTGGTGAAGCTGTTTGAATTGGTGTCCTGTTTCTTTGGGTAGAATTTATTCATTGTTGCTGGCTTCACTAGCTGCAAAGTTTTGAGTGGGGAAGGTGCTAATTGTCTGACTAGAGGCCTCAGCTACCTGATTGTTTCCAGAGGACTTGGCTGGTCCCACCCACCCAAACCCCTCACCCCACCCACCCCTGGTCAATTATTCCCTTTGTACTAGGGGTTCTGACATCACTTCCTCAAACAGGCAAAGGATTTGCACCTGTCATAACAGAAGCAGACATCCAGGAAAGGAACTGCAGCAAGTGAAGAGGTGACGGCTCTCTCAGTGGAAGGAAGTAAATGCAAATCTAGGCGCTTTCATTATTACTACTTCACATAGTTATTGCATTGGGTAAAGGGGAGTAGGAGTTGAAGAAGGTGTGCAATGGCTACTTAAAGTATTTTTGAGTGTGGATAGGAATATACAAAGCAGTTGCTCAACATATCTAAACGTCAGCAACAAAGGAGGTAAGGGACATAAAGAATGTTTTGCACTGATAGAGGGGGAGAGGGGACTTGGGGAGTGTTTGTATCCTGCATCTGAAGGGTGGGGGTCGCTGGTGGGCAACGACAGCAATGGGTAGGGGTGGTAGGCTTGAAACAACTGTGGTGCACCAATCTTTCTAAACATTGCCTGGAGAGTAGGAGGATGTTTAGTGTGCAACCACAGAAAAACTTAGAAAGGAGATTGAGGGTCTGCAGGAGGAACTAAGACGGGCAAGGCAGATTGGGGGTGGGTTTAGCCCAATACTGGAGGGAGGAGGAAGGGGAGATGAGGGAGGGCAATTTAAGCCAACAGTGGTGAGGAGAGGCTCAGAAGAAGGGAAGCAGAGACAAAGGGGCCCAGGACAGGAAGAACGATTGCCGGGGAAACCAGGTCAGGAGACAAAAGTCAAATGGAAGGAGGCAATAGGGACTTGTGAGGGGAGGCGAAGAAGTGGCAAAAGTCATGGAGTGGAAAGGAGAGAACAGGTTACTATGCAGAGAGAGGGAGCGGGCATTTGTGAAGGATCGTCAGAAAATAGTTTTGCACTGCTAGAGAGGAAGAAGGTGGAGGAGGGAAGTGATGAAATTAGAGGAGTAATTGATAAATGCCTGGACCAAACTGAGCGGGGAAGTTCTGCTGGGAGAACTGCAACAGGGTAAAAGGGCATAATAATGTGCAGGAGGAAGAAGAGGAGCTGGAAATGAGGGAGGGAGATGAAAGGAAGCAAGCAGGAGTAAGAGGGGTGGAATCTTAGTGCTGGGGACCCAATACTAAGAGGAGTTAGGTGGGGTAGCAAGGCGGAGAGGCATAGTCGATTTGGTGGAGGCCTTGCCAGGAATGACAGCGGAAAGGGTGGGACAGTCTGTTCTGAAATATGCTAGAAGGGTAGGGACGCCTCATTTAATTATACATCTTGGGACAAACGACCTGGCTGACAAGACAGTGGATATAGTCCAGAGGAGGTTTGAGGAACTAGCACAATTATGTGAGGGGCAGGAAGATCAGTAACTTTTCCGAGATACTTCCGTGCCAAAGGCAAGCACAACAAGAAAGCTGAGAATAGAGGAATTTAACGGATGGCTAAGAACCTGGTGTTGTGCTAAAGGGTATGGGCTGTTGGGGGTGGGAGGGACCTGGGAGGACAGTAGTCTCTATGCCAAGGACAGACTACACTTGAGTGAGGAAGGAAAGAAAGTGTTGAAGCAGAGGATGGAAGAATATATAGAGGAAGTTTGGAGTTTAAACTAGGAGTGGGGGTGGCAGTTGTGGAAGAGATATGCAGGGACCACAGGTTGGGAAATCATATGAGCTACCCCATAACAGTGACAAAGGACAAATGGCAAGTACTATTGGTGATGCTAGGAAAGGAGGGCAGGATGGGAGGAGGGAAAAGGGTGGAAGGTGGTTACCCTTAATGCTAGGAGCCTTGGGAGGAAAACTGCAGAGTTGCAGGTTCTCATGGCAGAGGGAGAGGTGGACATTGCAGCCATCACGGAAACATGGGCCACCCAATATAATGACTGGGACCTGTCTGTACCAGGGTACAGGTTATTTCGTAGGGACAGGGTGACTGGGAAAGGAGGGGGGGTGGCACTATATGTGAAGGAAGGACTGAAGTGTGTAAGGGAGGAAGGGGAGGAGGGCAGTAAGAGTCACTTTGGTGCAAATCCAGGATTCCAAGAATAGGAGTCTTAGAATGGGAGTGGTACAGGCCACCATCTCAGATGGAGGAGTTAGACAGGAACTAGGCGGGACAGATCAGGAGGACCTCGAGAAGGGTAGTGGGTGATTGTGGGGACTTCAACATGCCGAAGTGGACTGAGCACCCCAACAACCAGGAACAGAAGGGAGCAGGTACTGCTGGATGCCTTCCAGGACAGCTTCCTGCTGCAAATGGTCAGTGAACCAACCAGGTTAGGGAATACCCTTGACCTTGTGCTGGCAAATGGGACTTTGTGAGAGAACTTACAGTGGAGGAACCGCTGTCAGGAGTGACCACCACTCAGTATGGCTCACATTGGATATGGGCAAGGAAGGAGTGGAATCTGGCACAAGAGTGCTGGACTTCAGGAGGGCTGACTTTGGGAGGATGGGGAAGTGGTAAAGGGTACCTGGCCAGAATTCAATCTAGTATGGATACTAACCAGAGATGGAGCTCATAAAGTTGGGGATAGTGGAGGCAACCAAAACCTGCTGCAAAGCCCAGAGCAAGAAGGCTAGAGCTAAGAAACCGAGCTGGTTGAGCAAGGAGGTCATGGAAAAGGTAAGGAAGAAAAGAGCTGCCTTTAGGAAATACAAGAAAACAGGGAGGGGGGAGGACAGAGAGGAGTACTTGACAGAATCGAAGGAGGTGACAAGGGCAGTAAGGGGAGCCAAAGCATCTACGGAACTCAGGCTGGCACAAGGCATTAAGAAGGGGGAGAAGGACTTCTTTAAGTACATCAGGGAGAAAAGGAGCTGTAAGGACCACATAGTAAGGATTAGGAAGGAGGGGGTTGGGTTGAAGCAGGGTATGATAAGGCGGAAGCACTAAATGAGTACTTCTGCTCAGTATTTACTAAAGAGAAGAGGGGGGTGACACCCAAGATGGGTGAAATGGCAGACGCAGGAGGGGAAGTGGTGACAGATGGGAAATCATGGAGGACAGAGTTCGAGAGGGTTTGAAGGCACTGAGGGTGGACAAGGCACCAGGCCCAGATGGCATCCACCCCAGGGTACTGAAGGAGCTGGCAGAGGTCCTTGCAGGACCTTGGCAGACCTATTTAATGCCTCACTACATTCAGGGTGTGTCTCAGGACTGGAGGATGGCTCCATGGTGCCCCTCCACAAGAGTGGCCCCAAGGATGAACCTGGAAACTACAGACCAGTGAGCCTCACATCCATCGTGGTAAGCTAATGGAGACTATCCTGAAGGAGAGGCTGGTGGCCCTCTTAGAGGCCAAAGGACTACAGGACAGCAGACAGCATGGCTTCACACGTACGATCCTGCCAAACCAACCTGGTCGGGTTCTATGACTGGGTAACTAGGCAACTGGACGGGGACATGCAGTGGATGTCCTGTATCTGGACTTCAGTAAGGCATTCTCGACCAGTGCCACATGGAAGGCTGGGAAGGAAGTTAGTAGGCACAGGGCAGGTGCAATGCTGGTGAGATGGGTAGGAAACTGGCTGCAGGGAAGGCAACAGAGGGTGGTGGTGGGTGGGGAGCCTCACACCCAAGGGCAGTGACGAGTGGTGTCCCACAGGGCTCGTGTTGGGACCAGTGTTGTTTGGGATATTTATTGCAGACATATCATGGGACATCAAGAGCAAGATCAGTCTGTTTGCTGATGATACCAAGGTTGGCTGGGTGGTGGATGACCTAGGGGATGGCAGGGTTGCAGGATGATCTGGCAAAGCTTGAAACCTGGTCAGACACCTGGCAACTGGGCTTTAATGCCAAAAGTGCAAGGTGATGCATTTTGGGATGAAGAACCCAAGGAGGACTTACCAGCTAGGGGGAGTGCAGCTAGCCCAGACAGAGGAGGAGAAGGATCTGGGTGCTCATCACAGGGTCAATGAACAACTCGGCACAGTGTGGGAAGGCAGCTGCAAGGCCAACAAAATGCTGGGTTGTATTGCAAGGGGTATATCCTCAAGGAGGGAGGAGGTGATTCTGCCACTGTATAGGTCATTAGTTAGACCACACCTGGAGTACTGCTGCAGTTCGAGCGTCCGATCTGAAAAGGGACATTAAGTTACTGGAGGGAGTGCAGCTTAGGGCGCACAAAGATGATCAAGGGTCTGGGGACTTATCATATGAGAGGAGGTTGAAGGGAGTTGAACATGTACTCACTGGAGGAGAGGGAGAGACAGGGGGACATGATTGAAACCTTTAAATACATGAAAGGAATAAACAAGACAGGTACAGAGGGGCTGTTCAAAGTAAGGGAGGGGAGGGCCACCAGGGGCCATGATATGAGACTGGAGCGAGGAAGGTTCAGGAGGGAGATGAGGAGACACTTTTTTACAGAGAGGGTGGTGGCTGGGTGGAATGCATTACCTGCAGAAGTGGTATGCAGTAGAACAGTGGACTGCTTCAAACGAGGATGGGACAGGACAAGGGGGAGGGTTAATGAAGGGGAAGGGTGGAAGGGAGGGGCAGCTGCAGAATAAGGGGTGCTAGCTGCACATTCGAGCAGACTTGATAGACCTCTAGGCCTTTATCTGCTGGCAAATTTCGTATGTTCGTATGTTCGTAGTGTTGTGTCCCTATAAGGCAGCTGTACTGAGCACTTTCTTCTTTATAAACATTGCAGTGCAACAGCACTGCAATATGAGCAAGCAGCCATTGAACTAGGGGGAAAACGTTTTTCATCTTGGTAGTTTTATTTATCACCCCAGTCACTCGCTTGTTTGATCTGCAAAGGGGGGGGCAGAACACTTGGGGGAAGGAGAATGGAAGACCAGAGGAATGGCGGCACTGAAAAGGAGGAGGAGCTGAGATCACAGAAGGAACAGCATTAAAAACAGAGAAAAGCAGAGGTACAACATGCCTTTTTAACAATAAAGTTGATTTGCTTCGGGTGAATGATAAGGATGCAGTGATTTATTTGTAAGCTGGTGCCACATTTGGTGGATCAGCAGTGGAGGACAGGGTCTGTAGTTGGTTTGAAAACTGCATTATGCACTTTGGTCAGTTGACTGTGGTTGACTTTTAAAAGAGCAGCACAGGTCAGGTGTGTGTGTCTGTGGGGGGTTACTTGGCTGCTGGGGGGTCAAGGGTGAATGATGATGAAACTACAGGTCTGTATTTTTTTTTAAATCCGTTTGGCAGGTATGGATTGCTCTGGCTGTGCAGCATCATTGACAGATTAACTATGACCTGTCGCCAGATTATGGCTGGTTAAGAGCACACCAAAGTGTGGCTGTTATCCAATCAGAAAACAGCAAATTTTCTACCCATTTTATAAAGTGTATTAATATAATATTATACAGCTTCAGGAAACAGAGTTATGGGTAAAGAAACTTTCAGTGGAGGGCTTTACATGTTGGAAATACATAACCTACAGGTGAGACAGGCAGGGGAGAAGAGGGGGAGGAGTAGATCTCTATGTAAAGGAAGGGATAAAAGCAACTGAACAAAAGAGTAAACAGGGAGGAGAAGAGGCACTGTGGGTCACCTTGGAAACTGGAAAGGGCACCACAATCTGCACAGGGGTTGTGTACAGACACCCATGTCAGGGGGAGGGAATGGACAAGGATATGATAGAAGGCATTCTTAGAATGGCAGAGAAAGGGGAGATGTTGATGGGAGACCTGGATATGCCAGATGTTAACTGGAGCACATTTGCTGCAGCCACATCCAAGAGCAGGGCCATTCTTGATGCTCTACAGGTGGCAGGCCTTAGACAGCTAGTTTCAGAACCCACTCATGAGGAAGCAATCTTAGACCTCATACTCTCAAATGGGGGCAGTGAGAGGATCTCAGATCTAGAAGTGGGTTGCCATCTGGGGACAAGTGACCATCAAACAGTGTGGTTCATGTTAAACTCAGCTACAGAGTCAAGCCACACAAAAGTGAGGGCACTGGACTTTAGGAGGGCTGACTTTGGCAAGATGGGAGAGTACCTCAGAAAAGCACTAGCAAACAGGCTAGGAGGAGGTGTGGAGCAACAATGGGGAATCATCAAAACTGCCATCACAGAGGTATCAAGCCTTTGTGTGATGCAAATAAACAAATCAAAATGAAAGAAAAAGCCACTATGGTTCTCAAAAGAGGTGGCTGTGAAAGTCAGGAAGAAAAAGATAGCATTCTGGAAATATAAGGAAACACAGAAGGAGCAGGCCAGAGAGCTGTACCAGTTAAGGCAGAAGGAAGCAGGGAGGGAAGTCAGAATAGCAAAGGCCCAAACTGAGGAAAAGATAGCCAACTCAGTTAAGAAGGGGGATAAAACCTTTTATAGGTACATCAGTGAGCGTAGAAAGATAAAGGGAGGGATAGTGAGGCTGAATAGAATGAACGGTGGGTGGGCAGAGGGGGACAGTGAAAAAGCAGGGATACTGAATGAATATTTTGCACAGTATTCACAAAAGAGGAGGGAAGTGCCTAATCCAATTAACAGAAGCACTTTGATGGGGGTCAATCCCAGTCCTTTCACAGAAGAAAGGGTTCTGCAAGAACTCCTAAAACTGAAGGTGGACAAAGCAATGGGGCCTATGAATTCACCCCAGAATTCTAAAAGAATTAAGGGGAAACTAGTGAAACCAATGGCTACTCTTTTAATAAATCATGGAGGATGGTGTGGTACCCAAGGACTGGAGGAAGGCAGATGTGATTCCCTCTCACAAAGTGGGACCAAGACAGAGGCAGGAAACTACAGACCTGTCAGTCTGACCTCTGTGGTAGGGAAAGTGATGGAGTCACTTGAAGGAAAGAATAGTTGAGTACCTAGAGGCCAGTGGGGACAGGGACCCAAGGCAGCATGGGTTCACAGCAGAAGGTCATGTCAGATGAATCTAATAGATTTCTTTGACTGGGTGACCAAAGTAGTAGACCAGGGAAGGGCTGTGACATGGCCTACCTAGACTTTAGCAAGGCATTTGACACAGTCCCACACAAAAGATTAATAGTCAAATTAACAAGCCTGGGAGTGGGTCCCAGGGTGGTAGCCTGGGTAAAACATTGGCTGGACAACAGGACACAGAAGGTAATTGTAAATGGAGTCCACTCTGAAGAAAGAGGGGTTACTAGTGGGGTACTGCAGGGTTCAGTATTGGGTCCAGTCCTTTTTAATGTCTTCATAAGTGACATTGCAGAGGGAGTGGAAGGAAAAGTATGCCTCTTTGCAGATGACACAAAGATCTGCAACAGGGTTGCTACACAAGGAGGTGTGGAAAGGATGAGAAGGGACTTGGCAAGGTTGGAGAAATGGTCAGAAGTATGGCAGCTAGGATTCAGTGCAAAGAAGTGCAAAATAATGCACCTGGGCAACAAGAACCCAGAGGAAGAATACACAATGGGGGGAGGTAGTAACAACAAAAAAGGAAAGGGACCTGGGGGTAATCATATCAGATGACCTTAAGGTTAGCAAGCAATGTGAGAAGGCAGTAGGGAAGGCTGGGGGTATACTGGGATGCATAGAGAGAGGCATCAGCAGCAGAAAACAGGAAGTTGTTATCCCTCTGTACAGACAGTTGGTGAGACCCCATCTGGAGTACTGCATCCAGTTCTGGAGACTCCATCTCTGCAAGGACATAGACAGGATAGAGGCAGTCCAGAGGAGGGCAACTAAAATGGTGCAGGGTCTGCAAGAGAAGCTGTATGAGGAGAAACTAAAGGAGCTTAATATGTATGACCCTTGAGGGAAAGAAGGAGAGGAACATGATAGAAACTTTTAAGTACCCCAGTGGAATCAACAAAGTCCAAGAGGGTAGCATCTTTCAGAAAAAGAGACGTGCAAGAACAAGGGGACACAATTTAAAGATGGGGGGCAGTTCAGGGGCAATGTGAGGAAGTATTATTTCACAGAGAGGGTAGTGGATGCATGGAACAGCCTTCCTGAGGAGGTTGTGGGGTCTAAAACTGTGGGAGAATTCAAGAATGCATGGGACAGACATAAGGCAATTCTTGTGGGGGGTAGGAAGAAATAGGCTGTTAGTTAACTAGGATCTGCGGCCTATCCTGTAGGTAGGGAAATGGGCAGACTAGATGGGCCAAGCGGTCCTTATCTGCCATCAAAGTCTGTGTTTCTATGTTTCTATGGAAACATGAAGCACCAAAGGTAAATACATTTTGGAGAGCCAAAGGGGGGTTAGCAACATTGATGTCCATGTCAAGTTTCCACAACAGTGAAACTATAAATTATGGTTACCCCTTACTATTTGTGTGTAGCTGTTACTCCAGCAAAAAAGATGGGATTCATCGATAGTAATGTTTATGTTCCTCCTGTCTCTACAGGTTACCTATGTGAAGATGTTATTCAACTACTTGAGTAACTGATTATTGGGCTACAACTTAAATATCCAGGGCTACCTCTAGTACTAATGGGGGACTTTAATGCAAGAGTTGGGAATAAGTTGGAGATATATACCAGTGAATGGCAAGTTGATGATTCTACAACATTCCCTTAAGAAATTTTAAAGATGCTAAAGTTCATAGAAAGGGTCTCCAACTATTAGATTTTTGTTGCCAACAATCTTTTACTTACTGCAAATGGGAGCTCCAGTGGTGACAGAAATGAGAAAGCCACTTTTCCATTACTGCGCAGTTCTAGTGTTTTGAGTTTATGTTTAATAGATGTTTTCTCCTTTGATAAAATTGTCAAATTTATGGTTTCTCCAATCAGGGAAAGTGACAATCTCCCAATTATTCTACTTATGAAACTAGATGGAAAAAATGTGTCTGGCAGAAAAAACAATCATTGAGCGATGATGATACCAACATGGTCATAAGAAATAGACAGTTAATAAAATGGGCCCCTTACTCAGCAATCAAGCTGAGAGAGAAACCTTAAACAATATAATTTTGCCTGCACAGACATGAAACCTAGAAAAGGATGTTAAAACAATTTATATTGAAAACTTGACTTTCTCGACATATATAATAAAATAGTAGACATTCTGAAAAAAGATCTAACTTATGAGGATAGAACCCCCCCCCCAAAAAAAAAGAGCATTTAATGGTGTTAAATCTGCCTATAAGTGTTTAATAAAATATAAACAATTTCAACATAAAGAATTGCTCTGGGCCCAGTTTCAGGATGCAGTTTACAAAAAGGATAGACATAGCTTCTGGAACCTGTTGGCTTTTGGAACAAGTAACAAACAATACAGTATTATTTGTACCAATAGTGCTCAGGTCTGGCAATAGTTTTTCCAAGAAAACTATAAGTTAGTGTCTACTGCTGCCACAACTATGACATTTGTTTTAAACTGTACAGCCTGTAGATACTCTTCAATTGTCTTTAGTGAAAAAGATGTTTACTGTGAGAATATTTCACAAAGAAAAAAAAATAAAGCCCTGAGCCTAGATGGCTTAGATGATGAACTTTTTCTACCATATCCCAAATGGTGGATCAAGGTGCTGATTTGCCTGTTTAATGCTATTAACTTAACACAAATGTTACCAAAAGAATGAAACAAAGGTTTAATTGTGCAACTCTACAAAATGGGAATGACACCTGGCCCAAGTACTTACTATCCAATTTCACTGTTATTGTATCGGCTGTAGATATATATATATATATATATATATATATATATATATATATATATATATATATATATATATATATATATATATACTGTATACACCAGTATTATTTTATCATATTTAGAATCATGGGTGAAGAAAAAAACTATTTTCTTATGCACAAGTTAATTTAAGGGAAGGCCTTTGCAAAATGGATAATATGTTTATATTGAATTATTTAAGAAATACATAGTAACAAAAAAGGGATGATTATATGCCACATGCTTGGATATAAGTTCAGCATTTGACAATGTGAATAGGTGTTTACTTTGGGGAATATTACAAAACCAGGATATAGACAATAATCTCTTATCACTCATAAAATTGGTAGATAAGGATAATAAAGCAAATATTTCAGTATTCAAGGACAGCACAGTATCAGATTTAGTTTCTATAGAGAAACGGGTCAAACAAGGATGTCTGCTGGACACACTCCTATCTAACCTATATGTGGAGACTCTAGTAAAAGTCTTTGAAGCAATGGACACACCGCCCCTGAGATTTTGGACAGAATAATGATTCAACTTTTAATGTATGCAGATGATATTCTACTATGCTTTCTAACCCTACCTGGTTTAAAGAGGGCTATCAATACAAAAGTTTTCCATTTGAATAGCCTGGGTTTAAACTTGAACCCAGACAAATCTAACATATCGGTGTTTGGCAAAAAGAAACCCCATTTACCATGGAAATATGGTGACATTTCACTGAACGTGGTATAAACACAATTATACCATGGACATAAGTGAACAGCCAATCAAATCATCAGACTGGCAGTTTACTACCGGTGTAAATCCTCTGATAACCAATGGCTGTTGAGCAAATAAACATCCTAATCATCTGCAGCACAGGAATAAATACAATAAAAATAAACAAACAAAACAACCACTTTAAAAGTTGCATTTTATCATAGTAAAAAAAATGAACCTTGGTATAATCGCAATAAGCCACTCAGAGGATGTGGGTTATCGGGGGATTTATCATGGCTGGTGAGGATTTACCCACTTGGCTGCACCTCATGGGCAAATCACTCCAGTCGTGGTAAATCTCCTGATAACCCACACACCCTCATGGCTTATTGTTTAAATATCTTGGGGTATATTTTGACATGAAATTAACCTGGAAAACACATGTAATGAATGCAAAAAAACAAGGTATGAGGGAATCTAAGGGCATATTAAGCTTCATTTTGAATTTTGAGGGCAGTTCTTATGTTGTGATTAACAAGTGTTTCAATCAAAGGTAACTAACATATTACTGTAAAGGGAAGAAACTTGGACCTTCAGCAAGTGGGTCAGAGGTCTTGAGCCAGTACAAAATGTCTTTTTCAAACAAATATTTAATCTTCAACAAGATTTGCTAACTGCCTTATTAAGATGTGAGTTCAATCTAAAATGTGTAGCACTTCAAGCCCAAGAAAGAGCAATAATTTTTTGGAAGAAAATAGTGAAGTCAGAGCAGGCTAGAACACTATATAAATGTTTATTGGAAAGTATGGAAAAACATCTCCAGATTCCATGTTTTTGTAAAATCAAATGTTAATACAGGTTGGTCTAATGGGAATCTGGGATGGCTAGGCCATTAATAATATTGATAATTATGCAGCAATATCTATACAGGATCTTATGGACAATTTCTTACAAGCTGAATTCAGAAAACATTCAGAAATTCCAATTTTCAAATTTTATAGGAAGTTAAAATTGTTTAGAAAAGAAGAGAAATCTGCAAAAAAGAAATGAACAGAAATGCCTACTGCAGATTTCATATAGGGATTTATCTGAAGGCATTTTCATAGAAAATGATTTGAAAATTTTAATGATAGTCTCTATTTCAAATGTGATCCATATATAAGGCAAAATGTGATCCATTTAATATTTTACTGTGCATTGTTGTATGTAGCAAGACCTAAATGGCTTGTTCCAATATAGGAGAAGATGTCCACTGTGAGTAGTTATGAAGACAAGAGCAAAATTGTAAACTGTATGTTATTCTGTGATATCAGCAGTTTATATATATATATATATATATATATATATATATATATATATATGCTACAGTATTATTTACATATAAAGCCTTTTGCAAAATTTGAAATATATAGGCTGCAATGACACATCTACATCTTTTCTTCAAAGATACATTAAGTTTATTTGCACAATTTATATGACTTGAAAATATATATATATTTTTTTTGCTGTGTCTTATGTATTGTAAAGAGAGATCTTGCCTTGATTTTTAACATTTTGTATGTGATTATCACAATGTTTTTATCTCTCCAACTTGCTAATAATGGACACATCCATTTGGACAGAGTTTCTCTATTACAGTATATCTGGTTTCCGCTGTAACTTACAAAAGCAGTATGGTGCTTTCCGTTTCAACACAAGTATTTTTTGTCATTGAGTGTTGGTAGATGCACACTTACGATGTTTATAGCTTAGTTCTGTATAGTTGTAGGTTATTATTGTATAGATTATTAGAGGTTATAAAAGCTTATGTTATTTTCATTTTCTTCCTTTTTTTTAGGTTTTTTTTGCATTTTTCACTTACTTGCTTATGCTGCAGGGTCAGGATCAGGGATGTGGGTATCGTCGAGGCTTTAGGGTTGAGTGTTGCCATTGTTCCCTGCCCAATGCACCAATAGAAGAAGCCATCACATCACAATTAAAGATGTCAGCTGGTGTATAGCCCACTAACAAGGTTGGCAGCATGTCCCTAACCCACTGCTCAGCCCCTGCCATGTCATCATTTTGTTTTTCTCCATGGACTTTCTTGACGATATTGTTTCTGATCTGCCAGCTATGAAGCCAGCCCTGGGAGGGTGAAAAATATGATTTCCTCATGACAATTACTAGCTGAGAGATGTTCTGAAGAAGTAATGGACCTCTAATCATAGCTTCCCATCCCCTCACATTAATTAACCATCTAAACAAGGCTTCTTCAATGTCACCCTCCTTCCCATCTCACTTTCTCTTTCAGTCAGGATTTTTTTTATGCCACTAAATAAGAATGGGGTCTTTAGCTTTCATAAGGTCAGAAAGGGTTGACTTTGGAATGCCGAAGTGGTTCACTGGCTCTCTGATGCTGGTTGTTGGGAGATTGTCAGTCTCCACAAGAATCCAAACCTTACAAGCTAATGTCACAGCAGCCCGCTAGGATGCCATTTTCAAACAGCTGATCAGATCTGTCAGCTGTCAAAAGTACAGCCCTTTAGAGGAAAAAGGATGATCATGTGCCTCACCAAAGAAACAGACAGATGTAGGACATGCAGTAATACTAACTGTAAGCATCCCTGTTGTGATCACGGCCCAGCTACAAAACCACAAAGAAGCTGTCTGCTATATGGGGTATGCAGGTACATTATAGCTGCAAAATTTAGTACACCAGGTATAGGTGGTATAGGTGGCAGCAAATGGCAGGATGGACATGTCTTTTTTTTAACTCTTTTTCTAGCTCTGCTGGGCCCCGGAGAACTCTCTCAGGTATCCACTCACCCCAACTCTACCTCTGGGCCTGAAACTCTCCAGCTTCCTGGCACCAGCCCGGCTATCCCCTTGGCTCTTAGCCCTCCTGAGGTGGGGCCACCCTATCCTCCAAGAGCGCTCTATCTGGAAATTTGGGCCAGGCTGGGCTTAGTCCAGGAGCTGGATGAGTCCGGCCAGTGGAGTGTGGCTGCAGGGGTGGTGCCATTGCCTATCTCTGGAAGCGGGGATTTCATGGTTGTGGTACCCCCCCTCCACCCTCCCCAGTGGAATTAAGATGTGCAATGATGCCAGGCACTCCTGCCACAGTTCCACATACCTCTAGTAAGTCCTGCATGCTGCAGTGCCTCTGATAGCCACCAGGGGCTGCTGCAGTGCCGGGCATAGCCTGGATCCCCCCAAAAGAGGAGAACAGTCCTCTGGATGCTCAATCCTCTCTCTCCCCTGCCAACCCCAACAGCCCAGGCTCATTCCTCAACCTGGGTTACCACCATTGGTGTGAGATGTGGCATCCAGTGCCTCAACCCTCAGTGCCACCAGGCCAGCCCTAGGATGGACATGTCTGATGTAGGTGGGTGTCTGCTGTAATGGTGTCTGTTATAAATGGGTCGGATTGTACTGCCGAATACAAAAACTCTGAAAACTTCAATTTTATTTTCAGTCTCTTGAGTTCTTATTTTAACTTCAAAGTCCAGAATATTGAGTTCTAAAACTGCAAATCCATTTTAAGCATAAAGTAGAAACTCAGATTACCAAAGCATATGAACCCAAACCTGCTGTCACCAGGTAAGGAACATGTTCAGAAATACGTTATTCACCCAGGCTAACAGGCCAGAAGACCAGACTCAGATATCCAAGAAAAATGTTAAAAATGTAAGTCTACTCCCATTGAACCAAAATGGATTTCACCAAAAAAGATTTTTAAACAAAAGATTCTAAAAGATTTTGCCTGCAGGGTGTTTCACTCACCAAACAGTCTCTGAGACCTTCAGTCATGAGAATGCCACCAACCAAGAAGCAGGCAATCCTTCACTTCTCTCAGCTGTAGCTCCAATACTACAACAAAACTCTGTTATTTTACCAGTCCCTGAACTACCGTCTCACTGCAGTTGAGCAGATGATGTACTGGTCAGATACATCGACCTTCACCACAAACACGATCCTTAAGCAATCTGCAGCACTGACGCCCCAGCCAAGTTAATCCACAGCAAAACATCACAGTGGAGTACTAAAGGGCTGAGTTATGCAGCCACTCCTGCTCAACATCATCAGAAATGACATGAATAAAGGAGTAACAAGTAGTGAGATTAAATTCATGAATGGCAGAAAGATGGTGAGAGAGGTGGAATCTAAGAGGAAGATGGCCTGCTAGGAAGAACTTAGCACACAGAGAGAAACTGGGCACACAGGTGGCAGATTAAATTTGACTTGAAAATTATAAGGTACTGCAATTAGATTTCATAGGTTTCATAGATTGATTGGTGTAGGGTTCATAGTGTGGTAAAAATGGGAAGGGGTCAAACATTGGTTGCAGCACCAATTGAGTTAAGAAATCACTATTATATATGAAACAAATGGTCAAGAAACCCCTGAGGAAAACCAACAATTGGATGAACAAGCACTCGCGCACCAACATGAGGTGGATGTTAATCCCTCTGTATTGTCTGTTAATCAACAAACATCAGATACTGTTACATTGGGTGTCACAAACTGCCAAAAAGATATAGTTGTACTGGGGAATTCTGTCATTACATATACTGACTCTATAGTCTGTAAAGGTAGAAAAAAACACTGTATGGTGGCATCTCTTTCTCTCAGGGGACAAGGGCTGCGATATTAAAAATGATCTAGGTGGATTTCTTCAAGGCACATCTAATCTAATCATAGTCTTGCATGTAGGGACTAACCATATAGGGCAATGAAAATAATTAGTAATACAGAGAGATTTTAAGGAGCTGAAGAATAGATCAAGAGCAAATGGATGCACAGTTATAGTATCAGAGATTCTACCAGTACCACAAGCCTGTAATTTCAGAGCACAGGATAACTTCCAGATGAATGGGTGGTTACAAAGATGGTATAACAGAGAGGGATTTACCCTCCTTCACAATTGGGGGAGGTTCAGTAGTCCATCACTTTATGCAAAAGATGGATTACACTTAAACAAAAATGTCTCCCGTCTACTGGGTTCAAGGATTAGGGAAACTATTGATCATGCCTTAAACTAGTTGGCATGAGGCAAGGAGAAGGAAAGCCTGTTGCTTCAAAAATTAGGAGCACAATTAAAAATACAGACAGAGCTATCATGAAGAAGATGTGGAACTGTCTACTGCTTAATGCTAGAAGCTTGATACACAAAAAGGATGAGTTAGAACATATTTTGATTAGGGATTACATTAAAATATGTGCAATCACCAAAACATGGTGGAAGTGCAATAATACCTGGGACAGAAATATCTGTGGATATAAATATTTTAGTAAGTTCAGTAGTAGCCACAGACATGACCAGATATTTTCAGATATTTTGCAAAATTTCTAGAGAGTTCTATCTGCTGTTCCTACTATGGAAATGCAGAAAACAGGAGATTTCTCTAGAAATATCATAAACATTTCAGGAAATGTCTGACCATATATTTGGCTGTTTCTGTACTTGTTCTATGTAAGGAAAGTGTTAATGGAAGTAGGGGAGGAATAGCTATGTAAATATCTGAAGACATGTTGGTAAAGGAAATAGATTGGGGGATAGATACTCTACTGGTGCATATCTGGTTAAAGGTTACCCCAAAGAATAGTCCAACAATTATTCTTGGTCTTATATACTGCCCCCCCCCCCACACACACACACACACACCTTCTTACTTAATAAATCCATAGAAATGTGTAATATACCAGAGGACTGGAAATCATTAATTGTAATTCCTATCCATAAAAATGGTTCCAAAAGCCAAGTGTCAAAATATAGGCTCATCAGCCTCACTGCAGTATGTGGAAAAGTACTGGAAAGACTCATCAAAGGGAAAATTGAACAAGAATTTTTGGATAAAGGAATGACATACAATTTTCCACATGGCTTCACTTCAAACCATTCTGCACAACCAGCTTTATCACATTCTATAATTCTGTCAGCTCCAGTCTGGATCAAAAATAAAGCAGTGTATGTTGTATTACTAGACTTTGGCAAGGCATTTGATAAGGTCCCACATAAAGAACTTATTGAAAAATGTCCAAATTGGGTAAAAAAACACTAATTGTGAACTGGGTCAATAAGTGGTTGGACTTAAGAACACAGAAAGTAAGGGTTAGAGGAAATCTATCAGTGCCAAGGGGAGTTAAAGTGGGGTGCCCCATGGCTCTGTCTTGGGTCCCACCTTATTCAATATTTTTATAGGTGACATTAATGATAATATGCATAGCACCCTACCTGTAGTTAAATTTGCAGATGACATGAAACTGAGGGGTGAGGTTTATACTGCAGATAAATATCAACTAATATGTAAAGATCTGCAAAAAATCAAATAGTGGTGTGTTGATAATAAAATAGTAGTGAACGAAAACAAATGTACTGTTCTGCATTTTGGCTCCAACAATCCCAAATACACCTGTTTTCTACACAATAATGCATTAAAAGCCTCAATCAAAGAGAGGGACCTGGGTGTCACAGTTAATACTGGTCTTACTTCTAGAGACCAGTGCAAAGATGTGGTACAAACAGCTAACATTATATTAAACAGAATCAGGCAAACATTTATCAACAGAAATTAATCATTTATTATTCCCTTATACCGCACCTACTGTATATTAGGCCCTATCTGGACTTCGGTACACCATTTTGGAGTCCCTATTTAGAGA
The DNA here is from genome assembly GCA_016271365.2 of Neoceratodus forsteri. NCBI lineage: Eukaryota > Metazoa > Chordata > Ceratodontiformes > Ceratodontidae > Neoceratodus > Neoceratodus forsteri. Next base: position 291,201,057 of record CM028135.1, on the reverse strand, counting down.
AAGATAAGAAACTACTAAAAACATACAGAGAAAAGCAACTAAATTAATCCAAAACTTAAAGAATTTAGCATATAAATCCAGGATACAAAGGACTGGCCTAGTATCACTAGAAGAAAGAAGGACATGGGGTGATGTGTTACAACTGTATAAATTACTAAATGACAGAGATTTAAAAGACCAGTGTTGATTCAGGTATATGGCAAGAAATGCTAACCTTAGAAGTCATAACAAACAGATATTCATCCCTAAAGCCAACACAAATAAGAGACAGGATTATTTCACAATAAGGGTCACAAAAATTTAGAATTTGCTTCCCTATGAAGTGGTTAATTCAGAAAATCCATCTAAACTCAAAAATAATTTAGATAAGTACCTGAACTGGAATGTGAACAGCGGTAACTGAAATACCCACTAGGAGTGGGAGACACATCATATGGGCAGATGCCTTCTAGTGTCTTACCAAACCGAGCAAACTGAGTAATATACAGACCCCCATTGCAAGCACATGTTTTTGATGTAGCAATGACTGCAATCCTCTATAATATTGATCCAGAAGAAAACATAATCTTATTAGGAGATTTCAATATGCCTACAATCAATTGGGAAACTTGTGAGGGACATACACAATCTGGATGAGTGTTTCTTGATTCCATCAATAACCTAGGCCTTGAACAATATGTAACATCTCTGAACCAGGGAGATGAACATTTTAGAGCTGGCAATTAGTAATATGGAGGATAGTATAACCAACTGTACTACTACAGTGCTATTGGAAAACAGCACCGTGTCATGGTAATGTTCTCATTAGCAGTGAATACTACAGTTTTGACAGGATCAACTAAGGTCAAATGTTTTTCAAGTACAAACCTTACTGAAATGCGAAATGACTTAAGGAAATATGACTGGAAACAGGACTTTGAAGGGATTAATCATGAATGAATGTGGCAAATCCTGATGGCTGAAACAGATTATTTGATTGAGAAATATGTTCCAGTTAGGAATAAATATAACAATGTTAGAAACAATCCACTATGGTTTAATAGAAAGGTTAAGAGTTTAATAAAATGTAAAGGTAAGGTGTATGCACGAGCAAAGAAATCAAAATCAGTCCAAGCCTAGAATGAATATAAAGTATTACTCAGGTGTGAAGCAGAATATTAGGTGGACAAAGAAAGACTTTAAACTTGAGTTTGCCACCAAAGCAAAGGATAATCATAAGGCTTTTTACAAATATATAAATCATAAGAGAGGTAGCAATGCATTGGTACAGCCATTAGAGGATACTGATGGGATAATCATTTCTGACAATGAGTATATAGCCCAAGAATGTAATGATTTTTTTAGCTCAGTGTTTACTACAAAACATGATGAAGTAGGGTTTAGTTTTGAGGAAAGTAATGTACTGCCTGTACTTATGGAAGTAAAGGATATAGAATCTAGGCTATGTAAAATAAATCAAAATGAGTCACCGGGTCCTGATGGGGTACACCCTAGGGTGGTAGGGAGTTAGCGGAAGAGCTGGCTGGACCTGTTACAAAGATACTTCAGGAATCAATAAACAATGGACTAACTGTTAAATCATGGAAGACAGCAATTGTGATCCCAATTTACAAAAAAGGACTGTAAAAATTATTGCCCAGTAAGCTTGACGTCAGTCCTGAGGAAAGTAATGGAGGGGATGTCGAAAGATGAGTTTAACAACAGCATAAGACTGACTGACTTAATGCAGCATGGATTCACTGGAAGCAGATTGTGCCTAACTAATTTGTTGGATTTGTATGACAAGGTTAATAGAGCACTTGATCAAGGCCAACCTGAGGATATGATTTTTACTGATTTAGCAAGGCCTTTGATAGAGTACCACACAAACTGTTGGTGCAAACTCTCATTGACACTGGTTTGAATAAAAGGATAGTGAGCTGGATTGATTCTTGGCTCACAGACAGAAAACAGAGTCAATATATAGGGAAATGTATTGGGTTGGACTGATGTCACCAGCGGGGTCTCACAGGGATCTGTTTTGAGCCCTTGTCTCTTTAATATCTACATATCATCTATAGTAAGTACTACTGGAGTGTGGTTACAAAAATTTCCATATGACATCAAATAAGGGTATGTTGTGGGCTAAAAAGCTGATATGGAGAGTTTACAGACCAAACTAAATAAGCTAGATCAATCGATCTCTAAATACGAACTAGCTCTGAATACTGAGAAATGTGGGGTACTTCATCTTGGCAAAAATAACTCTATAAATAATTATTTGCTACAAGGGTCTAGATTAAGAAAACTAGAAGAAGAAATAGACCTAGGTATAAATATTTCAGACAACATGGGGTTTAAGAAGCACTGCAACATAATGGTGAAAATATTCAACATGGCATCAAACAGCATCAGGAGACATATTACATGCAGAAACAGAGATGTTCTGATGCCACTGTATTTTTCTTTTGTTAGGCCACACCTGGAATACAATGTCCAGTTTCAGTCCCCATACCATAAAACAGAGTCAAAGGCACTAGAAAGGGTTCAGCATCTTGTTACAAAACTAATGAAAGAAGTTAAACAGTTGAGTTACTTGGTTAGATAAGATAAATTAGGCTTATACACCCTTCAGTATAGAAGACTCCAAGAAGACTTGTGTCTTGTGTATGGGACCTTTGAGAATGATGATTTATGGGACTGTTTGGGCTTGAAGCTCAAAGATCTTCATTATACCACCAGGTCACATGCAGTGCAGCTCAGGGGGAAAAATGCCATAATAAAAGGAAGGAAGGCCAATTGGTTCAGTGAAAGAGTGGTGAAAACCTAGAACTCTCTACTGCTTGAGATTGTGGGCAGCAGTAGCATGCACAAATTCAAATCAAAACTGGACTCATACTTCCTGATGAATAATATATGTGGTTATGGGGAACAATAATTTTTAGCAAACTGATATGGGCACGATCTCACTAAGCTTGTATAAAACCTATGAAACCTATGAAAACTACTGTATATATCCTCATTGTATATATAGACATACATCTGTACACATCTGACCATGTATATTTTAAAGGCTATGGGCTGGATATTCAAACTGCGCCATTGTGAGGAGCAAGCCCTTGCGCTCCGCAAAATAGTTGTGCAGGGTGTGGCTCAGAGATATTCTGCAAGGAGCCAAGGCCATTGAGCAACTCCTTGAATATCACCCCCCAGCCACAGCCACTGTGCATGGCGCAGTGGAACTTGCGCCACCGCAAGTGGTCAGAGTGGAGCATTCAACTTGCGGTGGTGCAAGTACCATTGCGCCACGTGCAAATTTCCAATATTCAAAAGGTGACATGCAAATGGGGCCATAATTCATGCAAGGCGCAGGGGGGGCCATTTGCATCTGTTTATGGTCCCATTTGCATGCCATTAGCATTCAGGTGCACCGATCCCAGAGGACTTGTGACTGGTGCCCGCCAGGCATGGCTATTGGGGACCAACGCCCCTCGCAGCCCGATCGCGGCAAAATAGTAAATAATCCCCACTTCTACTGGTCTGATCAAGGGCAAATAGTAAATAATCTCCCCCTTTACTGGGCCTTAACAAGGGGCAAAATAGCAAATAATCTCACTGCCCGACGCAGGGCAAAGTACACTTCCCTCCCCCAACTGGGCCCGACCGCTGGCAGCAGCGTCCTCCAAACTTATCCTCTGGTGGTCCAGTGGATCATTGCCCGATTGCGGGCTGCATAGATGGGAATAACCCCTCGAATTATTTTCAGGGTTCAGTGACGATAAGCCGGAGTCGTATTGCATAGATGGGAATAACCCCCCGCCCCAAGACCATATCCCTGGAGATCTAGTGTTCATTTCATTATTTAAAGCTCAATATTTACTCCTCGCAGTTGTAAAGACCATCGCCACGCTTCGCCGCCCGCCGACCGATCGCCCGGTATGGTGCATGCCCATTGGCAGAGCAAGAGCCACGGTGTGCAGCCCATACTGTATAAGACAGTCCAGATTTGTGAATGAATTCATTCACAAATCTGGACTGCCTTAGTATGGTATGCTGCATGCCCATTGGCTCTTGCTCTGCACCATCGGGCGCAGTCTCACCGGCAGTCAGTCGGCAGGCGCGGGCCGCAGGCAGGTGGATGCTGCCGCCCGCTGGCGCGGGGAGCGGGTGATGGGGCTTCGTGGGTGGATGGGATAAGGGATAAGTTCAGGGGGGTTATTTTACATCTATGCAGCTCGCGATCGGGCTTATCGGTCCACTGGACCACCAGGGATAAGTTCGGGGGGGGTATTTTACATCTATGCAGCCCGCGATCGGGCTTATCGGTCCACTGGACCACCAGGGATAAGTTCGGGGGGGGTTATTTTACATCTATGCAGCCCGCGATTGGGCTTATCAGTCCACTGACCACCAGGGATATGTTGGGGACACTCTGCTGCCCACGATCAGGCCAGTGGGGAGGTGGGGTATTTTCACTCTGCCCGTGATCGGGCTGCGGGGGGGCACAGGGACTGGTTGGGGGCCAGCCACAGGTGGCAGCTGCTGTGTTGCGCCCTGCAATACAGCAGCTCACCTGTGGGTGGCCCTAGACTTAAGCCTTTTTTTTTTTGGCTCAAAGTCCTTCAGGCGCAGGTTGGGGGTTGCGCCTGCACAACTCTGCACAGCCCGGCTGAATATCGGGCTGTGCAGTTTATGCATGGTTCCTCCCCCTCCAGTTCAGCATGCATTCATTTGCATTGCACTGTTGCTCAGCATGTTTTCTGTGGCGAAACTGCCTCCTGCTGAATATCGCAGAATGGAGCAAGTTTGGACTTGCGCAGGCGTAACCCTATTGTGCATGGCGCAACCCTTTTGACTATCTGGCCCTATGTGTTCTGAATTTCTTTATTGGTCTCACTGCTTTTTTCATGCATCCCCCCCCCCCCCAGTCACAACTGGACTGGAAATGAGGCCTTCCTGCGCTCTTATTGCTCACTTAATAAAATATGTTTCAAATAAAAATAAATGTGCAGTTGTAGTAAGCACTGCTAACCATATGCTGGGTTACTAACACAGACGATTACTGATCAGGGTAGGAGAAGACATATATTATCACTGTACATGGGAACTAATAGGCCATATTTACAATACTGTATCCAGTCTGGGTCACTGCAATACAAACAGGAACTATCTGCAGTCATCTGGCTTGTGCTGTTTTTGTCAGTTGGGTTTTATGTTACAATCTAAAACAGTTATCAGCCACATAAAGATACAAATAAAAAAACTTTAAATCAACTGAAGAGCTGAAAAGATCACAACAGTAAGGTAAAAAGTATTCCCATCAGTGGCATATTCTATTTAAAAAATAAACATAACAAGGGCAAGACCATAGCATGGCAAGAGTTGTTACTACAGCAAAGAATTGTGGAATATCTTGTATCCAACAGATTACAGGACACAAGGCAGCATGGTTTCACAGAGGGAAATGCCAGACAAATCTGATGGATTTCTTTGACTGGGTGACCAAGGAGTTGGATCAGGGGCCTACCTGGACTTCAGCAAGGCTTTTGACACTGTTCCCCATAGAAGATTGGTAAGCAAGTTGAGTAACTTGAGGGTGGGTAATAAGGTGTAAGACACTGGTCAGTGGATAGGAGACAGAGGGTAGTGATAAACAGAGTTCACTCCAAGAAAATGAGGGTGACCAGAGGGGTACCTCAGGGATTAGTGCTGGGACTGGTCCTCTTCAATGTCTTTGTAAGTGACATAGCAGAAGAGCTGGAAGGAATAGATCTGCAATACAGTGGACAGTCTGGGGGGAAAGGGTGGGCAGGGATCTAAAAAGATCTAAAAGGACTCAAAGAGTGGTCAAGTGTATTGCAGCTGGGTTTTAATACAAAAAAGTACAAAATAATGCACTTGGGCCATAGAAAACCAGGAACTGAGTACAAAAAGGTCAGTGTGATACTGACAAAGACCAAACAGGAAAGAGATCTTGGGATAATAATATCAGATGACCTCAAGATATCCAGGCAGTGTGACAAGGCAGTCAAAAGGGCTAGTGGGATGTTGGGGTCAATAGGAAGGGGTATCACCAGCAGGAAGAGGGAGGTGGTGTTGCCCCTTTACAGATCACTGGTAAGACCCCACCTTGAGTACTGTGTCCAGTTCTGGAGACCATATCTCAGGAAGGATAAAGACAGAGTGGACATGGTCCAGCAGAGGGCTACCAAAATGGAGCAGGGTCTGCACCAAAAACCCTACAAGGAGAGGCTAAAGGAGCTGAATATATACTCCCTGGAGGAGATAAGGGAGAAGAGAGATGTGAGAGAAACCATTAAATGCCTCACAAGGGTAAATAAGGTACAGGAGGGAGATATTTTTCAGACCAAAAGGTGCTCTAGAATAAGGGGGTGTGATATGAAGCTGGACAGGGTAATTTCAGGAGGGACTTCTTCACTTAAAGGGTGGTGGATTCCTGGAAAAATCAAAATAACACACTCAAGTGGAAAGCATCCTTATTGTCCTTTCTTCAGTAAGGCTTGTGTACAACCAATTTTCAAAATTGAAAAGAAATAAATGTTCAAGCCCACTTCAAAAGTTTGCTTCCGTGCCTCTGTGTTTATTTTTCTTTCTTTTTTTCTTATAGCCTTTTTATATAAAGTTTCCAAGTTTCATACCATATTTTTGTGCTTTGTAGACAGGTTTTATGTAAAAGCACAAAAATAGGTTATAACTAAAATAATCAGGGTCAGTTTATGTGTACTTCTCATTATGTATATAGAGAACTGATAATTGCCGAAAAAATATGATAATTGCGCTCCCCCCCATCTGAAGGGAAGCATAAATGAAACTGTAACACTATAGACTTAACACAAAATAGTGTGGGAGATTGTAAAAACACAAATGAATCAGCTTAACAGTGATTGTAAATAATGTGAATTTCACTAGGAAGTGAAGCAGGTACTGATTTGTAGGGTAGCACTTAGTGCTGCAACAGCAAGTTTCTGCGAGTTCAAACAAACTGGGCAGGAAAGGGTGTCTACAGAGACACAGGAGCCAGTGACATCACGATGATGCTGGCCCCACCTGACCTTCCCAGAGTGCTCAGTCCCATAAGGGAAGAAGAAGGAAGTGAAGCCATGAACCACAACGGTGATTTGAGAGCACTAAGAATCATAGTATTGTTACAAGAAAGCACAAGGTACACTAATTTTATTTTTAGAAGACTTTTCTTACTGAGTTTAAAAAAATATACAAAACAAACAAGCTGATAAGCTTCTTCTATTTTTGACAATAGCAAGCTGAAAAAGAAGCAAAACAGGAAGGCTACTGTAAAAACAAAGTTTAAAATTGTTGAGTGCCGGCTCGGTGGTGCTGAGGGTTGAGGCACTGGACGCCACACCTCACGCCATGCTGGCTACCTGGGTTTGGGGACGGACTTGGGGAGCTGGGGGTCAGCAGGAAGGTAGAGGATTGAGCATCTGGAGGACAGCTCTCCTCTCACTGGGGAAGGATCCTGGGGCTGCTCGGCACCCTCGCAACCCCTGATGGAGATCGGAGGTGCAGCAGGAATGCCAAGCCAGAACAATGGAGGTGGGAAGTGCAGCTGATGTTAGCAGGACAGCCATGTGCGGACGTCATTGCACGCTGTACTCCCGAGGAGAAACCTACACAGAAAACCCCCGTCTAGTGGATAGGCGATGGCACATCCATCTCCTGACCACACTCCACCACTGGTCGTACTCTTATCCTGGGCCGAGCCCAGCCTGGCCCAAACTTAAGATAGTGCACCCTGGGCAGATAGGGTGGCCCTGCCTTGGGGGGCGTAGAGCCGGGGGGATAGCCAGGTTGGTGCCAGGAAATAGGAGACCTCACAGGCACTGAGGTAGAGTTGGGCCTCTGGATGATGTGCGAGAAAGTTCCAAGAGATGGGTGCAAAAATAGAGTTAAAAAAAACAAACTGTCGAGTGTCTTTCAAATGTATATGGGAACTGAGATACTGAGGAGAACTCTAATTAAATCTTAAAAAAACAGATTGTGACAGTTTTACATATTTTTCTGCAATCAGGAATTATAATAATCAGCAAACAGAACAAGATATTAAAGTGGAAGGTTGCCGTAAATTGGACACTAGTCTTAAAATGGGTGAGTGTCTTAAAATGAACTTGAGAACTTAATCATTCAGGAGGACTAGACTTAAAAGTTCAGAAAGGTAATTGTCATTAAATCCCATACATATTTTTTGTGTTTAGGAGTCACTGTGATATTTACTTTAACACACAAGAAAATGAAGGTGAAATAATATAAAATGATTTACTCCACAGCAAAGTTGGTAAGGGAAATAAAATAAGATACAACGTCTAAAAAATTTACTCATTATGCTTAAGAAAGTATTAAGTGAAGAATGCAAATGAAAATGAATATGATGTTATATTAATATAACAGAGGATACAGATCTGTTTTATAACTACATTGTTGATGAACTATTAGAAAGTGATATATTAGTAAAAAAAATGAGTGTATTGAAAAGACTTTTTAAACTTTTGACTATTTAACAGATAAAAACAGACATGAAAATATAAAAGAACATTGTTTCATACATACCAGTGCCAACAATTTAAGGTAAATGAGAGAATAATTCACTTCCATAGTTCTGAATCTTAAAATAATCAATTAGTTGATTTGACTGAAATACATGCTTATATTCTAAGTGCAATTTCATGTTATTTATTTTTAGCCTATTATCCCTGAGAAAGAGATGAATTGATATATATATAAAAATGCTATAAGAAATAAATAAAGAAAGAAAAATAAACACAGATGCACAGAATGATACCTGAAACGCCCTTCCATCTGATGTGGTGGGGACGAAAACAGTGGTGGGATTCAGAAATGCCTGGGACAGGCACAAGGGAATCATAGGGATAAGGAAAGAAGTGTGTGGGGGGAGAGAGATTATGCCATAGATCAAGAAGGGTCTGCAGCAAAAAATGAAACAAAAATGGGCAGACTGGCAGGGCCCAGTGGCCCTTATCTGCCATCACAGTCTATGCTCTATGTTTCTACACTAGATCCATTAAAGTCTGTGCTTACTCTTATATGAAAATGTTACATAGGGTTTGCTACTACTAACACATATTAATAACCATTCTGTTCCTTTTGTTTAACATATTTTATGTATGTTTACCTTGACTGTTAATTATTTTTTTAACAATAAAGTGACATATGCACTATAAACCTCCTTTATTGTTGTTATTTTCAGTAGTTGAGCACCCTTTGATGATGTGTTCACAGTTTTATTTATAATAAGGATTATCTTATTCTGCTGTTACAATTAAATTACAACGTGAACATAGAAGTAATGCATGTCAGAGAACTGTGCATTATGACTTGAAGTTGCCTGAAGGGATCTTGCATGTAAACAATGAGGGGCCTTCTGATGGCCCCCAGTGCAACACAAGTTTGTTGCTTAGTGCCACTACCATTTCCTCTGCCTCTGCTATAACACTCTCACTAAAGTCCCTACTCATTATCATAGCAAGCTGCCCTGTCCACTGACTGCCTATCTATACCAGCATTTGGCAGGACAGCCTGCTATGATGATGACAAGGGGAATCACTAAGATTACTTTAATGAAGTTGCAGATGGCAGTGGGAGTGGTGGTGCAGCAACATAGAAACATAGACTTTAATGGCAGATCATGACCGCTTGGTCCACCCAGTCTGCCCATTTCCCTACCTATTGGATAAGCTGAAGATCCTAGTTAACCAACAGCCTACTTCTTCCTAACCACCACCAGAACTGCCTTATGTCTGTCCCATGCATTCTTGAATTCCCTCACTGTTTTTGACCCCATGACCTCCTCAGGAAGGTGTTCCATGCGTCCACCACCCTCTCCGTGAAAAAATACTTCCTTATGTTGCACCTGAACCATACCTCCTCTATCTTCAAATTGTGCCCTCTTGTTCTTGCACATCTCTTTTTCTGAAAGATGCTACCTTCTTGGACTTTGTCTGTTTCCTCCAGTCTTGCCAAGTCCCTTCTCATCCTCCCCCCCTTTGTGTATCAATCCTGTTGCAGATCTTTGTGTCATCTGCAAAGAAGCATACTTTTCCTTCCAGTCCCTCTGTAATATCACTTATAAAGACATTAAAAAGGACCAGTCCCAGTACTGAACCCTGCAGTACACCCCTAGTAACCCCCCTTTCTACAGAGTGGACTTCATTTATTATTACCCTCTGTGTCCTGTTGTCCAGCCAATTTTTTACCCAGGCTACCACCCTGGGACCCACTCCCAGGCTGGCTAACTTATTTATTAACCTTTTGCATGGGACTGTGTCAAATATCTTGCTAAAGTCTAGGTAGGCCATGTCCACAGCCCATCCCTGGTCTACTACTTTGGTCACCCAGTCAAAGAAATCTATTAGATTTGTCTGACATGACCTTCCCACTATGAATCCATGCTGCCTTGGGTCCTGTGCCCCACTGGCCTCTAGGTACTCAACAATTCTTTCTTTCAGAAGTAATTCCATAATTTTCCCTACTACTGAGGTCAAACTAACAGGTCTGTAGTTTCCTGTTTCTGCTTTGCTCCCACTCTTGGGAAGGGAAATCACATCTGTCCTCCTCCAGTCCTCAGGTACCACACCATCCTCCCATGATTTGTTGAAAAAGGGTAGTCAGTGGTGTCACTAGTTCTCCCCCTAGTTCTTTTAGAACTCTGGGGTGCACTGGATTCCTAGGCCTGTGCTCTAATTTCAGTTCTCCCAAAACCTGGAAAGGATGCCAATATACGTGGTGGCTTCAGGCCAATATCATTATTAAATATTGATGTTACAATTTTCGCAGAAATGATTGTAAATAATCTGCAGTCAATTATAATGGGCCTGATACACCCAGATCAAGCTGGCTTTATGCCAGGTAGGCATTTGCATGACAATATGCACAGGTTGTGAACCACGATAGCTGGCATACATAGAAGTTCGGCGGGTAGGCAAGGGGTTGTGGTGGCGTTGGATGCCAAAAAAGGCGTTTGACTGCCTCGAATGGAAATTTTTAGAGGCAGTCTTGCACAAGTTCAACTTTGGGGGAAAAATTAAAGGCATGAATTTCAACCCTGTATTCTAATCCAACAGCTCAGGTGCAGCTTAATGGGGTATTATCATCTAGTTTTTCAACCACAAGAGGCATGAGGCAGGGGTGCTCCTTCTCACCCCTTTTGTTCGCACTGAGTATCAAACCATTGACTGAGGCATTCTGGGTTAGCCCAGACATCAGTGAGATCAAAATAGCATCAGTAGAGAACCGTATTTCTGTCTATGCAGATGACACACTGATATATTTACAAAACACAGGGGAAACTTTACCCAAAACATTATCCCTTTTAGGGGAGTATGGGCATATATCTGGTTTCAAGATTAATAATACTAAATCAGAAATACTATCAATTAGAGCACCTATCCCTCCAGAAATTAAGAAGCTATCTAATTTAATGTGGTCTATTCAGTGCTTTAGATATTTAGGAGTTTTCATCCCAGCAGATCTTAATAAACTGTACTAAACTAATGACTTAAAATTACTTGAAAATATAAGGCAAGGCTGTGGGAGGTGGTTGACTCTGCCTCTGTCTGTTAAGGGTAGAGCAGAATCAGTGTGTATGAACATCCTTCCACGTCAGCTGTTCATATTTGACGCAGTTCCAATTTGTCCCCCAAGGGTATTCTGGATTACTTTACAGAAACTAATATTGAAATTTATTTGGGGACTGAAGAAACCCAGACTGAAGTGGGAAATTCTATGCCTAGAGAAATCAAAGGGGGGATTGGGACTATCAGACATGAGGGCATATTATAGGGCAGCCCAATACAATACCTAGTGGCACATGGACACAGAGAAAGCCAACTGAGTTAGCTACAAACAGAGAGGGATCTCTTGGGGTAGCATACTATGACAAATTTACTTTTCACCAAATGGGAATTAGCATAAGTAAGAGCTCTGCCTATTCCATTGCTCAAAACACTATTGTATACATGGCAGGAAGTTATTCATAAGCATACCTTGGAAACTTAGGTATTGTAACATATGGCCATAGGACCGTGCAGGGATTTTATCCCAGGGCAGTCTAATTCCACCTATAAGAAATGGGAAAAGGGGGGATTAAATAAAAGTATACAACTATTGCTGGGAGTACCTTAAAGAGTTATAATCAACTACAGAGAGTGTTTGGTCTGCCATATAAAGACTTCTATTGCTACTTACAGCTCAGACATTGCCTTACTTCTGGAGTCAGGAAAGGAAACTTTGAGACACCTGCCAGCCACCCATTGACAGATTGTTTAGCGGATATGATTGAGAGAAGGGGTTAGATGAGGCATTTGGTTTCCCAGATCTATGGCAAGTGTAGGGAAGACACTCTGGGCAGGATATTCAGACTGTGCCAGGCTGTGGCGCAAGCCTGGGCGCAGCGCAACTGGGATGCACATGGGCATTGACAGGGTGATATTCAACGAGGCTGCGCCATGGTACAGCATCATTGAATATCGCTCCTTGGCCACCCGCAGTGGCACTGCACCAGCACAAGTGGCCAGAGTGGAGCAGGGGTATGCGCTAGCGCAAGTACCATTGTGCTGGGTGCAACAACCACGATATTCAAAAGTGCACATGTAAATGATGCCATAATGTATGCAAGACTCAGATGGGGCCATTTACATGTCATTATGGCCCCATTTGCATGCAGGATCGCCGATCCCCGGTGACTTGCACCTGGTGCCCTGCCAGGCTACAGCCATTGGGGACTGATGCCCCCTGCATAAGCGGCAAAGTGCCCCACTGCCCGATCGCGGGCATACGGAATATAAATGAACGTCCTATATCCCTGGTGATCCAGTGGACTGCTCGCAGCACAATCGCGGGCATATGTAATAGATAATAGTACAATATCCCTGGTGGTCCAGTGGACCGCTCACAATCTGATCGCTGGATACCAGGTTAAATATGGTAATCCAATCATCCCTTGGTGGTCCAGTGGTACCTCCTCCCCACCCGCCCACTAAGCCCCACCTCACCCTGCTCCCCGCAGCGGCAGGTGGTAAGCTTCCCACCGCCAGCTGCTTCGCCGCCGACTGACTCTGTAGCTAGTAGAGTTGCATGCCCATTGGCCCATGTGACCAATAGGCATACAGCCCTCACCAGACAGAGTCAGTCAGCGGGCGGCGGGCAGCTGGCGGTGGAAGCTGCCACCCGCTGCTGCCGGGAGGGAGCGGGTGGTGGGGCCTAGTGGCGGGTGGGGAGGAGGTACTGCTGACCACCAGGATGGATTGGATTGCCATATTTTATTACTGATGCCCGCGATCTGGCTGTGAGTGGTCCACTGGACCACCAGGGATATTGGACTATTATTTATTACAAATACCCGCGATCGGGCTGCGAGCAGTCCACTGGACCACCAGGGATTTAGGATGTTCCCCTATTACTACATATGCCTGCAATCGGGCATGGGGGGTTGCTACCACGTAGGTGCTGCCAGAGCTCGGGTCACCACCCACAGCTGGCAGCTGCCATGTTGCACCCTGCAATACGGCAGCTCACCGGTGGGTGGCCAGCTGTTGCTGCTTTTTTTTGGCTCACCTGTGTGCAGCGCAAGTAGGGATTGTGCATGCATTGGCTTAGCATGTCCAGGGCTGAATATCGGGATGTGCGGAGTATGCATGGGCACAGCCCCCATTTGGCGCCAAGATGCATTATCAGATGCGCTCCGCATCAGGATTTAAAGCAGGCATACATTCCCCTTTGAATATCGTACAGGTGAGACAGGGTTGCACATGGTGCAACTGTGTTGCGCCATGTGCAACCCTTCTGACTCTCCCACCCTCTAAGTATAGAATGATAGTGCAGCAAAAGTAGGAACAGGAGAGTGGTCTGTCTTTAACACCCAACAAATGGGACCTGATATGGGAGCAGGCAAATAAAACCACAGCTTCTCCTATGTGGAGAGAATTTAGGTGGCACGTCCTTACTCGATTTTTCAGAACCCCGGTCATAACCAAACAGTTTGGCAAATACTCCACTAATACTTGCTGGAGAGGCTGTAATCAGGTGGGTACCCATGGGCATATCTTTCGGTATTGCCCAAAGATTCAGAAGTTCTGGAAAGAGGTGAGCAGCATTATGAGTAACATATTGCAAACTACAATTCCAGAACAATGCCAAGTTCTCCTGTTGGGAGAGTTGCCTCCTGGTATAAATAAAGCCAGTAAGAGATACCTCTTCAATATATTGATAGCAGCAGCCCAAAAGTCCAGCACTAAATTATGGCTTACAGACAAATCACTGGAGGTAACCCAATGGATGGCCTGTTGTCAGCAGATTAGAGATGGAGAAGCTGACAGCATGCATCCATATACAAACAGATAAAGTCAAACCTAGATGGCTCCCATTCTTTGAATTCCAAAGCAGCCAGGAGGGAATTACCCTTTTGGATATTTTGGCCAGGGAAACTTTAAGCTAAAGAAGTAATTAGGACAATAGTTAAACTGTGTGCGGGGGGAGGGGGTTAAATGGTGGGATATATAAAGGATCAAAATCAACTGAGCTCCAAGACAAGATTGCTGGTTCTTATCTGCCTACAAATAGGAATATGAAACATAGTTCTTTTTCAACTATTTTATGTCAGCCTACTATAGCCTCTGTATTTTATGCTCCGGGGGGTGGGGTGGGGGGAAGGGAGGGAGGTCAGAGGATTTATTTTTAGTTTGTTGATAACATGTAATTTATTTTATGTTATTGATCTGTCAGTTGTATTACTATAATTCTGTGATCTGTGAAAATCAATAAAAATTACAATTTCAAAAAAGAATTCTGGGGTGAATACCATCAGGTCCCATTGATTTGTCCACCTTCAGTTTTAGGAGTTCTTTCAGAACCCTTTCTTCTGTGAATGGACTGGTATCGACCCCCTATCCAGAGTGCTTCTATTGCTTGGATTGGTTACTCCCTCTTTTTTTGTGAATACTGAGCAGAAAGTATTCATTCAGTATCCCTGCTTTTTCACTGTCACCCTCTGCCCACCCACCCTGCCATTTTATAAGCCTCCCTATCCCTCCCTTGGTCTTTCTTTGCTCCCTAATGTACCTATAAAAGGTTTTATCCCCCTTCTTAACCAAGTTAGCTATCTCTTCTTGATTTGGGCCTTTGCTATTCTGACTGCCTTCCCCGCTTCCTTCTGCTTTAACTGGTACAGTTCTCTGGCCTGCTTCTTCTATGTTTCCTTATACTTCCTGAATGCAATCTTTTTCTCCCTAACCTTCCCCGCCACCTCTTTTGAGAATCATAGTGTTCTTTACCTTCATTTTGATTTTGTTTATTTGTTTCACACAAAGGCTTGTTTCCTCTGTGATGGCAGTTTTGATGTTTCCCCCATTGTTCCTCCATCCCTCCTTCTTGCCCGTTTGCTAGTACTTTCCTGAGGTACTCTCCCATTTTGCCAAAGTTAGCCCTCCTAAAGTCCAGTACCCTCACTTTTGTATGGTTTGACTGTGTTTATCATGAACCACACTGTTTGGTGGTCACTTGTTCCCTGAAGGCTACCCATTTCTAAATCTGAGATCATCTCTCTGTCCCCATTTGAGAACACCAAGCCTAAGATTGCTTCCTCCCAAATAAGTTCCAACACTAGCTGTCTGAAGCATGCCTTCTGTAGGGCATCAAAAATGAACCTGCTTTTGGATGTGGCTGCAGCAAAGGTGCTCCAGTTAACATCTGGCATATTCAGGTGCCCCATCAACAATATCTCCCCTTTTGCTGCCATTCTAAGGTTGCCTTCTATCATTTCCTTGTCCATTTCCTGCCCTTGAGATGGGGGTCTGTATACAACCTCCGTGTGGATTCTGGTGCCATTTCCTGTCTCCAGGATGACCCACAGTGCCTCCTCTCCTCCCTGTTTACCCTTTAGTTTCATTGCTTTGATCCCTCCCCTTATGTAGATAGCTACTCCTCCTCCTCCTCATCTACCCTCCCTATCCCTCCTGTAGATTATGTACCCTGGAATGTTAACATCCCAGTCATGGTTCTCTGTGTACCATATTTCTGTGACTGCCACAATATCCAGGTGCCCCTCTTCCATCAAGGCCACTCATTCAGGGAGCTTGTTAACCAGACTACGGGCGCTGGTACTCATTGCCCTCCATTTTTTGATGGCCTTACCCCATTTAGCCCCATTCCTGTCCTTACTGCCATTGCCTTCTTTCCTTTTAACCCTGCTCTTCTCCCTATCATTTCTCTATTTTGATGTTTAACTCAATAGCTACCCTGTTTTGCAGGGGGGGCTGGGATTTTCCTGCTCCTTTCCAGTGCCTCCCACCTTGGCTAGTTTAAATGCATACCAATGAAGCATTTAAACCTATCACCTAGGATCCTGATTCCCCTTCTGAACAGATGCAGACCATCATGTCAGTATAGGCCTGTATCCCACCAGATGGACCCCCAGTCCCCAATGAAGCCAAAACCCTGAGCTCTTGATTGAATCCCATGGTGCAGAGCACCCTAGCCTCACCCATGCCATAAACAGGCTGCACCTCAGAAAGGGTTACCATGCATGCTATTTGTCTAAGGCCCCTCCCCAACTCCACAAACTCACCTTGCACTGCTCTGATCCCATTCCCAGCCAGATCATTTGTCACTAGGTGAACAATGATGTCCAGCTCTCCCCCATGCAGCTTCTCCCACGATCCTTGAGGATTCAGTCCCTGTCTCTCCAAGCCAATTACCTCCCTCTCCCCTCCCTTCCCCAGTTCTACCCCCCTAACAATTGAGTACCCCACCAGGAGTTGTTTCCTTCCCCTGTGGGGTCCTGTTCCACCATCCTGTGGGTCTTCTTTGTGGAGGGACCCAGCATCCTCTTTGGTCTCCACTGTGGGTGCCTCCATAGAGAAACCATGCTCTGCCAGAATGGTGTATGAATTGTGGAGCGGTACAACTGGAAGGGATGCACCTTTGTTCCACCACCCTCACCCTCCCTGAGCCTACCGTGGTCCAACCACTCCACTTTCTTGGCAACCTCTGAGGCAGCAGCAGTGGCCCTGGTGGTCCTTGGCTGGGAGAGGAGGTCCCCCGAATCCTGGCCAACTCAGCCTGGAGATGAGC
Organism: Neoceratodus forsteri; assembly: GCA_016271365.2. NCBI lineage: Eukaryota > Metazoa > Chordata > Ceratodontiformes > Ceratodontidae > Neoceratodus > Neoceratodus forsteri. The sequence goes on along the minus strand of CM028135.1, from coordinate 291,183,957 downwards.
ACCCTCCTCCCTCAGCCCAGAGAGGTGCTTGCAGATGGGACAGCACTGCATCCTCCAGAATGTCTCCCGGAAGACTGCCACTACACAGCCACTGCACTACATCACTCCCATCATGTCCTACTTGTGGCCTTTCGACTCTTGTTTTGTATGCTTACTCTTTCCTCTCTCTGTTAACTTTTTTGGTTTTTTCTCCCTACTTTCCTACTTTCTCTGTGCCCTTACAGTTCCTGACCTTCCTGTTCTGGGAAAAGAAATTCCTGTATTCCTTAGTAGTCTCCTTCCTAGTTGCTCAAAGACAGACCTCCAGCAGCTAGTGGGTGAGGCAGAGCTATTCTTTTCTTTCTAGGATGCTGAGTCTTTTGTGCCACTGTGATCACTCCCTTCCTGCTCCCAAACAGGAAGTTCCTGTCATCAGTCAAATCCAGTGCCTATAAAAGTGGAACTGGTTAAGGGTGGGGTGGGGGGGGAGGGCAGTGAGATGTCTTGGCCTACCAGCACAGGCAGCTATAAGGTGGCATTCCACTGGGTGTCCATCAAAAGGCACACTCAGTGTAGACATACAAGAGCCCTGCCTGGGCAGGTAGTGGCAGGCACTGAGGAACTGGGAACCTAAATCACACAGACTCATCATAGACCCACACCTGCAGTGTGTATAGGTCTATGATGAGTCAGTATACCAGGGCACTGTGGAACTGAGAAGCTAAGCCACACTGGCATATCATGAAGCCATACCTTCAGCAGGTGTAGGTTCTTCTTGATGAGTCAGTATAGCAGGACATTGAAGAGCTGGGAACCTAAGTCACACTGACGTATCAAGGAGCAACACCTAAGGGAGCTTTGGATTCATAGAGCTGGTTTAGCAGGGCATAGAGGAACTGGGAACCTATGGCACACTCACACATCATGGACTCAAACTGGAGGCAGGTGTGTGACCATAATGAGCCCGTCTAGTATAGGGCGCTGAGGAACTGAGAACCAAAGTCACACTGACACATCATGTGCTCAGACTTTGGAAGGTGTGGGTCCATAATGAGCCAGTGTAGCAGGATACTGAGGAACTCAGAACTTAAGCCACACTGATGCATGATAGACCCACATCTGCAGCAGGTATAGGTCTGCAATGAGTTAGTGTAGCAGGGTACTGAGGAACTGGGAACCAAAGCCACACTGACTCATCATGGAGCCCTGCCTGCAGTAGATATAGGTCCACAATAAGACAATTTTGCAGGGCACTGAGGAACTGGGAACATAGGCACATGAAGTGGTGGTGAGACACTGAGAGCCAGGAAACTGCAGGGACCCATTGCAGCCACCCTCCCAGCAAGGTAGGCAGTGGGCTGGAACACTTGGCTTCAACACCACACAGCAATTGCAGGCTTTTTAATGCACAATTAATGTGCATTCTTAATGCCCTTATCTTTTAACAGAGTTTCTGCTAGATTCCTTTTTCAGCATAACAGTAAAATACATTAAGTCAAGCCTTGTCCCTATGTCCATGTTTCAAAGTGAGACTGGATCAGTCAGTATACAGTATGCACTAACAGCAAGTACCTGACTCTTTTGAATACCAGAGGAATTTGGAGATGGCAGCTGTGTGTGTCCTTTCCCCCTCGTAGAGTTTTGAGAGAAGCTGAAGAGCAGCAGACAATGGCTGGAGCTGTAATAGCACTGTAAGTGCTGATATGCCTGTATGCTTTTATTAAAGGTGGAGCATTTATTCTTTTTATTTCACAGTCAACTCATGTACAATGGTATGGTTAGTGAAGAGTCGCAAATGAAGGAGGTTCAAATTACTAAGTCTGGGAGAAGATGAGACTACTTGGAGAGTCTGCATAAAGGTCCATGAATGGAGACATGGCCTGGATATTTTAATCTATCTTCATATGATCTCACCATGAAGGAGATCAAAGTCATAGATATTGCTCATGGATTTCACTGTTTACTGGCTTGATATGGCTTCTAGCTTAGAGACATGTGCTTAGCAGCCAAATGTATTGTCTTCTCCAAAAGACTGCATCTAAATGTACTTTGTTTTAGGTGCTTAGCCTCATGTGTTGTCAAAAATTTATATTACTTTTATGGAAGTTATAAATGAATTACAGGCTTTGGGCTCTATGCCTTGAAAACTTTCTCGCTTTGCAAATAACTATATAATGTTTAACAGGACCCAAAAGAACTCTTCCCTTTTTACTATGGTCTTGATATTAAGTGCTCAGCAAGATTTCAGGATCTTTGAACTCATTCTATAATATAACTTGCCATGAGCTCACTCTTGTGACAGTTTTGAACTTAATTTTCCTCCTCCGGAACATATTAAAAATTAACATGGTCTTGGCATCCTGTGACTTTCAGCAGACATATTTTAGCTATGCTCTTGTAAGATATTTTTTTTCTTTCATATATTTTTATACAATATTGGTCATATGCTTAGACTTATTTAAACTTCTAACTCTGGTGTGCTGTTTTTTTAAATGTTTGTTTGATAATATGAATACTTAGAATAAATGTGTTGTATGCACTATTAAACTGGTTTATTGGAGTAATTCCTGAGAGTATTAGGAGATACCATTGATAATTAATTTAAATAGGACTCTCTCAGGAAAGCTTTATAGCTTAAAGCACTCAACCCGATTAGTGCCTACCAATGACTGTTAAACTGCCATTTTTTTAAGGTAAATATTCAAGATCTAAGCAACTATATTATTAACCACTAGGTAGCAGATTGTGATTTAGTCCCCAGATTGTTTCTGCTGTTCTTGTTGTGGAGCAGTCTGTCAGGTATTGGGTTATGCTGCAATCTTCCACAGTAATAGGTGGAGCTCTTTTCTGTCGAACAGCTCAAGGTCAGCCACAAACTACCTAGTAGGGAAATTCAGGGGCAGACAATGCCTAACTGGTCATAACATGCATACTGGGACTGGACCAGTTGTTGCCCTTTGCCTTGCCAGCACTCGGGCTTCTCAAGGTCCTCATTCAAGGACCATTAATGGCCTAAACTGGAATGTCAACCCAGGCTTTTTTTAGTAAGGATAGACTAGTATACATGCTTAAATTGGCATAGTACTAACCAGAGGTAAAGGAGTTACATAGAAAGTTTACCCTAGCCAGTTAACAACGGGTCTTTAAAACTGGTGAAGTCCCACCAATGGATAAATCAACCAGCTGACAAAGTATGACCTTGAAAAGTAACTCAACTTTTTTTAGGTAGCAGAAGAATGTTTGACTGAGTCTTCCTCCTCTGAATATTGGACATTTTGTTGTAATTCTATTTACTTTGAGAGATTGCCCTTGCCTGTTAGCCTGAAACTTAAATGTGGGCTTATTCTGCCCTGCTACAGGATGTGTCTATAGTGGGAATATAATGAACAGATTATGGATTGCACTTTGGAAACTAAAATAGAATTATGACATAAAGAGTAAAAGTTAATAGGGTCTATTTTGTAACAGGTTGCACTGATTCATGCAATGTATGCATAGGCTCATTAAGCACATGTATTAATTATTTACTATATATCCTGTGCTATAGTGTCTGATGCTATGTACTGTTCATGCTACAATGTTTGCTGTGTTCTGTATATTTTTGTATTTCTAATGTCCATTTGTAATGACCTAATGGTCAAACAATAAACCATAATGATGATGATGATGATAATGATGATAAAAAAAAGGTGTGCAGTGAGAGGATGCAGATGGCTTTAAGGTTGGTATTGAGTATCATGGGGAGTTCTGGGCTTTTAAAATGTTTGCTGAGGTGGGGATATAATAGAGCTATGGTGTAATGTAGTTCCCTACAATATGCTACTGGATTTTGATAACAATGGATAATGTTTTAGCAGTTTTATCCATGCCAGTCACAATGTAGAAAATACATTTTTCTGAAGTGCTCAATAGATTATTCAAGCAGCACTAATTCTGATAAGGATCTGCAAAGGTTTGTATAGGCCTTACAACTTTCTGTGGCTTATCAGGATCTTTCATAATCTGAAAACATTTTGAGGTTTTAATAGGGTATGCTTCAATTTTATGTTGTCTTGCGTAAGCGCAAGCAACATATTGTGGTAGCTTGGAATAGCAGGTTTTGGAGGTGCGGTCGTGTTGTGGACAATGGCGCCACTGTTTTTTTGGGCTGGGGTCTGTGGCATGAATTAAATCACACACTGTCTATGACAGCAGTTGAAAACATGCCACCAACTTGAAACTATTTCGCCGCTGCAATGAGGGAGCTCCCCCTCATTGCAGGGTGTAACATTTCAATAAACATGGTGGTGGCTGTCACCATCCACCTCTCACAGTCCCCAAGAAGCTGACATCAGGGGTACCCTATCCCTCTGTCGGCATGCCCCCTCCCCAGTTCATTTGTCGATGGGGGAGCCCAATCCCTGTCTGCACAATGTCCCCCATGTAATAGTTTTGTGCCGAGGGGGTGCCCAATCCCCAATGGCATCATGCGCCTCCCCAAACACAGACCCATTTTCTGTGCTGATGTGGGGTCCAATCCCCATTGCCTTCAGTCCCCTTCCCAAAAAATACAGGTGGCACACTGGGAGCCCACCCCAGTGTGCAAAAAGAACCCTGTAAACCTATAAAGGAAAAACCTTCCGACGCTGTTTTTTTTTTAGACCTGTAAAAGACAAAATGGTCCCACATTGTCTCCGGTTCCCCCTCCCACAACCTGCAGCCACCCTCTGCGCACCTGACCTCCCCAATCCCCCCATCCCATACTTACCTCCAAAGCCCAGCACGAGCTGAAGAAATGCCGATAAGCTGTATAATGGCATAAATGGGGGGAGTCAACTTATGTGGATATCTCTGCCATTTTTGTGACTTTTGGCTCAAAATTTTCAACATGGGGTTCTTGGAACCCCACCTCATGAACTCAGTCACTGCCATTTCATTATTCAGTCCCATAAGATGATTTTGCAAGCATTGTGCAAAATCACCTTTTGGGAGCGAATAATGAAACAACAGTGTCACTGTTCATGAGGTGGGCTCCCAAAAAGCCTATGCTGCAAAGTTGGTGAAAAAATTCTGAAAAATGACTGTTACAAGCGTGCGTTGCACAGTTTCTACACACTATCATAACTTCGACAATTTTTAATATTTTCACTCCAGATTTTCAGCATTGCCATTTTTTCACACTTCCTTATGAACAGTATAGCTGTCATTTTTCACATCCTGCCTGACATGTGTTTTTGCACATGTGGTGCAAAATGGTGCGGTTGCTGTGGGATATCAATGTTCGGGACAGATTAACAAACTCACAGTGACACTTTTCATGAGCAGAGGTGCAAAAATGCCTATGTTGTAAATTTGGTGAGATAATTTCACAAAGTGACTGTGTTATAAGTGTGTGTTGCACAGTTTCCATGCACGCTTGTAACTTCAAGAATTTTTATTATTTTTACTCCAGATTTTCAACATTGCCATGTTTTCATACCTCCTTATGAACAGTACAGCTGTCATTTTTCACATCCTGCCCAAAATGTGTTTTTATACCTGTGGTACACAATGGTGCAGTCGCTGTGTGAAATCAATGTTCCGGACAGATTAAGAAAATCACAGTGCCACTGTTCATGAGTAGAGGTCCCAAATGCTTTCATGAGGTGGTGTTGAAAATTTGGAGTGCAAATACCAACAAACACCCGGGGGATGTTAGGGTTTCTAACCATAACGTCCCACCCTGTACAGACTGACCGGCATCGGGGTGTGCCTTTGGATTGTCAGCTGTAATGCTCATGCCATTCCACCCCCATCCTACCCCCACCCTGCAGCCACTGACAGGCATCATGGTGTGCCTTGGACTCTTCGGCCCAAAAGTTCACCCCATTCTACTATGCTGCACCCATCTCAATGTACTTCCTTATGGAATGGGTGAGCGTAAGGCCGATGAACCCAAGGCACAAGGCGACACTTTTCAGAGTCTGCAGGGCAGGGTAAGGTGAAATGGCATGAGCATTATGGCCGATGACTCAAAGGCACACCTCAATGCCTGGTAGTCTCTGCAGGGTGGGGTGGAGTTGACATCGGTTCCATACCTCACTGCCATTCCTATTATACATCTCTCTAACTCCTGCATCAATGCCAACACCAGAAAGACAACATTCAGCATTGACAAATGCTTGTTATGAGTTCTGAGTTGGCATGAATGAAAAAATACATCTTCTTAGGATTATTGTAAACATACTTTTTGTATCAAACCACTGTTTAGTAGTCAGAAACCTGTAGGAAAAACTCAGGCCATACTAGATGGCATTAGTAAATATTTTGTGACTAGGAAAGCATAACAGTGCAAAACTACTGCAGAGGGTGGGTTGTCAGTGGTATATGTGACATGCTGATATTGGAACCACCTTAATTTGGCAGTGTTACGGCTGTTTATAGTAAGAGCTGTGAAGTAAAGCTCAGAAGTTATAACTGCTAAAACTGTATGAGATGACATACCACACAAGTCATCTCATTCAACACCTAAAACGTTACTGTACATTCTCACAAACAGTAGCTAGTTATTTATAATGTTATAAGTTATAGTTGAAATAAAGTAGTGCCAATTGTTGTCAGCAGTCTAACATTATCAGATATAGACACTACAAATTAACAGGATGAAAAGCTGCTTGAAACACCCCCCCCCCCCAAGTGGAATTGCTTAACTTCTGTTTCCAGCAGAATTCCATAGAATATCATGAGGGCAAGAGGGTAGCCTGGGTGGGGTGGAAGAACAGCAGATGAAGCAAACAGGAAGCATAGTAAAGGTAATAAACCTCGGTGTCAAACAAGTGAGCAATGGCTCTTGAAAGAGGTGGCTGACAAGGTAAAGGCTAAAAGGGTAGCATTCAGAAGAAATAAGGAGACACAGAGGGTGGAGAAGGATAGGGAGGCATATCAGGGGAAACAGAAGGAAACAGGGAAAGTGATAAGGAGTACAAAGGTGAAAACTGAAGAGAAAATAGCCCAGGAGGTAATGAAAGGGGTCAAGACATTTTTATGTTGGCTTGCGCGTATGCACATCTTGTGGTGGTGGCACAAATGCAGAAGCGTGTCAGTGTTGACCAATGCAGGGGACACTTTAGTGGGTGCATCTCTCAGCCCCCAATCAATGAGCATGCTGCCAATGACAGCAGTTTCAAAGAGAGCCGTGGAGAAGAAACAAATGTGCCACTGCAATCAGAGACAAGCTTGTCATTGCAGCGGCAGAAGGCACGCCTCCGTTACGTGAAACATTTCAGTAAAAATGGTGTCTCCTGCTGTCCACCACACAATCCGCAGAAAGCTGACATCAGGGTGCTCAATCCACGTGTTGGCATGTTTTCAGCTCTTGCTGCCCACCACACCGCAATCTCCCACTGCTGCTGCCCTTCCTGCTCCCTCCATTCCCCATCCCCTGACAGAAAAAAAAAACTCCCACTGCTGCTACCCTCCCCCATTGCCCATCCCCAACAGAAAAAAAAAACACCTGCAACCTCCCACTGCTGCCGCCCTTCCCGCTCCCTCCATTCCCCGTCCCCCAACAGATAATAAAACCCTCCCACAACCTCCCACTGCTGCTGCAGCCCTCTCCATTCTCTCTGCCCCCCAGAATTGCAGCACACTGGGACCCCTCCTCAGTGTACCTATTTTGTTTTTGTTTCTTAACCTGTAAATGAAGAAAACCTTTCCTTGCGTTTTTTTATTTTTTCCCCTGCAAACAAGAAAACAGTGCAGTGATGTCTCCCCATCCCTCGCCTCCATCCTCACCCTCCCTCTGTGCACCCACCTCCCTGCACCCCCTTCATCCATACTTAGCCTCTGGAACTCTGGACCCATGATCTTCTCTGAACTGGGACATGTCTGCACTCTTCAAAGCCAAACTGCGATGTGAAGAAATGACATTAAGCTTTATAATGGGAAGCAATGGGGGGTTTCAATTTAGGTTGATATCTCAGCCATTTTTGGAATTTTGGCCTCAGATATTCAACATAGGGTTCTTGGGACCCCACCTTGTAAACATGTCACTGTCATTTTGTTTCTCAGTCCTGAAAGGTGATTTTACAGTCGCTGCGTGGAATCACCTTTCAGGACCAATTAATGAAATGGCACTGCTACTGTTCATGAGGTGAGGTTCCAAAAGTTCAATGCTGCAAATTTGGAGAAAAAATTCCAAAAACGACTGCATTATGAACATGCATTGCGCAGTTTCTATTCACACTCGTAACTTCACCAATTTTTAATGTTTTCACTCCAGATTTTCAACATTGCCATTTTTTCACACCTCCTTATGGACAGTACAGCTGTCATTTTTTTGCATCCTGCCTGAAATGTGTTTCTGTACTTGTGGCTCCAAATGGTGCAGCTGCTGTGTAAAATCACCTTTCAGGATTGAGTAACAAAATCATAGTGCCACCATTCATGAGGTGGGGTCCCAAAAAGCCCATGTTGAAAATTTAGAGTGAAAATACCAAAAAATGCCCAGGGCAATAAGGTTTCCAACCATACACCCTCCCTGTAGAGACTGACAGGTGTCAGGGGAATAACTTGGGTTCACTGGCTGTAATGTTTACGACATTCTACCCTAGCTGTCACCCTAAGATTCATCCCCATTCTCCTGTACTGCATCCATCTCAGCTTATTTCCTTATGGAATGGGGTGAATATAAGGGCCAAAGACCCCAAAGTATGCCACAACACCTGTCGGTGTCTTCAGGGTGGGGTGAGGTGGAATGGTGTAAGCATTATGGCTACACTCCACACTCCCAATGCCTTTCAGTCTCTGCAGGGGGGTGGCATTAGTTCAATACTTCACTGCCATTCCCATTATGCATCTCTCTAACTCCTGCACTACCAATGCCAGCAAGCCAACATTCGGCATTGACAAATGCTTGTTACATATGTAAGTGACCAGGTGCTACTCTCTACCAGACACTTGCTACACTTGGGCATCTGGACACTAAAAATTCTTTTAAGGAAGCTCCTGGGCTACTTGCTATCCCTTGTCGCATTTCCCAGAGTACTTACTCCCTTAGGAAGTCTGACTTCATGTATCTAGATGTCCCCAGGACTCATACTTCCTTTGGCAAAACTGCTATCTCCTATACCTTACCAACCAATTAGAACAATCTAGTCTACTCGTAAGCTTACAAGTCCCATATCTGTTAACACCTTTAAAACTTTAGCCATGAGAATAGTGAAAGAAATTTGCAACTGTCATAGGCTGTAAACTGGGTACCTGCTAATGGTTCCCTAGTCATTGCTCAGACACAAGTTCCCACACCCCAGGCCTACCACAACACATACCCTCTCCTATCCTCCCATTCCCCAAAATACCTACCCCACTTCTCACATTCCTTTCTCCCTCACTCTGCTGCTTGCTCCTCCTCTCCTCCCACCCTCACATCTAGTCTCCCCCTTCCCTCCTACCTCATCCTTCCCTCCATCATTGCACTACTAGTACATCAGTTCTTAATGAGCACTCTCTTGGCCATCCACATATGTTGCTGTTACCCACCCTAATGCCTTGCCCTGTACTTATTGCCTTAGCTCAGTCATTTATATTTATACGCCTCAATTTCATTTGTATTCCTGCTGTGCATTTGGCACAACTGTAGCCATTATTATTTACTGTATATGTCTGTATAAACTCCATCTTGCTACTCTTGTATTTGTTCTTTTTTGCATATTTTGCACATTGTAACCATTCTTATTACTTGTATCAAGTATGTATATACACTAAGCTGCTACCGTGTCTATGTATGTATGTACACTATGTTGCCATTTTGTCTGTGCTCCTGATATCTGTTACAGGACCTCCTTGTGAATGAGCTTGCTCAAGAGAGTCATTCCTGCAATAATCTTGAATTTGAAGTGAAAGGAGAAAGAACAGGGGTGGGATTGTAAGTTTAAAAGGGGAAGGGGGGACTGTGCAGATGGGGACCAGGAAAAGGCAGACATTCTGAACAAATTCTTTTGTTCAGTGTTCACAGAGGAAGGAGATGGGGAAGGACCACAAAAAAGTAACAGAAGCTTTGGAAGGAGGGAGGTGAATATTAGTCCTTCTTTGTAGGCAAGAGTTCTGAAAGGACTCACTAATCTGAAGGTGGACAAAGCAATGGAGTTAGATGGGGTGCATCCAAGGGTATGGAGGAAGCTCAGAAAAATACTGGATGCACCTCTGACAGTTCTATTTAATAGCTCACTGGAAACAGGAGTGGTTCCAGAGGACTGGAGAAGTACAGATATAGTCCTACTACACAAAAGTGGTAGCAGGCAGGAGGTTGGTAATTATAGGCCAGTCAGCCTGATCTCGGTGGTGAGAAAGTTAATGGAATCACTGTTGAAGGAAAAGACTGTGGAATATGTTGAATCCAGTAGGTTACGAGACCTGAGACTGCATGGTTTCACAGGGAGGTCATGTCAAATGAATCTGATAGATATCTTTGACTGGCTGACAAAGGATTTAAATCAGAGTGGAGCAGTGGACATAGCCTGCCTAGATTTCAATAAGGTGTTCCACACTCTTCCACATAGGAGACAAGTAAGCAAGCTGGGTAGCTTAGGAGTGGGTCCAAAGGTGGTAAACTGGATAAGAAATTGGTTAGAGGATAGGCAACAGAGGGTGGTGGTAAATGGAGTTTATTCTGAGGAAGGGAGGATGACCAGCGGGGTGCCAATGGGGTGCCGGGGTACTGGGACCAATCCCCTTTAATGCCTTTATAAGTGACATTGTAGAGGACCTGGAAGGGAAGTGGTGTGGAAAGGATGAGCAGATACCTAAGAAAACTAGAAGAGTGGTCACGGGTATTGTAGCTGGGTTTCAATGTGAAAAAGTGCAAAATAATTTACTTAGGGCACAAAAACCCAGTTGCAGAGTACAAGATGGGTGGAGTGGTACTGATGACCACCAAGGAGGAAAAATACCTAGGGGTAATCATAATGGATGACCTAAAGGTGGCAAAGCAGTATGACGAGGAAGTTGGGAGAGCTAGTAGGATCCTGGGGTGCATGTGGAGGGGTATCACCAACAGAAAGAGGCAGGTGGTGTTGCTTCTGCATAGATCACTGTTAAGACCCCACCAAGGGTGCTGTGTCCAGTTCTGGAGACCACATCTCCAGAAGGTCATAGACAAAGTGAGGGTGGTCTCCAAAGAAGGGCAATTAAAACTGTGCAGGGTCTGCATCAAAAGCCATACAAGGAGAGGCTAAATGATCTCAATATGTGCACCCTGGAACAAGGGAGGGAGGGGGACATGATAGAGACCTTTAAATACCTCATGGAGTAAATAAAGTACAGGAGGGAAATATTTTTAAGAAGAAAAGTTGCTCAGGAAGAATGGAACATTCTATGAAGCAGGAGAGGGTAGATTCAGGAGAGATGTGAGGAAGTACTTCTTCACAGAAAGAGTGGTAGATTCCTGGAACAGCCTTCCAGCAGAGGTGCTGGTGGCAAAAACAGTGGTGGGGTTCAAGAATGCATGGGATAAGAAAAAACAATTATAGTGGAAAGGAAGGGGGAGGGAGAAAGCTGTAAACTGGGTGTGGGCTGAGGTAATAGTGTAGGTAGGGAGAAATGGGCAGACTGAATGGGCCAAACAGTCCTTATCTGCTGTCAAATTCTGTGTTCCTATGTTTCTCTGTTAAATACAGAAGAGTGTGGATTACAACAGTGCAAGCTTTTATCTGAGGTATTATAAGGTTGAGATAGAAAAATAAACATGCCAGCGCTGGCCCAGTTGTGTAGAAGGCAGAGGCACTTAAAGTATCTTTCCCATGCTGGTGACGCAAATTCTGGAATGAGCTTGGGTCACCGGGGGACGGCCAGTGGGGGAGGGCTGGGAGAGGACTGAGCAGCCTCCTGGCAGCTCTCCTCTCCTGAATTAGGGAGGTGAGCCTTTCTGGCATTTGGCTTCCACCCAGTGGAGGTTTAGTGGTAGTGCCACGCAAGATGGGGGGGGCTGGTGTTAATCCAAGGGGGTTGGAATTGGGTCACCAGTTCCAGAGCACACATGCACCTCCACATGCATGTACTTCTGTGTCACCAAGGCACCAGGGAGCACAGGGGAGAAAAGTGGTGGAAAAATGGATGGGGGGGACCAGGTTTCAATGAAGTCCTGCCAAAAATGTTGAGATCCACCCTGCCAGAAACACCAGGAGGATGAGAAGGAGTGAGGTAGGTGGCTAGTCGTCAGCAGTCAGGGACAGGGCTGATAGCCTACCCAGTCCCAGCCAAGGCACGTAAACACTTCTGTAAAAAAAAAAAAAAAAAGCCATGCCGGGTACAGGGGTGTAAAAAGGCCTGATGTTAGAGGCCCAAAGCAAGGATAACTAGAAACAAAGATCTTTACTGCATGACAGCAAATCTGAGGAGCAAAACAAACAAGATGGCTGAGCTACAGGGTGAACGTCTTGAGGCAAACCACTATATAGGAGGGCTCAGGAGAGATGAGGTGGAAGGAAGGAATAAGCCTGAATGCAAGGATAGAGGAGCACAGTCCTTTCAGGGTGGAAAGGAAAGGTTAGAGGGGCTGAGAAGTTTCTTTCTATGTCATGGAAGAGATCGTTACAAGCAAAAAATGGAGTGAGTGGAGGGATGGGATACCTACAGAAAGCCTTTGACAGGAATTAAAATCCACAGGAGGCAAAACCCTGAAAACAGATTACTGCCTAGAGCTCCTACCCAATTAACAACATTTAAATGAAAAAAAAAACAGCAGGACATAGAATTCGGCTCTTATGGAGGATCTCAACCTTCCAGACATTGACTGGAAGATGAAAAGTGACCAAGAGAAAGCAGGGAGGAATTTCTCCTGAGTCATGAGAGCCACTTTCCTTTCTCAGCATGTCAGGCATGGGGAAATTCTTGATCTGCTTCTGAGTAAAGGGGGTGACATTGTCAGAGCAATAAAGTTTGGGGAGCTTGTGAGTAACAGTGACCATAACAGGACTGAATTCTGAGTGATAAGGAGAAGCTGCCGCTTGTTGTCTGGTTGGACTCTCATCTTTATTTTTCCTGCCACGTAGGTGCCAACCATAAAAAAACTAACCTTAAAGTTGATGCACTTTAGAGGAACAAAGGTTACATTCCATTCCCCACCTGTCGAGTGGTCATTGCTGAGATGATCCTTCTGTTTTTCTACTAAGCAGATGTTGAGTATACAGTTGTACTGCTGCAAAATTAACTCTTGATAAATTTGAGCCTTTTTCACTCCATCATTTTGCTCTTAACTAACCCACCCACACTCACTACTGCATCCCTTATCTCTCTATCTCTCTCTCTCTCTCTCACACACACACACACACACACACACCCACGCACATATAAACACACTTCCTTCTCTTGAGAGCAGATACAGAACCTCACCCACAGAGCTTGGTTTATCTCCAAATCCTAGTTTAGGACTCTCCCCTCTTAATCTCCATACTCTCCTTCCGCCCCTGCACTTTCACAACTCTAATAGGCATGTGGTAATTCTCCAAAAAGGGCCATATTTTTGGAGTTTAATGTACCCACTCTACACACACCCACATCACACATCATTTGAAAGCTTACTTTATGTTCATTTAGATGAGGTATAATGTTGAACTGTGAAGTGGAGCCATAAGCCTGTAGGCAATGTTAAACAATGGTACCCAAAATGAGAAAGTGACATTTTTTGCACAGTTCCAGAAACACTGCAGCATGACTACGACTCCAGTTTTTACTGTTTAAGTTCATTTCAAAACATTAATGTGGTATTTATTGGTCAAAGCTACCAAATGACAATGTATTAAAAGATTTTATTGGTTTTGCATTGACTAGTATATTTTTTCAGAAATGATGAAGCTGATTAGCATGTGGCAAAAATGGTGATTATCAACATTTTGCAGTATACTAAAATGAAATGTTTTCACATTGCAGATTCTAAATTGTCAAATTGTCTCAAAAGTGATTATAATAGTTTTCTATATTTCCAATTGAAATTTGCTGCCCAGATCAGTCTCACACTGAAGGTTGTGCACCACTAGTAGTAGACTGTGTACCCATAGTTTGTGCTACATAGTGGGTAGGTATAAATGTACGTGAATTCCTAATGTAATGCTTCTCCATTGGTAAGCTTTTGTACATACAATGTAGCATCTGGACTGCCTGGTAGAATATTTTAATTTGTAATTGCCTATGCATGCTATACTAGCCTTTGAAATATTCTAGAAACTTGCTTTTTAATTCAGTGACACTTACGCAAAGTTCAGTATTAGTGTTAGAGATGACAATAGACAGCTTCATATTGGGCTTCAAAGTGCTCACTAAACAAAAACAGCAGTTTTGATACTAACATATATATGTAATTTATATCTAATTTAGCACAAATCTGTATACTTGTTCAAAATGAAAAATGGGGTAGTTGTGGTGGTAATGCTAACAATATACTTTTTGAATTTTACCTCCACAGGGTGGTTACAGTATATGAAGACATGGAGGATACAAGCCCCTTAAAGGTTACATCAAAGAAAAAAATACTCTCCACAGACTGAAGAATGTGTTATTTGTCAAGAAAATCAACAGAATGCAAAACTGTCAAAAGCCACCATTGCTGGACAGAATTCTGTGATGCTGGCAACAGAAGCCAGGAGACATGAATTGTATTGGCAGCAAATGGATAAGTTTTCTAGTTTACATGATGTGACACCAATACACTGTCACAGGGGTTGTTTCTGAAATACACAAGAAAATCGAATTTGGCACATGTCAGAGTTGTATTCAACCCAGGAAAGAAAATAGACTCTCAATCCGATCAGACGGCATCATGTTAACCTGTTTCTGTAGCCACCAGAGCAAGCAAGTCTTCCAGAAATTGGTCCTGTTGCATTGTTTACTTGAGAAAAACTCACAAGAAAGACAAGACACTTTATAAAATTGAAACATTTGAGAGAGCAACCAGTCTAAGGAGGAGCACTTCAAAGAGGAGATAATGACATGTTGCGCAGAATATCTGAGGAAGACATGATTGCTAAGGATGCAGTTTATCATTTAACATGCATTTCTTCCTACTTGAGTAAAATAAATCTGAAAGCAATATTATCTAGTTCCACTGAGACAATACAGTCACCTTATAACATTGCATTTTATCAGCTGATTAAAGAGATAGGCAATGATCTTATGTACAACAAGAAGGCTCTTCTCCTGTCCAAGCTGCTACAAAGATATAAAACCTTACTCCCCTCAGATGTAGAAATGAAAAGCTATTCCAGTAGCAAATTACAGGCAAGATTAGAAAAACACTGTGGTTCTACAATTTCATTCCATGCACAGCATGGACAAGGCAAGTCTACCATTGTTCTGTGCAGCGTAATAACATTAGCTGATGCTATCCGAGCTGCTAGTAATCTGAAGCAGGAATTTAAGTCATCCAAATAGAAACACAGAAACATAGACTTTGACAGCAGATAAGGATCACTTGGCCCACCTAGTCTGGCCATTTCCTTACCTATTGGATAAGCTGCAGATCCTAGTTAACCAACAGCCTAGTTCTTCCTACCCAAATGTTTTGTGGATGTTCTTCTGGTAAGTGAGCCTGATAAGCAACTTTCAAATGAACAAGTGGTTTTGTATAATGCCACTTCAATCCTCCAGACTGAAATATCAAAAATGAAACCCTCAGAATATTATCCAAAGCCATGGAATTGTAGTTTACAGAGGTCAGCTACTTTTGTGCCCCAATTGGTGCAGGAATTTGTCCTTTGGTCGACAGATAAAGAGGCATATAATTCAGCCAGCAATGAGTATCATCCTTCAGAAGACAGTCAAAGAAGGTGCCTCTCAGTTGCAGAGTGCATAGTATGTAACTGTTCCAAAATGATCATAACACTGCACATAACCCATGCTGCACAGCTACGCCATGAGTTTGGGTCTTGCAGTTTCATTGACATACTACACCTTCATGGATTCTGCATCAATTATGATGACCTGAAGAGGTTCATGACTACTGCTGCAAAAACTGAAGTAAAGAGACTCCAAGGAGGTGTGTTCATTCCAAATGGAATTGTACCACTTTGTTACACGAGGTCCCTGCACCCTTATTGGTACCCCCAGAGGTACACTGTATACAGCTAGTACTTAGGCATATGTTATACTAACATATAGGGCTAAGGGCATCTACCGTATAAGAGTAGATGTCAGGCTATGTATGCATATTATTGTTATACACTTTACTTTCTAATATATACCTGTATTTCTTGCTTACAAGATGGTAGGACATCTGTGTCCTTGTAATGATTATGATATATAAGTTGGCATTGCCATCTTCTGATGATCTGTATTATTACAATGCTATATGCAAACTGTACTTCTTTGTCTTTACAAAGTGATGACTACTACAAAATTGTACAGTATAATGTTATCTTGAACTAAGGAGCCACCTCTAATTTAGCCAACAGGACTCACCTCTGTAACTAGAAATGTTTCTATCTTACAGTAACCATGGTAATTATCATAGGTATATAATGTAAGACATTACATCTTCTACCTTGGAGACTCCAAGAGGCACGGAGAATCCTCGAGGTATAGGGAACACTTAGCACTGGCTCCCAGTTCATATTGGTAAGAACTGCTTAGGGCAACTGCGATTATCCTTTTGGTAGTAATAAACAAGCTTTATTACTCTTATGCAACATGTCTGTGATTCCTTGCATGCCCATTATTGCCAAGAACCTGAGAGTGAGGTTTAGACATCCTAACAATTGGCGACCGTGTGCAGGCAATATATGGTGTTTACAACGTTTCACTTGTTGCTTGCAACTTTTCTCTTCCCAACGGGGACTGTAGATGTGCATTCCCGCATCACCTTTCCCATTCATGACCACTTCATAATAACTTGCAAAGTCTGGCTGCTTACTGGGTGTGGTTGATGCCAACTCAACCCACCCCACAGCAGTTTTGTACTGCAAGCCTACAAGTGCACAGCAGCCCGACTGTCAACAAGCGCACCTGTTGTGGATCGATACACAGCACAGTGCCTTTTCACGGTTTAATTTTTGTTCCCTCCCACACAATGGCCACTGTATCAAATATCTGCACAGAACTGAGACTCGATGTCTCAAACTTCCTTGCCTCCCATGGAGGATGGGCTGACTTCGCGCGAGACGCAAGTCAATCCGACAACCCTATACTGGGGATTTCAACTCAGTACTCAGAGATGAGACAAACAGCTAGAAAGTGAGAAGTTAAAGGGCTGTTGGTCATGGCTCTCTATGCTGCTCTGGAAGCCTCCGAAGTGAGGTTTCAAAACCCTGAACTGTAAATCTCATCTCTTAAGCAGGAGATGGGGTTGCAGTTGCAAGAAACTGAATGTGTGAGACGTGAGCAGGATTTGGAGACTGAGCTCCAAACACTGCAAAATGAAAAGGATTCCCTTTTGCATCATTCTGCATAGGCAGACGAGAAAGAACTTTGTATGTTGAAGCAGGAGTGTGAAAGTTTGAGATAGGATAAGGGGCAGGCTTTGCAAATGAATGACTTGTTAAGTAGAATGACTGAACAGTTGAGTGAGGAGTTGGGCGAGATACTGGACGAGATAAACCAGGTACATAATGACTTAGAAGTGGCTACTAGGGATAATCGCGAATTGAGTGCCATGTATAGAATGTTACAAAAACAGATGCAGGATGAGTGGGTGTGAATGTTGCAAATGTGAATCATGCTGAATGTGAATCCAAGATGGCGAAACTGCACCATCAGCGAGAGGTGTTGGCTGGACATGTCAAGAAGATAGGAGGTGTGGCCCCTGCCTTGACAATGTCATCTGAAGGGGAGGTATCAGATGATGACATCTCACAATACAACACCCAGTCACACCCCTGCTATGGCCCAGACAGCCCATCACACCATTCACAACATGGTGGACACCTGTCATATGCCACTCACATCATGCATCATCGACGTCATGACGCACATCATGGACAATGCCAAAATGGCAACCCCCATGATAGAAGGGGGGAGCAGGCCCAGCCCTAGTCCCAACAACACCACTGGTAGCCGTTATTAATGTGGAAGACAGACAGGAGATAGAGACGATGATCAAAACTGCAATAAGCACCATGCCCATCTCTGAAAGAAATAAATGAGTTCTCAAGACCCAAATTAGGCAGCTTCTACATGAGGCTGGGACACAGGATGGCATAGTTTGCACAAATTTGGGGCTTGGACCCAGCACAAGTTCATTATCCACGACTCCTTGTAGTTCTATGTTCAATGTATATTACCTGTAAATGTGCATTTTTACTATAATAGCAGCTATTTTTACTGTTTGTACTATTGTAACTTGTCTTTCTGTATTATTACTGTAGGACCGCAGGTCCACCTTGTAAATGAGCTTGCTCAATGGTGCCCACCTGGATAAATAAAGATATTGATTGATTGATGGGTCAGTGGCAACAGCCGTGGCCAAGGCAGCCCTGGATGGTGCCCAAGGCAACCTACCTCTGCCTGATTGGCCCAATAATCCCCTACAAATAGCCTATTCTGTTCAGCAAATAGCTGACAGTATTGGTCGGACGAGCCCATCTGACAACCTCAGTTGCCACTTGGAAAAGGTGCAAATGCTTAGTCTCATTGCAGACTACCAGGTCCAGATCCTATGCCAGACCATTGATCCTGGACTGTGGGCAAAACTCGCCAATACCATCCGTCAGGATGGACACGCCACCTTTGATGAAGTAGCAGCTGAGCTCATTTCTGCACACAGCCCAGGTGTAGTTGGAGTGATGCTCCCGTACCCTGTGAAACAGAATGTGAAAGAAAGTCCAGCGACTTTCCACCAGTGGCTCTGGATGACCTACCGAGCAGGGAAGCATCTTGCACAAGAAGTCACAGATGTGGAGCTTATCGAATATAAGACCCTGTTCCTTAGGAACACGATCCCTGCAGTAAGAGAGAAGGTAGAGCCAACCACCTATCCCACCATGGAGAGGTTTGCCGACATTCTTTGGAAAACTGAGAGAGTTATCAACTCTACATCCGTGACCTGGGCTCCGGTTCCAAGAAAGCAGCTGCCATGGAAACTACTCCAGAGGCCACGATGTACTATACAGTGGAGTGACAGGCCCAAGAGAAACAGCCCCTCCCCACAGACAGCCAACACCCCCAGCAGGCCCAACAACAACAACAACAATCCTGGGATGCGAACCGGAACTACCACAAAAACAAGAAACACCATAAGAATAATAAGGGTAAACAATAAAGATTAGGCCCTTCATATAGGGAAATCACCGATGAGAACCAGAAATTCAGAGAACTTCTCATCAAGTGTGCTCTGTAGCTAATTCTGTTACCACTCAGGCCCTTGCTGCCATACAACTGGGACAACAGGCCTCAATAGGCCGCAGGGACACCGGAAGTACAGGCCCTCAGGCCCATACAGGTCTAAACCCAGAAGCGGCTCCCTATATAGCATCAGTGCAGCATGGTGAAGTGATTCACAGGAACCAGGCCCAGACTCTCTTCCCGGAGCTTCCCCATGCTTCCACTGGTAAAGATTAACAATTACAGGCCCCAGTCCGTATTGTAAACAAGCTGGTCTTGGATACAAATGGAAGGCCCTGCACTTAGGCCGAGGTCGGGGGGCTGCCTACAAACAGTACTATTGGATACAGGCATGGCTGTGTCTGTATTACACAATGACCACCCAGACACATCCCTGTAGTCCACCGGATGGAGGACCAATATGTCTGGTGTAGACAGAACTAGGTTGCTGGCATACCACTCCCTGCCACTACCTGTGGCCCTGGGACACCTGAAGGCCTATCATACCTTTCAGCTGATGGTACTGCATCATCACCCTAGTATAATCAGAATTGACTTCCTGGCACCACACGGCTGTGTGGTAGACCTAGCCAATATGTCACTGATACAAATTCAGGGACAATATCACACCATTATGATCCCTGACTCACATGTGGTTGCAACAATTTCTGCGAATGACAAAGAGTATGATGTCATAGATTTGTTCAAGAACCACAAGCTTTTCCCAAAGCTCCTCCCCATTCTACAAAGGCATCTGGAGGCATTTGCAACCATCAAGCATGATTGTGGCAGAATGCATACTGTCATTGAAGTGACAGGCCCAACACATGAGAGGCAATGGCAATACCCCTTCCCACCTGAGGCCTTGCCTTCTCTTAGAGAAACAATTAAATCACTTTTCAAGCAAGGTGTGATCAGGACATGTGTTTCCACTGCCAATTCCCCAATGTGGCCCGTGAAGAAACCCACAGGTGCCTGGAGACTTACTATTGACTACAGGAGACTGAACCAGGTCACCCCCAGTTGTGCCCTAACCACGGCATCAGCACCTGATGTGCTCTGACTGCTGACCTCTGACCAAATTGGTTCAGTGCCTTGGACATCTCCAATGGTTTTTGGTCATTGCCATTGGCCCCCAAGAGTCAATATAAGTTTGCCTTCACCTTTGAGGATAGGCAGTACATGTGGACCTGCTTATCACAGGGATTCCATAATAGCCCCTCCCTGTTTCATTTACACATGATGGACACCCTTGAGGGTTTCTCTACACCCCAGTGTCTCTTGCAGTATGTGGATGACCTGTTGTTGGCAAAAGTCACACAGGAACAACACCTGGATCTCTTGGACGAACTACTGACCCTCATTCAGAGGGTAGGCCTCAAATGTAATTCTGCAAAAGCTATGTCATAAAGAGGTACTCTTTCTGGGCCTGAGAATAACTGACCAAGGCTGAAGCCCTACCTGGAAGAAGATAAAAGGATTGCAAGACTTGCCACTGCCCATCAGCGTGGCCACTCTTAGGAGATTTCTAGGTATGGTAAACTATTCTAGAGATTTTATTTGTGATTTTGCTCAGAAGGCTGCTCCTCTGTATGAATTACTAAAAAAGGATGTGTCCTGGAATTGGGGTCCCATTCACACCCAGGCTGTGAGGACACTGAAACAGGCCTTGGCCTCAGCTCCAGCTCTGGTCAACCTAAATCCAGCTTTGCCATTCCATCTGGAGTGTGCCACCTCTGACATTGCTGTGTCGGCAGTGTTAGCCCAGAAGGTCCATTGCACCCTGAGGCCCTTTGCATATACATCACAGCTCTTGACCCCAGTTGAACAGAAGTACAGCTTTTGTGAAAGGAACCTTCTGGCTACCTACTGGGTGGTCAAGCACTTTTTGTATATCATTGGGTACTCTCCGCTGATCATCAACACAAACCACACCCCAACTACCTTTTTGCTATCAGACAGAGTGAAGGATGGGTCAGTCTCCAACACCAGACTGACACACTGATCCCTTCTTCTCCAGGATAGAGATATCCAGGTCCACCCAACCAAAATGCCATCCATGCTGGCACATGGCCTCCTTTTTCCTTTTTCAAGGAGAACCCCATGACTGTACACTGCAGCCACCTGATCTCCAGATCCAGGTCCTTTCCTCCCTGCTACACCACAATTACTTGAGAACACCTCATTGTGTCATGTCTTTACAGATGGCTCAGCTTCCTATTACCAGGGAGAACAGATTGCAGGGATGGACATATTAGTTATTTACTCTTATGGTAACACTGTTAAAATTTCTAAGTATTGCAGTGTAGCATCATCACAATATGCCGAGATGGCAGTGATGGCCTGTGCCCTTGAGTTCATCCAGCATGGAACCGAGGACACAATCATCTCTATAGACTCTAACTTGGTTTGTTGTTCTCTTACAGAATTTCTTCCTTTCTGGCAGAATAACTCCTTCCTCTCCTCTCCTCTGATGGCAGCCCAGTGAAACACAAGGAACTGGTAATATACATTAATTCACTGGCCCAAAAGTTTGCACACAAACTCTATGTACACAAAGTCAAAGTTCACTCCATACACAACCCCTATCATACCTTCAATGACATAGTAGACACCATTGCAAAGGAAACGGCCCAAGGGGGGGACACCTGGATGATGGACCATCCAGATGCCAGAGTGGCCGTACACATAGCAGCAGTCAGGAAGAAACCTGAACCCTTTTCCCCCTTGGACCTGTCAGCAGCCCAACACACAGACTTTGAACTCAAAGACATGTTCAGATTCCTTGACAAGGGTACTGTGAAGAATCTCCCTACCAATAACCCCTACTGAAGGTATGAAGGTAAGTTGCATCTTTCCCCTGATGACAAGCTCAACTGGTATCAACCAGATGACACTCCCACCAAGTTGTGGGTGGTTTCTTGTCATCTTAGACCCAAATTTCTGCACCAAGTGCATGACACCCTCACTGGTGGACACCTGGGAGTGGAAAATACACTTCAAAGGCTTGTCACCAAGGATGTCAAACAGTACATAGACAATTGCCTTGTTTGTGCACAAAACAATCCCATCCCTACCAAACAAAATGCCAAACTGCTACCACAAAGGCATTCTGGCCATTTGCATGCCATACAGATTTATTTTATTGGTCCCTTGACCAACACCAGCAGAAATAACAAGTATGCCCTTGTGGTAACCAATCTCTTCTATAAGTGGGTTAAGACTTTCCCCACTAAGACATGTACTGCTAAAACCACTGCCAAAATCCTGGTGGAACAGATTTTCTCCAGGTGGGGCCTACCTCTCAAGGTAGTCTCAGACAAAGGAACCAGTTTTACAGGTGAGTTAATGAAAGAAGCACTTGAGTTCCTTGGAGTTCATCAGAGGTCCCACATACCTTACCACCCACAATCTTCAGGTCAAGTAGAAAGAGCGAAAAGGTGGATTAAGCAAATGCTTTCCAAATTCATTGAGGACAATCTCAAGACTTGGAATTCCCTATTGCCATTACTTCTAATGGTAATCAGGGGCACACCCTCAGCCACCACCCAGTTGACACCCTTTGAGGTGATGACTGGTAGACAGATGAGATTACCTGAGCACCTGTTGTTTGACCTGCACACCCCTACCGCAGACCATGTATCTGTAAACCAATATGTGGAAACACTCAGACAAGACCTCATGTACACTCATTTGTATGCTGCCAAATGCATGGGCAAAGCCCAGCAATAGTCCAAAATACAGTTTGACAAACATGCACAAGAAGTGGATTGGCAAGTTGGGAATCAGGTAATGGGTCTCAGATTTGCACATCCCACACACTCCTTCTCCAATAAGTGGGAAGGCCCCTACCCCATTGTCAACAAGTGCAGTCTGGCAGTCTATCAGGTTAGACTTATGCAAAACAACAAATGTACTGGCAAGTGGTTACATGCAAACCAGCTGAAACTGTGTAAAAGAGGCTAATTACTTTTTCTCACCCCACTGGGCGGAATAGTACTAACTAGTTTGGTTTTCCTTTTCAGATACATTGACAAGATGGCTATCTTGTTCCATTTTCTCCTCATCTCAGGAGTTATCTCCTGCATCCAAGGCATGGTAAAGCACCTCCTTCCTCACCTTGATCCTCCAGCATCTACCCCAGAGGGAGTTTCTATCAATATACCCAACAATTTGATTACTCTCCAGGAAGGTTCAGATGCCTACCTCACTGCCTCAGTTGTTGCTCCTGATAAATCTACCCTACAAATTGAGTGGCAAACCATGTCACAAGGACAAATTCTCCCTGTGGCAAAGCTTTCCAAGGGAACTTTCCATGGTTGGCCCAATGCAAAATTATCCCCCAATGGTTTTCTGTCCTTGCTCCAAACTGCTCTTAGATATTCTGGTTTATACAATATTACTGCCTTAATTGATCCCTCATATTGTAATTCCTTGTCTAAAGACTCTGCCAGGAAATTTTGTACTGTACACAACATGGCCTCTGCTGCCATGTACCTTTCTGTGCTACCTCCTACAGATAAACAGCTTTTGGAATGTCCAAAACATACCCCCGGTTCTCCTAGTGGTCTAACAGCCACTGCCTTACCTGGTACACTTATTAACAACTTACAACTTCTGCATATACTGTACCTGTTTTGTTTAACTTGACTTACTGGAATATGAAATAATTTGGTATGTGTCATACTAACACTTCATTGTTTTATAGTACTTTATTACTTGATAGCTTAGCAGCTTTTCAAATTCATACTCAAGACCCTATTGCTGGGGTACACACCACCAAGCATAGAGGCAATTTCAGGAGAAAACCTAATCCTGATGGTCAGTCATACACGTAACACATGTGAAGTTGACAGTTCTGATGTCACTGGTGCCACAGGCACTGTTACAGTTCTTTTTGGTACAGCTATGTCTATTTGGAATAAAGCCAACATTGCTGCTATCAAATCACATTCACAGGAGTTCCAAACTGGTTTGGTAAATTATATTATACCCCCGATATTGAATGGTGTGGATGACCTTAGTCAGGAAGAAAGATACACTGTATACAACATACACGACATTGCTAAGGCATTTACAGATTCTAAAGATAAGATTAACGCTCTCATTGCACAGAACAATAAAGAAGCAGATAAACAATATATTGCCCATGAGATTTTGTGTTGAGCCTATGGATCATTCATTATCACTACCATCAATATTTTCCACGATCAAGAATCCAGAAGGATCCCTGATATTATACTTGATAGGAGTATCTCTAAATGGTATTGCCCTCAGTGCAAATTGTCCAGCTGTATTGCAATGTGTGTGCTACAGACTCTAACTATTCCACTTTCCACAGCTAGGAATTTGGGTTTTGTGACCAGACTCCCTAACACCGGTCCCTGTTTTACTTCTAAGAAATGTTCCATTAAGGATACCATGTTTGTTTCTTTTACTGTCTCTTTACCATGCTTTGATCCTACTACAGCTTTATTCAATAAACTAGCATCTGTACACTCCATTGGGCATATTGATGAAGACATCTACAGAGAATGCCTCGACTTACCTCCTCTCTTGGTCTTCCATTCTCTTCTGGACTCCTCGGTTGCCCCGCACATGGACTGCTGTGTGAAGAAAGGGTATATCTATTTGTGTTGCTGTGACGTATTTGATGTTATTAAACCTGTATGTGGCTATTCCCCAGACGGTATTGATTGGTCCTTTTCTATGGACAGTGACATCAGTACTAATGGCACAGACTTCCAGGACTCAACATTGGCTCCAGACACTTCCAAGCTCTACCATTCTTACCAGGAGGAGGTTCACCACCTGTCAACACGGATTTCCAAAACAACTTATACTTGCCCGGTACAGTTGCAAAAATGGAGACTGCCTACTGTAAAAATCCAAAATAATTCAGATGGAGAGTATTGCATTGTAACAAATTATAAGAATTACACTTGTGGAATGCAAACATGCTCTATTACTAGTTCAAACTTCTGTTTCATCCCGCATCAGAAGCCCATCATTTTACACACAGTTATTACACCCGTCCCTCTCATGGATGCTGACATTATTGATGGTAACCCTGATTATCTGCTTACACTTTCTGAGTATTTACCTTACTTTAATGTACACACTGATACCCTCACATTGACATTAAAATCACTTTTAGAGAAGAAAGACACCCATCTCATCCACATCAAAACAATAATATTTCTAAAGCTAATGAAGGTGTCCTTGCACTTACTAATGATGGTGATATGAACAGTGCACTTACTAACACTTGGTTAGAGATAATCTTTAAAGGTTTTGTTATTATACAAGCATTTTTGATATTTTTTCTTACTATTATGCTTTACTGCATACGAAAATACACTGCGTAAACTCTGTGAGCAGCTGGAGCTCCTTTACAAGGCTCGTGCATCGGGTCTGTAAATGACCCCTGCTCCCTATCCGCTTCCTTACTTTTGCTGTGTTGCCCCTTGTGAGGCAACAAGGGGGGGAATGTTACACAAAGTCCCTGAACCCTTATTGGTACCCCCAGAGGTACACCATAGACAGTTAGTACTTATGCATATGTTATACTAACATATAGGGCTAAGGGCATCTACCGTATAAGAGTAGATGTCAGGATATGTATGCATATTATTGTTATACACTTTACTTTCTAATGTATACCTGTATTTCTTGCTTACAAGATGTTAGGACATCTGTGTCCTTGTAATGATTATGATATATGAGTTAGCATTGCCATCTTCTGATGATTTGTATTATTACACTGCTACATGCAAACTGTACTTCTTTGACTTTACAAAGTGATGACTACTACAAAATTGTATAATGTTATCTTGGACTGAGGAGCCACCTCTAATTTAGCCAACAGAGCTCATCTCTGTAACTAGAAATGTTTCTATCTTACAGTAACCATGGTAATTATCATAGGTATATAATGCAAGACATTACGTCTTCTACCTTGGAGACTCCAAGAGACACGGAGAATCCTCGAGGTATAGGGAACGCTTAGCACTGGCTCCCAGTTCATATTGGTAAGAACTGCTTAGGGCAACTGTGACTATTCTTTTGGTAATAATAAACAAGTTTTATTACTCTCATGCAACGTGTCTGTGATTCCTTGCATGCCCATTATTGCCAAGAACCTGAGAGTGAGGTTTAGACCACCTAACAACTTCATACTGGTGGAAATCTCATCCATGAAAGAGATGATAATATAGATATCAGCGTAGAGACCATTGATGGAAAGAATACTTTTCATTCAATGGCTAGAGTTGTATTTCAAGAACAGTCTGCAGAAAGTCCAGCATCACAAGAAATATCACTGAAGTGTGGTACATAAAAGTCACTTACTCTCCCCAGGCAATCCGAGTCTCTTATGCAGTGTGCAGCATTTAAAAAACCTAGAACACATCCAGAACTGACTTGCCATGAAAAAGCACTTGAGAAAATAAATGCCTGTCATCTGCAAGTGACAGCTGTCCAAGATCTCTACTGGTGTCATTTAAAACTACTACCTCGTGATGTACTACCAGTATCAAATGACATTGATATTGTTCACACTCAGGTGATTCCATTTTGGACTTGTTTCAACCACAAGCTTGCCACAAAGAGGAGCACCTCCACAGCAGTTGCATATGTGCCTATTGTGTATGCCAAACCAGCTGACATGGCCACAGTCTATACTACAATGCTGAAATGTAAGGAAATGTCAGCAGCTCTAGGCCAGCAGCATGCCATTCAGACCATGGATCAGCAGCTGTATGCTGTTGTTCAGCAAGTAAAATGGACTCTCCCAAATGAACTTGGTATCAATGTGATTCACCTGGATGGTTTTCACACCCTGTGTTGTTTTATTACATGTTTTGGGAAATTTGGGGGGAGACACAGGATTGCTAGACCTTCTTGTTGATTCTGACGTGTATGCAGGTTGTACTGCAGATCAAATGCTTTCTGGTAAGCAATGCAATCATGTTCTACATGGCTTGACTCTAGCATTTGAGGCCCTGAGTGCTCTGAAACTTCCTTCATTTGTTAAATGGTGTGAACAGGGAGGAGGCACTCATGGAGTTCCAGCATTTGTCTGGCAAATGTTGGCTGACACTCAAAAGGTGTTTCAGTCTGAGGACATTGAGTTCTTACAACGTCATTAAAAAGCTTGATGATGCTCTAACACAACATATGCTACCACTACTGGAGGAATTTCAGACATGGAGGTATGCCCAGTCTCCTACTTTCAAGTTCTGGGATAATTTTCTCCATGTTATGTAGATACTACTTCTAAAAGTCCATGCAGAGCAAGAGGATGATTATAAATTTCACCTAAGGTTCCATGTCATAACGGCGATCTCGGAATAGCGATCACCGTTAAGACAAGTGCACATCGCCAAAAAAAAACGGTGATGTGCACACTAGCAAAGGAACATCAGCTAACCCAAACAGGTTTTTCTGCTGGGAGCTGCACCCCCGTAACCACCACATGGGGGGCTGTGCCCCCCCCACACACACACCCAGCTTAAGGATTACTAAGTCCAAGGGGGGTGCATGTTGGAGAGGGGGAAAAACCTTGGAAAAATTAAAATTTTCTTTATGAAGTATGCGTGGCAATAAAAAATGGTATCCTCTCCAGCCCCAAACCCTGTACCCTTCCCACTGTAGTCTGCCACACTTACCACTCCCCCATGGCACCAGCTTGGCAGCCTTCCACCACATAACCCCCTACATACCCTCCCTCCTCTTCTGCCCTCCCTCCCTTCCTTTCTGTCACCTTCCCCTTCTTTCTGTTGCCCTGATCACAAACCTTGCTCGGTAGTCTACATAAAAGATGTTTTAATTAAGTTGCTCATATTCAAGTCACTCAATTGCAGTTGCCGTTATGACGGTATACCCAAATACACACACAGCATGCCATGCTTCCATACTTCTTTGCTGCAAACAGGCCCAACTATGCCAGGTGAATTCCAATCTACATTCTTGATATGATAAATCTCCCTGAAGAAGTACACAGTGCCTTTGAATCTGGTGAATTTGCTGTGCATCAGACTCCTGGTTCTTTCAATGGAATTTGGAATGACATGGTAACAGAGAAAACTGCCATCAAAGACTCAAAGGGCAGCAGTGGGATTGTAGGACTAACCAGAAAGACGTCAGCCCTTGTCAGATGGACACTCACAGGACATGGCCTGGGTGTGTAAGTAAAAGCTACGAGAGAAGGAAGTGGCCCATCAATAAGTAGTGAAGACAAAGTCCACAAACAAGTCCTTGCCTCTGCACTGAAGAGGGATGAAGAGCATGTTACAGCCCTTACCAACCACGTCATCAACAATATGACAAACCCATTTGATCCTGAATCACATCCAGAGGTGCTTATCAGCATACAGTATCTATTCAACTGCATGTAACATCAGATGTACAAGAGTCTCTACTGAAAATAGCAGATGTTGGTGAAGAACAAATGGAAAGATTTGTAAGAGGTGCAGTTAATTCTGATGGGACATGTAGCTTCTTCAGCCCATTGTGAAAGGGTTACAGGACTCTGGAGGCTCCCTTTAAGTCTGTTGCAACAGCAAAGATCTATCTTCTCTTTCTACTTTCCATACCTGTATTTCCCGATCGACAGGTAGGCCACCTGTCTGATGTTCTTGCTGTCTCTTTTCTTAAAATTCCCCTATTCTGGCCTCTGCAAGCTCCGAAAAATGCTTTTATTAATGCTCCACATAATCCCCCCTTTGTGAAGGTGTGCACACCTGCCTACATGAGCATGCACACAAAGTCCTTCTCGATTGTGCAAACTTTGTGTTAGCAAGTCCGTGGCTATAAAGAAATGTTGTTTGCAGCACATAAAAACATCCCCCTGTAAAATGTGAACAGGTCTTTTGAATGCAGGGTTCTATACTTGCTACTTTCATGCATGTCTGGTCCCATTTGGTGAGAGCTAAGGAAACGAAGGAAAAACGCATACGTTCTGCATGGTTCAGTGCAGGTTTTAATAGAAAAAAAGGCGAATAATGTTTTGTTTTCGACAGGGCTATAACAGCCTGTAAAAAGCCCTTTGAACATGCTACTATGCAATGTTCTTGTATTAGCAAAGGAGCAAGCAGGACAAAGAAATGTCTTTTACTTACTTTTAGTGGGTGGTTTGTAGCAGAGCTATTCAGTACTGCAGCCCTGCACAAACCCTCGCTTTAGTGAAACCGGGTGTCTGCATGTTTTAATACATTACAGAAAAGGAGAAAACAATCATGGGGACAATATGCTTTGCATAGATATAGTAATACATTAATTTTAAATCATATTTTGTCAAGTTTACCTGTGCAATGTTATGCTTCTTTCTCAAATATGATCTGGTGCACTTTCTCATGCTCTCAAGACCCCCTCAGCCTCTGCCTCATCCACTTTAGAGCAGGCTGGCCCAGTCTTCATTATTCTTATAGACAGAGAACTTGAGGAAGGAGTCTGTATGATGTGGAAACTGCCCAGAACACTATTATTTCTTGATAGATACGTTTAAACAGTAAGCTGCCAACCACGGCAGTTGACGGAACACCACTGCTCCTACCTGGAGCGTTTTATTTCGGGAGCCACAGATTCAGACGGGCTTACCCCCCACACCACCACAGTAAGCTGCCGACCGCGGCAGTTGACGGAACACCACTGCTCCTACCTGGAGCGTTTTATTTTGGGAGCCACAGATTCAGGTAAAGGCATCCAGCAAGTTGTCTCCAGGGAGTGTTTTGCCAGTGTGATTCCTATGGACTCGTGACTTCTCTGCCCCTCAGCCACTGATTGTTTTCCGCTGACTCGGCTGTAGGGTGCTACCTGAGAGGGTGGTTGGGACATGTGCTGGGCTAAAACATAGGCTATTGTACATGGGACCAGGCTGTAGAAAGAGCAAGCTTCTTTGTATTTGTACTGCGTAGTGCCTATTATTATCTGTAGTGGACTGCTGCTGTAATCCTGAACAGGTTGCACGCTTTGTTTGTTGGTAGTCCCAATGTTTAACACGCCCTAGGTCTAGCTGTTTGAGACTGTTTGTGTACCTAACTACACTGTTTATTGGTGCAGCAGCCTAACCTCGTAGCACCTTGTGTAATATTTCAGTGTGTAGTTCCATTTCCAAAGTGCAGTACAAAGTGTAAGATGTAAAAGTATATTTAGGGGCTGTACGTGTGTTAGGGATTGTTCTACTGCGCATGTGTTACCTGAGCTACCACCTCAAACCTCCCGCTACATACTAATTACATTCTTCTACCTCCTTACAGATGGGCTCACCCCCCCCACCACAGTAAGCTGCCAACCGACGCAGTTGACGGAACACCACTGCTCCTACCTGGAGCGTTTTATTTCGGGAGCCACAGATTCAGGTAAAGGCATCCAGCAAGTCGTCTCCTGGGAGTGTTTTGCCAGCGTGATTCCTACGGACTCGTGGCTTCTCTGCCCCTCAGCCGCTGATTGTTTTTCGTTGACTCAGCTGTAGGGTGCTAGCCCGACGACGCTCCGCATCGTCTGCACCACCCGCCCCAACCACCCACCCACCCAGGGGCAGCCGTGGTTATCTTGGCTCGGGTAGCATACATCACTTCCTGTGACATCACGTCCTGTGTGCCTGAACCTAAGTCCCCGCTTTCCCATTTGCAGGTTATACCTGCTGGCCACCAGTGGACACTGTTCCCCAACTATCAATCCTGCTTCTGCACCACCCTCCATAATCCTATCCCGGTGTCTTTCTCTCTACCGCTACCTCTCTACCTTATTTCTTCCTTAAAACTCTCACTCCTTGCCATTCATGTCCACCACTCTCCGTCTCGCTCCCCTCCCTCCCCTTCCCCTCATTCTAATAGTCCTTACCTTCCCCAGGGGCGCTAGATGCCCATTGGTGAGCTGTTCTTATGCCCCCATTTATCTGCCTGCAATCCACCCCTCTTCTCCCCCTGCCCCTCCTCCCCACTCCACCTTCACTCACCCAACCTGCTCCTCTATCTATCACCGTTCATATGGGCACCTTCTAACTCACCCCCCCTGCCCCCTCGTGCATCTTATCATGCTTGCATTCCCTGTCTGTGCTACCCTTCCTACCCCCTGTACTGCTACTACCCCATCCCCCTACCCCAGTCATCGGAAATTTTCCTTCTGCCACTTACTCCCAAGAACAGTACTACTCCTCCTGCTCCTGTCTAGCAACATCCATCCCAATCCTGGGCCTGGCAACACTGGCCCCCCCTTGAAATCCTCTGGACTTCATATCACATCTATGAACATTTGTAGCCTCCTTAAAAAACTTGACTCTCTACACTGCTGGGTGATGGTTCATAACCCAGATGTGGTTGCCTTGGTTGAAACCTGGCTGTCTGATTCCACCTCTAACTCCCAGGTCTATCTCTCTGGCTACACCCTCCACCGGCTGGACTGGGCCGGAGGAGAGGTGGGGATGTGCCTTCTATGTAAAGGACCTCTCATTGGACTCAGACCTCCTCCCTGACCTTGACCATAAGGCCCAGGCCCTAACACTAAAGCTATCTCCTGACCCCTCTAGGGGTCCTATCTTTCTGACTATGGCTTACATACCTCCAAAGAACCAATCTCAGGCACTGGGCCCACTAATTGACTATCTCACCTCCTTACCCAACCCCTCTGACCAGATCCTGGTGGGTGACTTGAACATTAATTGGCTTTGCCCCTCATCCTCTTCCTCCGTGAGGCTTTTGCTGCTATTGATCTAAACCAACTAGTCTCCCAGCCTACTAGAATTAACCCCAGAAGGGGCTCTAGCACACTCCTAGATGTGGTCCTCACTAACAGACCAAGCCGCATCCACAATATCCAAATACTCCCTGACTGCCTTAGTGACCACTCCCCTGTTATCTTCAACTGGGTTACCTCTCTGTCCAAGCCCTCTGTTCAAACCACCTTTCAGAGGCGGCTTAGACCTGGTGGGTTGAAAGACCTAAAGCATTACCTTGCACATACAGATTGGTCTCCATTGCTAAACACACCTAACATTGACAAGGCGCTGGCCTTCTTTGTCAACACCTTCAACTCTGCCTGTGACATCTTCTCACCTATAACTGTTCGTAGGTCTAAAGTAAGACATGCCCCTTGTGTCACCCCTACCCTGTGACTGCTTTTTAAGCAGCGGGACAACCTGTGGCACCTTGCTGTTGCAACTGGCGCCCTGCAGACAGACAGACCTATGCTGCGGCTCGGAACAGGTGCACCTGGGCTATCCACAAGCAAAGGCCGAGTACTATCAAGCCTCCCTTACCTCCTCTTGGGGGAACCCAAGGTCCTTCTGGGACAACGTCAAGCAGCTGAATGGTCACTCCCGGTCCCCCCCTCCTTCACGTCTTAACATCAATGGTACTGTCTCCTCTGATCCTGCCCTCATTGCCACTCACCTCAGTAGCTCCTTTACTGATCTTAGCCCAGTGCTCCCTGGCAATTTCTTCAGTCCTCCACCCCCCCAGGACTGCACCATCCAGCACACACCCCTTGTTCCACCTGCGTTGTGTCACCACACAAGAAGTCAGGCCATACCTGCTTAAAGCCTTAAAGGGTAACACCATCAGTAATGACTCCTTAGATCCCTGTCTCCTATGTCAGGTCCTGGACCAGGTCATCTTGCCTATCACCTGCATCTTTAACAAATCCCTCTGCCTCGGACAATTCCCCGCTGTCTGGAGGGTCGCCACAGTTACCCCAATCCACAAAGGTGGCGACAGGACTCTTCCAGGTAACTACCAGCCTATCTCAATCCTGCCCCCCTCTCTAAGGCCTTAGAGAAAATTGTGGCCACTCAAATCTCTGGCTACCTCTCTAAATACAATGTTCTCTGCCCTGAGCAACATGGGTTCAGAGCTGGTCATAGTACCAATACAGCTCTCCTGGAGTTCACCAACTTCCTCCACACATCTTTGGACTCTGGCTCCATGGCTGGTGTGGTATTCATTGACCTGTCTAAGGCCTTTGATACTGTATCGCATCCTCTCCTGTTAACCACTCTCGACCACCTAGGCTTTGCCACTGGTCCGGTCTCCTGGTGCGCCAGCTATCTCACAGCCCGCTCCCAATGTGTGAAAGTTAGTGGAACTCTCTCCAGCACCTGCCCAATCCACTCTGGAGTTCCCCAGGGCTCTATTCTTGGACCCCTACTCTTCTCCCTCTTCCTCAACTCGCTACCCAGCAAATGTGCAGGTAAGATCCTACTCTACGCTGACGTTGCAGTACTCATCGCTTCTGACAGTACTCATTTCACTCCAGAATTCTCTCCAGCTAGCCTATGATTCCGCTGAAACCTGGTTCACTGAGCACTGACTCATAATCAGCCTAAAGAAAACAAAAACCATGCTCTTCTCCCACCCCCAAAATAAGTCCAGCAATTTTCCTCTCACTGTCCACTCCACCCTCAATATCCCCATCGAACGTGTGCAGTCCTATAAATATCTTGCAATAATCTTTGACCCTGCCCTCTCCTTCCATGGCCACATCTCCACCTTGAACTCTGCCACCAACACACGGCTGGGCATTCTTTACCGGCACAAAAAATGCCTCCCCTTGGACGCCCTCCACTTGGCTGTCACCTCCTCTGTCATATCACTCATCGACTATGGCCTTCCGGTCTATGGGGCTGCAGATCAGATGGCCCTGAGCAAGGTTCGCCTTACACTTAACAAAGCCTGCAGACTTATAACCGGTGCGCCTAGACTTACCCACACCTGTCTGCTGTACTCCTTGGCTACCCTACTCAGCCTGGATGAGCGGCTCATGTACCAAACATGCCAACTCACCTTTAAAGCCTTCCATGGCCTATCCCCCTCTGGCTTATCTGACTCAATCCACCGAGCTAGTCCGACTGTGAACACCCACAGCTCATCCAAAACAACACTGGTCATTCCAAGAGCTAGGACCTCGCAAGGCCAAAGGGCATTCCCTTACAGAGCGCCCACCTGGTATAACTCCCTCCCGGCCGTTATCTCTGACTCTCCCTCGTTAGCATGCTTTAAACGCAGTCTCAGAAATCACCTGCTCATCTCATGCAGATGCCGCTAAATAAAAAAAAAACAAAAAAAACTCCCCTCTGACAATGCTCACCGAGCTGCACTCCCCCCTTCCTACTCACCACCTCCCCTACCCACTCTTCCTCCCTGGCCCTCCCCCTTCCTTCTGCTTCCCAGTCCTACTCCCCTCTTACCCCTCATCCTCCCTTACCTCTCTCCCCACTAACCCTATTTTTAGCCTATTTATTCTTCACATGTATTGGAACCAACTGTAACCTTGAATGACACTTACTTTGAACCTGTATTAACTGTTGTCTCCTGTGCCACTGTCTGTGTCCTCTATGTGACGAGGTACGTTTGTAAATGTGCCCCTGGCTCAAAGGTTGTTAAACTGATGTTTAAATAAATAAATAAACAAACATGGTTTTGAACCCTGAAATTGGTATGTTTAACGTGTGCAATGTATGAGTGTATTGCCACATATAAATATATGAGAAACATTGTAATCTAGAAAATAGAAAGAAAAGAGGCAGAGCTTAGCCCCGTCACCTGACCTCTTAGTACTATAAATAAAGAGATGATGCTGATATTAGGCAGTGTGCTGTAGATCTCAGCAGGGAGCTGACTTTATCAAGACCCTAGTACCTCCTAGTGGTTTACAGTTTACTGATTCACAGTTTAGCTGATTTACTTTGGATTTGTCCTCTTTTTATTTCTTTGCCGAAACAGTTCATTTCTTAATTTATTTTGTTAAGTTTGCTGAATAAAAGCTGATTTTTTTTTTTGTTCTGTACCTTGATGTCTGTGTTTAAATCCTACAATCCTGATACGCCCGTCAAGAAATCTGGGATCAAAACATTTGCTGATATGTCCAAAAAGACCAGATTTAAGTCTGGCAAGGGAAGGACAATCACAGCAGCTATCAGTCCAGAAAGTGTGTCCCGCAAAGCCCTGTCCTTAGCAAGCTGTAGACATGATGTTTCAATGGCAATTGTTCTTAGTCACTTTATAGAACCTGTGCATATACCCCTTTTCTATGGTGATGGAACAATGAGAAAAACAGACAAACCTGAATTAGGGTATCAGCTGTAAGCTCAAGCTGAAAGCATCTATGAGCTACGAGGATGGAATAAAGAAACCACAGTGTACATCAGAGATGCCATAGCTGTCATTCAAATGATGGCTGGGGGCAAACTCCACACATTTGATGAGTTGACTGCTGAGTACTTGAAGCAGGTCATAAAAGGATTTGAGAGAGCAAAGTCTGTAATCGAAGACTTTGACAGATATGACAACAGTAACTCTGTGAGAATAGCAGAAAGACAGTGCCAGACAGGATTTCAGGTTGGTTGCAAGCAATACCAAGTGATTGGTTATCGCCCTGTGTCTCCATGGAAAAAGTTTCAAAATGTAGCATCCAACAAGCAGTCACTTGTAAAATTCCTCTGTGAATATATGGTTTAAGATGCACCTGAGAGTGTAGGAGCATAGCCAACATAAACACTCATAGGTACATAGAATCTGACAGCTGATAAGAAGCATACAGCCCACCTAGTCCGCCCATTTCCCTACTTGGTTTGGCAAACCCTACTCTTATCTGGACTGCCTTTCCCCCACTGTGCTGTACAGCAGGGTGCCTTTATTCTTATCCCATGCACTTTTGAATCCCTGTACTGTTTTTGCTTCCACACCTCCACTGGTAGACTGTTTCACAGATCCACCACCCTCTCTGTGGCTTTCTTGCAGATACTTTTCCAATGAAGAAGTAGCAATGACCATCACCAGTAGAGGTGTTGAAGAAGCCCAAGACTTGTACAGTACTCAAGAGGAAGCAGACACAAGGATGCTTCTGCATGCTGTATGCACTAATATGGCTTTTGGATATCTTGGTGGCAAAGGAACCATAGTAATTAGGTCACCTGATACAGATGTTTTGGTCCTTGCTGTTCACTACTTTCCAAAAATGGAACACATAGATAATATATGGATAGTAACAGGCACCAATACCAGCACAACTGACAAGCATCACTTCATACTTGTGCATGTAATTTGTGATGCACTCACTACTGACTTCTGCAACATACTTCCTGCTGTACACACATTAACAGGATGTGACTCTGTGCCATCCCTATTTGGTAGTGGGAAAAAAAATCTGTGTTTAATGTTGTCAAAACAAAAGGAGCTTACCAATTCACAGATCTTGCCAAATTGGGAGAGAGTGACGAACAAGCCGCAATTTCTGTAGCAAGGAAGTTAGTAGCAGTGCTGTATAATCAGAGCGAGAAAGAAAAGAACACCCACAGAGACCTGAATTGCTTGCGTCTCAATCCAGCCATCAAAAAGGACAAGCCACTGGCCAAACTCCCACCATGTAAAGGCAGATTTGATGAGCATGTCAAAAGAGCATCTTGGCAAACAAAGATTTGGATGTCTTCACACATAGGTAAACCAGATATTGGATCACCATTGCAACAAGGATGGGAAAATATGGATGATGAACTACTTCCTGTATTTTTCAAGGGCTCAATTGCATCTGAGCTTTTACAAAACCTTATTTGTGCCTGTACCAGTAGGGGTCACTGCTCAATCAACTGTGTCTACAGTCAGAACTATCTTGCCTGCACAGAACTATGTACATGCCAAAGCAATGAAGACTGGGGTAACCCATGCTCTCTCGAGAAAGATCATGATGATGAACAAGATGATGATAGTGATGTTGATTGGAAATGTCACCAGCACTGTTACATTTCAATGATTCCTGTACAAATGTATTATTAGATTTTGTTTTACCCTTTAGATTGTTGTTTTGATGTTTTGAGGTCACAAAGAAATCCTATTTTATGTCTTGAAATAATTATTAGCATCATTAAACTAACAGAAATTAATGCAAATATTTCAAAGAGATCATTTTAACGTGTTGAGGGTGTCATTGTATAGCCCCATTTCTATGGTAAGAGCACCACTTGACAGCTCCATATCATACCTCATATTAAAGTAGACATAATAAGCTTTCAAATAATGAATGATGTGCATGTGTGTAGTGAGGGTACATTAAGTCGACCAGATCGGTGGGTCTGCCGCTCACCTATACCTCTTAATTGGTCTCCCTTCCTTGCATCATATCAACTGCAGGTCAGTCAACTTTCACGCTCAGGCTTTTTCACCTCTGGTCCAACCTTCCCCCTATAATTTGCTTTTGTTCCTTCTCCTTCCTCTGTTAAAGCCCTCCTCTGTGATCGTACAACCCATGTTTTCTCAACTATGTTTACTGCAATTCTTGTTTGCTTGAATTGTGTATTTACAGTTTTGCCATGACACTTTTTAATCATTGAACCATATGTATTTCATTTCACTTTATTATTTATACTTGTTAGCCAGATGAGCAATTCTGCCCATTTTCGCAAGTGACAAGTGGTTACAAATTACAAGGTAATTCATACAAACAGTTGACAAATATTAAAAAAAAAACAATACAAACAGATAAATTACATAACTTACTAAAATATGCAAATACATTCTTGCTGATCATATAGATGTGATTGAAGTCTTGTTTTAAAACCATGAACTGTTTAGCAATTTATGAATTCTGAGGGTAGGGAGTTGAACAAGGGCAGGGCTCTATAAAGTAAAAATCTATGTCCTGATACTTTTTTAAAAAAAATGGCGATTTAAAAGAAAATACACTTTGTGATCTAGTACCACATATATTAATGGAGCTAGGGAATAGTGAAAAAAATAGATGGTGAAAGGAGACCTATGATCCCCATTAAACAAAAAAATACCCATTCTAAGGGAAATCCTGTCATCAAGGCATAAGCAATTCGACTGTTTTAGAAGTAGACAATGATGTTTTCGAATGGGGACACAGAGCATGAATCTTAAAACAGTTATATGTGACCCTCAATCCATCAAGAAATGTACTGCTCATTGTGGTATATATTGTGAGCCCATAGTCTAAAAAACTTAACAAGAAACTGTGTGAAAGTAAGTTCCTAGATTCTACGGTCAGAAATGGTTTAACCCTAAAAAGTAATCCTAACCTTTTGATGAATTATTTTTTAACATTATTTATACGAATTTCAAAGGTCAGATTAGGATCAAGTGTTAACCCCAAATATTTGAAACTTTCTACCAATTCAATGATGTTCCCCCTTAAATCTAAGATGGGCATTAATTCTTCATCCTTCTTGTTTTTTACTTGAAAAGTGAATCATTTTTTTTTTAGACTTTAAAACCATACAATTTGATGCCAGCTAGTGCTGAAACAAATTGAAATCAGCATGCACCTTTTCCAGGGCATCATTAGGTCTTTGACCTATGCTATATACGACAGTGTCATTGGTATATAATGTCATGGAGGTTTGTGTACAGATATTAGGGGCTGTATTCATATACAAAGACAAAATAAGTAGCCCCAGGATTGACCCCTGGGGCACACCACAGTTTATGGGTTTTAATTGTGGAAAACTGCCCTCTATTTGAGTTACATGGGACCTGTTATTAAGGTAATCAGAAAACCATTTAATGGCATCCCCTGAGAAATGCAGTATTGCACATGCTTTAATTGTATTTTGTACTACACTGCATTCTGGTCTATTCTATCTGTTGTTATGGTATTTTGCATTATGTTCTCATTACTGCTACTGGTCTACTTTGTGCCATGGCTTGGAGAATTTGTCAGCATATCCTATGGATTGCTACGGTGGCAGGGCCGGGGAGGAGCTGGATGTCATTGTCTACCTGGGGGCCAAGAACCAAGTTAAGGATGCAGCTGAAATTGTTCAGGAGGAGTTTAGGGATTTCAGGAGGAGTCTGAAACAGGCAACATGCATGGTGGCCTTCACCGAGGTGATACCTGTATATGACCAAGAGGAGAACAGGGAGCACTGCATCAGGAGTGTCAACTCATGCTTGAAGGAATGGTGCAGAGAGGAGGGATTTGGTTATGTTGGTGACTGGGGACACACCTGGGAGGATGTAGGCCTATACAAAGGTGATGGCCTGCATCCATCTAGGAGAGGAACTGTAGTCCTCAGTAGATGATTTAAATGTTATTTTAATGAACACTTAAACTAGCTGAAGGGAGGTGGAAGGACAGAGGGAGGCATATACTGCCCCCACAACAAAATAAAGCAGGAGGGAAGGAGCTCACAAGGTGAGAAAACTCCCCCAGGAAACAAGTTCAAGGCACAAGAAGGGGGATTGGAGACAAAGGGGTAATGAACAGACATAGTAATATGAGTGGATAAAATGAGGCAGGGCCAAAGAAAGGAAGAGGGAGTTGCAAGGAGGATGGTTGAAAGATGTGAAACGTTATGTATGCAAATGCAAGGAGTCTTGGAAATAGAATTCCAGATCTTGAGGCTATCATCCTGAAAGCAGACCTGGACATATTGGCCATAACTGAATTATGGTGCACAGAAAACCATGACTGAGACATGATGCAGGATACAGGATACATGCAGTTCAGAAAGGATAGGGAGGAAAGGAAAGGTGGGAGGAGTTGTGTTATATGTCAGGGACACTATCAAGGCGACAGAAATGCAAGGGGTAAGGAGGGGATGGATGTACTGTGGATCATCTTGGAAACAGCAGCTGGAGCCTCTGTTCACCTTGGGGGTGATTTACAGACCTCCAACACAGGGGGACAATCTAGAGAAAGAAATGGGGGAAACCATTAGCAAGATGGCAGATAAGGGGGAAGTACTGCTGATGGGGGATGTCAATCTACCAGATATTGACTGAAGCCTCCCAGCCATGGCGTTAACTAGAAGCAAGGTCACCCCAGACTGTCTGCAGTGAGCATTTCTAAGGCAACTAATCAAGGAACCCACTCCTGATGGGCAATACTGGACCTGGTGCTTATGGACAGGGACAGTGTTGCGGACATCAGGGTTGGATGCCACCTGGCAACCAGTGACCACTGGTCAGTGTAGTTTAACATTAGGATAGCAGTGGAGGTGAACCACACAAGGACAAGGGTCCTGGAATGTAGGAGGGCAGATTTAAAAGAAATGGGTGAATGCCTCAGAGATGCTCTGGCAGGGGACAATACCCAGGTGGAGTGGAGGGACAGTGGGCCAGATTAATGGATGGAATGATGAAGACAACAAACCTTTGCACAAAAATGTGAGCAAAAGCAGGAGGAAAAAAAGATCAACATGGTTCTCTAGGGAGGAGGCGGCAAGGCTAAGGGCAAAAAGGGTAGCACTCAGGAGATACAAGGAGATGCAGGAGGAACAAGACAGAAAGGTGTACCAGCAAAAACAGAGGGAACACACAAGATTAGGTTGCTCTAAATCCATTAGTGGTGCAATTAGAACATAATCCACAGGAGAAATGCAAAACACAATGCACTATGGGCAATGAGGCTCTACAGAGATGAGGTATACTGCATAATTTGTTTATTAAATAAACAGTAAGAAAGTGCCGAGCAGACACCCCAGCGCTTCACCTCTATTGCATGAGGCTTCATCAGGGGGCCAACACAAAGGGAAACAGGGAAGGCAGTGAGGGTCATTAAGGCACAAACTGAGGAAAGAATATCTGGGGGTAACAAAGGGAGACAAGACCTTTTTAGGTATCTTTGTGAAAAAAAGACAGAACAGGAATTGTGAGGCTGAAGGATGCAGAGGGGAAACTGTGCAGAGGATAATCAGAAAAAGATGATATCCTGAACGAATATTTCTTTTCTGCCTTCACAGTGGAAGGTGAAGGGGATGGGCCACATAAAGACTAGAGAACCACTGGAGGGAGGGAAGTAGACATCAGTACATTCGAAGAAGAAAGAATCCTGAAGGCATTTGCAATCTGAGAGTGGACAAGGCTGTGGGGTCAGATGGGGTACATCCAAGGATATTGAAGGAGGTCAGAAAGGTACTGGCTGCCCCTCAAACAGCCTTATTCAATAACTCATAAGATACAGTGATGGTCTCAGAGGACTGAAGAAGGGCACAGCTAGTCCCCCTTCATAACAGCAGCAGCAGGGAAGAGGCTGGCAACTACAGGTTGATCAGTCTGACAACAGTAGTGGAGAAATTGATGGAGTCACTTCTAAGGAAAGACAGATAGATTACATTGCATCCTGTGGGTTACAGGACCCAAGGCAGCACAGATTCATGGGAGGGAGATCATGTCAGACAAATCTGATAGATTTCTTTGACTTGGTGATCAGAGAAATAGATCAGGGAAGCAGTGGATGTGGCCTACCATGACTTCATCAAGGTCTTCAACACTGTGCTCCATAGGAAGCTCATTAAAGACCTGGTAAGCATGAGGGTGGGAACCAAGGTAGTACACTGGGTATATAATTGACTGACAGGCAACAGATCGAGGTGGTTAACAGCACTCACTTTGGGGAAGGAAGAGTGACCAACAGGACTCCTCAAGGCTCAGTATTAGGTCCAGTCCTCTTTACTGTATTTATAAGTGACATTGTAGAAGAAGTCAAAGGGAAGGTGTGCCTCTTTGCAGATGTCACCAAGATCTGCAATAGGGTGGACACTCCAGAGAGGGAGAAGAGAATGAATAGAAACCTGAAAAAACTTAGAAGAATGGTCGAGGGTATGGCAGCTGAGTTTCAATGCATGAAAGTGCAAAATCATGTGCCTTGGCCACAGAAACCCAGAGGCAGAGTACAGAATGGGGGGAAGAGTATTGACAGTCACTAAATAGGAAAGGGACCTAGGGATAATTATAGCAGTTGATCTTAAGGTAGCAAGGTCATTCGACAAAGTAGTAGGAAAAGCCAGGAGGATGCCGGGGTGCATAGGGAGAGGTATCACCAGTAGAAGGAGGTAAATGGTGTTGAGACTGTCTTGGTCATTGGTGAGACTACACCTGGAGTACTGTGTCCAGTTCTGGAGACCACACATCAGAAAGGAAAAGGACAGGGTGGAGGCTATCCAAAGGACAACAAAAATGGTGCAGGGGTTGCAACAAATATCCTATGAGGAGAGGCTGAGGGATCTAAACATGTACAACCTGGAAGAGAGAAGAGAGAAGAGAGAAGAGATAGGGGGCATGCTAGAGACCTTTAAATACCTCAGGGATTGAATAAGGTACAGGAAGGTAGCATTTTTCAGAAACGAAAGTGTACATGAACTAGGGGGCATGCATTGAAGCTGGAGTTGGGATGTTTAGAAGAATTGGAGGAAGTATTTCTTCACTGAGAGGGTTGCGGATGCCTTGAAAAATTTTCCAGTGGGGGTGATGGGCGAAAAGCAGAAGTGGGCTTCAAGCATGCATGGGATATGTATAAAGGAAAACTGAAGTGACCAGAGACCAGATAGGATCTGTGGTGGCAGAATAGGCAGGGAAAAGAGAGGCAGACTAGGTGGGCCAAGCAATCCTTATCTGCCAACAAATCCTATGTTTCTATAGTTCTACAGTATATTACACATGTATCTATTTTACATTATTACCAACTTGTTTTATATTGCACATTATAAAATGGCATAGGAAAATAAACAAACATGACTGGCTGAAGCATGTCATATGACCATGCATTAAATCTCTGTAAATGCATGGTCAGGTGCCAAATCTTATTTTGCTCCCCAAAAAAAACTACCTAGAGCAATTTTATAAGTGTAATAAGCTCCTCCAGGATGTGCATCATAGGATTTCAATGCACTTCCCAAGGAGCATAAGAACACTCAGCCTTTGGCCTAGTGCCTTACTACACCCCTGAGGCGTGCATTAAAATCCTGTAATAACTGGCTTCCATTTTTTCCCATAGAAGGAGCAGGTTATAATTTGCCATTATAACTCATGGGTTATAACGGTGAACACGTGCCATCTGCTCCTTCTGTTGCCGCACACTACACCTCATCAACCTCCATGGTGACATTCTCAGTAGTGGCTGTAAATCAGTTCTCAATGTAGCAGCAGTTCAGGTAAGTTATTTTTTTTAAACAAATTAACATACCTTGCTCTTCAAAAACCACACACTCCGTAACTCTATCCCGAACACTCTCTTTCTCGCATCTCCATAGAAACCACATGATGTGTCAGGTCAAGTCAGCTGCCTAATCAATATATCCCAAACAAATCCAAAGGAAACACATATCTCAAGCAAAACCTTTTGAAAACGTTACAAAATTGACTACACAAGGACATTTTCAAGAGAGCAATTCAACTTTCTCTAAAAGATATTTTTAAATTCACGTTTTCAAGAAAGGACTTCAGCACTTGAACTATGTTGCAATTTTTTTTTCTCCATGAGGTGAAAAAATAGAAGCCAGCAATTACATCTAACAATGTATGTGGGTGAGTGCATAAACGTGAAAATAATGCCCACCCTCAGTGTGGGATGTTTTTATAAACCCCCTCAGGCTTTGCCCTCGGGGTTTATGTAGCATCCCACACCTTGGGTGGGCATTAATTTCGCATTATGCACTCACCCACATACATTATTGTATATATAATAACTGAGAAGCATTTTCTCCCACAGGGAAACCCAGTTATAATTTGCAGTTATAACCTGAGGGTTATAACGGTGAATGTGCACTGGGTTTCTCTCACTCCACGCATGCACCCGCCACCACCCTACCCTTAGGCACTCACTAGATATTTGGCCACACCCACAACTGTCACTCCTCGGTGGATAAGTGAATTAAAAAACTTGCCTCCACTCTCAGCAGTTGCTGCTCCGAAAACTTGAGTCCTTCAGTACACTTGCAATCCTGGGATAAACATTTAAAAATAAAAGATTTCAGCAGCCACTCGCTGCAGACTGACAGCACTTCACATCCTGATCATGGCTGTTTTATTTTATATAATTGCTGTGGCGAGAAAACGCTCCCTTGCAATTATATAAAATAAAATGTGGGGAGGTGTGTAAAACTCGATTTTACACACACCCTCATTGTGGAATGCATTTCATGTTGCATCTCACAACTTGGGTGTGTGTCAACTCTTATTATACATACCACCCCATACTTTATTCTCTATATAATGCACACCCTATCATGGCTTATTACATACATATACAACAGGAGCGAGGCTACAAATTATAAGATAGAAAAAGTTATTTTGGCTAGTGACATCAGTAACAGCAACATATCAAAAATATGTTGTTACTGGTGTCACAATTGATATTTTTAAGATTACTGTCATCACATTGGAATACTAAACTAATCAGAAAGTAGCTTTCACACTGCTGTAAAAATCACAATACCTAATTTCTACTTTCCCCTGCTATTGGTTAACTAAATATTGTATATAATGCAGCAGATGTTTCACTGAGTCTTTCAAAATGTATCTGACTCTCCCCTGCTAACCACACAATTGCTGTGTGACATCACAATCTGTTGTCATGGTGAGTACTATAATGTCATAAACAAAGGCACTGTGAGGTTAAGATGGGAGGGGCAAATGTTTTCAAGTGTTTTCTATACAAAGTTTTTAGATGGACTACCAAGATGTGCTGTAAATCTTGGAAAGGAACATTGAAAATGAAAAACTGTAT
Organism: Neoceratodus forsteri; assembly: GCA_016271365.2. Taxonomy (NCBI): domain Eukaryota; kingdom Metazoa; phylum Chordata; order Ceratodontiformes; family Ceratodontidae; genus Neoceratodus; species Neoceratodus forsteri. The sequence goes on along the minus strand of CM028135.1, from coordinate 291,139,257 downwards.
TCTCTAGTAATTTTGTAACAGCTGAAACATTTTATGTTTGAAAGCACATGCTGAAGTGAAGAGTTGCTCTTAAAAACATCCAGAGATCCCAAGCTCTCTCTTTGAGGCTCTTGTGGTCCTGGGTCAAATGAAAGCAGTGAAATACCCTGTGACATGTGAAAACAGAAGTCACCTTTGGTAGGAAGGATAGAATGGTCCTCAGTACTACCTTATCATTGTGGAAGGAAAGGAATGATATTCTGTGATATAAGCCATGTAGTTTGCACAATCTGCATGCTGAACACGCTGCCACCAGAAAAAATATGTTTAGAGTCAAGAAATACGTCAGTAGTTAGTAATTGTTGGTGGTAATCGTTATGTTTTTAATATTTGGAATTATAGCACAGTGATAGTTAAAAACAATTGTGTTTTTCTATGGTAGATCCTAACTAGCATTATGCCTTTAAATGTAAAAAAAATGAACTTTCCTGTCTAGCGATGGTAATGTTTTGCATGTGGTTATTTGCCCTTGTAATTAATTGCCACTATAATGTCCAGCAGCTTATAATAGCTCTCACTCCTTGAGGAAGAGGCAGAGCATCTCGAAGTGCCAGAGTTTAGAGGCACAGTTGACCTTTTAAAAATAATTGTAACATGGCAATAAATGTTAGACACAAATAAACATTATTCATTGGAGCAATAGCAACAGCGAAACAAGGAGCAACCAGGCATTAATTCCCTAGTAATGCCCTGTTGCTATTTGTGAACCAGAGTAAATTCTTTGTTCAAGTACGGTTCCCATGGCAGCCCAACAGATAGCTGTAAAACAGTACTGTGCTGCTAGCATTGTTTCACAGCCATTTGTTGGCCTGCCAAGGGAACTGCAGGAACAAAACATGAGAATGTACTCTAGCATGGTCCCATCATGCAGTGTAACCCATATCTTGTAATATATGCTGACAAAACTCGAAGTACGTAGCACCAATCCTGACAGTAAATCAGGAGGAAAAAGTACCATATTAGTAAATGTAAAGCTAACATGTATAGAATTATGGGTTGGAAATCGTTCAGCTGCTACTCACAATATTACAGTTATCAGCAATCACAGCCATTTGTTGGCTTGCCAAGGGAACTGAAGGAACAAAACATGAAAATGTACTCTAGCATGGTCCCATTATGCAGTGCAACCCATATCTTGTAATACACACAGGTGAAAATCGAAGTATCTAACCCTGATCCAGACAGTAAGTTAGGAGAAAAAGTACCATAATAGTAAAAATTATAAAAGTATATTTGGCACTAATAACACCATGCAGTTAAATCAAAATGTTGTAAAGTAATGCTTTCGTACACCCACAATATATGTAAGACAGTCTACATTCAGCAGAATGTGTACTATCAATTCACTGTTAAAGATAAGAAATATAATAACTTTGTGTGTGTGTGTGTGTGTGTGTGTTTTTTTGCATTACAAGTTAACAGTACAAATAATAAATCTGCTTATTTCTGGAAACACTTGCCATGTTACAAGCACATTAAGCCACTCCAAAGGAGGGTTCTACTGGGGAATTGATGCCTGGTTGGGTGGTTGGAGGCACTTGGCCTGTGGCCCGTGCCCCAACTCCCCCCCAACCAAGCATTAACTTGTAGAACCCTCCTTTGTCATGGCTTAATGCTTACATAAAACACACTAAATAGAATGAAATGAGTGAGCGCTGTTGTTTATTTGTACATTTGCACCTTATAACTAGGAGTGGGAGAACCTCAAAAGGTTCTGAGGTCAGGATGCTTATCCAAACTTTTCAGAACCTTTAGAGGGGGAAGGCCTCGGCACCCAACTAGGGATCTGAGGTTCGAGCAGACTCGATAGACCATAAGGCCTAATCAGTTGGCAATTAATATGTTAGTATGTTAGTATTGTAGCAACTGTATGTTAAATCCTTTTAAATGGCTTTTATTTACCATATCTGTAGAAAAAAGCAATGCATCTACTGTTTAGTAGTAGTGAAATGAGTGAATGAAACTGTGGATGTGTCTACTGGAAGTGCAAGTGCTCCATTGCACATGCTGACCTTCCCAACCCCTTACTGCCCAGCTCTCCCTCTGCTCTTCCAAGGGGAGCCTCCTAGCGGTTCCCAGGCCAAATCAAAGATATCAGGTGATGAAACATTTGAAGTAGCTGGTCCCGTCCTGTGGTACTCGCTTCCCAGGTCTCTGAGGGAGTCTTCTTTGGCGGAGACCTTTAAGAGTGGCCTAAAGACCCAACTTTTCAGTCAAGCCTTTGGTTTGTTTTAATACCACTGGTCCAATCTTATTATTTAATTACCCTGACTGCTACTTTTTACTTTATATTGCATTTTATATTCAATGCTATTTTATTTTATGATCATCTGTTTATTTTATTGGTTGATTTTATTGTTATGTTGTACAGTGCCCAGAGCCTTTGCGATTGGACATTATATAAATAAAATTACTCCTACATCCAGGCACACACACACACACACACACACCACCCCAGATAATGATTTGGTTCAAAGGCAGTAAAGTCTCAGGTCTCTGACTAGCCCTTGCAGCTAAGTAATTAGAGCATCACTGTGAACGACGATAAAATACAGCAGTTAGCAGATGTGTGTGTCTGTGTGTGTGTGTGTATATATGTGTGTGTGTGTGTGTGTGTGTCTGTATGTGTGTGTGTGAACTCCGAACACCACCCACCATAATTTTATCAAAAGGCAGGCAAGTACCAGAACTCTGTCTAACCACTCTTCTGTTTCTGACTTTTTGAGAAGGTAATACTAACTAACAGTTGCTTCTATGTTTCACCAGGTACCACTGTGTTTAGAAACATCTCTCACCTACAAATGAAGAAGGAACACACCACCGTTAGGGAGAAACAGAATGTAAGAAACAGCACCAGCCAGTCAGCCATCACTTCACTATTGCAACTGCCCCTACTATCAGGTGAAAAAAAGTTGGTTCAAAAAGAGAGACTGATGATTGAGAACAGGGACTTTTCTGCCACAGTTGCTGCCAGTATAGTATCATGTACTGGCTGTACCTCCCACCCACCCCAGGACAATGATTTGGTCTAAAGACAAGCAAGTTCCAGTTCTCTCTTTGTAACCACATTCCTGGGTCTGATTTTTTTAGAAGGGAATACTGTGTTTGTATAGCTAGTTCTATTTCTCAACAGTCACAGAAAGCACTTTATCACCAGCTGTCAGTTATGAAGAAGAAACATTTTACCATTAGGAAGACAGATTGTAACAGAAGAACACCAGTTCATTAAAAGATCATCACTTACCCACTGCTCCTACCACTACTTTCAGGGGGAAAACAGAACTATTGCTATTTACAGGTCACTGGTAAGGCTGCATCTAGATTATGGAGTTCAGTAATGGTGCCCACACCTCAAAAACAACATTAACCTGCTGGAGAAGGTCCAGAGGAGGGCTACAAAGATGATAGCTGGTCAGAAGGGCAAGGCATACGAGGAGAGGTTGAGGGCACTGAACATGTACTCCCTGGAAGACAGGAGAGAGAGAGGGGACATGATTGGGACCTTCAAGTACTTGAGAGGGATAAATGAGGTTGATAAGGAGAGTCTCTTTAAGCTGAGTGGCAACCATAACACGAGGGGGCACAGTCTTAAGCTGGAGGGTGGGAGGTTTAGGAGGGTGGTCAGGAAGCACTTCTTCACAGAGAGGGTGGTGGACACTTGGAATGCACTGCTGGAAGAGGTCATCTCGTTGAAGACAGTGGGCAGCTTTAAGAGGCTGGGATAGAGCATAGGGGAAGGTAATGATCATGGGTAGGGAGGATGGAAGGAGTGGGGAGGGAGGGCAGGGACATTAGCTCAAGCTGTGGACTCTGCAATACGAGCAGACTTGATAGACCAAATGGCCTTCTTCTGCTGACTTCTTCATATGTTAGTATGTTTATATGTTCATATTTAAATCAATCCAATTAAGGCACATTTACCAAAAAGATTTCAAAGTGAGAAAGAGACTGATGAATGAAAACAGGGACTTCTCTGCAACAGTTGCTGTCAGTACAGTGTCATTTACTTGCTGCACCTCCCACCTACCCCCCAGAATGATAATTTGGTCCAAAGGCAGGCACGTCCCAGATCTCTCTTTGTAACTAGTCTCCTGAGTCTGATTTTTAGAAGGTAATATGTTTGTATAGCTAGTTCTATTTTTCAACAGTCACAGGTACCACTTTCTTTAGCAATGGCTGTCAGTTATGAAGAAAGAACACACCACCATTAGCAAGAAACAGAATGTAAGAAACAGAAGTAGTAGCCAGTCACCACTTCACTAGGCAATATAGCAACATGGCATAGATGTCATAGGTATCATAGGTATCGTACGAGCTAAGTGAGGCAATGCCCATAAGAGCTCACCCAGGTTTAAAAAAGAGTAACCTAATATATTATTTCTTATACAATATGCATCCAATTTCATTTTAAACTCATACATAATACTGCTACCTACAATCTCGAGTGGAAGAGAATTCCAAAAGGTCACCACTCTCTGACTGAACCAAGTGGCCCTCTTCTTGGTATGGTACCCGTTGCCTCTGAGTTACAAATTATGAGGCTAGTGTCATAATATGAGTCCCTAAATCTCAAACCCAGACAATCCCATAGGTTCTGGTTTACAAATGCACCATATACCAGACATAGGTCTCCACACAGTCTTCTTTACTTAAGAGGATACAAACCTAAGATATTTAGCCTTTTTATATAGCTAAGGTCTTTAACAGCCATTATCATCTTAGTGGCCCTGTGTTGAACTTTCTCCAGGATTCTAATTTCCATCTTAGTACTGGGAGACCAGAACTGAACACAGAACTCCAGGTGCGGCCTGACGAGTGATGTGTACAAAGGAAGTACAACATTCTTGTCCCTACTTTGAATGTGTTTTCTAATGCTGTTCAAGACGGTGTTGGCCCTTTTTGCAATCGTGTGACAGTGTTTCTTGAACCCTAAACTATTAGAAATTAATATTCCGAGATCTTTTTCTTCCTACATCTCTCTTAAAGTATGTCCTTTTAAAGAATACCTAGTCATTATGTTATTTTTACCTAAATGCATTACCCAGTGGGTGACAGAGCTTGCCAGCTAAGGTGGTGGCAGCATAATTTGAGCTAAGAGCTCCTCTGAGGACTATCACTTCATCCATCTGTTATTCTGCTCAAGTGCAGAAGGTCAGGCCAGGATCGGAGTAAGAAGGAGGAATTACCATTCATTTAAGACATTTTTCATAAAAATCCTCCAGGGGATTCCGAAGTTACACGGAGTGACAACTTGACAGATCTCATCATGCTCTGGGCCCACTGACAGCTGTCAGACCAGCGAGTGAAATGAACAAAGGGAAAGACAGTCGCGTGGCTTGGAGCTGCAGTGGCATTAACTACCAAGGTACCAGTGAACGGCCCTAGGATGGCATAATACTCGGCTCCTCCACTGGACTTGGAAAACATTGCAGTTGACCTGACTAAAACATCTGAAATGCTGATTAAGGTGTTATCAGACTCAGCGGAGCTAAAATCCACCACTACACAAACTAATATGAAACATAGAAACATAGAATTTGATGGCAGATAAGGACTGCTTGGCCCACCTAGTCTGCCCATTTTCCTACCTAACAGATAAGCTGCAGGTCCTAGTTAACCAACAGCTTACTTCCTCCTACCCCCCACTAGGACTGCCTTATGTCTGTCCCATGCATTCTTGAATTCCCCCACTGTTCTTGACTCCACGGCCTCCTCAGGGAGGCTGTTCCATGCATCCACAACCCTCTCTGTGAAAAAATACTTCCTCACATTATGAATTTAAAAACTTTATCAAACAGAGTGGCAGGGACAGAGCAGTCAGTACAAGCTCATGACAATTTATTGCAAGCCCATCAAGGGCAAATGAGAGACCAACAAAGGCAAATCAAATCCCTGCTCTCCAAAGTAGATGACATGGAGAACACATCCCGGCATAAAAATATCCACATAGCAGATCTCCCTGAAGGCATAGAGGGATGGGACATGGCGACCTTTCTTCAAAATGCTTTGCCCCATATGTCAGTGCTCCCAAACAGATCAGTGATTGAAATCGAAAGAGCACACCAGTCTCTCACCCCCAAGCTGAAACAAGATGAGAGACCAAGGCCAATATTATGTAGACTTTTAAAATTCCCAGTAAAGGAGTCCATACTTAGGGCCACCAGGGAGAGAGGGAGGCTGCAGTGGGAAGGCACCAAAGTTATGATATTTTAAGACTACTCTCCTGAACTATCAAAAAAGTGGAGAGCATACAACCAAGACAAACAGCAGATGCATAACTTGGGCATCCCAACCTCAGTAAGGTACCCAGCCCAGCTCAGGATCCAGTTTCAGGGAGAATTTCTGACTTTTAACAACCTTTCTGAAGCTGAGCACTTTCTGTGGGACATACAGACAAGCCAAGATGCAACTTCTCAGCACTCATACAAACCACATGGTGGAGATGCAGTCCCAGTGGAAACCACACTCCATGAGGGTGAATGCCGAAGCCCAGGAGATTCTGTATTACCAATAGAGGACCAGTGGCAACCGGGGCAACATGGGAGGCAAAAGAAAAGAAATAAAAATCCTACCACTCAGAAGCAACCTTCTCGTAGAAGCTATTCCAGGAGTTTCCAGAGGCAGAACAGGACATGAGGAACAAGCAGCCACTTTCCTACAGACACCCCATGAAGCTCAGTAATAGATACACTCTGCTGAGGGAGCTGACACCTGCCCTGAGCGACTTGTCGCAAGGAGTGGACATGGCGCTGAACTCAGACAAGGTGGAAATCGGTGCCGCAGACTGGATGAATTTGTGTCAGGAGTGGGTAGACTGTGTAAAAGATCAGGCTGAGGTTGCAGCAGCCCCTCTGCAACAACGTCAAGGTACATCGCAAAAGTCTAAAGATACAGAGACCAGGTCCTGAAGAGGGTAACCGAAGGAACATCTACGGCAGGTCCTTCACTTACATGACCTGAAGTCAGGTAACATTGGGTTTAATGCCAGTTTTCATGATAAGGGCGGCAGCAGTAGATAGCTCCATTTCACAGCGGGACATTCCTCCCCAGCCTACAAACCTACATACGCAGCAGCACAATAGCTTTTGGAAAAACTAGGGAGTCATACCCTTTTGCTGCATTGCTCTAATGAGGCAACACAAACTGTGAATGAAAGGTCCTCATCATGGGTGGTTTAGAGAGTGGCCAGGCTTGGGGAGCACAACCTCTGCTCAAGGGTAGTTTCCTTGTACTAACATGGAGCAGAACTCCAGTGGATAGCACCTTGTGGGGCTTACCAGGAGGCTCACTACTGCTGCCACTACCTACAGTTTAACAGTTATAAGATTACAGTTATGAAGATGGTTATTTACATGTACTAATGTTGACTAAGAAAGAAACATCTGCATGGGGGGAGCGATGTGAGGATGGTGGCTTAGATATTCACAATTGTCAGAATATCTCTATATTACCTGGCTCCTCTCTAAGCAATAACTAGTGGTCACTACTGAGAAGGTTTTGAACAACAGGCCACAAAAAAAAAAAAAAAAAAACAGAGAAGAGGTAGCACCCAGACCTAGGCCTTGTTAATCCAGCTCTTTCCCGCTGCAGAGTGGCAACACTGTAAGTGTGACATATGAGAGGGAGTAGATGATGATTTGTGCCCCCCCAACAAGAGGAGCGGGGGGGTTGTACATGGAGGGTATGGTCTCCCCCAGTCGACCTTCCCCCTTGAAGGCAAAGAGTGAGCATGTAGCGTGGAGCTGGGGGAGCACAATGTGATGGGTATTGTCACTACACTCAGGAGCATTTCACCAATACCCCTGGTGCATAGTTTGAAGGGTTCAACATATTTAGTGGTGGGAACACTCCCTCTCCCCCCCAACAGATGCAGAATGCAAGGGAAGGGGGGAGACTGCTGGACTAGAAGGGGCCTGTTAGAGCCAAGGTGTGGGCTCCACACTTTATCACACCAGTCTAATGACTGGCATCCAAGTAGTGACTAACTCTGCATCCCAAGGGGATGCTGAGATCTGGTGAGGTATACTAAAGTTTTGAAGGAAGCACCACTGTTCAGCAGATTATATAGGAGTATTTCCACCCCCCCATTGGAGAGGTCCTCTTATATCCTACATGATCTCCCATTAGGGAAGTCTGACTGGATCAGCAACCAGGGTATCCTCTCTTCATTGCATTTTGTTTGTGATGACATTATGGTGTATGTTTGTTAACTTAGTTGTTTTTCAGAGCATAATAGTGCCACATGATGATAAACATAGGGTATATGTACCAAGTTGAGTCAACCATAAGGAACGAGCTGGCTGGCACAGGCTAGCAAGCCCTCAGAGACAAGAGAAAAAAGTATATATAGGTCAGACAGAATACTCACTGAGAACAGTACATGGGAACAGTACACAACACAGGCAAGGGGCAATTAAAGGGAACATATAAGGGGAAGCTACAATGGGGTGCCAAATGCAAATCCCAGAATGTCTCACAGTGGGTCAAAGTACATTGCTTTAGTTCAAGAAAATAACCAATTATTCGCATGGCATCAATAACACTGATAGTGGCCACCACTTGGAACATGAGAGGCTTAAATTCTCCTATAAAAAGGAATAAAATATTAACCTGACTGAGTCAACTGGGGAAGCAGGTGGCATTCCTGCAGGAGACCAAAATAAGTGGCACTGAGGCCCAAAAACTGGTCAGGGATAAGGTGTATTGGTAGTGTATAATTAAGAATGGATACTCTGGTGTCTATATCCTACCACAGTACTGTACCTTTTTCCTGATTTCGGGGTAGCTCCACCGGGGAAGGTGGATAATTGGAGTGGGGAGGGTGGGGGAGAAATTCCGTACACCTGTTTGGATACATCCTGTTCCTTGAATGTAGTGGAATTTGTTATATTTAATAAAGTTTATCTAATTAAAAAAAAATGGTCAGGGAATGGGTGGGGTGGGAATCTCATAGCACAGTAGGTACAGCAAAGAGCGGCGTCTCCATTCTTTGCCATAAAAAGCTGAGGTGGAAGCCGATAATACAAAAATCAGACAAAGAGGGCAGATGGATAATAGCCAAAATATCTACCCCTATGGGACCCATAGTACTGGCAAATGTGTATGCATCTAATGACAACAAACCCACGCTATATGACTCGATGTCTCAAGTACTAATGGATTTGTCCAATGACAACCCTGAAATCCTTATGTGGGGGATTGTAACCTAGTCCTGGACCACCTCTGAGACAGATCCAACTCACGGGCAGAACACCATACACATTCCCAAAAAGCACTTAAAGACTTGATGGGTCTGCACCAATTGATAGATGCCTGGAGAATAGTGCACCCAGACACAAGGGATTACACGTACTTGTCATCCACTAATTGTATGGCCAGCAGACTGGACTACTGGTTTACATCCCCAAGAATTAAGAGCAATGCCTTGGATGTCACTATTGCCCCTCAATACTTATCAATCATGCCCCAGTCACCATGAGTTTCATGGTTCAGACCCACTCGACTTGTTTTCTGACATGGTGCCTAGACCCCCTGCTATTGCAGGACTCTTAGAGTTTCAGCAGTGGATAGGGACAGAAGTGAGGAACTATTTCCAAGACAATCCTCCAGGGTCGGCCACCCCAGGCATGATATGGGAAACCTTTAAAGCTACCCTACAGGGCCAGCCTGGTGGTGCTGAGGGTTGAGGCACTGGACGCCACACCTTGCACCATGCCAGTGACCCAGGGTTGGGAGTGACCTCGGTGCGGGGGGTTGGCCGGGTAGGAGGAGGATTGAGCATCCCAAGGACTGCTCTCCTCCTCTGGGGAGGGTGGGAGGGGATGAGCACAGCTGTACTGGCTCCTGGCAGTGGCTAGTGGCTGGTGCAGGGCACAGTACACAGTGGGGATGAAGCAGGCTGACTCCAGATGCGCCGGGCGTGGACGCGTGTACAGGGAGTCCTTGGCGTCATTGCACGCCTGCATTGTGGGGCAGAAATGGGGAAGAAAACTGTACCTATGAGCATGAGGACAGCGGGATCTGGCACCCCGGCAGCAAGACGCACCCATGTAGCTCCCTTGGTGTGCCTGCCCCCTGGTCTTCCGTGGTGAGTGGGATACGTACCCACCACGATGTGATCAGGGAAGGGCAGAACATAGGGGTTTCAGAGCTCCGACTGCAGTTGGGGCAGCGATGAGGTGACAGCTGGATGGATGGGGGGGAACCATAGGTACAACCCCCCCAGCAGGAGGAACAGGTACATAAATAGTATATCAAAAAAAAAAGAAAAGCTACCCTACAGGGTAGATTTATTGGTTTCACTGCTCACCGCAGAAAACAGAGAGACAAAGAAGCAGGCCTAGTAGAGGCACAACTCAAGTGTAAAGAACAAGAATACAAAAAACACCCTAACAGATTACAAGACTCTAGTCTATTGTACAAACTGACCTCACTGAGAATGCATCTAAATGGTTTGGCCACCAGGAAAGCTGAGCTGAAAATGTACAGAATACAACACAAATACTGGGCGGAGGGAGAAAGGCCAGAAAACTACTGGTTTTTAGATTAAAAAAGAGACAGGTGGAAATGCATGTTCCACAGCTGAGAAATCACCAAGGGCTACCCTGTACCTCCCCCCAAGGAATAAACAACACTATGGCTGACTCTTATAAAAGATTGTACACCTCGCAAGGTAATTGGGACAAGGCTGCTGCTACCAGCTTTATGGCCAGTCTATCCCTGCCATCAATTCTGCCCTCCAGAGAGAGGAACTGGAAGCCCCTTCACAAACTGTGAAATAAAATGAGCAATACAGCAAATGGCCCCACACAGAGTGCCTGGAAGCGATGGCTTCCCAGCTGACTTTTACCAGCAGTTCTGGATCTGGTGGCAGGCCCTCTGCTGGCTATGTTACAACAGGCCTTCCAAACCAGGAAGCTCTCGGACACTCTTTCAGAAGCCACAATTATGGTGCTACCCAAAGAGGGGAAAATTCTGAATCTACCCTCCAGTTACAGGCCAGTCTCCTTAATAAACATGGACGCAAAGATTTCAAGTAAAATATTGGCGGCTAGGTTGGAACTACTATTGCCCAGTTATCCATCCATCCCAGGTGGGATTTGTGTGGGGTAGGGTTAGCTTAGATCACCTTAGGGAGCTTATCTCCCTTTTTTTCAAGTGGTAGCAGAACTCACTTCCCCAGTGGTAGCCATCACCCTTGACTTCAAAGAGGCCTTTGATTCAGTCAAATGGGAATATTTGCTAACAGTGCTACAAAAATTAAATTTCGGGGAGAGCTTCTGTTCCTGGATCCAGACATTGTATTCTAGCCCTAGGGCCAGGTTACTTACTAATAATACCATAGCCAAGCCCTTTCGACTACACAGAGGCACCCGACAAGGCTGATCTTTATCTCCCCTGTTATTCATGCTGGTCATAGAGCGCCTGGCGGCAGCTATAAGGGAACACGCTGGGACAGGGGGCATACAAGTGGGAACCAAAGAATTCCACACAAAGCTGTACGCAGATGACTGCTTGATTCTAACTAGGAATCTGATTACCAGTATCCTGCACATCCTAAAGACCTTGAAAGCCTTTGTGAATATCTCAGGCTTAAAAATTAATTATAGGAAATTAGAAATACTGCCTCTCAACAGTGTAGCCTCCTCAGATCTAGCCAAGAGTAAACAGTTAACATGTACTCCATACACCATCAAATAGTTGGGAACAATTCTCACCAAAGATCTACAAAACTTGGTGGTTAAAAATTTCCAACCCCTCTTGCTCAAACTTAAGGGGGAAATTAACAGATGGAAACTGCTTTACCTGACATTAGTTGGGAAAATCAGTGCCGTCGAAATGATGATGGCACCCAGGATTTATTACCTACTGTCCCACATCCCACTAAAGATTCCCAAGATGTGGTTCCAAAAAATAAACATCATGATTGGTAGTTTTCTTTGGGGCCCAACACCCCTCAGATACAGCAGGGCCAGACTAAGAGCACACTGAGCAAAGGGGGGGATGGAACCTCACAAACATTCCACACTATGTGTGGGCATTTCAGGTAGCCAAGACTTGCAAACTGCTACAGGGTACAGAGGACAGGCCTCCAGCATGGATAGAAGTGGAGGCAGCAATACTGCAGGATACAGACATCACTACCTACTTGGGCCATCAGCTGCCTGCCCAATTCAAAAAGTGGCTAACTCTGAAGGCTGCCCAAGCAGCATGGTATAATACTGGGAAACATGCCCAAAGATTCCACAGACTGTGGGGCCTCACTCCACTGTGGAACAACCCACACCTCTGTGTGGACAAATGCCTTACAAGATGGAAGGAGTGGGAGGTCAAAGGGAATAACCAAAGTAAGAGATTTACTATTCCCTGATGGAGTTACATTAGAATCCTTTGAGGGGCTTCAGAACAAATTCTGCCTAGGTAAAAATGATTTCTGGAGAGTTCTTCAGATTCGAAATCTACATAATGCGCTGTCCAAAGATAAATGTACTTGTGGCACTTGTGAGGCACACCCAACAGAAAAGCCCCTCTCAATGCCGTTACAGAGCTCGGCTACGTCCAAGGGCAGGTAAGGTACAAAAACTGCTGAGAGACACAGCAGTCAACCCCTCCATTCAGACCAAAATGCTATGGCAGAATATGTTTCAGCTGCAAATCACAGAAGAGGAGTGGCATCAATGCTGAATACTGGCACACAGGGCATGTAAAGACCAGCGCATCCTCTTAATCCAAAATAAGATACTTCATCTGTGGTACAGACTCCCGGTGAAGCTGAAGGCCATGGGAATCCTACAACAAGATAACTGCTAGAGATACAACTCAGCAGGAGCAGATCTATTGTACATTTTGTGGGACTGTCCTCTAGTAACACCCTTCTGGGCTAAAGTATTACAGGGGTGCTCACAAATGCTTCAGGCCAATGTACCACGCTCAGCAGCACTTTGTCTGCTAGGCCTCAGTCAGAGGAGCTCCTGTCTGCCAGGCTACCAACTGAGATGGCTACTCCAGGCGACAGCAGAAGCCAAGAAACTGTTGCTGAGGAAATGGTGCACCAGCAACATCCTCACATACAATGAATGGCTACAGATCCTAGAAGCTTTGGCTTTACACAGCAGAAGGCAGTACTTTGCAACAAACTCATCTGAGAAGTTTCACTGTGAGTGGGGACAATATGTAATGTATGTACACTGTAGGGTAGGTGGTACTCCTATCTCTTCCCCAAAGATCTACTTAAACCTCCGTGAAGGAACAGGAAAGTAAACTGCTTTAATTTGCACAACTGGAAAGCATGTGTAAAAGTCTTCTGGGGATCTGTAACACCCCTGTATATAAGGTATCAAAGTATTAATGAGTCTTCTTAGGTACAAACCCCCATTTTGGCCAAAATTTGAAAAACGACACCTGGTCATGCTTATGAGGCGGTGTGACAAAATGGCTACGTTGAAACTTTGGAGTCAAAATATTGAAAATGACCAAAGTTATGAGTGAGCATTGAAACATTACAACACACTTTCTTAACTTTGTTATTTTTTGCAATATTTTGGCCCCAGATTTTAGACATAATCTTGCTATGACCCGACCTCATAAACCCTGTATGTGAAAATTTTCATATTCCTCCCGAATGACAATTTTACAGATCAACTGCCACAGGAGACAGTTAACCAACCAACCTTTATGAGTTTTAAATGTAAACTTGATGCTCATTTTAACAATAAATATTTTTAAATAATCCACTGACAAGTGGGGATAGCAATTATGGAAGCGAGCCTTCTGCTATCCAATAACCTTAGTATAAACCTATAGACTGCAAAATCATCTTTGGGCTGGATTTGAAAAATTTCACCTACATTGTTCATAAGGTGGGGTCCCAAAAAAGTCATGTTGAAGATTTGGGGGAAAATATTTAAAAATGTATTTATTTATTTAGTTTTTTTTTTACCATAAAATGGAAAAAGAAGGACTAGGCAATTCTGCTTATTTTCAGCCTCGTCCCATAGGAGAAGAGGGAGGAGAAACAAATGAAAAGCAACTGAAGTAGAACTACATTAAGCTGTTGGTGGTATTTTTAGTGAATGTGGGAAATTTGACCAAGACATCTGGTAAATTCCTCTACTCTTTTTGAGAAGTGCTATGGGAACTTTAATTCCACCTGAACAACCACTAGAACAGGCAGACGGGACCCAGTTCAATGTCTCATCTGAAAGACGGCACTTCAGAAGTGCAGCACCCACTCGTGCTGCACTACAGTATTAGTAAATTTTACCCCAAGTTCCTGATATGTGGGGCTAGAATCCATAGCCTTCTGATCTCCCAGCCTCACACACCTCTCAAATCCACTATCATAGCAATATGTTCATTTTGTGTACAAACATGAAAAGCACCACCTGAAAACCAAGATTTAATACAGATATCCCTCAAGTTCAAATAGCATTAAGGTGGAGAGAATGATTTGTGATACCCTACAGGTACTATTGTTCTAAAAGGCAGCAGATATAAAAATGGCATTTCAATGTCCTCCTAAAACATTTATGCAAGGGGTTGCCCCCATGCTGTCATTTTGAGCCCCTGTACTTTTGCGAAAAGCCTGTCCTCCCCTTTGCTTCACTGACTACTTTTTCCCCCAGTCATGTTACAGGTATGCATCTGTAGGATCAGAGTGAGGAAAAAACAAGACATGAAACAAGACAAGGAAAAAAGAGAAAGCACAAAGAATCAGAGGTGAGAGAAATCAAAGAGGAGAGAAGCAATAAATGGCTACTATGACCCATTCCACAAGCAACCCCACCCCGTTTCAACTTGGCAGTGTAAAATCTTACTGCATTTTGGGTAATGGTCCCCTGAACATTTAACCTAAATGATAAAACTATCAGCCAAACCTTTAAAATAAAAACATTGACTTTTACAACAGCAGCAGTTTGGCTACTTGATGTTATTTGAAACCAAATAAAAATATATTTAGTACCATGTGATTTGGCAAGCCCCAGCTTCATCACTGCATATCATCCTCTCTTCGTCGATGGGAAACAAGCACAGTTGACAATGGGTATGGCTCTACCTGGAGTGAATAAACTCAGTCCAGTCTAGATGTAGCTACTTTCTTGGCTTAGACAACGATTATCTAGGCAACCAGGGAGATTAGCGAACTGGGACTCTAGTATACAATGAGTAGCAAAGGCAGACTTGCACAGTGACCACTTAATGTGTATTATTACAATTACTAAAAGGCAAAACTCAAGAGTTTAGTTTAAAAGCCTGTGATGCTTGAGACTTGGGAAACTAAATAATATTTTGGTTATATTTTCCATAATATCTGTTTTTATCTCCCAATTATTCTTTATCATGAAGGGAATTTGTATGGAATCAGTATCCATGTCCTCTGATCCTGCTGCATGTCTACATGTGATGTCAATGTCTTGCTTGTAGTATCGTCATTTCTATGACAAGCAATTGTGATTCATGCAGAGAGGATTATGACTTTATGTGTACAAGCATGAGCAGATAGAGTAAGACGGACAAGGATCTTATTCTCAAACAGATAATGAACAAGGGAAAGAAATACAGAAAATGTGAAATATGACCAGAATTGTGTGTGAATATTGTTTTTAAAGTTTTCACTGAGGTTAAATATCCTGTAAAACACCTTATGTATTTAGCAGTGAACAGAAAGATAACAGTGGAAAAATACCCCTCAAAATATGTGGATCTTTTCTTCAGTTTATTCAGCCTAACGAATTCCAGGGCCCAGATGTAAGCAAGGATGCTGTCAGTGCTGTAGTAGCTTGCTTGTATAAGTGGTTCTGATGTCTGCACTACATTGAGATGTGGCCCAGCCTAGTCCCTGCTGCTAGGCAGTCCCCTTCAGGTTACCAGACCAGTTACCTCTTCACACCGGATTGGTTTAAATCACAGTGCAAGTCAGCAGTGTTTGTTTGGATGTCCAGTAGGCCTTTCCAGAGTGAGAGTACATTTCTTCCAAATCCCACTTTTTTCCCAGTGAAAGACATCAGTTTTTTTACTCAGTTTAAAAACAATATATCTAATGGGATTTGGGAATGTTCTGTGATGAACAATAATTATTATAAGAAAGATAACATAAAATTATTACTTTGTATGTTACCTCATCTGAATTCCTTGTATAATAAAATATTATTATATACACATAATGTACCTGATTTTTATAGTAGATATGATTTTTCCACTATAAAGTGTGTACAGAGCCCTATCCCATCTCTATCTGAGTATGGGACTGCTTCATATATACTACTAAGTGGCTCCTCTAAAGGTGGTGGCTCTGACATGATTATTGGTGGCTCAAACTGCAACAAGCCCCTTACCATTGCCAATGTGTTCAATTCCCAATTTTCTGACTTGTCCGGATATACCTCTCAATTCCCTGCCCTTGCATGTGATAATCAAGCGGTACCTCCTAGCTCCCAGCCTGAGCCTGCTTCCTGCCCATAATTCTGTTTCAGGGCAGTGACCATCAAGGAGATGCAGAGACTCCTTTCTGGTATCTCCCCACACTCTAGTGCCAGTCAAGATAATTTGGAGCCTAAACTCCTATGTCTTGGTACCCCCTTCATTGCCCTTCCGGTGTCACACATCTTCAACATGTCACTCATCTCAGGAATTATCGATGACCTCTGGAAGGTGGCTAGGGTTGTCCTGGGGTTTAAGCAAGGTGACCCTAAAAGGCTTGACAATTACCAACCCATAGCCAACTTATCAGGCATTAGCAAACTTCTAGAAAAAGTTGTTGCAGCACAACTCATGGAATTCATCTAGGCCCATGAGCTGTTGTCACCAGCACAACATGGCTTCCACAAGAGCCATAGTACTTCCTCCGCCCTAGTTAAATCACCTCTGAGATCAGGACTGTGATGGATCTGGGTAAGCTTTCTGATGCTATTTTTGTAGACCTTTCCAAGGCCTTCGACCTGGTTGATCATGCACTCCTATGCTCTCAACTTCAGTCACTTGGCCTGTCAGCCCCTGCCCTTGGGTGGTTTTCCAACTACCTTCAAGGTAGAGGTAGACTGCAACTCATTAAATTCAATAAGGTCCTCTCAGAACCCACCCTGGTAACTTCTGGAGTCCCACAGGGGTCTGTCCTAGGGCCCCTCCTATTCTCTGTATGTGTTAATGATCTTCCAGCTGTATCATCACATAGTAGCTCCACATTATATGCAGATGACCTGGTAATCCTTACCCACTCCCATGACATCAGTGCCACTAACCACTAACTTAGTGCTGTCTTTAGTAACATCCAGTCTTGGCTTAGAGGAGACAAACTTGTTATAACCTCAAAAAAACCCAGGCCATACTCTTTGGTTCCTAGGCAAAAATAAAAGCTTTCTCCACTCCCCTGAGCATTTATGGGATTGAAGGATCCTCTGTTAAAGTTGTTGACTCCATCAAGTACCCGGGGGTTATCCTTGACCGCCAGCTTGACCTTGCCCAGCATATCCAAAACATATGCAGGGCTATAAACTGCAAGCTAGGCCTGGCCTACAGAGCTAAGAACAACCTCACATCTGCTCCTCATCTTGCCCTGGCTAGAGGTATGTTCCTTCCTACTCTCTGTTATGGGCTTGTCACATTTGCGCAAACTGCCAAGATGCACCTCTCAAAATGGGATGTAGCCTATAACAGAATATGCCGCTCCGCACTGTCTGCCCCTCATCTCACCCACCATTGTGACCTGTATAACAAACTTACCTGGCTCTCCCCTAGCAACCACCAGAGCTTTATCCTGGGATGTTTCACGGACAAGGTCCTTAGAACTGCCACCCCCCCCGGTACTGGCTGAGCTCGACAAACCTGTTTCCTCCTCTTATTCCCTTACGTCCCATGGCTCAGCAGTTCTTACGGTTCCTGCTTCTCGTGACGCAAATGGATGATAAGGAATTTGCCAGATGTGTACCCAGAGCCTGGAACTCCCTTCCTACCCATGTTCGCTCCTCCCCCTTCCACACCTGCTTCCGTAACTCGTTCTGGGACTACTTGAAGCTCTCCTCGATTTGCAGCTGCTACATATCACAGTAATGACCTCTCATGCAAGCAGGATATGTGTTGCTGGACATCTATGTTTGGCTCCTTCCAGAGTCCCCGAGCTGGCTCCTCCAGCTAGTCTCTTCTTCCTGTGTCTTTGTTTACCTGTAAACTTTGCTACTGTATGGAATCAAATTGTTTGCACTGTCTTAATCCTCTGAAATGTCTGTAAATTGTCTCCTGAACTTATGTACAATCCATATTACCCTAAATTGTATGCTTTATTCTTCTGATGCTATGTGTTTTGCTGTCTGAACATTTCTCCTTTTTCCTGTACTCTCCCGGGTCGCACCTGAAAATAGGCATCTGTTTTTGTTTAGTGTGCTTACCTGGTTAACAAAAGCTAAATAAATTAACTATGACTACAAGTACTTTGGACAATGCCATGCTTCAGCTTGGATGGGCGTGTGCAGCCATGGGTATTTCATACAGACAACTTCTCTGTCTCTTCCCTTCCATTTTAGCCCATGTGGTCCACTGCTTCTGGACCAATGGCCACACATTTGATAGGCATGTGTCCCTTGGCAACTCTCAGATGTTGCACACTGTCCCTGGCATCTTGTTGAGTCCCCTTCCTAGCCCACAGTATCTTGGCATGTAGTGATCTAGTAGTCCTCTAAATCTAGGCCATCCTGTGATTTGCTGTAGCTGGTTACATCTTTGTGTTCTCCCTCTTCCTGCCTGGTATAAATAGACAGTAACGGGGGTTGGAGGAATAGGAGGCTGTTTAACCATGATGACAAGAACTTCCTTGCAATTGCATATGGCACTAAAGCACATTTGCATGGCTAACTTGGACTCCTTTCCCAATCTAGTGCAGATACTTTCGTGAACACACAGAAGGGGTTTAGACCCCATCAAATAAGGCTGACAGGGTTTCAAGGTCAGACGCGATGCTTAGTTTTCACAACATGTAATGCCACTAACAGTGACTGAAAATGAGGCTGTTGTGGCTTAATTTAGCTGCACTTGGTTTCCAGTTTGGTTTCTAGCATGTACAGAACTAGCGTTAAAGTCATATAAAGTATTCTGAGTAAAGCCTAATAAGTTACTTTGGGATTATAAGGGTTTGTATTTGAAAACGGTTTCACAGGTGCAGTTGGTTGCTCATGGTATGCATCCCTTGAAATTCTAGGCATGCCTTTTCCTCCTCCCCATCAAACAAATGTTTTCAAATTTTAGAAGTAATTAACATGCACAAAGGAAATGTTTCAAGCACCATGTATATTGAACATACAGATATATTATGGCGGTTGTTAAAGGCAAGGGAAAGTATGCTGGTCTTGTGGTTAGATTACCAAATTGTGAAAGGGAAAAAACAACAGCTTTAAGTCCTAAAACAGTTACTGGTTTACTTTGCATACTTCTGTGTCTGTAATGGAGGCACGAGCCGCACCTCAGAAATCTAGTCCAATGGTGTTGGGGGGGGGGACAAGCTTGAGATGGATAGGTTAGGGAAAAAAGTGTGCCTTGGGACTGGCCCCACACACCATGGGCTGAGGGGAGGAGGAGGAACAACTTCCAGCATGCCCCCTACCACCAAGTGCAGCACTCACATTTTCTTTTCTTTCTTTTTTTTACTTTTTCTCCTTGTGGCCCCAGTCGGCTCCTACTCCTCTCCTCCTACTCTGGCCACTGGCCACCTATTCTGAACTCCACATGGGCCGCCATCTTATACACCCCCATGGCTTACCTCTCATGATGGGGAGGCAAGTGAGCCCCCAACTCCCCCACCACACGTGGATCTGGATCAGGTGGTACCCGTTGAGTCGGCACACACTGGTGGACGGCCATCAAGCCACACAACCTGGCTGCCACTATTTCTGTTCTTCTCCCCTTGCTGGAGCATGGTGTGCAATGACATCTGCGACAGGGGTTGTGCGTGCTCCCGTGCATGCCCATGTCAAGCTTCTGCCATGCTTCCACCCCACACTCTTGCAGCTCCATGACATTGAGCCCCAGCCTCTGCTAGGGGTCAGGCGTACACCAGCCGCAGGTCTCCCCCCTCCCCAGAGATGGAGAGCAGTCCATCGGATGCTCGATCCATCTCCTCCCTGCTGACCCACAGTGGCCCATGCTCATTCCCAAACATGGGTTGCTGATGTGGCATGAGGTATGGTGTCCAGCACCTCAACCCTCAGCGCCACTGGGCCAGCTCTAGCACTCACATTTTCGGTGTCTCAGACGGTAGGTGAAGCAGCTCCAGAAACTGATTGACAGTAGCTACAGAGTAGAAACAGATCCCAGCATTGCATCCTCAGGGGCACACTTACTCTGGCTCCCTTATGCCAAGCAGATGGCAACATCTTCTCAGAATTCAGAACAAAAAAGTGGCAGTTAGCAGGGCAGCATCCTACCAGGATCGGGTCAGATGTGGCACTGCTGCACAGGAGTGGTACATTGCAAGATCCACTTTGCACAGGGGCTGGTAGGAAGGAGTGTCAGGGCAAAGCAGCCCGGTGTCTGCAGATGGGGGGAAGGGCACAAGCTGCACTCTGAATTCCAGGTAATAAAGCTATGCCAGGGCAGCAAGCTTGAGACCGATGGGGAAGTGGGGAAAACTTGTCTCAAAAAAGAAGTGGCAGTTAGCCTGGTGGCATCCTACTTGGATCAGATCAGTTGTAGTGTTGTACGGGATGGGTCTGTTGCAAGATCCATTTCCCCCTCAGATGGCAATTAGTTTTGGAGGAGGGTTGGGACATACCAACTGTCTGCAGAGGGGGGTCAAGCTTTACTATGCTTGTCCCCTTGTAGGCCACCAGTTGGACCTCTAACCTTACTGTCTTGTGTTCAATGGATGCTAGTGGCTTCAGGACTAACACATTTTGAATCTTTTCACTGTTAATAAGTACCAGATTCAGCAGGGCCCCCGTCAGGTCCTGTACCAGCTGTACTAGTAACACCTCTTGAATGCTCCTATCAGGAATTAATTCCTTTCACTTGCCGCAACCAAGACTTTTCAGTCCATGTCTGGCATGATAAAGTCCCTTACTATTAATACTTCTCCTGACTTAACCATCCTCTCCAGTGTCTACCCTAGCTCTGTCCACCCCTGTTCCTGGCCTGGTGGTCTGTAAACCACACTGGTCCCAATTTGTTCCCCATTTAATTTAGCTGCTAGTACCTGCATGGACTACCCTTCCAGAGTCTCCCAGATTGTCCATCTCAATTGCCTCTATTCCTTCCCTTATGTAACATAGAAACATAGAAACATAGACATAGACTTTGACGGCAGATAAGGACCGCTTGGCCCATCTAGTCTGCCCATTTCCCTACCTACAGGATAGGCCGCAGATCCTAGTTAACCAACAGCCTATTTCTTCCTACCCCTCACAAGAATTGCCTTATGTTGTCCCATGCATTCTTGAATTCTCCCACAGTTTTAGACCCCACAACCTCCTCAGGAAGGCTGTTCCATGCATCCACTACCCTCTCTGTGAAATAATACTTCCTCACATTGCCCCTGAACTGCCCCCCTTCTATCTTTAAATTGTGTCCCCTTGTTCTTGCACGTCTCTTTTTCTGAAAGATGCTACCCTCTTGGACTTTGTTGATTCCACTGAGGTACTTAAAAATTTTTATCATATCCCCCCTCTCCCTTCTTTCCTCAAGGGTATACATATTAAGCTCCTTTAGTCTCTCCTCATACGGCTTCCCTTGCAGACCCTGCACCATTTTAGTTGCCCTCCTCGGACTGCCTCTATCCTGTCTATGTCCTTGCGAAGATGGGGTCTCCAGAACTGGACGCAGTACTCCAGATGGGGTCTCACCAACTGTCTGTACAGAGGATAACAACTTCCTGTTTTCTGCTGCTGATGCCTCTCCCTATACATTCCAGTATACCCCCAGCCCTCCCTACTGCCTTCTCACATTGCTTGCTAACCTTAAGGTCATCTGATATGATTACCCCCAGGTCCCTTTCCTTTTTTGTTGTTGTTACTACCTCCCCACCCATTGTGTATTCTTCCCTTGGGTTCTTGTTTCCCAGGTGCATTATTTTGCACTTCTTTGCATTGAATCCTAGTTGCCATACTTCTGACCATTCCTCCAACCTTGCCAAGTCCCTTTTCATCCTTTCCATGCCTCCTTGTGTATCAACCCTGTTGCAGATCTTTGTGTACTGCTTCATCACCTTTACCCTTTGTCCTATCTTTTCTGAACAAGAAGTATCCAGGATGGATATATCATCACAACAACAAGCAGAATAACAAAATCTGAGTAAAAGCAGAGTGATAACAAAATCTGGAAGGCCTTGTGTGCAAATGCTGGAAGTCTAGGAAATAAGATTCCAGACCTAGAGGCCATCATGGCAGAGGCCAGCCTGGACATTGTGGCCATTACAGAGTCATGATACACTGAAAATCATGACTGAGACATGGCAATATCAGTCTATAGTCTGTTCAGGAAGGACATGGTGGGATGGAAAGGAGGGATATGTTGCTTTATGTGAGGTAAAGCATGAACGCGACATTGATACAGGAAATACGGGGGGGGTAGAAGTACTGTGGATCACCCTGGAGAAGGGGAACAGAGCCAGTACTCACACTGGCATGATCTACAGACCTCCAGCACAGTGAGGAGTTAGATAAGGTACTGGTGGAAGCCACTGGCAGGATGGCAGAAAAGGGGGAGGTGCTGCTGGTGGGGGACTTCAATCTGCCGGATGTAGATTGGAGCCTCCCAGCTGCAGCTTCATCTAGCAGCAGGGACTCCCTTCAGGGGGTGTTCCTCAGTCAACTAGCCAGCAAACCCACTCATGATCGGGTAATACTGAACCTGGTACTCATTAAAAGGGGCAGAGTTACAGACGTCACAATGGGAGGCCACATGGGGACTTGTGATCACCATACTGTGTGGTTCAATATCAGGATAGCTGCAGAATCAAACAACACAAGGGTGATGGTCCTGTACTTCAGGAGGGCAGATTTTATAAAAATGGGTGAATGCCTCAGGGATAACCTGGTGGGGGGAGATGACCTGGGTAGGGTGGAGGAACAGTGGACAAAGCTAAAAGGGGGCATAGTAAAGGCAACAGACCTCTGCATCAAACAAGTGAGCAAAATCAAGAAGAAAAAGAAACCACTTGATTCGTAGAAGAGGTGACAGAAACAGTAAAGGCTAAAAGGGTAGCATTCAAAAGGTATAAGGAAATGCAGAGGGAGAAGGATATGAAGGTGTATCGGGGAAACAGAAAGAAGCAGGGAAAGCAGTAAGAAGTGCAAAGGCACAAACTGAGGAGAGAATAGCCCAAGTGGTAATGACAGGGGACAAGATATTTTTAGGTCTGTAAGTTAAAACAGGAAGACCACAGGAGGGATTGTGAGGTCAAAAGGGAAGGGGGAGACTGTGCTGAGGGGGACCAGGAAAAGGCAGGCATCCTGAGCAAATACTTTTGTTCAGGGTCACAGAGAAAAGAGAATAGGAGGGGCAATAAAAAAGTAACAGGAACTCTGAAGAGAGGGGGGTGGACAATAGTCCTTTTTCAGAGGAGAGAGTCCTGAAGGGATTCGCTAATCTGAAAGTGAACAAAGCAATGGGACCAGACTGGGTGCATCCAAGGATATGGAGGGAGCTCAGGGAGGTGCAGGCTGCACCTCTGACAGTTCTATTTAATAGCTGACTGGAAACAGGAGCGGTTCCGGAGGACTGGAAGAGGACTGATATAGTCCCACTTCACAAACATGGTAGCAGAGAGGAGGCTGGCAATTATAGGCCAATCAACCTGACATCAGTGGTGGGGAAGTTAATGGAATCACTACTGAAGGAAACAATAGTAAAGTATCTTGAAGCCAGTGAGTTACAAGACCTGAGGCAGCATGGATTCATGGGGGGAGGTCATGTCAAATGAATCTAATAGATTTCTTTGACTGGGTGACCAAGGAATTAGATCAGGGTGGAGCGGTGGATGTGGTCTACCCAAATTGCAGTAAGGTATTCAACACTGTTCCACATAGGGGATTAATAAGCAAGCTGGGTAGCTCAGGAGTGGGTCCTAAGGTGGTTAATTGAGTAAGTAATTGGTTAGGAGATAGGCAACAAAGGGTGGTGGTAAATGGAATTCACTCTGAGAAGAGGAGGATGACCAGTGAGGTGTCTCAGTGATCAGTGCTGGGACCAGTCCACTTCATGTCTTTATAAGTGACACTGCAGAGAAGCTGGAGGGGAAGGTCTGTCTCTTTGTAGATGACACCAAAATCTTTAATAGGATGGACACTCGGGGGGGGTGTGGAAAGGATAAGCAGAGACATGAGAAAACTCAAGAAGTGGTCATTGGTATGGCACCTGGGCTTCAATATGAAAAACTGCAAAATATTGCACTTTGGGCACAGGAACCCAGGGACAGAGTAATGGATAGAGTGCTATTGATGGTCACCAAGCAGAGGAGAGACTTGGAGGTAATCATATCTGATGACTTAAAGGTGGCCAGGCAGTGCAACAAGGAAGCTGGGGGAGGGCTAGTGGGATGCTGGGGTGTGTAGGGAGGAATATCACCAGCAGAAAGAGGGAGGTAGTGTTGACTCTGTATAGATCATTGGTTAATACCCCACCTGGAATACTGTGTCCAGTTCTGGAGACACCATTTCTGGAAGGACATAGAATGGAAACTGTCCAGAGGAGGGCAACTAAAATAGTGCAGGGTCTGCATCAAAAGCCCTATGATGAGTCTAAAGGAACTCAAAGTATGTACATCCTGGAAGAAAGGAAGGAGGGGGCTATGATAGAGGCCTTTAAATACTTTGGGGGGTAAATAAGATACAGGAGGTAAGTATTGTTCAGAAAAAAAGATGCTCAAGAGCAAAGGGGACATGCTATGAAGCTGGAGAGAGACAGATTCACCTGCACCACACCTTTAGCCAAGTGTTGAACTGGAACACATGGAACTATTCCCTCTCATTCAGGCATAGCCAAGGTAATACCTAAGAGAAGGCTACTGCCCTGCTCATAAAAGCCATGATTGAACAATACATGAAAGAGAGCTTCAAATTTATCTGCCACACATCAACAGACTCTTTGCTCTTTAGGTAACCCCTGGAATCCCACTATTCCAATTGCCGATTCTGATCTGCAATTGTAGACTATTAGACCCTGTACACATCAGGCTAGTTAAAACGTTTTAAGGTGCTTAAAACATTTTAACTAGCGCAAACACGACGCCCGTCCACATTTAAGCATGGTTTCAAAGTGTGTTAAGAAACCGTGCTTAAACCCTGCTGTGAGCTAGTCTCAAGTCCGTTTTTAAAAACGGTTTGAAGGAAGAAAGCGTGTTACCTTGTGGTGTGGACGGGCGTGTGATTTTTCCATCTATTAAGGTGCCAACATAACTGTGCTACAATCGCAGAGGATTACCGGGTTTAAAAACGTTACTCGCTGCTGATGCAGATGGGAGTTTACCGTGTTACAATCGAGTTCGAACTCGGTGAACAATAATGTGGACGGGCTGCTGTGATGAGTTTGAAAACGTTTTGAAACCGTTATTTAAAACGGTACAAATCTTCAGTTGTAATGTGTACAGGGCCTTAAAGGTTCTTCTTTCTTGAGGATTTTAATACTGTAAAAGTATAGTAACCTTCCTTGACAGAAAAAAAGCGTATTTTCAGACAACGAAGTACTGTGTTGCTAAACCAACTGCTTACTATTTTATGATTACTAAGTATCTTTTTGTCACAACATGGCCTTTTAGACTCAAGGAGCAGGTATAACAAAACTGCATGCTAATAGCACATTTTTCTGTGTGGCTAGCATTTTCATCAGAGGCACAATAGGCAGCACTAGCAATGAGAAAGGAGCAAGGGAAAGGTGGTTTCTGACTGAATGACGTATTTGACAGACTGGACAGTCTGGAGGACTAACACACCTTTACATTTTTCCAGGAAAGTTCAGCCCCTGGAGTTAGTGCCTGCAATGTCTGCTACCACAAACCTTTCAGTGTTGAATATACTGTATATCCATTCAGTCTGATGAGCAATACTGCTTCCACAAGTTTGACATTTTGAATGGAGTGCCAGCTGGCTTGATCAGTGATGTCTATTTCTCAGGCTAATCTGGCCAGTGGTACACAAATGGAAAGGAAGCACTACAGAGAAAGTAATAGTAAGCAAGAGGTACAAATAGTTCCTGAAGTGTAGGGTCATGTCCCTCAGTTCTGCCACAACTGCTATCTTCTGACTGCCATCTGAATGTGCTACTTGTTGATTATGGTGACCTCTGATTACTCTGATAATCTTAAAGCAGCAGTGCAGTGAAGTCAGGCTAAGAAACTGGTCGTGCTTTTTTTAACTGTAACATACTTTAGACATCTTCTAGTTTAAGTTGCTTGTAAAACTGTCTGGTTCTACCAGAATTTCAGTATTTTACAGATGTTTTATATTATTTTTTTTCCTCAAGATAAAAAGATGGTCACTTGATTTGGTTTAGAAATAGCACTGTAAAACTGAAAAAGGGTTACAATCACAAAACAAAAAAAAGTATAGGGATCGGATGAGGAATCATAGCAACATAGAAACTTAGACTTTGATGGTAGATAAGACCACTTGGCCCACCCAGTCTGCCCATTTCCCTACCTATTGAATAAGCTGCAGATCCTAGTTAACCAACAGCCTACTTCTTCCTAACCCCCACCAGAATTGCCTTATGTCTGTCCCATGCATTCTTGAATTTCCCCACTCTTTTTGACCCCACGACCTCCTCAGGAAGGCCATTCCATGTGTCCACCACCCTCTCCATGAAAAAATACTTCCTCATATTGCCCTGAGCCATCCACCCTCTATCTTCAAATTGTGCCCCCTTGTTCTTGCACATCTCTTTTTCTGAAAGATGCTACCTTCTTGGACTTTGTTGATTCCCTTGAGGTACTTGAAAGTTTCTATCATGCCCCCCCCCTTTCCTCGAGGGTATACATATTAAGCTCCTTTAGTCTCTCTTCATATGGCTTCTGGTGCACACCCTGCACCATTCAAGTTGCCCTCCTCTGGACTGCCTCCATCCTGTCTATGTCCTTGCGGAGATGGAGTCTCCAGAACTGCATGCAGTACTCCAGATGGGGTCTCACTAACTGTCTGTACAGAGGGATAATAACTTCCTGTTTTCTACTGGTGATGCCTCTCCCTATACATCCCAGTATCCTCCCAGCCCTCCTTACTGCCTTCTCACATTGCTTGCTTACCTTTAGGTCATCTGATATGACTGCCCCTAGGTCCCTTTCCATTTTTGTTGTTGTTAGTACCTCTCCCCCAACACTGTGTACTCTTCCCCTGGGTTTTTGTTTCCCAGGTACATTACTTTGCATTTCTTTGCATTGAATCTAAGCTGCCACACTTTTGACCATTCCTCAAACCTTACCAAGTCTATTCTGCAAGTAGGGACAGTAACCACATAAAGATAATTGTGCAGGAATCTGGGGATGTTACACATATAACAATACACCTTGGTACCAATGACTTGGCAAATCACACAGTTCAGGAGGCCAAGGAACACTTTGAGGACCTGGCCAATAAACTTTCCTCCCTTCCATCCAAATTAGCCTTCTCAAAAGTGCTGCCAGTGTGGGAAAAAGGAAAAAGAACCAAGTGAGTCAGAGAGATAGAAGTAGGTGAATTCAACTCATGGCTGCGTGATTGGTGCCAAGACAAGGGATACCACTACACAGGGAACTGGCACAACTTTTGGGAAACAGTTTTTTTTTAAATACGATGGATTGCACCTAAACAGAGAAGGTGTGCAAGCACTCAGACAAAAATTTGATGTCTATAAAGGTAGTTTAAAACGAAATAAAAGGGAGTATGATGCAGCTCACACCCCTCCATCGGTGGGCTGGTCATCGCTCCCCAAAATGCCAGATGCAGACATACATCCTCAGAAAACAAATCAGAGCTAACATTCATCTGAACCAGCAACCTCCATAATCTCTCAGTCAGAAAGAGCAAACTGAAGTAGTCCAGGAAGAGGGTACAACCTCACACCAAAGAGGATGTACATTCCTGGAAGACAATGGTTGCAAATACTAGGAGCCTAACCAACAAACTTCCCGAACTCACAGCCATCTTGGAAACAGAAAGGTTGGACTGAGTGGCTGTAACAGAAACATGGTTCACAGAAAACCACGGATGGGATACAGCCATTCCCAGTTACAACCTGTTCAGGAAAGATAGGCAGGGCAAAAAAAAAAAAGGTGAGGTGCGTAGTCATTTACTTTTGGGAGGAAATAAAAGCCACAGAAGTAAAAGGGCAACCTGGGGACTTCGAGTCACTGTGGCTAACAGTAGACACGGGCAAGAGAAAACCCTTCAGAACTGACGCCATGTACAGGCCCCCAAATCAAGGAGATAAAGGAGACAAAGTCCTAACAAAGGAAATCCACAAAATGTCCAATAAAGGTGAAGTAATACTGGTGGGGGAATTCAACCTACCATATATATATATATATATATATATATATATATATATATATATATGTTTTCTTATTTACTGTACTTTTAGTGTGGTGCCAGTGCCAGTGCCAGTAGCTCAGCCCGGTCACGGACCTCGCTGCTCACACTCTCACATGAGCTGTAACTCCCCGATACCCCCCTGGCTTAACCCCCAGGGTAGGGTTGTGGCACTGGCCCCTAGGTGCCACAAGCATCGGGATAGGTCAGGGAGCAGGCCTTGGGAGCTAATCAGAGTGGTGAGGTGGGCATCATTGAGGTGGAAGCAGCAGCATTTTTCCCCAGTGTATAGAAGTGGTGAGGTGGGCATCATTGAGGTGGAAGCAACAGCATTTTTCCCCAGTGTATAGGAGCAGGGACATGCAATGATGGCCAGCATCCACCCCACCCCCCAAATGTATCGGTGTCAGCGCATGCGGTACACCCAGCCTTCACTAGGTGTCCATGTAGCACCAAACACTCTGCCACCTTCCCCACCCCAAGAAGGAGAGCAGTTGGTGGATGCTCAATCCTTCTCCCCCCGGCTGACCCTCTGACATCCCATGTCCGTTCCTGAACCCAGGTCACCAGTGTCACAGGTTGGCAAGCTGCCCCTGCGCTAGCAGGCTGGCCAACCTACCAGATATTAACTGGAGCACACCAGCGGCGGCAACAACAAAAAGTAGGGAGTTCTCATTGTCATTACAAGGCGTGGAACTGTGCCAACTTGTTAAAACTCCAACAAGGGGAGATGCCATTCTCAATCTTGTCCTCACACACTCGGAAAGGATCAAGGACATCAAAGTGGGATGCCATATGGGAAACAGAGACTATCGCATGGTAAGCTTTAGGGTAAACATAACAAAGGACACCAGCCACTCAAATATATAGGTGCTAGATTTCAGAAAGGCTGGCTTCCAAAACATGAGGAACAACATAAGTAGCCAGTTAATGGAAATAGAGGTTGAGGAGGTGGAGGTCATGTGGGGGAGACTCAAGAGAGCAATAAAGACTGCCACAGATCAATGCGCCAGATGGGTCAGCAAAGCAAAGAGAAATCATCTATGGTTTTCCAAGGAAGTGACTACCACAGTCAAAGAAAAAAAGAAGGTGTACAGCATATACCAGGAAACCAAAACTGAGGAAGACCGGGAGTCGTACAATGAAAAAACTGAGAGAGTCTAACAAACAAATTAGAAAGGCAAAACCCCAGATGGAGGAAATGATAGCAGAAAGGGCAAAGAGAGGAGACAGATAATTTTTTAGATACATTAGGGAACATAGGAATGCAAAAGGGAGGATAGTAAAGATTGCTACTGAAGAAGGGTAATGCACCAAACATGACCCAGAGAAAGCCGAAATCCTCAACAAATGCGTCTGCTCGGTGTTTACCAAAGAGGATATAGGGGATAGCCCAGCCCTGAAAAAATGCAACACCCCAGGACCAGGGGTAGACATGAGTCCCTTTACAGAAGCAGAAGTACGGGAAGTGCTAAATAAACTAAAAGCACAAAGCCATGGGGCCAGACGAGATGCACCCCAGAATTCTTAAGGGACTAGCGTCAGAATTAGTTTCCCCTCTGGCACTTCTATTCAAGAAATCCTTGAAGAGTGGTGTGGTACCCAAAGACAGGAAAAAGGCAATAGTGGCCCCACTTCACAAATCAGGCAGTTGCGAACAGGCTAGTAATTACAGACCAGTGAACCTCACGTCTATAGTAGGGAAACTAATGGAGACACTACTCAAATAGAGAATCATATCATTCCTCAAAACTAGCAGCCAACAAGACCCTAAATAGCACAGTTTCACAGCAGGTAGGTCATGCCAGACAAGTCTGCTTGAGTTTTTTGACTACACTACAAAAATAGTGGATGATGGTGGGGCAGTAGATGTGGTCTACCTAGACTTTAATAAGGCCTTCAACTCGGTTCCACACAGAAGGCTGGTAAAGAAGTTTGACCACACAGGGGTTGGTCCAGAAGTAGTCAGATTGGTACAAAACTGGTTACAAGGCAGAACCCAGAGGGTATAGGTTAATGGAACGCAGTTGACAGAAGGTAGGGTGACCAGCGGGGTGCCCCAGGGCTCAGTGTTGGGGCCTCTGCTCTTCAATGTTTTTATAGCAGACATCACTGAAGGACTGGAAGGGATGGTCTGTCTGTTCACAGATGACACCAAGATATGTAACAGGATGGACACCTCAGAAGGAGTGAGCAAGATGGAAGCTGACCTCAAGAAACTAGAAGAATGGTCTGGAATGTGGCAGCTGAGATTTAATGCCAAAAAGTGCAAGGTCATGCACATAGCAATGAAAAATCTAAGAAAGGAGTATTACCTAGGAGGTAAAAGACTGCTGGCCTCAAACCAGGAACGAGATCTGGGAATCATAATCTCAGACTACTTGAAAGTTAGTAAGCAGTGTGAGAAGGCAACATTGAATACCAACAGAATGCTGGACTGCATTGGAAGGGAAATGATAAGCAGGAGGAGAGAGGTGGTACTACCACTGTATAGATCACTGGCCAGGCCTCACCTGAAATACAGAGTCCAGTTCTGGAGGTCTCACCTCAGGAAGGACATTGCCAGGTGGAAACAGTACAGAGAAAGGTGACAAAAATGATTCAGGGTCTGCAGTACATGTCCTACGAGAAAAGACTTAGGGAACTGAATATTTACTCCCTGGAGCAGAGATGAGGGAGAGGGGACATGATTGAAACATTCAAGAACAAAAAAGGCATTAAGAAGGTACAGGCGCAGGAACTTTTTTACTTCAAGAAGGGCTCCAGAACCAGCGGACATGACCTCAGGCTGCAAGGAGGAGATTCTCTACCAACACCAGGATGTTTTTCTTCACAGAAAGAGTGGTGGATGCCTGGAATGGCCTGCCCCAAGAGGCTGTGGGGGTCAACACCATGGGGGGATTCAAGAATGCATGGGATAGACACAAGGGAGCTCTGACTACAAAAGGCAACTAGAGTGTCAAAATAGTTCTAAAACAAATGGGTAGACTAGATAGACCTTGCGGTCTCCTTGTGCCATCAACTTCTGTGTTTCAATGTTTCTATGATTCCATCATTTTCCCTACCCCTGAGGTCAAACTAACAGGTCTGTAGTTTTCTGCCTTTGTTTTACTCCCACTTTTGTGAAGCGGAATCACATCTGCCCTCCTCCAGTCTTCAGGTACCACACCATCCTCCCATGATTTGTTAAAAAGGGTAGTCAGTGGTGTCACTAGTTCTCCTCTTACTTCTTTTAGAATTCTAGGGTGAATCCCATCAGGGCCCATTGCTTTGCTCACTTTCAATTGTAGGAGTTCTTTCAGAACCCTTTCTTCTGTGAATGGACTGGTATCGACCCCCCCCCCCCATCCAGATTGCTTCTATTGATTGGATTAGGTACCTCCCTCTTCTCTTCCTTTGTGAATACTGAGCAGAAGTATTCATTCAGTATCCCTGCTTTTTCACTGTCACCCTCTGCCCACCCACCTCCCTTTATTAAGCCTCACTATCTCTCCCTTTGTCTTTCTTCACTCCCTAATGTACCTATAAGGTTGTATCCCCCTTCTTAACTGAGTTGGCTATCTTTTCCTCAGTTTGGGTCTTTGCTGTTCTGACTGCCCTTCTAACTTTCTTCTGCTTTAACTGGTGCAGTTCTCTGTCCTGCTCCTTCACCTTAAAAGCAGATTTAACATGTATGCTAATATTTGCATTAACGTAAGACAGAAACTAGGTTTTTTGGAAAAAGAAATTTCACTGCACTGCTACTTTAATATCTTTAATCTATGTCATGCTGATTCATCATGCTGTTGATACTGCTTATGGTGTTCACATTCCTTATACTGCTTTTGATGTCTGCAGGCATTATTGTAACTTGTACATCTTGCAAACTCCATTAATGTGATTATTGTACCATGTTTTTATTTTGCTTACAGTTGTTTTATGTGCTACTTGTTTTACATGTACGAAATAAGACACAGCAGACAGTGCAATTATGGATCAATAATCACACTTGTCTTGAGTGTGTTGAGTGTGTTGTGTTGAGTGTTAGACATGATATGCATGTGCCAAGTGCCTTTAGACACATGAGAGGAAAGTATGATTATTACACACCCTGAGGTGACTTACTACACCTATAACAAGTGTTTCTTCATTACAGTAAGCACAGAAACACTGCTTAACTTGCTTAAAACAGAAACATTTATTAATTTTACTACTGGGACATAAAGTAGTCCCTTTTGAAACAAGTCTCCTGCATTTGTACATCACTGGCCTATACACAACCCACCTCCACAGACCTCTACCCTCCCCGAGTACCATCAATCTGTTTGCTTTGTGCACATGCACAAGCAAACATAAAAAAGTTAGTTGTTTATGCAGTAAGTTTTATAGAAATTCACTTCAATTAGGATAACACTTTTTTTTACTTTTTGTTGCGTTTGAAACTTGTTTTAAGCCTAGACATTAGGTATTAGCATCAGTCATTAACTGTCACATTCAGAACAATCAGACAGTAAGTGAGTTTATGATTTAATTAAAATTAAAAATCACATTGCCTGTAATAGTACAGTTCTGCACTATTGTGCTGTTTTCATGCTGGCATTGTCATTTTTCAATGTAGAGTCTCTGTCTCTGAGTTGGCATATCAGGTCTCCAGTGACTGGCTGCAGTTTGATTCAGTGCGTGGCGTTGTCATCAGTGACATGTTTTACAACTTGTTTGCTTCTGATGGTTCTTCCCTCTTGAGAGGGAGGCTTTATTTATTTAGTTTTTATTAACTGACAAAGGAGGGCTAGGCAATTCTGTCCATTTTCAGCCTCATCCTAGGGGTAGGGGGAACATATGCAAACTTGACATCTGAATTTGGTTAAGCAGTTGGCGGTATTTTAGTAAATGAGGGGAATTCCGCCAGGACACCATTGAAATTCCCCTACTCCTTTTGAGAAGTGCCATGGGATCTTTAATGTCCACCTGAACAACCACCAGAACAGGCAGATGGGACCTTGGTATAATGTCTCATCAGAAAGACAGCACCTCAGAAGTGTAGTGCCCCCTCATGCTGCACTACAGTGTCAGTATTGGAATTTTACCCCAATTTCCTGGTGTGGGGCTATAACCAACAACCTTCTGATCTTCGGACTTTAGAAGTGAGCATGTAACCTGCTAAACCACTGACATGGCTTTGCTGCGGAAGTGCTGGGTTTGCTGCCACCAAGCAGAGCTGTTCTTCCACTCCGCATGCTGAAACTATCCACTCCTGGAGAACTAGACTCATTCACCAAATCTTTTTTCTAGTATTTTTATTAAACCAAATGGTGCCAGTACTGTATCAATGCCAGATTTCTAGAACCCAGTCTACTCCTCCTCCTCCCCAGGGCTTTGCACTTACTGAGCATACAGGGGTGGCAACTGCACCTTCAGTTTCAAGGCAGACAAGGCACTGTCAGTTCTTTGCTTTGACAGGGCATGGTCTCACATAGGAGAGGAGTATCCTACAGTTATGTCAATAAGGCAGTACATGCTAACTAATCAGATATATGGTTATGTGTTAAACACACTGAAGGTGCACTTGCCAAACCAGTGGATTCAGTAACTGTAAGACCCTGAGGAAGAGAAGATTGGATCCTTGAAACATTGGCAATTATATAGTACTGGTACGATTTGGTGAGTGAGTCTATTTCTCCAGGAGAAGATAGTTTCAGTTAGGGCTAATGTCTGGAGCAGACTCCTCCTGGATGTGTTCTCTCTTTTGCAGATGGTGAGCTGCACTGGATCCCAGTTGACAATTTCCACTATGTATGCCAACCAATTGCTCTACAGGCTCACCCCACTCTTGAGGCTGGTGATCAATATTATTTGGCAGGCCTCCAGACCCATGTCTGAAACTATATGAACAAACATGTTGCACAGTGAGTGATTTGTGTAGCTGTGGCTGATGTTTGCTTCTTCTGACAGTTAGAGAAGCATGATTGCAAGGTAGTTGATCCCCATACAGTAGGTCCTTGACTGTGTCATATCTCCTGTGATTGAAGATTTTGCTGTTCTGCTCATTTGGGATGCAGAAAAACTTCTTGCATCTGGTGGTATTTTGTTGATTTACTTACAGAAGCTGCAGACAGGATATAGAGGATTGAGCAGCTACTAAAAAAACAAAACTTCTAATCCTTTATTTAATTCATGGAACTCTCTATGATTTTTGGATGGCTTATTAAAGGAAAGGCTGATGTATCTCGGTTCCTCTTCATTTGTGCACACTTTAAAACTCTGTGGTGTAAGTTGTCATTTCCCCTTTCATTAGTGGCAGGCAAGGTGCAATTGTAGGTCAAAGCAGACCTTTCTAGCAATGTCTGAAACTGTGTCAGAGGAAAGAAATGGTGAGTGTTTCAGTTTGAGCAGCCCTTCTGTGGAAACTCTGGGGTAGTATTTAGCTTTTTCTTTGCCCTTCTGTAATGTCACACAACAGTTACAAAGATGCTGTTAGCACTATTGAAGGCTCTGTCAGTATATTTTTATTTTTATTTATTTTGGGTGAGTTTAAATAGCAATTGATAGATGCTCAGAGGCAGCTGTAACTTGATAGGCCATACTGTGTGCTTGCCATGGGAATTTTGAACCACTGCACTCATTGAGCACTTCACTGAGTTCATCTAAGGAGGTTGCTTTTAGATCTATTTTGTTTTTTCAGCGATTTAGCTTTCAAAATCCATTATAACCCAGGATGTCTGTTTCAAGTGCTTCTTTCTTTATGTTGCTGTGCCTACTTACAGTTTCATTTTCTGGTGTATCTGGCACCATTTTGTAGAGGATTGTCCAGTGGACCACGTCCCTGTAGGTTGTCTTCCAGACATGTTTCCAACAAAAATCAATAGGAAAAATATTTTTGGGAGGCAGGTAGGCCATCCATGTTACCCATGTCTATTTTTGATATAAATAGGTGTGCAGTGATATGATGATTTATATGATGAGATTTTCATGGCTGAAAGTAGTTCAGGAATGTGATTATGGGTCAGTAATTACATGGGTCTTCGCTGCTTTCAACCAATTAGAACAAGTCAATTTTCTTCATGTTATAAGCTGTGATAATTGCTTGTTGCATGCACTCTTTTAAATCCTCTGTACTAACCCTCCCCACACCACCCCCACCCCAAGATTACAACTGAAGTGGAGCCTTTCAGGGTTCTGCTTGCTAACCTAGTAAAATGTGTTTAAATAAATAAAACAAATAGTGCTGAGCAAGGGTGGGGGCACATGGCCACAGAAGCAGTTGCAACTGGAAAAAAAGTTTCAAATTCCCAGCTGCTGCAAACCAAAGTAAATTTAATCCAAAGTAATCAGAATGAACACTAGATTAAAAACAAATCCAAAAATAGCAGGATTGACATGTATGTTTCAGTGCTTCAGCACCTTCATCAGAACACATGCTGCTAATCATAATACAGATTTCACTGAGAAAGTGCATACACCCTTAAACAGGCAAGGCCTCTTTAAACAGGTAAACGTAGAAAGAAAATAATTTATTTTCATATAATGCTTTTTATACACAAGTTAACCCCCAGTAAAAAGAACATTTGCACATAGGAAGCCTAAGTGAAGTGACATTGAATGGGGTTAAAAAGCAGCTGACAATCAGGAAAACATTTAAATATAAAATATTTAGACCCCTCTCAGCTTATATTTCACATTAGTTCTGTAATGTATTTCTCCTCCCAATTATTTATAACTGGGATTATCTGCATGAAAAGAGGATTGTTGTTTATAAACAGTTCATCTACCCCAGTTTATTAAAGGACTGGTACACAGTATGTAAATAAAGGTTTTGCTCACAAAATGCAAATTGGGACCAGCCCCACACTTGGTGTGAGGCTCTTACTGCTGTCTGTAGCCCTTTAATCCTCACATGCTGTCATAATACTCTGCTCATTACATCACTGTTACTCCAGTGGCAACAGATTGTGAAGACACAGCTGAGGCCTGTGACTTGAAGAAGGGAGTGATCTACTCAGACTAATGAACATTTAGAGGTAAGGAGCCTGCGTTCATGCAAATTTGTTAAGTAATAAATAATGGGGAGGAGAAATCTATACATTAGTTCTCAGATCTTGTCCCAGTGAGACTCCCCAAGCCATGGAATAGATCTTGGAGCCCCCCCATATAGAAATAATCTTGGACTTCCCCATTGAAATAAGTATCATACCTCACACGTATACCACAAATAACATGAAATGCCTTTAAGTGGTTGCCTGAGTTTTTTGCCTGAGTTTTTTTTCTTATTTTGATCTACTAGTTCTCCCCCCTTCCCCACCCGGTA
Organism: Neoceratodus forsteri; assembly: GCA_016271365.2. Classification (NCBI taxonomy): domain Eukaryota; kingdom Metazoa; phylum Chordata; order Ceratodontiformes; family Ceratodontidae; genus Neoceratodus; species Neoceratodus forsteri. The sequence goes on along the minus strand of CM028135.1, from coordinate 291,102,459 downwards.
TCCTCCACATAATGTGTCAGTCTACTTACCCCTCTATTTTGACTAAACAATTATTGTTACCCCTCATTGAATACCTCCATGAGTCAGGCTGCTTTCTCTGGCCATTTGTCCAACATCTTGAACAGCCTTCCTACCCACTTCCTCCTCCTCCTCTGTCCTTCTTACCCTGCTCTTAAGCAACTTCTCAGGGATCATTTCCCTCCTTCCTGCTCTTGCTCCTCGTACCTCTCTGCTTATCCCTTGTATTTGTTCTGCCACAGCTTTTATAAGCTTTGATAAGATGTTTGCTTGTCCTACAGTACGTTGTGATGGTACTTAGCCCGGGGAAGACAACAGGACCAGCAAACAAAAGGTCAGAACTTATAAAAACTCTAATATACACTGTAGGTTTTTGAATCTGCCACTTCTGTAGCCCTCCTCTGATGTCAGTTGCAGGGGATTCTGGGATTTGTAGTTACAGAAAATATCAGCTTGCAAGTCAGCAGAATCAGTCTGATAGATCTATTATACGGTAGTAAACAGTAAGTAAAAAAATGTTTTGCACACAAAGTACAAATCGGGACCAGCTCTACACTTGGGTGTTGGGCTCTTAGTGTTGACTTTTCCCCTCTAACTGTCATATAACATGGACATACCGGTGAGCTGCACCAAAGTTTCAATATATGAAACACGGTAGAAATGAAAGACAGTGCACTAAGGCAGAAGAAAATGAGAATTTGGTTAAAACATGATAAAATGCAAAAGAAATGATAATTATACAGACCTCTGTTTGCAGGTCTTGTTTTTGTTTTAATGATTATCATTCAACAAATTAGATTCACTTGCTTGGCTTACAGCCTCTGTGACTGCAGCACCTCTTTCCCAGTTACAGTTACCTTAATCACTAATGAATTTTACTTCAGCCAGATATAATAAACTAAAGAACAGAATGACACATTAAAATGGCACATGTAGTATTTCTTCCAATCACTGGGAAGATCACCCAAGAGCTTATAATATTGTGGAAGCTTAGGTTGTGGTTGACAGTTGAGAGTCTGAACTAAACCCTTTGCTGACAAACACAGAATATTCTGCATCACTGCTTCCTTTAATGCAGGCTATGCTGAACCCAGATGTGAAAGGAAGAGTGATTAATCTTTTCTAATCAACCAACCAGATAACCAATCTTTCTGTTTTCATCCCACACTCATATTGCATTATATACTGTTTTCTTTTAAAAAAAAACTCTTGCACATTACACCATTTAGCAAATAAAAATACATCCTCCAATCTTGTAAAGTACTGAAGCATATAGCAGGTAGTTAAGAGAAAGTGTACTTACAGTTGCTGTGAACATTAAAGCATCAACTTCCTTTTTTTATACTAAACTGATTTCAGCATCCCCCAAAAGACAATTGCAAAATTTTACATTAATGTAACAAAAAGGCTTATGGGGCAACATTAAGGCTTCTTCTCTCAAGAGAATGATGAATCTATGGAACAGTCTACCAGCTGAGACAGTAGACATGAAGACAGTATAGGTTTCAAGGTAAGCCTGTGCAACTTTCTGCTTACCAGTGGCATCACATGGTACCTTGGGTAGTAGGGTGGATAGGGAACTCCTTTAAATTAGTACAGTATTCTTGGGTAGCATACTTATTCATCCCTGTTATGACTTGGGAGGCAGACATGATGGACCTGGAGTCCCTTGCAAGCTAGTGTTACTATATGTAGTGCTCTTAAGTTATAATGGATGAAAGTAGAGTTGATTTGGGAATTTATTATAGTACCCAAGTGAGGGATGCCCAGAAATTAAACACACACAAGCAACTTTCAGTTTTGATATTTATTGGCCTTTATTGCACACCAGTCTGTTACCATTTTTTATTGAAAGTCATTTTGCTGACAGTTTGTTTTTATGAAGCCTGTCATGTTTCTTTGTGGATTCCTGTTTTTTATAATCATGTCTTTAGAACACAGTTGATATAGTTGTATTAGCTTCAGTAGGTAAGCATCTGTGCATTCCAGCCATGAAAGCCTACTTGCAAGGCTAGTGACTGCTTTGTGGTGAGTGGGCCTATCATGGGAGTATTCAGCATTGTCATCTTCCAATCTATTGGTTTCCCTGCCATCAGTTGCAGTATTAACAACTGCAGCCACGATTATGTATCAGACAGCTGCTTATGCATCTGCGCAGTATTGTTATATGCCAGTTCTGTGTGCTGTTCACCACATCTGTTGAGTCCTTGATCAGGTTTAGGTCATCTGCCGTGTCCTTGATCAGGTGTAGGTCTGTAGTGATCTTTGGCAATTTTGTTGGTGTCATAGGTTTCTTACCAACTCATGATTTCTTTTCTTCCTTGGGTGGATGTACTGGGTCCTGGTCCATGAGCAGTAGATCTTTGCAGGTAATTACTGTTTCTGAAGACTGACATGCACCTGAAAGAAACAAGCTGGCAGGAAGTGCCGCCATGTTGACATAAAGAAGGCAGTGTGAACATTTCAATTTGCCAATGCAGAGAGGCTACACTTTATGTAGTCCTGTTGAGTCAGAGCAAAATAGAAACATCAGATGGTCTTTATTGACCTTAAACCCATTGCCTGCATAGGCCCTGATTTTAGCTGCTAGTGTAACATCCGGGAGACAACACAGAATTGACAGGGTTTTTTTTTGGCATTGTATACCAGCTCAGGAGCACACTTCCTTCTTGCATGATCACTTTTAGCTTCTTTAAGATTTCAACCACAGCAAAAGCATCACAGGAGCACTGTTTATCTGCACCATAAATGCACCTGATACTATGGCAGTACTGAAAGTGCCATTGTGAGCTAGTGGAGGACTTAAAGTTGTAGCTATCCTTATGAATTTTCCTTGAAAAGTGTTCTTCCTTTTCACAGACAGGAGAGCCAGAAACAGGAACACCACTGACTATCTGCTGTGAGAACTACAGCTCAGTAGCATAGTAAATTTCCACCTCATCTACTATCTGCATTTTCTGCATGACAGCCATTCAAATCAGTGCACTCCTGCACAAAATCTGACAGTGCACCTTCCTGTTCTTCCATGTACATGTAAGCAACCACCTGGGGACCTTGGGGTGGAGATCACACCAACACTCCAAGAGGGCCAGCCTGGATTCTTTGTGTTTCAAACACGGGGTACTTAATTCATTAATGTGGAGCCTCCACCTTGGGTGGTCAAAATACACAGCTGGAGCACATGATGTTAACCACCAGGAAAATTGTAGTTTGGGGATGAAGGAGTTTCAGCACTTATCATTTAGTCCAGCTGAAGCCCAAATGGTCACCTCATTTCTGTCTGGTCTCATTACATTTTCCATTTTATTGCCCTAAATAATGCTGCAAACTCTCAGTAAGTGCATAATTTATTTTACTCATGTCTCAGTTAGAATTTCTCCTCTACTACATTTGCAACTATCAAACAACTTTCTGCTTCCCCACACCATCTAGTGCTCTCACTTGGCCCCAAATCAACCAGCTGAGGGTAAAATCCTACCTCCAGCCCACTCATGGTAAGTGCTACTTGTGGGGTCCCAGTCTTTTGGCCTATAGAGACTATGGTGCACTTTGTCCCAGTCCCCATTCTCACTGGGTTGGACCCTCCTTACAGTACCTTTTCTTCTACCTCTTCCCCAAAGGAACGTTTGCTACTTTCTTTCATACTGTTATATCCATGTTCCTTGGACCTTTTCTCTGCCCCTATCCCAGGCCCAAAAGCTATTGGAGATCCCCCTGGGGAAAACCCATAGAATCCTCCTTCTGGGATTCTACTAGACCTCAGCCCAGCCATAAGCTTCGTGAGTACATAGAGAGAGGAATCACCAGCATGATAAAGGAGGGGCTGCACTCACTGTATAGGTCACTGGTTCATCCACCACTACAGTACTACATGCGGTTTTGAAATCCATGGCTAAAGAAGAAGAATAGGGACAGAGTGGATGCAGTGCAGAGTAAGGTAACCAAGATGATCCAGGGACAACAGGAAAGGACATATGAGGAGAGGTTGGCAGATCTGAACATGTACATGCTTGTGCAAGTAGGGAGAGAGGGGACATGATTGAAACATGCAACTACCTCCACGGGGTACCCGAAGTGGACAGCAGCATATTGTTCACACTTAATAGAACACAGACACCTGTGGCAACTCTGTGAAGCTGGTGGGGGTTAAGTTTAAGAGAGATACCAGCAAATACCTTTTTATAGACAGTGTGTCAGAGGGGTGGAACAGGCTGCCAGAGGAGGTGGTCTGTGCAAAATCAGTGGGGCATTAATGCAAGGGTTGGAAAGATTATGCACAAGGGCTCAGTAAAGACCACAACAAACAAGCATTTGTCAATCCCGAATGTTGATTGCATTGGTCCGTTGAGCTCACTCACTGCCCCTCTGTCTCTCACTCATTCTGTTTCTCCCAGTGCTGCAGGCTACTCTTTTGTACTGGGCTCCTGCCTGCATTGGCACATTTTTCTGCCCACAAAGAAATCTTCAGCAGTCTCAACACAGGTCCGTTGAGCTTGCTCACTCCCCCTCTCTCACTCACTCATTCTGTTTCTGCTGGCGCTGCAGGCTGCCCTTTTGTACTGGGCTCCTGCCTGCATTGCAGCCTTTTTGTGCCCACAAAGAAATCCACAGCAGTAATGATAGAGCTCCGTTGAGCTCACTCACTCCCCCACTCTCAGTCGCTCATTGTGTTTCTCCCAGTGCTGCAGGCTGCCCTTTTGTACTGGGCTTCTGCCTGTGTTGGCACCTTTTTCTGCCCACAAAGAAATCTGCAGCTGTCCCGACAGAGCTCCATTGAGGTCGCTCACTCCCCCTGTCTCACTCACTCATTCTGTTTCTCCTGGCACTGCAGGCTGCCATTTTGTAGTGGGCTCCTGCCTCTGTTGGCACCTTTTTCTGCCCACAAAGAAATCTGCAGCAGTCCCGACATAGCTCTGTTGAGCTCACTCACTCCCCCTCTCTCACTTGCTCATTTCATTTCTGCCAGTGTTGCAGGCTGCCCTGTTGTACTTGGCTCCTGTTTGCATTGCCACCTTCTTCTGCCCACAAAGAAATCTGCAGCAGTTACGATAGAGCTCCGTTGAGCTTGCTCACGCACTTCCCTCTCTCACTCGTTTATTCTGTTTTTCTCGACGCTGCAGGCTGCCCTTTTGTACTGGGCTCCTGCATGCATTGCTGCCTTTTTCTGCCCACAAAGAAATCTGCAGCAGTCCCAACAGAGCTCCATTGAGCTCACTCACTCCCCTCCTTCACTTACTTGTTCTGTCTCCCACTGCTGCAGGCTGCCCTTTTGTACTGGGCTCCTGCCTGCGTTGGTGGCTTTTTCTGCCCACAAAGAAATCTGCAGCAGTCTTGACACAACTCCGCTGAGCTCGCTCACTCCCCCTCTCTCACTCGCTTGTTCTGCTTCTCCCAGTGCTGCAGGCTGCCCTTTTGTACTGGGCTTTTGCCTGCGTTGGCACCTTTTTCTGCCCACAAAGAAATCTGCAGCTGTCCCGACAGAGCTCCGTTGAGGTCGCTCACTCCCCCTGTCTCACTCGCTCATTCTGTTTCTCCTGGTGCTGCAGGTTGCCCTTTTGTAGTGGGCTCCTGCCTCTGTTGGCACCTTTTTCTGCCCACAAAGAAATCTGCAACAGTCCCAACAGAGCTCCGTTGAGCTCGCTCACTCCCCTCTCTCACTCGTCCGTTACATTTCTGCTGGCGCTGCAGGCTGATCTTTTGTACTGGGCTCCTGCCTGTGTTGCAGACTTCTTCTGCTCACAAAGAAATCTGCAACATTCATGATAGAGCACCATTGAGCTCACTCACTCACTCACCCCTCTCACTCGTTTGTTCTGTTTCTCCCGCCGCTGCAGGCTGCCCTTTTGTACTGGGCTTCTGCCTGCATTGGCACCTTTTTCCACCCACAAAGAAATCTGCAGCAGTCCCAACAGAGCTCCGTTGAGCTCACTCACTCCCTCCCCCTCCCTCACTCGCTCATTCTGTGTCTCCCACTGCTGCAGGCTGCCCTTTGTACTGGGCTTCTGCCTGAGTTGTTGGCTTTTCTGCCCACAAAGAAATCTGCAGCAGTCTCGATAATAACCTCGCTGAGGTTGCTCACCTCCTTACCCGCCGCCTGTTTCTGCCGGCACCGCAGGCTGGCTTTCGACTGGGCTCCTGCCTGCGTTGCCGCATTTTCCTGCCCACAAACAAATCCATAGCAGTTATGATAGACCTCCATTGAGCTCTCTCTCACTCTCCCCTCTCACTCGCTCATTCGTTTCTCCCGCCGCTGCAGGCTGCACTTTTGTACTGGGCCCCTGCCTGCATTGGCACCTTTTTCTGCCCACAAAGAAATCCACAGCTGTCCTGACAGAGCTCTGTTGAGGTTGTTCACTCCCCCTGTCTCACTTGCTCATTCTGTTTCTCCTGGCGCTGCAGGCTGCCCTTTTGTAGTGGGCTCCTGCCTCTGTTGACACCTTTTTCTTCCCACAAAGAAATCTGCAGCAGTTCCGACAGAGCTCTGTTGACCTCACTCACTCCCCCTCTCTCACTCACTCACTCATTCCATTTCTGCCAGTGCTGCAGGCTGCCCTTTTGTACTGGGCTCCTGCCTGCATTGCAGCCCTTTTCTGCCCACAAAGAAATCCACAGCTGTTATGATAGAGCTCCGTTGAGCTCGATTACTCTCCCTCTCTTAGTCACTCATTCTGTTTGTCCCACCTCTGCAGGCTGCCCTTTTGTACTGGGCCTCTGCATGCATTGCTGCCTTTTTCTGCCCACAAAGAAATCTGCAGCAGTCCTATCAGAGCTCCGTTGAGCTCACTCACTCCCCTCCCTCACTCGCTCGTTCTGTTTCTCCCGGCGCCGCAGGCTGCCCTTTTATACTGGGCTCCTGCCTGTGCTGGCACCTTTTCCTGCCCACAAAGAAATCTGCAGCAGTTCCGACAGAGCTCAGTTGAGCTTGGTCAATCCTCTCCTCTCTCACTTACTCAATCCTAATCTGTCCCAAACACTGATTACCAACAGCGACTGCAGTATTCTGCACTGGAAATGCAAAAACACATTTCAGCCAGGATGTAAAAAATGACAGCTGTACTGTTCATAAGGAGGTGTGAAAAAATGGCAGTGTTGAAAATCTGGCGTGAAAATATTACTAATTTGTGAACTTACAAGAGTGCATGGAAACTGCACAACGCACACTCTTAACACAGTAATTTTATGGAGTTTCATCACACAATTTTCAACATAGGCATTTTAGGATCTCTGCTCATGAACAGTGTCAGTGCGATTTTCTTAATGTATCCCGAACACTGATTTCCCACAGCGACCGCGCTATTGTGTGCCAGAAGAGCAAAAACACATTTCGGCCAGGATAGGAAAAACAACAGCTGCACTGATCATAAGGAGGTGTGGGAAAATGGCAATGTTGAAAATCTGGAGTGAAAATATTGCAACGTTGCGAAGGTATGAGCATGCGTGGAAACTGCGTAACGCATGTTCATAACACACTCAATTTATGGACTTTCATCACCAAATTTTTAACATAGGCATTTTAGGACCTCTGCTAATGAACAGTGTCACTGTCATTTCCATACTGTGTCCTCAACATGGATTTTCCACAGTGACCACGCTATTCTGTGCCAAAACTGCAAAAACACATTTTGGCCAGGATGTGAAAAATGACAGCTGTACTGTTCATAAGGAGGTACAGAAGAATGGCAATGTTGAAAATCTGGAGTGAAAATATTATTAATTCTTGAAGTTACGAGCGTGCATGCAAACTGTGCAATGCACGTTCGTAACACAGTCATTTTATGGAGTATCATCACCAAATTTTCAACATAGGAATTTTAGGACCTCTGCTCATGAACAGTGTCACTGTCATTTTCTTAATCTGTCCTGAACACAGATTTCCCACAGCGACCGCACTATTCTGCACTGGAAGTGCGAAAACACATTTTGGTCAGGATGTGAAAATTGACAGCTATACTATTCACAAGGAGGTGTGAGAAAAAGGCAATGTAGAAAATCTGGCATGAAAACATTGCAGATTCATGAAGTTATGAGCATGAGTAGCAACTGCATAATGCACGCTCATAAAACGGTCATTTTTTGGATTTTTTTCCACCAAATTTGCAACATAGGCTTTTTGAGAGCCCTCCTCATGAACACTGGCACTGTCTTTTCATTAATCAGTCCTGAAAGGGGATTTCATGCAGTGACTGCGAAATCACCTTTTGGGGCTGAATAATGCCATGGCAGTGGCAGAATTCATAAGGAGGGGTCCCAAAAACCCTATGTTAAAAATTTGGTGTCAAAATTCCCAAAAATACCTGAGATATGCATCAAAGTTGAAAAAGCCCTATTCATTCCATTATACAGCTTACCGGCATTTCCTCAGTTCGCGGTCGGCTTTGAAGCATGCAGACATGTTCCTGGTCCACGAAGATTGTCACTCCAGACTCGGAGGTAAGCATGGGTGAGAGGTGTGTGGGAGGCAGGGTGCACAGTGGGTGGGTGCAGGTTGTGGGGGGGGGCAGGGAGACTATGAGGAACCATTTTTTTTATGGGTTTAAAAAAAAAGTATTGCGGGACTTTTTTTCTTTACAGGGGCATTGGGCACACTGGGGTGGGCTCCCAGCGTGCCACCTGAATGTTTTGGTGGGGTGTGATATTTCATCATTGGGAGGTTCACTATAGTGAGGAAACACTGCAAAGAGATATGGAAATGTCAGAAAGCTCACAATGAAGAGTCAGTAGAAAGAAAGCTTCTAATTGGGCCTTACTTCTCATAAGCATGGCAGTGGGGTTCATTCCCACCATTATCAACCATTATTGCATCTAGTGTATGTTTGTTTTCCATCATTATCCACCAGTGCTAAAAGAGCGTAAAAGAGTGTGTGTGTGTGTGTGTGTGTGTGTGTGTGTGTGTGTGTGTGCGTGTTTGTGTGTGTGTGTGATGTCAGAAAGAGAGAGACACAATTACACAGGGGTATAGAACAATGTTGCTTTAATCTAGAGATAGTGAGACCCAATCATGTTTGAAGGGTTAAACCAGCTAAAATAACAATAAACGAGTATATATTTGCACAACATAGTTATTCATCCCTCCTTAAGAAGTAAGGGATGGGGCAACCTGATGGGTCAAGAGTCCCTGCCTACAGTATCTTACATTACTAAGCTATGACTGTATGTAAAAATGTGTTGTTATCCATATCTGTGATTTGTATGACTTTTGCAGGTTTCAGTCACATAATTCAATAATGCCATTTTTGTAATTCATTACCACACTTTTTAAATTGTAATTAAACAAGGTTTACAACAACTAAGAAATGAAATGTCAGTTGGCATTAGCAGAACTCAACCGTGAAACATTCTGAAAAACAAATTAAGCTATTCAGTTCTTTACAAAAATGTGTAAGAAAACAGGATTATGTCTCTGATCTGCTTCTGATGTTCATATCCCAACTGTGGTCATAATCCTCAGTTTGTCACATTATAATTACTTTCCCAGCAAGAGACTGGGATGTCACAAACAGTGTCAGTCAGTCAGTCAGTCAAAAAGCTTAATTGATTGCAATATGCCATTACAGCTTACTACAAAATACAACCATAAAAACATCAAATTAAATATACATATGTAGATGGAGAAGAATTCCACCACGTTAAAATTAAACATATCTGGTACATACAAAAATTAAAAGAGCAATATTGAAAACAGTACCCTCCATCTAATAAAATAGATACAAAGAGCCAGAGTGATCCCCAAGAAGAAAAATTAGTAAATGGCATATAATTACAGGGTCAAAAGTCTCTGCATAATACAATACATACAAATAAAAAAACAACTCCAGAGAGAATCACAGAGATAAATGCAAGATCTATGGTCAGAATACTCAGATCAGAACGAGAATAATGCCTATCCTAAAGACATATAAATCAGACCCAAGCTGACAATCACCAATCATAATGAGAAAGGAGCCGATTGGTACCTAAAATGTGAATGGCCCTGTGGGAACCCAGCTTAAAAGCCCACAGCTGAGGACCCAGAAAAAAGCGCATTAAAAAATGCAGAAAACTACATGTAATACAACAGGAAATGAGACAAATCCCTAGCCTTCATCTGGAAATCTCATAAAAGAAAAAGATGTCCCATTAAGGCTCAAACCCTGCTCTAATCTTACCCAAAACATAGATCCTGTATTTCAGTATCAAACAGTAAATAGGAATATAGCCATTGTCCAATATGATTAAACCTTTCAAAACATTTCCATGATATTTGAAAGGTTTATTCCTTATGATGCCCTTAATAATATAAAAATGGACCAGATGGCAATGGCGGCATGAAGAACAAGCTCCGTTCGTATCTGGCAAAAAAAGGCTTAAAATCTGATAACATGCCGGGTTGACTGTTAATCAAAACCACTGGAAATCCCTCCCTTAACATTGCCATTCCATGAGCGGAGCTTTGTTGGAAGAAGAGCAATGCCTGAGGTAGTGATCCAAAGAGCCGAGCTGTGCATATAGGCCACAGGCGCCGTACAACTAACAGCCCAAATAGCTAGATACTCATCCACACCGCTCCGTTAATCACTGGTGTTCCTTAGCGCCCATCGAGAACGAGTGGGTTGCGTCAAGCTGTGTACCACAATCTTTAAATGAAGATCGGGGAAGTCTGCAACTGCTCTCATTGCTAGCTATCTTTTTGCTCTGTACTCTCGATGGCAGGCTTGGCTAGATTGACACCGGAGGTTTGCAATTCACAGACCCCATTGCCTCCTGACAATGTACAACTCAGTGAAGCCCTTACAAATGTAACTAAAATGCTAGAAGCTGTGCTTACTAGAGTAGCCAATATTGGAAACTCACTGGCCTGGAATGTAGAAGATGTCCAAAGACTCGAAGATAGAAAAAATGTGTTGGAGCAACAGATGGAGGACTTAGAGCAGCAGCATCTGACTATATTGCAGCATCTGAGAGAGCACGAAATGAAGCTGTCTCAGCTCTGATACCACACTGAAGACCAGGAAAACAGAAGCCACAGGAATAATGTGCACATATTGGGAGTCCCAGAGGGAACAGAAGGACCTAATATGGAGCATTTTCTGAATGAATGGATACCTCAATTATTGGGAGATAGGTGGAAAGACCTAATTGGGGTGGAAAAGGCACACAGGATCCCGGGCAGAGCTGATTCCAAATCACCAAGAAAAATTGTGGCATATATTTTAAAGTATCCCACTAAAGAGAAGCTCCTGCAGGCAGTCAGGGATATGGGGGACCTCATCTGGAAAGGGGCCACAATCTCACTCTATAGAGATTTTTCAGCAGAAGTTGCTGCGAGGAGAAGAGAATTTGGGCCAATTAAAAAATTTCTGCAAGCTAATGCCTTTCAATATAGATTCCAGAAACTCACCGCTCTTCACATCTACAAAAATGACAAAGCTTTCCTGGTGGAATCCCCAAAAGAGGCCGAGGCCTGGAACTCACAGCAGTGGCCTAATTTAGCTCCTCAAACTACCTCTCCCAGATGCTTCTGGGCTCTAGGGGACCAAATGCCCAAGGGAACCACAGACAGAGGGAACCACTCACCAGGGGACAAACTAAGCAAGTGGTCAGGTCCCTCAAGAACCAGATCCCCCAGTCGTACTGGCCAAGCTTCATGGTGTGCCTCAGGGAGTAATACCGAGGCTTGGATCCTCTCCACTCAGCAGAAATCTAGCAGGTTTCCTATGATAGACCTCAAGCAACAGGACACAACTAATGACTCCACTCGTTCAGTCGTGGTCCGAAGCTGACAAAGGTCAAGGAGTCCCACTCAGCAGAAGATTAAAATGGCTCCTTTTCTTCCCTTTCTAAGCTCTCCCGGGCAGAAGCGGCACAGATAGACAATCAGCAAAGTCCAGAACCGGCAGATGAAGACCTGATGGATAGTGATACCCCCAGGACTGGGCTACTAAGGTCAAGGAGAAGGAAGAAGCTAAAAAAGCAGCAGAAATGGGAATTTTGTGGCCTGGACTTAAAACCTTTGCAGAAGCACTGGGATCTTCTAACAGATACAGTGGAGAAGCACCATCTGGGATTAATAGCTGAACATTTGGACAATTTTGCTAGTCAAGTGTTGTATAATTACTGGAGGGCTAGTACATTTCAATTGGGGGAACCCCTTTTAGTCCTCCCTTCCTTATGCTAGTCATATCGGGGCATCGCATCGCCATTGACCTGTGACTCCTTATTGAGCCCCAAGGGAGCTGTAACATCTGCATAAGATACCCCAGAGCTAAGGATCAGTCCTGAGAACTATAATCTCCCTCATTTGCTCAAGGGCCTTCTATTCTATCTAAAGCCTCAGACTATGAGTCGATAAAATTCCCCCACTATGATAGAAGTCGGGTGGGACACCCCTTCCATCCCCCTTTCCCATTCCCCTTCCCTCCCAGGTGGTTAATGTATGCCTCTATAGGGAGGCAGGAGCCCTTGATAATGGCGTATTGACATCATGGGCCAGATGGGGATAGCACACCTTTGGTGGTACTGACTCATCCCCGATACTTGGTGCTAGACTCAGTGTGGCACAGAGCTCATCTAGCTCTTTTGCACAAGCGCGTTAGCACCATTAAATTGTGCTGTACCTATTTTGGGTACAGGTATTAGTATTTGTTAATAGATAAGTGTTTGTACTTTAAAGTGTTTAACCCATTTTAGGTAAATAAGGTTATTTGTGTTTTTCTCTTTAGAAAGCCTACATTGATTAAGCAGAATACACTGCAGCAGTCCGATTTTAACGTACAGATCTATACTCTCCACTACCTAAGCCCACAAGAGGATTAGAGACCTGTCAGGCCTGATCTATTGCTGGGATCTCCTTCTCTCCTTATACTACTTTCTGCTCCTGCTCTGCTGACGGAGGTGTACAGATACATCTGACCTAACATGAAGCGGTGGTAAGGCGGTTCCTGTCTCCTTTGTTGATTCTGTCCTGTATCTCTGCTTGGAGGGTGAGTACCCTTGTTTTTCTTCTTTCCTTCTGGTGGTAGTGAACATTGATGGCAGCTCGCCTCAACATGCGGGGAGACTGGAAGTGCGTCTCCCGGAATGGCAAGGGCTTGAAACACCTGGCTAAAAGAACTAAGGTTCTGCAATATATGCGCACCTTGAGGGCAGATATAGCCCTACTCCAGGAAACACACCTCACAAGTCATATGGTAAGTTGGTTAAAGAAACTGTGGGTGGGAACGGTTTTGGCCAGCTGTGCCTCTACAAAGACCAAAGTAGTGGCCATTCTACTGAGTAAGAGGGGACCATGGGCAGTCGAGACTAACCGGACCGACTCCCAGGGGAGATGGATAGCTGCCAAACTTTCTTACCCAGGTGGCAAAACCATAATAGCCAATGTGTATGGGCACAATTCCGACACAGGTGAAATCTATGCAGAGCTTATTCATGCCCTTACAGAACTGACAGAGGGAGAGGCGGATCTGCCCATTCTCATAGGAGGAGATCATAACCTAGTTCAGGATATATTCCTGGATAAATCCCTTCCTACCCCGCAAACCCATCCCAAAGCCCTGGCAGCCCTAAATGATTTGACCACAGAATGGGCCCTAGGGGATCCCTGGAGGATGAACCACCCAAAAGGGAGAGATTATGCATTTTACTCTGCCATGCATGGTACCTATAGCCATTTAGACTTCTGGCTGGCCAACAGCATAGCTCTGTCAGGGATAGGAGGAGCAGACATTGGGAATATAATTATCTTGGATTATGCCCCAGTCACAATCACCTTCTCCCCACCAGGACAAAGCCCTTCCTCCATGAGATGGAGATGCAACCCTACCTTACTTCAGGATGAGACCTTTCAAGATTATATCAAGAGAGAGAGGCACAATATTATTTCTCTATTAATACTCCAGGAGAGACCAGCCCAACCACTGTCTGGGAAGCATTTAAGGCGGTTCTTCGGGGAACAATTATCTCGTACTCAGCAGCTAAAAATAGAGAGCAGAAAAAACAGATACAAGACTTGCAGGACACACTCACTAAGCTGGAGTATCAGTTTAAAGCATCCTCTAAGAACCCACTCAAATCTCCCCTTTTGGCTCAGATCACAAGCCTGAAATATCAGCTAAATGTGTTGCTGAACAAGAAAGCAGAGTGGCAATTGATTCGAGCTAAACATAGAGCTTGGGAGGGTGGGGAAAGAAAGGCGGAAGCTCTCCTAGCCTATGTGGCTATGGAAGCAACAAGCGTCCTCTAGGATCTTGGCCCTTAAGAATAGACAGGGCAAATTACTGGTGACACCAAAGGACATTAACGAAGAGATGTTCAGCTTCTATCAGGAGCTCTATCAGTCCCAGAACATGATATCCGCAGAGGCGCTTTCACAGCGGCTGAGGGTTTTCTCACAGACCACACTGCTCCCTCAGCTATCAGCAGACCACTGCAAGGATTTGGACACCCCATTCACAACTGAAGAGTTAAGCACTGCTATATCCCAGATGGCAAACGGGAAAGCCCCTGGATCAGATGAGATGTTGGTGGAACTTTACCAAACCCTTAAAGACGAAGTCACTGCTCCACTGTTAGAGGCGCTACAGGAAGCCCAAAAAGATGGTATCCTACCCCCCCCCCACTATGCCTGAGGCCCTCATTACCCTAATCCCAAAAAAAGCTTCAGATGTGTTACTTTGCGCAAATTTCAGTCCCATATCTTTGATATCTGTAGACACGAAGATACTTGCAAAATCTTGGCGAACAGGCTATCGGGAATCCTGCCATCCCTACTTCACCCGTCACAAACTGGATTTCAGAAAGGAAAATCCAGTGCAACAACATCTGGCTAGTTTTAAATCTCAAAAGGTTATCATTACAGTCTAAAACCCTAGCAGCTGCCCTTGCCATAGATTTCGCCAAGGCGTTTGACTTGGTGGAATGAGGGTGTCTCCATAATGTTCTTAAACTATATGGGTTTGGGGACTTCTTTTGCTCCTGGGTCTCCACATTGTACCATTCACCCTTAGCTCATACTGGCACCAATAAGGACACTTCTCACCCATTTAGGTTACAATGAGGAACCAGGCAGGGTTGTCCTCTCTCTTCCCTATTGTTTTTAATCACTCTGGACCCACTAATTAGGAAATTTACACACACCCCACATATCACCGGTATCCCTGTAAAGACGTCATCCTACCTGGTTAATGCATACGTGGATGATATGCTCCTGACCCTCTCCAATCCCCAAAGCTCCCTACCCACTATTTTGACTATCTTGCAGGAGTTTGCCTCTCTATCAGGTTTAACAATAAATCAAAAGAAAACAACCTTGTCCCCCCTAAATGGAGCATGCACCAGGCATTGTCTATCTGGCACAGACATTACCTGAGCCCCGCTGGGATTCCTGTATTTAGGAATACATATCCCCTTGTCCTGGAAGGACATCGAGTCAGCTAATTTCTCCCTTCTTTTGGCATCACTAGCAACAGAGGTCCAGCGATGGAGAAAATTTAATTTAACTCTGAAAGGTAAGATTGAGGCCATTCAAATGTTTGCTTTTTCCAGAGTCTCCTATCTACTAAATAACCTCTCCATCCCGCTCACGGCAAAGCCATTTAAAGACCTAGATAAATTAGTCTCCCTCTTCTTGTGGGAGGGTAAGGCACCAAGATGAGGATGTACAAAGCTACAATCTCATAGGTCCAAGGGTGGGCCCAGGCCGCCGCTTGGTTCCTTCCCCAGACTACCCCCCCCCCACAGTGGGTTACCCTGGAGACAGCCTTATCAATGTATAGTCCACTGTACTCCCTAGTAGCCAAAAGAAAGCCTAGGGTACACCATTTTACACCATTCATGACAGAAACATGTAGGGCCTGGCATAGTGTGATGGCACTTATTGGGACCCCAAGCTCAGACTATCTCCCCCCTATTATATATGCCCCATTATGGGATAACCCTTTCATCACAATAGAACATAGAGTACTTAAATGGCCCCTGTGGGCTGCCAAAGGCATTCATATAGTGGAACATCTTCTCCTTCCACGCACTAGGACCCTACTCTCTTTTGAGCAGATCCATGAGCAATATGGGCTACCCCAGATGGACTTTTGGAAATTCCTACAGATTAGGAGTGCCTTAACCCCATTGTTAAAGGCACCTGCAGCCCATTCCCCTTGGCATGATGTAACCACTTCCTCTAACTATAGGAAAGGCCACGGCCTGGTAAGTTTATTTTACAAGACGCTTAGGGATGCACAACCTGACACTACTTTATTGAGAAGAGCAGCCTGGGAACATGAGCTGCAGTACCCCATATTCCCTCAACTGTGGTCAATGTGCCTTAGGGATGCTCAAGCAGCATATGTAGATGCCAGGAGTCAACTAATTCAATTGAAAATCTTGCTTAGGTGGTACAGAACCCCTTCAGTCCTCTATAGCTTAAAAATAACTCCCTCTGATAGTTGCTGGAGATGTCATATTTCCCCCACCCATTTACTTCACATATTATAGACTTGCCCAAGCTTGCAAGTATTTTGGATGTAGGTTCTTGCTGATTGCTCTAGGATTATAGACAAATCCATCTCTCTCGACAATCCATCTCTCATCCCAGGAGATACTATGGCTTTGCACCCACTATCCCCCCCTACCAGTGCATAGCTTTTGGTAGCACTAATGGAAGCTAAAAGAGTCATCCTCCTGAGATGGAGGCAGCCGGTACCCCGCTTGCTAGTGCAATGGCAAATGGCTGTGGCTCGGCTAGCTGTCTTTGAGAGGCTCACTGCTGTGGCCAAAGGAGGCCTTAATAAATATTATAAAATATTATAAAAAATGGGATATGTATTTAAACTCCCATATATGCTCTGTGGCACTCCCCCCACCGCAAAACCCCCCACTTTCTAGTTAGGTATAGGGGATGGTCCTTGGGGCACCAAAGAGGAATGTCTGTGTGCTCCTACCACCGTCTGATACTGCATTTTATTCTCCTATTTCTTTCTTGGACAAAGTTGAGTATTATATTTAGCTGTTAGGTTGAAGTTAACAGGTGTTTAAGAATTGTACCTAGGACACCATAACCAAGTAGATATACTAGGGAATAGAATATGCCATACCGTCTTTTGAGGCTTCAGTATAATAATATCAAAATGCATGGTGTTTATGGAGCTTGATCTAAATAACAATATTACTTGCTCATTGGTATAAGGCCTAAGTTTCCCAACTGTATATTAGATAAATTAATCCTTTGCTAGTTTATGAGCTATGTAAGATGTGGAAGATTTTAGTAACTGCTTTGACTACTAGTCTGTAGTAATATGGCCCTTTTGGAACAGGACATGGACGTGTCTTTGGATGGCTAAGTGTACTTGGAAAATTAATAAAATATTATATGTTAAAAAACATAAATAAAAAATAATATAAAAATAATTTTCCAATTTATTATTAGTAATATCTGTATTGTTCAGCGTGAAAAGAAAGGCAAGAAGATCATCAGGTAGATAGCTTAATTCCCCTTAAAAATAGTACTTATCCATGTAACATAATACAAATCTTCTTTACCTCCTGCAGTGCATAGACATGGGGCCTCAGAGGCAATAATAATTTGGGCAAATCTGGCATAGAGTACATTACTGGGAAATATTTCTAATTTATAGCATATATAGGGGTTTCTCTTTCTAGGATCCAAGATATCCAAATAAAATCTGCAACCAAACCAAACCTATTTAGTGCATACCAAGGAGAGAATTTAGATCAAGAGATATTATCCATTTCCACATTTTGATTATAAGTTCTAATGTTATTCTATATACATTGTTTATATTTTAGACTAACGATGATTCCCCTTGTAAAGTAGTTATGAAGATAGGTAATCTGATTTTCATTCAACAAGAAAAGGACATAAGATAACCATGGCAATTGTCTGCTACCTACTGACACTCAGTTCTCCTTTACTTCTGGACTAGCATGTAATAAACTTCCAGGGGGAGCTCAAGTACATTTCACCCAAAAACCCAAAACTAAGGAATCAGTCAATGTTTTATAGCTGTCTAACACAAGTCCTGCACTAATATAAGAGGATGGAATAGATTTATTAAGACCAAGAGAGAATCTGAAAAGCTGAATTGCAATTTTTTTCCAGTTCTATAACCTTCTATGGGGCCCACATTTCTGTGGTGTACAAAGGCTACAGATTTAGTTTGGAAGAAATGACTTGTGTTAAAGGCCTGATGCTATTACCACCATATCTGCAGTTAAACTTTTTTAAGCACAAATAGTTTTTTTCTTAATTTTATCTTCGCATTACAGTCAAAGCCACTTATAACGGGCACATTTGTGTAAGTAAAATCTGCCCGTTATACAGAGTGGTCACTGTAACCAATTTCCATGTTTTTCTACATTTTTCTTGCCAACTTACATTACCTGTACATCGTGAATATGTACAGTAATAGTGTTTGTGTTATTATGATCAGGGGTCCCTCACTACGGACCGCCGGGGGGTTGAGGAGTCTGTGAGTAGAACCAGCTCCTGTTTCTCATCCCTCAAACACTGTCTATCAGTTGTCACTTCTTTCCACTTCATGTATGCAGTCCTTCATGGGCTGTGGATTGGGACTGTCAACAGCTGCAAGAGGAGCTCTAATACAGGAGACTGCCCGGCGATGGGTATAGAGCAGTTCTGTCCTACACAGTCAATAGCCTTGTGTCCTCAGAGAATGGCCACACAGCACTAACACAGATGGGGCGGCTCACTGAACATTTTTTGCCGCTCGTAAATCAGTCTGCAACTCAGATATGCCGTGATCTCCCAGACGTGCGATTCAGTTCAGAGAATAGGGGAAAGGGGAAAGAATCACTCCAAGAATAGGGGTAAAGAGGTGCAAGGCAGAAGATAAATGGTTCTGTAACTTAAAGTGCTTCAACCATCGGGTCCTACTGTACAGCTACTGTAACTGGGGGTGTTAATTTGCCTTATTCACACTACAGCTACTTGAAATACCAGGCGCTTAGCAAACCGCTAATTAACTACAACTATAACTCCCACATTTCTGTGGTGTACAAAGGCTGCAGATTTAGATTGGAAGAAATGACTTGTGTTAAAGGCCTGATGCTATAACCACCATATCTACAGTTAAACTTTTTTAAGCACAAATAGTTTTTTTCTTAATCTTATCTGCACATTATAGTAGTAATTATGAGAACACCGTGAACAACTGGATGAAACAGTTAACCACAAATAAACATATTTATCCACTGTATTAATAGAAAAACTACCAGCCTGCCATTTTGAAGGATTTCTTCCCTTACTAAAGATCATGACATGACTCTTATTAGTATTAGTAGATAAGGATAATCTATTCGATTCCTTGTCCAAACAGTCTATTTATTTTTTTTTGCAAACCAGATTAAAAAGAAAAAAGACTAATATATCATCAGTGTAAGCTAAAGCAGGTACTATTACTGAATCAATTTCAGTTGAATCAGGTTTAACAGGAGAAAGAGCTTCCAGCACACCATCCATGTAGATGTTAAACAGAGTAGGGGCAAGCAAACCCCCCTGATGGACAGCTTTGTTATTTAGATATTTGCTAGAAGTGTTACCCACAGAACTTAATCTTACCCTAGCCCATGTTTCACTATAGCTTTGAGATGACAGACGTATCAGTGCCCCTCTCCAGTATTAACTGCCACAGTTCACACTTTGCTACTGAATCAGAAGTCAAGGAAAAATCAATAAAAGCAACATAGAGCTTCTACCTTCGAATCAGACAACATTTTTCTCACATTTGTGTTAAAATAAAACAGTTATCAAAAGTGGAACAATTCTCCTTAAAGCTAAACTGTAGAAGTGAAAGTCCAAGAGAAAGGTTAAGTTGTTCATGTAAGCTGATAAAAATAATTCTAGAAAATATATTTGTTTAGGTATCTAACAAACTAATAGGATGATGCATTTTAGGATATGATTTTTTTTTTCTGATTTGGTATCTTTTTTAAAGATTGGGACTATCTCTGTTCCAAACTATGAATATGGAAAAAAAACCTCACTTATACATTTTTAAAAAAAGAGAAGAGAAAAATCAGCCCATATTAATGGTGCATGCAAATAAACCTCAGCTGGCACCAGGTCTGGCCCAGGTGTTTTGTTACATTTTAAAGAAGCAATTGCAGAACTCACTTCATAAATAGAACACCAAATTATTGAACAGTAAATGGGAGTATTGCAAACCTCAGAATCCAACCGCAGATCGTAAAATAATGAGGTAAAATGCTCCACTCAAGAATTTACTGAGCTATATGTAT
The DNA here is from genome assembly GCA_016271365.2 of Neoceratodus forsteri. Classification (NCBI taxonomy): domain Eukaryota; kingdom Metazoa; phylum Chordata; order Ceratodontiformes; family Ceratodontidae; genus Neoceratodus; species Neoceratodus forsteri. The sequence continues at coordinate 291,082,194 of CM028135.1, read as the reverse complement.
CTATAGTATTGGCATGGTTCAAATTTCCCTTTGCAACCAAAAGCTGAAAAGCCTTGGGGCCTGATTCCAAGATGACTGGCATAATTTTCACGCAGTTGCGAATTACGCCAGTCGTCCCTACGCCAGGGACCCTACGCACATTCCAGAAGTGGCAGGGTCCTGGCACTTGTGTCATGTGAGATACACCATATGTGTGGTGGTAGCCCATGCATGGCATATCACAGCCGCATGCCGCAACTCACGGCAATAGACAGGCTGCTCCCCCAAAGCTCCCCCAGCCCCTGATCATCTCGGCTGACACCAGGGGGCATGGGAGGGGCAGGACACATGACACAGGTGTCCAGGGGGGCACACCAGAAATGAACCCTCAGGGGTCCAGGCAGATCGTGGGGTTGGGGGCAGGAGTGTGTCAGTAGGGGCTTGGTGGTTCACCTGACACCATTGCTAGGGCACTGCATGATGACACCCGATGGTGCCAGCTGTCAGATGCCACTTAGGACAGGTCTGAGCTGGCATACCTTAGGTACGCCACTGCGCCTCTTGTAGTTGCAACTGTGGGTTACGACAGCCGCCCTGCTGGAATTGGGCTATGTTGTTGTCATAACCTGCAGTTGCACCAGGCATTGTGGGCTGTGGCATAAGTGTTGTCATATCCTGCAATTGTTGCAGCTCGCATAAGCCATGGTGCATCTTGCCACTTGTAATAGGGGCTGGCATATCGCCTGGCACAAGTAGCGAGATACGCAATGGGGTTTGGTGTATCTCACAGAACCTACTATATTTATCTTCCTATCATAAGATAATGTCTTTGGCAGGGTCTGCACATTACATATTGACCCTACAGCTGTCCTGTATGGTCTCCAGGAGATTGTCAAAAGCATCTATTCTAGCATTAAAATCCCCTACTATTAAAATAGGTGATTTCACATACCATTCATATAGTTTCTCATTACACAGCATAGGGCATCCCATGGATCATTAATGCCAAACTTAGAAGAAGAAGACAGAAGGTATAAATTAATTAAGAGAAATTCTAAATTAAAAATTTTGATATGCAAAATTCAACTGAAATCAATGAATGTAACCAATTCAGCACACAGATACCTAACAACCCTTGACATAACACACACGCCCTTCTGATGCTCTTCTTAACTTATACTCTTTTCTAGCTGGAATCTGAAATAGTTCAAAATTATTAATATGAATATCCTGATCTTGTAAATGCCAATTTCCTGAAAGCACAAGCTTGCATAAGATGAAACAAAACTTAGCCATGCTTCATCAGCCCTAGAGCCAAAACCCGCTATATTCCAAGACAGAATATGGTTGCACACTACTTTATCAGGAGCTATAGTGTTAGAGCCATTACACAAAAATATAGGGAATTGAAGGTTTAACATTAAGTCATTAATATCCTGCTAATACTTGGAATCTGTTCACCAAAGATAACGCACCAGAAGCTAACTCCACATCTGAGTTTGTAGATGACTGTGAAACAATGTTGTAAGTACATACAGTACTTGGAACTGCATGGATACCCAGGCTATCAAGAATATTACACTTCTCCAAAACTCTATTTGCCATAAGCCCAGAATTAAACAAAACATCAAATTGAACACCATCATGATTTTCCCTACTTTTGGCAGTAATAATTTCCTTATATCCTAACACAATTTGCAAATAATTTGAGAAGAAAGAACTGCTAGATTCAGTAATTTGATATCTGTTGCAGATGTCACAAGCAGTGGCTTTTTTTTTTTAACTTTCTTTCAATCCGGTCACCTCTGCCTGGTGCCCCTTCAGTCAATCTGAATTTTCCCATCCACTGAGATCCTCCCTGCCTAGGAACCTGCTCCCCTGACCCACCTGCAACATACCATCTGGGACCTCCCAGTCATTAACCCCGGGGCAGGGCTGTCTTCAGCTCCACAGTGCCTACCTTGCAATCAGAGCCTCTCAGGCGGAGATGAAGATTGAGGGTTTCTGCAGGTCCTAGGAGGGCACAATCCAGTGATGGACATGGGGGCATGCAACATCTACCTCCCAGGAGGTGGGTGTTTCCTGATTTCTTAGTTTCCCATGAAGGTGCAGACATGCAATGACATCCAGTGCAAGATGGGTGCATCTGTCCCGAGGATGTCCTCCATCACCTCTACCCCTTTCACTAGGTAGTCCCTGCTGTTGCACACCCACTATCCACTGGGACTCACTGATAGCAGGGATGGCATAGCCCATCGTCCCCGAGAGAGGGGAGCAGTCCTCCGAAAGCTCAATCCTCTCTCTACTGGCCAACCCCCGCAACCTGGACTCGCTACCAACCGTGGGTCATTGACATGGTGCGAGGCGTGGCCTCCAGCTCCTCAACCCTCAGCACCACTGGGCCAGCCAACACTAGCAGTGGCTTATGATCTCAATTAGGACATAAGCTTCTAAAACAGAAAGGATGGATACAAGCCATGTTTTCATTGAAATGTACTTACTAATTGCTACTGTATGTAAAGAATATCTACCAGTGTTTATATTGTTAACCATCAATTTTTACCAATGTCTAGAATATTCTAAACTCATTGCATGTCTATTACCCAATGTATTTTGTTCACTTGTGTTCCTACTCTGACATGGAGCCTTTGTAAAGGAGTCTCTGACTCAAAGGATTGCAATTCTATACTGTTAAATAAATATGATAAATAATATATCAAGGAGCATAATCACAAATTGAAGACAAATCAGAATAACGGATACATGTAATAGAAACAAACTGAGACAATTTAGGTGATGGAACTACTTTTACAGAACAATGATCAGGTAATGAAGAAAACAGATTCTCAGTGCAAAACCAGTGTGGGGTTAGAGAGTCATGGACAGTTGCAGGAGGGAGAAGAACAGTCATGAATGGCTGGTCTGCCAGTACAGTGGTAGTTCTACCACCTGTGACACTGATGACCTCTGTTCGGAAGCAAGCTTGGGACATCAGTGAATCAACCGGGGGGAAGTAGGATAAGTGTTCAACAGACAGATCTCCTCCTCTGAGGGGGAGGATTGTGGTTCCCTGGCATTCAGAGACACCAAGTGCAGGCTGGGTGTGTAACAGTCAGGGCCACTCTTCGGTGGGGGAGGTGACAGCGGACATCTGTAAGTCAAGTGCGGGAGTGTGCTGAACTCCATTGATATCATTGCACATCTGCATCACCAGGGAACAGTTAAGGGAAAACCCCTCTGTGTCAGCAGTACTGTGACACCCCTGGACCTCCGCCTGAATGGTACCTCAGGTACAGAGTTGGCTGGGGTCCCTGGTGGATCTCGGACTCTCTCCCCTTCCCCAGGGAGAGCCCCACCACAGCGTGGCAAGCTTTGGGCCTCCTCCAATCCAAGGTGGCCTGGTGGGGGATGCTGAGTGTGAGGTCCGAGTACTGAGAGGGGGTAAATCCCTATCCTAGGGAGCAGAAAAAGAATGAAAAAAAAAGGAATAGTCATGAAGGAGAGACCTTAAGAAGAATGCAGAAGAGGCAGAGTGAAATGATAAAGGAAGAGAGGACCAGAGTCTGGAAAAGTGGTACGAGAAAGTAGTCAGGTCAAAAGTAGACTTTCTAGAAGGAATAGTGAGAGGATGGGAAGTATTACTGTGTGGAGGGCAGTAGAAAGCTGAGGGAGAGGATACAGTATATGTGATCGCTTCTGACTTTTCTAATTCCTTGTTAAATGTTTTCCTCAGAGCAGATCCTTGGTAGTAATGGGGGGGGGTATCCAAATAACTACTGGTGTTTGAGTTTTACCTCTGTTGATATATCCAGTAACACAAAGTAGGTACGGTGCATTTTTTGGTTGCGTCTTTTAAGTAAAAAGGAGGAAGAGAATTATACCACTGGCGTAGCTATTGAGGTCAATTATGAGTCAAGTTACAGCTGGTTCATCAAACAGAAACACTCAAGACACAAACTGCATGAAACAATATGTACTACTGCTCAGCACAGAGCCATGCTGCTGCAGAACAATTCAGTACTAGTGCACAATTAGAGATCTAGAATGCAACACTGCAGCTTAAGAGTATGGGTCCCTAATGAAGTCACTAGATGGAGTTTACAGTTTAAAGGTAAGGGTGTCTAATGCAGCCACTAGGTGGAGTCATACATAATGCACATTACACTTTAGTCTATGGTTAGTTTGAAGCCTACATTCATTCCCCCACTCCATTAGGAAACATGCTTGTTTCAAAACATTGCTAATGATTGCAATAACAATCTGAAGCCATAACATGCATAACAATAATGTAGAAAGAACATGTCTATGTATGCTGGTTCAGAATGGTAAACACGTGAAACATCAGGAAAACTTAGTAAAAGATTAAATGAATATGAAAGTCTATGGTGAGCATATCCCAAACTCTTTTATATTGAGGCACATGATGGCCAGAATGACTGAATCACTGCAGTATTTCTTCCTACCTTGGAACCTCACTCTGCAACATCAAGTCAGGAATATGGCCAGAAAAATCAGTTGTTACATGCAGGTCTCCTGACTCAAGTGAGTTTTGTACAGTCTCAGAGTCTGTTGTTGTCCATTCTTTTTGTGTCATGGTCGGCAAATCAGCAGTTAGTTGACTATGTTGAATAGTGGATAATTCCCACAGTGTCCTCCTTGTCCTGCATGTTTTCTGAGAAGGTGCTGCAAACTGATACATGGATAATGGCAGAGTAGTGACACAGGCAGTTTTAGTGGATTAATTGTGATTTTCCTCTGACATCAGGGTTCCCTGTCTGGTAAGTCACACTAGTCCAACCATCAAAGCATTTAAAATGTTTTATGGTCCTTTCCAGTGAGCCATAATTTTTTGTTTTCTGTCTGTGGAATCGATATTCCAGACCAGTTCACCAATCTGATATGGCTGATGTTACATACAAATGTCATAGTAATCCTTCTGATGTTGTTTCACTTTGTGTCTTTTCTGAATAGCAGATTTGAAAGCACGTTTAAGCCTTCAGACTAAAGAGGCAGCATACTCAGTTGGTGTTCTGGGGTTTGTAGTTTTGAAACAGTCACAACCAAGAGCAATACCAGATGGCAGCCAGGACTTCTAGTGGCATCACCCACTAGAATGAAGTGAACTTTTTGAGCTCCGTTTCAACCTTGACCAAACACCTCCAAAACTGACATTTTTGGCGTTAGATTGCCTGAATGCTGTGTGTGAGAGGGGGCAGTAAGCCATGTGAGACTTAGGGAAGAAAAAAACAAAAATGGCAGCAATTATAGGAGGCAGAACTTATGCACCTTGCACAGCAACTGGTCAACTACTCGGAGACTCCCTCATCTCCCAGCTCCCCTTTACCTCCTGACTGCTCTGTTGCAGACATCTCCGGCACCAGTGGGCTGGCTTACACTGGCAGAACTTAAATCCTTTCAATCTGAAGTTTCTACTTCATGCAGACTTTGAGCACAGTCGTAGCTGGCCTAAAGAAATAGTAGGAATATATGCAAGGGGCAATCATGGTGGTGACAGAGTACATGGACATCATTAGTGACCTCATTCTGCAACTGCATCACCAACAAATGCAGCTGGAACAGAAATGCTGCAATTTAGAAGGACATATTCACAGGAAGAATCTCAGACTATATGGGCTACCCAAGGCAGATGATCATGCAATCTATTGAAAAATTGATTTTTGAGGCACCCAACTTTCCTGCATCTGAGCCGCTTAACCTGGAAAGAGTTCATCGAGTCCTTGGCTCTAAGTTAGGACCAACAGAGTACCCTAGATCAATCATAATGCAGTTCTTCCCCTTCCCTCCCCTTCCCCTTTACCCAGCTTGGCTGGGCTTTTACTGTTTCCATCCTCCCCTCCACCCTGACACCTATGTTTCAATATATCACTGGTTCCTCTCTTTTTATTTTTTTTTCAGCCTTCAGCTATAGGATTTGTTTGAAATGATTTTTATAATGTGGTATATTTTCTGTCTCACATTTTTACAGCTGCAGGGTGGAGCTCTGCAGACATTTTGCTAGGACAGTACAAATAAGGAGCTCGTCTGATATGTAACGGACTTCATTTAATTGGAGTTTTATAGCAATCCCTCCGCTCAGCAGTCTGTTTAATGGAATATTTTTTCTCTGTTAGTCAGTGTTTCCCAGTGAGGAATGAGGTTCAGATTTCGCAGATCAACACAGAATGAAGTGTTATTATCACTGCAGGAGATCAAGGCTGTCATCTGTAACTATGCTATCCTGCAGTGGTTGGTATTTTTTCTTTCACTCTGACAGTGTTTTTAAGTTTTGATGGGAAATGATGTTCACAATAACAGTACATGTATTTCAATCTTAATTTGTGTATAACAGGACTTGTGTGATAACATGGTTATTAGTTTCAGCTTGTTAGCCATTCTCATCATGCCTGCTTTAAGTGACCTCAATGGTTTAGAGGAAATTCCAGAGGAGTTTCAAATTACTTTATCACTCCCAAGTGTGTGTGTGTGTGTGTGAGTGTGTGTGTGTGTGTGTGTGTGTGTGTGTGTGTGTGTGTGTGTGTGCTGGGGGGGTAATGATTTAATGGTTCATGCTAGGCAACTAATGTTTTAGGGGTTTTCAGGGGTTGCAAGGGGCATCATAGGGGATTGCAAATAAATCATAGTAGTGTCAACTGCAACACCTGGCTACCCCGAAATGCATACCTCTCACCCTGCCAGGACCAACATGAGGGACACTACCCAGTAAAATCAGGGACAAATGCTCACAATCAGAGACACCATTCTTACTTGACATACAGTGAAGTGTCACCATTTTTACATTTATTCAAATGCACTCCACAACCTGTCCTTAGGGCAATATTGTGCACTGGCATTAATACGTACAGTACTGTCTTGTACAAGGCATGCATAGATAAACAAAAAGTTAACTGGATGAACAGAATTGCAGCCATGTTACAAGTGATTTCCCAAAAATGAATAAAGTGGTTAAAAAAAAAACAAAGTCTCATATTGGAAGCAGCATCATTGGCTGTGTATTATTACTTTGTAGACAATGTCTGGGTTATTAAAAAATAAAACAAGAATAAATAAAATCCCATACTGTAGCTTATTCAACATTGGTATACAGTTGGATACCATCATAATACAGTAACTTCATTCAGTATGTACCTATCATAGTGTCACCACTCTATGAGTAGTATATTGCTTCACATGTGTTCCCCTCTATTTTTTTCTCCCTTGCTCAATGCATATGTTATAACATAGACAATGGCAACAGAAAAAGACCAAAGGTCCATCTAGTCTGCCAAGACTTCTCTATCTGCCCTGGGACCTATTGTCCATACAGAGCACCCTCTGCTCCCCTTCTTAATGCAGCTGACCTGAGCAACCCCCAAGCTCTCAACATTTGTATACAGCTGGATACTATCATAATACAGTAACTTCATACAGTGAGTTTCTATCATGGTGTCACCACTCTATGAGTAGTATATTGCTTCACACATGTTCCCCTTGAGTTTTTCTCCCTTGCTCAATGCATATATTATTACATAGACAAGCACAGCAGAAAATTAATGGAGATCCATCTAGTCCATCTAGACTTCCCTAACTGCCCAGGGACCTATTGTCCAAACAGTGCACCCCCTGCTCCCCTTCTTAATGCTCTTGACCTGAGCAATCACCAAGCCATTCACTTCATCTCAGCTATGCCTGAAACCATTTATGGTCTTGGTGCCCACTACCTGCACTGGCAGCTTCAACACCCTTTCTTTAAAATAGAATTTCCTCACATCCCTCTTAAACCTTCACCCCTCCAGTTTCAACTCATGATCCCAGGTTCTTGTTTGTCAAAACATGCTTGTTTACAGTCCTTCATCAACTCCTACTGCATCTTTCCTGGACTTGGGACCCCCTCCAAAATAAATATGAAATAAAGGATGGGGAAGTGTGTTATATGAGAATTTAATGCACACCCTAAAGTGTGGGATGCTACATAACCAAGGGATTTATCAAAGCAGCCCACACCGAGGGTATGCATTAAATTCTCATATGCACACTTCCCCATCATTTATTATATATAATTGCTGGTGAGCAATCTTTTCCAGCCTGACTCCAGTGTCACACACACACACACATACACACACACACTTTGTCTGTCCCTCCAACTGCCTCTCTCTCTCCAGTTCAGGATTTATTTATTTATTTTTTTACTCACAGGCCTGATATTCAAAAGGGTTGCGCATGGCACAACAGTGTTGCACCATGCGCAATCCACTGATGTGCTCTGGCATGATATTCAAACGGGGATTGTGCCTGGCACAAATCCCGATGTGCCAGAGCACATCAGTAATGTATGCGGCACAGGTGGGAGGGCGTGCCCATGCATACTCTGCACATCCCAATATTCAGCCCGGGATGTGCTGAGTCCATGCATGCACAACCCCTACTTGTGCTGCACACAGGTGAGCCCCCAAAAAAGGAACAATGGCTGGCCACCCACAGGTGAGCTGCTGTGTTGCAGAGTGCAACATGGCAGCTGCCACCTGTGGGCGGCCACCTAAGCTCCGGCTGCACATCTGTGGCAGTGCCCTCCATGGCTGATCATGGGCATCTGTTGAAATAAATAACGTCCTATATCCCTGGTGGTCCAGTGGTCCGCTGTCAGCCTGATCACAGGCATCTGTATTAAATGAATTAAGTCCTATATCTCTGGTGGTCCAGTGGACTGTTGTCAGCCAGATCATGGGCATTTGTATTAAATTAATTAAGTCCTATATCCCTGGTGGTCCAGTGGACCACTCACAGCCCAATAAATTATTTATAGCTAAGCCCGCGATCAGGCTGACAGCGGTCCACTGGACCACCAGGGATATAGGATGTGTAAATTTTTATAGTTAAGCCCATGATCAGGCATGTAGTGGTCCACTGGACCACCAGGGATATGGGACATTATTTACCTCTACATATGCCCATGATCGGGCAAAGGGGCGCATTGCTGCACTGTGCAGGGGGCGTCGGTCCCTGATGGCTGCTGCCTGGCAGTGCGCCAAGTGCAAGTCACCAGGGATTGGTGCACCTGCATGCAAATGGGGCCATAATGACATGCAAATAGCCCCATTTGTGCCTTGCATACATTATGGCATCATTTTCATGTGCACTTTTGAATATCACAGTTGTTGCGCATAGCGCAAAGAAACTTGCACTAGCGCATCCCCTGCTCCACTCTGGCCACTTGTGCTGGTGCAGTGCCACTGTTCTATGTGCACTGCTGGTGGCCAGAGTGCGATATTCAATGATGCTGTGCCATTGCACAGCTCCATTGACTATCACCCATTCAACGCCCCTGTGCAGCCAAGTTGCACTGCACCTAGGCTTGCGCCACAGCCTGGTGCAGTCTGAATATCTGGGCCACAGTGTAAAGTCCCAATTGTGCTTCAGGAGTGCTATAGGCAGTGAAGCACAGTCCCATTCCCACAGCTGATGAACAGCAGGATCAACCAGATATAGTGTTTTTATTCATAATATTACATGGAGCAGATAAACATTTTAAAAAAGTAGTTTAAATAAGACAGATATGAGGAGGGTTTCTGTGGTGGCTCCTTGCTAACAGACAAATGGAGCCACCAAGCAGCCACCATGTTTCAGAATCTGTTCTGCCTGACCACACATACAGTGAGAGCCAATGATGGGGTGCTCGGTTTTGAATGACAGAGTGCGTGTTCACCATAAAAACACATGGGAAACACAGGATCAACCAGATAAATTACCTAACTTTACCAGAAATTAAATTTATACACAAAGTTGCCTACAGCAATTCATCTTTACATTTAAGCCCATGAAACACCTGTATCAAGTAAATGCAATAGCAGCCATAGTGGCTGTGACCAGAGTTTGTTAAGTATGAAATTTAATTGATAGCTGGGAATCCTCATTGATGATGTGATATTGGTGGGCCACTGTCTCTTTAAGCTCCCACTATTTGAGAGGGGCTTGACAGCTTTGGCACCATCCCCTGAGGAAGAACCAGTGTGGTTTGATTCACCAGGGTGTTTGTGTCTGCTGTTTCTCATGTGTGGTCCACATTTGTAATAAAGCTTTAGCCACTTTTAGTTGCAGCCATCTATCTGGCTCTTCAGTTTTGGAGCATGGTTTTGTTGCTTCCTAGTTATCATTAACATTCTAAACTGCTGCCCATTTTGGCGAAGTTGCACAGGAAACCTTGTTCTTGTTTTGAGTCTACTTCAATCAGGACTATGCACCCACCATGCAAGTCTAATGTATGGCTTATTTCCATTGCCTGAAAGTCCTTTGTCAGGTGGGCCCATGGTTCCAGAGCCCATTTCCTGCCAGACTTCAAATCTCTCCTTGGCTCTAAAATGAATTGTGCCTGCCTGCGCTAATGTGATAGCATCTCACCCACAGTTTTCCATTTACCTACCCCCTCTACATCTTTCAGCTATATACCATTTTTCTTAACCCACTCCCCTACCCCGATTACCAGATGATGCCCTCACTTGGTTGAAAGCTCCACCTCTCTCCCACCTCAGACGATGCCACCTGCCTGCACTAATGTGATAGTACTTCACCCCCAGTTTTCCATTTACCTACCCCCTCTACATCTTTCTGCTATATACCACTTTTTTCTTAACCCATTCCCCTACCCCAATTACATGATGATGGCCTCACTTGGTTGAAAGCTCCACCTCTCTTCCACCTCAGATGATACCACCTTCAGCTGATCCCCCAACCACCTCTTACCTAATCAGTCTATCTGTTACTATTTACTAATTTGATGTGTATAAGTTCAGATTTTACTATTACTGCATGTGTATATGCTTCTATATTTTTTCTCTTTTTTTTTTCTCTGTAAACCTTGTATTTTTGTAATGCTTGTTCAACACTGACATGGAACCTTTGAAAATGAGTCCTTGACTCAAAGGTATTAATCCCAAACTGAAATAAATAAAAAATAAATACATTTTGTTTCTAAAGGTGTTGTTGTCTGCCACACTGCCAAAGATGCCCTAACAGATTTATGACATAGAGGCATTGAGGTGCCACAGCTTTCACAGACCAGACCATCAGGAACTGGTAGCACAGGAATGCATACTCCAGGACTCAGATGGTAGACAGTGAGAGAGCAGTGGACCAACAGTAGCAGATGAGGCAAAAAATCAAGCTCTGGTGATGCTGCAAAACATAACAGACTTTGTTGCACTGTTTTCAAAGAGTCCCTTGCTAATCCTCACAGTATTCACCTTTCAGCTTTATTTGGACACTCATATTGACTACATTGACTGTTTTTTCTATTGTAACAGGGAATTGGCATTAACTTAATCTGGACAGTACAAATTTGCTTATAGTTTGAGCACTGCACATATCCTTTAATAAGGCTGAAAGGAGAAGAAGAAGAAGAAGAATCAGCATTTATATAGTGCTTTTCATACACTGTATCCCAAAATGCTTTACAAGCAATGCTAGACTGGTAGTGAAGTGACTGAATGTGTGGTGGCAGCCATATCACACATCATCACCCACACACAGCCTGGATAATTGCATGAAATGGTTTATGGGAAGGGGAATGCTGGCCAGGACACCGGGAATGTTCCCTGCTCTTTACAAAGAGTACCCCGGGTTCTTTTACTTCCACCTGGACACCCAGCAGGACAACACCAGGATGGGCAGAAGGGACCTTGGTTTAACATCTCATCTGAAGGACGGCACGCCTTAACAGTACAGCACCCCCAATACTGCACTCAGATGCCAGTGATTTTTAGGTACAAGTCCATCCCATGTGGGACGAGAACCCATGACCTTCTGGTCCAGAGGTGGATGTGCTACCAACTGAGCCATGCTGACACCATAGAAGGAGGGATGTGCATAGCAGAGGACCATCAAAACACAAACATATTGAACAAATACTTCTGTTCAGTACTTACGGAACAGGGAATGGGAAACAGGCCATTAGTAAAGGACAAGGGCATAAAGGGACAGGTGGTTGACACTAGTCCCTTTTCGGAGGATAGAGTCCTTAAGGAACTAGCACAATTAAAAATGGACAAGGCAATGGGATCTGACGGGATACACCCAAGGACACTGAGGGAACTCAGGGAGGAGCTGGTTGCACCTCTAGCAGCCCTGTTCAACCTGTCATTGGAAATAGGAGAGGTACCAGGGGACTGGAGAAGGGCAGATGTAGTACCACTCCACAAAAGTGGAAATAGGGAGGAGGCAGGAAATGACAGACCTGTCAGCCTGACGTCAGTGGTGGGCAAAATAATGGAATCACTACTGAAGGAAAGGATTAGGGAATACCTTTTGAAGGAAAGAATTGAGGAATACCTTGTTTCCAGTGGTCTACAGGATCTGAGGCATCATGGTTTCTCATGGGGAAGGTCTTGTCAGACTAACCTAATCAAGTTCTTTGACTGGGTAACCAAGGAAGTGGATGAAGGAGGAGCTGTGGACATAGCCTACCTGGATTTTAGTAAGGCCTTTGACACTGTTCCACATAGGAGACTGGTAGACAAGCTGGAGAGCCAAGGAATAGGGACTAAAATAGTTAGAGGAGTAGAGAGTTGGCTGGGAAATAGGAGTCAGAGGGTAGTGGTAAATGGCACCCACTCTGCAGTAGGCAAGGTGACCAACGGGTGCCATAAGGATCAGTACTAGGCCCAGTCCTCTTTAATATATTTATTAGTGACATCCCATTGTCAAAAAATGTCAGCCAAGTATTGCGCAAACTTTGTGAGGGGAAGACATCCCAAGGGGTTACCAAACAGAAAATAGTCCAGGTTGAAAATATAATTCAGAGTGAACTCTATGCACTTCCAGTATGGTTGATGAGCATTTGATAACATGACAGCTAGCATCTGTAGGTGGGCCACCTGCGCATACCATCTGATACTAGGGAGATTAACTCTGCCTTGATTCCTAGACAAGTGTAAGATGGAGAAGTGGATCCAGGGAGGGACCTCCTGCCAACCAAATCGAGAGATGATCTTTTCCAGGATTTGAAATAAATTTGATCAGGCATGATTGGAAGTGTTCACAAAAAATACAATATCCTGGGAAGGATATTTTGGTGTATCACCTCACACTGGACAGAACAAAATAGTTATTCTTGGGGATATTAACCAGGATTGGTTAGGAAAAAATCACAACTCTCTTCAATCAATGGTGCAAGGACATAACATACACCAGGTTATAACTGACTCTACTAGGATATCTCTGAACCTTGTATCTAGCACACGTATTGATTGGGTCCTCATAAATTGATTAGACAGAGTTGGTGCTGCAGGAATACTGCCCGATTCCATAAGTGACCACTCCCTGGTTTTCTGTATCTGGGGTACCTCTCCAGCTAGTGCCCCACCACCATGTTACATCACTTTCTGTGATTATGCCAAACTTGATCAAGCCAACTTCCTTTATGATGTCTCTTCTATTGACTGCCCCCCCCCCCTTTTTTCAGTCCCATACTGTTGAGGCTCTTGATTTCTTCCTAACCAAATTTATGTTCCTCCAAGACAAACATACTCCCATGCTCATACAGCATGTCCGAGGAAAACAGACTAGGTGGCTGCATAAAGACCTCCTCTCCTCCCTTAGAACTAGAGATAAAAGCTGGAGATGATTCAAAACCTCAGGACTTCCTGCTGACTTAATACCTACAGAGCACAGCGTAATGCATGCAAAAAGCAAATACAAATAGCTAAAAGTTCATACTGTAAAGGACTGCTCTTGGAGGTTGCAGGAGGCCAAAGAAATTCTGGTCACATATCTAAACCTTTCTTGATGCAAATCAGTCCCACACCGCAAATGACATGGTCTTAAATGGGGTCCACTGTAATGACCCAAATACCATCGCAAACTCTTTTAAAAGACATTTCACTGACCTGTCCAAATGTACTGCCACCTTCCTATCTGATAACCAGTCATCCCCCTCTACCCTTGAACCAAGTAAACCCCAGCTCCCTCCTGTCCATTTTAAAGCTATTCCTAAAATAGATGTTTTGAAACTACTAAATGCTATCTCGGACAATACCAGTGTAGGTTCTGACTCTCTTGAGCCTAAGCTTTTAAAGCTGTCTGTTCCTTTCATTGCTGTTCCTCTGGAAAAGATATTCACTCTTGCCCCTCTGTTATGGCCACGTACTGAATATATAGAAAATTGCTAAGGTTATGCCAGTATTTAAAAAGGTGACAAAAAAAGTATTTCCACCTATAGGCCTATAGCCATACTTTCAGTTTTAAACAGAATCCTTGAGAAACTAGTGGCCACTCAGGTTACTGATTTCCTCTCTAAGTATAATCTCTTATCACCTAACAAACATGGCTTCCGTAAAGGCCATAGTACCTCCACTGCCTTGCCGCAACTCACAAATGATACCATACACATCATGGACTCGGGAGTTATGACAGAAGCAGTGTTTATTGATCTTACGAAGATGTTTGATCTACTGGATCACCCTCTCCTTCTTGCATGCTTCCAATCTATTGGTTTCTCTGACCAATCTGTAGGTTGGTTTTCAAGCTACTTAACAAATAAAAGTCAAATAGTAATGTTTAACTCTGCAGTGTCCTGTCAAACAGTCATTAATGTGGGAGTTCCACAAGGGTCCATTCAGGGCCCTCTTCTCTTTTCTATATTTATAAATCGCATATCACTCGATACCCTGTCATGTTCATCTATATTGTATGCAGATGATCTTGTTCTGTACTCTAACTCTACAGACATACACATAATTAACTGTCGTTTGTCCTCTGCTTTTCTAACTATACAGAACTGGCTTAACAAACACAAACTCGCCCTCAATATTAGCAAAACGCATGGTATGGTCTTTGGCTCTACTGCCAAACTAAAAACCAACTGTCCCTTATATAAAGTTGCCTGTGCTGATGGCTCGTCTTTGATGAAAGTATGCTCTTTCAAGTATCTTGGTATTCTTCTTGATGAAACCCTAACCTTTGAGCAACACATCATGGCCACATGCAAATCAGTTAATGCTAAGCTTGGGTTTGCATACAAAACAAGTTACATTTGAAATCCCTCTGCTAGACTGGCCTTTGCCCGGGGTATCTTACACCCATCACTAACATATGGCACTGTTGTCTCTACCAATGCATCGAAGATTACCCTATGTAAATGGGATACTACCTACAATAATATATGTTGATATGCTTCTGCTTCACCTCGGCTGAAACACTATTGCTTACTATGTACTGACTTATGCTGGCCTTCCCCATCAGCCCATCGATTACTTGCCTTTGGGTCACTATTGGATAACATCATCAGATTAAACACACCCATTTCTTTTGCATCTATGCTAATCCCCCATCGTCCTCTTATGGGCTCCAGTCTATAGAACTCTCCCTGCTAGCCATCCCTAGATGCAGAATGTCAAAAGGTGCCTCAGCCTTCTCTCATCTGGCCCCAAAATATTGGAACTCGTTACCCCCAAATGTTTGTCTGGCACCTAGTCATGAGGTCTTCAAAAAGTTGCACTACAACCTACTTGTCAAAAATGCCCAGTGCACTTGTTTCAATCCTCCTTAGGCTACGTTATTTCCATAGCTCTGTAACCTAATCTACCTTGCTGTCTCTTAATGCCACAGCTATGTTTGTGGTTAATTAGTACTATTACTTGTCATAATAGCACTTGCTGTAAAATGGAATATGCTACTGATTTGCTGTATCTCTTGTATCCATTTTGTAGTTGCTCACACTTTTGTGTACAAACTGCTCTTGATGTTTAATTTGTGAAGTGATGTGCTATAATTTTCATGTTTACTGAATTTATGACACCATTGTTATTGTATTTTTCTTTATTATATGTATGCCTGATCAATTTTGTTATATATTTCTTTATTGTATATATGCCTGTTTAATTGTTGTAACCTCCCAGGTCATGCCTGAAAATAGTCACTCTTGTGTCTAGTGTGCCTACCCAGTAAACAAACGCTAACTAACTAAATAAATACATTTCTGATGACCTGAAGGTAGCTAAACAGTGTGACAAGGCAGTGGGGAAGGCATATACTGTAGGATGCTGGGTTGTGTAGATAGGGGAACCACCAGCAGAAGGAGGGAGGTAGTGATGCCCCTGTATAGGTCTGTGGTAAGGCCACACCTTGAGTACTGTGTCCAGTTCTGGAGATCCCTTCTCCAAAAGGACATAGACAGGGTGGAGATGGTACAAAGGAGAGAGACAAAAATGGTGCAGGGCCTGCATCAAAATTCCTATGAAGAAAGGCTTAAGGAGCTAAATTTGTACTCCCTAGAGGAAAGGATGGAAAAGGGGGATATAATAGAAACTGAAAAATACTTTACAGGTAAAAACAGGGTAGAGGGTGCAGGAAAGTAGTACTTTCCAACAAAAAAGATGCTCAAGGACAAGGGGGTGCACTATGATGGTGGAAAGCGGGAGGCTCAGAGGAAATGTAAAGGAGTACGTCTTCACACAGAGGGTGGTGGATGCATGGATCAGCCTCCCGGCAGAGGTGATGGAGGCTAAAATGGTTACAGGATTCAAGAATGCATGGGATATATACAAGGGGATCCTGGATCTAAGGAGGGGGATGAAGACCGGACACTGAATAGGGTCTGCAGCGGAGTTGTAGGTAGTGAAAAATAAGGCAGACTGGATGGGCCAAAAGGTCCTTATCTGCTGACATCTTCTATGTTTCTATGTTTCCTTTTCTATAATGGTTAATTTTTAGATGTTACATGACCCTGTTCTTAAGGCTACTATATGGATCGCTGGTATGTACTTAATTACCTACATATTCTAATTGGGTTGTTGTGTGCAGCTGGACATGTGGGGGGACTCCCCTTGGTCTGACCTCGTCTTCTTGGTACCCATGATGGAGGGTGATCATGGAGTGCACTGCTGTAGCCAATACACTTAAGCTTCCCCCTGGTATGTCTGCACCCCTCCTTCTTTAGTCTTTAACAACAGAACATGGGAGTGGATGTGAGAGGCTTGCCTCCCTGGCATGGGCACTGGGGGGAAACCTTTCTGGCTCAGCTTCTCTGGACCCTACCAGAATCAACTGGCCCTTAGCTTGTGCTTCGTC
Source organism: Neoceratodus forsteri (assembly GCA_016271365.2). Classification (NCBI taxonomy): domain Eukaryota; kingdom Metazoa; phylum Chordata; order Ceratodontiformes; family Ceratodontidae; genus Neoceratodus; species Neoceratodus forsteri. The sequence goes on along the minus strand of CM028135.1, from coordinate 291,065,160 downwards.
AGCTGGTAGCTATCCTGTGACCACTGGGTGCTAGCTTAACTTAGCTGATCCTTAGGCTGGGGCTTCTGGAGCCACCCCCTGTTATTTTGTAGGGGGGGGTTCAGGTGCACGTGGCCTGCATCCTGAAGCACTTAGCACTGAGCAATGGCATACATACACTGGCATTATCCTGCTGAAGGACAGCTACCTAATATTCCTGCTCTACATAGCTTGGAGAATATCAATTGGCTGTTAAGGAGGTGGGGGGGGATCAGCCAGCTGGGGACCATAATCAGTATTGTGGTGTTTCACTGGTTGTTTTCTGGAGGTGGTTGGGTCTCTGAGAGGGCAAGGTGGGGGTTCCCTTGCCCTCCCGTGTGGGAGCAGCAACCTGGGGGTGCTCCTCCATGGCTTAAGGTGTATTTATTCAGTTCTTAATGCAGCCCTCATAGTACCTGTCTTCTGCAGTAACACCTGCACCTTTATAGCACTATCCATGGAAACCATCCAAAGCTCATATTTTTAGATCCTGTAACTCAGGGTCTGGCTGCTTTATCATGTATGCAGAGTCCCATCCCACTTCCTTACCTGTCTCATAATGCCTCAGCAGCAGCAGCACCTGGCCTCCTCCTCCTCCTCCTCCAGTATGTGTTTTGTTTTTCATGCAGCGGAGGTGATAGGAGCTAGCTTGAACTCGGCCTTAGCCATTGTAATTTGATGTCTTTTCTGGAGATAGGGTGTAGTGGGCTGATGCAAGGCCTACTCATCCTGCCAAGAGTAATAAATTTTCATTTACCGGGGCCCACAACATTGTTGTATAATTCTCCCCCACAGGAACTTCAATCAGTGCCTGCCTAGAAGAGGAACTCTCCCTCTCCATACCCTGGAAGTGCACTAAGAGGGATCTCTTCTCCACTATTGTTAGCAAGGAGGAGCCCAGTTGGCCCCACTTTACTCCCTGTTTGTCAAAGTTCCTGTTTGTTAGTGGCAGCCTGCTTGATGCAGTTTTATTGTGACATGTGTTCTTGTTGTCTTTTTCTTGGTTGGGCCAGTTGTCACTGGTTGCTTTTCTGCAATCTGTTTCTCTCCACTTCAGCTCTTCCCACACCTACCCCTCATGTACTTGGCAGAGTGTGGTGGTCTGTCCACACCAGAATGTCTCTGCAATCTTATAATTGAAGATGGCTAATCCCTCCAAAGTAGTCTCTTTTAATGTTAACCAGATCCACAGCCCAGTAAAGCGCTATTGTATTCTACAATAATTAAAACAAAATAGCCCAAACTGAGTGTTCCTTAAGGAAACACAGCTCTCCGTGGAGGAACATGTTAAATTTGCTAACTGGGGCTTTTGTACTGTAGTGACCTCCTCCCACAAGTCTGGTCACAGGTAAGGAGTAATGATCCTCATACCAAGAGGGGTTTCTTTTCAACTCCAGGACCAAGTAGTAGATATGGATGGGTGATATGTTATAGTGATGGGCTCACTTTATGACACACCAGTCACCCTTGCCAAATTATTTCCTCACCTGCCTCAGAGAAATCAGACGCCTAACATTTTTTCAATAGATTGCTCTGCCTCCTGCAGACACAATCTATTATGGGACAGGATCTTAACACTACATTGGCCCCAGCCCTGGATACCACTGGACCTGGGGCACATTGTAGTACTCCCATGCAGAAATATCTCTAGAACACCTTTGCCCACATAGGCCTCATCAAAGTCTGGAGACATACCTTTCCCATAGAGACGGAATATACTCATTAGCCCCCCCTCCCCAAATCCATATATCAGCCAGGCTTGACTATATTTTTACCAAAGGTGAGCATTTGGATTCCTTGCAGGATGTGTCCCATGGGACAATTATGCCTTCTGACCATGCCCCAGTTTATACTAAATTCTATTTCGGCAAACTCAAATGGACCACACACTAGTTGTTTAACCTGTCACTGCTATGGGATTCAGAGTTCCTGCACTGTCTTGAAGAGATGATCCGCTGTATCATTTAGGAAAATTCTGGCCTCAAGATCAACGCACCTATCTTCTGGGACCATGTTAAAGTGATTCTCAGAGGAGGACTCTCAGCATATTCCACCAAGAAACAAAGAAAGTGGATGCTCAATTTCTCAAGCTACAGCAGATGCATACTTTGCAGTCCTTTTTGCAACAAGGTGATAGTTCCATCGTACCCCAAATTGCCCAGGTGAAGCAAGAGTTGGTGGAACAGGCACTTTTATACCTTAAACACTCCTATTGTGAAAGGAGGGTGCAGGGAGCTCAGAATCTGGCCCACAGACTTTGGGCCAGTAGAACACGGACATACATTCTGCAAATTAATGATCCAAATACTACCACTTTTACTCAGCAACCTCATGCTATTAGTAAGGTGCTCTCTTGTTACTATCAAACCGTGTATGCAGTAGAGGTCCAGCAGATACAAATGCAAACTTATCTGAGCTCTTTACCCTTCCCCAGATCAGTAACATTTTTGTATTTTTTTTTTTATTTCAGTCTTTGGTAACCGGGTAAGGCCCACTAGGCACAAGTTCCTGTTTTCAGGGGCGACCTGGAAGCACTGGGCAGTTAAGTGACTTGCTCAGAGTCACACAGTATGCAAGTGGAGGTTGTGAGAATGCAACTCAAAGGCTGTTGGCTCCTATAACAGCTGAAGTGGTCAACAGAGTCCTCTGTGATTCTAAAACTCTGAAGTGCCCGGGCCCAGATGGCTACTCAGATGAGGTCTACAAAAAAATACCAGGATCATCTCCTTCCTCTGATGAGTTCAGCTTTTTGTGTGCTTTAGGAGGAGGGTATCCCACCCCCTCTTGACAGTATGCTGTGATCTTGGCAATGCCAAAACCAGACAAGGACTCCCACTACATGGCCTCATATTAGCCATATCTATTTTGAATTATGTCTATAAGGTCTTTATGTTTACCTGGGCCAAGAGACTGGGACATTTTCAGTCATCCTTAACTGACAAAGACTACAGTAGGCTGTGTTTATTTGGTACATATAGATGCATGATACTGCCCACCATACCTTCCTTCTGCTGGACTATGCCATAACTTGGCAGATACTGGTGGCACTGCTCAGCTTAGATGCACAGAATGCATTCTACAAGGTGGCTTGGCCTTTTTTGTGTGTCACCTTGTTGAATTTTTGTATCCCAGAGGAAGTAGTCCTGATGCTACAGAGAATATATGCCTCGCCACAAGCTTTCCCAGGAGTGAGCGATGCACTGACCCCTCCTTTCCCAATAGAATTGGAAACATGGCAGGGCTGCCATCTGTCACCCCTCCTTTTTGCTTTGTATCTGGAACTGCTGTTGATGGTGATCAGAACTGACCCCTGGGTATTGGTTATTCTTATTGGGGGATGAGACTTGAATCTCTCTTTGTTCATTGATGACATCCTGCTCACTCTGACATCTCCTGATTAGTTTGTCCTGACCATTTGGGAAGTCCTGTCTGCCTTTGGTGAACTGGCAGAATATAAGCTGAACACTCAGAAGACTGAGGTTCTGTTATATCACTACACTCCCTCTCCTGTCTTGAAAAGAACATATCCTTTTAAATGGCATAAAGGAGCACTTTGGTACCTGGGTATCAAGCTCACTAAACAGCTTGAGAACTTAGAGCTCCTTAATTTTGAACCACAGACCCAGCAGATCATGGATGACCTTTCTAAATGGATACACTTGAACAAGTTTTTTTGATAGTCGAGAGGTGATACACCAAAATATCCTTCCCAGGATATTGTATTTTTTGTAAACACTTCCAATCATGCCTGATCAAATTTATTTCAAATCCTGGAAAAAGATTATCTCTAGATTTAGTTGGCAGGAGGTCCCTCCCTGGATCCACCTCTCTATCCTACACTTGCTCAGGGATCAAGGCAGGGTTAATCTCCCCAATCTCAGATGGTATGCACAGTCGACTCACCTATGGATGCTAGCTGTCTGGTTATTAAATGCTCATCAACCATACTGGAAGCACACAGAGTTCACTCTGAATTATATTTTCAGCCTGGACTATTTTCTGTTTGGTAACCCCTTGGGCTGTCTTCCCCTCACACAATTTGCACAATACATGGCTGAAATATTTTGACAGTGGGTTGCTGTTCAAAAAACCTTTCTAATGGTGTCCCAGCTTTTTCAGCTTAGGGCCATTCCCTATGATACAGCATACCCTCCTATAAGTCTGGACTTAGTGATGAGATGTTGGAACAGGCTAGGCCTTCCAGTTTTCTTTCAAATGCTGAACTCCTTGGGATTCTTCCCTTTGCTCCTCTGCAATCTACTTTTCATATCCCTTCTACTGACCATTTCAGGTACCTACAGGTACAGTCTTATCACATGAAACAAGGAGAAAGCATGTCAATATTGCCAGATAAGCTCCCTGTACTTCTGCAGATCCTCATGTCACATTTGAACAGTGAGACTTGGACTCACCTCATTGAACACCTGTATATGTCCTCTCCAGGCTCCACAGATTCCATTCTACAGAGACGGAATAAAGAATTAACAGTTTCTCATCCTTGAACAACCTGGCAAAAATTTGTAATACTGTACCAGAATACAGGCTGACTTCAGCCACTTGTTGGCATGAGTTTTTGTGGAAATGCAGATACTGCTTTTTCCACTCCCCAGAAATAGTAGCAAAATATTTTGTGCCAACCAAGGGTTACTGATGGACAGGATGAGGACAAACTCTGGTTAACCATACCCCTATCTTTTGGGCTTGCCCACAGCTTAATTTGTTCTGGCAGGGGTTAATTCAAGAACTGGAGAGCTTCAACTGCACAGAGATGTGACCCCATGATTAATCCTGATGGCCATATTTCCAGCTGGGAGTTCCCTGCAGGGTACAACACTTAAATTGCTGCTGACTATGATCTTGGCATCCACAAACGCAATTACCCAGCTGTGGCACACTACCCATGTTCTCACAACAGAAGGGTGGTAAAAAATAATTTTGGAAATCTACTCCCTGGAAAAATTAACATATTCCTTGGTTAACAAATTGAGACTATTCAAAACCAGATGGCAGAGATGGGTATTCTATCAGCTGGATAACCACCCAGACTTCATCCTGTGAGACAACCCCCACCACCACCACCACCACCTTCTCCCTTCTCTTTCTTCCTCTTCTTTTTCTCGTTCTTATTTTCCCCTTTCTCTACATTTCTAGTCTTTCATCAGTTTCCATAACTAAAGCATTGTATGTGTACTAGCCAACACTATTGATTATATACTGCACCTACTTCAAGGCCACAATGACCTTTCAATTTATGTCTTACAGCTGTACTCTTGGACCCAAACTGGATGATTATGGTTCTTGCATTGTTTTTTGGATATCCATCTCACCCCATCCAGAGCTGCATCTTGTCACATGCCCATACAGGGATGAGCCATGCAGATGTTGCATTGAGGATGTACTGCCATATAAGCAAAGACATGGGCACAAGACAACTTATTATTGTCATGATCTGTTTATTATATCAGCAATGGACTTCATTACAGTGCAATGTGAAGTGTAGACTGTGGCAGCTGCTTGTCCCTTTCTTTTTACAGGTACCCTAGTTTCGCTTCTTGCACTCACTGAAAAATGTAATAAAAATGAAATATAAAAACAAATCAGATGACAGCCATAATTTCCATCCATGACAGAAGAAAAATGAGGTTAGTCCTGTTGTGAAATGGACACTGGTGTTGTAAGCAAGTGCCACTTGGTGGAGAAAGTTATCCCATTCTCCTCCATTCTGCAATAAGATTTTAGTAGGCTGATCAATCAAGGTTCTATTAAACCATTAGTCATGCCATCAGACCTAGGAGTATAAGGTATTGTGTGTATTTTTTTGATTTCTAAGAAACAACACAAGTTCCAGATTATACCTGACTCTGACAGGCAGTGGTCAGTAGGCAATTGTTTAGGAACATCATGGTCATGAATGTAGTGTTCAAAGAGTCACTTTGCTACAGTAACAAATCTTTGATATTGCAATGCATACAAATTCACATACAGTATTATGAAAGTAGTCCTCAACAACTATTAGGGAGACAGCAATAAGAGGCACATACCTAGAAGTAGAGATACAAACCAGCCAGTAGTTAGGCTGCAAAAACAGATTTATTGTAAAATTCAAAAATAGAAATAGCACCATTGAGACAACACTGTCAAGGTGGCCTGGCGCTTTGACCAGATGGGTCTTCATCAGTGGGCAGGCTCCTTGATTAGAGCAACCCACTTAAGTATCCCAGAATGCTGATGTACAGCAATCTCAATGGTTAGCTCCATTTACAAATTGGTGTCATTCGATCGAGGAAAATGGGAAAAATAAGTGAAAAACACGTATATATTTACAGCTGATTAATATACACATCTGTTACCTTCACCTACATTCCGATTATACAACAAATCCCAAATATTAAAAAATATCAAAGTAAGGGAAAGGAGGAAGGGAGTTGCTTTCAAGTTGCACGGAAGGTGACTAATTTACAATGTAGTGTTACAAAGTTTTATTCATAAAGCATCCTTTATAACAGGAGAATTTTTCAAATAAATCTGAAAGTAGAAAAACATTAATGTTGATCCCAAATCATGTTAGTGGATAGCACTCTTCCAGGCTGTGATCACCCATACAGGGTTTCAAATAGCTAAAGCAGGGATCAGCTACAAAATGATGAATTCCCACACATCAAACATCTGGAAAAGAGATGTCTGTCTTATGAGTTTGGGGTTTTGCTAATGCCAAGGCTGCACCCTGGATCCAGCATTGCTGAGCATGGGCCATGCCCTGACTGCTCAACAACTAGGACATAGTGGTTGCCTTGCTTGCACAGGTAGTTCTAAATTGTCACACAATCCATTGAAATGGTCACACAGTTGGGACACTCCTTGCAGGTGCTTGATGAGTAGAAGCAGGTGACCTTTTTACTGTAGCCTGACAAGCATAGCACTTATCATAGCAATTTGTAATGGTTTATTCATGAAAAACCAAAAACGAAAGCTAAAGGAATGAGCAACGGTACTATTAGCTGCTAAATGTGCATACACTGAAACACCATGAATGTGTTGCAAAACCTGGGGCTCTAAGGACTTTAAAACCACTACCAGAGCAACCTGTACTTTTTTTGGATGGTAAATGCAGAGTACAGCACAAAAGTCCATTGATGAGGGCTAAATGTGGAGATTCATTACAAAGTCATTTTAATGCTGGTATTGTTTGTCAAAGATGCCAGTAAAAGGGTCTGTTGCCAATTTTAGTTAAGTGAAACACTTCTCAGAGATACAAATCCTCATGCTGTAAGCATTGCGCATCATAGCCATCATGGAATAGTGAGTCCATTATCTGCAATTCTGTTTCTTTCTGAAGCGCAGATTGGGGATTGGCAGTGTTATTCTCTGCTCAACCAGTAAACTGTTAGTGAGGTGTCTCAGCAGTAAGTACAGCATGTCACTAACTGTTTTCTACTCCATTACTACTATAGGACTGGCCGTGTAAGAGAGTCTGTGCAAGACTGCTGATGGCAGTAGCATTTCCAATATCGCTTGCTGTTGAGTCATAAGAAATTTCAGTTGAAGTGCACTACTTGAGCAGTGGCTCAGCACTGAGTCTGTGGGAAAGGGTGCTGCATATGTATGCTTGTGTCCATTATGCTTAGCCACAGCACAGTGATATGGATCCAGTTCTAAAGCCTAGCAGCTGCAAAACCCACTAAGGTCCTTATTAAGTGGAATTTTCCCTACTCCCAGTAATAGTTTATGTCTGTTACAGTGCTGAAGGGATTCATACCAAGGCATTTTCAAAGTTGGCACTCAGCCGAGTCTGTAGTCCACAATTCCAGATCATAGGTGGACCATATATTTCTCCACGAATGTCAAAATGTAGATAGCACTTTCTCCACACCATCCTGAATTTCTGCAAGTACTTCCCCTACTGCAGTTTGTGATCCATCAGTATAAGCCAGGAATGATTTAATGAAATCTGAAAGAGTAATAACAGGTTTACTTGACAATACATATTATAGATGGCAAATAAAATGATAATCAGCAGTCCAAGGCAATGGCACATTAGTTTCTGTTACTTGATGCAAAGGGGCTGCTAAGTGGGCAAAATTCTTGACAAATGTCTTTCAAAAGGGGTATAATCCTGAAAATGCATGGGTTTCAGTGAGTGCCTTGGGTACTGGCTACTCCTGCACTCTGTGTGTTCCATCAGTCATGGCCAAGTCCATCTCATGATATAACATGCCTTCACAATACAACCTGATCTCATGCAAGGCAGCATTTATTTGGATTTAACTTGAAGTTACTAACTTGTATCTTAGAGAATACCTCACTGAGGTGGCAAAGATGGTCACTAATTGTCTACTATAAATCAAAACCACATCAAGGTATAGCATGCAGATTGTCCATGGAGTCCAGAGAGCACCAACTCCTTGAGGTGCTGTAAGGTGGCTGGTGCATTAGTGAGACCCCTCAGACATGACCCTAAACTGATGCAACCCAAAGCCAGTTGTTAAGGCTGTCTTCTCACAATCCTTGTTGACCACCTATACTTACTGTACCAGTAACTATTACAAAACGCCAAAATATTTAACCAAGTTTAACTAGCCAAGACATCAAGTGCTTCATTAACATGAGTCAGAGGGTGTGAATCTTTTTGATGGTAACCGAGTTCATTCTGTGGTAGTCAATGCAAAATCTCCAGCTGCCATCCTCCTTTTTGACAAGAAACACAGATGAAGCCCAAGGACAGCAGCTTTCTTCAATAATGTCACAATGTAGCAGATTGCTGATCTGGTGATCAGACTCCATGAGGAAACCAGTGAAAGTGTAGCGAACCTGTCGCTTAATTGAAGGGCATTGCCCTTGTGGATTTCATGTTGGATTATATTGCATCTGCCATGATCACCAAAGCCTTGGCTGAAGATGTTGCAATACTGGGCCACTACATGTTCTAATTGCTGCCATTGCTCTAATGTCCTTGTTTGTCCAAGCAGATCCAGAGATGGTAGTGGGTGGGGTTGCAGTTACTATACAGACAGACTCAGATCCAATAATTTGTTGGTTGTCAGACACCTGATGAAACTGACTCAAATGAATGCCATGATGAATTGTCAAATATTCATTTGTAGGATTAAAGATACAAACTGATGAAATGCCTTTTTCCACTGGTGTAACAGCACGGACTACCAGGCATTCAGGCTTGTCACTGATGTAAGGATCCAATATTCCAATGTGATTTTCAGGACGCTCTTCTGGGCCATTAGGTGAATCAACCAATGCAAAAGCAATTATTGCACTAATGGTGGCAGAATTATATCAGACTGCATGGACACAATGCAAAACCCAAAGGTAATTTCTGGAAATCATAAAAAGGGTATTACAAAGTCCCATAAACTAAGGGCACCTATGCAAATATTAAGGGTAACATGGTGCCTGAATAAGCTCCCCAGTTCTATATGTGCTGGCTGTGTATCTCCTTGAACCACATGGACATCAGGCTGCTAAGTCTCTTTCCCAAAATGAATGGTTTTCCTTTTGTCCCTAGTGTTGCCTTAAGGCCAGGATTGACATGCACAAATCTTCACTAATGAGGTAAACACTAGAACCAGAATTAATTAGGATGTTTGCCTCGGTGCCTTCAATTATGTCTTAAGAATAGGCTGTTGGCTAGACATCATTGTAATTGAACATGCTCAAAGAATTCAGGGTACTAGCCCCATTGTTCTTACGTTTCCAGCCCCATGAAGTGTGTTGATGACTAGGCACTCACACTGGCTAATATTAGTTGTCCCAATGACTGGATTCTAAATTGTGTTCTCTCTTATGTGTGTCTATTGGTGGAGACAGAAATCTAACACCTCATTAACTGAAATCTCTAACATCATGGGTAACTTTTTATGGTCTACTGCCCCTTCTCAATGTCCACCATTTGATTAATAATTAACATCAGGCTCATAGTAGAGATATTGCTTCTCAGGTGTATGCACCGGACATTTGTATCATAGTCATGGGTGTCAGAAGAATATCCTCTGAAAGTTCTGAGAACAAACTGGCAGTCAGGTGATCACCATTAACTTTCATCAAAATGTTGTCTCTCGTGGTGGTATCATCCACAGTCCTGTGATGACTTACACACAGGAGCTGATGGAGAGGATGGAATGGCACAATGCTGAGGAAAGAGTCCATTCAGAAGAGTTAGATTTGGGCACATGATTTATCAGATGCACGACAACCACACTCATGAAGATGGTTAACATCTATTTACAGATTATCTATCTTTTCTGTGAGATCCTCAACTACTAGCAAAAATGTGATCTCCCTCATACAGTATATGGAGTGGCAATTGTAGCCACCTGATTACCTTTACCCATGATTGACATAGATGTTAGGGGGCTAGCATTGGGTTTAGTTACCTTAAGTGCCTCGCGTGCATGATCACAGTGGCTGGCAACATATAATGCCTCATTTAAACTGTCTGTAACCATCTCAAGACATTTGGACTGAAGTACAAGATCAAGTCCAGCTATAAAATTGCAAAAGCCTTCACCATTCTGAACCTTTATATCATAGTAAGGGAAAGCATCCAATGCTAGCCTTGTAATTTCAGCAGTATAGACATCCCAACTTACACCTTACTTAAAAAGGATGAGCATTTGCATGAGTTTGAAACTAGAAAAGTAATGCTTCTGATCAAAAGCTTCCTTCAACTTGTCTTTAACCACCACATAAATCCGCTGCACAACAGATAGCAAACTATCCCACAATATAAAAGCATTACCTTCAAAGTAATTAGGAAGAAGTCAAAAAGTTGTCTTATATGATGTAAATGGCACTGCCTGGTTTGAGCCCATATCACCTCCTCATAGCACCAAACATAGTTTGAAAATGATTGTGTGATATCACCTTTAAATGGAGTGGGTAGATTAATCTTTAAATGTTATCCTGTGAATGATCTGTCCTCAGAATTACTTAACATATAATATGCATCCCTACACATTTATGGTTGTAAATAGCCATGCCAAAATGCTTGAAACACAAACATAGCTGTTACAGTAATAGGCAATCATATCAGCCCACAGACAGTAAGGTTCAAATCCCAATAGAGTCAAATATTCACTGAAGCAGTAGAAGCAGTCCACCACTGAAAATTAGATGCTGCATCTCAGCTGAGCTATCCTGGGTAAATAGATAAATCAAATAAAAAGCGTGCCTCAGGCAGAGAATTCTGATGTCGCTTACAGACAAGCAGCCACAACAGAGGAAGACCAAGTGACAGGGGTCCTGTTTCCATGCAAATACCCTCTGTAGTAAAAAATAATAAGGGGAGGGTAAAATACAAAAAATACCTGAATTAAAATTTAATTCTACGTCTCATGTCTTTCAAAGTTTTTTCCTGTCACTCAGAGAACCTTTAATGAGACATGCTATGAGTAAATTGTATGGATTTTGACACTATGGAGAAGAAAACTGCCATTCAAAAAGGAAGTAAATTCCCTTTACTGAGAGCATTTGGTGAGTAATATCTGGACTGGATTCTCTGTAGCATATTGCATAATAATTTAAATATTTTACTCCAAGTTTATATTACTTTGTTTCAATCATTTCAGAGCAGATACCAAAATGTAATCAAATTATTTTATTAAACTAGAGATTTACAAAGTTTATATAACAACAATCAAACAAAAAAAAAAGAAACCAGTAATGTACATAATGTACTAGCAAAAAAGGCAATACTATTCTCGAAGTACACCTAAGCTTGGTATCTGATCCAAGTGTCTGTTTTGTTGCTGTTCATTTTCCTGATGATTTGTTTTCCTAACAGCAGCTATAAAAACAGACAACTTCTCCAAGACACAGAATAGGCATTTATTTGGTGCCCCAAACCCCAGCTGACATCTGGCCAGCTATGAAATTCAAAGGTTAGCCTCCAAGTTTCCTTTTTCCTGTTGCTGCATTATGAACAAGACAGCAAGAAAATATAATGAGGATTTTTAAAGTTTAAAGGGTCTTTGGTCTAGTAATGCATATGATCAGGGTCTTGTATGTCTCAAAAGCTAAAGCCGTAATAAAACATTGTAACCACCTTTGTAGCACCATTCTGGAGTTTTATGGGCCTAGATAACTGGTCAAGAGTCAGTGATGCAAGGGCCAGCTAACATTGGTGTTCAACAATGACAACCCGAGGGAACATAAATTGATACTGAAACAGAGAACAATGTATAAGATAATCTTTGTCTTTTTATTACTCAAAATGCCTGACCAGACAGTTAAGCACATTAACCTGGCATCATCAGGGCAGCTCATTGGCAAGTAAATGTATATAACATTTTGCAAATGCCCCTGTCATTAGTTACTACCTTGCTTCTGTTGTGGCAAGAAGATCACAATTTCCATTGGCAATGGCAGTCAATCCCTTTTAATTGAACAAATATTCTTAGAGGTAGGATGAGTTTCAAGGGTAACCACAGCTACTCGAATGACTAATAACTCATGCAGGTGAGTTTTGAGTGCAACCACAGCTACCTCCAAATTCCAAACCATACCGTAAAGAAAGAAAAAACCTGGTAACATGATCAGAAGTATGATCTTCTGAGCCAACCCAGTGACGTAGAGGGCAGAGGCAATGTAAAGCACCTTACCTCCTGCCACAGCAGCGACCCATGTTTGAGAATGGACATGGCTGCAGGGGGTCAGTGGGGGGAGGGAGGATTGAGCATCTGGAGGACAGCTCTCCTACCTCGGGGGGGGGTTCTCTGGCCCACTGCTTGACTGCCATGTGGATGAATTGAGTTTGAGGTGCATGTGGGTCACATCAAGTGGGAAGACCCCACATCCAGAGCATCCAGGGTATCTCCATGAAGATGGAGCTCACACAATGTGCTCATTGCATTTTGTGGTTGGTTGGAGAGAAAAAGGAAGGAAAAAAATGAAGAATGAGCTTCATGAAGCCCTGTCCAACAACATCTCACTTTGCCAATCTGGGTTCGGGCTGTGATTGAATAAGTTACAATGGGGAAGATGGCCTTCCTCTTCTGGCTCAGCCACCGAGGGGGAGGTAACCCAAGAGAGATTCAGCCCCCAACATTGAAGACAGCTGAGATGGCTGCAGCAGACAGTAGCAAGTAGCTGATGTAAGTACTCATCCTGCCAAGGAAGAAAAACACCTCTATAGAAAAAAAGAAGTGTGATCTTCTTCACAGTCCCTGTCATAGAGGCATAGATCAGGAATCATAGGCAGACCACAAGTTGTAAAATTCACAAGTAGCATTTTATTCTTATCAAAAACAATAAAATAGAAAAAATTAAAATTGTATAGGCTAACTCTTCAAAAAAGCAGTACAAATATAAAAAATCTACATCTGAGACTTTCTTTCAATTAAAATCTCAGTTTCTTTCTAGTTCTAAACAAAACATTCCTCTCTTTTTATAAGAAGTCTGTTTCTGGCAGTTTCAACTCTGCAACCTGATGCTGTAAGTTGTATATCCTGTTTCTCCCAAAATGTACCCAAACATTGTCAGTTTCCTTACTGAAGCCAGTCTGAAAAGTACATCTAGTCTTACCAGGTACAACAAAATAATACTTTTTGTCCCAGAGGTTTCCTGTTGACAATTCTCAAACAAGCTTCTGGAGATCAAAATGCATCTCAGGGTCAGCCCCCTGTATTACAGGTTGTTATTTTTGTAAGAAACCCAAATAGCTTTCTGTAATCATTTCAACAATTTAAGTATATATGTTTGTAAACCAAGGGATCCCAGTTTCACATGAAGATTTACATATATTTTTAACCACAGAGAAGCAGAGGGAGAAAGAAAGAATAGAAACAGCAAGTGAAGAAAGAAAGATAAAAGGAGACAATTGTGGGACCGTCGGAGTGGCTAATTCCTACGTGCCACAAGAAAATGTGATTGCACAATTGGACAGGCAAGAGGCAGACAAGTGGCAGAATAGGAGATGACAAAATTGATCCTTGCTCTGAAACAGCAGGTATTATGTGGTTTACTTGGTTGTTTGATTTCAAATCTTACAGATATTTTTAATAAAAGTATCTCATCCTGATTCTGTCTGTGTTTTTTTATGTCTTCATTTGTCCAGTATTGAAACTGACTGCATGCCTTATTCCAAGAAGAGACACTAGTTTTTTGTTGTTTTTTTTAAATCCTGCTTCTGATACAAAGTGAAGCCCAAAATTACATGACGTCAGTTACAGTAACTTCTTGGACTTCACGTGAGTCCATAAAGAGAATGTCATACACTTCTGTTATGCAAATAAGAGCAGTGCTGAAACTGTTCAAGGGTGTGCTGTGTTGTGCATGTTCATTTAACCTGATGCACTTTGATAGGAGTGTTGACCAGTAGGAGGTTCGAGTGGCAGTGTGTGTAGTGGGCTGTCAGGTTAGCCAACAACTGACATGATTTACATCGTGCTCTGTTTGCTGACAACCTGAGTGATGATTTTCTCTGTTTCCTGCCTGACAGTTTGTATTAACTGCAGAAAAGGCACTAGGCTTGTTGAGAGCATCAGAGATAGAACTCGGACACTTTACATCATTATAGCTGATTGCTAGAGACTCTCCAGTCACTGATACAGAACACAAATGCATTTGTACAATGTGTTTGGACTAAGTAGCACCCAGTAATGGCACTGTACAAGGTTTATCAATTACAATGGTGTCACACAATCCCTGAATGCTACATAATGAATCTCTAATGATCAGCTATAATGATGTAAAGTGTCTGAGTTCTACCTCTGATGCTCTCAACATGCCTATAGTCTTTTTAGCAGTTAAAACAAACTGACAGACAGGAAATAGAAAATTGTCACTCAGGCTGTCAGCAAAGAGAAGGAAGTAAATCATGTCAGTCATTGGCTAACTTGACAGCCAGCTACTCACTGCCACTCGAATCCCCTGCTGGCCCACACTCCTATCAAAATGCAGCACATTACATGAATGCACACAGCACAGCATGTCTTTGAAGAGTCTTAGTGCCGCTCTGATTTGCATAACAGAAGAGTGTAACATCCTCTTTGTGGATGCACATGAAGCCCAAGAAGTACTGTAAATGACATCATGTAATCTTGGACATCACTTTAAATCTGGAGGTACATTTTAAAAAACTAGTGTCACTTCCTGGAGTAACGCATGCAAGCAGTTTCAATACCAGTCAAATGAGGACATAAAAAAACCAGACAGAATCGTGGTGAGATACTTTTATTAAAAATATCTGTGAGAATAGAAATAAAACAACCAAGTAAACCACTGAATACCTGCTCTTTAACTCTTTGCATAATAAATGGTACAGGGTCTTACCCAGCTCTGTCCCATGCACTCCTCTTTAAGAGAGAACCTGGTATTTTCCTTAAAAAAGGTTTCTAAAATCTTCTTTTATTTCTCTTTTAGCATTACCCTATAATATTTACAGTTCTTTGCATATGCAGTATCCTTTTTTTAAAACAACTTTTACAGAAAACATTTCAGTTAAGCACACATATTTCTTCTTCAACCTTCTGAATTTTCAAATCCTGAGCCATATCTTAATAGAAAGTCAGCACTGACCTTCTCTTTTCTGGATTTGTGCATCACTTTGCATTTAAATGTCTGTAGTTCCAGGTGCCACCTTGTGATTCTGGCATTTTTATCCTTCATGTGATTAAACCAAAAGAGAGGACTGTGATCTGTTGTAAGTACAATGTCAGCTCCTAGCAGATAAAACATAATGGACTCCATTGCCCATTTCAAAGCTCAGCATTCTTTTTCAATAGTAGAGTCCTTTTTCTTTCTGTCATTCAGTTTCCTACTGATATACAGAATGGGATTTCAAACAACATGAAGTCTTGCTGTATTCTGACTATTGCAGTTAGCCCCAGCACTCAAACTGCCCCGGAGAGTAGAGGCTTAATTTATATGCAGAGCACAGAACATTGAGCTTGAGCTTGGTTCAAACCTCTGTCTGCTGCACTTTGAAGTGCAACCGTCAGATTCTTTACTCCGCCTAACTGAATGGTCACTCTGGAGATTTTTCCTTTGCTCACGGTTCGAAAGTCGGTTAAAGTCCTCGGTTTTAACAATTGTTTTTTGCAAGTTTCGGTTCAGATCTCTGTCTGTGGTACAGTAAGTACTAGGTAGTGAACTAGACATAGTAAACTTGTGGAAATTATAAAGATGTATTTTTCGACCAGTTCGGCTGAACCAGCCATTTAGTGAATTATATATTCTGTCTTTGTTTCTAAACTTACAGGGTGGTTACCGGTCCTTATCGGTTTAAAAAAAAAAAAATTTTTCTTGTGTTTTTTTTCCATTACCCATGACACAGTTAGAAACCGATAAGGGTGTCTTGCCTGCTTGTTTGCCATAAAAAGGGTACATTTATGGTTAGGATGGCTACGTCTGAGAAACCCAAAAGAAAAACCGGGCCCACTGGGTTTCAACACTGCAGTGTGTGTGGGGAGGTCTTTGCTGTGGCTGATTCTCAAATCACCTTTGTTTATTGTCTGGGGTTTGACCACCTTGATTCAGACTGCTAAATCTGTAAAAATGTCCCTAAGTCTACCCTGGAAAAAAGATTAGGTAGGCTTAGGGATAAGGAGACCGAGAAGTCCGCTGACCCGGAAGGCCAGCCTGGTTCAGTTCGGTTCCAACTGAACCTGAGGGAGTGCCCTCTGACCAGGGCGATACTTCTTCGGGCAAGAGAAGAGCCGATCCTGAGGGATCAGTTCCTTCAAAAAGAAAAAGAAAAGAAATATCAGCCTGTTCAGATCCAGAGACCCATTTTCCAACCACCAAAGAAATTGCCAAAGTGATAAGGATTGTAGAATCGTTTCGCCCGGTTCCGTCTGATCTGGCACCTTCTGGCAGGCACTCGGTTTGATTTGTTCCCCCGGTTCAAGATTATGCCCCTGAAGATTTCTATGAACCAGATTTGGAGGGGGAATGAAGATTATGATGATGATAATGATAATGACGATGGTGTGGAAGGTCTGGATAAGTCCATTGAACCAGACATCTCCCCAGACAGGCCTTCTGGTGTTTCCCCTCCTAGGCTTTCTGAGTCCCCTTCCCACTACATGTTTTACAGGAAAGTGGCAGAAACCCTCCAGCTCCCTGTGGAAGAAGCTGTAGAGAAGCAAGAGGAACCTGATTATGTGGTGATGATGGACATCCCAGAGTCCAAGAGACTGTCTATTCCCCTTCATAAGTCTTTTGGGAAACAGACACAACAGATTTTAAAAGCTCCAAATTCTGTACCTCCTGTCAACAGAAGGATGGACAAAAGGTACACCTTATCAGGTTCAAGTACAGAGTACTTGTATCAACAATGCAGCCATGTTGGGGTTGAGTAGGCTGCAGCCTGTGATAAGGCTAATATACCCTTGGCTTCACACCCCCCAGATAAAGACTCTAGGAAGCTGGATGCCATGGCAAAGAAACAGTACATGGCATCCGCATTGGAACTCAGGCAGGCTAATTATATGGTCTATGCAGCCAGGTACCAGAAGTCCAGGTGGGACACTGTACTGGCACTGGATAAGCAGGCCTCCCCCCACCTAGCCTCAGAGCTGGAGGGGGTGGCTGCTGTTAGGATTTAGGCATCTAAGGTGCAGTTCCATGCTGCTGTGGACTCCAATGATGTGTCATCTAGAGCCATGGCTACATCTGTGGCTCTTCAGAGAATGGCTTGGCTCAGATGTACTAGCCTCTCATAGGACACCCAGGCTAAGGTCATGTATTTCCCTGTGGTGGGTAATTCTCTGTTTGGGGAGCAGACAGAGAATTACATGAAAAAGATGGATGAGTATAGGACTACCTATAGGAGTGCACAGGCCAAGGAAAGGCAGGCAACTCTTCAAAGGCAGCAAGCTAGGGGAAGGGGCAGGCCTTTTCATAGGCCTTTCTACCAAGCACAGGCCTCTTCTCCCTTTCCTCAGAGGGGGTTCTTCAGAAGGAGAGGCAGAAGGGGGATGAGCAGAGCTGCATCCAACCCTCAACCTAAGGCTCCTGCAAAGCAGACACCCTGATGTGTCGGCCCGGGTCGACTCCCCCATTCCTGTAGGAGGCAGGCTGGCTTACTTCATCCAGGACTGGATGTCTGTTACCTCAGACAAGTGGGTCCTGGAGGTGGTAAGCCAGGGCTAATTCTCCAGCTTCAAGAAATTTCCAAAGCTGAGGCCAGATCTTTCCGCCTGCAAGCATCTCCAAAACCATTGCCCTAGAGGCAAGGTTTCATCTCTACTGGCTCTAAAGGCTGTAGAGAGTTCCTACATTGCACAGGGCAAGGTCTGTACTCAGGTACTTCCTTACCTCAAAAAGACAGGGAGTGGTGACCCATCCTAGACTTAAGATACCTGAACAAACATCTTTTAAAACCAAAATTCAAAATGGTGATTCTGGGAATAATCCTTCCCTCTCTAAGGCTGGGGGACTGGCTAGCCTCCCTGGACTTAAAAGATGTCTACTTTCACATTCCCATCAGGTGCTCCCACAGAAAGTACCTCAGGTTCGAACTGCCTTCAGGCCATTATCAGTTCAAAGCTATGCCCTTCAACCTGACATCAGCTCCCAGGGTATTCACAAAATGCCTAGCAGTAGTAGTGGCCTTTTTAAGAAGGAAAAATATTTCCATATTTCCATACCTGGATGACTGGCTCATTGTAGGTCAGTCCCCAGACCAAGTCAAGTCAGACCTGCAAGTAACTCAGCAAGTGCTCACTTCCCTAGGATTCCTTCTCAATCTTCCCAAGTCAGTTCTCAAGCCTGTACAGCTCCTCACCTTCACAGGGGCAGAGTTGGATACAGTCAAAGCAAGAGCTTTTCTTCCCCTGGAAAGGGCAAGGTGCTATTGTAGAGCTGGCTTCTTCATTCCACCTTCTGGTCTCTCGGCCAGCAAGGCACTTCCTTCAGCTTCTGGGCCACATGGCAGCTTCTACAGCAGTGATCCAAGAGGCCAGATTTCAGATGAGGGACATTCAGTTTCACCTGAGGGCCTTCTGGTCTCAGAAGAAAGATTCTGTAACCAAACTAGTTCCAGTGACTCAGACTTTGATCCAGGCTCTCCAATGGTGGCAGGATCAGGGCAGCCTCAGGCAAGGAGTCCCATTAGTCACTCAGTCTCACTCTGTGGTCCTAACCATGGATGCTTCTCTATTGGGTTGGGGATCTCATCTGGGGGCTCTCACAACCCAGGGACTGTGGTCCCCTCAGGAATCCCTTCTTCATATCAATCTCTTGGAACTCAGGGCAGTCTTTCTGGCCCTGCAAGCTTTCTCTCAGTCAGTGCAGAACAAGGTGGTTCAGGTCAGGACAGACAACACCACCATCATGTTTTACATCAACAAGCAGGGAGGCACTTGGTCCATGGCCTTGTGCATGGAAGCCATGAAATTGTGGTTCCTAGCTTGTTCTCTGCAGACCTCTCTGATAGCAGTCCACCTTCCAGGGAAGGATGATGTGCTAGCAGATGCATTGAGTAGGATCTCCCAGGGCCATCACGAATGGTCCCTGGACCCTCTTGTGTTGAAAGTGATTTTTCCAAGGTGGGGCACTCTAGAGATAGATCTCTTTGCAGCCCCAGACAATCACCGACTTCCTCTGTTTTGTTTCAGACCCCCAGTCTTGGGCTCAGTCCCTCTGAATGCTCTGATTTTGAACTGGGAAGGGACATTTCTATATGCCTTCCCTCCCGTTGCTCTACTGTTCAAGGTTCTGGTCAAGATAAGGTCACAACCCTGCAAAGTGATTCTGATTTCTCCAGACTGGGCCAGGCAGCCTTGGTACCCTCTGTTGCTGTCCCTAGCAGTCCATCTTCCCCTGTCTCTTCCCAGGAATTACAACCTGTTTACCTCCTCTTAGGGGAGGATTTGGTACCACAATCTTCGGTCTCTCAATCTCAAGGCATGGCTCTTGAAGAGTTAGAGTATGCAGATTTGCATCTGTCCGAAGGGGTTCTGGATATTCTCAAAGCCTCTCAAAAGCCTGCCACCAGAAAAACGTATAACTCCAAATGGAAAAGATTCAGCATTTAGTGTTCCAAGAAGCATATATCCCCAGACACTGCTGAATTGTCTACACTTCTGGATTATATGGTTCATCTTAATGGCCTAGACCTCAGACCAGCTACTCTTAAAGTACATTTGTCAGCTGTTTTTGATTTTCTGTCAGTGGGAAAGCCTTCCTCACTGTCATCTCACCCTGTATTCTGTACATTTTTCAAGGGATTGTTTCATACCAATCCCCCCTTTAGGGATCCTACCCTGCTTGGGATCTTAATGTTTGCATTGCTCAGCTTATGCAACCCCCTTTTGAGCCTTTGTCTTCAGCAGAACTCAAGTACTTGACTTGGAAAACTGTGTTCCTGGTAGCTATTACCTCTGCCAGGTGCATCAGTGAATTGCAAGCTCTGTCAGTGGAGCCTGATTTTATCTCATTCCATAGAGATAAGGTGGTCCTTAGAACTAATTGGAGATTTTTACCTAAAGTGGTTTCAGATTTTCATCTGAACCAATCTATGTCTCTCCCTGTGTTCTTCACTGATCATTCTTCTTCAGGAGAAAGAATGTTACACAGTTTGGATGTTAAAAGAGCCCTTAGTTACTACATTGAGCGTACTAAGGCTCACGGGTTTGACTCCCTCCAGTTGTTTCTCACTTATGGGGAAGTGGGGAAGGGCAAACCTGCCACTAAGAGAACTATTGCCAGGTGGATTGTCTCTTGTATTCAATTCTGCTATGAGAAGCTAGACAAAATAGCTCCCTCAGGCCTGAAGGATCATTCGACTAGAGGTACAGCTGCTTCCCTGGCTGCGGCCAGGGATATTCCTTTGCTAGAGATATGTAAAGCAGCCACCTGGAAAACAGTCCATACATTTACCAAGCATTACTCCCTGGACATCCAGGCTAGGAGTGATGCTCAGTTTAGTACAGCAGTACTGCAGAGCCTATTCCCAAGGTAGGTTCGATTCCCTCCTCCATGAAGGTACTGCTTGGTAGTCTGCAATAGTCAGAATACAGCAAGACTTCATGTTGTTTGAAGAAAAAATTACTCACCTTAGTAATTATGTTTCTTCTAATGGAGTCTTGCTGTATTCTGACCTCCCTTCCTGCCTCCCCTCTCAGAACCTGTTTTTGGGAAGTGGGCTGGCAGGTGCAGTGTTGCACCCCAGGGGTTCATTTAGGCATGCCTTCCTTTTAGACAGGGGGAGAGTGGGTTATATTATTAATTTAACAGTCTTATGTTGTTCACTACCTGGTTATTGATTTTGGATTTCTTGACTTGAGTCTTTTGAGGATCCAAAATATTTGGTTGCCATTTAGCTAGTAAAAAGTTTGCAATTTACATATAGTAGTTAGTTAGTATTAGCTCATAAGAATCTGATGATTGTGCTTCAAAGTGCAGCAGACAGAGGTCTGAACCAAGCTCGAGCTCAACATTCTATGCTCTGCATAGAAATTAACCCTCTACTCTCCGGGGCAGTTTGAGTGCTGGGGCTAACTGCTATAGTCAGAATACAGCAAGACTCCATTAGAAGAAGCATAATTACTAAGGTGAGTAATTTCTTCTTTTCCTTTCCATCTACATTCTACCTCAGGACTGCACCCAGGCCTACCACTGATGCATCTGTCTGTAACAGAAATTGATTCTCAAAATCTGGACTTCTTAAAACAGGGGCTGAACATACAGCAGCCTTGATGGCCTGAAATGCCTCACCTCCCCCTTGGGACCATTTTTTTATTTATTTATTTTTATTTTATTTTATTTTATTTAAACAGCAGTTTGGAAAACCTTTGAGCCATAGGCTCATTTACAAAGGTACCTTGTCACAGTAAGACAAACCAAAATACACAGTATAGCAGTACATCACATAGGTATAACAGTAAATTAAGACATAGATACAAACAAGCTGGTACAGGTAGGATGGATGCAAACAATACCAGAGTTATGTTGTCCTTAGCAGCTTAGTAATAAGCTTTGTCATAAGTATTGAGTATGGCTTTGACTAGCGGCAGTTACAGCATCGGGTGTTAATAAGGTGGTTACATAAGGAAGTTTTGAAGCACGATATAGTTGGAGCTTCGGAGATGGATGGGGCAGTGTGCTGAACCAGGAGGGGCCCTAAGCTGAAGGCTCTTTGGCCGTGAGAGGTCCTAGCTCTAGGGATAACAAGAGAGGTTTTCCCAGAGGTCCGAGTATGAACTAGTGGGACAGAGCGGCGTATGGTGGTGGTCAATCCTGGTGGGGAAAGCCCAAGGAGGGTCTTTTTTGTAAGGGTACAGGTAAGATATTTGAGGCGCTCGTCGAGATCAAGTACCAGCGCTTTAGCATACAGTAGACAGGTGTGTGTCATCCTAGGTGCTCCAGTAATTAACCTGCAGGCCTTATTCAGAGTAGTGCGAATTTTATGGAGTGCGGTCTGATCAGCAGCACCATACACCGGCAGTCCATAGTCCACTAGGGACAGGATAGAGGAGGTGACTGCGAGTTGAAGAGCCTCCGGGGGGAGGCAGTGTTTATACCGATGTAAGATGCCCAATCGGATATTAGTGGCAGTGGCTAGGGCAGCGATGTGTCCATGGAAGGAGAGGGAAGGGTCAAAATGGATCCCTAGGTATTTATAGGAGCAAACTTGTTCAGTGGGAATGAGGACCCAGAGTGAATAGGGAGTTTGAAGTTGCAGGACTTGTTTTGGGGATGAGAAGAACATAGTTTTTGTTTTTTAAGATTTATCACCAATCTATGTTCCTTGAACCAGCCCTCGGCTTCAGTGAAGGACTTCTGCAGCGAGTCCTGGAGGGCAATAGGATTCTGACTTGAGGCAAAGATGACTGCATCATCAGCGTGCAATAGAATGTTCCCGAGCAAGAGTGTGGAAGGGTGTTAAGGTAAAGGGAGAATAGTAAGGGCCCAGAATAGAGCCCTGGGAACCCCAGAAAAGATGGGACAGATGTCTGAGCAGGTCCCATTAATTTTTACACTGTGGCGATCAGACAGATAACTGGTGCACCAGGAGATAGGCCCAACAGCAAAACCAGAGAGACTAAGGGCATCAAGAAGGAGGGGTGGAGACAGTGTCGAAAGCTTTCGAGAGGTCAATGAAGACAGCACCAGCCAGAGAACCAGTGTCTAAGGAGGAGTGGAGAAAGTTGGAGAACTCTAGGAGGGCTGTGTTGGTACTGTGGCCCGCTCGGAAGCCATGCTGCTCAGGACAAAGGACATTGTAGGTGGAGAGGTAGTCAGAGATTTGAGAGGCCACCACTTTTTCCAAGGCCTTGGAGAGAGGAGAGAGAATGGAGATCGGTCGATAGTTTCCAGCCACAGTCCTATCACCACCTTTAAAGATAGGGGTGACAGTGGTGACTTTCCAGGCACCATTTCACATTATTCAGGTACCGTTTTTTCCTGAGTTCAGTGAGGGGAATAGCTATCTGAACAAAGTTGGGGACAAATCTCTGGTAGTAACCAGCCAGACCTAAAAATGACCTGACATGTTTTTTTTGTTTTAGAGACAGGACTGTTAGCTACAGCTTTTATATTGGAAATCTCTAGTTGTACTTTTCCATTTCCTGACATGTAACCCAAATCTGGTTTCCTGCATGCCTAACATACACTTGGTAGGATTAATGGTCAGACCTGCATTCTTGATAGATTGGATAACTGCTCATAGGTGTTCCAGGTGACTTTCCAGCCTGGACTTTGCACAACAACATCATCAAGGTAAGCAGCACAATAACCAGTGTGAGGGGCTAGAGTTACATACATGTACTGCTAGAATGCGGCAGATGTGCCATGTATACCAAACAGCATGGTGGTGAACTCATAGAATCCAGTTGGCATGGAAAATGCAGTTTTGTCTCTGGATTTGTTAGCTAGGGAAATTTGCCTTCAACCATTGATGAGATTGAGGTTACTAATGTGCTTAACACTTCCCACTCTGTCCACCAAATCATCTATCCTGGACACAGGATAGCTGTCAAATGCAGACACTTGATTAAGTTTCCTAAAATCAAGGCAGGTTCTTACATCTCATTTTTTTTTATCTACAGTCACCACTGATAATGATTAACCACGTCACAATTCTTCAATGACACCCAACTTTTTTATTTTTTGTATTTCCTTAACCACATCTGCTCTTAACCACTCTGGTAATCTATATGTCTTTTGTCTAATACGGCAAGCATTCCATCACAATATGTGCCCGAACTCTTTTGCTTGGCCTGGCACTGTGGTAAAAGTACTTTTAAATATCTCTACCAAATTACAAATTTCTGTGGGTAAAGAAACATTCACCTTTACGGCATCAGAAGTTACAATTTGTT
Source organism: Neoceratodus forsteri (assembly GCA_016271365.2). Taxonomy (NCBI): domain Eukaryota; kingdom Metazoa; phylum Chordata; order Ceratodontiformes; family Ceratodontidae; genus Neoceratodus; species Neoceratodus forsteri. The sequence goes on along the minus strand of CM028135.1, from coordinate 291,040,864 downwards.
CTAGTCTGTCATAAGCTACAGTATATTAATATCTTCTTTACCAGATTCTGGTAGTACTACCAAAGCAACCTTTAGTGTTTTTTCAATCTATTTTTTCAGGAGGTTAGCATGTTATATCTTAGTAGGATTTTTCCTATCAGGGGTTTTAATCTCATAGTTAACTGTACCAGTATGTCTAACCACTTTATAAGGCCCTTGACACTTCATTATCAGTTTGTTTTCTGTACTGGGTAACAGTAACAAAACCTTTTCACTTTGCTCAAAAACATCTTCTTTTTACTGCTTGGGCCTGGATTGTGCTAAATTGTTCCTTTCTCTGGCTACTGATTCTGTGGAAATCTTGCTATCTGATAATGACACTACAGGCATTAGAGTTCTGTTGAACTGAGTGGATATTTGTTAGGATACTGCTTTGCAGACTGGTGATCTCCCCCAATTAAACATTGTATTTTATTGTTGGGTGGGCTGTGGGTGGGTGGGTTAAGGTATTTTGTAGTAGTTATTTGTATAGTATTGGAATTTTGGGTTTAGGGAGGGGAGTTCTCATTTTATTTTGTTATTTATGTTGGAGTGAGTGATTGTGTAAATGAGTATGGCGTGTGTGGTATGGTGAGTTGTTGTGTTTTTAATTTGTGCAATAGTAGAATTTGTAGAATATTTAGTAATAGACCCTAGAGATGGGTTTTCTGATTCAGGCTCCTGGGCTTTGTTACTCCCCCTCTCTTTTAAAAGCTTTACACCCCTTCCATGACCCATCCCTAACAGCTACAGTTTCTCGTAGGTGTAGAGAGTTGGGTATTGTAAGGAGGGGCATTAAGGGAGTAACAGGAAGTAGGATATAGCTGGTGGGGAGCTGATTCAGATGGTGCGGACCAGAAGATGCCCTGGGTTGAAAAGACAACTGGAGTGCAGTCCTCCATTCCTTGTCTATCTGCCCAAGCCTCTAGACTGAGAACACAGGTAGCTGAGGGACCAGCCTCAGCCATTCATCCTCTTTGGGTGGTGGTGTGCAATGCCAGGTCAATGGTCAGCAAGACTGCTATAATGGTGGAGCTTGTTGCATCGGTTGACCTGACATGCATTATGGAGACCTGGCTGGGGGATGCTTCGGACCATGTGTTACAGGCATCCATCTTGGCTGGGTTCACCATAGTTCACTGCCTGAAGAAGGAATGCAGGGGTGGGAGGGGGTCATCTTTTTCAGGTCAGAGCTGGGCCTGGGGGTGCACCCAGTGGGGGACACCAATTCTTTTGAGTGCATGGCGGGGTGAGGGGGTTCCGGAGAGGAGTTCAGGATTCTCCTGGTCTACCATCCACCTGGATGGGACCGGAGTTTCCTGCAGAATTTGACAGTCTTTGTCACCGAGAGGGTGTTGGAGTCACCAAGATGGCTTGTTCTTGGCGACTTCAACACCTGAGTGGACTACAAAGCATCATCTGGACCCAGGAACTTCTTTTTTAATATGGAGGCTGTAGGCCTCACTCTTGAAACCACAGCCAGGACCCACCACTCTGGTCACACGCTCGACTTGATGTTCTCCCTGGGGCTCGAAATTGATACTATTGAGACTGATTCAGTCATCTGGTCAGATCAGTGCACCATCAGGTTCAGCTTCAAAGCTCCCCTGAATGTCCCTTCCCCTGTGGAAATGATTCATTCAGCTCTGCCCTTTGAAAGGGTTATGATCAGAGGGACTGATGGTGGAACTGGACATTTCGTCTGTGTTTCAGGCTTGCGCTGATGGTCATGGGAATGCCGTGATAGTCTATAACTGGGCTGTTGTGGAGGCCCTGGATCACCTGGTGCTGATTAGTCTGTGCCCACTGGTTTTGCGCCTCAGCTCACCACGGTTTGATGTTGAGCTGCGAGTGCTGAAAATCAGGGGACGGAAGTTGGAGAGGTGATGAAGGGAAACCATGTCCTTGGAGGGCAGGCTGGTTCTAATAGCACATTACAATGAGTATCAGAATGCAATCACCCCCAAAAAAGGCAGCTTTTATGTCTGGGGTGATTTCAGCTGGGAAGAACCAACCGGCTCAGCTCTTTCAGGTTGTAGACAGGTTATTACATCCAGCCTGTCTGGAACCCATGAGAGCTTTTTCAGCTCACAAGTGTGAGGAATTCACTTGGTTCTTCTCAGACAGAGTGTCCTCCGTGAGGGCTGGAATGTCTCCATGCAGAATACCATTCTCCAACAGTTGCAGGTCCCGGGTGGGTAGACAGATTAGGTCACCCTGGTGAGAGTGAATATGATGCAGGTCTGTGGGGTAATATCGGGACTTAAACCAATGTTCTGTGGCTCTGACCCAGGCCTGACACCACTATTTGTTGGCTGCGTTGAGGTCCTGGCTCCGGATTTTGCCGAGATTGTCAGGAGGTCCTTATTAGTAGGGTTTTTTCAGAGTCCCTTAAACAGAATCTGGTTAAGACCCTGCTGAAAAAAGCATCTTTGGACCCTAACATCTTGGCATATTACTGGCCTATCTCGAATCTCCTCTTTTTGGGGAAGGTTCTTGAGAAGGTGGTCATGGAACAGCTCAAGAGTCACCGCACGGACTTCCAAATTTATGAACCATTCCAGTCCGGATTTAGGGCTATGCACAGCATGGAGACCACATTGGTTAGGGTGCTGAATGACCTGCTCAGGTTGAGGGGTAGAGGAGAGTGATCAATTCTCATCCTCCTCAATCTCTCATCAGCGTTTGACACTGTGGATCATGGGGTGTTGTTGGATAGGCTGAAGGAGTATGTAGGACTCGCTGGCAAGGTCATTAGCTGGTTCATGTCCTTTCTCCAGGGCAGGTCTCAGAGGGTGATATTGGGGAATTATTCATCAGTCCCAATGAACCTGCCCTGTGGAGTTCCCCAAGGCTCTGTCCTCTCCCCCATGTTGTTCGCAGTGTACATGCTGCCCCTGGGCAAGGTCATAAGGTGGTATGAGCTGAGTTTTCATTGTTATGCTGATGACACTCAGCTCTACCTGTCCTTCACACCTGGGAGATCTGACATGGTCAACGTGCTGAATGATTGCTTGGCTGAGATCTGGGCTTGGATGTCGTCAAACTGGCTGGGACTTAATACGGGGAAGACTGAAGTGCTGGCGGTTGAGCCGGGTTGGAGAGGATGAGTGGGGGCCTCTGGGGATAGGTTAAGGCTTTTTATTGGTCCAACCAAACTAGAGGTCTCCCCAAAGGTGAAGCATTTGGGTGTTGTTCTAGACAATGAGCTGACACTGGATGCTCAGGTGTCAGCTGTTGTCCAGACCAGCTTTTACCATCTCCAGAACATCACCCGATTTAAATAAAGCCCTTATTCTCTTTGATGACCTGGCCATGCTGGTACAAGCATTTGTCACCTCAAGGATCGACTACTGTAAGGCACTACCTCTGGGTCACAGAAGGTGTGATGTGATGCCTGCAGCTTCTGCAGAATGCAGTGGCCCAGTTGTTGACTGGTTACTCGAGGTTCAGTTACATTACTCTGGAGCTGCATGAACTGCATTGGCTGATGGTGTGCTGGTGTATCACATTTAAATTAGGTGTCCTGACCTATAAGGCCCTACACAGGTTTGGTCCAGGCTACCTGAAGGAGCTTTTGCATCCCTACACACCATCTCGCTCTCTCAGATTGGCTGGAGAGGCCCTCTGGGAGTTCCATGGAGCTAGGTTAAAATCTTCTGGGGACCAGGCATTTGAAGTAGTAGCCCCGGTCCTCTGGAATTCACTGCTGGGGTACCTCCAGGAGGCACCTTCAATAGAGTTCTTCAAAAAATATCTTACAACCTTCCTGTTTGAACAAACCTTTGGGACCTGATGAATTTATGCTAAGTCTTAAGACAGCTGGGTCTGTTTATGTTTTTAATGGGGTTTATGTAAAAAATGTTATATATTGTATATTGACTGTTCCCTAATTGCTGTGTATGTCTATTTTGTTGTGAGGACACCCTGAGACTATGGGGAAAGGCATCTGAAATAAATAAACTCTACTACTACTACTACTACTACTACTACCCTATGGTCATAATACACCTTCTACTGTTTTGGAGCTGCTTCTTGATTACTGTGAGCAATTGTAACATATTTTGCCAGCTTCTCTCTCCATGCACAGATATATGATGTAATAGATTCTTTCTGAGAGGGGTTATTTTCCCATGTTTCTTTTATTACAGCTAATGGCACTCTAGGTTATCTACCATGCATTTAAAAGGGTGTAAAATCTGTTTATGCTTGTAGTGCTTCACTGTAAGCAAACAGCAGGTTAGGTAAGCATTGGTCCCAATCTTTCCCTTCACCTTTCACAAACCTTTTTTCTTCCATACAAATGTTTAGTCTCCCCATATCCAGAGGTGGCTCATCATCCTAGTCCCTGGTTCCCCCACACCAGCAACCTAACCTCAAGGTCTCCCACCTGGTCTGGGTTCCCCATGAACTTCCCTCTCATGGCAAGGTCAGGGGGTGAGGGTCATCCTCCCCCTGTACAACAAATCCAAATGGGACCAGTGGTGACCCGTGGCAGCGTGTGCACTAGCGTGACCATGCTGGGTTTCATTAAGCCCCTCTGATGCCATTTTTCTCTTTTTCTCCCTCTACCCATCATGGAACATCATGCATGTGCATGGAAGCACACTTGTCTGCCATGCCCCCAAAGTTTCCTCCTGTACTTTGCCTCCCTGACACTGTTCTGCCTCCAGGCCTCCACCTGGGGGAAGCCTACATTGGGCTGACAGACCTCCCTTCCTTGGGAGAGGAGAGCAGTCCCTCAGATGCTTGATCTTCTCCCTTCCTGGCCAACAAATATACACTAAAACATTAAAAATGAATGACAAGAATATAAAAATAGATTCCAGCTAGAAACAGCTGCCTTGAAAATAAAGAGTGTGTCCATATTTCACAATTTTGGCAGAAGAGAGTTCCAAGTAGTAGCAGCAATGTGGTCAAAGATCATTTGTCCATATCTTGTTTTTGTCCAAATAATTTTTAAGCCTCTGCCAGTAACATCCCACAGGGAATATGAAGGTGATATGTGCACTAATCTTTTCAAATGGTACCATGCAGAAAAAAACTTTCATACATTTAAAAATAAAAAAATATATATAAGCCTCTCTCTTCTAATCTCAAGAGCTGTCCAATTCAGCTGAAGTAATAGTGAGCAGTGATGAAACATTGAAGGTGGACATACCATACCAAACCCAATATAAATATGGCCAAACTGTACTGCAGCCTGTCTAGTTTCTGCAGACTATTTTTACATGCAGAACAGTAAACTATGTTATCATAATCAATTGTGGGAAATGTGACTGAGGTCACAACTTTCGCTCTCATGTCCCTGGTCATACAATATTTATGTCTATGGAGAACACCAAGTTTTTTGGATGCCTTAGTACAAATCTTCAATATATGACCATCAAATTTCAATTCCAAATCATCCCAGACCCTTAAATGTTTATGAGAGTTTACGTGTTCAATCATTGGCCCCTTAATTGAGTGTATCACAAGTTTGTCTGACTAAGTGCTGCACCTCCCTGCCCCAGACCTAAAAAATATGATGTTATTTTTTTTCTCATTAGGAACAATCTTATTTTCTATTAACCAGTATTCCAAATTATTGAATGCAGACTGCAAATTTAATTCCATGCTTTCTCAGTCTTTGGCAGGGAAGAGCAGAACCATATCATCAATGTACAGTTTCACTGTACACCTAGTACATAGCCTCGCAAGCTCATCAATAAATATAATAAACAAGAACGGTCCCTGAATTGATCCTTGTGGCACACCCTTATTCACTGATCTAACTTCAGACATAATTTCCCTAACAACCACCATTTGGGAGAGGTTATAAAGATAAGATTTGAACCATTTTAGTACATCTTGACTTAAGTCCTTTATAGCCATTTTTGCAACAACAGTGGATAATCCACTGTGTTGAAAGTCTTAGATCCATGAAACCACCCCCACACACTGTTTATTTTCCAGAGTGTGGGAGATGGTGTCCACGAAATCTACCAAGGCTGATTTGCATGAAATATAATGGCCTGAAGCCTTACTGCTGGGGAGAGAGGAGATTATACTCAGTCAAGTAGGCATAGACCTGTGTGTGAATTTTTCTTTCCAATATCTTGTACACAAGGGGATGCAAAGCTATTGGTCTATGGTTGTTCATCTGAGTAGAATCACCATCTTTAAATACCAGAACAATTTTTGTGAGCTTCTAAATCGAGGAAAAGAACTGGTACATAAACTTTGATTGAAATGTTTTGTTAGTGGCAGTGCAATTACATCAGCCCCTTCCTTGAGCAGTCTGCATTCAAGGTCATCCAGCTCATTTGATTTTGTTGTATTAAGTGATTTTACCTGCTTCCAGATATCCTTTGAGTCTAGAATTTTAAATATAAATTGTGGGAGATTCAATCTGAGTGGCGAATATCACATTTTCACTATCCAGGTAAAAATGTGAATCTCTATTAATGTTCACTGGTAATGGCAAGCTAGTGAAAAAAACTATTAAAGGCCTTAGTCATTTGCTTTGGATCACTTACTACTGACCCATCAATGTTGATAGAGCCAGAAGAAGTGGAAGCCACAGGGGTCTGTAATTGTCTAATGACTTTCCAAAAGTCATGCGAATTCATAGTAGATTCAAATTGGATTTCATAAAATGGTTCTTTGGCTTCCATGATTAACTTCTGACATTTGTTCCTATAAGTTCTATAGGTCTCCCAGCTGCTATGTCAGTTGAATTTTTTTGCAATTTTCCATAGCGTATTTGTTATTCTGAGGTGCTTTAAGATCTTACCAATTACACAGGGCATACTTTTCTGATTCTTTTTTACATGTTTGGGGATCTGTAGCAATATCTTCATGAATCCCAGACCAGTAAAATCAGTACAACAATCTGGCAAGGGTGCAGTCCCTGCCCACGTTACCAGTCATGGGACTATCATGTGTTATCTGTAACAACTAAGTTCTATTTTTCTTTGGTATGACAAATTGTTTTATCTGTTCCTGAGTCTGAGGATTAACTCAAACTCAGTACAGTAGACAATTATATTTTTCAAATATTGATTCACTCAGTTTTTGTTTCAGCCTCAGCTGCTTAAAATAACCTTAGAAAGAAACATTGTTAGTTTTCTCAGAAACAAAATCACTATTAGTTATGAGTTTAGTTTCCACATTTTCATATATCAACCCTTTATGTCCATTTGTCTTTTGTTGCCACTGTTTTTCAGGCATCTTCTTTCTTTCCTGGACTTCCAAATCTTGGAGCTGGACTCAAACAAGTCTGAATTAAAGTCACCAAAAGGAAGAGTCCCCAACATCTGAGATTTTCTTTGCCTCTGCTTGTGTTATCACAGCTGCTGAAACAGCAGGATTTACTCCCTCTGTGATTAACTTTGCAAATCCTGGAAAATCATTTCCAATAATCACAGGTACAGGTAACTTTGGTGCTTACCTTCACTTTTATTTGGTGTGACACCTCATTAATGTTCAAAGTTTCTTGGGTGGTGGGATAGTATCGAGTGTCCCCATGGATGTAGATGACCCCTGTATCTGGTCCTTTTGCACAGTCTTTTCCCAGAACTTCAACATGCGCCAGGGTCTGTCTGCTTCCCAGATCTATAAGTCCTTTCACAGTCTTGTTACCAAATCAATACATTCTTTCACAGTCTTATAGAAACATATAACATAGAAACATAGAAGTTGACAGCAGATAAGGACCACAAGGCCCATCCAGTCTGCCCATTTCTTTTTCTACCTTATAAATGTGCCATCGGCCTTTGCTCTGTCAATGGCCTATCTATTCATACTCATCTGTATTGCTCCCTTATGCCTATCCCATGCCTGTTTGAAGCCTTACACTGTATTTATATCAACCACTTCCTGAGGTAGGCCATTCCATGCATCCACCACCCTTTCTGTGAAAAATAACTTCCTCACATTAGCCCTTAATCGGCCTCCCTCTGATCTCATGCTGTGTCCTCTTGTCCTGCTATTTTTCTTATATTGAAACATGTTAGACTCTTTCACCTTGTTAATGCCCTTAAGTTGTTTGAATGTTTCGACCATATCACCTCTCTCCCTCCTTTGCTCTAGGGTATACATATTGAGCTCCGTTAATCTGTCCTCATATGTTTTCTGATGCAGTCCCTGCACCATTTCAGTTGCCCTTCTCTGGACTGCCTCTATTTGGTTAATGTCCTTGTGAGGGTGTGACCTCCAGTACTGCATGCATACTCCAGATAGGACCTAACCAGTGTCTTGTAAAGAGGGATTATTACCTCCCTCTTCCAACTTGTGATACCCCTACTAATACACCCTAACATCCCCCTAGCCTTACCTATTGCTTTAGTGGTCTGTTTGGATGATTTCAGGTCATCGGTGATGCTGATGCCCAGGTCTCATTCTTCCCTTGTGACTGCCAGCAACTCCCCTCCCAGCCTATAGGTTGCTTCAGGGTTTCTCTTCCCTATGTGCATGATCGTGCACTTCTTTGCATTAAACCCCAGTTGCCACTCTTCTGACCATTTTGTTAGTTTATCCAGATCTTTTCTCATTCTGCCATCCCATCTGGATCATCTACTCTGTTCGGATCTTGGTGTATCTGCAAACAGACAAACCTTACCCTCAGTCCATCTGCAATGTCACTAATGAAGATATTGAAGGGACTGGCCCCAGGACTGATCCTCTGAGGTACCCCACTTGTGACTGCAACCTCTTTGACTGTATACTGTTTACCACCACACTCTGTTTTCTACCCACAACCAGTTTGCCACCCAGTTGACCAACTTCTGACCCACCTGAGCCTACCCAGCTTATTAATCAATCTTCTATGTGGAACAGTATCAAAAGCTTTGCTGAAATCAAGGTAGGTGACATCAACTGCTCCCCCTTGGTCCACCACCCTCTTGTTGCCCAGTCAAAGAAATCTATGAGATTGGTTTGACAGGACCTTCCTTTTGTAAACCCATGCTGTTTTGGATCCTGTGCTCCTATGGATTCCAGGTGTTGTACTATCCTTTCCTTAAGGAGTGCCTCCATAATCTTGCCCACTGCTGAGGTAAGACTGACTGGTCTGTAGTTCCCTGCTACTACTCTTGTGGAGCAGGATCACATGACCCCTTTTCCAGTCTTCGGGGACCTCTCCTGTGCTCAGAGACCCACTAAACAGTTCTGATAATGGCTCTGCTAGTTTTATCTTCTACCTTGACATCTGTTAAATAATTGCCCCAATTTGCTAAGGCCAAATTTGCTCCAGTGTTACCCTCCTTATTTTTATGACAGCTTCTTGCAATATAGCCTGGATTATTACAGTTATAGCAAATAAAATCTCTGGGTACAGATTTGTTACCTCCATCAGAGTTCTTATCAAATCTGGAGTTCAGTCAGGAAAAACAGTCTCTTACCATTCCTTGGCTGTTACTGCACTGATGCAGTGCCTGTCTGGCTATCTGATAGTCCTTAGCCAAAGAAACAACCTCTTTTCCCCACTTTCTGGTCGGTGATCTTTTACCCAAAGCTGCACAAAGAATGTTGATGAATTACTCAATTGCAAATATGTCAGTGATCTGTGGGAGTGTTTTGCCTTCTGGCAGAAGCCATTTAATATGGAGTTCTCTGAGTTGGGTGAAGGCTTCTCAAGGAATGCTGAGTGGTACAGTGAAGCCCACCAGGATAAAGCACAGTGCTGCAGAATCCTGTGGTAGAGTTACTGCAGTAAACAATGTAATTTCAATGGGAATGAATCCCTTTTGTCATGCAGTAAACCTGTGACACTGCACTTCATCCTGGTGGGCTTCACCGTATTTCAGGGTCCAGAATCTCTACCTGCAGGACTCTCCTGAGAAGTCATATCTTTTTCAGGATTTCTCTTTTCACAAGGTCATAGTTTTATGACTGTGTAGTGTCCATATTACTGTAGGCAAATTGGGCATTACCTGTCAGACAAGGTACCAGCTTGATTTCCCATTGCTGTTTTGGCTTTCGGCAGGCTTTGGTGACCCTTTCAAAAGTTGTCAGGTAAGCTTCAATATTAACTGAGGGATGCAGCTTTGTAAGTTTAATGTCTTTTAAGTTGTTTGTGTTTTGTTGATCCTCTGGACCCATACCAGATCCTCCAGCTTTGATAGCTTGCAGGGCAGCCAGCCATCACTGCTCCTGTCACCTGCATCTCTTCTCTTCTCTTCTCTTCTCTTCTCTTCTCTTCTCTTCTCTTCTCTTCTCTTCTCTTCTCTTCTCTTCTATGTTTCTTGTCTCTCTTTGTTGTATAGCACACCATTTGAAGAACGCATGCTTGCTTTCAGGTTCTGTCCCTGCTTCTTCTTCTTCTTCTTTCATCACTGGTGCCGGCTGTACAGTCTCAGTTTGGGCTTTTGTTTCTGTTTCTAGTTTGGCTGCCATTCTTCTGGCAATCATTTCTGGGCTTGCTGTTGCAGGATTCAGACCTTTCTTTTATGCTTCCCTGGTACCAGGTCTAGTACCCATGTATAACACTCCTGGCATAGAGAATGCACAGTGTAAATCCCACTTATTCTGATACCAACTGTCTTAGAGACATAAGTCAGGAAGCAAAGGCAGACCAGAAATTTACAAGTAGCATTTTATTCTTACCCAATAACAGTAAAACAGAAAAATTTTAAATTGTACAGGATACCTCTTCAAAAAGACAATACAAGCACAAAAATCCTACATCTGAGACTTTCTCTCAATTTAAATCTCTATCTCTTAACAAAGCATTGCTGTCTTTTATGAGATGTATTTTCCTGGTAGTTTAAACTCTGCATCCTTATGTTTCTCATAAAATGTATCAAAACTTTGCCATTTTATTTTTTATAGGGACAGTTTTTTTCCCCACCTGCCGGCGAAGCTCAGTGGTGGAGTACCGACCATCCATTCCATCCCCCCCTTGTGGGGATCACAGTGCATGGCAGGGTGTGTGTTCTTTTTCTTAGTTATTGATGTATATGTGGTAGGCCCTAACCCCAAAGGGTGCTGGCACAAAGGACTGGGGGTCCAGGTGGGAAGCTGTGTGGAGACATGGCTTCTGCCAAGTGCCTAAAAGTGCCATCCCCTCCTGACACCATCTGCTGTTTGGATCAGTACCCAACCCACCCCCCAGAGAGGATGGCTGCCTGATGGTGGCTCAATCATGTTCCTCCCTCTCTCTCTCTGCTGACTCACAATGACCCAGGCTCATTCTCGAGCCTGGGTCACTGGTGCAGCGCAAGGTGTGGTGCCCAGTGCCTCATCCATAAGTGCCACTGGACCAGATAAAACTTTGTCATTATTCTTCCTGAAGCCAGTCTAAACAGCAAATATAGTCTTAACAGGTGCAACAAAATACATTTTGTCCCAAAGTTAATTTCCTGTGACAATTCTGCAAACAAGTATGTGGAGGTCAAAATGCATCTCAAGGTCAACCTCTGTATTACAGATTGCTATCTTTTAAGAAACCCAAGTAGCTTTCTGCAATCATTTCAACAATTTAAGTAAATACACTTGCAAACCAAGGGATCCCAGTTTCACATAAAGATTCACGTTTTTTTAACCACAGAGAAGCAAGGTGACAAAGAAAGAATAGAAACAGCAAGTGAAAGAAGGGAAAACTGTGGGACCATCAGAGTGGCCAGTTCCTAGGTGCCACAAGAAAATTTGACTGCACAATCAGACAAGAATGAGACAGACAAGTAGCAGAATAGGAGACAAAACAGAGCATTGTTTTTAACTCTCTCTATAAAACAAATGGAACAGGGTCTTATCCAACCCTCTCACAGTCCCTCACTCTGACATCTAATGCAACTGATGAGATCTTCTATACCATTCCCACCTGCCAATATACATTATATCTAACTCACAAAATATTAAATAAACATGGATTTGTCCTCACATCTCAAAAATGTCCATGTATTCACTTAGACCATATATATTAGATATACATTTTACACATGGGGCCCGATTATTAAAGGTTCCTTAGATTGACGCAAAATGCGCTATGCCACAATTTGTGTCCAAAAAAATTGTGCCATCCACTATGCACCGTATTCTAGAAAAATCACAACTTGCATTGATTTTTCTGAAAACAATGCAAGTCTTGGACTATGCCATATTAAAGGACACAATGTGCAGAAATGACGCAGCTTCAACGGGAGAGAATGGCACAGGAGACAGTTGCAGAGAGTGGGCAAAGCACGATGCAGGAGGCTGAAGCCCAGCTTTCTTCTCCTCTTCAACTGTGTGGTGTTCAAATTCTGCAGCTTGGTCATGATATAGACTAGAAGGGAAACCAAATCTGAGTACAAAATTGTTGAATATTTTCTCAGCTGCAGTCTTGTCTGATTTGCTGGTTTGGCAAAAGCTTGTGCAAACCATGTACAGTGATCAATGACTACTAATATATATTTGCATCCTCCCCTTACATTTATCAATGTGTAGGAAGTCTACTGATACCAACTCAAATGGCTAGATTGTTACTATATTAGTAAGTACAGGTTTCTTTGACGGTTGGTTGATGGTGGAAGGATAAGTGACAGAAGGTAGTGGTAAACTGCTCTCACTCTAATGAGGGGACAGTGACCAGTGGGGTACCTAAGAGCTCAGTTCTAGGACCAGTCCTCTTCAATGCCTTCATCTGTGACACTGCAGAAGAGCTGAAAGAGAAGGTATACCTCCTTGTAGATTACATCAAAATCTGCAACAGGGTAGCTACTCCAGAGGGGTGGAAAGAATGAGTAGATACCTGAGAAAACTCAAGGAGAAGTCAAAGGTATGGCAGCTGGGTTTCAATGCACAAAGGTGCAAAATCATGCACCTAGTGCACAGAAATCCAGGATTTGGTGTACAAAATGGGGGAAGAGGTACTAATGTTCACAAAACAGGAAAGTGACTTTGGGGTTATTATATCTGATGATCTCAAGGTGGCGGGGGTCAGTGAGATGCTTGGGTGCATTGGGAGGGGAATCACCAGCAGATGGACAAAGGTGGTGTTACCACTGTATTAGTAATTGATGACACCCCACCTGGAGTACTGTGTCCAGTTCTGGAGGCCACATATCAGGAAGGACACAGGATAGAAGCTGTTCAGAGGAGTGCAACAAAAATGGAGCAGGGGTTGCATCATAAGCCCTATGAGGAAAGACTGCAGGATCTCAATATGTACACTCTGGTAGAAAGGAGGAAGAAAGCAGACATGCTGTAGACCTGTAAGTACCTCACAAAGGAGAACATGGTGCAGAAGGAGAGTATTTTTCAGAGTAGTTGCATGTGTATAAGGGGGTATGCAATGAATTTGGAGAGGGAATTTAGGAGAAACATGAGGAAGTACTTCTTCACTGAAAGAGTGGTGGTTGCCTGGATCAGTCTACCAATGGACATTGTGGGGGCAAAAACAGCAGTGGGCTTCTAGCATGCATGGGATAGGCACAAAGGAATTTTGACAGGAAAGCGGGGGGAGGGTGGAGTAGCCAGAGATCAGGTAGGGTCAACAGTTACAATATAGGCAGAGAAAAACTGGGCAGACAGGGTGGGTCAAACAGTCCTTATTTGCTGACAAATTCTAGATTTCTATGTTTCTTTCTCTTAATACGTGGGTATCTTTTCACACTGTACTGCTCAATGTCCTGGTTCTTATATGGCCATTAAAATTGGTATTTAACCAGATTAGTGGTTCAGTCAATACTCAGATGATCCATTTTCTCATGCAATTTCCTTTCACACTTGTGAATGGAATTCATATTACTGTACCAGTTGTACTCATGTCTGTGTCTTTCAATGAAGGATACCATCCTTATCCACAAAAAAGCTTATCTCATTCCCTTAATAGAATCCCACCTTTTGGACTCTTTCTTTAATCACATTTTCTGTGAGTTTATTTCCTTGGGACATGTATTCAAGGGCAAGGCTATTGCTTGCATCCTTCTGTTGGGCCCTGTCTAACTTAACCTGCATTATGGTTTGTACTATATCTTTCACCTAGGTTAACAGTCCTGTATCAGGACAAGATGGATTGTTTGTGATGGTCATTAGCCAAGTAGCACCTTCCTGTTTTTGAATTTTTAGACCCTCAACAAGTGCACTAATAACATCTTGTGACACATCTTCTGAACATGAGTTCATTAAAAACTCTGTGTCAAATGGCATTCTTGACAAGGTACCTGCCTCTACATTGGACTTCCTGGGCTGATACTTGATTGTAAAAAATCTGTTAATTCTGCTACCTATTAGAAACGTGTACCATTTTTCTTGCCAGAGTTCAAGATATATTGTGCAAAATTGCATCTGGCCTTTCATAATTTATAGTTTCAACTTGTGCAAAATTATCAATTAGCAGTTTTATGAGGGTAAGGACATATTATGGACCAGATATAGGTGGCAGGAAGCTTGCTCCAAATGCAAAAATGACTATTCTGTATTTGAACTGGTTTCAATTAGGTATGGAACTGAAAACAAATAGTTGGGGTAGGCCACTTCGGGTATAAAGTAAATACAAAGCAAATATTTGTCCCATCCCTACTATAATCCATATTATACAATGGCAAGAGAGAATCCTTGTCTCTGATTGGTCAGACTGACACTGGAACCGGAATGTTATCTTAGCATAACATCCTGGTTCTAGTCCAAGCTGACTCATGACCTCTATAAATGTTTTAAAAAAAAATACCTCCACTGCCTACACTGCCATAGCTTCAGTGCTGCCCACTATGCTCGTTTGTGCCGTTTCTCACCCCGCTCTGAATCAGCGCTTGGTGCTCCACCCACTCCCCCCTGCTAAACTTTCAAAACCAAACTAAATCCCCTCACTGCTCTCCCATTCTGTTCCAGTTAAAAAATACATAAATAACCCACTCCGTCATTGCGAGTGGCTTCATGGCAGTTCCGCCTCCTACCAAGACTGTTTCCATAGTAAGTTAGCACATGATTCACACCACGCTTCCCTTACTTACCTCATCAGCATTTCCTCAGTTCCATGGAGCAGTGAGGAGTCCATATGTGATGTCTGCCAACAGAAATCATTTTTCTCCCTTTATCTGTTTTTCAATTTAAAAAAAAATGGGGCTGGGGAGGTGAACAACAATCTCTTATGTCCAGGAATAAGAAAGAGAGCTTAGTGTAGAACATTGCAGAGACACAATAACTGCAGCTCCACCTACTGGCAGTCAGTCAGCACTATTTCTTTTGAAAGTACACTTCCCCATTCAAAAAAATGGGAAAAATATACTTAAAAATGTACTTTATTTTTATTTTTGTTTTTGTTTTACACAGGAGCCATTGTATAGTAGGAATAATGCCCTCCAGGATGGGTGTTATGCTGGGATAACATCCCTTCTCAGTTACTGGATGCCCTCGGCCTGTGGCCTCAGGCCCAACTGCCCGAGGCAGGATGTTATCCCAGCATAACACCCACCCCGTCAGGCATTATTCCTTTATTGCTTCAACCTCTGTAGTACCTTTCTCACATCTTTGACGTTTTCCTCAAATGTCTTACTATATACAAGTATATAATTATTATTTGCAAAAAACATTGTTAATTTATTAATAAAGGTAACTTAATACCACAAAACTGGAGAACAAATGTGGCGGTACGGACCTCCCGATCTTAACTCCTACCCCCCAGCAGCAAATTGAAAAACATTAGGGTTCTGGGTGTCCAGAGTCTTGGTGAATCAGTGGTGGTTCTTCCTTGGGGTTGACAATCCTAACGCTCCCCCCTTTCTGTGAGCAATCAACATCACACATGATCTCCTGTGGGCTCTGGCTGAAGAAAGCTACAACAAATTGTGTTGGCAACATGTGGTGAGGCATACTTCTCTATCTTTTAAGAGTGTATCACTATGAGGCAGTAGCTTGGGGATGCACCTTGTGCTTTGGATTGGAGGCTACAGGCGAGGGGAGTGGTGCACATTAGGGTTGACAACCCCATGGAAGATCCCACCACTAATTCACCAAGACTCTGGAGACCCAAAACCCTAATGTTTTTCCCTTTTGCTGCTTGGGGGTAGGTGTGGGAACTTAAGGCTTGAACCCCTAATGACACATTCCCCTAGTTTTGTGGTATTAAGTTACCCTAATTGGTGCATTAACAATGTTTTTTGCAAAGAATTTCCTTTCTTTTTGAGCTTGTGGAATTGTATCCTCATTCATGTAGGTCCCAAAGAATGGATGCAGATGTGCATGGCAAGGGTGGCAAGGGAAGACTCCGTCCACTCTGCTGATCCTGCCCTTCTATGCAGCATCAGATGTCAAAAATTACCAAAGTTATGAACGTGCATAGAAAAATGTCAATGTACCTTCATCACCATGTTTTTTTTAAAATATTTTGACACCAAACTGTCAACGTAGCTTTCATATGAACCCACCTCAAGAACTTGATAGGTGAAAATTTTCAAATCTCAGCCGAAATGTCATTCTGCAGCACATGTGTGAAAACGCATCTCAGCCAGGTTTTGAAAAATGACAGTTGTCATGTTCATGAAGAGAATTGAAAAATGGCTATGTTGAAAATTTGGGATCAAATTATTTAAAATTACCTAAGTTATGAGTGTGCATTGCAAAATTTCAAAGTACGCTCATAACTTTGTTGTTTTATAGTATTTGTACCCCTAATTTTCAACATAGCTTTCTTATGACCCCACCTCATGAACAGGGGTGGAGAAAATTTACAAAACCCACCCAAAAGATGATTTCCAGCAGTGACAATGTCATTCTACAACACAGGTATGGAAACTTACTTTGGCCATGATTTGAAAAATGACAGTAGTCACATTCATGAGGTGATGTTTAAAAATGGCTATGTTGAAAATTTGGGGTCAAAATATTTTAAATTGCCAAAATTATGAGTGTGCATTCCAAAATTTCAATGTACGCTCATAACTTTGGCATTTTTAAGTATTTTGACCCCAAATTTTCAACATAGCCTACTTATGACCCCACCTCATGAACAAGGGTGGTAAAAAATTTCTAATCCTGCCCAAAAGGTGAGTTCACCAAACAACCATGAAAACACCTTAATTGTGGAAAAGGAAAAATTTAATACACCCACATGGCTGTGGGAGACATCCGCGATCGGCCTCGGCCTACTCATGTCTTAATAACCTAGTAACACTTTTCAGGCCTGATTTGCATAATTCCACCTCCATTGGTCATGAGCTGTCATCCCAAACAGGCAATGATGAAAAGTTGGGGTGAAAATATGCACAATTGACAAAGTTATGCATCAAAGTTCAAAATCCCATTGAAATACATTAGACTGCACTTACATTCATTTCTCATATTACAGTTGGTGGTTTCAGCACACAAGACATGTCTTCAACTAAAGAGTGGATTTTTCCCCCTGGGACCTGTTCAGGTGAGTGAGGGTGTAGAGAGATGTGTGTGTGTGGGGTGGTGGTGCTGAGTGGGAGGACAGGGTGTGGTGGGTGGGTGGGTGGTGTGTGAGGGGCATATCAGCAGTGACCATTTCTGTTTTGCAGGATAAAAAATCACTAAGGGACAGTTTTCATTATTTGGATTAAAGTCTGACACTGGGATTGGGCTCCCCAGTGTCAGACCACTGTCTATAAATGACATTGAGTGAACTGGAGAGGAGGGAGGTCCAGAGAAGCAGTACTACTTACCCAGGTCTGCTTACATATATTTATTGGGAGAAATTGGGCAGGACACCTGGAGGGAGGGAGGGAGAAGAAGCAGTACCAAGGGTGGGCAACCAGTCCAGCTGATGATAGACGCATAGATAGATAGATAGATAGATAGATAGATAGATAGATAGATAGAAAACAAGGGACTGGTGTCTCTCTCCTCTCATTGCAGCCAGTAGCAGGACTGCAGCTGCAGCTGCAGAACTCAACAAAGTCCCGCTGTTCTCATACAAAGGTGGGTGAATGGCTCCTCTCACTAATCTGGGCACCCTAGATTTTGGGATGCCCAGCAGGCAAATAGAAAAAAAAATACCAGGATCTAGCTAAACAGGTCCCGTTTAGCTAGATTATGGTGTTTGTTTGTTTTTTAAATTACACCATTTAATGTATTGTCCATGTTTTTTATTTTGAGGGGAAAAGAAACAAGATAGCAGTTTCCACGGCTCAAAAAAATGTTTCTTGCTGCTGTGAGAAGCAAGTGGTGAGAAACCAAAAATGGTCTTGCGACACAGAATTTTTGAAGTTGTATCAGAATGTTATCCCAAGACCCTATGAAGCATGCTCAGAACAGAAAAACATAACATTTTAAAGCCTTATAACTCTGGAACCATTTAAGATATTTTTCACAAAATCATTCAATGGCACTACTTTAGGATATCACATCTGTACCCAGAAAGGTTTAGGAAAAAATTCCATTCCATGTAGACTGTAGGTGACAGTAAAAGAAATCACATTAAGTATAGGAAAAAAAATAGATATCTACAGAAAAATGACATGTGGATCTTAGAAATGCACAAGCTGCTGTCACAAAACTTTACACAGATATACATCCTGCCTCCTAGACAACACATGTAAAATTTCAGCTGATTTCGTCAAACGCTGCCAAAGCTGTTAAAGTGCAAAGTTAGGGGGTTAGCATTGAACACCTTATTCAATCCAAACAATAGAGGGGCTATCATGCCCCTATAAAACAGGTATGGTAGCGCCTGTATATTAGAGTTGAGTAAGCATTTTAATGTTAAACCTTGAATTTTACACCTTAATAACTCTGCCTTGTTCAACCAATTTAGTAAGGCGCATAGATGGTGCTGGGATCTCTGTATCCTGTAAAATCTATGACAATCGGTTTGCTTGGGGCAACGTTATAGCAGTGCAAATAACATAAAATTGGCCAAAATTAAGACCTGTTTGGTTGCTCAACTATAACTAAACAACAAAGAGGATTTCAAACCTGTGGACCTAATCCTCAGTGTCGTTACCCATTAACAAAAAAGCTGTCCCTCAGTCCTTTTTTTCATTAACCTAAAATAAAGAAAACCATACATCGATGTCTGTTGCAGCTCCCCTGTCGAAGGGTTGAAGAACACAAAGCGCACAAAGCAGGGAACTGAAAAAACATTAAAGTTTTGAGTCTCCAGAGACTTGTTGAATCAGTGGCGTGGTGTTCCTTGGGTTGTTAACCCTAATGCTCACCCTCTCCCCTCTGCAAACAAGGTCAGATGTGATCTCTTTTCTTCATGCAGCCCTGTGTGAAGAAAGCTATGACTAGTTCTGTTGGCAGTATTGTATATGGCAAGCCATACTTCTTTTTCCTCCAAAGAATGTATCACTATGAGGCACTGGCTTGCAGCTATACCTTGTACTTTGGACAGGATGCTTTGGTTTGGGGGGAAGGGGGTCGGCATTAGTGTTGACAACCTTGAGGAGCACCACATCACCAATTCACCAAGACTCCGGAGACCTAAAACCCCAAGGTTTTTTCATTTCCCTGCTTTATGCACTTTGCATTTCTGCAACCCTAATGTCTGCATTAACATAGTTTTGCAATGAATCTAGATTATATATGTACATATGAATACAGATGTCATTCCTTAATTGTGCCAGACATTCCTCCAGACACCACTAGAATGCTGCAGGAGTATTAATGAACCAAAATGGGACCCTCATCTAGTCATATACTCCCCAAGGGATTATAAATGCGATTAAGGGTCTGCTTTTCTTTCCTACAGATCCTTGATGGTATGCTTTTCCTAAGTCTAGCACTGAAAACCAGGAATTTCTCCCTAAATTGACACATCCTGTATATTGAGGATGGGCTGACAACTGGGCACTGTTTTTCTTTGTAAATTCTCAATAGTCTGTGCATAATTGTGAGCTCCTACCTTTTTCCAAACTATTGGAGAGGAATATGATGACAAGGATTTTGTGATCCACCCACACACAGTGATGTTCTGGAACTAATATAAGTTTTCTGAATGGTTCACTGTCTTTTAGATTTATATTCAATTCCAGTTGTTCAATGCACCCAGTATATGTATCCCTTAGAGAAGGGTGCCTGACTCCTCTCTTAGCATCTTTTTAGCTATGTTTTGCTGGTTCTGGACATCTTTCTAGCTGCTCTACTTTTATCATACAGTCATTATGAAAGTCAGTTCTGATAATATTAACATTAGTTGGACTCTGTATTGTACTTTTATCACTCCTAAATTGTGGTGTTTTTTGGAAGAATTACTTTCACTAACTGTAGTGTCCCTACCACAGTTTGACTTTTTAATATAATGCCATGATTTGTGCTATTACTCACCCTCAAGGTTATCCTATGGTTAGCCCCTCTAGCTAGATGAATCATTGTTTCATAAAACTCTATCCCCTCAGGCAGTCCTGCTTTCACTGCTGGTTCAACTATGAGAAATGCATCCTCACTTACTGGTTCTTTCATTTTGGTATTTCAACATCCCTCTTACCATTCTTTAGCATGTAGCTCAGATCAGTGATCCCTGTCTGAACCATGTTAAAAGAGTTTTAACTTTACTCTTTGGGACTTTGGGAAGGGCATCATTTAACAACTGGAGGAGAGACACGGGAAGCTCTGTATCAATAGAGGGTTTTCCCTTGGCATTTCTCTAACTCCTCAATTACCTTGTACCCAATAATTAGCTGCTCTAGGTGGTATTGGCTAGTTAACAATACAGGCACCACTAAGTCCTAACCTGGTGGGTAGTTACCCAGGAAGCAGCATTTTACCTCAACCCAACCATCATATTGAATTTGTAAACCATCAGGTTAATAGCACTTGCAGTTTCAGACAGCTCTGTTGTATCACATACACTGATGCCTGGAAAGTTGTCAGCATAGAAACATAGAATTTGATGGCAGATAAGGACCGCTTTGTCCACCCAGTCTGCCCATTTCCCTACCTAATGGATAAGCTGCAGATCCTAGTTAACCAGCAGCCTACTTCTTTCTACTCCCACCCCCTAGAATTGCCTTATGACTGTCCCATGCATGCTTGAATTCAACCACTATTTTTGACTCCACAACCTCCTCCGGAAGGCCGTTCCATGCATCCACAACCCTCTCTGTGAAAAATACTTCCTTACATTACCTCTGAGCCACCCTCCCATCTTCAAATTGTGCCCCTTGTTCTTGCACACCTCTTTTTGAAAGATGCTACCCTCTTGGACTTTGTTGATTCTCTTGAGGTACTTGAAAGTTTCTATCATGTCCCCCCTTTCCTCGAGGCTATACATATTAAGCTCCTTTAGTCTCACTTCATATGTCTTCCGGTGCAGACCCTGCACCATTTTTTTTGCCCTCCTCTGGACAGCTTCCATCCTGTCTATGTCCTTGCAGAGATTGGGTCTCCAGAACTGCACACAGTACTCCAGTCAGGGTCCCACCAGCTGTCTGTACAGAGGGATAACAACCTCCTGTTTTCTACTGGTGATGCCTCTCCCTATGCATCCCAGTATTCCCCCAGCCCTCCTTACCGCTCTCTCACATTGCTTGCCCACCTTTAAGTCATCTGATATGACTACCCCCAGGTCCCTTTCCATTTTTTGTTGTTGTTAGTATCTCACTCCCCATTGTGTACTCTTCCCCTGGGTTTTTGTTTCCCAGGTGCATTACCTTGCACTTCTTAGCATTGAATCTAAGCTGCCATACATTTGCCCATTCCTCTAACCTTGCCAAGTCCCTTCTCATCCTTTCCACCCTACCTTGTGCATCAACTCTGTTGCAGATCTTTGTGTCATCTGCAAAGAGACATACTTTTCCTTCTAGTCATTCTGCAATGTCGCTTATAAAGACATTGAAGAGGACCCGGTCCTAATATTGAACCCTGCAGTACCCCACTAGTAACCTCCCTTTCTTCAGAGTGGACCCCATTTACTATTACCCTCTGTGTCCTGTTCTCCAGCCAATTCTTTACCCAGGCTATCATCTTGGGACCCACTCCCAGGCTGGCTAACTTGTATATTAATCTTTTGTGTGGGACTGTGTCAAATGTCTTGCTAAAGTCTAGGTAGGCCATGTCCACAGCCCCTCCCTGATCTACTACTTTGGTCACCCAGTCAAAGAAATCTATTAGATTTGTCTGGCATGACCTTCCCACTGTGAATCCATGCTGCCTTGGGTCCTGTGCCCCTCTGGCCTCTAGGAACTCAACAATTCTTTCCTTCAGAAGTGATTCCATCATTTTCCCTATCAGTGAGGTTAAACCAACAGGTCTGTAGTTTCCTGCTTCTGCCCTGCTCCCACTTTTGTGAAGGGGAATCACATCTGCCCTTCTCCATTCCTCAGGTACCACCCCATCCTCCCATGATTTGTTAAAGAGAGTAGTCAGTGGTGTCACTAGTTCTACCCTTAGTTCTTTTAGAATTCTGGGATGAATCCCATCAGGCCCCATTGCTTTGTCCACCTTCAGTTTTAAGAGTTCTTTCAGAACCCTTTCTTCTGTAAATGGGCTGGTATCAACTTCTGTATCTAGAGTGTTTCTATTGTTTGTTTTAGGTACCTCCCCCCTCTTCATTTGTAAATACTGAGCAAAAATATTTGTTTAGTATCTCTGCCTTTTCACAGTCACCCTCTGCCCATCCCCCTCCCCTTTATTAAGCCTCACTATCCCTCCCTTGGTCTTCCTTTGCTCCCTGATGTACCTAAAAAAGGTTTTATCCCCCCTTCTTAACTGAGTTGGCTATCTTTTCCTCAGTTTGGGCCTTTGCTGTTCTGACTGCCTTCCCACTGACTGTCAACCAAAAATTTTTCATAAAAGATACAGTACTGACTTGTGCTCTAGTAGTCCATAGGATGTGCATTCCTATATCATTAATAGTGCACCAGACAAAACAGTTGTTCCCCACCAATTCTGCCATCCTTTTTCCCCTGAACATATGCCATCTGATTAAAATCTGTGGCCTCTGCCATTACAGGTAAGGTTCCCTTATAACTTTCTAAGTATTTCAGTTCTGTCATTACATCACACTGTAGAAGCATGGGTATAATAACAGACACCAATGCAGTAATTTAGTGCATAAAAAAACGCAAATACTGCGTTTGTCAATTTATTTGACACAAAAGTACAAAAATAATATTTACAGAATGAAAAAAAGGTGTTAGTCCATCACACCACAAACAACTGGAAATATTTCTTCTCAAGACTCCTGAATTCAGTAAATGTATTTATTTATTTATTTATTTAAGAGATTTACCAGGAAGGCATGCTGAGCAGAGAACCGCTCGATTCCAGATGCGCCCTGGGGGTAAGGAGTTTACAATGGTACAGTAACAGAAGAAACAAACAATACATAATGTGTTTGGGAAGCAATGGAAGGCAGTCATTAAACATTAGAGTATGTACATTGTCAGTAATATTATAAAAACATTACGTGCAGACAAAAATGGCATAACCAGACTGGTGATACCAGCTGGTAGTTAGGTAAAGAGAAGGGGGGGAAAAGCAGGAGCAATTTGTAGAGAAGTGTGTTTTTAGAAGTGCATTTCATTGGGGAGTACTTGTGGTGTGTCTAATATCGGCAGCCAGGGAGTTCCATAATTTGGGCAACCTGTAGCTGAAAGCAGCCTGGCCAGACCAGGTGGATCTGTGTGGAATGTGCAGGAGCCTGGAGTCTATGTTTCTGAGAGCATAGGCAGGTGGGGAGAGGGCGGTTAGGGAGGATGACAGGTAGGAAGGGAGCTTCTTTGACCAGAACTTAGCAGAGGTTCTAGCACAGTGAAGCAAACGTCTGTTGTGTAGAGATAACTTTGAACAGTGTGCAAGCTCTCATACTCAGCTCCTTCTCTTACTGTGGTCAGGAACAACTGACCCACCTATCTACTTCTTAGTCCCTAGTGGTGGGTTTATATAGTAGCATTAAGGGTGACATCACAGTCATGTGACCCCTCATTAAAGTAAATGACTGCTTATTTACCTCTCACTCCTGTGATGCTCAGTAAACATTAAGTATCCTATTTCCAACAAAAAGGTTTCACATTAATATCCAAACATGTCTAATGTCGCTGGTCTGGAGGACCACTAAAAACCTTAATTGCAGGGCCTCAGATAATTTAGGGGCTAAGTTCCTCCCTCTAAGAAGTGATATCACAAGTTAGGCTGCCATAAAAACAGTCATTGTGTGGGCTGCAACCTCTATAGTAGGATCTCCTGAAAAATCCAGGCTCCACATAGGTAATTACATGATTATTAATATTGTAATACCTCCTTTTATGTCATAGGCATCTCTGGGTTGGCTAGGGGAAGAGAATATTAATGGCATGTTCCTTGACTCCCTTCTCCTGCCAGCTCATGAGACCTGAAAATGTTTATTTTGTTTATGGTATTATTCAGCAACAGATTATATAAACATAAACCCTTTTTACAGAGCTCTTTAACCTGCAGCAGTTACTTAGCTGCACTTTCTAAGCTTATGCAGAGGCTCTTTACTATTACTTCTCTGAGCCCCTGCCAAAACCAATATTTATTTTCATTGACCCGATAGCTGAAAAGCCATTGGGTACACATTTCATTTGGGCCCCTTTAAATTCTTTTGGCCCTTTTTCAACCTTTTGCCCTATTTAGTTATTCCAGCAGCCCCAGTTACAACATCTCTAGGGCTGCGCCATTATCCCAGGTCACCTTTCGATTTATTTGGGACACTATGGGACTTCTCTGCTTTCATTGCCCATAGTGTCCTACTGTATCAATTAATTATCTCCTCTGGCCACACCGGCGGCACTCACTCATGCTTCAGAGCATGCCTTTGCTCCGAAGTGCTTTCATTCATTCAGCTCCACGCAAGGAGCATTTGCATTCAGCGCAACCTGTGGCGCCTTAACTATGGAGCCTTTGCTCTGAACAAGGGCAAATCCTGGTTCATACCCTGTGACTAGCACCCACACTTCACACCAAAGCCATATGCAGGGGCTCAGGAGCTCAGTACATAAAGAGTGGGCACCACAAGAAAACTTAAGTTTTAGGGCACCAGTTTCTAAGGAATGGGGCATTTACAAAACAGGACCCTCTTTCAAAAATAAACCAGGGTACTGCTTTTGATAAATAAAGCACAACTTGTGCTAACAAATATCTCCCTGTCGGGAGTTCACAGATAAGCGCTTTCAGTGCTTCAAATACGTGCACAATAGAGGGATGTAAAGGAAATAAGGGATAGTAAAGGTTAAAGAATGTCAGGTTGGCCACTCTGACATGAAATAAAAGAATAAAAAAGAAATAAAGAAGCAGACAGAAAGAGCGAGGGAAAATAGGGGAGGGGGTGCACATCTTTATTTTATTACAATGCTTGGGGGATTTTTCATAACGGGGCACACTGTTACACACATATAGTCTTCTACTTCTGCCAGTGGGCAATCTGACTGGTTTTTGATCAATAAAGTATTGCTTTACCTTTGCAACACTGTTTTTAGTCACTTTTCACAATGAACACAGAAGCAGGATTCTTGGGCACTGCTGGTTTTAGTTATTTATTCATTTAATTTTTGTTGTGACATGGAAAGGAGGATCACTGTGTATTTTCATCCTCATCCTCATGGAAGGTACAGATGCAAACCTAGTGAAATTGGACCAGATTTAGCTGTTGGTGGTATTTAAGTGAATGGGGGAAATTTGACCTGGACACCTGGGAAATTACCCTACTGTTTTCAAGAGGAACTACATGATTTTAACATCCACCCGAGCAACTACCAGAAAAGGCAGACAGGACCTTGATTTAACATCACATTTAAAGGACAGTGCACCCTAACAGTACAGCATTCCCTTAGTTCTGCACTCGAGTGCCAGTGTTTATGGTACAAGTTCAATCCCAATGTTGGACTAGAACCCACAATCTTCTGACCAATAGGTGGAAGTGCTAGCGACTAAGCCATGCTGACACATTCCTGTCCCACGGGGATAACTGCCTGAAGTTTCCCTGCTGTGTTTACATGGCTCTTGTGTTCTCCTTCAAAGAGCTATCTTGATAATGTTCACTACTTCCACACTTAATGTAATGATCACACCTGCTACTATTCCCAGCTTGATGACAGGATGCATACTCTCACTGTCCTGACATTGCAGTATCTGTCTGTTGGGATCCAGTATCAAGCTGATTCACAGTGCCTGTTAATAGGGTTGCACTTATAGTCTATTTAATGGGTGATACTTCAGCTTTCAAGTCTTGGAATGAATTCATACCTGATCAAATTCTCCTGAATCCAGATAATAAACCTGACACATACTTTTGGTCCCCTTTTTGCAGCTTGTACTCTCAGCCTGTGTGGCCATCAGCTTGCTCAGTGACATTTACTTTAGTGGTCTTTTTTTGACTTGCAGACTTCTGTTTTTTTGCCTCCCTGTGTTAGTGCTGCAGTACATGCTGTATTTAAGGACTCAGACAGGGTTTCATCTGTTATGTTTCTATCCTGTAAGTAGGTCAGCATGTCAGACTTGATATTGATACCCTGAAGTTTGATGAACACTAAGCATAGGACCATGTTCAGTACCAGGGCAGGTTCATACCTAAGCCCCAAACCAACTTCTCTGAGGCAAAGACAACATTTTGTCATAAGTCCATTATACAAACAAGACAATTCTGGGATGTTTCATTTACTTGGACTGCAGCTGCTGACTGCTTATCAAGGTCAGTGGATCCTTCTCCTGAGAGTGAAATCAGAGGAACCTTCTCAGCTTAGGCAGGGTCAAGTCGGGGTTCCCCTCTATATAACTCTGTAACTGCAATCCAGATAGAATAGAGTTGATTACAGTTTCAATCATTTCAAATTCAGAGTAGTTCTTGTTAAGACCATTTTCCACCTGGTATGCTAAACCACTGAAACTTAATTTGTCCCTTTGTCTACACTTGCCTGTCTAACTGCCCTGAGATTTTATAAAGAGGGGGGTAACTTCTTGCTCTTGCTTTAATGGTTTTGATATGAGAAGGTATAACGAGACAGAGAGGGAAGAGGATAGGGAGGTGTATCAGGAGAAACAGAGGGAAGAAGGGAAACCAGTAAATAGCACAGAGGCACAAACTAAAGAGAGAATAACCCAGAAGGTAATGAAGGAGGACAGGATATGTTTTAGGTATTAAAGTGAAAAGATGAAGAGCAGGAGTGGGACTGTGAGGTTAAAAAGGGAAGGGGGACTATTCAGAGGGGGGGCCAGAAAAGGGCAGACATCCTGAATAAATACTTTTGTTCAGTGCTCACAGAAGAAGGAGAAGGGGAAGGACCACAAAAAAGTAACAGAAACTTTGACGGAAGGGAGGTAGACACTAGTCCTTTTTTCCAAGGAGAGAGTCCAGAAGGGACTTGCTAATCTGAAGGCAAACAAAGCAATGGGGCCAGACAGGATACATCCAAGGGTATTGAGAGAGCTCAGAGAAGTACTGGCTGCACCTCTGATAGTCCTATTTAACAGCTCACTGGAAATGGGAGTATTTCCAGAGGACTTGATGAGGAAGATGTAGTCCCACTTCATAAAACTGGTAGCATGGAGGAGGCTGGCAATTATAGGCCAGTCAGACTGACATTGGTGGTGTGAAAGTTAATGGAATCACTGCTGAAATAAAGGGCTGTGGAATATCTTGAATCCAATGGGTTACAAGACCTGAGGTAGCATGGGTTTATGGGGGGGGGGTGTCATGTCAAATGAATCTGATAGATATCGTTGACTGGGTGGCTGAGAAATTAGATCAGGACATGGCCTATCTAGATTTCAGTAAAGCTTTCAACACTGTTCCACACAGGAGACTAGTAAGCAAGCTGGGTAGGTTAGGAGTGGGTACAAAGGTGATAAACTGGTTAAGAAATTGATTAGGGGATAGGTGACAGAGGGAGGTGGTAAACAGAGTTCATTCCAAGGAAGGAAGGGTGACCAGTGGGGAGCCTCAGGGATCAGTGCTGGAACCAGTCCTCCTTAATGTCCTTATAAGTGACATTGCAGAGAAGCTGGAAGGGAAGGTCTGTCTCTCTGTGGATGACACCAAATTCTGCAATAGAGCAGACACTCCAGGGAGGTGGAAAGGATGAGCAGAGACCTAAGAAAACTAGAGAAGTGGTCAAGGATATGGCAGCTGGGTTTCAACATGAAGAAGTGCAAAATAATGTACATATGGCACAGAAACCCAAGATGGAATACAAAATGGGTGGAGTGGTATTAACGAATATCAAACAGGAAAGAGACATGGGTGTAATCTTATTTGATGCCCTAAAGGTGGCCAGGCAGTGTGACAAGGCAGTCAGGAGGGCTTGTGAGATGCTGGGGTGCATAGGGAGGGGTATCACTAGCAGAAAGAGGGAGGTGGTGTGGCCTCTATATAGATCGCTGATAAGACCCCGCCTCTGGCTTGTTTGGCTAGCTGCCTGGCCATTCATATGTACTTTCAGGGAGCTTCCTGTGTAGCATCCAATAATCATTTTATTTTACAATTTTGAACCTGTCTGTGTGAAAAATACCCACATCTGTCCTAACTGGGGAAATGACCAGTTGCAGAAAGTTTCATCAACATGGACCAAAAACAGCAGAGCAAAAAGTGAATTTCTTTGCCCCTCATGTGAGGCTGAAAAGATGCCGTCAACACCTGCAGGCCCATCTTCGGCGAAGATAGTTAACGATGACTCCAGACTGGCAACACTGGAATCTTTGCAGCTCACAGTGCTAGATCTTACAGAAATGGTACAACATACAGATAAAAAGATGGACACTTACTGTGAGAGAATGGTTGCTGTGGAGCAGAAGGTGAATGGCCCAATAGGCACCGCTCAGGCCATGGAAAAGTCATCAGAATTGGCACTGGCCGTGGCAGTGACATGTGTTAAAGAGCAAGCCCTTCTGAGATCTCGATTGGAGCATCTGGAAAATGCAATCCATGCATGAACGTCAGAATCATTGGCATGCCAGAAGGAACTGAAGGTGAGGATCTGCTCTCCTTTGTTCTTAAATGGGTGTCAGAGACTTATGGCCTGGATATGCAAGACTTGGTGACCTGGGCGCACAGAGTAAACACCTGCAGAGTAAGTGGCCAACCCAAGGGAAGGAGGACCACCATGCTGATCATGGCGTCAATGGTGATTAGAGACCAGATTCTACAAGCTGCCAGGAACAGGAGAGGTGTAGAGATAGATGGCTCCAGGATCATGTTATTTCCAAATCTGTCCTATGCCACTCACACCAAATGGAAAAGTTTTGATGAGATCCATCACCGTCTCCAAGACATGGCGGTCCTGAACAGTATGTTGATGCTGGACCGCCTGCATGTCACAGTCGGTCATAAAGCCTACATATACACTGACCCTAAAGAAGCTGCAAAATTGATTGATAAACTTGAGGCAGACAGAGCAGCAAGAGAGGGGGATGCTTCCACAGATTCCGATGATCAGGACACTTGAATTTATGGCTGTAAGTGAACTATCGCTTATGTTGTCTGCACAGCCCTAGCATCTGCCACACTTCAGAAAAGAGGCAAGTTTTTCTCCCACAATAACTGTTTATCCTGGAAGAGGACAACAATGAGCACAGACTTTATTTTGTATAATTTTCTGTTGGGGACATCTTAGGGCTCAAGTTAATAACTGTCCTAGTGCCTTTGGAATGAGGACACATTTAGATATTGTGCTCCTATAATGTATGGGGGGGGGCTCTTATTGTTAAATGGTATGGTTAAAATGGCTAATGTCATTCTTCTACTACTTTGTAGAAGTGAGGAATTGATTTCCCACCAGTCGGCCAGCGAGAGGAAAGTCAACCTGGATCATTATTTTTCCCCACAGGAAAAACTCCAAATCAGAAGTGAGTGTGAACCTCAGACAGGCACCCTGTGTTTTTCTTGTTTTTTTTTTTTGTGTTAAAGTGTTTAACTGTTCTTGTTCCATGTAAGTTTAGGGTTGGTTAATTTACACTACCAGTTGAACATGGCTGAATATAATCGGATGTGGGAGGGGGGCTTACTGAGAGGAAATACTGAATTGATGCATCTGGATTTAACACAAAGGCTCACTTGCCAGTTTCAATATTATTGGACTTTAATCTATTGGACATTACCAGTTTAAGACATTGGCAGCCACAGCTAAAGAGACTACTTTCTATCAGCGATTAATTATACTGTTCTTCCCCCTTATCTTGTATTACTGTGAGAGGTGACTCAGCTGTCCTTGTAGCAACGTATTTTGTTTTTGTCTGATGTATTGTATTGCTCAGGATCTACATATGCACTGTAATGGCACAACATTTGTAAATAAAAAGTGAAAAAAAAAGACCCAGGTCGGCCCAGTGGCACTGAGGGTTGAGGCAGTGGACACCACACCTCATGACACATCCGTGACCCAGGTTCGGGAGTGGACTAGGGCCTACCGGGGTTGGCAGGGGAAAGCGAGGATCGAGCATCACACGACAGCTCTCCTCCCTCTGGGGTGGGGAAGGGGGGTCACATCACTCTGCAGCGGCACCTGGCAGAGGCCAGGGGCACTGCTAGTAGCATGCACAGTTGAGGGTTGGAGCGCAGTGGGCGGTGACACATTGTGTGCAGATGTCATTGTACATCTGGTTCCAAGGGAGAAAAATCCAGGTGAAAAATTGAGGGGTGGTCGTGACAGTTGATGTCCATGCACCGCACCCCCGGACATAAGAGATGTGCCCCCCAGATATCAGGATCCAGGTCTCCCAAGGGGGGGCTCTGTGTGCCAGCCTGCATGGAGGAGAGTATGTCGCTGGCCAGACTGGGTCGGGGGGGAGGGTGCTGACGGCTGGATGACTCGACGCCCACTCCGCAGATGTAGGAGAAAGAGTATTGTGATAAAGAAAAAGACCCCACCTCGAGTACTGTCTCCAGTTCATGAGACCTCATCTCTGGAAGGACACAGACAGAGTGGAGGTGGTTCAGAGCAGAACAACTAAAATGGTGTCAGATCTGCATCAAAAGCCCTATGAGGAGAGACTAAAGGACCTAGATATGTACACCCTGGAAGAGAGAAGGGAGAGAAGGGACATAATAGAGACCTTTAAATACCCCGTGGGGTAAAGAAGGTACAAGAGGGAAGTATTCTTCAGAATAAAAGCTGCTCAAGAGCAAGGGGACATGCTATGAAGCTGGAGGGGGTAGATTCAGGAGAGATGCAAGGAAATACTTCACAGAAAGAGTGGTGGATTCCTGGAGCAGCCTTCCAGAAAAGGTGGTGGGAGAAAAACAAAACAGTAGTGGACTTCAAGAATACATTGGATAGGCACAAGGGAATCACAGTGGAAAGGAAAGGGGGAAGGAGAAAGCACTGCAGGTCAAGTAGAGTCTGTGGTGATAAAGTAGATAAGGAAAAATGGGCAGACTGGGTGGAGCAAGCAGTCCTTATCTGCTGCCAAATTCTATGTTTTTGTTTCTTTTGAACCACTGTCCTTCTTTGTCTTAGTAATTTTACTGGTCAGGCTGTCCATTTCTTTCTTTTTCATTTCTAGTAATTGCTGTAAGCATTCCATCTCCTGGAGCCTCTCCTTCTGCTCTTTACGAGCTCTTTGTTCTTCATCTTTATCTTTATTTTCTTCACTATCAGAATTGCCTTGAATTTGTTGAATGTAATCCTTCAACACTAGCAGTCCTAACAATCCTCAAAATTATCTAATTCCTTTAGTCCAAATGATGACAGATGGGCTTGATAAGCACCAGAAATTTCTTTCTTGACACTTCTTTGTGATTAGTCCCAAAATACCCCGGTTCATTGATTTATTTATTTGAAAATTGGCGACCAGGAAAGACATACTGAGCTAAAGCTCATTTTTAGGTGTGACCTGGGGGAGGGAGAACATGAGGGTATAAAGTCAGTAAACAATCAACAAGGAGCAAAAATAGTAGGATGGATAAGGTCATGAGAACTGCAGGTACAAAAGTCAATTAGATAAGTCAATTAGATACTATACTGCAATGAAGCCCCGCAGCATAAAAATACATACAGTGAATAGGATAGGACCAAAATAACTGAGAACAGTACATAAAGTGCCATTCAAATTAAAATATTAAGCTAATTATCTAACAGGGGGCCTAGGGCACAGATGAAACACAATGGACATGGGGGACAGGTAGATAGGTAGGTGCAGACAGGTAGGTACAACTAGGTTAGTGGAACCAGCTAAATAGAAATGAGAGGGGATGCAAATGGGGGTTCACCAGGGTCAGGGAACAGCACAATGAGAGCAGGGGAAAGAGACAGCAAAGTAACAGGAGTGGCCTGAGTGAAAAAGAGAGCAGTAAGAAGGGGCTAAATTGGTAGAAGTTGATAGAAAGTCCCAGAGTGAGGGTACGTGACTCAAGGAAAAGAGTTACCCTGTCAATGAGGAGAAATGAGAGGTAATAAAAGAGCAAACATTGGAGGAGTCAAAAGATAAGAAATAGGAAACAGAAGGGGAAAGTAAGTTGGGGAGATAGGAAGGAAGGGGTGAGAACCAAATTTAGAAATTAAGGAAGCAATGGGGGAGAGATGACCAGAAGTTAGAGAGGAGAAGGAGAGGTGTTGGTAAATGGTACAGTGATGGGTAATGGACAGAGAGTTAGTAGCAGACTGACAGATTGAGTGAAATAGGTGATCCAGTTTGGATCAGTGGATTAAGGAGCACCACCATAGACCACATTGACATAGAAACATAGAAACAGAAATTAATGGCAGGTAAGGAGCACTTGGCCCATCCAGTCTGCCCATTACTCCCTACCTACATTATTACCACAGCCTATGCCCAATCAACATCTCTTTCTCCCTTCCCCCTTCCTTTTCTCTATGATTCCTTTGTGCGTATCCTATGCATTCTTGAGCCCCATCACTTGTTTTTACCACCACCACCTTTGCTGGAAGGCTGTTCCAGAAATCCATCAACCTTTATGTGAAGAAGTACTTCCTCACATCTCTCCTGAATCTACCTCCCACCAGCTTCGTGGCATGTCCCCTTGTTCTTGAGCACCTTTTCTTCTGAAAATATTCCCCCTCCTGTAACTTATTTACCTCTATTAGGTATTTAAAGGTCTCTGTCACATCTCCCCTCTCCCTATTCTCTTCAGGTTGTACATATTAATGTCCTTTAGTCTCTCCTCATAGAGCTTTTGATACAGACCCTGCACCATTTTAGTTGTTCTCCTCTGGACCACCTCCAGTCTGTCTATGTCCTTCTGGAGATGTGGTCTACAGAAGTGGACACAATACTTTAAGTGGGGTCTTACCAATAATCTATACAGAGGCCAACACCACCTCCCTCTTTCTGCTGATACCCCTCCCTGTGCACCCCAGCATCCCACTCATCCTTCCTACTGCCTTGTTGCACTGCCTGTCCACCCTTGTGTCATCCAATATAATTACCCCCAGGTCTCTTTCCTGCTTGGTGGTCATCAATACAACTCCACACATTCTGTACTCCACCCCTGGGTTTCTGTGCCCTAAGTGCATTATTTTGCACTTTTTTACAATGAAACCCAGCTGCCATACCCTAGATCACTGCTCTAGTTTTTTCAGGTCTCTGCTCATCCTTTCCACCCCGCCCAAGGAATGTCCACCCTAGTGCAGATTTTGGTGTCATCCACAAAGAGGCAGACCTTCCTTTTCAGCTCCTCTGCAAAGTCACATATAAAGACACCAAAGCAATGGTAGTCAAACAACTACCTGTGAGGTCAGCACATAATTGAATTAAGAATGATGGATCCTACACAGAGCTCATTACTACATAATAGGCTTTTTTAAATAAAAAATATACACCATCATTACAAAAAGTTTTACTGTGACCACTGTGTAGAATGTAAAAGCCATCCTTCTCCTTCTCCTTAATGTTTAGGCAAACAGGAGGCGTCTTAATGCTGCTGCTGTGAAAGAAACGCCCTTCTTGCCTCAGTGCAAATAAGACATCTGAATTGTGCAAATTATGCAAAGAATTGCTTAAAATATGCTAACTGCCATGCACAAACTAGAACTTAAACTTAAAAAAGCTTGTAGAACTAATTTTTTGAGGCGAAATAATAACGGGATGAACCGCAGCTTGCAAAGATGCATGGATGGCACTAACACACCAGGAAGCATGCTTACGTATCGACCGTTCTTAGGTCATCATCAGAGTGTGCTTAGCAATGACTATCATGTGCATTATAAAGAATATATTTAAAGTGCTACTACACTAAAAGACTGAACAAGACAATTAATAACAACAATAACATTTAACATAATCACTCAGTGCTCATTGATATATCATAATAAAAACAACCAGAATTCTTAGAAAAACATTGTTTTGCAGACAGAGCCGGCAAGTCATGTCTGCAACTGAGGCAGAGCCGACAAGTCATACCACAGCTTTTTCAGTCTGCTAGTATAAATAAAATGGCAAACAAACTGAAAGATTTTTTTATCTGCTTACAGATGAGACTAATAGGTTATAAGCAGACAGAGCCGGCAAGTCAAATCTGCTATCAAGGTAGAGTTGTCAAGTCATGCCTTGGTTAATTCTTTATCAATCCTTGATGAAAGCCAATAATGTATATCCATTTTAAGCAGGGAGCCAAAAAATCATGACTGCTGCCAAGGTAGAGCTGACAAGTCATACCTTGGTCTGATTGATAAACCAAAAGGGAACACTCAAAATTGTATGAAAAGAGGAAAGAATGGAGAGATGTATAGGGAATTCAAAAAATGCCATATGTTCAAATGTTTATTCAAATAACTATAAAGTGGGATGTGTTCATGTAACCCTCCGGGTCTGAGACATTCTAATGTGGCAATCCAAAATGCTTCACTTTGCAGTAATTTTAACACTAAGTCTCCACCTCTTAAGCCCAACTTGACTTTCTCTAGTCCAGTGAATCTTAAAGATGCTGCGGATCTGACTATAGTAGCCCCCCTACTCCCTTTGTTTCTCACAACAGGGAGAGTGCAGTTCTTTTATGGCTATTTTACATTATAAGAAATCAATTTTGTGGGGGTGAGCTCCAGAGTTTTTTATAAATGGCATCCAATACTCCCACTTTTGATTGTTTGTCTTTTTCTGAACAAACTGGACAAGATATTATACTACCTATCGACCAGCTACAAGCTTTATTATCAAGTACTGGCCTCCAGTCAAGTAGAGATTTAGTAGACTTTCGCAGTTTTGAATATATAAAGAAAAAACTAATTAGGTTTAAGCTCCATGCTCTCTTTCCCAATATTGGTGCAATAAACGAATACCACAAGGAATGTGCATCCAGAAGCCCCCCTCATTTGGAATGGATGATGCAGAGTACCTGTAGGACTGTGAAAAAATATTGAATAAATGCAGCTATGATTTAATGTTGCTAACTATTAAGAAAGCCAAAAAAAGCCGATAAAGCAACAGAGGATTTGTCTACTTTGGAACCTAAATTAAGAGAGAGGTACTTGGGGGCAGAATATGATACATTAGTAACTCATGCAGAGGCTAGCATCAGGAAATTTCAAACAGAATTAGTGGCATGCAAGCAAAAAAAGTAAGTTAGAGATGAGAATGATTACAAAGCCGGAACAGTTTATACATGGCAAGGAGCCAAATTAAGATTCAATAATCAAGGACAGAGGAATATGGGTTTACAAGGAGATGTGATGGAAATTTCATCAGGTCCAGATAGTGATTTTGAAGAATCCAATAGAAATCAATCGTAGAGAGGGAATTTTTAGGCCGTGGGATGGATATGATACCTCCAGACACCAGAAATGTAGAACAAGAAGGGGTAGAGGAAAGAGGAGAAATTAGAGGAATGACAGGAAGAAGAGGAAGGAGGAACTCAAGAGGCAGGCAGAACTGGGGGGGGTGAGACACTCCCCCATACAAATGAATCGGAGGTTGTCAACCTTTCAGAGGTGAATCTAACATCAATACAAAATAAAGTGCTATGTAAAGGTCTGAATTTTATCCCGACCAACCACATGATTAAATTTGATGTGAAAGTAGATTTATTTTGTTTTTATGGAAAATTGCATCTTAAGAATTATTTCTTACAATAAGAAATGAGCATTATAATACAAAGAAGTGAAGAAAGGGAAGTTACTCATTTTAAAGCACCATCCTCCTTTTGTCCCATACAGACTAATCAGACTATTAACACGTTTTGTTCTATGGCATCCAAAGAGGTGAAGTCCACCTTAATTAAAGAAAAATTTAAATACTCACAGTATAACATCAGTAAACAAGAACAACAAGTGATTAAAGATCTACAAGCAAGGGATGATATTGTGATTAAACAAGCTGACAAAGGGGGAGCTGTGGTGGAGTGGGGCTTGCAGGATTATAAAATAGAGGCTTATAAACAATTGAGTAACCCTGATTTCTATATGAAGCTGCCTAAAGATCCTACAGAGGAAATTAAAGCTAAAACTGATAAACTGATTAAGGTAGGTGAAGATCAAGGTTGGATTACTAGAAAAGAGAGTGATTTTCTAAAAGTTCCTCATCCAAAAATACCAGTTTTATACCTCCTTCCTATAATTCATAAAATACAAAGACCAGAACCTGGGAGAACTATAGTATTGGCTAATGACTCAGTAGCTGAAAAAATGTCTCAATTCATTGATTTCTTTA
The DNA here is from genome assembly GCA_016271365.2 of Neoceratodus forsteri. NCBI lineage: Eukaryota > Metazoa > Chordata > Ceratodontiformes > Ceratodontidae > Neoceratodus > Neoceratodus forsteri. Next base: position 291,004,429 of record CM028135.1, on the reverse strand, counting down.
TTAAGAAACCTGTATTTGCTCTAGAATCCTACATTCAAGATATAAATTCTGTGTTAAAGATATTAGCTTTAACGGAGGTGGAAGTGAGTGATTGGCTAATAAGTATTGATGTGGAAAGTTTATACTCTAACATCCCACATGAACAGGGCTTAATGGCTGTTGTAAAAAAGATGCAGATGAGAGAAAAAATATTACCACCAGCAGATTATATAGTGGAATTGGCAAGATTTGTTCTTGAATGTAATTATTTTTGGTTCAATAGAAATTTCTATGTCCAAAAGAAATGAACTGCGATGGGCACCAAATGTGCCCCAAATTTTGTAAATTTGTTTATGGGTGAATGGGAAGATAGATACATATATGACCCTGTCCAAAATCCATTTCATAATAGAATAAAATTATGGAAAAGATACATTGACGTCTGTCTGATGTTTTGGTCAGGGGGAGAAAATTAATTTATGGCTTTTGTATCTTATATCAATAGTACTAACGAACATTTGCGGTTCTCATATGAAGCGAATCAGAAGTGCCTACCTTTTTTGGACATTATGATTACTAAACATGAAACAGTTTTGGAAGCAAGTATGTATAGAAAACCTCTATCAAAGAATACAATATTACATAGAACAAGCTGCCATCCACAAAGTGTTGTAAAAAACATCCCTAAAGGCCAGTATATCCGGGCTAAACAGGTATGTTCAGCTAAAAAAGATCTAACAGAGGCAAATAAGGATCTGACTAAAAGGCTTTTAAATTGTGGTTATGAGCCCACACTGCTTCTAGATACTTTGACTGAAGTGAATTCTTTGAATAGATTGGATTTATTAACTAAAGAAAGACAGCAGGATGCAATAGATACGATAACATTTGTAACTGAATATATGCCTGCAGCTCCAAAGATAGGTAAAATTATTAAAAAAACATTGGGATATTTTATGTTCAGATCCAACATTAGAACCGATTACCAATAAGAAACCAAAGATTACATTCAGAAGGGGCAAGAGTTTAAAAGATTTACTTGTATATTCTTATATAAGTCCCAAAAAGAACAATTTAAATACATGGATTCCTGTGACCCCACAAGGTAATTATAGGTGCAGACATTGCATTCACTGTTCGAACTCCCAGAACTCCAAGTTTTTTAGTCATCCTAGATCTGGGAAATAGTACAATATTGCATTGTTTATTAATTGTAGTATGCAAGGTGTTGTCTATATGTTGACATGCCCACGTGGGATGAGTTACGTGGGGCAGACAAAACGAGCACTAATAATACATATTGGAGTGCACAAAGGGGCTATAAAGAATTTGAAAATGTTTTATGTAATGGCTAGACATTATGCAGAAGCTAGCCATAGATCCGAGGCATCTTTAAGATTCACTGGCCTAGAGAAAGTCAAGTTGGGCTTAAGAGGTGGAGACTTAGGGGGAAAATTATTGCAATGTGAAGCGTTTTGGATTGCCAAATTAGAGTGCCTCAGACCTGGAGGGTTAAATGAAGACATCCCGCTTCACAGTTATTTGAATAAATAAATGTTTGAACATATGAAATTTTTTGAATTCCCTATATGTCTCTCTCCATTCTTTCCTCTTTTGATACAATTTTGAGTGTTAACTTTTGGTTTATCAATCAGACCAAGGTATGACTTGTCAGCTCTACCTTGGCAGCAGTCATAATTTTTTGGCTTCCTCTTTAAAATGGATATAAATTATTGGCTTTCATTAAGGATTGATAAAGAATTAACCAAGGCATGACTTGATGGCTCTACCTTGATAGCAGATATGACTTGCCAGCTCTGTCTGCTTATAATCTATTAGTCTCATCTGAAAGCAGATAAAAAAATCTTTCAGTTTGTTTGCCGTTTTATTTATACTAGCGGACTGCAAAAGCTTTGGTATGACTTGTTGGCTCTGCCTCAGTTGCAGACATGACTTGCTGGTTCTGTCTGCAAAACAATGATTTTCTAAGAATTCTGGTTGTTTTTATTATAATATATCAATGAGCACTGAGTGATTATGTTAAATTTAATTGTTGTTATTAATTGTCTTGTTCAGTCTTTTAGTGTAGTAGCACTTTAAATATATTCTTTATAATGCACATGATAGCCATTGCTAAGCACGCTCTGATGATGACCTAAGAATGGTCGATACGTAAGCATGCTTCCTGGTGTGTTAGTGCCGTCCATGCATCTTTGCAAGCTGCAGTTCGTCCTGTTGTTATTTCACCTCAAAAAATTAGTTCTACAAGCTTTTTTAAGTTTAAGTTCTAGTTTGTGCATGGCAGTTAGCATATTTTAAGCAATTTTTTGCATAATTTGCACAATTCAGATGCCTTATTTACACCGAGGAGAGATGGGCGTTTCTTTCACAGCAGCAGCATTAAGACGTCTCCTGTTTGCCTAAACATTAAGGGGAAGGAAAAGGATGACTTTTGCATTCTACACAGTGGTGAAAGTGAACATTTTTGTAATGATGGTGTATATTTTTTATTTAATAAAGCCAATTATGGAGTTATGAGCTCTGCATAGGATCCATCATTCTTAATTCAATTATGTGCTGACCTCACAGGTAGTTGTTTGACTACCACTGCTTTGGTTCCTATTTTTTGATTCAGAGGGAGAAATTACAAACTCTGAACTGACTATAGCACCCCTACTCCTTAGTTTCTCCAAGGGAGAGTGTAGTTCTTCACATACAAAGACATTAAAGAGGACTGTTCCCACCACTGATCCCTGAGGCATCCTGCTGGTCACCTCATTTTCTTGGAGTGAACTCCATTTACCACCGCCTTCAGTCACATACCCCTAATCAATTTCTTATCCAGTTTACCACCTTAGCCACCTTACTAAGCTTGTTTACAAGTCTCCTATGTGGAGCAGTGTCAAGCGCCTACTGAAATCTAAGTAGGCCACATCCACCACTCCTCCCTGATCTAGTTCCTTTGACACCCAGTCAAAGAAATCTTTTAGATGTGTTTGACATGACCTCCCACTGTGAAACCATGCTGCCTTGGGTCTTGTAACCCACTGTATTAAAGATATTTGACAATCCTTTCCTTCAGCAGTGATTCCATTAACTTTACCACCACCAATGTCAGGCTGACTGGCCTATAATTGCCAGTCTCCTCCCTGCTACCACTTACTACTTTTTTTAATTTTTTATTTATTTATCTTCCGAGCTCTGGCAGGAGCTTTGGGCCTCCGGTGAATGGACTCTCTCAGCACTGCACTCACCGACCCTGGAGATTCCCCCATGGCTTACCTACCCTCTGTGGTGGGGCCAGGAATGCAGCGACCCCACCCCAGAGACCCAATACAGAAGCCAGGGTCATACCCCAGTGTGATGGACTATCATGGAGCCCTGCCAGGCTCCTTTTCTTCCTGTTTTCTCCCATCCCCCCTCCCTAGCGATGTGATTATGTCAGAGCATGCCTCCCAACCTGTATTGCCTTCCAGTCACCACCAGAGGGCAATCAGTGAGCTGGGCAATGTGGGACCCTCCTCCTGAGAGAGGAGAGCAGTCCTCCGGATACTCGATCCTCTCTCCCCTTACCGACCCCCGATGACCCAGACTCATTGCCGAACCCGGGTCATCGGCATTGCATGAGGTGTAGTGATCAGCACCTCAACCTCCAGCACCACTAGTCTGGCCCACTTACCACTTTTGTGTTGTGGGACTACATCCAAACCACTCCTGTTTCCAGTGAGCTGTTAAATAGAACTGTCAGAGGTTCAGACAGCATTTCCCTGAGTTCCCTCAATACCGTTGGATTCACCCCATCTGGCCCCATTGCTTTGTCTACCTTCAGATTAGCAAGTCCTGGACTCTTGCCTCCAAAAAAGGAGCAGTTTCTACCTCCCTCACTCCAAAGCTTTTGTTATCTTTTTGTGACCCCTTCCCTTCTCCTACCTCTGTGAACACCGAATTAAGGTATTGTTTTTTTGTAAAATTTCTTTATTGTGAATGTGGATAGCGCACAGCACAGCCAGTTTATTCCATACATTGAATACATTCAGATGGTATTATTGTTAAGGATGAATACATGATATATATAGTATGTCTTGGCCTATAATCAGTATTGGTTCATGATTACTCTATACAGTGTTATTTCAGGCAACCTTTTGAGGGAGGCAGCTGGGTTTAGGATATAAATTATATTTTTATATGTGTAAGTTTCTAGGTGTACTGTAGAGATATGTAACCCCCCTACAAAATGGGGGTTCCTAAAAGCCATCTAGGAGCTGCCTAAGTGTTCCCCCGGTGGTTGGTGTTCAGCACTTAAGCCATTGGAATGGCTCTGTGAGTGCTTGTAGAGCCTCCACATACTGTCTCTCTAAGAGCTGTCTGCTTGCAGACATAGTTAGTGTTCATGAGTGGGACTGTGTGTTTCCCTGCTCAAGTCCCGCTTGAGGTGTAATGTAAATGCCCCTCTTTTCAGTCACTGAAAGCGAAAGGGGGGAGTCCACTCAAGAGATGTGACTATTTGCCTGCAATTATTCAGAGTAATAGCGAAAATGCAGTTGTTTAACCTGCCTTTGTTGCAGCTGGGACTCTGTGTGCTGTGCCTTTCCATTTTGGACCAGGACTGTCTAAGGGGTCCAATAGAAGAAAGGGGGGGGGTTGCAGTGACCCAGAGGGCTGTGACCAAGTCATATCAGACTGTCTTAACCCCGACCTCTGGGTGGAGGCACCCGCCATCGGATCCAGGCCCCCTCAACCTGTTAGTGGCAAATCAGGCAGTGGTAGTAGCCTTTGGGATAGCGCCCCCAGGGGGTTACAGATACAAAACTAATAAATTAATCTGAGATGATACCCGCCTCCACTGCTCTCATCCATGGTTCCCATGTTTCCCAAAAGAGCAGTGTTCTGCCCAAGGCATCCAGCTGCACCCTCTCCAGCTGCATACAATTTTTAACATTATTTATCCATCTTGCCACAGTCAGAGTCGAGGCCAACATCCACAGTTGTGCAATCATTCTCCTAGCATTTATTAAGGCTATAGTCCAAAGAGGGTTAGGTCTTCCATCCCCTAGGTGGACCGGGTCAGCCCCTAGTAGGAGCTACAATGGGTATTTAGAAGGGGGCATATCCCATAATCTGAGACATTATACTATGCATAGAATGCCAAAATGGTGCCACTTTAGGGCAGGTAAGTGCCAAGTGCAGGAAGTCAGCATCATCAGCTGCACATTTGCAGCAGGTGGATGATCTGCTATTATCCAGTTCATACAACCAACTAGGCATCACATATGCCCTGTGGAGGAAATAAAACTGGATCTGCCTCAGCTTGTTACTGCGCAAACAGTGCAGAAAATGTGAACAGGCCAAACCCCAGATTTTCTGATCTATAACAGTGGAAAGGTCTGCACTCCACTTATGTCTACAGGAGATGGGAGGGGCAGGGAGCACTCCCATGAGTGCTCAGTAGTAGGTGGACAGAGGCCTACTCACTGGCTGCGGGTGAAATAATTCCTCTTCAAATGGAGAGGGGACTGACCGTTTACTAACTCCCCCAAGGTTAATTCCACAGTGGTGGCGAATTGTTAAATAGATGAAGAAGTCTCCTACTGGTATGTTCCATGTGGAGCATATTTGTGTAAAGCTCTTAATACTCCCTCTTCATACAGTTGGTTAACTACAAGTAGTCCCTTTTTTCTCCAGGCCCATAGTCTCTGTACCATACTGTCCATGTACTCCCCTGTGGATTTCATGAAGTTAAAGATACTCAAATTAGGAGAATTACCCCCAGCAAACCCCACCTTTTTGTGGGCACTCAACCAAACAGATCTAGTGATATTTGTAAATGGGTTACAAAGGCGTAGTACTCTGGAGTCTATTAAACTACCAACTAATGAGTCATTTCGGAGGTTCCCCTCCAACAGATCTTCCTCTAGGCCAATCCATGGGCACTCCGATATATCATCCCCAGTAGGTATAAATGACAACTGCACTGCCCGATAGAAGATTTTAAAGTTGGGTAAGCCCACTCCTCCCCTTCCCTCTCCGGCCACCTATATAGTGTAGCACGGGACATTTTGGCACGTCCGCCCCTCCAAATAAATTTATGAAGAATCAATTCTACCTGTTTAAAATGTATTTGTGGGATCTTAATGGGGAGGGTTTGATAGAAATATAGTAACCTGGGCAAAATGGACCCTACCTAGCAATGAAATCGGCAGCTCATTCCATCTATCACAATCCTCTGCTATCACTTGCATGATTGGTCTAAGATTTATTTTTGTACGGTCCCCAAAGAGGCAGAGATTTGCAAGCCCAAGTACTTTAATTTCTGGACAAGCTGAAGCCCCCCTAAGTGAGCAATAAGCTGAGCCTGAGCCCTGGTTCTTATTGGTAATAGCTTACTCTTAGACCAATTAACCTTATGACCAGATATAGTGCCAAATGCACTCATTAGTTTATGAACCATGGGTAGATCCTCAGTAAGATTCTGCAAATACAGCAGCTGATCATCTGCATACGTTGCAATTTTATGCTCCCCCCCCTCCAATGAACCCCTTAATCCCTGCATGTGCTCTAAGAGCAGCTCCCAAAGGCTCCAGGGATATAACATACAACAAGGGAAACAAGGGGCATCCCTGGCAAGTTCCTCAGCCAAGCTGAAATGGACTTAATTCCCTGGCCACCAGAACCTGAGCTAGGGGACCCTGATACAATTCACATATCCATGTGCAAAATGAAGGTCCCACTCCCATCTTCTACAGGGTGTAAAACAGGTACCCCACTCCACAAGGTCAAAAGCCTTCTCGGCATCTAAAGCAACCACAGCAGCACCATGAGATCTCTTAGTTCTAACACAGCAGAATATGATGTTCAGCATCCGCATAATATTATGCTTACCCAACCGTCCGTTGACAGAACTGGTTTGGTCCGGGTGTACTATTATGGGAAGCACTGCTTCTAACCTAGTCACTAGAGCTTTGGCCAATATCTTATAATCTGCTGTTAACAAAGAAATAGGTCTGAATGAGGAGCATTGGGTTGCATCTTTACCCAGTTTGGGCAGTACAACTATAGTTGCAGACCGTGTGGAGGAGGGCAACCAGCCCTCACTGAGTCCCTCCGTCAGGGCATCATATAAGGGTTCCAGCAGGAGTTCTTCAAAAGATTTATAAAAATCTATTGACAGACCATCAGGGCCATGTGTCTTACCATTTTTTAAAGTTTTTAAAGCTATCCTGATTTCTTGTTTAGTTATGGGTGCATCCGGTTCCCTAACTTCAACTGCACTAATCCTTTTAAGATATACCTCCTTAAAAAGCTATCATAGTCCTGATGTGAGGGGCTGCATTCAGAGGAATATAAAGACTTACAAAACACCCCAAAGGCATTCTCTATTTCTCTTGTACCCCGTACATTGTGTCCTTGGTCATTTTGAATTTGGTTTATTGATTTAGCAGCTTCCTTTCTTTTTATTTGCCAGGCTAAATATTTCCCAGCTCTATCCACATCAAAGTATTGCCCTGCATTTGAGAGGAGGATGGCTCTCTCCAGTTGTGCACTGGCCAGTGTGTTGTACCTCCACTTTAATTTCTGCTGAATCCCATACAGAGCAACTGTGGGATTACACATATGAGCCTTCTCACAGGCTTCTATCTTAGATCTAAAAAACTCTAAGTCCCTTGTGGCTATGCATTTTTCTTGCAATGCAAATGCAATAGTCTGCCCCCTCACATATGCCTTCAGAGCCTCCCACCGTGCACAGTGCGAGGTGTCGCCCCAACAGTTGAAGTGCAAAACCTCCTGCAAGTTTGCCTTTAGGTATGCAAGGTAACCCTGATTTCTCAAGAGCCTAGGGTCCATTCTCCATGCTTTAGCTCCTGATGAGGATCCAGTACCCCAGAGAGTGACAAAGTGCAGTGCATGGTCTGAAATCATAATCGGTTGGTACCCCACTTCTCCTAGCCTGACCACCAAGGTACCTGACATTAATATCCTGTCTATACGAGCATATGAATTATGTGCATGTGAGTAAAAACTATATTCTCACCCCAAGGGGTACATATGCCACCACACATCAGTCAGGTCAAAATCAGCTTGTAGTACATCCAGAGCCTTGACGTTGTGGGGTTTGAGGACAGGGGTCTTATTCGAACAATCTAATATTGTGTCAATTACACAGTTATAATCACCTCCCAGTATCCATGGGCCCTCCCAGCATGACATATCCAGCATGAGTTTCTGAAAAAATCCAGGGTTCTCCACGTTAGGGGCATATATTGATCACACTAACATTACACCTTTGCCTGGCGTTTCAACCCTGGCTAATGCATAGCAGCCAAATTGATCTGTCAGTGTATCTAGTACCTGAATAGGGGAACCCATAGGGATCCAGATTGAGGCTCCTTTGGCTTTTGTAGAAAAGGTTGACGATATCCAAGCACCCCCATAAATGAAGCAGTTTTCTGCGATTCAGTGTTTGAGAACTGAGTTTCCTGTAGAAGCACAATCATACCCTTATTTCTACGCACTTTGGCCATAACCCTTTTATGCTTAATAATAGATTTAAGGCCATTGATATTCCAAGACAGACATTTTATATCATCCCCCATCATAAAACATCCTTTTAGCATTCATTTGAAATCTAGCATGTACCATATAAGCATCCACATTCTTTTCTCCCAGTAGCCCAGCTCCCTCCCTTCCACCCATCATTTTTATAATTTTATTTTTATTTATTTAACAGACTTTAGGATTACAACCTTTGAGTCAGGGACTCATCTACAAATGCTCCGCGTCAGAAAAACAAACATAAACACTTAATACATATAGACATAGAATGGTATCTAAAGGTTGCAGTTCTTTTAGTTATACAGTACTTCAGAATCAAGATCAGCTATACATTGCATTGAACGTGTTACCGAGAGCTGTATTTTACAGTTTTCAAGAGAACAATAAGTTTGCTGACAGAGGAAGGGAGTAACAGGTTTGATATTTACAGTGAAGCAGAGAATTAGACAGATACCTTGTGAGTGCAGCCAAAGGAGGCATTGTTAATAGGTAATGTTTGGTAGCCCTATCTGTAGGAGCTCAGTGGCAGGTGGTCCTGTAAGATGATGGATAGATGACCCAGCACTAGCTGGTACATATGTGCCGTGAAGCGAGAATGTGCTCTTTGAGGGCTGACTTGAAAGGTCCTAATTTGGAGATGGAGGAGACATCAGGGGGGAGTTCATTGTACCAGGCTGGGGCCCTGTGTGGGAATGGCCTTTGGGCTAAGGAGGTTCTAACCCTCAGGATGGACCACACCTGTCAGTTGGCAGTGCAGGTGTTCACCGAGGTGTGGGAGGATAGGAGAGAGGCAGAAACCCCCAAGGGGGTAAGCCCCAGGTGTATTTTCTTTGTGAGGAGGCATGTTTGATAAAATAGCCTTTCATCCAGGGTAAAGAGATTTGTCAGGGCATATAGGGTACAGGTATGGGTACGCTTGTCTGCCCCGGTGAGGAGACTGCATGCTTTGTTTATGGCAAGGTGGATTTTGTTAAGGGCTGTGTGGTCAGAAGCCGAGTAGATAGTGAGCCCATAATCGACTACAGAGAGGACTGAGGAGGTGACAGCCAGATTATGGGCTTCAGGAGGTAGGCAATCCTTGTGCCAATACAATAGGCCTATACGGACATTTATGGCTCATGATAGAGCATCAATCTGTGAATGGAAGAAGAGGCTGGAATCAAATGTAAGGCCCAAGTATTTATATGTATGGACCTATTCTAGATGAAGGAGAGAGTGGGAGAGGATTGTTAGCTGCGCATTCTTGGCCTTATTCTGTCGATGGGCAAAGAGCATAGTCTTTGTCTTTTTTACACTGACCACAAGTCTTTCGTCTATGAACCAGTTTTCAATCTGGTTAAATGTGTTTTGGAGGGAGGACTGCAATACTGTGGGATCTGGTTGTGAGGCAAAAAGAACTGCATCGTCCGCGCAGAGTAGTAGGTTGCTGGAGCAGGAATTGGGCAAGGTGTTTAGGTAGATGCTGAATAATAGAGGGCCGAGGATGGAGCCCTATGGAACCCCAGAGCAGACTGGTAGGGTGGTTGAGAGGGTGTTGTTTATTTTGACACATTATGATCTAGCTGTGAGGTAACTGGTAAACCAGGAGACGGGTCCTTGGGACAGACCTATGTGGCGGAATGTGCTTAAGAGTAAGGGGTGGGAGACTGTATCACATGCCTTTGACAGGTCGATGAAGACAGCTCCAGCTAGGTGTTTTCTATCCAGGGCAGAGTGAATAAAATTAGAGAACTCAGTGAGAGCCGTAGTTACGTAATTACTAATCCTCATAGCAAAGCCCAGCTATAAATCTAGGCCAAAGAAGCCAGTCCCAACACACCATATAAGAACCCCTGCACAGTATCCACCACAGCCAGCAAATTAAGGTGGGACCAAACCAGTGCCCTCGCTTCCATCACAAGCATAGTGTGTATATTGTATCCAGCTCCAATGGTTCAATATGTCCCTTCCCCTTATAACCACACATTCCCCCTCCCTACTCCCTATATTTAACTATTCCTTGGCTCACTTCAACAGGAACTGAACCATACCCCCCTCCCCCCACAAGTATAAACCCACCAGTGATCCCACTACAAACAATAGGCAGTAGAATAAACTTCTTCCGTTAATGCCAGCCATTTGATTGTAGGAGTGGGTGACGACCCACAGGCAGTACAAAAGAAAATTAAAATACTGTTCAGCTGCGCAGCATATAATCAGATAACTTTCATAGTATAAAAAATAATACAGTACTATCACAGCGGAAAGGGACCTCTGAACAACTACAGTACTAGTGTTTCTAGCCCATCGATTATTAAATTTCTTAACCTTGCAATTATGTCTTTGAGGCTAGGGTTAGTTAAAGAATTCATTTCGCCCCTTCACTAAACCCCGATTCAAAAGCCCAACTGAAACCAAACGTCAACAGTAAAAAACAAAGGTTAATAAAGAGTCATATACACCAATAGCGCTCTTTGTAGCCACAAAAAGTTTAGGGCTGGGTGAGAGCCCATACATAGTGTTTCCACCATATTTTAACTGCCAGAGGCCAGGGTTCACCCAGTACCCTTTTTTCTTTATGTCGTGTAGGCATGCTGCTCCCTTCCACCTCCACCTCAAAGGGGAGGGGGGGAGTCCATGATGATCACACCGGGATAGTATTCATTGGTCAAAGAAATGTCTCGGACCATTAGCGAAACCATCCGCTGGTACCCGGGCCCCTAGACTAGATCAAGGGTATGCAACAGCTCATACATTCTAGGTATTGAAATATTAAAGTTCCACCAAGTAGTTCTGGCCCTGTAGCAGCCAGCAGCCTTGTTCCCTTCAGGAGGAAATAAGAGACTCAGGTCTATCTGCGTGATGCTCACCAAGTAAAGCAGAGCAAGTTCAATCTGTTAACTGATTTAACAACATTTACACAGACGAAAATGTTACACACCTCATTCTACATTAGGTTGTGGTCTGTCCCTCCTGATCTCCTCCTCCTCTAGCCATCCCTCCGCTGCTTTGTGGCAGGTGAAAAAGCGAGGGCCTTGGCCAGACCTATCTACCCAGAGCCATGCAGGGTAAGCCAAGAAAACTCCCCATCCCAGACAATACAGTTTACTTTTAATCGGATTAAATTTCTGCTGCTTCATTTGTAGCTCCCGGCTGTAATCCTGGCATATATGCACCATGGTATTGCTCATTTTTAAAGGGCCCTTTTCTCTCGCTTTTTGCAAAATAAGCTCTTTATCCCGGAACCTTAAGTATTTAATAAGGCAGTGACAAGCACGATCTCCTGGATGTGGTGGAGGGCCTACTCGGTGAGCACGCTCAATTTCAAAGCCTTCAGCTTCCTCTCCCAGGCTCAAGTTCTTGACAATCCACTTATGTAGTTCTCCATTAGGATTTCTCCTCTCCATTCCCTCAGGAAGGCCAATGATCCAAATGTTGGATCTGTGTGAGCGATTCTCCTGATTATTGAGCCGCTCCCTCAGGTCTGCAATTGTGGAGAGTAAGCCATTTCTTTCTGCTGAAGCTCCCGTGTATGTATCTTCCAGGTCGCTAACTCTCCTCTCCAACTCACATATTTCGGTAGTATGTGTAGTAGTTGTTTCTGTTAAGCTAGTGACCACTGATTGTAAGTGAGTAAATTAAGTGTTCAAATTATGAAAGCCTGCTTTCATATCGCTCCTCATTTGTGCCAAAGTTTCAGGGACCCCAGCCAAGCTTTTGGTTAGCTCCAACTCTGTGCCTATGTTTTACTCACCTTCCCCACACTCAGCAGGCGATGAAGGCCCAGAATGGCATAGACTGCTCTAACTTCTTTTCGTCGACTTGCTGGCTCCAAATGGCAGCTTGGCCTGTTGGTTTTTAGATTTCCCAGTTGCCATCAGACATAGAGAGCTATCTATTATCGGCAGGAATGTTCATACACAATTTTTCAGTTGAAATTCTTGAATTAGGAGCCGTCACCCCAGGAAGCTACGTTAACAAGCATCCTCCATGCTTGCTGGCTAGCCATGCCCTGAATAAAGGTATTTGACATAGTCAAACAGTAGGAGGATCATCTTGACCACAGCCTCCTGCCAGTTGAGTAGAAGACAGAATTTGTTCCTGTAAAGGGCTTCAAATTTAGGGCATGGATTTTTGATAGTGGCATCACATGGGCCATAATAGAAACAAGCAAAATATCTTCCTCAGTTACATCATGCAGTAATTTTCTTACTTGCATGCACAAGATTCCAAGTTCACAGTCACCCATTTTAGTGGATGAACACAGACACTCCCATCATTCCTCAGTTGCTCACTGCTGACAAGCTCAGAGATTCATCAGAAAGGCAGGGACCAAATACCACGTCAGCCATCGCTATCAAAAATGCAGTGTCTGGCTCCACTGAACCATCCCTTTTGTTCAAGTAATATTCCATAGCATCCAGACTGCCTTGATGTGGTATATTAGAATACAGACTTTCAATATCAAACATTACCAATATTTTCTATTTTTGTCAATGGCTAGATCTCAGATAGCATGAATTGTATCACTTGTGTCTGCTAAATGGTGTGCCGCCCACACATCGAAACATTTATGGCAAAATCTCCCACAGCGACAATTTGAACAGATTTTAAAATTGTCAATGTGGGGGACCTGAGGGCAACATTTCATCCTTTCGCTGTGTGCCCCCCCTTCAAATCAACTCCGACTCGGAGTTGATAATCTTTTAGAAGGGGGGGTGTGGGTGGCACAGCCCCCCACATAGGGGGTTTGAGGGGTGCAGCCCCCCGAGAGAAACACTTCAATGTTGGACAGGAGAAATTTCACCTGTCAACATCGGGCTCTTGCTACGCCGAACTTCGTCAATGGTGTTATCGATTCAGCATAGGTAAACCCTACTAAATATGAGGGTAATGTAGAAACTAGTAGTCTTAATAAACAGTCCACCACTTGTGAAAATGTTCCATCAACAACCTGATGGGCCTTGCTACTTGAATACTGGCTTTAATTTGTAGTAAAAGTTGGAATAAAATCGGGAAAATAGCTTTTAAAATGATGCTCCATAGACGTGCATGGAGCACCCCCCCCCCGAGCTGGTCCTATAATGACATCACAAAATGTCAGAGTGCAGGGGCAGATCAGAGAGTAAGGAAGTGGAAGGGATCAAGCGGCTAGCCCTTCGGGGACAAAATACAATCAATTCCCTTCATCAGGAGGCTAAACATAATGTTTTAAAACTGTGATGGAGAACTCCCAGTCAGGTAAGGAAGCCTCCTGTTTATTTTGTAGTGCACCAAAAAAGGTGCTCTTTAAGAGATAGCCTTGTTCACAGTTATTACTAGCCAGAGGAACAAACACGGACCTGGCTACCTAGTGCACCAAAAGGCATTTACAGATGTGGACACTGTGCTCAGTGGAACAATGCTAATAACTCTGCTACTTTTAAACACCCCAGAACTGGTACGAAATTTAAAATAAACAAATTTATCAATTGTTCTACCTCTAGGGTTATTTATATGTATACACCCTTGCAGCCTCAGCTATGTCAGACAGACTAAAAGACCATTAAATGATCGCATTAGTGAACATAAGTCAACCATTAGGAACCAAGTGATGACAAATGCAAAGGCACACCATTCTATGGCGGCGAATCACTGCTCTCCTGCTCATCTGAAGTTTGCTGGTATTGAAAATGTGACTGTTGGTCCAGGTGGAGGAGACATTCAGAAAAAGCTGCCTCAAAGGGAATGCTTTTAGATTTATAAACTGCAAACTCTGAGGACATGCCATTACACTGTTTTTTACAGGACTGTAGTTTGTCTATTGTTTGCCTCATATTATTTATTGTTTTATATCAGGAGTCAACCTTCACCTTTTTTTGCACTAGCCAGCAGGGCAAGTTGATTCAAAATTGCAGTAGCCTGCAGTTGGTTGCACTAGCCCTTAATTATAATGGTAAATTTTGATCACTTATACAGGAAACAATGCAAGCAAAGCCAAGAAATACTCTGATTATTGTACATTTATCCTGCTCCCACATTGCTTCCAGCTCCCCAGCAGAAGAAAAAGACTGCAATGCCATCACAGACAGTGAGCCACCCTCATTGTTTTGTACCATAGCTTCCTCTCTTCCTCTTTCTGTCCCCCCCCACACCAAACAGAGGGAGGATATCATAACAGTAAATGTTCAATCAAGCAGTCCTAGCCCTGCGCACACAGTAGCTGACATCATCATGCACCTCACCACACTGTCACCACCACCCACAGGGCAATGAACAGAGTCAGGCAGAGAAAGACACTCTCTGTTCCCACCATATAGTCAACTGGAGACCTGCACTTTTGAAAGTTTTTGTACAGTCTCAAGTGAGCCAGGAGCACATGTAAGATTTCTTTGGGGTGGGGGCTAAGCGGCTTGGGAAATAGAAAACTATGACATTTTTATTTGTAAAAGCATTGAATTTAATATGCTCTGCCCCTACAATAACAGATTTTTCTTTAACATTGTCCTTTCATCAGCCATGGGGAAATGGTACACAGGCATATCACTATACTATTTCTATTTCTGCATAGGATGATCTATGCACCCCAGGAATGCCTATTTCAAGGTTTCAAATTATGTATTTGATCAAGGTTTATTTTTGTACCATACATGATCCAAAACTTTGTTTTTAGGCTGAAAGGACATGCTGAGCGGGATATGAGTGGAACTGTATGGTTGGTGATGGCTGGCATGGTGCATTTAGAAGAGCTGGGACCCCCTACACTTGCCAGTAATGGCAGCTATGGATCGTGGATGGTCATTTCAGAGTCTGGTTTGCAGTGGTGTTCAGGGAAAGAACAGAGTTAAGAGATTTGAAGTGGAGAGGGAAGTTATGGTGAGGCTAGGATAAAACCCATCACCTGCAGGGCTGATCCTGTATACTTCTTTGCATTTTGTCACTGAAATGTTGGATACAAACACTCAAAATGTAGAGAAATAAGGGGCACTGGTCTTAATAATATTGGACACATTGTTAGACATAGACACATTCAGAAAACTGGAACCTAGTGTCTTAACAGCACTCTACCCTTGGTCACACCCTGGACACTAGAGGAAAGTCTTAGCAGTGGCGTGATAATGACTCACATTGAGTCTTTTGTGGGATCCCTCTCTTCAACTGTCAGATAATTGCAGCTCTTAATGAGCTGTTAATCACACCTGACCATCTGGAACACTGAGAGAGATTAGCATGAGGACTAGAGAATGCTAAAGTAGAGACTTTTTTAACTTCATTAACAGCCATGAAAATCTACACTAGTCAAGATGGGCAAGTAGATAGTTAGCTGCACTAGCCCTGGTCAATTTGCGCTAGTGTTTGGGCTAGTAAAACAATGTTAAGATTGACCCCTGTTTTATAAGTCTGTTTTTATTTGTTTTTGTCACGTGTTTTTAGACAAGAACTATTATGCTGACTGTGATCACATCCCCAGATTTGAATATGCATAAGGTATGCTTATGTCACATGGGGTTTTGTGAGCCAATCAGCTCTGAGAAAGGTGTATTGCTGATACTGCAGCTGAGTGGTGTGTTGCATGTCAGGCGAACGCATGCTGTCTGTCGGTCTGTCGGCCGCCGGTCGAACTTGCTGCTACAGTATGCACCCTAATGGTGCCGGTGTGATCTTAGTTTTGTACATTTAGTCCTGCCATCATTTTATATAGCACTCTGCACTTTGCTACAGTTTACTGGGCACTTTTATTTGCTACATCTAATAAAGAAGACACCAGCAAGATAAGCTGTGTCTGTTTTTTAATGTGAAGCTGTATGCTCAAGGGTCAGTGCTGCAAACCTCAAGCTGGACCACCATTTCACCATCAGTGATGACATGAAAAGCTGATGCTGCAGCCAAATGAACCTTTATCAAGGAATACTCAAGGCCTGCGTCCATAAGGGACAAGAGGTAATCCATACTGTGACTTACTGGACACATAAAGGAGTCAAGCTGATGGGTAGTACACTAAATTGCATAAAGTTTCCATTTCTGAAACTAGGTGTACCTAATAGAGGGTGTGCAGTCTGCCAGTAGAACATATGCAATTGCTGAGGACACCCAAAAGCAGGAGAGTTTTATGTCCTCCACAGCTAGGCATGGAGATGCAGGGATCAAAAACCCAGGTGAGCCAGAGAGCACTGTGACTGAAGTCCCACTTGTAGAAGGAGTGGGACAGGGGGTTCCACTGCCAATTACTGAAGCAGAAGGAACCAAATTTGTCTGGGCCAGAACAGAGTCACCAGGATCAGGGTGACCCATCTGCCTGCAACTTGACTAGAACCTTCTGTATCAGAGGAAGCAGAGGACATAGGTACAAAAACCTCCCTATCAAGAAAGGGTCTCACCAAATAACTCCAGGCCCCAGAGCAAGTGAGCAAAAAGGCAGCAGTTCTGCACAATATGGAGACATAAAGAGGTCTATGTCTGAGAGACCGCACTATTCAAAAAGTTACCCATGATGGAGTCTGAAAACTCCCATTCATGGCATAGTGCCACAGTCCAGTGCCAGACTCTCATCTCCTCTCTGCAGAGAGGATACAAATTAACTACACCTTGGTGGTCGATGTACTACATCATTGAAACATCGTCTGTATGGATCAACAGCTGCTGACTCCAAAAGAGGATAGTGAAGGCCTGTAGGCCAAGCAGAACAGCTGTCATCTCCAAAGAGTTGCTATGGAGAACCATGTTTAAAAGGACCCAAAAGGAACCAGAGATGTCCATCAACTTTGCTAGAAGAAGAGATGGACTGTAAAAAGGGGGCCCTGTTTACAGGCTGGACAAGTCCAACCACCAGAGCAGGGAGTGGTGAAGCAGAGGAGTAACCTGAATGAGACATTGCCATTCATCCCAATACTGAGACCTCTGGGCATGGAAGAATCATTGTGGAATCCTCATATGCAGGCACACCAGTGGGACAGTGAGAAAAGCAGTGGCAATGAGGCCTATCAGGCATAGTAGACATCTGGCTGTGACATAGTCACTGAAAGAGACCTGCTGAGCCTGGCAACCAATACCATAGTGCATTCTGAGGAAAAAAATGCCCAGCCCATCCTGTGTACAGAATTGATCCTATGTATTGGAGATGCTGGCATGGAGAGAGCACTGATTTTGGATAATGTACCATTATGACCAACTGCTTGAAGAGCTGTTGGGTACGGAATAATGTGTAAATGATTGTCTCTTTTGAGGGTTTCAGAAGGCAATTGTTGAGGTAATGGAAAACATAACGCCCTCCCTACAATGAGCATCTGCAACTGCTGCAAAGCATTTTGTAAGGCATGGGGTGCAGAGGATAAGTCAAGGCAAGACACAAAACTGATAGTGAAAGCCCTGGAGCATAAACTGCCAGTACGTTCTGAGGCACTTGCAGATCTTGATATAGAGGTAAATGTTCTTCATATCCAGGGCACACAACCAATCATATATGCCTCATAGTTGGCAGTTCTAAGGCAATGGGATGCAGAGGCATATGTCCTCTTGCCAAAGACTTCCAGCTTCCCCGATTCTTTATCAGTAGAAAGAGAACTGATGTGCTTCAGAGCTTTAAGATGGTAATGTTCAACCATAATAACAACAGAATCCATTTCATACTGTGTGCAATAATAAGGCTTGTTTGAAGGGTAAGGATATTGCATATCCACCTTATGGGGAACAGCCAGCAGAGCACTGTACCTGTGCCAAGCAGCTACTGTATAGTGGCATCCTTCACAGCTGAATGGATAGGATGAACAACAACAGCAGGCAGTGCAGAAACCTCTAAAATTTCATAGAGGGTCTTCTTTGAGAAATCCTCCTCCTCCTCCTCAGCAGTAAAGCCTAGCTTGTACTGGATCTGCCATATAAAAGTCTGAAAAGAGGCATCTTCAAGAAAGGACCTAGGTCTATAATGTACACTGTTCTCACTACAGGAGGATAAAGTGGAGCTGGAGCCCACCACATTGTGTGGGGGGGTGGGCATTCCTTCTTCCTCTTCTTCATATCCCCTCCATTAAATCCAGATTATATTCTAGCTCCTCCTTCTTATCATTGGGAAAAGGCAATGGGTCAACAGCAGGAGAAGGCCACACTGGAGGTAACACAGACGGTCTAGGTGTTGATGGATGAATCCCACAACTAGGCTTAATAACCTGCATGGGTACCACCTGCAGCATCAACAAAGTCAACAGTGGTGGAAGAGATGGTGTCAGTGGTATTATCGTCAATGGCACAACCTATGGCAGGAGCTGTTGAAACAGTGTGCACATAGTCCAGAACAGCAACTGCACATTGATGGGCCCCAATGTGGTCATCAATGATTGATTCATCGACAGGACAGTGCCCACAAACTGGATCAGCTTGAATTCCCAGCTGAAGGATTAGAGCCAGTGTCAGACCCCAACTTTGATGTCTGAGAGATGGTCGGGGGCAGCAGAACCTGAGGACAGCCTAGGTCCTGTTTTTGTCAGCAAACTTGCCTTTGTCTTTGAGAGGAGACTGAGGCATGGAAGGAGAGGCATCTTTCTCATGATGCTGCTGCTTTTCCTTCTTAGCATGGTGGTGATTTTCTGCCAACTTGGCAGCCTTCTCCTTTTTGTCTTTTTTCAATGATTCTGGAGGTGGCACCATTGACCATGGTAGCAGGATGACAGTGAGCTATGAGTAGAAGGAGCAGGTAATGACAGTGATGCAGCCTACCACACTTAATGTTTGCCCTCCATGGTCTTAAGTTTTAAATAAACTTCTAAGACCTTTTTTCAATGTATGCATGTAGCTGGTTAAAACCCTAACAACCTGTGTATGTCTTCACATTGTGAGGGATGTCTAAGCAGAAACTGAACATGTCGTGAGTATTCTCCTTATAAAGCTTAACCTTGCTGTACTGACAGTAGTGGAACAACTGTTCCTTGTCATTTGTCTGAGGCATAAATATTTATTTTTATGTTTGCTTGCACATGCATGCACAGCAAACATCTTGTTATAAGAATAGGATTTCAGAAGTGTGCCTCTGTTCGGTCCAGTGCAGCTCAGGCTGCAGTGGGCTCAACAGTGACACCCTGATAATCAGCAAGGCTGATAATGACACTATTCCTAGTTGTGTGGAAACTTTGTGTAGTTGAAAGGAAAGAGCTGCTCCAGTCCAGAGTGAGACTATCCTTTCATCTGCATGACATCACCCAGCAAGCCAGCTGAGTGGCTTCACAATCAGCCTGCTGTCATCCTCCTTTCCCATGTAAAACAATCCCACCCACTGCCAAGTATCCCTCCCACCTCCCCAACCCTTCCCAAGCCCCATGCCCCTTTTGACAACCCCAGCCTCTGCCAAGTATTCCTCACATCTTCCTGTCACCTAATGTGCCCCTTTTAAACAATTTCTCCCTCTGCCTAGAATCCTCCCTCCTCATTTGCTTCCCATTCCTGTGCCCCTTTAAAAGATCCCACCCTCTGCCAAGTATCCCTCCCACCTCCCCATCGCTTCCTGTGCCCTGTAAACATAAACCCAACACAAGGGTGCCCAATCTCTAGTGACTGTACCTGAAATAAAGAAACTCATCTTTCAATGTCTTTTTTTTACACCGGTTAAAAAGAAAATGGTCCATCAAAACCTGTTGCCGCTGCAACCCCTTTACACCATTACCTAATCCCCTACTCAGCACCCCCCACCTAACACCCCCCATTACCCCCAACTTATCTATCAGTGGTCCAACATCTTAATCCTCTCTTAACTGGAGACACGTCTTCACTCTTCAATGAATGCTGGACCGAGAACTGTGGAAATTAGGTAAGTGTGGTCAATGTATTTCAATGCATTTTTAACTTGTACTCATTGCTTGGACATTTATTAATATTTTCCCCCAAATTTTCAACATTTCCTCTTTGGGACCTCACCTCATGACTGAGGTAGGTGAAATTTTTCAAATCTGTCCCAAAAGGTGATTTTGCAGTCACTGCACAAAATCATCTGTCTGGCAGGCTTTGGAAAGTTTCTACCAGTTCAAGAGGTGGGGTCATAAGAAGACTATGTTTAGAATTTGGGGTCAAAATATTAAAAACAACAAAGTTATGAAGGTACATTGAAATTTTTCAACACTCTCTCATAACATCAGTGATTTTGAATATTTTGACCCCAAATGTTTTATCATAGCCATTTTTCACACCACCTCATGAAGGTGATAGGTGTTGTTTTTTGAATTCTAGCCAAAATTTGTATTCACACTTGTGGTGTGAAATGACGTTTCAGCCAGTATTTTATAAATAAACACTTGTCATGTTCAGCAGGAGGTGTCATAGAAAGACTATGTTGAAAATTCGGGGTCAAAATATCACAAAGCAATGAAGTTATGAAGAAACATTGAATACTTTCAACGTTTACTCATAAAATTGTAATGTGTGCAGATTTTGGCCCCCAAATTTTAATATAGTCCTCTTGTTACATCATCTCATGAACATGACAGGTATTTTTTTTTCAAATCTCCTCTGAAAAATGTTTTCTCATTTGTTCTGCAAGGTCACCTTTCCAAAGGGATTTAAAAAATTCCACCTGCTGTGATCATAAGGCGGGGTCATAAAAAGACAGTGTTGAAAATTGGGGGTCAGAATGTCAAAAAACAAAACAGATATGAGGAAACATGAAATTGTTTTCAACATTTACTCATAACTTTGTGATTATGCAGATTTTAACCCCAAATGTGCACATAGCCTTTTTGATACCCCCCACCTATATGAACAAGACAGGTGTCATTTTTCAAATCCCCTTTGAAATGTTTTCACAGTTCCTCTGTGAAACTACTTTTCAGAAATGATTTAAAAAAAATGTTGCTTGTCTTGATCATAACATGGTGCCATAAAAAGACTATGTTGAAAATTTAGTGTCAAAATGTGGAAAAACAACTACGGTATGAAGAAACGTTGAATTCTTCCAATGTTTACTCATAACATTATTTGGCAGATTTTGGCCCCCAATGTTCAACAAATCCCTTGTGTTACCCTACCACGTGAGCACGACAGGTGCCATTTTTTAAATTTCCTCCAAAATATGTTTTCAAAGTTGCACTGCAAAATCACCTTTCAGATGGGATTTAAAAAAATTTCACCTGATAACGTCAGATCATTAACAGACTATATCGGAAATTTGGGGTCAAAATGTGGGAGCCACTGAACATTGGATACTACCTCTCAACAGGCCTATCCTGGGTAAATACAATCTGAAAATGTGTAAAAGCAGGACACCATTGAAAGTGAGATATTGCATCTCATGTGGTCTAGCTGGGGTAAATACATAGCAAAAATGTGTACAAGCAGGACTCCAGTATAGTAGATCCCCCACTGACCTGTGCAACTGTGCTGCTCTATCCTGGGAAAAAATACCTTGTAAAAGTTGTTGCCCTACTGAAAATGTAACTTGCCTTTCAGCTGGACTATCCTGGGTAAATACAGAAAAAAATGGGCGAAAGCAGGGGCCCATTGAAAAAAAGTTATTGCATCTTGGCAGTGCTATCCAGGGTAAATACAGTGTAAAAATTAAGGAAAGTAGGATCCCACTAAAAATAAAATAGCATCTGAGCTGTGCTATCCTGTGTACAAATGCATAAATGAAATACAAAAATGTGTCAAAGCAAGACCATACTAAAAATAATACACTGCATCTCAGCTGAGTTATCCTGGGTAAATATATTGCAAAACTATAAAAACAGGACGCTGCAGCAGAACCCCACTGAAAAGGAGATGATGCATCCAAAATGATCTGTCGTAGAAAAATACATTATAAAAGCAGGGCTACACCAAAAATGAGTTATCGCATCTCACCTCTATTTTCCTGGGTAAATGCAGTATAAAACTGTATAAAACCAGGACCACTATTCAAATTACATATTACATCTCATCTGGTCTATCTTGGGTAAATATATAGCAAAAATGTGTACAAGCAGGACAGAGTACAACCACATGTAAGCAAACATTCAGCATTGACAAATACTTGTTAAAATTAAAACAAAAAATAAAGAAATAGAAGCGTTAACAGTACTTGTAAAGTTTAATGGCATTCTTCAGCAGTGGTGGAACAAGGATCCATTGATGGCAAAAGAAAGAACTGATGCTTGATGGGGACACCCATGTTATATAGGCTGCGATGATGCACGTCGACGTGGGTGGCCCCAGCTAGTAAATGTTTCCATTTGGTCCTGACATCAGTGGCTTACAATTCCATGATGTGACACAATGGAGGGAGATATCCTCGAAGAACATCACTGCAATCCAATTTAAAAACAAGAGTAACAGGTAGGAGTAAAGCAGTGCAGAAATTTAACATTAAATCACTATAGGTAGTGCAGAAACCGTCTGGCAAAGTATAGCATCATTTGCATCATCATTTACTTTGGGCTGTCCATGACCCAAATCAATAAGATCCCTATAGGGTGGCTGGCTATCTCTCCTGGGCTGAGGTACAGATATGGCACATTTATGAGCCAAATGAGGACAACACACTTGGATTCATGGGTATTTGCATATGCTTCCCATGATGCTTTGCATTATTGGGGTATGTGCAATTTGTGCTTTCTTTAAAATTTGGCTGCATGGCCAATATCCTCCAGGATAACCCTTACCCCACTACATTTGCTCTGTGGTTCATTTGTTTTTATATCTATATATATATCTATATATATATCTATATATATATGTGTGTGTGTGTGTGTGTGTGTAGATAATATACATATAGTTACACACATATATATTATATATATATATTTATATATACACATTTATACATACATACATCCATATAAATATATATACACATATATACATGCAGGCAGTATAGCGCAGTGGTTAAGGGCACTGAGCTGCAAACCTGGAGACCTGGATTTAAATACCACAGCCCCCGCTTGCATACTGTGTGATCCTGAGAAAGTCATTCAACTTCCTTGTGCTCCCAGGTCGTACCTGGAAATAAGCTTCTGCTTAGTGCGCCGTTCCTGGTTAAGCAATTTCCCCTTTACATATACATGATTTCTTTTGGAAGGCAACACATGGTGCTACTATTCATAATATAATGTGCCTTTCCATACATTACTTCGTAGTAATAGGAAACAGTATAGCATAGTGGTTAAGGGCACTTAGCTGCAAAACTGGAGACCTGGGTTTGAACTCCATCAGCCCCACTTGCATACTGTGTGACCCTGAGCAAGTCACTTAACTTCCCTATGCACCCAGGTCACAACTGGAAACAAGTTCTGGCTTAGTGTGCTTTTCCCAGTTAAACAATTTCCCATTCCTTCCTTTCTGCTGTCTTACCCTGCTTCTGGATCTCTCCTCTGCCAATGGGTTGTATGCATTCAACCTTCCCCTAAGCCTGCTTTATTTTGTTTTAGTTGTTTAGGTAAGTGCACATCATGCTGCAGGTTATTCAGTTAATTACTGTAGTGACACCATCCTCACTGGGGTCCCCAAATATTACAACCTGAATCAAATGAAATAAAGATATATTCTGGCCATGTGGTGAGTCTAAGTAGGGAATTTTTACTATTAAGAATTGCATGAGCACTGATCATCAGCTCTAGGAATTAATTACTTACATAATACATTGCATACATTTTCACAGATACTGAAACAACAGTAAAGCTTATATATCTAATAACATTTAGCTGACCAAGATATACTCCCAAAGATATGCCGTACAACAAGCAGTGATACACACTTGGTTCCAGAACCTTCCTCAATCTGATGTTCTAACTGTTGCAAGACTAGAAAGTTTACTAATGATATCTTGAGCAGTATTTAACCCTCAAGGATGCTATTATCCTAGCACTCAGGTTTTCAGGTTTTAAACAGTTTTGTACATACCTGAGTAAAATGAAATACAGACGCTTTCAGGCCATGTGGTGAGTCTGCCTAGGCACTGAACCTTTACTGATTAAGAACTGCATGAGAACTAATCACCAGCTCCCCATGTGGAAAGACCTGAATGGTAGAACACTAATTTAACTGATAAAAGATGAACTTATCAAGAATGAGGAGATGAGGGTTTTATTTAGTACCTCATCGATGCTCCAGTTATCAGATAAGTATTTGGGTTTGTTGCTATTTTTCTTCAACATCAATATAATTTTAAAAGAACTGAAGATCCTTGGTGAGCCTTTTTTTCTGACTTTTTTGCAGGACCCTCACCCCAGATTAAGATTCACAGCAAATACCCCTCTTCAGGACAGGTATATTAATACTTTTAGAAAACACCTGGATTGATATCAGGCGACAGTACCCATTATAAAGGTACTTTTCATTAAGCTTTTCTATTTGATCTCAATACAGTTTACCAGTTCATTGATCATAACTCTCAACTTGAAACGAATTTTGCATAGTACTATGATTTTTACAAGCAGATTACCCTTGCTCTGCAAAGGTTTACTGATGTTCTTCAAAATGTTTGAGCTATTTCTGGACTCACATACTATTAAAATATTGTACTAACTTGATAGAAATATTCCTTAACACTAAACACATGGGGCTTACTATTCTTGAAATATTATTCTTTAAAAAAAGAAAGTGCTACACATTCTGGTCACTTGCTCGGAAATTTTAAGGCCAGTGCTATACATTTTAGTGCTGAAAGGTTAATAGGTATGTTACTGACCTTTGAATTACCTATAGATCTAGAGGCAGTATCTACCTACCCCCCCCCCTACTCCAGGCAGTAACCAGTTCTAAACAGAACCCTAAATGTTTTTACTACCAATGGAAGACCTACAATTTACTACACTTTAGCAGTGTCAGTGACTCAGCAGGATGCACACTTGCTTCTGAGGCCGGAAGATCAGAAGTCTGTGGGTTCTATCCACACCAGGCACTTGGGTTAAATCCCAATACTGACATTTTGGTGCAGAATGGGGGTCTCGCACTCCTGAGGTGCTGTCTTTCGGATGAGACATTAAACTGAGGTCCCATCTGCCTGTTCCGGTGGTAGTTCAGGTGGATGCTAAAGATCCCATGGCACTTCTCGATAAGAGCAGCGGAAAATTTTATTCAACAACACGTAACAAAATATAACAAGTTTATTCCAAACACAAATAAGTATAACATCATACAATAATTACAAACCCAGAGTACATCTTCTTTATACAACCCCCACCCCCACCCCCACACACGCACACACACACGCACACATCCACCAAAAGAGTAGGGGAAAAACTTACTCAAAAATTCATAAAAAATATAACAGGCATAAGTCATCATAAAAAATCATAAATGAAAAAGCAAATCAGGAAACATACTAGATGTCATCCTACCGAAAATACAAAACTAAAACAGACATCTCAATATACAAAACCCCCTTCCCACCTGGAGGTGAGTATAGAATGTTTACCAGAAACAGCAACAGATACAAGAAACAAATTTCTCTGGTGAAATACAGACTGAAAAAAAGGAAAAGAGAAAAACAAAACTATCCTATCTTATCTTTCATAAACGGGAGTATCATTCTACCGACTAGCCCATACCTTATGTGATGTGTTGATTCTCAAATAAACATTGTTTATACAATTCCTGTTCAAAAATATTAATAATAGTAAATGGATCTTGATACATTTGTTATAGCACCCACTTACACCTTGATTGCCATAAGATGAATTTAATAAAAGAAAAAAATAAGCCTAATTAAACCTGTATCCAAACCCAAGTTACCCACTGTAAATCCCCCTACCACCTCCGGGTAGGTCATAGCACCCCAATACGGGTTCTCCCGCCTCAAGGCCAACTGGGACCACGCTTCCTGAACATGAGGGCATTGAATAAGAAAATGTGACATTGTCACTTCCTGTGCAATGCAGCAGTCACTAGGACACATCCTTTCAGATAAACTCTTATGGTTTGCATTCCCTTTAACATAGAGTCTATCATGGCATGACAACCATGTAATATCCCACAATCATGATGGGATATATGGATCCTGCAAAGTGACCAACAGGTTTGCACAATGGATTGGTGGTACTCCCTTGAATTTTACATTGGAAACAAATGCCAAATCCTGTATAGCAGCGTACACTTGCTTACTTGCCTGCATGGTACATATTGAGGGAGACAATCTCCATTTCTTTAATTTAATTAAGGCAGGTTTGAAATAAAAATAACTTGCTTTTGCAGAAGGAGGCAATACCCCTCACATATTCCATGAATCATTTAGAGGCTGCAACCATCTCCGGGCAAAAAGAGACCAAATGGCTAAACTAGATTTAAAAAAATTAATCAAATTTTTATGAAATAAAAATATTAAAATAGAAAGATACCGGATTCAATAAGTTTAAATCCCCCTGATTAATAGGTAAGTACAGAACCTCCAGTTTAATGGTGTTCAACTGACACCCCCTCATTACCTGAAATACCAAACTTATAAAGTCGGTTCCAATGCCGGAGGAATAGGGTAAACCACACTAATGTATAAAAAAGCGGAAGGAGAAAGAACTTCACTACTGTCACTTTCTGCTTTTTTGACTGCAGCCAACCCTTCCAAAGTGCCACTTTTGTTTTTGCCAGTTCTGTCTTATCTGTCCAATTCAGCAGCCCATTGTCTCCCCTCCCAAACCATACTCCCAACACAGAGAAGGGTTCTTCAGACACTAAAATTCCCTGAATATCATCTAAGTGTGGCATAGTATCATTAAGATGATAAATAATACTCTTCTGTTTATTCACTCATGTGCCTGCGATAATAGAATAACATTCAACCTGCTCCATGACCCTCTGTCCTGATTCCAGGTCTGCTACAAAAATACAGACATCGTCTGCTTATGCTACCATTTTTTAACCTCCAAGGCACCCACCTGTGGCTTAAGACCCCGAATTAAGTCATCCTGTTGAATAAGATGTAGAAAGGGATCCAAACATAAGGCATACAACAAGAGGCTCATCGGGCACCCCTGGTGCACTCCCGTTGAGTGTCTGTGTAAGTCACCATATATCCATTGACCACTGGGATGACTACTGCTGAGTTGTAAAATAAAGTAATCTATGAACAAAATGCCATTGGTATACCATATGCCTGTAAAACATGTGTAACAAAAGAATGAGGAACCCTATTGAAGGCCTTTTCCTGGTCTAAATATAGAATATACCCATTAAGTGCTGTTTACTTCCCTTGTTCTTTATTTTTCTAATTGTTTAACCAGGTGAGACACACTAAGCTGAAAGCTTGTTTACAGGTGATACCTGGGAGCACAGGGAAGTTAAGTGACTTGCTCATATGCTCCCTCACTAGCAATAAATTTGTTCGATGGAACGCCCTTGAACCAACACTCTTGGGCCAAGTTACCAAATTTGAAGCTACTTTTGCTAATCTGGTAGTGAGAATCTTCATCAGAATTTTGTAGTCCACATTCAGTAAACTTAGGGACCTCCAATTATCCAAATTAATTTTATCATTTTTCTTGTGCATCAGAATTTGAACTGCTATACTGAAGTGGAAATATACCTCTAAGTGATCCAAAATCCAGTTACAGATAATAACCAGGACTTCCACCAGTGGGTCTTTAAATGTTTTATAAAATTCTTGAGGTAAACCATTAATACCAGGTGCAGTGACATTTTTCAATTTATTAATTGCTGATTCAACCTCCAAAGCCTGTACAGGGCCTATAAGGGCCACAAAACAGCTTTCCGGGGTTTCTGGACTCTGTAGAGCCACAAGAAATGTATGTATAGTGCCCTACTCAATCTAGGGAGCAGTATATATGGTGGTCAAGTATTGGGTTATGGCAGCCAGGATTTCCAGGCCAGTAGACACAGGTAACCATCTGCAGTCCAAATAGATGTCATTAGCCTATCTGTCACTCTCTGATTACATTGTTTAAAAGCATCCCCAAAGCCCGTTTTACCAGGGGAACAAATACGATGTTTGTTCAGCAATGAGGACACCCGGGAATATTGTAGGGCTTTCATCTCTTTTTTTAGCTTATTAACCTGGGCCATTAAATTAATATGTTAAATATTAATTTCAGAGTACACTTTCCTAACTGTGTATGAAGTGTCAGATATTTTTATAGCCATTAACTTCAGAGACAGTAGAAAAACATGTAAAAGACTCACATAGCTTACTTTCAGTGCGCACCCACCAGGAACTAAGATTATCCACTAAACCTGCTGCCAACAGACGCACATGCAAAAGATCCCGTATACGCTGTAGCAAAACTTCATTCTGTAAAAGTGAGGTATTAAGCTTCCAATAGCCCTTGCCATATGAAGACTGCAAATTACCCCCCAAAACTTAAAGCAGAATAACATGATCCGAAGTCTCTATAAGGAGCGTTTTAGCTTGTTGTACAGTAACTATCTGTTTTGTAGAAATAAAGTCAATTCATGTGGAGAGACTCCCTCCATAGTACGTGTAACCTCCCTGAAAATACAGGGCTCTATACGTGTCCTGCAATCCACATTGTGAGAGAACATTGCAAAGACAGTTCGTGTCACAAAAGCTTTTCGGCATTGCAGCTCCTCTGTCCTGGCTGGCAATCAGACAATTAAAATTACCTCCCCAAAGGGAGTAGAGAAAGTCAAGTTGGGATTAAGAGGTGGAGACTTAGGGGTAAAATTATTGCAACGAGAAGCATTTTGGATTGCCAAATTAGAGTGTCTCAGACCTGGAGGGTTAAATGAAGACATCCCTCTTCACAGTTATTTGAATAAATAAATGTTTGAACATATGAAATTTTTTGAATTCCCTATATATCTCTCTGCATTCTTTCCTCTTTTGATACAATTTTGAGTGTTAACTTTTGTTTTATCAATCAGACCAAGGTATGACTTGTCAGCTCTACCTTGGCAGCAGTCATAATTTTTTGGCTTCCTCTTTAAAATGGATATAAATTATTGGCTTTCATTAAGGATTGATAAAGAATTAACCAAGGCATGACTTGATGGCTCTACCTTGATAGCAGATATGACTTGCCAGCTCTGTCTGCTTATAATCTATTAGTCTCATCTGTAAGCAGATAAAAAAATCTTTCAGTTTGTTTGCCGTTTTATTTATACTAGCGGACTGCAAAAGCTTTGGTATGACTTGTTGGCTCTGCCTCAGTTGCAGACATGACTTGCTGGTTCTGTCTGCAAAACAATGTTTTTCTAAGAATTCTGGTTGTTTTTATTATAATATATCAATGAGCACTGAGTGATTATGTTAAATTTAATTTTGTTATTAATTGTCTTGTTCAGTCTTTTGTGTAGTAGCACTTTAAATATATTCTTTATAATGCACATGATAGCCATGCTAACACGCCTGATGATGACCTAAGAATGGTCGATACGTAGCATGCTTCCTGGTGTGTTAGTGCCGTCCATGCATCTTTGCAAGCTGCAGTTCGTCCTGTTGTTATTTCACCTCAAAATTAGTTCTACAAGCTTTTTAAGTTTAAGTTCTAGTTTGTGCATGGCAGTTAGCATATTTTAAGCAATTTTTGCATAATTTGCACAATTCAGATGCCTTATTTACACCGAGGAGAGATGGTTGCTTTTCACAGCAGCAGCATTAAGACGTCTCCTGTTTGCCTAAACATTAAGGGGAAGGAAAAGGATGACTTTTGCATTCTACACAGTGGTGAAAGTGAACATTTTTGTAATGATGGTGTATATTTTTTATTTAATAAAGCCAATTATGGAGTTATGAGCTCTGCATAGGATCCATCATTCTTAATTCAATTATGTGCTGACCTCACAGGTAGTTGTTTGACTACCACTGCTTTGGTTCCTAATTTTTGATTCAGAAGGAGAAGTGCACAAACTCTGAACTGACTATAGCACCCCCCTACTCCCTTAGTTTCTCACAACAGGGAGAGTGTAGTTCTTTCACATACAAAGACATTAAAGAGGACTGTTCCCACCACTGATCCCTGAGGCATCCTGCTGGTCACCCTCATTTTCTTGGAGTGAACTCCATTTACCACCGCCTTCAGTCACATACCCCCTAATCAATTTCTTATCCAGTTTACCACCTTACCAACCTTACTAAGCTTGTTTACAAGTCTCCTATGTGGAATGGTGTCAAACGCCTTACTGAAATCTAAGTAGGCCACATCCACCACTCCTCCCTGATCTAGTTCCTTTGACACCCAGTCAAAGAAATCTTTTAGATGTGTTTGACATGACCGCCCACTGTGAAACCATGCTGCCTTGGGTCTTATAACCCACAGTATTAAAGATATTTGACAATCCTTTCCTTCAGCAGTGATTCCATTAACTTTACCACCACCAATGTCAGGCTGACTGGCCTAAAATTGCCAGTCTCCTCCCTGCTACCACTTACTACTTTTTTTATTTTTTTATTTATTTATCCTCCGAGCTCTGGCAGGAGCTTTGGGCCTCCGGTGAATGGACTCTCTCAGCACTGCACTCACCGACCCTGGAGATTCCCCCATGGCTTACCTACCCTCTGTGGTGGGGCCAGGAATGCAGTGACCCCACCCCGGAGACCCAATACAGAAGCCAGGGTCATCCCCCAGTGTGATGGACTATCATGGAGCCCTGCCAGGCTCCTTTTCTTCCTGTTTTCTCCCATCCCCCCTCCCTAGCGATGTGATTATGTCAGAGCATGCCTCCCAACCTGTATTGCCTTCCAGTCACCACCAGAGGGCAATCAGTGAGCTGGGCAATGTGGGACCCTCCTCCTGAGAGAGGAGAGCAGTCCTCCGGATACTCGATCCTCTCTCCCCTTACCGACTCCCGATGACCCAGACTCATTGCCGAACCCGGGTCATCGGCATTGCATGAGGTGTAGTGATCAGCGCCTCAACCTCCAGCACCACTAGTCTGGCCCACTTACCACTTTTGTGTTGTGGGACTACATCCAAACCACTCCTGTTTCCAGTGAGCTGTTAAATAGAACTGTCAGAGGTTCAGACAGCATTTCCCTGAGTTCCCTCAATACCGTTGGATGCACCCCATCTGGCCCCATTGCTTTGTCTACCTTCGGATTAGCAAGTCCTGGACTCTTGCCTCCAAAAAAGGAGCAGTTTCTACCTCCCTCACTCCAAAGCTTTTGTTACCTTTTTGTGACCCCTCCCCTTCTCCTACCTCTGTGAACACCGAATTAAGGTATTGTTTTTTTGTAAAATTTCTTTATTGTGAATGTGGATAGCGCACAGCACAGCCAGTTTATTCCATACATAGAATACATTCAGACGGTATTATTGTTAAGGATGAATACATGATATATATAATATATCTTGGCCTATAATCAGTATTGGTTCATGATTACTCTATACAGTGTTATTTCAGGCAACCTTTGAGGAGGCAGCTGGGTTTAGGATATAAATTATATTTTTATATGTGTAAGTTTCTAGGTGTACTGTAGAGATATGTAACCCCCCTATAAAATGGGGGTTCCTAAAAGCCATCTAGGAGCTGCCTAAGTGTTCCCCCGGTGGTTGGTGTTCAGCACTTAAGCCATTGGAATGGCTCTGTGAGTGCTTGTAGAGCCTCCACATACTGTCTCTCTAAGAGCTGTCTGCTTGCAGACATAGTTAGTGTTCATGAGTGGGACTGTGTGTTTCCCTGCTCAAGTCCCGCTTGAGGTGTAATGTAAATGCCCCTCTTTTCAGTCACTGAAAGCGAAAGGGGAGTCCACTCAAGAGATGTGACTATTTGCCTGCAATTATTCAGAGTAATAGCGAAAATGCAGTTGTTTAACCTGCCTTTGTTGCAGCTGGGACTCTGTGTGCTGTGCCTTTCCATTTTGGACCAGGACTGTCTAAGGGGTCCAATAGAAGAAAGGGGGGGAGGTTGCAGTGACCCAGAGGGCTGTGACCAAGTCATATCAGACTGTCTTAACCCCGACCTCTGGGTGGAGGCACCCGCCATCGGATCCAGGCCCCTCAACCTGTTAGTGGCAAATCAGGCAGTGGTAGTAGCCTTTGGGATAGCTCCCCCTGAGGGTTACAGATACAAAACTAATAAATTAATCTGAGATGATACCCACCTCCACTGCTCTCATCCATGGTTCCCATGTTTCCCAAAAGAGCAGTGTTCTGCCCAAGGCATCCAGCTGCACCCTCTCCAGCTGCATACAATTTTTAACATTATTTATCCATCTTGCCACAGTCAGAGTCGAGGCCAACATCCACAGTTGTGCAATCATTCTCCTAGCATTTATTAAGGCTATAGTCCAAAGAGGGTTAGGTCTTCCATCCCCTAGGTGGACCGGGTCAGCCCCTAGTAGGAGCTACAATGGGTATTTTGAAGGGGCATATCCCATAATCTGAGACATTATACTATGCATAGAATGCCAAATGGTGCCACTTTAGGGCAGGTAAGTGCCAAGTGCAGGAAGTCAGCATCATCAGCTGCACATTTGCAGCAGGTGGATGATCTGCTATTATCCAGTTCATACAACCAACTAGGCATCACATATGCCCAGTGGAGGAAATAAAACTGGATCTGCCTCAGCTTGTTACTGCGCAAACAGTGCAGAAACTGTGAACAGGCCAAACCCCAGATTTTCTGATCTATAACAGTGGAAAGGTCTGCACTCCACTTATGTCTACAGGAGAAGGGAGGGGCTGGGAGCACTCCCATGAGTGCTCAGTAGTAGGTGGACAGAGGCCTACTCACTGGCTGCGGGTGAAATAATTCCTCTTCAAATGAAGAGGGGACTGACCGTTTACTAACTCCCCCAAGGTTAATTCCACAGTGGTGGCGAATTGTTAAATAGATGAAGAAGTCTCCTACTGGTATGTTCC
Source organism: Neoceratodus forsteri (assembly GCA_016271365.2). Taxonomy (NCBI): domain Eukaryota; kingdom Metazoa; phylum Chordata; order Ceratodontiformes; family Ceratodontidae; genus Neoceratodus; species Neoceratodus forsteri. The sequence continues at coordinate 290,971,220 of CM028135.1, read as the reverse complement.
ATGTGGAGCATATTTGTGTAAAGCTCTTAATACTCCCTCTTCATACAGTTGGTTAACTACAAGTAGTCCCTTTTTCTCCAGGCCCATAGTGTCTGTACCATACTGTCCATGTACTCCCTGTGGATTCATGAAGTTAAAGATACTCAAATTAGGAGAATTACCCCAGCAAACCCCACCTTTTGTGGGCACTCAACCAAACAGATCTAGTGATATTGTAAATGGGTTACAAGGCGTAGTACTCTGGAGTCTATTAAACTACCAACTAATGTGTCATTTCGGAGGTTCCCTCCAACAGATCTTCCTAGGACAATCCATGGGCATCTGATATATCATCCCCAGTAGGTATAGAATGACAACTGCACTGCCCGATAGTAGATTTTAAAGTTGGGTAAGCCCACTCCTCCCTCCCTCTCCGCCACCTATATAGTGTAGCACGACATTTACGTCCGCCTCCAAATAAATTTATGAAGAATCAATTCTACCTGTTTAAAATGTATTTGTGGGATCTTAATGGGGACGGTTTGATAGAAATATAGTAACCTGGGCAAAATGGACCCTACCTAGCAATGAAATCGGCAGCTCATTCCATCTATCACAATCCTCTGCTATCACTTGCATGATTGGTCTAAGATTTATTTTTGTACTGGTCCCCCAAAGAGGCAGAGATTTGCAAGCCCAAGTACTTTAATTTCTGGACAAGCTGAAGCCCCCCTAAGTGAGCAATAAGCTGAGCCTGAGCCCTGGTTCTTATTGGTAATAGCTTACTCTTAGACCAATTAACCTTATGACCAGATATAGTGCCAAATGCACTCATTAGTTTATGAACCATGGGTAGATCCTCAGTAAGATTCTGCAAATACAGCAGCTGATCATCTGCATACGTTGCAATTTTATGCTCCCTCCCTCCAATGAACCCTTAATCCCTGCATGTGCTCTAAGAGCAGCTCCCAAAGGCTCCAGGGATATAACATACAACAAGGAAACAAGGGCATCCCTGGCAAGTTCTCAGCCAAGCTGAAATGGACTTAATTCCTGGCCACCAGAACCTGAGCTAGGGGACCCTGATACAATTCACATATCCATGTGCAAAATGAAGGTCCCACTCCCATCTTCTACAGGGTGTAAAACAGGTACCCCACTCCACAAGGTCAAAAGCCTTCTCGGCATCTAAAGCAACCACAGCAGCACCATGAGATCTCTTAGTTCTAACACAGCAGAATATGATGTTCAGCATCCGCCTAATATTATGCTTACCCAACCGTCCGTTGACAGAACTGGTTTGGTCCGGGTGTACTATTATGGGAAGCACTGCTTCTAACCTAGTCACTAGAGCTTTGGCCAATATCTTATAATCTGCTGTTAACAAAGAAATAGGTCTGAATGAGGAGCATTGGGTTGCATCTTTACCCAGTTTGGGCAGTACAACTATAGTTGCAGACCGTGTGGAGGAGGGCAACCAGCCTCACTGAGTCCCTCCGGGGCATCATATATGGTTCCAGCAGGAGTTCTTCAAAAGATTTATAAAATCTATTGACAGACCATCAGGGCCATGTGTCTTACCATTTTTTAAAGTTTTTAAAGCTATCCTGATTTCTTGTTTAGTTATGGGTGCATCCGGTTCCCTAACTTCAACTGCACTAATCCTTTTAAGATATACCTCCTTAAAAAGCTATCATAGTCCTGATGTGAGGGGCTGCATTCAGAGGAATATAAAGACTTACAAAACACCCCAAAGGCATTCTCTATTTCTCTTGTACCCCGTACATTGTGTCCTTGGTCATTTTGAATTTGGTTTATTGATTTAGCAGCTTCTTTCTTTTTATTTGCCAGGCTAAATATTTCCCAGCTCTATCCACATCAAAGTATTGCCTGCATTTGAGAGGAGGATGCTCTCTCCAGTTGTGCACTGGCCAGTGTGTTGTACCTCCACTTTAATTTCTGCTGAATCCCATAGAGAGCAACTGTGGGATTACGCATATGAGCCTTCTCACAGGCTTCTATCTTAGATCTAAAAACTCTAAGTCCCTTGTGGCTATGCATTTTTCTTGCAATGCAAATGCAATAGTCTGCCCCTCACATATGCCTTCAGAGCCTCCCACTGGCACAGTGTGAGGTGTCGCCCTAACAGTTGAAGTGCAAAACCTCCTGCAAGTTTGCCTTTAGGTATGTAAGGTAACCCTGATTTCTCAAGAGCCTAGGGTCCATTCTCCATGCTTTAGCTCCTGATGAGGATCCAGTACCCCAGAGAGTGACAAAGTGCAGTGCATGGTCTGAAATCATAATCGGTTGGTACCCCACTTCTCCTAGCCTGACCACCAAGGTACCTGACATTAATATCCTGTCTATACGAGCATATGAATTATGTGCTTGTGAGTAAAAACTATATTCTCACCCCAAGGGGTACATATGCCACCACACATCAGTCAGGTCAAAATCAGCTTGTAGTACATCCAGAGCCTTGACGTTGTGGGGTTTGAGGACAGGGTCTTATTCGAACAATCTAATATTGTGTCAATTACACAGTTATAATCACCTCCCAGTATCCATGGGCCCTCCCAGCATGACATATCCAGCATGAGTTTCTGAAAAATCCAGGGTTCTCCACGTTAGGGGCATATTGATCACACTAACATTACACCTTTGCCTGGCGTTTCAACCCTGGCTAATGCATAGCAGCCAAATTGATCTGTCAGTGTATCTAGTACCTGAATAGGGAACCCATAGGGATCCAGATTGAGGCTCTTCTGGCTTTTGTAGAAAAGGTTGACGATATCCAAGGACCCCATAAATGCAGCAGTTTTCATGCATTCAGTATTTGAGAAGTGAGTTTCTGTAAAGCACAATCATGCCCTTATTTCTACGCACTTTGGCCATAACCCTTTATGCTTATAATAGATTTAAGGCCATTGATATTCCAAGACAGACATTTTATATCATCCCCATCATAAAACATCCTTTTAGCATTCATTTGAAATCTAGCATGTACCATATAGCATCCACATTCTTTTCTCCCAGTAGCCCAGCTCCTCCCTTCCACCCATCATTTTATAATTTTATTTTTATTTATTTAACAGACTTAGATTACAACCTTTGAGTCAGGGACTCATCTACAATGTCTGGCCAGAAAACAAACATAAACACTTAATACATATAGACATAGAATGGTATCTAAAGGTTGCAGTTCTTTTAGTTATACAGTACTTCAGAATCAAGATCAGCTATACATTGCATTGAACGTGTTACCGAGAGCTGTATTTTACAGTTTTCAAGAGAACAATAAGTTTGCTGACAGAGGAAGGGAGTAACAGGTTTGATATTTACAGTGAAGCAGAGAATTAGACAGATACCTTGTGAGTGCAGCCAAAGGAGGCATTGTTAATAGGTAATGTTTGGTAGCCCTATCTGTAGGAGCTCAGTGGCAGGGTGGTCCTGTAAGATGATGGATAGATGACCCAGCACTAGCTGGTACATTGGTAGTGCCGTGAAGCGAGAATGTGCTCTTTGAGGGCTGACTTGAAAGGTCCTAATTTGGAGATGGAGGAGACATCAGGGGGGAGTTCATTGTACCAGGCTGGGGCCCTGTGTGGGAATGGCCTTTGGGCTAAGGAGGTTCTAACCCTCAGGATGGACCACACCTGTCAGTTGGCAGTGCAGGTGTTCACCGAGGTGTGGGAGGATAGGAGAGAGGCAGAAACCCCCAAGGGGGTAAGCCCCAGGTGTATTTTCTTTGTGAGGAGGCATGTTTGATAAAATAGCCTTTCATCCAGGGTAAAGAGATTTGTCAGGGCATATAGGTACAGGTGTGCAGTGCGCTTGTCTGCCCGGTGAGGAGACTGCTATTTGTTTATGGCAAGGTGGATTTTGTTAAGGGCTGTGGTCAGAAGCCGAGTAGATAGTGAGCCCATAATCGACTACAGAGAGGACTGAGGAGGTGACAGCCAGATTATGGGCTTCAGGAGGTAGGCAATCCTTGTGCCAATACAATAGGCCTATACGGACATTTATGGCTGATGATAGAGCATCAATCTGTGAATGGAAGGAGAGGCTGGAATCAAATGTAAGGCCCAAGTATTTATATGTACGGACCTATTCTAGATGAAGGAGAGAGTGGGAGAGGATTGTTAGCTGCGCATTCTTGGCCTTATTCTGTCGATGGGCAAAGAGCATAGTCTTTGTCTTTTTTACACTGACCACAAGTCTTTCGTCTATGAACCAGTTTTCAATCTGGTTAAATGTGTTTTGGAGGGAGGACTGCAATACTGTGGGATCTGGTTGTGAGGCAAAAAGAACTGCATCGTCCGCGTAGAGTAGTAGGTTGCCGGAGCAGGAATTGGGCAAGGTGTTTAGGTAGATGCTGAATAATAGAGGGCCGAGGATGGAGCCCTATGGAACCCCAGAGCAGACTGGTAGGGTGGTTGAGAGGGTGTTGTTTATTTTGACACATTATGATCTAGCTGTGAGGTAACTGATAAACCAGGAGACGGGTCCTTGGGACAGACCTATGTATGGAATGTGCTTAAGAGTAAGGGGTGGAGACTGTATCACATGCCTTGACAGGTCGATGAAGACAGCTCCAGCTAGGTGTTTTCTATCCAGGGCAGAGTGAATAAAATTAGAGAACTCAGTGAGAGCCGAAGTTACGTAATTACTAATCCTCATAGCAAAGCCCAGCTATAAATCTAGGCCAAAGAAGCCAGTCCCAACACACCATATAAGAACCCCTGCACAGTATCCACCACAGCCAGCAAATTAAGGTGGGACCAAACCAGTGCCCTCGCTTCCGTCACAAGCATAGTGTGTATATTGTATCCAGCTCCAATGGTTCAATATGTCCCTTCCCCTTATAACCACACATTCCCTCCCTACTCCCTTATATTTAACTATTCCTTGGCTCACTTCAACAGGAACTGAACCATACCCCCCTCCCCCCACAAGTATAAACCCACCAGTGATCCCACTACAAACAATAGGCAGTAGAATAAACTTCTTCCGTTAATGCCAGCCATTTGATTGTAGGAGTGGGTGACGACCCACAGGCAGTACAAAAGAAAATTAAAATACTGTACAGCTGCGCAGCATATAATCAGATAACTTTCATAGTATAAAAAATAATACAGTACTATCACAGCGGAAAGGGACCTCTGAACAACTACAGTACTAGTGTTTCTAGCCCATCGATTATTAAATTTCTTAACCTTGCAATTATGTCTTTGAGGCTAGGGTTAGTTAAAGAATTCATTTCGCCCCTTCACTAAACCCCCATTCAGAAGCCCAACTGAAACCAAACGTCAACAGTAAAAAACAAAGGTTAATAAAGAGTCATATACACCAATAGCACTCTTTGTAGCCACTAAAAGTTTAGGGCTGGGTGAGAGCCCATACATAGTGTTTCCACCATATTTTAACTGCCAGAGGCCAGGGTTCACCCAGTACCCTTTTTTCTTCATGTCGTGTAGGCATGCTGCTCCCTTCCACCTCCACCTCAAGGGGGGGGGGGGCATTCCATGATGATCACACCGGGATAGTATTCATTGGTCTAAGAAATGTCTCGGACCATTAGCGAAACCACCCGCTGGTACCCGGGCCCCTAGACTAGATCAAGGGTATGCAACAGCTCATACATTCTAGGTATTGAAATATTAAAGTTGCACCAAGTAGTTCTGGCCCTGTAGCAGCCAGCAGCCTTGTTCCCTTCAGGAGGAAATAAGAGACTCAGGTCTATCTGCGTGATGCTCACCAAGTAAAGCAGAGCAAGTTCAATCTGTTAACTGATTTAACAACATTTACACAGACGAAAATGTTACACACCTCATTCTACATTAGGTTGTGGTCTGTCCCTCCTGATCTCCTCCTCCTCTAGCCATCCCTCCGCTGCTTTGTGGCAGGTGAAAAAGCGAGGGCCTTGGCCAGACCTATCTACCCAGAGCCATGCAGGGTAAGCCAAAGAAAACTCCCCATCCCAGACAATACAGTTTACTTTTAATCGGATTAAATTTCTGCTGCTTCATTTGTAGCTCCCGGCTGTAATCCTGGCATATATGCACCATGGTATTGCTCATTTTTAAAGGGCCCTTTTTCTCTTTTGCAAAATAAGCTCTTTATCCCGGAACCTTAAGTATTTAATAAGGCAGTGACAAGCACGATCTCCTGGATGTGGTGGAGGGCCTACTCGGTGAGCACGCCAATTTCAAAGCCTTCAGCTCTTCTCCCAGGCTCAAGTTCTTGACAATCCACTTATGTAGTTCTCCATTAGGATTCTCCTCCATTCCCTCAGGAAGGCCAATGATCCAAATGTTGGATCTGTGTGAGCGATTCTCCTGATTATTGAGCCGCCCTCAGGTCTGCAATTGTGAGAGGTCGTTTCTTTCTGCTGAAGCTCCCGTATGTATCTTCCAGGTCGCTAACTCTCCTCCAACTCACATATTTCGGTAGTATGTGTAGTAGTTGTTTCTGTTAAGCTAGTGACCACTGATTGTAAGTGAGTAAATTATGTTCAAATTATGAAAGCCTGCTTTCATATCGCTCCTCATTTGTGCCAAAGTTTCAGGGACCCCCAGCTGCTTTGGTTAGCTCCAACTCTGTGCCTATGTTTTACCACCTTCCCCACACTCAGCAGGCGATGAAGGCCCAGAATGGCATAGACTGCTCTAACTTTCTTTCGTCGACTTGCTGGCTCCAAATGGCAGCTTGGCCTGTTGGTTTTTAGATTTCCCAGTTGCCATCAGACATAGAAAGCTATCTATTATCGGCAGGAATGTTCATACACAATTTTTCAGTTGAAATTCTTGAATTAGGAGCCGTCACCCCAGGAAGCTGCGTTAACAAGCATCCTCCATGCTTGCTGGCTAGCCATGCCCCCTGAATAAAGGTATTTGACATAGTCAAACAGTAGGAGGATCATCTTGACCACAGCCTCCTGCCAGATTTGGAGTAGAAGACAGAATTTGTTCCTGTAAAGGGCTTCAAATTTAGGGCATGGATTTTTGATAGTGGCATCACATGGGCCATAATAGAAACAAGCAAAATATCTTCCTCAGTTACATCATGCAGTAATTTTCTTACTTGCATGCACAAGATTCCAAGTTCACAGTCACCCATTTTAGTGGATGAACACAGACACTCCCATCATTCCTCAGTTGCTCACTGCTGACAAGCTCAGAGATTCATCAGACAGGCAGGGACCAAATACCACGTTATCCATCGCTATCAAAAATGCAGTGTCTGGCTCCACTGAACCATCCCTTTTGTTCAAGTAATATTCCATAGCATCCAGACTGCCTTGATGTGGTATATTAGAATACAGACTTTCAATATCAAACATTACCAATATTTTCTATTTTGTCAATGGCTAGATCTCAGATAGCATGAATGGTATCACTTGTGTTCTAAATGGTGCCCACACATCGAAACATTTATGGTAAAATCTTCCACAGCGACAATTTGAACAGATTTCAAAATTGTCAATGTGGGGACCTGAGGGCAACATTTCATCCTTCGCTGTGTGCTCTTCAAATCAACTCCGACTGGAGTTGATAATCTTTTAGAAGGGGGGGTGTGGGTGGCACAGCCCCCCACATAGGGGGTTTGAGGGGTGCAGCCCCCCGAGAGAAACACTTCAATGTTGGACAGGAGAAATTTCACCTGTCAACATCGGGCTCTTGCTACGCCGAACTTCGACAATGGTGTTATCGATTCAGCATAGGTAAACCCTACTAAATATGAGGGTAATGTAGAAACTAGTAGTCTTAATAAACAGTCCACCACTTGTGAAAATGTTCCATCAACAACCTGATGGGCCTTGTTACTTGAATACTGGCTTTAATTTGTAGTAAAAGTTGGAATAAAATCGGGAAAATAGCTTTTAAAATGATGCTCCATAGACGTGCATGGAGCACCCCCGCTGGTCCTATAATGACATCACAAAATGTCAGAGTGCAGGGGCAGATCAGAGAGTAAGGAAGGGGAAGGGATCAAGCGGCTAGTCCTTCGGGGACAAAATACAATCAATTCCCTTCATCAGGAGGCTAAACATAATGTTTTAAAACTGTGATGGAGAACTCCCAGTCAGGTAAGGAAGTCTCCTGTTTATTTTGTAGTGCACCAAAAAAGGTGCTCTTTAAGAGATAGCCTTGTTCACAGTTATTACTAGCCAGAGGAACAAACACGGACCTGGCTACCTAGTGCACCAAAAGGCATTTACAGATGTGGACACTGTGCTCAGTGGAACAATGCTAATAACTCTGCTACTTTTAAACACCCCAGAACTGGTACGAAATTTAAAATAAACAAATTTATCAATTGTTCTACCTCTAGGGTTATTTATATGTTGATACACCCTTGCAGCCTCAGCTATGTCAGACAGACTAAAAGACCATTAAATGATCGCATTAGTGAACATAAGTCAACCATTAGGAACCAAGTGATGACAAATGCAAAGGCACACCATTCTATGGCGGCGAATCACTGCTCTCCTGCTCATCTGAAGTTTGCTGGTATTGAAAATGTGACTGTTGGTCCAGGTGGAGGAGACATTCAGAAAAAGCTGCCTCAAAGGGAATGCTTTTAGATTTATAAACTGCAAACTCTGAGGACATGCCATTACACTGTTTTTTACAGGACTGTAGTTTGTCTATTGTTTGCCTCTATATTATTTATTGTTTTATATCAGGAGTCAACCTTCACCTTTTTTGCACTACAGCAGGGCAAGTTGATTCAAATTGCAGTAGCCTGCAGTTGGTTGCACTAGCCCTTAATTATAATGGTAAATTTTGATCACTTATACAGGAAACAATGCAAGCAAAGCCAAGAAATACTCTGATTATTGTACATTTATCCTGCTCCCACATTGCTTCCAGCTCCCCAGCAGAAGAAAAAGACTGCAATGCCATCACAGACAGTGAGCCACCCTCATTGTTTTGTACCATAGCTTCCTCTCTTCCTCTTTCTGTCCCCCCCCACACCAAACAGAGGGAGGATATCATAACAGTAAATGTTCAATCAAGCAGTCCTAGCCCCAGCAAGTAGCTGACATCATCATGCACCTCACCACACTGTCACCACCACCCACAGGGCAATGAACAGAGTCAGGCAGAGAAAGACACTCTGTTCCCACCATATAGTCAACTGGAGACCTGCACTTTGAAAGTTTTTGTACAGTCTCAAGTGAGCCAGGAGCACATCTAAGATTTCTTTGTGGGGGCTAACTGTTTGGGAAATAGAAACTATGACATTTTTATTTGTAAAAGCATTGAATTTAATATGCTCTGCCCCTACAATAACAGATTTTTCTTTAACATTGTCCTTTCATCAGCCATGGGGAAATGGTACACAGGCATATCACTATACTATTTCTATTTCTGCATAGGATGATCCATGCACCCCAGGAATGCCTATTTCAAGGTTTCAAATTATGTATTTGATCAAGGTTTATTTTTGTACCATACATGATCCAAAACTTTGTTTTTAGGCTGAAAGGACATGCTGAGCGGGATATGAGTGGAACTGTATGGATGGTGATGGCTGGCATGGTGCATTTAGAAGAGCTGGGACCCCCTACACTTGCCAGTAATGGCAGCTATGGATCGTGGATGGTCATTTCAGAGTCTGGTCTGCAGTGGTGTTCAGGGAAAGAACAGAGTTAAGAGATTTGAAGTGGAGAGGGAAGTTATGGTGAGGCTAGGATAAAACCCATCACCTGCAGGGCTGATCCTGTATACTTCTTTGCATTTTGTCACTGAAATGTTGGATACAAACACTCAAAATGTAGAGAAATAAGGGGCACTGGTCTTAATAATATTGGACACATTGTTAGACATAGACACATTCAGAAAACTGGAACCTAGTGACTTAACAGCACTCTACCCTTGGTCACACCCTGGACACTAGAGGAAAGTCTTAGCAGTGGGCGATAATGACTCACATTGAGTCTTTTGTGGGATCCCTCTTCAACTGTCAGATAATTGCAGCTCTTAATGAGCTGTTAATCACACCTGACCATCTGGAACACTGAGAGATTAGCATGAGGACTAGAGAATGCTAAAGTAGAGACTTTTTAACTTCATTAACAGCCATGAAAATCTACACTAGTCAAGATGGGCAAGTAGATAGTTAGCTGCACTAGCCCTGGTCAATTTAGCTAGTGTTTGGGCTAGTAAAACAATGTTAAGATTGACCCTGTTTTATAAGTCTGTTTTATTTGTTTTGTCACGTGTTTTAGACAAGAACTATTATGCTGACTGTGATCACATCCCCAGATTTGAATATGCATAAGGTATGCTTATGTCACATGGGGTTTTGTGAGCCAATCAGCTCTGAGAAAGGTGTATTGCTGATACTGCAGCTGAGTGGTGTGTTGCATGTCAGGCTAACGATGCTGTCTGTCGGTCTGTCGGCCGCCGCAACTTGTTGCTACAGTATGCACCCTAATGGTGCCGGTGTGATCTTAGTTTTGTACATTTAGTCCTGCCATCATTTTATATAGCACTCTGCACTTTGCTACAGTTTACTGGGCACTTTTATTTGCTACATCTAATAAAGAAGACACCAGCAAGATAAGCTGTGTCTGTTTTTAATGTGAAGCTGTATGCTCAAGGGTCAGTGCTGCAAACCTCAAGCTGGACCACCATTTCACCATCAGTGATGACATGAAAAGCTGATGCTGCAGCCAAATGAACCTTTATCAAGGAATACTCAAGGCCTGCGTCCATAAGGGACAAGAGGTAATCCATACTGTGACTTACTGGACACATAAAGGAGTCAAGCTGATGGGTAGTACACTAAATTGCATAAAGTTTCCATTTCTGAAACTAGGTGTACCTAATAGAGGGTGTGCAGTCTGCCAGTAGAACATATGCAATTGCTGAGGACACCCAAAAGCAGGAGAGTTTTATGTCCTCCACAGCTAGGCATGGAGATGCAGGGATCAAAACCCAGGTGAGCCAGAGAGCACAGGACTGAAGTCCCACTTGTAGAAGGAGTGGACAGGGGTTCCACTGCCAATTACTGAAGCAGAAGGAACCAAATTTGTCTGGGCCAGAACAGAGTCACCAGGATCAGGGTGACCCATCTGCCTGCAACTTGACTAGAACCTTCTGTATCAGAGGAAGCAGAGGACGTAGGTACAAAAACCTCCCTATCAAGAAAGGGTCTCACCAAATAACTCCAGGCCCCAGAGCGAGTGAGCAAAAAGGCAGCAGTTCTGCACAATATGGAGACATAAAGAGGTCTATGTCTGAGAGACCGCACTATTCAAAAAAGTTACCCATGATGGAGTCTGAAAACTCCCATTCATGGCATAGTGCCACAGTCCAGTGCCAGACTCTCATCTCCTCTCTCGCAGAGAGGATACAAATTAACTACACCTTGGTGGTCGATGTACTACATCATTGAAACATCGTCTGTATGGATCAACAGCTGCTGACTCCAAAAGAGGATAGTGAAGGCCTGTAGGCTAAGCAGAACAGCTGTCATCTCCAAAGAGTTGCTATGGAGAACCATGTTTAAAGGACCCAAAAGGAACCAGAGATGTCCATCAACTTTGCTAGAAGAAGAGATGGACTGTAAAAGGGGTCTGTTTACAGGCTGGACAAGTCCAACCACCAGAGCAGGGAGTGGTGAAGCAGAGGAGTAACCTGAATGAGACATTGCCATTCATCCCAATACTGAGACCTCTGGGCATGGAAGAATCATTGTGGAATCCTCATATGCAGGCACACCAGTGGGACAGTGAGAAAAGCAGTGGCAATGAGGCCTATCAGGCATAGTAGACATCTGGCTGTGACATAGTCACTGAAAGAGACCTGCTGAGCCTGGCAACCAATACCATAGTGCATTCTGAGGAAAAAAATGCCCAGCCCATCCTGTGTACAGAATTGATCCTATGTATTGGAGATGCTGGCATGGAGAGAGCACTGATTTTGGATAATGTACCATTATGACCAACTGCTTGAAGAGCTGTTGGGTACGGAATAATGTGTAAATGATTGTCTCTTTTGAGGGGGGTTTCAGAAGGCAATTGTTGAGGTACGGGAAAACATAACGGCCCTCCCTACAATGAGCATCTGCAACTGCTGCAAAGCATTTTGTAAGGCATGGGGTGCAGAGGATAAGTCAAAGGGCAAGACACAAAACTGATAGTGAAAGCCCTGGAGCATATACTGCCAGTACGTTCTGAGGCACTTGCAGATCTTGATATAGAGGTAAATGTTCTTCATATCCAGGGCACACAACCAATCATATATGCCTCATAGTTGGCAGTTCTAAGGCAATGGGATGCAGAGGCATATGTCCTCTTGCCAAAGACTTCCAGCTTCCCCGATTCTTTATCAGTAGAAAGAGAACTGATGTGCTTCAGAGCTTTAAGATGGTAATGTTCAACCATAATAACAACAGAATCCATTTCATGCTGTGTGCAATAATAAGGCTTGTTTGAAGGGTAAGGATATTGCATATCCACCTTATGGGGAACAGCCAGCAGAGCACTGTACCTGTGCCAAGCAGCTACTGTATAGTGGCATCCTTCACAGCTGAATGGATAGGGATGAACAACAGCAGGCAGTGCGGAAACCTCTAAAATTTCATAGAGGGTCTTCTTTGAGAAATCCTCCTCCTCCTCCTCAGCAGTAAAGCCTAGCTTGTACTGGATCTGCCATATAAAAGTCTGAAAGAGGCATCTTCAAGAAAGGACCTAGGTCTATAATGTACACTGTCCTCACCTACAGGAGGATAAAGTGGAGCTGGAGCCCACCACATTGTGTGGGGTGGCATTCCTTCTTCCTTCTTCATATCCCTCCATTAAATCCAGATTATATTCTAGCTCCTCCTTCTTATCATTGGGAAAAGGCAATGGGTCAACAGCAGGAGAAGGCCACACTGGAGGTAACACAGACGGTCTAGGTGTTGATGGAGGAATCCCACAACTAGGCTTAATAACCTGCATGGGTACCACCTGCAGCATCAACAAAGTCAACAGTGGTGGAAGAGATGGTGTCAGTGGTATTATCATCAATGGCACAACCTATGGCAGGAGCTGTTGAAACAGTGTGCACATAGTCCAGAACAGCAACTGCACATTGATGGGCCCCAATGTGGTCATCAATGATTGATTCATCGACAGGACAGTGCCCACAAACTGGATCAGTTGTGAATTCCCAGCTGAAGGATTAGAGCCAGTGTCAGACCCCAACTTTGATGTCTGAGAGATGGTCGGGGGGGCAGCAGAACCTGAGGACAGCCTAGGTCCTGTCTTTGTCAGCAAACTTGCCTTTGTCTTTGAGAGGAGACTGAGGCATGGAAGGAGAGGCATCTTTCTCATGATGCTGCTGCTTTTCCTTGTTAGCATGGTGGTGATTTTCTGCCAACTTGGCAGCCTTCTCCTTTTTGTCTTTTTTCAATGATTCTGGAGGTGGCACCATTGACCATGGTAGCAGGATGACAGTGAGCTATGAGTAGAAGGAGCAGGTAATGACAGTGATGCAGTCTACCACACTTAATGTTTGCCCTCCATGGTCTTAAGTTTTAAATAAACTTCTAAGACCTTTTTTCAATGTATGCATGTAGCTGGTTAAAACCCTAACAACCTGTGCATGTCTTCACATTGTGAGGGATGTCTAAGCAGAAACTGAACATGTCGTGAGTATTCTCCTTATAAAGCTTAACCTTGCTGTACTGACAGTAGTGGAACAACTGTTCCTTGTCATTCGTCTGAAGCATAAATATTTATTGTTATGTTTGCTTGCACATGCATGCACAGCAAACATCTTGTTATAAGAATAGATTTCAGAAGTGTGCCTCTGTTGGGTCCACTGCAGCTCAGGCTGCAGTGGGCTCAACATGTACCCTGATAATCAGCAAGGCTGATAATGACACTATTCCTAGTTGTGTGGAAACTTTGTGTAGTTGAAAGGAAAGAGCTGCTCCAGTCCAGAGTGAGACTATCCTTTCATCTGCATAACATCACCCAGCAAGCCAGCTGAGTGGCTTCACAATCAGCCTGCTGTCATCCTCCTTTCCCATGTAAAACAATCCCACCCACTGCCAAGTATCCCTCCCCCAACCCTTCCCAAGCCCCATGCCCCTTTTGACAACCCCAGCCTCTGCCAAGTATTCCTCACATCTTCCTGTCACCTAATGTGCCCCTTTTAAACAATTTCTCCCTCTGCCTAGAATCCCTCCCCCTCCTCATTTGCTTCCCATTCCTGTGCCCCTTTTAAAAAGATCCCATCCTCTGCCAAGTATCCCTCCCACCTCCCCATCGCTTCCTGTGCCCTGTAAACATAAACCCAACACAAGGGTGCCCAATCTCTAGTGACTGTATCTGAAATAAAGAAACTCATCTTTCAATGTCTTTTTTTTACACCGGTTAAAAAGAAAATGGTCCATCAAAACCTGTTGCCGCTGCAACCCCTTTACACCATTACCTAATCCCCTACTCAGCACCCACCACCTAACACCCCCCATTACCCCCAACTTATCTATCAGTGGTCCAACATCTTAATCCTCTCTTAACTGGAGACACGTCTTCACTCTTCAATGAATGCTGGACCGAGAACTGTGGAAATTAGGTAAGTGTGGTCAATGTATTTCAATGCATTTTTAACTTGTACTCATTGCTTGGACATTTATTAATATTTTCCCCCAAATTTTCAACATTTCCTCTTTGGGACCTCACCTCATGACTGAGGTAGGTGAAATTTTTCAAATCTGTCCCAAAAGGTGATTTTGCAGTCACTGCACAAAATCATCTGTCTGGCAGGCTTTGGAAAGTTTCTCTACCGAGTTCATGAGGTGGGGGTCATAAGAAGACTATGTTTAAAATTTGGGGTCAAAATATTAAAAACAACAAAGTTATGAAGGTACATTGAAATTTTTCAACACTCTCTCATAACATCAGTGATTTTGAATATTTTGACCCCAAATGTTTTATCATAGCCATTTTTCACACCACCTCATGAAGGTGATAGGTGTTGTTTTTTGAATTCTAGCCAAAATTTGTATTCACACTTGTGGTGTGAAATGACGTTCAGCCAGTATTTTATAAATAAACACTTGTCATGTTCAGCAGGAGGTGTCATAAAGACTATGTTGAAAATTCAGGGTCAAAATATCACAAGAAGTTATGAAGAAACATTGAATACTTTCAACGTTTACTCATAAAATTGTAATGTGTGCAGATTTTGGCCCCCAAATTTTAATATAGTCCTCTTGTTACATCATCTCATGAACATGACAGGTATTTTTTTTTCAAATCTCCTCTGAAAAATGTTTTCTCATTTGTTCTGCAAGGTCACCTTTCCAAAGGGATTTAAAAAATTCCACCTGCTGTGATCATAAGGAGGGGTCATAAAAAGACAGTGTTGAAAACTGGGGGTCAGAATGTCAAAAACAAAACAGTTATGAGGAAACATGAAATTGTTTCAACATTTACTCATAACTTTGTGATTATGCAGATTTTAACCCCAAATGTGCACATAGCCTTTTGATACCCCACCTATATGAACAAGACAGGTGTCATTTTCAAATCCCCTTTGAAATGTTTTCACAGTTCCTCTGTGAAACTACTTTTCAGACATGATTTAAAAAAAATGTTGCTTGTCTTGATCATAACATGGTGCCATAAAAGACTATGTTGAAATTTAGTGTCAAAATGTGGAAAAACAACTACGTATGAAGAAACGTTGAATTCTTCCAATGTTTACTCATAACATTATTTGGCAGATTTTGGCTCAATGTTCAACAAATCCCTTGTGTTACCCTACCACGTGAGCACGACAGGTGCCATTTTTAAATTTCCTCAAAATATGTTTTCAAAGTTGCACTGCAAAATCACCTTTCAGATGGGATTTAAAAAAATTTCACCTGATAACGTCAGATCATTAACAGACTATATCGGAAATTTGGGGTCAAAATGTGGGAGCCACTGAACATTGGATACTACCTCTCAACAGGCCTATCCTGGGTAAATACAATCTGAAAATGTGTAAAAGCAGGACACCATTGAAAGTGAGATATTGCATCTCATGTGGTCTAGCTGGGGTAAATACATAGCAAAAATGTGTACAAGCAGGACTCCAGTATAGTAGATCCCCCACTGACCTGTGCAACTGTGCTGCTCTATCCTGGGAAAAAATACCTTGTAAAAGTTGTTGCCCTACTGAAAATGTAACTTGCCTTTCAGCTGGACTATCCTGGGTAAATACAGAAAAAAATGGGCGAAAGCAGGCCCATTGAAAAAAGTTATTGCATCTTGGCAGTGCTATCCAGGGTAAATACAGTGTAAAAATTAAGGAAAGCAGGATCCCACTAAAAATAAAATAGCATCTGAGCTATGCCTGTGTACAAATGCATAAATGAAATACAAAATGTGTCAAAGCAAGACCATACTAAAAATAATACACTGCATCTCAGCTGAGTTATCCTGGGTAAATATATTGCAAAACTATAAAACAGGACGCTGCAGCAGAACCCCACTGAAAAGGAGATGATGCATCCAAAATGATCTGTCGAGAAAATACATTATAAAAGCAGGGCTACACCAAAAATGAGTTATCGCATCTCACCTCTATTTTCCTGGGTAAATGCAGTATAAAACTGTATAAAACCAGGACCACTTTTCAAATTACATATTACATCTCATCTGGTCTATCTTGGGTAAATATATAGCAAAAATGTGTACAAGCAGGACAGAGTACAACCACATGTAAGCAAACATTCAGCATTGACAAATACTTGTTAAAATTAAAACAAAAAATAAAGAAATAGAAGCGTTAACAGTACTTGTAAAGTTTAATGGCATTCTTCAGCAGTGGTGGAACAAGGATCCATTGATGGCAAAAGAAAGAACTGATGCTTGATGGGGACACCCATGTTATATAGGCTGCGATAATGCACGTCGACGTGGGTGGCCCCAGCTAGTAAATGTTTCCATTTGGTCCTGACGTCAGTGGCTTACAATTCCATGATGTGACACAATGGAGGGAGATATCCTCGAAGAACATCACTGCAATCCAATTTAAAAACAAGAGTAACAGGTAGGAGTAAAGCAGTGCAGAAATTTAACATTAAATCACTATAGGTAGTGCAGAAACCGTCTGGCAAAGTATAGCATCATTTGCATCATCATTTACTTTGGGCTGTCCATGACCCAAATCAATAAGATCCCCTATAGGGTGGCTGGCTATCTCTCCCTGGGCTGAGGTACAGATATGGCACATTTATGAGCCAAATGAGGACAACACACTTGGATTCATGTGTATTTGCATATGCTTCCCATGATGCTTTGCATTATTGGGGTATGTGCAATTTGTGCTTTCTTTAAAATTTGGCTGCATGGCCAATATCCTCCAGGATAACCCTTACCCCACTACATTTGCTCTGTGGTTCATTTGTTTTATATCTATATATATATATATATATATATATATATATATATACACACACACTGTATATATATATATATATATGTGTGTGTGTGTGTAGATAATATAGATATAGTTACACACATATATATTATATATATATTTATATATACACATTTATACATACATACATACATATAAATATATATACACATATATACATGCAGGCAGTATAGCACAGTGGTTAAGGGCACTGAGCTGCAAACCTGGAGACCTGGATTTAAATACCACAGCCCCCGCTTGCATACTGTGTGATCCTGAGAAAGTCATTCAACTTCCTTGTGCTCCCAGGTCGTACCTGGAAATAAGCTTCTGCTTAGTGCCGTTCCTGGTTAAGCAATTTCCCCTTTACATATACATGATTTCTTTTGGAAGGCAACACATGGTGCTACTATTCATAATATAATGTGCCTTTCCATACATTACTTCGTAGTAATAGGAAACAGTATAGCATAGTGGTTAAGGGCACTTAGCTGCAAAACTGGAGACCTGGGTTTGAATTCCATCAGCTCCCACTTGCATACTGTGTGACCCTGAGCAAGTCACTTAACTTCCCTATGCACCCAGGTCACAACTGGAAACAAGTTCTGGCTTATTGTGCTTTTCCCAGTTAAACAATTTCCCATTCCTTCCTTTCTGCTGTCTTACCCTGCTTCTGGATCTCTCCTCTGCCAATGGGTTGTATGCATTCAACCTTCCCCTAAGCCTGCTTTATTTTGTTTTAGTTTTTAGGTAAGTGCACATCATGCTGCAGGTTATTCAGTTAATTACTGTAGTGACACCATCCTCACTGGGGTCCCCAAATATTACAACCTGAATCAAATGAAATAAAGATATATTCTGGCCATGTGGTGAGTCTAAGTAGGGAATTTTTACTATTAAGTATTGCATGAGCACTGATCATCAGCTCTAGGAATTAATTACTTACATAATACATTGCATACATTTTCACAGATACTGAAACAACAGTAAAGCTTATATATCTAACAACATTTAGCTGACCAAGATATACTCCTAAAGATATGCCGTACAACAAGCAGTGATACACACTTGGTTCCAGAACCTTCCTCAATCTGATGTTCTAACTGTTGCAAGACTAGAAAGTTTACTAATGATATCTTGAGCAGTATTTAACCCTCAAGGATGCTATTATCCTAGCACTCAGGTTTTCAGGTTTTAAACAGTTTTGTACATACCTGAATAAAATGAAATACAGACGCTTTCAGGCCATGTGGTGAGTCTGCCTAGGCACTGAACCTTTACTGATTAAGAACTGCATGAGAACTAATCACCAGCTCCCCATGTGGAAAGACCTGAATGGTAGAACACTAATTTAACTGATAAAAGATGAACTAATCAAGAATGAGGAGATGAGGGTTTTATTTAGTACCTCATCGATGCTCCAGTTATCAGATAAGTATTTGGGTTTGTTGCTATTTTTCTTCAACATCAATATAATTTTAAAAGAACTGAAGATCCTTGGTGAGCCTTTTTTTCTGACTTTTTTGCAGGACCCTCACCCCAGATTAAGATTCACAGCAAATACCCCTCTTCAGGACAGGTATATTAATACTTTTAGAAAACACCTGGATTGATATCAGGGCGACAGTACCCATTATAAAGGTACTTTTCATTAAGCTTTTCTATTTGATCTCAATACAGTTTACCAGTTCATTGATCATAACTCTCAACTGAAACGAATTTTGCATAGTACTATGATTTTTACAAGCAGATTACCCTTGCTCTGCAAAGGTTTACTGATGTTCTTCAAAATGTTTGAGCTATTTCTGGACTCACAAACTATTAAAATATTGTACTAACTTGATAGAAATATTCCTTAACACTAAACACATGGGGCTTACTATTCTTGAAATATTATTCTTTAAAAAAAGAAAGTGCTACACATTCTGGTCACTTGCTCGGAATTTTTAAGGCCAGTGCTATACATTTTAGTGCTGAAAGGTTAAGAGGTATGTTACTGACCCTTGAATTACCTATAGTTCTAGAGGCAGTATCTACCTACCCCCCACCTACTCCAGGCAGTAACCAGTTCTAAACAGAACCCTAAATGTTTTTACTACCAATGGAAGACCTACAATTTACTACACTTTAGCAGTGTCAGTGACTCAGCAGGATGCACACTTGCTTCTGAGGCCGGAAGATCAGAAGTCTGTGGGTTCTATCCACACCAGGCACTTGGGTTAAATCCCAATACTGACATTTGGTGCAGAATGGGGGTCTCGCACTCCTGAGGTGCTGTCTTCGGATGAGACATTAAACTGAGGTCCCATCTGCCTGTTCGGTGGTAGTTCAGGTGGATGCTAAAGATCCCATGGCACTTTCGATAAGAGCAGCGGAAAATTTTATTCAACAACACGTAACAAAATATAACAAGTTTATTCCAAACACAAATAAGTATAACATCATACAATAATTACAAACCCAGAGTACATCTTCTTTATACAACCCCCACCCCCCACCCCCACACACGCACACACACATGCACACATCCACCAAAAGAGTAGGGGAAAAACTTACTCAAAAATTCATAAAAAATATAACAGGCATAAGTCATCATAAAAAATCATAAATGAAAAAGCAAATCAGGAAATATACTAGATGTCATCCTACGAAAATACAAAACTAAAAGACATCTCAATATACAAACCCCTTCCCACCTGGAGGTGAGTATAGAATGTTTACCAGAAACAGCAACAGATACAAGAGACAAATTTCTCTGGTGAAATACAGACTGAAAAAAAGGAAAAGAGAAAAACAAAACTATCCTATCTTATCTTTCATAAGCGGAGTATCATTCTACCGACTAGCCCATACCTTATGTGATGTGTTGATTCTCAAATAAACATTGTTTATACAATTCCTGTTCAAAAATATTAATAATAGTACATGGATCTTGATACATTTGTTATAGCACCCACTTACACCTTGATTGCCATAAGATGAATTTAATAAAAGAAAAAAATAAGCCTAATTAAACCTGTATCCAAACCCAAGTTACCCACTGTAAATCCCCCTACCACCTCCGGGTAGGTCATAGCACCCCAATACGGGTTCTCCCGCTTCAAGGCCAACTGGGACCACGCTTCCTGAACACGAAGGCATTGAATAAGAAAATGTGACATTGTCTCTTCCTGTGCAATGCAGCAGTCACTAGGACACATCCTTTCAGATAAACTCTTATGGTTTGCATTCCCTTTAACATAGAGTCTATCATGGCATGACAACCATGTAATATCCCACAATCATGATGGGATATATGGATCCTGCAAAGTGACCAACAGGTTTGCACAATGGATTGGTGGTACTCCCTTGAATTTTACATTGGAAACAAATGCCAAATCCTGTATAGCAGCGTACACTTGCTTACTTGCCTGCATGGTACGTATTGAGGGAGACAATCTCCATTTCTTTAATTTAATTAAGGCAGGTTTGAAATAAAATAACTTGCTTTTGCAGAAGGGCAATACCCTCACATATTCCATGAATCATTTGAGGCTGCAACCATCTCCGGGCAAAAAGAGACCAAATGGCTAAACTAGATTTAAAAATTAATCAAATTTTTATGAAATAAAAATAATAAAATAGAAAGATACCGGATTCAATAAGTTTAAATCCCCCTGATTAATAGGTAAGTACAGAACCTCCAGTTTAATGGTGTTCAACTGACACCCCCTCATTACCTGAAATACCAAACTTAAAAAAGTCGGTTCCAATGCCAGAGGAATAGGGTAAACCACACTAATGTATAAAAAAGCGGAAGGAGAAAGAACTTCACTACTGTCACTTTCTGCTTTTTTGACTGCTGCCAACCCTTCCAAAGTGCCACTTTTGTTTTTGCCAGTTCTGTCTTATATGTCCAATTCAGCAGCCCATTGTCTCCCTCCCAAACCATACTCCCAACACAGAGAGGGTTCTTCAGACACTAAAATTCCCTGAATATCATCTAAGTGTGGCATAGTATCATTAAGATGATAAATAATACTCTTCTGTTTATTCACTCATGTGCCTGCGATAATAGAATAACATTCAACCTGCTCCATGACCCTCTGTCCTGATTCCAGGTCTGCTACAAAATACAGACATCGTCTGCTTATGCTACCATTTTTAACCTCCAAGGCACCCACCTGTGGCTTAAGACCCCGAATTAAGTCATCCTGTTGAATAAGATGTAGAAAGGATCCAAACATAAGGCATACAACAAGAGGCTCATCGGGCACCCCTGGTGCACTCCCGTTGAGTGTCTGTGTAAGTCACCATATATCCATTGACCACTGGGATGACTACTGCTGAGTTGTAAAATAAAGTAATCTATGAACAAAATGCCATTGGTATACCATATTCCTGTAAAACATGTGTAACAAAAGAATGAGGAACCCTATTGAAGGCCTTTTCCTGGTCTAAAGATAGAATATACCCGTTAAGTGCTTTTTACTTCCCTTGTTCTTTTTTTTTCTAATTGTTTAACCAGGTGAGACACACTAAGCTGAAAGCTTGTTTACAGGTGATACCTGGGAGCACAGGGAAGTTAAGTGACTTGCTCTATATGCTCCCTCACTAGCAATAAATTCTGTTCGATGGAACGCCCTTGAACTGAACACTCTTGGGCCAAAGTTACCAAATTTGAAGCTACTTTTGCTAATCTGGTAGTGAGAATCTTCATCAGAATTTTGTAGTCCACATTCAGTAAACTTAGGGACCTCCAATTATCCAAATTAATTTTATCATTTTTCTTGTGCATCAGAATTTGAACCGCTATACTGAAGTGGAAATATACCTCTAAGTGATCCAAAATCCAGTTACAGATAATAACCAGGACTTCCACCAGTGGGTCTTTAAATGTTTTATAAAATTCTTGAGGTAAACCATTAATACCAGGTGCAGTGACATTTTTTCAATTTATTAATTGCTGATTCAACCTCCAAAGCCTGTACAGGGCCTATAAGGGCCACAAAACAGCTTTCCGGGGTTTCTGGACTCTGTAGAGCCACAAGAAATGTATGTATAGTGCCCTACTCAATCTAGGGAGCAGTATATATGGTGGTCAAGTATTGGGTTATGGCAGCCAGGATTTCCAGGCCAGTAGACACAGGTAACCATCTGCAGTCCAAATAGATGTCATTAGCCTATCTGTCACTCTCTGATTACATTGTTTAAAAGCATCCCCAAAGCCCGTTTTACCAGGGGAACAAATACGATGTTTGTTCAGCAATGAGGACACCCGGGAATATTGTAGGGCTTTCATCTCTTTTTTTAGCTTATTAACCTGGGCCATTAAATTAATATGTTAAATATTAATTTCAGAGTACACTTTCCCTAACTGTGTATGAAGTGTCAGATATTTTTTATAGCCATTAACTTCAGAGACAGTAGAAAAACATGTAAAAGACTCACATAGCTTACTTTCAGTGTGCACCCACCAGGAACTAAGATTATCCACTAAACCTGCTGCCAACAGACGCACATGCAAAAGATCCCGTATACGCTGTAGCAAAACTTCATCCTGTAAAAGTGAGGTATTAAGCTTCCAATAGCCCTTGCCATATGAAGACTGCAAATTACCCCCCAAAACTTAAAGCAGAATAACATGATCCGAAGTCTCTATAGGGAGCGTTTTAGCTTGTTGTACAGTAACTATCTGTTTTGTAGAAATAAAGTCAATTCATGTGGAGAGACTCCCTCTATAGTACGTGTAACCTCCCTGAAAATACAGGGCTCTATAGGTGTCCTGCAATCCACATTGTGAGAGAACATTGCAAAGACAGTTCGTGTCACAAAAGCTTTTTGGCATTGCAGCTCCTCTGTCCTGGCTGGCAATCACACAATTAAAATTACCTCCCCAAAGGATCGGTTTCATGGTAAACAAAAAAGGTTTTACTAAGTTAAAAAGGTCAACTCTCTCCTTTTTCTTTAACGGGGCCTAAACATTAATCAGTTTCCATGCAATACCTTTATAAAAAAAAAACAACAATAATGCTCTACCAGACTGTATCTCTAACAGTAGTGAAACTTTAAACCCATCACCTCGAAATAAAACCCCACCCCAGCACAGGTTGCCAAGCCAAAGGAAAAACTAGAGGGACCCCAACACCATAACTTCTGCGTAGCTCTCACCAATGAGATATAATTCAATCTCGTGTCTTGCAATAAACAAATATCACAACCCAGGTCCTTCAAAACTGAGAAGATGACCAGTTGCCTCCTAGCATTCTTAAAGACTATTGACATTCAGGGAAGATATGCAAATAGGTGGAATAACAGCATAATGAGAAGGAAAAAAATCACTCAAGGGGGTTTCTTTGATCTCAAACTTCTCCTAGTTTGAATTCCCTGATTTTTATGCAATCGCTCATTGTTTATAATGGTGAGCTGTGGATCCTCCTCTGACTCTGAGGAGGGAGGGAGGGGCTTGGGAGGAAGACTCAGAGTCACCCCCTTGCTCTGATTCCTGTGAATTTTCAGATAAAATCTCAAATTTATTTGAAAGTGAAACCACCAGTTCCAGAGAAAAAGCTTTAGCCACTTTAGGACGAGGCCGGGATTGCTGTATCCCTGTATTTTTGAGGAAACCTGAACTGGGGAAGGGCATGGTGGACTGATCCTGAGATAGGACCTCTGAACCCAAGGAAACTGAGGGGGCCATTTCCAAGTCCTGGGCAATATCTATTTCATCCTGACCTAGAAGCACCAGCTCTTGTTCAGGAGCTGGGTCTGGAACCACAAGTGGTGAAGAGGGGGGTAGAGAGGGAGGTTGGTCTGTAGGAACGTAGAAGAATCAGCAGGAGCTGAGGCTGGGCCTTCAGGAGCAGGACACTTGGGGGGTGAGTCTTTGATGCTATATCCTTCTTCTGGGCTTCCCATATCAGATTCTCCTGACTTGGGCGGTCTGTATGATTATGAGTTGCCCATGGACATGACCGGTATGCATTCCCACCCTCAGTACACAGATTGCACTTCAGTTCCTCCCTACAGTCCGTATGAGCATGACCAAATGGGAGACACAGGTTGCACTTCAAATGATCACACGCAGAACTCAAGTGCAACTGTGACCCGCACTTAAAACAAGACCTGGGCTGACCGACGTAAGAGCAGTGCCCTCTTTCCCTACCCAAAAACAGACTGTTGGGCAGATGAACTGCGCCCGAACTATTATTTCTAAGGCGGACTTCAAACTTCCACCCCCCTGTCCTCAAATGTTCTTCATTAAAAATAGGCTGGGGGGGCCCCAAAGCCTCACACCATTGTTGCAGCCAACATGAGATGTCATGGCTGACACTGTCTCATTATGAAAGAGAACCGTAACATACTTGATAGTGGGTTTTGTTAGAGGGAGGGTCCAAAAAGGCAACCATAAGGCCGAATACTTCAGGTACTCATACTTTGACCAAAACCTATCAAGGCCCTGAGGGGTGTTAAAACTCACATCATACAACTCAGCATCTGATACATGAATCAAAGCATGCACTTCATTAGAAAAAAAACCCAATGAATCTTTGATAAGCAGTCGCCCTACATAGAGTCTATCTGGCACAACTTCTAAGCCCCCCCCCCAAATACTGTAAATGAAAAGCATTGCATCTCTGTATTGGGGGGGGCCAACAAAGGGGTCTTTTGTCCGAAAGTTCTCCCAAGTTGACTTAGCCTTAACCCTTGGGTCCTGGAGTGGTCCTAGTGGGCCTTGCTCTGTATCAATTCTGTCACGCCACTCCAAGGGTCGAGGATTGGGCCCCTCTTCCTCAGATGAGGACCACAAAATGTCAGGCAAAGACTTAGCAAAGTCAGGGATAGTTTGACCCTAAACAGTAGAAGTAATAGAAGTCAAAACAGGGTCAGCATTACTCATGACCAAGTCAAGTTGTGGAGAAATGCACCCCAAGGATTGCCCAGGGATGGGACTGTGAGTCTGGAATCCAATGACCAGCCGCACCCTTCCTCCATCTTGCCTCAGTTAATGAAAGTTCTAACAAATGAGGAGAACTCCCTTCAGTCACAGGAGGTAGTTCAATATTGCCCTCCGTCCTTAAGGGCGTTTTGGGAGAAACAATATCGCTATCAGGTACAGGGGAAATACACGGGTTACTCACTCAGTTTCCATAAGGGGCCCTTTTAGTTGAGCAGTGGCTTTAATTTTCCTCTAAGAGTGCTTAATGTTATGAAAACCGGCATTTAAAAAAAGTCCCCATAACTTGTATGGGGCTCGTCCCTGCGGTCTCCCTGCTCACACATCACTAAACCTCTTAGCGTGAGGCAAAGCAGGCACACCAGGAAGTTGGAAGGGATCAGCTGGCCATGGGTTCAGCACCAGTTAAGATCCCTTCCTATACTAAAAGGATGCTTTTATAAATTAAACTTTTGGCATCCACCAGCTCACGCTTCCATAAAGTATTGGGCTAAGAAGCCCAACACCTTATATCGGAAATTTCCTTTAATTAACTTTAGCGATTTAGTTATTAGATCTCTCAAGTAAAATAGCTCTACACATTTTTCGTTGATTAAAATCCACGATGATCCTGTCTGTGAAATCAGATTGCGCAACTGTACTGGAAAGTAAGGGCCAAAAGCCAGAGATCATCAATTAGCAATCCATTATTTTGGAAATAGTCATATTTCTTGAGCGCAGATTGCTTATTCAATAACTTTATGAACATTAGGGAGGATGAATATGAGTCTGTAGTTGTTAGGATCCTTGATAATCCCCATTTGGATCATCAATGTTTTTGCAAAATGATTTTAAAAATCATATATTTTTAAACTGTAAGGAAGTTTATTGAGTTTCAATAAACACAGTTAAAACATATAATTTTATGTGCGCAAAAACATTGACGGCACTGGTTAATGAAGTGAATTAGGAGTTGTCTAATTAAAGAGATAAAAATACATGTGCCTAGACATTACTCATTATGGGACAATAAACTAACTAAGGAAATATCACAAGTACCAATAACAGGTACTCCAACTAATGGTCACAAATATTTGAGCTATTCATCTACACCATAGCCACAGTTTCTCATGTAGACCAACAATTCCCTAGTGCTATGACCCTAGAGCTCTGTCTTCTCACCTAATTAAGATTGGCAGTTTCCCAATGTACTATACTATGTATAGTTGCTTATTGTAGCCAGTAGGTTGTTGGTTATATAGTGATGCCTCCATTGTCTTCCAAATACAAAGGAAATGGCAACCAACAATAATTAAATAGATCAATTTGCAAGCAAAGTTGTACTGTGATTTTTCCCATTTTTAGGATTCTTTTTTGCACTGCTGTCACCAATCCAGGAGAGTTGAGCTGCATGAGTGCACCATCTGTGAGTAATGGCTTTTAAGTAGGCCACTAAAAAATGTGAAAAAAGTATTTGTCCCTGGATGAATTGACTGTTTAAAGAGGAAGTCCGAAAACTAGGTTCTGAGGACCTTTAATTATAGAAATACTGTAATTAGATCACCTTCCTTACCTACTGAATACGTTACCTACTGGCCAAATTTTCTAATGCTGGGTTATCTCCCTCAGCCACAAACTGGTTCAAGTTCTACCTCGTAGGAAAATGCAATCTGTCGGGATCGGGGACTCCCTCTCTCCACCCCTCCCCATCCATACTGGAGTCCCACAGTCTCAGTCCTTGGCCCGATCCTCTTCTCCATTTTCCTAAACAACCTTCCCTCTGTCAATCTGCATCCATTCACATGTATGCTGATGACACTGTTCTGTATGCATCCGGTCTCTCTGCCCACATGGTGGCGTCCACACTCCAGCTGGACTATGATAATGTTCAGCAATGGGTACATGTTAACCAACTATTTTTAAACACCAAGAAGACATTTGGCACAAGGTAGAGACTCTCTAGACTCCCCTCTACCCCCTCCTTTCACACTCTTGATGGAACTATGTTGTAAGACACTGCCTCTTTCAGCTATCTTGAGGTCTGGCTTGAAAAACAGCTAGACTTTTCTAATTATGTGGATGTAATTCACAAGAAACTGCTCCCCAACCTGGGTGCATTTTACGGAATTGTGACTGCATCCCCCTATCAGCCAGGAGATAAATTCTACTGAGACTGAGACTTCCAACATTCGACTACAGTGATGTAGGCTACATTGCTGCCCCCAAAGCCACCTTAGCCAGACTGGACACCTTCTCCCACTCCTTCTGCCACTTCACCTTTGACTGCCCACCCCACACTCATCACTGTTTCTTATACCAATCCCTGGCACTCCCCTCCTTCACTGATCGCCACCTGTCTCATTGCACAAATTTTACCAGCAAGTTCTGGTTTGATGTGCTCCCTTTCTATCTAGTGGCCTCCCTCTCCCTCTCACCTGCTGCTCATTCTCTAAGGAGTAGCTCTGCCTGAACCCTTGCCATCCCACCAGGACAACAGCTGCTAGGCAAGCATCCTTCTCCTACCACTTTCCCAAGCTTTGGAAATCTCTTCGCACCAACATTCATTATGGTCCTTTGTCCTGTGTCCTCTCCTTGCTCCTGCACTCGCACATTACCCCTACTTGCAACTGCACCAAATCTCTTACTATTGCTCACTACCCCTGTACCTAAATGGTTTTCTACCCTCCCTTCTCTTTTTTCCCCCTTGCTCACTCCCCTACCCTAAACCTATTGTTGCAAGTCAACTCTGTTAAGTGAATGTAATACCTATGTGTATGCACTTATGTTGTATATTAACTCTGCATCCTGTATTGCGGCACGTGTTATGCTTTGCCAATTGTACCAATGTTTTATTCTCTGTATTATCCCATTTTCCTTTCCCCGGGGATGCATCTGGAAATGAGCAATACTGCTCAGTATGTCTTCCTGGTGAAATATTTCAATAAATAAACATTTCAATAAAAAAAAAATATATATATATATCACTAGAGAGCACCTGACTAGCCCACACAACATGTTGTTGGTCAGCCCTATTGCCACAGTTCCCTCAGCATCTATTCATGTTCACTGGGTTAAAATGATTTGTGATATCAGGGATTCTAAAATACTGACTGACAACATTCCATTTAAATTCTCATTAGGAACTGCCAGATGTAGCTCTGTGAGCTTCCTTCATATACATTTCCAATGGGTTTCCAACAATTGCAATTGCATCTCTTCTTGCCATTTAAATTGGATTTGCTCTAATGGTGCTTCCAGTGTGAGGGTGTTAATCTGTCAGACCAGATGCAGAAAATGTTGCCTACGGTGTGGTTGATTAGTCATATTGTGAAGAAATTATATAATGGGATTATGGAAAATTAACTTGGATTTGAGGATGAGCAGATTCCTGTTTATTTGATCTCTGAGTTGATGGTATTGAAAGAACTCTGTTCTGAATAATTGAAACTCAGCTTTAAATGCCTTGAATTTCTTTATGTTGCCCTCTGTAAATAACTGCTCTAAGTATATGAGCCCCATTTGTGCCCCACCTTCTAAAGCCAGGATCAGTTCTTGTCAGATGGAACCTTAGGCACATAGCTATTGGGATAAGGGCCCCACCAGTTTTGGCTAAGCCCACTTCATTTAATAATTTTGTCCAGACCTGTATAGTGGCCCTAATCCAGGGATTTTTTTATATAAACATGCCTTGGTTAATTTTAGGGATGGGAGTGTAGCAGGCATAGTACCTATTAACACACATGCTTCCATTTGGTTTCATCCTGTGGGAATAGATATTGAATAATAAACCAGATTAAACTGAAATGACCTATTGAATAACTGCTCACCAAAATTGGCGTATGATATTTCACCATGTCTGGGATTGCCAGTCCTCCCTTACCCTTAGGATTTACAAAATCTACCATTTGTGTCTTGGTTTTCTACACACACACACACACACACACGGAATATGAAAAGCAATTTTCTCAGAACTAGAAATGCTTTACAAGGGATTTTAATGAGAATTGCAGTAAACAAGAAGAGAAATCTTGAGAGTATATTCATTTTAATTGTCTCTGCTCTGTCAAAAAGCATCAGGGGCCAAAGAGTCTACCTTAAGATATCTGCACTGACCTACATAAGTAATTCTATATTGTTTATATATGAATTTTCTGTCCAAGAAGAGATTTATACCCCTCCCCCCAAGATAGCTAATGAGCTTGCCTGGCCACCTCAAATGTTTTAGGGTAACACCCTGTGTTCCTACCCTCCAGATTTAATGCCCTCAGTTGATACACTATTTCTAATACCTTTCATTCAGGGTTTGATGGTGAGTGCAAACAGAAAGGCTGAGGGGCAGCCTTTTATGGTACCTCTGCCAATTTTTAATGTTTCAGAAATGGTCCCATTTACTCTAATTCTG
Organism: Neoceratodus forsteri; assembly: GCA_016271365.2. NCBI lineage: Eukaryota > Metazoa > Chordata > Ceratodontiformes > Ceratodontidae > Neoceratodus > Neoceratodus forsteri. The sequence continues at coordinate 290,941,507 of CM028135.1, read as the reverse complement.
GCATTGGAACTTGTATATAATTCTTTGATCCACCCTATAATTTGTGTGCCAAAGCCAAATCTCTGAAGGAAGATTTGCAGGAAATTCCAATTGAATCTGTCAAATGCCTTGTCGGCATCCACAACAATGGCCAGTTGCTGTTCCAGGGCCCCCTTTGAAGCTGTAATTATATCGAACAAGCACCTAATGTTGTCCTTCATTAATTTATTGGGAATAATCCATGTTCAATTGTTGTGCATAACAATAGAAATGATTATATGCAGCCTATTTGAGAAAATCTTTGTAAGAAATACAAAATCACACATACTCCAATAATATTAAGCATCATGTGATGTATATGCAAATCACCATGAAATAATTCAGACTGGTTCAGCTTTAAGCAGGAGTGCTTGGTGCCAAATGGCCTCTTACACACACTGCAAAGGTTGAAAATACAATACACTGACATGAGTTTCATCCTCCTCAGGCTTCATCAAGGTGTCTCATCTGTATCTCAGCTCAGGGGAAAAAGAACCAGCCCTTAAGGTTTTATGGTATTGCGTCATGGTCAGCCAACAATAAGAAAGCAATCTAAAAAGACAAAGAACCTCAGCACAAAAACACGGAGGCAAGGGTTACCCGGAGAGGACACCGGCAACAAGCCCTGTTTTCAAAGAAATGCAAAATCACACATATCTCAGTAATGCAAAGCATCATAGTTTCATTTCCATTTCTCATTTTATTCATATTCTAAAGACCTTTAATGATGTTCCCTTGTGTTTCAACAACCCCAAGTCAAATTCATAATTTTTTGCCCAGAACATGATGGCCATCCGAACATTTAAAATCCACAACAAAAAACATGGGTTGCCATGCTATTTTTTAAGTTACATGGTGAGACTTAATCCCTCTTTATGGACAAAATCTGTAAGGGGTCAGATTGTTTGATGTAGTTATAACACCAATGTCTTAGGTGTCAACATGAGTGTGAAAAAAAAGTGAAACTAGGACATATCCTTTGTCATGATGGTCGCTTCATTTTTAGACAAATGCACAAATAAAGAGTAAATTACCAATACTATTACACTCTTTTGAACTAACATTCCCAAAAATGGAGGAAATATTTGTATTTTTAATGCATAAAACAATTTCAGTCACATGTCATTTTCATACAACTCTTTTGAAAAATGTAGAATGTGGTTGTGAACATGGCAAAATAAATAAATATTGGGGTTGTCATGCTTGTTTTGGTTATATCTGCTTTCAAAGTTGCAGTTTCAGAGGGTGTTGGCTCAGGACAAAAATAATTGAAAAATTCCAATAAAAAATTAAATGTGCTGGAAAGCTATTTGAACAATTCAAAAGTACATGAAGAATGACAAGGACTTTAATGTAAAAGAAACAGAGTAACCAAAGACAGACAAACATGCACATAAAGTGCCTTGAATTGCGTCAGTGGCTACAACTGAAGGAGCCAATTTCCTCGCTGCCATCCTGTATATATTCTTAGCTGGACACAACATAATAGGATACATCATAATTCTAATAATGATTTCATATATTTAAGAATGTTCTTGTGCCAGTAAACAGCATTTAAAGCATTTTCAGGTGTTGTAGAAAAATGAAAATTTGAAACACCAGGGAATGTCCTTAAGATCAAAGCCCTTTTTCAAAGGTGTCCAAGTCATAAATCATAAGAACACAATGCGATATGATATGATACAATACAATACAATAAAAAACAAGCAGTGGTGTACAAAACAAGTCAACAACAGACACCATATAAATTTAATATACTGTATATAAAACAGGTTAAGTAAAGTAATAATAAAAATGGCTCAAGTTAATTGCACCTACACAACATTTTGTCACAGAAATAAGACCCTACATGGTTTGTAAAAGAAAATAAGAAATTTCACAATAGTTGGTAGGTAGGTAGGGAGTTCCATACTTTGATGGCCCTGTAAAAGAAAGACCACTGTCCTATAACAGTTTTCCTCAATGGTGTTTGGATCCTACCTCTATACATTGCAGGAGTAGTGTATCCATTGGCTACAAAGGTAAAAAAAATATTTGAATGCCAAAGTCCTAGTACAGCCATTTTACACAATAGTGCCAAACGGAAGGGCACTCAATGGTAGAAGGACAACCGATTCTAAGTAATGTACAGATCCCACATGTGAGCATCACTCTTAAGTTCAGGCTCAACTACATATGCAAATTTCCATTAAAGAATTTAGACTGGTTCTGCTTAAACAGGACTGCATGGTGCCAAATGTCAAGAGTTCAGCATCTTGATTTAATAATGTGATGGGTCTGTAGCTACCGCAATCAGTTGGGTTCTTTCTCTCTTTGGGGACGACCAGTACTAGGGCTTCCATCCATGGTTCTGGCATTGCTGGATTCTTTAGAGTGCTATTAAAAACCTTCAAAAGGGTAGAGGACAGCAAAATTAAAAGTGTTTTCTAAAATTTGACTACAGATAGCTTTAATTGCTTGTGCCTCCTCAGCTGAGGTGATGGGGCTATCCAACATCACTTTGTCTTTCTCTGAAATGATAGGAGGATGGATTTGGGATAAAAAGGCATTGCTATAATATGGTAATCTAATGCCTTGCTCATCAATACATAAATGTTTGTAACACGAATGAATGGCCTGGGGTATCTGATTTTGGCTATTTAGCTGATTACACCTGACCTCTATGTCTTTAATTTATTTTTACCAGACTTGATGCTGCATGCCTATGCAGTCTCAGCACAAGTAATTTGCCTGCTCTATCTCACTGCTCCCTTGCCTTTTCAAAACTTGATATTATCTGTCTGCTCCCTCCCTCTCCCTCTTCTTGTGTAGTTGTTCCAGCTGTGTAATATATTCCCTTAACTGTAATTGTAAAGATACTACTCTTCTTTTTTGGCAGTTGAATAGGAAATAATGTCTCCCCAATTACCGCCTTAAGGCTATTTCATACATATTTCAGAGCTATCTCTGGGCCAGAGTTAAATTCAAGGTAGTCATTGATTGATGTTTCTATCTTGGAGAGAAATACATCTTCATTCAAATGAGAAACATTCATACACTAGATCATTTTGGTTTCTCTCTAACTCATTTGGAGTGTTATTTCAATGAAAGTATGGTCTGAGAGGGTGATGTGAATTGTCCTATCTGTGAGCCTATGTAACTTATTCTTTTCTACATAGAATGGATCTAATCTAGAGTTAGTTCAATTAGGGTGTGAATAAAATATATAGTCTTGCTCCCTTTTATATGTTATTTTCAAATGTTTGCCAGTCATATCTCCATGCAGGAGTCAAGCCTTCTGTAGCATTTTTATTAATCATTTTGTTCCTTGAGGACCTAGCACATAACAGTAAAGAGACATAAAGTCACCCCTTATAAAAGAACACCTCATCCTAATATGGCAATATGACATGAGAGACTCTTTGTATGGCTGAACCTCTGGCATGACTTTTCAAAAGCTCACATTAATCGGCAGTTGTCCCAGGAGATCGGAGAGTGGTGGATGTGGTTCTGCTTCATAAAGGGGGGGGGGGACAAGCAACAAGCAGGCAACTACAGGCCCATCAGTCTCATCTCTATTGTCAGAAAGTTGATGGAGTCTCTTATCAGAGCAGACCTAATAGACTATCTGGAGGGTAATGATCTCCAGGATAGTAAACAACATGATTTTGTGGCAGGGAGGTCATGCCAGACAAACTTACTAGTCTATTTTGATTGTGTTACAAAGGAACTGCATAAAGGCCATGCCATGGATCTGTTGTATTTTGACTTCAGCAAGGCTTTCAACTCTGTGTCCCACAGATGCCTGCTGAAGAAGCTGAGAGACCTATTGGTGGCTAGGTATATAGTCAGATGGGTGGAAAATTGGCTAAAATAGAGAATGTAGTGAGTACTGGTAAATGGTGTTAAATCAAAAGAGAGGGAGGTCACAAGTGGGGTACCGCAGGGGTCTGTCCTGGGTCCAGTCCTTTTCAACATGATCATCAGTGACATTGGAGAAGAGATCCAGGGTAGGTTAGGTCTCTTCACAGACAACACAATGCTCTGTAGAAGAGTGGACAGCGCTGAATCAATTAGAGAACTACAAGAGGACCTGCAAAGGCTAGAGAGGTAGTCGAGGGTTTGGCAGTTGAATTTTCAATACCAAAAAGTGCAAAGTAATGCACCTAGGGAAAAGGAATCCCAGGACAGAATACTGGATGGGTGGTGTAAAACTCAGTACTACAGCAGAGGAACATGATCTCAGAGTCATTATTAGTGACATCCTTAAGTAAGCTAGCCAATGTGACAAGGCTTGCAGTAAGGCAAACAGGATGCTAGGATGTATAGAGAGGCATATTGACAGTAAAAGGAAGGAGGTGATATTCACCCTGTATAGATCCCTGGTGAGACCACATCTGGAGTACTGTGTACAGTTTTGGAGCCCTCACCTTAAGCTGGAGGAGGTACAGTGCAGCTTAACAAAGATGACTCATGGCCAGCAAGGAAAATCCTATGAAGAATGACTTAGGGCACTGAATAGGTATTCACTGGAGGCTAGAAGAGAGAGGGAGGATATGATTGAGACATTCAAGTTCCTGAAATGAACAAACAAGATGGACTCCAAGAAACTGTTTATCAGGAACACCAGCTTGACAACACGGGGGCACAACTAGAAACTCACAGGAGCAAGGTACAGGAGGGATGTGAAAAAGTATTACTTTACAGAAAGGGTGGTGGAACCACGGAACAGCCTGCCAGCTGAGGTGGTGGCAGCAGAAACTGTGGGTGGTTTCAAATGTGCTTGAGATAGAATGAAGGGGATAGTCATCACTGGTAGGGACAATGATGGGGAAGGAGTAGGATAACCGTTGGGGAGGGGGTATAACCCCCAATCACCGCTAAGTCACTGGGTTCTGTAGAGACCTATGGACAGACTGGATGGACCATTGGTCTTTTTCTGCCATCACCATCTATGTTTCTATGTATGGGTAAGGGAGTCTGCATTAGGTATATAAGAGTTAACCAAAGTTATGGCTAGTTTGCATAGTTCAAATTGAAAGAGACTATGCTACACTCCTGATCTGTGTCTGGCCTGATAATGTGCACAGGGAGGGTTGTTTAATTAAAATTACTAGCCTGTCACATTTTGCTGTGAGTGGGAAAATGCTACCACTTGACTCACCTGGTCTCAACTGCATTTTTGCTGTTCAGATTGAGATAGGTGTGTCTTTTGTAAGACATCTATATCTGCCCCTAATTTCCTAAGTTCCATTAAAATTGTAATTAATTTAATTGGCCCTTTCACAATGTAAGAAAACATTTTCAGACCTCCTATCAGGGAGGCCTCTATGGTTTTCATGTTAATTTAGTACTGGTATAATGGATCGAGAAGGCACTATCTGGTGTGGTTTAACTGCAGTAAAGCATCCCCCCCTCCCCTGACCATCACTAGGAAAAATACAGAGAAAGCTTACACTCACCCTTTCCTGTGCACCCAGCATCTCACTGCAAGTTGTTTTCCTCTCCTGTGGGTCCATTCTCACCCAAGGAAATCCATGAAGCAAGAGTAATGAAGAGTATCAGCATTTGACTTGAGATTACTTTGTACCATGGTATTTCATTTAACAGAAAAGGCAATATTAACTGTTGAACAATAACAAGAAAGAAACAAACAAATCTGTTTGACCTGTCCTGACTCCTGTAGAGTCATATGGGTCAGAGCTATTTGACTTCATGGTGAGGTACTGTAGTGGTGTGAGGAGATCTTAATGGGAGCCCCAGAGGTTGCCCCCCCTCCTAAGTAGGACTATTAACTACCTACCCTTGACACTGTGCCACATTGAAGGCTATTAATCAAACTGGGGAATATGGGAGTGGGGCAGGACAGTAGTGCGGTTGGTGGGTAATTGGCTGGGTGGCAGGACACAGAGAGTGGTGGTAAAAGGCTGTCACTCCACAGGGGGAAGAATGGCTAGTGGGGTACCACAGGGATCAGTGCTGGGACCAGTCATATTCAATGTCTTCATCAGTGACATTGCGCAGGACCTAGAAGGCAGAATTTCCCATTTGCTGATGACACAAAGCTCTGTGACAGAATGAGGAGGGACCTGCAGAAGCTTGAAGAATAGTCAAGGGTTGGCAGTTGAATTTTTTTTTCATATCATTGTTTCTATCCCTGTGGCTCGGTCTGCCATCATCTGGCCGCCAACCTCCACACCCCAATGACCCCCATTGGCTCACTCACCCGAGCTAGCACACACTAGTATCCTCAGCAGGGGACCCCCTATCCCCTGGCCACCAGGCCCGGATCCAATACCCAGGTGCAATTCCTTCAGGTCCAAGGGGTGTGCGGAAGCACGGCTATCAATGTGCCACGATGACCGCCATTTTCTGCCATGTTTTTTCTCCTAGGAGTACGGGCATGCAGTGATGTCAAGGCAGTATGTGCCGACGTCCGCCATACTCCTCCCTCTAGATGCACTGCACGGTATAGCTCACGATTACCATCGAGGGCTGGTGCAAACCCTGAACCCACCCCAGGGAGAGGAGAACAGTCAACAGACGCTCAATCCACTCTCTCCCTGGCCGACCCCTGACAGCTCATTCCCGAAAACCCAGTCGTCGGCATAGCATGAGGTGTAGCGTCCAGTGCCTCAACCCTGAGCACCACCAGGCCAGCTTGGCAGTTGAAATTTAACACAAAGAAGTGTAAAATACTGCATATGGGGCACAAAAATCCTGGAACAGCATATCATTTGGGGAGTGAGGATATAGCATGCACCAAGCAGGAAAGGGACCTTGGGGTTTTATCTCTGAACACCTCAAGGTAGGGAAACAGTGCTACAAGGCAGCAGATAAAGCAAATAGGATACTGGGATGCATAGGCAGGGGCTTCACCAGCAGCAGAAGGGAGGTCATAATTCCACTATACAAAACACTAGTGAGGCCCCACCTGGAGTATAGTGTACAATTCTGGAGACCTTACCTATGTAAGGACATAAATAGGGTAGAGAAGGTTCAGAGGAGGGCAACAAAGATGGTACAGGGAATGCATCACAAGTCCTATGAGAACAGGCTAAAGGACTTGAATATGTTCTCCCTGGAGGAGAGGAGGGAGAGAGGGAATGTGATAGAGACATACAAGTACCTTATAGTGCAGAACAGGGTACAGGAATACACTATTTTCCAGTGAAAAAGATGTTCCAGGACTAGAGGGCATGGGATGAAGTTGGAAGGAGGGCAATTCAGAGAAAATGCCAAGAAGAATTTCTTCATAGATAGGGTGGTGGACAAGTGGAACACCCTGCCAGAGGACGTGGTGGGGGCTAAAACAATCACAGGATTTAAAAATGCATGGGATAGACATAAGGGAATTCTGGAGGTTGGGGTAAGGGGCAACAGACTTCTTGGAAAACATAAAGGGAACTTACAAGCTCAAATGGGCAGACTGGGTGAGCCATAGGCCCTTATCTGCCGACAGTGTCTATGTATCTATATACCCTCCATTCCAGTGTCAATGGAGAGGATTGCTATCCCACCAATCAGAGGCATTTCTACCAGCATGAAAATGAAGAGCAGATAGCCAACAGGAACAGAGGTCTTAATTGATTCTCATTATAGGTTTCCACTTCCTTAAGTACCTGTGCACTGAAAGGTCCCATGGCTTCCTTGTTGCACAGATCCACCATTCTCCTTATATAACAATCTCTGCCATCATCTTCCACAGCATAAAAACATATATGCCTGTTCAAAGTGCCATTACACACACACACACACACACACACACACACACAGACCAGGCATGAAACCTGACATAAAGCCTTCTATGGACCTCTGGATAGTCATTCAAATAGATTTATAGGTTAACTTTAAAGGTAGGAAATAATCACCTTTCCTGTGGTTCTGGGTTGTGGAGCAATTTAGATGAGCTGCAGCAACGGAATTGTATGACATTAACAACTACCAAACAAGCCTTCCAGTGTGGCTAAGCATTCAAGAGCAGTGGAATTGGGTTGAGTAGTTTCAGAGCTTGAATGGCATTAAGACAGTTATTGCAGACACTCTCCTACATGAGCCAACTTCTCATCATAGCACTTCAATCCTTGCACAAAATGTGCTGTTTGCTCAATCGAAGAGTCCAAATTCTCTTTTCTCTTTTCCACTTAGAGTGGGGGTGATGCCAGATAAAATATGCAATCTTTTATACTCTTTGTACTCACTCACTGGCTCAGGCCTCTCGTCCATTAATCAGCCCATAGCATCTAAAAGCACAGAAGCAGGGGCCACATCTGATCCTGCAGAGGTTATCAAGTCCTTAAGTTCTTTAGGTTTTTTTCCCCTCCTTAACAAGCAAAGGCATCATTCAAGCTTTCCATTCGCCATTGTCCCCTTGGAAGGAGCCAGTGCTTTCATGTAATAAGGGTGACTTCTCTACGGTGACTGGCACAAGAGCCAGTACATTTCACCAAATGTAAAATCAGCCCCTAACCCACCTCAATGACTGCCAAGACAAAGACCAGGCACACATTAACATTAATGTTTAATGTGGGGGGCTGCCCCACCCTTTGGGGGGCAAGTCCCTCACACCCTCAAACTAATATAATCAGCTCCTGGGGGGGTTACACTGGGGGAAAGGGGTATACTTGGGGGGGCACCAGCATTCCAGGGGGATACCATGCCTGGGGCACCATCGGGCTGGGGAACAGCAGAATAAAAAAATTTCTAACCACCAATACTGCTAAAAACATTTTTCCCTATGGGCAGTCCCGAACCCGGGACCATCACCACAGTAGTCAGTGACCCTATCCACCAAATCAGGTGCAGAGTTCTTCAGCCGCAGGCTTAATTGCAGTATCTGACCTGCATCACTCTTCATCTCCCCCCATCACTCACCCTTGCCACTGCATCGCTTCTTACTCGCTATTCCCTCACTTCACTATTTCTCTACACTCACTATCCCATCGGGCATGCAAATTGAGTCACTCATATTTGAGTCACTTAATTCGTTTCACCCATATGATGGGATACTGAAGGGGTCACTATCTGGAATGCTTCTCCAGCTAATAAGTGCCCATGCATCCACAAGGCCCTCATTGAAGAGGGTGGGGGCAAATCACCAGGGTCAGTTTTGCATTCATGCTCAACTATTGCAAAACCCCTTTGAGTTCCCTCTTTGCACTTCAGGTGCAGTTCTTTTAAAGTTCCAATTAGGGGAAGACTATCATCCAAATGTGACAAGATAGCCCCTTTGCTTAATGTGTCTGATATTCTGACCAAAAACACTTTGCTTAAGGGTGGGTGAGTCAGCCACAAGGAAACCAGGGACAATATTGGGCAAAGAGAAGAGGTAATTAAATCAAGATGGGGTAAGAAGGTCCTCCACATGGCAGAACTAGCCATGGTAAATAGGACTCCCAGTGCTTTTGAAACAACCTGTTCACCCATTGCAACATATTTATAACTAAAACCTGCAGGGAGAAATGGATTCTGACAGTTGTAGCCATACAATGGTGCCCTACCCCTCCGTCTGTAAGCTACCCTTGCACAGCTCTTTCCAGTTCAGGATATTTATGTTGCATCTATTTCAAACTGTGTAGTCCTCCTATGCCTTTTGTCACTGTAGCCAGCTAACCACAGTGCAGTCCCCCTCACCATTCCTCCCACCTGGAACCTCGCCTCATGCTGAGAATTATGCCATTTTTCAGTGTCGTGTCTACTTTATGTTGTAAATGGTGCCCAAAAAGGGAAAACGACATTTCTTGCTGCACAGCACATGCCATCCTTACCAACACCCTCCTGATAGCTTCGGGCATGAGATTTTGATTGACTACTCCCCCAATAACCAATTAAAAAATAGGAAACTTGAAAACAGCAAGCCTTTTCTTGCGCTTACCATTGCTGCTTGTGGTCAGGTGGGGGAGGAGGAATGGTTATGACACACAGACCAAACATTCAAGTACACTATAACAGGAAAAAGCAAAATTTATTTATGTACATAAATGTTATGAGCAGTCTACAGCTGAGAAGATGCTGCACTCAATATGGACATAACTTAATTGCTTGAAGATCATGGTGAAGCTTAAGGAGTTCTGTTCAGCTTTATTTCTCTTCCATCAGTCCTTCACATGGCCATGTTTCCCTCTGGAGAACTTGGTTTCCCTGCAGCTCATGGTTGGTGTGACTAAATGGTTTGTTTCCATGCAAGTCTGTTTTCTGGGGTTCAGTAGCTGTCACACATCCCGCAGCCATTTGCCAGGGCACTGTGTTTTCCCCTTTCCCTCACTTCTGAACTGAGGCCATGTGCAAAGTTGCCCATTAAGTCCAGGTGGATGTCGGGAATGGCAGGTTCAGCAACATCCATGCTATCTATTTCACAGTCTGCAGACAAGGCCCATGAGTGTGCTTGGCCAGTGATCTGTTCCTGCTTCTTTTTCTGTGTCCATCAGCTGCTTGAGCTTTTTAATCAGATTACCAGAACCATGTTTCTTGGTAGACATTATCCAGCTGTGATCTCTTGCTGCTTCTCCTGGATCAAGGAGAATGAATGCAGATTTACTGTGAAGCAGGAGCAGTGCTCTGGCTTCAAGCTGCCATGAGCTCCATGATATCACTGGAACTCAAAAATCAGAAATTATAAAAGGAAGGAAGAAATGTGGTTTTATGCTATTGTTTTAATACTTTGATTTTATTGAGGTTGATTATAACACAATAAGGCATAACATAAATTTTGTTTTATTTATATGTAATCTTTTCCAGGTGACTCCTGGGGAGTCATGGACCTGTTTTTTTGGCTGGTGGAATGCTGGACAAGACACTGGGGAAACTACCCTTTTCCTGTGCTAAGTGCCGTGGAACCTTTAACTTCCACCTGGAAAACCACCAAGGATGAGCAGAAGAGACTGTAGTTTAACATTTCATCAGAAGAATGGCGCTTCAACAGTGCAGCACCCCTAGTACTGTTCTACAGTGTCACTGTTGGGTATTAGTTCAAGTTCCTGGTGTGGTACCAGACCCCCCATGTACTGTACTACAGTGTCACTATTGGATATTAGTTCAAATTCCTGGTGTGGGACCAGAACTCACACCCTTCCAGTCTTCTGTTCCCAGCAGTAAGCATGCAACCTTCTGAACTCCTGACACTACTAATTTATACAGTGCTTTTCATAAATGCTGTATTTCAAAGAGCTTTACAAGCCATGCATAGTTACATCTGCCATTAGGCAAGTGCAGGGAGATTAAGTGTGATCAAGGGAGGTTAAGGGAGGATTAGTAAAATAACACATGGAGAGGAAGATAGACAAAGAGATACAGGTAAACTTAAGCACGGACAGGTTAAGTGACCTGCTCAAGGTCACACAATGAGTATGACACTTGGTGAGATTCAAGCCTGTGTCTCCAGGTTCACAATGCTGTACACTAACCAGCAGGTCACACTGTCACATGACTATACCGCCAGACAACCTTCCAAACCACATGACCAATTTCTGCTTTAAAATCACACTACCTGCATTATCTGGAAGAAAAGCAACTGTACAACACAAATTAGTTTATTAATTTTACCCTACAATCTTTAAATGAAAAATGCTGTGAACATTAGAATCACAGAAAAAAAATTATTTTGAGCACCTAGAAAGGCATATGAAAAGTTAAATCCCTAGAACTTGCAGCTTTTTTAAATCTTAACATGTCAAAACTGCAGTTTAGTATTGAAACCACAGCTCATCCTTACTATAGAGTGACTGCCATTACTCTATAATAAAAAATAGATATAGTGTAAGAAAAGGTCTATTCTTAATTTGTTCAGTGTGGAGGAGTCTCAGAGTGACATTTAAATCTGACGTTCTTTTCTGCTGGCAGGAGTGACTGCTTTAGTTTAAGGGGATGGAATTTCCATGCACCGGAAATAAGATGACTATTTTGAAGCAATACAATTTGAATTATAGTTTGAATATCTGCATTATTTTCTTATTTTTATATTATATTACTGTAGATTTTTTTTTTGTTGGGTTGCTTTTACTAAGGTTTATCTATTACTCAATATGTGCAGTTTCTCAATAGAGATTGAGATAGAAATACCTCTGTAATTGTCTGTATTATATGGATCATTGACCTTGAACACAGGAACTGTCGATGCAGCTATCCATTTATCTGGAAAATTACCACATGGCAAGATCACATTAGACATTTTTACAAGATCTGCTTCAGCAAATGCCTACGTATTATTAGATAGCGGACCACACAAATCTCCTTACATTCTGTCATCAGCTGCCTAATCATGATGAGCTGTGGATCAAAAAAGAACCACGTGAAATAACTAATAAAGTCTGTCTTTTTTCTAATTCCAGTAATAGTTTAGCTGTACTCTTTCCTGAGAACAACTATAAAATACTGTTCAAATTTTATAGCATGAATAATCATTTTTAAGGTGAATTTAGAAATTATTATAATTGGGACTAGTTATAAAAGGATAGTAATTATGCATGAAGAAAATTAATACCATTGTAGAAACACATTTACAGAATAAAAGAGATGTATTGACTAATGTTTATCTTTCAGTGGTTCAACATTAAATATGCTACACTTTTGGAAAAAAACAACTATAATACATTTTAGTTCATCAGTCCTTTATATCCTTGCTCTTATTATAAAGTTGTAACAGTCCAAAGGGTTGTTGATTGTATCTAAATGCTAAAATCTATACTTCTCTAAGACACAGGTTAAATTAGCTGGGCAAGGCATGCATTGATATTCCAGTGGTAAAAGAGAGGCACCACAGAAATGATGACAGCTAATAAGCCCATTACTTGCAAGACTCATAGACAGACATCACCAGTGTTTATGCTATACTTATGTCTGTATTCCATAAAATAATTACTTTGTAAATCCTTTGAGACTGGTTTCAGTTATTGCTCACTACATTACTAAAGGAGACAACCTAATTCCTTTTTTAATAAAAAAAAATCTTTACTTGTCACTCTTGATGCTCTTTATATGAATACTTATATCCTTGCATAGGAATGCACTGGACTTGATTTATCTAGAAGGTTGGATCAAGCAACTGTTTTAAATTGTGCTGTTGTATTACATAAGAAAGAAAATTTGTACCCATATTGGTGATAGGAAAATTAGAGTGAAACAGTGTGATACCTTTTATTGACCAACATAGACACTGTGCATGCCAATTGTAGTACATCTGTTTTTAATGCCATACAGATCCAGTCATCAGGTGCCTAGCCCCTCCTCCCACACTGTATTTTATGTCCCCAAAGGGAATGCCACAGTTGAACCATGGTTTACTTTGTTTCAACCACAAGTCAGCCATGGCTCAACTGGTACCAGAGATACAAATTGGTTTAATTCCAAAATAATTAAATAAACTCCCTGCTTCGACCCCTACAAAGTCAATAATTACATCTACCAGCAAACCTCACAATGTAGCTCTGCCCTGGACCAATTGACAGTTTGAAAATAAGATTTGAGTAAACTTTTCTGATGATCCTGCCAGTCAGCCAATCTTTAACTGCCTAATGCAGACCATGTACTTCACTTACCATTGCCACTGAGTTACTGTAAACACAGAACCAATCAGTTAATCACTTAGTGGTGGGTGGCAGCAGAGAACAATGTGCACGGGCTTAAGATTGTTGGGATGGAAGATTTCCAAATAAGTTTACTTAATTCTAGATTTCAGACCACAGTGAGCCAGTGGAGTTGGGGGTGCAGATGGGTGGCTGGATTTGGTGGGGTTGTCATTGTTAATTCTGTGGGTCTGGGAGAGGAGAAAAAGTATATAGAAATGGATTGTGGCATGCAGGAAAGTTGCCATAATACACGAGTTTACCATCCTATCCATGTAGTACAGTGAAAACGCACTTCTTTCTTTTAAACTTTATTTTTATTGATTTTCATTCAATCCATGCCTTCTATAAAAAAGTTCATCATTTATGAGAGGATAAGAAAATTAACAGTACATTAATTGATTAATTGAAAACTAAAAAGAAAATACTTCTGACATTCAACACTGTTCCACATAGGAGACTAGTAATCAAGCTGGATAGCGCAGGAGTGGGTCCAAAGGTGGTAAACTGGATAAGATATTGATTAGGAGATAGGCAACAGAGGGTGGTGGTAAATCACTCCAAGGAAAGGAGGGTGACCAGTGGGGTGCCTCAGGGATCAGTGCTGGGATTGGTCCTCTTTAATGTCTTTATAAGTGACATTGCAGAGGACCTGAAAGGGAAAGCCTGCCTCTTTCCAGATGACACCAAAATCTGCAATAGGGCGGAGACTCCAGGGGGGTGGAAAGGATGAGCAGAGACATAAGAAAATTAGAGGAGTGGTCAAAGGCATGGCATCTGGGTTTCAGTGTGAAAAAGTGCAAAATAATGCACTTAGGGCATAGAAACCCTGGGGCAAAGTACAAAATGGATGGAGGGGTATTGACAACCACCAAGCAGGAAAGAGACCTTGGGGTAATCATATCAGATGACCTAAGGTGGCATGACAGTGTGACAAGGCAGTAGGTAGGGCGAGTGGGGTCCTGGGGTGCACAGGGAGGGGTATCACCAGCAGAAAGAGGGAGATGGTGTTGGCCTCTGTACAGATTGCTGGTAAGACCCCACCAAGAGTATTGTGTCTGGTTCTGGAGACCACATCTCCAGAAGAACATCGACAGATTGGAGGCGGTCCAGAGGAGGACAACTAAAATGGCACAGGGTCTGCATCAAAAGCCCTATGAGGAGGGACTAAAGGACCACAATATGTATACCCAAGAACAGAGAACGGAGAGGGGAGATATGACAGAGACCTTTGGATACTTCACAGGGTAAATAAGCTATGGGGAGGAGTGTTTTCAGAAGAAAAGGTGCTCAAGAACAAGGGGACATGCTATGAAACTGGAGGAGGGTAGATTCAGGAGAGATGTGAGGAAGTACTTCTTCACAGAATGTGGGATAGATTCCTGGAGCAATCTTCCAGAAGAGGTGGTGGGGTGAAAACAGTGGTGGGGTTCAAGAATGCATGGGATAAGCACAAGGGAATCATAGTGGAAAGGGGGGAAGGAGAAAAAGCTTTAGATTGAGTACAGTCTGCAATGATGGTGTAGGTAGGGAGAAATGGGCAGGCTGGATTGATCAAGTAGTCCTTATCTGCTATCAAATTCAGTTTTTCTCTGTTTTCTATTTATTAGATCTGCATCTAAAGTTGAGGTTCCAAAACAGTGTGAAAGACATTTTACTTAATTAGTAAAACTGAAACCATAAAATACTACACCACAAGTATCAGTAATGAATCAAATTCTAGATAATTAATAGTCTGTTTTTTTCTCTGAGCTCCAAGAATAACAAAAAGAATAAAAATACTTCTTACTGTGAAATAACAAAAATGATTCAGTAATAGAATCATAAGGGAAAATAAAGATATTCCAATTACGAAATACATTTATTTTATTTTTTAATTTATGCTTTGTTGACAGGGTGGGTGCACTGGTGCCAAAGTCCTCTTTCAGGCATGACACATATCTTACTATTTAAAGAGTTTCTCACTGCTCATTGTTTTCTCATTTTAACCTTTATCCAAGTTCATGTTCATAGCTCCAAAGAAGGACTATCTGAAGATCATCTGTTTCAGGGTCATTTTCTTGTCCCTGTCACTGATTATCATTTGTTTCTTTTTTCTAATTAGTCATGAAAGTAGCAACTCGGTCATGGTTCAAACATAAGTATTTGTTTTCTTTATATAATACCATCAAGAACTTGTGAAATCTGTTTTTTATTACATGTGACCATTTATTATGCTATGCTTGCATCTGTATTCCATGAAATAATTACTTTGTAAATTCTCTGTGACTTGTTTAAGTTATTGTTCATATTACTAGCATAACTGAGAAATCCTAATTCCTATTTTTAATAAAAAGAATATTTATCCCTTTATGCTCCCTATATGAATAATTAACTTCATCTCTCCATTTGAATCCACTAGCTTTGATTTTTCAGGGTTCAAACAACTGCTTGAAATTGTGCTGTTCTATTATGCAAGAAAGAATGTTCACTGCCATGTTGGTCCTAGGAAATCTAGTCTTGGTGAATGTGATACCTTTTATTGGATCAGCATAGATAATATTCATATATACCGCATTCTAGCACTGTGTGCTAGATAAAGGGACCTGTGCATCTCCAAAATCTTGTGTACTGCAACATAAATGTACAGTATTTATGTTGGTCCAAAAAAGGGTGTCACACAATCCTACAAGTGCTGCAGTTTTAAAAAGACAGGCTCAGAAGCTGGCCTCTCAGTGCAGCAGTTGAGCAACCACTCACGATGCCAGGGACCTGGGTTCAGGAATGAGCCTAGGACGTTGGGTGCCAGCTGCGGGAAGAAGGACTAAGTATCCCAGAAGATACCCTCCTCCTCCTCCACAGATAGAGGGTTGCATTATTTGCTATCACACCACTGCTTGTGTGACTACAGATGATGATATACGTGGAAGGTGGTGGGGTGCAGCCTGGCTCTGGTCTGCAGTCACATACATAAATGCTCATGCACACCTAGTAGCATGAACCGGAGGCATCCCAGTAAATATAAAAGGGACTGCATGGTTTGGACATAAAAGTAAAAAAATATGGCAGCCTCCATGGACTCCTGAAGAAGGGGGGACAACTGGAAAAAAGGTGATAGGGCACCAAGACGTCCAGGAGTGCAGTCCGCCAATCAGAGGAAGACTTTGTGAGAGTTATAAAAGGGACAGTAAGCCTTCCAAATAGGGAGATTCCACAGAGTCCAGAGGGAGGAAGAGTGCATAAAAGACTTATGTAGGCTTCCAAGCACAAGGCTGCACCCAGAACCCAACAGTCTGCTTGGCCCCAGCGTGTTACAAATAGGCAAAGTGCCTGAAAGAGCCAGCAGCTGCACAGAGGGAGATAGAGATGTTGGAGGTTTGTTGCAGAGAGAGAATTTAAAGTTTGCTGCAGAGAGACTTTAAAGTTTTGCTTCCCATAAGAGGGAGATTTTGAAGTTTGGCTACCAGAGAGAGAGAATTTGGAGCCTTCAGCCAGAGAGAGAGAGAGAGAGAGAGAGTGAGAGAGAGAGACAGAGCTCAGAGTTGCAGTGTGAGAGCAGAGACTGTAAGTTGTGCAGCCTTGCAATAAATGTTCTGCAGCAGAGAATAAAGTGACTAAAAGCCTGTGATCCCCCTCGAGGGAGCTAGGGTGCCTAGAGACTGTTGATTTATATCCAGCCAGAGCAAGTGTATACTAGAGCTAGAAGCTGAGCCAAAGCCCAGCTGAAAGTGCATTTTGTAGAAGCTGTGCGTCAAGCACAGAAGTCTAGGGGACCAAGCCTGCCCTGTCCCCAGACCAACAAAGAGGTGCCAGAAAGGAAGATGTTGACAGGTCTGTCAGGTAAACACTGTCTACAAAGGCCTTAGAGGCGAAGCTTGAAAAGGCCTGACAGGTGAAGTCCAGTGTTCTTCAATTCTTCAGCCAGCCCTGCTGCTGTGGTGCACCACCAACATGATACCTCCACGGTATAGTTCAAAGCCAGCCTGCTGAAACCCCCTCAACAAACTGCAAGTACCTGCAAGGAGCTTTTATTTAGCTAGCCAGCTAGATAGGAACAGGGGGTTAGGTCTTGGGCAGGGATCTGCAATTTAAGCTAAGCCGAGGCCTGAATTTTCAAGTATTCTACTGTTCAAAGTTGTTGGGCCCCAACGCTAGTGTTTCATTTAATTCTTCAGACTGTTTAAAGCCACCATATCCCAGCCTTTGTAAAGTCATCGTCCCAGTGAAGTACCCACCATTTACAGACTGCATTATTACACAGGGTGCACCCTCAGGTGGGAGGTGTGGGAGTGAGTGGGGTTACAGTAATCTGTTTGAATTACTGTGTTGTGCTATTCTCCCTTTTTACCTCCTCCCCTAAAATAAATGTTGTTATTGGTTCATGTTATATCTTTTCATTGTGGATTACTGCAAAGTGGGGATTGCTGTTAGTTAGGGAAGTGCCTATGGGGGCAGTTCTTGTATTTTTGGGGGGGATGGTAACCTGCAATTTGTCCACAGGTATCCCATGTCACTACCCCAGGTGGAGGCACTGCGCCATTTTTCCATCTAGGTATTTCATCCATCAGTGAAACCAGGCCGGGGAACAGCCAAGGTGAGTCAAGGGGCTGTTGCAAGCATATTTTATTGACATGTACAGAAGTAGCAACCAGTGAGAACAGTATCATTAGAAGCTGTTCATACTGATCAGACTCCCAGCTTTCATTTGAAAAAAAAAAGTAAGTTTCTATGCCTAACAGTTTAAATGTTATAGCTTTTGAAATATAATTTCAGGCATTATAAAATATCACAAAGGATTATTTGGGAGCATGGTTAGGAGATATTAGTGTTTGTTCTGTCAAAGAATAAACATACTCTTTTTCTAGTTTATGATATGTGGGTCAGGGCAAGATATGCCTCTTCGCAGACAACACTAAAATCTATGGACGAATGGACACTGAGGAGGACATAAGAGCTATAAAATAATCTAGAAAATCTGGAAAGGTGGTCAATGACATGGCAGCTGAAATTTGGCACAGAATAGTACAAAGAAAAACACATGGGGGCCAGGAACCTAAGAACAGATTGCAGGATGAATGGGGTGGCAGTGGAGAGCACATCAGAGGAAAGAGACCTTGGGGAAGTTCCAAAGTTAGACCTTACAAAACATATTTTTTATAAGTGTATAACCTTAGAACCATGAGGTCTAGAAATGTACTTTTTTTTAATGAAAGCTTACAGTCAGTTTAGCTGATATATTCGTATAAGATAGGGGCCCTATGGCTACCATTTATTGAGATACAAAACATAAAATGGGTCATTAAAATTCTTAAGCCCTGTTATTTTTACCATCATATTTTACTGACATGTATAGAACTAGCAACAAATGGGAAGAGTTTCATTAAGAGCTGTTCATGTTGATCGGATTCCAG
The DNA here is from genome assembly GCA_016271365.2 of Neoceratodus forsteri. Taxonomy (NCBI): domain Eukaryota; kingdom Metazoa; phylum Chordata; order Ceratodontiformes; family Ceratodontidae; genus Neoceratodus; species Neoceratodus forsteri. The sequence goes on along the minus strand of CM028135.1, from coordinate 290,922,561 downwards.
GCTTTCAACTGAAAAAAATGTAAGTTTCTACACCTAACAGTTTAAATGTTACAGCTTTTGAAATATAATTTCAAGCATTGTAAAATATCACAAAAGATTGTTGTGGGGGATGGATAGAAGATATTAGTGTTTGTTCTGCCAAAGAATAAACATACTCCTTTCTAGTTTGTGATACATGGGTCAGGGAAAGATATGCCTCTTCACAGGCAACACTAAAATCTGTGGAAAAGTGGACACTGAGGAGGGGATAAGGGCTATAAAGAAAGACCTGGACAATCTGAAGAGGTGGTCAATGATGTGACAGCTGAAATTTAACACACAAAAATACAAGGTAATGCACATGGGGCCAAGAACCCAAGAACAGATTATAGGATGAAAGGGGTGGTAGTGGAGAGCACATCAGAGGAAAGAGACCTTGGGGGTTAATAATGGAGAACTTGAAGGCATCAGTACAATGTAGTAGGGCTGTGGGCAAGGCAAATTGGATGCTAGAGTGTATAGGAAGAGGAATGACTAACAGAAGGAGGTGGATAATATAGCACCTGTGTAGATCCTTGGATCACGTTCACTTGGAGTACTGTGTGCAGTTTTGGAGCCCATGCCTGAGGGGGACAGGAAGAGGTTAGAGGCAGTGCAGTGACACCCACAAAAATAATAGAGGGGCACAGGGTGGGTCCTACGAGGAGCACTTGGAAGATCTCAACATATACATGTTAGTGGACAGGAGAACGAGGAGTGATATAACTGAAACACTTAGATAGCTCCATGAGATAAACAAAGAGGGCAACAGCGAGCTGTTCTCAATGAGTGGTATCATGGGTACCAGGCATAACTCCCTAAAACTGGAGGGGAGGGATTCATGAAAGATGTCAGGAAGCACTTTTTTACAGAAGGTGTGGAAAAAGTTGGGAGAAAACGTCCTGTGGAGGTCATCTGGGCTGAAACAGTGGGAGGGTTAAAATGAGGATGAGACAGGCCCATGGCAATGGTGCATAAGGGGGCAAACTGTGCACGAGTAGAAAGGACTGATGGGGCACAGTCACAAAATAAGACAGGGTTGAGAAGATTGGATGGGCCACTAGGCCTTACTGTGCTGTTATTTTCTACATTTCTCAATGACAGCAATGTGAAGCTGATAGGGCTGGGAGGTTGCCTGGATGAGAAAGGCCAGCATCAGCAACAGAGGATAAACAATATTATATATTAAAAAGACAGGTTCTGTGTAGGCCATCTCATACAACATCAAAAGGGTAAAAGGACAGGTGGAGCTAAAAAGACCACCATGGATGGGTTAGGGAGAAGTTGCACAAATCAAAAGGCAATGGAGAGCATTACTCATATACTAGATGTAAATTGACAACACAATTGACAGCAAGAGCAAATACAGAAAGTCACTCAGGGACTATAAGATGGGGAATAGAAAGGCTAATACAATTTATGACAACAGTTATGCAATTGGCATCAAGGGGAACAATAAGAATCTTTTTTATGTATATTACAGGGATGAGATCAGTAAAAAAAGAGAGTGGACCCACTCTGCTTAGTGACACTGGAGACAGAGCATTACATTACCATGTAGGAGATACAGATCACCTCAACCTCCCGATTCTCTACACCAGACTAGTAGTCTGGGGCACACTGCAGGGACAGTGTACTCATAGTCTGGATGGAGAGCTTAGCAGGTCCTGCTACTACAGCACCAGGTCATACAAATGGGCATAGGATGCTTAAGTTCATCATACATGACCACATGATACCCTGCACTTCCTCTTCAAGGTATATTACATGCAAGTGGCATATGGAGGAGTAGTGTGCGGGACATAAAAAGTAAGTAAAAGTGAACCAGCCTAGTGACAAAGAGGGTTGAGGCACCGCATGTGCACCTTACCTTTTCCCACGCTGGTGACTCAGGTTCAGGAATGGACTTGGGCCACCAGGGGTCGGCCGGGGCAGGAGAGGATTGAGCATCCAATGGGCTGTTCTCCTCTCCCGGGGAAGGGTGGCTGCCGACTCCACTGTGTGACTGCCACCAGGTGGAGGCCTGATGGTGGGACGGCTAAGAGTGACAAACATGGGTGTGTGCTGCGGTGCTTCTGCAGAGTGTGCCTGCCTCCACGTGCACACTCCAACGTGTGTGACCCAGTATCAGGGATGGGATGAAAAATGGAAAATAGGAGGATGGGCTAAATGAAGCCCTGCCTGTCTCCCTATAGCCAGTCCACGAATCCGTGGACCAGAACCTCTTGATCTGTCTGTCTGGGAGGGAGGGAGGACAGCCCTCCCCCACCTAGCCCCACTGTAGGGACAAATCTGTGGGGAACCATTACCGGGAACCTGGTGGTGGTGTTCAAGCTGGCTGCAGGAGACAGGGAAAGGGCTGAAGAGCTGTTCATCCAACTGGAGGAGGGAAAAAGACTTCTATGGCAAAAAAAATAAGTAAAAGTAGTGGGTGCATGAGATTATGATGCCCATCGTCTGCCCCAAAACAACAATAGCCTGATGTTACTTTATGACTCCCCATCTAGAGTGCTGAATCTTGAGAAGGTAGAGGAGCATCTCACTGGAGGAAAGAAGCTGCAGGGATGCAATCAGATGGCAGTTGGAATGGAGGATTCAAGCAGCGATTGCATCAGACCAAGGACAGAGGTGCAAGAGCCACTGTTGGGAATAGGGCAAAGGTATGAGAGCTACCATTGGGAATGAACAGGTATCAAAAAATAGTGGGGAGACCCACCTAGTTTGAAGACCAGAGGAGGTAATGATAATGTGGGATGGAGGCATAGCAGAGAAGTTAAATCATTTTTTGCCATGATATTCAAGGCAGATGCAAATCAGAGTACTCCGGAAACAGAGATTATTTAAGTGAACAATTATGGAAGTGTGGTGATATGGAGATTACACAGGAACTAGCAGAAGGACACCTAGGCAGGATAAATGTAAGCAAAGACTACAGCCAGACAACTTGCATCTGAGGGTACTAAGAAAGTAAGAAATGAATCAACATTACCACTCACTGAAGTTTTCAAGGAATCATTACAAGGGGAGAAGGGGTAGACAAATGTCATGCCACTTTTTAAAAAGGGAGTAAGGGGAGGTCCAGGAAACTACAGGCCAGTTAGTCTGCCATCAATAGCGGATGAGACTGTAGAGGCTATAGTGTAAGAGAGGATTATAATACATATAGAAAATCATGGGTTGGAGGGACTCAGGACAACAGGTAGGTCATGTCAGATCACTCCACAGTAATAGAAGTAGCTAGAAAATTGAGAACAAAACTGCTGTTGACATTGTCTATTTTTTATCATTCTATTTTAATGTCTTTTTGATGTCTCTCCCCTTATGCCCTCTCATCTTTACCACTCATTACCTGCTGTGGCTGAAGTCAGATCCCACCACAGCCCATGGGCCATGCATCTCATGCAAATGATGAGCAGTGAGAGTAGGTCTGGTGGTGGTGCTTACATTCCCTCCCACCAAAAGGCCCCTCTCTGCAGCCATCACCGGAAAGATGTAGGACGGACTAAGGAGGGTCCTCGTGTAATGGCTCCCACATTCTTGAGCCAGCAGGGGCAGCTGTTCCATGAAAAAAAGAAACCCTCCCACAGAGGATAGTGTATCCCTGGGACCACATCTTCAGCTACTGTCACAGTTAGTTGGGATTGCAGGCTCAGGACAAGAAACTGTGGTGCCCTGAGTGGAAGGTGAGTGCCTGAACTTCTAGGCCATCAGAACAGCTTGACATTTTCCACCTTAATTGTTACTTTCTGTATCACACAGGAGGCTAAGAAACAATGTCCAATAGTATGGCATGTGGGGAAATTTCTTTTATAGATCGAACATTAACTGAGTACAAAGGGAATAGTGAATGGGAGATATTCAGGGTGGAGAGGAGTCACTAGTGGAGTGGCACAGGGATCAGTGCTGAGACCACTAGTGTTCAATATACAGTATTCAATAATGAAATGAAAGGAGAGGAATGCCAGCTAAGCAGATCTGCAGATGGCACCAAATAGCTAGTGCTGTCAAAACAGATGAGCACCGTAGTGAGTTATAAAAGAATTTGTATAGACAGGGTAAATGGGTAGATAAGTTGCAGATGGGGGTTTACGTGAACAAATACATGGTGGTGCATCTAGAAATAAAGAATAAGAAGAGTAAGTACACAGTGAATGGGAAAAAGACAGCAGCGTTATGGCAGGAAAGGGGTATGGGGTTATTATAATCACTGCTATAGTCAGGGTTGAGTTGCAGTAGTGAAAAAAGCCATGCTAACGTGCATCCAGCAAGAAGCTGAGATTATAACATAATGTAGACTGTAATACTGCTACTATACAAAGAACTAGTTAGACTGTGTGTAATTCTGGGTAGCACACTATAAAAAGGGGAGAGCAAAACTGAACTAGGTTTCAGTGCAAATCAAATAGGATGATCAATGATCTGAGAGAAATGGAATGTAAGCAATGACTGGAGCTGCTGGGAAAAAAGAGGACGGAGGGGAAACCTAGTAGCAGTATTTTAGATACTCAAAGGCAAAAAGATGGGAGATGGGAGACAGAGCAGGGGGAGTGAGGATTCACAGCAACAGCTAAGAATCTACCCCCCCAGCACTATTGAAGTCCCTGATACAACCACAGAAAGAGCACTCTGTAGAATGAAGCTAAGCTTGGAAGCTTCCGAAAGGGCTAGGAGAAACAGCCACTCAGGAGAGAAGCCGCGCCCCCAGCTCTCATAGGAGACCAATCAGAATGTGGTCCTGCGAGCCCTTTTGTTCTGAAGAGCTTCAAAAATAGGCATCTCATCCAAAATGCAGGACTTAACAGCTAAGAAACTGCCTTCAGCACTACTGAAGCCCCTAATCCAGCCACAGAAAGAGCGGTCCATAGAACGAAGCTGAACTCAGGAGCTCCTGAAAGGGCTAGCTGAAACAGTCAATCAGGAGTGAAGCCACGCCACCAGCCTTCGAAGGGGACCATTCAGAATGTAGCCCTGAGAGCCCTTTTCCTGCATTCTCCTACTTAACTACACATACCCCAGGCAGCCCCCCATGCTGCAGCCTCCCCCACGCAGGACAAATGTGCTAAGGACGTCGGAGTCTGTCCACCAGAGTCAACCCAATGAGGCAGCTGGCAGCCAGACACTCTGCTCCTCAGCAGGTAGGTAGGAGAGCAGTAATGGGGTAAGTTAAGTGACAGGATCCAGTAGTGGGAAGCAGGGTACCAGGAAGTCTACCTGACAACTGAGGTAAGATTCCTGCTAAGCTCCAGTCATAGCTCACACTGTGTAAGAAGGAAAGTAAGAAAAAAACAACAAAAAAAGTGGTAAATAGGTGTATCACCCTATCGAGGGAAAGGGTAAAGTAAGGGTTTAGAGTAGGCAAAAAGGTGGGAATAGGTGAAACACCCTACCTAGGGTAAGGTTAAAAAGGTTAAAGTAAGCAAAAAGGTGGGAATAGGTGAAAACCTCATCTAGGGTAGGGGTTAAAAAAGGGTGGGACTAGTATAAGCAAAATAAACACAGGCAAGGTAAACAATAGCCATGCTGGGAGTGATGTAGTGCAGTGGCTGTGGGGCAGCAGTCTTCAGGGAGACTTTCTGGAGAATGCAGTGCTGCCCCATCGGCATGTACCTCTCTGGGTTGAAGGTGAAAGTTGCTTGTCTCCAGGCCAAGTTGGCAAGGATTCAGGAGGCCTCTTCCCCCTTCGAGAGACCACCAAGGCTGCCACCACTGCCTCAAAGGTTGCCAGAGAGGAGGGGCAGCTGGACTATGGTGGGGTCAGGAAGAGTGAGGGCGGTGGGTCAGAGGCACATCCCTCAGAAAGTATCACTATGCAATCACATGCTGCTCTGGCAGGGCGGGACTGTCCCATGGAGGCACCCCCAGTAGTGGCCAGAGAGGATGTGGGGGGCCTCAACAGGAGGCCCCAAGGAGGGGGGTCAGAGGACCCCCAGAAGAGGAGGAGGAAACAACTCCTGGTGGGGGACTCAATTATTAGGGGGATACATCTGGGGAAAGAGAGGGAGGGATAAAGAGAGGTTAGGTGCCTACCCAGTGCCACAGTTCAGAGGGATGGAAAGCAGATCCTGGAGATCACTAAGGCAGCAGAAAGAGAGGGAGATCTGAATGTCATGGTCCACCTAGGGACCAATGACCTGGCTAGGGATGAGGTTAGGAGAGTGCAGGATGAGTTCAGAGAATTGAGGAGGGATTGTAGTCAGGTAGCACAATCAGTGACCTTTTCTAAGGTGTTGCCTTCTATGACAGGAGGGAGAATAGAATACTCCATTCCAAGGGCTTCATCCAGTGGTTGAAAGATTGGTGCAGAGAGGAGGGTTTTGGCTACATTGCGGACTGGCTTACCATCTGGAGGAATAAAGGCCTATACAGGGTAGATGGCCTGCATCCATCCAGGAGGGGAACCACAGCCCCTATTGGACTGTTTAAATACTACATTGTCAAGCATTTAAATTAGTCAAGGGGGGTGATGGAAGGAAGCAGGGAGATATAATGTAAACTGTCCACCCCTGAAAGCTGAAGTAGTCAATAGGGAAAACCCTAAGGGAGAGAAATCTCCGATTTCTAATAGCAGGGAAAGCAGAATGGTACAAATGAGGAGGTGTGGGAATGAAAGCAGAGGGGAAAAGGAGAGTAGGCAAAAGGGAAAAAATAGGGTCTGACAAGAAGGATAATAGAAGAATTTGGAAGGCCATGTGCACAGATGCTCGAAGTCTGGGAAATAAAATCCCAGACCTTGTGGCCATTATGGCAGAGGCTGACCTGGACATTGTCCCATCACCAAGTCATGCTGCAATGACAACCATGACTGGAATCTAGTCATACTAGGCTATACTCTGTTCAGGAAGGACAGAGATGCTAAGAAGGGGGAGGAGTGGCTCTTTATGTATGGGATAGCATAAAAGCTACATAGACACGGGGAATACGGGAAGTGTAGAGGCACTGTGGATCACCCTAGAGATAGGGAATGGAACCGCTATTCACACTGGTATAATCTATAGACCTCCATCATGGAAGTACAGGAGAAGGATAAGGTACTGGTGAAAGCTATCCAAATGATGGTGACCAGGGAAGAGATGCTGTTGATGGGGGACTTCAATCTGTCGGATGTGGATTGGAGCATCCCAGCTGCAGCTAGGAGCAGGGACATCATGGACTCTCAGCAGGGGGTGTTCCTCAGGCAACTAATAAGGAAGCCCTTTTTATGACAGAGCAGTGTTGGACCTGGTACTCACCAATGCTGACAGCATTGCAGACATTGCAGTCAGTGACAACCTGGGGTATGGTTCAATTTAACTACTGAGCCAGAATCTAACCACACTAAGGCGAGGGTCCTGGACTTCAGGAGGGTCAACTTTACAAAGATGGGGGAATGCCTCAGAGATGCCCTGGCAGGGGGGAGGATATAGGCAGTGTGGAGGAACAATGGGCAAAATTAAAAGGGGCCTTAGAGAAGGCAACAAACCTCTGCCTCAGGCAAGCAAGCAAAAGCACGAAGAAAAAGAGACCACTATGGTTCTCAAAAGAGGTGTCTGGGAAAGTAAGAGCAAAAGAGTTAGTATTCAGGAGGTATAAGGAGACACAGAGGGAGGAGCATAGGGAGGTATATTATGAGATGCAGAGGGAGACAGAGAAAGCAGTCAAGAGTGCAGTGGCGCAGATGTAAGAGAAAATAGCGCAGGCAGTAAAGAAAGGGGATAAGACATTTTTCAGATATGTAAGCGAAAGAAGAAAAATCAGGAGAGAAATTGTAAGGCTAAGGAGGGAAGGGGAGGTGTGTGTGGAGGGGGACCAGGAAAAAGAAGGCATCCTGAACAAATATTTTTGTTCAGTGTTCATAGAGGAAGGGAAAGGAGAGGGACCACAGTTAAGTGACAGGAGCATCAGAGGAAGCGAGGTGAACACTAATCCATTTACAGAGGAGAGAGTTCTGAAGGAACTCAAAAATCTGAAAGTGGACAAGGCAATGGGGCCAGAGGGGATACAACCAAGGTTATTGAAGGAGCTCAGAGAGGTGCTAGCTACACCCCTGACAGTCCTGTTCAACCACTCACTGGAGACGGGAGTTGTTTCAGAAGAATGGAGGACTGCAAATGTAGTCCCACTTCACAACAGTGGTAGCAAGGAGGAAGCTGGAAATTACAGGCCAGTCAACTTGACCTCAGTGGTGGGGAAATTAATGGAATCACTACTGAAGGAAAGGACTGTGTAATATTTTGATACCAGTAGCTTACAGGATCTGAGACAGCATGGATTCACCAGTGGGAGGTCATGTCAAATAAATCTGATAGATTTATTTGACAGGGTGACCTGGGAAGTAGATAAGGGTGGAGCAGTGGATATGGCCTACCTAGATTTCAGTAAGGCCTTCAACACCGCTCCACATAGGAAACTAGTAAACAAACTGGGCAGCCTGGGAGTGGGACCAAAATTGGTAAACTGGGCAAGGAATTGGTTGGGAGATAAGCATCAGAGGGTGGTGGTAAATGGAGTTCACTCCGAGGAAGGGAGGGTGACCAGCAGGGTTCCACAAGGATCAGTACTGGGACTGGTCCTCTTTATTGTATTTATTAGTGATATTACAGAGGGACTAGAAGGGACAGCATGCCTTTTTGCAGATGACACTAAAATCTGCAAAAGGGTAGACACTCCAAGAGGAGTGTGTGTGGAAAAAAATGAATTGGGGTCTAAGAAAGCTTGAGGAGTGGTCAAGAGTGTGGCAACTAAGTTACGATGTGAAGAAGTTCAAAATCATGTACTTAGGGCACAGAAACCCTGGAGTGGAGTACAAGATGGGGGGAGTGGTACTGACAACCACCAAACAGGAAAGAGACCTGGGGTAATCCTATCTAATAACCTAAAGGTGGCCAAACAGTGTGGCAAGGCTGTGGGAAGAGCCAGTGGGATGCTATGGTGTATAGGGAGGGGTATCACCAGCAGAAATAGGGAGGTGGTGATAACACTATAAATCATTGATAAGACCTCACCTGGAGTACTATGTCCCGTTCTGGAGACCACATCTCTGGAAGGACATATACAGAGCAGAGGCAATCCAGAGGGCAATTAAAATGGTGCAGGACCTGCACCAGAGACCATATGAGGAGAGGCTAAAGGACATCAGTAAGTACACCCTGAAGGAAAGGAAGGGAAAGGGAAAAGGGCAAATTGTTTAGCCAGGAAAGGCACACTAAACCAGAGTTTGTTTCCAGCTGCAACATGGTAGCACAAGAAAGTTAAGTGACTTTCTCAAGGTCACACAGTATGCAAGAGGGAGCTGATGGGACTCAAACCTAGGTCTACAGGTTTGCAGCTCAGTGCCCTTAACCACTATGCTATACTGCCTCCTAGGAAAGAAGGTAAAGGGGGATATGATAGAGACTTTCAAATACCTCAGTGGTGTAGATAAGGTACAAGAGGGAAGCATTTTTCAGAAAAAAAGATGCTCAAGACCAAGGGGGCATGCTATGTAACTGGGGGCGGGGGTCGACTCAGGCGAAACATAAGGAAGTACTTCTTCACACAGAGAGTGTTGGATGTGTGAAACAGCCTTTCAGCAGAGGTGGTGGGGAAAAGCTGTGGAGGGATTCAGAAACACATGGGATATACATAAGGGAACCTTAGTTGTTAGGGAAGGGAGGGCTAAGTCAGAGATAAAAGGGGTCTGCAGTATTACAGTAAGTAGGAAAAATGGGCACACTGGGTGGGCCATGCAGTCCTTATCTGCCATCAAATTCTATTTTTCTATGGCGGATGCAAGCAGGATGTTCAGTTTCTCATGAAACAAAAACAAAAGGGCAATAGGCTCAAACTGAAAGGGGTAAGAGAATTGCTGGCTGTTAGGGAGTACTACACACAAATGGTGAAAGGAATGCAGAGAAGACTACCTTAAAAAAGCAATAGAAACAGAATCAGCAGCAAGAGTCAAAAAGAATTTTGCTGAGTATATGAATAGAAAAGACATAACTGGATATAACTGCTAAAACGGCAGGGTGACAGGTCAGATAGACCACATAGTTTATTATTTCCCAATACAGCTATACTATTGCTGATGCCATTAAGGTGGCCAGGGTGGTGGACTCCCTTGATGATTGGAACAGTCTTCAGGAGGACCTGAACAAGTTGGGTTATTGGTCAGATGTCTGGAGTCTCACATCCAAGGTAGCCAAATGCAAAGTGCTACACATGTACAGTAGAACAGAAGAAGGACATACACACTGTTTGGGGCTCCTCTTGCTACAGTGGAGGAGGAAAGGGTCAGGAGGTGATTATAGACAAGGAACTGAAGCATGACAAGCAGTGTGTGGCTGCTGTCAAGAGGGTTTGAAGACTGCTGGGTTCAGCAAAAGGAGGATTACCTGCAGAGCAGGGGAAATAATCCTGCCCCTTTACAGGGTTTGGTCAAGCTCTGCCTGGAGTACTGCATGCAGTTCTGGGCTCCTCAACACAAAAAGCATTTGTCAATGCTGAATGTTTGCTTGCTGGTATTAGCATTGGAAATGCAGGAGTTAGACAGATGCTGAGTAGGAATGGCAGTGAAGTATTGAACTTCACGCCAACCCCACCTCCACCCTGCAGAGACGGACAGGCATTGGGGCATGCGATTGGGTTGTCGCCCATAACGTTCATGCTATTTCACCTCACCCTATCCTGCAGACACTGACAAGTGTTGAGGTGTGCCTTAGGGTGTTCAACTTTACAGTCACACTACTTCATAAGGAGACATGCTGAAATGGGTGCAATATAGAATGGGGTGAACTGTGGGGCAGAAGAGTCCAAGGCACAGCTCGATGCCTGTCAGTGGGTGCAGGGTGGGGGGTGGGGTTGGAATGGCATGAGCATTATAGTCGGCAGTCCAAAGGCACACCCCTGATGCCTGTCAGTATGTACAGGGAGGGATGTTATGGTTAGAAACCATAATGCCCAGGACAGATGTTGGTATTTGCAGTACAAATTTTCAACATGGCCATTTTGTGGCCCCACACCTCATGAAAGCATTTGAGACCTCTTCTCATGAATGGTGGCATTGTGATTTTGTCAATGTGTCCCAAAATTTGAGTTTCCAAAGCGACCGTGCCATTGTGCGCCAGATGTACGAAAACACAGATTGGGCAGGATGTGAAGAATGACAGCTGTACCCTTCATATGGAGGTGTGAAGAGATGGCAATGTTGAAAATCTGTGGTGAAAGTATTCAAAATGCTCAAACTTCCGAGCATACATGGAAACTGCACAACACATGCACATAACACAGTTATTTAGTGGAATTATTTCACTAAATTTTCAACATAGGCATTTTGTGACCTCTGCTCATGAACACTGTCACAATGATTTTCTTAATCTGTCCCGAACATTGATTTCCCACAGCAACCACAGTATTCTGCACCAGATGTGTAAATGCATATTTCGGGCAGGATGTGAAAAATGACAGCTATACTGTTCATAAGGAGGTCTGAAAAAATGCCAATGTTGAAAATCTGGAGTGAAAATACTACAAATTTGTGAAATTATGAGGGTGCATGGAAACTGCATCACGCACGCTTGTAACACAGTCATTTTTATGGACATCTGTCACCAAATTTTTAACATAGGCATTTTAGGACCTCTGCTCATGAACAGAGTCACTGTGATTTTTCATACGAACATACATACAAACATATTAACATATGAATCTGCCAGTAGAATACACCAATCGGTCTATGTAAGTCTGCCCCGAGTGTACAGCTAGCACCCTAGATTGCAGCTACCCCAGCCTCCTCCCCCTCATTTCCTCCCCCGCTTATCCCAGCCCCTGCCCCCCGACTCTTTCTCTTGCTTTATCCTACTACTCCTTAAAGCTATTGACTGTTCTACATGTTACCATCCCCTCTGGCAGTGTATTCCAACTAGACACCACCCTCTCAGAGAAGTAGTGCCTCCTCATTTCCCTCTTGAAATGTCCCCCTTTCATCCTTAGTCCGTGCCCCCTTGTCTCTCTTCCGCTCCTCAGTTAAAACACCCCCTTGGTGTTAGGTTTATTTACCCCCTCAGTTTTTTAAATGCTTCAATCATATCCCCCATCCCTCCTCTCCTCCAGTGTGTACATGTTTGGCTCCTTCAGCCTAACTTCATATTCCTTTCCTTCCATCCCCTTTAACATTGTGTTGACCTCCTTTACATCCCCGCCAGTAACTTTATATCTCTCTTCAGGTATGGCCTCCAGTATTGCACATAGTACTCTAAGTGCGGTCTGACCAATGATCTGTAGAGAGGTAGGATCACATCCCTGTGTCTGGATGAGAACCTACTTGCAAAGCACCCCAGCATCCTGTTTGCCTTTGCTGCTGCTCTCGTGCAGTGGGCTGAGTTGTTCATGCTCCCAGTTACCATCACCCCTAAGTCCTTCTCCTCCTCTCTGATCCCCAACCAATAGTCGCTGTTCTGGTTCTTAGCCCTGAAGTGCATCACCTAACACTTCTTTGCATTGAATCCTAGCTGTCACTGCACCGACCATGTCTCTAGTTTTGCTAGGTCCCCCTGCAGTTTTTCCCATCCATCCTTTTCATCCGCCACCGCCCCCAATTTGGTATAATGTGCGAACAGACTAACCTTGCTCCCCACTCAGTGTGTTATATTGGAGATAAAGAGCCCAAATAGCACTGGGCCGAGCACTGACCCCTGCGGCACCCTGCTTGTCACTGCTCTGGGTGCAGAGAGCTCCCCCACCGCCACCACCCTCTGCAGCCTCCCCTGTAACCAGTTCTCTATCCATTTAGTCAGCTTTTTTCCCAACCCCACTGCCATCAGCTTCCCCCACCAGTCTCCCATGAGGCACTGTATCAAAGGCCTTACTGAAGTCCAAGTACAGGACATGTACCGCATGGCCCCTGTCCAACTCCCTTGTCACCCAGTCACAATACTGTATTAGGTTGGTTTGACAAGACCTCCCTGAGATGAACCCATGTTGTTGCCCATCTTAGAGGCCATTACTGTCTAGGAATGCCACCAGCCTCTCCTTCAGTATCGCCTCCATAAGCTTACCCACTATGGATGTGAGACTTACCAGCCAATAATTTCCTGGCTCCTCCCTAGGCCCACTCTTGTGTATGGGCACCACATGGGCCACCCTCCAGTCCTGGGGCACAAAACCCATTTCCAGGGAGGTGTTGAACAGATCTGTCAGTGGCTCAGCCAACAGCTCTGCCATCTCCCCCAGCACCCTGGGGTGGATGGCATCAGGACTTGGTGCCTTGTCCACCCTTACTGCCCTCAGCCCCTCTAGCACCCTACTTTCTGTGATCACTTTTTCCGTCACTTCCTCCCCCCCTTTCCCCACCCCCCAGCCCATTCTAGTAGTGGGCCATCCCTCTCCTTAGTGAAAACGGAGCAGAAGTACTCATTTAGAATTTCCACTTGCTCCTCCGCCTTTTCCACCCAATCCCCTCCCCGCTTTATCCTCACAATATGTTCCTTGAACTTCCTCTTTTCCCTGACATACCTAAAAAAGTCCTTTTCCCCTCCCTTTATGCCCTGTGCAGAACTTAATTGCCTGGAGGCCTTAACTTTTTTCACCCTCTTGGCAACCTCCATTGACCAACTCCCGAAAACCTCCTTATCCTCTCCCTTCCCTGTTCTCCTGTACTTCCGGTATACAGTCGTCTTTGCCCTCACCCCTTGCAGCACTTCCTTGTTCAGCCAGTATAGTTTCTTGCCTCTGCTCTTCTTACTCCTGGCCTTGGTGCAGGCTACTGTGGCCTCTGTTAGCCCAGTCTTTATGACTCCCCACTTTTATTCTGCATCCATACCCGGCCTTATATTCTGGAGTCTCCTTTGCAGTATTGCTTCCATCTCCCCAAAGTCCACCCTAATAAAGTCCACCACCTTAGTGCCCATGCCTCCTGTCTCCCTGCCCAGCGCAACAATAAGCCACACTGCTTGGTGGACGCTACCTGCTAGTGAGTCCTCCACCCTTACCTCCCTCACCGCCTCCCCATTTGCCAGTACTACACAGAAACATAGAAACATAGAAGTTGACGGCAGATAAGGACCACAAGGCCCATCCAGTCTGCCCATTTCTTTTTCTACCTTATAAATCTGCCATCGGCCTTTGCTCTGTCAGTGGCCTATCTATTCATACTCATCTGTATTGCTCCCTTATGCCTATCACATGCCTGTTTGAAGCCCTGCACTGTATTGATAGTCACACTCCCTGAGGTAGGCCGCTCCATGCATCCACCACTCTTTCTGTGAAAAAGAATTTCCTCACATTCCCCCTTAATTGGCCTCCCTCTAATCTCATGCTGTGTCCTCTTGTCCTGCTTTTTTTCTTATATTTAAACATGTTATACTCTTTCACCTTGTTAATGCCCTTAAGGTGTTTGAATATTTAGATCATATCACCTCTCTCCCTCCTTTGCTCAAGGGTATACATATTGAGCTCCATTAATCTGTCCTCATATGTCTTCTGATGCAGTCCCTGCAGCATTTTGGTTGGCCTTCTCTGGACTGCCTCAATTTGGTTAACATCCTTGTGAAGGTATGGTCTCCAGTACTACAGGCAGTACTACAGATGGGGCCTAACCAGTGTCTTGTAAAGAGGGATTATTACCTCCCTGTTATGACTTGTGATACCCCTACTAATACACCCTAACATCTCCCTAGCCTTGCCTATTGCTTTAGAGGTCTGCTTGGATGATTTCAGGTCATCGGTGATGATGATGCCTAAGTCTCTTTTTTCCTTTGTGACTGCCAGCAACTTCCATCCCAGCCTATAGGTGGCTTCAGGGTTTCTCTTCCCTATGTGCATGATCTTGCACTTCTTTGCATTAAATCCCAGTTGCCACTCTTCTGACCATTTTGCTAGTTTATCCAGATCTCTTCTCATTCTGCCCACCCCATCTGGATCATCTACTCTGTTGCAGATCTTGGTGTCATCTGCAAACAGACAGGCTTACCCTCTAGTCCATCTGCAATGTCACTAATGAAGATATTGAAGAGGACTGGCCCCAGGACTGATCCCTGAGGTACCCCGCTTGTGACTTGCATCTCTTCTGACTGTATACCATTTACCACCACTCTCTGTTTTCTGCCCGTCAACCAGTTTGCCACCCAGTTGACCAACTTCTGACCCACTCCGAGCCTACCCCGCTTATTAATCAATCTTTCATGTGGAACAGTGTCAAAAGCTTTGCTGAAGTCAAGGTAGGCAACATCAACTGCTCCCCCTTGGTCCACCACTCTGGTTACCCAGTCAAAGAAAACTATGAGATTAGTTTGACAGGACCTTCCTTTTGTAAACCGATGCTATCTTGGATCCTGTGCCCCTATGGATTCCAGGTGTTGCACTATCCTTTCCTTAAGGAGTGCCTCCATAATCTTGCCCACTACTGAGGTAAGACTGACTGGTCTATAGTTCCCTGCCTCCTCCCTGCTACCACTCTTGTGTAGCGGGACCACATGAGCCCTTCTCCAGTCTTCTGGGACCTCTCCTGTGCTCAGAGACTTATTACACAGTTCTGCTAATGGCTCTGCTAGTTCCACCCTTAGCTCCTTAAGTACCCTGGGATGTATGCCATCAGGTCCCATTGCCTTGTCCACCCTGAGCTTAGCGAGCTCTTGTAGGACCCTTTCTTTTGTGAAGGAGTAGTGCTCACCTCCTCCCTCTGTATCCATGGTGCTGTGCTGTGGGCCCTGCCCTACCTCTCTTCAGTAAATACTGAGCAAAATTATCTATTTAGGATAGATGCTTTTACAGGGTCCTCCTCCTCACATGCCCCCTTTTCTCCTTTGAGCTTAGCAATATCCTCTCTGGACTTTCTCCTTTCACTAATGTGTCTATAGAAAGTCTTGTCACCTCTTTCATTGTTCATGCTAGTGTTTCCTCAGTTTGGGACTTTGCCTGCCTTACTGCTGTCCCTGCTTCCCTTAGGCAGCGTATGCCTCCCTATCTTCATACCACTGTGTTCCCTTTATTTCCTGAAGGCCAGCCTTGGCTCTGACCTTCCTGCTACTGTATTTGAGAACCAAAGTGGTTTCCTTCTTCTTTGCACTTCCTTTTCTGTCTAACACAATGGGATGTTGCTTCAAGTATTGCATCCTTAATGCTTGCCCCTTTGCCTGTACCCCTCACCTGTGTTTCTTTTGCCAGGTCTAGCTTAACTCTGTTGGCCATCTTATCAAAGTCAGCTCCGCTGAAGTCCCATATTTTTGCCTTGAATGGGATGATTTAGATGTAGTGGCCAATTGAACCATACCATGTGATGGTCACTGGCCCCAGGTGACCTTCTACCTGGAGATCTGTGATCCCTTCCCTGTTGGTCAGTACTAGATCTAGGATAGCCCTGTCTCTTGTGGGTTGTTGTACCAGTTGTTTGAGGCCCTCCCCCTGCAGGGAACCCACCATGTGTCTAGTTCTGGCAGATGTTCCTGCTGGTATTGACCAATCTGTATGCAGCATGTTGAAGTCTCCCATTATCAGAACCTCAGCTTTAGCTGTCATGTTTTGTATATCTTCTAACAGTAATGTGTCTATGTCCTCCCCTGGTCTAGGGGCCTGTATACAACCCCAGTTCTTATGGCTGTCCCATTTCCTGTTTCCAGGGTGACCCACAGTTCTTCTGGCTCCTTATGTGTGTTCTGAATTTCTGTAGCTTTGATATTTTCATTGACATACAGGGCCACTCCACCCCCTCCTTTTTGCACCTCGGTCTCTTCTGAACAGTGCATAGCCAGGTATTGAAGTCTCCCAAGTGTGGTTACTGGTAAACCACATCTCACTAATTGCTACTATGTTCAGTTTAGCCTCTGACATTATTGCCTGCAGGTCTGGGATCTTATTTCCCAGGCTGTGAGCATTTGTGTACATGATTTTCAATTGGCCAGATTTCGGTGTGTTAGTTGTTGGGTGAGGTTTGGCATTTCCCCTGTGCGCCATATGGGGAGACGGACCTTTTTTCTTACCTGGTGATGCAAATGAACTGCAAACATGCTGAATCCCTGTTTGACCACTAGCTGAAGGAGGAGGGGTGTTCTTCCCATTCAACGTATGGGGTGCTGCACCCCTCTCCCCATTTGCTAGTTTAAAATATTCTGCAAAGATGTCAAACTTCTGCCCCAATGCACTGACTCCCTCCTTAGTCAGATGCAGTCCATCAAATTTAAAGAACTCTCGCTCCCAGAGCTGTTGCCAGTTCCCTACAAATCTGTGTCCTTTTTCCTGGTACCAGCCTTTGAGCCACATGTTTATCTTACCTATCTCCCCTTCTCTTACTTTCAGTCCATCTGCCCCCCTCTCCCAGACTGGCAGGATCTCAGAGAAGGAGATGTCAGATGAAATGGATGATAGTTTGTCACCCAGCCTGGTCAGGTGTTCCTTGGTCTCCATAACTGACCAGCCAGTGAGTTCATTAGTCCCTATGTGTACCAAGACGTCAATGTTTTCTCCTGCTTTGTGAACAATTTTAGCAATGTGGTCAGTGTCTCTCCACGCTGATGTACCTGGGAGACAACTGACCATTACCTCTGGCTGGAGATGGGTATCAACTCCCTGAATCATGGAGTCTCCTATGATCAGAAGTTTTTTGCATTTCCTTTTTGCTATTTTTGTTTTGGTTCCTGAGTTGGGTGAGTTTTGTTGTGCTAGCTCCTGTGCTGCAGAGTGCTACCGAGCCTTGTAGGCCCACTTACCAATTGTGTCAGAAGGCCATCCTGGACTGCATCAAGGAGCACTTGCTCCCTGGTAGTGCTAGTGGCCAGGGTGCTCCAGTCAACCCGTAGTAGGTTAAAATCCCCCACTATCACCACACTTCCCCTTCTACACACCCTCCTTATCTGCTCTGCCAACTCCCTATCAAGTTCCACGGATTGGGCTGTTGTTCTGTACACCACTCCCAGCCTCAGCTTTCTGCCCTTGAAGTCCAGGAGCTGCACCCAAAGCACCTCTGTCCTCTTCTCTCCTCTTCTCCCTAATCCCTTCCCTCAGATACAGTGCAATCGCCCCCTCTTCCAACCGCCTGGTCCCTGCTGTATAACCTGTATTCTGGGATTGCCAAACACCAATCATGGTACACTGTGGCCCAAGTCTCTGTCACTTCAGCAATGTCCACCTTCCCCTCTGAAAAGAGCACCTGAAACTCTGCAATTTTGTTCCCCAGGCTTATTGCATTGAGAGAGACCACCTTCCACCCGTACCCCTCCTTCTCCTTACTCTTCTCCTCCTTGGCCTGTGTCCCTCTTCCTAGTAGTCTGCACCCTTTCTCCTCCTTATTCTTACCGGGTGGTGGTGCCTTCTGTATTACACTCAGACCACTCTGCCCGCCCCCTCCCAGGGTTACTAAGCCTCCGCCATTACCTATATCTAGGGGGTGAGCTCATTAGGCCCCCCTGTCCGGACCTTTCTACTAACCTCAGTCTTTTGGCCCCCCACCCCACTAGTTTAAATCCACCTTAGTAGAGATATACCCCTCTAATCCTGGCTTTAATACTCCCCTTCCCTTCCTGCTCAAGTGTACCCTGTCCCCTGTGTACAAGTCACTATTTCCCCAGACCCTACCCCAGTTAGTCACTAACCCATAATTTTTGGTGTAGCACTAATCCCTCAGCCCCTCATTGAACTCCTCAATGCTACCCTTCCTCCCCATGCTTGCAGATGGTACTGGGAGTACTTCCGAGAATGCCACCTACTCCCCCACCCCTTCACACTGCCTGCCCAACTACTCGAACCTCCCCCTCACTACTTACACAGACTCCCTCGCCAAGATGTTTGTACACACATGCAACAGTAAATGAGGTTTCTTCCTCCCCCTCACTGCACACTTGAGCAGTGCCTGCCCTGCCCATCCTGCAGTCAACCTGGGGATAGATTCAACCCAAATACGGCTGTGCCTTTCCCACTTTCCACCCCATCTCACCCCTTTCAGTATAGAATCCCCTAGGATGAGTACCCCCCATCCCTTAGCCCCTTTCCCTTCAAATGCCCCTTCTACCACACCAGTATTCGATCTTCTCTGCCCCTTACCCTGCCAGCTGCACCCTGTGTGACTTCTGCATCTGTACCCCCTACTTCCACCTCACCCCTCTTCTCTGCCTTATTCCTCCCATCCCCCTTGAACCCTTCAGAGCCTGACTACTTCCTACTGGGCTTCCCACATCGACCTCCCCTCCTCCCCTGCTGATTTCCAACCTCTCTCCTTTCCCCGCCGTTGTCAATTTAGAGCCCCCATTCCCTTCTACCCTGATAGTGATGCCCCTCCCATCCTTCCCCTTTCCTGTAGCCTTCTCTCTTCCAGTCACCACCCCCTCCTTCCTTACTAGCCCCCCTTCTACCCTTTCATCCTCGCTATCTCTTCCCCTAGCTGTTGCCATCCCTCTCATGCCCCGCTTGTCCTCCCTCTCCCAGTATGTTCCTGCTCCCCCTCTCTCTCTCATAGCAGAGGCTCAAATCTATTCCTAGTCGATACCTCTCCTATTTGTTCCCCTCTGTGCCACCTCTGGTCCCTCCCCACCCGCAGCCATCTGCTCTCTCCCCTGGTACTCCTCGTGGTCTCTTTTTCCCCTAACAGGAGGCCTCCCCCTCGCCTCGGGCACCTCCTCCCATCTCCTCTCGTTTCTGCTAGTGCCTCTGACACTGGGGTCGGTTTCAGCCCCTAGTTGTTCTTCCTCTGTCTCCCCTTGCCATCCCCTACTTCCTCCCAGCCAGGATGCCTACCATGCTCATCTGCCCTGCCACTTAGACTGCTCCCTAACCTCCACAGTTCCTCCCTCAAACTAGCCTGTCATCTACAGACCATACACGCCCCCACCCTCCAAGCCCAGTCCAGGATCGTGGCAGACCCACACCCTGTACACCCCTCCACCCTTCCAAAGATGCCTGCCCTATTGACATGTGGCACCTGCCCCATTTTGGCCCCTATCTTATGTTACAGGCTCTTACTCCCAAGTTCTGTACCCTACTGCAACTGTTAGGCCCCTATTTACTCAAATGCCTGCCCCCCCCCCCCACTCACACTAGTCCCACTAGTCCCCATACTGGTCCCTTACCGACCAGGGTAATTCAGTCTCAAATCTCATCCATTAGATACTGCATTACTGTAGCAATCCTATAGCCTTCTTGTCCATTTTTCACCCCTCAGCTACCGAACTTTTTGTTCTCAGCTCTCATATAGTTTCACTTAGCCCAGTTAGAAATCCTATTGCACTCCAAGTATTACTCAGCTAAGTTAGAGAAATAAACAGAACAACTAAATCTGTATTACTACAGCACTCCTCAAAGTAACCAGTCATTGCTTTGTCTCCACACCAGAGACCCTGCTGTAATATAGGACAACAGAGGACCCTGAGTGGGATGGTGGGCAACTCTAAAGTCCGGGAATAGCTCCATTTAGTTCGTTCACTCCCCCTCTCTCACTCACTCACTCATTTTGTTTCTCCTGGTGCTGCAGGCTGCCCTTTTGTACTGGGCTCCTGCCAGTGTTGGCGCCTTTTTCTGCCCACAAAGAACTCCGCAGCAGTCCTGACAGAGCTGTGTTGAGCTCGCTCACTCTCCCTCTCTCACTCGCTCATTTTGTTTCCCCCGGCACTGCAGGCTGCCCTTTTTGTACTGGGCTCCTGCCTGCATTGGTGTCTTTTTTTGCCCACGAAGAAATCCGCAGCAGTCCCAACAGAACTCCGCTGAGCTCGCTCACTCCCCCTCTCTCACTCGCTCATTCTGTTTCTCCTGGTGCTGCAGGCTGCCCTTTTGTACTGGGCTCCTGCCTATGTTGGCACCTTTTTCTGCCCACAAAGAAGTTCACAGCTGTCCCAACAGAGCTCCATTGAGCTTGCTCACTCCCCCTCTCTCACTCGCTCCTTCTGTTTCTCCCGGTGCTGCAGGCTGCCCTTTGTACTGGGCTCCTGCCTGTGTTGACGCCTTTTTCTGCCCACAAAGAAATCCGCAGCAGTCCCAACAGAGCTGCGCTGAGCTCGCTCACTCCTCCTCTCTCACTCGCTCGTTCCGTTTCTCCTGGTGCTGCAGGCTGCCCTTTTGTGCTGGGCTCCTGCCTGCAATGGTGCCTTTTTGCTGCCCATAAAAAAATCTGCAGCAGTCCTGACAGAGCTCGGTTGAGCTCATTCACTCCCCCTCTCTCACATGCTCGATCTTAATCTGTCCCAAATACTGATTTCCCACAGCAACCATGCTATTCTGTGCCAGAAGTGCAAAAACACATTTTGGCCAGGATGTGAAAAATGACAGCTGTACTGTTCATAAGGAGGTGTGAACAAATGCCAGTATTGAAAATCTGGCATGAAAATATTATAAATTTGCAAAGTTACAAGGGTGCATGGAAACTCCACAATGCACACTTGTAACACAGTCATTTTATGGACTTTCATCACCACATTTTCAACATAGGCATTTGAGGACCTCTGTTCATGAACAGTATCACTGTCATTTTCTCAATCTATCCCAAAAACTGATTTCCCACAGCAACCACGCTATTCTGCGCTGGAAGTGCGAAAACACATTTTGGCCTGGATGTGTAAAATGACAGCTGTACTGTTCATAAGAAGGTGTGGAAAATGGCAATGTTGAAAAGCTGGGTAGAAAATATTACAAATTTCTTGAGTTACGAGTGTGCATGGAAACGCGCAATGCACGCAGAAACTGTCATTTTTTTGGATTTTTTTTCACCAGATTTTCAACACAGGCTTTTTGAGAGCCCATCTCATGAACAGTGGCATTGTCATTTCGTTAATTGGTCCAGAAAGGTGATTCCACGTAGTGACCACAAAATCACCTTTTGGGACTAAATAACACAATGACAGTGGCTGAATTCATGAGAAGGGGTCCCAATAACCCCATGTTGAAATTTTGGTGCCAAAATTCCCAAAAAATGCCCAAGATATGCACCAAAGTTGAAAAAAACCCTATTTATGCCATTATACAGCTTACCGGCATTTCTTCAGTTCGCGGTCGGCTTTAAAGAGTGTAGACATGTTCCCGGTCCACCAAACATTGTTGCGCTAGGCTCCAGAGGTAAGTATGGGGTGAGGGGGGTGTGGGGAGGCAGGGTGTGCAGAAGGTGGGCGCGGATTGAGGGACGGGCCACAGGATTCAACAAGGGACCGTTTTCTGTTTTACAGGTTTAAGGGGAAAAAAAATAGAAAACATCATGGAATTTTTTTTTTTTAACAGGGACATTTGGTTTGCTTGGGTGGGCTCCCAGCATGCCACTTGAGTGTTTTTTGGGGGGGCTGTAGCCAACAGGGGATTGGGCATCCCCATTGCCACCCAACAAATTTTGAGGGGGACATTATGCCAATGGGGAGTGGGCTCCCCATCGGCAAATTTATTGCAAAGGGTGGGGACTGAAGCCAACAGGGATTTGGGCACCCATTGGCAAAGAAAACTGTTGGGGAGCAGATGCGATGAGGGATTAAACTCTTTGACACACAACAAATTGGGAGCGGTTACAGTATGCTGTCGGGGAGTAGTCTCCCATCGGCAAATTTACTGGGTCGGGGCATGTAGATGGCAAGGTACCACCCTGCAATGACGGGTTGCTCCCTCATTGCAGCAAAATGGCTGACGCTGCAATGATGAGGTGGCCCCTGATTGCAGCGGCGAAAATGTTTCAACTTGGTGGCACTTCTGCAGAACCAGTGTCATCAGGACACTGGGCCTGTATTGGTCCACCAGTGCCAAGCCCCCAAATGCAGTGCCCCCATTGGCTGCCACAGTGCCACACCACTACAACCCGCTTCTCTCCTAAACTGTCGCATAATGTTTCTTGTGCATGCGCACAAGCAAACATGAAAAAGACATATAGGCAGTCAAGTGGGTACAATGTAGGGCCACCAAAATGATCAGAGATACAGTATGGAGGACAAAAGCTACCAGGAGAGGATGGAGCCCTTAATATGTTCACCCAAGAGAAAAGGGATCTGAGAGGGGACATGCTCTCAGGTTTCTGCATGTTCAAGGGTATCAGCAAGATTAAACAGATGGAGATATTTGATCTGGTGGACTCCAGCAGGATGCAGCGGTACACCCTGAAGCTAAGAGGTGGTAAATACAGGGTTATTGTTAGGAGGGATGTCTTCTCCCAGAACATAGCAAACCCACTGAACAACCTACAAGTGCTTTTGATAAAGGATTGCAGAGATCTGAAACATGTCAGGCACTATGGGTTGTTTGTGTGACTCATCTTTGTGAAATAATAAGGAGTGCACGATGGCCTGGCATGTGATACCGTTTGTATCACAACTAGTGGACAGTGACCCCAGCTCATAAGTGGCAGAGCATACAGGAGCCACAAGTGAGGATTCTGAGGTAACTGTCCACGAGTTGTTTATTTGAAATTCGTTTATTTGAAGTTGTATATTGAAACATACGTATCACACAATGTGACATCGCCTGTCCGTTTTATACAATACGGCTCCATTTTTTGTTAGTTTTCTTTTTTTTTTTGCTTTAGCAGTGTGAGGAGGGGGTAAGTCACATGTACACTGTGTTGATAACTGGCGATGATGTGTACACTGTGGTTGATATCTTCACAGTGTACACATCACAATCTGGTTATCACACTGTGATTGTGATAGGGATTTTTATGTGATGCCATATCACTTCACCCCTGTTGTATAATAAAGGAGATCGCGTGAGCACCTTTTGATATAAAATGGAGTCTGGGTGGTTTTTATGCTTTAGGTGGTGGGTGTCTGATTTTTCTTGTTTAAATGAATTTTTTTATCACGTGCCACCAACCCATTTTTGGTTGTATGTACAAGTGAACACAGTAGATAAGAATGATCTCTCTCTCTTCTTATGAAGCAGACAGTAGGTTACCTAATGGACATAGTCTCTTCCGACTCTCAGTTACTATGTTACTATGTACTGCAACACAATTTTTATGGAGTTCCTAATACTCAAACCTTAAGTATATGTAAGCGGTGCACACTGAAACAGGAATTAGCAAGAATATCTCGGTACTTGTCCAGGCATTCTACAAATCATATACTAATACATGTTCAATATTGTGGTTTCTTGCTCAGAGCCTATGCATTCTGAAATGACATTTATGTTTGATCAAGAATGATCAAAAAAAAAATCCACTAAGCTACCAGAGAAAATGATTTATCAAAAAGGAAAGTGGAACCAGATGCATTTGTTTTCATGCAAGACAGAGGAATGTGTGTGCAAATCAAAATAACTCTAACCTGCCATGCTGGTGGAAAACAAAGCAGACCAACCATAAACGTAGCTGGGATAGGGGAGACGAATGAATTCACTCATATAGTTCCAGCTTTTTGAAAGTCACATGCACAGAAACAACAATATGAATTTGACACACACAGAACCATATTATGAACTAGGCACTTTCTATCTTTTATATAGTTTTGGAATTGGTAAATGGAATTGATTTGCATATGGCTTACTTTAAATCATATCTATGCAGTGTTTCCAGTATAGAAATATATTAAAGCAATGCATCACGCACTCCTAATTTATTATTTAAGATGTTTTTAAGGGAAAGTAGTCTGCATATTGAAACTGTACTTTCTTAATGGAAAGTGTGTGTGTGTGTGTGTTTTGAGGGTGGAAGATTCATGGGTGTTTTGTATTGTTTACATTTATTTACCAAGGGTTTCTTGAGATGTAGAATGTTGTTTATGTTGATCTCCTGCATACTTTCAGTTTTACAGCTGAGAGACAAAGCAAAGAGAAGTCAATCTATTTGCTCAGATGGTCATATTAGGGCCTATGCATGAAGGCATGGAGTGCCTACATGCCCCATTTCCATGGCATATAGACACTCCACACCCATTGTACCCCTGGATGCACAAGACAGGGCACGCAGCCCCCATGCACCCGATCCCCCAGTTGCGCAGACAGTAACGCACCGGGGTAGGCGGGGGGGGTGCCTGCACTACGCGGCATGCACTAGGGTGTGTAGTGCTGCACACCGGGGGGCATAGGAGGGTACCATTTACACCAGGAAAGACTCTGCTGTAAGTGCCCTATGCACCCGGTGCCACACACAGCAGAAATCTGCAATGCTCCAGCAGGAGATAAGGACACTCTCAACATGACTGGCCACCCACCAAGGCCAGATGCCAGCCCCCCCCCCATGGTGGGAGACACACCCTACCCCACCACAAGGCAGCCTGTCCAATTCATGGCCCAAAACCCCTACCCTCCTGACATGTGGCTGCCAGGTCCCCCGTCAGCAGGATACATACTCCCCACCCCCGATGGATGCATTCATGTTCCCTGGCAGTAGCACCACTCATACCCCACCACAAGTGTCAGCCCAGTCCCTCTGCAGTGTATGCCACTCCTCCAACCCACAGAGCTGCCCCTGTCCCAGTGATGTACACAACCCCCCCCCGGCACACACAGGTGCCCCATTCAAAACATCCCAAGACCCGCCCACGGTACCCCTGCTGCCACATTGGTGGTCAGTGGTTCCCCCACCCCCCACAGTACTGACAACCACCCCCACTGCCCCATACCTTCCCGTCGATGCCATGGCCAGGAATGGCCAGTGGCAAAGCCCTCCTCACACTGTCTTGGCCGCTGGCCATCTGACTGCTGCTGAGAGCATGCTGCCTATTTATAGGGGCGCACTCCCAGCATCATTTGGATAGCCAGCAGCTGAGAAGGTGTGTGGAGGGCTGTGCCACTAGACGTCCGGGGCACTGGCACCAACAGGCAGGTACAGGGGGGTGTCAGTGCAGTGAGGGGTGGGGGGACCACTGACCACCAATGATGGGGTGGAGCATTCAGGACTGGGCCAGGGGGTGGGGGGTGTATGTGTGCAGTACTGGGCACTGACCAAGGCACAGCTGCCCTGCTGTGGTGGAGGGCATCACCGTAGACTGTAACGGTGAGGTGCGGGGGGTCATTATACTGCACTGGGCCTGGGGCCAGGGCCTGACATGTATCGGGCTGGGGGGGTTGTCACTGTTGCACCGGGGTTGGGGCTGACAAGCATTGTGGTGGGGGTCAGGGGGTGATTGGCAGGCTTGGGGACAGGGTGGCACTGTGTTTGGGCAGTGGGATGCTTCTGGCCATTTGTGGATGGGCCAGCAATGTGTTTGGGGAGCAGATCTACAGTGGGGGCTATGGTGCCTGTGACACTCAGCTCAGGGGATCGTGGCATATGTGGCCACATGGGTCTGGGTGCCTCCCCGTGCAAGTGATCCACTGTGGAACTCAGGATTAGCATCCTGAATCTGCAGCTTATCTATCAGGTAGGGAAATGGGCAGACTAGGTGGGCCAAGCGGTCCTTATCTGCTGTCAAATTCTATGTTTCTATCCTATTGGATGACCACCTGGGTCAGCCACCCTACCCCTTGCCACCCTACAGAGTCCTGTGCAATGGGGGGCACAGCCACAGACAGGTGGCAGCCATTTGTGAATACCGGCCTGTGTGCACCTGTCTGCAGGTGTGGAGCTATGTGGGCAGGATACGCGCCTCTGGTGCATAATTCCCACCTGTTCGTGCATAGGGGCCATTAAGAAAGTGGTTATGGTGAGGATTAAACATGAGGTCTTTGGGTTTATAGGTACATAGGTGTAGTGATGTAAAGTAAGAACATACAGCCCATCAAGTTTGTCTCCCTGTTACCCTAAGAACAATAACTTGAAATGCCTTTTTCCTTTGGGCATCTCTGAAGTCCAGTCTTGAAACTGAATGCTTTCCACACTTATCACCTCCTGGGATATTCTGGTGTGCAATCTTGTCTCTTTCTGTTTGAAAAAAGTTATTTCCTTATGTCGCTCCTGACTGTTTCCCCAAGATTTAACTTTTACTAGTACCCATTGTTCTGTTATTGTGAAGCCCCTTAACCATCTGTGCAGCTGTTTGCTGTGTGTTTTTAGTTCCATTATGCACTTTTATAATACAGTACTCAGAATTGAAAGCAATATTCCAAATGGGGTCTAACCAGTACTTTCACTGATATATCATTATTGCTGTGTCTTTAAGAGATTTTTAGAGGTTATAAAATACAGAATATTGCATGGAATGAGGTGCATAATGAGAATTTTATACACACCTGAGATGTGTGATGCTACATAAACCCCGAGAGTGAAGCCTAAGGGGTTTATACAAGCTTTATACATCAAGGGCATGTATAAAATTTGCGTTACTCACACCACCCAGTGCTTTATTTAATATAATTGCTGGTATCAAGATTAATTTTGACACTGTATCCCACTCCACCCTGACACGACATGCGAGAAATCTGCTCCCATTAAATTTAATTATGTTTCAATTCTCCATCATGAGATACCAGCAGCATTGGTACAATATACTTGCTCTCATAGCATTTTGTTCTTTTTCCACTCCCACCCCTGCAACCATCAGATACTGGAAGCACTGGCCAAATACCTCTCTCAGCAATATTTTCTCTAACACTCCCCTGCTCATCAAAGAACAGAGTGAGTTAAGATGGCAACTCACTTGCTTAGTTGTGGTGTCTTGATTGAGTTTGTATAATTTTACTGGCATTAAACCCTTTCAAGTTTACAATACTGTTCTCACAGTTTTATGTGTAACCCCCCCAAAGGTGGGGCTTACCTTTTCAAGCCCCCAGTGGCTCAAGGTGGGTCCACCTACGATGCCTGCATCCTCCAGCTGAAACTCATACTGGAGGCCAAGAGAAGAGGAGTGTTAGTTTTCCTTTTGTTCTTTTGTGGTAATGTCACCAATGAAAGGGATGCCCCTGTACCCGAAGATGAACCAGTGGGATCACTGACATCATCATCATAAACAGGACCACAGTCTCGGCTGGATTAAGTGTTTAACAAAGTTAAAGTAGCAGCCAGAAACAATAAAAAAAACTGTGTGAAACTGTAGCCAGGCATGGGACTGAATGCAGACAGATGCATGTCACCATCTTGCTGTCCCTTGACCCCTATGATCAACCAGCTGGAATGCAAGTGGTCCTGATAAAGACTCAGGAACTTTGTAAGGACAGCAACCTTGCTTGGCACCTTTTTACAGTCACTGAGGAAACTAGATGGTGACTGAAAAGTTGGACAAGCAATAAGAGACAGCAAGAGGAGGTGCCTAAGTTAAACCCTTTCCCCAGCCTAGAAGGAGTTCAGTGGGCAGTTCTTTCTTAGCAGCTGGAGAGGAGGGAGTTGCTGATTAGGAGACCTAATGGCCTAGCCAGGTCTCAGAGCTAGAGAAGTTCAAAATGGGGAGGGGTGCCAAAAGAATAGGCCGCAGGTTGTCAAATGCAGAATATCTTGATATTTATTCAAGCAAGTATTTCAAATGACTGGCGTTTCTCACTCTACATTTCACCCTACCTTCTGAACATAGCTGAGATACATCCAGAGGTGGCAGCAACATTATTATATTTTGTATTTGTATAATTTCCTGAGGTGTCCCCGCTTCCAGAGGACCCAGCCAGATTGCACAGTCAGAGACCCTGGTGTGAGCTGAATCTGGCTGCTGGAAGTTCCATCTGAGCTGAGAAGAAGTGCTGTGAGTCCTGACCTCCTATTTTACAAAATGTTATTGCACAATGCGTTAAGATTCAATCTAAATTTAGAATATAAAGAGAGCTTACAGATTACTAGTGGTCATAATAAACAGTTACAATGCTTGGTGTTTGAAAGCAAACAAAGAAACATTTTCTACACATAGAGCTGTGGCAATCTGGAATAGATTACCAGTACAAATAGTCAACAGTACATCAAATAGTACATTCAGATCTAGACTGGACGAATACATCTGGGTGGGAAACATTGTACCCTTGATCAAGTGAGAACCCATTAGGATGAGGTGCATAACTCATCAGTCTTGGCCCTTCTAAACTTGCCATGCTGCCACATGCTGATCAAGAGGAAAAGAGCTACAGTGCAGTGATCAGGCCTAACCTGGGCCTACAGCTACCATCTGCCTGCTGCTTCAGCACTGTACATCCAGAAGTGCCTGAGACTGCTTCCCTTGGTATAGGACGTGTGAGTACTGACCTGCCAACCAGAAACCACTGCTGTTAAATTTTCCCGTGTTTGGATTACAGTTTTGTGATTGGATTTCCAGTTGGATTACAAGTTTGTGTTGGTAAAAAGTGACAGCCAAAAGTCAGGTGGGTGGGGTAAAAGCAAGTTTCCACATCTGTCAGTGCACTAATGCAAGATTTCAGACACCGTGACATCAGGCCAGCAACAGTGTTTAAAATACCTTGGTACCCAGTAGTTAGAACAAGACTGCAGTTCAAAACAAAAGTGATTGCTTTGTAAGTTATTTGAAACTATGGGGATCTGCTGCCGAGGGTAGTGAGAGGCAGGCCTTTTCTGGAAATCTTGCATATAAGGGTTTTGGGAGGCCTACACCATTTCTGCAGAGAGGCCTGGTCATTGGAGACCACATTGCTTGGGGTGACAAACTAAACATATTTGGAGTGCTAATACTGTTCAGGTTGCCTAAAATTATTGCTAAACTAATTTTGCATAGCCTCTGTTCCCTTTACAAGACATGTGTTGGCAACTAATGAAGTCCTGTTGCTAGTTTCTAACTTTTGTTGTGTGAGCATATAATTAGTGAGCTACCCTAACAGGTACAAAAGTGACTGAAATTGCATTTGAAGTGTAGGCACTGGTACAGATCAGGTTTTTGATGGTGTCTGACAGCTGTTAAGCAGGTGGTTTGGAATTGCATCCTAGGGGACAGTTTTCTACTAGTTTTCAGGCCCTCTATTTCTTTCTCTGATTGAAGGCACCACATTATTCCCCTTGTTTCCCTTCCAAACCAAACCTTCCACATGAAGAGTTTAACAAGCCCCGACCCCTCAAACTTGATGACCCCACGGGTGCAACACAGGGGTAGTAACCAAGAAAGTAACATCAGCAACATCTGCATGGCAACGCAGTTACATACAGTATATGAGGAGGTGGAACATGTTGTCTTAACTCATTCTATCCTATTATCACTTAGAATGTTCAGGTACCCTCTACCTGCTGCTAGAACACCTGTGTTCCTGAAGGAGTTTTAGATCTACAGCATTCATACAAACACACTGTGCTTAAACCTACATATCTTAAAAATCATACATCCAATTTTAAAACTGTAAAAAGAAAAGTTTTTCAGGACAAAAAGTTTTCGAAAATGAGTGAGGTTTGGTAATGTCTAACTGGATTTAATGTTGTGTAAGTTTTTTTTCATATTTTAATAAATTCTAATGATTTTAATTAAATATAATTATGCTCGGTTTACTTAGCCATGCAAAAATATTAAATTTCTGTAAAACTGTTGGTTAAAATTGTTAAAAATATACAATAAACATCTGCCGTTGTCTAAATATAAATTTTGCAAGTTTTTTACCATTTTGTTAGTCAGAAATCAATATCTGAATCTCTTGTTATTACAGTTTGAGTTTTTTGTTCCACTCCACTGGTTGGAATTTTTGCAGTGTTTAATTCTTCTTACCCACTGATTTTAGTTTATGAATCTGATTATCATTTTTTTTGTTTTTCCCCTAGTTTAGTGAGAACATACTGGTATTTACACATTACCTTAGGACATATCAGGAAGTGATGCAGGAAGGAAGTGCTTTGTGAGGTCAAGTGATGTAAACAGGAAGAACACTTCCAGTGTAGGTCAGTGAGCTGATAAAGGAAATGGATACATTTTTTAGTGCTGGAGGTCCCTCTATGATTAATTGCATATTTGCTGTAGTTAAAATGTGTAATTTCATTGAAATAAAAGATTAAATTTTATTTTTGAAATAAAATCCCATAATAAGTACAGGACACTGTATTTTATTTGTGCTGTTTGCTTTATCATACTGTAAATGAAGTATGATGTTCATGTAAAGGTTCACAGTCTTTTAGTAAACATCGTGTTTCATAAATCTGTGTATTATTTGATTTCCTGGCATAGTTTATTTTTGGGGGGTTGTATTATGGGATGGTTTGAGGTGAGGGAATGACTGTATGATGAAGCACTGTGTGTTACTGGTGGGGGGTCCTGCATTCATAATACATACTCAGATGCACTTCATATGTTCTTGGGAAATTAGAGGGGCTGTATGTATGTAATAATGGTGCTAACAGACACTGTAGATACATTATGGGTATATGTATAGGATGATGAAATTGCTCAAAAGGCACTGGTAATTTGGGGTATACTGTGTCATGGGGAAGGGGGTTGGTGTGCCTGTACCAAGGAATGATGCTCATAGGCACTGCAGTCATTTTGTGTCATGAATTGGCACCCGTCCTTGGGGTATACTCAGTTGTAGGGAAGCAGGTGGGGCTGCCTGCATCTGGTAATGGTGTTCATATGCCATGCAGAGACATTGTGGGTACACATACGGGGTGATGACATGGGCATCTGTAAAGGTTGTGTACTATGTGCTGTGTCACATGGTTTGCCTGCAAACACATGTGATATGTAGCAGCATTCAGTATGGTGCACTGTGTGAGTGGGAAGGAGTGTGGGTATGCCCGCACCATGGAGTGATGCTCATTGGCACACATGTGTACTATGTGCTATGCTTCATTTGAATGGACTGTATAAGTCATACATTGGCACTGATCACATCACAGTGCATCAGAGGTAAGGGCTGGTCTGAAGCATTATGAGCACAAGGGACTAAACAAGTGGTTGTGGAGTGATTTGAACTTGAATAGAACAATACAGTGCATCTGAGGGTAATGCTGGAATGACTCTTGATGTGTACAATAGACTGCACCATGGTGACTGAGGAGGGCTCCATATCAGTAATGCACATCACAGAGTGACAGAGATAAAGTCTGGACTGAAGACTGATGAATAGATGGACTAAATCAGTGACTCTGGTGGGATTTGAACCTGAACAGCACTTTACAGTGCAGTAGAGGTTGGGGCTGGACTGACACCAGATCAGTCAATGGACAACACCATTTGCTGTGGAGGGATCTGAACCTGAAATGCACTTCACTGTTCACAACAGTTTGGGACTCAACTGATGCATGCTAAAGAGATAGATTTTACAAGTGGCTGTGGAGGGATTTGAGCCTGAAGAATACGTTACAGTGCATCAGCGATTGGGGCTGAACTGATGTCATATGAATTGATGGGCTACACCACTGGATATGGAGGGTTTTGAACATGAAATGTACTTCACAGTGCATTATGGGATTGGTCTGGACTGATGCATGATAAGTCGATGGACAACACCATCGGTTGAGGAGGGATCTGAACCTGAAATGCACTTCACTGTTCACTATAGTTTGGGGCTCTACTGATGCATGGTAAGGAGCTAGATCTTACAAGTGGCTGTGGAGGGATTTTAACCTGAAGAACACTTTACAGTGCATCAGAGGTTGAGTTTGGACTGATGGCATATGAGTCGATGGACAACACCAGTGACTGTGGCGGGATTCAAAACTGATTTGGCCTTTACAGTGCATCAGAGATTGGGGCTGGACTGATGCCAGATGAGTTGAAGGCAACACCATTGTTTTTTTCATTTTAAACAATCAGCAACTGCGTATTAGGGAGAAAACCCAAGTGTAGAGCATGAGACAAACATGCTACTGACCCTAACCCGCTTATCATCCATAACGCGGGGAGCAACATGCCACATAGATTTTAACATAGCCATAATCCAAACATAAACTCTTTAAAAAGTAACAAAAGGTGCTGAATTCATGTGTCCTCATCTAGTACATGCACAAGAAACACTCTCTCCCATCAGGAATACCAGCTGGATCCATAGGATGTGATCACACAGGATGACCAGAAATTATCCCAAAATGAACAAAGTGACAACTATGAAAACTTTTATCATAAATAAAAATAAATAAAGTAGATACATAATATAAATTGAGGTTTTGACACCAACATGAAGTGAGTATTTTAGGATAAGAGCAGCACCTCCATCTTGAAACTAAGTTTCCAGTCACCATGCTCTTCCTGCACTAGTGTGCGCTCTGACTGGTTAATGGAAATAGTGATGTGTGCAATAAGCATAGAGGAAGCATGGCAACAGTTAGGATCACTATGACCAAATGGTGCTGCACTACAGAGCTAGGGCGAGTGCAGATGTGGGCTGCGAGCCCTAACTGAAACATCAAAAAAAAAATCACTGTACACTCCAGAGTCTGGAGAGCCACTTTCCTTCCAGTGATGGTTGTGAAAAAATTAGAGTCCTTGCTTGAATGCTAAATAAGGATTTAGTCTAACATTTCAGGCACACACATTGAATAGAATAGTGGAAGGCACAACAGAAAGATCTGCATGCAGGTTCCCTGGTGCTTCGACAACTAAGGCTTCATCAGGGGAATGGTGCCTGCATCTAAGACGATCCCTTTATACCAATTAAATTCAGAACTGATGATGTCAGAAAATCTGACCAATCACAGAGCTCAATTTTTAAATACAGAAAAATTCAGCTCACTTAGTGGTATAAATGGACTAATAGTTATAACAATCATGATATCAGTGACAGTGATGTTATTGTAGAAAAATACCCAAAAAGACATAAAAAAAATACACCAAAAGGGGTGACGGCCAGTTGGATTGCTCGAATAAAAAAAATATATAAGTTATGAAATTAATTATAGTGTCAACCTGATCAGCTCAACATGTTATACTAAAATAAGATGATTTGTTGTTACAAGACAAACTAATGGCAAAGTGAACATAATAAACATTTTCACAGCACATGCAAAACATAGTATATTTATTTATATATTAAGGCAATTTTCTCAAAAATAGCCATTGGGAATGCATATTATATTAGGTAAAATCAGTAAGGGTACGATGTCCCCTATTACTGTAGAACTATTAATGATAGCTGTAAAAGAAATATCACTATAATGGCGCTTTCCCTTTAAGCGCAATATTAGTTTTACAGCGATCATTCCTTTCAGTTTTCAGCCAACCACGTGGTACTGTTTCTAGGGAAATGGCGTTCACTTCAGTCGGCGTTCACAACACAGAACGCGAAAGTATTTTCATCGTCTGTTTTGCCAGTCGACAAGTTTTCTTTATTTTCTTGCCGGTGAAATTTGTACTGTCACTTTAAAATTACTTGTGCACTGTAACTGATGCCTGTATTTATACTAGATGAACTGAAAGGGGCATCATTCTGTTGAGAAAGCTCTGGAAAGGAGTGAAGCTTTGGAAGTTTGTGCTGCAGTGTTTGTACACCTGCTTGTTCTCCTTAGTTCTGTAATAAAATATCACATCATTTGCATAGCAATTCAGCGTGTTCCACTGGACTTTTGTTTCTTGATGGTGAGTGCAGAGGTTTCCTTTCCATTGCTCCACCGAGATGGTATGTGACAATTTTAACAGCCCTAGGTATCAGGATCTCTGAGTTCTAAGCAGTCAGAAATAGGGGTTCTGACACAAACAGTAGCAATGTGCTATATTACATTTGCGCAACCACAGATTCCAATGCAGGTGCATGATATAAACTTTAAGCGAACATTAATAGTTCTACAGTAGTTGGTACAACTCAATTCCTCAAATGTAAAAAAATGCTTGAGCTGCACAAAGAGAAAGACATGGATGCCAATCGGCATCATCAGACACTACAGCACATGATTTTGGACGCCACATGGCATCATCAGGAAAAAGGTATGTTTTTTTATGACGCCATATGGCGTCATCAGGACAGTTTGAGTTAAGACAGCAAAAAAGGCTTTATGTTATGCATTTCTGCCATCATTTTAACCAGTTGGTTAACAGAAAATGTCACTTTTTTCTATGGGAAAACATTTTCAGAAATTATATAGACAATAATGTATGGGTGACCATACATAGGGCCTTTTTTCCATTGAAGAATTGTAACATCACCGTGACCTTGACAGCAGAGTGTCAGAGATCCTGTGATATTGTTACAACCCCAATATGGAAACATAGCCTTGCTGTGTATGGTTACCATACATTCAATATTAGGTACATAGCGTAGTGCTTGTGTATACTTATGATTTTGAAGTTTGGCCTTCCTCTATTCCCACTCTTGGTAGTTAAGCTGGGTAGAGTCTAGGAAATAGAAGGTCCAGCACTGAGGGTGAGTAGAGTGCTAAAGAAGGCAGGGGAGGATGGTGGGTGATTTCCCAAAGCTCTAAGCAGAGCTGAGGAGAGTGACTGAGCTTTATTTTGGATGTAGGAGGAGCTATTCCCCCACATTGAACCTCGGGCTTTAGCCCTCCCATTCAATGTTAGGTGCATAGTGTAGTGCTTGCCTTTCTCTATTCCACCCTTGGTAGGTAAGCTTTGTAAAGTGTAGGAAATAGAAGGCTAAAAAGATTTTGTTAAAGGTTCGAAGATTACCTCCTCCAACTCACAGAGAGTATGACCAGTAGCATGCAGGAGAGGAAAAAAAACCTGGTGGAGGAAACCTCTGAAGACCCATGGCTACTGACCTGCCCATCCTTGGGATAATCTAAGAGGAGATAATTCTAAATGGTTGGTCTGAGTTTCTAGTTCTGTTTAGAGGCAATGGAGGTTGTCCTCCGAGTCTTGATGATGTGTGTAGGAAGGTCAATCCATGAATCTGAAATGAGTGAATCCAAGTTGAAAGAATGTCCTGATGATGGAAGTTGGATTGGTTTGAATGATGTCCAGGATTTATTTGTGGTATTCGGTATTCAGGATATCAGAGGTATATGGATGGTATACGAATGATGCGATAGATTGTAACATGAGGAGGAGCATAAGTTCTCATAGTTGGACTGCTGGACTTCAATACTGTAGAGATGGATAATAATTTATTCATTTATTTGAATTTTGGTAACCGGGTAAGCCCACTGAGACATGACAGTCCCTTTTTCAGGGGCGATCCGGGAAGTGCAGTACGGTCGAAAGAGCAGCAGTTGATACAACAGTTGTACAGGAAAATTCATACATGAAATGAGCACAGCAGTAGATACATACAGCAGTACATAAGGGTAGTACTGTTACAGCAAACAAGAACAACACTTCGGGCAGAGATACACTGATTATGCTATTATGTCCAGCATGACACAGTATACCCAGGACTATATACAGGCCGCAGATAATTACTTACACAATAGTTCTTGAACTGGGAGGGGGGCAGAGGTGATACGATAGATCTTACAATACATATAGTAGTCAGAGGAGAGTTCAAAACACAGGTATTACCAAAAACATGAGCAAGTGGGAGCAGCAAGGTGTGCAAGCAGAGCGCCTTGAAATTGAGAAATGGAGGAACAGGCCAGGATAGGTGGAAGCAGAGGGTTCCATGAGGACACAGTCAAGTAGGCAAACGATCTCCAGGCTGAGGAGAGTCTCGGGTTGGGAACTGATAGCAGAGGGGGGAGAGGCTGACCTTAGGGCATGCTGGGGGCATTTTCGTTGGACTACCTCGGATAGGCAGAGAGGGGTCAAGTGATAGACAAACATGTGTAGTAAGCCTAGAGTAACATAGTGTAGCTTAGACTCAACAGGGAGCCAGCCCAAGGTAGACAGCACATTGCAATGATGATGCCTTGCATCAGTTCCCAGGGCAAACCTACCCACTCTTTGATATACCTAGGATAGGCAGGATTGAATAGTTGAGGATGCAGAGAGCAGCAATAGGGGTCCATACATGAGGAGAGATAGGAGAGTTGCACTAACTATCTTTGTGAAATGATGTCGTGGTGAGATACGGGCAGATTCTGTAGAGGACTCCTAGCCTCTGGTTGAGAGTTTTGGTGAGGGTTCTAACATGAGCATCTAGTGAAAGGGAAGGGTCCAAGGTGATACCTAGGTATTTGAATGACTGAACTGATTCTAGGGTGGCTCCAGTTTGAGACTGAATAGCCAGAGGGGAGCGTGCATGAGATACTGAGTAGGTAAAGAGCATGCACTTAGTTTTTTCAGTATTAAGGACCAGTTGCTTGTGGATAAACCAGTCCTCAAGGGTGACAAAATCAGATGCTAGCATTTGGTTAAGCCACCCAAGGTCTCAGGAGGAATGGCAAATGATGACATCACCTGCATAGAGATGGACTGTGGCACCTCCACAGTTATTGGGAAGCTCAATGATAAATAAGGAAAAAAGCAAAGTGCCTAGTATAGAGCCCTGGGGAACACCATGGGTGATGGGTCGCAGCTCAGATAGGGAGCCCACCCATTTGACCTGCTGAGTACGGCCAAAGAGGTAGCTTTGGGTCCATGTAAGTGCATTCTCATCTAGGCCCAGGTCCTGCAGTTGATGTAGGAGCAGGCCATGGTTGACCAAGTCAAAAGCCTTGTTCAAGTCTATGAATATTGCACCGGTGACAAGGCCAGTGTCCATTGCCTGATATATATCCAAGGTGACCTTGATCAGAGCAGTGGTGGTGCTATAGTTTTTCTTAAATCCATGCTGGGCAGATGAGAGGAGTTGATGGTGTTCAAGGTAACCTTGGAGATGGTCATACAATATCAATTCCTGCATCTTAGCTGAGGGACAGAGTATTGATATGGGGTGGAAGTTTTCCACTACAGCATTTGAACCACCTTTGTTTACAGGGACAACTATTGCTACCTTCCATTTATCAGGGACGGTGAGGGTAATGAAGGATTTATTAAATAGGCTGTGGATGGAACAGGTTAGTGCATCTGCACCAACTTTGAGGAATCTCAGTTCTAGCAAGTCATGCCCTGGTGAGCTGTCAGTCTTCAGATTCTTAAGCAGATGGCGGACTTCTTTAACAGTAGCCAGTTTTAGGTGGAAGGAGGGGTTGGTCGTGTGTTCGACTGCAGTCAAGGGGTCAGGGGGAAGGGGAGGGGTTAAAGAATAAAGAGGTATACATATGCAGATCAGTGAAGAATTCATTAAAGCAGGATGCAATGGAGGGAGGGTTAGTATGGATTGTACCCCGGGCATCAATGGAGCTGGGGACCTCAGAAGTATTACCCTTTAAAAGCAAGTTGACCTGTTTCCAGAATTCTTTCGGGTTACTTAGGTGCTCTGTCTGGAGTCTCTTAAAATGGCAGCGTTTAGCTTTTTGAATCGAATTTGTACAGCCATTCCATAGACCATGGTGGAAATATAACCAGTCTTCTGACTGATAAGATAAAGGAATTCCTAGAAGTACCTGACGAATCTTGATTACTGCAAGGAGGAGCAGAATGGTGAGTCCCTTCATGCAGATGGAGGAGTTTTTGATGTAGGCAAGGTTTTCAGAGCAGGTTAAGGATGATGAATACTCAGGATGTGTGAAGCAAAGGAGCTACACAGATTGGTGAAATCCTTGATATCTGAGATATAGTCAATAGATCTGAGTTCAATGGATTTGCTATGTTTCACTATTTAGGCCTCTTACAGAGAGAATCCGAGGAGTCTAGGTTGATGGAGCTCTATGGATAGGTAGTTGGAGAGTATAACTGAAGGATTGCAAAACAATGAATGTGAAGATGGAGTAGGCTAAAGGGCAAGAACTGAGTACCAGATATGTATAGCAGAATTATTCTATAGGAAGGTTTTGAGGCTAGATGGATTAGTAATGGTAGTACTTGGTTTAGGTGATAGGCATTCAAAAAGACTGAGATAGTGAAATGATGAATATGTTTCATGATCTAGAACGAGTATGTCCATGGTAGGAACTGTGATGGTCTGTGAGATATTGACAAATCAGTAACTGAGGTCTTGTGTATTACGGTAAATCATAGACCATGGTGGAAATATAACCAGTCTTCTGACTGATGAGTCAATGAGGATCTGATGTCAGAACGGTATAACTGATTGGATGGGATGATTACATAGACTGATGTAGACCCGATGTGGTGAGAAACTTGTGGTAATGGATGACATAGTCTATAGCGGCTGAGGTGTGATGGTTTAAAGTGAGACTTGCTTTTGGAAATGGTATTCAATAGGATGGATATGCATATGAATATATGCAGTCTAATTGGATAGAAAGACCTTTAGGAAGCAACTGGTAAGATTGGTGAATTCTGGAGAGGAGATGTAGGTGAGCTGATGAAGCAGTGAAATATCCTGAGGCACAGGAGCAGGTTATTTGTGATAAGGCAAGGCTAACAGGATAGCTATGCTTTGGAGATGCAGGGTGCCTATGATGAGATGTTAGATGTAAAAGAAGGTAAATTAAGGACGTTGAATGGCCATTCCAGGAAGGTAGGAGTGGATGACAGGGCCTTTCTGATGTGCTGCTGCCAATAAATGGATATGAAGGTGGATTTTGAGACTAATGTAAAGCGTGCTGAAGGGTATGGTATGAAGGTCTTCATAGAGGAAATAAGGTTATAGTGTTGTTTGGATATTCCATGATGGAAGTAAGTTCACGTTTCTGGTGCCAATGATTAGGTTCAAAGAAGACTTTGTTAAGGTTGCTCTTGAGGAGAATATCAGGGGACAGAGGCTTCCATGGATCTGAATTCAGTAGAGTTTCTGAGAAATGAGTCTGAGGAGTTGGTTGAGGACTGAGATCTTGGAGGTCTGAATCATAGAGTATGGCCGAGAATAAGTCTGTAGGATTATAGGGAGGTAGTGGTGCTTCCATGCTTGTTTGAAGTTTTAGATGCAGTACAGGTCAAGGAATGTCACAGACCAAGGTTTTTGTCTGTGAGAGGAATGGATTATCATTGAAGCACTGGACAGGCGTGATGATGGCAATTAAGTAGGGAATATAAGGCAGATAAATGATGATACGTAAACCGATAGATGTTTGAGTGCTGGAGGCAAGAGATGTGATTCAAGTGGATGAATGAGTACAGAATGCTAGAGATGTAATCAACTAGATAACTGAGTGCTGGAGGCAGAAGATGTAAGCACTTCGATGAATGAATACTGGATAGACTGGAGGGTAAGGTTTGTTGGTTTGCAGATGACACCAAGATCTGCAACAGAGTACATGATCCAGATGGGGTGGGCAGAATGAGAAGAGATCTGGATAAACTGGCAAAATGGTCAGAAGAGTGGCAAATGGGGTTTAACACAAAGAAGTGCAAGATCATGCACACAGGAATAAGAAACCATGAAGCCACCTTCAGGTTGGGAGTGGAGTTGCTGGCAATCACAAGGGAAGAAAGAGACTTGGGTATCATCATCACAGATGACCTGAAATCATCCAAGCAGACCACTAAAGCAGTAGGTAAGGCTAGAGGGGTGTTGGGGTGTATTAGTAGGAGTATCACAAGTCATAAGAGTGAGGTAATAATCTCTCTTTACAAGACACTGGTTAGGCCCCATCTGGAGTACTGCTTGCAGTACTGGAGGCCACACCTGCACAAGGACATTAACAAAATGGAGGCAGTCCAGAGAAGGGCAACCAAAATGGGGCAAGGACTGCATCAGAAAACATATGAGGACAGATTAACAGAGCTCAATATGTATACCCTAGAGCAAAGGTGGGAGAGAGGTGATGTGATCGAAACATTCAAACATCTTAGGGGCATTAACAAAGTGAAAGAGTCTAACATGTTTCAATATAGGAAAAATAGCAGGACAAGAGGACACAGCATGAGATTAGAGGGAGGCTGATTAAGGGGAAATGTGAGGAAGTTTTTTTTCACATAAAGGGTGGTGGATGCATGGAATGGCCTACCTCAGGAAGTGGTGGATATGAATACAGTTCAGGGCTTCAAACAGGCATGGGACAGGCATAAGGAAGCAATAAAGATGAGTATGAATAGATAGGCCATTGACAGAGTACAATCCTATGGCACGTTCATAAGGTAGAAAAAATAGGCAGCCTGGATGAGCCTTGTGGTCCTTATCTCCCATCAACTTTTGTTTCTATGTTTCTATGGATGCTGAAAATGTCATCGATTGGATGACTCAGTGCTGGAGGCAGGAGATGTGAACATTTCGATGAACACGTACTGGATGCTGGAGATGTAATCAACTAGATTGTTGAGTGCTGGAGACATGATATGTAAGGACTTCGATGAATGAATACTGGATACTGAGGGAGTAATCGATTGGATGATTGAGTGCTAGAGGAGATAGATGTAACCATATAAATGACGGAGACCTAGATGCTGGAGACATAGTTGAACAGATGATTGAACGCTGTATGGAGGAGACACAGATGAATGAATGGATGAGTACTAGAATCCTGAGACATAAATGAACACATGATGAAGTACCAGATAAGTGAGATGTAATGAACATAGAATGAGCACCAGCCTCAGGTGACATAACCAAATGGATGGTTGAGCTCTAGACAGTGGCACACTTGTAAGAGCCCCAAAAAGAAGACACAGAATGGAGGAGCCTATGTTCTGAGCTGTGAAGTGGCTAAAAGGAGGGCAGCACCATGAAGCTGCTATAAATCAGTTCAGAGCTGCGAGGGAGGTGGCTGAGGAGGGAGCAGAAAACAATCCCTGGGGTGCAGGACAACCATGGAGTCAAATAATTGACCAGGAGATAGGTGCAGGACATCCAGGAGGTGAGATCCAGAGCCAATCCAAAGGTGAGGACACAGAGGACAACCAGAGCCAGGAACAATCCATGCAGGAAGCAGACTGGGAGAGAGGACTGGCAGCAGGATCTAGCACAGCAGCAGGATGGAAACTGGCAGGCAGGCAGAGCATGGAGGACCTGGAGACAGTCATTATGGAAGATGCTGAGGAGGAAAAATCTGGTTGTCCAAGAACCTGAACAAAAAGAAGAATCGAGGAGAGCAGAACAGGAGACTGGAGTATGGAGGACAGCTATGAAGGAAGAACAATCCAGGCACCGAGGAATGATGAAATGAGACAAGTCCTGAGGCATATGCTGGCAGAATGAGGTATGGAATGTAAACAGGTGATACTGGAATCTGGTAGAACAAGTCCACACATGCAGCAATTAACCAGTGAAATGGATCTATGGATGGAGACTGCAGAAGGATGGTAGACAATGGAAGGCAGGGATGACGCAAATATGAGAAACAGGCTCCCATCCCCGGCAGGCAGGGAAGGCTCACCTTTCACTCGATACCCCCCCCCAGGCAGAGCTAGGGATGAAAACTGCAGAATGATGGAATGATGGTTGGAATGGAATGTGAGGAACAGGCTCCCACCCCTGGTAGACAAGGAAAGTCTGCCTTCACTTGATACCCAACTGGGTAGACCTAAGGAGCAAGACTGCAGAATGATGGAATGAAGGTAGAAAATTGAAGGAAGAACGGGTTCCCAGCCCCGGCAGACAAGCAAGCCCACCTTTGCTCAACACCCTGCTAGGCAGATCTGGGGACAGAGGCCGTCAGAAGGATGGAACAGGGTAGGCTGATGGCAGAGACTGGAACTGATGACCAGAACCTCCAGCTGCAGCTGGCAGAGCAGGCCCACCATAACAGGAAAGAGGGCAGACAGTATGGAACCAGGTGAAGCCAGCTGCTGGGTGGTAATGGCAGATGCCAGGAAGTGAAATGGTGAAGTTGAGGTAATGGAAGAGAGACACTGGATTCAGAGGAGGTACACAGGCATTCTCTTCAGGAGATGAAACAAGATGGTGGGGTTCAGGACCAAGACGTCACAAGTCAATCAATTGAGTCCCAATAGCAAATTGCGAGGACCATATTCTTCTATTGATTCAAGCTGAAAATTGGCTAGAATGGTGATGATGACAATGAGGGACGCAACCCCAGGAAAAACCCGCAAGGTTATTGGAGACCATAAGGCACAGAAGGCTGAAATATATTGCGGTCCTAGATCCCCCTCCAGAGACCTGCATGCTCTACCACAGGATGTCGCCCATAACATAGAATAGATGCAGCCAGTCATGGGCTGAAACCCAAGGAACTCACACGACCACATGATTCTGATGGGAAATAGCAAGCATGACACCAAGATACAACATTATGTCATGGTAGGTGTGGCACGGGAAAAGCAACTTCTAAAAGACTCAGAAATTCCAAATAAACAGTCTGGATTTAATTGTGAAATGGCTCCAATCTCCAGTCACTGCAGTTACATCAGGAGAGTCTGATAATCTGAACTGGGGTAAGATGTTGGAAGAAATCCCATTAACAATAGTTGCTGACAGCACTGAGAACATAGAGTAGGAAATGCCAGACAATATAGGGCAAAAAGGTCTACTTTGGTCCAGGCAGCAACAGAGTCAATATTAGCAGAAACACATGGAAAGGTGAGGAATGATAATCGAATGATTCAGTGCCTGGTGCAAATACAGGAGATACAAGGAGCTAGGAGCAGCCAGTTTTACAGGCAGGCATGGTAGGATCCCGCAGGTTGCAAAAACGCTGAAGCACTATACTGAGGTTTAATGTCCAGTAAAGCTACATAGGGTTCCATAGTCTTCAGATACAGAGATGAGCACAAAGCAAGCACAATGCAAGCAGTCTGCACACACTAGATAGAGCTTGAATAGAAATGTGATGGATTGTAGCAGGTCTTCGCAACACAGAAGGAGGCTAGGAAGAGAAAGCCATGTGTGGTGGGTGACGTCACACCCAGGAAGCGCTGGCAGCAAGAGGAGCAGCATAGGTGGCTGTAAATGGAGGGCCCAAAAGGGAAACAAATAGAACAAAGGGGCTGAAATGTCAAAGGAGACAAAATGAGGTAAAGGGGGAACAAATCTGTATGGGGGAACAAACAAGATAAAAGGGGAGAAAAGACATGGACAGGAGAATGGGAATGATGTGGTGGTTCAAATGGAAGGGGGGTAGGTGGGGGCACAATGAGCAAGAAAGAAATGAGAAGGAGAAGGAAAGGAAAGGGGATGGGTGGGGGAGACAAACAGAAAAGGACCCAACCTAACCAGCCAGCTGCAGAAGACAAAACAAGGTAGAAGTCATCAATACATAGAGCTCCAGGCAAAGACAGAAAGCATTGATTTCCCAAAGTGCTGATTTCCCAAAGCGCTAAGCAGAGCTGAGGGGAGTGGCCGACCTTTATTTTGGATATGGGAAGAGCTATTACACCTCATTGAACCTCAGGCTTTAGCCCTCCCATTACTGTATCTTGTATACCACTGTATATGGTTCACAGTTTCACTGTGATACAAGGTTATGATAGAAAAACATCAGCGGCCCCGCCCCAAGCTTAATTATTGCTATATTTCTGCTCAACACCCACCCAGTACCTAGATATCTACCTCTTAATTCATATAAGTCAGTAAATGGAACTGTGATAATAAAATAAATCCAGCATGGGCGACAATCCTCACACATTACGCACGTTCATTTAAATCACAGCCATTCCAAAGGACGCGCTTAATTTATTTATTTAATTCACATATCGGATTTACAAACCTTTGAGTCAAAGACTCATTTACAAAGGAATCTCGTCACAACAATGCATGAGGATTGCTGCCAGCGCTGGAGTTCTTAAAGACTGCAATATTTATTTAATGAGATATGAATTAAGGAGTACAAATCAGGGCACTGTGTGGGTATTA
Organism: Neoceratodus forsteri; assembly: GCA_016271365.2. Taxonomy (NCBI): domain Eukaryota; kingdom Metazoa; phylum Chordata; order Ceratodontiformes; family Ceratodontidae; genus Neoceratodus; species Neoceratodus forsteri. Next base: position 290,878,284 of record CM028135.1, on the reverse strand, counting down.
AGCATCTAAGTTAGGTCTTTTTAAAAGAAAATCACAGGTTAAGGGCAAATTTTATGCAGAAAACCGTTCAGACGGAGAGATGTTGCAGGTCCGTGCATTCACGTTGTACTGTGATGTAGCTACTGTGGTACAATGACAAGCCATTATACCAAAGTAGCTACATCACTATTTTGGCATGACAGCATCTATGAGTGAGTGGAATTCCATACAGAACAACAGAAAACCATATACTGTATAGAGAATGATGCATGGGAAGTGGTGTTCTATGAGTGTTTTTACACATCAGAGGTGTGTGATATCAATAAAACTTGAGAGCAAAGCTCTAGATATTTATGCAAACTCACACACTGAGGGTGTGTAAAAAAGTGAATTGTGAAACCAGTCCTAATATTTTACTTTTTATAATAATTGGTTTGTGGAAAACAAAGTATATTATCACCCATGTAGTATTAAGCTGAAAATGCTTGAAAACCATATATTATTTACAGTAACCAGTAATTCACGTTCCTTTCAGTTAAACAAGCTTTGGAACCCTGGTGAAATTCACATCCAGTATCCAGTCCAAATACTTGTACTTGTCTGTTTTGTAGGTAAGAAATGGAATCCACTATGTTAAAATTATTTGAAAGCGGCTATAAAGATGCAGTTGTTTGTGAATAGTTCTGTTGACTTATGAATGTAATGAAATAATTGTGTTTTACTGAGAACAGGCTATAGTGGAAGCTATCCAAATCTTCTGCTTTAGCACAGTAAAGTTTACCAAATTAAGGTACCAAAACACAGCATTCCTCCTAACGGCAACATTATTCAATGTACCACATTATCTAAAGTGTTACCTTATGTAGTAGTAGTACACATTTTATTAATTTTTAAATGGATAGGAGACTCAGTTGAGACAAGCTCATATCCAATTATGTCCTTTCATACAAAATGGAAACCTGGTAGAGTTCGCATCCTTATCGTGCTGACTTAGCACAAAAATGTAACACATTAGCTTATGTGGTACCTTGAATGAAACTGCCATGATGGGAAAGCATTGTATTGCAGTACATCAATGTGGTAAACTGTTCTGTGGTAAAGTAGAAGATTAGGATGGTTGCAACTGCATGCCTCTTCTTTATACACAACAATTATCACATCCTATTCTCTGCTGTTTGGCCACTTTTAATGGAACCTGCTGTGTCATTTTATTTGTCTTGCTGGCTAGCACCATGTGTACAGTCAAAGATGTTTGCATAATAACCTCCAAATCCCTCTTCTGTTCAATCACATTCAGTATTGTACAGTTTAGTTTGTATGGCCATTTTCTGTTTCTAGCCCCTAGTTGCCTTGCTCTAATCTTTCTGAACACTGAACTGAATCGGTCTTCTGTCTAACCAACAATCTAGTTTATCCAGGTCCTGTTGACATTTGTTAAACTCTTTCTTGCTGTTGATCATCCTTAACATCTTTGTATTCCTGGTCTGCTCCCTGAGAATGTTAGTGACCATTCCCTAATTGTCTGTGTATGGGGGGGCTAAACTTCCCACAGTGCCTCCTCAGCTGATTAAGCTTCTTGACTTTTCTGAACTCAACCCTGACACTTTCATGAATGAAATCTCAGCCCTCGACTGGTCTCCAGTGCGGCAACCAATTATATCAATGTTGCTGTATCAGTGTTCATTGGCCTTCAAAACAAATTTGTTTCATTCAGTACAAGGACAGTTCATGGCCCAGTAATAAAGTGACTAAATATCTCACTCTTAGCTATTCTTAAAGACAACTACTTGGCTGATTGTAAAGCCACTGGGGCTACCTCTGATTGAGTTAACTATAGGGAGCTCAGGGGTGACTGTAAAAAGGCAATTCTGTCCAACAAAAGTGTGCTCTGTGAAAACCTCTTTGACTCCTCAGCTAGAACCCCATGTCATTTCTAGAATGCAGTAAGGAATTCTTTGGTGATAGTAGCTGATCATCTACTGCTGATATGATCATTAAAGGAGTAGTACACCCAGAATTTGCAAAAACATATGTTGTGCAGAGTGTTTTGATTTGTGTGTGAAATCTTAGTGTGTGCTTCCCTCTGTCTCCTATTAGTTTTTCCTAAATTTGCCTGCTAGCTTTATGGCAGTTTTATGACCCCTAGGGATCTCCATCTCAGCTACATTTATTGATTTCCTTGTTCTTGTTAAAAACCTCCTCAGGTACTCCACTGGAAAATATTTCATCATTCAAATACCTGGGACTCACTCTTGATGAGAAGCTAGTGTTTGAAGTACACATAAACAGCACCATCAAAACTACTAATCAAAAACGTGGGCTGCTCTACCGCTCAGCACCCTATCTCTCAAAGCATGCCAGAGTGATCACTGCCTCTGCCACCCTACTCCCTGGTTTTTTTATATGCTGCACCTGTCATCCACTTGGTTAAAGCTCCATTACAGAACAAACTAAAAAAGACATACCATAGTATTGCTCACTTTGCAGCCTCGGCCCCCACCTGTACTCACCACTGCTTTGTACTCAACAAACTAAGTTGGCCAACCTTTAGCAACAAATTTAGCTTCCCGGTGCACTGTATCACCTTTAAATTGACTCATCAGCACCCCCCCACCCAGTCTGATGGGCGTGCGATCCCTAAAATCTACCCCTCATGTACTAGCCTACCATTACTGGAGCACCTGAAGGCCAGGCTAAAGATAGGCCAAAGATCCTACACCGTCACTACCCCCAGAATTTGGAACAATTTGCCCCACCCTCTACTTTCCTGCAAAACCATTAACCAATTCAAAAAACTCTACAAGGATGAGTTCTTCAACCCCCCCCAATACAGAGGTAACTGTTATTAACAAGTAAAGTCACATGTGACTAATGTTACGCATCTCTCTCAATCTCCGCAATGGTCACAAATAGCCTCCCTTCTCTCCTATCACAAAGACAAGCTGTTCTCCCCACTTCTCGATCCTCCTCTACCTAGAATTACATCTGACTGTAACCTGAGCCCCATATCTCTAAATAAATGCAGTTGAATCTGGCTATTTTTGGTTATCTTGCTGTTTACATTTTTTACATCCGGTACGTGAATGGAATAAATGTCCTTGCACATGGTATAAAATGTTAATCTGCCTTCTGTCTCCCCTGGCTACCTGCAAACTGCCTGTAATCCTGAATCCTTTGGTCATTGCCTACTCAGATACTGTTATAGTGTATGGTGGAATGCAGTTGTGTATGGAAATCCATACACCGCTAAAAGTTGTTCTGCTGCAGTAGTGACATCCTCACTAACGAAGAACGACTTTTCATCCTACGTTAGTGAGGATGTCATAATACAAGGGACTACAGCAGATGTCATGATTCGTCCCTTGCTGTGTGAGAGGGGCATGCGAGTATGCTGAGCAGTGTCAGTTGTGAACTGAGGGCATTGGCAGAACAGAGTGAAAATATAGAAAAGTGAGTTCTTTTTGTCTTTTTTTCGGGCACCATACACTATATAGAACAGTGTATGGTTACCCATACACTACTCAGCTATTCTTTCACCTCATAGCTACAATGCTGACTTGGAGACCTCTCGAGCTTCGCTCTCGAGGTCATCAGTCAGCATTGTATCCACTCGGTGGAAGAATAGCCTTGTTGTGTATGGTTACCCACACACTATCCTATATGTTATTTACCTATGGCTTAACTGTATATTGCAATTCACTGTACTATTCTATGTGTATTATTGTATTATGTTTTGTCTTGGAATGCTTTATTCTTCGGGTCATCACTGAAAAAGGGCATTTGTCTCAGTTGACCTACCCGGTCATCAAAATTCAGATAAATAAATAATTCCTGCAATGCATCCTGTCTCATGTGACAGCAATGTAGCTGTAACCATTGATTCAGCAGCCAGCACTGCTTTACAATCAGTTCACAACAGTAGAGATGGCTATATTTTAAAAACTATACAGAGTTCAGCTTATTAACTGCCCACATTGTAAAGGTATTTTTGTGGTAAACACATGTGACACTGGTTGTGTATCTGTAACCTGAATGGTTTCCAAGATATGTACATTTGTCTGTCATGTCTACTAGAGAGTTCACTCAGAGAGAAAAAAAGCAACTGCTGTTTGCAAGTGCATCTGCACACATGCCAAACAAATCTAAATATTGTGAAAACTATACAAGCTACATAAAAACAACAAGCAGGAAAGTGGTCTAGGACTACAATAATTTTACAATTAGGGTAGTCACTAAGCTGAATGCCTTACAGTTTTTAAAATGTTTTCCATCCGAAGTGGGAAATTTGGTTAAAAAACATGGATGTTTGATTAATTAGATGGCTGTATTTTTAAAAAACTATACAGAGTTCAACTTAGTGACTACCCTCATTGTGAAGATATTTTTGTCCTGAACACTTTGCTGCTGGTCATTGTTGTGTAGCTTGTAAAGTTGCCAAGATATTTAGGTTTGTTTGGCATGTGTGCAGATGCACTTGCAAACAGCAGACACATTTTTTCCTCTCTGGTGAGCACTCTAGTAGACATACCAAACAAATGTAAATATCTTGAAAACCATACAAGTTATACAGATACAACCAGTGTCACAATTGTTCACAACAAAATACCTTTACAATGAGGGCAGTCACCAAGTTGAACTCTGTATAGTTTTTAAAATATAGCCATCTCTACTGTTGTGAACTAACTGTAAAGCAGTGCTTGCTGCTGAATCTATGGTCACGGCTCCATCACTGTTACATGAGACTGTATGCATTGTGGGCACAAGGAAAGTAAGAAATGTAGCTGAGATGGAGATTCCAGGGGCCATAAAACTACCATGAAGCTAGCAGGCTAATTTAGGAAAAACTTCTAATAGCAGACAGAGGGAAGGACACACTAGGACTTTACACACAAATCAAAATCTGCACAATATATGTTTTTGCAAATTCTGGGTGTACTACTCCTTTAATGGTGTCAACTGCAATAATCCAAACGCAACTGCAAATGCCTGTAACCTTCTTTTTGGTGATCTCTCCTCTTATACAAACTCCTTCCTTCCTCTCCCTACATCACTGAACCAATAACACCTGCTACCTCACAATGTCTCATCATTGCATCCCCTTTCTTCTTCACAGTACCTAAGGTGTCAGAAATGTATAAACTGCTTAAACAGATCTCTAAATCTAAATCAGCTGTGATGTGGTTGAGCCCAAGTTCTTCCACTTAGCTGCTAAAGAAGTCACTCCAGAAAGCACCAGAATCATTAATTTGTCTCTGATGTCAGAGATAGTGCCAGACACCTAGAAATTGTCCCATATCATTTGATGTACGAGAAGGGTGATCCCAAGATCACAAACAGTTATAGGCAAATTGTAATATTACCTGTACTCAACAAGATGCTTGAGAAACTGATCTCTATGCAGCTGGCAGGCTACCTCAGAATCGCTTATCTCAATCCCAGCATGGCTTTTGGAGTGGCTATAGCACCGCCACTGCCCTGCTTACTTTTATCAGTAATGTTACTGCTATGAGGTGGACAGAGGTGTTTTTTTTTTTTTTATTTATTGTATTTTATTTTATTAAACTCTAGGATTACAAATACCTTTGAGCAGGAACTGCTCATTTACAAAGGTTCCACATCAAAGGAAGTAGGGTAAATTACATACAAAGGTCAACAATGGTTACGGTCTTAAAAACACAAAGATGTCTAAGCTTTTATTACACAGCCAAGAATGGAGAGAGACAGCTTAAGCCAGCTTCAGACAAGTTTCAGGGTGAACAGTATATAGGTAGTATAGGGTAGGAGAGAGTTAGGAAAAAGTAGGCAGGCTAAAGGGCCATTGTTGGCGGGTGGCAAAAGTGCGAGGTGGATGGGCTGGATGGCCCTATATCTGAAAGTGCCATTAGAGAGGGGAGGGGGTGGGTAAGGTAGTGTGGTGTAGTGGGGGGGTAAAGGGTGAGAGTTGGGGAAACTGGTGCCAAAAAAGTGGAGCTCTAAGGAAGGTTACAGGTCACCTTCGACTAGGGTAAAATCAGGAGGAGAGGAGTCACACTGAGTGGTAGAGATGAGAAATAGTCAGAGTTGGCTTTTAAAGGGACCAAGTGTCGCAGTTGTAAGTGTTTCTTTGTTAAGGTTATTGTACCACTGAGGAGCCCTGTGTATGAATTTCCTCTGACCCATTGTGGTCCGGCATCTGGGGACCAGGAAGGTTTGATATAGAGCACTGCGTGTAAGCTGGGTACTGCTGTTGGCAGTAAGGAGCTTTGCCACTCCTGATGGCATGAGCCCGAGGAGAACTTTTTTGGTTAACAAGCAGGTCTGGTATTGTATTCTACTAAGCAGTGGTAGCCATCCAGCCTGGGCGTACAAGTCACAGGTGTGTGTTAGGTGGGCGGAACCCGTTAGAAGTCTACAGGCCTTGTTGAGTGTCACCGATATCCTCCAGAGGGCAGTAGGGGAGGCAGAGTCATAGATGACTAGACCATAGTCAACGATGGAGGTGACTGAGCTATAGATGGCCAGTCAAAGGGCATCAGTGGTCATGCAGTGTTTGTGCTTGTGGAGCAGGCTGATACATATGACCTGCATAGAGAATAGGTGCCTTATAGTTCAGACAATGGTAATATCATTAATGTGTAACAAAAAAATAAGGGGTCCAAGAATTGATCATTTACAGAACTATAACAGAGCTGGTGCTGTTTTCATTGCTCTCACTAAAGCCTTCTATCTCATTAATGGTTCCATGTGAAAATCGCGATTATAAAATTGCGACTACAATTTGAGCGCCTCCTTTTCAGTGACTGCATTAATAGCGCTCGCAAATTTCAGCACCCCACAATCTCAGCTACCATGTAATAATAGCGCTGGTGTTTACTTACTATTTACGGAGTCTGTGTCTAGTAAGCTGCTCTTCTGATAGTTGTGATATATTATGATTTATATTACTTCCTATTTCGTGGATCCCACAATGCATTAGCCTAACTCCTAAAGGTACCAATACCATGTCGGTACCGAGATCGAGGTTACCATGGACGTGGAGTTTATTGCAAACCAGAAGGGAAAGCCACTAGCCTTATTTTCTGGTTTCCTTTATCGCCGTGATAAAGAAAAAGAGGAAAGGTGTATTACGCGTGTGGATGCACACCGCTTCAACTGCCTTGCACGATCCACACAATAGAAGGCAAGGTAACTGCTCAACTGAGAGAACATACTCATGTTGTGGATGCTGGGGAGTTGGTGTACGTAAAGTCATGGCTACTGTAGAGGCGTGCAAGAGGTTGTTTAGAGAGCACTTCACAGGTTGTAGTGCAATGCACTTCTACTGCACCTCACTCAGTTGCTGGTCGTTGCCAGATGTACAGTTAATTAAAAGAACTGTGCAAAGGATACGTCAGGTAGAACGAGGTTGCCCCGCTACACCCAGCACAGTGCAGGAATTGGTCATTCCACCTGAATTTACAGTCACTGAAGGTGGTGAAAATTTCCTGCTGTTCGATAGTGGCAAGGAACAGGACAGGATTCTAATGTTTGCAACCAGTGCAAATGTAAGATTTCTCAGTGAGTGCACTGATTGGATGATGGATGGCACATTCAAATCGTGTCCCATGCTATTTGACCAACTGTACACCATACATGGTGTTAAGTCAGGAACAGTTGTCACTGCTATTTTTGTACTCATGTGTTCACGCAGAACTGCAACATATGAGAGGGTATATTCCCAACTTAAATCACTGTTGCCAAACCTAACACCGCTTACAGCTATTCTTGACTTTGAGAAGTCTGAAAGCATTCACCAATGCTTTTCCATCTACCGAACCTGCGTGATGCTTTTCCATCTAGCACAATGTATCTGGAGAAAGATTCAGAAGTTACCAGATATACATGAACGTTATAGTGCAGACCCTGATTTTGCTTTACACATTCGCATGCTTCTATCACTTGCTTTTATACCACCAGATGATGTAGCTAATGCATTTGGCGATATCGTCAGTTTGAATTTTTGAACACCATGATGAACTACTCTTGCCCTTACTGACTATTTGAGACCACTTGGGTCGGAAGGCAATGGGGCCATTCTGGACATGGGAGGGCAGCATTCCCCCTCATCAGTGGGTTGCCACAGTGCTACAATGTTGGGAATTGCACGAACAAATAACGCTGTAGAGGGCTGGCACAGGGGATTCAATTCCAGATTAGGTGCCTGTCATCCCAGCGTCTGGAAGTTGATTCAATCGCTTAAAGAAGAACAGAGGCTCACTGAAATTAGATTAGAACAAATTGTGTCTGAGGCATATACCGCGACTGGAAAAAAAAAATACAATTTCAAGTGTGAATGCACCTAAGAGCACCTGGCACATTAATTGGCTTTTTGAATTGGTTTGTTTCCTTGATTTGGCTTTTTTGAATTGGTCTGTTTCCTTGATTTGGCTTTTTTAATTGGTTTGTTTCCTTGATTTGGCTTTTTTGAATTGGTTTGTTTCGTGAATAAATTTTTTTTAAATTTTATTTGTCAGTCGCTATTATGACATGCCTCCCACACTTTAAACTGTCAGTCGCTGAATCCTGGTAATACAGTAACATGCCTTCCGTGATCTCCCGAACTTTAAACTGTCCGTATGAGCTACGTGCTGTGCTCATTGCCCCAATCACCAAAGCAGAATTACAATCTGTAATCTGGTGTTTGAATAAAGGGGTGGCACCAGGAGCAGATGGCCTTACTCATGAACTATATAAACTGTTATTTGCTGACTTGGGTGATGAACTAGTGGCTCTGTATAATGCTGCCTTGATTAATGGATCATTACCTGACAGCATGTACAACGGCGTTTTATTATTACTCTTTAAATCTGGAGACAAAGGTAACTTGCAGAACTAAAGACCAATTACACTCCTAAATACTGACTGCAAGATTCTAATGAAACTTTAATGCAGAAGATTTCTGGTGGTTTTAGATAGTATAATTCACCCTACCCAATTCTGTCGGGTGCCATCTAGAAAGATTGTGGCTGCTTTAATCCTTTTAAGGGAAAGTGTCACAAAAGGGAATGAGGGTGAATTAATGTTTTTGTTTTGGTAAGCATGGATCAAAATGAGGCATTTGACAGGATTGAACATTCTTGTTTATGGGCCTGTTTGTCTGCTGATGGCTTCCCAGTTCCATTTATTGAGTGGCTAAAACTTGTTATCATTCTGCTACGTACTGTCAATTTAAACTGTCAGTCGCTGAATCCTGGTAATACGGTAACATGCTTCCCGTGATCTCCCGAACTTTAAACTGTCAGCAGAGTCGCTGAATTTGGGTAATCGCTATTATGACAAATAACTTGCAATGCACGGTCGCCCAAATTGTATATTCGCTCAATTGTGCTGGTCGCTGATAGAGCAGTAGCGATTTTTTAGTCGCTCATTTGTAGTCGCCGTTTTCACTGGTAACCCTCATTAATCGCCCCATGCTCTGTACTAAGTTCAGTAATCTTGGTATCTCTCCAACAGCCCACCCTTACTTTAATAACTACCTGAACAACAGACATCAGAGAGTTACATTTGGATCTTCCTTCTTTGACACTGTCATAGTTCTGTAAATGATTAATTCTTGGACCCCTTCTTTTTTTGTTACACATTAATGATATTACCATGGTCTGAACTATAAGGAGCCTATTCTCTATGCAGAGCACATTTTCCTCTTCCTAAGTTCTAATAATATTGATACCATTAAATGGTCATCTCTCCTCTGACCTCCAAGCAAGTATAATTGGCTGCCACTATATCAATTGCCTCTGAACGCATCTAAAACTCAAGCTTGCTCTTTGGCACAGCATCCAGATTAAGAAGATGTCCATCCCTCCTTCTCATATCCTATGATGATGGAAACAATCTTGCCATGGTACCATCGTTCAACTACTATAACGTGGGGTTAACTGGGACCCATCCCTCGACTTCTCCCCGCATGTAGCATACATACGGAAATCTGTTAACACTAGAATTGGGTTATCTTATAAAGCATTCGTAGTCTCACACCAAAGGCATGACTAGTCAATGCCTTTGGCATCTTTCTCCCTAAACTCATTTACTGAGTATCAATGTACTTATCTGCTGCCAAGGCCATATTGAGGAAATGGGATGTGGCCTATAATAATATATGTTGTTTGCCCTAGCCACAGGCCATCTCACACATAATTTCTCCTATACCAGACTCAGTTGTCTTCCCCCTCAAACCCTTCAGGATCTCACTCTGGGTTGTGTTATATATAATGTCACTCCTAACCAAGTTCTTAAGTCTCTTGATTCCCTTCCCATGCCTATTCAGAATGTATATCCTCTAAGGTCTTCTGATCAAGTTCTTCTCTCTGTTCCACACATGGGAAAAGTTACAGGCAGCACTGTTTTCTCAAATCTCACTCCTAGGCTATTAAACTCCATTCCTCCTGTTGTATGCAATTGTCAGTCTGTAAAGAGTTTATGTGCTGCCTACTATATGCACTTACATAATGTATTCTCCTATTCCTGTTTGTAGCCAGGGCTGCCTTCAAGTTGAAGTGTTTACTGCCTCTCTCTACTTGACCTTAATTGTAAGCTGTTCTATGAACTTACAATGTGTATTCCATGCACTGTTGTGTAATCTGTATCTTGTATCTATTGTGTAAATTGTATCTTGTGTCTGGTATTATGCTGATCAGCTTGTTTACATTTTTGCTCTCCAATAGAAATGATTGCAATGTTGCTGTATTGTATTACTAGTCTGACTGTAACCGACCGGGTCTTAGCTGAAAACAGGCAAATCTTTGTCTAGTAGAGTAACCAAAATTAAAACAAATACACAGAAGGAAGGGGATAGGTCAGTGTACCTAGATAAACAGAGGGAAGCAGGAAAAGCAGTTAGGAGTGCAAAGGTACAAACCTAGGAAAGATTAGCACAGACAATAAAGAAAGGAAACAAGGCATTCTTTATATATGCATTAGTGAAAGGAGGAAATATAGGGCTGGGATTGTAAGGCTCAGAGGAGAGGAGAGGAAGGAGAGTGTGTGGAGGGAGACCTAGAAAAAGCATCAATACTGAATAAATACTTCTGTTCAGTATCTGAAGAGGGGGAAGGACAGGGACCACAGCTGGGCATCAGAAACAACATAGGGAGCAAGTCAAATACCAGTCCATTTACAGAAGAGAGAGTTCAGGAATGAATCACAAAAATGAGTGTGGACAAAGCAATGGGACCATATGGTATACACCCTAGAATATTAAAGAAACTATAGATGGTGCTAGTGGCACCACTGGCAGCCCTGTTTAGTGAGTCACTCAATACAGGAGTGGTTCCAGAGGACTGGAAGAGGGCACATGTAGTCCCTCTTCACAAGAGTGGAAACAGGGAGGAAGCAGGAAACCATAGGCCATATAGGAAATCAAGAAATGGCTACCCCTTCTCCTCATATTCAGTTCTTGCCTCTCCTCCCCTCTCTTCTCCACCTGCCCTTCTGGGTCACCAGTGTGCACAACCTAACCCCATCCTTGTTACTCCAACAGCACTTGCGTACTACCTTGAGCCTGCTCCTGGTACACTCATGTACTATAAATGGTTCTATAGCATTATTACTGTTTTGTACATTCATGTGTTCTTTTGTATGATTTTGGACATGTATTGTAATTTACCCAATGTTCCACTACTGTTTATTGTACAATACCTTGTGTTCCAACTGTTGCACAATCTTACAATGTTGTGTTGTTTATGCTGCCCACCAACTATTATAACTAATCATTCTTCACAACCCTATGTAACCTCTCCCCCCAGGTCGCACTGTGAGATGAGCAACTTGTTGTTCATTGTGTGCCCTCCTGGTGAAACATTTCAATAAATAAATAAATAGGCCAGTCAGCCTCACCTCAGTAGTAGGCAAGATTATGGAGGCACTTAAGGCTGCTTAAGAAAAGGATTGTGGAACACTTGGAATCCAACGGAGCACAGGATCCAAGGCATCATGGATTCACAGCAGGAAGGTCATGTCAAACAAATCTGATAGACTTTTTTGACTAGGCAATGAAGGAGGTGGATCGGGGGGAGTGGTGAATATCGCCTACCTCGATTTCAGCAAGGCCTTCAACACCGTTCCACACAGAAGACTGGTTAACAAGTTGGGAAGCCTGAGGTGGGCCACAAAGTGAAGAACTGGGTTAGAAATTGGTTGCATACAAAAGCAGAGGGTGGTGGTTAATAAGATCCCAATCTGAGGAAAAGGAGGGTGACCAGTGGGGTGCCTCAAGGATCAGTCCTGGGGCCAGTCCTTTTTAACGTCTACATTAGTGATATTGCTGAAGGGCTGGAGGGGAAGGTTTGCCTATTTGCAGATGACATCAAGATCTGCAATAGGCTAGACACTCTTGGGGGAGGGGGGTCGAGAAAATGAGGAGGGACCTAGGAAACCTGGAAAATTGGTCCAATGTGTGGCAATTAAAATTGAATGCAAAGAAGTGCAAAATCATACACCTGGGGTGCAGAAACCCTGCAGAGAGGTACAGGATGGGGGGGGGGGATTGCTGATGGTTACAAGGGAAGAAAGGGATTTAGGGATAATCATCTCAGATGAACTAAAGGCGTCCAAACAGTGTACCAAGGCTGTGGGGAGGGTGAGTAGCATGTTGGGGTGCTTAGGAAGGGGTATCACTAGCAGAAGAAGGGGGAAGTGGTGATGCCACTGTACAAAACGCTGGTGAGGCCTCATCTGAAGTATGATGTACAGTTCTGGAGGCCACATCTTCATAAGGACATAGACATGGTGGAGGCAGTTCAGAGAAGGGCAATGAAGATGGTGCAGAGCTTGTACCAGGAGACATACGAGGAGAGATTAAAAGACCTCAGTATATATACACTGGAAGAAAGGTGGGAACGAGGAGATATGATAGAAACCTTCAAGTATCTTTAGGGTATAATCAAAGTGTAAGTGGGTGACATCTTTCCGTATAAGAAGTGTACAAGGATGAGGGGGCATGATATGAGATTGGAGGGAGGCAGGATAAAGGGGAATGTGAGAAATGTTTTCTTCGCAGAAAGGGTGGTAGATGATTAGAATAGCCTACCCCAAGAAGTAGTGGGAGCTAGCACAGTGGGGGGATTCAACAATGCATGGGATAGGCACAAGGGAACCCTAGAGGTGGGTTAAAAAGGCTAAAGCCAATGATCAAGTAGGGCCAGTGACCACTGATGCAGGCAGGGAATACGGCAGATTGGGTAGGCCTAGTGGGCCTTATCTGCCAAATACTATGTTACTATGTAAATAAATGAATATGTTTTCTGCAAATTTTACTACATGGCTACTAGACCCAAATTCTAGATCATAAATGAATAAGTTGACCTGAAGTGAACCCCAAACTGACCCCTGTGGAACCCCTAGAAGTCATTGCCTTTCACTCTGACACTTGCTCCCCACCAGCTCTTTAAGTCTCTTGTTACTTTATCATTTCTAATCCATACTAAGTCCACCACTTCCTGAATATTAATTTTGTGTCAGCTTTCCATGGGGTACCTTGGCAAAGTCTTTACTACAATCTAAATATCATGGGCTCAATTTCAAAGCCCCAAGAATGCTGAAAGCCCCTAATGTGCCGTTGTTTGGCACATGAGGCTTCTGGTATTCTCCCAGCCCACGACTGGAATTTTCAATCTTCAGTTTTTCCCTGGTCTAACTTGCACCATTTATGGGACCCTTTTTGTGGGCATGCACCAAATCTTTGGCACAAGCTGCCATAAACTGAGGAAACTGTTGCAACTGCACCCGATGTACTAAAATCGTGTGCAGTTGCGTCAAAGGAGTTTGGCACAGCCGCTTCAAAACACAGGTTTGATGCAGGGCTTAATACAAGTCCTGTATCACCCTTTGAAAATCGAGCCCTCTGAGCCTACAGCATCCTCCCATCTATCCTCATCAAAAACATAGCTAAGTTAGTTTGATGAGACCACTCCCTACAGAACTGTAATGGCTATCTGCTATTATCTTGTGTTCAGCCAAATGCGATAGAAACATAGACATATAGAATCTGATGGCAGATAAGGAATGCTTGGCCCACCCAGTCTGCCCATTTTCCCAACCTGTTTCATATACTACAGATCCTAAATGATCTGTGGCTTACCCTCTCATTCTTATCGCTAGAGTTCTTTTATGTCTGTCCCATGCATTTTTGAATTCCCCTACTGTTCTTACCCCTACAACCTCTGCTGGGAAGCTGTTCCAGGATCCACCACCCTTTCTATGGAAAACTACTTTCTCATGTTACCTCCAAGTCTCCCCCCCCCTTTTCATATCATGGCCCCTTGTTCTTGAACACCTTTTTTTTTTTTAAGATGCCACCCTATTGTACCTTATTTACACCCTTGAGGTATCTGAAAGTCTCTATCATATCCCCCCTCTCTCCCCTGTCCTCTAGGGAATACATATTGAGATCCCCTCCCCTTCCCTCATATGACTTTTGGTGCAGACCCTGCACCATTTTTGTCACCTTTCTCTGAACTGCTTCTACTCTATGTCCTTGCTAAGATGCAGCCTCCAGAACTGGACACAGTGCTCCAGATGAGCTCTCATCAATGTTCTGTACAGTGGCATGATCACCTCCTTCCTTCTGCTGGAGTTACCTCTCCCTATGCACCCCAGCATTCCACTGGCTCTCCTCACAGCCTTCTCACATTGTTTGTAACCTTTAGATCATCAGATAAGATTACTATAAGGTCCTTTTCATGATTGGTGGCTGTCAGTACCGCCCCCATCATGTACTCTTCTGCCCCACATTTCTGTGCCCGAAGTGCATGATCTTGCACTTCTTTGCATTGAATCTTAGCTGCCACATCCTTGATCATCACTCTTCAAGCTTGCTTAGGTTCCTTCTCATTTTCTCTACCCCTCCTGGAGTGTCATACCATGACACCCTTCAACATTTTACCTACAATTTAGGTCAAACTACTGTAACTGGCCTGTAGTTCTAAAAATCTCCTCTAGATCCTTTATTTAACAAGGGGATCTTATGTGCAGCCATCCAGTCCCCAATGCCAATCCTGTTTCCAAGGATTTTCTAAAACTCTCTCACCCACAACAATTTAATGTTCAATAGCAAACATGCTCAAACCATGCGTACAGCAATGAGCATGAGAATGGCTCCACAGTATGCCAACCTCTTCATGGCTAGTGTCTAATAATGAGTTAACTGAGGGTTAGCATGCAAGCTGTAATCACACTTGTACACTTGTATTTTACTTTACTGTTCACTGACTTTGTTTTCCTCCTTTTTAATACTGGTTCAAAAATGCCTTACCATCTCAATGTCATTTCAAATCATGGCTCCCACATCATACCTTCACTTGGGGTTCTAAGGTGTGATGACCATGCAGACAGAGGGAAACTGTCCCAGTATCCCACACTGAAACAGGTGTACTAGCAGGTACTGGGATTTTCTCAAGTTACCAATGGCTCCCTCTGACCCTGCCTTCCACTCATAGCACCTTGTGGTGAATGGCTACAGGTACATAGAATATCAAGCCTGTCTGATGACATTACTGATGTCGGGGTGAGCTTCCCTGCTGTCATGGGCCCTCCCTTTAGGGACAGGCTGCATCCATGAATGGCTAGCAGTGATTTACCTATCCAGAAAATTCATCTGGAGAAGGGAGAAAAGAAGGTCCAAGAAGAACATTAAGGGAAAAAAAAATTCATAGTGTCATAGTAGTGTACAAGTCGGTAACCACTGACCATGTGACTCACCGTATTTATTCCTGATGTGTACATTTATTGTCCCCCATAAACCTTTCTAAATACGTCTTAAAAGCCTCCAATGTATCACTCATCACAACATTCATAGGTAGACTGTTCCAAATGCTGACTACCCTCTGACTGAACTATTTAGCTCACCTTTCAGTTCTATATAAGGCTCCTTTTAATTGGAAACAGTGTGCTCTGTTTTCCCAGCCCAGTTCCATTCTCACCAAACTGACACATTCCATAAGGTTCTTGTTGATTATAGCTCTATAGACAATACAAAGCTCCCCCTCATTCTTCTATATTCAAGCTAGTAGAGGTTTAGTTCCATTAATCTCTTTCCATACGGCCGGCTTGTTAAGTTTCTAATTTTTTTGGTGGCCTTTCTCTGGACACTTTCTAACTGTTTAATATTTCCCTTGGTATTAGGCACCCAGTACTGCAAACAATATTCTAGGTGTGGACACGCCAGGGTCCTGTACAGGGGGATAAGGACTTCTCTGTCCCTACTACCTATTCTCCTCAGGATGCAACCCATTATCCTGTTGCACCAGCTAACCGCTTCTCTGCATTGCTCATCCTGGGACATCTTGTTAGTACAGTAGTTATCACGCCTAGGTCTTTTTTGCTGTATGTTTCCTTTGTTTCCCTGCTGTACATATGATATGTTGCTCTTCAGTTCTTGGCTCCTATATGCATTAATTTACATTTCTCCATGTTAAGCATTAATTTATGTGTCCTGGACCACTCTTCAATTTTATATATTTCACCCTGAATTTAAATAAATATTAAATAAATAAATATTAGCAGAATCACCAAATCTCATACAGGCTGGGATTTTTAAAAAGATGGACACAGTACTTGTGAATGTATTCCTGATGTGTGCTACAAATGTGCCAGGATTTTTGTGTCATATTTTCGGATCTCCTGACCCCTTTGTAACCATTGCTGTATTATATCCAGATTTTTTTACTCTTCAGGTGAAGCCTTGCACCTGTCCCCACCTCCCCACAGTCAGCACCCCAACCTACCTGAAGTGAGTCCCCCACAGATTGCCCCCTGTGGTGGAACCAGAGGGGGAAGAGCTGTCCTCCCCCAGACTCTGTATCCAGAATTGCTCCAGGCATCCGGGTGGTGGTACAGGTCTGGGGAGGTGCATGGGGCAGTGGCTCACCCTTGGATCCCTTTTTCTGCTTTTCCCCCATGAGCCTCTGCCACAGAAGCAAATCAGGACATGCACGTGGAGGCGCGCACATCCTGCAGAACCACACCCCCTCCACTCATGCCTCTCACTACCTGCACTACCACCAGGCATCCACCAGTGGTAGTCAAAGACCAGGCCAACTGGTCACCTTGCCACGGGAGAGGAGAGCAGTTCCTGGAATGCTCAATCCTCTCCCACCCCACTGACCCCCAGCAACCTGCGCCTGTTCCCTGAAATGAGTCACCAATGTGGCAGGAGGTAAAATGTTAAAAGCCTTAGCCCTCCATGCCACCGAGTTGGCTCTACTTTCCACATTCTCGGACAAAAAAAAAAAATGAAGCATGCATCAAACTGAGATGCATGCATCATTTTTGGGATACAAGTCACAGCAATCTTGCTCGTCTATCAATTCAGGCACCTTTCACACAGCCATGTCTGAGAAACAGATTTGGCTCTTTGAAAATGTTACCCATAGGTGGGGTCTTTCAAAGTTATGGCTCAATAGATCAATTAAGGTCTACGGTAGCACAGTTGGTAGTGACCTTAGGGCAGACTAGGTGGACCAGGAGGTCCTTTTCTGCTGACAGCTTCTATGTTTCTGTTTCTCTGTCTCTGTGGATGCAGCACTTGGTCTGTTTTTCAGATTTTTGCAGCATCCCAGAAAATACATCAGGATACTTGCAGCATATTTTCAAACATCCTGACACATTTGCAACAGTTACTCCATTTAAAGTGAAAAAATGACATGTGCATCAAATTCTAATGAATGCATCATTTTCACAGCACAAGTTGTGGCAATCACATCCAGAAGTTAGGTTACCTTTTAAGTGGTCTAACTATCTGGGCAGATGTTGTATGGATGCATCCAAAACATGACCATAGCCCTTTAAAAATCTCACCCATAGTCCTTCAGTGACTTTAAAGCTATAAAGTGACAAATGGCCCCAGTAGTAACTCAAGCAGAAAGGACAGGGGGTATTGTAAGCTCCACAGTCACCAGTCAAAATACAGAAACAGCACTTGAACTAGCCAACAAACTCAAACTCTAAAACAATAAACTAACCTCCGTATAATTGTCTCACTCTTTATCCCTGTCTAACATGAAAAAATCATTTATCCTAAAACTCTCATATTCTCTATAAAAATGCTGCAAAAGTTTTAATAAGGAACACAAAACAAGCTAAAAATGTCAGCACTCAAATAGATATTCTGCCCAGCCTGGCAACCATCTCTGTTTACTTCAAAGCACCCAGACAGAACAAAAATGAAGTGCAGCAGGTGTGGGTAGTTGCATACATTTAAGAAATGTCCAGTTTATGCACAATAGTGTAAAAAATGCAAATACATGAATCATCATGCAAGAATGTGCAACAAAATGAGGGGTTCATACTGTTACAAATTAATTTAAGAGTAACACTGATGGAGCACCATATTCAAAAGGTAGAGCTGGTGTGAACATGGTTAGGACCAGCACTAACGTAGGTTTGCACCAGCATGCTGCATGGGGCCATATTCAGAACCTCCTGGAGCCCTGCTCAAACCTGACAGCACATGGTCGCGCTAACAATACTACTGCACATGTGCAAATGAGGGGGTCCCTCATGTATACTGTTGCAATGGTATATTCAAAGATTTGTGGCAGTCCTAAACAGCCCCCAGAGTGGCACTATTTACCGCCACCAAAAACTACATCTTATCATGGCACTAAGGTCCCCAACCCCCCAAAGGCAGAGCGGTTGTACTACAGCCACTCGTCCCTCTGTCAAGCATTCCCCCACCCCTCTGATCACCCATCCTGCTGTTTACTGTCAGATCCCTGATAGTCTAGCAGTCCCCCACCCCAGTCACCCATGCTGTGAGATTCATAGATATCCCGGGTAGTCTAGTAGTCTCTCATCCCCAGTCTCCCATGTCATGAGAATCATAGATATCCCTGGAAGTCTAGCAGTCCCCCACCCCTGGATCACCCATCCTGACATTTAGAGCCATATCCCTGGTAGTCTAGCGGTCCTCCACCCCCTGATCACCCATCCTGCTATTTAGAGTCACCCCTGGTAGTCTTGTTGTCGTCGTCCCCCCCCCCACACTCGATCTCCCATCCTGCCATTTAGTCATATCTCTTTATTTTTTGTCATTTAGATCTCATTTATATCAGACCTGCATGTACAATGCGATATGCAGGTTCACTTTGAGAGCCAGGCAACAGGAAGATTATTGCACTCTATATGAAATCTGAATTGGCTACCAGTTGTTCAAAGAGATAAATTACATAAATACTGTTTTGTATATAAAATCATACAAGTTGCCAAAACAGTACCCTTGCTAGAGTGTTTGATCAAAACCAAAACCAAAACATAAAATTCTTAAGATCAGATGATGCAGTGACATTCACAGTGCCTCTGTCTAGAAACACAAAAAATCATGAGGCTTTTAAATGCACTGCTGTAATACTTTGGAACAGCATAGCTCCAGAAATAAGGAATGTCACAAGTGTTCATCAATTTAAAGCTCAGCTCAAAAGCACTTTATTACTCACAAACATACAAATTTGCCTCCAGATACAGGCCTTATGACCTATCTAGTCTGCCTGAGTGTGCAGCACCTCAGTCCGTCAGACTGCAACTGCCTCCTCCCGCAAATTCCTTCCTACCCACTCCCTGTCCCCTCCCGGTTTGTACTATTCCTTTGAATCTGTCCCACCTCCCCTTGAAGCTCCCCCTGTCTGCAGCAATATGGCTTCCTCTGGCAGTGCGTTCCACCCTGCTACCAACCTTTCAGTGAAATAGTGTCTCCTCATTTCCCTCCTGAATCTGCCCCCTTCCAGCTTCAGAGAGCGCCCTCTGGTTTCCCTGCTGCCCTTAAGATTGAACAAACACCTAGTGCCCACTCTGTTCATCCCCTTCAGATACCTGAAGGTCTCAATCATATCCCCCCTCTCTCTCTTCTGTCCTCCAGGGTATATATATATTGAGCTCTCTTAGTCTCTCCTCATAAGGTCTATTCCCCAACCACAGGATCATCTTTGTTGCCCTGCGCTGTACCGCCTCTAGCAGTTCGATGTCTCTTTTTAAGTAGGGGCACCAGAATTGCATGCAGTATTCCAAGTGCGGCCTCACCAGGGACCTGTACAGGGGCAATATGACCTCACTACTCCTAGAGGTAATCCTCCTTGCTATGCACCCTAGCATCCTGTTTGCCTTTGCCGCTGTCTTCCTGCACTGTGTAGAGTGGTTCATTTCCCCAGTCACAAGTACCCTCCGATCCTTCTACTCCTTGGACGCGGATAACTGGACACCCTCCAACCAGTAACTGTATTCTAGGTTCTTGTCTCCAAAATGCATCACTTTGCACTTCTTGGCATTGAAACCAAGGTGCCAGGTGTGTGACCATTCCTCCAGTTTTGCCAAGTCCTCCTGAAGTACTTTGCCCCACTCCCCCTCATCCACTTCAGCACAGATCTTGGTGTCATCTGCGAAGAGGCTGATCTTGCTCTTGATCCCTGCTGCAATGTCTGCGATGAAAATGTACAACAGGACTGGTCCCAGTAGCGAGCCCTGTGGGACGCCACTTGTCACTGCCCTGGGCTCCGATGTCTCACCCCCCACTATTACCTTCTGCTGTCGAGCTTGCAGCCAGTTTTCAACTCACCTGACTAGCTTCCTCCCTACTTCCAGCCCCTTTAACTTGCCTATCAGCCTACCGTGTGGCACTGAATCAAAGGCCTTGCTGAAATACAGGTAGAGTACATCCACTGCACGGCCCCTGTCCAGTGCCTTCATAACCCAATTGAAGAAATCAACTAAGTTTATCTGGCAGGATCTGCCAGAGACAAACCCATGCTGTCTGTCATCCTGTAGTTCATTATCCTCGAGAAATTACTCCAGCCTTTCCTTGAGGATAGCCTCCATCAGTTTTCCTGGGATTGTGGTGTGGCTCACCGGTCTGTAGTTATCTGGCTTAACCTTGGGCCCACTCTTATGGAGAGGTACCACATGCACCTCTCTCCAATCCCTGAGCACACATCCCACATTTAGAGAGGTGTTAAACAGGTCCGTCAATGGCTCTGCCAGGATCTCTGCCATCTCCCTCAGCAAGCTGGGATGAACTCAGTCTGGCCCAAGTGCCTTGTCCACCCTCAGAGACCTAAGACCCTCAATCACCTTTTCCACTGTGATTACCACATCCATGATTGCCTCATCCCCCCTTCCACTTCACCTTTCCCTTCAGGTATGGGCCCGTCTTTCTCCCTGGCGAATACTGAACAGAAGTACTCACTGAGTACTTTGCCTTCTCAGACCCCTTTTCTAGCCACCCACTGCATTTCCTGATCCTAACAATTTGGTCCTTGCTCTTCCTCTTCTCCCTGATATATCTGAAGAAATCCTTTTCACCTTCTTTTATCCCCTGAGCTAATCTCCATTCCCTAGCCGCCTTTGCAGCCCTTACAGTTCTGCTCACTTCCCTGGATTTCCTCACATATTCCTCCCTGTCCTCTGTCCTGTTGGTTCTCTTGTAGATTTGGAATACAGTACTCTTCTCCCTCACTCTCTCCGCTAACTCCCTGCTCATCCAGCTTGGTTTCTTGGTCCTGGATTTCTTACACTGGCTCTTGACACATGCTTTAGTGGATTCAGTCAGTCCTAGCTTGATGAGCGCCCAGTTTTGTTCAGCATCCATGTCTGGGTCGATGCTAGCTATGTGTTTTTCCAGAGTGTGACCCATCCTTCCAAAGCCTCCCCTTTTGAAGTCCAGGACCTTAGTTTTTGTAGTGGCCGCTTCCCTACCCAGATTGATTGAGAACCACACTGTGCAGTGATCACTACTTGCCAGTGGGTCCTCCACCCTAACATCCCTGACATGTTCTCCATCTTCCAGCACCAGGTCAAGAGTGTTCCCCTCTCTCATTGGCACTATTACTCTCTGGGTAAAGAAGCTGTCCTGGAGTGCTTCCAGGAGGAACTGTTCCTTGGAGCCTGTGGTAGCTGGGCTGTTCCAATCCCCCCCTGGTAGAGTAAAGTCCCCCACCACCACAGTGCTCCCTTTGCCACAGAGTTTCCTTAACTGCTCCCCCAGTTCTCTGTTCATGTCCTCTTTCTGGGCTGGAGGCCTATAAACAACCCCCAACCAGACCTTAGCCCCCTTCGGGTTATGCAGTTGTAGCCAAATGACTTCCGACTTGCCCTCCTCTCCCCCTCCTCCCTATTATTACATGAAGCTCAGTGCTGCTGTCTATAAACGTTGTTTTAGTTATGAGATCCAGTAAAACTGTAAATTGTTTAACTTTTTAACCTTAAATGAGTGTTCTGTTTGTCTTGTGTTTAACAGTAGTTGTTGCTGACCTGTGAGTATGTTTATTATATGCACCTGGGTCAAGCCTGTAAAAAGGCCATGTGGCCCAGTATTTTCTCACCCTGTCATCAAATTTTAAAATAAAAATAAAGCCGGCCTGCCCATGCAGCAGTAGCACTACCATTTGCAATGCCAACAACCCAAGTTCAGGAATGAGCCTTAGCTGTTGGAGGGCCGGCCAGGGGGAGTAGGATCGAGCATGCTACTGGATGTTCTCCTCCTCCAGGGGTGATTCACTGCTCCGCTGCTCTACTGCTATCTGGGAGACCATGGGTGGTGGTGCAGGGGACAGTGTGAGACAGGGGAACTTGGAGCAAGGGTCTAGTCATTGGTTGCATCAGCTCGCCAACCATCAGTGTCGCGGCATACTCCTGGGGCAGGGTGGGTCAAAAACATGGAAAAATTAGGACTGGAAGGGGAAATGAAACTCCTGCACCCCATGTACACAACTGGATCCACACCACCACTGGCCAGAGGTCCTCCAGGTCTTCACCTCCATTGCAGGTGGCCAGATAGACAGCGGGGAGAGTAATCAAAGTGGCAGAAGGTGACCCCTACCCTTGGGGCAAGCCAAGGGGGCAGCACAGCAGTGTGTTGCAGGTGGAACTTGTAAATAAATAAGCCAGCACTCAGATGGTCAGTGAAATTAAAGTTTTACTATGCTTAAATAAACAAGCTTAAAGGTACAGTGCATCTCTTATAGCTGGGAGGGAAATGTCTGGGTAAGGAAATTAGTGATTGGGTACCTGGGGGGGTGGGAGGCCTTGGGGGCATCTTTTTTAACATCTCACTCATTCAATACCAGCACATGGACTGGAATGATGGACTTTTTCTTTTAAACCTGGGACTAATAATATTGGGGACAATGATTGATTGATTTCCTTATTTTTTATCTCTGACCCTGTATTTATTAATTAATTTATTTATTTTATTTCTATGTTTCATCATTGATGCATTTAATTCAGAAACTGATGCTGATGATACATTGCTGGTGATTGTGACTGAATGTTGAATATTGTATATTGTACTTATGTTTGGCAAAAAATGATTAAAGAGTTAAAAAAAAGGTACAGTACAAATGATAATACCTCATAGTAAATAATTTTGTAGTCAGATCCAAAAAAACTCCTGACCAGCCTGGCGCTTCGAGGTACCAACACCTCCTTGTTGCAGGTGGGCCTGGAAGCCCAGCCAGGTGAGTGGTTGGATCTTGGTGAACAGGAACTGGGATCTGTAGCAGACAGTGAAAGGAGGACCCAACTACCTTGGGGGTAAAAATAAAGTTGAAAAAATTTTTTTTTTTAAATAAATAAATAAATGTTATTTTTAGGGCTGTGAGCGGAACCTACAGCACTATTGCAATCGTTCAGTAGCTCTAAAAAATAGCAGATTGTGGACTCTTCCATTGGACTTTTGGAAGTACCCTTTTGAAAGCCCAGTGGAGCTTGAACCCTCTGCCACGATCTGCTGCTATGAAATAACAGCCACACTATTTCGGCTGTTACCTCCACATTCCGGTGGCATGAACTGCACATGCGCAATCCGTGTGCATGCACAGTTCTGCTGGCGCCGTCATGTATGGCAAAATGCCATTCACTGCAACTGTGCATACATGACTGTGGTGCATGCACAGTTGTGTTGCCTCCACCAGCTCCGCGGCATTCTGTCCCTGCCCCAAACTCATGGCACGACCCACGCAGTGTGCCCAAATATTTTGCTTTACCTGCCAGCATTGGGATGCGATCCTGTATTGGCATTATGAACCCCTAGTCATGCAGCACACTGGGAGCCCACCCCAGTGTGCCTAACTTTTCTTTTCTTCCCCCCCAACCCACTGCCGCTGACATCAGGGTCCCCAATCCCCATATCAGCATTATGTACACCCACTCCCCAGTCACGTGGCATACTGGGAGCCCACCCCAGTGTACCCAAATGTTGTTTTTTTTTCTGTAAAAAAGAAAATGGTCCCTCATCGTCGCTCCAGTCTTTTTTTTTTCTCCCTGTAAAAAAGAAAATGGTCCCTCATCGTCACTCCAGCCCCCTCCACCTGTTCCCCACCATCCCTTACCCTGTACTTAGCTCTGGAGGTCGACACTGTCATCTTCTCTGGACCAGGACACATCTGCACTCTTCAAAACCGAACTGCGAACTGCAGAATCAAAGGTAAGTGTGCTATACTGCCATTCAATGGGATTTTCAACTTATGCTGATATCTCGGCCATTTTTTGGAATTTTTGCCCCACATTTTCAACATGGGGTTCTTGGGACCCCAGCTCATGAAAACTGTCACTGTCATTTGTACTTGGTCCTGAAGGTGATTTTGCAGTCACTGATGGAATCACCTCGGGACCATTCATGAAATGACAGTGCCACTGTTCAAGGTGGGGTCCCAAAAAGGCCATGTTGAAAATGTGGTGAAAAAATTCCAAAACCTGACTGCGTTACAAGCGTGCATTGTGCAGTTTCTATGCATACTCCTAACTTCACCGTTTTTCAATATTATCACTCCAGATTTTCAACATTGTCATTTTGCACATCTCCTTCAAAACAGTACAGCTGTCATTTTCCATAACCTGCCCAAAATGTGTTTTCGCACCTGTGGTGCAGAATAGTGCATTTGCTCTGTGAAATCACCTTTCAGAACAAGTGAATAAAATGACACTGGCACTCTTCATGAAGAGGGCTCCAAAAAAGGATATGTTAAAAATTTACTGCAATACCTCCAAAAAATGGTCTCGTTACACCAGGGCATTGAATAATTTCTATGCACATGTGTAACTTTGGTTCACTTGGTAGCTCTTCACAGTCCTATCGGCTCCGGCTAGAGTTTGTTATATAATTGGAGGGCACAGCCCGTGGTTTAATGTGGGGGAATAACTCCACCTCCTAACCATACTTAAACCTGCTTCTACCTTACATCAGCACTTAGTTTAATTTTTCAAATGGCTGGGCCGCTGTGTGGTCCCTGTGGCTGTTCGCTCTCTTCTGCTCACTAGCTCTGCCTGCCCCTCACTCCTTGTCTTGTCTTTCAAGCTGTCATCCTCATTAGTGTCAATGTTGCTTTGTGGGTTCCCCTCTCTCTGCTGTTTCCTCTGGCTCATCCATCCTGCCATTTGCTCTGTCCCCCCACCCCTTTTGCCTTTGTGCTGTCCTCCTGCTTCAGCTCCTCATCTCTTTCTTTCCCCTCTCTCAACCACATCTTCACCCTCTGTCTCATTCCACATCCATTGCCACTGCAGCTTCTTCTTCCTCAACTACCTCCAAGGAAGACAACACTCAACCCTGTGTTCCACATCCATCCAGTATTCCTTCTGTCTCCACATTACCACCTCTTCCAGTTGCAGGTACTTCTACATCACCTTCTCCTCTACCCACTATAACCCCCGTACACCTCATTCCTGGTCACCTCCGGGCATCATAGAATGAAAGGATGTTAATTTATTTTCTCTCCTCATTTTTTCACATGACATCATTAAGAATTGTGTAGTTACTTGTGGTGATGTTTCACTTGTGCTCAAATCTAAAGACCCCAGGCTCCTGAAGAAACTATTTCTGAATTTGTGCTTACCTTTAGTCTATATAGAGACATAGTTTGCTCCGCCTTCCCATTCAGGCATGAGGAATTGGACTCCTATCTATACTTGGTAGTCAACCTTGGAGTTCATTATGGAGGCACTCGATTCTATGATTATCATCACTCTTTTTCAGCAAAAGCAGTGGCCACTTTAACTCATTTAAACTCCAGACTTAATTGGGCTGTCCTCGACAATGAATTATTTTGTCATTTTGCTGGTCAACAGGCCCTTTTCTGCCAAATACAGTATATGGCTCTTTCTTGCATTTTGCTTCTCTCTGTCCTATGACTACATCCAAATTGCCTACTCCATCTCAAAGGACCTCTATGGCTGGACCTGTATCCCCTTCAAATATAATTTGCACTATTTCTAATCCTGGAGCTTTTCCTCACGCTAATTTTGATAGACCTGAAAGGCCAATAAACTATTTTTATAATAGCTTATTTGTAATAATGTCAATGCTGAAGTATGCCCAGGCTGTCAACTCCTTCATGTCTGCAGTTTCTCTGGGAATGCTCATTCTCGTTCTGTCTGTCTGAAAATGCCCCTACCTAAGCAATGACAATTACTGCATCCTTGCATCTATATGTGCATTCTGGCCCTATATATCTAATGCACTGTCTTCCCATCCACATTGAACCCTTGTGAACTTTCTCATACCCGGTTTCACTCAAGTTTTTTATACTGGAGTCTTAGCCATTCCTTCAGAATCCTTTGTCAAAAATATACAGTCCACTGTGCCGGAACCTGAAGTCATCCAGCAACTGCTGAAAAAGGAATTGCAAAAGGGATTTCTTATAGGCCCTTTTGATTTCCCACCTTTTTCTTCCTTCACAATCAGTCCTGTTGGCATTGCCACTAGAAAGTTTTCTGGAAAGAAGCAGTTGATCATTGCTATGTCAGCCCCTCATTCAAAACCTACACCTAGTATCCATTCGTTGATTCCTTCGGAGAACTATTCCCTATCCTATGCCAAGACAGAGGATGCCATCACCATCATCAAACAATTTGGCCCTGGCTCCTGGCTTTCCAAGGATGATATAACTGATGCCTTTAAGCTACTTCCAATCCACCCTTCCTTGTGGCATCTTTATGGAATTCACTGGGAGAACTGTTACTACTTTACTGTACATTTAACCTTCAGCTGCAAAAGCAGTCCAAAACTCTGATTTAGTTTCAGAGACTCTTTGTTGGCTTCTACTCAACAACTGCCATTGTTCTGCAATAATTCACCTCATGGATGACTTCCTCGTTGATCCACCCAACTATCCTCCAGCTGCGAGCATTTCAGTTCTTACAGATCTTTTTCAGCCTTTATCCACAGAGAAAAATCTTGATCCTACTACATTTCTCGGATTCCTCAGCATTGAAATTGATTTCATGAACATGGAAGTTCATCTGCCAATGGATAAATTGTACAGGATCCAAGCACTTGTAGATTCACTCTTGAACCACTCCTCCTGTACTAAACAAGAACTTCTTTCTCTACTGGGATATCTGAATTTCTCCATGTGCATCATTCCTCAAGGGCATTCCTTCATATCATACCTCCTACAGCTGGCTTCTTCCATCTCTATGCTACATCACCATATCACTACTACTGCATCAGCCAAATCGGATTTGGAAATGTGGTCCCTTTTTCTCTCTGATTGGAATGGTTGCTCTATGTTCTACAAAGATCCATCTCCAGATCTGCATCCCAGAATCTTTACTGACACATCCCCCTCCTACAGATTTGCTGCAATCTTTGGTTATTCATAGTTCACCTGTCCTTGGCCACCAGAAATTATGACCTCAGGGGCTTTGCAAAGACGTCCCTACTACTTGAAATCTACCCAGCGTTTGCAGATGCCTTCACATGGAGCCATCTCTGGTCACTCCAAACCTTGTCTGTATTTTCTGATAATCAATCTACGGTGGCTATAATCGATAAAGGCAGATTTTCATCCCGTTCTATTATGTTCATTTTGGAGGCTGACTTTGCTATCTCTATGCCGAAAATTTACTATGCAATGCTTTCATGCATCTGGCATTGCGAATCAAGCAGCTGATTCTCTCTCTCTTGTTTCCGGTTTTAGAAGTTTCATTGAATCTGAACCATCAGTCGACCTTATAATGACTCCATCTCCCAGATTCTCAGACCTCATCATGACCTCAGCTTTTATCGCCGTCAAGCTGAAGCCCTTGTGTGGTCTGCTTTATCACCCAATAGCCAAGCCACCTATTCTACTGCTTGGAAGAAATATATAACTTTCTGTTCCACCCAGCCAAACTATATTGCATTATTCTCAATCGACTGCATCCTTGTATTCATCACTTATTGCCACCAGTCTTTAAGTCTTTCTTCTGGAACAATACAACAATATTTATCTGGAATTCAGTACTTTCTTGCCCAAGCAAATCAATCCATGTCCTTCATCTTGTCAAATTCATTTGTTTCATCACTGGTTTACCATGAAAACTCACCACTGTACCCTCTGCTCCTCCCTTAGCTGGCCCACCCTTGAAGGGTGGTTCCAACAAAAAATGCTCTCCTTCCTCCATAAGATACACCTGAATTTGCTGCCACCCAGCGTGAGTTCCCTCTTCCCTTTCACTACCACCATGCGGGCAACCAGATGGGCCTCAAGTATGGTTTTCAACACCCCTTTCTACCACACTAAGCAAGCTCAGAACTCGATCACTTACAAGGGCATTAAGCTGTACAACCAACTGCCCCCTAATATCCAAGCCTGTAGGTCCATCCACACCTTCAACTCCTACCACAAAGTTCACATACTCAGTTCTTCCATCTGCAGCTGCCCTAGCTGGCACTCAGACTAAACCCAGCTGATCTCCACCCTGCTTATCTCTCGTCCCCCTTGCTTTACTCTAGTCCCTGTTACCCCCCTCTCCTCACCCACACCCAGCCCCCCTACCCTTTGCTCCCCCCCTCAACTTAGTTTTCACTCCCGCCACCCTCTCCTAGCCTAGGTTTCTTCATATTTCAGTCATGGACCCGACAACAACCAACCACAAAAGACTTGCTCTTTCCCTGCCTCTAGTACTTAGGTTACTGACCCCTCTATACCCCTTCCCTTCTCTTCCTGCTCTCCATATGTTACACAAATAAATGTTCAGGCCGCTCTATTTGTTTCTCTCTTTTTACTTTATTGTAATTGATTGCCTCCTGTTTTTCAGTTTATGAAAATTGCTGTAACTGTTAGACAACTATTAGTCTTTGACATTGTTCTATATATCTAAACCACTTGTTTGGATTGTTTCCACTGTATAGATCTTGTTTCTGTTAGATTCTGTTTTGTATTGTCATACATTCTTGATATCTGTTACACTGGACATTTGTGAAAATGGTCATTTTTGCTCACATACCTTCCAGTATACAAATAAAGATTGATTGATTGATTACTTGGTATCAGCAGGTCATCTATCAAGAAAGAACCAAAACGACAGCATATAAATGGGCCATTATTCAACAATTAATAGACATGCTCCTTTCAAAACCTTTTGAATCTTCAATCGATATCATGGTATCATCCGCTATCTGTCTGGCCTTTTACAGTTTTCTTTGCCCCAGAGAATTTTCAGTTTGAGCACCTTCTTCTTCAGAGTTTCTTTCAGTTGCTAACCTTAAGAAGCAAGCAGACCACTACATTCTTCATTTACTGAAATCAAAGACTGACAGACTACACAAAGGGGTCCAAATTACCTACTATCATACCTACAATAACTGATGTCCCGTTTGGGTTTTAGATCAACTTATCCATTATCACTCCAAATCCAAACCATCAGACCCTCTCTTATCTACTCTGGAACATACCCCTCTGACTGCAAAGCCATTCATGAATCACATGAGGACTCTACTCCAAAGACTGGTTACCTAAATCCATTTTCATTTTCAGGTCACTCCTTCTGCATTGTAGCAGTCGCCTCAGCATCTCAAAACAATATTCCAGCTCACATCATCAAAAAACTTGGAAGATGGACCTTATCATGTTTTGAGACTTACATTCCCAACCCAGAGCAAGAAATCAGTCATGCTTTTAAGATGATCTCTTTCTAGTATGTCCAGAGGACGGGCGGTTAGCAGCCATGGCTCCTCAGAGGTTTCCACCACAAGGGTTTTTCCTCTCCTGTTTGCTGCTACCATACTCTCCATGAGTTGGAGGAGGTTATCACAGCACTCCATTTTTTTGGTCCTTTTCATTCCGTAATCCTCCAGCCATCTACTGAGGGTGGGAATGAGAAGGGCCAAAATCAAACAATAATTTTACAAGTACATTGCACAAGCACTACATTTATTCCCCGTGCATTAAATGGGAGGGCTCAGCCTGTGGTTCAATGTGGGGAAATAACTCCACCCCTTAACCATACTTAAACCTGCCCCAACCTTACATCAGCACTTAGTTTCATTTTGTAGCCCTCCATACTCCCCAGCTCCTCTTCCTCCAGTGCTCTTCTCACCATCCTGCTGGGCCTTTTCATTCCGTAATCCACCGGCCCTCTACTGAGGGTGGGAATGAAAAGGGCCAAAATAAAACAATCATTTCACAAGTAAGTCACAAAAGCACTACATTCATTTCCCACACATTGAATACATAGCAAGGAATTCTAGACTGTTTTCAGAAAAAAACATTGGACAATTATAATTTCTTTCCATTTGTACCCCTTTGTCATCCCCCTTGAAAGGTACTTGTAAATTAGGTTACTGGTTGAGATGCTCAACCCACAGCTTCTGCGTATGGACATGCTCTATGTGGGGTTATTGACCTGGGTAAAATCAATTCTACTGTTTGAAAACCACTCAGTTCAAGTCCAAATATAACAATCAGTTCTCAGTATGTGCAGAAGGAGCAGTAAGGGAGGGAAGCAACTGGGATAAATATGAATAGAACTATGGAGAGAACTATACAATACATAGTAAAAAAGGCACCATATTAGGATTTCGGGTGTGCTTTAACTTTGGGGAGAAGAAACAGAAAAAAAATTCTGAAAACTATTGTGTCTGATTCTTTCATTTTCACCTCTATTTTTTTTCTTTTTCCCCCTAGGCTAGGCAATTCTGTCTTTCAACTCTGTGGACCTGCCCAACTGATAGCAGAGTGAAAGTGATTGAGCCCTTTCTAAGCACTACTCCGACTGGGACACCCATGGGAAAGTGGCAGGCATGGGAAGGAGCAGTACAACATTGCCCCCTCTCCACATGCCATGAGTTACTCCCACAGATCCTACTGTGAGTTTCCCAGAGCCAGGAAGGACAAATCTATCAGTATAACAGCGATGGGGGTTTCTGGTGTGAGAGTCATTCCTGTCTTATGATATATCTTTCATTCCAGTGTTTAGATCAGGTGTTCTTTCCAAGGAATTATGTTTGGTCAGAAGGAGGGTAGATAGGTTCAATCTTGGGTGAATTTTAGGCTTCCCCTATTATGTGTAGATAAAGGACAGTTATGGAGGCCTTTAATTTCTTAAATTAGGGAATAAAAGCCTTGTCATTTTCCAGAAGACATAACACTCAGGTTGCCCAGTTTTCTTGAAATGCAGGGCCTTGCTGGTTTCTGTTTGGAGGTGATCTTCTCCATGCAGTACAGAGATATTGTGAGATTGCAGCAGTCATAAAAGACTGGTACAGTGCTTTGAAGCCAGTTGTGAGTAAGGATGTTTTTAGCCACTGCCAGTAGAATTGCTAGGAGTTTCCTCCTGTTCTTTAACTTCAGGGATGATAGCCCCTAGAACTGTAACTCTTGGATCAGCTGGGCAAGGTGCGCCAATCATCTGCTGTATGGCTGCTAGGCATTTCTTCCAATAGTTCTGAATTATTTATTTATTTATTTATTCATTTAAAGTTGATAACCGGGAAAGGCACACAGAGCCGAGGCTCATTTCCAGGTGCAACCCGGAGGCAGGGGAGAAGGACAAGTATACAAATAGTACAAGTATTTAAAAATAGTACAAGGGGGAGGAGAAACAACACTTACAATGTACAGTCTTTTACAAGAATGGAAGTTATACAATATACAGGTTTGTATGAAAATACAGTTAAATACAGGATATAAATATTGTTACAATATACAGAATTTACAACATAGATGACTAGTGGGCACTTCAGGAAGTAATATTGTCTGATTAGGGGAGTGGGATTGTGAGAGAGGCCAGGGGAGTCAGGGTGGGGAGAAGGGGGAGCAGAGACGAGGAAGTGGGGGGAGAAGTCTGAAGTACCACTTTAGGGATGTTACTGTTGGCAGACTGTGGACTGCGAGGGGTAGGCTGTTTCACAGGGCAGGGAGCCAGTAGGTGAAGGCAAGTGTTCCTGAGAGTGAGCGTGGCTGGGGTAGAGCAAAGGAGCGATTATCACAGGAGTGTAGAGAGTAGCCTGGATTGGGGGTTGGGGAGTTCAGGGAGGAGAGGTAGGAGGAAAGGATATTGTGCCAATATTTGGCTATAAAGGAGGTGCAGTGTGCAATGCAGGACAAGCCCAGTGTACATGAGTATGTGTCATTTTAGTCTCCTTGCATTGTCTCCAGCAGGACTGAGGTACATCCAGTTTGTATTTGGATTACTGGATTGGTGTAAGAAGGAATCTGGTTCCATGTTTTCATGCATTCTTCCTCCATGCTAACGCACTGGTGGTTTTATGGTAGTTTATACATATTTGGTTCCACATTTTATCTGAGAATGGCAGTTGGAAGACTGTTTCCCATTTAGTCCAGATATAATTAGTGCCTCCCTTCTCCAACACCCCTCCGATCCTGTACACTTTGGAGATCAGCTGTTTCTCTGGCTATGTGCTTTGAGCCACTTGGAAGAGTGATGTCATCAGGTTTGATTTGGTTTGGATCTCCCACCAGTCTGCCCTGACAAGAATGTGGTTGAGGATCTGCAGGCATCTATAAAAGTCAATGTGGGGAAGGTCAACATCTTTAGTAAGTTCCTTGAAGCTTTTTGATGTCCCTTCCTGGAGCAGTTGAAGCTATGTAGTAATACCCATCAGCTCCTATCTGCAAAAGCCATGATCCATTTGGACTGGCACGAATTCCGGATCCAAGGCAATATACGTCAACAATTTAAACTTCTGTCTGAAATGCAGTTTTCCTGAGTCATTGTTCTCTAGAGAATGATTTCTGTCCTAGTCCAGTTCTTTCCATCTCTTAATGGGCCCACCTGTATTGCTTCATTAAAAAGCATGTCTGGCGTTTGACTAGTTGTGTATAATGAGAGTTCATCTTTTTCCCTCCGGCTTGATAATATGGAGATACTGTACTCAATACAGCACAGTACTAATATGTGATGTCCAGGAGTATTTAATTCTGGAACTCCGAGCCCTTACCTATCATTGGACAGCATCAATGTTCAATGTCAATGGCATGGTAGATCCTCCCCCCATAGGAACTTAGAGATCATGCTCTGCCATTCCTGGAATGCTGTTGACAGAATCTGGAATGTCAGAGTCTAGTAAGAATATATGAGCCTTGGTAGTATACTCATCTGTACAGTCTACTGTATACTCTATGTATAAGGCCTGAGGCAAAGTCAACCATCTTTGGAAGTCTGTCTTTAGTTGTTAAGTGATAGGCTCTAGCTTCTCCTTAAACAGGTAAGTTAAGTGTTTGGGTATTCAGATTCCCAGGTATTTTATCACTGTCTTGTCCCAGCAGAAATTATCTTTTAGCTCTTGGGCATGGACATAGTTTAATGCCTGTACCTCTGTTTTTGTCTCATTGATTTTATATCCAGAAATCCTGCTGAAAATATCTAGTATAGCTTGCACTTGGGGCAGAGATCTCTCTGGTTGTGTCAGGTATAAAAGGACATCATCTGCGTAAAGGCTAATTTTATCTTCCTGTCCCCCAGTCAGCACTGCAGCAATATTTTCATCTCCTCTGATCAATTGAGCCAGTGGTTCTATGTATAATAGAAACTGAAATGGTGAGAGGGGACATCCCCGTTAAGTATCTCTCCCCAGAGAAGATTGGGTCCCCACATTACTGTTCACTTTTACAGAGGCCTCTGGCGCTCTATAGGTCCCTGAATCTGTGTTAAAAAGTGATTCAGAAAGTTCATGACCTTCAGCATTTCCAGTAGGTAGTCCCACATCACCCAGTCAAAGGCTTTTTCTGCATCCAGACCAACTATTTATTTATTTTTTTATTTATTTTGAAAGTCGGATTTACAACCTTTGAGTCAGGGACTCATTTACCAAGGCACCTCATCACAGGGAGGGTAGGCATGGTTACAGTGTGAGATACAACAGTGATAACATACAGGTGCAATACAGATAACAAAAAGAACCACAATACAACAGTGATTTATGGGATAAAGTTACATGCAGTAAATAGCAAGTGTATAAAAAAAAAAGGGGGGGGAGCAGTCCAATAGACATTGTCAAGGCTATGGGCAAGAAACGGGGAGGGACCCCAACATTAGGTTGATTAAGGACAACTGCAGCTTCAGGCGCCAAAGAGGTGGTTACGGAGAAGTGACTTTAAAGGGACCAGTTTTGGTAGGCTTAGTGACAGAGAGCAGGAGAGAGTTGAACCATGTGGGGGCGCGGTAGTGGAAGGACTTTTGGGTTAGGGAGGTCTTGGTATGGGGCACCAGAAAGGTGGCCTTAACTGAGCTATGGGTGGCAATGGATGAGAATGCAAGCCACAGGGATGTGGTGACCCCTGGGGGGGGGGAGTCCTAGCAGGGATTTTTGGCAAGTAAGCAGGTTTGGTAGCGTTTGGTAACTAAGATTGCCTCTTCCTTCATCATTCTCGGGTGATTGAGAAGGGTCCTTTGAATGTTATTCTCAGTTTGTCTCCCATGCACAAAGACTGTTTGGTTCAGGTCTATTAGAGCTGAAAGGATCTTTTTCAGTCTTTTGGCTAGCATCCCTGAATCCATCTTGTAGTCAATGCTGAGGACAGATATAGAGTGCTATGATTCACAGAGAAGGGTATCTTTCCCTTCTTTGGGGACAACAGATATTATAGCTGTGTACTACGAGGGCAGGAAACCACCCATCTCTTGGACTTTACTGATGGCTCTGATTAGGGGGGCTGATAATTCCTCCATGAATCCATTGTACCATTCAGATATGAAGTCATCTGTTCCTGGAGACTTGACCATTTTATGGGTGTTTATAGCTTCTTGTAGTTTTTCATATGTGACAGGTGCTGATCGCACATGTTTGTCCTTGTGACCACTTGTAGTTTAAGCTTGTGGAGAAAACCTCTACTTTCCATCCTATCAGGTGACAGTTGCACTGTATATAAGGTTTTTTAGTATGTGGCAAAGGCCTCTGGGCCTCCGAGAACAGATGGCTTCATATCTGAATGGTACAACGGATTCATGGAGGAGTTATCAGCCCCCCCTAATCAGAGACATCAGTAAAGTCCAAGAGATGGGCTGCTTCCTGCCCTCATGGTACACAGCTATAATATCTGTTATCCCAAAAGAAGGGAAAAGTCTCACTCTCCTTTGTCTTGCTAAATTGCTCAATCTAAACCCATCCCGCTTCTACACTATTTAACCCCAGCTATTTTTCTTCTCTCCAGCTGCCTGCCCTTGAACAGGGCTGCTTCAGCTCCCCCACCAGTCGGATGGCACCCAGCCGACCGAGACCAGGACGCCCGCCTGCAGCTCCTTGGAAGGTACGGTGACAGAGCAGCCAGTCAGAACACGGGTACTTCCAGCAAACCCGCTCCAATTGACCAGGACTTTTTTCCCCTGCTTTTGCTACCTGACACTTTTTACAAATGGATTTAGCTGCAACTAAGCAAAATTGAAGTGTCTCATAGAAGGAATTCAACTGTATTAGCTGGATTGTAATTTCTACTATTGTTTTAAAGTGGTTATAGCTCTTCTGTTGTTTCCTTGCTCCTACACCCCCAACCCCCATCCAAGCACTTTGCCTTGGTGCCGAAAAGTCTCACTCTCCTTTGTCTTGCTAAATTGCTCAATCTAAACCTGTCCCGCATCTACACTATTTAACCCCGGCTATTTTTCTTCTGTCCAGCTGCCTGCCCTTGAACAGGGCTGCTTCAGCTCCCCCACCAGTCAGACGGCACCCAGCTGACCGAGACCAGGACGCCCGCCTGCAGCTCCTTGGAAGGTACGGTGACAGCACAGCCAATTGAAACATGGGCGCTTCCAGCAAATCCACTCCGATTGACCAGGTCTTTTTTCCCCCTGCTTTTGCCACCTGGCACTTTTTACAAATAGATTTAGCTGCAACTAAGCAAAATTCAAGTGTCTTATAGAAGGATTTTTGGCCCTCTCACCCACCCCCACCCCCTCCACTGATTAAATACACTTATTGCCGACCCACATTCTCCCTTGCTCCATCATTGGTTAGTAAACCTAGCAGCACTCGATCCCTCATTGGCTAATAAGCCTAGCAGCACTGCTCGCTCCCTCATTGGCTTCCTAAAACCCTCATTCCCTCTGCTCCCCCATTGGTTCCTAGTCCTTACAGGTCCCTATCATTTCCCTGCCCCCGCATCCCAGCCCTCCACCTTCTCCACTAAGTAACTACAGCACCTACCTTCCCCGCTAAGTAACCACAGCAGTAGGGTCCTCCTAGCACCTGATCCACGCCATGATCCTTCTACCAGGCCACCTGACCCTGCTCATCTCTTTTCTCTTCTCCCTCCTTCCCTTCCTTTCCAACATGCCACCCACCTCTCCTATGCCCCCTACCAAATCCTGCCAAACCTCGTTGAGCTCTCCCACCCATCCAGCCCGGCATCCACCTCCCCTTTCACCCAAGCATGGACACACTCTGCCACTTGTCCCAGCCCATTTCTTTTCAACCCATCACTCCTCTGGGTCATTTTTCAACTTATTCCCCTATGTTCAGCTCATACACTCCATCAATTTAAGAGACGTCCACTCACAGTCAGTCATATACAGCTATTCTCTCACTACCTAACTCTTGCTCTCCTTTTCCTTGCAGCAGGTGACATCCACCCTAACCCCGGCCCAAAAACTACCCCCCCAAGCCCCTCTCCAACATCGGCCTCTTCTTCACCTCACTCTGGGGACCTTCTCCCACGTGGCCTACACCTTCTGCACCTAAATTTAAGAAGCCTTGTCCACAAGCTTGACTCCCTTCAGGTTCTTGCTGTCCACTATGCTCCAGATCTCCTCACCTGTCCGAAACCTGGCTCAACAAAAACATCAACGACTCTTCTGTAGCTATCCCAGGCTACACTATGGTCCACCAGGATAGAGCCTCTAAAGGCAGCAGAATAGCCATCTACGTCAACTCAGACTTGCACTATTCAGTGGTCCTGACCAAGTCCGAACCAAAAGTCCCTGAAGTAATACTGATTCAGCTTGTCCTTCCCTTCTCGCTGCCAATCTACATTGCTGGGATATACTGCTGACCTGGTACACCAGCTTCTGCTGTCACCGACCTCAAGCAAATCTCCTGCCGAACCACGACAGGGGAACTCTACATTATGGGCAATCTTAACCACAATTGGCTAACTCCTGCCCTCAACAAAACCAGGACTGAAATTTCTGCCCTAAACCTCTCACAAATCATTACTGAGCCCACCCGGCTTAACCTAAAATCTGGTAACCACTCACTCATCGACTGGGTCCTTACCACACACCCCCCACTGGGTCAAACGAGCTGGTATTCTTCCTGACACCCTCAGCGACCACCACGTAACCTTCTTAGTGCGTAAAATCCACCACCCAAAATCCCCCATTAAATTTGTAGTCCAACGCTCCTATAAATCCCTCACTCTAGCCCCTGCATTAGATGACCTTGCGTTAGCAAACTGGGCCCCTGCCCCTCCTATGATCTCCATTGATAATGCCTTTCTACACTTTAAAAACACATTCCTCAGTGTCTGGAACACACACGCCCCATTGCATCATACAAGAGTACCAGGAAACCACCTACCTTGGATCACCCATGAACTGATTGCATGTCAAATCGCATGGGACAAAGCCTGGAAAATGCATAAATCCTCACACCTCCCACAACACCTCTTCACATACCGCATTGTCCATGACAAATGCACCAGAGCCACTCATCTTGCAAAAGTAGAGTACTTCAGCAGCTCCCTCCAGTCAAACCTAAATAAACCCTCAAAATTCTGGAAGGTCATTCACTCCCTTTTCACCCCACCGGCTGCCAATCCCACTCCAATGCTAAATGTTAATAACTCTCTCCTATCAGAGCCCACAGCAGTTGCCACTGAGTTCAATGTGTACTTCTCCACTTGTGCTGCCACCCTCCTCTCTTCCCTGCCCAACACTACACCTCTCGCACCACCTACAGACATAAAGACCCAGACTAGGCCTTGCTCCTTCAAAGACATCTCTGCAACTGAGGCCCTAGATGCATTACTTTCTCTCAACCCTTCAAAAGGCAAATCCTTGGATGGATTAGACCCCAAATTTCTATACCTCTCTGCCCCGCTACAGCAACTCTACTTGCCAAACTCTGAAACCAATCCTTTGCTGCCGCTGCTGTCCCCCATGCATGGAAGTACGCCATTGTCATCCCTTTGCCAAAAGGAGGTGCCCCTACCTCCCCCTCTAACTATCACCCTATCTCTCTGCTCCCAGCCCTAGCAAAACTACAAGAGCACCTTGTGCTCACCCAACTTACCTCCTTCCTCACTGACTCCAAATTCTTCACACCATTCCAGTCTGGCTTCAGGAAGGGACATTCCACCACATCCTCCCTGATAAGACTTACAGACAGTATCCTGACAGGCATGGACAGTGGACTGATCACCTCAGATGTTTTTGTCGACCTTGCAAAAGCCTTCGACACCATCTCCCACCCCATATTGCTCTCTAGTCTCACTGAATCAGGCCTCTCTGTCGCAGCCACAGACTGGTTCAGATCATACCTCTATGATAGAACTCAGTCCATTAGAGTCTCAAATGCGATCTCCACTCCCCTTCTCTTAACTACCGGTGTCCCACAGGGGTCGGTTCTTGGTCCCATTCTGTTCTCTATATTCCTAAATGGCCTGCCACTCATCTACTCTACTTCCTCAATCCACATGTATGCAGATGATACTGTACTCTACTACTCGGGCTCCGCCCCGATGTGGTACAATCAAATCTACAAGCTGACTTCAACAAGGTACAGCAATGGTTTAGCTCACACCAGCTCTCTCTAAATGCAAAAAAAACTCTCACTATGACCTTCGGCACACAACAACGCCTGGCTAGACTCCCCTCCCTTCCCTACTTCGCCACCCTGGATGGCCAAAAACTTGAATATGTCACCTTGTTCTATTATTTGGGGGTCTGGCTCGACAGCCATCTCTCCTTCTCTGACCACATTGATGCTATCTCAAAAAAATTACGCCTCATGCTCAGTGTACTATATAGGAACCGCAGCAGCCTC
The DNA here is from genome assembly GCA_016271365.2 of Neoceratodus forsteri. Lineage (NCBI taxonomy): Eukaryota > Metazoa > Chordata > Ceratodontiformes > Ceratodontidae > Neoceratodus > Neoceratodus forsteri. The sequence goes on along the minus strand of CM028135.1, from coordinate 290,839,106 downwards.
CCTCCCCCGAGTCAGACATGAACTGGTCCTGAAGATGATACTGCCCTCCATCGACTACTGCGGCATTGTATACAGTGCAGCCCCTAAGTCCACCCTATCTAAACTGGACACACTTTATAATGCCTTCTGCCGCTTTGCTGTCGATGCCTCTCTCCCCTTACCCACCACTGCAACCTCTTCTGAGCCTTGGCACTACCGTCCCTCAAAAACCGCTGCATCTCTCACTGTGCTAAATTTGTCTCCAACCTATGGCTCAGGTCCATCCCCTCCTACCTTGCCATCATGCTCACAGATGCCCCACCCCCCTCCCATCATCTTAGATCCAGTGCCTCCCGTCAACTTTCAGTCCCTAGATGGAAGACCTCTGCTGGTCAAGCTGCCTTCTCACACTGGCTACCCAAGCTCTGGAACACCCTCCCACCACAAATTCGGCACTCCTCCTCTTCCTACTCTCTGTCTACCGCCCTAGCAAACTGCCTTACTACAAACTGCTCCTGTCCCTGAACCTGCCATGCCCCACTATCCCCTCCCCAATGCCTGGCCAGCAGCCTTAGCCTTGCTACAGAATCTGGGCATATAACCCCAACCTTGCACTTATGTCCTGGGCCTATTTTGCCCTATGTACTGTGTATAACTGTATAACTGTGATATACGTCCTCTGTTGTTTACAGCTGTTACTACTGTGCTAATTTACCTTGTCTGCAGCTTCTTGTCACAAAAATTGTTATTTGATACTGTAATATCCTAAGCATTCAATGTGCGCTGCTTGTATATTCATGCAATCGTGTATCCTTATGATGCTTTTTATTTGCTTCTGTTAACCGTTTACTTGATAACCTGCGTGTTATCATATCCATGTGTACCCCCCCAGGTCGCACCGGGAGACGAGCATCTTATTGCTCAGTGTGCCTTTCCTGGTGAAACAATTGCAATAAATAAATAAATAAATAAATAAAATTATGTCTGCCATCTTCCATTTAAGAGTGCGTGAGGTAGGGTGCTTGATTTTTTGAACGTGATTATACTTTGTGGCTCTCTAAGGTGATAAGCCAGCCATTTAGCTGCATTACCCCTCCTTCACAGTGTCTTTGAGCATTTGCAGAGTCATACAGTATGTGACAGGATATTAGGCCATCTAAATCTGTTTTAAATTTCTTAATCCTAATCCAGGCCTCCTTGTCTCCTGTGGTATGAGCCTTTGTCTGTACATCCAGTTATGTCTGCAGTGGCTGTCATTGTTGTGCTCTCTGCTTGTTAAAATGTGCTGTGAAAGCTATTAGTTTGTCCCTGGCCATAGCTTTTATAGTGTCCCATAATGTAGTTGCTATAGTATGTGGGTTGTCATTGAGAGAAATGCTGTCTCTAAGGAAGTCCACTATGTCTCCCTTTGTTTTCTCATCTCTCAGTCAGCTTGGCTTTAGTTGCCATGGTGTGTTTCTTTTCTCTGTTACAAGATCAATGTGCATTTTCAAAAGAGTATGGTCTGACACAGGTCTAGGAAGAAATTATAATGAGTGAAGTTTATGGAGGTGTTTTTTTTTTTTTAGTGAACAGGAAGTTGTTCTTGGGTAAACTTGAAGGGGACAAGTAAAAGATGTATTGTTTTTCTCTGCGGTATTTCCTCTTCCAGATGCCAGTGTATCCCAAGTTTTGTAGTTGTTTTTTAACAAATCTCTGTTCACGGGAGAGTCTCGTTCTCTTCTGGTTTGTAATATCCATGCCCGGACGGAGGATAATATAAAAGTCCTCTCCCCAGATTACTGCCCCCTCTTCTTTCAATGCCAATAGGTCAAATATCTCCTTATAGAATCTGAGAGGCACTTTTGGTGGGGCATATATATTTACTAGGATTGCCTTCCCCTTCCATTCAGCCTTTTACGAGAACAAAATTGGCCCTCCCTGTCCCTACAGACTTCTGTCTCCTCAAAAGGAACTGAGGGTCAAAGCAGAATGGAAACACCTCTTCTCCTGCCTAAGGCATGAGTGGCATGATAATGATAGGCGAAGACAATTTTTTTAAAGATTTTCGCTTTCTGCTTCTGCAAGGTGCATCTCCTGCAAAAAAATAATTTCCTCTTGTTTTTTAAAAAAGTCATCATTGTTGTATGCTATTTGACAGAATTACACAGCTCATTTATAATAAAAGATGAAACAGTATAATTATGAGAAGAAATTAGGTAATGGCCCTTCGAATTCTTTGATACTGGGAACTGCTTTTGTATGAGTGTCCCCCCTTCCCTCATGATCCAAAACCCACCCATCGGAAACCCTGTGACTTTTCCCTTCAGTGGCAAACATTGAAATACCAAAAAAAATGCAACCATTGAACACTCTGAATAATAACATAGATGTAAAGTTCTGCACTTCCAAGCCCTGTACATTTGGGGTCCTAGTGACCTGGTGCTGATCCACCAATTTCTGAGTGGGAGCTGCTCAGGCGAAGGTGGCCTACAGACCATTGAGACTGCTGTCACCTTCATGTTCTTTTTCTGAGGAGCAAACTCCTCTTGGTGACCGGATAGGTATAGCTGAGATTGCCAGCCCATTCACAGGTCTATGTTATTACTGGGGGCCAACCCAATGCCGCTGTATGAACAGTCACTCAGAGGCAGGAGAGGTGATTATTATAGCTTTAGACACTGAATTTTAGGCATCCTACAGTATCCCGGAGAGAGAGAAGAGAACCAGACCCCACCTCCATCTTTAGAGAACTCTATGTATGCACATCACCCAATAAAGTATATTTCAGGCATTTTCTGAATATGAGACTCCCCCAAAATAACACATTACATTTTTTTACTCCACGCAGTCCCAGCAAACTGCTGAAATCTGCTCATTGCACTTTCTCGGTGAGCAGGCTATCAGGCTGTGTGGCCGAATAAGAATGTTCTACAGTCTTACAAGCAGCCTATAGTTAGGCTATGAGGGGTCCAGCTCTTTCTTCCTCCCTTCCACAAACTCGGACAATTACCAGTTTTTCATTTTGAAGCTAAACTTTCTTCAATTTAAGAGGTATGAATTGAAACACTCTTACCATTTTGGTAGTCTGCAGGATTCAAAGATCTGAATATTGCTGGGGGAATCAAGTAGGAGGTTAATTGGCATCTGCTATATCCTGATAGTTCACTGTGTGCATCATGGGCTGTGCTTTAAACTTTTGAGCAAGGCCTTTATATCTGTGCAGACCCAGTCAGCATGTTGCTTTCTCTCCTCTTTCCTTGACCTTTGCTGCTGCCAGCTGCTCCAGCTGGCTTCTTCTTGGTGTAAATTGTTCCATCTTTGGGTACCCTCTTCTGGCCCTGAGTAGTAACCTAGCTTATGGAGGTCTGTGACTGTCTCTGATACTGTTTCCTAGAAAATGAGCCTTTTATTTCCTGGGCCCTGATTGGCTGTTACCCATTGCAGAAGGGTACATTAACTTTCAATAGATGCCCAGGAAATAAAAAGTTCCAGCCTGTCATGCTCCAATGCCAAACTGGTATCCTTGTGCCAGTTTAGAATTCAAAATTCAGTAGCCAACATTTCTTTCCGCTTGCTTAGCGAGACAGCGAGTGAGATGCCCCCCCACTCAGTCCTCACACCAGTCCCTACACCCACTAATACAAAGAATTATAGGACTATGCAAAGAAAGCAATATACGAACTACTGTTTTTTTTCATTATGTCATTTTGGTGTCTCACTTAGCAAGACATCCCCCCCATGTTGCAAGATAAGTTTCCCAACACTTGCTCTGGCCTCTGCCCATATATCACTAAGATTATTTTCATTAAAAAAAGGAAAAGATACTGTCACCTTTTTGGTAGCACCACTAAAGCACACCATCACACACTGTCAGCACTGTTGCAGAGAACTTTGGTCCATCCATTAACAGGCATGTGGGTGGGTACAATGGCAGTAAACAGGCAACCTCAACAAACAGGATGATGGGTGAATAAAACAAGTAAACTTTATCTTTTTTTCTCTGTCTCACAACACCACGGTACTACTGCAACCAGTAAAACCTAGCAGTATGTTGCCCACACCCACCAAAAACACGTCCAGAGCACCACACCAAACCTGCCAAAACTCCATAAAAATTGTGAGAAAACACCCAGACTTACTCAAGGTATGGAAGCTGACAGCAGCCAAGTCCACACTCTGGTTCTCCAATCCACTTGGTTCTCTTCTCTAGTTCTCTTTCATCCGACTGAGTAAGGGAGCGAGGACAGTTGAACTAGAGTGTATGTAGTACAGTACAAGATTGAGTGACACCCAGCAGCAAAAAACTAAAGTGTACTACAAAAATAAAATTGCCAACTACGGACTACTTTACAAGAAAATGTATTTTTATTCTTTTTTAACATTTATTAGACTTGTTTTGAATCTTTTATTTAATTTCAGTAAGAATGTTAATTATGGCCCATTTTCTAAGCACAATAATACCCTTCAGGGTAGGTGGTATTGGGCAATACCGGACCTTCCAGGAGTTATAAGGCCCTCCTCCTGTGGTGTCAGGCCTCATTACACATTGGGGTGGTCCGGTATTGCCCAATATTGCCCACCCTGTCAGGTCTTATTGCTTGCATAGACTCTAGGGCCTGTAGGGAACAATACATGCAGTTTAGCAGGATATGGCAACTGAAATTTTAGTCACTGCTCCTTCAGTGCCTTCTTGAGTAGGGCATACTGCTGGCATCTTTGCAACATTTCAGTGGAGTAATCATGATCCACTGTAAGTCTGGAACCCTGGTATTTTATGTCCCCGGTTTACCATGCTTTAAAAAGAAAGTCCTGCTTTGTCTTAAAACTGAAGAACTATGGACCATTGTGATGCTCCAGGCTGCAGCAGTCTGGGGTACAAGAGCTTGTGGGCATGTTCTACGCAGAGTGGTTAACCCACTGGGAGCTGCAGGCTTTCTCTGAGTACAGTCTCAGTAGAATCTGTCATAATAGGGCCCTCCACTCCCTCCTTCACTCCATACATGCGGAGATTTCTGCGTCTCAATTGGCCCTACAGGTCAGTAAACTTGGCTCTAATCTTAGCTTGATTATCGAGGAAGTGTAACACAAGGCATTGAGTTCTCACTCCTCCCTCCTCCAGTTTCATGACCTGCTGTTCCAACTCCTCCACCCTTGTGTATAAAAGTGCAAAAGTCACAAACCCTATGTGGAAACTGTGCAAAGCAATAGCTCTGAATATGTATGGCAGCACTATCTCTTGTGGACCATATGCAGCCTTGGTCTATGTCAGCGCAGTGTAGATCCACTTAGCACTTTGCCAACATGGCCCGATATTCAGTGAGTTAGTGCACTCCATCGGCATATGCTAACTGGCTGAATATCACTCAAAGCCAGCCATGCGCTGTTGCAGGCACAGTGCAATAGGTTGCGTTGCACTTGTGGCCACCTCTGACTATCGGGCCCTGATGATTTCTTCGTAGGAATGGTTCAATTCAAAGAAGTATCTACTAAAGACTGGACTGTAAAAATGGAAGCAAATAGTACAAAAGTCAATTTTATTTTAGACGGTGTGTTGCATGTCATTACAGAAGTGTCCTAAATGTTTGAGTAAATCACTCATTTTGACAGTCTACAACAATGAAAAGACTGATGTTTTGGAAACATTCTGGATAGATGTGAAGCACAGGGTTAGATAGATAACCTTTTGTTTGCTGTAGTGTTGAGTAATTATCCAGTGATGGTGAATGAATAAAGGAAATGTATTAGTGTTTAAACAGGACTAGACCATTAGGTATGAGCCCATTTTCTAGATCATTTTGAAACTAATCAGGTCATACTGAACATAAGTTTTAATACTGCAATACAAACAGTATTTAGAAATAATAAAAACTAGAATTAAAAGCCACATTTAATTGCACAAACAGTCAAAAGGTAACTCGTTTGATACAGCAGACTTAAAAAGGCCTTGCCTTCATAGCTGCTGTAACTGCACTGGAAGTCAGTTCCAAGAAAATGCCACCATATGGGAAAAGGTCATCTGGCCAAACCAAGATTTTGCTTTGACTATGGTTAGTCCTCTTCCTGGTATTTCCTTTAATGAGTATTGACACTCCAAGGGGGTCAAAAGGCTTGTTATGTAGACAGGGGCGCTGCCATTTATACAAACGAAAAAAAAATTAAACCACAAATGCCCCCTTCTGATAAAAAGAAAAGTCCACTTCAAATTTCCAATAAGCAGATAATGTTGTATTTCATTAGGTTATTCTATGAAACATTGAACCAGTCTAGTTCTGTCGTAACAGGCTTGGTCCTGTTTTCACAAATCAGCTTTATTAGCTGAATGGTAAATTAGACTACCATAATTAATTTGTGGAAGGATAGTTTGAGCAATGATTTGTTGTCTAGTAGCATACAACAGATTGTTTGTGTTTTATTACAGTACTTAAGACTCCAAGTTTTTTGAGAAACTTTAGTACATAGTTTGCTTGTGTGCAGGTTAAATTTAAGTTTAAGATCACTCCAGAGACCCAAATATTTATAAATCTTAACATGTTTCGACTGTGAGTCATTCAGAGCTTTGATATTAAATTCAAAGCTGCTGTATTCCTTTCACATAGCAATTGACCTAAAAAGCATGGAATTTGTTTTCTTGGTGTCAATAGTAAGTTTCTTTCTCAGTAAGCAGTACTGTATGTTGTTAGTGGAATCCTATTGCAGCTTCACCATAGCTTCTGCAGGACTTTGATCCACAGTAGTGAGAACCATGTCAGCGTGGATGGTCAAGCTACTGTAGAGATGACAAGTTATAAATAGTACATACAACACTGGGTCTTACTGTATGTACAGTGTTGGGGTTTATTAAAATAATTCACAATGTAAATTCAAAAAAGGCAGCAGGTGCTGGAGAGTCATTTGTTGCACTTTTTGATGGCATTTTTAAAGAAGTGTGATGTTTGCCAGTACTGCATACCTTAAAACTGAAAGACAATGCAAAGCCAGTAGTGCATGCAGCTAGAAAGATACTAGTCAGACTGAGGAACAGGTTGAAAACGGAGCTAAACAGATTGCTGCACAGTGGGATAACTGAGGAAGTAAAAGAGCCTGCTTAGTGAATCAGTTCCCCAGTGACAGTAAAGAAGAAAAATTGTTCATTCAATTTGTGTTTACATCTGAAAGAACTGAATGCACAGACATGCAGGGAACACTATCATTATCTGCAAGATATGAGATGCTAGAAAAGAGGGCTGGACTATATTATTTTAGCAAGTGGGATACTTCAGCAGGAGTCTGGCAGATTCCATTAGACCCAGCTAGTACAACACTTTGTACATTAATACACCTTTTGGGAGGTGCTGTTTTAAATGTTTGCTGTTTGGAATCAGTTGAGTGCATGACATGTTCCACAGGACTGTGCAGAATTATCTGATCACTTTCCAGGTATCCAAGTATACATAGATGATGCCTTGATTATGAGCTAATAAACAAGAATGCTATAGTAAGTTGCAACAAGTTTTAGAAATTGATTGTGCAAAAGAACTGACGCTGGAGGGAAAAATGTTTGTTCCATAAACACTAAATATTTTATCTGGGAGAGAAGTTGACAAAACAAAGATGTTAAACCAGATCCTGAAAAAGCAGCAGCCATTGTAAAATAAATGCCTCACCCTCCTAACTAAAAGCAAGGCATTCCTAACTAAAAGCAACGGCAGTGCATTTTAGCAATGGTGAATTACTTGTGCAAATACATCAGCAATTTACCAGGTGAGGCTCAAGAGTTTCAGCAGCTATTATGTAAAACAACAGAGTAGCATTGGACAGAGGCTCATGAAATAGAGCTCAGTAATCTCAAAAAATGCCTAGTACAGCTCCTGCTCTTCAATATTTTGCTGTCTGACGTCTGACAAAATTCTCGACCAATGTGTCACAGGTCAACTCAAAATAGATTGGTTACAATTACATGGGAAGGACTGGAGAGCCACTGCATGTGAATCTAGGGTGATGACATCCTCTGAATAAAGATATGCACAAATTGAACATGAAGCAGTGGTAAATGCTTATGAGGTGAAGTTTTCTACAACTACTGTACATTTATTGCCTACATAATATTGCACAAGCAGGCCATATGCCCCTTATTTCCCTTTTGATGTAAAGGTGGGAGATGTGTCTCCTAGAACACAAATAATGTTTCTTCATTTGTAGAAATATGATTTGGGCATTGTGTATATGCCGAGGAACCAATTAGTGATAGCAGATACCCTAAGTACAGTGTTGGACCAGAACTCACAGCCTACTATATCCTCTGGTGACTCAGAAATTTATGTATATGTTACCTGATTAGACATTCATGTGCTATCTCAGACAAACGGTGGCAAGATGTTGCTAAAGAGACAAAAAGAAATGAGTCGTTACTGATAGTTATCAAGACTTATAAAAAGATGGACTTATGTCTTATAAAAAGATGGAAAACATTGTTATATGATCCCACAGTATGCTCCTCTGAATGCAAAACTAGCAGTGATTGATGGAGTTTTAATGAAAGGAACAAGAACTGTAATACTATCACAGCTTTGGCAATCAATCCTCATGTGCAGACATGATGGTTATTTAGGCACAGAAAAGTGCAAGCGACATGCATTACAAGTCGTTTATTGGCCCAGCATACATAAGAATATCCAGGACATGGTAGAAACATAGATAGGTGTCAGCAAAAAATGACTTGCAGTCCATCATATCTGCTAGTTTTTAACCTGAGTCATCCCAACATACCACTGGATGTGCCTAGGCCAAATGCACCAGTGGCCGCCTAGCCCCTCCTCCTTGTTGCACCCCCACTTCCCTACTTTTGCCTTCGCCAGCCCTTTATATTTGTCCCAATCATTCTTGAAACCAGTCACTGTCTCGGTATTTACCACCTTTCTGAATAAGCTGTTCCATTTATAAACCACTCTTTCCGTGAAAAATGACTTATTCACCTCCATCCTGAATCCACCTCCCACCAACTTATGATGGTGCTTCCTGATTATTGATTTCTCACTATACTTGGACAAGTCATGGCACTCCACCCTGTTTATTCCCCTCAGGTATTTATAGGTTTTGATCATGTCACCACTCTCCCTCCTGATCTCCAGCGAGTACATGTTCTGACTGGCTGGACACTCTTCATATGCTTTTCCATCCTGACTATGTATTATTTTTGTAGCTCACCTCTGAACAGATTCTATGCAGTCCATATCATGTTTCTGCTGTGTGCTTCAGAACTGGGCGTGGTACTCCAGGTGTGGCCTCATCAAGGACCCGTACAGAGGTAACAGTACCCATTTTTTTTTACTGGACAACTCCCCTTCCTATGCAACCCACCATTCTACGTGATTTCCTTTGTACCCTGGAGCACTGTGCCACTAACATGAGGCTACTACTAATGATTAGCCCTAGGTTCCTTTCCTCTGTGGTCTGGTGGATTTGTTTTCTGTCAATACAGACTGATTGGAAATCAAGGCCCACTCACTAAATATAGTGTAAAAAGTATTCACATTTATTCAATAATCAAACAAACCCCAGAGAAATATCATGCCAATGTTTCGCAGCTGACCTCCTTCATCAGGATTACACTGGTTTATCTTATAAATAAATGTGACAATTTTTGGATGCCTATTTCTCTCTGGCAACCTTAAAAGCGGTGGTCTATCACTTCTGTTTAAACTGCATTTTTCCATTAAAAGTTCTTCAGAGATCATGCTTCTGTATGTTATTTTATTTTTGTTTGTGCCAGCCTACTTCAGCTGTTTAGCACAGCCCCCTTCTCTCTCAGAAGGTCTTGATTTCTAATCTGCCTGTATTGCCTTTTTGTCCTGTTTAGAATTTGGCTACTCCCTCATTAAGTCTTCTTGTTTCTGAGGTTGGCTGTGCTGGAAATCCCTTTCCTGATTTTTTTGTCCCCATAAAATAACCCATTTTCACTTTTCCCATACCTCCAGTATGTGCATAACTTTGTACTTCTTAGCATCAAACTCCTGTTTCCAAAACTTAGACTACCCCTTCAAAATTTCTAGGTCCCTATTCATGTCTCAAATTTCTTCCTCCATATCTACTCTGCCACAGAGTTTGGTGCCATCTGCAAAGAGGCAGATTTTTCCCTGTATCCCCTTCCCTGGGTCATAGATTAGCACATTAAACAGTACTGGTCCCAATGCTGACCTCTGTGGCATCCTGCCTGTGAACACCCTGACCTATGAGTGTTCCCATTCACTACCACCCTAAGGGTCATCCTTCCCAACCAATGTTCTATCCAGCTGGTTAACTTAATACCCACTACTAGGTCCAGCAGCTTCTTAACAAACCTTCTATGGGGCACTGAGCCAAAGGCCTTACTGATATCCAAATAAAGCACATTGACCACCTGTCCCTTGTTCACTGTTCTCATGATAGAGTGGAACAACTCAATCAGGTTAGTCAGGCATTATCTTCGCTTCACAGAGCCATGCTGCCTCCTATCTTGAAGCCCATTTGCTTCTAGAAAGTAAACCACCTGCTCCTTAATAGTAGTCTCTAGTGGGTTCCCCACTGCAGAGGTCAAACTAACTTACCTGTAGTTTCCTGGGTCCTTCCAACTCTCACTCTTGTGAAGATGGACCACATCTGCCCACCTTCAGTCCACTTGGAGTGCCCCAGACTCCAGGGAGCTGTTGGAAAAATTGACTTGAGATACTGCTAGTTCTTGCCCCAATTCCCTTAGCACTGTGTGGTGCAACATTTTATCCCCTTCCCTAGGGTCATAGATTAGTATATTAAACAGTACTGGGCCCAGTGCTGACCTCTGTAGCATCCTGCTTATGATCACCCTGACCTCTGAGTGTTTCCATTCACTACCACCCTATGGGTCCTCCCTCCCAACCAATGTTCTACCCACCTGGTTAACTTAGTACCCACCACTATGTCCTGCAGCTTCTTAACAAACCTTCTACGGGGCACTGAGTCAAAGACCTTATTGATTTCTAAATAAAGCACATTGACCACCTGTCCCTTGTTCACTGTTCTCATGATAGAGTTAAACAACTCAATCTGGTTAGTCTGCCATTATCTTCACTTCACAGAGCCATGCTGCTTCCTTTCTTGAAGCCCATTTGCTTCTAGAAAGTAAACCACCTGCTCCTTAATAGTAGTCTCCAGTAGGTTCCCCACTGTAGATGTCAAACTAACTTGCCTGTAGTTTCCTGGGTCCTCCCAACTCCCACTCTTGTGAAGATGGACTACATCTGCCCACCTTCAGTACACTTGGAGTACCCCAGACTCCAGGGAGCTGTTGGAAAAATCGACTTGAGATGCTGCTAGTTCTTGCCCCAATTCCTTTAGCACTGTACTGTGCAACTATGTGGTCCCAGAAACTGATCAATCCTCAGTACTCTTAGTTCCCCTAAGTACCCTATCCCCTAGCACCAGTCCCAATTGTAGTTTCCACTTGACCCCACTTATTTCCTGCACTCCACTGTCATGGAGAGAACCCCCCAACCATCTCTACCATGAAGACTTAGCAAAAGTTCTCTTCGAAGATGTCAGCCTTCGTACCATCCTCCTTTACCTAATCATTTCCAAATTTCAACCTGACCATACACTCACTAATATATCAAAAGAAGGCTTCACCATTTTCCTTTATCCTTCAGCTATCCTCAGTTCTGTCTCTGCTTTTTCCCTCCTTATGATCCTATTTGCCTCTTTTAGTTTTTCTGTGCATTATTACCCTCAGACTGAACCCCCTTATACCTTTTGAATGTAGCTCTTTGTCCTGATTGTTCTCCTTCCTTTCTTGGAGTACAATATTTGTTTTTTGCATTTTGTGATATTTCTTACCTGCTTCAGACAGATTTTAGTAACCTCTAACAGACTCCCTTTAATGAGTTACCACTTGTCTTCCACTCCTTCAGTCCTTTCCACACCACTCAGTTTGTTCTGGAGGTCCTTTTCCATTTTTCTAAGTCCTCTCTCATGAAAGCTAAAACTATTGTTTTTGTCTTGGGCCGCTGGCCTTCTTGAGCTAAACTGAAGTATACTAGGTTGTGATCACATATCCCCAGATTTACCCTAACCTCACCTACCTTGTCCTGGTATGTCAATACCAAGTCTAAGATGGCTCCAAACCTGGTAGAATCTTTTAGTGATTATAGAATAAAGCCTTCTAATAAATCTGCAAGAGCTTGGCTCCTTTCACTGCTAGCTCAAAATGTATGCCAAATCCACATCCAGTGAATTAAGAGCCCCATTAGTACCACATTCCCCGAGGCGGTAGCCCTTCTGATTTGCTCCACTAGAACCCTGTTCCTTTCCTCTGACTGATTTGGTGACTGGAAGGCTACTCCCACTTTGAAGTTCCTCCTCTCTGACTACCAGCTGTGCCCCCACTGTTTCCACGCCCTCCTAGGTTCTTGTCTTCTGTTGCCTTGATGCAGTCACTAATGTACAGTGCCACAATCCCCTTCTGTCCATCCCCCTGTCCCTTCCAAATAGGGCATATCCTGAGATAGTGAGCCCCCAGTCATGGTTTGACATTGCCCATGTTTCCATGATGGCTACTATATCCAGCTGGGCTTCCACCACCACTGCCTAGAGGGCCTCCATTTTGTTCCTGAGACTCCAGACATTAGTTAAAATGATCTGTCAGAAGCTAGGTTTGTCTGTCCCCCTTGACTGGTATGTGTGCCCCTCTTCCCTCTTTCATTCACCTCTCTATGCATCTCCTCCCTTATCTGCCTGCATTGACTATCATTACTCAGAATACAGATTGTCTGTGTGTGGAAAGGGAGAGCCATTATGGCCCAGTCTGTGTGTTTTGAGTCCTGCCTATTGATACATCTCTCTGCCTCCTAATTTAAATGCTTGATAATCACCGTATCTATCTTCTGTCCTAATGCACTGGTGCCATCCCTGCTTAGATACGTAGATACGTAGACACTGTCGGCAGATAAGGGCCTATGGCCCACCCAGTCTGCCCATTTGAGCTTGTAAGTTCAATTTATGTTTTCCTAGTAGTCTGTTACCTCTTACCCCTGACCTCCAGAGTTCCATTATGTCTATCCCATGCATTCTTAAATCTTGTGATTATTTTAGCCCCCACTACTTCCTCTGGCAGGGTGTTCCACTTGTCCACCACCCGTTCTGTGAAGAAATTCTTCCTCACGTTTCCTCTGAATCGCCCTCCCTCCAACTTCATCCCATGCCCTCTAGTTCCGGAACATCTTTTTCACTGAAAAATAGTGTATTCATGCACTCTGTTCCTCCCTGTAAGATACTTGTATGTCTCTATCATATCCCCTCTCTCCCTCCTCTCCTCCAGGGAGTACATATTCAAGACCTTCAATCTGTCCCCATAGAACTTGTAATGCAATCCATGTATCATCTTTGTTGCCCTCCTCTGAGCCTTCTCTACTCTGTCTATGTCCTTACGTAGGTAAGGTCTCCAGAACTGTACACTGTACTCCAGGTAGGGCCTCACTAGTGTCTTGTATAGTGGAATTATGACCTTCCTTTTCCTGCTGGTGATGCCCCTGCCTTTGCATTCCAGCATCCTATTTGCTTTACCTGCTACCTTGTCGCACTGTTCCCCTACCTTGAGGTCATCAGAGATGATAACCCCAAGATCCCTTTCCTGCTTGGTGCATGCTTTATATCCTCACCCCCCAACTGATATGTTGTTCATGGGTTTTTGTGCCCCATATGCATTATCTTGCACTTCTTTGCATTGAATTTCAACTCACAAACCCCTGACCATTCTTCAAGTTTCCACAGGTCCCTCCTCATTCTGTCTACATCTTGTGGTGTGTCTACTCTGTTACAGAGCTTTGAGTCATCAGCAAACAGGGAAATTCTGCCTTCTAGGTCCTGCACAATGTCACTGATGAAGACGATGAATAGGACCGGACCCAGCACTGATCCCTGTGGTACCCCACTGGTCACTCTTTCCTTTGTGGAGTGACAGCCAATTACCACCACTCTCTGTGTCCTGCCGTCCAGTCAGTTACCTACCCACTGCACTAATGTCCTGTCCGCTCCCATAATTGCTAGTTTGTTTAATAGCCTTCTGTGTGGCACAGTGTCAAAGGCCTTGCTGAAGTCCAGATAGGCCACATCCACTGCCCTCCCCTGATCCACCTCCCTTGTCACCCAGTTGAAAAATGTAATGAGGCTGGTCTGACATGACCTCCCCCTGGTGAAACCATGCTCCCTTGGGTCCTGTAGTCTGTTGGCAACCAGATGTTTCACCAATCTCTCTTTCAGTAGTACTTCCATGATCTTCCCCACTACTGATGTGCGGGTGACTGGTCTGTAGTTCCTCGCTTCCCTTTTGTTCCCGTTTTTGTATAAGAAAACTACATCTGCTGTCCTCCAGTCTTTGGGTACCTCCCCTGTTTCCAGTGATCAGCTAAACAGGATTGCCAAAGGCTCAGCCACCACCTCTTTTAGTTCTTTTAGGACCCTGAGGTGCACCCCATCTGGCCCCATTGCTTTATCGACTCTTATTCCTTCCAGTTCTTTTAGGACCCTTTCCTGTGCAAAGGAACTTGTGTCCATTTCTGTGCCGTTCCCACCCCTTGTACTCCCTTCAGGCCCATTACCCTCCTCTTCCTCAATAAAAACTGAGCAGAAATATCTGTTCAGTATGTCAGCTTTACTGTTGTCATCCTCCACGCAGCACCTATCCTCCCCCTTCAGTCTCACTAGCCCTCCCTTTGCCTTTCTTTTTTAATTTATGTACCTATAAAAGGTTTCATCCTGTCTACTCACTGACTTTGCAATGCGCTCTTCTGTCTGAGCTTTGGCTTCCCTTACTGACCTCCCTGCCTCCCTTTGCTTCTCCTGGTATTTCTCCCTATTCCCTTCTGCCTGCATCTTTTTGAATTGCCTGAATGCAGTCTTTTTGGCTTTCACTTTCTCCGCTATCTCCTTGGAAAACCATAATGGCCTCCTCTTCCTTTTCCCCTTGCAAACCTGCTCAGCGCATAATTCTGTTGCTCTTGTAATCCTCATTTTAAATATTGCCCACTGTTCCTTAACCCCTGATTCCTGCCCCATTCCCATTTATGCGTCTTTCAAGCATCTCCCCATTTTCCCAAAGTCTGCCCCCTAAAATCTAGGATATGTGTTTTTGTGCGTTTTGGTTCTGCTCGTTCTGTGATGTCAAACCACAGTGACTGGTGTTCACTGTTCCCCAGGTGCTCCCCCACTGTTACTCCCATCACACTGTCCTCATTTGTGAGCACAAGGTCCAGTATTGCCTTCTGCTGAGTTGGTTCCATGACCAGTTGCTTGAGGAAGGCACCTTGAAGGGAGTCCAAGATAAATCTGCTCCTAGTTGATGCTGCTGCTGGGAGGCTCCAGTCCACATCTGGAATACAGAGATCTCCAACCAGCACCACCTCACCCTTGTCTGCCATCCTTTGGATGGCTAGCATTAGATCCCTATCTGTTTCTTCCTCCTGGGCTGGTGGTCTATAGACCACCCCTGTGCGAATGGCTGGCCCCATATTCCTTTCCAGCTTAACCCACAGTATCTCTCCCCCATTTTGTTCCTCCTGGATCTCTGTGGCCTTTATGCCATCTTTCACATAAAGTGCCACTCCTCCTCCCTTCCTACCTGCCCTGTCCCTTCTGAATATGCTGTAGCCAGGTATGGCCATCTCCCAGTCGTGGTTATCATTACACCAGGTCTCTGAGATGGCCACAATGTCCAGGTTCGACTGCACCATGGCAGCCTCCAGATCCTCCATCTTGTTGCTAAGGCTCATGTCATTTGCACACATGGCTTTCCATGATTTGAACTCCCTGGACTATTTAGCTGTTCTACTCCAGCCCCTTCCCTGGTTGTCCTTTATCCCTGGTTCTCCCTGCTGTCTGCCCTTCTGTTGAAATTTGCCACCTTTCTGCCTATCCACCTCTTGGGTGCTTAGTTCCATCTTTTGCACACTGCTTTGTAGAGATATCCACTCCTCCTCCTCCTGTTCACTGGTTCCACTGCTAGCTGGGGGGGGTGAGCAATTAAGTACCCTCCTTGCTGGCCTGCCACTCCCCTTGGCTAGTTTAAATGCTTGTCCATGTAGCATTTAACCTTATCATTGAGTGCTTGGATTCCCCTCTAGGATGGATGCAAGACGTCAGGCTTGAACAAGCCTCTATCCCTCCAGGTGGGTCTCCAGTCACCATTGAATCCAAACCCTTCCTCACAGCACCAGTTCTGCAACCATGAGTTAAAGTTCCTGGTGCATGCACCCCTGTGCTCTCCTATGCATCTCACAGGTAGTACTTCTGAGAAGGTGACAGAAGTAGCTACTTGCTTGAGACCCCTCCCCAATTTCCTACACTCTTTCTGAACCTCCTTGGGCTCCCCATTTGCCAGCTTATTAGTACCTAGGTGGATAATGACATGCAGCTCACCCTCCCATCTTGCCTCCCCGGCGATCCCCAGGATCTTCCTCCCATTCCTCCCTGCCATGTCACCTGGTAGGCACCTCACCTCTCTGTCCTCTCCCTCCTGTGTTCCTAACTGGATCCCTCTTATGATAGAGTCCCCCACCAGGATTCACTTCCTCCTCCTCCTCTGGGGTCCACTGCTCTCCTCACTGAGGTCACCTCATTGGTTGACTTCTACATACATCCCTTCCACTTCTCTGGGTATCTCTGTTTGGTTGTCCCTGTTTGCCAGTGCAGCATATGAGTTCTGGAGTGGAATAAGATCTGGGATGTGCCTCTGCCTGACTGCCGTAACCCTCTCTGAGCCCACCATCATCCATGTGCTCCTTGTTCTTGGCATCCTTTGAGGCAGTGGCATTGGACTGGGTGGTTTCTGGATAGGGGTGAAGGTACTCCTGACACAGTTTACTTCCACTCTGAGTCTGGCTACCTCATCCTGCAGTCCAGATAGATGCCTGCAGATAGGGCAGCACGTCAGCATAGAGAAGGTCTGCCTGAATATGGCTGCCCCGCAGCTACTGCATTGCACCACTCCCCACATTATACTGCACTTATACTGCTATTCCAGTACTTGTCTGTTTTTATGTTTGCTTACATGCATGTGCGAGAAACATAGTGCCATCATATGAGTTTTCATAGGTGTGCCTCCCCCACTTCCAATGCCCTGCTCCCTTTTGCAGGTGAGGCTGCACCACGCCAGTGAATGTCTGAGCTGTCTATGACAGCCGTTCAGATGCAGTGGTGTACATTTCTGAGGAAAACACTGCCACAATCAGCGGTGGTAACGTGTAGTCAATTTGCATACTGCCATCGGCAATTCCGTCAGCAGTATGCAAATTGCCTACACGTACGTCAGCACTGCATCTGAACTGTCATGTACAGTTCATCGTTCCTCCCGAACACTACATAGCACACTGGGAGCCCACCCCAGCATGCTCATGTGCTCTTCTCCACCCCCACACACTGCATAACTTACGGGGGTGCCCAATCCCCTGTTGGCTCCACTGCCCCAAACAGACTTCTAGGTGCCACGCTGGGAGCCCACCCCAGCATAGCAAAAGTCCTTATGGACGACGGTGGTGCCCAATTCCCCGTCAGCTCCACTGGCCCCCCCAAAATAACTTTCCAGCTGCCACACTAGGAGCCCACCCCAGCATGGCAAAAGTCCCATGTCGTCTTCCTAAATAAGAAAAAAAAAACGGTCCCTCGGTCCCTCGTCACTTGTCTTGCCCCCTCCCCCAACCCGCGCCCACCCTATGGCACCCACCTCACCACACCCCTTGACTCCATACTTACCTCTGGAGCCCAGCGTGAAGATCTTCTGTGGACCAGGAACACGTCTGCACTCTTCAAAGCCAACCACGAACTGAAGAAATGCCAGTAAGCTGTATAATGGCATAATCTTTTTTTTTTTCAACTTTGGTGCATATTGCAGCCATTTTGGGTAACTTTTTCACCAAATTTTCAACATGGGGCTCTTGGGCCCCCCCCATGAACTCAGTCACTGTCATTTTGTTATTCTGTCCCGAAAGGTGATTTTGCGGTCACTGCATGGAACCACCTTTCGGGACCAAGTAGCAAAACAAAAGTGTCACAGTTCATGAGGTAGGCCTCTCAAAACCCTATGTTGAAAACTTGGTGAAAAAATTCCCAAAATAAACTGTTTTACAAGCGTGCGTTAAGTTCCTCCTTTACCCGCGTAACCAGCAATTTTTAATATTTTCACTCCAGATTTTCAATATTGCCTTTTTACCACACCTCCTTATGAGCATTACAGCTGTCATTTTTCACATCTCCCCCAAAATGTGTTTTTGCGCATGTAGCGCAGAATGGTGCAGTCAGTGTGCGAAATCAATGTTCAGGACAGATTAAGAAAATTGCAGTGACACTGTTTATGAGCAAAGGTCTTAAAATGGCTATTTTGAAAATTTGGTGACAAAAGTCCATAAAATGACTGTGTTATGAGCATGCAGTGTGAAGTTTCCACACACCCTCGTAAGTTCACAAATTTGTACTATTTTCAGTCCAGATTTTCAACACTGGCATTTTTCCACACCTAGTTTAAGAATAGTACAGCTGTCATTTTTCACACCCTGGTCAAAATTTGTTTTCGCACTTCCGGTGCAGAAATGTGTGGTTGCTGTGGGAAATCAGTGTTTGGGACAGATTAAGAAAATCACAGTGACACTGTTCATGAGCAGAGGTCCCAAAATGCCTGTGTTGACAATCTGCTGTAAAAAAATCCCCAAACTAATTACATTACGGTTGTGTGTTGCGCAGTTTCTACACATGCTTGTGACTTCACCAGTTTTTTTATATTTTCACTCCAGATTTTCAACATTGCCATTTTTTACACCTCCCCATGAACAGTACAGCTGTCATTTTTCACATCCTGTTCGAAATGTGTATTTGCACCTGTGGTGCCAAATGGCGTAGTCGCTGTGCAAAATCAGCTTTCGACTAATGAATTGATATTGCCATTGTTCATGAGGTGGGGGTCACAAAAAACCCATGTTGAAAATTTGGAGTGAAAACACCAACAAACATCTGGAGCGTTAGGGTTTCCGACCATAATGCCCCACCTTGTAGAGACTGACAGGCATCAGGGGGTGTGACTTGGGATTATCGCCTGTAATGCTCATGCCATTCCACCCCCACCCACACCCTGCAGCCAGTGACAGGCATTGAGGTGTGCCTTGGACTCTTCGGCTCTAAAGTTCACCCCATTCTCCTATACTGCATCCATCTCACCATATTTCCTTATGAAATGGGGTGAGCATAAGTCCCAAAGACCCCAAGGCACACCATAACACTTGTTGGTGTCTGCAGGGTAGGGTGTGGTGAAATGGCATGGCCTTTATGCCTGATGACCCAAAGGCACACCCCAATGCCTGTCAGTCTCTGCAAGGTGGTGGAGTAGGTTTCAGTTCAATACTTTACTGCCATTCCTATTATGCATCTCTCTAACTCCTACACTACCAATGCCAATGCCAGCAAGCAAACATTCGGCATTGACAAATGCTTGTTATTAATTTATTGTCCTATGCAGAGCATCTCTAGCAAACAACTAGCACTCCTCCCAGAATGTTCCCCAGCCCCCCAGAAAGAAAAAAACCTTCCTCCCCCACTTTAGCCATGTGTTAAACTCCCTGATTTTCTCATGTCTTCACTCTCACATGACACTTGTAGGGCCACAGAGACAGTTAACATTTCTACTTCTAACCTCACCTCCCTGTCCATTTCAAGGAAGCTATCCTTGATTCTATTTATATTGATTCCCACCAGGTTGTTGGTTTGGTGCCTAAATTAATCACAGTGTCTGGCTTTCCCTCCCCTACTATGAGCTACTCCCACCAGGGGAGTGCCCTGCCCACTGTTGTTCTTTGCAGACAGCAGATAGAGCTCGTCCCCCTGACATGAAGTGCAAACCACCCTCCCTCTATGTTCAACTATATTTTCCCAACACTGCAATCCTCTTCTCACTCCTGCTGTGTCCCACCTTCCTTGGTGCATTCTTCTTTAGAGTGGTTATCTTTTCCTCAGCTTATGATGTTACATTCCCTTTCAGGTCAGCAGCCTGAGCCAGTTCTGCCAGTGGTGTAAATCAATTCTTTGTTTCCACCGTGGTATCCCCCCCCCCGGCATACCTACCCCTCTCCCCCTCACCTTCCCCCTACAGTCCATCCTTCCACTCTGACTCTAGGGAATCTTCGAGACAATGGAACTGAAGTCCACATAGCACCTTGTACTGGGTTGTTCCTCGAGAACTACACTTCATCTCTATGGGGAGTGACCTCAGCAACAACAGCCCCACTCCTCCAACATACTGGGCATCCTCCATGCAGCCAGGGCAGTCTCTGGAATATGGTGGCACCACACACCCTGCAACTGATCACCTTTGCTTTCCATCTGCTGGCCTATGAAAACATGATAGTTTGTGCTGTGCGTATGTGTGAAGTGTTTCCCTTATTTCCACGATCTACCTCACACACCTGTTAAGTTATTGCATGCCCCCAGCCCCTCTTGTACCAAATCCCTGTTCACCTAAGTCCATGCACTTAATCTCATAGCATTTGTATAATTGTCTGACTGGAACTGCACAACTCTTTACAACTCAAAGGAAGAGCTACTTCCATGCTTCTTTCTGCACAGTGATCAAGAACAGATTATTCTTGCTTTCTGCCCCAGTGTCTTCAACTCCCAAACTTCTGGCTGGATCCCAGATACCCTCTTTCCCACAAGCTGCCCAGTGGTGGTGCCACCTCTGGTTTTAAAGCCTGAAAAGTGATCTCTCTCTCTCTCTTTCTCTCCCTCCCTCCCTCTCTCTCTCTCTCCCTCCATCTCCTGTTCACCAGGACAGCAACAGCTCCAGAGCCTTTTCTACTTTTGTCATTCCAAACTACAGTCTTGCAGTTTAATTTGTTGTATTTTGTTGCTGAATATTTAGATGCCCCTTTTCTTATTCAGTTTTTAACTGCTGATTGCTTTTACTCAATTTCATTACACTCTCTCTCCAGTACCAATCTCCTAGTACACACCCCCTTTAAACAGGTCCAGCAATGCACACAATTAATCCAAGCTATTAGCCCAACTCCAGGACAGAAAAAAAGATCAAGCCTCCCTTTAACCTCTTTGTACATTTTCTGCTGCATTATAGTTAGGTTCCAATCCCCTGCAGCAGCGACTACACATGCTTTCAAGTTTTACTAAACAGGGTAACAGTTCCTAATGCTATGCACTTACAGTACCTTCCTTACTGAGTGCTGTCTGGCTACAATATCCCCTTGGCCTCTAAAGCCTGAAAGGTTTTATATATATATATATATATATATATATATATATATTCCCACTAGCAGAACTCTCGCTTGAGCTCACAAAATGTTCACCAGTACAACAATAGCTCCAGAGCCT
Source organism: Neoceratodus forsteri (assembly GCA_016271365.2). NCBI lineage: Eukaryota > Metazoa > Chordata > Ceratodontiformes > Ceratodontidae > Neoceratodus > Neoceratodus forsteri. The sequence continues at coordinate 290,817,800 of CM028135.1, read as the reverse complement.
TTTCAACCCTGCTCTATTCCAAATTACAAGTTCCTAATTCAGTATATTTTGTTGTCGAAAATGTAACTATCCCATTTTTATTCAGGCTGCCAATTGCTAATTGCTTTTTCTCAGTCTGCTGAAATACACTGTCCCCAGTATCAATCTTCTAAAACACACTTCCTTGAAAAGGGCCCATCAATTCATACAATTAATTGGAACTGTTAATTCACCTCCAGCGAAAAAAACAAGCATTTGTTAATGCCGAATGTTGATTGCGTTGGTCTGTTGAACTCGCGCAGTGGGACTCTCTCACTGGCTCAATCTGTTTGTCCCGGTGCTGCAGGCTGCTCTTTTGTACTGGGCTGCTGCGTGCATTGGCACCTTGTTCTGCCGAGGAAGAAATACGCAGCTGTCCCAACAGAACTCCATTGAGATGGCTCACTCTCCCTGTCTCACTGGCTCATTCTGTTTCTTCTGGCGCTGCAGGCTGCCCTTTTGTACTGGGCTCCTGCCTGTGTTGGTGGCTTTTTCTACCCACAAAGAAATCCACAGCTGTCCCAACAGAACTCCGTTGAGGTCGCTCACTCTGCCTGTCTCACTCATTCATTCTGATTCTCCTGGTGCTGCAGGCTGCCCTTTTGTACTGGGCTCCTGCCTCTGTTGGCACCTTTTTCTGCCCACAAAGAAATCTGCAGCAGTCCCGACAAAGCTCCATTGAGCTCACTCACTCCTCTTCTCTCACTTGCTCATTCTGTTGTGCCAGCACTGCAGACTGCCCTTTTCTACTGGGCTCCTGCCTGCGTTGCTGCCTTCTTATGCCCACAAAGAAATTTGCAACAGTTACAATACAGCTCTGTTGAGCTCACTCACTCGCTCATTCTGGTTTTCCTGCCATTGCAGGCTGCCCTTTTGTACTGGGCCCCTGCATGCATTGCTGCTTTTTCTGCCCACAAATAAATCTGCAGCAGTCCCAACAAAGCCCGTTGAGCTCACTGACTCCCCTCCCTCACTCGGTCATTCTGTGTCTCCTGGCACTGCAGGCTGCCCTTTTGTACTGGGCTCCTGCCTGCATTGGTGGCTTTTTCTGGCCAGAAGGAAATCTGAAGCAGTCCCAACACAGCTCCACTGAGCTCGCTCACTCCCCCTCTGTCACTCTCGCATTCCATTTCTGCCAGCACTGCAAGCTGGCCTTTTGTACTGGGCTTCTGCCTGCATTGCCGCATTTTCTGCCCACAAAGAAATCTGCAGCAGTCACACTAGAGCTCCGTTGAGCTCACTCACTACCGCTCTGTCACTCGCTCGTTCTGTTTCTCTTGGCGCCACAGACTGTGCTTTTGCATGGAGCTCCTGGCTGTGTTGGCAACTTTGTCTGTCCACAAAGAAATCTGCAGCTGTCCCGACAGAGCTCCATTGAGGTAGCTCAGTCTCCCTCTCTCATCGCTCATTCTGTTTGTCCTGGCACTGCACGCTGCCCTTTTGTACGGGCTCCTGCCTGCATTGGCGCCTTTTTTGCCTACAAAGAAATCCCAGCAGTTCTGACAGAGCTCCGCTGAGCTCACTAAGTCCCCTTGTCTCACTCACTCATACTGTTTCTCCCACTGCTGCAGTCTGGCCTTTTGTACTGGGCCCCATGCCTGTATTGACGCCTTTTTCTGCCCACAAAGAAATCCACAGCAGTCCTGACAGCACTTCGTGAGTTAGCTCACTCCCCCTCCCTCACTCGCTCTCTTGTTCTGTTTCTCCCAGTGCTGCGAGCTGCCCTTTTATACAGGGCTCTTGTGTTGGGGCCTTTGTCTGCCACAAACAAATCTGCAGCAGTCTCGACAGAGCTCAGTTGAGCTAGGTCACTCCCCCCTCTCACTCGGTCGATTTTAATCTGTCCCAAATACTGATTTCCCAGAGTGACCGTGCTATTGTCCGCAGGAGAGCAAAAACATATTTTAGCCAGGATGTGAAAAATGACAGCTGTAGTGTTCATAAGGAGTTGTGAAAAAATGCCACTGTTGAAAATGTGGCGTGACAATATTACAAATTTGCGAAGTTACAAGGGTGCGTGGAAACAGTACAACGCACACTTGTAACACAGTCCTGTTATGGAGTTTCATCACCAAATTTTCAACATAGGGATTTTAGGACCTCTGCTCAGGAACAGTGCCACTGTCATTTTCTTATTCTGTCCCGAACACTGATTTCCCACAGTGACCACGTTATTCTACGCTGGAACTGTGAAAACACATTTCGGTCAGGATGTGAAAAATAACAGCTGTACTGCTTATAAGGAGGTGTGAAAAAATGGCACTGTTGAAAATCTGGTGTGACAATATTACAAATCTGCGAAGTTACAAGAGTGCGTGGAAAGTGCGCAACGCACACTTGTAACACAGTCAATTGATGGGCTATCATCACCAAATTTTCAACATAGGGATTTTAGGACCTCTGCTCATGAACAGTATCATTGTCATTTTCTTAATCTGTCCCGAACAGTGATTTCCCACAGCAACCGCTCTATTTTGCGCTGGAAGTGTGAAAACACATTTTGGCCAGGATGGGAAAAATGACAGCTGTACTGTTCATAAGTAGGTCTGGGAAAATGGCAATGTTGAAAATCTAGAGTGAAAATATTAGAAATTCGCGAAGTTACGAGCATGCGTGCCAACTGCGCAATGCATGCTCATAATACAGCCATTTTATGGAGTATTGTTACCAAATTTTCAACATAGGCATTTTAGGACCTCTACTCATGAACAGTGTCACTGTCATTTTCTTAATCTGTCCTGAACACTGATTTCCTACAGCAACTGTGCTATTCTGCACCAGAAGTGCGAAAACACATTTCAGCCAGGATGTGAACAATGACAGCTATACTGCTCACAAGGAGGTGTGACAAAATGCCAGTGTTGAAAATCTGGCGTGAAAATATTGTAAATTCGTGAAGTTACGAGAGTACATATTCAACTGCAGCTAAGCCTAAAACAGTACTTTTTATTTTCCCAAATTTGCAACATAGGCTTTTTGAGAGCCCACCTCATGAACACTGGCACTGTCATTTCGCTAATCTGCCCCAAAGGGTGATTCCGCGTGGTGACCGCAAAACCACCTTTCAGGGCCTTTTAATGCCATGACAGTTCAAGAATTCATGAGGAGGGGTCCCAAAAACCCCATGTTGAAAATTTGGTGAAAAAATTCCCAAAAGTGCCCGAGATATGCACTAAAGTTGAAAAAAACCCTATTTATTACATTATACAGCTTACTGGCATTTCCTCAATTCGCGGTCGGCTTTGAAGAGTGCAGACGTGTTCTTGGTCCAGCGAAAATCATCGCGCCGAGCTCCGTAGGTAAGTATGGGGTATGGGGGATGTGGGAGGCAGGGGCGAGCGGGTGGGTGTGGGTTGTGGAGGGCAGGGAGACTAAGAGGGACCGTTTCCTTTTCAGGTACAAACCCAAAAATACTGCGGGACCATTTTCATTTACAGAGGCATGTGCACGCTGTGTGGGCTCCCAGCATGCCACCAGAGTTGTTTTGGAGGGGCAGCTATAGCCAACAGGGGATTGGGCACCCCGTTGGCAAACAACAAAAGGCGTGGGAATTCATCTCTACCGGCCAGGATTGTGCACCCCATCGGCAGGCAATAAAACTGGGGGGGGGTTACCTTATGCCGACAGGGAGTGGGCTCCCCCGTCGGCAAATAAATATGGGGGGGTACATATTGTTTGTGAATACAGCGGCAAGCCGCCGCCATGTTCACAAACAATATCAGGGATTCTACATTCCGCCCTGCAATGACGGGTCGCTCCCTCATTGCAGCGGATGGCTGACGCTGCAATGACAAGGCGGCCCCTGATTGCAGCGGATGATTTTTTAGAAAATTGTGGCACGCTGGCTGAACTAGTGTCAGCAGCAGCATGCCACGGCATTGGGGGATGGGGGACAAGCCTTTGTAGGCTGTGGGGGCATTGGGCACAACAGTGCCACGCCTCTACAACCTGCTTGTGGAGAAAGCTGACGCAACATGTTGATTGCGCATGCGCGCAATCAACATAAAAATTAAAATAAATGGTAGCATTATGTAGTGTGTGTTTGCACTACAGAATTTCATAAACAAAAGAATCTATATTTTTAACATTTCTACCATCATCTCCATTGAAAGAGGTGGACATAGACTTGCTTATGTTACAAGAAAAAGATGATGCTGTCATTTGTGTCTATAACTCTAATTATCATGAAGTGGTGTCCTTAAAAATTAAAACAGCTTCTCATGTCATCAAATGTATCAAACTAATACAAGCCAGATATGAGCCAGATATGACATTCCACACTGAATTGTAATTGACATATCAACTCAGTTGAGTTGAGCTGAAGCTGCATGGTTTGCTAAGCAAAAATACTTTGAACATATAGCATCTAGTCCAAGGTACCGACAAGCAAATGGATTTGCTTAGAGTGTGTATTATCAAGATGCTATTAAAGAAAGCCTTAGTTTTAGCTGGCCAAGTGGCATGGATGGCTGAGGTGCTGTGTACATCACTTCCTGCCATGCCAGTGACTAGGGTTCAGAAACGGATGTGGATGGCTTGGGGGCTGGCCGGTTGAGGGAGGACTGAGCATATGTAGGACTGGCCTCCGTCGGGGAGGGAGGTTGCTGTGGCTCATTGTCTAACTGCCACTTAGCAGCAGCTGGGTGGCAGTGCACGTGATATTACTATGAGAGAAGGTGACCCACATTCAGGGCACCGGAGGAATCTCCATGGAGGCAGAGCTCACACATTGTGCCCATTACACATCCTGTGGGCCCAGGGAGAAGCTCAGTGGAAAAACACCCTAGCTTCAGGATAATGACCAACCCCTCACAGGTTCCACACTGGTGACCGGGCACCCCCACAGTCCTGTGACAGAGGACAACAGTGGAAGATAAGTCCCAGAGAAGCTGGACGATGGGTCTGGGAGGAATGGTAGGAAGGAGACAGCTGGGGCAGCTCAGGAGATAAATCAATGATAAAAAAAAAAAGAAAGCCTTAGTTACTAGAGAGGACTGTCCAAGGCTCTGTTGCACTACTGAGCAACACCTCTACCCAATGGTGATATATTTACAATTTGGATGGATTTGCCATCCAGGATGCCTTGGTATCGCAAGCCTTTGTGAGTAAAAGGCTCTTCCTTTCCTTCTGGCACCATCCTAATCTCAGGGCCATGCAGCAGAAGCATGTACCAGCTGTAACAGTGTGCTCCAAATGAAAGTCAGCATGGATGAAGACCGGACAAAGGATTTTCATTGAGGCTTTTCCTGTACCTCTGTCCGGCAACGAGTCAGGGAGCCCACTCATGATGAAGTAATACTGGACCGGGTGCTCATTAATAGGAACAGTATTGCACACATCAAGGTGGGAGACCACCTGGGAATCAATGATCACCATACAGTGTGGTAGAGCATAAGGACGACAATGGAAGCAAACCACACAATTACGAGCAGTCCTAGACTTCAGGAGGGCAGATTTTTTTAAAATGGTTGAATGCCTCAGAGACAACCTGTGAGGGGGGCAATAGCCAGAGTCAGGTGGAGGAACAGTGTCAAAATTAAGGGATGGCATAGTGAAGGCAACAAAGCTCTGTGCAAAAGAAGTAAGCAAAAACAAAGGAAAAAAAGAGACTGCTATGGTTCTCAAGGGAAGTGGCTAAAAAGGTTAACACTAAAAGCACAGCATTTAGATGGTACAAAGAGATGTAGCGGGAAGATGATAGGGAAGTATAATTCACTAATGCTGCCTCCAGGTTCCAGCACTGTGGTTGAGCAGGGCTCTTCAACATGGACTGCCTTCCCTCCACTCCATGCCACCAAACCTCCTGAGGCTAACACACTAAAAACAGCACCATGCCGCCAGCCTGCGCAGCATGTAAACCAGGATCACATCACAGCAACAGCAGCCCCTCCTAGTTCCTGGGTCCTCCAATCAGTGGCCAGATCTTCTGATAACTGTGTCCTCTCACAGGTATTCCTCCAATCAGGAGTCATTTCCATTGTTCTGTGGGTACGGATCAAAACACATCAGGGCTTTAAATGTGGAGCCTCTATAGCTTCAGCTAAGCTGTAATTCACTGATGCTGCCTCCAAGTTCCAGCACTGGGGTTGAGCAAGGCTCTTCAACATGGACCACCCTCCTACCATTCCATGTTGCTGGACTTCCTGATGCTTCCACACCGAGAAGAGCACCACACCTCCAGTCCCCCATAGCCTGAAAAAATGTTATTGCATCACAGCCGCAGCAGCTCTTCCTGGTTCCTGGGTACTCCAATCAGCTTCCACAATGAAAAAAGGGTGAAGAGGAAATAGTAGGTCTATAAACATAGGTACACCACAACCAAATAAAAGCAATTATTTATTTTATTTCTCTAATTTGTAAACAAGTATTGTTGCGTTGGTGTCCATACAAAAATTGCCATCTCTGTCACAAGAATATAAATACATTACATAGTTGTATATAAAAAATGTATTTCAGGGACAATAGAGAGATAAAAACAAGAGATGATTTTGTATGTACACCAGCAGACAATCTGTTAAAATACAAGTAAAACAAAACAATTGGTTTATTTGGTTGTGGCGCGCCTATGTTTACAGACCTACTATTTGCTGCTCACCCTTTTCTCATTGTGGAAGCCTGTTGTTATTATACAGAGCCTTGACCAAGGCCTGTTTAGGCTGCACACTCTCTCTTTTCAGAGTGCAGGTTTTTTAACATAAGGAGCAATAATGGTCCTCCAATCAGTGGTTGGATCTGCTGATAGCTGTGCCCTCCCTCCGGGATTCCTCTAATCAGGAACCATCTCCATTGTTCTGTGGGTCCAGGTCAAAAGATAACAGGGCTTCTACATATTCAACTAAGCTGTAATTCAGTGATGTCACCTCTAGGTTTCAGCACTGAGGTTGAGTAAGGCTCTTCAACATGGACCACCCTCCTCCCACTCCATGCTGGCGGACCTCCTAAGGCTACCATATCAAAACAGCACCACACCACCAGGCCCTGTAGCCTGAAAAACAGTATTGCATCACAGTTACAGCAGCTCTTCCTGGTTCCTGAGTCCTCCGATCAGTGGTTGGATCTACTGGTAGCTGTGACCTCTCACAGGGATTCCTCCAATCAGGAGCGATCTGCATTGTTCTGTGGGTACAGATCAAAAGACATTGAGGCTTTAGTTTCAACTGAGCTTTAATTCACTGATGTCGGGACCGAGCAGTGCTCTTTAACATGGACCACCCTCCCCTTACTTTACGCTGCTAGACCTCCTGAGGCTAACACACTGAGAACAGCAGCAAGCCACTGATCCCCTGCAGCCTGTTAACTGGGATCGCATTGCAGCCACAGCAGCCCTTCTTGGCTCCTGGGTCCTCCAATCAGTGGAAAGATCTGCTGGTAGCCATGCCATCTCACAGGGATTTTTCCAATCAGGAGCCATCTCCACTGTACTGTGGGTCCAGATCATCCTTTGTAACAGTGACCACCCAAGCAGCTCTCCACGCTATGGCCCTCTGAGCTAAGGATCGCATGTAAAGGACATTGTAGGAGCCCAGAAAGGAGTCAACAAGGAGAGACAATTAGCAGCCAGTGACTCTGCATATGTCAACACCAGTAAAGCTATACATAAAAGGGTAAGTCCCTTGTTAGTGTAACCCCCCCCCCAAAATGGTGGGCTTACTTTGGGTCATATCCCTGAGCACTGTGTTGCCCTCTGCCTGGCAAAGATCCAGCCTGTGTTCCACCTTTTGAACCTAGCTAATTCCAGTGATGAAACACAGATACAAATGTAAAGTATTGTTGTATTCCTGGTCACTGCGCGAATGTGCAAATGATTGCCTCAGCACTGTGACTTTAAGAGGTTCAGCCCTGTGTATATAGTGTGTAGCCTGTGCTGGGTCCGAGTGAAATGGAGCTCAAAGCTTCACAACCAGCCAGGCAGCACTCTTATAAGTACCATTGTACAGTCACTTACCAGTACAGATGAAACTCTATTAAATGCTGTAAACATTTATTACTAAATCTAAACTGTTATGTTTAAAATTAGCTTTAATGTTTGGGACTTTTAAAATTCTACTCAACCAGTGGCCATGTTGATACTTTGACCCTGCTATTGAGCCAATCGCAACTCAAGGGGTCCTAATGGGTACTTTTATAATGGCTGCTGGGAGAAACTGTGAACTGTGTGCTTGGCACCCATTTTAACCAATCAGGACACTGGAACTGTGACTGATAGCCTGGGTAGCCAACCAGATTACTGGATTCCGTTTTTCTCTTCAGTTGAAAGGAACTCTGAACAGTCAGTCTTGCTTGAGCTTCTAGCCTGTGAGGAGGTTCTGCACTCTGCTCAGAGTTCGAGATGAGGCCTGTTTATCTTTCCGTGGCCTGAAATCCTGTGTGGATTGTTTGAACTGCCAAGTGCTGCAGATAACTTTCGAAGTTCCTAAGCGGAGAGAGAGGTGAATATCTTCTGAGCTGAGATTTCTGCCTGAAGTGGTCAGAGTGTTTGAAAGTCACCAAGCTGTATTTCGGTGAGATACCTGTTCACCTCAGAGACTGCTGTTTGGAACTTAAAACCTGGGGTTACCAAAATTGTCTCTAATGCATTTGCTAATGGGAGAGACCCAATTCTTAATTGTGCCATCTTACACTCTCAAGACTGCAGATTGCAAGCGGGTAAGCTATGTGGCCTTGCTAAGACTGAGCCAGAATTTAAACCTGTGATGCCGTACAACTTTTCTAAAAGACAATTGCTGCCTGTGAGACAAAAGCTGCTGGAAGATCAGTTTGGGGAGTCAGCTCCTGCAACAAATATCATTGTGGGTTGTGGCCACCCTTGGGGAAGATGCCGTGACATGGGGGTGAGTCGTGTTAGCCCTGGTCCCTGTGTGCTGGTCCTTGCCAAGAAGGATGAAACCTGCAGCCTGCAGCCAAGAACCATTCCTAGAGGGGGAACCAGCCTGGCAACCATTCCGGATCCCAGGGCCCTGGTTCAGTGAGTAATAACTGGGCTTTCCCCTGCAACATAAAATTGAAAGTGTCTTTTCCATCTGATTTGTCTTCTAAGTTCAAGTTGGTGTTAGACTGTTTGCAGGCCATTGGACCATCGGATTACAATTATCTGTGTGTTCAAAAGGATTCCATTTATGTTGCTACAGCAAAGGGTAAAAGAATCAATAACAAATTCTTTATTTAAGGACCCCAACTAGCTGCAATGCCGGCCAACCAGCTGCAACACTTCAGGCCTGCAACTGATCAATCGCTGGGAACCTAGTAGTATTAGCTGGACTGTCCAGGATGTTAAATGTGGTATTTGAATGTGTTTTACAAAACCAAATGAATTGCTTTAAAGTTAAATCTTGATTTACGTCCCCTTCACCTCTCATTCACCTCTCATTCTCTCTGTCACCTACCCCTTCCAGCTGTCCTCACCTGGTGCTGTTGGGGATCAAACCCTGCTTTCCAGTTCCCTTATACCACTCTCAGCTGCTGCCTATGCCACTAAGCTACCACTTGGACATCTATTCAAGCAGTTACCTCTTCTATATTCCTTCCTCCAGCTACTCTTACCACTCTACTGCCACCTTGTGGCAAACCTTATCTGACCTCCAGCGTTTTGTTTCCCAGACCCCTATTTCTGTGGCACCTACTAATCCCCCCCTTGTTCCCCTCACTCCCTATCAATGACTCCCCATTCCCCCTTTCATTTAGTGCTCTAATTTATCTTCCTTCTTGCAACCTGCCACCCCCACTACCACCCTTCTAAGCCCTCCTCTCTACCTCCACCCCTTCTCCCAGCCCCTGCAATGTCACTCCTTAGCTGGCCTCTCAACTCCCCCCCTCCTCTATCCTCTCCTCCCCTCCCCTGTGTTAGATACCCCTCCTGCCCCTTTCTCCAGCCTCTATCCTTACACTCTCCCCCTCTGATGGCAGCTGCATTCTCACTACCAGACCAATAACATGTTCCTTCAACAACCTAAAAAAAGGCACTTCTCCAAGTTCCTAATACCCTGTTTCCTATTCCTTCTTATGGCAGGTGATATTGAACCAAACCCTGGCCCCATCACTCCCACTGGTCCCTCAAAAGGAGGCTTAGGAATCTACCACCTAAATGCTAGGAGTCTACTGCCCATGATGGACCACCTAAGAGCTTGGGTATCGCTAAACTCCCATGACATCCTCTGTGTGTCCAAATCCTGGCTGTCCTCTGAGATCCCCAGCTCTGCCATAGACCTCCCAGGATACACCCTATACAGACAGGACAGAAGGAAAAGAAGTGGTGTAGTGGCCTATGTATTGACTCCCTTCCCTCTTCTAGTGTGCTCCAGTAAGCCTCCCTCTCCTCTCACGAGCTACTGCTATTCAAAATGACCTTCCCATTGTCAACCCCTATCTTCAGAGGTGTATGCTACTTCTCTCCCAAAGCCCAGCCTTCCACCCTCACATCCACCCTTGCTTCCCTAGTCTCTCTCACAAGAGAGAGCTCCTTCTCTTGGGAGACTATAATGTGAACTGGCTCTCAGTTTCTGCCAGGTCCATCACCCAATGTATAGAGGCATTAAACCTAGTCCAACTGCTATCGGAACCAACTAGTCTAAACCCACACTCCTCCAACCACTCCTTAATTGATTGAGTCTAACAACTCACCCTCTAAAATTCTCATCTGCATGCACCCTTCCCAATGCCTTTAGTGACCACTGCATGGCCCACTGCTGCAGAGTTTCCCGACACCCCCCCGAAGTGTCTATGTTTCCGTGACCTCAAATCCCTAAACACGAGGGCCCTCCTATCTGACCTGCAACTGGCTGACTGGTCAGGTGTCTTCATCACCCCCACTGTAGATTCCACCCTCACATCCTTCACTTCCAGCTTCCTCAGAATCTGGGACCAGCACACCCCTATAAAAAGGCTGTGACTTCACTGGAAGTATCTCCCGTGGCTCTCTGACATGCTTAGCTCCCTTTTTAAATCAAGATACCAGGCTAGACTCACCTTCAAATCTTCCTCCAGGCCTATAGACCTGCAACATTATAGGACGCTACACAATGCCTGCACCAAGGCTGTGCGCACAGCGAAAGCCAACTACGTCAGGGACAAGCTGAATGACCCCTTGTCATCTCCAGTGGATTTCTGGAAAACCCTTCACCCTTTCCTAGGCTCTGCCCCACCACCACATCTGCCTTCCCCAGCTCCTCCAGCACTGACCCCTCTTCAGCCACCTCCTCCCGAAATCTCTTCTTCACCACCTGCGCCCTTCCTCCTGGATCACCTCCCCCCACTAAACCCTCATCCCCACCCCCTGAACCCAATCCCCTTCACTCCTGCAGCAGGTTCTCCCTCCCCATCACTATTGCTGAAGTTCTATGTGCCTTAAAAGCTCTAAATCCCTCCAAATCCAGCCCTGACAGCCTAGACCCAATCTTCTAAGGATCTCTGCCCCTGCCATAGCCTCACCACTCACCCATCTACTCAACCTATAATTCAATGCACAGTTCTGAGTGTTTGGAAATTAGCCAAGGTCTTCCTTCTCCACAAAGTAAGAGACCCTTCCCAACTGGGTAACTATAGACAGGGCCCTGTGTGTTCTGCGATTCTGCAGTTGCAGCAACTGCCACAGAAATATGGTACTGCCACAGAAACAAGCCTTTACTGCAGAAACAGCATTTTTGGTACAGAAAAAATAGGGGTCATCACTGAAAACTCAACTAAATGGCTAACATGATTGCGAGCAAGCTTAAAATGGCATTAGCGTGAGTTGTTGGCAGCTCCATTATACAACCATCCTCTGTGGTTGCAGTAGTCAGTGGTGCCACCACTTTCCAATCCACTGGCACTCAGCCCAGAAACATATGACCATTATGACCTTCTAAAAACACTGAAGGAACTTCAGGAAGTCTATTTCATGGGAAAGAATGGTGGTTCTATTTGCCAACTGAAGAACTGTGGAATGAAAAAGTATTAATAATTATTGCAGATAAAACTGGAAGGCTTTCTGGACCTTTGTCTAATGTAAAATGGTCTAGATACTCTCTAGCCTCACAGTAAATCCTTATAGAGTGGCAGAGAAGATACGGAAGCCAAGTGGCATTGACAGAAAATGGCACCACCGCTGTTGAACTGCACAAACAGAAGGAAGCAACTAGAGCAGAGTTACAGCACAAACCATCACCACCAGGTTTCAAGCAAGTGGGTGAGAGCGAGCCATTGGAGCAGCACTGTTTTGCAACCAGGCAGTACTGGTCTTCATGCAACTGGGCAGCATGGGGAGAAATTCGCAAGAGCATAGCTGTGGTAAACAAGCACTGGGCAGGTGGGAGGGACCATGGGACAAAACAGACTGCAGTAAAAAAATAAATAACCCTTCAATTTCCCATACCCTACATCCAAACCAAATCATGATGCCAGAATTGCTTTGCATTGCCTTGCCTGTACATCTGCCAAACTGCCCCAGGCTGCCTTTTCCTGAGCATTTGTTCTAGGTAACTAAGTTTTATTTTGGGTCTCATTTGAGTTGCCAGCAAATGTAAAGCTCATCACAGAATTGCTGCAGAATTGCCTCAGAATTGCTCATAGCCTGGCAGCAGCAAGCATGAGGTCTTGCCTCAGAATGTAGATACAGTTTGCCACAGTGAACACGGGGCCCTGACTATAGACCCATATCACTCCTACCCACCCTCTCAAAAATCCAAAAGAAACTCATTTTGGACAGACTGAACTCCTCCCTCATCTCCTTCAACTCCCTGAGCCCCTTCCAATCCAGCTTTCAGCATGCCCACTCCACCTCCTCTCCCATACTTTGCCTCACTAATTAACATACTAACATACTGAAATGCCAGCAGAATAGGCCTAATGGTCTTTCGTGTCTGCTCGTTTGGTCAGCCCCCACCCTGGGTGCTGACCTTGCTGTCCCCCTCGCCTTCTCTGGCTTCTCCCTTCCCAGTTCCGGATATTCTTGCTGCATTGGATTTTGCTTCCTGAACCCTTCCCTGTACCTGTCCCACCCCTCTTGAACCCCTCCACTGTCTCTGCCTCCATCAGCCCCTAGGTAGTGCATTCCATGGCTCTACCACCTCTCAGTGAAGTAGCACCTCCTCCTTTCTCCCTGAATCTTCCCCTCCAGCTTCCACCCATGCCCTCTAGTGGCCCCTCCTCCTTCCTTCAAGCACCCTCACTGTTCCTCCCCTATTTACCCTCTTCATGTACCTGAAGACCTCTATCATGTCCCCAGGTCCTTCTCTCTCTTCCACAGTGTGCATATTTAGCTCTTGAGCCTCTCCTCATAGGTCCTGTCCCCCAAGCCCCAAATCATTTTGGTTGCCCTCCTCGTCACCCTCTCCAGGAGGTTAATGTCCCTCTCTTTAGAGTCGGCCTCAAAACTGCACGCAGTACTCAGGTGTGGCCTCACCAAGCAGTTATACAGAGGGAGTATCACTTCCCTCCTTCTGGAGGTGATCCCCCTAGCGATGCATCCCAGCATCCTGTTGGCCTTGGCTGCTGCCCTCCTACAAGTCTCAGAGTTGTTCATCTTGACATCCACCACCACCCCCAGGTCCCTCTCAGCCATTGAGACTTGTAATATTCCCCCCCCCAGGGTGTACACTTGGCAATTATATTGACACTGCCATAGACAATGGGCACATTACTGTAGTGATTTTCATTGATCTCACTAAAGCGTTCAACTCAATCTCCCACAACCTCCTCCTAGGCACGCTATCATCCTTAGGGCTCTCTCCCTCCTCCACAGCCTGGTTCACGTCTCTCTCATGGGTAGAAGCCAGTATGTGCAACTCAGACCAGACCAAGTCCTCCCCCTCCCCATCCAGGCAATCCCCAAGGCTCTATTCTTGGCCCCACTCTCTTCTACATCTTTGTCAATGTCCTCCCTGCCATCTTCTCACCTACACTTACTCACATGTATGCCAGTGACATGGTCCTCTTTGCCTTCAGTCCGTTGCTCTCTGCCACCCAGTTGTCCCTCCAAGAAAGCCCTTAAAAACTAAAAGGTGCATTGTTGTTGCTGAAAATTACTCTTTGCAGGTGCACAGGGTGTATTTGATAAGTCTAGACCCTGTTGGTAAGAGTAGTTACCGTGAGCATATTATTAGTGCTTGCCACTAATTGTATCATGAAATGCAAAGTGAAGTGTTTTATACTATTTCAGGTGTGGGACCACTGGTTCTGGCAGTGGGTAGGTACAACATCCCAGAGGGTTCTGCTAGCTTAACATCAAACCGACTTACAAGTCACTCTGGGTGAAGGCACCGCACAAATAGTTATATTGTTGGTATTGAGCCCCTTTACCCAACCCAATCAGAACCCAGGCCCCTCAGTCTGCATTCTGGGCAGCAAGCATGGGTAATAGCCCATTGGGAGGTGGCACCCGGGTTACATTAGTTTGAACTTATTTAGGCTAGGTCATAGCAACACCCTATCTGGGTGAGCACTACAAATCAATTTAGCAATCTATTTGTGCTGAAGTGCTGCTTATTGCTATTACTACTACTACTACTGCCAGTTCAGTTTAAAAATCTGGGCTAAAGTTAATGCTTACTGGTGTCGCAATATCTGGGTGAGCACTAAAAATTAAATTAGTAGTCTATTTTGATGTAACACTTACTGCTATTATTGATACTTCCAGTTGAACTTAGAAGTCTGCGCTAAAGTTGAATCTATTGTTACACCCTATCTGGGTGAGCACTACAAGTTCAGTTAGATGTCTTTTTCAGTACTATAGCTATTGCCTAAGGTATTGGTATGGGGTACAGTGGGGAGACAGTTAGTTGTGGCTGCTGTAGGTTGCTCTTCTCTAGGGATGGGCTCTGGAGGAGGGGACACTACCTCATCTGCAGAACCATGATGGAGCTCCACACTCAGCTGATGGCAGCAAGGATGGAAATATCTCAGCTATGTCATCTGCTCAACTGGAGATCACCCCCACCCTGTCCACTTCCACAGAGGCCCACTGGTCCAGGGGGTGGCGAGTGGTGGGGAAGGGAGTCAGAGCTAGCCACAAAGAGGTTGTCCAGCCCAACACCATGCAGATGGCAAATTGTTTTGCACCCCAGAGGAGGCTCAGGTAGCACGGTGGGGACTCTGAGTCAGTCGGAGGTGTTGGGCAGGTCAGCACGATGGCACCCAGGGGGATGAGCAGATGCAAGTCTACCAGAAGACTCTTGGTGGTTTGGAACTCAAAGATTAAGTATGTGGAGAGGGTGGTGGGAGGGTGATTGGAAGGGAGGTGAATGGTCTGGTGCCTTCCACGTGCATCAGCCATCCAGGATACAGACAGGATAGGGAGGTTTGCAGAGATGGAGTAGAGGAGCTGAGGGTGCTGGTACACCTGGGTACCAATGATCTGCCAAACCAGCCTGTGGAAATACTGAACCAGAACTTTTAAAGACTGGGGGACAGATTGACAGCATACTCAGACTCCCTGGCCTTTTCTTAGGTCATCCCTGTGTGGGGCAGGGAGGAGAAGATTGATAGAACTGGAGGGGGGACAAGAGAGAGAAGTTTAATGGGTGGCTTAGGCGATGGTGTCAGGAGAAGTGATACCAGTTTCTGGGTGAATGGGGGGACTTCTGGGAGAGGAAGCTCTTCAAGTATTATGGACTGCACCTGAGAGTTGAAGAGGCCTGCTTGCTTGGGCAGAAGTTTGATGTCTATCGCACATTTAAACTGGCTGCAGGGGAGACTGGGGCTAGGAGATCCATGGCAACAGATGAGAAGAAGGGGACTGCAGCTAATACTTCCCCACATCTGGAGGCTACTAGTAGCTCAGCTGGTATAAAGAGGGATGAGGTACAATCTGGGCCAGGTGAGGGGACATTAGAGAAGGGGGACACAAAGTGTGCAAATACCAAGAAAAACAAGAGGCTAAGAGAACATGGGAAACACAAGGGTCATAGACAGGGGAATAGCAAAGTGGGTTCCGGGGTCATATGGAAGGGAGTATGCCTTAATGTCAAGAGCCTGAATAAAAAAATCAGTGAGCAACAGATACTGATGGCAGACACTGAGGTAAAGAAAAAGGTCATCCAGCTCAACCAGCCTCGGAAGAAAGAAAAATCTATCAGGGAGTAGCCAATTCCAAAGAAGGCAATAATCAGGAAAAACAGATAGAAAAACACAGGCACACTCACCCAGGATTATTTATTTACTTTATTTTGTTTTTGGTAACTGGGTAGGTGCTCTAGACATAGAAATGCCTATTTTCAGGCAAGATCAGGGAGGTTACAATATGGTGAAATACAATACAAGACAAAACAGTGGTATACAATACAACATTCAAGTGGTAGAATACAATGCAATAACGGCCTACAGTCGGTACTGATTTAGTTCAACACTGCAGATAGTACAGAGTTTAGGAAGGATATAGACAATAAAAGTACTGTACTAACAACACTAGGAAAACAGACATAGTGAATTATTAAAACAAGTGCTGTCATTGCTGATAGGTTTATAACAGAACAATAGGTTTAGCCCAAGCAGGCATCAGGGTAATAGGTATTTGCATGAGGTTGAAGGTAGAGAGGAGGGGGTAGTAGTAAGCAGAGGAGTGCAGTAGGGTGAAGCAAGGGACAAGAGAGCAAGAGGAGGAAGGAGGGAGACTTGGAGCAGGATAGGGTGGGGAATGACCAGAGAAGTGCAAAGGGGAGGTAAGAGCAGGAGATAGTGTGAAGTGCAAGGGAAAGAGGGGAGGCTTAAGGTGGATTAAAGCATGTACAGGGGGCTGACTTAGTAAGACAATTAAGGTGTTCCTCTTTGAAGAGGTAATGACTTGGTGCCTGTCGGAGGCTAAGGGAAGGGAAGGGAGTTCCAGTACAGAGGGGCAGCACGGGAGAAGGCATGGGTACCCTTAGTTGTTCTGCACCTTGTGATGTGAAGGGAAGTTTGGTCAGCAGATCTAAGATCATGCGAGGAGGGTTCGCTGGTACAGCATAGAGGCTAGTGATGTGGGAGTTTTAGATCTGATAATGTTTGTCTGCCAGTGAGCCAAGGGAGAGGAGATTATGAGAGACTGGAAAGGGCCATTTTAGTTGAGCTTAGAACTGACAGTGGTGCTTACAATGAGGAGAAGCAGAGGCATGCCGATAGATGTTGGTGTATTATGTCCCACCTGCGAAGAGAGGCTTTGGATGCACCTATATATGTGACAACACAGTAGGTAAGGGCTGGGAGCAAAATGCCTCTAGCAATTGCCAACCTAGCTGAAGGGGTGAGGACATGACTAGTTTTGTAGGAGATCCCTATTTTGGCATTGACCGATTTACAAGCAGCAGAGATGTGTTGGTCAAAATCCAGGGATCCTTCAAGTAGTATGCCTAGATATTTGAACCAGCATACTGTTTCTAACAGAGAGCCATTTACATTGTAGATTTTTAGCTGGTTTTGATTGTCCCTGAGCTTGGCAGCAGAACCAAAGAGTATGGCTTGAGTTTTGCCAACATTTAGAACAAGCTTATTTTTGGAGAGCCAGCTCTGGATGTTCAAAAAAATCAGATGAGAGGGAGAGACTGATGTCCGATTTATTCCTGGAGCTAGGACACAGAACTAGGTCATCTGCATAAAGCAGGGATGAGCATAAAGGTGTGTTTAGAGAGATATTGTTGATGAAAATGGAGAATAAGAGAGGGCCAAGAATGGATCACTGAGGAACCCCTATATTTGTGGTTGTAGGACTGGACATAGCAGAGTTAAATTTAACAACCTGCTGCCTGTTAAACAGGTAGCTATTAAATCAGTTCACTACTTGTGGTGAGAAAAGAGGGTGGTTTACAAGATCGAGTGCTTTAGTTATATCTATGAAAACCACACCCATGAGAAGGCCATTGTCTATGGCAGTAATGGTGTCATTAGTAAATTTTAGAATGGCTGTTGTAGTACTATGCTCTTTGTGGAAACCATGCTGGCTATCAGAGAGGAAATTATTATCAAGGAGAAAGGATATAGTTTGTGTGGCAACCAGTTTCTCTAAGATTTTGCTTAGAACAGAGAGTATGGCTATAGGTCAATAGTTAGAAATGTCTTTAGGATCCCCTTTTTTGTAAACCGGAGTTATTCTGTTGATTTTCCAAATGCTGGAGACTAAACTATGGCAGCGAGATAGGTTAAATATTTTCGCCAAGAGGGATGCAATGAAGGGAGAAGCAAGTTTCAGTAGCCTTAGCTCAAGACTATCAGAGCCAACACTAGTACTGTTGGAGATGGTATTTAACAGTTTAAGAACATCAGTCTTTGTTATGGTTTTGAAACAGAAAGGTGGGTAGGCAGCAGCAATGTCAGTTTTGGTGTGGGGTGTGGTGGACTGACCAGTAGCAAAGGAGGATGTGTATTTTGACAGATCTGAGAAATGAAGGTTGAACGAGTTTGCAATGGTGGTGGGATTATTGTAGTGGGTACCGTTTATGACCATATCATTTGCTGATTGGGAGTGATTAGTTCCAAAGGAAGGTTTTTATGTGTGCCCAGAGTTTCCATGAGTCTCCTGCCACGTCTATCAATAGCCCTTTATAGAAGGAACTTTTATCAAGATGTATATTTCTTTTGCAAGCATTTCTATGTGTCCTGTAGTCGTTGAGATCTGAAGGAAGACCTGAGAACTTAAAATGCTTCCAGATTTTATCCCTGGCTTGGATTTGCGCTAAGAGGTCTTTGTGAAGCCACCTAGTAGGTGTGCCCCGGATTCTATATGTAAGTAAAGGGGTGTGCTTATCCTGGAGTGCACCAAATTGGTCCAAAAATAGTTCAGTGCAGTCTGAGCATCACAGGCTGCATGGATGAAGGACCAGTCTACTAAAGAGACATTGCGCAGGAAGTTATCCTTATCTAGATTGTCAAAGTTATGGAAGATAATATACATGAGAGGGGGAAAAGGTACTGACTTAGAGCACCAGATACAGTATACTGAGAAGTGGTCACTTATGGCATCAATCGAAATTCCAGCAGCCGTGATTCTGTCGATGTGATTTGTCAGTACCCAATCAATTAGGGTTCTGGATTTGGAGGAGGACAGAACTCTAGTAGGGTCTGTGATGACTTGGTGAAGGTAATGTCCTTGCTCTGTGGAAAGGAGTGGCTTATTGGCTTTCCCAAGCCAGCTGAGGTTCAGGTCACCAAGGATGAGAACTTCATTTGTGCAATGGACAGAGTAACTTGGTCAAGTAAATCCTCGTGGCCAGAGTGAGCACTTTGAGGCAGATTGTAGGCACACATGATATGCAATTTCTTTGTGCCTAGTAGTAAAACAGCATGAAGGGATTCAAAGAGGGAGAGCATAGTATGGAGGGCAGAGAGGTTGAGGTGAGATTTGAAGAATATGGCAAAACCACCCCCTCGGTTTGAGGTGCACCTACCACATCTGCTGAGATTATAACTGGGTATAGTGCAGACTGCATCTGGTATCGATGGTTTGAGTCAAGTTTCAGATAGGCAGATATCAGGGTGATAAATTTTGATCCATACCTCAAGTTCGGCTAAGTTACAGACTAGGCTCCTAATGTTGATGTGAACCACTCAAAGTCCCTTTAAGTTATTCCATGTTGCATCCTTGCATGACAGATGCATAAACAGGCCAGGGTTAAGCTCAATATCATCAGCAAAGATGAGCACTAGAAGAAGCAAGTACCAAAGCATATGATGGACAAAAGAGGGAGGCAGGATTTCGTGGCAACAGAATCACTTTTTATGGGTATAGGCTGCTATGTGAATATAGTATTTAGGGATAAGTAGGGGGGTGAGATTAAGGTGTCTGTTTGATAGTATGAGTAAATTAGAGAAGGTAAAGTCAGTGTAATCAGAAAGAGCGACTTCAAGGGATTAGGAGTAAGGGATCAGTGAAAGCCATAATAAGAGGTAAAGTGTTACGCAGGTAACCACTGGTGCTTTAAACTATAAAGCCATTGAGAAATAAGAGGGGTTAAATGACCTAAGAGGGTAAGAGGAGAATCTGGAGTGGCTAGACCCCGGGGGGGGGGAGAGAATTTTATTTATCAGTGATAATTAAGATGTACTAACATAGAGCTGAAAATCTCACAGGGGAGAGAGATAAGGATCGCTGAGGTATTTTAGATATGCTGACTTGGAGCAAGAGGGCAGCTAGTGGTTCATCTATATAAGAAGCAAATGGTAAATTGGGCACTTGGATAAATATCAATCACATGACAACTTGAGCATATAAAATTAGATGTCCAGATAGCGCTGGTGGGCAGGGAGCCTGCGTGAAGCACCAGCAGGACTACAGATGTAAGAGCTGCTTTTCAGTAACAAAGTTAGGTCCTACACAGCAGTGCTGTAAGAGCCACTAACAACATTAGGTCCTACATTGCAGTAAAGGCTTGAGTGCAGAGAGTTCAGGAGCCAATAGAGTTGCGAGGAGTGAACCGGCACCAGATATAGGCTGCTTGCTTTGCCGCCAAGTGGATGAAGGAATGCCCACTCCCTCATACATTCCTGGGACCTTCCAAGGGACCTGCAACAGAGAGAAAAAGGGAGATTAGTGCAAGTGAGGACATACATAATGCAAGAATGCCCAGAACCTCCAGCACCAAAGTGACTGGGTCTCTTGATCCGATAACCATGGCCCCGAGCATTCATTGCTGCTTCAATCCGAAATGAATGGGTGCTAAACTCCCGTGTCTCCAAGCTAATGTGCTGCACAGCTCATTTCAGAATGTATCGGAATTGATAAGCCAACACTGGCCTCCCATCCTCATGATGGAAGAATGCCTCCCCCCGTGCCGGGCAGGCTCGCACCTATGCCTGAACCTTGTCTTTCACTGGCCACAACACCTCAGGAGGAGACACCAACCTATACCAGCAACCAGACCCTGTCTGCTCTGTCTTAGACTTCCAGAGATGGACATAGACACCTTCTGCCAAAATTACCACATCCCCCGCCAGCAAACATGGCAACCCTCGAGACTGTGCCAGCTGAGTCAATTCAGACACCCTCAAGGTCCTGCAAAAGGCCACCAAAAACATGGTCTCAAACAATCTCACCTCACAGATGTTCCAACATACAAAAGGTAATGCCTCCCAAATCTGAACCAGGGTCGCTGGTGTAGTAGGCCACCTGGCACCAGTCCTGGTCCCTAGTGACGTTTTCCACCCTACTAACAATTTACGCACTTTAAAGGCCCTGGTGTTGTCAATCATGCCCATGACCCTGGCCAGCCAAGAGAGCCCTGCTAGATGCTGACCCACTGAGCCCGGCAACAGACCATTCTCCTTAGCCAACACTATGTACTTACAGAGCTGATCTACTGGGATAGGCCAGGCATCCGACCACCCAGCCATCTCCTGTACCTGTAGGTAGTGCTCTACTCCCCTGCAGTAAGCTGCCCTTGTCCCTGGTGCAATGGAATTACCTATGTTTAGAAAATGGGCTTGGAAATTCCCAGACTCTGACTGGCTGATACCCCTGGCAAGCTGGGCATGTATCAGACAACAGAGCCCAGGTAAGAAGAAGTGCCAGACCCAACTGACCTAAGTACCAAAATCGAGGGGCCATTTCAATTTTAAACAAATTGTAAGCCTTGATCTGTCGCCATGTTTTTCCTCTCACTTAGCTAACCAAACTCCTTCCCCAGCCCCCACCCCGTTTGTCTTATTCAAATTTAAAAAGAAAAATGAAGGATGACAGCAAAAGCGCAGCCAGTCTGACTGGCCGCAAAACCACAAGTTGATTTCAGCGATAGAAACAGAACGAGCACTACCTCTGGTAGCGCTGCTGTCTAAGAGCAGGGGCACTGTCTTGGTTTCCGTACCGCAATGCCGTGGGTAACCTTACTGCTGACCACAAAGTGACAGGGAAGGTGTGCGAAAGCACAAACTGCCATTTTTCCTTAACTGTGCCTCTCACCACACCCACCACAAAAGAACTATTCATTTTTGTACAGTACCTCAAAGTTGCATATTCACTGTACACTTCAAAGCAGACAGCAGTACTTTTGGGATCACAAAAATGCTGACAACAACTCCGACTCACTTAGCGAGCAAGTTGGCAGTCAATTCAATCTCCTCTCCTCCTCTGTCTGTCTCAGTTTAAGTTCAATAAGGGGCCATGAAGAAAAAAAACAGCAGTCGGGGAGAGACACAAATAATAATTTATCAGCCGTGCTCTGCTGTCTCTCGATCGCAATCTCATGCTCCAGGTGCCCGTCCATTTTGTCACTGCTACCAGTTTGCCCTTTCCTGCTGTTTCATTCTGGGTGTACTGGTAACAACAAGCTGGAGATCCAGATATGATGTTCGCTCGATGGCGATTCAACGGCGTGGGGGGGGGGGAACAGACACTTAGATGCAGCATACAAACGGATCATAGCTTGGTGTGTGTGTGTGTGTGTGTGTGTATAACCATGACAACCAGCTTCAAGGAAGAACACTCATACAAGGCGGAGGAACTATTTTATTACAAAACTTACTGTAAACTAAGTAGTTATTATTTTTTGAATTAAACCATTTTTTTTTACAATGCCCATTTTCTAAGCGCAATAATACCCTCCAGGGTGGGCAGTATTGGGCTATACCGGACCTTCCAGGGGCTATAAGGCCCTCCGCCTGTGGCGTCCGGGCCTCATTATCGCCCATGGGCGGTCGGTATAATAGCACCTCACCCTGTCGTAATATTGCTTACATCTCAAACTTTGTGGTCACCACCTCCCAGAGGAATTGAGGGACCTTCTGTGGCTGATGCTCCACCATCAGGGCCAGCTCCTGGAATCTTTGCCACTGTGAACCAGATAAAGCATCGGCAATGCCATCATCCACCCCGGGTACATGCACTGCCTGAAATTGAATACGGAACAGTAAGCATTTTAACACAAAAACCTGCATGAGATCCCCCATAGGTCCCTTTTGACCGAGCTGTCTGTTAATGGTGTGCACCACCCCCATGTTGTCTGACCAAAAACTGATCCTCTTATCCCTTAACCTTGGACCACAAATGCACAGTGCCACTACCACCAGAAATAATTCTAAGAGGGTGATCTGATGGCCAGGCCTTGCCTCAGGCCACTCCTGTGGCGACTGACCAGCGCACCACTCACCCTGGAAGTACACCCCAAAGCCCAACCCCCCCGGCTGCATCCGTGAAAATTCCAAAGATGCACCATCCACTGGTTCCTGCCACAGGGTTACACCATTGAAGTGATCCCGGAAGGTTCTCAAAACCTGGAGATCCTCCCGGAACTCAGCCATTACCCAAATCCGGTAGTTATGCTTCTTGCAGTCTTGGCCCTGATTAGCCAAGTGCTGCATAAAGGACCTACCCATGGGAATGACTCTGCAAGCAAAATTAAGCTGCCCCACCAGCTGCTGTAGCTTGCACAACATAACCTTCCTGGCTGACTCTGACCCTCAGAGTAACCCTTTGAGAGACTCCAGCTTGTCAGCTAGCAACCTGCACTGCTGGTGCTCTGTGTCAGTCTCTATGCCAAGAAACATGATGACCGTGGATGGTCACTCCACCTTCCCTGGAGCTAAAGAAACCCCAAAGTCCCGGCACATGTGTACAAAGGCCTCCAGGGTTGCCTCACACAGCCAGGTTTTGGCCAGGCCCACAAACAGAAAATCATCGAAGTAGTGAATGACTGCCTCGTTCCCCGCTCTCTGCATAATCACCCAGTGCAGAAAAGTACTGAATTGCTCAAAGACTGCGTGGGCCACTGCTCACCCCATTGGCATGCAGTTGTCAACATAATATTCCCCCCCATAAATCATGCCTAACAGGACTCTGTCATCAGGATGCACTGGCAGCAGCCAAAACGCCGACTCGATATCAGCCTTAGCCAGTAAGGCTCCTGGACCTGTCACCTTCACCACCTCAATGGCTCCATTGAATGATGTGTACTGCACCAAGGTATAGGCTGAAATCAATGTGGGCATTCACTGAATCCCCCTCTGGGTAGAAAAGATGATTGATCATGCAGTAATCGCCCGGTGATTTCTTAGGTACCAAGTCAATGGGTGACACCCTCAAATTGGGCCAAGGAGGAGACTTAAATGGGCCACTGACCCACCCCAACCACCTTTCTTTTTCCAATTTCTCCTGGATCACCTGCAGGTGATCACGTGCAGACTTCAGATTTTCCATCTCATAACCCCGTATGGGGCCAGAATAACACAATCTGAAGCCCACTGTAAAACCCTCCACAAACAAGGCAGCAGCTAGTCTATCCTGGTACTGGTCCAACCAAGGCTTAAGCCTTCTCACCTGCAACAGGGTGGGAAGGCTTGTTCCCCTCTGCCTTGGGAATTCTATGCCTTCCTGCCTGAAATACTCCCCGGGAGGACCGAGGGACCAAACACTGCATGAATGGGTGTTGCCAGCTGCATGCATGCATGACAAAACCGGCAAGCCACCCTGGTGCAGTTCCCTTGATTGAATACATAACACAACTGTCCGGGCCCACCCTCCACCCACTAGGGAGAGGACACACACAGGGCCAAGCCACTATCTGCACATAGCACCCAACCTCCTTGCATGACATCCACCAAAAGGGTCAAGTCAAGGCGACCCCAACCCTAGGAAGAGCCTGCTTGCCGTCACCGAAATTCTTTGTCATACCCCAACCACGCCAACCCCACTTTTCGCTGGTACATCATGGTAATACAATGCATGTAACTGAACAATTTGAACCCTTGGGATGCATCCCCTTGAAGTACCGATGTGGTGTACACCGAGAATGCCACAAGCCAATTGTCAGATGTCCGGTGGACATTGACCCTGTCTTCCTTGTCCTTCTTATCGTCATCCTGCTCCGCTTCCCGATTCCACAGGGAGAACATGTCTGTGTACTCCCAATTCTGAATCTGCTGGCAGACTTTCACTGACAAGTGCATCTCTACTGGCATGCCCAGCCCCACGAAGGAGCTGGCTGGCAGCCGAGGGGGTAAAGCGGGGGGCTCAGATGCTGCAGGTGGCAAGGTGTTCACCTTAGCCACTAGCACAGCAACCACATCTGCCAGCTTTGTCAAGCTGTCACACAGGTCCCCTTGCCGTGATGGCCTGGCCAGCTCTGACGTCATCTGAGGGCCCTCTGGGGCCCCACCATCCATGGGGGCCCTGCCACCTTTATCGACAGCCTCCACTTCGCTATCAGAGGTTTCCTCTTGAATGGCCTCCAGCACTTCTCTTATCATCTGGGTCCTTACCTGAAGACCCTCCGGTCCTTCCTTCCTTACCTGCAGCCCTGGAGATCTTCACAGGAGGCATGTTATCCCTCTTGGCTGCGCCATCTCCTTTCACCATTCTCTTCTTCGAAGCCCAGTCTCCTGACACTGATGGGCCATCCAACCCATCCAAACATGCCTCAAGCTAGGCCACCCCTTTCTTCCTGTATCACTGCCACACTTGTTCCTCAATGGCTGCCTACCTCTTGGGCATAGGCATCTTGCGGCAGGAAGCCATAGTCCTGAAACAACAACTAAAGTCCCCCCCTACACTTCATTACCAAGCTCTATTATGGATTATCACACATTATTTTTTTTTTTTGTTGGGGGGGAGTGTCACCGCTGGGAGACAACAAGATATCAGGGGAGAGGATGCTAAGGAACCCAGGTCCGATGAGTGTACCAAGCTGAAGTACATCCCCACTCACAGCTCCCTACTTAGACTATATGCTGGCCAGGTGTGCCTGGACCTGGTCAAAGTGTCCAAGTGCAGAATAGTACCCTGGCCTCGGAACTACTGATGGGCCATTCTGGTGTTCACCATCAACTTTACTTTTATTTATTTATTTTTTATTTATTTTTTGTAAAACCCAGACCAGGCCTCCGAACTAGATGGGCTGAGATAAAATGTCAGCCCCCATGGACGGCGCCATCTAGTAAAACTGCAGCTCCGCCCCTTATATAGTGAAGAATGGAGAGGGGGTGCCCATCCTCCTGAACCCCATCTGGCATGCTACATGGGGCTAAGCCAGACCTGAGCCCTCATACCAGAAAAAAAAACACCCAAAAAGAAGGCTTCCCTGGTATTTGTTGGCTCTCTGCCCTACCCAAGATGGCCAACAAGATTCCCGTCCCAAGCGAGAGCACCGTCAACTGTACGGTCACTCCCTGATTCCCATTGGCCATCTGCCATCCCCAAGATGGCCAACGAGCTTCCTGATCTTGTGATAATGCCAATGCAGCTGCTCCCACAAGACAGGAGGAAAGAATGCGGGGGAAGCACGCTGCATGACCATGCTGGTGCTCCTATGCATGGCAGCCGAGACTACGGTGGTCCTCTGCTGAAAAACAACCACTGGACAGCAGCCCCTCCAGCAGCACCACAGGGGCTGCACTGAGAAGCACCCAATAGGACCTCTAACCCTGCCATGCCGATGGGAACTCATGGGGCTCCCATAAGGGTTCTGATACCGGATACCACTCTCCCCCTAGATCCAGCGACCATGAATGCCACCAGGCAGAGAAACCCAGAGGAGTGCTCCCTAGATGGATCTCCCTGCCACAAGCACCACCAGCCAGTAAGTGAGAGGGGAAGGGAGCGCAGCCCAGCCAAGTCACAGGTAACCACAACTCAGCCCACCTTAAAGCAGCTGCAATTAAAACACAAGGGGGTGTTCTGGAAACTTTAAATTAAAACAAAAAGTGGCATCAGAATTGGAAAGGCCTGAAGAACCACGGAGGCCACCGTACCCTGACAGGGATAGGAATGGGAGGAGGAAGTCTTCTAATTAAGGGCTGGAGCTGAGCCTAAAACCACATAGGAATGGATTCAAGGAGGGCAACCCCAGGGGGCTGCCCTCTCCACTGGAACTTCTCCTCCCAGAAGAATCCAACTAGTCCCTTTCCTCATGGCCTGGAGATGCTCTCTTCTTGGAAGATGTGCCCTGATCCACTGTAAGGAGGAAAGAGAGAGGGAGAAGCACCAAGGAAGCAGACTAAGTATCTCCCCTGTCTCCTCCCTCCAGCTATGCCATCCCTCCCTAAGGGTGGCCTATTGGGGACCTCCTCCTAGGCATTGCCAGGCCCAATGTTCCCCCAAGAGGAGGGGCCCCCCCTTCCTTACCAGATCCAGGGAGGGGGGTCCCAGGCATATGGCCAGCTGCTGTAACAGGCTGGCATCCTCTCCCCTCCCATGAGCTTCTCCAGTTTAAGGAGCTAATGTACTGCCTAAAACTAATATTAGTTTTTAAAAGTAGTCAACAATTGCCTTTTATATTGCAGGTATTTTTTCTTTTCCATTTGTTTAATTAGAAGATTGTTTACCTGATGTTAGTAGATGTGATGCGTAGAACAGCACTCTACCTGACAGCTGACATATCTAGCTGTGTTCCCTCCATTACATATTCAGTATTGTGACATCACTGGCTGTGACATCACAGCTGCTTAAGAACAGCCACTCAGTAGCTGCCAGTTCAGTCACCTGTGATGTCACTGACAGTGAGATCACAATGTTGATGATATAGTGGGGAGAACAGAGATAGATATGTCAGCTGCCAGACTGAGAGCTATTCTACAGATCCAGCACAATATTATCAAGTAGAAAACATTCCAATGAGCAAATAGAAAAAGAAAAATACTTCATAAATAGAAAGTTACAACAAACTACTTCTTAAAATTTGTATCATTTTCCTGTCTGTCTGTCTGGTTTGGGTCCACTAGCTCTTTAAACTCTCCCTTCCCTCCTCCCTCCCCATCTTTGTTAGCAGCATCTACCTCTCCCCTCATAGCAGCCCTGAAACTCTCTTCTCTCCTTAGTACATACTTTTCAGGGGAGCTCCTTATCCTCGGTGACCTCAACTTGCTTTAACCATCAAACAAAGCTCTCATCCAGAAAATAAACTCCCTAAACCTTCCTGATCATACACCTAGGGTACAGGAACCCAGAAGCGGAGTACAGGATGGGAAGGTACTGACAGTCATTAAGCAGGATCGGAACCTTGGAGTTGTCATAACTGATTATCTCAAAGTGGCAGAGCAGTGTGACAAAGCAGTGGGTAAGGCTAATGGGATGCTGGGGTGCATTAGGAGGCTATCTCCTGAAGGAGGAGGGAGGTGGTGTTGCCACTGTATCGCTCACTGGTGCTCCCCACCTCCCAGAGTACTGTGTCCAGTCTGCATCTGAGAAAGGACACAGAGTGAAAGCAGTCCAGAGGAGGGCTACTAAAATGGTGCAGTGGTTGCACAAGAATCCCTATGAGGAAAGACTGACGGATCTAAATATGTACACCTTGGAAGAGAGGTGAGTGAGAGGGGACATGATATAGTCTACAAGTACCTCACAGGGGTGAACAGGGTGCAGGATTAAGCTGGGGGAAGGGAGTTCAAGAGGGATGTGAGGAAATACTAATTCACTGAAAGGGTGGTGGATGCCTGGAACAGACGGCCATCAGAAATGGTGGTGGTGAAAACAGTGGAGGGCTTCAAGCATGCATGGGATAGACATACTGGAATATTAGTAAATAGTCGGGGGGGGGGGAGAGAATCGCCAAAGACCAGTTATGACTTGCAGTGACAGATTCGGCAGGAAACATCTGGGCAGACTGGGTGGCCAAGTGGTCTTCTTCTGCTGACAAATTCTACACTTCTATATTTCTAATCAACTCATTAAACCTTTCACAGCACATCACAGAATCTAATCAAGTGAACCATTACTTTGATGACCACTTTCATTTTGATTCGATCCTCTTACCCTCATCGTAATATTAGCTGTTACTCTCCAAGACTTTTTCAAGGACCACTGTATGTTGCGGTGTGTCTGCAAAATTCATCACCCCAAATTTCCCCACAAAGTCCATCTGGGCAAATTTGTTAACATTTCCGAACTTGCCCTCCCTCCTACATGACCTTTAGAACATCTATTGGTTTTGTGCTATATCCACAGAAATAGATACCATTTCCTCTTCAATTTTAAATTCTCCACTCTTTGGGACAAACATACCCCTCAGGAAGGCACATGTCCATGGATCTCACCTTCCATAGGTCTCTGCAGAGCTTATCATCCTCTTCAGAGAAGCTGACTTGGAATGGCAACTCCATAAGTCCACCAGCACCCCAAGGACCTTTGCAGGCACAAACAACTCTGCAATGCCAGTACCAAGACTAGGAGGGAAGAAAAGGCCAACCACTCTACATTCAATCCCCAGAAGTACCTTAACTTCTCCAACAAATTCTCATTGATATCCATTCCATTTTTGATCCCTTCCCTCACTCAGTCTACTGCTGTTATCCTGATTCTCAGTGTTCCCCTTCCCAACCCCACTGAAGTTGCAGCTGAATTTAATCCTTTCTTTGAAACCTGTGCTCTCTCCTTTTCTTCCTCTCCTCCATGCCCCTTCTCCATTCCTCTCTCACTTTTGTATTTCTCTTCAATCTATATCTATCACCCTCTCATTTAATTTGGCTAAGAACAATAGCCCTGATGGCATGGACTATAAACTGCTGTGCCTATGTGTTCCTTCTACTGCTCCCCATTCATTATTCCCCTTAATTTCTCTTTCTATCTCAGTCTGTCACTCATGCATGGAAGCAAGCTTATTTTCTTTCCCCTGCATGGGGTGGTGACACCTCTTCCCCAAGGAACTACTGCACTATCTCTCGTCTTCCCTTACTGGTCCAACTTCAGGGAAAAAAAAGTCCTCTACCAGCTTTCCTCTTTCCTTGACTCCTCAGAGTTTCTCTCTCACAGTAAGTCTAGCTTTCATAAGTGCCCCTACATTGTCTCTTCACTTTTCCATGTCACTGATTCTATCCTGAAGGGGATGGATCAGAGGCATTGCACTGCTGCCATTTTTATTGACTTTGCCAAAGCCTTTGATACAGTGGTCCATCCCATCCTTCTGGATAAGCTGAGGGGGGTGTAACTAGCTGACTCTACTATCAACTGGTTCTGCTCCTATCTCAGTGAATGACATTCATCAATTCATATAAGTGACACCTTATCCATCCCCCTCCCTATCACATTTTGGTCATCCAATGTTCCATTCTGGGCCCCATCCAGTTCTCCATTCTCCTTGACCTCCCTTCAGCCTGTGTCACCTTGAACATACACAAGTATGCTGATGACACAGTTCTTTATGCCATGGGGGCCACTGAATGACTTCAACAATATTCAGTGCTGGCTCAGCACTAAACAGCTGGTGCTGAATGCCAAAAAGACACAAGGCAGAAGACAAAAGCTCACTAAGCTAAACTCCTTCCTCTTATTTAAAAGCCTGGATCCCCCCCCCCCCTTCAAGAGGTCTAACACTTCAATAACCTCAGTTTGTGGACCTTACATTCTCCTCAGACTTTGACACTATTCAAAAAAGCTCCACCCAAAACTGTGCTATGAGAACAAATCCTGCCTTCCACTCCCTGTCTGTTGCAAGATCCTTTTCAAAAATGATCCTACTATTGTTTGACTATAAAGATAAGGTTTATGGTGCCTCCCCAAAGCCAGATTGGACCCTCTTATTCACTCTTTTTGTCACTTTGTTTCTATCTCTCTTCCTTTCACCCATCACTGCTTCCTCTACCTACACCTTCCTCTTCCCCCTCTCTTGAGTTCAAGCAAAGCTATCAATGCTGCTCTTTTCTGTCCAAGTATTGGTTCTCCTCCCTCCTCCTTAACCTCTCTTCCCATCTCTCCCCATTAGCCCCCTTACTTTTCTTGCTCCACTCTTCTAACTCTCTGACCCTTGATACTACTCAGTGCATTATCTGTATGGGTCAGACTGCCTTCTCTTGATGTTTCCCCTCTATCTGGAACAATCTTTATACTCAAATCCACCTTTTCTTCTCATTCTACTATTAAGCACTTTCTACAGGATAATTTATTTCCCTTCTACTCCTGCTCCTAGTTATTCTCCATTTTATTCTTGTATCTGTGCTGCTCTTTCAGCAGTCTAACTGGTCAGTTGTTATGTCTCATCATGAGATTAGAGCAGTGCAGAAGGACTTTGTAAAATTGGGGAGGGGCCTAAGACAAGTAGCACGCACAGTATCCTTCTCAGAGGTGCTGCCTGTCAATGGCATGAGTGAGGCAAGGGTACTTTGCACCATGCAGTTTAATGAATGGTTGAAGAAATGGTGTGGAGCACAGGGGTTTGGCTTCATTGGGGACTGGGGTTCCACCTGGAGGGACACTAGCCTATACTGGCAGGATGGTCTGCATCTGTCCAGAAAGGAACAAGTCTTTTGAGCAATCGGTTTAAATGCTTCATTGGCAAGCTTTTAAACTAGTCAAGGGGGAAGGCACTGATAAGCAGCAGGAAAATCCCAGCCTCTCCCTACAAAACAGGGTACTAAATGAGAAAAAGACCGAGGTAGAAAGGTCAGTGGGGGATGCTGCAACAGAAGGTAAAGCCATCAAGAAATGGAGAGCAATAAGTACCAATGCCCATAGTCTGAGTAACAAGCTTTCTGAATTAGTGGCCTTGATGGAGGAGGAACATCTGGATAACGTGGCAGTCACAGAAACATGGTACACACAAAACCATGACTGGGATGTAAACATACCAGGATACACTATCTACAGGAAGGACAGGGAGGATAAAAGAGGAGGAGGAGTAGCTCTTTACATAAGGAAGGAATCAAGCAACAGAACAAAAGGAAAACAGGGAGGAGAAGAAGCACTGTGGGTAAATTTGGAGACCGGCAATGGCACCACAATCCGCACAGGGTTTGTATACAGACCCCTTCTCAGGGAGGAAATGGACAAGGAAATGATAGAGTATACTTAGAATGGCTGGAAAAGGGAGATATTGCTGATGGGTGATCTGAATATGCCAGATGTTAACTAGAGTGCAGTTGCAGCAGCCACTTGAAGAGTGGGGCTATTCTAGATGCCCTACAGGGGGCATGCCTTAGACAACTAGTATTGGAGCCCACTCGAGAGGAAGCAATCTTAGACCTGGTTCTGTCAAATGGAAATGAAGAGAGGATCACAGATGTAGACGTGGGTAGCCATCTGGGAACTAGCGACCATCGAACAGTATGGCTCACAATAAACACAGCAATGGAGTCAAGCCATACAAAGGCAAAAGTACTGGACTTTAGGAAGGCTGACTTTGCCAGAATGGGTGAGTGCCTAAGGAATGCAATAGCAAATGGGCAGGAAGGAGGGGTAGAAGAACAATGGGGAATAATAAAAATTGCCATCACAGAGGTAACAAGCTTTTGTGTGAAGCAAATAAACAAAACGAAACGATGTAAGAAACCACTATGGTTCTCAAAGGAAGTAGCAGTGAAGGTTCAAGAGAAAAAAAAGCATTCAGGAAGTGCAAGGAATCACAGAAGGAGCAGGACAGAGAACTGTATCAGTTAAAGCAAATGGAAGCTGGCAAGGCAGTCAGAACAGCAAAGGCCCAAACCGAGGAAAAGATAGCCAACTCAGTTAAGAAGGGGGATAAAACCTTTTATAGGCACATCAGGGAGCGAAGGAAGACCAAGGAGGATAGTGAGGCTTAATAAAGGGAGGAGGGGTGGGCAGAGGGTGACTGTGAAAGGCAGAGATACTAAACAAATATTTTGCTCAGTATTTACAAAGGAAGAGGGGGAGGTACCTAAAACAAACAGTAGAGACACTCTTTATACAGAAGTTGATACCAGCCCATTTACAGAAGAAAGGGTTCTGAAAGAACTCTTAAAACTGAAGGTGGACAAAGCAATGGGGCCTGATGGGATTCATCCCAGAATTCTAAAAGAACTAAGGGTAGAACTAGTGACACCACTGACTACCCTCTTTAATAAATCATGGGAGGATGGGGTGGTACCCGAGGACTGAAGGAGGGCAGATGTGATTCCCCTTCACAAAAGTGGGAGCAAGGCAGAAGCAGGAAACTAAAGACCTGTTAGTTTAACCTCAGTAGTAGGGAAAATGATGGAATCACTTCTGAAGGAAAGAATAGTCGAGTATCTAGAGGCTAGAGGGGCACAGGACCCAAGGCAACATGGATTCACAGCGGGAAGGTCATGCCAGACAAATCTGATAGATTTCTTTGACTGGGTGACCAAAGTAGTAGATCAGGGAGGGGCTGTGGACATGGCCTACCTAGACTTTAGCAAGGCATTTGACACAGTCCCACACAAAAGATTAATATACAAGTTAGCCAGCCTGGGAGTGGGTCCCAAGATGACAGCCTGGGTAAAGTATTGGCTGGAGAATAGGACACAGAGAGTAATAGTAAATGGAGTCCACTCTGAAGAAAGGGGGGTTACTAGTGGGGTACCGCAGGGTTCAGTATTAGGACTGGTCCTCTTTAATGTCTTTATAAGTGACATTGCCGAGGGACTGGAAGGAAAAGTATGTCTCTTTGCAGATGACACAAAGATCTGCAACAGAGTTGATGCACAAGGTGGGGTGGAAAGGATGAGAAGGGACTTGGCAAGGTTAGAGGAATGGTCAAATGTATGGCAGCTTAGATTCAATGCTAAGAAGTGCAAGGTAATGCACCTGGGAAACAAAAACCCTGGGAAAGAGTACACAATGGGGGGTGAGATACTAACAACAACAAAAATGGAAAGGGACCTGGGGTTGTCATATCAGATGACCTAAAGGTGGGCAAACAATGTGAGAGGGCAGCAAGGAGGCTGGGGGATACTGAGATGCATAGGGAGGCATCACCAGTAGAAAATAGGAAGTTATCATCCTCTGTACAGACAGCTGGTCAGACCCCATCTGAGTACTGCGTGCAGTTCTGGAGACCAATCTCCGCAAAGACATAGACAGGATGAAAGCTGTCCAGAGGAGGGCAACTAAAATGGCAGGGTCTGCACCAGAAGACATATGAAGAGAGACTTAAGGAGCTTAATATGTATAGCCTCGAGAAAAGGAGAGGAGAGGGGACATGATAGAAACTTTCAAGTACCTCAAGGGAATCAACAAAAGTCCAAGATGGTAGCATCTTTCAAAAAAGTGTGCAAGAACAAGAGGGCACAATTTGAAGATAGAGGGGCAGCTCAGAGGTAATTTAAGGAAGTATTTTTTCACAGAGAGGGTTGTGGATGCATGGAACGGCCTTCCGGAGGAGGTTGTGGAGTCAAAAACAGCGGTGGAATTCAAGCATGCATGGGACAGTCATAAGGCAATTCTAGGGGGTGGGGGTAGGAAGAAGTAGGCTGCTGGTTAACTAGGATCTGCAGCTTATCCATTAGGTAGGGAAATGGGCAGACTAGGTGGGCCAAGCAGTCCTTATCTGCCGTCAAATTCTATGTTTCTATGTTTCTATGTCTCAGTATTTGCAAATTGTTCCTGTTTGCTTGCATTATTGTTATTTTTGTATTACTTGATTGTTTGCTTAGTTACCTTTGAATTGCATAACTCCATGTTCCCATCCCCTGGGTTATACCTGGGAATGAGCCTTGGCACCATATACCTTTACCAGTCACCAGTTTGTACTTATACACATAAATAAAATAAAGGAGGCACTCCAGCATTCAAGCAAGAATTCCATCAGGAACTTGATCACGTCCACCCATCTATCAAGTACCCTGACATGAACAGCAATTCCTGGACACTTCAAATAACAATCAAAAATGCAAACTTACAAATAGACATTTAAAGGATACCTACTGGTCAACAATGATACCTTCACAAACCCAGCAAAGGTTCGTCACTGAAGAAGACAATGATAAACACCTCATCTCACACTGAGAAAAATGCATACTGAACAGACGGGCCCTCCATGACAGAGATGGACCGAGCCCCAAAAATACCAAGAGATTGCCTTCTACAATGGGAAGATCCCAAGGATTTCATTCTGTAGAGAGAGGAATTTATGGAACAAGTTTACAAGTTGTCATTTTGTTAATCCTACCAACATACCAAAACAGAACAGATCAGGTTTTTTTACTTGCAGACACTGAAACATCTGCGAGTATGTTAAGACAGGTATTTTTCAAGCATCCAAAAAAACAAGGAAAAATATTGCTTTAAGTAGTATATTGATTGTAATACCCCTTGTACTATGTATGTAGGATAGTTTACATGTGGCCATATTTATGTGGACCTCACTACTCAGCCCCTAAAGGAAAGAGTGCAAGAGCAGGTGATTGCTATTGTTGATGGAAAACAAAACAATGTACTGGGAGCTCATTTTAATGCTGAGCATAACTGTAGCCCTTTTGGCTTTCAGTTTAGTGCCTTAGACAAAGTTTTAGAATTGCCACATGGGGAGCCAGAACTTGTCCCCTGCTCCAACAGGAGACCTGCTGGATCTTCCAACTCAGTTCATTGCAACCCTCTGGTTTGAATGAGAAACTGATTTTAAGCCATTTTTGGGATGAAAAATTTAACTGTTTGGATGTGCATTCTGATATGATTAAGTGATAAATATTGTCAACATTTGAAAGATTTGAAACTATTTGCCTTTGCCTCCCCTTTTATTACTCTTTTTTTTCCTTTCCCTTCTACTTTCCCTTTTTCAGGGGCTCTTTCTCCAGCCCCCAAATCCCCCTTCTTGCTTTTTCTGTTTTTCTCTTATTATCTCACAGGTGAGACTCATTTGTGCCCCTCCTCCATGGGGATTTTCAAGCTTCCATGCATCCAGTGTACATGGCCTTTAAAGGGCCAGGCCAGAAATCAGCTGAGCTGGATCTCAATTTGCCCTGTTCTCCTGCTAGTATCTTAGTGAAATGGGGTCCCAGGTGAAGGGTATAAAGACTCCTTTACATGCCCCCACCCTAGACACAGACAATATCATTAACAAATCAAAACCATTTTACTATGTGTTGGAGATGTGGGTTACCTGCATTCCTAACCACTTTCTGTTTCCACCTTGCAAGAAAAATACTTGCATATGATGATGCTAGTCAGCTGCCAGTAGCTGTCCCTTGTGTCTGTAAATAAAATTTCTTATCAAACTGAAAACGATTGTGATGTAAAATAAAATAAAGTACAGTCCACTGGTCTGCTATTGTATCAAACCTGCAATCAAGCTTATACAAGTGATATCTAAATAGTATACCTGAATCTCATAGGAAATAAAGGTGAAGAGCATGTTAGGTAAACATGTATAAGACTGCTTCAATCAAATATTTTTGTATCACTTTTTGATATCTAGTTTGGGATTATTTATTTATATACTGTTCATTTCTTATACTGCATCTTTACTTAACCCCAGGAGGACAGAAGAACCAGCAAAAACAGATCAGAGCTTATAAAGACTCTAACATGCACTGCAAGCTATTGAATCTCCCACTGCTGCAGCCCTCCTGTGATGTCAGCTGTAGGGAATTCTGAGATTTTTAGTTGCCAAAAATGTCATCTTAGAAGTCATCAAAATATGCCTGATACAATCCACTATACTACTGTATGTAAAAAATATTCTTGCACACAAACTGCAAATCAGGATCAGCCATAAACTTAGGTGTGTAGCTGTTAGTGTTAAAAGTTCCCCTTTAATTGGTTTACCTGAATCAAAGCTGGTCTCTTTGTAGTGCATTCAATATGCCTGATATTTGGCAACTCCCATCATGCACACATCGCTCCCCTTCTTAAATGTCTGTACTGGTTCCTACGTCATCTTAGGGTTCAAACTAAAATTCTTGTTTTAGTTTTCAGTCTCTTCACACTAGACAGCTGGCTTAACTTGTTTTATGCCTCCAGTGGTACATATATTCCAACCCACTTTGCTCTCCTAATGTAGGTTTATCACTGGTCCTAAAATTAAATGTACATTGGATCCTGTAGCATTCTTTCTCTTTGGTTGAATAAATTCATTAGAAATCCATACTTCTCTATGTTTGCAAATCTCCCAGTGTTTTGAGCTTTTGCAGTGTTCTTAAAACGTACTTAATTGTTTTTATTTCTTATTTTGTAATTTTCTGTTTGTATTGTTATGTGTGTGTTTTCCTGATGGAGAGTGTGTTGATACTTTTGTGAATTATACTTAATATATAATAATAATAACTGCAATCACCTTTTGACTGCTGCCAGATAAGTATATGTAGGACTCAGAAAATCTTGTGCATGATTTATTTGTCAATTAATTTAAAACATTATCCATTGTGCTATTATACTTTGCTCACATTTCATCAAACTGTATGATAAGATACACTATTAGCTGCTCACCCAACATACCACAGATAATTAGATATGCTCTGAAATGTTGTTTAGCTCAGTCATTATTAATATATACTAAGCATCTGTTGTGCGCAATATACTGCAGAAAAATAATGCTTTAAGACTAAATTAATATGATAGGAAGCCTAACATCATTGCTAATTTCAATAACGCTTTTAAAATTATAATAAGTAATTGTAAAATATGTGGTTTTAATAACCTTTTATTTGAGTGCTGTGTTTTTTTTAATTTCTTTATTAGGAGAGTACTAACACACCAGTGACACATATTGCCGTAGGCATAGCTGCATTCCAAAAGAGAAGATAAATGATAAAAAGGTTATTGCTATTTTAATATAATTCTTGCTTCTTTTATTTCTGTTTTAGTGGAGCCAATCTAGGTACATTTATGAGACAAGAAACCTGGTTTTAACCTTGCACTGGACTTGATGCATTGCTGAATTGGGGCTTAAAAGGGGTTCCATATTCTGTTAAACAAATCTTTTTTTTTGTTTGTTTATTTGTTTGTTTCTACAATACAGTATTTTGCCAGTGTCAGTATGACTAACATAATATTTACATATGTTTTGAAGACTAGTGGGTCCTCAGTTTTCCATTTTAATAACCTGTGTGTCTGCGTCTGTAAGAATCATGCTAATAATACGTTTATATAGGTGTACTGGTATTTCATTGGAGAACTCTACAATTCCAGGAAGGGTTAGGTTTGGTGAGAATGTTTCAAGCAAATGAGTTGCTTTAGACAGCATATACATTATCTGAATCCAAACACTAGAAAGGTA
The DNA here is from genome assembly GCA_016271365.2 of Neoceratodus forsteri. Lineage (NCBI taxonomy): Eukaryota > Metazoa > Chordata > Ceratodontiformes > Ceratodontidae > Neoceratodus > Neoceratodus forsteri. Next base: position 290,780,019 of record CM028135.1, on the reverse strand, counting down.
TGGCCAAGAATGTAGTAAATAATGTATCAGTGTTTCTGATGAGTTTGAACATCTAGGACAGATGGAAGCGATTGTAGGGTAAATTTTGGGTAGTCTTGTTGATGTGTAGAAAATTCTATGCAGTGCATTAGTTATTTATTGATAGATTGATTGTTTTATTTCAAATGTTTTACCAGTCAGGACATGCTGAGTTGATAACAGCTTATTTGCAGATATGTCCTAGCAGAGGGTGGCTAAGGAGAATAATATAATAACGAGAAAAAACAGTATATAAACAGACATTCAAAAACCATTATAAATGTAAGTAATACAGCATATCAAAAAGGAGTAAGGTATACCATTTTAGAGATCTGCCAACTAATAATCAGTGCACAATAAAACAGTACAACAAAGTGTTTGTGGTAGCTGTAACTGAGCTTGGATAGGCACAAAGAAACAACTCTAACTGGCATATCGGTAGGGGGACTCCAGAGCATAACAGGGCCAGGGAACTCAGTGGAGGAGGTGGGGCCTACAAGGACTGTGGACAGGGACAGTTGCAAGTCAGAGTTGTAAAGTCATGAGGAAGAGACTTAAGGGAGAAGAAAGAGGTAGAGCACATGGACAGGGGACAAGAGGTAAGGAAACAATATGAGAAGGCAGCTTGGCCAGCGGTAGATTTCCTGGGGGGATAGAAAAGGAATGGTAAATAGTACTGTGGAGCTGGTAGGAGCTAAAAGCATATTGACTTGTATTTTTTTGTAGTTCTGAAGCTTTGACCATATCTGAGAAACTTTAGATCACCTTGTGCAAATTGATATCTGTGATTTGGAGGCATACACTGGTTTTCCATTTTTTACATACTGAGTAAAATCTGCTGAGGTGTAGTTAGAAATTTCTGAATAGGTTCATAAGATTAATGTTGGCCTATTCCCATGATGACTTTCTAATATTTTCAATGGCTGGTTTTGGGGGATGTTTTAATGAACATATGTTACGAAATTCCTTAGTTGGAGGTATTTGAATAATTTTGATTTGGCTATTCCAAATGGTTGTTTAGCTCTTCAAGTATTGTTAAGGTGTTGTTTATGAAACATCAGTTTATTTCAGTTAAACCATGTGTTTCCAAATTCTGAAAAGCATTATCTGTAACTGAAGGTGGAAAGTTGAAGATTAGGTATATGGGAGAGTGATTACCTAACTTGGTTGTTTGATTTAATAAACTGTAGATTTTATTCCTGCAGATACAGCTTGTTGATATTGTTTATTTGTGGAGAGTTTTTCCTCATAAAAAGTAGAAGTAATGATATGTCTTATGTGAGAAGATGGATGTACTGATTGCTCTGTTTGAGGGATGATGTTTGTTGAAGTATCCTGCATAAACCAGTCATGAATAGGGCTTATTTATGATGCTAAGTAATACCAGTGAAAGTTAGGTACAGCCAGGTCACCTTAGATTTTGGTAGGGTTAACTTTCCTTGACTGTTATGTGGTTTTTTGTTATTCCAGATAAAGCCAGACACTACTTTAGGTAAGTTGCTTAAAAATTCTGGTATTTTTATTGGTAATATTTGAAAGAGAAACAGTAATTTCAGGACAACATTCATTTTTAGCAATTCAACTCTGCCTATCAGAGTAAGAGGGAGGGAGATGCATTTCTTAACATCTGATTAACATTAGGATAGTAGATGTGTATAATTAATTTTAAACAAGTTTTCTAGTTTATTCAAAGAGTGGCACCAAGATAGCTTATTGTGGTTATCCACATGCATGGACATTTAGGTGGTATCTGTATGGAATGAGAGTTACATAACGCAATTCCACTATTGTTCAGTTTATTTTATAACCAGATGCTGCTCTATATTTTAATGAAAGTTCTATAAGTGAGACTTATGGATTGGGTATCACCAACAGAAAGAGGGAGGTGGTGTTGTCTCTATACAGATTATCAGCAAGACCCCATCTGGAGTACTGTGTCCAGTTCTGGAGATTACATCTTCAGAAGGACATAGACAGAGTGGAGTTGGTCAGGAGGAGGGCAACTAAAATGGTGAAAGTCAGCATCAAAAGCACTATGATGAGAGACTAAAAGACCTCAAGACCCCAAAGACCCTGGAAGAGAGGAGGGAGAAGGGAGATGTGATAGAGACCTTTAAATGTTTCACGGGTGTAAATAACATACAGGAATTAACTATTTTTCAGAAAAAAAGGTGCTCAAGTACAAGTGGACATTCTATGAAGCTGAAGGGTATAGATTCAGGAGAGTTGTGAGGAAGTACTTCTTCACAGAAAGAGTGGGGTATTCCTGGAATAGCCTTTTTGCAGAGGAGGTGGTGGGGTGAAGCAGTGATGAGGTTCAAGAATACATGGGATAGACACAAGGGAATCATAGTGAAAGAAGGTGGGGAGGGAGAAAGAGCTGTAGGTAAAGTACGGTCTGCAGTAATAATGTAGGTAGGGAAAAACAGTCAGACTGGATGGAAAAAATGGTCCTTACCTGCCATCAAATTCTATGTTTCTATGTGATACTCAAGAAAGCATCATCAATGTATAAGCAGATTTTGTGGTTGATCTATCCAATTTGAATGCTTGAAATGTTCAAGTTTTCCTGGATAGCTATTGCGAAAGATTTGATGGCTAAGGTGAAGATAAATGAGAGTGGGCAGCCCTATCTGATGCCTCTTCTCCAAGAAAAGCTTTGTCACAATTTGTGCTCATTTTCATATTTTAAACTTGAGGTAGAAGAAGAATATAATAGCTTGATTCACTTTTTGAAGTTCAGGTCCAGTCTAGCTTTTTCTAGTATTTTATAAATGAAGTCCCGTTCCACATGATCAAATGCCTTCACTTCATCAATTGATAATAAGATAGCATCTTAATTAGTGTTGTTATTATGTTAATAAGATAGCATCTTAATTAGTATTGTTGTTTATTATGTTCATGAGTCTTCTGATGTAATTTATTTTCCTGCCTTTGATAGAGCCATTTTTATTGTGTGGAATTAGACAAGGTAGAACCTAATTGCAAGGATTTTTGAAAATATCTGAGAAGGTCCAAGGAACATATGGGCAGACTAGATGGACCCTTGGTCTCCTTCTGCAGTCTTTTTTGTTTCCATGTTTCTATGGTTTCTAATATTCTGACATCTGTGTTAAGTAACCACGTTTGTCTCTAATAAGAGAATTCAAGTTGGTCTTCATCCTTTTTATGGAAAACTTGTATTATTGCCTCACAGAAGGCTATTAGAACAGTTATTAACATTTTTGTAAATGTTTTATAGAGTTCAAATTGGAACTCGTGAGGGCTATAGCATGGTCAGAGAGAAGAATTTGTATTACATTTTGCATTGTTTTCTAGAGTCATAGGTTGATCTAGAAGTTTAATCAAATTTTGTAGGGGCTGAGGGAATGTGATGTCCTTTAAGAAGTTACCTATAGTACCTAATGAGGATTGTGAGATCCTTCTGATTCATATAGTTTTTGATGCTATTACGTAGGTTTATTTCTTATGTTTTTTTTTTTTTTTTTTTATTTCACCATGAATGTTTATTAGATTCTGGATATTAGAGTTTGTTCCTGGACCTTTCTTAGTTGCCGTGAGAGTATACTGTACCTTGGGCTGTCAGCAATGAAGTGATATTTTGACCTTGTGATTAAGATTTTATTTTCTGCAATCTTTGAGATTATTACATAGAGGGCATCTTTTTATTCTGAGTGAGCAAGTTATATGTGTATGTGTCTATGGTTTGAGAATGGAAGTTTTCTAAATGACATATATCATTTCCAACTCTTTCCATTGCTGTACGTGAATCAATTTTTATGTGTGGGTTTTGAGACTCTGTAAGTATCCTTTTTACCCATGCTTTAACTGTTTCTCAAACAGTTAGAGGCAATGTATGTGAAGATGGTTTGAGATCAAAAACAAAGCTGATATTTCATTCTGAAGCATGGACATGATTTCCACATATGACAATGAAGTGGGATTTAATTTTCAATTACACTGGTTATTATTGCCCCTAAAGAGCTCCTGACACTGCTGAGACAACTTCAACAAATTGTAATATTCAGGCATAAATGTAACTTATATTTCATATTTTATTATGGATATTTTATTCTGTAACTCTTACCCTTATTTCCTTATTACTAAGAGCATTTGTATGAACACAGTATCTCTGCCCTTTTAGATCTGGCTGCCTATCTACACCTGACATCAGAATTCTGTTTATGACATAAAAATATGTTGCTGTAGAGATAATTATGATGTTATAAACAGGGGATTGTGATGCCATTTGCAGAGAAGCAGCCAAAGCAGATATGGTCTAGGGGATAGGGATCTTGTTTTCATGGAACTGTTTTCAGTAATAAAAACATGGGGAGTTAATTACTGAAAATATAGAGAATACTGGATGGGCAACTATGCACAACCAGTGTGTTCTGCCACAGAGAGGTTCTGATTCCCTCTGACCTCTAGAGTGAAACTCGAGAGGTCCATGGGAATCAGAACCCTGTAGTGACAGAACACACTGGTTATGCATAAAGTTGCTCATCCTGTATTTTTTATACTGTATAGTATTATGTGAAATGTGGGCATTGTGTTTTTTTCTCTTTCACAATGAAACTGACTTGTGAAGTCTCTAGAGGTTCTAGAATGCGGTTCTACCACAGAGTTGGATAGAGAAAAGCAACTATGTGGCAGCATTCCAAGTTGTTCTGCTGCAGTAGTGACATCACTACTGCAGCAGAACAACATAATGATGTCGCTACTGCAGCAGAACATAGAGGATTGTCCATGGGGAGTCATTCACAATGAGGATGTTCTCAATCGAGAGGTCTCCATGGCAATGCTAGACCTCATGATCGAAGCTCAAGAGGTCGTCCGTTGACATGGAGAACTCGAGATCAAGAATATCCTTGTCTGTGAATAACTCACCATAGACAATCTTTTATAGTGTATAGTGAGTCCAGGCAAGTTTTTAAAAGTATGTGAAGTACCTTCTTGGTGCGGCTTATTCAAGCGCCACTTTTTTCCTCCGTTACTCATCCATTTTCATCGCTGCAGCCCAACATCGCATATGCACGAATGTGTTCGATCTTGTTGTGCTGCACCAGTGACATACTCAGTGCAGCACAACAAGATCATGACGCACTGAGTGCAGCACAACAATGCTGTTCCAGGCATGAATTTCCATGTGGAACAGCATTCTACCATACACTATAATCAAAATCCAGACATGGAATTTCATGCACAACAGCATTCCATTATGCACGATATATTAAATAATAAAGGAAATAAGATGGAGCTGAATATAAATCTTACTTTTTTCAAAGTTTTCCTAATGCCGTCATGGACTCTTGAAAGAGAAACTCTGCACTTCAGCATGTGCTTTCATAAAGAAGATGTTTCAGCTGTTACAATTTACTAAAGAATATATGTTTTCGTTTTCAATGTTCCTTCCAAAAGATTTATAGCACATCTTAGCAGTCTGTCTGAAATGTCTATATAGAAAACATTTGAAAACATTTGCCTTCCCCCTGTTAACCTCACAGTGCCTTAGTTTTATGACATCATATCATAGTGTGCATCATAACAGCAGAATGTGATATCACAAACAGCAACTGTGTGGTTAGCAGGAGAGAAACAAATACATTTTGAAAGACTTAGATAAATAATTACTGCATTATCTACAATAGTTAATAAGCCAACAAAGGGCAAAGAAAAGAAATAAAAAAAAAATGACTAGAAAACAAAGTTAAAACATAATTGGTGTAAATCTGGTGTTTTTAAGCTTTTCATTATAATAGAGAGTCACTCTTTAATAGGGACTATTGTTAGTAAGCACAGTGAATGATCAGAAATTAAAATACCCATATAGTTGACCTTTCCTTCCTGGTATAATATAGATTCTGCAACTAGAAAGAAGTCTATATGGGAATAGGACTGATGGGGCCAGAAAAAAGAGAATTGTTTAGTGTCTGGATCCTGTTTAAAATGTTTGCATCTAATTGCTGCAATATGGTCATAATGGGGTGAGCTACTGTATTTTTTTCTAACTGAAGTTCTTGAACTAAATTATAGTTACCTGCTATGATAAATGATGCAGGACTAATTGATAGATGAAGAAAAAAGTTTGTAAAAAGTTCTAGGGAGTTCTCATTATGGTCATAAATAGAAGCAAGTATATAGGTTTAGCATTTCACAATTACACAGTTTCCTTGATTATCTGTGATATTATTAAATTTGGGAGAAATAGTTCCTTTTTTAATGAAAATTGCTGTGCTGTATGATTTGGTTTTATATGGGGAATGTGTCCCTTAGCCTCAAAGCTTACCAATCCAACTGAATTCATAACTGGAGAAATGGGTCTTTGCAAAAGAAGACAATTTGTGCCCTTCCTGTCTGAATAATGTATTTTGTATATTTTCATAGCCTTTTAGCCCTTTAACATACCAGGTACTCAATTTTAGTTTACCATTTATTTTTTTTAAAACTTGATTATGGTAAACACTAATCGGGTTCACTTTTTCACCTACAAAATCGTGCTGTACTATCTATGGAAGCATTTCTTGAGCTTATTCCTCATTAGTCAAATTCAATAAACATTGCAATTCCATCAACTTCGTTGTGCTTTTTAAAATTTATTTTACGATATTTATCCTCCAGTTTCTTTTTTTTTTTTTCAACCATCAAGTGGCTTGAAGGGCGAGTTCTGGATTTTCATTGCCTTGGGGAATTAATTCCACCCCAAGCCATAGTCCTTTCTTAATGAGTGGCCCAAACCACCAATTGAACAAGCCAAGCCCTCCAGCCCCTCTAGTAATGACCAACGTTCCCCCAACATTGACAAAGATTGCCTGAGTGTTATCTAGTTAAAGGTCTGCTATAGCTCAGCCCCAAGAAGGAAAATAAGTTATTTAATTTTCAAGGAGCTAAAGTATTTTGCTGTTCCATACTCTTAATTCAGTTTAATAAAACATAGACTTCCCCATACTACTTCAAACCCCCAATTTCCAGGACACCTTTTACAGAAGCCTCAATTACCCCCACACACCTTCTCTCCTTCCATCCCCCCTAAATGCTTCCTCTTCTTCTCTCTCTCCCTCCCTCACCACCAGCTTGCAGGGTCCTGTCCTCTTGCGGGGTCCTTAACATCCTGAGGGGGTGCAGTTCTCGGCAAGCCTCTTGTCCATCTCTCCCCTCACCCAGCCCCATCATTCTCCCCTTCACTATTCTCTCTACTCCTTCCCCTTAGCTTGCCCTCTCTCTCACCACCATCTTTGCAGGGTCTTGCCCCCTTGCAGGGTTCTCAGCATCCTGAAGGGGTTCAGTTCCCATCACACCTCTCATCCCCCCTCCATATCTCCAGCCCCCCTCATTTCCCCCTTTACAACTCTCTTTACTCCCTCCACCTTCACCAGCTCTTTCTCTCACCACCATCTTTACAGGGTCCTCTCACCTTGCAGGGTTCTCAGCATCCTGAAGCAGTGTAGTTCTCTGCATGCCTCTCATCCCTCTCTAGTCTTTCCCAGCCTCCTCATCTCCCCCATACTACTTTCTCTACTTTTTCTCTCTCTCTCTCACTCCTGCCCTCTCTCAGCTCCATCTTTGCAGGGTTCCACCACCTTGAAGGGTTCTCAGCATCCCAAGGCATCCTCAAACACTGGGTGGTTGGCGCTCTTCAAGCCACCGCCTGAGACCTCCTCGCCGGACTTGCTACCTCACAAGGTACGGCAAAAGCCGCATTTTTTCACCCACCGCCTCCATTTATTATATGTGCCTCTTTCCACCTTCCCCCATTTACCATGCCCACGTGAACATCGCCTACTCAAACATTAACTATCTACTGTCCTCTCATACTTGTCAACATACAGGGAGCATTCATCCCTCCATAAGTCTCCTCTGGTCACTCATCTGACTGTACATCTTAGGATCAGCATCTGCTGGTGGCCGAGAAATCTTATTGCTAGTTGCGGTGGAGTTTAGGACCTACCATGGGAGGATACAGCTGGCTCCTCTGTGTGTCAATAGTCTTATTAGCGTACAGCATGATTTATCAGAACCCTCATTCCTCCCTAAAGTGGAATGACCCTTGCATTACCCTCAGTTCTGTGACCTATAACTCCTCTCAGGTGGCCCTTCTGGACCATTGTATTGCTCAACTGTATCTGTCAGGGAGCTGGACATCTCCCGATCTGCCTCTGCAGAATATTCCTCCATCCAGGCTCAATACATCCTCCTCGTGGCAAGTGCCTACTAGGACTCTAGTGGCTGCAACCCTAGGCCATTATAGCACCAGGAGTGGTGGCAGGCCTACTCTACATCATCGCCCTCCCACTCACTTGAAAAATAGCATCAAATTACATTTTTCTGCCTTAAAAAGAATCTTGCTATTATTGCTACTGTGCTCAGGCAATATCAAACTCAACCCAGGGCCTATGGCTACCCTTGCCTCTCCATCAGACCTGGCGGGTATTAAAGGAATGTCATTTATGCATCTCAATTGCTGTAGCTTGCTGAAAAAGTACACCCTGATTCAGGCTTGGGTGAGCCACACCCTACCTGACGTCCTGGTAATCAGAGACCTGGCTTAGGCCAGCAACCCCAGACAATGAAATCAACATCCCAAGTTACCTACTTTTCAGAGTGGATAGGCAATCAAGAGGAGGTGGGGTGGCAATCTATGTTAGGGACAAATACTCAGTTGCATGCATTGAAGCATCCTCCACCCCTAAAGAATTCAACTGCTTGACCCTAAAGATCAATCTTTCTCCTACCAGTGCACTCCGTGTAGTAGGCTGCTACAGGCCCCTGTCTGCCGGGCCACATCTCCTATCTCACCCATGGGTGTAAGCAGGCATACTCCAAGCACTCCATGGCGTTCAATTTTATTTAAGGGGGGTAGCAAATAGGCTCTGAATTTTTTTTCAGTTGTTTTACCAGGAGTAACACACTAAGCTGAAAGCTTGTTTACAGGTGTGAGCTGGGAGCACAGGGAAGTTAAGTGACTTGCTCAACTGCTTCCTTTTTCCATGAAAACTAACAAAGAAAATGCTGAACCTTTCTATAATTTTATTCATAGGAGTTGAAACTAAAAGGACTGGTCACTAATACAGTCTTTGTATCCCAAGGACAATACAACTTTACAGGCTCTGGACTGGTATGTGGGTGTCTTAGGGAGCAATGCATGGCATATGTATTTACCCATGCATGGCAACAACCGTTGTCATAAAATACAAAAGTTGTATTTATTGTGCCACATGAGGCAACAAACAAGGTCCTGGTGTACATTTGTATATTGTCTGGCTACACCTGGGGGGGGGGGGTAGCTCACCCTAACAAGGGGAGGAGGGGTAGCAGTGAGTTCACTTGGTGTGCAGATCTGAAATCCCTGGCTACACCCCTGATCTCACCTGAGTTTCGTACTGGGTCTTAGTTCATTGGAAACCATTATTCTTGGTGACCTGAACTACGACTGGCTATCAAATGCATCAACTCCCTTGAAATCCTTCTGTAACTCCCCAGGGCTGGTGCAACTCAATGGCGAGCCAACTCGCCCAAACAAAAAGAACCCTGACAACAGCTCCCTCCTAGATGTAATTTTGGTTAGCAAACAACACCTGTTCTCTCATGTCAGAAATTTTTTTTCTGACATTAGTGATCACTGTATAATTGCTAATATCAGATCCTTGCACAACCCACAGTTTGTGGCAAAGTTCACTACCAAAAGGCGCAATTGCAACTTTGACTTGGTTGCCTATGTCGAAGACTTGAAACACTCACCGCGATGGCAGGAATTCTTCCTAGCCAAAATAGTCAATGAGGCATATACTATTTTTTACGATATCCTAAGTGCGGCTTTAAATAAGCATGCACCCATGGTTAAGGTTCGCATTAGGAACAGCACCTGTCATTGGTTCTCACCTGAGCTCAAAGCTTCCTTGCTTGAAAGGGATACACTTAGGAAAAAAGCTTACAAAAGCAAGAATAACTCTGACTGGTGTCAATTTAGGAGAGCACACAACAAGTGCACCATGTTGGTCAGAGCAACCAAAGCCACCTTCTATTGCTCAGAGCTAGCCTCTGCTACAAGAAATCCTGCTAAACTCTGGAAAACTATAAAGGACATGTCTGGCCATGCACCTGGTAACTCCCTTCCATCTAAAATTAAATCAGGATGCAGCGTAATCTCTGACCACTCAAAGATATTGGATGCCCTCAATAATCACTTTGCAATGGTAGGGATGGCATTTGATACTTCCCCTGCCAAGGACATCTGTACACAACAGGGCCCATCTACCCATGAGTCCCCTATTACTGAGGAGACCTTCTCTTTCCTGCCTGCATCTCTAAAAGAGGTGGAAGACCTACTACTGCAGTTGGACACCAGGAAGGGAGCAGGCTCCGACTCCATAGAGCCTTACTGTCTGAAATGTGCATACCATATGCTTGCTGTGCCCATCACCCACCTCTTCAAAATATCACTCTCTCATGGGAGCCTCCCTTCCCAATGGAAAATAGAACATGTCATCCCTCTGCTAAAATCAGGTGATCCTTGTGATCTAAATAATTACAGACTAATCTCCCTCCTCCTCATTCTGTCTAAATTACTAGAAAAAATTGTGAGTGGCCAGCTAGGGGCATATCTAGAATCCAAACACCTATTAAACCCTGTTCAGTCTGGGTTCAGAGCAAAGCACAGTACCAGAACAGCCTTAGCAAAGGTGACCAACGATTGGCTCCTTGACCTTGACAATAAGATGCATGTCTGTGCTGTTTTCTTGGATCTAAGTAAGGTCTTCGACACAGTCAACCACAGCCTGCTTCTCTCCCCTCTAAGCAACTTAGGTCTGGACTATAACTCTATGTGCTGGTTTGCTGACTACCTTGGAGAACGTAAACAGAAGGTTAAAGCTGAAGGAGATCTTTCACCTTTAAAACCCATGCTGAGAGGTGTGCCTCAGGGTTCTATCCTTGGTCCCCTCCTATTTGCAGTCTACATTAACAACATCAATGACACCATCATTAAAGCCAACATCCATTTATTCGAGGACGACACTGTACTTTACTTGAGTTGTTCCATGCCGGAAGCAGCCTGTGAAGACCTCCAAGCTGAATTTAACCTTTTACAATATCAGCTCATAAACAAAAAGCTTTTGCTCAATGCAAAAAAGACAAAAGCTATGATCTTTTCCCCTTCCTTGTATACGGCAAACCCTGCTGGTGTGAGGACTATGCCACAAATTACCACTGTACTCAGAGAAAAACTAGAGTATGTGTCTAAATTCAAATATCTAGGAGTCTGGCTCGATCACAAACTCTCCTTCTCCGATCATCTCGAAGAATTACAGTAGAAATTAAGAAAAAGATTAGGACTGTTCTTCAGAATCAACCATCTGCTCACCAAGGAGGCCAAGATCCAATTAGTCCAAGCCATCTTCCTATCCTTAATAGGTTAAGGGAACCTTCTCTACAGCCACTGCTCTGTCTCTGCACTGGCTAAGTTGGACACCCTCTACCATAGAGCAATCAGGTTCATAACCAGTCTGCCACTCTCCACACACCATTGCTCCCTGTACACAGCAATTGGCTGGACTTCCCTTCACTATAGAAGGAATAGAAACATCGCGCTATGGGCCTTCAGAGTGGTGACCAACAAGCTCCCCACATACATCTCTAACTGTATTGCCCGATGTGTGATAGGCACCTATGCTCTCAGGAGCTATTCCCTATTTGCCCTCCACATTCCGAAGGTCAAAACTCGTTTCGGCAGAGCTGCTCTAAGTTTCACCTTACCTGCCTTGTGGAATGGCTTACAAAAAGAAGCTGAACTGCCCTGTAGTCTAAACATCCTCAAGTCACTCTACGGCCGCTACATGAAAGAATCTTGCAAATGCTTTCTGCACCGTTAGCTCACTACTCTACAACTCCTATAGCCATCCTGCCTCATGCCTTGTCCCTGCCTCTCACTCTCCCCCAATTAATATTCCTGCTTCATTCAACCATCCATGTCCACTCCAGTCTGGCTTGTCTCACTCCTTCCCAAGAAGTGTGCCTCTTAACTACCACTCCTCCGTCATTATCATAATACTCTACTACACCACAGCCATTGTCGTTATCTGTGGTTTAAGGCCACCTCTTCCCCCTAGTTTACAGAAACATTTCCTTCCTCTTCAGTATCTCTCCAACCGGCCTCCCCACATATGTTCTGTTCTCCCCATTAAGTGAAAATGATGGCTGTACCCATAAATAAACGTTCTGCTGTTAAGCCCTTACGCTTATGTTTGGCTGTACAAATGCATATTTTTTCGTACTAGTATAATATAGCAGTTCTGTTCCACCATGCTAATATACTGTATATACTGTATATATTTTTTCTTCCTTGTACATTACTGCATTATGTATACTTGTTACTGCTCTGTACTTTGTTGTCGCTATGACCAGGTCCACCTTGCAAATGAGCCTTGCTCAATGGTGACCGCCTGGATAAATAAAGATTTGATTTGATTTGATTTGATTTGAAGGGGTGCAGTTCTTGGCACACCTCTCATTCCTCTCCCCCCTACTCTGTCCCCCTCATTCACCCCTTACTACTCTCTCTTCTCGCCCCCTTCCCTAGCCCCCCGCATCTCCCCTCCACTACTACCCTTGTTCTTACTGCCATTCTTACAAACAAACTTAACACTTGTTTTTTCCTTCACTTAGCCTGCCACTCTAGCACTTTCCAGGTGTACTCCAACTGCTGGTCTATACCTTACCTAGTTAGCTATTTTACTACTGTGCCCATGGAATTATTACCGGTGTGCTATATCAACATGATGCTGTCTGTCTCAATTTCCCCATTGTCATTCATTGTAATCAATTGTACCTAGTGTTGCACTTTATGTATATTACTTGCAATGCTTTTCTTGATTTCCATTCCTATGTAACCCCTCCCCCCAGGACACTTCTGGAAACAAGCTGTTTACAGCTCTTCTTGTCTTTCCTGGTGCAACCTTTTCAAATAAATAAATAGACAATTTGATGAGGAATGGTGTTTTGTTATTGTTGTGCCCTCGATACAAGTTATAACTTCCGAATGATAACTACAGTACACCTGGCCATTGGTGTAGTGTGCGATGGGCTTGGGAGTACTGTATAGCTGTCATTCATTGACAGTTCAGTCGGCAGGCAGCCGTGGAGGTGAGAGGAGGGCTGTGCTGCTCGCCAACCCGGGGACCGTACTGGGACAGTGGGAGCAGGGTGGGATGTGGTTACCGAAGTGTGTGGGTAGTTGGGAGGACCACTACACTATAAAAAACATGGACCATTTTATCCTAATGAGTATCGGGACTGGAGCAGGGGGAGGGACCACTATATTACAGAAACCAGGTATTTTTTTATTCTAATGGGGATCGGACAGGGAGGAGGGGAGGGACCAGGACTACCATGCTACAGAAGCTTGAAAATTTTTTAACTTATACTGGGAGCAGGACCGGGGATGGGGACCTTCGTTTTCTTCTGACGGGGATGGGGGGGACTGCAGTACCTCTGTGGTTTGCGGGGAGTACTGCCAGGTTTTTCCAAGCAGTACTTTGCTCCGCACAATAGCCTTTGCAAACGGCCATTGCATGGAAGAAATGTTTCTGAATGGGATTGTGGACATATGGACGTCCCCTCCCACTGATTTGCATTGCCACCCCTCCCTACTTTGCCCGGGTGCCAACCCAGTTTGTGGGGGCCAACTAACCCAGTTTGCCCAGGGCAAACTGGTTTTGCGCCCGGGTAAAGCTTTGTGAATCCTGCCTCAGGTCTCTTGATAGAATCTGCCATCTGCCTCTGACACTTTTTGCAACTTCTGATGCCCCAAAACTGTAGTTCAAAACAAAGTTCACTTTTGGGTGATTGTCCTATTTTCTATTTTTAGAAATTAGCAATGTGTACCTGGATACTGCTTCAGCCTTTTCTGCAACCTTTCGTGTTATCCTTGCTGAATACCCTCTTTCCCTGAACCTGTCCAACAGCATCTGGGGTTTCCTTTTGTAAGTATCCACAAGGGAACATTTTCTCTTTATCCATAAAAACTGCTCATAAGGGATGATGTCAACTAGGTTCTGAGGGTGTTCACTTTCAAATCTCAGCAAGCTATTGCCAGCCACTAGCTTCCTGTAGGGTTCACATATAACACACATGTTTTCCAGTACCTTAAATTAATATCTCAGTCTCTGTTCTGTGTTTATGTGTACAAGAGAAATTCATAGAATTATTACTGAGCCCACAAACAAGCTCCTTCACTGACTCCTCTCCCCCACCTCAGACGGATCAGGTCAATAACCACTAAAATACAGTATAACAGTGTAGTTGAACACAGCACAAGCAAAACCGCGTAGTAAAAGACCGCAGCAGGGAAAAACAGTGAGGCAAATATTAATAATAATAATTTTATTTTTCAAGCGCCGTTCAAATTTTCAAAGTGCTGTACAAAACATATAGTAAAAAGAAGACCAAACATTATAATACACTATAAAACATTCATAAAACCACAATTTTAATAACAATTCATATAATACTATAAAAAGCAATTTGGTACAAATGAGTTTTTAGGCCACTCTTAAATTCCCCCCCCCCCAAGGAGGTGCACTGCCATAACCGACAGGGTAGAGAATTCCAGAGAGTGGGAGCAGCGTAGGAAAAAGCTCTACAACCAGAAGAATTTAGACTCACTCTCGGAATCTCTAGCAACCCCTCGTCGGCCGAGCGGAGTGATCGGCTAGGGCAGTAAGACACTAGAAGATCTTTCGGATAAGCTGGACCCTGGTCGTGTAGGGCTTTAAAAGTCAATAAACAGACTTTAAAGGTGATCTGCCACCGAAAAGGGAGCCAGTGCAGTTCGCGCAGCACCAGGGTAATATGACAGGACCTGCTAGTTCCCGTCAAAACCTGGGCCACCGCGTTCTGCACTAGCTGAAGGTGGCGGATTTCAACCCCAGAAAGCCCAAAATACAAGGAGTTGCAGTAGTCCAGACGAGAGGACACAAAGGCGTGGACCAACATTGGTAGCATGTCAGATGGAACGAGGTGTTTCACTCTAGTGATATTCCTAGGATGGTAAAAGGGAGTCTTGACAACTGCTGACACCTGTGAATGCAGTGTCATTCTGTCATCCAAGATAACCCCTAGGTTACGCACCCATTCAGAGGTTGGAAGTGACACACCCCCAAGAAAAATTCCTGAGGGTGCAACAACAGGCAACCCCTCTATCTGACAGCCTGGGTCCACCACCAAAACCTCTGTCTTATCTGCGTTCAACTTCAGCCAACTAGAATCCATCCAACCCTGGATTTCTTTCAGACAGTTGTTAAACACTGAGAGAGCTCTATCCTGGTCAGGAGCAAAAGACAGGTATAGCTGGGTATCATCTGCATAGCAATGAAACCTCAGCTTATACCATCTTACAATGTCTCCGAGGGGCAGCATATACACCGCGAATAACATGGGAGACAGCACAGAACCCTGAGGCACCCCACATAACAAAGATGTTGGGCCAGAGGAGAAAAGCCCAGACACAACTCTTTGTGATCTCCCAGTGAGGAATGAGGTGAACCATCAAAGAACGGTTCCTGATATTCCACAGATCTGCCTCAGGCGTGCTAGCAACACCACATGATCCATGGTGTCAAAGGCTGACGAGAGATCAAGAAGAACTAGAATAGAACGTCTCTTCTGGTCTCTCGCCCTCAAGAGATCTTTAAGCACCTGAACCAGCGCAGTCTCAGTGCTATGTCTTTTACGAAAACCCAATTGGAAGGGTTCATAGATGCCATGGATGGTTAAATGGTTCTCCAATTGGGACGCCACTACCTTCTCAATCACTTTCTCAATAAAGGGTAGGTTTGAGATGTGTCTGTAGTTTGTGAAACAGTCAGGATCCAAGGTAGCTTTCTTCAAGAGGGGTGTCACCACCACCTCTTTCAGGGAGCTAAGGAACTCACTCGATTCCAAGGAGCACCAGACTATTTGAACAAGGATTGGACCAATGATGTCGCAACAACCCAGTATTAGGGAAGTCGATCCAGGATCCAAACTACAGCTTGTAGGGCACACACCATGGATAATCCTCATGACATCAACGAAATCAGGTCTGCTGAAGGAACACCAAGAAGACTGAGGTACTGTGAACTCATGCTGTCCAACAGCATCCCCCTTAGAAGCCGCTGGACACAGATCCATCCTGATGTCGGCCACCTTATTAGTGAAGAATCAAGTGAGCTCCTCACACTCTAATTGCAAAAAAGCCTTACGAACTTGTAGACAGGCTGGGTTGCACAGCCTGGCTACAGTTCGAAAAAGCTGAGCCAGTCGATTCCTGGCTACTGCAATCTCTCTGGACAGGAATTCTGCCTTCTTATGGGAGATTGCAGATTGATAGACAGAATAATGGTCCATCAATCTAAGGCGGTTGGCATCAAGGGGCGGATCTGCGCCAGCAGCGTTCTAATCTTCGCCCCTGTCTCCGCATCTCCCTCAACGTCCCATCAAACCAGGGTACCTTGGGACGAAGGGAAAGGAGGCGTACACGAACAGGAGCAATAGTATCCAGAGCCAATGTAACAGCCTTATTATAGGCTGTCACCAAGGTCTCTGGACTACTGCTTGCCAACGCGGGGGACCAGAGGTCAAGAACCGCCGCAAGGCCCTGGGGTGTAATATCCCATAAAGGGTGGTATCTCACCATCTCCACCGGGGTAGGCCTTCTCAGGGGGGTACTAAAATTGAACCTCACCATGTAGTGGTCTGACCAAACGACTGGTTCCACCCCCCAAATCGAAAGCATCAATCCCAAGGAGAAAGACTAAGTCCAAAGAGTGCCCAGATTTATGAGTAGCGGTGGAAACCACCTGTGTAAAGCCCAAAGAAATCATTAATTGGAGGAAGTGATTACCAAATTGTGAGAGTTCATCGTTGGCCCAGGCGTTAAAGTCACCCAGAACCATTAATCTGGGTGACTCAAATGACATGTCAACGATGAAGTCTGCCACTTCCTGTAAGAACCGTTTCCCATCTCCTGGTGGATGGTAGATGAGTACGATTCGAACGCCAACACCTGCTACAACTGTGCACTCAAAGGACTCAGCCTCCCCCGTAACCACACTCATGAGGCCCAATTCTGTCTTAAAACAGACTGCAACCCCGCCACCCCTGCGGTCCAATCTCGGGCGGTGTATCACAGAATACCCGGCTGGAGTCATAGCTTCCAACGTGGGGCCTGGGTTTTCATCCAGCCAGGTCTCGGTGATGCAAGCCAAGTCCGCCAAACTAACAAATAACCTCACAATCCAACACTCCCTGACACCACAAAGCACACAGAACAAAATACAGAATACAATTTTTAATGCAGGAGCTATACCCTCCACACACCCCCATAATAATTATAATCAACTCCAAGGGGTGGCCACACTCAGGGAGGGGGTTATTAGGCCAGCAAGGGTGGGCGCAAGGGCAATAAAAAACACTAAAGAGAAAACATAAGAGCAGAAGAAAAAACATGCACATACAGTGCAGGGGTTAGTCTCAAACCCCTGATACTTCAATTTGTACTACCTTCCCAGACTGTGGCTCTGTCTTCTGAGCCACAATGGCTGCACACTGATGCTGCACACAGTTGCTTACTTGAAGTGCTCAGCCTGCATGAATACAGCATCAGGTAAGGGCTGTAATGTTTAGCGGTATAGTTTCCCTGTCGCTATATTCACTCACTTTGTTTTCCCTTTGCGGTTTTTACTACGCTCAAATTGCTGCACTATTCTGACAATGTACCCTTCAGACACATAAGATGTCATCAATAAAATGATACTATGTATGTACAGTATGTGTATGTTTGAGGTAGGGGAGGGAGTCTGAAAACACAACCTAATCCTCCCACCATTCCATGAATATATTAGCATATGAAGTGGCTAATGCCACCCCCATAGCCATCTTCCTAAGCTGGAGATACACCTTCTAGTCAACTAGAAAATAGTTGTGTGTCATGTATTGTGGGGGCATGTGTGATTTTGTATTTCTTTGAAACGTGGCTTCCCGGCCAAATGCCCTTTGGGGTAACCATTGCCTCAGTGCTTGCGTACAGAGGTTCTTTGTCTTTTAAACTGTTTTTGTTTTAATTGGGTTCACCACAACATAACCCAGATAGACCATCTTGGGGTTGCTGGTTCATTCCACTGGGGTGTCAAACAGACGAGACATACTGATGAGTCCTAGCAGGACGAAACACGTGTCTATGTCTTCTGTTGGCACCCTTTGCAAACTGCCTGAGATGCCTTTCGGCACCATGCATTTCTGCTTAAAGTTGAACCAGCATAATATTCTGTGGTGATTTGCATATGCAGCCCATGATGCTTTGCATTGTGGGGGCATGTGTGATTTTGTATTTCTTTGAAACGTGGCTTCCCGGCCAAATGCCCTTTGGGGTAACCATTGCCTCAGTGCTTGCGTACAAAGGTTCTTTGTCTTTTAAACTGTTTTTTGTTTTAATTGGGTTCACCACAACATAACTCAGATAGACCATCTTAGGGTTGCTGGTTCATTCCACTGGGGTGTCAAACAGACAAGGCATACTGATGAGTCCTGGTAGGACAAAACATGTGTCTGTCTTCTGTTGGCACCCTTTGCAAACTATGTGACAGGCCTTTTGGCACCATGCATTTCTGCTTAAAGTTGAACCATCATAATAGTCTGTGGTGATTTGCATATGCAGCCCATGATGCTTTGCATTGTGGGGGCATGTGTGATTTTGTATTTCATGTATAATACTTGTATATAATGAGGTTACATTGATGGTAACCCAGCAAAGATTTTCATTCTATGGATAGCGTTGAATTTCATTAATTATGTCCATTGAATTACTGACATAACTGGACACTTTTTTCACAATCCCCTACAGATAACCATCCACAAATGTGGAGGGACCATCACAGAGTGACCCCAAGCCAGAAACTATAGATCTCTCAGAAGGGTCCCTCGCAGACTTGGGGACCTTGATCAAAGTATACAGGGTTGGTGTGACTGGATATTCTACAACCAGAAATGCAGCTTCTTGCTCTAAAATTAGCCCCCCTTCCTTAGCTCTCTACACAGTTGCTTTCAATTCCTCCATATATGGTACAGCTGGCTTAAAGATAAGGGACCCATAGCAGTCTTTATCTGCCAGCTGCTGCTGTATTTTACTCACATATTGTTTGGTGTCTTGAATCACTATCATATCTCACATGTCAGCATTATGTATAGTAATGTCTGGCATACCTTTAAGTTCTTTTATTGCCCCCCCATGCTTCATTAAGATAAATGTCTATGCCCACATTCAATACCCTTTCCAAAAGTTGACATAATTTTTCTCTATCCTATTTTCTAAAACTTAGATTATATGACGTCTTGGTTGGGTGGGGCAAAAAGTGCTCTTGGGCCTAAAGCTACTTCTGTTCAATTTCTGAGCAATACCTGTATTTATGAGGTATCATGTTATAACAGCGAGGTTTAAATAGTGAACACATGACAGTGAATCATGATAAGCAATTGCAATAATAGCGACTGGTACAAAACAGCGAATGGAAGGATTGAGCGAACAAGGTTTGCTGAGACCCCACTATCCAGGTGCACCTCGGAGTTGGAATCTTAAAGATGGGGGTTTCAGGGGGCACAGCCCCTCAAGGGGGGGGTGTGGGGAGCCCCTCACATACATAAAGGTGCACAATGGTCTGCTGAGGTGTGGACTGGTTGAAAAAATGTCTGCAAGGAGATCCAAATGGAGCAGCTTGTTTCAGGTGCTGGCAGTGCTGCAGGGAAGAGGAGATACTGGGATTTAAATGAAGCCTGAAATGTTCTGTGGTGCAAATGCCTGAAAAGTCACTATTTTGTACGGTCGCCATAATTTGGCATAGCTATTTCTGTCCAGGCTGTTTTGGAGTCACTGTTGTGACAGTCACCCTAATTGATTAGCCATTATCATATAGAACCATGCCTGGTTCCCATACCCAAGGGGTCTGCTGTGTGTAGGCAGGTAGCACGGTCTTCTTCGACTGATCATCCTACTCGGGCGGTGTTATATTACACCAGATATATTAAGAACAAGACTGCTATGAAAACAGATCTTGTTGGGATATTGGATTTGAAGTGCATCACTGATACCTGGCTGGACGAGAATGTTGGCTCAGTATTGACCTCAGTAGTTCCAGCCAAGTACTCGGTGATACACCACCCGAGGATGGATCTTAGGGGCGGGGGTGTAGCCATTTGTTTTAGATCAGAACTGGACCTTGTGAATGTGCCAGTGGGGTCTACCAGATCCCTTGAGTGTATTGTGGGTGCGGGTGCAGGTGTGGGGTGCAGGATTCTGCTCATCTACCATCCACCAGGAGATGGGAAAGAATTGTTGCAGGAAGTCACAGACTTCCTTGTTGACATGTTATTGGGATCCCCTAGATTGCTGATTCTGGGGGATTTCAATACCTGGTTCAATGATGAACTCTCGCATTTTGGTCAGAACTTTCTCCAACTTATGACTTAGTTGGGCCTTACACAGGTAGGTACCTCCGCAACCCACATTTGTGGTTACTCATTGGACCTTGTGTTCCTCATGGGGATGGAGATCTTTGACTTGGTGGTGGAACCAATCAGGTGATCTGACCATCACACCATAGGATTCAGTTTTGCGGCTCCCCCTAATAGGCCTGCCCTCATGGAGGTGGTCCAGTACTGCCCTTTAAGGGGTGTGACCCCAGAGGGTCTAATGGCAGTGCTGGACCTATTGAGTCTGCCAAGTGAATGCATGGATCCAGGGGATCTGGTACTTGCCTATAATAAGGCAGTGACAGAAGCCCTGGATGCCATTGCTCCTGCTTGTGTTCATCCCCTCACTATTCGTCCAAGGTCCCCATGGTTTGATGGGACCTTTAGGAAGTTGAGGAGAGTGGGCCAAAGGTTAGAGAGGGCCTTGCGGAAATTGGGCCTGCAAGTTGACAGACTTAGACCACATAATGGTCCATCAATCTATCAATCAACAATCACCTGTAAGAAGGGAGAATTCCTGTCCAGGGAGATTGCCGCTGTGCAAAATTGACCTGGTTAACTCTTCCAGACTGTTGCCAGATTGTGCAATCCAATCTGTCTTCAGCCTTGGAGAGCTTTTTCACAAGAGAAGTGTGATGAGTTTGCTCAGTTTTTCACAGATAAGGTTGCCACCATCAGGCTTGGGATCGGCCCGGCCCCTTCTGAGGGGTGTCACAGTGGTCAGCAGGAGGTTACGAGCACCCGGTTTGCTTGGTCCGACTTCGGCCAGCCAAAATTCATAAATATTGTGAGGATTGTCCAGACTCTGCAGCCAACCAGCTATAGTTTGGATCTGGGACCAACGTGACTCCTTTTAGGCTGCGTTGATTACATTAGCCCAGTCCTGGCCAAGATAGTCTTGAATTCATTGGAGAGGGAGGGAGGGAGGTCTTTCCTGATCCCCTAAAGGAAGCAGTTGTACGACCTCTCCTGAAAAAGCCTTCCCTTGACCCGGACTGACCATCTAACTACAGACCTGTCTCAAACCTGCCTTTTGTAGGCAAGGTTATTGAAAAGGTGGTTGCACTACAGCTGGATGGTCATCTTTCTATCCACAGTGTCTATGATTCTTTCCAGTCTGGATTCAGGAAGAGGCATAGCACTGAGGCGGCCCTTGTTCGGGTGCTAAATGATCTCCTAATAGTGAGAGATTGGAGGACACGTTCCATCTTGATACTCCTTGATCTTTCTGCAGCATTCAACACTGTGGACCATGGTGTGCCATTGGAGCACCTGCAGTTCATCTGTGGACTGTCAGGTATGGTCCTCAGTTGGTTTTGATTATTCCTCGAGGATAGGACTCAGAGAGTGGTCACTGGGATTTATTCCTCTGACACTCTCCCCCTATCCTGTGGGGTTCTGCAGAGCTCCATTTTGTCACCCATGTTGTTTGCAGTGTACATGCTGCCATTGGGAGACATTATTAGGTGGTACGGTCTGAGTTTTCACTGTTACCCAGATGACACTCAGCTGTACATGTCCTTTGTAGCTGAACAGGATGATGTTATCTCGGTGTTTAACAACTGCCTCTCCAAGATCCAGGGCTGGATGAGTGCTAGCTGGCTGAGGTTGAACCCAGCAAAAACCGAGGTGTTGGTGGTGGACCCAGATCATCGGGAGGTGGGTTTGTTGGCTGGACAACCCTCTGGGCTTTGGCTTGGGGGTGTTCATCTGGCTACCTCAGATCGGGTGCATAACCTAGGCATTATTTTTGATGACAGTTTGACCCTGAAATACCATTATCAAGAACTTGTTTTACCGTCTGAGGAATATCACCCGGGTGAAACGCCTGGTTCCTCCTGATGATATTCCAACATTGGTCCACGCCTTCATGACCTCCTGCCTTGACTACTGCAATGCCCTGTAACTAGGGCTATTGGGGGTTGATATCCGCCGCTTGCAGATAGTGCAGAATGCGATGGCCAGGATGGTGACTGGTACTTCTAGGACCAGTCACATTACAACTGTGTTCCGTGGACTGCACTGGCTGCCAGTACAGTGGCAGATCACCTTCAAGTTCAGTTTGCTGACCTATAAAGCCCTACACAATCAGTGACCCCACTACCTGCAAGATTTCCTTCATCCCTACTCCCCCACCCACTCTGATCCACCGACGAGGGATTGCAAGAGAAGAGATTGCAAGAGATTCCCAGGGTGCACTTGAAGACATCTGGGGCTCAACCTTTTGCGTTTGCAGCCCCTACCCTGTGGAATTCTCTACCTCATCGGGTTAGAGAGTGCCTGACCATCCAGAATTTTAAATCAGCACTCAAAACTTATTCATTCAGTCTCACATTTCCTGATGAGTTTAATTGATGGGATATTTTATTATATAAGTGTTGCTGTAAAATTTTAAATGCATGATTTTATGATTTTGGATTTTAATGTGCTTGTTATGTCTATTTGTGTTTATGTACAGCACCTTGATCTTGGGAAAGGCACTTTTTAAATAAAATTGATTTGATTTGATTTGATGATACAGTACTTTCATCATTCACAATTACATTTTGCTCCTTCCTCCCACCTACTTGTAAATATCTCATTATTTGGACAAAAGTAGAGCCACACCAGTAATTAAAGAACTATTCTAAGGCATAGGTGTTTGTAAAACATTTGGGGTAAGATTTTTAAAAGGGCTAGATTGCCACAAGCCCTAGATGTGCCACAGATATGATGCACCTGACTTGCTGCAATCTAACAGGATTTTCTATCTTGTGCAGTAATTGCCACAAGTTAGACCATCTTCTTGTGGTATAGCTTGCATCATTCCTGGGGACCCTCTTCATTGTGCTTGCACCCAAGATTTGGCGAAAGCTGCCATAAATCGGGTAAACTGTTGCAACTGTATCTGAACTATGAAAATTGGATACAGTTGTAGCAACCGTGTTTAATGCACTAATGATTTCAAAGTTTTGTGGCACACAGCTTGATGAAAGCCCTGTGCCCCCCTTTGAAAGTCTGAACCCTGGAGTCTCTTGCATAGCACTTAGATTGGTTCATTGTGATTTTGGCAAATACAATAGCGAAGCCAAAATCAGCGAGTTTCAACCGTGAACACAAAAACAGTGCTGTCACTTAACAGCACTGAAACAAATGAGCAAACCAGGTGCCGAACAGCAGTAAAACCATATAGTGTATGCCAAATGTTTGGGGGGGCTTTACCCCCCACATCCCCCTTATGGGGGTTTCACCACCCACACCCCCCAAAAAAGATATAACCAACACCAGGGGAAGGCCAAAATCAGGGAAGTGAAGAAACACAGGTCAGGGCAGAGAGCAACTGTGGGAAGGGTGGTTTCCACATATTGGAAGGTGGAGGGAGGGACAGACAGAAGTCAGCTGCAACAGTTCTTACAAAAAAAAGTACCCCAAAAAAGAAAGCAAAAGCACTCACTGCAGGAATCGAACCAGTGCCTGCCCACCTGCCACCACAGCACACTAAGACACTGACCCAAGCCCCTGTGCCACGCTGTCATCACACTTAGTTGCCCACCAAAACACCTCTTGTAATGCTGACCACTGACAGTGGTGACTCGTCAGAATACCATTAAGCATTGTTGCTGTGATTTCCTGGTGCTATGAAGACGAAGTCACCAATATTGCCCTCGCTCATTTGTATTCGCTATTTTTGAATCGCCGTAATTGATTCGCTTAAGTCACGGGACACCCTCACATTACTGTTAGAGCTGTAATTGATATCAGCAGTCACCAGTACATTTGAAGAAATGGGGTGAGTCAAGTCATTTTAAGTCTCTTGCATCATAATTTGACCAATAGCAAAGTCCAGATTTGTATCAGGGCTTCCCTGTCCACCAACAATTTAATCTTGCACAGAATAACCTGCATTTGCAGCGTTATGAATCAATCCCTCTGGAAAATTGTTCTGTTGTTCTCTATTACAAAAAAATATTTGAAGTCCAATTTTCTCAGTAATTTATAGACATCATCTCTGTGGAGTTGGAATCTGTTCATGTTCTGTGTGGAGACAAAAGACAGCTCCTTGGATAGTATTCTGGTCTGTGTCTCTGGTATTTCCTTCAAGGAGATAGTTAAAACTGGCAGCTCTCTCACTTTTTGTACTGGCACTTTCTTGTAACTATCTGGTAGCTGCCAACATTTCCTTTCCCTCCTTTTTTCTGTATATTTTCCTTTTTGTTGTCTTTTGAGTTGTTGCTGGGTCCTTAATTTTGAATATACAGTATTTATAATGTTGTGAGGGATCCACAGAAAATGTGGCAGCTCACATGTCATTTCCTGTTTCCTCACCCTTTGTTTACATTGCTTGTCCTATAAACACTCAGCAGGCAAAGGAAGAGGTGATGCATTCCCATTACATCAGACAAAATATCCAATGAGAGAATGGCAGAACTCCATCTCCCACTGACTCCAGTATGGCACTCCTATCATGGGTGTGTCCTAAACTGTCAGAAAGAATAAAGAACATAAAGAAAACGAAAAACAATTGAAAGCAAATGATTCACGTTTTGTCAGTTGTGGGGTTCATTTGACATAACTACTGTAAAAAAGAACATTTTTATTAACTAGTACTGCTGCTTTAAATTTGTACTAAAACAGAGAACCAAGTCATCAACATATATAAGAAATGACAATTATTGCAAAAAGAGGATAATAAGATGATACATAATAAAGACAGAAGGAGTTCAAAGACTGGACCTTGAGAAACCCCATCCAGTACAAAAGGATACTTGGATAAAACACTGGACTACACAAACTTGCTGAATACAGGTTGATAAATAGCTTTAAACACAGGTTGTGTGTTACTATACAGTACAGAGGTATACAGGGTCAGAGCAATGTGGAATATTGACGGGGGTGCTACAGTCCTGACATGCTTTTTAATGTTTATAATAAATGAGAGCTTTTAACGTATCCTAGCATTGGATGTCTCTGTACCGTGTCTGAGGTGGGCAGCCACTAATTTTATACTTTCTACAGTTAAATATGGATCATGTTGAGTGTATGAATATCATTTCTGAAAATAGAAACATTATGAACAGCTGCAAGTTTACATTTCCTGTGCTAAACCCTGCATAAGCCAGTAAAAAATGACAATGAAGCATTTATATATTTCATTCTTCACATATAATATCCAACCTACATGAGTAACAACTGAGTTGTTGCAGGTGGGAACTGAACTAGCAGCTGCACTGTAAACATACACCTCCAAGATGCTCTTCACCAGAAGAATACATTTGTATGGCATTTAATCTTTCCTCAATCAAATTTTGAATACTTTAATATGCAAAGAGGAATTCCGATAAGAGACTGGAAGAAATATGTGTAAACAGAATAAAAACATAACTACTGTGTATCCTGCTGAGAGTTCTGTCAGTGGGACTGTCTTGGCAGGAGAATTGGGGGTTCCCTGATGGGTGTAACATCCAATCTTATAATTTATATCGGAAATCTGCAATGGGCTGACTCAAAACATATACAATTTATCTTACATTTAAAGAGGTAGGACCATAACTCATGAGCGGCAGAGCCATGAGTGAGTTATGAAAGCCCTGCCCATTCACATCTGATGATAAATTGCCTATTTTGAGTCAAGCTATTGTATATTTTATATATACACAACAGTAAATCTGCAGTTTGTTTCAAGATTTTGCTGTTTTTTTTTAATTTTAACAGCTTGCTTCAGTTCTGCACTAGGCATTGTGATGTCATCAGCATTGTAAAAGCTGCTCTCTGGTTCAGTGTTCCGCTGTGATAACAGTGACCTTAAAATATCCATTTGACAACAGTAACAACAATATATTTTTAATAAGCTGCTGTAACTGATGTCACTAGCCAAGATTGTTTTACCTCATAATTGTAATCCCCACTCCTGTTGTATACATAAAATTCAAATCCCAGGAATCTATTATTAATTCATTACAAATAGCATCAGTCTCCAGCCAGAGTGTGATGCCCTGGAAATAGAACTTTATGCTAATTACGGAACATAGAATACAGTTCAAACTCTGTACTGTGGGCATGCTCCCTCAAGTGTTCTAGTGATCTAGTTGAGGGAGATTGGGGGGTGGAGTGGCAAGAGGGCCACAATGCTGCTTCACTCCTCAAACTCCTGGTCAATATGGCAGCAATTTGGGGGGGGGGGGTGATTTTTGGAATTGTTTGATATCTTCTAGTATTTTTTAAAGCTTTTGAACCTGTGTTAGGTGTGTGACTTTAGTTTTCTCACTCTGCCATGTTTGTGTCTTTTTTGTGGGGTTACAGAGGGCCTGAAAGCAGTCAGGCAGGTGTGGGTACTTGCAAGATATTTGCTGGTTGCTGCCTTAGCATACCTGAGTTCCATGGCTCAGTTTCAGGATATGCAGTGTTGTGCCCCTGCCTAGGCAGTGTGTCCAGAACATGTGGGGTGCATATCATTAGCTAGTGCACTGCAGCAAGGCAAGAAAGGCATCTGTGTCAGCTACAGGTGGTTGTTGTTAGTTACAAACAGACTATGATATTGAATTTAATTTACATGGAAGTGCTCAACCCTATGAAATGCTCAGTGGAGCGAGAAGACTGGAGAGACTGGAAAGTGCTTGCTGTCCCTCTACTTGATGGCTTGATGGCTGAGAGATGGATGGAACACTATAGGGTGAGCTAGGGAGTGTTGCCATTTGAAGCCTAGAGACCTGAAAGGCTTGAACTGAGTATCAGTAAGGAAAGTGAGAAAAAAAGGGGCTGTGGTGATGTAATGATATGGGGAAACCTGGAAGAGGAGCATAATTACACTATATGTAATGTTATGCACAACGTATTTTTTCTACAGGTATGCCAGAATTCCCTGGGGCCGGGGGCTATGATTATATCTGATTTCAGTAAGGGAAAATGCTGCACTCAGTAGAGAGATTTTCTTCTTTTGTTTTGCAGGTTAATTTGGTGCCATGGAAACAAGGAGACCCAAGAAGTGATAAACCTGAGAGCTGCTGGATATGAAGGCGGGAAACATGTGGGAAACTTTGGAGGTTTAACAAAAGACATTATTATTTTCCATACCTTGGACAGTGATCTGATCTTGGAGCTCAGTAGGACTTTTTGGTGGTGTTTGCTCCCTTTCTATCTATGATGTGACCAGTAGATGCAGGGGGAAGTTGGACCCCACTCACAGAGGTACTATCTCTCCATTTAATGAAAGAGCAAATGTGAATGAGAGGCCTGTCACTTCTAATATATTATGATATATTATTGTAATAAATGTTTAAGGAAGTGGGTACCTGGAAAATTATTCAGTCATTTGTTGTCCATTTTTTGATTTCATGGACGTTTTATGATTTTAGTTCCACCATTCATCGCTATTTGCTGAGGACTGTGGAACCATGGAGCTGTGATCACAGAATGGCAAAGAAGCACAAAGACAGTCAGCAGGAAACAGTGAGGAGGGAAACATAAGACAGACTCACTGGCATTAAAAAGTAATAAAATAATTCACATCACAATCTGCCATTAGAACACACCACTTTGCATTAAACAACTTCTTACAGTGTGTTTTGCTAGCTCAAACGTTTAATTATTTTACAGGAGTATTATTTTTTTAATTCACATTTTATATCCCCTCACACTAATGTCGGCTCACAGTGGAACTCTCTGGCACCTCACCTAGCCCCTTACCTACCTTATGAGTGCCAGCCCCATGAAGATTTGGATTACCACCTGGGTGGAGTGCTGGGTGAGGGATGTACTCCCAAGTGTGCCCCATGTCAGGCAGCAGATGAAGAGGCGGGGACCAACCCTGATACACCAGGGTCCCAGGAAGCTGGCACCCTGGCCACTTTTCCTTGTTCTGATGTGTGTTCTTCCTGGTTCTGGAAGATAACTGCACACAAGGGGAAACAATGTGCACTCATATCATGCCCAGCATGGGTCCTCACTTGACATCTTCCTCCCCCCTCTCAGTGTCCTGAGCTGCACTGGCACTTGTGGTCACTCAAGTGGCAGTATCGCACTGAGGGTGATGGCCCTCCCTCCCAGGAGAAGGAGAGCATTGTCTGGGACATGCAATATTCCTCCCCCTGGCTGGCCCCAATGACTCAGGCTTTGCTGGAGTATTCTTCAAGAAAATTTAATTGGAGTTTAGTTTCACCATCACAAGCTGACCTATGGTCAGTCCAGAGCTTAATGCCATGTCTACATTAAATATACATATATTTTGACTCCCCACATGAAATCCTCACTTTGTCAGAGAAAATTTATTTACAAGGCTGTTTTGCTATGAATTTCAAAGCGTTGTTTGTTATCCTGTAACTCTAGTAACTGTTTTTGAATATTTATGGTTTTAATGTATTTGTAGTTATTTTTTGTTCCTAGCATTACTGCTCAGGAGTTCACCAGGTTAACAAATAAAATCAATTGATGATTTAGTCAGTCAATCAATTTCTTTAACAAAAAAAATGCTAAGGCATATCAGGAAAGCGGATACCACTGAAAAGATGACAAGTGTTTTCAGATAATCACAGTTGTTTCCTATTATATTTAATAATTCATTTGCAGCACCAGGAAAACCAGATGTGACCATCTAGCAGCAAATGCCTGATTTTAAGACCCCTACCATGTGTAAATCCCTATCTGCGTGTAGAGAATTTTCTGAATTTCAAAAAAATGTCACAGGCAACAAGCTGCAGAAGCCCGTAAGAGGAATATCCTCTCTAACCATGTTTGCATGTGTTGGCTGACAGCTCTATACTTTTTTGGACTAATGTGAATTCCTCAGAGTGACTTATCAAAGAAATCTGAATTTACAAGTTATTTTCAAATTAGGCAGCTAAATTATGAATAAGTTAAATGATGAATGCCCCCTTTCAGTTTGTAGAGACATCAACCAAACTTACAGCATCCTTGTAGGGGCAAATAATAATATGATATTGCAATAATCCTACTCACTGATCCTACTTTGGGTGGACAGGCTCATCGACCCAGGTCACCCTGAAACATGGGGCTATCATCATAATGACCCCGCCCCCATGATTTCCACAACAGAAAGCCCATCTCAAGCGTGCTTACTCTCTCATCAGCTCATGAGATGGTAAAAAAGGGTATATGCTACGACCTGTTCTACTTTGTGGGCAGGATGCGTTGATGAAACCTTGTCACCTCATCCAGTCCCAAGCTACTCTGCCTACTAGCTGCACTACTACTCCTGGCAGGAGATATTCAACCCAACCCCAGCCCTAATACCACCAATATCTCAGTGACATCCCCTCAGGACCCTCGCTGGGTGTCTGCAAAGGGTCTGAAGATAGCACATGTGAATGTATGTAGCCTCAGACCTAAAATACATATTGTCCAAGCCTGGCTTGACCTCTACAAGTCCGATGTCCTAGCCATCTCAGAAATCTGGCTAAAAGCCCACATCCTCGATTATGAGATACAGGCACTTGGCTATAGCACCTACCGTAAGGACAGGGAGTCCAAAAAAGGGGGCGGTGTGCTAATCTATGCCAAGGAAGACCTCACTGTGTCACTCCTAAGCCTGCAGCAAAGTCTCTCCTCTGAAGGAGAAGCTGTATTCATCCGTATTAACCTTGGACGTACCAAGCAACTTACTATAGGATGTGCCTACCATCCCGCAAAGTCGGCCCTCCAATACCTCGAGGCCATCACAAATGCCTTGGCACAAGAAGTCTCAACTGAGCTCCTCATTTTGGGAGACTTCAACCTCAACTGGGCCCAGGACCCTGGCCATGCCTTGATGTCACTGACCCAAGAGGCAGGTCTGGTGCAGGTTATCTCGGAACCGACCAGACTGAATTACAAAACTGAGAATCACACCACCCTTGACTGGGCTCTGGTGTCCAACCCTGCCAACATCCAGATTGCCAGCACAATGGCAGACTCCTTGAGTGACCATTCCCCAATATTCTGTATCTGGAAGAACAGAGCACCCAAGGTTCAGCCCAGAATCCTTACTGCCCGCGACTACACCAACTTCTCGGAAGGGCAATTCAATGACTACCTAAGCAGCCGGGACTGGAGCCCAATAACACTCCTCCCTACTCTGACAGAGGCCTTGAATACTTCCAGGACTTACTATGTACAGCTGCCAACCTCTTTGCTCCTCTGAAAAGACTGAGAGCAAAGGCAGCTGCTAAGTGGATCTCTCATCCCTTAAATCCCTCATGATTAGTCAGGACAAGGCCTGGAAGAAGTTCAAGCTCTCCTCCCTTCCGGCAGTCCTAGTGGCATAAAAAGCCCTAAGAAACAAAGCCAAGAGTGCCATTAAACTCGCTAAAAGGGAGTACGTCACACACCTCCAGAAAACCAGCTTAGGCAACCCTAAGCAATTCTGGAATCATGTCAACGACCTGATCAAGGGCAACAAAAAGACGGAACCTAGCCCAATGGAGGTCAACGGTCAGCTTGTTAGTGACTCCTCTCAAACAGCGGCCGCCCTTAACAACCACTTCACAGACCTTGAGGACTACAAGACTGGCCAGTCCCCCCAGACTTCAGCACCTTATGTAGGTGAAGCAACACACTATGAACGACCCTCTTTCCACCTGAGACTAGTAAAGCAAAAAGAAGTCCTAACCCTCCTAAAGGCGCTGAAAGTTAAAGGTTCAGGGGGACCAGATGGGATTAACCCTCGGCTACTCAAGGCTGGAGCCACCTCCCTATCCAGACCCTTGACCTGGCTCCTAAATAGATCACTGCGGGAAGGAATCATTCCTAACCAGTGGAAACAGACCAACGTGGTCCCAATCCACAAAGGTGGCCCCAGGGAAAACCTAACCAATTATCAGCCTATCTCCCTGCTCTGCACACTTGCTAAGCTACAAGAAAGGCTAGTCTATGACCAACTTTGAGACTACCTGGAAGCTCATCAGCTCCTTGATCCCTCTCAACATGGATTTAGAACTAACCACAGGACTGACAGTGCCCTTATTAACTTCTTGGATGAAGTACTCAGAGCCATGGACAAAGGGATACCCACAGGTGCTGTCTTTATAGACCTGTCCAAGGCATTTGACCTTGTTGACCACAGTCTTCTCCTACAGAAGCTGAACAATGTTGGATTAGACCCCCATGCTCTCAAGTGGTTTGGGAGCTACTTATCAGGCCAGATGCAGAGGGTCTCCTGGAAGGGGGCCACGTCAGGTCCACTACCTCTAAAACAGGGTGTACCTCAGGGCTCAATCCTCGGCCCCCTCCTTTTCTGCTTATTTACCAATGACCTAAGTACCTACTGTGAGGAAAGCTCGGTTGTACAGTATGCTGATGACACAGTCATCTACCGATCCTTGGGCGATGTGGCTGCTCTTGGTCCTCTACTCCAAAAGGACCTCACATCCCTTGAGACATGGCTGTGTGAGAACAGAATGGTACTAAACGCAGACAAAACCAAGGCGGTGCTATTCGGGCCTAGATCTTTGGGCCATGACAGGACTACAACCCTGCCACTTACCACACTCTCTGGTAAAAGTATCAAAGTAGTGCCCTCCCTAAAATACTTAGGCCTTACTCTTGACCAATCTATCACCTTCAAGGACCATGTGGACCAGGACACCAAAACCCTACACCATAAACTTGGAACCTTGTACCGACTCAAGGACCAGCTCATCCCCGAGGCCAGGTTTTCCATTGCCACAAGTGTCCTGCTCCCTGCCCTGACCTATGCAGCACCGATAGTACAGGGCATGGCTAAACAAGAGGTCTCCAGGATGCAAATTCTGTACAACAAGGTAGCTTGGTTCACTACCCAGGACCACCTGTGGTGTCACCACTGTGATACACTGGCCCAGCTACGGTGGCCCTCATTGTCCGCTTGCCTACAATACCCCTTGCTTGCCTAGGCCTTCAAGCTACTCAAACTCCCCACTCCACCTAGCATAGTAGGAACCATAGCAATTAAACATAACCCCCGGGAGTCTACGGACGTCAGAACAAACGCTACTGAAAGTCCCCCGAGTAAGAACCAATGCTGGCGCCAGATCTTTCTCTTGCCTAGCCCCCAACTTGTAGAACAAGCTCCCTCCTCTGGTGCAGGAGGCCTCCTCACTTAGGAACTTCCGCACCAGACTTAAGGCCCATGTGATTGACATAAGCACATGCCTCTGCCACGGCACATAACGTACCTCCCTCTCCCACATCAACCCTCCCAAAAGTGAGCCGACCCAGGTACCCCCTCTCAGGATCCAGAACACCTTGGTCCCTTTATCCTATATACAATGTCATGTATAATACAATGCCATGCAGCACCTAAGTAAAACTGTGTCATGATGATAACCATGTCTGATAACCAAGTAAGCCTGTATAATCTTGTGACCAAATGTTTTTCCACTGTATTAAAACATGTATTGTTATCCCGGGTTGCCCCTGAAAAAAGGACTTTCGGGGCTCAGTGGGCCTACCCGGTCACCAAAATTTAATAAATAAATAAAATATCATTAGAAACTGTAAACGCATTCATTTCAGCACTTTCATATTCAGATAGTTGCTTTGCAGTGACTGTAGCAAAAGGCAAAGTCCATGAAAGCAGGAAATAACAGTAAGAAGAATTAAAATGTGTGTGATGCTACAAAATAAGTCGTAACAACATCCCTTGTTTCTGGCAACAAATCATGAAACCTGTTTCTGGCAACATATCAAGGAATAGTTGGAATGCTATCTAAATTTTTTCTGATAGCTGGCCTGGTGGCGCTACGGGCTGAGGCGCTAGACACCTTACCTCGCACCATGCCGGTGACCCATGTTTGGGAATGAGCACAGGCCACTGGGAGTTGGCAAGGGAGGAGAAGGACTGAGCATCAGATGGACAGCTCTCCTTCTCCGGGGAAGGGGGTCACCAGCTGTCAGTGTTTCACTGGCCCCTAGCAGTGGTTGGGGGGGCAGCACCCTGACACTCCAGAAATAGGGAGGAGAAGAGGCAGATGCTTGGAGGGAGCACGTGCGGACACGTGCGTGCTCTCTCCAGGGGCATCACTGCACATCTCATCTCCTGAGGGAAAAATACCGGAGAAGGAAAAGTGTTTCCTGGGCACAGCTGGATGAAAAGCTGATCCCTGCAGGTGCCGCCTCATGAACAAAGCAGTAACCCTGGCACCAGATCCATAGCGGCAGGTTATGGGATCCCTGCCACCCTGCCATGGGGGGCAAGTCATGGAGGAAGCCATAGGTAAGCTGCGAGCAGGAGACAGGGCTTGGGGACTAAGCTAGAAGGAATGCTGCCCAGGACTAGGTGGCAAAAAAAGAAATTAACTGTAAAAATACATTTCTTCTGATGTTTAGAATACATTTTTTCCAACAAGTTTAGAAACCATCATGAGTTAGTCTGCATACATGCAGAGTAAGACTATATTGACAGGAAGTGAGATAGTGTTGAAGTACTGTATGTGGAGATTGATGTATAGGCAGTATAGCACACACGTTTTATGTCAGTGTACACTTGCTTTGCTTCAACAGCTTTTCACTTTGAACCAACATTCTGTTTAAATAATACCCAAGTTAAGTTTGTAAATATGAAAAAAACAATTATTTAGCAGAGCTCTGTAAAGTTACAGTACTTCCAGTTTTTACCTTACCAATCTTGTATCTCTCTTTCCTTGTCATTTTTTAGAAGAGAGAGAAATATAGAATTTGTTGACAGAAAAGGATTGCTTGGCCCACCCAGTCTGCCCAGATGGTCGCTCTACAAAACACGGACACAGGCACATTCAGGATCCTGGAGGCGGTGCAGAACAAGGCAACCAGCCTGCAAGACAAACAAGAAAGAAACGCTCTGCACTCATGGAGCTTGAAGAAACTTACAGCACACATTGTTTTAATTCATGGTGTTTTATTCATGGCACCAGTGGAGAACACCGGACATAAACCCGACTGCCCTGCCGCTTTATCCCATGCAGTGCCATTGTCAGATGAAACACCATGAATTAAAATGTGTACTGTAAGTTTCTTCAAGCTCCATGAGTGCAGAGCATTTCTTTTTTGTTTTCCACATGGAACCTGTCTAGTCTGTCTCTGCAGAGCCGAACTGGTCTCTGGTGACCCTCCCTCCTCCCTGCCTATTTACTAATATTCTCGTATGTCTATCCCACATATGCTTGAAGCCCCCTACTATTTTTGCTTCCACCACTTTGTTCACACTATTGCCTATGCCTGGGGTCACGGCTTTACATTTCAAAGAATTAAACATGTTACAGCACTTGTTTTAACAGAGCAGTCATTTTGTGGAACTCATTAAACTGTCTTCTTTTTGAAAATCACTTTGGCAGACTTGAGAAAAAAAATCCAAATTCGTTCATCCACAAGTTTACAGGTGCCTCAGTGCCATGTTGGAAGTCCACATGTGAGATTATTGGGCTGCCTGGGATTAAGTCATGTGGGATAAAAGTCAAAATTAAAAAAGAAAAATCACTAAATGAAAATGTGATGATAAGCAGACACTGTGTATATGATGTACCATACTAGAGATGTGTGCAAGTATCATTTTTAAATGGGGCTAAAAAATCAGCTAAAAGCTGACAGTGTCTCTTTAAGCCTAACCGTTTTACTTTAAAAGCTGTTGAGCAGTAGTTTACATGAGATATTTGAAAGAGTGTCAAATTAATATAATCAGACAAAACCTTCTGTACAGGTAAAAGTTCATGTAAGTTATTTGGAAGAAACATTTTCATAGAGCAGCGCTACTGTATCCACAAAGCATAGCAAAGGGCAAAATTGCTCTGTGAAAAAGGACATAAAATTGTGTCTTTGTGTATGGTCCTTTGTTTCTAATTATTAGGATACACAGTTCCTATGGAGAGACTGCACTTGTGAGTTAGTGAAAGGGCTCCACGGGTATAAAGTTCCAATGGAAAACAATGAAGGAAGTTTCACCTTGCAAATGAAGGGTGTAACTTTAAAGGGAGCATTGTTGATCAAAGACTTATAAACAAAGTGGATGGGAAACCAGAGTATAAGTATATGTGAACTAGGAAGGGAATGAAACACACATTAAAGGGGAAAAAAGACATAGTGTATTAGGTTTAGGAAATACCAGTTACAATATTTAGTTATTTTTTTTCCATAGGCATTGTTATAATGTAAACAGACTTCTGAGAAGATATTTACTGTACATGAACCATTATACTGATCCTGACGACCTCACTAAATCATCAAGCTGATATTTTTGTCAACTGTCTGAAACACAGCAGGCATTTAAGCTCGTATCAAATGATTGAACAGGTTATGCTTTGGAACTGTTATGGCATATGAATAGCAGGTAGCTACGTAAATAAAATGTTCAAAACCATTGCATTTATAGCAATTTTTTTTTTGTCAGGGCATTAGCTTTGTCCAATTATTATTATTATTATTATTATTATTATTATTATTATTTTTGGTTATGTTTCAGGCTTTTAGCTTTGTCCAAATATTCAAATATTAGTCTTTTAAATATAATTGCGAAAACAAAAACAAACAAAAAAAAAAGTTTAGACACCAGGTAGGGTTTCAACAAAAAGCTGCAAAAGAAGTAAAATGTGATATTAGGGTAACAATTCTCCTTAATCTTGGTAGTAGAGTGATGTGATGATACAAGGGTTTAAAAGATTGCTCAGATGTTAGTATTGTCTTTTAAGGCTCAAATGTTGGCACTGCCAATAAAGAATTGGAAATATTTTCAATTGTTTTTGTTGACCGGATAGGTACACCAGATAAATACATGCCTATTTTCAGGAACATGCTCACATGCCAATATTTTCTTTGTTGTGACATAAGAGAGGGTGCAGAGGTAGGGTAATGCCAATGTTGCTTTAAGCAATTTTTCAAATCACTGGAACACTCCTCCTGTATGAAGAATTTTTACCATAATATTGCATTTCCCTTCTTTCATGACTTTGTGCAGGAACTCTAACCACTGCTTAGTCATTGTTTTCTTGAAATTAATTTGCATCCTGTTTTAGAGCAATATGTTTTTTCTTGAAATTAATTCCATCCTCTTTAAAACAATACGTAATGACAGATGTACACTAGTTTCATCAACCCTTGCAGCTGGCATTGTCATTGCTTTTTGTGACAAGCACTTCTGGGGCCAGATTACAGAAGTGGCTGTGATTGCTGCAGGGGACTTGCAGAAGGGTTCTTGATGCAAGTGTCGACTTGTGTCAAAATTGCATCAAAATTGGTATTCCAGAAGTTGCTGCCACAAGGCCCCGATGCTGCAAAGTTCGACCATCTCCCCACAGGTCTAACTTTGCATCCATGGCAGTACCCCTAGTATAGGGCTTGTGCCAAACCTTTGGCGCAAGCTGCCATAAAGTGGAAAAACTGTCTCAATTGCACCAGCCCTTCTGGAATAGCACAGAGCTGCATCCGAGGGCTCTCACCTTCTGGAATCAGGCCCCTGGTGTCTACTGGCACCAGCTCCCTCATCCTGTCTCATGACAAGCATTTCCTGGAGTCCAGCTGCAGCATCCCCTACCCCACATCAAGCACTCCCTGGTGCCCAGATCACCATGTCTCCCTCTCCCCATCTAATCCCAAGCTCTCCCAGGTATTCAGAGTCACCACCTCTCTCATCCCATCTGATTCAAAGCACTCTCAAGTGTACAGTGGCACCCACTTCTTCCTCACCCCATCACGCGCCAAGCACAAATTGTTGTCTAGTGGCACCTTTTTCCCTTACCCTCTCCTGTGCCAAGCACTTCCTGGTATCCCTCACCCTATCCCATGCCAAGCCCTTTCTAGTATCCCTCAACCTATCCCATGCACAGAATTTCCTACTATCCCTAACCCTGTCACATGTCAAACATTTCTTGGTGTTCAAAAGCACCCCATCTCTCTTTCTTTCCCTCTCTCTTTCTCTCTCTCTCTCTCTCTCTGTCAGTGCTTCACACCAAACACTAGCAAGCGTCCAGTGAAACCCCATACCTTCACTTATGTCCATGCCAAGCACACCCTGGTTTCCAGTGGCATCCTCCCACCCTGCCCCGTGCCAATCACTCCCTGGTGTCTAGTGGCACCCCTCCCTTATGCCATCCC
This sequence comes from Neoceratodus forsteri, assembly GCA_016271365.2. Classification (NCBI taxonomy): domain Eukaryota; kingdom Metazoa; phylum Chordata; order Ceratodontiformes; family Ceratodontidae; genus Neoceratodus; species Neoceratodus forsteri. The sequence continues at coordinate 290,742,498 of CM028135.1, read as the reverse complement.
ATGCCAAGCCCTCCATTTTGTCCAGTGACACCCCCTTGCTCACCCCATTCCATTCCATGCATTCTACTGTCGCCAGTGGTGCCCCATACCTCTTAGTGTTCCATGCCAAGCACTTCCTGATGTTCAGCGCTGCCCTTCCCATCTGATTGTCTTTGATGATTGCATTTGTACATTGTGCTGCCCGATAATATTATTTTTATTAGCTCTGAATAGTAATATATACTGTATGGTCATTTTTTCTTGCCACCTTAGTCTATTGACCATGATTATAACATTTAACATATCCAACTTTGCTGCTGTCTATATTTGCCACCCCAACCTTGACTATCTGTTTTCTTTTTGTCTTACATTTTAGCTCATCCTAATCCCTTCCCCACCCTGTTCTAAGTGATCTTCGAGACCTCCTTTCTAAACACCCCTATAATTCTCTCCCCTTGCCATCTCCCCTCTTTCCTCCTCATTGCCCTGACCTCTTGCTCAACTTTTATCTTGTCTCCATACTTCTCGCTTCCTCCTCATTCTTCCTTTTTACCTTGATTCTCTGCCTTCTCCACTGCTTCTATCTGTATGTCTACTATTTTCATAGACCTAGCAAAAAAGTACAGTTACATAAGAACCTACGATAACATTAGATCTTCAAGAGGATCTCTTGCAGCAGGCCACACCTACGGAACTATAGTCACCATGCACTAGGACCACACAGAAACTTTTCTAGCTAGAAGTCTACCAGGGGGCTGCAAATTCCGATGTCATATTCCGATGTTGGCCTATCCTATAAAAGTGGGTGGCCCCTGCACTCTCCTCAGTTCTCCCACCAGAGACCATAAGTCGCCTAGCACCAGCTGGGGGAACGGAGAAGGAATCCAAGGTTCCTGCCAAAGAAAAGACGGGAAAGAAGGTGGTACAGATGCAAAAGGGCATCCCAGAAGGGGGGAGATTACATGGCCTGCTGTAAGAGATCCTCTCAAAGATCTACTGCTACGGTAAGTTCTTACATAACTGTACTATCTTATTTCAAGGGTGTCTCTTGCAGCAGGTCACCCCTATGGAACAAGTCCCAAGCAGTTCCATTATCATACAGTACAGTCCAGGTGGAGGAAACCTTGAGCCTAAGAAAGTAGGCCCTGGAAGACAGCTAGGCCAAATGTCCAGACTGTAGTGCTTGTAAAGGCGTGGCCAGAACTCCAAGAAGCAGCAGCAGAGAACTCTGCAGCTGACACATTCCTGAAACAGACAACAGAAGTGGTCATGCCTCTGATGGAATAGGCATGAACAATGCCAGGAAGATCCTTGCCATACTTCCTGTAGCAATAAGTGATACAGTTGGCCAACTATTTGGACAAGCACAGTTTTGAAACAGGGATGCCCTCTTTCCCAGGGGCAAAAGAAACAAACAACTGAGAGGACTTTCTGCAGTCCTTCATGCGGTGCAAGTAGTAACACAGAATTCTATGCACATCTAAAGTGTGGAGCAATGTTTCCCCTGCATTGACATGTTCTGTGTAATAAACAGGAAGGTGGATGGACTGATTTAAAGTAAACTCAGACACCACCTTATGGTTATTATGCAAAGACACCCTGCCTTTGTGAAAAATCAAACAAGACTGCTCGCACATGAGTGCATGTAGCTCTGAAATTCTTCAAGCAGAAGTAATATCAACTAAAAACAACGCTTTCCATGACAGAAAGCATAGCTTGCATGTCACAGCCAGCTCAAAAGGAGCCAAATTAAGTTTTTCCAACACAAAATGCAACTCCCTGGGTGGGACTGGATTGTGGATAGGAGACATCAGGTGATAAATGCCTCTCAGAAATGTATGGGACACCTCCAGTTGTGCCACTGTACAGCCATCAACAGGCACATGGAAGGTAGAGATGGCAGACATGTGCACTTTAAGAGAGGAGTACTTCAGGATGGAGTCAGAAAGGGACAGCAAGTACTCCAGAATATGATTCACTGGACAAGAGAAGGGATCCAGCTGATGAGAAGCAGCCCACAACACAAAGCATTTCCACTTCATAGAATCAGTGGCCCTAGTGGACAGCTTCCTAGCCCCCACCAGGACATCAGCTACCTTGGGTGAAACCCTGAACTGAGTCATGGCTATGTCCTCAGGAGCCAGGTGTGAAGATGCAGGGATCTGAGGTACAGATGGACCCAGGTGCCCCAGTTTTGGGAGAGCAAGCCAGTGCACACGGGGAAGGAGTACTGGAGGTTCCACTGTCAGCTGTTACATAGATACATAGATACATAGAATTTGATGGCAGATAAGGACTGCCAGGCCCACTTAGTCTGCCCATTTTCCCTACCTGTTGCAAAAACCAAAGAACCTACTTAATCTCTGGCTTTGTACTCTTACCTATCGCTAGGGTACCCCATGCAAATCCCAATCATTTTTGAATTCCCCTACTAAATTTGCCTCCACCACCTCCACTTGAAGGCTGTTCCATGCATCCACCACCCTTTCTGTGAATAAATACTTCCTCACCTTTCCCCTTAGTCTACCCCCTTCCAGCCTCATGTCGTGACCCCTTGTTCTAGAACATCTCTTTTGTGAAAGATACTACCCTCCTATACCTTATTTATGCCCTTGAGATATTTGAAGGTCTCTGTCATATCCACCCTCTTTCTCCTCTCCTCCAGGGAGTACAAACTGAAGCCCTCCAATCTCCCCTCATATGACTTTTAGTGCAGGCCCTGCACCATTTTTGTTGTCCTTCTCTGAACTGCTGTCACGCTATGTCTTTACTTAGATGTGGCCTCCAGAACTGGACGCAATACTCCAGATGAGATCTCACTAATGATTATTTATATAGCAGCATCACCACCTCCTTTCTTCTGCTGGTGATACCTCTCCCTATGCAGCCCAGTACCCCACTGGCTTTCCTCACAGCCTTAGCATCTTGCCTGGCCACCTTTAGATCCTCTGATATGATTATCCCCAGATCCCTCTCTTGTTTGGGCGCCATCAGTATCTCTTTCCCCCCCAACCATGTAAGCCTCCTCTGGGTTTCTGTGCCCCAAATACATGATTTTGCACTTGTTTGCACTGAATCTTAGCTGCCACACTCTTGACCACTCCTCAAGTTTACCTAGGTCCCGCTTCATTTTTTCTATTCCTTTCTTAAGTGTCTACCTATTGCAGATCTTAGTATCATCTACAAATAGGCATATCTTCCCTTCCAGATCCTCTGCAATGTCTCTTATGAAGACATTGAATAGGACTGATCCCAGAACTGACCCCTGTGGCACCCCACTGATTACCCTCCTTTCATCGGAACAAGTTCCACCACTCTCTGTGTTCCATCCCTCAACCAGTTTCTAACCCAGTTTATCACCTTGGGGCCCATTCTCAGGCTGCCTAACTTGCTTACAAGCCTTTTATGTGGAACAGTGTTGAAAGCCTTGCTGATATCCAGGTAGGCCACATCCACCTCTCCCCCCGAACCACTTCTCTGGTCACCCAGTCAAAAAAATGTATTAGATTTGTATGACATGAACTTCCCGCTGTGAATCCATGCTGCCATCCTGTGCTCCACTGGATTCAATATGTTCCACAATCCTTTCTTTTAGCAGTGATTCCATTATTTTCCCCACCACAGAGGTCAGGCTGACTGGTCTATAGTTTCCAGCCTCCTCCCTGCTCCCACTTTTGTGCAGAGGGGCTACATCAGCTCTCATCCAGTCCTCTGGAACCAATCCTGTTTCCAGCAATTTATTGAACAGGTCTGCCAGTGGTGCTGCCAGTACCTCCCTAAGCTCCTTTAATATTCTAGGCTGTATCCCGTTTGGTCCCATTGCTTTATCCACTTTCAGTTTTGCAAGTTCCTTTGAACTCTCTCCTCCGTAAATGGACTGGTGTCCACCTCCCTGCCCTTATTGCTCCTGCCACTTAATTTTGGTCCCTCACTTTCCCCCTCTTCATAGTGAATATTGAACAAAACATTTTTGTTCAGAATTGATGGTTTTTCCAAATGCCCTTTCACACACTTCCCGTCTTCCCCCTTAAGCCATATGATCCCACGCCTTGTCTTCCTCCTTTCACTAACATACCTTTAAAATGTCTTATCATCTTTCTTTACTGTCTGGGGAATTTTTCCTCTGTTTGCACCTTTGTGCTCCTGACTGCCCTTCCTGTCTCCCTTTGCTTGTCCAGATACCCTACCCTGTCCTCCTCCTTCTGTGTTTCCTTGTACTTCCTGAAAGTCAACGTTTTTGCTCTTACCTTCCCGGCCACTTCCCTTGAGATTCACAGTGGTTTTCTTTTTTTATTACCTTTGTTTAGTTGCCTAACTCACAGGTTTGTTGCTTCCACTAAGGCTCCTTTCAAATGGACCCACTGTTCCTCACCACCACCCCCGGTACTCCCTTCCTGCTAGGTCCTCCCTGAAACATATCTGCAACTTTGCAAAGTCTGCCCTCCTGAAGTCCAGAAACCTTGCTTTTGTGTGGCTTGACTCTGCCGCTGCACCTATTTTGAACTTCAACATGCGAAGGTCACTGTACCCCAGGTGATCCCACACCACGACATCTGCAAATCTGTCCCCATTGGTGTGTATCATGTTCAAAATCGCACCCTCACAGGTGGGTTCTAGCACTAGCTGCCTGAGGCAAGCTCCTTGCAGAGCATCTAGGATGTCCCTGCTCTGGGCTCTGGTTGCATCTGGAGTGCTCCAACTGACACCTGGCAGATTAAAGTCACATACTAGCAGAACTTCCCCTTTAGTCACCATCCTATGGATGGTTTCCACCAGAAGCTTGTCCATCTCTTCCCCTTGTGCTAGATGTCTGTAGATCACTCCTGTGCAAATAGCGGTACCATTGCTCATTTCAAGGGTGACCCACAGGACCTTCACCCTTCTGCAATCCTTGTACCTCAGTTGCTTTTATACCCTCCCTGATGTAAAAAGCTACCATTCCTCACTTTTTACCCTCCCTGTCTTTCCTGAGCAGAGTATAACCTGGTATAACTACATCCCAATCATGGTTCCCATTATACCATATCTCAGTAATAGTGACAATATCCAGGTCAGCCTCTACCATCAAGACCACCAGGTCCAGAATTTTATTTCCCAGGCTGAGCACATTTGCACACATGGTCTTCCATATTTTGTTGCTTCCCCTCCTGTCATCCCCCTATTATCCTCATGCCTACCCTCATTACCCGCTGTCTTTAATCCCTCCAGTAAAGGGAACCAGATCTGACGATGCCAGAAGGGGCTGATGAGGATAACTGTGGCCCCTTCCACCTGGAGTTTGATCAGAACCCTCTGAAGCAGGAGGGAGGGAGAAAATGCATACAGAAACCTCCCTTTCCAGCAGAGGGACAACACATCTCTTTAGAAACTTCCAGGCCCTGGATCAAGCGAGCAAAAAAGCAGCAGTTTTGCAATGAGTGGGACACAAAAAGGTCTAACTCTGGATGATCCCACCTGTCGAACAGGTCTTCTACTACCAAGGTCAGCAGTTCCCACTCCTGCGTCTTTACTGCGACCAGCTTAGGATGTCCACCAGGACATTTTGAATACCTGGAACATGAACGGACAACAGTTCATGACCATGATCCAGAACCCAATACCAGACTCTCATTGCTTCCCAGCAGAGAGGGTACAAGTGAGTGTCCCCCATGCTTGTTGATGTAGTGGACTACACTGATGTTGTCCATCTGCACTAGCAGAAGTCCCTGGGATAGCTGAGTCTAGAAGGCCTGCAAGGCATAAAGAATGGCCCACATCTCTAGGGCATTAATGTGGAGAGAGGACTCCAACTTGGACCACGTCCCCTGAGTTTTGTGGGCACTAGATGAGCTCCTCACCCCAACCCCGAAGCATCTGTTGTGTAAGGATTTGCTGTGAGGAAGGAATGAGGAAAGGAACCCCTCTTAGCAGGTTGCTGGGTTACATCCACCAAAACAAAACCCTTTTCACTGGGGAGGAGATCAGAACCAGCTGTTCCAGGTCATCGGTACACTGGTCCCACTGGACCCTCAATGTCCATTGTGGAATCTCCATGTGTAATCTGGTTAGAGGCACTGTAAATCTTGCAGCAGCCATCAGGCCCAAGAGTCAGAGGAAGGTTCTGGCTGAGACACAGCGGCTGTTGTATGGCAGGCGGGCTTGAGCTATAAGGTAATCTGCCCAGTCCTTGGGCAGGAAGACCATGCCCTGAGACATATCTAGGACTGCCCCTATCTACTGAAAGCACTGACAGGTGGTCAGAACTGACTTGGGCAGGTTGACTGTGATGCCCAGATCCTGGAATAGGTGGGTAGTGTGTTCCAGAGTCTGTAACAGGCACTCCCTGGATTGGGCTTTGAGAAGTCAGTCCCCTCCAACCTTAGGGTAGCTGCTACCACTGCCAGGCATTTGGTAAACACCCAAGGGGTTGAAGACAATCCAAAGGGCAAGGCCTGGAACTGGAAAGGTGCCCCCTGATAATAAAACCTGAGGTACTGTCTGTGGGAGGCATGTACCTGTATACGCAGGTAGGCATCCTTCACTTTAAGGGAGGAAATCCAATCTGCCTAGTGCAGAAGGGGCTGCAGACCCTGAAGTGTCACCATCTGGAATTTCTTTGCACTGAATAAACAGGTTTCACTCCCAGAAGTCCAGAGTGGGCCTGAGATCTTCTGTGCATTTACAGACCAGGAAAAACTGGGAGTAGAACCTCCTGCCCTGTTGGGCCTCTGGGGCTGGTTCTATGATCCTTTTTCTTAGCAAATAGTTGATTTCCTCCCATAGTGCTGGGATGTGGTCTGCAAGGTAAAAAGACAGAACTGGGGAGTTTTCTAGAGGGCGCTCCAGAAGTTCCAGAGTGTGGCTGCTTTCTATGAGCTGCAGTACCCAGGCATCTCTGGTAATTTCCCTCCAGTTGTACAAGTACAGAAAGAAATGACCACCTACAACCACCTCCTGCCTTGCGTGGGGGTGGTTAGGTGAGGAGTCTGGCCAAACTGGCAGGGGTGGCCGGGGCCACACCACCTCCTCTGGTTTTTTTTCCCATGGTAGAGGAAGTGGTAGGCAAAGCAGAGGTGGCCTGGCACTTACAGTGAGGCTTGTTGGAGAACTTAGGTCTATGGGTAGACTGCTGAAAGGGCACTCTTTGACCACTTTTGGACTGGATAGTGTGATACATGGAGTAAACCAACAGCAACTTGAGGCCAGAGGCTTGCAGTTGAGACAGTATGTCCTGTACATCTGCACCAAACTGTTTGAAGCCTCTAAAGGGGGCATTCAGGATGGACAATTGAACATCCTGGGCAAAGTCTGACACCCTTAGTCAAGAGTGTCTTCACAGGAAAGTGCCCACTGTGGCAACCCTGGCCGAAACATCTATGGCATTGTTGGCAGCCCTAAGGCAGTAGGTGCTGATGTTGGTACCCACTGTGAGAGACTGCAGCATCTGCTGTTTTAAGGGTTCCTCTTGGAGGGCCCAGGCAGATTCCAGGGCCTGGTCCCAGGGTTGGTTTTGGTACTGGACCATATGGGCAATGTAACAGTACCCTGATGGCTAGTGTGGCAGAGGCAAAAGTTCTTTTGCCAATGTGAACCATCCACTGGGATCCCTTGTCCAGGGCCAAGGAACTGAGATACAGTACTTAGGTCTCTTGGTACAGTCGTGGGCAGCACTGATGACCACTGAATTTGCTTGAGGCTGATCAGTGAAGAAAGGCATTCCTGCTGGAGCCTGGCATAATTTGTCCGTCTTCCTGGGCATGGTGGGTATAATGTAGGCCAGTGCCAGGCTACCATAGTGGCATCCTTGAAGGGCTCAATCAAGTAAGGGATGACCAGAGGAGGGGCACACGGCAGCTGCAAATAAGAGGCCTGTCGATGTCAAGTGGGATCTTGCTTCTCGGTGTGGAAGTTCTTGGCTGATTGTAACTGCCTTATAACTCAGAAAAATGAGGGTTCATCTGGGGGAAGACTGCAGGATGTACTTCGGGGTGTCCTCACCATCGGATGAGACCATGGAGGAGGAGGAGGAAGAGGAGTGGTAAGGAGTGGCTCCTCCATCGTCACCATCATACTCCTTATCTGGAGGAATGAGGTATGGGTGGCACCCATCTTTGTCCCCTGAGTCCTGAGCGAGGGCCCTCAGTCCTGAGGCATAGGTCATGGTCCTACTGGAGAGCTGGAGGTTGCTGCAGAGATGGGCCTTGGGGAAGAGAAAGCTTAGCTTACATAAAGTCCCACAAGGCAGTGAGCATGGAGTGAAAGTCCACTGGTATTGGTGTCAGACCCACTGGCACTGGCTGAGGGAAGACTGGGAATGGCACTGATACTGGAAAGGGTGATCAGACAGGCTCGGGCCTGTGGAGAAGCTCACTGGTGGGTGTCAGCACTGGGGACGGTGACGGCAACTGGAGCTCAGGCTGGGGTAACTCTGGAGAGGCTAGAGGCTCTGGGCCCAAGACAATGGCCACAGAAACAGCTGAGGCTGGTGGTAGGAGTGGGGGAGTAGGCTGTGTCATGGCAACTGCCAATGCCAAGCTCATCAATGATGAGCCAGCTGAGCCACCTGACTGAGTGCCTACTGAAAACAAGGGTCTGAACAGCAGGAGCTGAAAAGCCAATGGGGCACCAGAGCCCCTGGAACCGACAAATACCACCGAGAGATTGGCAGGGGAAGCTGGCAATGGTAGCCCTGCAGGGGAAAGGGCGTGCAAGGCAAAGGGGGCCATCCCTAACATGAGGACAAACCTGCCACAGTCAATGCATGGAGTGGTGACTAGGAGCAAGATGAGGAAGACCTGGTTTTCTCCTTAGGACAGTCATTGTCTCAATGCTTCTGCTTCCCCGATGACTTGTCGCAGGCATTGGAGGGCTGCGGGCCTGAGGATGTCAAAGGGGAAGCAGAGGAACCTCAAGCCTGAAGCTCCTTCTCCATCTGGGTGACCTTCTGCTTCCACAGAAAAGTTTCTAAGATCTGACCTCAACGCTGCCTGGTAGCCTGGTTGAAGCCACAGCAAATCACGCTAGCCTGGGTGTCATGCTCTGGGCCTAGGCAACAGATGCGGGCCTAGTGGTCATCATTCTCAGGGACCTTCTGCCCACAGGCACACTTTTTGAAGAGGTTCCCAGAGGTGGAGTTTAGCATAAACAGCAGAAGAAAAATCACTTTATCGCTAAAGTCATACACACTAGGGAGAGAAAATAAAAAATAAAAGTTTGACAAAGAGTCGACTGAAGCTGGCAGATCTCCATAAAGTCTGATATGCGATGGTCCATGGCGGGAAAAGAACTGAGAAGAGCATGGAGGCCATGCACTCTTATAGGATAGGCCAACATCAGCTGATGATGTCAGAGTGGGCAGCCCCCTGGTAGATTGCTAGCTGAAAAAGTTTCCATGTGTCCTAGTACCTAGTAGCTATAGTTTCATAGGTGTGGCCAGCTTCAAGAGATACCCTTGAAATAAGATCCTTTGAAATTGTACCCCTGTCTCTTGGATATGTTAGGTGCTGTGGGCCTATCTGATGTGGCAGTTGGGTATTTCTGCTACTACCAACTGGATTAGCTGCAGTCCAGATTGATAATGCCCTATTTACCTTCCTGCCAATTAAATCCTGTGTTCCCATGACACCATCCTTGACTCAGTCCTTTCCTTCAGCATCTTAATGGCCTTCCCGCCACCTGTGTCTCCTCACACATACACATTAATGCTGATTACAGAGTTCTGTTTGCTTCTGTTTATTTTGTCCTTCAGCTACACAGTTCTATTTTCTTCTGTTTATTTTGTCCTTAAGCTGCAATCATCACCCCAACATAACTTTGACAATGGACAACACTGGTTCTGCTCAAACCAGCTCTCACTAAATGCCAAAAATATCATATCCCTGACTTTTGACAATAGACTGGCAAAGCTCTAACAGATCCCTGTCTTCAAATCTCTGGATGGCAATCTGCTTGTAGAAGTACCCCATTTCAAGTAGTTAGTGGTGTGGCTGGACCAGAATCTAAGCTTTTCCACTCACGTTGATGCCAAGCAAAAATATAACTTCATACTAAGCTTGGTGTGCTGTACCAAAATAAATCCTGTGTTCCTCTCCTAGTGTTTACACCATGGAGCAATGCTTGTTATCAAGGGTAATAGTGTCAATCTTCTTATTAAGTTATTATTCCTTCTTGATTGGGTCAAAAAAATGGTTGATGGAGGTCCTCAGACAAAAAACTGAAGGAATCCAAATCTTCATTCAAAAACTTCTTTTTTATTTTATATTTGATAATTTCATGCGCTCTGACATTTCGCACTACAAATGCTTTTTCAAAGGGCATGTTAAATAAATTATAAATACATTTCTTAGTTTCACAAGAATATATCACTGTTAAAGTACTGCTTTAACAGCAATCAAAATAAGGTTCCCATTTTTTTAACTAAGAAAAAGTTCCCATGGACTCTTGCACCATTGAACGACTCACTGTGTTTAAAACCATACTTTTATGTCCACTGATATTATTTCTAGTTCACTTTTCAAGGTATTTACACATCGCTCTATGCCTTACCTACTTGTAATCAGCCCTGTTACTCTCCAGGGCTTAAAACCACTTTTTTAACTATCTGGCATGCATTATACATTGCATTAGTTTCAGCTCAGTTGTTACTTATATTTTCAGTAACATGTTACTTACTTAAGCAGTTTTCTTAATTTTATTTCAGTTGCTCAAATTCATCAGTGCCCCTTCCTGGAGTTCTACTTTGTTTCTCTCCCAGTTAGCTAAAATGGGACAATAAATAATGTTTTAAAATATTTAATTATTTAAAGGATATCTAAACAAGAAGTTTTTTAAAACTGCAAACTCCAAAATCTGGCTTCATAGTGAGGTAAAGTAAAGGCTACTGTTTACATTTATGATAAAACTGCATTTATGTAAATAACATAAAAACAGTTTCTTAGCCTTTGAAAAATTTAAACATCAGCCTTTCATTTACAAAAACAGCCTTGCCTTCTCCCTAAGATGTCTGCCAACTGTGTTAAGTGATAAGCCATGATGACATCATCGGAGCCAGAGCCAGAGACCAATATAGATTCCTGTAGGCTAACTAGTTCTTCTTTCCCTCTTTGTTTTCAATTGTTTTACCAGAATGATCAACATCAGGTGTTAACATGTGGATTATTTTGATCAGTACACCTGTTAGGCTATGATTTTATTCATTTTATTTACTTTAACTTGCTGAAAATGTTTTGCAATCTAGCTGAATTTCTCTTTGGCAAACTGCAGAACAGTACAACACTTCAAATACCTGGTGATCTAGTGGTTATGTGATGCCCTGAATTTTTTTTTTTGTTAACCAGGAGAGACACACTATTTTGAAACCTTATTTACAGATGTGGCCTGGCAGCACAAGGAAGTTAAGTGACTTGCTAAGGGTACCAGTCTGGTCCAATTCCAAAGCTCATGCATTCTTGTTAATCCACAAAAAAATCTTCTCTTGTATTCTTTTTCCAAGTGAACGCCCTGCACCTAGCCTCGCTTCTGTTGAACACCCCACCATCTATACCATGTCCTTAGTACTGCCTGGGGCTGCATATGAGCTTGCGGTCTCATGAAGAGAATGATCACACCTCAGACTATAATCGTATACCTCAGAGAGTTGTGCGTACCTAAACTGATATGGATCATCAGCTGACATTGTTAAAAAATGCCTCCCACATCACACTTAAGTCCACTTTTTCAATGTTTGACTTCTGTTCCCACAGTAAACACTGAGTGAATCACCACCCTTCTGCACAGTGAAGGCAGTATGTACAGTTCCCCTGTTGTGTTTTTGTCCCGCCTCATTAACCAACAATTGGGTCTTCATGAAGGGCCAAGCAATAAGCCTCAGGACTCACCAGAAAAACTGCTGTTCATGCCCTCATAAGGGCTGTACTTACGATGGATAACAATATTATTAGCAGGGGAGACATATTAATGCCTTGAGCGAATCCACCAGACTTCTAGTGTATGTCTACTCCTTTAACTGTGATCTGTAGAACCCCGCAGGACAATTCCCTGCAAATCTTCTCAGTACATTTTAGTGCCCTACTCCACAACGCAAGCTGGTTGGTTACCACTCTTCTAAATCTTGAATGATCTGTACACAGCTCCCTCAATACTGTCCTAACAAATGTCAGCACCCCCCCAACACACACACACACCCAAGGGTAATCTCCCTACACTGAATTTAAGTAACACTTTAAGTGCAGCCCTGCCACTGAGTATTTGTCATCACTGGCTGCTCTCATTCACAGTCAGGTGGTGATCATGGTGCTGGCAGCCCTACATTTCAGATCTCACAATGATCTGCTAAACATCCCCCTTCCTGTCTTCCCCTAACCTGAATATAGCTGTACCATGCTGGAATTGCCTCTTCAGTCCCTCTCTGGCACTCATTCTTCTCTTCTGCTCCCCACATGAAAAACTGGTGAGCTCACTACCCTTCTGCATCATGAATGCAGTTAGTACAGTTGCCCGTGTCATTTTTACATATTAATAATGTAACCCCCTTGTTCTCAGGGGTTACTAGATTCCCACTTAGAATCAGTGGCAGGCAGGAAGAGGCAGCTTGTGAGATTCCACTTAAATGGGGTTCACACTGTCACACTCCATTTTCAGTTTCAGCTGAGCTGGAGTGATGATGTCACCTTAGAATTCTCACAGCAACATAAGCCTCAATGGAATGCTTGCTGCAGGGGTTAGCATTAGAACGTTGGGGAATTCAATTCAGTCTTGAGAGGAGTTTCAAGAGAGACTCAGGAGAGTGAGGAGTGCTGCAGTGTGCAGCTCCTCAGACCTAGCTCTGAGAGAGAGCTACCTTAGAAAAAGGGGTTGTGTGTTCTCACCCTAGAGAGGAACACAGAAGACCAGTTGTGTGAAGTGGTAGAGACCATTCCTGGGAGGTTTTCCAGTGCCCCATCCCTGGAGGGATGGGGAGGAATTCCAGGATTCAGGGGCAATCCCCTGGTCCAGCCTGGAGAGGGTGAAGCTGCCTGAGAGTCGTTTTGTTCTGTGAGTACCTGAGACTTTCTGTGGAAAAAGCCCTGGGGCACCTGTAATACCATGATGAGTTTTGCTCTAACAAAGATACTATGTTCACCAAGACTGTGTTTAAGTAAAAGTGTCTGCCTACTGTGGGGTCAAAGGAAGACTTGTCAAGTACAGAACTTTTAGATTGTGTATGACTTAAAAGCATCTGCGACAGTGGGGGTCTAGGGTAAAGATATAGCCACATACGGAACTTTTAAAGTCAGGACACCTCCGTAGAGTGAATTGTATAATGTTAAATGTGCAAAACATTTCTAGAGAGCATCTACAAACAGTGTTTCAAAAAAAGGTGTTGTAACCAGATAAATGGCCGAGTATAGATTTGGGAGCGAAAGGTGGGAGACCCCCCCATCTGGAGTAACCAGGTTTACCTCTCCAGGTTCAGTTTGGGTACCTATGTTTTTTCTCAGTGCATTTGGCCAATCCCTGAGGAAAGCACCCAGATGTGGGATTTTGGATTTACCTGAGAGCCGGAATGTGCTCGTGGGTGGTTTAGGGAGCCACCATCAAGCTCCATGCAATATGGAAAAGTGTCCTAGTACTGGCCGAGGTGCCAAGTCAAGGAAAAGAAAAGAAGAGAAGTGTACCAGTTTGGGCCATGTGTGCCCAGATCCATTCAGAACCTGAGGGTTCGCTGTGAGGAAGTGTGCCCTGTACCTCTGTAATCTGCATTACCAGTGAGAGTAGCCCTGTGGGGGTCCGTCTTTGCTTTGTTGTTCTCTGTGTTATGTGAATAAAAGCCACATTCTAGAATCCCAACCTGGTTTGGACATTACAGTTATTGCTTCCATTGTCTGGATTTACTTGGGTGCCCCTGACCAGAAGTACAAACCTAGCAGAATGCTGAGCAAATGTTTTCTCCCAGGGACCCAGGTTGATGGCCATGCTAAATGGTCCCCCCAGGTGTGAGCCAGGTAGTTGCCACACTTGGTTTGCCTGTCTGAGGATGGCAGGCTCCATAGTAGAAGTAATGGGTCATACAGAAACTGTGAGATATTTGTAGTGACTACCCCCACCCCTCTCGGTGGTGCCTAGAGGTGAGAGGAGCAGCCCTGCTAGTAGAAACAAGGGGGGCCGGTGGGGGGAGGTTACAATAATAGCCATGATCATCTGGTAAGCCAGGCTGATAGCAGCAGGGCACAAGGAGAAACATAGGCATTCCTAACCATATACAATGTAATCCACCTATGATTAGACACTATTAAATGACATGCATAATGATGTACACACCCATCATTTAATAGTGCCTAATCAAAGGTAGCCTAGATCTTTTAAGGATAAGAAAGCCTATAATTCCCCTTGTTCCTTGCTGCTATCAGCCTGACTTACTGGAAAGATTTGTTTATTTTTGATATGTCAAAAAAACTGGGGACTGTAGTACCTACATTTATGATGCACAAGGGTGATGAGCTCACCAGTTTTTGGTGTGGGGAGAAGCAGTGAGAATGAATACCAGAGGGGGACTGAGAAGGCCACTCCTGCAAGGTACTGCTATATTCAGGGAAGGGGGAAGACAGAAGGGGAGAAATATGAGCAGATCACTGTGAGAAATAAGATGTGTGGCTGCCAGCACCATGATCACTACCTGACCCTATTGTCCTGTCCAACACTCCCTTTCCCATAAAACCAGTTCATGCAATTGTCCAAGGTTGTATGTGGGTATTAATGTGTGAATTGGCTGCCACTACACATTCAGTCACTTCACTATCAGTCTAGCATTGCTTGTAAAGCACTTTGGGATACAATGTGTATGAAAGCACTATATAAATACTGATTCTTCTCACAATATGTTCCTCCTTAGAACCCTCTTTCTAGTTCTATCAGTTCTGATACTGGTCCCCTCTACAGGACAGGGCCACACAAAATGCTTGCCAATATACAAATATGACTTCATCAAGGACGCATTGCAGAATATGAGGAGGACATTAATTCTCCACTTCCAAACTGTAGTGCCACAATATCACCTCCTGGATAACACAAAAACCACAAATGCGCAGCTGTCAGTAACACGGCACATCACACCCTCTATTACATGGATCTATATGAGCAGTGGATAGGCTGGCTATCCCCTTCCTCCACCTGGAAGTGATGTACCCCTAACCTACCCATGTACCATGCCAAAAAAATCACGTCACATTACACAATCGCAGGCCCTGATATATCTAAAATGGCAAGCTGTAAGGATCACATGGCTGCTCCTACTGATCTCAGGTAATATTCATCCCAACCCAGGCCCGATGGCATACACTGCAAAAGTTCATAAGAAACAGAATGAATTAACAATAGCATCAATAAATATCTGCAGCCTGCCAATTAAAATAGACACTCTCCAAGTCTGGGTCCAGCAGCACCAGCCCGACATTCTTGCGATAGTAGAGACCTGGCTGTCACCTAGGGTGCCAGACTGTGCTAAGCAACTCACTGAATAGGCTGCATTCAGACTAGACAGACTCGGTAAAAGAGGAAGTGTTTGTATTATATATGTTAAAGACCACATTCAGGGCCAAATGCTTAACCCATATGACACCAAATGTGGGGCTCAACCAATGGCCATAAAAGTAATACTTGGCAAGAACAGGAAAAGCCTAACAATAGTTTCGGCCTATATCCCTCCCAAGGAACAAGCGAATGGTTTCAATTCTATCATCAACTACCTCTCTGAAGGGGGAACAAACACAGAGCTGATAATGGTTGGAGACTTTAATATCAACTGGTCCTCCGCTGAAGCTGTACACTACAAGGACTCATTAGCCACTCTCAACCTTGTGCAATTGGTAGACTCCCCCACTCGGTATAACAGCAGAACAGGCACGGGGCCAGTAATCAACTGGGTGGTCACAAATCAGCCAGAAAGAATATCCTCCATCATGGTTCTCCCCGACTCCCTCAGTGACCACTCCCCGGTAATCTGTAAATGGTCAAATAAGGCCCCAAAGGCACCAGCCAGGACAATTACCACTAGACTTCTGAAGAAAGGCAAGTTGGGAGCTCTAAGAACACACCTCAGCCTCCAAGATTGGAGCTCTATTGACCACAAAACAGATGTCAACACTGCCTTAGAATGCTTTATGAGCAAATTCAATGAAGTGTGCAATGTCTACACCCCTTACACCAAAAGAAGGATCCGTGACTATGACAGCCCCTGGATCATGGCACAGCTACTAGCCCTCATGAAAAATAGAGACAACTTGTGGTACAAAGCAAGAAACTCCGGTACCCAGACAGACTACCAGAACTATAGAGCTGCATGGAATAAATGCACCTGGGCTATTCGTAAGGCCAAAAACACTCACTTTAAAAATGAGCTGACAAACTCATGGGGTGACAGTAGATGGTTCAGGGAAAACATCAAGTCCCTAACTGGTAAACCTAATAAAACTCCCCCCACCTTCCTGAACATTGAGGGCCAACCTAAGCAGGATCACAGTCATATAGCAACTGTCTTCGACAAAGCTTTTAGTGACCTCAGTGGAGTGTTGCCCCCTAGCTTCCTTCAACATCCAATCAGATACTTGCACTGAATGAAACCCGGAGACCCAATCAAATTCCCATCCGCCTTTCTACTTCAGAGCTATCACCTTTATGGAAGCAAAAAAGTACATCCTAAAAGCGTTAGGTAATTCCAGAACTAGCTCTGATCAACTTGACCTAAAACTAGTTAGGCTCACCCTGGACATAACTCTCAAACCCCTCACCAAAATCTTAAATCTCTCCTTGGTATCAGGCAAACTCCCACAGATCTGGAAGGTGGCGGTGGTTACCCCTGTTTACAAAAGTGGTGACAGGGCCAACCCTACAAATTACCACCCAATATCTATCCTTCCTCACTCTCCAAGGCCCTGGAGCGAATCGTAAGTGATCAACTGAATTAATATCTAGACAAGTATCATTTACAATGTCAGCAACCATATGGATTTCGAAAACAACACAGTACCACAACCACTCTAGTAGAGTTTACCAGCTTTATCCATAATGTGCTAGACTGAGGGCTCTTGGTGGGGGCAACATATATTGATCTCACCAAGGCCTTCAACACTGTCAATCACAATCTGCTCCTGGATCAGCTCTCCAATACTGGCCTCTCCCCTGCAACAGTAGCATGGTTCAGAAGCTACCTCTCTGGGAGGGTCCAAAAAGTGAAAATCCTGGACACCTTCTCTGACAACCTTAGTGTTAACACAGGCATTCCTCAAGGCTCTATCCTTGGCCCTCTACTGTTCAGCCTGTTCTTAAAAAATCTCCCTCAGTCGGTAAACGACCAGCTACTACTGTATGCAGATGATGCGGTCCTATATTCATGTAATTCTGACCCTTACATACTGGAAAAGAAAATGCAGGCTAATTTCACTGTGGCTGAGCACTGGTTCCTTCATTCGAAACTGCTCCTCAATTATAAAAAAACTAAGACTATGTTATTCGCATCATCACATAACAAACACCGCGCTCACCAACTTTGCATTCACAACAATCAGAACACTTCCCTGGAGATGGTTCAAACATTTAAATACCTAGGATTGACACTGGACCGCACCCTCTCATTTAACCAACACATAGATGCAGTCGCAAAGTAATCAAATGCAAAACTAGGATTACTGTACAGACACCAAAGAGGCCTAACTTCTGAGGCACTCAGAACTACTGTAAATAGCTCAGTCCTCTCAGTGATAGACTATAGTCTAGTAGTATATGGGGCTGCCTCCCAAACTGCTTTGAAACATATCAAAACAACACTAAACAAAGTGTGTCATTTAGTCCTAGGTGTACCCCATCTCACTCACACCTGCAAGTAGTACACCCAAACAAAATTGCTCAGCCTTGACAGTCTCCTCCAGTATCAAGTATGCATGCTCGCCAAGAAGTCTATGCTAGAACTTACCACCCCAGGCCTGCAAAGCCTCCTTAGCTGACCTAATTCCATCAGCTGCACTAGGGGTACAAACAACTCAGCCCTCTGCATCCCCTTCCATAGAACCACACAAGGCCAACAGTCCTACGAATACCAGGCACCACTTTGGCTTAATGCGCTTGACCTAGGCATCACAAAAAATGACAAAATAGGCCCCTTTAAAGATAAACTCCAAGTGGCCCTCACCACAAACAGGAACAGTGACTGTGAGACCTGAACGCCCTCACACTCTTCCCTCCTATTTCCTGCTACCCTCATTCTTACCTGCACCCTTGCCTTCTCCTCTCTTCTTGCTAACTAACACTTCCCTAGTAGGCTCCAGGACCCAGCCTCAGCACTTCCCCCCAGTGAGTCTAGCCTTCCTTTATGACTACACTCTTTAACACTTAAGACAAAAGAACTGCTGCCCATCAAGTTCTCGCCTCCTTGCATTTAGTATTAGTTAATTATTTTACAGACTATATCATTCTCTGTTCCTTACCTGATTCGCTCTATATCCTGTAGATTATCAAGTTGTTCACTTAACCTGTCAGCCTAGCCTGCTTTAAATGAAGTGTCTGTATATTTTTAATTATGTACTCCCTGTTATTGTAATCATGTAACCTCTATAACCTGATTTACTCATGCCTTTCTAGGCATGGAACCTCCTTGTATCTGCTTATGTACTTATAACCATTGTAAGTGATGTTATGTCCATATATTACTACGACGTGGAACCTCTGTAAAAGAGCCATTGGCTCAAAGGTACTTCCTAGAAATAAATAAAATAAATTATTATTTCCCATGGATAAAGAAGATAAGTCAAGACAAGCATAGTTTTGATTTCCAAGAAAGTATGAACTCTGGCATTGGACTACAGAAGAACTTTGGTACAAACAAGTGGTGAACCTATGTGGTGGTGAAGGGCGCGGCTGTAAACCCCCCTTCCCATTGTAAAGTACTTGTTTGCTGCTGCTGCATTTCACTGTGTTGAAGAAGTCTGATTTATTGATTGTACAAATGTTTACATTCAAAAATATGGATTACATTTGTAGTTTCAGTCAAAAACATACAAAAAAAGCATAATAGCAGAAACTATACAGCTTTCATAAAAATGTTAAAAAGTGCATAACAAGTATGCACACACTCCCAACACCCCATTGTAGCATTCTGGATCCGCCACAGCCACTAGACCACCAGGTTATTCAAGATTTGTACTGCACTGTCTTACATTGGTATTGCTTTGTATTTAATTATTTTCGTTTTTAAATCAAGAAGGGGGTTTTCAAAACTGCTTATCTTGTGAGCAGCTTCAGAAGGGTTGAAATAACTGCATATTTGATTTTCCTTTGTGGGTAACTGGACTGTCTACTAGTATTCTGTGACAGTTTGCATCAATATATTTTGAAATAATTTACTGGTAGTGGCTGTGTACTTCAAATAGCAAAGGCTGCAGTTTGTAATTTGATGCCAGACACAGCCTCAGGTGGGGGAAATTGTCTTCACTAGTCAGGGAGACCTTGCATCATAGCCAGTTGTTTTGGGTGGAGGAACATTCCAGCATTGATCAATTACTATAAACTACTGGTGTGATCCTGTTTAAGACAGAAGCGCATCTCTTCAAGTTGTGTAACAGGGTGTGCTTTGAAACAACTGAGAAGCTGCATGGGATATATTATATTGGACTAGAAATCTGCAACAAATCTCTCTTACTTACATCTGAGGAAAGTTTTCCTTACTTTACAGTCTTACATTGGTATTGCTTTGTGTTTAATTATTTTTGTTTTTAAATCAGGAAGGAGGTTTTCAAAACTGCTTATCTTGTGAGCAACTTCAGAACGGTTGAAATAACTGCATATTTGATTTTCCTTTGTGGGTAACTGGACTGTCTACTAGTTTTCTGTGACAATTTGCATCAAATTACTTTTAAATAGTTGACAAATCAGTTACTGGAGGTTAGCTGAATTACTATAAAGGGCAGTACTCGCCAGGGTGGTGGAGCAGTGGTGTATTTGATTGTTTCTAACAGTCACCAGTGGTTGTGGACTACCCAGCCACCCTTCCCCACACCTCACCCCACCCCAGGCGTGTCATGCTTCCTTTATAGCCAAGGTTCTGACATCACTTCCTCAACAGGTCCTGGGGCAGAACTATCATATTCTTAATAACCCAGCACAGTGCATAAAGGGTAAGTACACACCACAAAAAGGAATAAAATATATACAGTATATATATATAATGTATTTATATATATTACATATTGTATATTATAAGGGAGAGGGATATGTGGGGAGTGGTACAATGCACTGTCTGTGGGGCAGCAGTTTTCCGGGAGACATTCTGAAAACTGCATTGCTGTCCTATCTGCAGGCAACTGTCAGCTCTGAGGGAGGAGGTTGCCCACCTCCAGGCTGAACTGGCAAGGACTAAGGAGTCCTCCTCCACCCAAAGAGCACCACTGCCACAGAGGCTGCCAAGTATGAAGAGCAGTTGGACCACAGTGGGTTCTGGGAGGGTGCGGGTGGTGGAACAGAGGCGAAGCCCCCTAGCTGTACCTCTACACAAACCATATGCCAGTCTGGCAGAGCAAGGTTCCTCTATGATGGCACCCTCATTGGAGACCAAGAAGAATGTTGAGGACACCCACAAGGGAGACCCACAGAAGGGTGGCAAGGGACACCACAGGGGAAGGAACCAGCTTCTGATAGGGGACTCAATTGTT
This sequence comes from Neoceratodus forsteri, assembly GCA_016271365.2. Lineage (NCBI taxonomy): Eukaryota > Metazoa > Chordata > Ceratodontiformes > Ceratodontidae > Neoceratodus > Neoceratodus forsteri. The sequence continues at coordinate 290,721,865 of CM028135.1, read as the reverse complement.
AGAGGGGTAGACCTGGGGAAGGGAGAGGAGAGGAGAGGGAAGTAAGGTGCCTGCCTGGTGCCATGGCTTGGAGGGACAAGAAGCGAATCCTCAGGATTGCAGAAGCAGCATCACAGGAGAGGGAACTAGATATCATTGTCCACCTTGGGACAAATGACCTAGCTAGGCATGGGATCAGTGCAGTGCAGGATGAAATTGTGGAGTTGGGGAGGGGCCTCAGACAGGTAGCAAGCACGGTTACCTTCTCAGAGGTGCTGCCAGTCCATGGCAGGGGTGAGGCTAGGGGACTACACACCATGCAGTTTAATGAATGGTTTCAAAACTGGTGCAGAGCACAGGGTTTTGGCTTCATTGGGGATTGGGGGTTCACCTGGAGAGATGAAGGTCTATACTGGCACGATGGTCTGCATCTGTCCATGAAGGGAACCAAGATCCTAAGTGACAGGTTTAAATGCTTCCTTGGCAAGCTTTTAAACTAGCCATGGGGGGAGGTGCTAATAAGAGGCAGGAAATTTCTAAGCCTCCCACAAAACATGATGGGTAGTAAGGTAAACACTGAGGCACAGTGCTCAACAGAGGGCAGGATAGGGGTAAATGGAAAAATAGACAAGGGCAAAAAGAGCAGGCATGGGGGAAAAAAGGATAAAGCCAACATTAAATGGAGGGCAATGAGTACCAGTGCCTGTAGTCTGGGAAACAAGCTTCCTGAGCTAGTAGCCTTGATGGAAGATGAAAAATTGGATATTGTGGCAGTCACAGAAACATGGTACATGGGGAACCATGACTGAGATGTCAACATACCAGGGTACACAGTCTACAGAAGGGACAGGGAGAGGAAAAGAGGAGGTGGAGTAGCTCTATACATACGGGAAGGAATCAAAGCTACAGAACTAAAAAGTACAGGAGGAGGACAAGAGGCACTCTGGGTCACCTTGGAGACAGGGAATGGCATCACAATCCACACAGGGGTTGTATACAGACCCCCATCTCAAGCGGAGGAAATGGACAAGAAAATGATAGAGGACATTCTCAAAATGGCTAAAAAAGGGGAGATACTGTTGATGGGGACCTGAATATGCCAGATGTTAACTGGACGACATGTACTGCAGCCACATCCAAGAGCAGGGTCATTCTCGATACCCTGCAGGGGGCAGGCCTTAGACAGCTAGTGTTGGAACCCACTCAGTAGGGAGCAATACTAGACCTGGTACTCTCAAATGGAGAGAGGATCACAAATTTAGAAGTCAGTAGACATCTGGGAACAAGTGACCACTGCACAGTGTGCTTCACAATAAGCACAACCATGGAGACAAGCCATACAAAAACAAGCACACTGGACTTTAGAAGGGCTGACTTTGGCAAAATGGGTGAATACCTGAGGAATACACTACCAAATGACCAAAAAGAAGGGGTGGAAGAACAATGGAAAAAAATCAAAACTGCCATCATAGAGGCAAAAAGCCTTTGTGTGAAACAGAGAAAGAAAACAAAACTGAGCAAAAAACACTATGGTTCTCAAAAGAGGTGGCAGGGAAGGTTAAGAAGAAAAAGGCTGCATTCAAGAAGTATAAGGCATCACAGAAGGAGCACGAGAGGGAACTGTATCAATTAAAGCAGAAAGAAGTGGGGAAGGCAGTCAGAATAGCAAAAGCCCAAACTGAGGAAAAAATAGCCAATTCAGTTAAGAAGGGGGATAAAACCTTTTATAGGTACATTAGGGAGCATAGAAAGGTTAAGGGAGGGATAGTGAAGATTAATAAGGGAGGGGGAGGTGGGCAGAGGGAGACAGTGAAAAGGCAGAGATACTGAATGAATACTTTTGCTCAGTATTCACAAAAGAAGATGAGGAGGAGTTACAAAATCAGACAATAGAAGCACTCTGGGTAGGGGGGTTGATACCAGTCCATTTACAGAAGAAAGAGTCCTGAAAGAACTCCTAAAACTCAAGGTGGATAAAGCAATGGGGCCTGATGGAATTCACCCCAGAATCCTAAAAGAACTAAGGGAGGACCTAGTGACACCATTGACCACACTTTAACAAATCATGGGAGGATAGGGTGGTACCCGAGGACTGGAGGAGGGCAGATGTGATTCCCCTTCACAAAAGTGGGAGCAAGGCAGAAGCAGGAAACTACAGACCTGTAAGTTTGACCTCAGTGGTAGGGAAAATGATGGAATCACTTCTGAAAGAAAGAATTGTTGAGTACCTAGAGGCCAGTGGGGCACAGGACCCAAAGCAGCATGGAGGTCATATCAGACAAGGGAGGGGCTGTGGATATGGCCTACCTAGACTTTAGCAAGGCATTTGACACAGTCCCGCACAAAAGATTAATAATCAAGTTAGCCAGCCTGGGAGTGGGTCCCAGGGTGGTAGCCTGGGTTGCAAACTGGCTGCACAACAGGACACAGAAGGTAATAGTGAGTGGAACACATTCCGAAGAAGGGGGGGTCACTAGTAGAGCACCTAAGGGCTCAGTACTGGGTCCAGTCCTCTTTAACATCTTTGTAGGTAACATTGCAGAGGGTCTGGAGGGAAATGTATGCCTCTTTTCAGATGATACAAAGATCTGTAACAGAGTTGATACACAAGGGGGAGTAGAAAAGATGAGACGGGACTTGGCAAGGTTGGATGAATGGTCAGACATATGGCAACTTAGATTCAGTGCAAAGTAATGCACCTGGGAAACAAAAACCCAGGAGAAGAGTACACAATAGCAGGGGAGGTACTAACAACAACAAAAATGGAACGGGACTTGGGGGTAGTTATATCAGATGATCTAAAGGTTGGTAAGCAATGTGAGAAGTCAGTAAGGAGAGCCAGGGGGATACTGGGATGCATAGGAAGGGGCATCACAAGTAGAAAAAGGGAAGTGGTTATCCCTCTGTACAGACAGTTGGCGAGTCCCCATCTGGAGTACTGTGTGCAGTTTTGGAGACCTCATCTACGCAGAGACATGGACAGGATGGAAGCAGTTCAGAGGAGGGCAACTAAAATGGTGCAGGGTCTGCATCAGAAATCATATGAAGAGAGACTGAGACAGCTTAATATGTATACCCTTGATGAAAGGAGGGACGGGGGGGACATGACAGAAATGTTCAAGTACCTCAAGGGAATCAACAAAGTCCAGGAGGGTAGCATCTTTCAGAAAAAGAGATGTGTAAGAACAAGGGTACACAATTTAAAGATAGAGGGGGGATGGCTCAGGGGTAATGTGAGAAAATCTTTTTTCACGGAGAGAGTGGTGGATGCGTGGAACTGCCTTCCTGGGGAGGATGTTGGGGCTAAAACAGTGGAGGAATTCAAACATGCATGGGGCAGACACAAGGCAATTGTAGTGGGGGGTGGCAGGAAGTAGGCCGTTGGTTAACTAGAATCAGCATCTTATCCAGTAGGTAGGGAAATGGGCAGACTAGGTGGGCCAAGTGGTCCTTATCTGCCGTCAAAGTCTATGTTTCTATGTTACTGTGGTTTGCCAAAGAAAAAGTCAGTTGGATTAAAAGACAATTTCAGCATGTTAAAGTAAACATAATGAGCAGAACCATAGCCTAACATGCATTTTTGATCTGAATAATGGACATGGTTTTGACAATTGGACAAAAGAACTAGTTAGCATTATAGAGTGCCATATAGCTCTCTGACTTTGGCTCCAATTATGTCATCACTTAATACATTTGGCAGCTATTTTAAGAAGCAGGCAAGGCAGTTTTTTTGAAATTGGAAGGCTGATTTTACATTTTTCAAATGCTCTGGAACCACATTTAGGTAACTTACATAAATGTAGTTTTAGCATTAACGAATTCAGCAGCCTTTCCTGTAGTCCTGTTTGAGGTCAGATTTTTGAATAGCTTGTTTTCAAAATGTTGTTTAGGTATCCTTTAAGCAATAAGGCATGACCAGAGGTTAAATTAACAGTCTGTTAATCACCCCCTGGGGTGTAATGTGGCACGCGGTGCAGCCGAGTGCTGTATTGGCCCTACGGGGTGATTGACTGTTAATCTAACTCCTGGGTGTGCCTTACTGCTATTATAAAAAAATAATTCCAAAATTAATGTGTTAAAATAATCTTTTTTGAATGTTTTCTTCATTTAGAGGGAAATTGTAATAAAATAGTTCTTCCACCAGCAGTTTAAGAATGCTGGTTCAAAATCAGAATGCATCATTCCACACATTCAGCAGTGCTGGAGGATGCAGCGCTGACAGAAAGAATTCTAGTGTCATGGTGATTAGGCTGTACATGACAGTATAACATGGACTAATGAAAGGCTGTTGGAATCCTAACAGCCAATCAAATTGCAGCATTTCTGAGACCCTTTTTATAATGTACTATAACTGCATTTTCATTTACCTTACAGTCGACTGAATTACTTGTGTTAAATGTTTTCTGCCTTTGGTAACTGATGTATTCACTCCATTTATGTTTCTATTACTGTGTGCTACCGCTTCTGTTAAGTTTCACTAGTACCTGCAAAAGATTTACACTGCATGCACTATTTTACTTATTTTATTTTTAGATGTTCAGTCTCTCAATATCTGCAGTGCCACTAAGTGTTTAGTTAACTCTTTTAAATAATAAATACCTGCTTTGCACTTAAGGCACCCGTTTTGTTTCTGTTAAGTGCTGACCTTTCTAAATGATTGTATTCAGCTTTGTTTTCACCTGTAAAATGTGAAAGCAGTCAGTGTTTACTACCCTGTTAAACTCATTCAGGTTTCTCTCTGTTTTAGAGGGTTTTAAAGAGTTTACCTGCTGCAGTCAAAAACACATTTGTTTCTGTAAGGTGCTGACCTTTCCTGATGCCTGTATTCAGCGTTCTTTTTACCTGTAACATGTGAACGCAATCAACATTTACTACCCTCTTAGATTCCTTCAGGTTTCACTCTGTTTGAAAGGGTTTTAAAGATTTTACCTGCTGCAGTCAAAAAAACATTTTGTTTCTGTAAGGTGCTGACCTATTCTTAATGCATGTATTTAGCATTCTTTTTACCTGTAACACGTGAAAACAGTCAGCTTTTACTACCCTGTTAAATTTATTCTGGTTTCACTCTATTTAAAAGGGTTTTAAAGTTTTTACCTGCTGCAATTAAAAAGAGCTGAGTTCCCCACGTCGTGGTGCACACAGAGCAAGTGCTTGTGAGGTTGCCAGCTTTTCCTCTTGAGGCTGACCACCTAGTCGCATTGTGTTAATATGTGACATCACCTCACAAGAGCATGAGGTGTTGTTGCTAAGCAACAGTATGCTTTGCTGTCTAAACGCACAGCCTAGGTGGCCAGGCTCTAACACTGAGCTTGTGTATTATGTACCTATTGTGTTTTTATTGTCTTGAACTCAATATTGTATTTTGCTAAGTTTTTTTGATACACTATATTTATCAATATGCTACAAGCAATCTGACTATACTATGCGCTATCTGTGCTTCTGCATTAGATTAAAATGAATTGTTAAATTATTAACCATGTACAGACCATATTCTATGTATATTTTTGACTGCAGCAGGTAAAATCTTTAAAACCCTCTAAAACAGAGAGATACCTGAATGAGTTTAACAGGGTAGTAAACATTGACTGCTTTCACATTTTACAGGTGAAAACAAGGCTGAATACAGTCATTAAGAAAGGTCAGTATTTAACAGAAACAAAATGGGTGCCTTCAGTGCAAAGCAGGTATTAATTATTTAAAAGAGGTAACTAAACACTCAGTGGCACTGCAGATATTGAGAGGCTGAACTTCTAAAAATAAAAATAAAATAAGTAAAATGGTGCATGCTGTGTAAATCTTTTGCAGGTACTAATGAAACTTAACAGAGGTGGCAGCACTGAATAATAGAAACATAAATGGAGTGAATACATCAGTTACCAAAGGTAGAAAATGTTTAACACAAGTAATTCAATAGACTATAAGGTAAATGAAAATGCAGTTATAGCACAATAATGAAGGCTTTGAAAAAAATGTTTATTGTGCCATTTTAATGAACTGGAAGGGAAACAAAGTAGAACTCCAGGAAGGGCACTGATGAATTTGAGCAACTGAAATAAAATTAAGGAAACTGTTTAAGTAAATAACATGTTAATGAATATATAAGTAACAACTGAGCTGAAACTAATGCAATGTTTAAGGCATGCCAGGTAGTTAAAAAAGTGGGTTTAAGCCCTGGAGAGTAACAGAGCTAATTACAGATAGGCAAGGCATAGAGCGATGTGTAAATACCTTGAAAAGTGAACTAGAAATAATATCAGTGGACATAAAAGTATGGTATTAAATACAATGAGTCATTCAATGGTGCAAGTGCCCATGGGAACTTTTCTTAGTAAAAATGGGAACTTCCCCCCAAAGCCTTCCAAATGCCACTCTGGGTGCCCACCCAGCGTGGCAGTTATCATATAGCCGAGAGGTGCCCAATCCCGATTGGCTTCACTGTCCTCCCCCACTGAAAGTACTGGGTGCCACACTAGGAGCCCACCCCAGCATGGCAACTGATGCATATAACTAAGGGGTGCCCAATCCCCGTTACTTCACACACACCCCAGTTAGCCTTGTGCCATGCTGGGAGCCCACTCCCAGCATGGCAAACGACTTCAATATCTTTTAAAGAAAAACCTTGAAAAGCAAAAAACGGTCCCACCTAGTCTCCTGCACCACCCACAACCTCACCCACCCACTGCGCACCCTGCCTCCCCACACCCCTCACCCCATACTTACTCCGGAGCTCGGCGCGACGATCTTCGGTGGACCGGGAAACACGTCTGCACTCTTCAAAGCTGACCGCGAACTGAGGAAATGCCGGTAAGCTGTATAATGGGATAGATAGGGGTTTTTCAACTTTATTGCATATCTCAGGCATTTTTTGGAATTTTTGCACCAAATTTTCAACATGGAGTTTTCGGGACCCCTCCTCATGAATTCTTGCACTGTCATGGTGTTACTCAGGCCCGAAGCGTGATTTCACAGCCACTGTGCAAAATCACCTTTCCGGAATGATTAATGAAACGACACTGCCAGTGTTCATAAGGTGGGCTCTCAAAAAGACTATTTTGAAAATTTGTTGGAAAAATTCCTAAAAATGACTGTTTTATGATCGTGCGTTGTACAGTTCCTACGCACGCTCGTAAGTTCGCAAATTTTCAATATTTTCACTTCAGATTTTCAACATTGCCATTTTACCACACCTTCTTATGAGCAGTATGGCTGTCATTTTTCACATCTCACACAAAATGTGTTTCCGGCCATATAGCACACAATGGCGTAGTCAGTGTGCAAAATCAATGTACGGGACAAATTACGAAAATCACAGTGACACGGTTCATGAGCAGAGGTCTTAAATGGCTATACTGAAAATTTGGTGAAAAAATTCCTAAAAATGACTGTTTTACGAGCGCGTTGCGCAGTTCCTACGTACGCTCGTAAGTTCGCGAAATTTCAATATTTTCCTCCAGATTTTCAACATTGCCGTTTTACCACACCTCATGAGCAGTACAGCTGTCATTTTTCACATCTTGGCCAAAATGTATTTCCGCCCATGTAGCGCACAATGGCGCAGTCGATGTGCGAAATCAATGTATGGGACACATTCAGAAAATCACAGAGACACTGTTCATGAGCGAAGGTCTTAAAATTCCTAAAAATGACTGTTTTACGAGCGTGCGTTGCGCAGTTCCTATGCATGCTCGTAAGTTTGCGAATTTAATATTTTGACTCCAGATTTTCAACATTGCCATTTTATTACACTTCCTTATGAACAGTGCAGCTGCCATTTTTCATATGTCGCCCAAAATGTGTTTTCGCACATGTAGCGCACAATGTTGGTGTGCGAAAGCAATGTTTGGGACAGATTAAGAAAATCACAGTTACACTGTTCATGAGCAGAGGTCTTAAAATGGCTATGTTGAAATTTGGTGACAAAAGTCCACAAAATGACTGTGTTACGGTGAGCATTGCGCAGTTTCCACGCACCCTGTAAGTTCATGACTTTGTAATATTTTCAGTCCAGATTTTCACCAGTGGCATTTTTCCACACTTCCTTATGAACAGTACAGCTGTCATTTTCACAACATGGTCAAGTGTGTTTTCACACTTTCAGCGAGATGTGTGGTCGCTGGGAAATCATTGTTCGGACAGATAAAGAAAATCACAGTGACACTGTTCATGATCAGAGGCACCAAAATGCCTGAGTTGACAATCTGCTGTAAAAATCTCCAACCTAATTATATTACGGGTGTCGTTGCACAGTTTCTACGTAGTCGTCACTTCACCTATTTTTAAATATTTTACGCAGATTTGCAACATTGCCATTTTTACACCTCCTTGAACAGTACAGCTGTCATTTTTACATCCTGTTTGGAATGTTTTTGCACCTGTGATTGCTAAATGCGTAAGTCTGTGCATAAGCAGCTTTCGGCTAACAAACTGATATTCCCCGTGTTCATGAGGTGGGGTCACAAAAAAAAATGTTGAAAATTTGGAGTGAAAATACCAATGAATGCCTGAGGTATTAGGGTTTCCAACCATAACGCCCAACCCTGTAGAGAATGACAGGCATCAGGGGTGTGACTTGGGATTCTTGCCTGTAATGCTTATACCATTCCATACCCTGCAGGCAGTGAGAGGCATCAAGGTATGCCTTGGACTCTTCTGCCCCAAAGTTCACCCCATTCTCCTATATTGCACCCATCTCACTGTATTTCCTAATGGAATGGAGTGCGCATAAGGGCCAAAGACCCCAAGGAACACCGTGACACTTGTCAGTGTCTGCAGGGTGGAGTGTGGTGAAATGGCATGGCCGTTATGCCTGACAACCCAAAGGCACACCCCAATGCCTGTCACTCTCTTCAGGGTGGTGGTGGGGTTGGCTTCAGTTCAATACTTCACTGCCATTCCTATTACGCAGCTCTGTAACTTCTACACTACCACTGCCAATGCCAGCAAGCAAACATTCGGCATTGACAAATGCTTGTTAACCTTAGCAATAGGATTTTGACAGATACAGAAATAGAGGTATTTAGCCTGGGCCCTTCTTTTGCTCCAGAAAAGGAACTTAACATCTTTGACCTAGAGGTAGACTTACAAAAAATTCTTCCAGACCCTTAGGTTAAACATAATATTTAATACAGGACAGCAGCAAAAAACATATCAGCAGGAACTTAAATCAGTCATGAATGTAAAATCTAGGTATAGCCCCCCGGTGGGAAAAGATCATGTTGTATAAACATATTGTGCAGCAGTACATAAAGATATGCAAACATTAGGCAATAGAGTACAAAAAAGCAAACATGACAACCTTACCAGGAGTCAGAGAACAGCAGTAAATAATCTAGCCCAAGAGAAGGATTTAGTCATAAAACCGGCTGACACGGGGGGTGGAATCGTGGTCATAAATAAACAACATTTCAGAAATACGTGCATGAAATGTCTAAACAATAGAATCAATTATGACCTACTACCTAGGGATCCCACAGTCTCCCTACAACAATTGATTATGATTACTTTAGAAGAGTTTCAAAATAACAACTGGCTGGAGTCCTGGGAGGTGGACATAATAACTCAAAAAAATCCTAGGATATCAACTTTTTATGCCATTCCCAAAATACAGAAAAATGACAAAGATCCCCCAGGAAGGCCTATAGTCTCAGCAATAGAATCTCTTTTTGAATCCATTTCCCAGTATATCAATTATCATTTACAGCCATTGATAGAAAAATCAAACACATATGTAAAAGATACCGGACACGTGCTCCAAAAACTAGAAGCAATTTCACAACAGGAAATTAAAGAACATGAAATATTGGTAAATATGGTTGTGGTTGCTCTATATACTTCTATACCCCATGACCAGGGTATATATACAATGGGCAAGATGCTTGATACCAGGCCAAGCAATGTAAAGCCTATAACAGTAGTATTACAAGAACTGGTGGATAATATATTAAAAAACAACTATTGTGAATTTGATGCACAATTTTTTATACAAAAGAGGGGACTAGCTATGGGTAGTATCATGGCACCAGCCTATGCCAATACATTCATGTATGATTTTGAAACACAAAATGTGCTTAATATTAATAACAATCCATTTTTTCAAAATATCATGGGCCTGGAGCCACTTTATTGATGACATCTTTTTCATCTGGGATGGGGGAGAGGCGGAACTCAATCTCTTCTTACATCAATAGTATTAATCACAACATTCAAATTATCATGACACATGATAAAACAAACATTACATATTTAGACCTAAGAATTATAAAAGAGCAAGAAAGGTTAATAACCACACTTTTCAGAAAAAACAACAGATAGAAATGTCATTCTACATGGTACAAGTTTTCATGACCCCAATCGAATCTAGAGCATACCATATTCACAACTGGTTAGAGTAAAGCGTAACTGTACTCGACAAGAAGAGTATGAAAAGCAAAAAAATTAAATACTAGGGAGGTTTCAAATTACAGGATACACTAAAGCAAATCTAAAAGAAGCAGATAGAAGAATAACAAGCACAAATAGGGGTGAACAATACAGTGAGGCACAACAATGCGAAGAAAAAGCCACTACCAGATTATTGTTTTCTACCAAATACCATCAATATTTCACTGAAATGAAAAAAATAATTAATAAACGCTGGCATTTACTTACAGTGACAGGCAATAAGCCAAAATGTTTTCAGAAAAAAACCATTATTGCAGCCAAAAAGGTTTCTACACTTAAGGACAAACTAGTGAAATCACAATTTAAGAACACAGAGTCACAGGATGCACAATTATTATTAGGCCCACTTAGACCAGGAATGATGGCTTGTGGTAACTATTCTTGCTATGGACATATGAGTAAAAAAAGATACATTCAGACACCCTTTTACAGGGCAACAGTTTGAAATCAGGCAAAGTATTAATTGTACAACAGAGTGGGTAGTGTATGTACTTCAATGCCCCTGTGCAAACTTTACATAGGCCAAACAACAAGACCACTAAAAAGTCATATACAGGAACATAAAAGCAACATAAGAAGAAATGTGAAGGCCTCACAGGTGGCCCTGCACTTCAAATCAGCACAACACACAGGAACTTTGATCAGATTTTGGGGCTTACAAAGCATACCAGAAATGGCTAGAGGTGGGAATAGACAAAGAATTGTTGACAGAACAGAGATGCAGTGGATATTTAGGCTCAAAACCCTAGATCCAAGAATAGGCATGAATACAGATACCAACTGACAGGCCTGTGAATAGCATTTTAAATTGTCATTATTCAATAGACATGAACATTGAGATAAAAGAAGGAGTGACGGATATTTGCCACAAACCCAGTTAGAGTGAGGATGCCAAAAATATACTTTTTTATCCCGCACCCCACCTCTCCCCATTCCCACCCCTTTCCTCTTCCCCCTTTCCCCGCCCCCTCTTTTTCCCATCCCCCTTCTTCCCCAAACAGTTCCACACTTCATACTTCTGTAGAAAAAAGTACGTTTTCCAAGAAAACTGTCATAAAGGAACATATAATAAATCTGAGGAAAGTTTAAATAGAAATTTTGAATGTGAACCCTCCCCCACTATATATTAAAACATTCTCCTTTAATATAGAATACGGACTGTACATGGTTAATAATTTAACAATTCATTTTAATCTAATGCAGAAGCACATAGTGCACAGTATAGTCAGATTGCATGTAGCATATTGATAAATATAGTGTATTGAACTTAGCAAAATACAATATTGAGTTCAAGTCAATAAAAACACAATAGGTATATAATACACAGACTCAGTGCTGAGCCCTTTAGAGCCTGGCCACCTAGGCTGTGCATTTAGACAGCACAGCGTACTGTTGCTTAGCAACAACACCTCATGCTCTTGTGAGGTGATGTCACATATTAACACCGTGTGACTAGGTGGTCAGGCTCGCGAGGAAATGCTGGCACCCTCACAAACACTTGCTCTGTGTGCACCACGATGTGAGGAACTCAGCAGTTTTTTGTTGCAGCAGGTAAAAACTTTAAAACCCTTTTCAGTAGAGTGAAACCAGAGTAAATTTAATAGGGTAGTAAAAGCTGACTGTTTTCACATGTTACAGGTAAAAAGAACATTGAATACAGGCATTAAGAATAGGTCAGCACCTTACAGAAACAAAATAGTTTTTTTGACTGTAGCAGGTAAAATCTTTAAAACCCTTTCAAACAGAGTGAAACCTGAGGGAATCTAACAAGGTAGTAAATGTTGATTGCTTTCACATGTTACAGGTAAAAAGAAAGCTGAATACTGCCATTAAGAAAGGTTAGCACTTAACAGAAACAAAACGGGTGCCTTCAGTGCAAAGCAGGTATTTATTATTTGAAAGAGTTAACTAAACGCACAGTGGCACTGCAGATATTGAGAGGCTAAAAATAAAAATAGAATAAGTAAAAGGTGCATGCTGTGTAAATCTTTTGCAGGTACTAATGAAACTTAACAGAGGTGATAACACGGAGTAATAGAAACATAAATGGAGTGAATACATCAGTTAACAAAGGTAGGAAACATTTAACAAGTAATTCATTAGACTATAAGGTAAATGAAAATGCAATTATAGCACAATAATGAAAGATTTTAAAAAATTGTTTACTGTCCCATTTTAGCTAACTGGGAGAGAAATAAAGTAGAACTCCAGGAAGGGCACTGATGAATTTGAGCAACTGGAATAAAATTAAGGAAACTGTTTAAGTAAGTAACATGTTACTGAATATATAAGTAACAACTGAGCTGAAACTAATGCAATGTATAAAGCATGCCAGATAGTCAAAAAAGTGGGCTTTAAGCCCTGGAGAGTAACAGGGCTAATTACAATTAGACAAGGCATAGAGCGATGTGTAAATACCTTGAAAAGTGAACTAGAAATTATATCAGTGGACATAAAAGTATGGTTTTAAATACAATGAGTCGTTCAATGGTGCAAGTGTCCATGGGAACATTTCCTTAGTAAAAAAATGTGAACCTTATTTTGATTGGCGTTAAAGCGGTACTTTAAAAGTGATATATTCTTGTGAAACTAATAAATGTATTTATATTTTATTTAACAGGTCCTTTGAAAAAAGCACTTGCAGTGCGAAACATCAGGGCGCATGAAATTATCAAATATAAATAAAAAAGGAGTATTTGAATGAAGACTTTGATTACTTCAGTGTTTTTGTCTGAGGACCTCTATTAACCATTCCTCTCCTAGTGTGCCAAGAGCTCATCCTTAAGATGATCTTGCCAGTGTTTGACTGCAGATGTACTCAACAACACTACCCCCAAAGTCTATGCTTGTAGACAGGTGTACCGGCCTAATCTTTCGATTTACGATGCAGAGGTTGATATCTCTGCAGATTCCTGTGTAGATACATGTCAACTTTCAGAATTTGCTTCTTACCCCTGAAAAAATTGGTGAATGGCCCCTCGGGGAGGGGGCTATTTCTGATTTTGGATGTTGTGTGCCCTCCAGGCCCCATAGCTTAGCCTAGGAATGCCCGATTCCAAGGTGTCATTTTCTACATTTATTGCCATGCCAAGTTGGATGGAACAACTTATAAAATCCAAAATGGCCACCATATCGCTAGCAAATACTTGAATTTCCAAATCCCTAGCTTCCAAAATACCGATTATCAATGATTCATGAAGGGGGAGTTTATTATTATTATGTTTAATATAAACACATATTAAATTAATATAATAGAACATAAATATAAATAAATGATGTATACCACATCAATCTGCTTGTTTGTACCACTGACCCAAAATTGCATCCACTCTGTGTGAATTTACCACTTTGTTCACAGGATTGCGTGGCGTGTTCATGTACGTTGTATGCCTGTTTAGTTTGTATTTCTAGTTTCTAGTTTTTAATGTTAGTTTCTGTTTCTGTTTCAGAAACATTGATAGCCCTCTAGCTGTACCTGTTGGATTGGTCAATCCATCTGATCTGCCTACCTGTGTTCTTTGTGAGAGCCAAATTAGAGATACGGAACTGCAACAAATATTAGGAGAGAATGGGCTGAATACCATCAAGGCTTTTGCAGAGAAATGGTCAGTCACAAAACCAACTTCCGAATACGCCAGAAACTTCAACCTGTTATGGAATAAAATCTGTGACCAACTTCCCCCCAGCCCTGGAGAAACAGGCCTACCTGTGCATACAAGTTGTCACCAAGATTTCACCAGTGAAAGGAAATTAAACACCAACTCAACGAAACAACTTTCTTCAGATCAATCTTCTGAAGCTGAATTCTCTGGCATACCCGATCCACAGATGTCCAGTAGCAGTGAAGTGGTCCATGTAACTCGATGTAAAAGGAAATTGTTGGAATTTAAGAAGGATGAGACCTGCTTTGTCTGTGATAAGAAAAGGAAAAAGAGAAAATACAGAAGAAAATCTCCAAGGAGTTGAATGTGAAGATGGAAAGATTACATTGCATGAAAGCATGTTATGCAATAAAAATATCAATGATGCTCATTTGTCTGGTGCAGCCAAACATTTGAAGGTCGCTACCACCAACGTTGATGTCTTTGCTGCAGACATCAAATACCATCAAAGTTGTTACAACACTTTCACCTACATCGGCAAACGAGAGGGACAAACACCATGCAGATTGGAAAGCATTCACACAAAGAGTGCTGAAATGGAGTTCTTCAAATCATGAGAAGAAAGGTTGTTGAGCAGAAATGTTGTTATTTATTCCCAGAGTTACTGGAGGATCTTCATAACCTTCATAACCTCTACGAGTTCCATGGATGCAAACAAGATGCTGGAATAAATCACACATTTCAGTTGAATAATCTTATCAGCAGTGAATTTGAAGATGAGATTTTTTACTGCAGGGAAGAGGATACATGGGAATCCTCTCATTCTTCACTCAACAAAAGTAAACCCACTTGATTATTCTTTGGCAACCTTGAGAGGAGCTGGGCTCAGAGATAGTGACATCACCAAGGAATTTGCAAAGATGATCAATCGGAAATTAAAAGATAGACAAATTGAGTCACCACAGTTTCCTATGGCATACGAAGACTTGCTTTCTGAGCTTGATAATTATGAACCCATTCCAGAAATCTTCAATGTGATAGCTCTCTCTATAAGTCCTTCTAATAATATTAATGCTCTAGGTTATGTGACCGTCCCAACAGAAATTCAAGCTACCAAGATATGGTCCATTGCTAGTGACTGGCAATGCCTCATTACTGAAGAACATTCTCCAAAGTCAATTGTTCTATCCATATTCATTCATTGTCTCACTGGAAGTAAAGAAGCAGTCAATCTTCTACATCGTTCAGGGGCTGGTATTTCTTACACAGACATCAGAAGACGAAACAAGAAATTGGCCCATGATAGTAAATCTGAGAAAAAAAAGCACCGCACACAATTCTGCCTAGACAGCCAACTCATGTCACAATTGATAACTCAGATGGTAAGCAACAGACATTAACAGGAGTCTCAATAACACATAACACTAACTCAATGATTTACGTACCCCAAATTTTGCGTCCTGCTGTCATCTGTGGTTTGCCAGTACAAGAACAGAACATTCCAAGCAGCTCAGCAAGAGAAGTCCAGGAAACCTTTGAGAGCCCAGAACCTATTGACTATGGGTACTATAAAATAGGAAAGAGAAACCCCCCACTGTTCATCCCATCCTATGATGAGGATGAAAGAAGGACTGAGCTTGATCTTCCTTTGAGCAAAGATTGTATTTGTGCTCTTGCAGCAAGGACAGAATCTTCCAGAGAAGATGAATCTCTTACAGCCCTAGGATCATGGACAGCTTTCAATAAAAAAGCAACATCAACCACTTCCTTCAAATCCGAAACTGATTTCCTGCCCATAATACCACATGAACCAGATGATGCAGTTTGTAAATATTACCTTGACTTTCTCATGGATCTAATGGATGACCTACAAATTGACCACATCTTCCACCATAGCGCTCATGCGGTTTTCTACAAGATTGCACAAATAATGTGGAAAGAAGAAAACTATACAAAAGTGGTTAATTTGATGGGAGGATTTCATGAACTGATGGTGAGGCAGAAGATCCTCTACAGGCGATAAGGTGCTATGGGACTTTGTGATTGGTGGGTTCAGGTGGGGATAATAGCGGATGGATCTGTTGACCAGGCCTTGGAAGGACGCCACTATTCTAGATCAATGAGGTTACATAAACAGTCCTTCAAGGCTCTCCTACGATTCATAGGATCCAAGATTAACAGCTCACTAACTACTACATGTGAGGAAGCTGCTGGTGACTTTGTTCTGATTTCCCATAAGCTCGCTAAAATTTGTTTGTCGCTGAAGAAGATGCTTCTGAAAACATCGGCCACGCACAATAAGTTGACATATGGTGCCATGAAGAAACATGCTGGTTAAGTGAAATAGCTAGTGAAGAAACTTCACACATATTCAGATCCATGTCAGGGTGTAGCATGACACATTGCAATGGGCATTGAAATACCGCCAGCAATAGAAGAGGGCCTTTTGAAGGCAAGGGCTACGGGGAAGTTATGTTGAGTGTATTTATAAATAAATGCCTCCTATCAAGGAAAGTTAGTTTCTTCGAGCCCATTAAACACAGTGGAATTTCCTTGGGAATGGACAAGAAGAAAAAGAAACCCAAAGCGGAATCAGTATTGAAAGAAGACCGTCAGGATCTCGGTATCATTGTTGCAAAGTGCCCTACAAGAAAGATACATTTTCCCATCCGCTCACAACATATCCTCTTACAATAGCAACTCCTGAAAGAAACCTCTACAAACCTAAAACCAAACATGTCATAAGAAATTATCTCATCAATGAAGCAGAAGCTCGAAGTTTTTCCCCCTCCTCCATTATGCTCAGTGTACATATACGATGCCACGGTGATGGTCAGAGCAGTTCCTGCACAGTGTACATGGGACAGCCTTTGAAAAGTACTTCTTGCAGAGGCAACAAGCCTTTGTGTGAAGCGAATCAATAAAAGAACACAAAGGAAAAAAACACTATGGTTCTCAAAAGAGGTGGAAGGGAAGGTTAAGGAGAAAAGGATAGCATTCAGGAAATATAAGGAAACACAGAAGGAGCAGGACAGAGAACTTTAACAGTTAAAGCAGAAGGAGGCAGGGAAGGCAGTCAGAATAGCAAAGGCACAAACTGAGGAAAAGATAGCCAAGTCTGTTAAGAAGGGGGATACAACCTTTTATAGGTACATTAGGGAGCAAAGAAAGACCAAGGGAGGGATACAGAGACTTAATAAAGGGGAGAGAATGTGGGCAGAGGGTGACAGTGAAAAAGCAGGGATATTGAATAAATATTTCTGCTCAGTATTCACAAAGGAAGAGGAGGGGGAGGTACCTAAACCCAACAAGAGAGAAACTCTGAATAGGGGGGTCGATACCAGTCTATTCACAGAAGAAAGGGTTTTGAAAGAACTCTTGAAACTGAGGGTGAACAAAGCAATGGGGCCTGATGGGATTCACCCAAGAATTCTAAAAGAACTAAGGGTAGAACTAGTAACACCACTGACTACTTTCTTTAACAAATCATGGGAGGATGGGGTGGTATCTGAGGACTGGAGGAGGGCAAATGTGATTCCACTTCAGAAAAGTGGGAGAAGGGCAGAGGCAGGAAACTACAGACCAGTTAGTTTGACCTCAGTGGTAGGGAAAATGATGGAGTCACTTCGGAAGGAAAGAACTGTTGAGTACCTAGAGGCCATTGGGGCACAGGACCCAAGGCAGCATGGTTTCACAGCAGGAAGATCATGTCAGATGAACCTAATAGATTTCTTTGACTGGGTGACCAAAGTAGTAGACCAGGGAGGGGCTGTGGATATGGCCTACCTAGGTTTTAGCAAGGCATTTGACACAGTCTCACACAAAAGATTAATATGCAAGTTAGCCAGCCTTGGAGTGGGTCCCAAAGTGGTAGCCTGGATAAAAAACTGGCTGGACAAAAGGACGCAAAGGGTAATAGTAAACGGAGTCCTCAGTGAAGAAAGGAGAGTAACTAGTGGGGTACCGCAGGGTTCGGTACTGGGACTGGACCTCTTTAATGTCTTCATAAGTGACATTGGAGAGCACATGGAAGGAAATGTATGTCTCTCTGCAGATGACACAAAGATCTGCAACAGGGTTGATACACAAGGTGGGGTGGAAAGGATGAAAAGGGACTTGGTAAGGTTGGAGGAATGGTCAAATATGTGGCAGCTCAGATTCAATGTAAAGAAGTGCAAGGTAATGCATCTGGGAAACAAAAACCGAGGGGAAGAGTACACAGTGGGGTGAGTTCATAACAACAACAAAAATCGAAGAGACCTAGGAGTAATTATATCAGATGACCTAAAGGTGGGCAAGCAATGTGAGAAGGCAGTAAGGAGGGCTGGGGGGATACTGGGATGCATAGGGAGAGGCATCAACAGTAGAAAACAAGAAATTGTTATCCCTCTGTACAGACAGTTGGTGAGACCCCATCTGGAGTACTGTGTGCAATTCTAGAGACCCCATCTCCGCAAAGACATAGACAGAGTGGAGATTGTTCAGAGGAGGACAACCAAAATGGTGCAGAGTCTGCACCAGAAGACATACGAGGAGAGACTAAAGCAGCTTAATATGTATACCCTTGAGGAGAAGAGGGAGAGGGGAGACATGATAGAAACTTTCAAGTATCTCAAGGGAATTAACAAAGTACAAGAGGGTAGCATCTTTCAGAAGAAGAGATGTGCAAGAACAAGGGGGCACAATTTGAAGATAGAGGGGGGATGGCTCAGAGGTAATGTTAGAAAGTATTTTTTAACATAGAGGGTTGTGGATGCATGGAACAACCTTCCTGAGGAGGTTGTGGAGTCAGGAACAGTGGGAGAATTCAAGAATGCATGGGACAGGTATAAGGCAATTCTAGTTGGGGGGTAGAAGAAAGCTGTTGATTAACTAGAATCTGCAGCTTATCCAACAGGTAGGGAAATGGGCAGACTAGGTAGGCCAAGCAGTCCGTATCTGCCATCAGATTCTATGTTTCTATGTTTCTTGTCACATTCACACCTCCATCTACAGCAAACCCAGCAGTAGTCATCGTCATTTTTGATAATCATAAGGATGATCAGGAGTTCTCGGTTAAACAGCAAGAATGAGTTGAGCGAGCAGTAGGAACAGGAGGAATGTGACTTCACATGGGATCAGATTCGCAAGAGATGCCACTGGGAAAGGTGTATCAGCAGTACCTTCACAGCAATGACAACAAAACAGATCTCATACAGCGCTTCAATGAGTATGTTAGACAAGAGGATGTCAGAAGAAACTTACGATACCCACTTACTATTAGCAATGGCAGAAGCACGTATACTATATTCCCAGATTCAGAAGAATTCCTGTTTTCCTGCAACCATGGGGAGGCAGATACAAGGATAGTGCTGCATTGTTTTCTAGCGAAAGCCCAGTTGTCGTCCAAGCCAAAGATACAGACATCCTCATCCTGATGGTTTACGCTTTTGCAAAGACCCTTCCAGATTCACCATGGATGCTCCAAATCGACCCCGACATATTTGTAAACATAGGATCTATATATGATCACATTGGACACGCTGCAAGTCTCAATTTGCCAGCATATCATGCTGTCTCTGGATGCGATGCAGTGAGTTACTTCAACAAAGTATAAAAGAAATTAATCTTTCAACGTTCGCACAGGGTCGAAGAAAGAATACTTTTCCTTTCAGGGCTTGGGGAAAGCACATATGCTTCACAAGACACTGAACAAAACGTCAAGACCTTCATTCAACACTGCATGTACAATGGTACAGGAGGAGAGGATCTGATAGACACACGAGTAAGGCAATACAGTAACCTGAAAGTGAAGACTACGCAAATGATTCTACCAGACCCAGCAAGCCTATGTCAACACATAAAGAGAGCAAATCTCATAGCCTACTATTGGCACCACTGCACAGAGCCAGAAACCCCGAAAGTTGACACTTGTTTGTCAGGATGGAAATTAGAGGATGAAATACTGAAACCTGTGTGGTTCACTGGGTTTCAGTTACCTGACGTCCTATGTCATAGAAGAAAAGGCGGAAGGTTAGCCGGTCGAAGATGTGCTGCTGACAGAGATGAGGCAGACGATGAAGGTGAGTCAACACCTCAAAGACACACACAAAAGACCAAACAAAACCTTCAACCACAGTGCCAATGACTGATTGTACAGGAGATGATAACACTGAAAATGGCACATCGTCAGCCAATGAACAAACTTCTGCGAACGAATCTTCAAGCTTCGGGAGTGAATGTGACAGTTCAGATCCAGAGTGGACTCCAATATAATGACTTCGAAACTAGACATTACAACCAAGGTGTACTGTTGACCCAAAATATTCATAGTGTTGGGTCAAATTGTTGATAAAATGACTTAATTCTAAACAACAAATCAGCACATACAACATCTAGATTTTAAGTATTACTGTATGTTCTTCAGACTATTTTATTAGAAAATTGTCTCATGAATTCAACTGTTTTATGTGGTATTAATATGTGCATTTGGTCCTGTGTCTAACAGGAAGCATCAAAGCAATATATAGATGTCATAAATGTTGATGAATAAATGTTTAATATATAGATGTTCATGAATCATTGATTATCGGTATCTTGGAAGCTAGGGATTTGGAAATTATTAGCGAATCAATTGTTTACTAGCGATATGGTGACCATTTTGGATTTTCTACATTGTTCCGTCCAACTTGGCATAGCAATAAATGTAGAAAATGACACCTTGGAATTGTAAATAGGGCATTCCTAGGCCGAGCTATGGGGCTTGGAAGGCCCACAACGTTCAAAATCAGAAATAGGCCCCTGAGGGGCCATCGACCAATTTTCTCAGGGGTAACAAGCAAATTCTGAAAGGTGAAATGTATCTACATCGGAATCTGCAAAGATACCTACCTCTGCATCGTAAATCAAAAAATTGGGCCGGTACACCTGTCTATTGCCAGTCTGGACTCCCTGGACTCAGTACTCAAAACTCTGATTGTGATGCAAGGTGCCTGTGTCAAACAGAAGTGACACAAGGGGCATCTTGCATCACAACTTGTGGTGTTTGTGATCCTGAAAGGGTGGCTGCAGAACAAAGGGGACCCCCTGCACCAGACCGGCTGTGGGGGATTAGACTTGCACCAAGGTAGGGGGTGCACCAGCATGCTAAGGGGCTTTCAGTAGATGCTGGCTGTAACATCCCCTTACATGGGATTCTGAATGCCAGCAGGGACCCACTAGGACTTAGATCACCCAACAGGTGGTCTAATGGCCCTTGTGCCACCCCTGGAGCCTTCATGGGGTGGGAGAGAACCTGTGTCACTGCCCACCTGTAGTTTCCCATGCCCCCACAGCACTTGGGGCACTCACACCCAATGGTGTGGTACCCGCCTGTCCCCCCCATATTGCCCAGCATGTGGCAGCCTCCCCTCAAGGACAGCACAGGCGTGGCTGTATCCTATACTGTCCTCTTCGGAGACCTGTTGCCACCCCCCAACATCCATCGTGTCATACCTGCCCTCCCTGATCCCCATCCTGTCCCGCCTGACATGACTAGCCTCCAAACTGGCCCACATTACTGGGTGCCAATGCTGCCTGACTGTCCCCCAAATTGCTGCTAACCTCTCCCATGTGCCTTGCCTTTGGTGCATGGCAACATTTGCCACAAGCTGTGGGATTTTGGCACCAGGAGCCCACCTATTTGTGAAGGTCCTTGGCATACCAGTGATTGGTGCAAGCTGCTGTTGGCACAGCTTGCATTAATCTTTGAGAATCAAGCCCCCTGTTTAATTTCTTCTGCAGCTTTGCCCTTAGTGTTCCATCTCTTACCCATTACTGCTCTTTATGATAATCTCTCTCCCATCCCTAAGGGTCTGTTGTCTCTTACACTATTCCACCTTGCTAGCCAATACTGACTTGCCACTGGTCCCACTTACCTTTCCTCTCTCCTTAACCCTGCTATCCTGTCCTCCTACTCCCTCTGATTTTACACTGCTTGTTCCATTCGTATCCCTCACAGTAAATCTGTAGCATGCCATTCTGCTTTTTATATCCACTTTCCAACATTGGAACAATCTCTCTCTCTCTCTCTCTCTCTCTCTCTCTCTCTCTCTCTCCCCCCCCCCATCCAGTTCTCTTCCTTACTGCACTCTCTCAAACCACTCTTACTAGCAAACTTATAGAAACCATACATCTGCAGCTAGCCTTCTTCCTCTTCTCTCCACATTACAACAACCCATGCCATATCCATTACCACCCCTAGTATTTACCCATTACCCCTCTTTCTCTGTTGTATAGCATAACACTCAGGGTGTTCAGTGGGGTTGGCAGTATAGCCTAGAGGTAAGAGTAATGAGCTATAGATGAGCTTGGTACATCCAACAGACCTGGGTTTGATTCCCACAACCTTCACTTGCAAACTGTGTGACTCTGAACAAGCAATTTTACCCTCCCCCCCCCACCAGTGCTCCCAGGTCACCTCTGAAAACAGGCACTTGTGCCTCGTGGGCCTTACCTGTTTACCAAGGAATAAAAAATAAAACTGTAGTTTGAATTTAATGCCACCACGATTTGCTACAAAGATCTTGCCATACATTGGTAGCTCACTCCCCTAGCTCTCATCCTGGCTAGGAAGATGGCGGCCATGCTGGGCTAGCCACTGTACCATATGTTTGCTTTGTGCCGTTTGTGACTTTGAATCGCTCTCCTGTGTGCTTTGGGCGCTTTAGCCGGCAGATCAAGTTTTCACTCCGTTGCTCTGTTTCTCCGTTTTGGAGTTCGAGGTGGCCTGAGCTTTTTTCGGTTTCGTTTTCGTTTTGGTGTTCGAGGTGGACCGAGGTGGATTGAGGTGGTGTTATGACCCTGTACGTGTTTGTAAGGAAGCCATTTTAATGAGCGATACGGCTGCTGTTAAACGAGGATTTGTTCTATATTAATGTCGGTGGAGTTGGGCTGGATCGCTCTCTGTGCTACGAGTGGATAACAAGTGACTCTTGGAAGTAACGACTACTGCATTGGATTGCATCAGACTGTGAGTTGTATTGGAACATTTGTGAGTTGGGCTGGGCTGCCGTCTGAGCCACGAATGGACAATGGGTGGAATTGTGGGCATTTAAAGCCGGTGGAATTTGGTGTGAAGAGTGTGATTGTGTTGGCCCCCGGTCCTGTTGCCTTTGACTGTGAGGAGATTTAAGGGGGATCTCATATTTGTGGATTCCTATAATGATCGGAGTTTGGGGGGTGTTGTGAGATGGTTGTCTGGGGTGGTTGATGCTGGCTGGGCTCAGGGCGGGTGACGCCGGCTTGGATCTGCTGGAGAGCGGGTGCGAACTGCCGGTATCTCCTTGACCTACCGGTGAGGTCTACTGGTGGGTGGACACCGCTCTGGGGTCATTGCTTTGGTCCCAGCCTGGGTCAGTAATTCCACTCTGGGGCAGATATTCTCCTCACACAATTATTCCGGTGCCCATGCTCCTCGATTTGAACTGTTTAAGTTTTATTTGCTCACAAGGCAGTCTGACTTTGATTGTCCGGGTTGTGAGAGAGCCTGGAGTTCTTAGACCTGCAAATACTGGACATTTTAGCTTTTTATGTTTGATCCTGAATAATGCCCTATCTCTCCTAGCAGCAGGAGTCTATGGAGATTAAAAGACCTTGAGTGAGGGATTTAAAAGACTTGAACAGTGTGCACTCACTCTCACACCTTAGTGAGAGTTTTTGATGAGTTTAAATTTATATTCTCCAGTTTTTAGTTCAAAGACTCATTATCCACCTCTTTATGTTAACCCTTATGATGCTATTCGAGTTAAACTTTGATGCTGGTTTAATAGTCAAATTTTAATAAATTTTATTAATCTGTTTATTTTATTATTATTATAGGATTTGTTTGTTTTAGTATATGATTATCTTTTGTTTGAGGGTAGGTTGGTTTTTAAGTTGTGATATTTTTATTTGACACTAATTGTTTAAGATGTGTTAGATGGGTCCTACGATGGTCAGGCGCTACTCTCCCGCTCTGCTCCGGAGCCTTCGTCCTTTTCACTGTCCCCACTTGTCTGCTGATGTCTTTAATAGGTGTCGTGCAGTGGGGATAGTGAGAAGGCACTTGAGGGATGGTTGGACTGGACAGAGTGGGAGATTGGAAAGGAGTGGGCAGATAGGGGTAGTTGGGACGAGGAGACGCCCTGGGGCGAAATGGGATCAGGAGAGGGGTCCTCCATGCCTGATTCCCATACCCAAGGGCTCCACAGATTGTGGGCAGATACTGCGCTCCTCTCCGAAAACCCATCCAACCCGGGCGGTGTTATGTAATGCCAGGTCTATAAGGAACAAGACTGCAATTATTGCAGATCTTGTTGCAACATCCGACCTGGCATGTATCACCGAGACCTGGCTGGATGAGAATGCGGGTCCTATATTAGACTCTGCTGCTCCGGCTGGGTTCTCGGTGATACACCGCCCGAGATTGGATTGTAGGGGCGGGGGAGTAGCCATCTTTTAGAACAGATCTGAATCTTGTGGATGTGCCAGTGGGCAACACTAGATCCTTTGAGTGTATCCTGGCAGCAGGTGCAGGGTTCAGGATTCTCCTCATCTACCGTCCACCCAGTGATGGTGGAGAATTCCTGAAGGAGTTCACGGACTTCGTTGTCGACATGGCATGGGGTCCGCCCAGATGGTTAATACTGGGTGACTTCAGTCTGGGTTGACTACTTAATCCTCGTGACTTTGGTAGGAACTTCTTCCAACTTATGACTATGTTGGGCCTGTCACAGGTAGTTACCTCTGCTACCCATATAGGGGGTCACTCATTGGATCTGGTGTTCCTACTGGATTTGGAGGTTACGCATCTGGGGGTGGAACCAAATGTGTGGACGAACAATCACACCATAAGATTCAGCTTTGGGGCACCCCCTAATAAGCCTGCCTCTACGGAGATGGTCCAATATCGCCCTTTAAGGGGAGTTACTCCAGAGGGTCTACTAGCGGTACTGGACCTATCGGGTATTTCAGGTGAGAGCATGGGTCCAGGGGACCTCGTTCTTGCCTATAATAAGGTGGTGAGTGAGGCCATGGACCTAGTTGCTCCTGTCCGTGTTCGCCCACTCACTCAGTGCCCAAGGACTCCATGGTTTAATGAGTCCTTGAAGGAACTGAGGAGAGTGGGGCGAAGGCTAGAGAAGGCCTGGCGGAAGTCCGGCCTGGATGCTGACAGACTTAGGTTGATGGATCATTATGGCATCTATCAATCAGCAATCACCCGTGAGAAGGCAGAATTCCTGTCCAGGGAGATTGCTGCGGCGCGGAACCGACCAGCTCAACTCTTTCGGACTGTCAACACAATGTGCAATCCACTCTGTCTACAGTCTGGAAGAGATTTTTCACAAATAAAGTGTGATGAGCTTGCTCGATTAATCACTGATAAGATTGCTAGCATTAGGTCTGATATCAGCCAGGCTCACTCTTTAAGGGTTAGCGGTGATCGGCGAGGGGAAACAAACACCTGTGTCACCTGATCTGACTTTGGTAAGCCGGAATTCACGGATATTGTGAGGATTGTCCAGACTTTACGCCCAACCAGCTGTAGTTTGGATCCGGGCCCTACATCACTGTTATTAGGCTGCGTAGATACTATTTGCCCAATCCTTGCTGAAATTGTCTGGAAATCTTTGGAGCAGGGGGTCTTTCCTGATCCCCTAAAGGAGGCAGTCGTTCGACCACTCCTGAAAAAACCTTCACTGAATCCGGACTGTCTAGCTAACTACAGACCTGTCTCTAACCGCCCTTTGTGGGTAAGGTTATTGAAAAGGTGGTTGCGCTACAACTGGATGACCATCTTACAAACCACAATATCTATGATACTCTTCAATCAGGATTTAGGAAAAGACATAGCACTGAGACTACCCTTGTCCAGGTTTTAAATGATCTCCTAATTGCGAGAGATCGAAAGGCTCGTACTATCTTAGTCCTTCTTGATCTCTCTGCAGCATTTGATCCTGTGGACCATGGTGTGTTTTGGAACGCCTGAGGCTTTATTGCAGACTGTCTGGTACAGTTCTGCATTGGTTTCGATCTTTCCTCACGGGACGGAGACAGAGGGCTGTCACTGGAATTTATTCCTCTGATGCCATCATCCTGTCCTGTGGGGTACCGCAGGGTTCCATTCTGGCACCCATGTTGTTTGCTATCTATATGCTGCCATTGGGAGACATTATTAGGCGATACAGCTTGGGTTTTCACTGCTATGCAGATGATACCCAGCTGTATTTGTCCTTTAATCCCGGACAGGAAGATGCAGTCTCTATGCTTAACAGCCGTCTGTCCGAGATTAAGGATTGGATGAGTGCCAGCTGGCTGAGGTTAAACCCGGATAAGACTGAGGTGTTGGCGGTGGACCCAGGTCACCTTGAGGCGGGTTGTAGGGCTGGGCTTCCTTCGGGCATATGGCTCGATGGTGCCCAGCTCTCAACCTCAGACTGGGTGCATAACCTGGGCGTTAATATTGACGATGGTTTGACCCTAAAATTGCAGGTGTCATCCGTTGTCAAATCCTCTTTTTACCATCTTAGGAATATCGCTTGGGTGAAACACCTAGTTCCTCCGGATGACCTTCCTACATTGGTCCATGCCTTTGTGACCTCTCGCCTTGATTACTGCAATGCCCTGTACCTAGGGCTACCGGGGGTTGATATCCACCGCTTGCAGCTGGTGCAGAATGCAGCAGCCAGGCTTTTGACTGGAACATCCAGAAACAGTCATATTATGCCTGTGCTGCGTGGACTGCACTGGCTGCCGGTTCAGTGGCGGATCACCTTCAAGGTCGGCTTACTGGCCTATAAAGTCCTACATGAACAGGGACCGCAGTACCTACAAGATCTCCTTACTCCCTACTGTCCCTCTCATTCACTCCGATCCGACGACGAGGGATTGCTAGAGATTCCCAGGGTTCATTTAAAAACATCTGGGGCACGTGCATTTTCTTACGTCTACCCTGTGGAATTCTCTACCGTCGGATTGCTGCCTGACCGCCGAGAGTTTTAAGTCTGAGTTAAAACGATATATTTTGAAGGCGTATGGAGAGTGATTTTTACTGTGATTTTTACTGTGATTTTATTGTTATTACTATTGTTATTGTTATATTCTGTAATTAAATGTCTGTCCACCTGTACAGCGCTTTGGTTTCTGAAAAGCGCTTAAAAATAAATTTTACTTACTTACTTTACTACTTACTTACCCCATAACCAACGTACTTTGTACACTTTTTACATATTTTTTCTTTCTCTGGAATTTATTAATTGTGGCTTATTTTTATTATTCATGTACATGCACTGGTTGTTGTCATTCTATTTGTTATTGCTGTTTCACTCCTTGCTGTATCCTATCCCTCTAGTCACACCGGGAAATAAGCTTCAGCTCAGTGTCCCTATCCCAGTCATTCAGTTTCAAATAAATAAATAACTAAATCTTCTCTCTCTCTCTCTCTCCCTCTCTCTCCTTTTTCTGCCACTGCTACCCTCTTCTCTCACCACAATGCTTTCTCTCTTTGTCATTTTCTTCCTCCCCTTACATAACCCCCATCCCCACAACTTTCCCCTTCCCCTCTTCTTCTTCTTTTCCCCTACCAATCTTTCTCCTCCTCTCTCCCTATAAAAGCCTCCTCCTCTCCTCTGATCATAACCTTGAATCTCCAAAGAGAACTTTCTCTGGGTCCTTTCCTTCTCTACCCTCCTCTTTCCCTCTCCCTCCTCACTATATCAAATTGCGCTCTATTAACCTCATCATCGTCCTTCTGCTTCTTTGGTTGGGAGTTGTTGAACTATATCCTGGCTCCCCTCCCTCCTCTCCCCTTCCAATGAGCCTGATAGTAATTCATGCCACTTCTAGGAGCATCAAACTTCAGCAGCACCAGTTAAGGCTACTATTCCAGCAGCACCAGCCTGACATTTTGTCATCTCTGAATCCTGCCTCACTGCTAAGAATCAGTGAGCTAGATGTCTCTATTGCAGGTTGTGCTGTCTACAGGTAGGACCTTAGTAAGCAAGGTGATGGCTTAACTCTGTATGTCCATCTCAGTTTCAATCATAATATCATGCATCACTTAGCCTCTCCCTTCTCACACGTGCTCCTCCTGACCAAGTTCCAGTTCCCCTTCTCTCTATTAGTATTCATTGATGGTATCTACCGCTCCCCTGGTACCACCTCAGACTCTATCTTGTCAACCTCATTTCTTCTCTCTCCACCCTTGAATTCTCAGGTGAGCTGGTGGTTCTTGGGGACCTTAACATTAATTGGCTGTCCCTTCTAAAAAAAAAATCACATTTGCCAAATCTGAGACCTATACCTCAAACAACTTTTCTTCAAATTCACCCACCTGTGCTCCCAGTCCTGTAACCACTCTCCCATAGACAGGATCCTTGCCACACACTCTCACAACATAGTTGGGTCCAGCATACCTTTGGATACAGTCAGCGACCACCATATGGTCTACAGTGTTTGGTCACTCCATCACCTCAAAGCACCACTTAAAAATATCTTGTGAAAGTCTTTCTGGTCTCTCAAACTGTCTTCTCTGCTTGATGACTTTAAGGTTACTGATTGGTCCCCCATCTCCATGTTCATTGACAGAGATGCAGCCCTTTCCTTCTACACCTGAAAATGTATGAGATTCTGGGTTAAAAAGGCCCCTCTTAGGAGGCCACAATGTCATTCGTATGTAGTTCCTGCCTTCTTTGGTTAACTACAGATCTCATAGCCTCTTTGAAAGTTCTTGATTCTGTGAGATAGAGATACCAGCATAAGGCCCCTGGCTTTCTGCCAGAACAACTCTGCAATGCCAGTACCAAGGCCCTCAGGGAAGCTAAGCTGAGCTACTTTGCCACCAACTTCTAGAATAACCTTGACCCCCCCTACTTTTTGGAGGATAATTAACTCTACTTTTGATCCCCTACACAGTCTACTATCCCATTCCTCATGTCTGAGAGCTCACCAGTCTTTGACTCCTTCCATTGCTTCTACTTTCAATCAATACTTTGCCACCTGTATTCTCTCCCTTCTCCTTCCCCTCTGACCTGCACACCTCTGATCCCTTTTCCCCTCCCCCTTCCCTAAAGTTCCCCCTTCTCCTCTTCTATCTCCTTTTCAGTTTCATTTAATTTTTAATTTTTATACTGGAAGGCATGTGAGCAGTACTGCCCATTTTAACAAGCATCCAGTTGATGGGAATACATACATACATACTTCAGGAGGTATAACATAGTCGAAGCACAAAATAATGTTGAAAGTGGATACTTTACATGCACTTTAACAGATAATTAAATTATAGGGGAGGCATGGAGGGTGGGAGGAGGAGGAGGAGGGTTAGAGACAGGAACAGTTAGACTTTCCAAGGAGGTAGTGTTTGATGTTATGTTTGAAGGCTCCAAGCAAAGTACTATGGGTGAGTGAGGATGGGACGCAGTTGAAGAGTCTGGTCCCTCGGGAGGAAAGGGAGTGGAGTCCATGTGTGATTTAGAAGAATAGAAAAAGCAAGGACAAATGGGGGGAAGATCTGGTGGTATGGGTCCCAGTTGGCTTCTGGAAGGAGGAGGTGATGCCGTTGGGAAGAAGGCCGTGGAGGACTTTATGGAAGAAAATCAGGATTTTGGAGTTTATTCTACCTTCAAGGGAGAGCCAGTTAGTAGCCTGGTAGAGGTGGCAGTGATGGGGGCTTTTGGGAAGACCAATTATTAACCTGATGATTCAATGGTAGGTGGTTTTGAGCTTACTAAGCATCTTAAGGGATGAGGTACAGGAGTAGATAACAGAACCTTAGTCGAGTGGCAGGAGGAGGACACTGTTGGCTACAAGTTCTCTAGTTTCAGGGATGAGGAATTGCTTAATTCTGTAGAGCATACCAAGTCTTTGGTGGATTTTATTGATACGTTGGGTGATGTGGTATATGTAGAAGAGGTAGATGCCAAGGTATTTAAATTAGTTAACTCTCTCAAAGGGGTTGCCATCATTATTTCTGAGTGTAAAATCAAAATCAGAGGTCTTCCTGGGGCCAGAGAAGACCTTGGACTTTGTCTTTTTGGAGTTTAGGACTAAACCATGAGTAGAGAACCAGGAGCGTAGGCAGCTGAAATCTTGCTGTAATTTGTTTAGGAGGGAGGTGGGGCACCTGTCTTTGCAGAACAGAACTGTGTCATCAGCACAGAGAATTAGTTTGGTGTAAGCACAAATGGAGGGAATTAATGGCTAGGGCGAAGAGCAGGAGACAGAGAATGGAGCCCTAGGGAATGCTTTTTTTTATATGATAAAAAAATAGAAATATAGATCATGTCACCGGAAAAGGACCGCCAGGCCCACCCAGTCTGCCCAGTATGCCTAGCCTGCTGCTAGGACTTTGTTATTGACTTCCACCCTGATAGATGTTGAAGTATTGACCATCAATTATGGTGCAATGTGACCTATCACAGAGGTAGTTCTGGAACTAATTTATGACTTCCTGTGAGAAGTGGAGCAGGGAGAGAGTTTGGAGGAGTATGTTATGATCAACAAGATCAAAGGCCTTGGTGAGGTCTACAGTAGCTGTGCCGGTATAGAGACCTTCATTGATGGCCTTGTCAATGAAACTGGTGAGTTTTACATGGGTGATCTCAGTGTTGTGACCTGACCAGAAGCCATGTTGTGAGTCTGTTAGGAGATGATATTGTTCTAAGAACTCCACAGTTTGATCGAGCACAATTTTTTCAAGGATTTTGGAGAGGGGGGCTAAAAGGGAGATGGGTCTGAAGTTGCTAAATTCAGTTTTGGAGCCAGCTTTGTGGAGTGGTTCGATTGTGGCAATCTTCCATTTGTGGGGAAAAGACCCTGTGTGGAGTGAGTGATTAAGGATATTTGTTAGGGGAATAGTCAAGTGTTCGCATACGAGTTTGAGGATGTGGTAGTTGATTGTGTCAGCTCCGAGGCTGGGTCTTGGGTCATTATTTCTTATGTAGCTTATTACTTAAGAAGGATGCAGATAGTGAAAATGGAAAGTGGGGAGAGGTGAAGTTGGGTGAGGGGGAGGAAGAGGGGCTGGGCTCAGGTTATTGTGTTGTGGGATGGGAGGTTGTATTTGTCTAGGTCCCCAAAGTGGATGTTGAAGAGGTTGGTGACCTCCTTTGGGTCCTTGATGAAACCTTTCCAAATTTGCTCATCTTTTTTTGTTCAACCTATGAGTTAATTTATTGTGTTCCATGTGAGTTTAGGGTTACCCCAGGTGCTGTATTGTTTTTCTTTTAGGAATTTAATTTTGGTTGCACGGACAGCTGATTTGCAAGTGTTGCACAAAGTTTTGCATTGTTGCAGTAGGTTGGGGAGTTTGTGTTTCCTGTAATGTGACCAGTCTTTGTCTCGCTTTCACATGTGGTGTAAGAGAGCTGGAGTGACCCATTCAGATATTTTGTTTCTTACTCTGACTTTTTTGAGGGGAACAAGAGAGTCACAAATGGAGAGAAAGGTGATACTGAACATGTCAAGGGCATTGTCTGTGCAGTCAATGCTGTGGGTGAAGGACCAGTCGGTGTGGGAGATGGCAGTCTCAAAATCTGGTTTGTTAAGTTTTCAGAGATGTCTGGTGAGGATGTATCTGAGTTCAGTTTTATGTCCTTTAGCTGACCAGAAGTAGTAAACTGTACTGTGGTCACTGATGGAGTCAGGTAGGATGTCTGATGTAGTAACTCGGTTTGGGTTGGAGACAATGATCCAATCAAGGGTGGATTCATATCCAGTTTTGTAGTTGGTGCAGGTGGAGGTTGTGATTAGTTTATACAGTCCAAGTCCTGAGATGGTATCTCTGGCTTCATCTGCTTGACTGGAGAGCCAGTTTTGGTTGAAATCTCCCAGTATTATTCATTCCCTATTGGGAGGGAGGGTATGTTTTAGTTCAAGGAGTATGTCTAGTTCATGGTTAGGGGTGTCAGCGGGTAGGTAGACAATGGTTAGTGTTATGGTTTTGCTGTTGTCTAGGATTATGTTTGTGGAGAGAGTTTCAAGGGGGGTAGTCTTGGGTTGGGTGTTGAATTCGACAGAGGTGACGTGGTTGGAGATGAAGAAGAGGAAGCCCCCACCTCTTTTTCCTGAACTGTCCTTCCTGGGTACAGTGTAGCCTTCTATATTTATTTCAGAGGTAGGTAGTTTGTGGGTTAGCCAAGTCTCAGTAAGGGCTATGATGTCATATTTGTTGGTCATGACCCAGGACTCAAAGTGGATTTGTTTTGCCATGAGGCTTTGAATATTTCAGTGTGCTATCTTGATGATGTTAATGTTTTTTTGGGGGGTGAGATTGTTGGAAGAATTTAGGGGGGAGGAGTGAGGATTAGGGTGCACAGAGCCTGAGAGGAGAAGTAGGAGAAGGATTAACTGCCTGAGTATATGGGGGAAAGGAGGTAGCAGTGTCACACTCACCCCAGAGAGAGCAGTAGGGGAAACAATAATAATTGAAACAGGTCTGCCAACCATAAATTGAGGCTGAATACAGTCCATGTCCTTCTCCTTTATATTATCTGCTACACTCTCTGCTCTACATACCTTAAATCCCACTAGTAGTAGCAGATCAGACAGGCTCACCTAAACTCCCCCGCCTCTCTGTCCCTGGCATCTTTTTCTATCTCCTCCCTACCAAACCTTACTTTCCACCATGGTAAAGTCCTTGGAACTTGGACGCAAGTTAAGATTCTCTCCTCCATTAACAAGGTGGCCCCTCCTTCCCACAAAACTAATGCCCCTTCTCTCTCCTCCCTACTCTTGCAAAGGTGCAGGATAAACTGGTCCTCTCCAAGCTCCCCTCCTTCAAAGTCTTGTCCCCTTTTCAACTCACTGACTCTGTGCCTAAGAGAATGGATGTTAGTTCACTGTCACTATTTTTATTGACCCTTCTAATGCTTTATGTACTGTTTCCCATCCCCTCCTACATGACAAACTCACAGGGGTGGGTCTCTTTGACCTTTCTATCAGTTGGTTCCACTCTATGTTCCAGTCTGTTCACTGACTGACCCCAGCACTTCCCAGCCCCGATCCCTGGGATAGGCAAATCGTGGCACTTAGCCCCATCTCCAACCCCTTTATCCCAGCCTACCCCCCTCTGTCCACACTGTCCTGTGTACCCCATCCCTTCTTCCCCTTTTCCTCTATATCTCCTTCTGACTCAGGCTTACTTGGCACATCGCTGCAGTTACTGGTTTGGCTTGGACTTATGTACACTTAGGTTAATATTGTCATTATCTGTTTACTGTACTCTCAATGTTTTATCTGCATATTGTACTGAATTCCTTGTATTGTTGTTTACAGTATGTACATGATGTGGAACCTCTCAACAAGCATCCACTCACAGGTGTATCCAAGATTTCAATAACTAAAAATTAAAAAACTGTTCAAGTAGGATATGTCCTGCTGCCCCTTTCTCACTTCCTCAAGCATCCTCCAGTCTGTCCAAATAGGACATGCCCTACTCCCTTTTTCTCATTTCTTCGAGCATCCTTCAGTCTGTCCAAGTAGAATATGCCCCACTCCCCTTTTCTCACTTCCCCAAGCATCCTCCAATCTGTCCAAGTAGGATATGCCCTACTCCCCTTTTCTCTCTTCCTCAGGCTTCCCCCAAGGGTCTATCCTGAGCCCAATATAGCCCATTTTCCTAAACAACCTCCCATCAGTGTTTGTCTCCTAACACATAGCCATGTATGTGGATGACACCATACTTTGTTCTTCTGGAGGTTCAGCTTCAGAGAAGGAATCCTTACAGCAGGATTTCTATAACATCCAGTGCTGGTTCTGCTCTACTCAGCTGTTGTGTAATGTCAAAAAATGGTCTCTGTGGCCTTTGGTGATAAGCAGCGACCCACTAGGCTCCAAGAAACCCCATGTCTCTATGATTTTGTATGGCTCATCCCTTGAAGTACTACCTCTGCTTCAAGTACCTTTGTGTGTGGCAAGATTGAAACCTGGATTTCTCCTCTCACATTAACTTTATCCAAAACAAAACAACAGAGAGAGTATAAGGCTTACAAGTACTGTTTGCCGATCAAAGAAAATAGGAAGAACTGTAACTGTGTTTTTTTTTCGCTTGGGTGACTAACATGAACTAATAATAGAGAGGGCAAATAGGTTAGTATAACACTGACTGTAAAAATTGTCTAAATGAACTAACTTTAGACAGTACCTGCCCGACGGACTTGGAGTGTGATTGCCTTTTAGTATACTGATATTACTATTCACCATGATTTAATTGGTTGTGAACCTGTTTTTGAATTTGTGCAATTTCTATTTTAACTTTAGATGGTAACTGTTTAAGATTTTTATTGTGCTTTTGTACATTTAGCTATTTGTGAGTTGGACTAACTGCTGATCCTTGCTTGTGTGTTAGTAATGGGGCAGCTTGGACTGAGATGTCCTCTAATAATCACGCTGCTGGCATGGTTAGTTTTCAGCTATAAAGTTGAAACAATAGATGGATTAGCAAATCTGTGATTC
Source organism: Neoceratodus forsteri (assembly GCA_016271365.2). Lineage (NCBI taxonomy): Eukaryota > Metazoa > Chordata > Ceratodontiformes > Ceratodontidae > Neoceratodus > Neoceratodus forsteri. The sequence goes on along the minus strand of CM028135.1, from coordinate 290,687,396 downwards.
ATTTATAGGCAAATTAGGGACACCTCAACAACTTTTAACTTTCCCCCTGCATACACAGGCACAGGCATTGTGTCTAGTCTAATGACACAATTAAGCTTTAGAGACATGGTTAAAGCAACGCTAAACACCCCAACATTTTATGTAGTAGGCAGAAAACAGTTTGGCAGTAGACATTTTCATAAAAGCATGACCAAGGTAATTTTCCATTCTAACAAATTGAACATGGCTAAAGGCATGATATTACTGTGCCTTTTATTAGCTGGAAAGGTTCAATTAAATGCAGGCCCCTGGTCAGCTGCAGATGTAACTGCTGATATCTTCTAAAAAGGGGGAGATAGTTTCATTCATTTTAGTGCTTGTAGCTTAGTACCTAAAATGAGTGCTGTTTGAGAATGGATCCTGGAATTCAATCCCAAGTAGTTGCTATTACAGAAGTGTGATTAAATAAGAAAGTAGGGGATATGGATTTATTGATTCCAGATTATCAAATGTGGAGACAGGATCAAAACAAAAGGGGAGGAGGAGTTATGATCTATGGGCAGACTATTTTAAATTGATCATGTATTGATTGCAGTTATATACAGACTCCTGGTATGGAAAAACTAGCTCTTGATCTGAGATTACTCTATAGTAATCCCATATTGATTATGGGCTATTATTTGCCACCTAAAGGTGATGGGGACAGCTTCTCTAAATTACAGGATTTTTTGTATCAATATAGATCTAGTCACGAAATATTGTTGTTACAGTAGGTGATTTCAATGTGGGCTGGCCTTCAGTCCCCTTGAGCAGTAAATTGCTTGATTTATTTCTGTGTTTGAGGCTCATACAGTTAATTGACTCACTCACTAGATTGAATCAAAGGGATGTAAATCTTTCTACTGTATTGGATTTAATCTTGACTACAGATCCAGAAAATTATATTCAGAGTGGAGTTCTACTGGACTCCTTTAGTGACCATCAGGTCACTTTTTGTATTTGGAAACCAGATAAAAAATAGGAAAATTTGAATTACAGGAATACCATTCATTGAAAAACTTTGACTATATAAAGTTTATAATTGACTTGGAGGGGAGAAATTGGGCTAGACTGGGCCTTATCCCAGATGTAGACAGTGCGTGGAGTTATTTTCACAGTGAGTTTATATTGGTATGTAAGCAACATACCCGTCTGCAAGAAAAAATGTAAATATAACAATGCAACATTGTATACTAGGACCTTGAGTTTACATTGTAAAAACAGATACAATGCTCAGAGACAAGCAAAAAGAGTAAATACAGAATCAGCCCAGGACAAATATCGCCAACTTAGAAACTTTCATTTTAAAGAAATAAATAGAGCTAAAATCACTTATTTTAATGAACATCTAGTGCTGGAAATATAAATGACCCACGCAGCCTTTGGGGGTTGTTCTCCAAACTAAAAGGACAAAAATTCCACAAATTGTCAGGGTCCATTAAAGTTGATGAAAAACAGGTTTCTATTTCAAACTATGTAACAGATAGATTTAATGATTTTTTTTATAAATATAGACACATCAGCAGAGGAGACAAAGGAAGTAAATCCATGTCATTCTATAGAAAATACAGTACAGGCTAAACTTTCATTTGACCCCATCTATCCAAACATAGTCTTAAAAGAGCTGCTGATATTGAATGTGAAGAAAGCAATCAGATTGGATAATATACCGACATATTTTCTAAAATTATCCTGTCCTGTAATAGCCCATATTGTAGCAGATATCTTTAACCTATTTTTATCTACTGGTTCATATCCTAAAGCATGGAAGCAAGCCAATGTGATACCAATATACTGTACAAATCTGGTTCAAAGGAAGATATTCACAACTATAGACCAATATCTCTCCTCCCAGTCATATTGAAAATCTTTGAAAAGATTATTGGAAATCAAATGAAAAAATTTCTGTAAACACAAAATATATACAGCCCAAACCAATCAGGTTTCTGTTCAAGACACAAAATAGCTACAGCTTTGGTAAAAGTAACAATGGATATTCAACTGGCCATGGATGGGGGCCTCCTGGTCAGGGCCATATTTATAGATCTATCTAAGGCATTTGATACCTTGGACCATACTATATTATTAAGTAAATTGGAGAAGATTGTCCTCAACCAGGTAGCCCTAGACTGGTTCAGGGAATATATGTTGGGGAAGACACAAATAGTCCAATTAGGAAACTTTAGATCTCTGCCAGATTACATCAAATCAGAAGTTTCCCAGGGGTCAGTGCTAAGACCAATCTTGTTCATCCTGTATATGAATGGAATGGGGCCTCTTATAATGGAGGCCCAGTACCATTTGTATGGAGACGATGTAGTTTTATATCTAGACGGTACATCAGTAGCAGAAATCCAGATTAATTTACAAAAGGACTTTGATAGATTAAAAGACTATTTTAAAGCACATAAACTGGTGTTGAATGATAAAAAATCTCAGGTAATGATTTTTGGTAATAAACAAAATGATGCTACAGGTCAAAATGAAAACAGATTAGATTCTGCAGCAAGTAAACTCATATAAATATCTTGGAGTATGGCTGGAGTCCCAGTTGAGATGAAACATGCATATAGATGGCTTAATCAAAAAAATTAATGCTAGGTTAGAGTTCCTCTATAGGGTTAAGAGATGTATCCCTATGGAAGCTAGAAAACAAATTGTTAATACTATGGTAATACCGCCTTTTATTTTGGGGATGTGGTTTACTCAGGGGGGCATCCAGGAGAGAACTAGACAGTCTGGATGTAGTTTTTAATCAGTTTTTCCCATTTCATCTCGGACATCTCTTGGTTGACACACCACTTTCTCCTGTATCAATCATTGGGATGGATAAGCTTGACTGAATGCAGGCATTTGCATATTTTGTATTTAATGCTCCAAAATCTATCTAAAAAAAACTCCACCCTACTTAAGTAACTTATTTCAAGTTCATATATCACAAGATGTCTAAGGACAGCTCAACATTTAGAATTCAAAGTCCCAGTATTAACCCTTGCTGTTCCACGAAGTGATATATCAGTCCAGAATTCCTATATGCTCTAATTCTGTTGGCAGCCTAAAGGGTATTAACAGCAAAAGGTAATGCTGCTATTGTCAGCTTTGGACCCAGAGCCTGGAATGGTCTGCCTCAAATTTTAAAATCAGAAGAGAAAGTCTCATGGAGTTCGATAAAAACTTGGGTTGCAGGTGAATTTATACAACCTAAAAGCTGTAATTAGCTAGGGCATTCATCTCCAGTAACCTTGCCTAGAATTATCATTGCAATAATCTGCACTTTTTTTAAATTCTGAAAGTTGATGATAATTATGCTCCTTTTTAATGATGTTATATAAAGGGTTTTTTTTGATACTGTTGTGTGTGCTGTATGAATGATGGACCCCATTGTAAATGAGCTTCCACTCAATCAGGCTGTCCTTTTCTTGATTTCAAGAATAAACGATTACTACTACTACTGATCCATAAAAAAATATTTCCCCAAGTTCAGTGCCCTCATCTGGAACAAGTCTTCCCTTCCACTCCCGATCCACTGTACCATCTTGTTGGTATTTGACTACACAGATGTGATTGTTTGCACACACCCCAAGTCCACCCTCACCAGACTGGACCTCCTTCTAATATGTTTCAATTATTTAACCTGAACTTGTCCTCTACACACCCACTACTGATCCTGTTACACCTACTTCTTCTTCTACTCCCATTGTGCTTCCTTTATTTGTATATTTGTAAGTTCTGATTTGGTTCTCTACTTTCTCACCTTTCCTTCTTCCTCTCCCATTCCCTATCCTCCTCCTGTTGACTCCTGTTTCTTCCATATGCCTTGCTCTAGAACCTCTGTAGGTCAGCAGCTTTCTTCTTTTGGCAACCAGCACTCTTTAAGAGCCTCCCCATTGTTTTTCATTCCTCCCTGTCTCCTTTCTCACTAAAGTCTCTTGTTCACAATTACTCAGTGAACACCTGCTTATGCAAATATCTCCCTACTTATTTTTTCACTTCCCTTCCCTTTTCTCTCTCAGTGCCCTCTCAGCCTCTCTGGACCTTCTTCTTTTCCCTGAGTTGGACTTTTACTCCTCCCACCCCATATTTTGGCCTGTTATTTTGACTTTTGCATTCACATAGACCACTATTACTCATCCACTGCCCTTGGTTCATTGGTGGGCTTTTTATTTATTTTTATCCAGTTCACTGTATGTGGTGTCATTGTTTTATATTTTGCACCTTTATTTCTTAAGTTAATGTATTCACCTGCTTGACTGAATCATTTGCATTGTATTGTATCGCACGTGCATTTTTACATTTGTATTGTTGCCTTGTCATTCCTTGTATTTCTTTACTCCAAGTCAAACCTAGAAAGGAGCCTTGGTTCAGTATGCCTTTCTGGTCACCAAATCATAAATAAATAAATGCCAAGAGGTCCCTGCTGCCCAGTGACACCCCCTTCCTCTCCTCTCCTCTCCTCTTCTCATATCAAGTCAAGCATTTCCTGTTGTCCAATGGCACCAGTCCATGTACTCCCTACGCACCTCATTTCTACTTTCTCCTGATGCTGATCAGCATAGGCCTAGCAGTTCCCCATCTTATCACTAACTGCATTTACTAATAAAATGTTTTTCTTTCTACTTTATGAATAAAAGCAGTCTGTGATTACTGGAATCAGATGGCAGTGTGCAAGGAGGTAAGTGGTGGGTCTGTGCTGTTCCTCATCAGGAGGGAGGGAACGAGATGGGGAATGTTCAGTGGCAATGAGAATTTGTTATCAATGCTGCACTGGAAATGTTTTTTGGGGGACAGCAGCATTGGAGATGGGCTGTTGCAGAGGGTGGATGGGAGGTGTTTGGCAGAACCAGAGATAGGCTCCAGGCTAACAACAGATTTTAGCAGATAATAGGTGGCTCCCCCCAGTTCATATGGAACCCCCTTTTTCTACCAGTGTGCAACTGACCTAACTGTGCCCTTGATGGGGGTGGGTATGGCCCAGAATACTCCATGCCTAGGAGTAATGTTGATATTTCAGTTTGCCAGCAGCCCCTTGCAAACAATCAATGTAAAATGGTTCACCTTTCTCCTTTCCCCAGGAGCTGCCAAAACCATGGTGTTTTTTAATTGTTGGAAATGAACACTCTGACACAGGGGCTTCTAGTTACTGAACTCTCTTTTACTTAGACAGATAAAACTGATTGCATATGATCAGTTCATACTGGTCACAGAGACACAAATCATTTTGACATCTACTCATTAATTATAGCACACTTCAAGCATAGCTTTGGTCACAGCACTGTAGCTGCAGCCTGAACTGTAACCATGTTCTTGACTCTCCTACCCCTTGTTCTGATGGACTTCTGAAAGCCTTTGGACATTCTTGTTCCCACCTTAACTACCTTTGTTCTCTGAAACATGGTTCTCTAAATTAATACCTTTTGACCTAACCTAAAATATGACTTTCTGTACCTTTGAGATTCCTTTCACCACCTGAGGTTTCCCCTTCTGCCTTTAACGAGCCTTATAACAACAGTCATGTTTACACAGGTACCCAAAATGTTCAAGGTAAATTAATTCTCATGCCTTGGGCCCACCAGAACCAGCATCCCTATCTGTGTCATGCCACCATGGAATTCCTGATGCATCCGCATACATGGCAGAACCCACATCTGCCAAACCTCTGCTTGCAGCAGCACCTTGTAGCCCCTGCCTCAGGACTGCCTGGCTTGTACTGCCACAAATGCACAGCTTACCTTCTTAGAGACATTAGCCACATTCTCAGAGACAGTTTCCCACCCTTGCCCAGTAGGCGGTTTCGGTCCTGCTACTGCTCCATCTGCTGTTCCTTGGATGGCCACTGCAATATTACCAAAGTTGCCCCGCCCCCCCCCCCCCAAATTCATCCACAATCCCAGATCCCTCTTCAGAGGAATCTTCTTTAGGCCCAAGGGCCATAAGGTGGCACTCTTCAAGTACGTACTCCTGGGATTCCCTCATTCTCCTTGAAATTCCTCTAACTGTCCCACAAGTAGAGCCACCCAGTTCAACTCCCACCTTTGATCCTGGGTCAATGAATATCAGAGTGATTGAAGATTGTCCTGGGTGCATCAGGCCTGCATATGTACCATGTGGCTCCCTCACAGAGTGAGGTGTCTGAAACTTGTGCCACCCCTGAATAGCAGGAGTGGCAAGGCACTCCCATAACTAGGTGGGAGTCCTTAATGGGAACTGTGCACCACTGGTCTGTCTCTTATGCCAGCCACCTGACAAACCACATTGTGTAGCCTGCCACTTCAAAAGCATATCAGTACCCCTCTTGCACCCAGCTGTTGAGCTGGCATGCCTGTGAGATGTTTTTCAGCCAGCCCCTTGGGTTGCTTACCCTATTTCTATACTCCAGCCTGACTTCTTGCCAAGAACTCAGCTTCTCCTTTTTAGGCCATGAGGCCCCTTTTTATACTCCCAAGGCTCCTCCCACCCCTTTTGTCCCTCAGAGGGCAATTAGGTAAAGCTGTTAATAACAACAATGTTCGAGGTGTTTATTGAATGCTTGACATTTCTGTCCTAGCATGATGCTAACAATACACACACAAAATGAAATAATAAATCGCATAACACATCTCTTAAGACATAATACAAAAAACTAAACTTAATTGACATACAGTACAGTTAAACATATCAAAAATAAACTAATTTCTTAAAATTGGTATGCAATAAAGACGCAAAATTGGTTCCATGGAGATTTTTAGAGAACAAGCTGATTACACAAGAGACCTTAACTCCTGTGAAAAACAAGGAAGGAAACAGGATTTAGCCTTATCTAGGAGGTTTGGACCTAGCTACTTACATCCTAGCCTAGACAAGGTCCCATAATCTCTTTGAGGAACTGCTTGGCAAAGGACAAATAATGTCCATAGAAGGCTATCATACAGTATTTCAAGCAGACTGATTCTGAGAATAGAATTCCACTAATTTATGCCTTTTATTGATGGCCTTCAGGAAATTGGTTTCATTTTTTATGGCTGCAGTGGTTGGAGCAGTGCAGCATTCTGCTATCAAAAAAGCACCTCACCGACTCTTACTGATGAACACAAAATCTAGAATTGCAGCATGATCCCTCTGCTAGTGGAAGCACTCTGCTGTGTTCATTAGAGCAGTAGTGTTGCACTGCTGTATTTTGTTTTGTCTCATCACTGCCCACGTAAGAGCAGGTATTGTGGCTGCTACGTACATACGCAATGGACACCACTGTGCTCAAGATGGCTGTAGGGATCTCAGTGCACATTCACAAGCATAGCAGGCATGAGACACATGTGTGACGAAGACTACCATGCTCAAGATGGCTGCTGCGATGACAGTGTGCATGCGCAACCATCGCAGCCATGATGCGCATGCACAACCATCGCGCAAAACTGCAGCCATCTTGGCTCTTACTAGATTATGTTTATTACTGCTTTGTCAGCAGAGTTCTTTAGTTTTATTGAAAAAGAGTCACTATCTAATCAAATCCTGATCGCGGTTTCTGATAAAAAGATTTCCCTTTGTCTTGTAAATCTAAGGTAAACAAATAATACATGTGCTAAGATTTCTTTATGTCCATGTCTGCTGATACAGTGTGGCTCTATTTTCAGTGATTTTCTCTCTTTTTTGAAAGACTGCTCACATAAATTTCAAAGTAAAAGTAGACAAATAATTTGCTCTCATATAAGGATGTCACATTCCCGACAGCAGTTCTTCTTGTACTTTGATATCCATTTGCAGGCTTTCTGTTTCTTGGTTTCAGAGATGATTTATTGCAGGTCTTGAGAGTCTTTCCTGCTGTAGATCTTTGGTTGCATTAAGCATAAAGGTTCCAAAACTGGAAAGTCCCACATGTAACCATATCCCAGCTGATTCAATAAGGTTTCTATATTAATTTGCAAAGGGATGAAATTATCTCAAGATGAATAATAATTTCATCATGAGCCAGCTTGGACAGGTTCTCTTTTGGAAATCTTGACAGTTTTAACCAGAATGTGAGTGCTGTTTTATTAATGAAAGCTCTTATACTAGACTGCCCTGTGTTCTGGCTACCATAGAAGGAGTGGATATTGGACCTTGTAGCAGTTTTTGTTTGTTTGTTTGTTTTTTATAAAATGTACTGAGGGCAGATTCTTAACATGATGGATCATTATATCCCCACATTTTGGTTCCAAATAGTAATTTTGTTCCTAACTTGGCATTCAAAGCCAATAAAATCCCTTAATTCTATTCCCTCCAAATTTCATTTTAAATTCTAAAATTTCCCCATGTGTCTGTTTTGTTTTGTTTAAGCAAGACTTCAAGTGAGTGGACCATGCTTCATTGTACAAAAACGTAGTCCTAAAAAAAAATCATAGTAATAGATTTGTTCTGATTTATGCTCATTCAGGAACACTGGGGCCTTAAAAGTTTTGTTCTTTCCCCAAAAAAACATAATTAGTGTTTTTTTAAAGCTTTATCTCTAACCTTTTTCTATGAATAATTTATCAAAATGGGATAGTTTCCCTTGCATTCCCAATTTTCATAGTGAGAATAAAATAATATTGTCAGTGTGTGGCAAGACAACCAAGAGTCATGTCAAATATTTTAGGGTTATGAAAAACACTTTTTCCAAGATCAAATAGAATAGACTTTATGTAAAATTAAATAAACTGGGTGCCAATGTGCATCCCTGCTTTATGTTATTATTGATGAGAATATTTTTCAGAGAGGTGGCCTTCAAGTGAGTACTTTGCCCAAATGTTTGAGTAAATTGTATAAGTAATGTAAAGTAAATCCATAGGGACACCTGCCTCTTTCATTTTAAACCATAATAATGTCCTGCTAATTTTATCAAATGCTTGAGAAAAATTTACAAATATTGCATACAGAGATCCTTTCTTAGTTTTTGCATGTTTATATGAAAGGTATTCCAGCACAAAACAGTTATCTGGTGTTGAACGACCTTCCTGGAAGCCTGATTGCTCTTCAGCCAAAATATTTTTTTCACACAGCCAGCTTTGATGCCTTTCTAAGATCAAACTACTAAATATCTTTTGGATGTTTATCCAAAAGACTAATCAGTATATACATATATTACAGCAGGTTTGTTTGATCACCCCTCTTATGATAGGAACAATAACAGAGCCACACTGCGAATCCAGAACCATGATAGATGCCCATATGCTATTAAAAATCTTAAGAAGTATAGGGTTCCACCAATACATTCCATATTTATATATTTCTGATGGCTCCAAATCAGGTCCTGCTGCCTTGCAAGTTTTCTATTTGTCTATTACCTTCCCCAGTTGTGCTAAGGTAATGAGGGTCATTTCAGACAGTTGTCTGTTTATAATCCAGGTCAAAACAAACAAACCCCACGGGAATTGGCGGGCCACATATTCTCCAGTTGTGCTAAGGCAATGAGGGTTATTTCAAACAGCTGTTCCAGCTGCAGTGTCCAAGCTACTGTGTTCTGTTCTTCTAGAGATAAGAATAACCCTGAACATAAATCTGTCCAGGTTTCAGGGTGTATTTATACTAGGATATTATTGTGCCTTGTGGCTGTTCCTTTAGCAACAATTAACCAAAACTTTTTATAGTCTTTCTGCATGACTGCAGTATGTTAAGTGGCACACAAAAAAGTCAGGCTGACCCACGTGCCTCAAGGGTGCTTGTTTCTCATGTAGTAAGAGTGGCTTTCAAACAACCACACAATAAATAATAAGCACAGAAGACCTGCTCAAGCACTACCAGATATTTATTGAAGGCCACTGGGTTCTAAACATTTCATTAATAGAGCTTACTCATGAGAAGTGATCCATAATCATTTTATGTTCTCTAAAATCAGTTCTCTTTTGGTAGTCATAAATTCATAGGAAAGGTTCTATATGAACTTTCTCTTATGGTTGAGTTATTTATTCAATGTATGGGGTGACTGGTAGCATACAGTCTTTTTCTTCCTCAATTATTATTTCAAATAACTTCTTTTCCTTTTTTAATAAACCTAAATTTTCTTTAGTTTTTTCCCTTTTGACCAATCTTAATGCCCTATTAACAATGTTCTTTTAATTCCTGCATTTGTCATTAAACCAGGTATTATTTCTAATAGGTTGTTTATAAATCCAGGTCAAAGCACATTAACCCCACTGGTATTGCTGATCCACGTTGCATACAGAGTGAGTGGGTGTGCTACTCAGAAACACAAATGTTAGCTCAGACACCAATATACAAAGAGCCTTAGTGTGCAAACACTGAGGCATGGGTTACCCCAAGGGGTATTGGCCTGGAAGCCTAGTTTCAAAGAAATACAAAATCACACATACCTCCATAATGCAAAGCATCATGGGCTGTATATGCAAATCACCACAAAATGTACACAAATACATTGTTTATTCTGGTTCATCATCCAAATGTAAAAATATATGACAAAAATACACAACAAACCTTACCCTACCAAGCACAGTCTGTTGGCAGAGCCCATGGGAGGAGCAGCTTCCTCAGAGCATGAGCCTACTGGTGAGATATCAATGTGCATGTGACATGGTCACAGTGGGAAAGTGAGCTAATGGTCAGCATGTAGCGTCCATTTTTTGAGCCCATAAATATGTGGTTTGTTCAGCAAGAAATTTTTGTTAACGCAAGGAAAGCAACCTGTTTTTGAAGAAGGACCAAGGCTGTGCTGTACCAGAAAAAGTTCAAGTTCAAGTTTATTGGTGGGAAGCACTCCAATGAGCAGGTTCATTTGCAAAGAGGCCCCGGTACATAAAAGAGATGAGTTACAAAGATAGTAATCATGTTGACAACAAGGAACAATATTAGTGTATGTACAAGAGATGTAGAAATGCAGTGCCAGATGCTTACATATAATAAATAGTGGACATTTGACAAGTTACAAGAAAAGACTACAAACATGTTCGCCAGCATACAACATCATTTACATTTGACAAGTTACAAGAAAAGACTACAAACATATCTGACAGCATACAAAATAATTTACATATGTACAAGAGATGTAAGAAATGCAAAGCCTGAGTGCAATAACTGTGATGTGGGTTCTTCTTCAAGGGTGGAAAATTGGGCAAGATGGGAGCTAGAGGAACTAGAGTACTTGGGTGGTCTGACCAGGAGGGGACTAAAAGGGAAGCCTGATGTGGCAGAACGGGGGGGGAGAGACCAGGTGGTTCCAAGGTGAGTGAAGGGGGAGGAGGCGACAGGTATTCTAAAAGGTCATGATGATGGAGAAGGGTCCTATTTCCTGAGACTGTAGCAGGTTACTGGGAAGAGTTTCTGTGCTAGAGATTTGAAGATATTTAAACAGACAATACTGGTGAACCTCAGTGTTTTCTGCAAATGAGTCCATGCTGATGGAATTGAGTAGCTAATGGCACCCATGCCGAGGGTGGTATGCATTCGGAGTACTTCAAGAAGGATGAAGTTGTTTTTTCTAAGGGAATATGGACTGTATGAGGTGTTGGCAAAGGAAAAGATATAGGCTGATAGTTTGTTTAAAAGGCTTTTTAGAGTCCAGGAACCTAAGTGTAGAAGTCACTTGGTGGCTAGAGGTTGCCAGTCAACTTCTTAATATAGGTCACAGAGGTGCATCCAGAAAGATGATTTAGTAATGAATCTTAGTGCCCAGTGGAACAGTGTATCAAGCTTCTGGAGCTTGGATGCAGCAGTGCAATTATAGATGATGTCACCGTAGTCAAGGAGAGGGAGGAACGTGGCCTGCATGAGCCTGCATCTGATATCTGGGGGAAAGAGGGCTCTGTTCCTATAGAAAAAGCCTAGCCATGTTTTCAACTTACTAGCAAGGCAGTCAATGCGCACTAAAGGAGAGCTTGTTGTCTAGCCATATACCCAAGTACCTAAATTTATCAACCATATCTAGTGGTTCACCTAGAATAGTTATGATTGGCGCTGGTGTTGTGTTGCAATGTTGGAGGGTCTGCTGCTAGTGGGGATGAAGTATAGCACCTTATTTTTTTTTGCATTAAGTAGCACCTTGTGGCTGATGAGGTTGTGCTCTAATTGGGTGAAATCACCTTGTAGGTCATCATGTATCTCAGTTAAGTATGGCATGGAAGCATATATGACGGTATTGTCCATGGATAAGTGTATTGTGGAATTGATGATATTGGAATCCAAGGAATTGATGTAGATAGAGAATAAAATGGGGCCTAAAAATAGAGCCTTGCGGGACACCTCGTGCGATAGGAAGAGAGTTGGAGATCTGACCACCCACTTTGATTTTCTGAATTCTACCTGAGAGGTAGCTGGATAGCCAATGAAGTGAGGTAGCAATGGCACCTATTTTGTTGAGGCCACTGAGGATGTAGTTGTGATCAATGGTGTTAAGTGCCTTGCTGAGATCAAGGAATATGGCTCCCGTGACTTGCCTGAAGTCATGTGCGATGAGCCAATCATTAATAACTTTTGTTAGGGCCAAAGCAGTACTGTGATTTTTGCCAGAAACTGAACTAGGCAAAGTTGAGAAGTGAGTAATTATCTAAGTGGACTTTAAGCTGGAGGTGAATGAGTTTTCCAGAATTTTAGATAGGCTAGAGAGGATGGAGATGGGTCTATAGTTGTTTAGGTCTCGGGGTCCCCAGATTTGAATGGGGCAGATGTGAGCAGATTTCCAGCAAGTTGGGACTGTGGCTATGGAGATGGAGAGATTGAAGATGTGGAGGATAGGAGCAGTTAGGTGATAGTAGCCTATCCTGAGGAAGATGGGATCTATGCCATCAGCTCCACCCCCTTTTTTTTATATTGGTTTTCTTAAGCTGGTCCTCTACCTGTTTGTAGGTCACCAGGTGGAGCTGGAGGGGATGTGGAGGCAAGGGCTCCTGGGAGATGGGGTGGGGAGGGGGCATGGATACCTGCATGGGGAGGAGTCAAATGCGAGACCAGTGGCAGCAAAATGAGAGTTCAGCTTCTCTAGAATGAGGTCACGCTCAACATATTTAATACCGTTAATGATTATTTTGATGGGGATGGATGGGGGTACTTTGTGCCCTTCAACTGATTTGATTGTTTGCCAGATCTTGGCAGGGTTGCTGTTTGCATTTTTGAGGGATTCCACATAGCAGTTAGATTTGGCAGTGCAAATTAGTTTGACGCAGTCATTCTTGGTGGTTCTGAATGCCTGTCAGTCTGATGAACTCTTTGAGCACTTTGCATGGGCCCAAAGATTGTCTCTGTTAGTTAACACAGCTGTTAGATCTGCTGTGAACCAGGGGTAGGTACTTGCGAACCCTGGATCGGATGAACGCAGTGAGTTTATTGGCCAACTGGGTTAAGGTATCGTTGAAGAACGTGACGAAGTCATCCACGGATTTGGTGAGGTAGAGGTGTTGCCAATGTACACGTTTGAGGTCTGAGATGTAGTTGTCTGCATTGAATTTGTGGAAGCTACATTTGGTGATGAATTTGGAGTAGGAGGGGTGCTTATCTTGATGGCAGGTGCACACAACAATGTTGTGATCACTCAAGTCATTGTGGAAAATGGCTGAGTGCGGTATTTTGTGTGGGCGGTTTGTGATGATTAGATCCAGAATGGAGCTGTCTGCAGGGTTCTTGGCATTTAGGTGAGTTGGCTCCATGATGAGTTGGCATAGCCCAAGCTCATTACATAGTTCTGTAAGGGGGCGTGCCTTGGGTGAGGTCCAATTGAGATTGAGATCACCAAGTATGATGACCTCATTACTGACAGGGGCAATGAGGCTTTTGAAGGTAGATCTTAGCTCCAAGCCTCCTGACAAGGGTCTGTTGCAACCTATGATGTTGATAGCTTCAGCTGGTGATATCTGAATTTTAATGGCTATGGACTCAGATTCTTTGTGCTTGGACAAGGTGCTGATGACAGTGACATTTAAGGTGTCCTTAGTGTATATGACCACCCCACCTCATGTGAGCCTATCCGCTCTGAACAGACTGTAGGAGGTAATCGAGATCTGTTGGTCAGAGATTGTGCTCTTCAGCCAGGATTCAGTAATAACTACCAGATCGGGGTTAGTGTGGGCAGTCCAGACTTTTAATTGGTCTAGTTTGAATAGCAGGCTACTTGCATTGATCAGGATCATTTTAATCCTGGGGCGTCAGCAAAGTCAGAGGGGAATGCTAGAGGGTTAGGAGGGCCAGGGTTAACTTCTATGTTGCCAGAGCATATAAGTAGGAAAAGAATGAGTTTTTTTTAGGTTAAGTCTTGCAGCAATGTCTTCTTCCTTACTGAGGTGCCTGTTACACAAGTGGAAAGGCGATAGGTTAACAGGTGAGGGTATGCATCGTAATGGACAGACCATGGCTACAAGGGAAATCATTCGAGTTGAAAGGGGAGCTGGTATTAAGACCAAGGAAGCATGATGAGGCCAGAGGGAAGATGTTGTATTTAGGCCATATGTGTGGGCCACTGTAGCCCACCGTGCAGGGTGGGATGTTGGGCAGGTGCTGGTAGTGTTTAGTGGCATGTGCTGAGGGGTAGCTGAGTGGGTGATATCCTTAGTTATGTCTAGGAGCACAATGAGAACTAGTGTTAAGCAGAAAAGCATGACTGGGGATCTAGCATGGGGCAGTTAGAGCTGCTGGCACAAGATGGCTACTTGGGCAGGGAAGATCTATGAAGATAGGCTAATGCTCAGAGCAGGGGTAAATACAATGGTAGGAGGGAATGGGAGCTAATTATGGTGTGTGTAGAGATTAAGAGCCAAAGTGTGTGTGAAGAGTAGGAGCTCCTTAGTAGGAGCTAAGTTGGAGGGGTTAATATAGGTGGAAGGAGTAGGAGCAAAGAGGAAGGGGGTAATATAGATGGAAGGCTCTTTACGGTGGGTCACTATAGAGGAAGTTGGCCCCCTTAAAGAGTGTCAAAAGTTATGGTTTTTGGTACCCTGGGAGGTAATACATATATCTCCCTTTAACTGGAGTTAGCAGTATTCAGAGGATGGCTGGAGAGATCTAGTGGGAGAGGCCAGCAGGGCAGGGAGAACATTTAATAAAGGATGGAAACATGGGCGGGCCAAAAAATGGGAAACAAAGCAGCAGCAGAGTCGGGCTTCAGTGTACCTTACTGGTGTGGTCTTGCGGGCGGTTGCATTCAGCCATGGAACAGCAGCGCTTAGTGGGGCAGGATCCTAATGGGGAGAGGAAGGAGAGAGCAATTCGTTTTAAATTTAGCAGTCGGGGGAGGAGAGTTCACAGAAGAGGGGAGATGGGGCACTGATGATTTTCTCTGGGATCCTTGTTTGAATTAAGCTCTGAGACAGGGGGTTGATTCAAGACAACCTGCTGTCTTACATCGAATTAAGAGAGCTAGTTCACCTTACAGCTGCAGTTCAGCACAACATATTACAAAGTTGCTAGGGCTTCAGCTGATTATATAAAGCTTAGCTCTGGCTGCAGTTTCAAACACAAGAACTCGATTTAGCTCTGGCTGCCATTTTCAGACACAAAGGCTCAGTTTAGCTCTGGCTGCAGTTTCAGGCAAAATGCTTAAAATCTTAAATTATCTAGGGCAGCAGATTCAGTAAAATATTAAATAACTAAGCACGCTAGAGAATATTCGGAGTAAAACTGCAGTTAATAATCATGCACATTACAAGTTAAAAGTCCTGCACACCTCTACCCAGTAAAATGCTGGCAAGTAAAATGACGCCAGATTCAAAAACAGGAAACAAAGCAGCAGCAGAGTTGGGTTTCAGCATACTTTACTGGTGTGGCTTTCAGGACGGCGTTCAGCCATAGAACAGCAGTGCCCAGTGAGACAGGATCCTTACTGGAGTGGTCTTGTGAGCAGCGGTGTTCAGCCATGGAGCAGCAGTGCCTGGTGGGGCAGGAAAGTTTGAGTTCTGTCCCCTGACACACTGCTGCCCTGCCATGGGCTCTGCTGACAGACTGTGCTTGGTAGAGTAAGGTTTGCTGTGTATTTTTGTCATACTGTATGTTTTTACATTTGGATGAGGAACCTGAATAAACAATAGATATATAGACATAGATATAGATATATAGATAATAGTGGTGCTAGTGTTAGGGTTGATCAGGGTTTTCTATGCTAAACCCCAAATTTTGCACTTTAATAACTTTGCAACTGTCTAACAGATTTGCACAATAGTTTGCAGGTGCAGTTTCATGGGATAGGTCCCTTGATGTGCCAAGTTTTGTTCCAGTCAGATGTGCAGAATCTGAGCTGCGCATAGTGAAAAAAAAAAACACAAAAAATCACTGTTTTTTGCCGGAGTTTTTTGCCATCGTATTGCGCCCTAACAGTTTGGTATTTTGGTCTGAAATTTTCGGGTAGAAAGTGCTTTCCTGAGAAGGATTTCCTTTGGTGGTTTGGTGAAAAAATATTAATCTGTTCCAAAGCTATTACATTTTTAAATTCCGGGTTCTGAGCATGCTCGGTCAGCATAAAAAATAACTATGGAATTTTCATATGGGGAATCCTTTTTCGTGAGGGAAAGAATCTTTTTTTTCATTTGCCACCATCTTGTTTTTCCTTTTTTCCCTAAAAATTCAAATTTGAAAAGTCACAAAAATTACATTCTGGAGAAAAACCAAAATGTGTAGCTTGCTTATCAGGACCCCTCAGCTGGATTCTGCACTTAACTGTGGCAGAAATGCCCTTGAACTGTTTTTTTTTTAATTATAAATCTTTTTCTATGACTCATGATACGAAAAAAGATTATTTTTCATATCATGAGTCATGAAAAAGGATCCTTTTTTGTGATGGGAAAATTCTTTCCCTGGTGTCTAGTGGCACCCCCCAACCTCTGATCGCTGTCCCTTTCATACTTTGTTTCCCTGGTGCCTAGTGTCACCCCTTAAACTTCAGTCACTAATCCCTGACAGTTTTCTTTCCCTGGTGTTTAGTGGCACCCTCCACCCTCTGATCCATGTCCCCTTTACTTATTTTTATATTTCCCTGGTGTCTAGTGGCAACCCCCACTATCCGATCAGCATCCCCATAAATTAGTATTATTTTCCTGGTGCCTAGTGGCACCCCCCCACCCTCTGATTGCCCTCTCCATACATTATTATTATTTCCCTGGTGTCTAGTGGCACCCCCCATAATCCGATCACCACCAATGTAATTACTGTTTATCTTGGTGTCTAGTAGCACCCCCCACCCTCCAATCTCTAACCCCATTTATTTCCCTTTCCCTGGTGTGTAGTGGCACCTCCACCTTCAGATGTCTATCCCAACCTGAAATAAAGAAAACAGCCCCCAATGTTTTTTTTTTAACCTGTACAGTGGAAAAGAAAACAGTCCCTCAACTATCTGACCCTGCCATCCCCACCTCCCACTCAGCACCTACCACCCCTCAGCGCCCACACATCCTCACTCACCTGCACAGATGCCAGAGTACAGATCCACTCTCCTATGGAAGACACATCTTGCTGCTGGAACTGCTGACTGCAATATGAGAAATTAAGGTAACTGCTGCTCAGTGTATTTCAATGGGGTTTTCAACTTTTATGAATAATTGAGCCACTTTTTCATATTCTGACCCCACATTTTCAACATAGCCCTTTTGGCACCGCACTTCATGAATAATGCCAGTGGAATTATGAAAATCAGGCTGGAAAGGTGATTTCTCAGTCGCTTGGTGAAATCACCTTTCAGGCGGAATTTGAAAATATTCACTGCCCTTGTTCATGAGGTGGGATCATAAGAAGACTATGTTGAAAATTCAGGGTCAAAATATGTAAAAATGGCAAAGTTATGCACATGTATTGAAATTTTGCTACACACACTAATAACTGGTAATTTTAAATATTTTTGCCCCAAATTTTCAACAAAGCCATATTTTTACAACACCTTATAAACATGACAGCTGTCATTTTTCAAATCCTGGCCAAACTGGCTTTCAGCACCTGTGGCATTTAATGACGTTGTGGTGATGTGGAATCACATTTTGCCAGGGTTTGGACATTTTCAGTACCGGGTTCAAGAAGTGGAGTAATAAGAAGGACAAACAAAAGTTCAGCTGCACAATGGAAATATATGAAGGCAGTGATGTAAGAAATGCACTGAAACCAAAGCTATCTCAGTTGTCAACAAATTCATTTGGTACAATTTCCAAAAATAACACAAGCCTTCATAAAATTGATACGACAGGAGTCTGCCTGACCTGTCTCAAATAACCCAGTGCTTTGCTCTACTGAGATGCCTCAGGGGGCCCCCTGAGGAAGCTCGACCGAGTGAAGCACTGGGATATCTGAGACAGGTCAGGCAGACTCCTGTCATATCAATTTTATGTGTTACTTTTGGAAATTGTACCAAATAATGTCTGGTGGTTTG
The DNA here is from genome assembly GCA_016271365.2 of Neoceratodus forsteri. Classification (NCBI taxonomy): domain Eukaryota; kingdom Metazoa; phylum Chordata; order Ceratodontiformes; family Ceratodontidae; genus Neoceratodus; species Neoceratodus forsteri. The sequence continues at coordinate 290,669,104 of CM028135.1, read as the reverse complement.
ACTTCCTCACATTGGAATTCCAATCTGAAAACTAAGAGAACCTCTTTTCCATGAAGAAAGACTACAAAAACCCAAATTAAGCAGAAAAAATATTTATTTCTCAAATTTACCATGTGGGTGGTTGTGCACTGGCTCTGCTTGTTACACGCCACAAAACCAATTGCACCCCTCAACAGAAATGTGATTTGAACCTTGTGAATAATGTAAAGGTTAGAGTGTGCTAGTCTTGGAATGTGTGTATAATCTTTATGGTACTCATTTTGCATGCTCCCTTTAATCACCTGTGAATTAACTAGGTGGAAGCACTTTACTTTATAGGAGCCAATTTAGGCAATGCACTCTACTGTTACAGTAAAGACCAAACCATGGGGTTCCACTTTGGTGTCCAGTGCTTTGGCTGGTTTACAATGTCAAGTTCAAGTTTATTGGCAGGAAATACTCCATTGAGCAGGCTCATTTAAAATGAGGTCCGGAACAGACAATCAAACACAAAACATGCAATGTAAACAATACATGATATAAAAAAATATCCATAACAAATAGAAGAAAAAAAGAAAAAGTATATGCCAGAAATACTCTAAATAAGTTAGAGCAATGAAGGTAATACATGATAACACTGGGCAGCCAGACAATACATTTGTATTATACAAGATTACACCATGGAGCAGCAGAGGGTGTTTGACATGATGTCTGATTACATTCTGAGAAGGGAAGCATTTGGCAAGGAAGGGAAGAGGAAGTGAGTGGGGCTGAGGGTAGGTAGGTAGGCAATGGCAAGGTACTTCAGGGTGATGTAGGGGGAGAAGAGGGAAGTAGGGAAAGGTAAGTCAGTAAGGGTGATGGTAATGGGAAGGAGAACTGGGGAAGAGAGTGTTTGTCACTTATGCAAGTAATGAAGGGTGATGTGATTCACACTTAGTCAGTGACATGCACAGGAGTCACCTAATTTGCTGACAGCCAGTTTTTTGAAGCTGTGTAGGGGAATTAGATTTGTTTGAGGCTAGCTTGGGCTTTATTCCAAGTGCCCAGGAGAGCATGACTTATTGCATTTCCTCCGAAGCAGAAGCAGGTACATGGGACATCTAACATAATGTAAGAATTATTACATAATGGGTATAAACAGGCAGCATGCTGAAAGAGATTAGATATATGGAGGGGGAAGCTTTAACAGAAGAGCTTTGTAGAGCCAGGTGAGAGAGAGGACGAGACATCTAGTAGATACAAAGTCCAGCTCAAGGAGGCATATAGGATGCAGTGATGAGTGTGACAGTGGGCCTTCAGAATGAATCATATCAGTCTGTGGTAGACTGTGTTCAACTAGTGTAGCAGGGAGTCTTAGCATCGACCATATAATATATCAGCATAGTAGAGAAGTGGGATGAAAGTTGTCTGGACCAATCATAGCCTGGATTCAGTAGTAAAAAGGGATTTGTTCCTGTAGAAGAAACCAAGTCATTACTGCAGTTTTCTTGCAAGGGAGGCGATGTGAGCAGAGGACGTTAAGTGTTGATCTAAGTCACCACCTAGGTATTTCAATTTACGAACATACGAAAACGGCAGCAGAAACAGGCCCAATGGTCTATCAAGTCTGTTCAATTGTGCAGCTATCACCTCAACGTGCAGCTGCCCCACCCTCCCTCCTCCCTCCTCCTGCTCCTCTTAATTACCCCTTCCCTCACTCAGTCCCACCCCTTCTTAAACCCTCCCCACCATACTACAGACTACCACATCCTCAGGCAGGGCATTCCACTTATCCACCATCTGTTCAGTGAAAAAGTGTCTCCTGATTTCCCTCCTGAATCTTCTCCCCACTGATCTCAATTTATGCCCTCTCATGTCCCTCCCACTACTAATCTGGAAAATCCTCTCTGTGTCAGTTTTGTTAATCTCCTTTAAGTATTTAAAAGTTTCAGACATACACCCCCTATGCTCCTCTCCTCCAGTGAATACATGTTCAGCTTGCCCAGCCTATCCTCGTAGGACAAACCCTCCAGACCCTGGATCACCTTTGTCGCCCTGCACTGTACCTCTTCTAATAATCTGATGTCTTTCTTCAGGAATGAGCACCAGTACTGCACACAGTAGTGACCTGTTCATGTAAATTTTTTGACCACTTCGGGTTCGTCGTCAAGAAGAGTCTTGATGCGGGGCAGGGATACTAGTGCATTTGAGATACCAGTCAGATGGTTGGAATAGAAGTAAATGACTTTTGTTTTTTTGGCATTTAAGAGAAGTTTTGACAGTGCAAGGCTGAGCTGGAGAAGATCAAATTCAGACCGGAGCTCCATACGGACTTTGGCTACTGAAGAACTGGATATATATATATATCTATATATATATATATATATATATATATATATATATATATAATATGTATCACTATATCGTCTGGTCTTTGAATGAACAGTGCAACTGTTCTTTCTTCAGAATCTCTCCTTCTGTCCCTGAGAAAGGGGGCAGGCATAGCCACGGAACCTTTCATGTCTAGGGTTATCTTCAAGCTCATCGGGAGTTCCCTTGCACTACAATACTGTCACTATATATATGTCCAGACCTACAGTTCCCAAATACACAACAAGACCTTGTCTGGTGTTTTGACATGATAAACCACTGACAAGAACACTTCTAACACTTGCCCATTACTGGTGATTAAACAGTAAAAGTTCAATTACATTTACATAGAAACATAGAAACATAGAAGTTGACGGCAGATAAGGACCGCAAGATCCATCCAGTCTGCCCATTTCTTTTTCTACCTTATAAATGTGCCATTGGCCTTTGCTCTGTCAGTGGCTCTGTCATTTATTCCTCAGATCCAAATGATCTAGGCACATCAAGGTATGACTCAGGCCTTAAATCCTATTTTCTGATTCCTGTATTGTTTCACTGAGGACAGTTAGTTGTTTTTGATGTAGCATTAGCCATTGATAAGCAGTTTAGATGACAAATTATAGTGGGAAAGAAATAATGTGACCTACTGGGAATTGAACCCACATCCCAAGAATACTGTCCTGGTGCTCTAACCACTGACCTACAGGCTCACATGGTTAGACCTGACACTTCGAAGACATACTTCCTTTCTCTGGTATTGCAAATCCTGCAACTAGGAACAATCAAAATGACAACTAGTTGTTTTTGGTGCAGTATTAGCCATTGCTAAGCAATTTAGATCACAGATTGCAGTGAGAAAGAAATAATAAGACCTACTGGGAATTTCTTTCTCACTACAATTTGTATTGTTTCCCTGCTCAAGTCAGAGCTAGCAATCAGTTCTCTCAGGCTCCTGGACTATAGTCTAACCCCACCACCAGGCCAATACCGACTTGACTGATTTCCTACATAGCCTCTTGCTGGAACACGTTGACCTTGCCTCTTCCCCAGTGCTTCCCACTTTGTTCCAATCCTCAGCTGTTAACTTAGCACTCTCTGTCATTTTCTTCATGCTACATGGATGGGCCTATCCATGTCTACCAGTGCATGGCTGTCCCAGGGGAGTCCTGTTGCCCGCTATCCTCACAGTATATGCAATTGCCAATTATCAATAATTATATGTCTCCAAACTAATTGATTCTGATACAGGCACATTTCCCTTTGTGATTTCCATATCTATTCCTTGCAGCTGTTCCCTGCTATGCCTTTAGATTTTTTTCACTAGTAGCCACACTGTCAGGGTATATATATCCCACTGCCAAACTCAGTGTCTCAGGATAACTTTGGAAATCCAGTGCTTTCTTCTCCATGGTCACCCATGACTCTCCACCTGACCTAATCCAAGTGAGGGTCCACTTAATTTGATCCACACACAACTACGTGTGCTCAGACCACTGACCAGCTTGCCTGGACCCCTTATCAAGCAGGTTGGGCTAATGGGATGAATGCTGATGGACTTAACTCCTTTCATCCCTTAAAATACCCTGGAGATGATTCTCCTCCTACATTGTCTGTCTGATGTCTGTTCTGCTGCATCCTTCCTTGTCTTCCCCAGGTGCACTGTTGCTGCACAGGCCAGTCTCTGGAATTACCTCCTGTCAAGATCTCCCTTGATGGCTTTGAGGGAACCCTCCAGAGGCCAGACATCCATTGGGTGTTTTCTGTATAAACTTTCTGGTGGTTTTCAGACTTACTCCATGTCTATGGATGACATATGATGAAATGGCTTGTCTGCCTATGTCTGATGTGATTATTAATGAACTACCATAAATTACTCATCTGTAACGCTATCAGCTGTGTGTGCTGTCTACTGCATCTAACTGTTCAAATCAAATGTAGGACAACTTTGTAAACAGGGCCATGTAAGGTCCTAACAGTTCCATCCTGTTGAAAAATAAAGAAAATTTAATTTCATTCATATGCAGAAATGTACCCAGACACCAGCTCCCAAGAATCTATCTGTGGTGCCAGAAACCCCTCCCTGGCTGGCTACCAGAATTCTGGGCAAAATAGTTTTTAATGCCCTTGAATCATTGAGGTGTCTGGGACCTCAGCAACCCCTGGAACCCTGAGGTCACCTGGAACCCTCCTCTTTGTTTCCCATTCTTTGCTGTACATGGGTCACTTTCCTCCTATCATGCTCACTGCTGCTGCTGCTGCTGCTGCTACTACCTTCACCACTGGCACCACAAGGGCACATTATTTATCTCCTACACAAAACTCCTCCCCTTACATATACCCTCAGGGATGATGCCAGAGTGTCGTCCCCACTGACTCATATCGATGAACAACCACTTCCCCTTCTGTAAAGAGGGGTTTGTTATAACAGATTACCTCTTCCGCTCATCAGCACCGATCAACTGGCATTCTCTTTGGAATTCTGCAGCAGCATAAGACATAATGGACTTCTGAGTTTGAAAGCTTTGGGTAACTGCCTTTCAGTCCCCTTTTCCAAATATAACATTTTTACAAAACTATAAGCTCGCATAAGCACTATTATGCAAAAATGATTCAGTATCCAATAAGTGTAACTTTTCTTGTGAATTTTTTCTGCAGACATTTTACCATGGGAACCCTGAGTTGCTCTCCTTGAAGTTTTCCCATCAACAAAAGAAATAACATGTCCAATTTCCTCGGTGCAAAACTCTGAGGAAATAACATTTAAATTAAGCAGTTTTTTCTTTTAATAGGTTTAAAATACAAGCTGCTTAAAGAGCTTTTAAACAATGGAAATGTTCTCTGCCAGGCTCCTCCCAGAGGTTTTCATAAGGCTCCTAACATGAAACATAAGCCCAGGTTTAAACACCTCATCCAGGCTGCTTTGCATTAACTGATCATAAATTACAGTACTCTTCCAGTTTCTCATAAGCATGTCATATGTACTGGGGTCAAGTACTTACTCCACAAAATCTCTGGCACTTTGAGGCACTCATCCTCTTCCTCTTGGAGAAGCACCACTTGCTGAGCAGAATGGGTAGCCTGAGGCTGCACCTAAGGCCTCCTTCAGTTAGCTGGTTATTACTATCAGAAAAACAGCTCTAGGGTTGTTATTGTGATTATAAGCCTAATTGCAATAGCAATTTTGGTTTTGCATTTATTGTATCAGCTGTTGCTTATTTGTATGAGATGAGCACTGTGTGACAAGTGGTGTGACTTCAGACAAACATCTTACATGCTGCATGCCACACATTGTGTAGTTGGCAGCTGGACTGGTCACTCATAGGAATTAATATGAACATGCGAACATACGAAAATGCCAGCAGATTAGGCCCCAAGGGCTATTACGTCTGCTCAAGATACAGCTCACAGTACAGTCACTGCTGCTCTCCCCTTCCCCTTTTCCCTCCCTCATCAAAAGGTTTTCCACCCTGAGTTTCCCTGCTGGTCACTTCCCTCCACTCCTATACCCTGCCCATGTACCTATCCCATCCATTCTTAAAACTTCCTACTGATTCCATTGTAATCACCTTCTCAAGTAATGTGTTCCAAGGCACCACCCTTTCCATGAAGTAATGTTTCCTCAGTTCTTTTCTGTACTCCCCCCAACGCCAGTTTCAGACTATGACCCCTCATGGTCCCTTCCCCCTTCAATCTGAACAAACCCTCAGTGTTCACTCTGTTGATGCCCTTCAAATATTTAAAGGTCTCGCTCATATCCACTCTGTCCCTTCTGTCTTCCAGGGAGTACATGTTCAGCTCCCTAAGTCTCTTCACATAGGACTTCTCCCCCATTCCCTGGATCATCCTCTGGACTCTCTCCAGGAGCATAACATCCTTCTTTAAGTAAGGACACCAGAACTGCACACAGTACTCCAAGTGCGGCCTCACTAAGGATTTGTACAGTGGCATGATAACCTCCTCCCTCCTCGAAGTGATCCCCCTAGCAATATACCCCAGCATTCTGTTTGCCTTTGCTGCTGCTTTCCTGTACTGATCTGAGTGATTCATTTTGCCATCAATCACCACTTCTAGATCTTTCCCCTACTCTGAGACTGTCAACTGTCCTTCCCAAATGGTAGCTGTACCCTGGGTTCCTAGCCCCCAAATGCAGTACACTACAGTTCTGAGTGTTAAAACCCAGCTGCCATGTGTCTGACCACTGTTCAAGTCTTTCCAGGTCTTCCTAGAAAGTCCTCCACCCCTCCGCACTGTCCACTACTGTTCCCAATTTGGAGTTGTCAGTGAACAAGCTCATTTTGCTAATAACTCCCTCCGCAATGTCCACAACGAAAGCGTTAAATAACAGTGGACACAGTATAGATCCTTGCGGAACACCACTAATGACTCATCTGAGTGTCAAAAGCTCCCCCACCACCACCACCACCACCACCACCACCTACTGTTGCCTGTTGCTCAGCCAGTTTCCAATCCACTTCACCATCTTTACCGCCACCCCTAGGTTCCTCAGCTCGTCCAGCAATCTCCCATGAATAATCAAGCAGCCATTAAGGAGCTGGATTCAGGTCATGAATATGTAACTAGACTTACAATGAATCAATTAAGGACTGGCAATAATACACCAATAATAAGGAGACCAAGAGAGGTCCAGGAAAACGAGCCTGAGGACTTCATGATTCCTTTTTTTTCCCCATATAAATTTGTTAAGTCCTGGCTGCTACCTGACAGTAGGAATATCCCCTGTTATTTGGGAGATACAGTGCCCTGATCAGACCAAGGAACTCACAGCTGTCATGTAGCTGACAGCCAGTGGTTTTCTCAAAGTTTTCTCTGTCACTTCCCTCGGCATGGGCCAATACCTTTGTTGTCATTGTGCATGTACAGCATCCCCATGAGGCAGCAGTAAGCTCCCTGGTCCAGCCTCAGGGGTGGCCGTGGTGGTGGAACCAACCAAGCCCTCCCTGATTGACATGTACTACCACATGGCAGCTGTCTCAACCTAGCCTGTCCTCGATGTGACACATTGAGTCCATTCCCGAACCCAGGCCATCTGCATGGCAGCAACACATGCTGCTGCTGGGCCATCAAGGCAGCATTCATGATTCTTTCTCATACTAATATCATTTGGGGAGTGGTGAGTCTTTGGTAGCACCTGAGGTGGGTTCCCAGTGTCACACTCAAAGTTTGGGGGTGGGCAGTGAGAGACATTCAGCAGCACATTTGATGAGCTCCCACTGCTGCACTTAAATTGTTTTTTGGAGGGGAGCTCAGCAGCACTGGGGATGGGCTCCTGGGGCTGCATTCAGTGTTAGGGTTGGTCAGTGGCACCAGTAGAGGGATCCCAGTGCTGCAGTCACTGTTTGGGCCCTTCAGTGGCACAAGGAGATGGGCTCCCATTATTGCATTCACTGTTGGAGTTGTTCAGTGGCAGAGTGAGATGGGCTCCTAGTTCTGCAGTCACTGTTGGAATTGTTCAGTAGCACAAGGAGGTGGATCCCAGTGCTGCATTCACTGTTCGGATTATTCAGTGGCACAAGGAAGTGGTATCCCAGTGCAGCATTCACTGTTGGGGTTGTTCAGTGGCAGAGTGAGATGGGCTCCTCGTTCTGCAGTCACTGTTGGAATTGTTCAGTAGCACAAGGAGGTGGATCCCAGTGCTGCATTCACTGTTTGGATTATTCAGTAACACAAGGAGGTGGATCCCAGTGCTGCATTCACTGTTTGAAATATCAGTGGCACAAGGAAGTCAGATCCCAGTGCTGCATTCACTGTTCAGATTATTCAGTGGGATGAGGAAGTGTGATCCCAGTGCTGCATTCACTGTTGGGGTTGTTCAGTGGCACAATGAGATGGGCTACCGGTGTTGCAGTCACTGTTGGAGTTGTTCAGTGGCACAATGAAATGGATTTGCAGTGCTGCAGTCACTGTTGGAGTAGTTCAGTGATTCAAGGAGATGGGCTATCCATGCTGCATTTACAGTTAGGGTTATTATGTAACAAACAGAGATGGCTCTCTGTGCTGTAGTCACCGTTAGTGTTGTTCTGTGGCTCAAGGAGATGTATCGCAGGGCTACATTCACTGTTTTGGTTATTCAGTGGTACAAAGACGTGGGCTTCCAATGCTGCAGTCACTTATGGGGTTGTTCAATGGCACAAAGAGACTGGCTCGCAGTTCTGCATTCACTGTTAGGGTTGTTCAGTGGCATGAGTAGATGGTATTCCTGTACTGAATTCACTGTTACAGTTGTTCAGTGACACATGGAGATTGGGTCCCAGTGCTGCATTCACTATTAGGGTTGTTCAGTGACAAAAGGAGAGTGACTTCCAGTGCTGCATTCACTGTTAGGGTTATTCACTGGTACAAGGAGATGGACTCTCAATGCTGCAGTCTCTATTAGGGTTGTTCAGTGGTCCAAGTAAATGGGCTCCCAGTGCAGAGGTCACTGTTACGGTTGTTCAGTAGCACAAAAAGGAGAAGATCTCCCTGTGCTGCATTCACTGTAGGGGCGGGGGGGGGGTTGTGGCACAAGGAGAAGGGCTGCTGGTGCTGCTTTCACTGTTTGGGTTACTCTGTGGCACAATAAGATGGGCTCCTGGTGCTGCAGAAACTGTTGAAGATGTTCTGTGGCACCAGGGCATGGATCCCAAAACTGCATTCACTGTTTAGGTTATTCATGGGTACAAGGAAAGGACCTCTCAGTGCTGCATTCACTGTTAGGGTTGTTCAGTGGCACAAGGAGATGGATACCAGAGCTGCAATCACTGTTTAGGTTATTCAGGGGTACAAAGAAATGGGCTCTCAGTGCTGCATTCACTGTTGGGGTTGTTCTGTGGCTTAAGGAGATGGTCTCCCTGTGCTGCATTCACTGTTATGGCTTTTCAGTGGTATGAGGAAATTGGCTCCCTGTGCTACATTCCCTGTTGGGGTTGCTGAGTGCCACAATGAGATGGACTCCAAGTGCTGTATTCACTGTTGAGGTTTATTATTTATTGTATCTAGTTTATTGTGTTTGGAGGACCTTTGAGCTCAAGAGACCTTTTTCAAAGGTGTCCAAGTCTATCAAGTTACATACAACACAACAAGTAACATTCAACAGAAGATCAATACAATAAAATACACTACAGGTACAACAATAATTATCACATTACAAGAAGCAGTGAGCTAACAACAGACTTCCAGAGTTGCAGAAGGCATCAACAATGGCGCAGGCTAATGCAACTAACAGACACAGTTTGGGTACACATGCAGTGCAGTTTCTGGAAAAGGAGGGCGGTGACTTGGGTCTTAAAGGCGGAGAAGTGGGGCACAGTGGCTATGGCTGTGGGCTGGCAGTTCTAGGCTTTAACTACTCTAATTTCAAAGGAGTATTGGCCGAGAGTAGCTTTTCTGAATCGCAGGAGGAGTTTTCCATCCCCCATCAATCGAGTTCTGTACTTGTTCATGATCAGGTAGAAGAGCTTGCAGACACCTAGTAGCATTTGACCAAGAAGTGCTCTCTTACATAGGAGGGCTTCATTGAGATTAACTTGGAGGAAGAAAGGAAGCCAGCTAGTGGCGAGGTATAGCTCACAGTGGTGGGAGTCTGGTTTCATGTTGACTGCAAAACTGAAGCCTTGGCTGAATACTACTGAGATTCTTTTGAGCATGGTGTTATTGGCTGAAGAGTAGATGAGATTGTTCTGATGCACAGTAAGATGGGCTCCCAGAACTGTATTCATTGCTGGAGTTATTCAAAGGAACAATCATATGACTCCCAGCGCTGCATTCACTGTCGGGGTTTCAGTGTATCAATGTGATGGAATCCCAGTGCTGAATTCAATGTTAGGGTTGTTCAGTGGCACAGTGAGAGAGACTCCCAGTGCTGCATTCACTGTTGGAGTTGTTCAGTGGGACAATAACATAGATTCCCTGTGCTGAATTCACAGCTGGGGTTATTCAGTGGCACAATGAGATGGACTCTCAGGGCTGAATTCACTGTTGGGATTGTTCAGTGGCACAGTGAGATGGACTTTCTGTGCAGAATTTACTGTTGTTCTGCAGTGGCACAATGAGATGGACTCTCAGTGCTGAATTCACTGTTGGAATTGTTCAGTGGCACTGTGAGATGGACTCCCAATGCTGCATTCCCTGCTGGGGTTGTTCAGTAGCACAGTGAGATGGACTCTCAGTGCTGAATTAACTGTTGGCGTTGGTCAGTGGCACAGTGAGATGGACTCCCTGTGCTGAATTAACTATAGGTGTTGTTCAGTGGCACAGTGAGATGTACTCCATGTGCTGAATTTACTCTTTGTGTTGTTCAGTGGCACACTGAGATGGACTGCCTGCCCTGAATTTACTCTTTGTGTTTTTCAGTGCCACAGTGAGATGGACTTTCTGTGCTGAATTTACTGTTATTCTGCAGTGGCACAATGAGATGAACTCCCTGTGCTGAATTCACTGTTGGCATTGTTCAGTGGCACTGTGAGAGTGACGCTCAGTGCTGAATTCACTGTTGGAGTTGTTCAGTGGCACAGTGAGATGGATTCCCAGTGCTGAATTCACTGTTGGGTTTGTTCAGTGGCACGGTGAGATGGACTCCCTGTGCTGAATTTACTCTTTCTGTTATTCAGTGGCACAGTGAGATGGACTCCCTCTGCTGAATTTACTGTTGGTGTTGTTCAGTGGCACAGTGAAAACTAGTCCCTGTGCTGAAATGATAGAATTGTTCAGTGGCACAGTGAGATGGAGTCTCAGTGCTGAATTCACTGTTGGGGTTGTTCAATGGCATAATGAGATGGACTCTCAGTGCTGAATTCACTGTTGGTATTGGTCAGTGGCACAGTGAGATGGACTCCCTGTGCTGAATTCACTGTTGGTGTTGTTCAGTGGCACAGTGAGATGGACTGCCTGTCCTGAATTTACTCTTTGTGTTGTTCAGTGACACAGTGAGATGGACTCCCTGTGCTGAATTCACACTTGCTGTTGTTCAGTGGCACAATGAGAGTGACTCTCAGTGCTGAATTCACTGCTGGGGTTGTTCATTGGCACAGTGAGATGGACTCCCTGAGCTGCATTCACTGTTGGGGTTGTTCAGTGGAACAGTGATATGAACTCCCACTGCTGAATTCACAGTTGGGATTGCTCAGTGGCTCAGTGAGATGAACTCTATGTACTGAATTTACTGTTGGTGTTGTTCAGTGGCACAATGACATCGACTCTCTGTGCTGCATTCACTGTTGGGGTTATTCAGTGGCACAGTGAGTTGGACTCCCAGTTCCGAATTCACAGTTGGCTTTCTTCTGTGGCACAGTGAGATGAACTCCCAGTTCTGAATTCACTGTTGGCATTGTTCAGTGGCAAAGTGAGATGAACTCCCAGTGCTGAATTTACTGTTGGTGTTGTTCAGAGGCACAGTGAGATGGACTCCCTGTGCTGCATTCACTGTTAAGGTTATTCACTGGTACAAGAAGATGGACTCTCTATGATGCAGTCACTACTAGGGTTGTTCATGGTCCAAGTAAATGGGCTCCCAATGCTGAGGTCACTGTTAGGGTTGTTCAGTGTCAAAAAAAGGTGATGATCTCCCTGTGCTGCATTCACTGTTGGGGTTGTTGACTGGCACAGTGAGATGGACTTGTTGTGCTGCATTCACTGCTAGGGTTATTCACTGGTAGAGGGAGATGGACTCTCAGTGCTGCAGTCTCTACTAGGGTTGTTCTGAGGTCCAAGTAAATGGGCTCCCAGTGCTGAGGTCACTGTTAGGGTTGTTCAGTGGCACAAAATGGAACTGATCACACTGTGCTGCGTTCACTGTAGGGGGGTCAGTGGCACAAGGAGGGCTGCTGGTGCTGCTTTCACTGTTTGGGTTACTCAGTGGCACTTGAGATGGGCTTCTCGTGCTGCAGACACTGTTGAAGTTGATCTGTGGCACCAGGAGATGGATTCCAGAACTGCATTCGCTGTTTAGGTTATTCATGGGTACAAGAAAATGCACTCTCACTGCTGCATTCACTGTTAGGGCTGTTCAGTGGCACAAGGAGATGGATACCAGAGCTGCAATCACTGTTTAGGATATTCATAGGTACAAAGAAATTGGCACTCAGTGCTGCATTCACTGTAAGGGGTGTTCTGTGGCACAAGGAGATGGTCTCCCTGTGCTGCATTCACTGTTACGGCTGTTCAGTGGCATGAGGAAATTGGCTCCCTGTGTACATTCCCTGCTGGCATTGCTGAGTGGCACAATGAGATGGACTCCAAGTGCTGCATTCACTGTTGAGGTTTATCATTAACTGTACCTTATTTATTGTGCTTGGAGGACCTCTGACCTCAAGAGCCCTTTTTCAAAGGTGTCCAAGTCTATCAGGTTTCATACAACACAAGTTACATTCAACAGCAGATCAATACAATAAAATACACTACAGGTACAACAATAATCATATTACAAGAAGCAGTGAGCTAACAACAGACTTCCAGAGTTGCAGGAGGCATCAACAATGGCGCAGGCTAATGCAACTAACAGACACAGTTTGGGTACACATGCAGTGCAGTTTCTGGAAAAGGAGGGCGGTGACTTGGGCCTTAAAGGGGGAGAAATGGGGCACAGTGGCTATGGCTGTGGGCTGGCAGTTCCAGGCTTTGACTACTCTAATTTCAAAGGAGTATTGGCCGAGAGTAGCTTTTCTGAATCGTAGGAGGAGTTTTCCATCCCCCATCAATCGAATTCCGTACTTCTTCATTATCAGGGAGAAGAGCTTGCGGACACCTAGTGACATTTGACCAAGAAGTGCTCTCTTACATAATAGGGCTTCATTGAGGTTAACTTGGAGGAAGAAAGGAAGCCAGCTGGTGGCGGGGCATAGGTCACAGTGGTGGGAGTCTGGTTTCATGTTGAGTGCAAAACTGTAGGCTTGGTTGAATACTACTAAGATTCTTTTGAGCATGGTGTTATAGGCTGCAGAGTAGAAGAGATTGTTCTGATACACAATGAGATGGGCTCCCAGAACTGTATTCATTGCAGGAGTCATTCAATGGCACAAACAGATGGGCTCCCAGTGCTGCATTCACTGTCAGGGTTTCAGTGTATCAGTGTGATCGAATCCCAGTGCTGAATTAAATCTTAAGGTTGTTCAGTGGTACAGTGAGATGGACTCCCAGTGCTGCATTCACTGTTGGGGTTGTTCAGTGGGACAATGACATAGATTCCCTCTTCTGAATTCACAGTTGGGGTTGTTCAGTGGCACAGTGAGATGGACTCTCAGTGCTGAATTCACTGTTGGTGTTGTTCAGTGGCACAGTGAGATGAACTACCTGTGCGGCACTCACTGTTGGAGGTTGTTCAGTGGCACAGTGATATGAACTCCCAGTGCTGAATTCACTGTTGGTGTAGTTCAGTGGCATGGTGAGATGGACCCCCCTCTGCTGAATTTACTGTTGGTGTTGTTCAGCTACACAGTGAGATGGACTTCCTGTGCTGCATTCACTGTTAGAGGTTGTTCCGTGGCACAGTGAGAAGGACTCCCTGTGCTGCATTCACTGTTAGGCTTATTCACTGGTACAAACAGATGGACCCCCAATGCTGCAGTCACTGCTAGGATTGTTCAATGGTCCAAGTAAATGGGCTCCCAATTCTGAGATCACTGTTAGGGATGTTCAGTGGTACAAAAAGGAGATGATCTCCATGTGCTGCATTCACTGTTGGGGGGGGGGGGGTAAGTGGCACAAGGAAAGGGGCTGTTGGTGTTGCTTTCACTGTTTGGGTTACTCAGTGGCACAATCAGGTGGGCTCCTCATGCTGCAGACACAGTTGAAGTTGATCTGTGGCAGCAGGAGATGGATCCCACAACTGCATTCACTGTTCAGGTTATTCATGGGTACAAGGAAATGCGCTCTCAGTGCTGCATTCACTGATAGTTTTGTTCAGTGGCACAAGGAGATGGATACCAGAACTACAATCACTGTTTAGGTTATTCATAGGTACAAAGAAATGGGCACTCAGTGCTGCATTCACTGTTGGGGGTTGTTCTGTGGCACAAGAAGATGGTCTCCCTGTGCTGCGTTCACTGTTATGGCTGTTCAGTGGCATGAGGAAATTTGCTCCCTGTGTTACATTCTGTTTTGGGATTGCTGAGTGGCACAATGAGATGGACTCCAAGTGCTGCATTCACTGTTGAGGTTTATCATTAACTGTACCTTATTTATTGTGCTTGGAGGACCTCTGACCTCAAGAGCCCTTTTTCAAAGGTGTCCAAGTCTATCAGGTTTCATACAACACAAGTTACATTCAACAGCAGATCAATACAATAAAATACACTACAGGTACAACAATAATTATCATATTACAAGGAGCAGTGAGCTAACAACAGACTTCCAGAGTTGCAGGAGGCATCAACAATGGCACAGGCTAATGCAACTAACAGACACAGTTTGGGTACACATGCAGTGCAGTTTCTGGAAAAGGATGGCAGTGACTTGGGTCTTAAAGGGGGAGAAGTGGGGCACAGTGGCTATGGCTGTGGGCTGGCAGTTCCAGGCTTTGACTACTCCAATTTCAAAGGAGTATTGGCCGAGAGTAGCTTTTCTGAATCACAGGAGGAGTTTTCCATCTCCCATCAATCGAGTTCCGTACTTCTTCGTTATCAGGGAGAAGAACATGCGGACACCTAGTGACATTTGACCAAGAAGTGCTCTCTTACATAATAGGGCTTCATTGAGGTTAACTTGGAGGAAGAAAGGAAGCCAGCTGGTGGCAGGGCATAGGTCACAGTGGTGGGAATCTGGTTTTATGTTGAGTGCAAAACTGTAGGCTTGGTTGAATACTACTAAGATTCTTTTGAGCATGGTGTTATAGGCTGCAGAGTAGATGAGATTGTTCTGATACACAATGAGATGGGCTCCCAGAACTGTATTCATTGCAGGAGTTATTCAATGGCACAAACAGATGGGCTCCCAGTGCTGCATTCACTGTCGGGGTTTCAGTGTATCAGTGTGATCGAATCCCAGTGCTGAATTCAATCTTAGGGTTGTTCAGTGGTACAGTGAGATGGACTCCCAGTTCTGCATTCACTGTTCGGGTTGTTCAGCTGCACAGTAAGATGGACTACCATTACTGAACTCACAGTTGGGGTTGTTCAGTAGCAAAGTGAGATGGACTATCTGTGCTGCATTCACAGTTGTCATTGTTCAGTGGCACAGTGAGATGAACTCCCAGTGCTGCATTTCCTGTAGGGGTTGTTCAGTAGCACAGTGAGATGGACTCTCAGTGCTGAATTCACTATTGGGGTTGTTCACTGGCACAGTGAGATGGGCTGTCCGGGCTGAGTTCACTGTCAGGATTGTTCAGTGGCACAGTGAGATGGACTCCCAGTGCTGAATTCACTGCTGTGGTTGTCAGGGTCACAGTGAGATGGACTCCCTGTGTTGAATTCACAGTTGTGTTTGCTCACTGGCTCAGTGAGATGAACTCCATGTGCTGAATTTACTGTTGGTGTTGTTCAGTGGCAAATGAGATGGACTCCCTGTGCTGCATTCACTGTTGGGGTTGTTCAGTGGCATAGTGATATGAACACCCAGTGCTAAATTCACATTTAGGATTCCTCTGTGGCTCAGTGAGATGAACTCCATGTGCTGAATTTACTGTTGGTGTTGTTCTGTGGCACAATGAGATGGACTCCCTGTGCTGAATTCATTGTTGGGGTTGCTCAGTGGCCCAGTTTGATGGACTCCCAATGCTGTATTCACTGTTGGGATTGTTCAGCGGCACAGTGAGCTGGACTACCCTCACTGAATTCACAGTTGGAGTTTTTCAGTAGCACAGTGAGATGGACTAACAGTGCTACATTCACTGCTAGGGTTATTCACTGGTACAAGGAGATGGACTCTCAATGCTGCAGTCACTACTAGGGTTGTTCAGTGCTCCAAGTAAATGGGCTCCTAGTGCTGAGGTCACTGTTAGGGTTGTTCAAGTAGCACAAAAAGGAGAAGATCTCCCTATGCTGCACTCACTGTTGGGGCGGGGGGTTAGTGGCACAAGGAGAAGGGCTGTTGGTGCAGCTTTCACTGTTTGGGTTACTCAGTGGCACAATGAGATGTGCTCCTGGTGCTGCAGACACTGTTGAAATTGTTCTGTGTCACCAGGAGATGGATCCCAAAACTGCATTTACTGTTTAGGTTATTCATGGGTAGAAGGAAATGCGTTCTCAGTGCTGCATTCACTGTTATGGTTGTTCAGTGGCACAAGGAGTTGGATACCAGAGCTGCAGTCACTGTTTAGGTTATTCATGGGTACAAAGAAATGGGCACTCAGTGCTGCATTCACTGTTAGGGTTGTTTGGTGGCACAAGGAGATGGCCTCCTTGTGCTGCATTCACTGTTGGGGTTGTTGAGTGCCACAATGAGATGGACTCCAAGAGCTGCATTCAGTGTTGAGGTTCATTATTTATTGTGCTTGGAGGACCTCTGAGCTCAAGAGCCCTTTTTCAAAGGTGTCCAAGTCTCTCCAGTTTCATGCAACACAACAAGTTACATTCAACAACAGATCAGTACAATACAATACACAACAGGTACAACAATAATTATCATATTACAAGGAGCAGTGAGTTAACAACAGACTTCCAGGGTTGCAGGAGGCATCAACAAGGGCGCAGGCTAATGCAACTAACAGACACAGTTTGGGTACACATGCAGTGCATTTTCTGGAAAAGAAGGGCAGTGACCTGGGCCTTAAATGGGCAGAAGTGGGACTCAGAGGTGTTGTCTGTGGGCTGGCAGTTCCAGGCTTTGACTACACTAATTACAAAGGACCATTGGCTGAGAGCAGCTTTCCTGAATCACAGGAGGATTTTTCCGTCCCCCATCAATCGAGTTCCGTACTTGTTCACGATCAGAGAGAACAGCTTGCAGACACCTAGTGGCATTTGACCAAGAAGTGCTCTCTTATATAGAAGGGCTTCATTGAGGTTAACTTGGAAGAAGAAAGGAAGCCAGCTGGTGGTGAGGTATAGCTCACAGTGGTGGGAGTCTGGTTTCATGTTGAGTGCATATCTGTAGGCTTGGTTGAATACTACTGACATTCTCTTGAACATGGTGTTATTGGCTGCAGAGTAAATAAGAGTGTTCTGATGCACAATGAGATGGGCTCCCAGAACTGTATTCATTGCTGGAGTTATTCAATAGCACAAACAGATGGGCTCCCAGTGCTGCATTCACTGTTAAGGATTCAGTGTATCAGTCTGATGGAATCCCAGTGCTAAATTCAATGTTAGGGTTGTTCATTGGCACAGTGAGATGGTCTCCCAGTGCTGCATTCACAGTTGGGGTTGTTCAGTGGCACAGTGAGATGGACTCTCAGTGCAGAATTCACTTTTGGGATTCTTCAGCGGCATAGTGAGATGGACTACCTTTACTGAAATTACAGTTTGGGTTCTTCAGTAGCAAAGTGAGATGGACTCTCTGTGCTGCATTCACTGTCGGGGTTGTTCAGTGGCACAGTGACATCTACAACCTGTGCTGAACTGTTGGAATTGTTCAGTGGCACAGTGTGATGGACTCCCAGTGCTGCCTTCACTGTTGGGGTTGTTCAGTGGCACAGTGACATGGACTCCCTGTGCTGCTTTCACTGTTAGGCTTATTCTCTGGTACAAGCAGATGGAAACTCAATGCTGCAGTCACTGCTAGGGTTGTTCAATGGTCCAAGTAAATGGGCTCCCAATTCTGAGATCACTGTTAGGGATGTTCAGTGGTACAAAAAGGAGATGATCTCCCTGTGCTGCATTCACTGTTGGGGGGGGGGGGTAAGTGGCACAAGGAGAGGGGCTGTTGGTGTTGCTTTCACTGTTTGGGTTGCTCAGTGGCACAATCCGGTGGGCTCCTCGTGCTGCAGACACAGTTGAAGTTGATCTGTGGCAGCAGGAGATGGATCCCACAGCTGCATTCACTGTTTAGGTTAATCATGGGTATAAGGAAATGCGCTCACAGTGCTGCATTCACTTTTAGTTTTGTTCAGTGGCACAAGGAGATGGATACCAGAGCTACAATCACTGTTTAGGTTATTCATAGGTACAAAGAAATGGGCACTCAGTGCTGCATTCACTGTTGGGGTTGGTCTGTGGCACAAGGAGATGGTCTCCCTGTGCTGCGTTCACTGACATGGCTGTTCAGTGGCATGAGGAAATTGGCTGTCTGTGTTACATTCCCTGTTGGGGTTGCTGAGTGGCACAATGAGATGGACTCCAAGTGCTGCATTCACTGTTGAGGTTTATCATTAATTGTACCTTATTTATTGTGCTTGGAGGACCTCTGACCTCAAGAGCCCTTTTTCAAAGGTTTCCAAGTCTATCAGGTTTCATACAACACAAGTTACATTCAACAGCAGATCAATACAATAAAATACACTACAGGTACAACAATAATTATCATATAACAAGGAGCAGTGAGCTAACAACAGAGTTCCAGAGTTGCAGGAGGCATCAACAATGGCGCAGGCTAATGCAACTAACAGACACAGTTTGGGTACACATGCAGTGCAGTTTCTGGAAAAGGAGGGCGGTGACTTGGGCCTTAAAGGGGGAGAAGTGGGGCACAGTGGCTATGGCTGTGGGCTGGCAGTTCCAGGCTTTGACTACTCCAATTTCAAAGGAGTATTGGCCCAGAGTAGCTTTCCTGAATCGCAGGAGGAGTTTTCCATCTCCCATCAATCGAGTTCCGTACTTCTTCATTATCAGGGAGAAGAGCTTGCGGACACCTAGTGGCATTTGACCAAGAAGTGCTCTCTTACATAATAGGGCTTCATTGAGGTTAACTTGGAGGAAGAAAGGAAGCCAGCTGGTGGCGGGGCATAGGTCACAGTGCTGGGAGTCTGGTTTCATGTTGAGTGCAAAACTGTAGGCTTGGTTGAATACTACTAAGATTCTTTTGAGCATGGTGTTATAGGATGCAGAGTAGATGAGATTGTTCTGATACACAATGAGATGGGCTCCCAGAACTGTATTCATTGCAGGAGTTATTCAATGGCACAAAGAGATAGGCTCCCAGTGCTGCATTCACTGTCGGGGGGTTTCAGTGTATCAGTGTGATCGAATCCCAGTGCTGAATTAAATCTTAGGGTTGTTCAGTGGTACAGTGAGATGGACTACCAGTGCTGCATTCACTGTTGGGGTTGTTCAGTGGGACAATGACATAGATTCCCTCTTCTGAATTCACAGTTGGGGTTGTTCAGTGGCACAGTGAGATGGACTCTCAGTGCTGAATTCACTGTTGGGATTGTTCAGCGGCACAGTAAGATGGACTACCATTACTGAATTCACAGTTGGGGTTGTTCAGTAGCAAAGTGAGATGGCCTATCTGTGCTGCATTCACGGGTTGTCATTGTTCAGTGGCACAGTGAGATGAACTCCCAGTGCTGCATTTCCTGTGGGGGTTGTTCAGTAGCACAGTGAGATGGACTCTCAGTGCTGAATTCACTATTGGGGTTGTTCACTGGCACAGTGAGATGGGCTGTCCGTGCTGAGTTCACTGTCAGGATTGTTTAGTGGCACAGTGAGATGGACTCCCAGTGTTGAATTCACTGCTGTGGTTGTCAGGGTCACAGTGAGATGGACTCCCTGTGTTGAATTCACAGTTGTGTTTGCTCACTGGCTCAGTGAGATGAACTCCATGTGCTGAATTTACTGTTGGTGTTGTTCAGTGGCACAATGAGATGGACTCCTGTGCTGCATTCACTGTTGGGGTTGTTCAATGGCATAGTGATATGAACACCCAGTGCTAAATTCACATTTAGGGTTGCTCTGTGGCTCAGTGAGACAAACTCCATGTGCTGAATTTACTGTTGGTGCCGTTCTGTGGCACAATGAGTTGGACTCTTTGTGCTGAATTCGTTGTTGGGGTTGTTCAGTGGCCAAGTTTGATGCACTCTCAATGCTGTATTCACTGTTGGGATTGTTCAGTGGCACTGTAAGATGGACTCCCAGTGCTGAATTCACTGTTGGGATTGTTCAGCGGCACAGTGAGCTGGACTACCCTCAGTGCTAAAATCACATTTAGGGTTGCTCTGTGGCTCAGTGAGACAAACTCCATGTGCTGAATTTCCCATTGGTGCTGTTCTGTGGCACAATGAGATGGACTCCCTGTGCTGAATTCATTGTTGGGGTTGTTCAGTGGCCCAGTTTGATGCACTCTCAATGCTGTATTCACTGTTGGGATTGTTCAGTGGCACTGTGAGATGGACTACCAGTGCTGAATTCACTGTTGGGATTGTTCAGCGGCACAGTGAGCTGGACTACCCTCACTGAATTCACAGTTGGAGTTTTTCAGTAGCACAGTGAGATGGACTAACAGTGCTACATTCACTGTTAGGGTTACTCACTGGTACAAGGAGATGGACTGTCAATGCTGCAGTCACTACTAGGGTTGTTCAGTGCTCCAAGTAAATGAGCTCCCAGTGCTGAGGTCACTGTTAGGGTTGTTCAGTAGCACAAAAAGGAGAAGATCTCCCTGTGCTGCATTCACTGTTGGGGCGGGAGTTTAGTGGCACAAGGAGAAGGGCTGTTGGTGTTGCTTTCACTGTTTGGGTTACTCAGTGGCACAATGAGATGTGCTCCTGGTGCTGCAGACACTGTTGGGGTTGTTCAGTGGCACAATAAGAGGGGCTCCTTGTGCTGAATTTATTGTTGGGATTGTTCAGTGGCTCAGTGAGATGGACTCCCAATCCTGCATTCACTGCTGGAATTGTTAAGTGGCACAGTGAGATGGATGCCCAGTGCTGAATTTACTGTTGGCATTGTTCAGTGGCACAGTGAGATAGACTCCCAGTGCTGAATACACTGTTGGTGTGGCTCACTGGCACAGTGAGATGGATTCCCTGTGCTGAAATCACTCTCTGTGTTGTTCAGTGGCACAGTGAGATGGAAACCCTCTGCTGAATTCACTGCTGGTGTTGTTCAGAGGCACAGTGAGATGGACTTCCTGTGCTGCATTTACTGTTGGGGTTGTTCAGTGTCACAGTGATATGAACTCCCTCTGCTGAATTCACAGCTGGGATTGTTCAGTGGCTTTGGGAGATGAACTCCCTGTGCAGAATTTGTTGTTGGTGTTGTTCAGTGGCACAAAGAGATGGACTCCCAGTGCTGAATTCACTGTTGGGGTTGTTCAGTGGCACAGTGAGATGTACTCCGTGTGCTGAATTCACTGTTGGGGTTGTTCAGTGGCATGGTGAGATGGACCCCCTCTGCTGAATTTACTGTTGGTGTTGTTCTGTGACACAGTGAGATGGACTCCCTGTGCTGCATTCATTGTTGGAGGTTGTTCAGTGGCACAGTGAGATGGACTCCCTGTGCTGCATTCACTGTTAGGCTTATTCACTGGTACAAGCAGATGGACCCTCAATGTTGCAGTCACTGCTAGGGTTGTTCAATGGTCCAAGTAAATAGGCTCCCAATTCTGAGATCACTGTTAGGGATGTTCAGTGATACAAAAAGGAGATGATCTCCTTGTGCTGCATTCACTGTTGGGGGGGGGTAAGTGGCACAAGGAAAGGGGCTGTTGGTGTTGCTTTCACTGTTTGGGTTACTCAGTGGCACAATCTGGTGGGCTCCTCATGCTGCAGACACAGTTGAAGTTGATCTGTGGCTGCAGGAGATGGATCCCACAACTGCATTCACTGTTTAGGTTATTCATGGGTATAAGGAAATGCGCTCACAGTGCTGCATTCACTTTGAGTTTTGTTCAGTGGCACAAGGAGATGGATACCAGAGCTACAATCACTGTTTAGGTTATTCATAGGTACAAAGAAATGGGCACTCAGT
Source organism: Neoceratodus forsteri (assembly GCA_016271365.2). Taxonomy (NCBI): domain Eukaryota; kingdom Metazoa; phylum Chordata; order Ceratodontiformes; family Ceratodontidae; genus Neoceratodus; species Neoceratodus forsteri. Next base: position 290,647,001 of record CM028135.1, on the reverse strand, counting down.
GCTGCATTCACTGTTGGGGTTGGTCTGTGGCACAAGGAGATGGTCTCCCTGTGCTGCGTTCACTGACATGGCTGTTCAGTGGCATGAGGAAATTGGCTGTCTGTGTTACATTCCCTGTTGGGGTTGCTGAGTGGCACAATGAGATGGACTCCAAGTGCTGCATTCACTGTTGAGGTTTATCATTAATTGTACCTTATTTATTGTGCTTGGAGGACCTCTGACCTCAAGAGCCCTTTTTCAAAGGTTTCCAAGTCTATCAGGTTTCATACAACACAAGTTACATTCAACAGCAGATCAATACAATAAAATACACTACAGGTACAACAATAATTATCATATAACAAGGAGCAGTGAGCTAACAACAGAGCTCCAGAGTTGCAGGAGGCATCAACAATGGCGAAGGCTAATGCAACTAACAGACACAGTTTGGGTACACATGCAGTGCAGTTTCTGGAAAAGGAGGGCGGTGACTTGGGCCTTAAAGGGGGAGAAGTGGGGCACAGTGGCTATGGCTGTGGGCTGGCAGTTCCAGGCTTTGACTACTCCAATTTCAAAGGAGTATTGGCCCAGAGTAGCTTTCCTGAATCGCAGGAGGAGTTTTCCATCTCCCATCAATCGAGTTCTGCATTTTTCATTATCAGGAGAAGAGCTTATGACACCTAGTGGCATTTGACCAAGAAGTGCTCTTACATAATAGGACTTCATTGAGGTTAACTTGGAGGAAGAAAGGAAGCCAGCTGGTGGCGGGGCATAGGTCACAGTGCTGGGAGTCTGGTTTCATGTTGAGTGCAAAACTGTAGGCTTGGTTGAATACTACTAAGATTCTTTTGAGCATGGTGTTATAGGATGCAGAGTAGATGAGATTGTTCTGATACACAATGAGATGGGCTCCCAGAACTGTATTCATTGCAGGAGTTATTCAATGGCACAAAGAGATGGGCACCCAGTGCTGCATTCACTGTCGGGGTTTCAGTGTATCAGTGTGATCGAATCCCAGTGCTGAATTCAATCTTAGGGTTGTTCAGTGGTACAGTGAGATGGACTACCAGTGCTGCATTCACTGTTGGGGTTGTTCAGTGGGACAATGACATAGATTCCCTCTTCTGAATTCACAGTTGGGGTTGTTCAGTGGCACAGTGAGATGGACTCTCAGTGCTGAATTCACTGTTGGGATTGTTCAGCGGCACAGTAAGATGGACTACCATTACTGAATTCACAGTTGGGGTTGTTCAGTAGCAAAGTGAGATGGCCTATCTGTGCTGCATTCACGGTTGTCATTGTTCAGTGGCACAGTGAGATGAACTCCCAGTGCTGCATTTCCTGTGGGGGTTGTTCAGTAGCACAGTGAGATGGACTCTCAGTGCTGAATTCACTATTGGGGTTGTTCACTGGCACAGTGAGATGGGCTGTCCGTGCTGAGTTCACTGTCAGGATTGTTTAGTGGCACAGTGAGATGGACTCCCAGTGTTGAATTCACTGCTGTGGTTGTCAGGGTCACAGTGAGATGGACTCCTGTGTTGAATTCACAGTTGTGTTTGCTCACTGGCTCAGTGAGATGAACTCCATGTGCTGAATTTACTGTTGGTGTTGTTCAGTGGCACAATGAGATGGACTCCTGTGCTGCATTCACTGTTGGGGTTGTTCAATGGCATAGTGATATGAACACCCAGTGCTAAATTCACATTTAGGGTTGCTCTGTGGCTCAGTGAGACAAACTCCATGTGCTGAATTTCCCATTGGTGCTGTTCTGTGGCACAATGAGATGGACTCCCTGTGCTGAATTCATTGTTGGGGTTGTTCAGTGGCCCAGTTTGATGCACTCTCAATGCTGTATTCACTGTTGGGATTGTTCAGTGGCACTGTGAGATGGACTACCAGTGCTGAATTCACTGTTGGGATTGTTCAGCGGCACAGTGAGCTGGACTACCCTCACTGAATTCACAGTTGGAGTTTTTCAGTAGCACAGTGAGATGGACTAACAGTGCTACATTCACTGTTAGGGTTACTCACTGGTACAAGGAGATGGACTGTCAATGCTGCAGTCACTACTAGGGTTGTTCAGTGCTCCAAGTAAATGAGCTCCCAGTGCTGAGGTCACTGTTAGGGTTGTTCAGTAGCACAAAAAGGAGAAGATCTCCCTGTGCTGCATTCACTGTTGGGGCGGGGGTTTAGTGGCACAAGGAGAAGGGCTGTTGGTGTTGCTTTCACTGTTTGGGTTACTCAGTGGCACAATGAGATGTGCTCCTGGTGCTGCAGACACTGTTGGGGTTGTTCAGTGGCACAATAAGATGGGCTCCTTGGCTGAATTTATTGTTGGGATTGTTCAGTGGCTCAGTGAGATGGACTCCCAATCCTGCATTCACTGCTGGAATTGTTAAGTGGCACAGTGAGATGGATGCCCAGTGCTGAATTTACTGTTGGCATTGTTCAGTGGCACAGTGAGATAGACTCCCAGTGCTGAATACACTGTTGGTGTGGCTCACTGGCACAGTGAGATGGATTCCCTGTGCTGAAATCACTCTCTCTGTGTTGTTCAGTGGCACAGTGAGATGGAAACCCTCTGCTGAATTCACTGCTGGTGTTGCTCAGAGGCACAGTGAGATGGACTTCCTGTGCTGCATTTACTGTTGGGGTTGTTCAGTGTCACAGTGATATGAACTCCCTCTGCTGAATTCACAGCTGGGATTGTTCAGTGGCTTTGTGAGATGAACTCCCCTGTGCTGAATTTGTTGTTGGTGTTGTTCAGTGGCACAAAGAGATGGACTCCCAGTGCTGAATTCACTGTTGGGGTTGTTCAGTGGCACAGTGAGATGTACTCCGTGTGCTGAATTCACTGTTGGGGTTGTTCAGTGGCATGGTGAGATGGACCCCCTCTGCTGAATTTACTGTTGGTGTTGTTCTGTGACACAGTGAGATGGACTCCCTGTGCTGCATTCATTGTTGGAGGTTGTTCAGTGGCACAGTGAGATGGACTCCCTGTGCTGCATTCACTGTTAGGCTTATTCACTGGTACAAGCAGATGGACCCTCAATGTTGCAGTCACTGCTAGGGTTGTTCAATGGTCCAAGTAAATAGGCTCCCAATTCTGAGATCACTGTTAGGGATGTTCAGTGATACAAAAAGGAGATGATCTCCTTGTGCTGCATTCACTGTTGGGGGGGGGTAAGTGGCACAAGGAAAGGGGCTGTTGGTGTTGCTTTCACTGTTTGGGTTACTCAGTGGCACAATCTGGTGGGCTCCTCATGCTGCAGACACAGTTGAAGTTGATCTGTAGCTGCAGGAGATGGATCCCACAACTGCATTCACTGTTTAGGTTATTCATGGGTACAAGGAAATGCGCTCACAGTGCTGCATTCACTGTTAGTTTTGTTCAGTGGCACAAGGAGATGGATACCAGAGCTACAATCACTGTTTAGGTTATTTATAGGTACAAAGAAAGGGCACTCAGTGCTGCATTCACTGTTGGGGTTGTTCTGTGGCACAAGGAGATGGTCTCCCTGTGCTGCGTTCACTGATATGGCTGTTCAGTGGCATGAGGAAATTGGCTCCCTGTGTTACATTCCCTGTTGGGGTTGCTGAGTGGCACAATGAGATGGACTCCAAGTGCTGCATTCACTGTTGAGGTTTATCATTAATTGTACCTTATTTATTGTGCTTGGAGGACCTCTGACCTCAAGAGCCCTTTTTCAAAGGTGTCCAAGTCTATCAGGTTTCATACAACACAAGTTACATTCAACAGCAGATCAATACAATAAAATACACTACAGGTACAACAATAATCATCATATTACAAGGAGCAGTGAGCTAACAACAGACTTCCAGAGTTGCAGGAGGCATCAACAATGGTGCAGGCTAATGCAACTAACAGACAGTTTGGGTACACATGCAGTGCAGTTTCTGGAAAAGGAGGGCAGTGACTTGGGCCTTAAAGGGGGAGAAGTGGGGCACAGTGGCTATGGCTGTGGGCTGGCAATTCCAGGCTGTGACTACTCTAATTTCAAAGGAGTATTGGCCCAGAGTAGCTTTTCTGAATCGCAGGAGGAGTTTTCCATCTCCCATCAATCGAGTTCCATACTTCTTCATTATCATGGAGAAGAGCTTGCGGACACCTAGTGGCATTTGACCAAGAAGTGCTCTCTTACATAATAGGACTTCATTGAGGTTAACTTGGAGGAAGAAAGGAAGCCAGCTGGTGGCGGGGCATAGGTCACAGTGGTGGGAGTCTGGTTTCATGTTGAGTGCAAAACTGTAAGCTTGGTTGAATACTACTAAGATTCTTTTGAGCATGGTGTTATAGGATGCAGAGTAGATGAGATTGTTCTGATACACAATGAGATGGGCTCCCAGAACTGTATTCATTGCAGGAGTTATTCAATGGCACAAACAGATATGCTCCCAGTACTGCATGCACTGTCGGGGTTTCACTGTATCAGTGTGATCGAATCCCAGTGCTGAATTCATTCTTAGGGTTGTTCAGTGGTACAGTGAGATGGACTTCCAGTGCTGAATTCACTGTTGGGGTTGTTCAGTGGGACAATGACATAGATTCCCTCTTCTGAATTCACAGTTGGGGTTGTTCAGTGGCACAGTGAGATGGACTCTCAGTGCTGAATTCACTGTTGGGATTTTTCAGCGGCACAGTAAGATGGACTACCATTACTGAATTCACAGTTGGGGTTGTTCAGTAGCAAAGTGAGATGGCCTATCTGTGCTGCATTCACGGTTGTCATTGTTCAGTGGCACAGTGAGATGAACTCCCAGTGCTGCATTTCCTGTGGGGGGTTGTTCAGTAGCACAGTGAGATGGACTCTCAGTGCTGAATTCACTATTGGGGTTGTTCACTGGCACAGTGAGATGGGCTGTCCGTGGCTGAGTTCACTGTCAGGATTGTTTAGTGGCACAGTGAGATGGACTCCCAGTGTTGAATTCACTGCTGTGGTTGTCAGGGTCACAGTGAGATGGACTCCCTGTGTTGAATTCACAGTTGTGTTTGCTCACTGGCTCAGTGAGATGAACTCCATGTGCTGAATTTACTGTTGGTGTTGTTCAGTGGCACAATGAGATGGACTCCCTGTGCTGCATTCACTGTTGGGGTTGTTCAATGGCATAGTGATATGAACACCCAGTGCTAAATTCACATTTAGGGTTGCTCTGTGGCTCAGTGAGACAAACTCCATGTGCTGAATTTCCCATTGGTGCTGTTCTGTGGCACAATGAGATGGACTCCCTGTGCTGAATTCATTGTTGGGGTTGTTCAGTGGCCCAGTTTGATGCACTCTCAATGCTGTATTCACTGTTGGGATTGTTCAGTGGCACTGTGAGATGGACTACCAGTGCTGAATTCACTGTTGGGATTGTTCAGCGGCACAGTGAGCTGGACTACCCTCACTGAATTACAGTTGGAGTTTTTCAGTAGCACAGTGAGATGGACTAACAGTGCTACATTCACTGTTAGGTTACTCACTGGTACAAGGAGATGGACTGTCAATGCTGCAGTCACTACTAGGGTTGTTCAGTGCTCCAAGTAAATGAGCTCCCAGTGCTGAGGTCACTGTTAGGGTTGTTCAGTAGCACAAAAGGAGAAGATCTCCTGTGCTGCATTCACTGTTGGGGCGGGGTTAGTGGCACAAGGAGAAGGGCTGTTGGTGTTGCTTTCACTGTTTGGGTTACTCAGTGGCACAATGAGATGTGCTCCTGGTGCTGCAGACACTGTTGGGTTGTTCAGTGGCACAATAAGATGGGCTCCTTGTGCTGAATTTATTGTTGGGATTGTTCAGTGGCTCAGTGAGATGGACTCCCAATCCTGCATTCACTGCTGGAATTGTTAAGTGGCACAGTGAGATGGATGCCCAGTGCTGAATTTACTGTTGGCATTGTTCAGTGGCACAGTGAGATAGACTCCCAGTGCTGAATACACTGTTGGTGTGGCTCACTGGCACAGTGAGATGGATTCCCTGTGCTGAAATCACTCTCTGTGTTGTTCAGTGGCACAGTGAGATGGAAACCCTCTGCTGAATTCACTGCTTGTGTTGCTCAGAGGCACAGTGAGATGGACTTCCTGTGCTGCATTTACTGTTGGGGTTGTTCAGTGTCACAGTGATATGAACTCCCTCTGCTGAATTCACAGCTGGGATTGTTCAGTGGCTTTGTGAGATGAACTCCCTGTGCTGAATTTGTTGTTGGTGTTGTTCAGTGGCACAAAGAGATGGACTCCCAGTGCTGAATTCACTGTTGGGGTTGTTCAGTGGCACAGTGAGATGTACTCCGTGTGCTGAATTCACTGTTGGGGTTGTTCAGTGGCATGGTGAGATGGACCCCCTCTGCTGAATTTACTGTTGGTGTTGTTCTGTGACACAGTGAGATGGACTCCCTGTGCTGCATTCACTGTTAGGCTTATTCACTGGTACAAGCAGATGGACCCTCAATGTTGCAGTCACTGCTAGGGTTGTTCAATGGTCCAAGTAAATAGGCTCCCAATTCTGAGATCACTGTTAGGGATGTTCAGTGATACAAAAAGGAGATGATCTCCTTGTGCCATTCACTGTTGGGGGGTGGCAGCAAGGAAAGGGGCTGTTGGTGTTGCTTTCACTGTTTGGGTTACTCAGTGGCACAATCTGGTGGGCTCCTCATGCTGCAGACACAGTTGAAGTTGATCTGTAGCTGCAGGAGATGGATCCCACAACTGCATTCACTGTTTAGGTTATTCATGGGTACAAGGAAATGCGCTCACAGTGCTGCATTCACTGTTAGTTTTGTTCAGTGGCACAAGGAGATGGATACCAGAGCTACAATCACTGTTTAGGTTATTTATAGGTACAAAGAAAGGGCACTCAGTGCTGCATTCACTGTTGGGGTTGTTCTGTGGCACAAGGAGATGGTCTCCCTGTGCTGCGTTCACTGATATGGCTGTTCAGTGGCATGAGGAAATTGGCTCCCTGTGTTACATTCCCTGTTGGGGTTGCTGAGTGGCACAATGAGATGGACTCCAAGTGCTGCATTCACTGTTGAGGTTTATCATTAATTGTACCTTATTTATTGTGCTTGGAGGACCTCTGACCTCAAGAGCCCTTTTTCAAAGGTGTCCAAGTCTATCAGGTTTCATACAACACAAGTTACATTCAACAGCAGATCAATACAATAAAATACACTACAGGTACAACAATAATTATCATATTACAAGGAGCAGTGAGCTAACAACAGACTTCCAGAGTTGCAGGAGGCATCAACAATGGTGCAGGCTAATGCAACTAACAGACACAGTTTGGGTACACATGCAGTGCAGTTTCTGGAAAAGGAGGGCAGTGACTTGGGCCTTAAAGGGGGAGAAGTGGGGCACAGTGGCTATGGCTGTGGGCTGGCAATTCCAGGCTGTGACTACTCTAATTTCAAAGGAGTATTGGCCCAGAGTAGCTTTTCTGAATCGCAGGAGGAGTTTTCCATCTCCCATCAATCGAGTTCCATACTTCTTCATTATCATGGAGAAGAGCTTATGGACACCTAGTGGCATTTGACCAAGAAGTGCTCTTTACAATAGGACTTCATTGAGGTTAATCTTGAGGAAGAAAGGAAGCCAGCTGGTGGCGGGGCATAGGTCACAGTGGTGGGAGTCTGGTTTCATGTTGAGTGCAAAACTGTAAGCTTGGTTGAATACTACTAAGATTCTTTTGAGCATGGTGTTATAGGATGCAGAGATGAGATTGTTCTGATACACAATGAGATGGGCTCCCAGAACTGTATTCATTGCAGGAGTTATTCAATGGCACAAACAGATATGCTCCCAGTACTGCATGCACTGTCGGGGTTTCACTGTATCAGTGTGATCGAATCCCAGTGCTGAATTCATTCTTAGGGTTGTTCAGTGGTACAGTGAGATGGACTTCCAGTGCTGAATTCACTGTTGGGGTTGTTCAGTGGGACAATGACATAGATTCCCTCTTCTGAATTCACAGTTGGGGTTGTTCAGTGGCACAGTGAGATGGACTCTCAGTGCTGAATTCACTGTTGGGATTTTTCAGCGGCACAGTAAGATGGACTACCATTACTGAATTCACAGTTGGGGTTGTTCAGTAGCAAAGTGAGATGGACTATCTGTGCTGCATTCACAGTTGTCATTGTTCAGTGGCACAGTGAGATGAGCTCCCAGTGCTGCATTTCCTGTGGGGGTTGTTCAGTAGCACAGTGAGATGGACTCCCAGTGCTGAATTCACTAATGGGGTTGTTCACTGGCACAGTGAGATGGGCTGTCCGTGCTGAGTTCACTGTCAGGATTGTTCAGTGCCACAGTGAGATGGACCCAGTGCTGAATTCACTGCTGTGGTTGTCAGGGTCACAGTGAGATGGACTCCCTGTGTTGAATTCACAGTTGTGTTTGCTCACTGGCTCAGTGAGATGAACTCATGTGCTGAATTTACTGTTGGTGTTGTTCAGTGGCACAATGAGATGGACTCCCTGTGCTGCATTCACTGTTGGGGTTGTTCAGTGGCATAGTGATATGAACACCCAGTGCTAAATTCACATTTAGGGTTGCTCTGTGGCTCAGTGAGACGAACTCCATGTACTGAATTTACTGTTGGTGTTGTTCTGTGGTACAATGAGATGGACTCCCTGTGCTGAATTCATTGTTGGGGTTGTTCAGTGGCCCAGTTTGATGCACTCTCAATGCTGTATTCACTGTTGGGATTGTTCAGTGGCACTGTGAGATGGACTCCCAGTGCTGAATTCACTGTTGAGATTGTTCAGCGGCACAGTGAGCTGGACTACCCTCACTGAATTCACAGTTAGAGTTTTTCAGTAGCACAGTGAGATGGACTAACAGTGCTACATTCACTGCTAGGGTTATTCACTGGTACAAGGAGATGGACTCTCAATGCTGCAGTCACTACTAGGGTTGTTCAGTGCTCCAAGTAAATGGGCTCCCAGTGTTGAGGTCACTGTTAAGGTTGTTCAGTAGCACAAAAAGGAGAAGATCTCCCTGTGCTGCATTCACTGTTGGGGCGGGCGGTTAGTGGCACAAGGAGAAGGGCTGTTGGTGCAGCTTTCACTGTTTGGGTTACTCAGTGGCACAATGAGATGTGCTCCTGATGCTGCAGACACTGTTGAAATTGTTCTGTGGCACCAGGAGATGGATCCCAAAACTGCATTTACTGTTTAGGTTATTCATGGTTAGAAGGAAATGCGTTCTCAGTGCAGCATTCACTGTTATGGTTGTTCAGTGGCACAAGGAGTTGGATACCAGAGCTGCAGTCACTGTTTAGGTTATTCATGAGTACAAAGAAATGGGCACTCAGTGCTGCATTCACTGTTAGGGTTGTTCGGTGGCACAAGGAGATGGCCTCCTTGTGCTGCATTCACTGTTGGGGTTGTTGAGTGCCACAATGAGATGGACTCCAAGAGCTGCATTTAGTGTTGAGGTTCATTATTTATTGTGCTTGGAGGACCTCTGAGCTCAAGAGCCCTTTTTCAAAGGTGTCCAAGTCTCTCCAGTTTCATGCAACACAACAAGTTACATTCAACAGCAGATCAGTACAATACAATACACAACAGGTACAACAATAATTATCATATTACAAGGAGCAGTGAGTTAACAACAGACTTCCAGGGTTGCTGGAGGCATCAACAAGGGCGCAGGCTAATGCAACTGACAGACATAGTTTGGGTACACATGCAGTGCATTTTCTGGAAAAGGAGTGCAGTAACTTGGGCCTTAAATGGGCAGAAGTGGGACTCAGAAGTGTTGGCTGTGGGCTGGCAGTTCCAGGCTTTGACTACACTAATTACAAAGGACCATTGGCTGAGAGCAGCTTTCCTGAATCACAGGAGGAGTTTTCCGTCCCCCATCAATCGAGTTCTGTACTTGTTCATGATCAGAGAGAACAGCTTGCAGACACCTAGTGGCATTTGACCAAGAAGTGCTCTCTTATATTGAAGGGCTTCATTGAGGTTAACTTGGAAGAAGAAAGGAAGCCAGCTGGTGGTGAGGTATAGCTCACAGTGGTGGGAGTATGGTTTCATGTTGAGTGCATATCTGTAGGCTTGGTTGAATACTACTGACATTCTCTTGAACATGGTGTTATTGGCTGTAGAGTAAATAAGAGTGTTCTGATGCACAATGAGATGGGCTCCCAGAACCGTATTCATTGCTGGAGTTATTCAATAGCACAAACAGATGGGCTCCCAGTGCTGCATTCACTGTTGAGGATTCAGTGTATCAGTGTGATGGAATCCCAGTGCTATATTCAATGTTAGGGTTGTTCATTGGCACAGTGAGATGGTCTCCCAGTGCTGCATTCACAGTTGGGGTTGTTCAGTGGCACAGTGAGATGGACTCTCAGTGCTGAATTCACTTTTGGGATTCTTCAGCGGCACAGTGAGATGGACTACCTTTACTGAAATCACAGTTGGGGTTCTTCAGTAGCCAAGTGAGATGGACTCTCTGTGCTGCATTCACTGTTGGGGTTGTTCAGTGGCACAGTGACATCTACAACCTGTGCTGAACTGTTGGAATTGTTCAGTGGCACAGTGTGATGGACTCCCAGTGCTGCCTTCACTGTTGGGGTTGTCCAGTGGCACAGTGACATGGAATCCCAGTGCTGAATTCACTGTTGGCGTTGGTCAGCGGCACAGTGAGATGGACTCCCTGTGTTGAATTCACTGTTAACATTCTTCAGTGGCACAGTGAGATGTACTCCATGTGCTGAATTTACTCTTCGTGTTGTTCAGTGGCACAGTGAGATGGACTCCCTGTGCTGAATTAACTGTTGTTGTTGTTCAGTGGCACTGTGAGAGTGACTCTCCGTGCTGAATTCAGTGCTGGGCTTGTTCAGTGGCACACTGAGATGGACTCCCAGTGCTGAATTCACTGCTGGATTTGTTTAGTGGCACAGTGAGATGGACTCCCAGTGCTGAATTTACTCTTTGTGTTGTTCAGTGGCACAGTGAGATGGACTCCATGTGCTGAATTTACTGTTGGTGATGTTCAGTGGCACAGTGAGATGGACTCACAGTGCTGCATTCACTGTTGGAATTGCTCAGTAGCACAATGAGATGGGCACCATGTGCTGAATTTATTGTTGGGATTGTTCAGTGGCTCAGTGAGATGGACTCCCAATCCTGCATTCACTGCTGGAATTGTTAAGTGGCACAGTGAGATGGATGCCCAGTGCTGAATTTACTGTTGCCATTTTTCGGTTGCACAGTGAAATAGACTCCCTGTGCTGAATACACTGTTGGTGTGGCTCACTGGCACAGTGAGATGGATTCGCTGTGCTGAAATCACTCTCTGTGTTGTTCAGTGGCACAGTGAGAAGGAAACCCTCTGCTGAATTCACTGCTGCTGTTGTTCAGAGGCACAGTGAGATGGACTTCCTGTGCTGCATTTACTGTTGGGGTTGTTCAGTGTCACAGTGATATGAACTCCCTCTGCTGAATTCACAGCTGGGGTTGTTCAGTGGCTCAGTGAGATGAACTCCCTGTGCTGAATTTGTTGTTGGTGTCGTTCAGTGGCACAAAGAGATGGACTCCCAGTGCTGAATTCACTGTTGGGGTTGTTCAGTGGCATGGTGAGATGGACCCCCTCTGCTGAATTTACTGTTGGTGTTGTTCAGCGACACAGTGAGATGGACTCCCTGTGCTGCATTCACTGTTGGAGGTTGTTCAGTGGCACAGTGAGATGGACTCCCTGTGCTGCATTCACTGTTAGGCTTATTCAGTGGTACAAGCAGATGGACCCTCAATGCTGCAGTCACTGCTAGAGTTGTTCAAATGTCCAAGTAAATGGGCTCCCAATTCTGAGATGACTGTTAGGGATGTTCAGTGGTACAAAAAGGAGATGATCTCCCTGTGCTGCATTCACTGTTGGGGGGGGGGGTAAGTGGCACAAGGAAGGGGGCTGTTGGTGTTGCTTTCACTGTTTGGGTTACTCAGTGGCATAATCCAGTGGGCTCCTCGTGCTGCAGATGCAGTTGAAGTTGATCTGTGGCAGCAGGAGATGGATCCCACAACTGCATTCACTGTTTAGGTTATTCATGGGTACAAGGAAATGCGCTCTCAGTGCTGCATTCACTGTTAGTTTTGTTCAGTGGCACAAGGAGATGGATACCAGAGCTACAATCACTGTTTAGGTTATTCATAGGTATAAAGAAATGGGCACTCAGTGCTGCATTCACTGTTGGGGTTGTTCTGTGGCACAAGGAGATGGTCTCCCTGTGCTGCATTCACTGATATGGCTGTTCAGTGGCATGAGGAAATTGGCTCTCTGTGTTACATTCTGTTTTGGGGTTCCTGAGTGGCACAATGAGATGGACTCCAAGTGCTGCATTCACTGTTGAGGTTTATCATTAATTGTACCTTATTTATTGTGCTTGGAGGACCTCTGACCTCAAGAGCCCTTTTTCAAAGGTGTCCAAGTCTATCAGGTTTCATACAACACAAGTTACATTCAACAGCAGATCAATACAATAAAATACACTACAGGTACAACAATAATTATCATATTACAAGGAGCAGTGAGCTAACAACAGACTTCCAGAGTTGCAGGAGGCATCAACAATGGCGCTTGCTAATGCAACTAACAGACACAGTTTGGGTACACATGCAGTGCAGTTTCTGGAAAAGGAGGGCGGTGACTTGGGCCTTAAAGGGGGAGCAGTGGGGCACAGTGGCTATGGCTGTGGGCTGGCAGTTCCCGGCTTTGACTACTCTAATTTCAAAGGAGTATTGGCCCAGAGTAGCTTTTCTGAATCGCAGGAGGAGTTTTCCATCTCCCATCAATCGAGTTCCGTACTTCTTCATTATCAGGGAGAAGAGCTTGCGGACACCTAGTGGCATTTGACCAAGAAGTGCTCTCTTACATAATAGGGCTTCATTGAGGTTAACTTGGAGGAAGAAAGGAAGCCAGCTGGTGGCGGGGCATAGGTCACAGTGGTGGGAGTCTGGTTTCATGTTGAGTACAAAACTGTAGGCTTGGTTGAATACTACTAAGATTCTTTTGAGCATGGTGTTATAGGCTGCAGAGTAGATGAGATTGTTCTGATACACAATGAGATGGGCTCCCAGAACTGTATTCATTGCAGGAGTTATTCAATGGCACAAACAGATGGGCTCCCAGTGCTGCATTCACTGTCGGGGTTTCAGTGTATCAGTGTGATCGAATCCCAGTGCTGAATTCAATCTTAGGGTTGTTCAGTGGTACAGTGAGATGGACTCCCAGTGCTGCATTCACTGTTGGGGTTGTTCAGTGTGACAATGACATAGATTCCCTCTTCTGAATTCACAGTTGGGGTTGTTCAGTGGCACAGTGAGATGGACTGTCAGTGCTGAATTCACTGTTGGGATTTTTCAGCGGCACAGTAAGATGGACTACCATTACTGAATTCACAGTTGGGGTTGTTCAGTAGCAAAGTGAGATGGACTATCTGTGCTGCATTCATAGTTGTCATTGTTCAGTGGCACAGTGAGATGAACTCCCAGTGCTGCATTTCCTGTGGGGGTTGTTCAGTAGCACAGTGAGATGGACTCTCAGTGCTGAATTCACTATTGGGGATGTTCACTGGCACAGTGAGATGGGCTGTCCATGCTGAGTTCACTGTCAGGATTGTTCAGTGGCACAGTGAGATGGACTCCCTGTGTTGAATTCACAGTTGTGTTTGCTCACTGTCTCAGTGAGATGAACTCCATGTGCTGAATTTACTGTTGGTGTTGTTCAGTGGCACAATGAGATGGACTCCCTGTGCTGCATTCACTGTTGGGGTTGTTCAATGGCATAGTGATATGAACACCCAGTGCTAAATTCACATTTAAGTTGCTCTGTGGCTCAGTGAGACAAACTCCATGTGCTGAATTTACCATTGGTGCTGTTCTGTGGCACAATGAGATGGACACCCTGTGCTGAATTCATTGTTGGGGTTGTTCAGTGGCCCAGTTTGATGCAATCTCAATGCTGTATTCACTGTTGGGATTGTTCAGTGGCACTGTGAGATGGACTCCCAGTGCTGAATTCACTGTTGGGATTGTTCAGTGGCACAGTGAGCTGGACTACCCTCACTGAATTCACAGTTGGAGTTTTTCAGTAGCACAGTGAGATGGACTAACAGTGCTACATTCACTGTTAGGGTTACTCACTGGTACAAGGAGATGGACTCTCAATGCTGCAGTCACTACTAGGGTTGTTCAGTGCTCCAAGTAAATGAGCTCCCAGTGCTGAGGTCACTGTTAGGGTTGTTCAGTAGCACAAAAAGGAGATCTCCCTGTGCTGCATTCACTGTTGGGGCGGGGGTTTAGCGGCACAAGGAGAAGGGCTGTTGCTGTTGCTTTCACTGTTTGGGTTACTCAGTGGCACAATGAGATGTGCTCCCAGTGCTGCATTCACTGTTGGGGTTGTTCAGTGGGACAATGACATAGATTCCCTCTTCTAGAAACATAGAAACATAGAATTTGATGGCAGATAAGGACCGCTTGGCCCACCCAGTCTGCCCATTTCCCTACCTACTGGATAAGCTGCAGATCCTAGTTAACCAGCAGCCTACTTCTTTCTACCCCCACCCCCCAGAATTGCCTTATGACTATCCCATGCATGCTTGAATTCCACCACTGATTTTGACTCCACAACCTTCCTCCGGAAGGCCATTCCATGCAACCACAACCTCTCTGTGAAAAAATACTTCCTAAATTACCTCTGAGCCACCCCTCTATCTTCAAATTGTAGCCTCTTGTTCTTGCACACCTCTTTTTTGAAAGATGCTACCCTCTTGGACTTTGTTGATTCCCTTGAGGTACTTGAAGTTTCTATCATGTCCCCTCTCCTCCTTTCCTCGAGGCTATACATATTAAGCTCCTTAAGTCTCTCTTCATATGTCCTCCGTGCAGACCCTGCACCATTTTAGTTGCCCTCCTCTGGACAGCTTCCATCCTGTCTATGTCTTTGTGGAGATTGGGTCTCCAGAACTGCACACAGTACTCCAGATGGGGTCTCACCAGCTGTCTGTACAGAGGATAATAACTTCCTGTTTTCTACTGGTGATGCCTCTCCCTATGCATCCCAGTATCCCCCCAGCCCTCCTTGCTGCCTTCTCACATTGCTTGCCCACCTTTAGGTCATCTGATATGACTACCCCCAGGTCCCTTTCCATTTTTGTTGTTGTTAGTATCTCATCCCCATTGTGTACTCTTCCCCTGGGTTTTTGTTTCCCAGGTGCATTACCTTGCACTTCTTAGCATTGAATCTAAGCTGCCATACATTTGACCATTCCTCTAACCTTGCCAAGTCCCTTCTCATCCTTTCCACCCCACCCTGTGCATCAACTCTGTTGCAGATCTTAGTGTCATCTGCAAAGAGACATACTTTTCCTTCCAGTCCTTCTGCAATATCGCTTATAAAGACATTGAAGAGGACTGGTCCCATTACTGAACCCTGCGGTACCCGCTAGTAACCCTCCTTTCTTCTGAGTGGACTCCATTTACTATTACCTCTGTGTCCTATTCTCCAGCCAATTCTTTACCCAGGCTGTCATCTTGGGACCCACTCCCAGGCTGGCTAACTTATATATTAATCTTTGTGTGGGACTGTGTCAAATGCCTTGCTAAAGTCTAGGTAGGCCATGTCCACAGCCCCTCCTGATCTACTACTTTGGTCACCCAATCAAAGAAATCTATCAGATTCTGTCTGGCATGACCTTCCCGCTGTGAATCCATGCTGCCTAGGGTCTTGTGCCCTCTGGCCTCTAGATACTCGACAATTCTTTCCTTTAGAAGTGATTCCATCATTTTTCCTATCACTGAGGTTAAACTAACAGGTCTATAGTTTCCTGCTTCTGCCTTGCTCCCACTTTTGTGAAGGGAATCACATCTGCCCTCCTCCAGTCCTCGGGTACCACCCCATCCTCCCATGATTTGTTAAAGAGGGTAGTCAGTGGTGTCACTAGTTCTACCCTTAGTTCTTTAGAATTCTGGGATGAATCCCATCAGGCCCCATTGCTTTGTCCACCTTCAGTTTTAAGAGTTCTTTCAGAACCCTTTCTTCTGTAAATGGGCTGGTATCAACTTCTGTATCCAGAGTGTTACTACTGTTTGTTTTATGTACCTCCCCTTCCTTTGTAAATACTGAGCAAAAATATTTGTTTAGTATCTCTGCCTTTTCACATTCTCCCTCTGCCCTCCCTCCCTTTATTATTACCTCATTATCCCTCCCTTGGTCTTCCTTTGCTCCCTGATGTACCTATAAAAGGTTTTATTCCCTTCTTAACTGAGTTGGCTATCTTTCCTCAGTTTGGGCCTTTGCTGTTCTGACTGCCTTCCCAGCCTCCTTTTGCTTTAACTGATACAGTTCTCTGTCCTGCTCCTGCTGCGATTCCTTGTACTTCCTGAATGCTTTCTTTTCTCTTGAACCTTCACTGCCACTTCCTTTGAGAACCATAGTGGTTTCTTACATCGTCTTGTTTTGTTTATTTGCTTCACACAAAGGCTCGTTACCTCTGTGATGGCAGTTTTTATTATTCCCCATTGTTCTTCCACCCCTCCTTCCTGCCCATTTGCTAGTGCATTCCTTAGGCACTCACCCATTTTGGCAAAGTCAGCCCTCCTAAAGTCCAGTACTTTTGTCTTTGTATGGCTTGACTCTATTGCTGTGTTTATTGTGAACCATACTGTTCGATGGTGGCTAGTTCCCAGATGGCTACCCACTTCTACATCTGTGATCTCTCTCAACTCCATTCGAGTATCAAGTCTAATATTGCTCCTCTCGAGTGGGCTCCAGTACTAGTTGTCTAAGGCATGCCCCTGTAGGGCATCTAGAATAACTGCACTCTTGAGTGGCAGCTGCAACTGCGCTCCAGTTAACATCTGGCATATTCAGATCACCCATCAGCAATATCTCCCTTTTCTGCCATTCTAAGTATACTTTCTATCATTTCCTTGTCCATTTCCTCCCTGAGAAGGGGGTCTGTATACAACCCTGTGCGGATTGTGGTGCCATTGCCTGTCTCCAAATTTACCCACAGTGCTTCTTCTCCTCCCTGTTTACCCTTTTTGTTCTGTTGCTTTTATTCCTTCCCTTATGTAAAGAACTACTCCTCCCCTCTTTACCCTCCCTGTCCCTCCTGTAGATAGTGTATCCTGGTATGTTTCGTCCCAGTCATGGTTTTTTGTGTACCATGTTTCTGTGACTGCCACGATATCCAGATGTTCCTCCTCCTCCATCAAGGCCACTAATTCAGGAGCTTGTTACCTAGACTACGGGCATTGGTACTCATTGCTCTCCATTTTTGATGGCCTTACCTTCTGTTGCAGCATCCCCACTGACCGTTCTACCTTGGTCTTTTCTCATTTAGTACCCTGTTTTGTGGGGAGAGGCTGGGATTTTTCTGCTGCTTGTCATTGCCTCCCCATTGACTAGTTTAAAAGCTTGCCAATGAAGCATTTAAACCGATTGCTCAAAAGACTTGTTCCTTCCTGGACAGATGCAGACCATCCTGCCAGTATAGGCTGGTGTCCTCAGGTGGAACCCCAGCCCCAATGAAGCAAACCCTGTGCTCTGCACCATTTTTCAACCATTCATTAAACTGCATGGTGCCACTACTTCACCTCCCCATGCCTTTGACAGGCAGCACCTCTGAGAAGGATACTGTGTTTGCTACTTGTCTTAGGCCCCTCCCCAACTCTGCAATGTCCTCCTGCACTGCCTAACCTCATGATGAGCCAAGTCATTTGTCCCTAGGTGGACAATTACGTCCAGCTCAGAATCCCTTGCAGCTGTTGTTGTGATCCTGAGGGCGCTTCCTGTCCCTCCATGGCACCAGGCAGGCACCTTACTTCAGATTTCCCAGCTCCTCCCAGTTCTATCCCCTAATAATTGAGTCCCCACCAGGAGCTGCTTCCTTTCCTTGTGGTGTCTCTGCCTCCTTCCTGTGGGCCTCCTTGTGACAGTTGTCCTCAGCCTCCTTAGTCTCCTCTGTGGGTGTATCTATAGGGAGCTATGCTCCAGAATGGCGTATGGATTATGGTGTGTAACATGTGACTGGGTGTGCCTCTGTTTACCATCCTCATCCTCCCTGAGCCCACTGTGGTCCAACTGCTGTGCTTTCTTTGCAACCTCTGAGGTAGGTGGTGGTGTTCTGGTGCTCCCTGGATGGGGAGGTTCCTTCCTACTGTCCATTGTGGCTGGGGAAGGTCCCGTACTACTGTCCAGTGTGGCCTGAAGGCAGGCAACTTCCTCCCTCAGGGCAGACAGTTGTCTGCAAATAGGGCAGCATCTCAGCCTCCAGAAAGACTCCCGGAAGACTGCTGCCCCACAGCCATTACATTGCACTACTCCCCACATTTTTTTTTTGTGTGATTGGTTTGTAATGTAGAAATATATATTTATATTATACAATGTTTATGCTTATATTGTCAGTTCACAGTTGGGGTTGTTCAGTGGCACAGTGAGATGGACTCTCAGTGCTGAATTCACTGTTGGGATTGTTCAGCGGCACAGTAAGATGGACTATCATTACTGAATTCACAGTTGGGGTTGTTCAGTAGCAAAATGAGATGGACTATCTGTGCTGCATTCACAGTTGTCATTGTTCAGTGGCACAGTGAGATGAACTCCCAGTGCTGCATTTCCTGTGGGGGTTGTTCAGTAGCACAGTGAGATGGACTCCCAGTGCTGAATTCACTTTGGGTATTGTTCAGTGACACAGTGAGATGGACTCCCTGTGCTGAATTCACTGTTTGTGTTGTTCAGTGGCACAATGAGATGGACTACCTGTGCTGAATTTACTGCTTGTATTGTTCAGTGGCACAGTGAGATGGACTCTCTGTGATGAATTTACTGTTGATGTTCTTCAGTGGCACAATGAGATGGACTCCCTGTGCTGAATTCAAATAGGGGTTGTTCCGTAGCACAGTGAGATTAACCCCATGTGCTGAATTCACTGTTGACATTGTTCAGTGACACAGTTATATGGACTCTCAGTGCTGAATTCACTGTTGGGGTTGTTCAGTGGCACAGTGAGATGGGTTCCCAGTACTGACTTCACAGTTGGCATTGTTCAGTGGCACAATGAGATATAATCCCTGTGCTACATTCACTGTTGGGGTTGTTCAGTGGAACAGTGAGATGAACTCCCAGTGCTACACTCACTGTTGGGGTTGTTCTGTGGTATAATGAGATTGACTCGCTGTGCTGAATTTTCTGTTTGTGTTCTTCAGTAGCACAATGAGATCAACCCTCCATGCTGAATTCACTGTTGAGGTTGTTCAGTGGGAAGGTGAGGTGGACTCCCAGAGCTGAATTCACTGATGGTGTTGTTCAGTGGCACAGTGATGTAGACTCACTCTGCTGTATTCACAGTTTGGGATTTTCAGCGACACAGTGAGATGGACTCCCTGTGCTGAATTCAAATTGGGGTTGTTCTGTGGCACAGTGAGATGGACTCCCTGTGCTGAATTCACTGTTGTTATTGTTCAGTGGCACAGTGATATGGACTCTCAGTGCTGAATTCCCTGTTGAGGGTGTTCAGTGGCACAGTGAGATGGACTCCCTATGCTAAATTCACTGTTGGAGTTGTTAAGTGGCACAGTGAGATACACTCCTTGTGCTGAGTTCACTGTTGGCATTCTTCAGTGGCACAGGGAGATGGACTCCCAGTGCTGAATTCTGTTTGGGCGTTGTTCACTGGCACAGTGAGATGGACTCCCAGTGCTGAATTCACTGTTTGCATTGTTCAGTGGCACAGTGACATGGACTCCCAGTGCTGCATTCACAATTAGGGGTTTTCAGTGACACAGTGATATGGAACCCCTGTGCTGAATTCAAATTGTGCTTGTTCTGTAGCCCAGTGAGATGGACTCCCTGTGCTGAATTCACTGTTTGCGTTGTTCAGTGGCACAGTGAGATGGACTCTCAGTGCTGAATTCACTGTTGGGATGGCTCACTGGCACAATGAGATGGACTCCATGTGCTGCATTCACTGTTGGGTTTGTTCAGTGGCAAATTGAGATGGACTCCCAGTGCTGCATTCACTGTTGGTGTCATTCAGTGGCACAGTGAGATGGACTCCCTGTGCTGCATTCACTGTTGGGGTTGTTCAGTGGCACAGTGAGATGAACTCCCTGTGGTGCATTTACTACTGGGTCTGTTCAGTTGCACAGTGAGATGGGCTCCCACTACTGAATTCATTCTTGGGATTGTTCAGTGGCCCAGTGAGATGGACTCCCAATGATGCATTCACTGTTGGGATTATTCAGTGGCACAGTAAGATGGACTCCCAGTGCTGAATTTACTGTTGGTGTTGTTCAGTGGCACAGTGAGATGGATTCCCTGTGATGAATTTACTGTTCGTGTTGTTCAGAGGCACAGCGAAATGGACTTCATGTGCTGAATTCACTGTTGGCATTGTTCAGTGGCACAGTGAAACAGATACCTCTGCTGAATTTACTCTTTGTGTTGTTCAGTGGCACAATGAATGGACTTCCTGTTCTGAATTTACTGTTGGTGTTGTTCAGGGGCACAATGAGATGGACACCCTCTGCTGAATTAACTGTTGGTGTTGTTCAGTGGCATGGTGAGATGGACTCTGTTTGCTGAATTCACTGTTGGGATTGTTCAATGGCACAATGAGATGGACTTCCTGTGCTACCTTCATGGTTGGGGTTGTTCAGTGGCACAGTGAGATGGACTCCCAGTGCTGAATTCACTGCTGGGATTATTCAGTGGCACAATGAGATTGACACCCTGTCCTGCATACACTGTTGGGGTTATTCACTGCCACAGTGAGATGGACTCCCAGTGCAGCATTCACTGTGGGATTCTTCAGTGGCACAAAGAGATGGTCTTCCCGAGCTGCATTCACTGTTGGGTTTGTTCAGTGGACAAGTGCGATGGACTCCCACTGCTGCAATCACTGTTGGCATTGTTCAGTGGCACAGTGAGATGAACTCCCTGTGCTGAATTTATTATTTGTGTTGTTCTGTGGCACAATGAGATGGACTCCCTGTGCTGAATTCAAATTGGGGTTGTTCAGTGGCACAGCGAGATTTACCCCCTGTCCTGCTTTCACTGTTGAGATTGTTCAGTGGCACAGTAAGACAGACTCCCAGTGCTGAATTTACTGTTGGTGTCGTTCAGTGGCACAGTGAGATGGACTCCCTGTGATGAATTTAGTGTGCGTGTTGTTCAGAGGCACAGCGAAATGGACTTCATGTGCTGAATTCACTGTTGGCATTGTTCAGTGGCACAGTGAAATGGATACCTCTGCTGAACTTACTCTTTGTGTTGTTCAGTGGCACAGTGAATGGAATTCCTGTTCTGAATTTACTGTTGGTGTTGTTCAGAGGAACAATGAGATGGACACCCTCTGCTGAATTAACTGTTGGTGTTGTTCAGTGGCACAGTGAGATGGACTCTGTTTGCTGAATTAACTGTTGGGATTGTTCAATGGCACAATGAGATGGACTCCCTGTGCTACATTCGTGGTTGTGGTTGTTCAGTGGCACAGTGAGATGGACTCCCAGTGCTGAATTCACCACTGGGATTATTCAGTGGCACAATAAGCTTGACACCCTGTCCTGCATTCACTGTTGGGGTTATTCACTGGCACAGTGAGATGGACCCCCAGTGCAGCATTCACTGTTGGGATTCTTCAGTGGCACAAAGACATGGTCTCCCTGTGCTGCATTCACTGTTGGGTTTGTTCAGTGGGCAAGTGTGATGGACTCCCAGTGCTGCAATCACTGTTGGCATTGTTCAGTGGCACAGTGAGAAACACTCCTTGTTCTGAATTCACTGTTGGAGTTATTCAATGGAACAGTGAGATGGACTCCCAGTGCTCACTTCACAGTTGGCATTGTTCAGTGGCACAGTGAGATGGACTCTCAGTGCTGAATTCATTGTTGGGATTGTTCAGTGGCACTATGAGATGGACTCCATGTGCTACATTCACTGTTGGGGTTGTTCAGTGGCACAGTGAGATGGATTCCCAGTGCTGCATTCACTTTTGGTATTGTTCGGGGGTACAATAAGATGGACTCCCTATGCTGGATTCACTGTTTTGGTTGTTCATTGGCACAGTGAGATGGACTTCCAGTGCTGCATTCACTGTTGGGATTCTTCAGTGGCACAGTCAGATGGACTCCCAGTGCTGAATTCACTGTTGGTGTTATTCAGTGGCACAGTGAGATGAACTCCCTGTCCTGAATTTACTGTTGGTGTTCTTCAGTGGCAGAATGAGATGGACTCCCTGTGCTGAATTCACTGTTGAGATTGTTCTTTGGCAAGATGAGGTGGACCCCCAGTGCTGAATTCACTGTTGGTGTTGTTCAGTGGCACAGTGACATGGATTCACTGTGCTGCATTCATAGTTGGGTGTTTTCAGTGACACAGTGAGATGGACTCCCTGTTCTGCATTCACTGTTGGGGTTCTTCAGTGGCACAGTGAATGTACTCCCTGTTATGAATTTACTAATGGTGTTGTTCAGGGCCACAATGAGTTGGACACCCTCTGCTGAATTAACTATTGGTGTTGTTCAGAGGCACAGTGAGATGGACTCCTTGTGCTGCATTCACTGTTGGTGTTGTTCAGTGGCACAGTGAGATGGACTCTGTGCTGAATTCACTCTTGGGATTGTTCAGTGGCAAAATGAGGTGGACTACCTGTGCTACACTCACTGTTGGGGTTGTTCAGTGGCACAGTGAGATGGACTCCCAATGCTGAATTTACTGCTGGAATTATACAGTGGCACAATGAGATGGACACCCTGTGCTGCATTCACTGTTGGGTTGTTCAGTGGCACAGTGAGATGGACTCCCTGTGCTGAATTCACAGTTGGGGTTGTTCAGTGGGACAGTGAGATGAACTCCCTGTGCTGAATTTACCATTGATGTTGTTCTGTGGCATAATGAGATGGACTCCCTGTGCTGAATTCACTGTTGGAGTTGTTAGGTGGCACAGTGAGATACACTCTTTGTGCTGAATTCACTGTTCGCATTCTTCAGTGGCACAGTGAGATGGACTCCCAGTGCTGAATTCACTTTGGGCATTGTTCAGTGGCACAGTGAGGTGGACTCCCTGTGCTGAATTCACTGTTCATGTTATTCAGTGGCACAGTGAGATGGACTACCTGTACTGAATTTACTGCTTGTGTTGGTCTGTGGCACAGTGAGAAGGACTCTCTGTGATGAATTTACTGTTGGTGCTCTTCAGTAGCACAAGGAGATGGACTCCCTGTGCTGAATTCAAATTGGGGCTGTTCCATGGCACACTGAGATTAACCCCTTGTGCTGAATTCACTGTTGGCATTGTTCAGAGACACAGTTATGTGGGCTCTCAGTGCTGAATTCACTGTTGGGGTTGTTCAGTGGCACAGTGAGATGGGTTCCCTGTACTGACTTCACAGTTGGCATTGTTCAGTGGCACTATGAGATATAATCCCTGTGCTACATTCACTGTTGGGGTTGTTCAGTGGAACAGTGAGATGGAATCCCAGTGCTGCATTCACTGTTGGAATTGTTCTGTGGTACAATGAGATCGACTCGCTGTGCTGAATTTTCTGTTCGTGTTCTTCAGAAGCACAATGAGATGGACCCTCTGTGCAGAATTCACTGTTGAGGTTGTTCCGTGGGAAGGTGAGGTGGACTCCCAATGCTGAATTCACTGATGGTGTTGTTCAGTGGCACAGTGACGTAGACTCACTCTGCTGTATTCACAGTTTGGGGTTTTCAGTGACACACTGAGATGGACTCCCTGTGCTGAATTCAAATCGGGGTTATTCCGTGGCACAGTGACATGGACTCCCTGTGCTGAATTCACTGCTGGTGTTGTTCAGTGGCACAGTGATATGGACTCTCAGTGCTGAGTTCCCCGTTGCAGATGTTCAGTGGCACAGTGAGATGGACTCTTTGTGCTTAATTCACTGTTGGAGTTGTTAAGTGGCACAGTGAGATACACTCCTTGTGCTGAATTCACTGTTGGCATTCTTCAGTGGCACAGGGAGATGGACTCCCAGTGCTGAATTCCCTTTGGGCGTTGTTCAGAGGCACAGTGAGATGGACTCCCAGTGCTGAATTCACTGTTGGCGTTGTTCAGTGGCACAACGAGATGGCCCCCCGGTGCTGAATTCATTCTTAGGATTGTTCAGTGGCCCAGTGAGATGGACTCCCAATCCTGCATTCACTGTTGGGATTGTTCAGTGGCACAGTAAGATGGGCTCCCAGTGCTCAATTTACTGTTGGTATTGCTCAGTGGCATAGTGAGACGGACTCCCTGTGATGAATTTACTGTTTGTGTTGTTCAGAGGCACAGCGAAATGGACTTCATATGCTGAATTCACTGTTGGCATTGTTCAGTGGCACAGTGAAATGGATACCTCTGCTGAATTTACTCTTTGTGTTGTTCAGTGGCACAGTGAATGGATTTCCTGTTCTGAATTTACTGTTGGTGCTGTTCAGAGGCACAATGAGATGGACTCTTTGTGCTGCATTCACTCTTGGGGTTGTTCAGTGGCACAATGAGATGGACTCCCTGTGCTTCATTCCCTGTCGGGGTTGTTCAGTGGCACTGTGAGATGGACTCCCTGTGCTGAATTTACTGTTGGTGTTCTTCAGTGGCAGAATGAGATGGACTCCCTGTGCTGAATTCAAACTGGGGTTGTTCCATGGCACAGTGAGATGGACTCCTTGTGCTGAATTCACTGTTTGCGTTGTTCAGTGGCACAGTGAGATGGACTCCCTGTGCTGAATTAACAGCTGGGATTGTTCAGTGGGACAGTGAGATGAACTCCCTGTGCTGAATTTACTATTGGTGTTGTTCAGTGGCATAATGAGAAGGACTCCCGGTGCTGAATTCAGTCTTGGAGTTGTTAGGTGGCACAGTGAGATACACTCCTTTTGCTGAGTTCCTGTTCACATTCTTCTGTGGCACAGTGTGATGAACTCCCTGTGCTGAATTCACTGTTCGTGTTGTTCAGTGGCACAGTGAGATGGATTACCTGTCCTGAATTTACTGTGTGTGTTGTTCAGTGGCACAGTGAGATGGACTCTCTGTGATGAATTTACTATTGGTGTTCTTCAGTGGCACAGTGAGATGGACTCCCTGTGCTGAATTCACTGTTGGTGTTGTTCAGTGGCACAGTGAGATGGACTCCCTGTGCTTAATTCACTGTTGGAGTTGTTAAGTGGCACAGTGAGATATACTCCTTGTGCTGAATTCACTGTTGTCATTCTTCAGTGGCACAGGGAGATGGACTCCCAGTGCTGAATTCCCTTTGGGCATTGTTCAGTGACACAGTGAGATGGAGTCCCAGTGCTGAATTCACTGTTGGCGTTGTTTAGTGGCACAGTGGCATGGACTCACAGTGCTGCATTCACAATTAGGGGTTTTCAGTGACACAGTGATAGGGACCCCCTGTGCTGAATTCAAATTGGGGTTGTTCCGTGGCACAGTGAGATGAACTTCCTATATTGAATTCACAGATGGGGTTGTTCAGTGGCACAGTGAGATGGACTCCATGTGCTGACTTCACAGTTGGCATTGTTCAGTGGCACAGTGAGATGGACTCTCAGTGCTGAATTCACTGTTGGGATTGTTCACTGGCACAATGAGATGGACTCCGTGTGCTACATTCACTGTTTGGGTTGTTCAGTGGCACAGTGAGATGGACTCCCAGTGCTGCCTTCACTGTTGGGGTTGTTCAGTGACACAGTGAGATGGACTGACAGCGCTGAATTCACTGTTGGAATTGTTCAGTGGCACAGTCAGATGGATTCCCTGTGCTTAATTCACTGTTGGTGTTATTCAGTGGCACAGTCAGATGGACTCCCTGTCCTGAATTTACTTTTTGTGTTGTTCAGTGGCACACTGTGATGGACTCTCTGTGCTGAATTTACTGTTGGTGTTCTTCAGTGGCAGAATGAGATGGACTCCCTGTGCTGAATTCACTGTTGGCGTTATTCAGTGGCACAGTGACATAGACTCACTGTGCTGCATTCATAGTTGGGTGTTTTCAGTGACACAGTGAGATGGACTCCCAGTGCTGCATTCACTGTTGTGGTTGTTCAGTGGCACAGTGATATGAACTCTCAGTGCTGAATTCACAGTTGGGGTTGTTCAGTGGCACACTGACATGGGCTCCCTGTGCTGAATTCACTGTTGGCTTTCTTTTGTGGCACAGTGAGATGGACTCCCAGTTCTGAATTCACTGTTGGCGTAGTTCAGTGGCATGGTGAGATGGACTCCCAGTGCTGAACTTCCTGTTGGTGTTGTTCAGTGGCACAGTGAGATGGGCTCCATGTGCTGCATTCACTGTTGGGGTTGTTCAGTGGCACAGTGAGATGAACTCCCTGTGCTGCATTCACTACTGGGTCTGTTCAGTTGCACAGTGAGATGGACATGGACTCCCAGTCCTACATTCATTGCTGGGGTTGTTCAGTGGCACAATGAGATGGACTCCCAGTGTTGCCTTCACTGTTGGAATTATTCAGTGGCAAAATGAAATGGGCTCCTGGTGCTGAATTCATCCTTGGGATTGTTCAGTGGCTCAGTGAGATGGACTCCCAATGCTGCGTTCACTGTTGGGATTGTTCAGTGGCACAGTAAGATGGACTCCCAGTGCTGAATTCACTGTTGGCATTGTTCAGTGGCACAGTGAAATGGACACCTCTGCTGAATTTACTCTTTGTGTTGTTCAGTGGCACAATAAATGGACTTCCTGATCTGAATTTACTGTTGGTGTTGTTCAGGGGCACAATAAGATGGACACCCTCTGCTGAATTAACTGTTGGTGTTGTTCAGAGGCACAGTGAGATGGACTCCTTGTGCTGCATTCACTGTTGGGATTGCTCAGTGGCACCGTGACATGGACTCCCTGTGCTGAATTCACAGCTGGGGTTGTTCAGTGGCATACTGAGAAGGACTCCCTGTGCTGAATTCACTCTTGGAGTTGTTAGGTGGCACAGTGAGATACACTCCTTGTGCTGAATTCACTGTTCACATTCTTCAGTGGCAGAGTGAGATGGACTCCCAGTGTTGAATTCACTTTGGGCATCATTCAGTGGCACAGTGTGATAGACTCCCTGTGCTGAATTTACTGCTTGTGTTGTTCAGTGGCGCAGTGAGATGAACTCCCTGTGCTGCATTCACTACTGGGTCTGTTCAGTTGCACAGTGAGATGGTCATGGACTCCCAGTGCTACATGCATTGTTGGGGTTGTTCATTGGCACAATGAGATGGACTCCCAGTGCTTCATTCACTGTTGGAATTATTCAGTGGCAAAATGAGATGGGCTTCCGGTGCTGAATTCATTCTTGGGATTGTTCAGTGGCCCAGTGAGATGGACTCCCAATGCTGCATTCACTGTTGGGATTGTTCAGTGGCACATTAAGATGGACTCCCAGTGCTGAATTCACTGTTGGCATTGTTCAGTGGCACAGTGAAATGGATACCTCTGCTGAATTTACTCTTTGTGTTGTTCAGTGGCACAATAAATGGACTTCCTGTACTGAATTTACTGTTGGTGTTGTTCAGGGGCACAATGAGATGGACACCCTCTGCTGAATTAACTGTTGGTGTTGTTCAGAGGCACAGTGAGATGGACTCCTTGTGCTGCGTTCACTGTTGGGGTTGTTCTGTGGCACAATGAGATGGACTCCCTGTGCTGCATTCCCTATTGGGGTTGTTCAGTGACACAGTGCGATGGACTCCCAGTGCAGCATTCACTGTTGGCATTGTTCAGTGGCACAGTGAAATGGACTCCCAGTGCTGGATTCTCTGTTTGTGTTGTTCAGTGGCACAGTGAGATGGGCTCTCTGTGCTGAATTTACTGTTGGTGTTCTTCAGTGGCACAATGAGATGGACTCCCTGTGCTGAATTCAAACTGGGGTTGTTCCATGGCACAGTGAGATGGACTCCCTGTGCGGAATTCACTGTTGGCATTGTTCAGTGGCACAGTTATATGGACTCTCAGTGCTGAATTCACTGTTGGGGTTGTTCAGTGGCACAGTGATATGGACTCCATGTACTGAATTAATAGTTGGGGTTGTTCAATGGCACAGTGAGATGGGTTCCCTGTACTGACTTCATAGTTGACATTGTTCAGTGGCACAGTGAGATGGACTCCCTGTGCTACATTCATTGTTGGGGTTGTTCAGTGGCACAGTGAGATGGACTCCCAGTGCTGCATTCACTGTTGGAATTGTTTAGTGGCACAATAAGATGGGCTTTCAGAGCTGAATTAATTCTTGGATTGTTCAGTGGTCCAGCGAGATGGACTCCCAATGCTGCATTCACTGTTGGGATTGTTCAGTGGCACAGTAAGATGGACTCCCAGTGCTCAATTTACTGTTGGTGTTGTTCAGTGGCACAGTGAGATGGACTCCCTGTGATGAATTTACTGTTCGTGTTGTTCAGTGGCACAGTGAGATGGGCTGACTGTGCTGAATTCACTGCTGGCGTTAATCAGTGGCACAGTGAGATGGATACCTGTGCTGAATTTACTCTTTGTGTTGTTCAGTGGCACAGTGAATAGACTCCCTGTTCTGAATTTACTGTTGGTGTTGTTCAGGGCCACAATGAGTTGGACACCCTCTGCTGAATTAACTGTTGGTGTTGTTCAGAGGCACAGTGAGATGGACTCCTTGTGCTGCATTCACTGTTTGGGTTGTTCAGTGGCACAGTAAGATGGACTATGTGCTGAATTCACTCTTGGGATTGTTCAGTGGCACAATGAGATGGACTCCCTGTGCTACACTCACTGTTGGGGTTGTTCAATGGCACAGTGAGATGGACTCCCAGTGCTGAATTCACTGCTGGGATTATACAGTGGCACAATGAGATGGACACCCTGTGCTGCATTCACAGTTGGGGTTGTTCAGTGGCACAGTGAGATGGAATCCCAGTGCTGAATTCACAGTTGGGGGTTTTCAGTGGGACAGTGAGATGAACTCCCTGTGCTGAATTTACTGTTGGTGTTGTTCAATGGCATAATGAGATGGACTCCCTGTGCTGAATTCACTGCTGGAGTTATTCAGTGGCACAGTGAGATGGGTTCCCTGTATTGACTTCACAGTTGGCATTGTTCAGTGGCACAATGAGATATAATCCCAGTGCTACTTTCACTGTTGGGGTTGTTCAGTGGCACAGTGATATGGACTCTCTGTGCTGAATTCACTGTTTGTGTTATTCAGTGGCACAGTGAGATGGACTACCTGTCCTGAATTTACTGCTTGTGTTGTTCAGTGAGACAGTGAGATGGGCTCTCTGTGCTGAATTTACTGTTGGTGTTCTTCAGTGGCACAATGAGATGGATTCCCTGTGCTGAATTCAAATTGGGGTTGTTCCATACTCAGTGAGATGAACCCCTGTGCTGAATTCACTGTTGGCATTGTTCAGTGACTCAGTTATATGGACTCTCAGTGCTGAATTCACTGTTGGGGTTGTTCAGTGGCACAGTGAGATGGGTTCCCTGTACTGACTTCACAGTGTGCATTGTTTAGTGGCACAATGAGATATAATCCCTGTGCTACTTTCACTGTTGGGGTTGTTCAGTGGAACAGTGAGATGGACTCCCAGTGCTACATTCACTGTTGGGGTTGTTCAGTAGCACAATTAGATGAACCCCCTGTGCTGAATTCACTGTTGAGGTTGTTCAGTGGGAAGTTGAGGTGGACTCCCAGTGCTGAATTCCCTGTTGGGGATGTTCAGTGGCACAGTGAGATGGACTCCCTTTGCTGACTTCACAGTTGGCATTGTTCAGTGACACAGTGAGATGGACTCTGTGCTGAATTCACTGTTGGGATTGTTCAGTGACACCGTGAGATGGACTCCCAGTGCTACATTCATTGCTGGGGTTGTTCAGTGGCACAATGAGATGGACTCCCAGTGCTGAATTCATTGTTGGCATTAAGTGGCACTGTGAGATGTACTCCCAGTGCTGAATTCGCTGTTGGCATTGTTCAGTGGCACAGTGAGATGAACTCCCTGTGCTGATTTCACTGTTTGGGTTGTTCAGTGGCACAGTGAAATGGACTCCCTGTGCCGTGTTCACTGTTGGGGTTCTTCAGTGGCACAGTGAGATGAACTCCCTGTGCTGAATTCACTGTTGGGGTTGTTCATTGGCACAGTGAAATGTACTCCCGGTGGGAAGGCAAGGCAAGGCAAATTTTAATTAAAAGACGCCCAATCCCAGAGGATCTGTGCACCGTATATAAAACCAACACAATGTAACTTTAATAAATAAAATAATCATAAAGTTTCAGTACTACTACATAAGATTAAATAAATTAAAAAAAAAGAAAGAAAATTGGGGACAGAAGTATAACAAGTCAGCACAAGGCAATATTTACACAGCTGAGTCAGGAAAAGCCTGCACAAACAGGAAGGCCTTGAGGCATGCCTTAAATACCTCCACTGAAGGGGCCTCCCTAATTGATGGAGGAAGCAAATTCCACAGGATGGGGCCGGTGACACTAAAGGCTCTGTTGCCGGCAGTTTTCAACCTCATCCTGGGAATTGCAAGGAGGCCCCATGAGGAGGAATGGAGACAGCGGACTGAGGCAGCAGGTGTAATAAGGTCAGCCAGGTGACCAGGATCCTGGCCATGTAGGGCCTTAAAGGTGAGCAAGCCCACTTTGAAGAGGATCCTCCACCTGATCAGCAACCAGTGCAGTTCATGCAGCACCGGCGTGATGTGGCAGTACTTAGACTGCCCCTTCAACAACCTGGCAGCTGCGTACTGCACTAGCTGAAGCCACCATAGGGTAGCTCCCAAGACCCTGAGTTAGAGAGCATTACAGTAATCATGCCTCAACATCACGAAGGCATGCACTAAGGTAGGGAGGACCAGAGGCAGAACCAGGGGCCTATTACTGGTGATATTCCTCAGATGATAAAAACTGGTGTGGACCATGGCCGACACCTGAGCCTCAAGTGTCAAACCATTGTCCAGAATAATGCCCAGGTTACGCACTCTGGAGGCCTTCAGTGTTGAATTCACTGTTGGCATTATTCATTGGCACAGTGAGATGGACTCCCAGTGCTGAATTCACTGTTTGGGTTGTTTAGTGGCACAGTGAGATGGACTCCCTGAGCTGAATTCACTGTTTTCGTTGTTCAGTGTCACAGTGAGATGGACGGCTAGTGCTGAATTCACTGCTGGCATTGTTCAGTGGCACCAGGAGGTAGACTGCCAGTGCAACATTCACTGTTTAGGTTATTCTCTGGTACAGTGAAATGATCTCCCTGTGCTTCATTCACTGTTAGGGTTGTTTAGTGGCACAAGGAGATGTCGTGGGGGGGCACTGGTGAACACGACACCTATAATGTGTGTGCTTGAACACTTCAACTGAGAGCGCTGTTTTCATAACTAAAACACGGTATTAATTCTTTTTTTTAAAACGTTGGAGAATAATTTCTGCTTCTGAAAAGTTACCATGCTTGATGGATGGTATGGCTGGAGCAATGGAGAGATTTATTTCCCTGAAGCCAGTTGGAAGGAAAACACCAATCCAGGAGCCAGCAAGCTTCCTCAAAGTGGTCAAAGCAGGGACCTCTCCAGCAATGCAGCACCTGGAGCTGAGCATGAAGCCTAAGACCACTACAAAGCTGACACTTGCTTCCATATCACAAATTATTTCTGAATTCCAGGTTGAAGTGTGGCAAACACTTCAGAGGACAGAACAGATGCTCACCAAGATTTCAACTCAGTGTGTCATAATTGAAACCCAAGTAGAGGGGACAGAAAAGGCAGTGGAGCTGAATGAAAAGAACATTAAATCTCTGTCAGACAGAACACTCATAGTAGAAGGAGCAGACAATGTCACCTTATTGGGCCTAGCACAAGCAGTTGCTTCTGTGACTCACCACCATGGCCACACCTTGGACTTGCTATTCTCATTGGGGCTTGAGGTAATTGACCTCAAGACTGATTGGGTTGCTTGGTCCAATCATTGCACGGTGGAGTTCTTGTTTGGCCCCCCCGGTTGTCCCTCCCCTGTTGAGATGGTTCACTATCGCCCTTTAAGGGGATTGTCCCCAGAGGGACTTCTGGTGGAAGTAGACTTTTCTGGTGTGAGTGCTACATGTTAATTGGCATGGGCAAAGTGGTGGCAGCCTATAAAAGGGCCATCTCCAGGGTGCTGGATGCCATCGTACTGGTCTGCATATGACCTAGGTCTTCTCGCTTGAGACCCCCATGGTTTGAAGGGGCCCTTAAGAAAGAAGAAGAATCAGCATTTATATAGCGCTTTTCATACACAATGTATCCCAAAGCACAGGAAGGACATGAAAACTGAGGATCAGAAGTTACAGCATTGCTGGTGGAGGATCCAGTCCATGGAGGATAAACTGGCTTTGAGAAATCACTGTGGTGACTATCAAAGGGCCATTCACTGTGAGAAGGCAGAATTCCTGTCCAGGGAGATTGCTACAGGGAAGTACAGATCAGCTTAGCTCTTTTGGACTGTGGACAGACTACTTCACCCAGTCTGTCTGCAGTCAAAAAGGGCATTTTTAGTCATGTTGTGCAAAGAGTTTCCTCTGTTCTTCTCTGACAGTGTGTCCTCTATCCGATCCGGGATCTCCCCAGTGGGACAAGCTCAGCCACACAGTGGGAGGGCCTGGTAGGAACAAGGGCACCTATTCTCTGGGAGGAGTTTCGGCCAGTGGAGGTGGCTGCGGACGTTGAGGGGATTTCAAAACTGCGGCCCACTTTTTGTGAACTGGACCTGACCCCCACTCATCTCCTAGTGGGATGCGGCAAGATCGTTGTTCCAGTGTTCATCAAGCTAGTCCGGTGTTCACTCTCAGAGGGGTTATTCCCCAATGCCTTAAAGGAGGCATTGTTGAAGCCCCTTCTGAAGAAACCATTGCTCGACCCTGACATCCTGGCAAATTATTGACCTATTGTATCTCCATCCTCCCTTTTTAGGGAAGGTTGTTGAGAAGGTGGTGGCACTGCAGCTCAAAGCACACCTTGCAGCCTTTGACATCTATGAGCCATGCCAGTCCAGATTTAGAGATAGACATAGCACTGAAATGGCATTGGATTGTGTGCAAAATGACCTCCCCAGGGTGAGGGATAGAGGAGACTGGTCAATTCTCATTCTCCTTGATCTCTCCTCAGCATTCGACACTGTGGACCACATCATGCTTTTGGATCATCTTGGAGAGTATTGTGCACTTGCCAGTGCTGTCATCCACTGGTTTGAGTCCTATCTCTCGAGCAGGAGGCAATGGGTAGTGATGGGGAATTTCTCCTCCCCTCCAAGGCCCCTGTCAAGTGGAGTTCCTCAAGGTTTGATCCTGTCACTGATGTTGTTTGCAGTGTACAAGCTGCCCCTGGGAGATATCATTAGATATTACAGTCTGGATTTTCACTGTTATACAGATGATACCCAGCTCTACATGTCTTTTGCTCCTGGAATAAATAATGCCACTGAAGTGCTAAACACCTGCCTGGCTGAGATCCAGGACTGGATGTCCTCTAACTGGCTGAGGCTAAACCCTGGCAAGACAGAGGTACTGCTGATTGAGCTTGGCCACGGGCATGATGGGGGTGCCTCTGAGGCGGTAATAGGGCTGGTCCCTGGATCTTCCCCGTTGATGGCATCCTCTAGGGTGAGAATCTGGGCATCATCCTTGATGACAGGCTGACACTTGATGCTCAGGTGTCCTCTGTTGCCCAAAGTGGTTTTCACCACTTAAGGAACGTCACACGGATTAAACCCCTAATTCCACCAGAGGACTAGCTCTCATTGGTGCATGCCTTTGTTACATCCAGGCTGGACCACTGTAATGATCTGTACTTCAGGAGTCAGTGGAGGGAACCTCCACCGACCGCAGTTAGTGCAGAATGCGGCACCCAGGTTGTTAACGGGCCTGCCCAGGTCTTGTCATGTGACCTCAGTCCTGCGGGATCTGCATTGGCTGACTGTTAGGTGGAGGATTGTCTTCAAGGTGGGCTTGTTCACCTATAAGGCCCTATACAGCTCGAGTGCTGAATACCTGTCTGACCTTTTCACATCTGCCATCCCAGTGCACTTCCTCTGCTCCTCCACTGAGTCCCTCCTAGTGGTCCTGAGGGCCAGGCTGAAAACCTCGGGTGACTATGCATTTGAGGCAGCCAGCCCAGTCCTCTGGAACTC
Source organism: Neoceratodus forsteri (assembly GCA_016271365.2). Classification (NCBI taxonomy): domain Eukaryota; kingdom Metazoa; phylum Chordata; order Ceratodontiformes; family Ceratodontidae; genus Neoceratodus; species Neoceratodus forsteri. The sequence goes on along the minus strand of CM028135.1, from coordinate 290,612,893 downwards.
GCTCCCCAGATCTCTGAGGGAGGCTCCTTCAGTGGAGGTGTTTAAGAGGGGTCTGAAAACCTATCTTTTTAAACATATGTCTTGATAACTGCAGCTGATTTTAATGTCACCTATTTATTATTTATTAGTACTATTAATTTAGGATTAATTTATTGTATAAATTATATATTTTGAGGAGTTTCTGACATCTTATTTTGGTTTAAACTAGTGATGGAGGAATACATATCAAGCATGTGGAAGTTAGGACCAGCGGTGGGCCATTGACTACCCCACTGAGGGGGATGTAGGGCATAGGGATGGTACTAGTGGTGGGTATGAGGAAAGAATTAGAGGGGACAAGAGTCATGGGAAAGAATGGGTGGTTTTCCCCATGAATGCGAGGAGCCTAGGTAATAAGATGCCAGAGGTCCAAGCACTTCTGGCAGAAGGGAGAGGTAGATATTGCCACCATCACTGAAATGAGGGCAAATCAGGATAGAGAATGGGACTTAATAATACCAGGCTTTAGGTTGTTTAGGAGGGATAGGGAAACTGGTAGGGGAGGAGGGGTGGCTGTCTACATAAGAGAAGGAATAGACTGTCATAGGGAGGAAGGGGGTGAAGGGGATACAGAATCCTTGTGGATTACTTTATGTACGTCAAAAACCAAGAGGGTTAAGCTAGGGGTGGTGTATAGACCACCATCCCAGACAGAGGAGAAGGACAAGGAGTTAGATAGCGTTCTATAGCGGAACTGTAGAAAGGGCAGCATAGTGGTGGTTGGAGACTTCAACCTACCAGGGGCAGATTGGGCCACCATGTCATCTAATAGAAGCAGGGAACAGGTTATTCTGGATGCATTTCAGGATGTGTTCCTGTCTCAGCTGGTAAGGAGTCTTATGAGACAGGGCAATATATTATACCTTGTATTGTCAAATGGTGATCAAGTAAGAGAAACATAGAAACATAGAATTTGATGGCAGATAAGGACCGCTTGGCCCACCTAGTCTGCCCATTTTCCTACCTAACAGATAAGCTGCAGATCCTAGTTAGCCAACAGCTTACTTCCTCCTACCCACCACTAGGACTGCCTTATGTCTGTCCCATGCATTCTTGAATTCCCCCACTGTTCTTGACTCCATGACCTCCTCAGGAAGGCTGTTCCATGCATCCACAACCCTCTCTGTAAAAAAATACTTCCTCACATTACCTCTGAGCCGTCCCCCCTCTATCTTCAAATTGTGCCCCCTTGTTCTTGCACATCTCTTTTTCTGAAAGATGCTACCCTCTTGGACTTTGTTGATTCCTTGAGGTACTTGAAAGTTTCTATCATGTCCCCCCTCTCCCTCCTTTACTCAAGGGTATACATATTAAGCTCCTTTAGTCTTTCTTCATATGTCTTCTGGTGCAGACCCTGCACCATTTTGATTGCCCTCCTCTGGACAGCCTCCACTCTGTCTATGTCTTTGCAGAGATGGGGTCTCCAGAACTGCACACAGTACTCCAGATGGGGTCTCACCAACTGTCTGTACAGTGGGATAACAACTTCCTGTTTTCTACCATTGATACCTCTCCCTATGCATCCCAGTATCCCCCCAGCCTTCTTTACTGCCTTCTCACATTGCTTGCCCACATTTAGGTCATCTGATGTAATTACCCCCAGGTCCCTTTCCATTTTTACTGTTGTCAGTATCTCACCCCCATTGTGTACTCTTCCCCTGGGTTTTTGTTTCCCAGGTGAGAAGTGATGGTGGATGCTCCCATAGCAGGACGTGATCATAGCACTGTGTGGTTTGCACTTGAGTTAGACAGTCAAGAGACAAATACAGCCACGAAGGTTATTGATTTTAGGAAGGCTGATTACAGTAGGATGGCAGAAGTACCAGGGAAGCATGTGGCTAGTATAAAACCTGACATGTATACCACCAAAAAATGGGACATCATAAGGTTAGGACTAGTGGAGGCCACTAACTCTTGTACTGTGTGGAGAAGTAAGAAGGCAAGGTCTAATAAACCAAGCTGGTGGACCAGGGAAGTACAGGTGAGAGTGAAGGAAAAAAGGGAGGTTTTTAAAAACTATAGGACTGGTAAAGAAGCAGATAAGGAGGATTATATTAATAGTTCCTGGGAGGTGACAAGGGTAGTTAGTGCTACCAAGTCTGAGAAGGAAATAAGGCTTGCTCAAGGGATTAGACAGGGTGAAAAGGGGATCGTCAAGTAAATCAGGGAGAGAAGGAAGTGCAGGGAGCAGATCTCTAGAATTAAGACAGATGAGGGATGGGTAGATAAAGGGGATGAACAGGCAGAGGTATTTAATAAATATTTCTGTTCAGTTTTTACAAGGGAGAGGGGATTACCTAGTCATCATGGGCAGAGAAATGAGTGGAATGTTAAGGGAGCAAGGATGGTGGATGAGGAGATCAATAAGCAAAGGGTGCTGGAGGGTCTAAGGGCTCTGAGAATGAATAAAGCACCAGGACCAGATGGGATACATTCAAGGGTTCTGAGAGAACTTGCAGAGGTGCTGGCAGAGCCTCTGACAGACATTTTCAACAAGTCTATTCGATCAGGTTTTGTGCCCCAGGATTGGAGGATGGCACAAGTGCTGCCCATCCACAAAAGAGGCTCTTGGGTTGATCCAGGGAACTACAGACAGGCTAGTCTCACATCAGTTGTGGGTAAACTATTGGAGACTATCCTGAGGGAAAAAATAATGACATTTCTGAAGGAGAATTGTCTCTTAGATGAAAGGCAACATGGTTTCACACAGGAAAGGTTTTGTCAGACCAACCTTGCGGATTTTTATGACTGGGTGACTAAGGCTCTGGATGAGGATAAAGCAGTGGACGTTCTGTACTTGGATTTCAGCAAGGCCTTTAACTCAGTGCCATACAGGGGACTGTTAGGCAAGCTGAGGGACCTGGGTGTTAGCAATAGGGTGGTCAGCTGGATTGGTAACTGGCTGGAAAAGAGGCAACAGAGGGTGGTGGTAAGGGGGGCAAGCCCTGTGCCACGCTTTGAAAATCCTGTATGGTGTTTTCTTCCTATCCTTTCTGATTTTAAGTAGGCTTGGGCCCCAGTCTCTCTGCTTGCATCAGCTTCTTTAAAAGTTACTTTTCAAAGAAAGGCAGAAATATTTGAAGCTCTACATGCTGCAAGGAGATTCTTTGAAACGAAGATACAGTTACCTGAGGACTTGGGCTCTGACTTGGAAATAGAGGATGCAGAGGTTATTGAATATCATCTGATTCAACCTTCTGCTACCTGATCCACCTCAAAATTGGACTCAAAAATTGTCTTTTTTTTTGTTTGCTTTATTACTATTTCTGAAATATAATTTTCTTCTTCTCGTCTTCCACCCTGATGAGATATATTTATAATTATTTGCACAGTAGAAATGTGTTTTTTTTTTATTTGCAACTTTAGTACTATATGCAGGGAAGAAAAATGCTTGGAGTGGTGCAAAGTAAACAATCTTTGTTCTATATCTACTTTCAGATCTTCAGGTACAAATATTCATCTAAAGACATTTAGGCCCTCCTAAAAATACATACAAGTTCCATTTTATACCTTATTTAGTGTATAGAAAATGCAAGGTAAACTAAATATCAGAATGCATTTTTTTCTTTTCTGTTTTCTTTGTTGCTGTATATATGTTTGCAATTTGTATTGGTCTCTATGAATAAAAATCAAGTTCATTTAAGAAGATGGACTCCCAGTTCTGCAAGGACTGCTAGTGTTGTTCAGTGGCACAAGGAGATGGGCTCCCTGTGCTTCATTCATTGTTGGGGGTTTCAGTGGTACAATGAGTTGAGCTCCCAGTGCTGCAGTCACTGTTGGGGCTGTTCAGTTGCACAAGGGGATGGACTCCCTGTGTTGTTGTCACTATTAGGGTTGTTCACTAACACAAGTTGATGTGCTCCTGGTGCTGCAGTCACTGTTGGAGCTGTTTCATGGTACAAGGAAATGGGCTCCCAGTACTGCATTCACTGTCGAAGATATTCAGTGGCACAAGGAGATGAATTCCAGTGTTATATTCACTGTTTGGGTTATTCAGTGGAACAAAGAGATGGGCTTCCTATACTGCATTTACTGTTGGGGTTGTTCAGTGGCAAAGTAAGATGGACCCCCAGTGCTGCATTCATTCTTGGGTATGTTTAGTGGCACAAGGAGAAGAGTTCCCACTGCTACATTCACTGTTGGAGTTGTTGAATGGCACAAGGAGATGAGCTATTGGTGCTGCATTCACTGTTAGCATTATTCACTGGCACAATGAGATGGGCTCCCAGTACTGTATGTACTGTTGGAATTGTTCCTTGGCACAATGAGATGGGCTCCTAGTGCTGCATTTACTGTTGGGATTGTTCCATAACACAATGAGATGGGCTCCCAGTGCTACATTTACTGTTGGGATTGTCCCGTGGCGCAATGAGTTGGGCTCCCAGTGCTGCATTTATTGTTGGGGTTGTTCAGTGGCACATGGAGATGGGCTTATGGTGCTGCAGTCACTTTTGGAATTGTTTAGGGGCACATGAAGATGGATCCCAGTGTTGTGGTTCCCCCATGGATTGACCACCATGGTGAGGCCAGAAGGGGAATGGCTGGGTGCACTTGGAGGTTAAAGTGACACTGTTAACCCCCTTAGGCCTCAAAGTGTCACTAGTTTAAAAAACACATTTTATGATTTTTCACTTTCTATAGAGACTGTTGATTCAGCTGGTAGTTTGATTCATATCCCTTTTTTCTTTTAAAAAGTAAAAAACTGAGTGCCCACCATACTGGTGTTACTACACCAAAACATGTTTGTTTATATTTCTTGACCAACTCCACTGCATCTTTTCTGGACACAGGAACACACCAAACACAATCTAGCCACTCATTATGCAGTGTGAATAGAGGAGACGGTGGTATCATGAGCGGCTGTACTGTCTGAAGGTATTTCTAATGTTCTGGAAGATTTCAATAATAGCAGTTCAATGATTGAAACCAAAACAAGGCTAGGTGTAGCTATACATTACCATGTGTTTCTGTTCTAATAAGCAAAGAGGCAGGGGAAACAACCAGCAACATCAATGAATTTTACAGAAGGTAACCAACCATAAAATGTGGGGTTTTACCTAAAAATAATATGATGCAAAAAAGGTTGACAGTGTCCCTTTAAGTGACTTGCTCAAGGTTACACAGTGACTATTTCACTCTGGTGGGGTCTGAACCGGTTATCCTCTGGTTTCCAGGCCATTGCTCTAACCAGCAAACTGCATTGACTGTTTTGATTCTGATGGATTCTGAGTCACAGTCGGGGGTTACACAAAGTGGGTGCTTTGTGCCCTCTACATTGTGCTGCTACCCAACTGCACTATCCAGCAAAAGGTGCTCACACCTCACTTGAATGGAACCACCACCATTAGTTTGGCACAATGACAATTACCAACCAAATGTCAGCAGGTGCTTTAGCATCCTGGTGAAAGGTCACAGACATGATACAAATAGTAAATTACAGCAATGTGTCTATGGTGTGCCTTACCCCATTTCTGTCCCCAACTTTCCCTGGTGTCCATTGACACCCCTGATCACTTAATGTAGCCTCCATCACATGATACAAGATCCTCCATTAGTGATGCAATTCACTGATTCCACAATACAAGACCCTCCTTGCCAGTATTAATGCAGGTCCCTTAATCTTCTTATGAATGTCAAACAGTTGCAAATGTAGTCTCCCATCACTGTTGCAAATACCCTTTGTTTCCAGTGAAAGTCCCCAGGTCCCCCAAGAGTTACTGAGCAAGTCTCCCTCAAACATATTTATTTCAGTTGCTGGTGGCAGTAACACCCACAATTAATGATGCAAGACCCCTGCCACTATCTGTGGCATCAGTATTGTCCAGTGACCACCCTGTCCTCTCCCGGCCCATTCCCCATTCTCCAGCTCTCCCCACTCTCGACTGTGACAATTGCAAGTGATTGCAATGAGTCACCACTTTGATTAGTAGGCAGTAACTTAATCAGGCCACTGCAACCTCTGAACTGGGTTGTGAAGGCTGCAGTGCTGTGAGAATGCCCATGCTGGCCATTACAACTGCAGCCTCCACCCCTCTTCTCAGAGCTCCTAAAGTTTTTTGCATCTTGCTGGGAAGAGTTTGCAACCTAGTAGAAAATGATGAGTATGGAGTTGCAAACTTCGTGTGGGTGCAAGGGGTCTTTACAAACTCACATTTGTGACTCAGAATTGGGCAAAAAAATATAAACAAACTAAATAAAAAGGACAACACTATTCATTTTTCAAAAAGATCAAGTAGTGGGCATATACATTTGTGCACTAGCATACATTCTAAGAACAAGAGATTACATCTTGTGAGACTGATCAAAGGAAATCAAGTACTAGAAAGGCCAGTGGTAAGTCTAAGAATTATGGATGACTAATACACAGGCAGAATATATAGGCCTCATGACTTTGCTGGCACATTAGCAGAACCTAGGGCTAGACTATGTTGCCATTTTTGTATTAATGCTTGGACATGTACACTGTCTGGCCTCAAGCTGGAGCCACCACTGCACCTAATTTCAAACTTATGATATGTGCTTGTTTAAAAGTTCTGTAACAGCTTTCACGCCCCACAGCATGATGTTTCTGGTTGGCAGAAAATGTACTGTCTGAAACGTGCTGCGAATCAAACACAATTTGACTTTTTTTTTGCCACACAGTGGATGTGGCAGCCTAGCATCTCATGAAGTAAAGGTGTGCCCATGAAAGCTGCCATATAGCAGATGGAATAACCAAGTTTCTGTAATTGTGCCTCATAGGTTTTTAGTCAGATGTCAGGTTTCAATATTTTACAGAAAGTACAAAATAATTTGATGTAGCTTTTTTTAAAACAATTATCACAAAATGGTTCAGAAGGGCATTTAACCACATCAACCAGTTGCATGCACAAGTGCTTAGAAAGCCTGTTTTCAGTCATGAGGACAGATTTTCAAAAGGGTTTTGTTGATTTGAGGCACCCTCATGATGCATTTTGTGCAATTGTTTTTGAAAATTAGTTCACCTATAAAGTGGTCTGATTTTCTGGTTCACTTGCCACAAATTGTGGCAAATATAAATTGTGGCAAACATGGCACCACTTGCATAAAAAATGAAGCAAGCACAAAATGCAGCAAATCATGAAAACAAAACATGAGTGCCTTCAAAAATAAGGTGTTCACTTTTTTGCAGTAATGGGTGGACCCTGATAGAGTGAAAAATTGTGTGTTAGTGACATCCAATTTAAAAATCTGTGCCTGTACAATTTTATTTTGTAGCACAAGTTTTATTCCAAAATCCTTTCAAGAAAGTGATAGAGTACATAATACTGCAATATAATTAAAACTTGAAGAAACACTGCATTACGTACAATATTACTCATTACTGACATTACTTCACCCCCGGCTCAGCCAGACCAGCTCCTTTTAATGATTGTTAGCCATGGCTTGCAGTACCACCTCAGCAGTCCCAGCATGTGTGGACCAGCAAAAATGGGAGTCCTCAAGGAGAGTCACAGAAAGAGACACCAGGGTGGTAGAGGACTCTGCCCAGCTTCCACCCTGGAAACTGTAAGTGTACTTTTATCTGCCCTTTCCTATTACATATAGTGTACTGCTTAATAGTTGGGGTTACTGCTTTGGTTTATTGCTTCTTGATGAGGCCTATTGAGTTTTGTATTGCTACATAGTTTTTAGGCCACTGCTCATATTGTATTGTCTTAAAGAGCACCTTTTCTGGTGCTCACTCCAGAAACCGTGAAGGATCCTTACTTGCCGCCAAATCGATTGCTGCATAAAGTAGAATTTTCTGTTGCCTCTATTTAGAAAGAGAAGGGATAGTATTTTGGCTCTGTGGAGCAGAGTCTCCAATCCCTTCTACTTCCTTATCCTAAGCAACACCCCCTCAATAGCACGTTTTGTGATGTAATTATCTGCAAAGTATGGGAGAGCACTCCATAGCACTCCATAGACAGTAATGGGGCTGTTTTTTGTAACTTTTAGTTTTTCATATTTCAGAACAAATCAAGGCCACCTGTCAACTAATAAGGGTCTTGTTATTTGAGGAATGGCCTCAATTTGTTCTGAATGAGCATCTAAAATATAAAAAACTAAGTTTAATTGTGATTACGCAACTGGATGAGATGATGCTTGTGTGACTTGATTACATTGTGGCTATTCATCTCTCTATCCATGGGATATACCATCCTGTAGGGGTTCGATGCAAGGAACCCTAGAGGAGGGTTCACCCCATAGGTGCCGAGGGAATGATTCCATTGGCTAAAGGTAGCTTAGGAAGAAACCCACAGGTAAGAGAGACGAGCCGCTGGAGAAGGAGGGGTGGATGGTGGGGCAATGAGAAATGAATTCTATGATGCTTGTGTGACCTGATTACATTGAGGCTATTCGCCTCTCTACCCATGGGATATACCACCCTGTAGGGGTACGACACAAGGAACCCTAAAGGGGGGTTCCCCCATAGGTGGCACAGGAATGATTCCATTGGCTAAAGATAGCTTAGGAAGAAGCCCAAAAAGAATACCCATTCAGGTGTCGAGCATTGAGAAGGGAGAGGGGAGAAGTAGAAGATATCTAGACTGTAAATAAATGTGACATACATAGGTAGGAATGATTGGAGAAGATGAGGAAAGGTGAGGATGATGAATAAAAGGAAATCTGAGAAGATGAATAAGGGTGGACTTCCTAAGGAGAGAGAGAACAGCCAGGGCCACCATCTGACTCCATCTAACAGTGGAATCTAACTAAGGAACCTAAGAAAGCACTAACCCTAACTAATATTATGACCACTGGTACAGAGGAGAGGAAAAACCCCCTATGAGGAGAAAACCTCTGGGGATCCAAAGCCTAGGTCGCCTTCTCTCCAGGCTGAAAGATGTTTGATTAAGGATGTTTGTCGGTACCGCTATAGCAATTTAAAGTAGATATCTAGGAAGTAGGAAAATTCCGATTGTAGATGAAGCTCTCGCTCTTACCTTCTAAATGGACAGCTGTCTAGGGATGCGAGAGATGTCTGCAACTAGACGCTCAAGCCAGCAAGGAAGTACAATGATGGAGAGAAGCCTTGAAGGCTTCAAAGGTTGAAGATGAGACATGAAATGAACATTGAACGATGATGGAGAGCAGCCTGCCAGCCACTAACAATGGGGCAATGGACATGAAAGTGTGTCTTTGAGTGGAGAGCAGGTTGAGTCAAGGTAGCACGGACCCAAGAAGGTTATGCTCAAGTAGTCAATGTGATGGAATAGACCTACATGAGGATTGGATGAGCGAGGGATACCCAGATGTGGGCATGAGAAGACTCATGGTGATAATAACTGCAGGACATCAGTGGTTCGATGGCGTAGCATAGGATTTGATGAGAGGTATGCTCAATTAAGCGATGTAAATAGATGAACCATGAGGTCAGAATGAGTGAAGGATAACCAGACTCATGCACCTGGACACATACAGGCTATAGAGAAGGATAAGAGTAGGGAAGGAGATGGCAGGATAGGGAAAAAAACAAACAAAAGAAAGCACAGATCAGAGAAGGAGCTTAACGGAGGGAGGAGTGTCGAGGAGAATGAAAAGATCTACCTAGAGGCTGGATGAGCGAGGGGTTCTCAGATGTGGGCATGTGAAGACTGATGGTGATAACTGCAGGAGTGCAGCATTTCGATGAGGAAGAATAGGACCTAATGATAGGTATGCTCAATTAATCAATGTGAGTAGGTAGATCCTGAGGTCAGACTGAGCAAAGGATAACCAGACTCAGGCACCTGGATATACCATGGACTAGGGTAAGATGAGGATATGAATATGGAAGGTGATGGCAGGACAGGGAAAACCCCAAAAGAAAGAAAAGGACAGTGAAAGGCTCTCCCTCAAATCCAATCCATTGCAGCCCAAAGTGGTAGTAATGCAACAGGAAGGAAGGCTGCAGAGCAATGCCTTGCAGCAACGTGACAAACCAGGAAGATTAGAGCAGCAAACCCAGTATGAGCAGAGCAACAAAAGAGAGGGGGAACAGAGCCCAAAAGAACATACAGGAGCATGGTCGTAGGTGATCCACTGACCAATGCCCATGACCCTACACAGGGAAAATGAGGCAAGGAGACAGCATAATGAATGAGGAGCCAGAAAAAGCAGCACTGCCAAAAGGAAACGATGATGTTCCCAACATAGTGGGCCCCAGATAGTGAATGAGAAGGAAGGGCTAAATCCAACGGCAGAAGGGACAAGGAAGTCCCCTGCAAATTCAGGGACGGGAGAGTACCTGAGGAAGGCTATTGGAGCAAGAAACCCCACAAAACCTGGGTACTGTGAGGCCAGATGAGGAGCAAACAGCCAGGTGACAGAACAGGGGAACGACACCAGGAAAGAAGCTGAGCAACATGGTGTAATGAGCGATGAAAAAACACAGCAGCATGCAGTCATGGAGACCGTACCTGCGGACAATGAGAGGAGACATAAGTAATGCATGGCCCCAGGACGAGACACACACAACTGGTCAAAGAATCCCCAGAAGGACGAGGTCAGTGAAGTGCAAGAGGAACACACATCCCAATCGAGGTAGAGCAGCAACGGTGGGCAGTCCCAGAGTAGCCAAGCTGGCCGACACAAAGAAATACAGAAGTGGGAATGGACTGTGCCTCGATCGACAAGCCAAACATCCATTGCGCGTGAGGTGCAGAAATCAGAGGTGGACACGAGGTGCCCGGGCAACAGAAGATTCTGTTTTATGCAATAATCAGTTTGGGGCAGGTAAGAGTCCTTTGTGGTTGCTTGGGGGGGCATAGAAAAATCCAGGAAAAGTGCTCTTTAAATAGTTGCAGGCTTGTCAAGTTTGAACTGTGTTCCACCCATCTGCTGCTCCTTGTTCTGCAGTTTTTTTCTGGTTTTTTTTGTACAGGTCATTTCTAGAGGGTAATCTGACCCCTGCCTAAGCTTCTTTACAGAGTAACACAGGCCCATTTCATAGTGTGTTGCCTCCCTCCCCCACCAATGTAGTTATCTGAGTTCATCCCACATCTCCCCTAATTGTTTGATTAGGCTTCCTATCTGGATGAAGCCCACACCCCCATTGTTAAATTTTAGGCTCCCTCTCTATCTAGCTGACAATGTCATCCCCCAATAATTAAATTTAAGGTTACCTCCCTATCTTGGTGAAGCCTACATACACCCATTTGTTTAATTTTAGGCTTCCTTATTATCTGGGTGTTGGGTGAAACCCACATCCTCCCAAATACTAAACGTATGCTCCCTCTCTAGTTGGGTGGAGCCTGTATTCCCCCCACCCAGCCCACCAGTGTCTCACATAGGCTTCCTCCCTATCTGGGTGAAGCACGTATCCCCAGACAAAATTATTTAATCAGCTTCTGCCCTTCCAGGGTGAAGCTTACTCTCCCACCACCTAAACTGATGAAGTACAGGGCAACAACTGTTTACTGTCCCTCTGATGTTGCTTCTAACCCTATCACTCCTTTCCCTCCTCTTTAGCCTCACATCCCCCTTCCCTACTGCATATTCTTACCTTCCTTCCTCCCTTCCTTCCTCCATCTCCCTCCCTTCCTCCATCTCCCTCCCCTCCCCATCCCACTTTACCTTCCTCCAAACTCCTCACTCTATCCCATTCCCCCTCGCATCTGGGATGCAGTCTCCTCCCTTCTCCCTCTTGAAGTCCTCAGGTGCCTCCTTCCCTCTTACCCCGCTTATCCTCCCCATAAGTGACTCATAGGCCCAAGTTCCTTGTCTCCTTGTTTATTTTAGGAGCAGGTGATACTGAGCTCAATCCTGGCCCTGCTCACTTATCTCCCTCTCATCTCCCCACAGGACTGAGAGTGACCCACATCAACATCCAAAGCCTCCTCCCAAAGATTGATCAGCTACAGCCACTCATGGTTAAACTCAAGCCTGAGATGCTGATGATCCCAGAGTCTTGGCTATCCCCAAAGATTCCAGATACTGCAGCTGCCATCCCTGGGTATGCAATCATCCAGCAGGATTGTGCTGAGAGGGGTAGTGAAGTTGCAGTCTACCTCTCCTCTAACATCCAGTCTGAGCCCTCACCTCCCCCTCTGCCTATAAGTTGCTCCTCTTCAAGCTGCCCCCCCATCTGTTTCTATATATGTGGCTGGTGTCTACTGCTGCCTTGGCATGTCTCTACCTTCAGTCATCAAGTTCCTCACCATTATCTCCATCTATGCATCCTCTGGTGAGCTGCTCATTCTCTGTGATTTTAACCTCAATTGGCTCTCCCCCATCTAAATAAATTGTGCCACAACATTAGGTCCCTCCAACTTACCCAGTTGATCATTGACCCATCCTGCCACACTCACAGATCATGCAATCACTTCCTTCTAAACTGAGTTCTCACCTCCCAACCTCACCATATCTTGAATGATGGTACCCTCTCCGATGCCCTCAGTTACCACCATATGGTCTACTGTGTGCACAAGATTCACCGTCCCAAAACCCCCATAAATTCATTCAGATTCGTACCTTCAGGTGGCTGGACTTATCCTCCCTCCATGCCAACTTAGTGGCTGCTGACTGGTCACCCATCTGTACAGCCAGTAACTTAAATACTGCCTTCATAATTTATTTATTTAGTTTTTGTTTACCGGGTAGGTGCACTAGCCATAGTAATGACTATTTTCGGGCACGACCTGGGACGGTACAGTACAACAATACAGGGAAAACATTTCAATACAAGTACAGAAAATGGTTGACAATATTATACAGAGCAATTAGCAAATGTAATACCAGTGTAGAGAAAAAAAAAAAAAATAAAAATAAGAGAGGAGCAGTACAAACCAAAAACCTACACTACAGTTTGCTTTAAGGAAGAAAAAAAACATGAACAGATTGAACATTTAGTTCTAATAAGGGAATGAATATAGTACAAGAGGAAGGATACTAGTAAGTGATAGAAGTAAGAGCCAAGAAGAGAGGGTTGGGAGTGAAAGTAAGGTGGGAGGTGGAACAGATTGGAAGGACAAGTGCATAGCATATAGATGATCAGAATTAATAAACGCCATGGAAGAGGAGGCTGGGAATGAAAGGAGCTATGGAGGTTTGAAGCAGGAGCACTTGTGGGATGAATTAAGATAGTTTTGCAGCCCTTTTTAATAGATGCATGAGATGGTGATTGGCACAAAGCTAGTGGAATGGAGTTCCAGTATTTGAGGGCATGACAGGTGAAAGCACTAGCGCCTTTAGTGGTTTTGTGTCTGGGGATGAAGACAGGGGCCTGGTCGGCAGGCCTCAGCCCACAGCAAGGAGTCAGATTTTGGAAAAGTTCTGCAAGGGATGCAGGTATTTGTAGGCAAACAATGTTATCAATGATACAGCCATATGCATGAAGCCTTAATTCATTAGGAGGAAGTCATCCTTTGTCTGAATAGAGGAGACAGTGATGTTTCCGACGGTGTGAGGAGGATGCATAGCGACATATATTGTTATATGTGACATCCCATTTCCTAAGGATCAATTTGCAAGCAGAGGCATAAGTTGCAGCACCATAGGTACTGTAAGTGATGGGAGAAGTATGCCATGGGCTATGGCAAGCCTTGCTGAGGGAGTGAGCAGATAGCTGGTTCGGTAGGCTATTCCAAGTTTGGAGTTGACCAGTTTGCAGGTCTGATTGATGTGTAAGTCGAAATTTAGTGACGGATCAAGGGTGAGGCCCATATATTTAAACTAATTTACCACCCCAACTAGTAAGCCATTTAATGAGGTGACTTTAAAATTAGGATGCGCATGTTTGAGTTTAACACTTGATCCAAAGAGCATAGCTTGGGTTTTGGACTCATTTAAGGCAAGTTTGTGAGTAGATAGCCACCCCTGAATTAGATGAAAGTCAAGAGAAAGAAGATTGTTTGTGTCTTCAATGCTTTTTGCGCTATCATACAGAACAATATCATCTGCATATAGCAAGGAGGTTGTCCTGCAGAGGTCGGTGAAGATGTTATTTATGAAAACAGAGAAAAGTAGGAGCCCAAGGATGGGGCCTTGCGGAACCCCAAAGTTTATAGTGGTCTTGTCCGAGAGAGTAGCGTTGTATTTCACAGTTTGAGTCCTATCAGATAGGTAGTTCCCAAACCACCTTACAACGTTATTCAAGAAGCCTAGTGATCCAAGGGTGGTAAGAAGGATGGAGTGATCGACAAGGTCAAATGCCTTGGTCATATCTATGAAAATTGGCCCGGTGAGTAGACCAGAGTCCATAGCCACTGGTGTGTCTGACATGAATTTGAGAAGGGCAGAAGTGGTGCTATGGCCTTTGCAAAAACCATGATGGGAAGAGGAAAGTAGATCATGTTTCTGAAGGAAATCAATTGTCTGGGCAGCTACCAGCTTCTCAAGAATTTTATTTAGGACAGACAGTATGGCAATGGGCCTATAGTTTGAGGGATCTTTATGATCTCCTTTTTTGAAAACAGGGGTAATCCTAGCTGTTTTTCCATATCTCAGGGATGTAGCTCTGGCACAGGGAGAGTGTGAAAATCTTGGCTAGGGGAGCAGTGATGAAGGGAGCTGTGATCTTAAGGAGCTTTGGTTTTAGATTGTCAAAGCCAGCTGCCGTGCATTCCTGGATATTGTTTAGCAGTTTAAGCACTTCACGTTTAGTGACTGATTTGAAGAAGAAATGAGGACCATTTGCATTTTGCCGGTTGGATATGACTGGTTGGGCAGGGAAGGAGGAGGTGTAATTAGTTAAGTCTGAGAATTTGTTGTTGAAGAAGTTGGCAATGGTTCTGGGATTATTACAGTGTACCCCATCAAGTGACATGTCATATGGGGTGGATGATAGATTGGAACCAAGGAAAGATTTAATATGGGTCCAAAACTTTTGGTGGTCACTATAGGAGTTTGTTAGTAGATCCTTGCAGTAGGAACTCTTGGCTTTTTTGATGTCCTTTTTGCAGGCATTTCACAGGATCCTGTAGGTAATAAGGTCAGAGGTTAGCCCAGAGTTCTTATAGCAGAGCCAGCTTTTATCCCTTAGTTTGAGTTTAGCTAGCAGGTCAGATTTCAGCCAATGGGTTTGCCTGTTTCTTGCCCAACTGGTTACAAGTTTGCAGTGCTTATCCTGGAGTGCTAGGAAGTGTTTCAAGAACAGATTAAGGGCAGTCTGGGCATCATTGGACATAAGAATGGGGAACCAGTCAGTAGCAGCAATGTCATTCAAAAAAGACTGAGGGTTAAAATTTGCATAGTTGTGGAATGTTATGAAGTGAGGTCCCATCTGGGTAGGCCTATTTTTGCCCCAGATACAGTACGTTGGGGAGTGATCTGTGATGGCATCTGGTAGTACTCCAGAGGTAATTACATTTTCAGAGCGATTGGTCATGATCCAGTCTAGTAGCATGTTCATGTTTGAGTGAAGTGCATGTCTGGTAGGTTCACCTATCAGTTGGTGCAGGTTATAACTCTGTAATTTGGCCATTATTGAGGATTGGTTACTGCCCAGCCAATTTATGTTGAGGTCCCCAAGTATGAGGACCTCATTTCTTCCAGCTAGGCATGAGATTTTGTCTATTAGCTCATCCAGTCCCATTAGTCTGTTGGTTGGGGAACTGTAGGCACACACAATATGTAACACAATATGTAATTTTTTGGTCCCAAGAGTGAGCAGGACATGAAGTGCCTCACAGTGGCATAAGGTAGATGATTTTAGGGCAGAGACATCGAGATGATCTCTAAAGTAGACAGCTGTCCTACATCCTCTCTTGGGAGCAGCTCTGTCAAGTCTTAATAGAGTATATTGAGGAAGGGGGCATAGAGAATCAGGTGTGGATGGTTTTAGCCAAGTTTCATTTAGGCATATAATGTCAGGCTTGTAGATGGTGGTCCAGGATTCAAGCTCAACTAGACTATGTGCAAGGCTCCTGATACTGTGGTGTGCTATAATAAGATCTTTAGCATTACTAATAGTGTTGGGTAGAACATTAGGCGGTCCTGGATATAGTTGAACATCGCCTGAGAGCAGGATAGCGAGTAGGAGAAAATACCATAGCTTGCGGTGCAGGAAGGAACCTCGGTCATGTAGGTGCCAGTGACTTTTGTTCTGGATGTGGGCAACCATGTGGATCAATATCCTATTTAGTAGCGTTGGTGTTGGGTCGTGGCAAGGGGTAGGAAGTAGCAGGAGATTAGAGTAGTAGTAGTAGTCTTGTGGCAAAAAGCCAGGGTGGGTCACTTCAGTTTGAGGTGCCATAGGCCTGGACAGGTGGAGAAGGGGTAGTGTTATCACAAGAAAAAACAGTATCATCTGTAGGGACATTTTTACTTTCCTTACAGCCAGGCAGAGAGGATAGGTACCCCATGCAACAGGCCCGAGGAAAGACGTGCACTTGCTTATGGTGGATTGACAGTCACAAGAAGGTACTTCGTAAGGGGTCAGACAAAGTCTGCAAGAGTACAATCCTAACAGGGTAGTCAAGAAATACGGAGGGTAATTTGAGCAGGTGGAGTATCACACAGCCCACTTAGGTGGGGGGGACAAACCTAGGAGTTTTGTGAGTGATGGATGTCTCACTGGGAAAGCAGAAATGTAATGTGAGACATAAAAGACTTTTCAAGAAACTGACAGGACACTGTTGATGCTAAATTTATGTCAACCTGGGATCTCCATACCCCTTAGAATAACCAGGGTCCAAGGTTCCACCTCCCATGGATCTTTACTGCATTGCTGGCCTGCCCTTTGTGTGCGTGACCTTGCCTTGTAGACCCACAAGTCCTCTGGCACCCCTGCCAACCTAATTAAGTACTGGACCCTTTGTAATGTCTTACCAGAGCTACCAGGCTTGTCAAGTCTGAATGCTTCACATCTACACTCCAGAACAACCTTAATCACTCCTTTAAGTTCTGGAAGGTTATCCACACACTCCCCCCTTCCCCACACACCCAGTCCCCTCACATGGTCCTCAAGGTGAGTGACATTCCTTTTTCTGACATTCTGTTGCCTCAGCTTTCAATTCATTCTTCATCTCCTGTGCCCACTCCCTCCTCTCCTTCTCTTCCACCTTCCCTTCCCTCACCTCTCCTACCACCCCACACCACCTCTTCTCCTTCTCTCCAACCACTCCAACTGCTTCTATTAATATCCTCTTGGCTCTTAACTCCCACAAGGGTGTCAATTTACTGAAAGAGGTAGAAACCTTAAAAGAGCAAGCAAAGGGGAACCTGTTACAAACCATCAATATAGCACCAAAAGATAAAATAAAAAGAGATGGCCAGGCGAAATCTAGAGTTAACAAGGAGGACTCAGAAGGAAACCCCAATACTACTGATCTATCAGATTCAGAAGACACAGATTGGACACTTGTAGATAGGATGCCAAGAAGAAAAGGGAGAAGAGTACTTGGAAATACAGAGTTACCATTATTTAATTGGTTTGCACCACTTGCTGAAACAGATGAATCCCCAAACATAGAGTGCTTGTTATAGGAGACTCTATACTTCACAAAACTGATAGTATAATATGTGAGGCAGATAAAGCATATAGAGAGGTGAATTGTCTTCCAGGGGCCAAAGTTAATGACGTAAAGAAAATATTACCTACAGTTATTGAAAAACAACCAAATACTCAAACAGTAATGGTCCATGTGGGGGTTAACAATGCAGGTAAAGATCACGAAAAAGGACATAGTGGAGAACATAATGGAGTTAATTTATGTAATAAATAGCCATGGCCAAACACCAGTAGTTTCGAGTATACTACCATTGCTTAAATGTCATAAAGAAAAAAACAATACCATCCGGTGAATAAACGCTAGACTTCAGAACAGATATAGGAGAGAAGGTATAACTTTTATTGATACCTGGGAGACCTTTCAAAACCAAAAATATCTATATGTGAAGGATGGGCTGCATCTTACTAAAACTGGAACAAAAACTTTGGCTACCTAGATCAACAATAATTTACCAAACAAAAATTTAAACTAATGATGAAGAGGGGAGGGAGGTTTGCAAACATCAGAAAGTGAACATAAAAGTAAAAATAACAACAATCCTAAAAGGCTAAACAACATAAAATGCTATTTAACTAATGCAAGAAGTCTACAGCACAAATTAGAAGAACCAGAAATAATACTACGTGAACCTAATAATGAAATTGATATGGCATTTATTACAGAGACTTGGGGGAGTGAAAAGGATATGTGAGGAAGAGAAATACAAGGGTACCAGCTATACCATCAGGACAGGAGTGATAGAAAAGGGGGAGGGTTGGCAGCTTACATACTGCATCTAACAAAATAATGTCAAGCAACATTAGTAGCAAAATAAAAAAAGAGGGAAACAAAACTGAAACTCTATGGATCAAAATAGTCAGTTACAAAAAAGGACCATTATCATTGCACTTATTTTATTTATTTTTTTATTTTATTTAGTTTTTGTTGACCAGGAAGGCGGATTAGGCAATTTTTTGCCTATTTTCATCCTCATCCCAGGGGTGGGGGGAAGGGGATATGGATGGATGGCAACTGAAATTGAACCAGACTGCTGGTGGTATTTTTAATGAATGGGGGAAATTTGGCCAGGACACTAGGCAAATCCCCCTACTCATCTGTAGGGGGAGCTGCTGTCCATCATCCAGGATGGCCAGTTCAGCTGCTGAGGCAATGAAGATGGATGTAGAGGAGGCTGGGGGTTCAGTCTCACCCCCAGTCTCTGGTGTACAGGATACCAAAATATTTTTTGATGCTGCTGCCCCTCTTGAAGTACAGAATATTCTGATGGATTTAAACCAGTATGGGAAACAAGCTGAACCTGGGACCCAAGTAATTGAAGAAAATACTTTGGACACAAAAACTGTTGCTGAATTCGATCAAATGATCCAAGAGGGAAAAAGAAAGACAATACAAAGAGAAACAGACTTTATTGTGCAAAGCAAAAGAAAATTTGAAAGGACACTCTGATGCACAAGACTAGGCTGAAGGCCTCCTTGACAACGGGACCAGCTGTAGAAGTACTTCAGTGACAACTACAAGTGCATCTGGACAACTGATTCCATTCTCTCAGGTACAGCATCCTAACATTATTTATAAAAATGTGCATAACAATCAAGGTAATGTGATTTTTACCTTTTCGGCTCAGCAAAATGATCACTTGAAGAAAATTGAACGCGAGTGGCCTCTCATTAGCCTCCCATGGTATCCTTCCTAAAGAAACCTTGGCCAAAAATTGTAGAAACATCAAATATAAATACAGCAGTGCAAGAGAAAAAGGCTGATGACTTACTAACTGGGCAGGTAGCAGTAATGCAGCAAGAAAAACTTGAGAGTGGCACTTTCAGTGCGAGAATGCAAAATAGCGATCAGCGCAATGCAACAATGCTCGCAGCGTCACAGCAAAGCACAGACCTTTTGACAGATGAAAGTGAGGCACACAACTGGAGGAATGGGAATTCAGAGTCAGGAATGACATATACAGGATGTAGTACCCCTGGCCTAAGACTCCCTCACGAAAAACCAAAACTTTCTGTAACCAATACTGTAGAAAACATGCAGAAGGATGCATTAGAAGAAGAGATCTCGGAACAAACAAAATCTGGTCAGATCCACTATGGTTGCATAATGAAGTTAGTGAAGTTGTGTGGAATTGTTAAGAAGGCATGGAGAAACAAAACTACGGCTGCAAATGCCATTAACTTGATAAAGGCAAGCAATCCAACATACAAAAATACAAGCATGCCCAACACAGCTGCACAAAATCTATCCGGCTAATGAAAAGTACATATTACAGGGATGCTCTCACCAATACCTGGGAAAATGGGAGAGCTTTCTGGGACAATATTAAAGAAGTATCATGGAAGCAACCAAAAACCTCCCCGTCTATGTTAAACGTTGATGGGACTACTACTCTAGACCCTACGGTCATTGCCAATACCTTCAATGCCACCTTCACCAACTTCAGTTCCGTTCTTCCTCCTGACTTTTTTTGTAGTAAACGACTCTCCCTCAATCATAAACCCCACCACCCCGCCTAAACACCCTCCTTTCTACTTCAAAGAGTCAAATTGAATGAAGCCCACAATTACGTTACCAAAGCAATCTCCAAGTCCAGAACTAGTGGTGACTCCTTGGACCTTAAGCTGCTGTCTCTCACCCTTAAAGAGGTATTACGTCCATTAACCAGTATTCGTAACCTCTCCCTTAGCCGCAGTCAGTTCCCTGACAAACAGAAATCTGCCGCTGTTACCCCGGTCCATAAAAGTGGTGACAAGACCAATCATACGAACTATCAGCCAATCTCCATATTGCCCCCACTCTCGAAGGCCCTCGAGCGTATAGTTGCAGACCAGTTCACTGACTACCAGGACAAAAATAATATTCTGTGCGCACAGCAACATGGTTTCAGAAAAGGTCACAGCACCACCTCTGCCCTCCTGGAGTTCACTGGATCACTACACAGCACTCTGGACAGTGGCCACCTAACTGGGGCAGTTTTTATCGACTTGACCAAGGCATTTGATACTGTCCACCATTGGCTGCTGATAGACCAGCTGCTGAATGCTGGGCTGTCTCATGACTCTACAGTGTGGTTTAAAAGCAACCTTGAAAATTGTTCGCAAAGAGTAAAAATTGCCGACATACTCTCTGATACTCGACCAGTCCACTCTGGTGTCCCCAGAGATCCATACTGGGTCCACTTCTTTTTAGCCTTTTTCTAAATTCCCTTCCACAGTCTTGCTCAGAACAAATCATCCTGTACACTGACGACGCAGTTGTTCTCTCTTCACACAAAGACCCTACACCACTACAACTCAATCTACAACATGGTTTCACCTCTGTTGAGAACTGGTTTACTAATCATAAACATGTCCTTAATCACAAAAAAACAAAGTCTATGCTTTTTAGCAGCTCTCACAACCAGCACAGGCTACAGCCCCTGACTATCTCCACCAGCCAGGGGAATGTCCTTGAACAGGTCCAATCTTTTAAATGCCTAGGGATCCTGCTTGACTTCAACCTATCCTACTGGGTCCACATTGACAGCGTAGCAAAAGCTGCTAATACATGACTAGGCTTATTGTTCAAGCACAGGCAACATCTCACCATGGAAGCCTTGAAGATCACTGTCCAGAGTTCCGTGATCTCCATCATTGATTACAGCCTAATCATTTATGGCTCAGCCACAGCAACTACCCTCAGACGCATATCAACATCCCTCAACAAGGCCTGTTGGCTTATCACTGGAGCCCACCATCTCACTCATACCTGTGATCTTTACACTCAATCTGGATGGCTCCAACTCTCCAACCGTATTAAGTATCTGACCTGCACCATGGCGAAAAAATTATCCTGGGCCTTGCCCCTTCTGGTGTCCAAGCTCTACTGCACCCTAGCACTAATCCGCAAAGCTCCAGGAGATCCAAATTGCAGCTCTTGCAAGTTCCCCAGTGTCGCACTATCCAGGGTCAATGATCTTTCACCACAGGGCTCCCTCATGGCTGAATGGACTCAGCACCACCTTCTCTGCTGCTCCCAAACTTGGCATGTTTAAAACCAGGCTCCGACTCCATCTTACTGCCTCCAGCTCCTGTGATTGCCTCACCTAATCAGAAATACTTGCCACCACCAACAGCCTTGCCTTGCCACCCCCTCATAGCACTTATCTCCTATTTTACCTCTGCTCCCACAACCCCTCCCACTTCCCACCTTCCCCCCACCCACCCCCTCTCTCCAGCACTTCTCCCGGTGATGTCTGACAATGCCTCCGGCTGCTGCTACTCCCATCTTGCCATACCGTTCCTCCTCCATTGTTCTTTACCCCTCTCCTAGTTGATGCTGCTCCGGGCCATGCTATGTACTGAGCTCTCTAATGTACTGCCTCCTCCCTTAATTAATAACTGAAAAATGTAAAGTTTACCTGCAATGTTGTTATTTCTGTTGTATCCCTGTACTGTACTTCAACTGACATGGAACCTTTGTAAAAGAGCCTTTCTCAAAGGTATTTGTAATCATAGAACCAAATAAATAAAATAAAATAAAAAAGGGTGTTTCATGGGCTTAAACATAAACATGGATTGCACTTAGTAAGGCCTACGATACCATTCCACGTATAACTTGCAAACAGGTTGTGCAGCCTAGGAGTGGGTCACAAGGTGGTAAGCTGGGTTAGGAACTGGTTGAATGATAGAAGGATAGAAGAAGAGTCATGGTAAGTGGCGTTCAGTCAAAGGAAAGGAGTGTGACCAGCAGGGTGCCACAGGGATCAATCCTAGGCCGAGTCCTATTTTATGTCTTCACAAATGAAATTGCAAAGGGGATCGAGGGGAAAGTGTGCTTGTTTGTGAATGACACTAAGATCTGCAGCAGGATGGACACTTTGGGAAGAGTGGAAAAAATGAGGAGGAACCTAGGAAAACTAGAGGAATGGTCCAAAATATTGCAGCTGAGATTTGATGCACAAAAGTGCAAAATCATGCATCTGGGTTGCAGGAAGCCAGGGAACGATTACGGGGGGGGGCCTAATGGTCATCAAAATGGAAAGGGATTTTGGGGTAATCATATTGGATGACCTAAAGGTGGATAAACAATGCATCAGAGCTGTGAGGACAGCCAGTGGAATGCTGTTGTGCATAGGGAGAGGTATTACCAGCAGAAGGAAGGAGGTGGTTATGCCACTGTGTAGATCACTGGTGAGGCCTTATTTGGAATATAGTGTCCAGTTCTGGAAGCCACATTTCCGTCATGCAACTTTAAATCACAAATGGGTTAAATGGTTCTATTTTAGATTGCTAACCCTTTCCCCTACTGCTCCCACTGGTTAGCGTTATGGAATGCAACCAGAACGTATCTTGGCTAGCAGGATGAATTCACCTACATAAGCTGCTTCTCAGTCTACAGCACTGTCTTTTTAAAATGTTAACTTCATGTTGAAAATATGGCATAATCTTGCCATTCATGTTATTGATAGACATACTGTAGCTAGCTTGGATTGAGGAAGGGTGAATATGGTCAGGACCCTTTAGCAATTGACATGCATATGCAGCAAATAAGTCCAGATGTGCTAACTTACCCTACAACTGTTAAGTGTCACATTCTGCATTTTCTTCTTGAAATGGTTACTTTTGCATTTATGTTTATTTTAAAATATTTAATATTCTGACCATGTGGTTATGTCATGGACCTTAACTGATCTCTAGCTTTAACCTCCCCCCCCCTCCATGCTCCATCCATGTTACCAAGGTCCTCCTATGTGTATCCCATGCACGTTTGACATCTGTAACCATTTTGATACCATTACCTCTGCTGGAAGGCTGTTACACCTGTCCCCCACCCTACCTCTAAAGAAGTATTTCATTGTATCCCCTGGACATGCCACTTATCAGTCATTTAAAATAACAGAAATGTAGTTTCACATTCTTACTATGAGGGAAGCAAGAAGATCAACCAGCATGGTTAAGAAATACATCGATTGACACCTGTGAACGAGTGGGGAAGGGGAGTTTTTTCTAACATTCCTGGCAGTTTTATGCCCCCTGGAAACTGCTATTCAGGTTTTTTTTTATTGCATCTTCTCCCAGGCAATCTTCCCAGAGTGCAGTTTGCTCTATTGTTTAATAGCTCCTGGTGGAGCCCAGTGTCTTGTTACATTGACTTTTGTTTCAAATTAACCACAAACAAGACATCATGGCAGCCAAAGCAGTCACACTTTGAGTCTTAGGGTATGTACAGCATAATTAAAAAGTATTTTAAATATTAGTATTTTATCTAGCTGTGTTCCTGTGTCTGTGTGTATGTCACTATTTAAAGTGATTCTTTTGATGTAAATTATTGCAAATGATAATATGTTGCCCTAAACACATAATCAGCCAGCATGGTTATTGAACAATGAATTGATGCCTCTGTGTGAGTGGTGATGGGGATACCAGCAACACACGTTTCTCAGTTTGTAAATGGTTGTAAATTAAGCACTGAAACTTAGCACAGAAAGATCACTATAGCTGAGGTTTAAGCTTGCAAAAAAAAGGCACTACTGGGGATAGCTCAATTAAAGGAAAACTACATTATAAGTGTGTGTGTGTGTGTGTGTGTTTTGATTCAGTTGCTTGTGTCTTGAATTTCAGCATTTTAGTGGAAACTTTGCACTCTGATTTTCTTATTCTGAATTTTTTGCATTATGTTGTCTGTATTTATATTAATTCTGTTGGCATTCCTGGTAATGTACAGGCACAGGGGACTGAGTTGTGACTGGGTTTGAATAAGGAAAGGTTGCAGGAACCCAGGGAATGATTACAGAAGGGGGGGTTGATGGTCATCAAAATGGAAAGGGATTTTGGGATAATCATATTGGATGACTTAAAGGTGGCTAAACAATGTACCAAAGCTGTGAGGAGAGCCAGTGGAATGCTGTGCTACATAGGGAGAGGTATTACCATCAGAAGGAAGGAGGTGGTGATGCCACTGTGTAGATCACTGGTGAGGCCTCATTTAGAATATGGTGTCCAGTTCTGGAAGCCACATTTCTGTCATGCAACTTTAAATCACAAATGGGTTAACTGGTTCTATTTTAGATTTCTATCCCTTTCCCCTACTGCTCCTACTGGTTAGCCTTATGGAACGCAACCAGAACATATCTTGGCTAGTATGATGAATTCACCTACACAAGCTACTTCTCAATCTACAGCACTGTCTTTTTAAAATGTTAACATCTTGTTGAAAATATGGCATAATCTTTCCATCCATGTTATTGCTGGACATACTGTAGCTAGCTTGGCTTGAGGAAAGATGAATATGGTCAGGAACCCTTAGTAATTGAGATGCATATGCAGCAAATAAGTCCACATGTGCTAACTTACCCTACAACTGTTAAGTGTCACAGTCTGCATTTTCTTCTTGAAATGGTTACTTTTACATTTATTTTTATTTTAAAATATTTAATATTCTGCCCATGTGGTTATGTCACGGACCATAACTGATCTTCAGCCTTAACCCCCCCCCCATGCTCCAGCCCTGTTACCAAGGTCCTCCTATGTGTATCCCATGCATGTTTGCAAACAGTGCTTGTAGACAAAGCTAATCAGTTTGCCAATGTGTTCTGGTGTGTGTGTGTGTGTGTGTGTGTGTGTGTGTGTGTACTTTTGATTCAATTGCTTGTGTCTTGCATGGAAAACAGTGCTTGTAGACAATCTAATCATTTCTCAGCTGTGGTCTGCTGTGTGTATGTGTGTTCCTCTGAGGCTGTTCTTGCAACCTAGGAAAGGTAGAAATGATGAGGTATGTCCTCCCTATTCCTGGATGCAAGTTCCCTCTGCCCTGGGAACACCTGGCTGCCCCAGTGGGTGGCACCTGCTTGCCCTCCTCCTCCCCCAGCCTGTACATCTAGGTGTCCTGGTCATGCCCCTAGACAAAGTCCTGCCTCCTTTGATGCCTTACAGGGAGGGAACATGAGACAGAGGAAAAATACAAAACTTTTCACTCTGATTTTCTTATTCTGAATGTTTTGCAGTATGTTGTCTGTATTTATATTAATTCTGTTGACATTCCTGGTTATGTACAGGGGCAGGGGATTGAGTTGTGACTGGGTTTGAATAAGGAAGGGTTGCAGGAACCCAGGGAACGATTACGAGGGAAGGGGAGCTGATTTTGGGGTAATCATATTGGATTACCTAAAGGTGGCTAAACAATGTACCAAAGCTGTGAGGAGAGCCAATGGAATGCTGTGGTGCATAGGGAGAGGTATTACCAGCAGAAGGAAGGAGGTGGTGATGCCACTGTGTAGATCACTGGTGAGGCCTCATTTAGAATATTGTGTCCAGTTCAGGAAGCTGCATTTCCATCATGCAACTTTAAATCACAAATTGGTTAAATGGTTCTATTTTAGATTTCTATCCTTTCCCCTACTGCTCACACTGGTTAGCCTTATGGAATGCAACCAGAACATATCTTGGCTAGCATAATGAATTCACCTACACATGCTGCTTCTCAGTCTACAACACTGTCTTTTTAAAATGCTAATTTCTTGTTGAAAATATGGCATAATCTTTCTATCCATGTTATTGCTAGACATACTGTAGCTAGCTTGGATTGAGGAAGGGTGAACATTGTCAGGACCCCTTAGCAATTGAGATGCATATGCAGCAAATAAGTCCAGATGCGCTAACTTACCCTACAACTGTTACGTGTCACAGTCTACATTTTCTTCTTGAAATGGTTACTTTTGCATTTATGTTTATTTTAAAATATTTAATATTCTGACCACATGGTTATGTCATGGACCGTAACTGCCTTTACCCCTCCCCCCTCCCGTGCTGGTCCTCCTATGTGTATCCCATGCATGTTTGAAATCTGTAACCATTTTGATACCCATTACCTCTGCTGGAAGGCTGTTACACGTGCCCCCCACCCTACCTCTAAAGAAGTATTTCCTTATATCCCCCTGGACATGCCACTTATCAGTCATTTAAAATAACACAAATGTAGTTTCACATTCTTACTGTGAGGGAAGCAAAAAAGATCAACCAGCATGGTTAACAAATACATTGATTGACATCTGTGAATGAGTGGGGAGGGGGAGTTTTTTTCTAACATTCCTGGAAGTTGTATGCTCCCTGGAACCTGCTATTCAGGTTGTTTTTTATTGCATCTTGTCCTAGGCAATCTTCCCAGAGTGCAGTTTCTTGAAGTGATTACTTTTGCATTTATGTTTATTTTAAAATATTTAATATTCTGACCATGTGGTTATGTCATGGCCTATAACTGATCTTCATCCTTAACACCCCCCCCATGTTCCTGCCCTGTTACCAAGGTCCGCCTGTGTGTATCCCATGCATGTTTGAAAACAGTGCTTGTAGACAAATCTAATCAGTTTGCTGCTGTGTTCTGGGTGTGTGTGGGGTGCGTGCGTGTGTACTTTTGATTCAATTGCTTGTGTCTTGTGAGGAAAACAGTGCTTGTAGACAATCTAATCATTTCACAGCTGTGTTCTGCTGTGTGTGTGCATGTTCCTCTGAGGCTGTTCTTGCAACCTAGGAAAGGTAGAAATGATGAGGTATCTCCTCCTTATTCCTGGATGCAAGTTCCCTCCACCTTGGGAACCCCTGCCTGCCCCTAATGGGTGGCACCTACTTGCCCTCCTCCCCCAACCTGTCCATCTAGGTGTACTGGTCATGCTTTAGACAAAGTCCTGCCTCCTTTGATGCCTTGCAGGGAGGGAACATGAGCCAGAGGAAAAATAGTGCTTTCTAAATCCCATATACACACACAGGCAGCATAGTAATGAGGTTTCAATAGAGGACACTATTTTTAACACTCTACCATGTTGTTTGGAAGGTAATTATGCAGGTAGCCCTTTTCTCAAAGCAGTACGTCTGTAGGCTCCACCTACTGCAGTCATAAAAACTGCTGTCCTTAAAATCTTATCTACAGACAAAATGAATCAGAAACGCAAGTCTGAAGACTTACGGAGGAAAAGAGACAGTGTAATGCTTTCACATAGAAATATTCTTGAGGGCCCTACACTTTCTGATAAAAAAGAACCATGCAGTGTATTTACAACACAATTTCAGCCACAGAAATCAGCAGCGACTGCTATTCAAATAGCCTTTAGTATCACAAGTCCCACAATGGCCGAAAAACCCTGATCTGACTATGCCCTTAAAGGGGCAGAATGGACACAAGATCAAGAAGAAAACTGGGTTCCAGACCCAGTATGGGATTCTTCTCTGTTTTCTCAATCTGTAACACTTAACTGGTGTCCAGCACGGGGCAGTCAAGAACCTGGGAAGGAATTCCCCCCGACAGATATTATGGAGTGTACTATGGCAGCTTCTCAGACAAAACTTATCCTACACTCACCTAATGAACATGGTTCAGGACTGCCTGACTCCAGCAATTCTAAACATGATGCTGTGACTTCAACCCCTGTATTAACACCAAACCAGGATTCTATCTCTATGCCCAAACAAATGCTCTGGGTTGAAAATAATTCAGCTGCTCCAAAACCACCTTTAACAGAACAAAATTCTACTTCCTAACAGCCATAAAAACCCTTGCTCTCAGACTTATCTAAAACCAATAAAACAGATCTATTACCCAGAAGACATGCAGTTAGGCTGAAGTACAAAGGAGGCTTGGATCCATGTCCGGATTGCCAATATGTGGGCAAGACACTTATCAAACACTCCCTATGGTTCTATCCAGCAGACATATTTGTCTTCATACATATATCAGGGGAAGATATTTTTGATATCAGCCTCTGATCAGCTCATCTGCTAGAGATGTTCAGGACAAAAATATAATCAGTTAAAATACTCTCCATTGTGGTCTCCCTTTATGGCTATTCCCCTCACAAAACCTCTTGTTAAAACCATAACCATCATGTTCAGGGATGAAAGCATACCAGTGGGGTACATATATCATTGACTCCAACAGAAACGTGAAGTATTAAGTACACCAGAGGCCATCTTAGATGGAGAACAATTTTGGACCGGGGATGGCGCTTTAAAGTAAAGCTACGACAAACAGAAGAAGGCATCATTCATATCCCCAACTGCTTCTTTTTGGGGCAGGATCAGGGTGTGTGCTTCTATCCTGGACAGATGAAAGCATGTTACCAGTGTGGATCACAGACACATCTTTCGAGTGCGTGTGATAAACTCCAGTGTGGTATGTGTAATGAAGTTGGCCACATCAGTTACCAGTGCACCAACCTCTCCAGATGCAATTTATGTGAAGAATCAGGACACTTGTATCAAGAATGCCCAGGGGTGTCAGCTAACAAAACTCAAAATTTGGATCCAGAAGACTTAATCAATAAAGCACAAGCAGAGGAACAATCAGATTCTGATCCTCCCAACCCCCTCCCAACTACAATCACCAACCAGGGATGCTAGTACCACAGATCCTAACCCCCAGGATGTGATTGTTATAACATAATCCCAACCCCATGAAAAAAACTCTGAGACACCCCACAATCTATTGATTCCAGTATGTTATACAGATCATCTGAAACTGTAGTAACCACAAGCGCAACCAGATGAACTACCCCCACACTCACACAGGACCCCTCCTCTCCCTCCCCAAAATAGAAGATCATGTCAGAGACTAAAAAAAGAAGAAGACAGTATCCAGCCTATTGACACAGAAAGTGCATTCGAGGTGTTAGCCCCCTTCAGTTGGAGGGAAATTGAAATGGAGGAAGATCTACAGGACATAATGAATGTGTATAGTTCTCTGCCACAACCCCCTGAAAAATTGGGAAAGAAAAAAAGAAGGAAGAAAAGATGATTTTATAACTTCTAACTTCCATGAACAGTACCACTGTGGCATCTTTAAATTGTCATAGATTAATAAATACTAAGAAGAGGCATGCTATATTTCAATTGCTACATGATTTAAAACTGAATATTATCTTGTTACAAAAAACATGGATGGGCTCTGTCTCCCAACAAACACTTTTTAGGTCACAATGGTCCTTGAGGCCATCCTTTTGGTCCTTTGGGGGTGATAGGGCTGATGGGTTAGGGATTCTTTTTGTAGGAGCAAGATTTAAACTATTCAGATTAATAGATCTCATCCCAGGAACAGTTTTAATTCTGGATGGATATTGGGATGGTGACCCATGTCGAATAGTAACTGTGCATGTCCCTCAAACTAAGGCAGATAGAGTAGCACCCTTAGACACAATACAACCTTTTCCAGCTATTGCGAAAATGGTTATAATGGGGGATGATTTTAATTGCAGTTTACGGTTTCCAAAAGGGCACACTTCTTCATCTAAAATGTATTGTGATTCCCTTACACTTAAAAGGTGCAATAAAACAGCTGACCTACTGAATTGTAATGACCAAATTAGGAACACGGTTTATTTTACTTATAAGAGGATGCAGTATACTATAATGATAGACAATATTTTTGCATCAAAACATTTGGTGATAAAAAATATTAATTGATGTCCATCGAATTTTCTGATCACCGGATGAATATTACTTCTATTGGCCTAGAGCCTACGCACCCTGTTACACAAACCTAATGGGAATTGAACACCCAAAGTCTTTCCGACCCAAACATTCAATCCTCCATTAGACAGGTGCTAGCAACCCAAGCAACAGTTATAGATTTATACGAGGACATAGGGGAATGGTGGGAACAGACAAAAAAGGACATTCAGACATGTCTCCAACATCAAGGGAAACAGAAATCATGAACTCGGTACTTCTGATATCTCACCTTAAGAAGGCAATTACAATACCTCTATTCAGTGACATCCAGATTAGGGAATAATTTGGAGTCCCAAATTCAGGTGGTAAAATCAGAAATGCAAAAATTACAATATGACAGGGCAACTTCCATATGAGCAGAGCTCTCATATGGTACTCAAAAAACTCCAGTAGCAGACCCTTGTGCAGCCTGCAAATCAAAATGACAGGGAGCTTCTTTTTCTTCCTTACAGAATAAAGATGGAAAGTTAGTGTCATCTTTTAATGATCTTGACCAAATAATTCAGGATTCTCAAAAATAAGATTGCACACAAGCACAAACAGATGACAATCTTAGATCCAAATACTTATCTAACCTTCAGCATTACACATTAACAACAAAATAAACTTCCCAGTTGTCTAACTTCATTACCACTAAGGAAATATCAGAGGTGATACAATCTAGAAAATTGGGAACAGCCCCAGGACTAGATGGTCTACCCTTCGAATTTTATAAAACTTTCAACATAGAGTTAACCTTATGTCTAGTAAGACTGTTTCTGTTATTTTTCCAATGAAATTTAGTCCCTAGTTGTTTTTTTTCTAAAAGCCTTGTTATTTACTTATATAAATCAATAGATTGGACCCTTTTTCACAACTGGAGACCAGTAAATCTCTTCAATACTGACTTTAAAATTTTATCTCAAATTCTTCATCTTT
This sequence comes from Neoceratodus forsteri, assembly GCA_016271365.2. NCBI lineage: Eukaryota > Metazoa > Chordata > Ceratodontiformes > Ceratodontidae > Neoceratodus > Neoceratodus forsteri. Next base: position 290,582,025 of record CM028135.1, on the reverse strand, counting down.
GTTTACGATCAGTAGCCCCTTTGATCATTCATCCCCTTCAATTCTGTGGACTACTAGATAGGTCAATATTTCACCCTCTCATTGTCCTATGGGAACTGTGGGAATTTTACCAGAAATCACATAGTACTGGGTGGATCATTTCTCTTGACCAGCAGAAGGTGTTTGACAGAGTGAATCATACATTATTGTTTTCCGTTCTACAGGTGTATGGTATACCTGAAAACTTTATCTTAAAAATTAAAATGTTATATAGTAATGCTTCCTACACTCCTCTTATCCAAGGTAAAATAGGCTCTGTATTTCACATCCGAGAGGTGGAGGTTCGCCAAGGTTGCCCCTTGAGCCCCTTACTCTGTATATTCTCTCTCAGTTCCCCATTAGGAAACATCATAGGAAACATCCAAGTTCAAGGTCTATCTGGTGGGTCAGAAGGAGATGAGGTGAAAATCTTGGCCTATGTGGACGGCACCTGTTTGACCCTTCAAAATGGTAACAGCATTATAGAAGTCCAGAAGGAATTATAGCTTTTTTCACAAGTATCTTCAGCTAAGCTGCATCTAAATAAATATAAAGCTGTCCCAATCGGTAGGGCTGAAGACTCCCCTTCCATAATAGGAGACCCCAGTGGTAGTAGGCCCAGTAAAAATTCTAGGGGTTACCTTTGGGTTACAAAAATATGTGGGTCTCATGAATTGGGAAACAGTCCTTCATGGTTGTGAGGTAAAAGTAAATATCTGGAAGGGGTGGAAACTTTCCAAACAGAATAGAATCCATATTATAAAGCAATTTTTGATTCTGAGTTCAATGTATGTTGGCATCATTTTCCAATTAGTAATATGCATGGAAACCCAACTCTGTAGTATATTCTTTGGTATGTTATGGGGTAGTTGGCTTAACCCAGTTAAAAGGGGGTATACGTACTTATCATGTTGCCAAGGAGGTGATAGACCCTGTGGCTTTTTTCCCTCCTTATTCTGGTTTCATTCAATCAAAATACCATATCAAATGTCAAATTCAATAGTTAATACTTGGTTTAAAAACAACTGGCATTCCTATTTATCAAAATGGGAAGAAGCCCCACCAAGAGAGTCGTAATATTTGTCACTACTTGAATCATTGAAATCTGCAACTCAAAAGCTGTATAAATGGAATGTACAAATGTCCTTTTTAGAAAATTCTTCCAGCAAACAATTGTACCAACATATTCTGGACACAGTAGGCCCCACACAACCAGATTTTAAGTACTGTAGACTTCACAAACAGGACAGAGTAATTTCACTTTTGAATTAGCATAGGATACTGGAAAATATGTGGGAAACTATCTGGCTTAGTGCATATGGTAAACTAAATGTCAGTGAGAATAACAAGCATAAACCTGTAGAGGAAAAATCATGTCCCTTTACGGGATGTGGTGCCCTGTAAGAAATCATGGAGCATTTTGCCCTCCGGTGTTCTTTCTCTCAGAATTTATGGATCTTTTTGGCCCAAGCATGGCATCTCCCATGGTTACAAAATCTCACTTATGAAGCATTCATATTAGGGGATTACACAACTAGGTTAACGAAATACCATAAAGGGACGTTGACTGTATTTTTTGCTATATCAGAGTTTTATTTATGGAACGCTAGAACACAATGGGTTTTTCGGCAACAACGAATGCTATACACAGTCTTTAAAATTCTTTGTGAAAATGTCCTTAGGAAAATCTATGATAAGGAACTGGTGAAGTATGATGCACAGGTAGTTAAATCATGGTGGAGAGGCCTCTCCTTTTTTATTACGTTTAAGTATTGTAAGGATCCAATAACAATAAGTATATTCAATAGAATGAAATGAATGACTACATATGTTATGTATTGATCTTGTTTTTTTTTTTTTTCCGCTTCATGAATACATTATGGTAGACTGCCATCATTTCTCCAGGTACAGGCTGTATTAGCTACCCACAACTGTGTTCCATTTCTGTACAAATTCTTTTTATGGTTGAATGTATTTTACTATTGTTTATTGAGGCTTGTTTGATGTAATCTGGATATGGTATTGTTTCCTTCAATAAAAAAACTCCCCTACTCTTTTCGAGAAGTGCCAGGGGATCTTTAACATCCACCTGAACAGACAGATTGGACCTTGGTTTAAAGTCTCATCCAAAAGTCGGCACCTCATGAGTGCAGCACCCCCCTCATGCTGCACTGCAATGTCAATATTAGGATTTAACCCAAGGGCTTTGAGTGGGGATAGAACCCACAGCCTTATGATCTTCTGGTCTCAGAAATGAGTGTGCCACCTGCTGAGCCACTGACACTTTGCTACAGACCCCCAGGCAGATATCAGAACAGATAAATAGGGAATTTTTATTTTTTATTTATTTAGTTTTTGTTGACCGGGTAAGTGCACTAGACAAATCCTGCCTATTTTCAGGCACGACCCAGGGCAGGGGGATACAGATGAATGCCAACTGACCTTGAACCAGATTAAGCTGTTGGTGGTATTTATAGTGAATGAGGGAAATTTGGCCAGGACACCGGGGAAATTCCCCTACTCTTTCCGATAAGTGCTATGGGATCTTTAACATCCACCTGAACTACCACCAATCCAGGCAGATGGGACCTCGGTTTAACGCCTCATCCAAAAGACGGCACCTCAGAAGTACAGCACCCCTCTCATGCTGCACTACAGTGTCAGTACTGGGATATTAACCCAAGTGCCAGATGTGGGAACTGAACCCACAGCCCTCTGATCTCCCGGCCTCAGAGGCGAGTGTGCTACCTACTGAGCCACTGACACTGCTAATTAGAGAAGGCTTGTGAGCTAGGTCAAGTCATATTTTTGGGAGATTTAAACTATAGCAATATAAGTTGGGAAAAACTAGAAGCGCCAAGTTATCAAAGTAAATTGTTCCTAAGAACAATAGAGGAATTAAGTCTAAAACAACATATTAATATGCCTGCTAGGGGCAAGAATTTACTGGATATAGTGTTAACCACAAGTGACATAAACATTGACAACTGTAAAATTAGTGAGCCCTGAGGAAATAGTGACCAGAACAATGTTCTTTTTTGTTTTCGTAAATGTATCCCTGTAACCAGGGGATGTAGAGAGGTATATAACTTCAGCTCAGCAAATAAGGCATTAATTCAATTAGACCTAAACAAAATTGACTGGGAAAGTAAACTTCAAAACAAAATGATGACAAAAATGTGGGAAATAATAAAACAAGAAGTATTTGAGATATGCTATAGACATATTAAAAAAGTAAAAAAATACAATAATAGAGATATTAAACCAAAATGGTTGACAAAAGGTATAACACAATTACTTAAAAAGAAACAAAAGAGCCACAATGAGTACAAAAAATATGTCTGAAGAAAAATGGCATCAATACAAAAACATCCAAAAGAAATGTAAACAGAGGAGTCAAAAAAGCAAACAAAAAATGGAACATAAAATAGCAAGTTCAGCAAATAAAGACAACCTCAAAAATGTCTTTAGTCATGTCAGTTTGCATCATAGTACTAATTCTGGGCTTCGGTCCATAATATCAGACAATGTACTCATTGAAAAGCCAGTAGACATAGCAAATATTTTTAACTACTTCAGATCCATATTTTCTGCAAAAACAGAACACCTAGGGGACATACCAATTGGTGAAGAAGCTGACATAGATATTAGCATTGAACAAATAACAGCAAAAATAAAAACGCTAAAAAACACACACTCTGCAGGGCCAGATAATATCTCACCAAAGATCTTAAAATTACTATCACCACAAATAGCTACCCCTCTTAGACTACTATATGAAAAAGCTATAACTGATAAAGAGGTACCTCTGGACTGGTTGTCAGCAGTAATTGTGCCAATACATAAGCAAGCATTTGTCAATGCTGAATATTTGCTTGCTGGTATTGGCATTGATAGTGCAGGAGTTAGAGAGATGCATAAGTGGAATGGCAGTGAAGTACTGAAGTAACGGCAACCCCCACCCCCACCCTGCAGAGGCTGACAGGTATTGGGGGTGTGCCTTTGGGTCATCAGCCAAAACACGCACGCAATTCTACCTCACCCCACCTTGCAGACACTGACAGGTGTTGCAGTGTGCCTTGAGGTCTTTGGCCCTTATGCTCACTCCATTCCATAAAGAAATAAGGTGAGATGTGTGCAGTATAGGAGAATGAGGTGAATGTTAGGACTAAAGACCCCAAGGCATGCCTCAATGCCTGTCAGTGGCTGCAGGATGGGGTGGGGTTGGGGGTGGAATGGGGTGAGCATTATGGCCGACGACCCTAATTCACAACCTTGTCGCCTGTCTGTCTGTACAGGGAGTGTGTTACAGTTGGAAACCATAGTGCCCCGGGCATTTGTTGGTATTTTTGCTCCAAATTTTCAACATGGGCTTTTTGGGACCATATCTCATGAACAGTGGCCGCATCGTTTTGTTATTCAATCCCAAAAGGTGATTTCGCACAGCGAGTGTGCCATTCAGTGCCACAGGTGAAAACACATTTTGAGCAGGATGTGAAAAATGACAGCTGTACTGTTCATGAGAAGGTGTGAAGAAATGGCAAAGTTGAAAATCTGTAATGAAAATATGAAAAAGTGGCGAAGTTACAAGTGTGCGTAGAAACTGTGCAACACACGCTCGTAATGCTGTCATTTTTTTGAATGTTTTCACCAAAGTTTCAACATGGGCTTTCTGGGACCCCACTTCATGAATGGTGGCAGCACCATTTCGTTACTCAATCCCAAAAGGTGATTTCACACAGTGAGTGTGCCATTTGGCTCCACAGGTGTAAAAACACATGTTGGGCAGGATTATCTTCACTTTATTTTCTTTCTTTGCCCAGTAACATAGTATATTCAACTTTGGAATCTATGGAATGTATGTACTACGTTCAGATGTTACTGTTTAAACTGTTGTATGTACAGTTGAAAATTAATAAAAAAAAGAGAATTTCCAAAAAAAAAAAAATATCTTCACTTTATTTTCTTTCTTTGTCCAGTAACATAGTATATTCAACTTTGGAATCTATGGAATGTATGTACTACGTTCAGATGTTACTGTTTAAACTGTTGTATGTACAGTTGAAAATTAATAAAAAAAAGAGAATTTCAAAAAAATGTTGGGCAGGATGTGAAAAATGACAGCTGTACCGTTCATGAAGAGGTGTGAAGAAATGGCAATGTTGAAAATCTGGAGTGAAAACATGAAAAAGTAGTGAGTTCCAGTGTGTGTAGAAACTGTGCAATGCTGCGCTCATAGCATGATCATTTTGGATTATTTTCACCAAATTTCTAACATAGCCTTTTGAGATGTCCCCTCTTGAACAGTGACAGTGATTTCATTACTCTGTCCTGAAAGTTGATATCACACAGCAACCGTACCATTCTGTGCCACAGGTGCAAAAACATATTTCAGGAAGGATGCGAAAAATGACAGCTGTGTTGCTCATTTGTGGGTGTGAAAAAATGGCAATGTTGGAAATTTGGAGTGAAAATATAAAAAATTGATGAAGTTACGAGCATGCATAGAAACTGCTCCATGGATGCTTGAAACGCAGTCATTTTTTTTAGTTCTTTTCACCAGATTTGCAACAAGGGCCTTTTGGGACCCCACCTCATGAACAGCTGCACTGTCAATTCGTTTGTTGGTCCCCAAAGGTGATTTCATGCTGTGACCGCAAAATCACCTGTCGGGACCGAGAAACGAAATAACACTGCCAGTGTTCATGAAGTGGGGTCTCCAGAATGCCATGTTGAAAATTTAGGACCAAAACTCCAAAAAATGGCTAAGCTATCAACCTATGTTGAACCCCCCCCCCCCACCATTGAGTACCATTATAGGGCTTACCGTAATCTCCTCAATTCCTGGTTGGTCCTTGAAGAGTGCTGACATATTCCTGGTCCACAGAAGATCGCTGCTCCTCACCTCCGGAGGTAAATATGGGTGACAGGGGTGCGAGGAGGTGGGGTGCACAGAGGGAGGGTGCAGACTGGGGGAGGGGTGCCGGAGGGAATGACAAGGACCGTTTTTTTTTTCCAGACTTAAAAAAAAAGTATGTTGCGGGACTGTTTTTATTTTACAGGTAAAATATTAACAAAACAGATTTTGGCACACTGGGGTGGGCTCCCAGTGTGCCAGAGTACTGGGGTGGATCGATGCCGATCCAGGGATTGGGCACCCTGAGGTTGTCTGAGAACATAGGGTCATGGAGGGGGCAGCACATCCAACACCGGGAGTGGGCATCCTGGTGTCGGAAACATCAAAGAAGTATTTGTTGGCACACTGGGTGGGCTCCCTGTGTACCACATTAATGAGAGGGGAGGAATACATGCTGACATGGGGATCGAGCACCCTAACGTTGGCAGGGGATGGAGAACGGAGGGTGCGGGATGGGCAGCAGCAGCAGTGGGAGGGAGCTAACATTTAAATTTGTTGTCCTGCTGTGTGCCTGCCTGGGAGGGAGGGGGGAATGCCACTGCAGTGACGAAACTGCCACTGATTGTAGTGGCAGATTTCTTTCAAGTGCAGCATTCACTCTGAAACTGCCATCATCGGCAGCTTCAGCATTAATTGGTGGCTGAGGGACACTCCCATTAAAGTGTCAGCTGCATTGGCCACAGCATTGCCACACCTCTGCAATGCTATACTACCTCAATATGTTTCTTGTGTGCTGCATGCACAAGCAAACATAAAAAAGGGAAGCAAGTCTGATCACACAAACTATAGGCCTATTAGTTTGACGTCGTTGCCAGGAAAAATAATGGAATCATTGGTTAAGTAAATATGCAGATGATACTAAATTAAAAAAACATGGTGCTGTGTCAGCATGTGGTCTAAAAGCAAAACAAAATGGTTATATTAAATGCACACTGAAAATGGAAAATAGAGTTAAAAATCCACCTTTCAACCTTAGGTCGTCTTCAGGAAGTATCTAAAAGAGGAAAAAAAAACAAAGTTAGTGTAGAGGGGAGGTAAAATGAGGGATATATCTGAGGAAAGAAAAAAGGGGAGGCTCAGGGAGAAGACGTGATAAATGGCAAGATTAAGAGGAAATCTGTGAAAAAAAAAGGTGATGATGGGAAAGATAAAGCATAATAGGATTGAAAGAGCTAGAGAAGTCCCAGGGTGGGGATTAATTTACAGGGCCTAGTAAGAATGCTGAAAGGTGACAAATGTGGGGGAAGGAGACAGAGATGGAGACTTATGGTGAACGTGAAAAATAAATTAAATGTATACAGATACAAACAGACTTTAGGGAAAATAAGGGGTGGCTGAAAGATGTTAGTGGAAAATAAGTCTATCACTTGAACCAGAGGGCTGTTGGGAGCAAAGGTGGATGATCAGCTTGGCTTCCATGTTTTTTCTATGGCCAGAATCCCAGAAGCCCTGCTGAAGGACACAAACAGAAAGGTCATTGACACTGTGGTCCCTGGAGATAAAGTGGGATACAATGGGTTTAGCAGTATCACCATTCCTGACTGCTCAGTAATGTTCCCTGAAATGGTCAGCAAGGCACCTACCAGTCTCTCCAATGTAAATAGCTGTACACTTCCTGCAAAGAATACAATATACCACATTAGTGGAGGTGCATGAGAACTCCTTGGTGATGTGAAAAACACCTGTGGGGCCCTGAATTTCCGTCACACTGGAAATAAATTTGCAGGTGTAGCAGCGAGTCCCATTGCAAGGTTTGGTACCTGGTAGGAGGAAATGTTAGGAGTAGGTAGGCTGCTTTTAACCAGGAAATTATGCAGGTTAGGTGGCCAGCGGTAGGAGGCAATAGGTGGTTCTGTAAAGAAAGCACCAATGTTAGGGTCAGTCTGCAAAATGGGAAAGTTACTGGTGATAATCCTGTGAAAAGAAGGTGTGCTTTGATGGAAAGGAAGCACTAGTGGAATTTGCCGTTGTTCTTGCATGACAGTATCCTTCCTGTGGGGTTCAAGGTTACAGGGCATGTTACTGACCCGGGAGAGTGCTCTGTCCACTGTGCTTTTAGGGTATCCCCTGTTGATAAAAAACTATGCATTATTCGACTGATAAGGGAGGTGCTGTTGTGATGGTGGTGGTGACTTCATTCTGATAGTCAGCAGTGGAGTCCTGTGGAAGAGAAAAATAAAACCTGGTGTTAGAGAGTTGCTGTGTGGCTTCAGTGATGTATAGCTCCTTTTGCCAGACCACAACAGCACCTCCCCTATCAGCTGTTTTGATAACAATGTCATTCCCACATTGCAGAGATCTTAGGGCTGCAAGCTCACCAGGTGTCAGGTTGGAATGTTTGTGCCTGCAATGAAGATTGAAGTTAGTGGTGTTTTCTATGCATTGGTTAACAAAATAATCAACAGCAGCAAAGCATCCTGGAGGGATGTCCATGCACTTCGCTGGGGATTAATATCATTGATTGTTCTGGTGATACTATCATCATCTGTGGGAAGAGGAGTCCCATTAGAAAAATGAACTGTAAGGTGTACTGTACAATAGAAGCACTGCAGAGCAACTTGAACCTGGGGTGCGTCAAGATATCTGGGTATGGGCACAAAAGAAAGACCTTTGCTAAGGAGTGATTGCTCATCTTGTGTCAGGGGGAGGTCTGGAGGAATACAAAATACCAAATTGTTAGGTTGCGTCTAACTCGAGGGCTCATGTTGGTTGCTGATCTGCTGGGTGAGAGACTGGAGTTTTGCAGATTTGGTGTCCATGAGGAACTAAAAGAGAGTGGAGTTAAGGTTTTGGATGCAGTGCTTAATAAAAGGAAGGTTATGTGGAGCCGTTCACTGCAGGAAATCCTTTTGCCTTTGAATGGCTTTGTCCACAGAGATCAGCTGTGTTTTAATGGAGAGAGTGGTGTTCATAAGTTTCCTAGATAAAGTTTTCAAAAGTTTATTAGTGGAAAAAACATGTATCTCAGACCCAAATGAACAAGGATGGAATTTCAAACAGAAACCTTTAGGAATAATACCCAGGTGGTGACATTTGGAAAGAAACTGTAAGTGACTGCAGAGTTTAGTCTTAGAGCAAATGGCAGAAAATAATTCAAGAAAAGACTTACAAATATGAGAAGGGAATGCAGACATAGATGAAATGAAGGAACATCATAGAGAATTCAGAAGAGATTTCAGATTAGGCATAGTGGGTCATAGAAAATGTAGCGTACAAAATATAAAAAACCAAAACAAGGTGCTGCGTCAGCATGTGGTCTAAAAGCAAAACAAAACGGTTATATTAAATGCACGCTGAGAATGGAAAACAGAGTTAAAAATCTATGTTTTGACCTTAGGTCTTCTTCAGGAAATATCTAAAAGAGAAAAAAAAAACTACTGTAAGTGTAGAGGGGAAGTAAAATGACGGATATATATATATGTGGGGAAAGAAAAAAGCGGAGGCTCAGGGAGAAGACGTGATAACTGGCAAGATTAAGAGAGAATCTGTGAAACAAAAAGGTGATGATAGGAAAGATAAAGCATAATAGGATTGAAAGAGCTAGAGAAGTCCCCAAGTGGGACTAATTAACAGGGCCTAGTAAGAATGCTGAAAGGTGACAAATGTGTGGGAAGGAGACAGAGGTGGAGACTTATGGTGAACATGAAAAATAAATTAAATGTATACAGATACAAATAGACTTTAAGGAAAATAAGGGGTGGCTGAAAGATGTTAGTAGAAAATAAGTCTATCACTTGAACCAGAGGGCTGCTGGGAGCAAAGGCGGATGATCAGCTTGGCTACCATGTTTTTTCTAAGGTCAGAATTCCAGAAGCCCTGCTGAAGGACACAAACGGAAAGGTCATTGACACTGTGGTCCCTGGAGATAAAGTGGGATACAATGGGTTTAGCAGTGTCAAGATTCCTGACTGCTCTGTAATGTTCCCTGAAATGGTCAGCAAGGCGCCTACCAGTCTCTCCGATGTAAATAGCTGTACACTTCCTGCAAAGAATACAATATACCACATTAGTAGAGGTGCATGAGAACTCCTTGGTGATGTGAAAAACACCTGTAGGCCCCCGCATTTCAGTCACACTGGAAATAAATTTGCAGGTGTAGCAGCAAGTTCTGTTGCAAGGTTTTGTATCTGGTAGGGAGGAACTGTTAGGAGTAGGTAGGCTGTTTTTAACCAGGAGATTACGCAGGTTAGGTGGCCAGCGGTAGAAGGCAATTGGTGGTTCTGTAAAGGAAGCACCATTGTTAGGGTCAGTCTGCAAAATGGAAAAGTTACTGGTGATAATCCTGTGAAGAGAAGGTGTGCTCTGATGGAACGGAAGCACTTGTGGAATTCGCTGTTGTTCTTGTGTGACAGTATCCTTCCTGCGGGGTTCAAGGTTACGGGGCAAGTTACTGACCTGGGAGAGTGTTCTGTCCACTGTGCTTTTAGGGTATCCCTTGTTGATAAAAAATTATGCATTATTTGGGTCTGCTCAACAAAATCATCCTCTTCACTGCATAACCCGCGAAGTCTAAGAAACTGAATAAGGCAGGCCATTCTTGACACATTTAGGATGGAAGGAGCTGTGGAGGAGGAAACTGTGAGAGTCAGTGGGTTTGTAATAAACTGATGTCTTCATACCAGTGTTCTGTACTGACAGTTGGATATCCAGAAATGGCAGTGTAGAGGAGGATACTTCAACAGTGTATTGAAGGGAAGGATGGGCCATGGTAAACTTGTCGAGGAAGACTTAGAGGGTCTCCCTGGGGTATTAGGTGGCCCCCACACAGTCATCTATGTAGTGTTTGTAGAGTTCCAGCACAGTCCCTGTGAATGAGAGAAAAAAACATTCCTCCACCCAACCCACAAACAGATTAGCAAAGCTGGGACCCATCTTGGTACCCATGGCAACTCTCCTGACCTGCTAAAAAAAACTGTTATTAAAAGAAAAAGCATTGAGTGTAAGAACAAGTTCTACCAGATGAGTTAGTGTGTGTGGGGGTGTCTGCTGGACTTCCCACTTGTTCAAGAAATGCTGCAGAGCTGTCAGACCATCATCATGGGGGATCACTGTGTAAAGAGATTTGATGTCCATGGTGAAGATTAGCTGATGAGAGTCACTGAATCCAAACCTGTCAAATAACTGGAGAGCATGGTTAGTGTCTTCAACGTAGGAGGGCAGGGACTCAACGAGGGGTCTCATGAGGCTGTCCAAAAATGCAGAGATGTGGGATGTGGAGATGTGGATACTAAACTAGCAAATGTAGTTAAAAATGAAAGAGATCAGTCAAGGTTACAGAGAGACTTGGATAGTATGGTTTAATGGACGGACTCTGTGAGGATGAGTTCTAACAAAGAAAAATGTTGTGTTATGCACCTAGGGTGTCACAATAAGGAAGCAACTTACTCTATGAAGGGTTTACCTCTCAGAAAAACAGCTAAGGAAAAGGACCATGGAATTACAATCTCAGATAAACTCACATATGACACTTATACTAACACCCAGGTAGCAAAAGCTAAGAAACTGATATGGACAATTAAAAGAAACTTTAAAAGTAGAGATGAAAGGGTGCTCATGCCACTGAATAGATCATATGTGAGACCACTACTGGACTATGGAAGCCCAGTATGGGGACCAATCAAAAGGGTAACTCAGAACAGAGAAAATACAAAGTCAAACAACTAAAATTATTTATAACTGTAAAGGACTATCATATGAGGAAGGGCTCCAAAAACTCAACCAGATGTCACTTCTTACAAGAAGGATCAGGGGATATGTGTTATTATGTTATGATATAATGCAAGACAGCCACCTTCTATATGAATTAGATCTGCTATTTAAAAATGATAAAATGGGTACTAGAGGGCACCCACTTCAACTAAGACCCAAAAAATTCAACTCAGAAAAAAGAAGGACCTTTTTTCACACAGAGTGGTGAGCCCCTGGAATAGACTGCCACCAGAAGTCATAATTAGCAAAGATAAAAAACAATTCAAAAGAAACCTTGACAAATACATTCTAAGTGGAAATAATTTATCATATCATGGGTAATGCACCTAGAGCATACATGGGCTCACCACTTTTTTAGCTCCCTACTCCTTAGTATGCACCTTAGTATGGTTCTTACCTGAAATTCCTCCATCTCCACCTCTGCCATTGCTCTACCTATTATCTCCCTTTTCAGCCTCTGCTTCTCATTAGCCTCCTTCCCTGACACTTGGAAACAGGCCACAGTCATCCCCCCTTCCGAGGAGGTGACTCCACCTCTCTTGGCAACTACCATCCTGTCTCCCAGATCCCCATTCTGGCTAAGATCCAAGAACACATTGTGCTGTCTCAGCTCTCCACCTTCCTTGATTCATCCTCCTTCTTCACTCCTTTCCAGTCTGGCTTCTGAAAGTCCCACTTCAGTTTTACTTTCCTCCTCCTGCTTACTGATTCCATTCTATCTGGCATGGATCAGGGCTTGGTCACCTCCATCTTTTTTGTTGACTTGGCCAAATCCTTCAACACTGTTGCCCACACCCTCATCCTGGACAAGCTCATGGCTGAGGGTCTCTCTGACTCCTCAGTTGGTTGGTTCCACTCCTACCTTGAAGGCAGGTCTCCAGCTGTCATACTGGTGACTCAATACCCCCCAACTCCCTATCAGCTCAGACATCCCCCAAGGGTCCATCCTTGGCCCAGTACTCTTCTCCATCTTCCAAAATGACATCCCACTACCTGCTCCTTTGTGTCCATCCATATGTATGCAGCTGACACTGTACTCTTTGCTTCCGGCTCCTCTTTCTCTAACCTCACGGCCAGGCTCCAGCAGGACTTTACTAACATCCAGCACTGGTTCCTGGCAAATCATCTGTCTCTCAATATCACAAAAATTACCTGTGGTGCTAAGCAGAGGCTTACCAGGCTCACCCATCTACCTCCTTCCGTACCCTTCATGGTGCAGCAATTTAGGATGTCCCCTCATTCAAGTACCTCAGGGTCAGGCTGGATCAGCACTTCAATTTAACAGTGCATGTGGATGGCATCCGCAAGCAACTGCACTCCAAACATGGTGGGCATTACAGGTATAAAGGGTGTATCACCCTTCCTGCACAACAAGAGATCATCTCAAAGATGATATTTCCCATATTTGACAATGGTGACATAGTATACAATGCTGCTCTCAGGTTTATCCTAGCCAGAATGGATCCCTTTTTTCACTCCCTTCTGCAGCTTTGCTCTGGACTGCCCCCCCCCCCAACACTCACCACTGCTCACTGTATGCCTCCCTCTCATACCCCTCCCTTGAGGCCAGATGCCTTGGGCATTGTGCTTTCTTCATCTCTAAATACTGGATTGATTGACTCACTCCCATTCTACCTTGCTAACCTCCTCTCTTCTCCCCCAACCACTTCTTACCCTCTTCATAACTCTTGTTATCATTCTGTTGCACTAGCTTCAAGGAAATCAATGTTGGTCAAGCTGCCCTCTCCTTCCATTTCCCCAAACTATAGGGGTTCTCACCTCTTGCCATCCCTCTGCCTCTTCACCACTCCTCCCTCCCTCCCTCCCTCTCCATGACTTCAGTACTCTCTCCTGCAGTTGCCCTCAATACTGGTCCTTGGGCTGCTGCCCACGACCCTCTACCTCTGTTCCCCCCTTTGCCCCACACCTACACTAGTGCAGCCCCTTCTTCTTCCTCCCCAATTGACAATCTTTGCTCCCACCCTTAACTCAGTATTGCCTCTGCACATTGCAAATGTTATTATCCTCCACCATTTTATTGCAATTTCATTGCAAATACGGTTAACCTCCAGCACTTTATTGTATAATAATTACTGATGACCCCCTTTATCAACCCGGATTACAAACCTCGGCAAAATGCTGTAATAACTTGAAAATGGGTAATTACGGCATTCTCTAAACTTTAGGTGACTGCTGGTGTCATTAATTTCTGTAGCACCACACGATTAGCTCCCAGTCTCTCTATGGGTGTCCCCAACACTTAACAAAATGGCAGCCACATTTCCAAGGACTCTTGCTCATCATCCCCACTTATAAGTTTGCCACTCGCCCGCATCAGAACTAAGGTATTCTTTTTTTTTTTTTTACTTTTTTTCAAATTATCTAGCTGACCCTGCCTTTACAGATCTATCTGGTTGATCCTGCTGCTGTTTTCTGTCAGTCGTCGCTTCAGGAGACTGCTACTCTGATCTGCATGAGAGATGATACTGCAGACACTAACTGCTTTTCCCAGGGGTGCTTCCATACTGGAAATAAAAAAAAACACATCAATAAATAAAATAAAAAACATGGTTAAAAATGGCAAAGAAAGAGAGAGAGACAGCAGGTGTGTGTGTGTGTGTGTGTGTGTTTCTGTGTGTCTGTCTCAGAGCGCGTTCCTTACTGTGTGTATTTCTCTTTCTCTCTCTCGCTCTCTCTTTCTCTCCTGTCTCTCACTCTTCTGTCAGAAGGAAAACATCCCAGCATCGGCAATTATAAAAAATAAAGAATAGTCAAGTGTGTGTGTATGGAATTTTTTTACACACCCTTGGTGTGTGATTATTTCATAAACCTCTTGAGCTTTGCTCTTGATGTCTATGGGTCATCACACACCTTGGGAGTGTAAAAAAAAGTCTGTAACACATACTTGCCTATCCATTATTCCCTATGTTATGTATTTTACTTGTTGCAATACTTGTCTCTGCACAATTGTTTTCTGTAATGATTATTTACCTATTATTGTTCTTAGTGTTCCTCATTGTCTTCCCTTCCCCCTCCCCCCAGGACACATTGGGAAATGAGCTGTTACCAGCTCAGTATGTCTTTCCTAGTGAAACTTTTGAAATAAATAAATATAATAAAATCTAAGAAAAAATGGAAGAGGCACCAGTGATCTGCTGACACAGGCCAATATCTCTGTCCCCATCCCTGTGTACTGCAACATTATGTGCTGTGCTTTATTCGGAGAACCAGGAGGGAGAGACAGTTTTGTGAAGGAAAGGAAGTGCAAAATGGAAATAGAAATGGATGGACTCAAGGGCTGCCCCCACTCTAGTTCATGAGTTTCCCATCTCATCTATCACACACCTACTGATGATGACCCCCTTCCATCCCAGCCTACCCTTGCTTTCATCAATGTCAGTATAGTGCAGGTGGAGACCCAAGGAACAGGGACTCATGGCAAGAGCAAGTGTCACAATTATTTGAGTGCAGAATGGTTACTTTGTTTTGGGTGATAGTACGAACACCATATGTCAGGCCATTGGGCCCACCCAGAACAATACGGCAATACAGCTCTCTAATAGGCTGTCAGCACTGTGCATTTAATTAACAGATGCCACTGAGGTGAGCAGGAGTCCACTAGAAATATTATTTAGGAGTGGAGTCAGACCTAACCGTCCCCCAAGCCTGGCAGGTACACATCACTGTTAGCAGCAAGCAGGGTTCTAGTGCCCCCTATACAGAAAAAAGATTCACACACAAGACAGGACCAGGGCACAAGCGATGCACAGCAACATTTTACAAAGTATGCGATATGGCCTTTGCCTTTTGCTACCACTGAGAAAGGCTGTTTTGGTATGCAGATTTTAAAACAGGTATATTGTACTTAAACATCTCTGACATGCAATTAAAACTGTGTTGATGTCTGTGGTCTTTTTGTAAATGTTTTGTTTTATCCCCCTTGGTTGTATCTTCGCCCCTTCTATCCTAGGTGCCCACCCAGCCCCATTGCCCAGACATGCAGCCTCTGTGGCCCCCACTGTTACCCCCCAGAGGAGGCAGACAGGAAGAGATGGGCTTACTTCCCTGAAATCCAGGTTTCATGATTGGAGGTGACAGGAGTCTGTGTGTCATTCTGAGTGTGCCAAGCTGCAGTTCTGTCAGGCTAGGGGGGCCCGCTTTGTTTTCCTCCCAGACTTCACTGGACATCTGCACATGCTGAGCTCAAGGGGACATCAGTGCATGGTGATCTACTCATCCCCAAACCCAGCTGACATCCACCCCTTCGACCTCTACTGCACTACCTACTGTGGTCACTCTGGTTGAAGTACTGTACTGCAGTGAAGGCAGCAATCCTCCCTCCTTAAGGAAGGAAAGTGGAGCATCCACTGGAATACTCAATCCTCATTCCCCAGTCAGCCCTCCTAAGGCCCAGGCTTGTTAACAAAACCCAGGTTGCCAGCACTGCAGACAGCAATGCTGTCCTGATGGGCTGGCCTATAGTTCTTGTTCCTATTTCAAATCTTAAATGGTCTCTGAGCACCCAGAAAGCATTACTTGGGCTAAATTGAGCACCATAACCAAACACGATGTAAAATTGCTGTAATACGTTTTAACAGTATATAAGAATTTGGTGTCATATACCATATACTCACTAAGGGATAGTGAATGTGAAAATTTGCAGCTTCGGTTAGACTTCAATGTGGACCCTCTTTCTTCAGTTTGGTTTCATCATTTTTGTCAAAGACACATTGGGTCCTTGTTATGGTAGTCTAGCAGGTTATAAATGGAAGCAAGAGACATTCCTTTACCATTCCTCACCCACTCCAGTTCATCCCATCTGTTCCACCCTCCCTTGTTGCTCAATCAGTTTTGTTAAAAAAAAACAGTCAGCACCTGGTACAGGGCCAGGATCAAGAATTATTTTATAATGTTCGTGGAGGAGGGTGGAAAGTGACCATGGCGGGGAAGAGGACTAGTCATGGGATTAGCTCTGGCCACCTTGTAAGCACTAGAGTGAGATTATTTGTCCAAAGGTCAAAGTGATCCAAAATGGCACAAAAGTTTGAACTGGCTGAAGCAAAAGTAAAAGTGTCAAATGTCAGAACAGTCAACGAATACAAATTTGGCAGCAGCTAATCCATAATGCTAAGAAACTGGTGCATTTGTAAGCACAAATTTAGTTCCAAACTTTAGAAAAAAAGGTTTTTAAAGCATTTAATTGACATTTATTTTTCTTTCTGTCAGGTATTTATCCTCCATGGCAGGCGGCGGCTCATGTTGGCCATCTGACAGCAGACTTCCATGGTCATTCGGGCACCTCCTCCACTATCCGGCATAACCACTGGAGCCATTGAGGGGGGCTTCATCAAGCCACGGCCCCCTATTATCCACTTTTTCTCCCTGTTCCCCAGAGCTCCCAGTCAAGGTTGGCATGCGTGTGGAGGTGCGCATGCTTGCCTTGGCCCAGACTGACTTCCGCTCAGCCAACCCCTGGCCTAGCACCTGTCTCTGAGCCCTGCCTGCACCAACACCACACCTCCATGTGGTGGCAGTCAAAGGCCAGGACAGACAACCTCCCCTATCTGGGAGAGGAGAACTGCCAATGGCTGCTCAATCCTTGCCTGCCCCCCCCCGCTGACCCCCGGTGCCCCATGCCTGTTCCCAAACATGGATCGCGGGCATGGTGAGAGGTAAGGTATTCAGTGCCTCAGCCCTCTGCGCCACTGGGCCAGCCATTTTATTGCCATTTTAATGAAGCCACAACAAAGCACAATGCAAACGTTCCTAAGTATTGTGATAGTCTAGGGAAGACAAAATATCTGAGGGAGCTTCCGCCATGCTTTGATATGCATTCTTTGAAATGCCACTGATTTGCTTTCACTATTTTAATGTTTGGAACTTAACCGCTAAGTTCAAGTATGGCAATTTCTTTGTGTATAATGTGCCCTCCAACTCATATGATGGCTCAGTCAATATCCAACAAATGCACATTCACTCCCACTTAGTTAATGTTTTGGGGCAGACTGGATGGGCTGCAAAGCCTTTATCTGCCAACAGTACAGTATGACATTAGGTGCACATTATTGGTAGCACAACTAGGTTTTTCCACTGTGTGTTCATTTTTTGTGTTTACATGGTTTTATACACCATCTTTTATATACACTTTATCTCAAAATCTTTTACAAAGCAGTGAGTTACAAGCAGCAAGAACAGTGATTATACTGTATGCAGACAAGCATGGCAGCATTAAGCACTCAACAGTATTCACACAAAGTCTTTGACAGTTGCCCAGCCTGCCATATTAGAGAAGACATGCTGGTCAGGGCACCTGGCATATCCCCTACTCCTTTCAAAAAGTGTCATGTCATGTTTAACTTAATCTTTAACCCAGACACATCTGGAAACAATCTGTTTTGGCTCAGCATGTTTTTTCTGGTAAATATTTTGAAATAAATAAACTTCCACCACACCAAACACTTACTGTATGATGTGCAAAAGGGACTTTGATTTAACACTACATCTAACTGATGGCACTTCCACTGCTGTAGCCCACCAGTACTGCACTGCAGTGTCCGCTATAGGTGTGAGTCCTACAGTAGTCCTTGGTGGGGGGCCTGAATCCACAACATCCATCCCAGAGTTGAAAATGCTACTACTGAGTCACACTGACATGCTCGAAGCTTAAGAAATCCCCAAAGATCCACATCTCTTATAACTATAAATAGTACAACTGATTTGGATATCAGAAAAAAAATGAAAGGGAGATCACAAATGGAATGAAATTTTGCAACCTATGATCCAGTATTCCCAGTGATGGAGACTTTTAATAGTTATATCTTAGGGAAAGAGGGACGTTACAATATTCTTATAACATTTAAGAAAGCATCCAAAGTGTACCTATATTTTGCTGTAAGGATATCAGATAAATGTATAGCAAGCTGCAACATCAAAATAAGCAGATGTACAATTACAAGGACAAAACACCCAAAGGAAATCAACATAAGACACATCAATATCCAAAGGTGCAGAAGACAATTGTCAGGCAATTGGTCAATGTGGTATACTGCATCTGTTGGATACTGACTAACCCATTATGATCTTTATGAAGTGTCCTTTTGGGGGTCTCGATCTTCAAATAGGAGTTAGAAGACCCTTTTCTTTTATTAGTTGCTAAGCTCTTTATACTTTTACCATATTGCAGCAGGTTAGAAGCCTAAGCTTTATTGTCTTATGTTATTGAAAATCCAGATTCCTGCAGCCTTTTCCCTTAGGTCAAGCTTTGTCTGAGAATACATTCTCATTTCTCCATGTACAAAGGCTGTCTGAAGAAAGGCAGGGAAAGATTATGACTGTAATATACTTAAATCCAATTTATTTGCCTGACTAGAAACTTCCGCCTTTCTCAATTGCTTCTGCAATTCTATATTTAATTCCTTCATGGCACTGGGACGTAAAGGTGATCTTATTGAGCAGATCATATTGAGCCAACAGGTATATGCAACACTTTCATGACTGTATGAAACTCCTGACATTTTTGTAGCCATGTTAACTGACAGCTCCAGTGAGTGAAAATCCTACAAGATGTTTTTCTTGTGCTTCCTAGAATTACAAAACAATACATTTTTCAATTGAACTGGACATGCTGAATGACTTAAAAACTTGAGCTTCAAAGTTGCTGCCTGTACCCTCGGGTCAAAGCAGATCATCTTTTAATGTGATCACTACAATTGTTGGTACTGAGTCTCTACTCCCAGGGCAAGGGTTAAGGATTTGATGGATCTTAGGTTATGGTTTCCCTGGAGTACTTCATTTCCTTTACTCTCTATAATTCAAAACTGTAACTGCAAATTAGTGTTACTGAACTATAGTTAATAATGTTACACAAGCATATGTATTCTGAATTACTATTATAAATCAGTCTTGATAGATTTTTGGCTGTTTAGTGATGCTTTCTCCAGGGATACAAGTGGTCTGGGGAAAAAGTGTACTTTCATAATGGAAAATGCTATGTAATAAGTATAGGACAGAAACATGCATTAAAAATAATGACATATTCAACCACAAAAATGTAATGTATAGTCTTTATATATAAAATCATATTATTAAGACTACAGCATATTTTAGAGTGGTTCAGCTTTGTTCATCTTCCTTGTCCTTTCATAATTTAAAATTAATTCTGCTTTGCCAACATAATTACATTAATCTGAGACAATAAATCTGCCAACAAAGACAATAAAATTATTGTGATAAAAAATGGACTTCCTAATAATTGTACAGAATTAAATAATGTAACTTATTGACAAATAGTGCGATGGTTAATGTAGTATAACTGATTAATATGTAATTAGGAAACCATCCAATCATTTACTGCATTAACTCATCATACATTTTCAAATAAACTGCTGTTTCCTGAGTTATTCTTCATATAGGATGTGAATATGTCAGAAATTCTTGCAGCTGATTTAGTACTATCTGGTGATGGCCATTCAAATGGACAGAGATTGATATTTTCATAAAAATGGAAGGTGCACATCCTCCATACACTGTACTGTTTACTAGGATTCAAACAATTTGTCTTATATATGACAGTCTAAAAAAACAAAGTGGATTGACATCAGGGCTGTTGCTCTGATCTTCCATGCCCTGAACAGATTGGGTCTCATCTCTCTCTCTCCATGAGCTTCTGACTCCCCACCAACCAAGTAGAGCCATCTATACCAAAATACTGGGAGCTACTTATGGTCCCCTGCTTGGGATTACAAGTAACAGTCAACACTAAGAGCCCCACACCCAAATGTGGAGCATGTCGCAATTTATATTTTGTGTGCAAAAACATTTTCTACTTACTGTTTACTGCAGTTTAGTAGATGGCATCAGATGGCTTTACAATGCCAGTTCAACAACTAAGTTGTCAACCATCAACACAGCAATGGATTTATGTCAGCTGCAACTTGCGGTTGACCTAAATCCAACTGGAGACACAAGCTGTTTTTTCAGCAGGTGGCTTTGCCCCTGAACCCCCCCATTTGGGGGGCTCTGCCCCCACATCCCCTGATCTATACAATTCTAACTCTAAGTAGGAATTGGATCTGGGAGCAGGTGCAGGACTGGGAGACAGAGTGCTGGGGTCTTGGGCAGACTATTACAGTGAAAACATTGATGTTGTCGGCATCGATGTGTTCACTGTAATAGTGTCGCCGTATAGGGGGCATACCATATCAGATTAATTGTACTGACCTGCAAGCTGATACCTTCTGTAACAACAAATCACAGAATCCCCTGCAGCTGACATCAGAGGAACTGCTACAGCAGTGGAAGATTCAGTAGCCTGAAGTGCATGTTACAGTTTTTATAAGCTCTGATCAGATATTTGCCAGTGCCACTGTTCTTCCAGGGCTAAGTACTGTCCTCTGTGACTGTACTTAGCCCATGGAGGACGACAAAACCAGCAAACGGAAGATCAGAGCTTATTAAAACTCTAACATGCACTGTAGGCTATAGAATATCCCAATTCAGCAGCCCTCCTCCGATGTCAACTACAGGGGCTTCTGGAATTTGTAGTTACAGAAAATGTCAGATTGCAAGTCAACATAATCAGTCTGATACAATCTATTAAACTGCAGTAAACAGTAAGTGAAAAAAAAAGTGTGTATGCACACGAAGTGCAAATTGGGACCAGCCACACACTTGGATGTGGGGCTCTTAGTGCTGACTTTTCACTATTAAAATTATCAGGGGACAGAGCATTGGGGGTAGCTGCCCCAGCCATATGGAATTTCCTTCCACTGTCAATTTGGATGATTTGCAGTCTGGTCCACTTCAAAATGGAAGTCTAGATGCAGCTCTGCCGAATATCATATCTTGGTACTATTCTTTGAGTTTCACTATGTTTTATTCATCCATTCATACTTCCATTTTAGCAAGTAAAATGGGAGTTGATTTATTTAACTGTTTTCTATGTATTTATTTGGCAATATTTATACAACACTGAATAGCGAAGAATGGTGCTTTATAAATAAAAATCCTATCCTAGGCTATTAGGGCCAAATGAAAGGGTCATTCCTCACCAAGTTATTGTTTTTCTTTTTAGCAAGTGTCCATGTTTGTGTTCTACAGCATTCATATACAGTATGAAGATTTTAAAGCAGCATTTGATATTACAGTGAAAATGTTATCTATACCCATCTGTTTTATTGCAGATTGTCACTTTACTCCAGTCTTGTAAAGTGCCCATTGTTCACTGTTTTGAATCAGATTTTTCATTTCTTTTAAATATGTAAATTATAGAAAGTTCTGTTAAATCAAACTACTCGTGTTTCCATCAGTATTCTCAGCTGTATTTGAACACTTTCTACAACCCAAATGGATTTGGATACAAACATGAACAGCAGGGCTCAACATCATTGGTTAAAAAATCATTGTATAATGAAGTACGGAATATAAACTGTATTGACAAGAACTACTACTTTAAATGAAGCAGCATTAAGACAGCATCAGCCTAGCATTGCCCAACAACTGAACTAAATGGAGATCAGGATTCTAGCAGTGGAACACTCCAATAATGAAAACAAGTCATTGGAAAAGGATATGTAGTGATACATTTCACATTTCCTCATTCAATGAATCTTAAAAAGTTCAAGAGTCGATAAAAGCCTATATGAACAAGCCTCAGAAGGAGTTTAATAATAATTGTTTTGCATGTACATGAGCCATAAGGGTAACATGTCAATTTCTTTAAGAATATTGAATATTCTGAACTTTAAAGGATTTTAATATTTGAATGTACTTTTAGCCACACTGTCATCTTTTTAACATTTATACATTAAGGTTTTAAAAATCATGTATCACTATGCACAAAGCCCTCTGGACTTTTTCTAGGGGGCTCCCAGATTCTTACCTCTGAACGGGTCCAGGACCTGGGGGTGGTGCTTGATGATGGGCTGACCCTTCGACCTCAGGTGTCTGCAGTCATCAAGTCTGCCTTTTATCATCTTAGGAACATTGCCAGGGTCAAGCACCTTGTCCCGTCCTGCGATCTGCCTACGTTGGTCCACACCTTTGTGACCTCACGCCATGGCTACTGCAACTCATTATACTTAGGGCTTCCTGGGGTTGATTTCTGCCGCTTGCAGCTAGTGCAGAATGCTGCAGCATGAATGCTGACAGGGACTTCCCAGTCCCTCCATATTACTCCTGTGCTGCGTGATCTGCACTAGCTGCCAATTCAGTGGCGGATCACCTTTAAAGTTGGCTTACTGACTTATAAAGCCCTGCATGGTCTTGTCCCTGACTACGTGAAAGAGCTTCTTGTTCCCTACTGCCCTGTGTGACAGCTCCACTGACGAGGGATTGCTGGAGATTCCGAGGGTGACTTTGAAATCTTCTGGGGCCCGAGTATTTATGTTTGCGGCCCCTGCCCTCTGGAATTCTCTACCCCATCAGTTTTGGGAGTGCATGAATTTTGTATGAACCTAGATAGGGATTGCACAGGTCTGTCTTGTAAACTGGACTTACATCCAAATGACATGTATTACCTGTATAAAAATAAAATGTTACCTACCATGACTGTGGGAGGATTTAAACAGGCGTTTAAAACCTTTTTGTGGTATCAGGCTTATAAGTAATGTATAGTTACATGGATCTGTTGTGTTATTACTATTGTATTTGCTGTTTATGAATTCTGTTTTAACTTTATACAGCGCCTTGCTATCTTGAAAGCTTAAAAAATAAATGTATTATTATAATTATTATTATTATTTAAAGCATTTCGAATTGAAGAGCTACCTGCAGAATACTGTCTGCAATTACTATAAAGGTTTTAAGGAACATGTATCACTGTGCACAAAGAGTTTTGATTCAAAGAACTACCTGCAGTACACAGTCTGGAATTGCCGTCCCCCAAGCATGGAAGCACGCCACTGTCATCCCCCTCCCAAAAGGAGGTACCCCTACCTCTGCCTCCAACTACCGCCCTAGTTCCCTCCTCCCAGTACTAGCAAATCTACACGAGCACCTTGTGCTCACCCAACTTACTTCCTTCCTCACCGACTCTAATTTCTTCACACCCTACTGGTCAGGTTTCAGAAAGGGACACTCCACTGCATCCTCCCTGATAAGGCTTATTGACTCCATCCTGACTGGTATGGACAGTGGGCTGATCACCTCAGCCATCTTTGTTGACCTTGCGAAAGCCTTCGACACCATCTCCCACCCCATATTGCTCTCTTGTCTCACTGAATCAGGCCTCTCTATTGCTGCCACCAACTGGTTCAGATCTTACCTCTCTGGCAGAACCCAGTCTGTTAGAGTCTCAAATGCTATCTCCTCCCCCCTTCCCTTAACTACTGATGTCCCCCAGGGGTTGGTTCTGGGACCCATACTGTTTTCTATATTCCTAAACAACTTTCCGCTTATCTGCTCTACTACCTCAATCCACATGTATGCAGATGGTACTGTACTTTTCTCCTCAGACTCCAACCCTGAAGTGGTACAAACTAACCTCCAAGCCAACTTCAACAAAGTACAGCAATGGTTCAGCTCTCACCAGTTCTCCCTAAATGTAAAAAACTGTCACAATGACTTTTGACACATGACAACGCCTGTCCAGACTCCCATCCCTTCCCTATTTCCACACCCTGGATGGTCAAAAACTTGAAGATGTCTCCTCATTCCGCTACTTGGGGGTATGGCTCAACTGCCATCTTTCCTTCTCAGGCCACATCAATGCTATTTCAAAAAAACTACGCCCCATGCTCAGTGCACTTTATAGGAACCGCAGTAGCCTCCCTCCCCCCATCTGACGTGAACTGGTCCAGAAGATGATACTTCCCTCCTTTGATTACTGTGACATTGTTTACAGTGCAGCCCCTAAATCCACCCTATCTAAGCTGGACAGACTTTGTAATGCCTTCTGCTGCTTTGCTCTCAATGCCTCACCCCTTACCCACCACTGCGACCTCTACCATTCCCTGGCACTACCATCCCTCAGAAACCACTGCATTTCATACTGTGCTAAATATGTATCTAACCTATGGCTTGGCACCATCCCTTCCTACCTGTCCTCCGTGCTCTCAGATGCCCCCTCCCCCGCCCATTATCTTAGATCCTGCGACTACCGCCAACTATCAATCCCTAGGCGGAAGACTACTGCCGAGCAAGCCACCTTCTGACACCAGTTACCCAAGCTATGGAATGATTTTCCACCTCAAATTTGGCATTCCTCCTCTGCCCACTCTCTTTCTACCACCCTAGCTAACTTTCTCACCACTGATTGCTCCTGTACCTGATTCGGTCATGCGCCATTTGCTCCCCTCCCCACTGCCCAACCAGCTACCTTAGCTTTGCTATAAATGCTGGCACATAGCCCCAACCTATGCACTTTTGTCCTGTGCCTTTTTGTCCTGCACCATCATGTGTTCTATGTCTCCTGTTGCTTATACCTGCATATTACTGAGTGCTAAATTTTCCCTTGTATTGCTGCTATATGTCAGGTAATTGTTATATGCTCCATACAATATCCAATGTACTCCATGTGTTATTGCTTGTAGTTTAATGCAATTGTATCCATATGCTGCTATTTGCCTCTGTTATTTGCTCAGTTGATAACCTGTGTGTTATCCAACCCCTTGTACCCCCTTCCCCCAGGTCACACCGGGAGATGAGCATCTTGTTGCTCAGTGTGCCTTTCATAGTGAAACTATTTCAATAAATAAAAAAACTATTAACTTTAAAAGTTGTCAACTGTTATTTTTATATCTGAGGTATTTTTTTATTTTCTCTTTTGCTAATTCAAAGATTTCTACCTGACAGTATTAGGTGTTACGTGCTGAGCAATACTTTACCTGAATGCTGACCTATCTAATTCTTTTCCCATTCATACCTCAACAGCAGTGACATCAGACTGTGACATCACAACAAACCAAGAAGACTTAATTTCCTACTGCCAGATTAGTCACTTGTGATGTCACAGTGAGTGATGTCACAATGCTGGTAAGGTGCAAGTGGAATAGAACGAAACATGTCAGACTCCAGGTACAGTACTGTTCCAAACATCACACATAGTACCATAATGTATGGTAAGTGCCTATTAACCACCATAATCAGCAGTCACACAGCTTTATTATGCACTGTTTAGAATTTTAAAAGTTGTTAACCACACTTCGGAACTTCTAAACAGTGGCATAACAAAAAAGAATGCACCAGAGTTCCATAATTCTCACACATAGAATGCAAACAGTGTTTTTTTGACCATACACTATAAAAGATGATGGCTGGGGATCGGGTGACAACCACGCTGAATCACCTTTTTCTGGTTGCTAGGGCTGCTAGGAAAACCTCTCGAGCTGCGCCTCGAGGCTTCACCATGTTGCCCAAGCAACCACTCAAGGTGATTACAGCATGGTTATCACCCGATCCTCAGCCATTATCCTCTATGTTGGGTTGAAAACCTTCTAATGAGCAAATGGAAGAAATAAATAATAATCATTCAAAAATAAAAAGTAACTTGGCTATTCATAAAAACATAACATTTTATGTCTGCTATTTTGGTGTTACTAGCTCTTTAATCCCCTTTTAATTCTCTGCTTAATTTATGTTGCCTTTCCATCTCACACATTTTACTAAGCATTTTCAATATAACCAACAACTCATAACACTGAACTACACATGCCAAGGTCCATCTATACATTCCATCTATAAATAGAAGGCTCCATTTACAGTTACAGTGGGTAGTGGTGCAAAACAGGGAGCAAACAGGCACCCAGTTTGCTGCCATCCATTTTTGCCATACAGATACATATTATGTTAGTAGCAGGGGAGAGGAGTCCTCATTGTGACTATGTCACAATGTAAATTAGTTTGCCAGATGTTGGTGGGTGCAAATGGGGGTTGCACCCACCAAAATACTGGTGTGTGACTCTCAGAGAGCAGCAACACAGCAATGCACCAGCTACATAGTACTATGTCATGCACACAGCCTGAAGCAGCTGGTTCTGTCACAAGACATTTCCCCATACTTGGACACCCCTTCCTACCTGTAGGCCCATTTCTTGGCTAGTGCCTGCACTAATTTCCCAGGGTTCTCTTTTGTATTCCTGGAGTTTGGGTGGCTACCATTCACACCTCATCCCCATAGCAGTCCCAGACTTCCACTGGAAACACTTCCCCAGCCTCATTTCCCAACAATGCCACTCTGCATGTCGGGTCTCATGCGAACCTCCCTCTCAGGCTGGCTATTCCACCATCAGTTTCAGAGCTGAGACACCCTTACTGCCTGCCCATTATAGTTTTTAGGGAAGGGGGTGTCACTAAACTTTGTGATTGAATCTGGGAGGGTCGTTATGCTTTATGCACAGATCTGCAGGCCTGTTACACATCATACTGTGAAATGAAACAAATTATCATCTTGAGAGGAGGAGCAAGATGGCAGCAGTGCTGTACTAGCCTGTGCATGCTTCCCATAGGAGAGCAACCTACCCCCTCCATAGTGTTTTTGGCCTATGTTAACTGCTAGTAGAGCTAATCTGATCCTACTGGATCCCCGGACTGATATCTCAGCTGGCGATCTTAAATTCGTACAGCAGTTCCAAGCAAGACAGGGGTTTTAGGTAGGGTGTTTAGTTATAGACTGGGCTGGGGTGGGCAGTGAATTTAGCACAGGAGTTATCTTATTTGTTTTTTAGGTCGGTCTCTTGGATCTCTACCTGGCTGTTGGAGCAGCTGAAGGAGGGAGCAGCCGGTCGTTGGTGTCCCGTCTTTCTTCACTTCCGCTGAAGATTTGTGTCTTTGTGGCTGCCATGGACTTGAAGCTGTCAGGGTTTGCTTCAGGAGGTGCTCTCTACTTTGGAGGGGCTGTCCTGCCAAAGCCTCCTCCTGAGTACAATGGACCTTTTTCCCACTTGGAGTGTCCCCCTAGGTACGGTTGGTACCTCGACTCTGCTAGATCGGGGTGCCTCTTTCACCATCAAACGAGAGGCCTCTTAGATAGTGGGACTTGGTGGTTGACATTGTTTCCTTCCTGGGAAAATGGGGGCATAGAAGGCATCACTACATGAGACTTCCCAGGACAAAGGGCAACTTCAGCTAAGTAAGAGGTAATGGAGGTGCCCCGGCACAGGCTTTCATCCACCGCCCGCTCTGTCTGTTGGCTCACAACCGGCTGTAGAGTGGCCTTGTTCATCTTCTGGCTATCCCCCCCCCCAGGATTATCATTAAAGGGGGGGGGCCGAACTGTTGGTGATCTGTAGTGGGACTGATCAGCTGTGGAGTGGCCTCGCTCATCTTCTGGTTAGTCACCCCCAGGATTATCATTAAAGGGGGGGCGGGCAGTTGGTGTCTTTTGAGGGACTCAAAGTACTGGCAACTCTTTCCCAGGCCCTCTGAAGTCGGTGAGAGAGACTCTGTTGGGAACCTGGGAGTGCTCCTTGTTTACTGCTCCTATTAACTTTTTTCCTCACCTAAATAGCGGTTGTCCTGAGACCAGGGTCAGTGAGAGGGCCCCTGGTCTTGTAATCTTTGGGCTGTGAGGCTGAATTTGGAACTGTATTGATTATTTACACCTTATTCATATTTTAGGCCCTATCTAGTTGGGCCATATTTATAGATAACAGGGTTTGTGCTCCATCAAACTGCTAGGTTATATTTGTGTTGTTTTTGCAGCCCTGGTGTGGGTGGGTTGAGGGGGTTTGTTTGGGTTTGGGGGTTAGGTGTTTTTTTCTGTTTTTTTGTTTTTTTTTAAGAAGATTGTCAGAAAGGCTTGTGTATTGAATTTGAGTGTGTGTGTGTGTGCGTGTGTGTGCGTGTGTGTGTGTGTGTGTGTGTGTGTGTGTGTGTGTGTGTTTGAGTTTGGATTAGCCAGAATTTTTGCTGGCTGGGGCCTTTAAGCTAGCTGGTATGTGTCTGGGGGTGCCTAGGAGTTTGGGGCGGGCCACAATAGTGTACGAGTCATCCCAGCTGTTTGACCTGTGGCCCTTCACTGACTTCCCGGTCTCTGAAACCACAGCACACCGTTGTCGGGGGGCCAGGATTAGGGGGAACCGCATTGGTCGGGTATGGCGGGGTGTCTCGAACAATTCGGAGGGGAGCAGGATTGA
Source organism: Neoceratodus forsteri (assembly GCA_016271365.2). Lineage (NCBI taxonomy): Eukaryota > Metazoa > Chordata > Ceratodontiformes > Ceratodontidae > Neoceratodus > Neoceratodus forsteri. Next base: position 290,553,309 of record CM028135.1, on the reverse strand, counting down.
GGTTGTCAGGTGCAGAAGGTGCCCTGGGTTTCGATGGGTCCTTGAGAGAAACCAGACATGTGTGGTTCCCATCCCCGTGGCCTCCACCAGACTGGGGGGGGAGGCAGTAAGAGGGGCTGCTCAATCCACCAGTCCCCTGAAGGCAGTGCTTTGAAATGCCAGATCGATCAGAAACAAGACCGCTATTATCATGGACTTGGTTTCAATGGTCAATCTGGCTTGCGTTATGGAGATCTGGTTAGGTGATGATGATGCTGGCCCGGTATTAGAGGCCGCTGTCCCTCTTGGATACTCCATGGTGCACTGCTCCAAAGTGGAATGCAGGGGCCGGGGAGTGGCCATTTGTTTTAGATCTGAGCTGTGCTTCTCCCTGCACCAAGAGAGAACACTGAGTTCCTTTGAATGTGTAGCAATCCATGGGGGGCTGGGTGCAGGCTGCAGGATTCTCTTGATTTACCACCCTCCTGGGGTGGCGGGAGGATTCCTGCAGGAGGTAGCTGACTTCGTCGTCAGCAAAACATTGCAATCCCCCAGAAGTTTAGTTCTGGGGGATTTCAATGTTTGGGCCAATGAAGAATCTTCACGGCTAGGTTACAACCTCCTCCAGTTGATGTCATTACTGGGCCTGACTCAAGAAGTTTCTTCCATGACCCACCAGGGTGGCCACATGTTAGACCTGGTCTTCTCGCTGAGGCTTGAGGTGAATAATCTCAAGACTGATCAGATCACTTGGTCCGATCATTGCACTGTGGAGTTCCAGTTCAGGGCCCCCCATGTGAGCCCTCCTCCAGCAGAGCTAGTTAGGTACCACCCTCTGAGGGTGTCTGACACACTCAACTCCCTTGCACTGGTCCGTGTATGACCCAAATCTTCCCACCTGAAGTCTCCATGGTTTGATGGGGAGCTCAAAGCGTTGAAGATTAGGGGTCGAAGGTTAGAGCGCTACTGGCGTAAGACCAGGCTAGAGGTGGACAGACTGGCCCTGCACACTCACTATTGTGAGTACCGGGGGGCAAGCAACCATAAGAGGTAGAGTTCCTGTCCAGGGAGATTGCTGCCAGGAAGAATTGACCAGCTCTGCTGTTTTGGACTGTGGACAGGCTGTCACATCCAGCCTGTCTCCAGCCGAAAACAGCTTTTTCAGATGCTTTATGCGATGAGTTTGCTCAATTCATCTTGGACAGTGTATCCACTATCCATTACGGAATTCCATCAGTGAGCCACAATGTGGCCAACAGTGGTTGCCTTGGGCATCCGGAGAGCGCTCTATCTGTTTGGGGTGAGTTTAAACCAGTGGAGGTGGCTGCGGTCACTGGGGTTGTTTCCAAGCTGAAGCACACATATTGTGAATTGGACCCGGTGCCAACGCATTCTTGATGGGATGCGCTGACTTCGTTGGCCTGGTGCTCACCTTGATTGTTGGGTGCTCTTTGACAGAAGGGGTTTACTCCTATGTCTTGAAGGAGGTGCTGGTGAGACCCCTTCTAAAGAAACCAACTTTAGACCCTGGCGTCAAGGTGAATTACTGTCCCATCTCCAACCTCCCATTTTTGGGGAAGGTTGTTAAGAAGGTTGTGGCACAACAGCTTGAGGAGCACCCTGTGGCCTTTGATCTATATGAGCCTCTCCAGTCTGGCTTTTGGGTGAGGCATAGCATAGAAACTGCACTAGTTCAGGTGCACAATGACCTCCTCAGGGCGAGAGATCGAGGAGAGGGGACAGTTCTTGTTCTCCTTGATCTCTCAGCTTTTGACACGGTAGACCATTGTGTGTTGCTTGACAGCCTGAGGGAACTTTGTAAACTCACCGGCACTGTCATCTGCTGGTTTGAGTCCTATCTCACAAACAGGAGGTAACGGGTAGAGATGGGGAATTCCTCCTCCTCCCCTAGCCTCCTGTCTTGTGGAGTCCCTCAGGGTTTGGTCTTGTCACCAATGTTGGTTGCCGTGTATATGCTACCCCTGGGTGAGATCATTAGGAAGTACAGTCTGGGTTTTCATTGCTATGCTGATGATATCTGGCTGTGCCTTTCCTTTGCCCCTGGAACATCTGGCACAGTGGAAACGCTAAATAACTGCCTTGCTGAGATCTGTGACTGAATGGCCTCCAGCTGGTTGTGACTTAACCCAGATAAGATGGAGATACTGGTGGTGGAGTCGAACAGAGGCTGATAGGGTGGCCTCAGGTACAGGTACAGGGACAGGTTTATTCTTGGGTTCTGTGCCATTGAAGGCCTCCTCTAGGGTGTGCAATTTTGGTGTTATCCTTGACAGTGGTTTGACATTTGAAGCTCAGGTGTCATCCGTTGTCCGGACCAGCTTTTTTCATCTGAGGAATATTGCCAGGATCAAATCCCTAGTTCCGCCCATGGACCTCCCCACCTTAGTGCGTGCATTTGTGATGTTCAGGCTTGATTACTGAAATATGCTCTACCTCAGGGTCTCTGGAGGCACCCTCTGCCAGCTGCAGCTGGTGCAGAATGCAGCTGCCAGGCTGCTGATGGGACAGTCGAAATATTGTCAGATCACCCCGGTGCCTTGCGAACTGCACTGACTGCTGGTCAGGTGGAGGATCCTCTCTAAGGTGGGCTTGCTCACCTTTAAGGCCCTACATGACCTTCTTACACCTGCTGCCTCGGTCTGCTCACTCTGATCCTCCTCTAGGGGCCTCCTCGCAATTCCCAGGATGAGGTTAAAAACCACCAGTGACAGAGCATTCAGTGTCACCAGCCCCATCCTGTGGAATCTGCTTCCATCAGCTGTTTGGAGGCCCCCTCAGCTGAGGTTTTTAAGACCCACCTCAAAACTTTCCTGTTCAGTCAGGCTTTCCCAGACACACTGTTTTAAGATAAGTGGCCCTTGATTGCCACAGTACCTGTTTTATTCCAGGCCCCTATTTGGGAGGATCTGTTTGTATAGTATTGCTGGAATTTATTTATAGTTATATGTATTTTACTGTGTTTATTTATTTAATGTGTTTGTTGTGTTTTAATTTTACGGCGCCCAAAGCCTCCGGGATTGGGAGCCTTAAAAATAAAAATGTTTCCTTGCCTTACCATGCTCACTGCTCTAGCTGGAGTGGTGGGTATGAGCAGCCTGCTCCAAAAATAGATGCCAAACAATGCACAGACCCAGCACTCCTGTGCCGTGCACTCAGTCCTGAAAAACTGCAGAAGAGGGATGCAGTTCAAGACCCTAAATTCATTATAAATTATTAAAAGTGACGTAGTTACTAGCATATAGAACAAAAAGAGAATACAACATGTTAAGCTTTTGTTGGTTTGAATCACTGGGAGCTCAGCTCCACACTGTCATATCTTTACTTTCATGTGTGCATGGTACGTTTGCATACCTGGGTATGCCTGCACACACTTTCATCCAGTGTGTGGAGGGGCATAGTCACATGGGCATTCCAATTATGTGTTCATATACATTTTCGTTTTCTCCAGATGTCCTTGTCTCCTTCCTCAACCTTTGTCACCTTTCAGCCATATTCCATGCCTTGTTAAACAGTCCTTACTTGAGGACCCCTCAGCTTATTCACTAATACCATGCCTCTCCCAGCACAGGGTCATAATGTCACAAGACATTATGCCGCAGCAATATACCACACTGCCAATACAGCACAATATATTGCCATCGACATAAGTCTTTGTTTTGAGGGGGGGTCTGCACCCTCGAACCCCCCCAACTAAAATAACTAACTCTGGGAGGGGGGGTTAACAGGTAAAATCACACAAAGTGCAAAAAATAAGTAAATCCCATGCATCTGGGACCGGGAATCGAAACCCAGTCCCAAACACACTGCCTGCCTCCTTTGCTGCCAGTGGCTCATCCTATCAAGCCATGGCAGCTGCTCGGTGGACCATTGTCTCAGCGGGATTCTTATCCTGTACTGGGAAGAGTGAGAGGGTGCACTACCGCTCATACATCCTTTCACAGTTTTGCACCCTCTCTTTCTTCTCATCATTGTTCCTGCATTAATGTCATGTCATGCTACTGTAGAGAGTACAAATACATTGAGCCTAGGGGCCTCCATACCCATCATCATCTTTTTGTTTTCCAGCTTCTATTCTTACCTTGGCTATTATCACTTTTCCTCCTAGACCCCCCATTTTCTGCCCTCACGTGTATAAATATATCTATACACACAGTGTATTCCTTGCTTCACCTTATCTCTCCACTAACTTTGCTTTTTTCTCTTTTAGATAATTCTTGAAAAAGACTTACAGTCAAAATGTTGATTTTAACTTTATTTCCTATTGTCAGTGTTTATTGAATATTACCTAGTAACTGTATCTTTTATAATTATTTATAAGAAATTCATTTTCTGCACTGCATCCCTCTCCTGTAATTTTTCAGGATAGAGTGCAAGGTACAACTGGGTTTGTGTTTGCATATCACACCCCACCTCACCTCTTCCTTGCATGATCACAGTAATGTTTTTGACCATACAGGGAAGGCTTGAGACCCCCGAGTGTACCTTAGCACAACTGAGCACAAGAGGGGGACTGCCATTAAATCCTTTGCTATGGGGTTAACAATGTTGTTATGTGCAGAAGTGAAACGTATACAATGGGGCATTTTTCAAAAAGAACAGAAACCAAGACCATGTCTGAGTGTGTATATATATATATATATATATATATATAATTTATACAATGTATGGGGGTAAATTTCCTAAGATAATATGTGTTATTTTTGTTAGTGATTCACCTAACCTCAAAATAACATAGAGTTGTCAACAAAACAGATTAAGCTACAAATGCCACTAACTTTTCTAATTTCTATGCCAGGCTGTCAGCTACTGCCAATTGACATCCTAGATCAATTGAAATCTCCATCTGTTTTTTTATTTTAAAGTTAGATATATAAAAGTACACATGCAACATATTTAAGCAGTACAGTAAACTTACAATGCAAAAACCATTTCAAACTATGTTCACCTCTTTGTCTTAAGAAATCAAAAACATGTCCATCTTCCTTATTTTTTTTAATTTTAGAAAGATGAAGAGTTATACAAAAACCTCCTTCTAAAGTTTTACTGTTTCTGTTATTAATGGTGTGTAATATGCCCTGTGTAAAGTATTATACTGAATTTGATTAGGTTTATTACTGACAGAAATTTGGGTAGATATCATTAACTGTCAGTTTTATGTTTGCATACCTAGCTTTCTTTTTCAACTTCCTTTTACTTTGATCAGGATAAGTGGCACTTGGTTTGTCATACAATTTTTCAGTTTAGAAATGGCTTGATGAACTACTTGTTTGGTCTGGGAATCAAAACATTTTGTGCTGAAGTTAACCTGGGTTTTATCAACATAGGTCCTACAGTGAGAAAAAGTAAGATCTGATCTGAAGTTTAAAAAAAACCCTAAATGTGTAATATTAAACTTCATTTTTATTTTATCAAAGGACATCGATCATTAGGTTTTCCTTGTTGCACCTACAGAAGTAAGTCCAAGCCTACCACATTGCCCCTGTTAGAATATTAATATATATTTTGTTTATTTACTTTTGGTGATTGGCATGTAAAGTATAACATAGTTTGTTATACTGATAATATTCATTTTCATAGTAGACCCACCAAAGACGGTCACATCTGTGAGGTTCTAATGATCTTTTATCTCTTGTAAAGTAAACTCCTGAATATTTGAGTTTTATCTTTTACTATTTTGACATTAGATCTAATATTATGCGAGGGACAGTAATAAGGGTCTAGACAGAAACCTTCTGTTTCAGACCAAGTTTTCTTGTACCTGTATTAGTACTAAATTTGTCAAGGATGACTGATATTCTCTTTTTCTGCCTCTACAAAAAGCAAGATGGACGTGCCTGGCTAGCTAAAATAGTGAGCTTAAGAGTGTTTCTTTAGTTATTAAAACCATTTTTCTTCTTAATAAAACCTGTTTAATCAAGGTATATGATATGGTTAAGAACCTTGTCCAGCCTAGCTGATCGAACTTTAGTGAAGACTGCATAATCTATATTTAAAAGAGAAATAGGCCTATCAGAGGGAAGGATTTGTCCCCCCCCCCCTTTTTTTTTTTGAATTACAATAATTATGGAGTTTTGGAAACTTTCCCAAACTGATTTTGTTGGTCTAAAAAGTTACTGAATGATCTTCTAAGAAATTGTATTATAATGTCCTTCAAGATAATTAGAAAATTCTACAGGAAGACTGGCCCATATGATTTACCCTGTTTTGGGCTTTTAAGGGGACACTGTCAACCCTTTTTGCATCATATTATTTCTAGTTAAAACCCACATTTTATGATTGCTTACCTTCTCTGAAATACATTGAGGTTGCTGGTTGTTTTATCTGCTTCATTTCTGAGTTTTGCATTTGAATGTTGTAATTATATCCAAGGCCACTGGTTTTTGGTTTATACCAGAAAACCCATTGAAATTTCAGAATTTGGACTGCCTGCACAGTGGTAAAAACAAAGAATTTCACACAATTTGGCATTTTATTCCAGATCAGTAAATCTACAGAACTTGTATTTTTCTTATAATTGCTTCCAGTACTTCTTTCAGTTTGCTTCATTTAGTGCTCTGTATATTAAGCCTTGTTTTAGTCTGATTATTTATATACATACTAAATGATTGTCAGTAGAATCCTGGTAAAATCTGAAAATTAACAGTCTCCAGTGTAATGCACAGAATGTCAAGTCTTACTAACATACTAACATACTAAAATGCCAGCAGAATAGGCCTAACGGTCTTTCGAGTCTGCTCGATTGGTCAGCCCCCACCCTGGGTGCTGACCTTGCTGCTGCCTCTCTCTCTGGCTTCTCCCTTCCCAGTTCGGATATTCTTGCTGCATTGGATTTTGCTTCCTGAACCCTTCCCTGTACCTGTCCTAGCCCTCTTGAACCCCTCCACCGTCTCTGCCTCCACCAGCCCCTAGGCAGTGCATTCCATGGCTCCACCACCCTCTCAGTGAAGTAGCACCTCCTCCTTTCTCCCTGAATCTTCCCCTTCCAGCTTCCACCCATGCCCTCTAGTGGCCCCTCCTCCTTCCTTGAAGCACCCTGACTGTTCCTCCCTATTAACCCTCTTCATGTACTTGAGAGACCTCATCATGTCCCCTGGTCCTTCTCTCTTCCAATGTGTACATATTTACCTTTTGAGCCTCTCCTCATAGGTCCTGTCCCCCAAGCCCCAAATCATTTTGGTTGCCCTCCTCTGGACCCTCTCCAGGAGTTTAATGTCCTCTTTAAGTGTGGCCTCCAAAACTGCATGCAGTACTCAAGGTGTGGCCTCACCAAGCAGTTATACAGAGGAGTATCACTTCCCCTTCTAGAGGTGATCCCCCTAGCGATGCATCCCAGCATCCTGTTGGCCTTGGCTGCTGCCCTCCTACAAGTCTCTGAGTTGTTCATCTTGACATCCACCACCACCCCTAGGTCCCTCTCAGCCATCGAGACTTGTAGCATTTCCCCCCCCAGGGTGTACACTTGGCCCGGGTTTCTGGGCCCCAGGTGGAGTACCTTGCATTTCCCTGCATTGAACCTCAGCTTCCACTTTCTAGACCATCTTTCCAGAGCCTCCAGGTCCCCCTGTAGGGCCACCCTCCCCTAAAATGGAAATTTGAAAATGGAATTTTTTTACTTTAATCACCATAAATCAGTGGCCTTGAATGTATTTATATCCAGCCTTGTTTTCATCAACTCTTTGATCTACCCTTATTGCATGCTTCCTGAACATTAGGAACATCCTCAAACAGTGCAGTCACTCGTGATACAATAGTTTTCTCTCCTCCCACTGCTTCACAAATTGCTATACTGTGCGGGGGGTGTTCCCAAGTCCTGGAAAGATGTAGTGGGAGTTTATTAAGGAATGTAAACAACCAAGTTTTTTTGTGTGTGTGTGGTAACAACAATATGGTGGGCAGTTTGTTTTGCACTTTAAGAAAGGGAAAAAAAGAATCAGGCTCAAACTACCAGCTGCATCAACAATCTGTACAGACTATTACAAATCATGTTTTTTTGTTGTTGTTGTTTTGTTAACTAGAGACTCTTTGGGGCCTAAGAGGGTTCGCAGTGTCTCTTTAAACTCTATAGCTACTTCTTCATTTCTAATTGTATTGTTTAAGTTAGTTTGATTTCCAAGTATTAATTTAGGAAATTATAAGCAAGAATTAATTTAGGAAACAGTGTCCTCTTAATATAGTTATTATTTATTTCTGAGATTTCTGAAGTTTAAAGTTGTTTATAATATTTTTAAAACTGGTTTACAATCCCAAAGAGTCTGTTATTAGCTGTCCAACTACCTGTAGGATGAAGGTTGTTCTCTGTGCAATTTCCATTTCAGTTTGGTAAAGCAATATTGCCCCTGACTTATCTGACTGATTGCAATATTCTGATTGTGTATGACTTATTACCTTTCTGTTGAAATATTCATTAGTTCAAATATTCATTAGTTCACTATATTCTCTTTTTATTTGTTTTCCCAAATAATTGTGATCATCACAAATCCTGGTGTGAATATGTCTAAATTCTGCTTTTTTTAATTTTGTTATTTTTTATTTTGAATTTCCTTTATTTTTATTAATATTATATGTAGATATCAATTTTCAAGTTACTGCTTTTAATGTGTCCCAAACAATATTTAAGTAAGCATTTTCTGTTAAATTATTTTGAAAATATGTTTGTATTTTTTATGCTTAAAATCTTTGAATTTCTTATCATTTATGAAAATGCAATTGTAGAAATGAAAAGAAAAGCGTGCTCCTACTGGGACTTGAACCAAGGACCTCATCATTCCGCGCCTCAGTTAAAATCTGGGTTCAAGTCCCAGTAGAAGCACACTTTTCCTTTCATTTCTACAATTGGATTTTCAAATTGCCTGGCAGTGGCTGAACTGCATGGAGAGTAAGTAAAAAGAAGTTAGTCTTTATCGTTTATGAGTAAAGGGTCCATGATCCATCTTCTTGTGGTTGTTTTGCTATCATTAATATTCATACAAGAATATGGTGGAAAATGATCAGAAAGCATTATACCTTTATATTGAATATCTTACACTGTATATTTAGTTACATTTAATGAATCTCTAAATGAATCTATGCATTAATAGAGTTTATATCTGTGGTAAAAAAAAAAAGATTAATCGTGTGTGTTTTGATGGGTAACTCTGCAGAAGTGTGTTAGCCGTGCTAGCTGCATATGTTTAGCAAATTTAACAGAATCTGACAGGATGGAGTGGGCACAATTCCCAATCCTGACTATTAAAATCTACTCCCACTAAATAAGGTTCAGGGAATTAAGAAATCGTTAAAAGAAAATTCTGAAAAGAAGATGGTATATGCTCATTTGGTCCATAAAGTGATGCAAGTCAATACTTTTTTGATTGGTTTTAATCTGACAAATTACAAAATGACATTGCCTATCCCTGTGAGATTTTTCTATAGTGGCTGTGCTGTTCCTAGGGAGCAAGGCTAGGCCAGGGACCCCTCAATTTCTTGAACCTAAACAGTGGTTCAGAAATCCTCCATGAGCTACAGCTCAGCTGATACTGCAAGGGATCTAGTGAGCCTTGACTAGGCCAGGGACCCCTCGATTTTCTGAACCTAAACAGTGGTTCAGAAATCTTCCATGAGCTACAGCTCAGCTGATACTGCAAGGGATCCAGTGAGCCTTGACTAGGCCAGGAACCCCTCAATTCCTTGAACCTAAACAGTGGTTCAGAAATCCTCCATGAGCTACAGCTCAGCTGATACTGCAAAGTACTCGCCCTGACTTTTGGATTTAGTACCAATGGAAGCTGATTTCCAAGTGGCCCACACTATCACCTGCTGAACACATCTCTAACTACTGTATCTCCCTCTGTCTCTCTAGTTGAATTTATGTGCCAGGGTTTAATAATTTGTTTAATCCTTACAGTCATTTTAAGTTCTGAGTTGATATTAGAAGTGAATGTTGAGCCTTGACTGTTTAAATCCTTCTCCTGTTCTCTGGCCTGCACTCTGTGTCTACCCCAACCCCCAAACAGTCTGCTGTGTTCTCTGTCCCTGTCCACCTCTTTTATTCTCTTTGTTCTGATGTAACAAGCCTCATTTTCCAGCCTTTGAAAAGACTGTTTTTCTATTTTATTTCAGGGATCCAGCGAACCTTGACTAGGCCAGGGACCCCTCAATTTCTTGAACCTAAACAGTGGGTTCAGAAATCCTCCATGAGCTACAGCTCAGCTGATACTGCAAGGTATGAGTCCTGACTTTTGGATTTGGTACCAGTGGAAGCTGATTTTCAAGTGGCCCACACTATCTCCTGCTGAACACATCTCTAACTACTGTATCTCCTTCTGTCTCTCTCTGGTTGAATTTATGTGCCAGGGTTTAATAATTTGTTTAATCCTTACAGTCATTTTAAGTTCTGAGTTGATATTAGAAGTGAATGTTGAGCCTTAACTGTGTAGATCCTTCTCCTGCTCTCTGACCTGCACTCTGTGTCTACCGCAACCCCCAAACAGTCTGCTGTGCTCTCTGTCCCTGACCACTTCTTTTGTTCTCTTTGTTCTGATGTAGCAAGCCTCATCTACCAGCCTTTAAAAAGCCTGTTTTTCTACTTTATTTCAGGGATCCAGTGAGCCTTGGCTAGGCAAGGGCCCCATCAATTTCTTGAACCTAAACAGTGGTTCAGAAATCCTCCTTGTTTAATCCTTGCAGTCATTTTAAGTTCTGAGTTGATATTAGAAGTGAATTTTGATACTTTTTTTTTAACTGTTGACTTTTCCATTAGCAGATTATACCAATGCCCTTAATACCACCTTCTGACACCTCAGTCACAGCCTCCCACATAACTTATTTAACCCAATTCCAAAGTGCCCTGTGGTCACCTCAGCTACCATGGTCCTCCCACCCTTCCAGTTGAGAATTATCTCTTGCAGTGAGGCAAAGCACTGCCTCACCAAAGCCTTGATGAATGTGCGCTATAGCAATGACACTACTGACCTCAAAATTCTCAGACTAACTCTGGATGTGACCCTGCCACATCTCACCAAAATACTAAACTGGTCACTACGCCTCAGCCAGTTCCCCACTCTATGGAAAAGTGGTAGTATTACCCCTATCCTCAAGAGCGGTGACCCCACTTCCACACATAATTACCGACCCATCTCAATCCTCCCTCCCTCTCAAAGGCACTCAAACAAATAGTGTCGGATAAGCTTACCAACTACGTCACCAAACATTCACTGCTTTGCCATGAACAACACGGGTAGCAGTGACATTTTCTGTGTCTACTCCCCTATTAGCACGTTATATGCAGCTGCCACTGGGAGCTCCTATCATATCTGGCACATCACACACTCTGTTCCCCAGATTTTATCATCACACTGCTCCTTCCTCAGTGTGCTCTCCTTTTCCTCTCTCTCTCTCTCTCTCTCTCTCTCTCCCTCCCTCCTTAAAAACTAGATAAGCCTGCCATCCACTCTCACCTCTAACCACTTGCTTCTAGCTCCAATCTACCTACAGGGGTTAAACGCGGACCCTCTCCCACCATCTGGAAACACACCTAGGGGATTATTTCCCTGCTGTAGCCCACAATATGTTCCTCCTTAGAACCCTCTTTCTATTTCTATCAGTTCTGATACTGGCCCCCTCTACAGGACAGGACCACACAAGATGCTTACCAATATACAAATATGACACCATCAAGGACGCATTGCAGAATATGAGGAGGACATTAATTCTCCACCTCCAGACTGTAGTGCCACAATATCGCCACCTGGATAACACAAAAACCACAAATATGCAGCTGTCAGTAACATGGCACATCATATCCACTACTACATGGGTCTATATGAGCAGTGGATAGGCTGGCTATCCTCTCCCTCCACCTGGTAGTGATGTACCCCTAACCTACCCATGTACCATGCCAAAACAATCACGTTGCATTACACAATTGCAGGCCTTAACATATCTAAAATGGCAAGCTATAAGGAGCACATGGCTGCTCCTACTGATCTCAAGTAATAGTCATCCCAACCCAGGCCTGATGGCATACACTGCAACAGTTCATAAGAATCAGAATGGACTAACAATAGCATCAATAAATATCTGCAGCCTGCTAGCAAAAATGGACACTCTCCAAGTCTGGGTCCAGCAGCACCAGCCCGACATTCTTGCGATAGTAGAGACCTGGCTGTCACCTAGGGTGCCAGACTCTGCTATACAACTCACTGGGTATGCTGCATTCAGACTAGACAGACTCAGTAAAAGAGGAGGTGGTTGTATTATATATGTAAAAGGCCACATTCAGGGCCAAATGCTTAACCCATATGACACCAAATGTGGGGCTCAACTGATGGCCATAAAAGTAATACTTGGCAAGAACGGGAAAACCCTGACAATAGTCTTGACCTATATCCCTCCCAAGGAACAAGTGAATGGTTTCAATTCTGCAATCAACTACCTCTCTGAAGGGGAACCAAACACAGAGCTGATAATGGTTGGAGACTTTAATATCAACTGGTCCTCCACTGAAGCTGTACACCACAAGGACTCATTAGCCACTCTCAGCCTTGTGCAACTGGTACACTCCCCCACTTGGTATAACAGCAGAACAGGCATGGGGTCAGTAATCGACTGGGTGGTCACAAATCAGCCAGAAAGAATATCCTCCATCACAGTTCCCCCGACACCCTCAGTGACCACTCCCCGGTAATCTGTAAATGGTTAAATAGGGCCCCAAAGGCACCAGCCAGGACTATTACTACTAGACATCTGAAGAAAGGCAAGTTGGGAGCTCTAAGAGCACACCTCAGCTTCCAAGATTGGAGCTCTATTGACCACAAAACAGATGTCAGCACTGCCCTAGAATGCTTTATAAGCAAATTCAATGACGTGTGCAATGTCTACGCCCCCTACACCAAAAGAAGGATCCGTGACTATGACAGCCCCTGGATCAAGGCACAGCTACTAGCACTCATGAAAAATAGAGATGACTTGTGGTACAAAGCAAGAAACTCTGGTACCCAGACAGACTACCAGAACTATAGAGCTGCACAGAATAAATGCACCTGGGCTATTCATAAGGCCAAAAACACTCACTTTAAAAATGAGCAGACAAACTCATGGGGTGACAGTAGACAGTTCTGGGAGAACATCAAATCCCTAACCGATAAACCTAATAAAACTCCCCCCACCTTCCTGAACATTGAGGGCCAACTTACGCAGGATCACAGTCGCATAGCAAATGTCTTCAACAGAGCTTTTACTGACCTCAGTGGAGTGTTGCCCCCTAGCTTCCTTCAGTACCAATCAGATACTTGCACTGAACGAAACCCAGGGTCCCAATCAAACTCCCATCCGCCTTTCTACTTCAGAGCTATCACCTTTATGGAAGCAAAAAAGTACCTCCTAAAAGTGCTAGGTAATTCCAGAACTAGCTCTGATCAACTTGACCTAAAACTAGTTAGGCTCACCCTGGACATAACTCTCAAACCCCTCACCAAAATCTTTAATCTCCCCTTGGTATCAGGCAAACTCCCATGGATCTGGAAGGTGGCAGTGGTTACCCATTTACAAAAGTGGTGACAGGGCCAACTCTACAAATTACTGCCCAATATCTATCCTTCCTCCACTCTCAAAGGCCCTGGAGCAAATCATTAGTGACTAACTGACAAAATATCTAGACAAATATCATTTACAATGTCAGCAACAACATGGATTTCGAAAACAACACAGTACCACAACCCGCTCTAGTGGAGTTTACCAGCTTTATTCATAATGCGCTAGACAGAGGGCTCTTGGCCACAAACAGGAACTGTGACTGTGTGACCTGAACTCCCCCACACTTTTCCCTCCTCTTTCCTGCTACCCTCATTCTAACCTGCACCCTTGCCTTCTCCTCTCTTCTTGCTAACTAACTCTCCTCTAGTAGGCTTCAGGTCCCAGCCTCAGCACTTCCCCACTAGTGAGTCTAGCCCTCCTTTATGACTACACTCTTTAGCACTTAAGACAAAAGAACTGCTGCACACCAAGTTCTCTCCTCCTTGCGTTTAGTATTAGTTATTTTACAGACTACATCATCCTCTGTTCCCTACCCGATTCGCTCTATATCCTGTAGATTCTCAAGTTGTTCACTTAACAACCTGTCAGCCTAGCCTGCTTTAAATTATGTGTCTGTATATTTTTTACTTATGTAATCCCTGTTATTGTAATTATGCAACCTCTGTAACCTGATGTACCCAAGTCTTTCTAGGCATGGAACCTCCTTGTATCTGCTTATGTACTTGTAACCATTGTAAATTATGTTATGTCCATATATTACTATGACGTGGAACCTCTGTAAAAGAGCCTTTGGCTCAAAGGTCCTTCCTAGAAATAAATAAATAAATAAATAAAATATACTACACCTTATGATTTACTATTAAATTAGTCATGCATCCCTGCACTCAAGCCTTTTTTGAAATATATCAAATTCTTTGCCCACTAAGGCCAGGATATTCAAAGGGGGTTGCACCTGGCCCAACAGAGTTGCACCGGCACAACCCCACATTGCGCTCTGGTGGGATATTGAGAAGGCTGCCTGGTGCAGTGCAAATCCCGATGCACTGGGGCGCAATGATAATGAATGTGGCACAGATGCAGGGGGCATGCCCATGCATATGCGGCACATCCTGATATTCAGCCTGGGATGTGCAGTGCATATGCTGACGCAACCCTGCACTGCACCTCATGGGGTCTCAAAGTTGAGCCCGGGCAGAGTAGGAACAAATCCCAGCCATGCACAGGCAGGCTGCTGTAATGCATGGCACAACACAGCAACTGCCAGCTCGTTAGCCACAGCACACGTCTGGCTTCTCCACACACACACAACCTGGTGGTCTAGTGGCACCCCCCAACCATGTCCTGATCATGGGTATCCGACATCTAGTGACATCCCTGGTAGTCCAGTGGACCCACCCCAGCCTGGTTCTGTGACTACGATAAATGTACAGTACAACATGCCCTGGCAGTATAGTGGTACCCCCCACCTGCCCCTATCCCTGATCACTGGTATCAGTAGTTTAACTGAATCCCTGGTAGTCTAGTGGAAC
Source organism: Neoceratodus forsteri (assembly GCA_016271365.2). Lineage (NCBI taxonomy): Eukaryota > Metazoa > Chordata > Ceratodontiformes > Ceratodontidae > Neoceratodus > Neoceratodus forsteri. Next base: position 290,538,268 of record CM028135.1, on the reverse strand, counting down.
TCCCTCCCACCCGTTGCCACGATCATGGTACATCTCCATATAATAAATCCCTAGTGATCCAGTGGCACCCCCACCCACAGAACCCCTGCCCACCTCCCCCCATCATCAGCGGGTGGCAGCAACCACCACATACCCGGCCACCACGAATGACAGGTACAGTATGGCCTGTAAGACCATTGGTCCCCAGTGTGGACCAATGGGCTTTGCACTCAGCATACTGTACTAGACAGTCTAAATATGTGAATGACTTCATTCACATATTTGGAGACTGTCTATACAATATGCCATGCAAGCCTCATTGGTCCACACTGGGAACCAATGGGCTTACAGCCCATACTGTCTGTCATTCGAGAGCGGCGACAGGTGGTATGCGGGCGGGTTGCTGCTGCCCGCTGAAGATGGGGTGGGTGAGTGGGCAGGGGTTCTGTGTGGTGGTGGAGGGTAAGGGGTGCCACTGGATCACCAGAGATTTATTATATGGAGATGTACCATGATCGCAGCAATGGGCGGGGTTCCACTAGACTACCGAAGAGTTACCAAACTACAGATACCAGCAACTGGGGACAAGGGTGGGTGGGGGTACCACTAGACTGCCAGGGCATGTTGTACTTTACATTTACCATGATAGCGGAACCAGGTGGGGGGGGTCCACTAGACCACCAGGGACGGTCATATTCACAGTTCTTGGGAATCAGGTGGGAGGGGGGACAACTAGACCACCAGGGATGGTCTTTCTTACATTTGTCGGGGACTGGAGGACTCGGGAGGGGGGCCACTACACTATCAGGGTTTGATTGCAGTACAGATACACAATCGCAGCTACGGGGCGGGGTATGCCCCGGGATCCCCACTGCACACGTCATGCTATGCAGGGCACCAGGCGCAAGTCACCAGGCTGCCCTGTGCCAGGCATGCAAATAGCCCCATTTGTGCCTTGCATATATTATGGCCTCATTTGCATGACCCCTGCTGAATATCGCAGGTGATGCACCTAGCGTAACTGCACTTGCGCTGGTGCGTCCCCGTGCTCCCTATCTGTGTACTGTCCATGCCATATTCAACGGTGCTGCACCATGGCGCATCCCCATTGAATATCACCTGGACTTGGCCCTGGCACATCACAGTTGCATTGCGCCCAGGCTTGTGCCACTGCCTGGTGCAGTCTGAATATCCCAGCCCAAGTGGGTTTCCTGCAGGAAACAATCCTTGATTATGTTTTGCTTTATGTGGCTTATGATTCGTTTCCTTTTTACTGGATTGCCTAATGCATTTATATTTTAATCATAAAAATGAAAAATCCTTACTGTCTGCAATTTATTTTTACCATCCACTGATTGTAGCTAGAAGACTAATTTGTTTCTAGAGGAGTATCTAAGATAATCAAGAACAAACTAATACATTGTATTTCCTGCCTACAGATTGTACTGTACCATAAATAATAGACAACTTGTATACCTGTCTCATCTCTTCTTATTGCTTTCCACCACCCCAAAATAGTGGGCATTTGTAGATCCAGTATTAATGACATTATTAAATGCAATAAGGCTCATTTGGCCCTTCCCTCCCCTAAGTACTAAGGCTACAGCACAGGCCTTAATCCACATGACCCATACCAAAAACAAAAACAGACACAAGATGGTACCCTCCTTTCAGCATCAATATAATCCAGCAATCATTATCCCCCTTTTACCATAAGGATCACAGAAAGGAGAAGGTAAAATTGTTGCAATTTCTTTGCATCAACTCAGAGAACTGGGCCTAAATGGTGACATGCCAGGACTAGATTAAAGCTGCTAGGCCAGGGGTGGGGGTGCCACTGGATCACCAGAGATTTATTATATGGAGATGTACCATGATCGCAGCACCAGGACCCATGGACCAGTGCCACTGCCGTTGCCTCAGAGGTTGCCAAGAAAGAGGAGCGGTTGGGCCACAGTGGGCTCAGGGAGGGTGAGGGTGGTGGAACAGAGGCGCATTCCTCCAGTTGTACCTCTCCACAATTCCTATGCCATTCTGGCAAAGTGTGGTTCCTCTATGGAGGCACCACTTGGTGGAAACCAGGGAGGATGCTGGGAACCTCCACAAGGAGACCCACAAGGAGGGTGGCAGGGACCCTGCAGGGAAGAAACAACTCCTGGTGGGGGACTCCATTGTTAGGAAGGTAGAACTGGGGAGGAGGGAGAGGGAGGTGAGTGCCTGCCTGGCGCCATGGCTGGAGGGACAGGCGAATCCTCAGGATTGCGGAGCAACTGCACAGAGGAGGAACTGGATGTCATTGTCCACCTAGGAACAAATGACCTGGCTAAGAAAGGGATTAGAAGTGCAGGAAGAGTTTGTGGAATTGGGAGGGGCCTTAGTCAAGTAGCATGCAGTAACCTTCTGGAGGTGCTGCCCATCTATGGCATAGGAGAGACTAGGGTGTTCCGCACCATGGGATTCAATCAGTGGTTGAAAAACTGGTGTGGAGCTCAGGAGTTTGGCTTCATTGGGGACTGGGGTCCACCTGGAGTGATGCAAGCCTATACTGGCATGATGGGCTGCATCTGTCCGGGAGGGAACCAGGATCCTAGGTGATGAGTTTAAATGCTTCATTGGCAAGCTTTTAAACTAGCCAAGGGAGGCACTGGAAAGGAGCAGGAAATCTAGCCCCCCAAATAATCACGATAGTAAGTACGGCAAACACCAACATAGAGGTGTCAATAGGAGAAGGCAGGGGTAAATGGAGAAAGTGACAAAGGCAAGAAGGACAGGGATGGGGCAAAAGGAGTAAGGCCATCAGGAAATGGAGGTGTGAGTACCAATGCCCGTGGTCTGGGCAACAAGCTCCCTGAGCTGGTGGCCTTGATGGAAGAGAGGATGCCTGGATATCGTAGCAGTCACAGAAACATGGTACACAGAGAACCATGACTGAGATGTTAACATACCAGGGTACACACCAACCTGCAGGAGACAGGCAGGGGAGAAGAGGGGAGGAGTAGCTCTCTATGTAAAGGAAGGATAAAAGCAACTGAACAAAAGAGTAAACAGGGAGGAGGGAGGCACTGTGGGTCACCTTGGAGACTGGAAAGGGCACCACAATCCGCACAGGGTTGTGTACAGACCCCACGTCAGGGGAGGAATGGACAAGGATATGATAGAAGGCATTCTTAGAATGGCAGAGAAAGGAGATACTATTGATGGGAGACCTGAATATGCCAGATGTTAACTGGAGCATTTGCTGCAGCCACATCCAAAACAGGGCCATTCTTGATGCCTACAGGTGGCAGGCATTAGACAGCTAGTTTCAGAACCCACTTGTGAGGAGCAATCTTAGACCTCGTACTCTCAAGCGGGGGCAGTGAGAGGATCTCAGATCTAGAAGTGGGTTGCCATCTGGGGACAAGTGACCATCAAACAGTGTGGTTCACGTTAAACTCAGCTACAAGTCAAGCCATACAAAAGTGAGGTACTGGACTTTAGGAGAGCTGACTTTGGCAAGATGAGAGAGTGCCTCAGAAAAGCACTAGCAAACAGGCTAGAAGGAGGTGTGGAGCAACAATGGGGAATCATCAAAACTGCCATCACAGAGGCAACAAGCCTTTGTGTGAAGCAAATAACAAATCAAAATGAAAGAAAAGCCACTATGGTTCTCAAAAGAGGTGGCTGTGAAAGTCAGGAAGAAAAAGATAGCATTCGGAAGTATAAGGAAACACAGAAGGAGCAGGACAGAGAGCTGTACCAGTTAAGGCAGAAGGAAGCAGGGAGGAAGTCAGAATAGCAAAGGCCCAAACTGAGGAAAAGATAGCCAGCTCAGTTAAGAAGAGGATAAAACCTTTTATAGGTACATCAGCGATAAAAGACAAAGGAGGGATAGTGAGGCTGAATAGAATGAGCGGTGGATGGGCAGAGGGGACAGTGAAAAAGCAGGGATACTGAACGAATATTTCTGCTCAGTATTCACAAAAGAGGAGGAAGTGCCTAATCCAATTAACAGAAGCACTCTTGATAGGGGGTCGATCCCAGTCCTTTCTACAGAAGAAAGGGTTCTGAAGAACTCCTAAAACTGAAGGTGGACAAAGCAATGGGTCCTGATGGAATTCACCCCAGAATTCTAAAAGAATTAAGGGAGGAACTAGTGAAACCACTGGCTACTCTTTTTAATAAATCATGGGAGGATGGTGTGGTACCCGAGGACTGGAGGAAGGCGGATGTGATTCCCCTTCACAAAAGTGGGACCAAGACAGAGGCAGGAAACTACAGACCTGTCAGTCTGACCTCTGTGGTAGGGAAAGTGATGGAGTCAATTCTGAAGGAAAGAATAGTTGAGTACCTAGAGGCCAGTGGAGCACAGGACCCAAGGCAGCATGGATTCACAGCGGGAAGGTCATGTCAGACGAATCTAATAGATTTCTTTGACTGGGTGACCAAAGTAGTAGACCAGGGAGGGGCTGTGGACATGGCCTACCTAGACTTTAGCAAGGCATTTGACACAGTCCCACACAAAAGATTAATAGTCAAATTAACCAGCCTGGGAGTGGGTCCCAGGGTGGTAGCCTGGGTAAAACATTGGCTGCACAACAGGATACAGAAGGTAATTGTAAATGGAGTCCACTCTGAAGAAAGAGGGGTTACTAGTGTGGTACCTGAGGTTCAGTATTGGGTCCAGTCCTTTTAATGTCTTCATCAGTGACATTGCAGAGGACTGAAAGAAAAAGTATGCCTTTTGCAGATGACACAAAGATCTGCAACAGGGTTCACATACACAAGGAGGCTTGGAAAGGATGAAAAGGGACTTGGCAAGGTTGGAGGAATGGTCGAAGTATGGCAGCTAAGTTCAATGCAAAGAAGTGCAAATAATGCACCTGGGAAACAAGAACCGGGGAAGAATACACAATGGGTGGGAGGTACTAACAACAACAAAAGGAAAGGGACCTGGGAGTAATCATATCAGATGACCTTAAGGTTGTAAGCAATGTGAGAAAGGCAGTAGGGAGGGCTGGGGGTATACTGGGATGTATAGGGAGAGGCATCAGCAGCAGAAAACAGGAAGTTGTTATTCCTCTGTACAGACAGTTGGTGAGACCCCATCTGAATTACTGTGTCCAGTTCTGGAGACCCCATCTCTGCAAGGACACAGACAGGATAGAGGTAGTCAGAGGAGGGCAACTAAAATGGTGCAGGGTCTGCAGGAGAAGCCATATGAGGAGAGACTAAGGGAGCTTAATATGTATACCCTTGAGGAAAGAAGGGAGAGGGGGGACATGATAGAAACTTTTAAGTACCTCAGTGGAATCAACAAAGTCCAAGAGGGTAGCAACTTTCAGAAAAAGAGACTTGCAAGAACAAGGGGACACAATTTAAAGATAGAGGGAGGGCAGTTCAGGGGCAATGTGAGGAAGTATTTTTCCACAGAAAGGGTAGTGGATGCATGGAACAGCCTTCCTGAGGAGGTTGTGGGGTCTAAAACTGTGGGAGAATTCAAGAATGCATGGGACAGACATAAGGCAATTCTTGTGGGGGGTAGGAAGAAATAGGCTGTTGGTTAACTAGGATCTACGGCCTATCCTGTAGGTAAGGAAATGGGCAGACTAGATGGGCCAAGCGGTCCTTATCTGCCGTCAAAGTCTATGTTTCTATGTTTCTGTGTTTAGGCACAGCCATGGTGGGCGATGGTGGTGTAGGCATTACTAATCTAGGGTTCAATGATGGGGATTTCTGAGGCAACTTAGAACTCATAGGCTGTCTCTCTGCACAATTGGCAGCAGTGAGCACCTTACTGTCCTGGGTTAAAGCCATTCATTGGCTGAACCAGAAGTCTGCACCAGATGTCCAGCATCAGTCTGGCTCTCCATTAAAAGCTGTGGGGATTAAGTTCAAAGTGTCAGTGAATAGGGTCACTGCTCTACTGAGGCTGAGCTTGGACTTAATAGAAACACAGAAGTTGTTGGTAGATAAGGACTGCTTGGCCCATCTAATCTGCTCTAAATTACCTGCCACTGGAGACCCTACTTGGACTCCAGATTACACCCCCCCCCCCCCCCCCCCCTTGCTTCTAAGATTACCTTGTGTCTATCCCACACATTTTTAAATCCTGTGACCATTCTAGCCCCCTCCACTTCTGCTGGTAGGCTGTTCCAAGCATCCAACCCCTCTCCATGAAGATGTACTTCCACAAGTTTCCTCTGAGCCTCCCACCCTCCAGCTTCATATTGTGACCCCTTATTCTTGAGCATCTTTTTCTTTGGAAAATGCTTCTTTTCTGTACCTTGTTTATTCCTGTGAGGTATTTGAATGTCTCTGTCAAATCCCCCATTCCCTCTTGTCTTCTGGGGAGTACATATTTAAATCCTTAAGCGTTTCTTCATAGGGCTTCTGATACAGGCCCTGCACCATTTTGTTTGTCCTCCTTTGCACCACCTTCACCCCTATCTATGTCCTTTTGGAGATGGGGCCTCCAGAACTGTATGCAGTACTTGAGGTGGGGTCTCAGCAGCAGTCTATACAGGGGTGTTATTACCTCCGTCTTTCTGCTGGTGATACCCCTCCTTTTGCTTCCGAGCATTCCACTAGCCTTTCCTACTGCCTTGTCACACTGATTAACTACCTTCAGGTTATCAGAAATGATAACCCCCAGGTCTCTTTCCTGTTTAGTGGCTGCTAATACTCCCCCCCCCCCCGGAGGTAGCATGTTGCCTCTGGGTTTTGTGCCCTAAGTACATGATTTTGCACTTGTTTGTGCTGGAGTCATAGCTGCCAAACTCATGACCCTTCTAACTTTTTATATCCTCCCTCATTCTTTCAACCATCCCCCACCCCTGTTGTCTACTCTTTTCAGATTTTTGTGCCATCTGTGAATAGACAACCTTCCCCTCCAGTCCTTCTGCAATGTCGCTAATAAAGACATTGAAGAGGACTGGGCCTAATAGTGACCCCTGTGGCACCCCGCTAGTCACCTTCCCTTCCCTAGGGTGTACCCCATTTACCACCACTCTTTGGCTCCTGCCATTAAGTCAGCTCCCCACCCATTTTACTATTTTAGGACCTACTCCTACGCTACTCAGTTTGTTAACCAGCCTTCTATGTGGAATGGCGTTGAAGGTCTTGCTGAAATCCAGATAGGCCACGTCAACTGCCCCACCCTGGGCCACTTCCTTTGCTACCCAGTCAAAGAACTCGATCAGTTTTGTCTGGCAGAACCTTCCCCCGTGAATCCATGTTGCCTCAGATCCTGTAGACCACTGGTAATAAGGTATTCTCCGATAATGTCCTTCAGTAGTGATTTCATTACTTTGTCCACTACCAAAGTCAGGCAGACCAGCCTGTAATTTCCTGCCTCTTCCCTATTTCCACTTTTGTGGAGTGGGATTACATCTGCCCTCCTCCCATGCCCCGGTACTGCCCCTTTTTCTTGTGACAGGTTGAACATGGCTGTCGGAGGCGCAGCCAGCTCCTCCTTAAACAGCTCCTGACACAGTTGAGACAACTTAGAAAAAATGTAACATTAAGGTATAAATATAGCCTATATTTCATATTTTGTTCTGTAATTCTCACCCTTATTTCCTTATTACTAATGGTATTTGCATGAATACAGTATCTCTGCCTTTTTAGCTCTGGATGCATGCCTACACTTGACATCATAGTTCTGTTTATGACATCAAAATATGTTGCTGTGGAGATAATTATGATGTCGTAAACAGGGAATTGTGACGTCATGTGTAGAGAAGTAGACAGAGTAGATATAGCCTAGGGGACAGGGATCTTGTTTTCATGCAACTCTTTCAGTAATAAAGAAAATGGGGAATTACAGAAAATATATGAGGTAGCAAACAAATTTTGATGGAGTTGAATATAAATCTTACTTTTTTCAATGTTTTCCTAACAGTGTCAGGGGCTGTTTAAGCTCCCTCAGCAACCTGGGGGGCACTGTTATCTGTACCCATTGCCTTATCTACATTTAACTCCCTTAGGACTCTTTTCACTGTGAAAGAGCTAGTGTCCACCTCCCAACCCTTTATGCCCTTGTCTTTTAACAAAAGCCCATTTCCTTCCCCTCTCTCCATGAATACTGAGCAGAAGTATTTGTTCAATATGCCTGCTTTCTGGAGGTCCTCTTCTACAGAACCCCCCCCCCCTTCAGTCTTACTATCCTTCCCTTGGATTTGTTCATTTCATAATGTATCTGGAACCAGACTATGGGGCTGCATCATTGCTTTTTGAATTAATAATATATTGTATTGTACAATTTAACAGCCATTACAGAAGTTTCAATAAATTCATAGAACTACATGGAGAAAAAGTTACAAAATCACAACAATATAAAACAATGAGACATGATATAAAAAGCACACAGTGATACAATGACAGGGAAATTGATAACAGTCAATACTTTACAGTAGCAAGGTGCAGATAGCCATCATCCCTTCAGATAGGTAGAAAGCTCCTAATCAGTGATATTGCACAATTACATAGATTACAGGTGCAAAAATTGCAAATGTGATCAAGTTCATAAAGGTTAGATTAATTAGAAAATGTCTTATAACTAGCATTTAAACCAGGAAAACCCCTGCTAAACATTATTGTTTTTGGAGGGCATGGTGACGCACAAAAAAGACATTAAGTGAATTGAGCCACTTATGCTCTATAAGTGATGCTGAGGCATCCAACATCATATGTGAGGGAGTACAACAATGTTGGTAACTCATGCTAAAAGGTCTCCCATGAGGTCCTGACAATCCAGGCTTACAGTCCAATAAGAGTGGGTCTATATAGAATATATGCTTGAAGAAGATCTTGCTGTCACTAAAGGTGCAATACTGTCTAATACCTAAATCCCCATGGCTACTAATATATAATCCCCAGACACCAGTCACTACTGGCTTGGGGAACAACATGAAACAGCAGTGCAAGTAGAAACACAATCAATAACAGGTGACACTCAAAGAAAACAAGAAATATAATACTCACTACTGCAGCTCTAATTTATTGAACGTCCAGCAGAAAATCAAGAACAGCATACATATCAGCAGTATCAATAACCTGTAGTTTAAGTAGCCAGTGCTAATCAGTGGAACTAGCTTCAAGAGTACAGCTGACTGCCCTGGTGCTTCACTCCAATGGTGCTTTGTTGAGGGCAACCAAAACAGGATAACAAACTTTATTGCATAATGGGAGGTAATCCTGCCAACAAGACAAACACCATGGGAGGGTGCAGATGGTATGTGGGTGAGATCCCTGCCAGTATCATTGCACTGCCCACTGCTACCATGGCTGCCTGTCTGTGCCTCTTGAGGCCTTGAATGTGACCCAGCCTTCATCCTTCAGCCCTTTAGAAGGACATGGAGTTCTAGGAGGGATGCAGCAGTGTCATTTAAATTAATTGTCCTTGTAATGGGGATGTGGTAGCCCAGGTGGACTGTCAGATCCCAAAACCCTTAAGTGAAGCAGGTGTTCCTATTGCCAATCACACTGGGCCAGCTCCACCCCAGGCCACCCCTGTGTCTGCAGGATCATCTGTGTTTACAGACATAGGCAGCACCAGGCTGAGCATGTCACCTATAAATTAGTCTGACTGAGCAGCAGAGAGAAGCTGAGCAGCACAAACTAGCAGGTTGGTACAGTTCAATACATATATACTAGTTAGGCTGTATATTGAAAAAGTAGAGATGCTTGGATTATCTGTGGGGTCCACTGGAAACTTCAAGGTACAGGTATACAATAATATCTGTACCCCTGCCCATAAGAGTAGGCTAAGCCCATATATTAGTGCATGCAAAACAGACTTAGAGGGTCTTTCCTTTACACAATGGCCCTGGGTTTGATGATGGTAATTTGGATTCCAGTAATATGGTGCCTCTGCTAAAGATGAGTCTGTTTTTGGGGCAAGCCAAAAAGAGCTTTTCCTTGGGAAATGTACAGCATGGTAAAATGGCACATGGCATTCAATCCCCCCAAAGGGTGTCAGTACTCCATACCATTTCTGCAAAACACAGCATATGGACTTACTGGGCAGTAAGCACACTCTGGCGACCGGCACAGACATTTCTGTTGCAAAACTATTTAATTTGCTTATCTTCTATCTTTTGTGCTTCCTTTTGCACCTCAGTTTCTAAGACAGTCTCAACATGCAGACACAAACAGGGCACATCACACTTCAAGTTGCAGTAAAAAAGAATAAAATTGATTTCACAAAATGTTCACATATGTTTTAATGTGCACACATCAACTGAATGAAGTCGACTTTAGTACTTAGGGTACCCTCTCATGTCCAGTAACACTGTCAAGTAAAGGAAATATGAGCTTTCTCCCTATTTCCTACAGAGGTGCAGTGCAATGATTAAATCAGAAGTCCACTGTGGGAATCAAGCAAATGCAACCTGTTATAAGTATCCTCAACCTATGAAAACAATTTTGTCTTTATTGACTTGCTTCTCTCTACTGTGGATTGAAAAAAATGATGAGTCCCATTCTAAGGGTCTGAAGGTGTTTAGCAAAAAGGGTGTCTTTCCTTAAGTTCCTTCCCAGTGCACTCCATACTGCTAAGGTAGATTCATGACCCCAGTTCAAGATGGAGAACTATATATGTATAATGTGGAACTCATTATCACCCAGCCCTCCATGGTTCACATACATACACCTTATGGATGCTTAGCCCATGAATCCAATGCTCATGCTTACTTTTGCTTACCAAACAGGCAAACTGCGGCTGTGTGGATACAAGTGCTTTCAGTGGAGAAGCGATTTAGATGAACCCCTTGAGGGGGAACCCCCACTTCAGGTCTTTCATCTTTCCATGCTTTGGGGTGCATAGCTGTTACTTTCCTTTAGTAGCGGGGCTCAAACCTTCTTCCTTTAGAAACTATGTATCCCCTGCAAGTCATAAATAGTGACAAATACAGGGCTCAACTCTCAATAGGCCAGTAGATCAACACAAGCTGCAGCAAACAGCAGCTTGCATCAAAGCCTGGTGTGCCATGGACCTTGACCAGATTTTGGTACAGGAGTGGTCCCAGCCCCAAACTCCCTAGAGTTGCTGCAACCACTCCAATGTTTCGAACAACTGGTGAATGGGAGGGGATTGATGTAGGCTGCCCCAACCCCTACCCACCAAAAAGATGGCCCACACTGGTGACAGGCAACAGTGTGTCACCATGGGACATCACATTGCAGGGGACCTGGTCCCACCACTGCCAGATAGTACCAACCGAAGCTGGGGGGTTGGTGTTGTGCCACAGTATGTCAGGTCATGTATGTGCCATGAGGGATGGGGTGGGATGGGTGAGGGAGAAAGGCCAGAGGGTCAGGGAACCCACACCATACCATGTGTGTGGCTGCAGACCACATGCATGTGGCTTTCTAGAAAGCTCCTGTGCATGACTGCAGGTGACCAGCAGGGTCTGGCACTGCATAATGGCATGGGATGATGCATAGCATCAGTCCTCTTCTGCAGCAGTCTGTTTATGGCACTCTTGTATCTCCTTGGTATCTGCTATATCCTCTACTGTTACCTGGTGTCCTATGTGACCACTGCACACAAGGAAGCCCCTTCCCAGTGTTCTGTTAGTACTGGTGGCAGTGCAAGGGGCTGTTAGACCAGCTCTGGCTGGTCTAACCATGCTGCTGTGACCTGCAACCATCGGGGGGCTCTGAAAATCCTGTGGAAGGGGATGTTGCAGCTGAATCATGGAGCAAGCCCCCTGTCTCTCATGGTGCAGCCTGCAGCTCAGCACATGTCCGGCACATGCCTGTCTGCCACAGGCAGCCCCACTGGGTACATGGGCTGTATTTGAAAATTTGGAATGGTGCATCGTATGGCACAGGGTGTTCCTTGCATCATTGCTCATTAATGCAGGCACTGTGCATCATTTTGGGGCTTTGAAAATCAAGCCCATAAATTTATCATGTGGTCACCATTCCTGCCTTCAAGATATGTACCTTCTGCATGCTACTTGGAGATGTACCTCACTGGTGGCTCAGTCAGCCAAGATCCAGATTTTGGTCTCATGGCAACTCCAACTTAGTATATTACACTTACTCTAGCAAGGAGTTTCTCTGCTACAATGCTACAATGCTGCCTATCGTCAGGTTCCCTTATACCTAGTTATGTCAAGCCATATTGTGAGTGAAGAACAATTGAGAATAGTCTCATTGCCTGTCTTCTTGCAATTTGCTAGTTGACTACTAGAGCTCACAGCCTTAAGGGCTTGTAGAGGCATACACATGCATGGCAATGTTTCTGCAAAATACCACTTGCTGACTCTTCAGCAACACTACAGATTACAATGTCTATTTATATCATTTAAAAATAGCAACATTAAATGGCACCAACAATTGCAACTAGTTCTGACTGAAGACATTATGATAGTGTCAGGATATTTTTAGTCATGATGGAACTTGACTGAGCACTACTGTAGCTGTTAAATGTAGATTGCAAGTATGACCACTGGAACTGCCAACTCCAGCTGCACTCTGGAACTCTCATTTCCAGATAAAGGCAGGGAATTATTTGAATTCTAATTTTCTCAGGGGTGATGCACCTGAAGCTTCAGTATGTTCAGCTACAGCTCATTTCACACTTGCCCTGGGGTAAGGGTTGCGCACCTACATAGTCACCCTGTAAGATTCATCAGTTGTCAGCACCATGACAAACACCACCCAAAAAAGGAGAGAGGAGGGAGTGAGAGCTGTGGCTTAGTGAAGGTGATTCTCTTGAAGATCTACTGTTACAGTAATTACTATACTTTGGTTTAATATACTTTGGATGTAGGGCAACAGAAGGCCAGGGCCCAAGTGGTTGCCCACCACTGCTCAGTGGAAAATACCAGTTTTGTTCCTGTGAATAAATGCATCGAGTTTAAGTTTGAAAGTTGCCTGATTGGTGGCTGTCATAACTTCTTCTGGGAGCCGATACCATTATCTAGTCGCCCTTCAAAGAAACAAATGCTTCCTGCTTTCAGATCTAAAAGTTGGCTCCATAAGCTGACATTTGTGACCTCTAAGATTGTATTTGTTGTCTTTATGTACAAGCCCCAGGTCTAAAATTAAGGTTTCCTCCTCCAAGAGTCTGTATAGTAATAACATGTCTCCTCTAGCTCTTCTTAGGCCTAGGTCCCAGAGTCCCATTTCCTTTAGTTGTCCCTGATAGGGTAAGTTTCTGAGACTTGGGAAAAATCTTGTAAACCTTCTATTCTAGCTTCTTTAAAGATATCTGTCTCCACTGAACCACATCACGGAATGATTCCCAACAGTACCAAAGCACCAAGGGAGAAAGAAAGGATCTAAATAACCTGAATAAGGTAGCCTTGCAGAACATTAAGGCCAAATCCAGCATGGCTACGAGTGATGATGTCCAGACTAATATTTAGTGAATGTAAGAACAGTACTCCAGGTGGCAGCAGCTCAGATGTCAGCAGCAGACACATTGTGAAAATAAACCATGGAAGTAGCCATTCCATGGGTGAAGACAGCTATACAGGACCAGGAAGTTGCTTACCATGCTTCTGGTAACAGAAAGTAATGCATCAGACCAACCATCAGGAAAGGCTCTATTTAGAAATTGGAGAACCAACCATTCATGGGGAAAAAGCTACAACTAGCTGAGAGGATGTTCTACAATCCTTAGTATGATCAATGAACCAACACAATGTCCGCTGGATGTCAAGCGTGTGCATATGACATTCCCCACTATCTGTAGGAGATGAAAAGTAAACCAGAAGGTCAATAGTTTGATTTATTGTTCGGTCAGAAATGACTCTTGGCAGAAAATGAGGATTGGTGGGTAAGGTAACCCAGTTCTTGTGGAAAACAAGACAAGGAGGCTCCACAACCAGAGCCTGCAGTTCAGAAATACATGTAGCAGACATCATAGCTATGAGAAACAATGTCTTCCAAGAGAGGAAGCACAGCTCACAAGTAGCAGTAGACTAGAAGGGAGGGGCAGTGAAGGTTTCCATTACCAATTAAAGTCCTACACTGGGACAGGATCACAGACCAGGCTGTACAGAAGTAGAATGCCTCTGAGGAACCTGCAAAAAACCTCAAACTAGGTCACAGTTGTGCTGCTGGTGAGGCCATGAAAAGCTAATACCGCAGCCAAGTGAATTCATTGAAGAATACCTGAGACCTGTGTCCACAAGGGACAGTAGGTAGCCCATAAGTTGACTGACTGGATGCTTAAAGGGGTCCAGCTGACGGACAGTACACCAAATCATAAAACATTTCCATTTCTGAGAGTAGGTGTGTCTAGTAGATGGTGTATGTACCACCAGCAGAACAGCTGCAACTGCCAGGGAAACCCCAAAGTGGGAGCACTCTATGTCCTTAGGAGCCAGTCATGGAGATGTAGGGATTGAAGATCCAGATGCACTGAAGAGCCCTGCTCATGTGGCAGAACTCCAATTCATAAAAGGAACAATACCAGGGGTTCCAATGCCAATTTCTGAAGCACAGGGAACTAGATTTGTCTGGGCCAATACAGAGCCATCAAAATCAAGGTGGCCGGCTTGGCCCACAACTTGACCAAACCCCTCTGTAGTGCAGGGAATAGAAGAAATGCATACATGAACCTCCCTTTCCAAGAGGGAGACAACACATCTTGCAAAAAAGCTCCAGACCCTGGAACAAGTGAGCAGAAAAGCAGCAGTTTTGTTTTATATGGAGATGTAAAGAGGTAAATTTCAGGGCAACCCCTTTTTACGAAGAGGTCAACAACTCCAGTTCAGAACAGAACACCTGGAGCTGGCAGAGACAATCCACTAGAGCCTTGTGAGTAATGGGAAGAAAAATGGCTAACAGGAACATTTTGTATTCCATCAACCAGTGCCAGACTCTTATCGCCTCTCTGCGGAAAGAATACAAATGGACGCCATCTTGGCAGTTGATATAGTACATCACTGAAATGTTGTTCATACAGATCAACAGCTGGTGACCTCAAAGAAGGGTAGAGAGGGCCTGTAGGCCAAGCAGAACTGTTCTGATCTCCAGAATGTTGTTTTGCAGAACCATATCTAAGGTGAACCATTGACCCTGAGTCCAGAAGGGGCCCAGATGGGCAACCCATCCAAAACCCAAGGCATCCATTATCATCACCAGAAGAAGAGAGGGACGGTGAAAGGGGGATTCCATTTCTGGGTTGGAGTGGCCCAACCACCAGATCAGGGAGTGGTGAAGTAGGGAGTCACTTGTATGAGGAACTCCAGTTCATCTAACTGCTGAGCACACTGGTCCCAGAAGAACCATTGTGGAATCCTCACAAGCAGAATCATCAGTGGGACAGTGAGAACAGAAGCAACCATTAGGTCTTTCAATCTCAGCAGATATCTGGCTAAGACATACCGGTAGTTGCTGGAAGAGTCCAGCTGAGCCTGAGCAACCAATGCCATAGCATGGTTCAAATGAAGAAAAGCACTACCCAGCCCTGTGTCCAGAACCACTCCTATGTATTGGAGATCCTGGCATGGAGTGAGCAATGGCTTCCACTCATTCACCAGAATTCCAAACTGTTTGAAGAGCTGTCTAGTGTGGAATAGTGTGTTAATTATAGCCTCCTGCAATGGGGTCTTCAGAAGCCAATTGTTAAGGTATGGGAAAACATGCAGGCCTTCCCTTCTGAGGATTGCTGCAACCTTTGCAAAGCATTTTGTAAAGATGCACAGTGCAATGGGCATGCCAAAGGGCAACACATGAAACTGACAGTGGCAGCCTTGGAACATAAACTGCAGGTACTGTCTGTGTACCTTGCAGTTACTGATATGGAAGTAAGCATACTTCATATCTAAACACATAGCCAATACTCTTGCAGAAGTAGGAGGCTCAGGGACTGTAGAAAGACCATGTTACACGTTTTGCAATCTATAAACAGACTGAGGTCCCAAAGATCCAGGGTGGGACGTACACCTCCTGTCCATTTCAGTGCAAGGAAGTACCAAGAACAGTAGCCCTGATTCATTTCTGGAATTGGGATGGGCTTGATGGCCTTCTTATGAAGTAGGGATGTAACCTCCTCCAGTAGGACTGGAAGATGTTCCAGAGGGTAATGTTTGGCAAGGGAGAAAGTATAGAAGGGACAGAGAAGAATTCCAGGGTGTGCCCTCATTGGATCACCTCTAGCACTCAAGCATCTGTTGTGCTCTCCCTTCACCTTAGAAGGAAGAGGAGATATGTTTTCCCCAAAAGATGCCCTGATTTACAGGGGATGGGGAGGTGGAAGGGACTTGGAAGGCTCCGGGGGTATCAAATATGCCACCAAGGTTTGCACCTTTGGTAACCCTTGCATGGGCACCAGGAGGCAAATGGACCTGTGGTGAGGCGTGGGTTTTCTGGGAGCCATGTCTAGGTCCCCAGGAAAAGCCTCTACCAAGGTGGGCATAGAGCCTATGAAAGGAACTCCATCCTGTTTCCAAGGCTTATGGCTATGGGTATGAAGGGACCTCAAGGTCATTTTACTTGTTGGGAGGTCCCTCAAAGCAGATGCAACACTGGAACCAAAAAGTTGGTTACCTCTAAAGGGAGTATTAAAGCCAGGTAAATGCCAGAGGCAGCTGCACGAGAAGCAGCATTAGAGGCATCATAGGCCAACCTTAAAGGTGCATACCAGACTCCAGACCACAGGCAACTGTCTGCTGGGCTTCAGTTTTATCTGTTCCATGAGGCAGCTTGATGGCCATGGCAGTCTTAGACTGCTGCAGGCAGTTTTGGTAGTTAATCATGTAAGCATGTTAGTTGGCAATCATGAGGCCAAAGGATGCTGAAGCATATGTCTTCTTGCCCATCACAGCCAGTTTTCTCGATTCCTTGTCACAAGGAAGAGAGCTCATGTGTTTAAGGGCTTTAGATCTGCCATGTGCAACTATAATAACCACTGAATCCATTTCAGGTTGTGTGGTATAATAGGGCTTATCCAGAGGGGCAGGATATTGTTTATCTGCCTTACGAGGCACAACAGGCAAAGCACTGAGCCATTGCCAAGCAACCATTGTGGAATCCTACAAAGCCATCAGGGGTTGAAACCTATCTCCTCTTCCTTATATTCCTCCTCCATCAAGTCTGGATTATATTATAGTTCCCCCTTCTTGTTGACAGGAATAGGCAGCAAGTTGATGGCACGAGAAGGTCGCAAAGGAGAAACCATTGATGGACCAGGCATCAATGAAGGAAGCTCTGAGCTAGGTAGAGTAACCTGCATAAGGAGCACTGGCATCATCAACGAACTCGACAGCCACAAACCTAGCAGTGGTGATGGGTTTAGCATCAATGGCAGAGCCAAAGACAGCACCTATCTCAGAAGAATGCCGGCTTTGTCTGGTGTATAATGCCCACAAAACTATTAGAGATATTCATTACCAACTCATACAAAGAAAATTCTGTACAGGTATTACAGAACCCCAGTCATGTTAAAGAGGATGGGTCTCATGAGCACCAGCTACTACTGGTGATGCCAGGGTGCCCAGGGCATGCTCTCACATATTCTCTGGTCTTGTCTGTCTATCCAAGAGTACTGAGTCCAAATCATTAAATTCTGTG
Source organism: Neoceratodus forsteri (assembly GCA_016271365.2). NCBI lineage: Eukaryota > Metazoa > Chordata > Ceratodontiformes > Ceratodontidae > Neoceratodus > Neoceratodus forsteri. The sequence continues at coordinate 290,520,772 of CM028135.1, read as the reverse complement.
ACAAATCCCTGGGCCAACACATCTCAGCAGACCCCAGTTTATGACTCATAGAAAACACTGCCCTTGTGCCTGATGTCAGCAATGCAGGGAAAAGATGGCTACTCCCTGCAGTCCTAAAAGTGAAACGTCAATGCCTACTTAAAGGAAAACTGCACCCTCATATTTTCTAAATGTTATTTGTTTCCTTGTCAGTAGACTCTTTTCATGTAGCTGTTAAGGATGTATGCAAATGGTTTAGTCTGTTTTTACATTTCATACTAGGCCCTTTGTCTGCCCTGGGAGTCTCCATTTCGTGGCTGTTGAAATCTCATTGTCCCTGAGAGCTGTATTAGCATATGAGAACATGATGCGTAATCACCCTTTAAACTCACCAGTATGTCTGCCTGCTTAATTAGTCTTAAAAGAAACAAGCTGCAAAAAGGTGTGGAATACCACATTTACCTTCAGTAAGCTTTGCAAACTGAGTTATAATGTAGTTTTTTGGCCCTTTAAACTTCGCTCAGTTTATGAGTTTCCAGAGAGTTTTTGCAGGGTATTTCTTCTTTCAGCATACAGATACATGGTATAAATGGGTAATCTGACATAATGTTCTCATATGCTAATGTAGCTCTCAGGAACAATGCAATTTCAACAACCATGAAATGGAGACTCCCAGGGCAGTCACAGGGCCTAGTATGAACTGTAAAAACAGACTAACACATTTACATACATCCTTAACAGCTACATGAAAAAAGTTGTCTATTGACATGAAAACAAACAACATTTAAAAGATCTGAGGGTGTAGTTTTCCTTTTTAAGTGGAGAGCAGAAACCTCCCCCATTCTGCCAGAATGGCTGGTTGCTCTATTCAAGTTGGCTGGATATGAGAGTATGACACATATTTCCCAGAACACTACCCAAAGATATCACAGGATCTGGTACCCCTTTCTGAATACCTACACAGATGTGCACTCTACAGGTCAGGGGGACTACCCCCCCAGCCATAGTAGATGCTACTCCCCCCTCCCCCGCATGTCAGAAGGGACTTGCAGAGCATAGGAAAGTTACTTGGTAATAACTGCCTCCAAGGTCAGATGTTTTTGCCACCTAATAAAAATGTTAGTAGCCTTACCCATGGGGTTTTAATCGGAATCAAATGTTAGTATTATTATCAGTGCCAAACCCTGACCTTAGTGTCTGAGAGGCAGTCTGTGGGTAGCAGAACCTGAGGACTTAGCCTAGGGGTTGTCTTTTTCTGAAGACTTACCCCTATTAAGAGAAGAGTGAGACCTAGCAGGAAAGACATCTTTGTCATGATTCTACTGTTGATTTTTATCACCATGTCAGTTTTTTTCCACCAACCTAACAGCTTTCTACTTTTTCACTGATGAGTCAAAAGGTGACACCATCAGCCACGGGAAGTGGCAGAGCGATGGCAAGCCACGATGAAAAGAAGGGGGGCAGGGGTAAACTGCAACATGTGCTGTTTGTCCTCCATTGCCTTAAAATTTAAATTAATTTCTAAGGCTTTCTTGTGACATGTCCATGTAGCCCAGTTAAAACCCTGACAAAATGCTGCAGGCCTTCACACCATGACAGACGCCTAAGCAGCACATGCACACAGAGTGACAATCATCCTTACATTTTTTTAATAATCTTTATTGAGGAATCAGACAAGTATACCAAAAAAAACAATACAGTTTGGTAAGTATACAACACGTTACAGAATACACTGCATAAGTATGAAAAAAACAACAACATTCAGTAGACTGTTAAGATATTAAGTGAGTACATTAACAGTGTAAACATCCTCTTTTTCAAAAGTTCTGTAACAAATAAAGGGTAACAAGAAGGATAGATTCATGCAAGATCAGCTTTTAACAGTCACATGACATTAGTTTGAGTGGTACAGATAGTACACCAGCAAATTCTGACAGAAGAAATGCTGGTTCATGTAGAATGATGCATACTACAGGTGGGGGTTATATAAGGTTAGAAAGGGGTCCTATATCATACAAAACCTTGAGATGGGAGAGGCGCTCAAAACCAAATAGCTTGAAGAGGGTGGTGATCCATTCCATTTGGGTGGAAGCCGAGGGAGTACACCATTTGAGAAGGATCTGCTTCTTAGCTTCCATTGCAGTGATGGTTAACCAGATTTTATTGCACTTGACGAGTCTAGAGGTAGTTGAGTAGTCACCCAAAAGTCATAGACTGTGGCTGCCTAGTAGATAGAGGTGAAGGACACTGACACAAAAGGTCAGAATGCAGGACCAATAATTCTTGAGGTGGCGGTAATATCATAAGATATGTTCAAGAGTACCTTGTGCAGAACTGGATCACCAGTATTTGTTCACACCAATTAGGCCCATTTTGTACAAGACTGACAGGGTGCAGTACCACCTGTGTAGGATTTTTTTTTTATCAGCTGGTACCAGTAGTCCCTGCAGGCTGTGCGTGCCTTCTTTAGCAGATTTGCCCATGTTACATCTTAGAGGGAAGCATTTAGATACATTTCCCCATTCTCTTTTTGCTTGTGGAATAGGGGCAGTAGACGGCAAGGATAAGTCAATAAATCTTTCCACCAAGTTATTTAGGAATGGAGCACCATGTGGAGAGTACCCAGTGCACTGTAGGTCTGTCCTTTTTTTTTTTAATCAATAAAATGTTTATTTTCAAACCTGTAAAAATACCAACAAAACCAGCTGACATATGTAGAGTAACACATTCAAAAAACAATTACAGTATCTAACATTTGAAAGTAACTAAGTAACATAACTATATCAACAAGAGCAGTGTACCCCTTTGTCATGTAAAGGTCAAACAATTCAGAAAAAACCATAAGGTTTAAATACTATATAAAGCTAAGATGGTCCAACAAGGCCCAGAAAAGTAAAAAAGAAAGAAAAAGAGAAAAAAGAAAGAGCATACCTTAGTCTATTCAGTTCGAGAGAGTACTTGCCTATTTATCCTGACTGGTTCCCTTTAAGTTTCATAGCATTGTTTTTTCTGTCTGGTAAGAAATTTCAAACTATGATCCCACTTTGCCATAAATACAGATTATCTCGAGTAAGAGCACTGTGCCAATTTTTCAAATCCGAGGGATTCTATCAATGTCTGCCTCCATTCTAGGAAGGAAGGGTTAAATTTCAGAGAGCCCGTATTTTAGAATGATGTTCTTTGTTATCTTTGAAATTATTTTTATTGAATCTGATTCACTGTTATCTAAGTTTGATCTTTTTGGGAAGTGACCCACAATGCAGGTTTCAATATTTAAATTATTACAAATATTTGGGAAAGGCTGAAATAGTGAAGTGATTTTTGTCCATAAAGCCCTACTAATTTTGCAATTCCAAAACATGTGGACAGTGTCCACTCTGCCCTACGTACATCTGAGACATTTATCTGAGGCTTTATAGTCCAGTTTATATAGGTGACCCCCTGTATAATATAAGTTATTTAACAATTTAAATTGAATTGTCTTGTAATTGGAAGATACAAGTCATGTGAGACTGCATAAAAATATTCTTTCAGTCCTATTAGTCCACATTCAGTCCCAGCATTCTAGACCATCTGTCACTGGTTTTAGCCCTTTGTGGAGTGTGACAAGTAAAAAATTTATATACTTTGGAAATACTGGGTTACAGTCTATATAGTGAAACTAAAGAAGCAGTATTGACTGTTTTTAGAGATTCATAATTCCCATTGTATAATTTAACAATACATGACTTTAACTCATTGAATACTGCTTCAAGTCAAACTCCTCACTTAATCTCTGTAAGTCTTAAAAAGTATTACCCTTCTCAATACTATTCATGTAGCCAATACCCTTGTCCTTCCAGTTATTATTAATGAGAAGTTTTCCATTAGCAACTATATTTGGATTTTTTCCACAGGGGCTGGAAAGATTATTTAGTAAAATTAAGTTTGAAGGTAGAAGAGAGCTGAGCCATTTGGCATACTGCATCCATGATCAGAATATTATTTATTTTACATTTTGGTTTGCCAAAGAATAAGGCTTCAAGTTCAAAATTTCTATCTGGCACTACATCCGGATATGTGACAACCAAATTCAGAATACAGTTCTTGTTGTTTGTGTAAAACAATCATTTTGTGTTCTGATTTAACCTTATAGCTAGCTAATACAGGTACAAGCCTGGGGCTTCAAGGCCATCAAACTCTTTCAGTTTAGATAACCTAAAGTAGTTCTGTCTAGTGTGTTTATAACTCATGATGAATCTGTTCAGGCATGAGTGTAATTTTTGGAACCAGAGTTGTTGGATGAAACAGGATCATGCTGAGGACATATAGGGCTCTAGGCAATATATTCATCTCAACAGTATCCACCCTACACCAATAGTTCAAGGGTAATTTATTCCATTCTGATAGGTCATTCTCAATGTTGTCCTTCAGGTCTGAAAAGTTGTTTTTTAAGGTTCTGTTAAGGTCCTTATATAGCATAACCACCAAGTAATCTATGTAGTTATCAGCCCTGTTAAGTCATAAGTTAATTATATCTGTTTCTAAACATAGACCATTCAAGGACAGAAACTGATTCTTACCAATATTAGCTCATGACCTGAACATTCTCTAAAATGTTTGATAATTTGGAATGCTGCTGCAATAGAGGTCTGGGGATTCTGGACTGATATTAGGAGGTCATCCACATATGGAGTGCATTTGTAATGCTTCCCTTAATAGGGGATACAATCTACTGCATGATCTGTCTCAAGCTTCTATATGAGAAGGTACAGAGATAGCACACTGTAGAACTTGAATGTGTTACTGTAAAAAAATCATCACTATTATCGTGCTGTACCTTTAAGGGGCGGCATTATGTTTACCGCACTGTACCAGCACTTTATGAAGTGGCTGGGCAAAGGGAACAGCAAGAATACATAAAAATTGGTGAGGTGGATTTTGTCCCAAAGGTTTTGTAAAGAAAATGGTATTTGAGATAAATTAAAAAAAAGAAAAAGAGAGAGAGAAATATAGTTACCAGTCACTGGGAAATTTGTCTGTGAGCTTACATGGATTTCTGACCTGCCTGTATCCCCCAGGTTCAGAGGAGTGATTTTTAGACTGTTTGTTGTGGGCCTGGGCAGATCTGCTAGTCAGCAGTATCCATGGTCATAGTTGGAAGAGTGGAGGTTTGTTGATGTTTTAGGAAAAGAACGAGAGGAACACACCAAAGGAATGGGAGTCATGGCCAGCTCTGGATCTAATTTTGGAGGAAGGCAGTGTGTAGAGATGAACGGGGACAAAAGTCACACAGCTGCAGTGAGCCTAAACAATGAAATGGCATGGGGGTGTTTGCAGTGGGGTTTGGGAATATGGCTCGTGGACGGCAGCGCTTTGCATATTTTTAAATAAACAGGGAAGGATTGAGCTGGCTGGTTGGTATCAGGTGCTGGGAGTTTGTTTTTTGTTTTTTCCCCTTGTTTGGATGAGAGGTTGTTGGTCAGAAGGTGGGTCGGGCCTCAGAAGCAGTGCAGTGGTTTTTGGTCATGGGTTGGAGCCCGGCTCTTTTGCAAAGGCTGTCAGCCAGTAGCGGAGCGCAATGGTAATTTGATGCACTACCGAACATGAGAGTCAGACCGCAATATAAACTCGACGCAATATTAAATTGTTTTACAGTAAATCATAGTGGCAAGAGACAGCACTGTTGCGTCATCCCTCTTTGGAGACTAAATGACTAAGAAAGGATTCCATTAGTAAGGACTGCCACTGTAGGATTTTTATATAACAAATTGACCAATCTGGTGAAATTATCTGGGAAACCACACAATTGCAAGGTTTAAATATTATGTCTCCAAGCTATCCTATCAAAGTCTTTTTTCAGTGTTAATTGATAGTAAAGTCATAGGTGTTTCAGATTTTTGGGCTATATGTATCAAACATAGAACTTTCCTCATGTTATTGGAGGAATTTCTTACTTTTAAAAAGCCAGTTTGTGATTGGTCTATGAGATTTTTAATGCAACCCTCCAGTCTACATGCTAATATTTTGGTGTGAATCTTATTGTCAGTATTAATTGGCATGAGGGGGCTGTAGTTTTTGCCATTTCTAAGATATTTGCCTCCCAGTCCATGACCCATTGAAGACTTCAATCAAAATTAGGCTTTTAAAAGGTCAGTTAGGTTCTTATCAGAGCAAGACAGTGTATAATTTTTGTGAGACCTACCTAAGACAGGGTTTAGTATACAGTTAGTGTCCCTGACTATAATAAAGTGAGAATTTAAAAAGGTCTGTAACATATTAGAAATAACAGAAAACAAAATTGTGCATTCCATTCTTCGGCCCACAGATGTTAACTAAAGTGACAGCTTTCCCTTCTAGAATGCCATTTAGCAGTAGGTAGTAGCCCTCTTTGTCCTCTATACTTTATTTGAGTTCAAACCATATACCCCTAGTGAATAAAATAATTACTCCCACTTTTTATGTTGATGGGTTTGCGCAGCCAACATTGTGGGACAGTGCAGCTTTGGAGGCAGAGGCGCTGCTGGGCGAATGCAGGGCGCCACACCATGCATACATAATGTGGCGAGCACATCTAAGAAAAGGTCCACTGCAATCCGAGCAAAGCTTGTCATATGCAGCGGTCCTTTTCTTGCTGTGCTCGCCACCATTATGTGCATGGTCGGCGAGAACAGGCGGCTCGCTTACTGCTCAACCCCGGAAGTTCCAATCCCTGTGCGGTTAACCACCCACTTTCTTTGTGTGCCGGCAGAGGCCCTCCCCATCAGCATAAACCCCACCCTCAATTGTTGAATGTTGAGGGGTGCCCAATCCTCAGCTTGCACCCCTGCTTTCTTTGTGTGCCAGCAGGGATGCCCAATTCCCGTCAGCATTACTTCCTCCTCCCCCCGGTGTTGTGTGCTGAAGAGGGTGCCCAGTCCACCGTCGGCTACAGATACCCCAAACAGTTAGGTGGCATGCTGAGGCCCACCCCAGCATGCAAATCTAAAAACAAAACTGTCCTGCGCTGTTTTTTTTCTTTTTTTTCCTGTAAAATGAAAATGGTCCCTCGTGAGTCGTGATGCCCCTCTCCCACCCGCACCCACCCACTCTGCCTCCCCCCTCACCCCCTCACCCCATGACTACCTGCAGAGTCTGGCGCGGACGATCTTCTGGACCAGGAACACGTCTGCACTCTTCAAAGCCGACCACAGAACTGAAGAAATGCCGCTAAGCTGTATAATGGAATAAATAGGTGTTTTCAACACTGATGCATATCTCAGGCATTTTGCAATTTTGACCCCAAATTGTCAACATGGGGTTTTGGGACCTTCTCATGAATTCTTGCACTGTCATGACATTATTCGGTCCCGAAAGGTGATTTTGCAGTCACTGCGTGGAATCACCTTTCGGGACCAGCTAATGAAATGACAGTACCTGTTCGGAGGGCTCTCAAAAAGCCTATGTTACCAAGTTTAGTGGGAGAAATCAAAAAATGACTGTTTTACAAGCGTCATGTAGTAATCACAAGAACACACACTGTAAGTTATCGTGATTCACACTATTTTCATGCCAGATTCTCAGCTTTGGCATTTTACCACACCTTTTGTGAACCGTATAGCTGTCATTTTTCACATCCTGCCCGAAATGTGTTTTCGCACTTCCAGCGCAGAATAGCACGGTCGCTGTGCAAAATCAGTGTTTGGGACACATTATGAAAATAACAGTGACACTGTTCATGAGCAGAGGTCCTAAAATGCCTGTTTTGAACATTTGGTGACAATACTCCATAAATGACTGTTTTACAAGCTTGTGTAGCAACTGCGCAACTCACACTCATAAGTTAGGGCATTTGCAATATTTTCACACCACATTCTCAACATTGGCATTTTACCATACCTTCTTGTGAACCGTACAGCTCTCATTTTTCACATCCTTGCCGAAATGTGTTTTCGCAGTTCTGGCGCAGAATAGAGCAGTCGCTGTGCAAAATCACTGTTCAGGACACATTACGAAAATGACAGTGACACTGTTCATGAGCAGAGGTCCTAAAATGCTTGTGTTGAAAATTTAGTGACAATACTCCATAAAATGACTGTGTTACGAGCGTAAAGTTCGCAAACTTATATTTTCACTCCACATTTTCAACAGTGCCATTGTTCTACACCTCCTAATGAACAGTACAGCTGTCATTTTCACATCCTGACCAGAATCTGTTTTCGCAGTTCCGGTGCACAATAACGCAGTCGCTGTGGAAAGCCCATGTTTGAGACACATTATGAAAATGGTAGTGACACTGTTCATTAGCAGATGTCCTAAAATGCCTATGTTGAAAATTTAGGGACGAATGTCAATAAAATGAGTGTTTTACGAGCACACATTGCGCAGTTTGCATGCACGCTTGTGACTTTGTGAATTTGTAATACTTTCACTTCAGCTGTTCATCATTGCCATTTTTCCATACCTCCTTATGAACAGTACAACTGGCTGAAATGTGTTTTCGCACGTCCAGTGCAGAATTGCACGGTCACTGTGGCGACATCACTTTTCGGGACACATTCAGGAAATGACGGTGACACTATTCATCAGCAGAGGTCCTAAAATGCCTGTGTTGACAATTTGGTGGTGAAAGTCCAGACAATGACTGTGTTGCAAGCGTGCATTGCGCATGTAACCCCCCTGCAAATGGGGGTTCCCAAAAGACTTCCAGGAGCTTGCTTGAATGCTCCAAGCCTGAATGGTGTTTGGCATTTAAGCCATTTATCAGTGAGTGTTTTAGAACCTCTGGTACTGTCTCTTTAAGAGCTGTCTGCTTGCAGACATAATTAGTTTGTATGGGGGACTGTGTGTTTCTTTGATTGAGTACCACTCAAGCTGCTGCCAATTCACTTCATTTTTGCAGTCACTAGGAGTGCAAAGAGAACCTATCTGACAGATGTAACTGTTTGCCAGAAATTATTTAAAGTAATAATGAAATTACAGTTTGTCTAACCTGCTTTCTTTGCAGTCAGAACTGTGTCTGCTAGTTCCCCATTCTAGTTTTGAACTGCTGAACTGGACCAATCAGTGTGGGGTAAGCTAGCTCTAAAATGGTGCCTTGGACGAATCAGAACTTGGACTCATAATCTGAGCCAGCCACAAGAGGATTGTATGGGCAGTGACTCTGGGAGATGTAGTTTTAGACTTCAGCACCTTTTGGACCAACAGCAGCAGTCTATTGTGAGTGACAGCCAATCCAGTCAAGAACTGGGAGGAACTCAAAGGAAGTGCCAGTTTTGTCAGTTGGAGTTTGAGTTGAGCTTTGGCAGTGAAGAAGGAAGGAGCCCTGTGCTTTTCAGTGTGCAGTTTTAGTCAAAAAACGTGTGTAAGGCCCAGAGTTCCGGTCTGCAGCTTGTTAGGACTGAATCCGTCCTGTGAAAAGAATCAAAGGATCTCTGAAGAGTAGAAACCAGGCTCACCCTGTAGAAGACTGGAGGAATTGCTGAAAATTGCACTCGGTCTGTCAGGAACTGAATCTGCTGTGTGTTCTCCTGGGTATTGTGCAGTAATTGCGATCGGGATACAGATGCAGCCTGCCTGGTATAGTGCTTTCTTTTATATGGATGTGTGAAGAGGTTTGTGTACCTCAAGTGAGCCCTGCTGACATTGAAGGACCCTATCTTATTTGAGGTCGTGAGTACTAATTCAGGGTCGCTCCTGTTGAATTGCCACATTAAATCCAAATGGAATTACTGTACTGCTGACTGTTTAATTCTCCTTTTCTCTGTGTGAAAGGGCCCCTACCAGCTGCCACAGTTTGGACTAGCCACTGGGCTTGGGTACCCAGGGACAGTAACTACTGATAAGGGATAGGCCTGTGCACAGAGCCATAAGGTAGATTATTAGAGTGATAAGCTAATTAACCTGATTTCCCCCTGTCCTTGTTATATCCCCTAAATAAATCAGAGCTGCTTGTTTCCAGCAAAGTTATACTGCCTGAGGTATTTGTCTATGTTAAAGTACTGTACTGTGATTGTTGCACTGTATCTCATTTCACAGGAGGTCCCAGTGCGGAACCAGACCTGGGGTAAGTGTATACTGTGAAGGTAATTCTGATATATTGTGTGGGCCACTAGTGGGAAGAAAGGGGGGTTGCAGTGTCCCAGAGGGCTGTGACCAAAGTTAGTTTAACTATTGCAAACCCTGACCTCTGGGTGGAGGCACCCGCCATTGATTCAGGCCCCTCAACCTGTTAGTGGCAAATCAGGCAGGGGTAGTAGCCCCTGGGATAGCGCCATCTAGGGGTTACACGCAGTTTCCACGCACCCTTGTAACTTTGTCAATCTGCAATATTTTCATGCCACATTTTCACCACTGGCATTTGTGCACACCTCATTATCAACAGTCAAGCTGCCATTTTCGACAGCCTGCCCAAAATACGTTTCCGCAGCTCTGCCACACAGTGGCGTATTCACTGTGCAAAATCACCTTTTGGGACACATTAACAAACTCACGGCATTATGCCTCTCCAACTCCTCCACTGCCAATGCCAGCACGACAACATTCGGCATTGACAAATGCTTGTTTAGAAGAGACACCCAACCCAAATATTTGACTCACCCACTCTCTGCTCATCAAGCCCATATCATTCTTCCTCTAAGAAAACAATTTTTGAAGTAAGTTTAAGTGATACAGTACTTTGTATCTTTTTGTTTGGGTGTTAAAACCCCTCACATTTCAGTTAGTGAAGGTAATGGAATTGTGCATTAACAATTACATGGCTGACCCATAGTCGAGATAACACATTTTAGAACTGAAACAAGGCAGCTGATGAGGAACACCAGACTAAAAAGAATCAGGGACTTACCATATCAGAGGTGACAGGAAGGGGCTCTGATGAGGTGGTATTTTTGCAAAGGAAACAGAAGAGAAAGATGTGAGGCAAGGAAAAAAGGAGTCCATAAAAAGATCAAAACAATAAGAAAAAAATAATACCCAGAGGAGATCTGGGCTGATCTGTTATAATTGTACATATCACACAGTTGAAACAGTCCAAATGTATTACATACTAACATACTAAAATGCCAGCAGAATAGGCCTAACGGTCTTTCGTGTCTGCTCGTTTGGTCAGCCCCCACCCTGGGTGCTGACCTTGCTGCTCCCCTCGCCTTCTCTGGCTTCTCCCTTCCCAGTTCCGGATATTCTTGCTGCATTGGATTTTGCTTCCAGAACCCATCCCTGTACCTGTCCCACCCCTCTTGAACCCCTCCACTGTCTCTGCCTCCACCAGCCCCCTAGGCAGCGCATTCCATGGCTCCACCACCCTCTCAGTAAGTAGCACCTCCTCCTTTCTCCCTGAGATCTTCCCCCTCCAGCTTCCACCCATGCCCTCTAGTGGCCCCTCCTCCTTCCTTGAAGCACCCTGACTGTTCCTCCCTATTTACCCTCTTCATATACCTGAAGACCTCTATCATGTCCCCCCGGTCCCTTCTCTCTTCCAATGTGTACATATTTAGCTCTTCGAGCCTCTCCTCATAGGTCCTGTCCCCCAAGCCCCAAATCATTTTGGTTGCCCTCCTCTGGACCCTCTCCAGGAGGTTAATGTGCCTCTTTAAGTGTGGCCTCCAAAACTGCACGCAGTACTCAAGGTGCGGCCTCACCAAGCAATTATACAGAGGGAGTATCACTTCCCTCCTTCTGGAGGTGATCCCCCTAGCGATGCATCCCAGCATCCTGTTGGCCTTGGCTGCTGCCCTCCTACAAGTCTCAGAGTTGTTCATCTTGACATCCACCACCACCCCCAGGTCCCTCTCAGCCATCGAGACTTGCAGCATTCCCCAGGGTGTACACTTGGCCTGGGTTTCTGGCCCCCAGGTGGAGTACCTTGCATTTCCTGCATTGAACCTCAGTTTCCACTTTCTAGACCATCTTCCAGAGCCTCCAGGTCCCCTGTGGCTGCCCCTCCCTCCTCCCCATCCACCACCCCCAGTTTCGAGTCATCCTAAGAGACTCATCTCACTCCTGATTCCTGTCCTTATGTCAGAGACGTGGCGTTGAACAGAAGGGGCCCAAGGACTGATCCTGTGGGACCCCACTAATGACCCTCCTTGGGGATGAGACTATCCAGCCAACTATGACCCTCTGGGTCCGGTCCTGGAGCCAATTTCCTATCCATCTAATCATCTGGTTCCCCACCCCCATTTCTCCCAGCTTATCCAACAGGCCCACGTGAGGAACAGAGTCAAATGCCTTGCTGAAGTCTAGAAAGAGGACATCCACTGGTCTACCCAGGTCCAAGGCACTCGTCACCCAGTCATAGAACTCCACAAGGTTTGTCTGACACGATTTCCCCGGGATGAACCATGCTGTCTATCGTCCAGGCACCCTGACTTATCCAGGTCCCCCTATCCTCTCCTTGACAATGCCCTCCATCACCTTGCCCAACACCGATGTCAGGCTGACAGGCCTGTAGTTCTCCTGCCCCCCCTTGATCCCCCCCTTGTGGATAGGGCACTATGCGCCACCTTCCAGTCCTGGGGCACCCACCCTGTCCTCGGAGAGATGGTGAAAGCTCCGCCAGGTTTGCCAGGACATCCTCAAGTTCCTTCAGCACACTGGGATGTAATTTATCCGGCCCCGGTGCTTTCTCCGTCTTAAGGGAGCTGAGGGCTTCCCTCACTCTCTCTGCTGTGATTTCCACTTCCGGTACCTCTTCTCCCTGCTTAGCCCTCCCTCTCCTGCCAGTGATGCCTCCCTCCCCCAGACCCGCCAATCGGTGGGTCCCCCTCCTCAGTATCTCTGTCTCCTCCCATGTATGATGCAGCACCCCCATTTCCTTGGTGAAAACTGAGGTGAAGTACTCATTTAGTACCTCAGCCTGCTCCCCAGGTCTTGTGCCCATCTCTTCCCTGATTTAATCCTGCTAATCTGCCCCTTCACCTTCGTTTTCCCCAATGTATCTAAAGATCCCTTGTTCCCTCTCTAATTTCCTGGCCAGGTTCTCCTCCTTCCTTGCCTTAGCCGCCCTCACCACCCTAGTGGCCTTCTAGCCATCAGCTCGTACTTCCCTCCCGATCCCTTTCACTCCTTGAGCACTTGAATTGCTATAGGCTGCCTTCTTTCCCGCTTTACCTCCTGGACCTCCCTGGTCCACCAGCAGTTTTGGGCCTACCGCATTTTGTCTTACTCTTGCACAGGTGCTGGTAGCATCCTGCACCCCTCTCCTGATGATTTTCCACCTACTATCAGCGTCATGTGTCTGACCATCCCATCAAATGCTCCTGAAGGATCCTTCCATTTTTAAAATCACCCCCTGAAGTCGGCTACTTTGTCTTTGTGCAGCCTTCTACCCCTCCTAGGTCCAGGCAGAACCAGACCGTGGCATGGTCACTCCCCGCCAATGGGTCCCTTACCTCCAGGCTCCCCAATCTGGTCACTGTCTGCCAGGACCACATCCAGTACCCGCAGCTCTCCTGGTGGTTCCCTCACCTGCTGAGTTAGGAACACGTCTTGAAAGACATCCAACAACCTCTGTTCCCTGGTCACAGAGGATGTCATAGTCTCCAGTCTGTTCCTGGGCGTGTTTAAGTCCCCAAACCACCACCGTTCCTCTGCCCAGTCTGCAGTGTCTCCCAACATCTGCCACCAGACTCTCCTCAGCTCCTCCGCCAGGGCAGGGGTCTATACACCACTCCTATTTTTACTCTCTTGCCCCCCTTGTTATCAAGATGACCCAAATCCTCCACGGTTCCCTCCGCCTCCTCTACTCCCCTATGCCAATGCAGTTTTGACTATCATTGCTACCCTCCTCCTTCCCTCCTCCTGTCCTTCCTGAACATAGTGTACCCTCCAGGTTCAGGTCCCAGTCGTGTCCTGCAGTGGCCCAAGTCTCAGTGACTGCTGCCACATCCACTGCTCCCCCAGTTAGCATCGCCTGAAGCTCAGGCATTTTATTGCCCAAGCTCCTGGCATTTAGCAGGACTACCTTCCACCCTTTCCTGTAGTTCCATTTCCGTGCTCGTGTTCCCATGGGATTCTGTTTTTCCCTGGTCTGCACTTTGCCAGTCGGCCTTTTCCGCCAATCCTCCAGCTCCCCAGGGGTGGAGACAGAGTCCCTCCTTTGATCGCACCTCTTGACAGCCTTTTCTCCCCATCCTCCCCCCCTTCACAAGTTTAAACCCCACTTTTCACCAATGAACCCCTATTTTCAACTTCAAGGATCCTCCCTCCAAATTGAGATGAGTCTATCTCAGCATACAGCCCTTATCCTCCCAGGTCTCCCCCAATCCCCATCAACCCATACCCTCTGGCCTCACACCACCCCCTGAGCCACTGGTTTATCTCCCTAATCTTCCTTTGTGTTCCCCACTAGCCCTTGGCACGGTAGGATTTCTGAAAGAAACTGTGCATCCTATGTCATGACAGACCCTGGCAAGCTCCCTGAATCTTGCCTGTATCTCTAGCTCGCTATTTCCTCAATGTCATTTGTACCCAGGTGGACCAGTATGTCTGGGGAACCCCCACAGTCCTTTGCCAGCTGATATACCTCGTGCTTAGCCCTGTGCACCACTAGTCCAGGGAAGCATCTTGTTCTAACTGGCCAGGCTTCTCCCTCCCTATCCCATTTGATACCCCTGATCATAGAATCCCCCAACAGGAGCACTCTGACCGCTCCTTTTCCTCCATTCCCCCCCTTCCATGTCCCTCATCCTTTCTACCGGCCCCTCCACCCAGCCGGCTCCTTGTTCCTCCCCCTATCTGGGTGCCACATGCCACCCCCTCCTTATTTACCATGGCCACCCCTCCCCTCCAATCCTATGCCTCTCCTCCTCCTGAGTATCCTTCTGTACCTTGCTAATTCCCCCCTCACTGCTCACGACTGGTCCTTCTCCCCCATCTGCTAAACTAGCCTGGCTCATCCTCCCTTCCTTCCTGTCTCCATTTAGTTCCTCCTTGCTCGTCGTGCTCCCCTGGCCTAAACCCTCAGCTCCCTTTATTGAATCCTCCTTTTACTTCTGGTCCTTCTCCTTTTACCTTTCCTCCCAACTGGTCCTTCTCCTTGCGCTTTCCTCCCTCTTCCCCCTGCCCCTCCTGCTCTGATTCACTGCTCCCCCCATTTTCCTGCATTCCAGGTCCCCCCCTGTTCTTCCTGCTATCTGGCCCCTGCCTCCTGCCCCCCACTCCCTTTCCATCTCTAACCGCCCCTGTCGTGGCTACATCACCCCCTCATCCTCAAGCAGAAGAAGAGATTTGAAGCAGTTACTGAGTGTAAGGTCTGATCCACCTCCCCGCCTTGCTTCCTTCTGTCCAGCCCTGGCCATCTGCCTACTTCCCTGAGAATGTTGTCCCTCTGTCCCTCCTTTGTGAGGATCCCCAGTTACCTGCCTGCTTTCTTGGTAGTGTCCTTTTGGACCCCCTCTGCCAGGGTCCCTATGTGACCCCTGAGTATTCTCCTGCACTCCTTTCCCTATGCCCCTGCCCCCAGTGCTTGGTGCAACCCCGTGGGAGATCCCCAGCCCCCTTCCCCAACCATACCTTCCCCTTCCCCAGCTGTCTCCTAATCCCCACAACCTCCTCCCTAAGCTGTGCCAGCTGGTAGCACATTGGGCAACCACCGAACTTCCAAGCCCAGTCCAGTATCATGGCTGCTCCACACCCTGTGCACCCCACCACCCTCCCAAAGATGCCGGCCCTAATGATGTGTGGTTCCATCCCCTTCCAAATAGGTTTCCTTGGGTGAGCCACCAGGTTCCCCCCTAGTCCAAGATGCACCCTACTGCCTAATCAGGTCACCCACTAATCTTAGAGACAGTCCCACTGTACACCAGTAACCCTGTTACTAGGTGCAGTACAACACATTAAACTTATAAGGGAAATGAACAACTCCCTAAGCTCCTCTCTCCCAGCCTTTAAATCCAACCCCCAGTGGCTAGAACTACATGAGCTGCACCTGCAGCCTTTTCCTCAAATTGCAGGGCAGGTGTTCCCCTATAAATTAGCAGAATTCTGGGGAGGGAGGGGTGGGGAGGGAGGGTCTTGGGCAGACACCTGACTCGAGAGAGGTGTATCAGCCCTGTGTCTCCCCTCCAAGCCCAGCAGCCAAAGAACCAGGCCCAAGCAAATCCCACCAAATAGGTTTTAAATCAGAAGAAATAGGCCTCCACCAGCAGCCTGTTACACAGTGAAACATCCACAAAATGAGCCCACTTACAGCCACCAAACCAGTTTTCAAACTTCCAGCATCCCCCAAAACAATACCGTGCTAGCCCCTTAGAAGTAAGAAAGAAAAGAACTAACCTTCTACCAAGTAAAATCCACAAGAACCCTGTGAAAACAACAAGCAGCAGCTACTGTCCTGGAACACAACTGATCCTGTCCCCTTCCAGTTCGTTCTTTCTGCACCATGAAAATACTTAAAACTAAGTAAATGGAACAAATTATGAAGAAACTGATTACAAGTCATAACCTGAAATTGACCATACAAGAATTTAACAACCAAGAACCCCCACCCCCCAACCCACCTCTGTCCACGAGGATATATCAGATTAGTTAAAATAATTGTAGAACTGCTGTGAAGTTAAATTACAAAGCTGAGTCTGGTTAGTATAACCATACTAATACTAACAGTAGACAGTACTAAGCAATAAAATACAATTTATAGAATTAATGAGTCATATGTAAAAATGTAGAACCTAAATGAATGTTTTACATGGCAGTATGAAATGTATTTATTTATTTATTAGTAATTCGGAAATAACCTTTGAGCAGGAGCTCTTTTACAAAGGTTCCACGTCAGACATATTCACAATTAGTACAGTCAAATTAAATAGAACATGTGAAAAACAGCAGACACTGTAACAGCAATAATATTTTACTAAAAGCAACGATGTAATGTCCATAGTACAGGGGGAACCCCTGGTGGGGGGAGGGTGGTAGAAAAAAAAGGGGGGAGAAATGTGAGCAGTCGCGTCGAAGATCTTGTCAGATCAGGTAGTGGGGTGAGGGTGCATCACTGGAGTGGAGTGATAGAGAAGCAGAGGGAGGACAGGAAAAAGGGGAGGAAGGCCAAGGTGAAAGGAGGTTGATAGGAGCAAGGTTGGAGGGGTGAAGGAGGGGTTCAGTTAAGGTAGGGAATAGATGGTGCAGTCAGGGTGGGGGAGGGGAAGCGGACAGGGAGACATTGACATAAGTGGTGGTTACTAATACAGTAGAGTATACTTTGAATAAATAAGTGATTCCATATGTTAGTTCATTGTCTGTACACTAATACAGTAGTTAAAGGACAACTAAACCCCTCATTTTCAAAGTTCCTTTTTTTTCCCTGTCTAATGATTTCTGCAGTTGCTCTCAGTGTGCTAAGAACCCCTAACACTTGTTTTTTGGAAAAAAAGCAGAGCCTTACTTGTTTTTCACTGTTTTAGTCACTGCAGTGGTGTACTGGCCTGTGAGAAGTATTCTTAATGAGGCGGCCCCGCGCGCTCCTGCGGTCGACTTCTGATAATGTCATGGGAGCGTCCCATCAGGCAGAGGTCCCTGGTTTGTGTACAGTGTACAGTAGCTGTTGTTCAGTCCAGTTACTGTTTAGCTGTACAAATAACAATAATGGCTGATTCTTTGCCATTACAACAGCTGGATATTGGGGATGATTTCTTTCATTATGCAGAACCTTACATGTTTGAGCCAGAGCATACTCAGCCATCCTCATCAGCAGATGTGGCAGATGATGGCAATGATTCAGATAAAGTCTCCACAGTATCTTCCAACACTGTTACCCTGCGGCAGGATGCACCAGTGTCACAATGGTACTTATGTTATTTATTGGGTACATGATGTGTGGAAATCTTCAGTTGTGTTTTTCTGTTGAATGAGAGGGCAAGCCCCCGCCCCAAAGTGATGGTACAAATGTGCAAATTGTGTCAAGCAGTGCTGTTTGTAAATGATGCCCCCCCCATGGTTCATATCTGCATGTTATACAGTAACATGCATTGCTGTGTGCCAATGAGGTTACAAACACCACAGCGACTGTGTAGATGAGCAAGGTATCCTGCATAGTATTTTATGTGAATGAGGGTCCACCCCCAGTGGTGGTCCAGATGGATATGGTTTACAGGCAGAGTTGTTTGAATGGGGCCTCGGCCCCAGCAATGGTCCCAATGGAAAAGATATGCCACATAATGCTGTGTGTGAATGAGGGAACCCATCCCACCCCAGAGATGGTCTACATGGGAAATTTATTACACGCATTGCTGTGTCTGAATGAGGACCCCCCAAGCCACGCTTCACATGGGCAAGGTATCCCACCCAGTGCTGTGTGTGAATGAGGCCTCCCCAGATGTGGTCCATATGGGCCAGGTTTGACGTGGATCATTGTGTGTGAATGAGGCCCCCCTCCCTACTATGATCCCAATGGGTAAGGTATGACATGCAGCACAGTGTATGAATTAGCCCCCCCTCCAGTGATGGTCCATATGGGCAAGTTTTAACAAGCTGCACTGTGTTGATGATGGCCCCTTCCCAGCGATTGTCCCAATGGGCTATGTATGCCACGCAGTGCTGTGTGTGTGTGTGTGTGTGTGTGTGTGTGTGTGTGTGTGTGTGTGTGTGAATGAGGGCCCTCTCCCAGTGATGGTCCATATGGGCAAGGTTTGATGTGCAGTGCTATGTGACAATGAGACCCCCCTACCATAGATGGTTCCAATGGGTCAGGCTTGCTACACAGGACTGTGTGTGACTGATGCCTCCCTCCCACAGTGGTGGTCCATATGGGCAAGGTTTGACATGCACTGCTGTGTGTGAATGATGCTCCACCAAACCTTGTATGCATTTTTTATTGTTCTTTCTGGTGATGGTGCCTCCTGTGGAATGTAGTGATAGTAGGGTTTAGCAAGATCCATTGAGTTACATTAATCTCCAGATCCCTACCCCTGAATGCACCCACTGGGTACTGTCCCCAATGGGGGGATAGTGTACCATGTTACTGACATGGTGGAGGACAGGTATGATACTTCTACTGCATCTTGCTTCCTAAGTGTCACCTCTTGGCTAAGACGTCGGTGTTGCAGTGTCTCTCTGCATGACTGGCACCTGTTGTATGCCAATGCAGGGATTTGCACTGTGTCTTGCAGCATCAGTATCTGGGTGGTGGACTAGTAGGTTGGCTCAGCATCATGCTGAATGATTGCCACATACTGCAGTTGAAATGGGGTTGGTGTTGTGTTGTCTGTCACTGTATGACTGCAGACTGCTTCAGTCAAAGCAGTGTTACCTGCAATCATGCAGTGTCCCATACTATGCTATGGACATACATGTAATGCTGATTTTGAAATTGACCAATTCAGGGTGAGACCATTACAGGTGCAAATTGCCTTAATGTGCCACTCTGTCCCTGTTGTAATGAAATGTGCCACACATTCAGAAGTCATGCAATAGTGGCAGTCGCACAGCTACATATGGTTTACATTGTATGTTGTTGGCTATTGTAGCTGTGAATTTCTGAGTGTACCACGTCAACGAGCTCAGGCATTTGTGGGTCTGAAAGGGTGGTTGCCTTATTGTGCATCTGATATTGTGCTGTGTAGTTGTTGGTTGCGGATATGGAAGCAGCAGTTGTTGCAGTGTGCTCCTACCATAGGCCACTGCTCCACAGTGTGTTGCTCACATGCTTGTGTGTGAGGTGAGGTGAGGTGTGCATACATGCACTGACATGACACTCCATGCCTTCCATTGTGAGATGCACATGAATGTACCCTGATATGCAGCTGCATCTGTTAGCACCCTTTGCAAACTGTGTGAGAGGCCTTTCGGCACCATGCAATTCTGCTTAAAGTTGAACCAGCATAACATTTTGTGGTGATTTGCATATGCAGCCCATGATGCTTTGCATTGTGTGGGTATGTGTGATTTTGTATTTTCTTGCATATATGGTGTTACACTGTCCATTTTCCAAGGTTACAGATACTGTCTGATGTTGCAATAATGGCCACTCAGTGATGGATTTGATGTGGTAGCGTTGGACCCCATAGTGCCTCTCACTGAATACGATACCTCCATGAGTAGCTATTCACATTGGATGCTTATAGATAGATCTTAACAGTGCCCCCCCCCCAACAATGGTGTAATTGGTCACTGCATCCCTGACATTTCCTTTTTTCCCCATTTTGACTGTACCATCTGTACTGTTTGTGACTGTCACAGACCATGATTGTGCTGCATCCCATAAATAGTGGCATCATACACCTACAGTTTTGTGAATTATTGCCTTCTATGTTCTCCTCATTCCCCCAACCCCACCCTGAAGTACATAATTTCAATATCGTCTGTTTTTTGTTATGACACATGCTTTCATGCTGTACTACCTCCATGCCATTCACCACATTCATTCACTGTGATGATTTTCTGCCCTGTTGTCCTGCGTTTAATGGCACAATGGTGTGATGTGTTGTGAATGGACTTACTTAGAGATGTAATGCTAAACTGAGAAGAATGAAGTAGATGGGCACACTGTCTGCTTGTAACTTGTGTCATACAGCACACCATTATGGAACGATCACAAGACATGAGAAGCAGCTACACTGTGATCAACTCGGTATCACGACAATTCAGCACAAAAAATTGAGCGCAAACAATTCAGCTAAAACATCTCAGTGTAAATCATTCCAGCTAACAGCACATTTCGGCACATCAATTTCGGCAGATTCTGTTCCCTTGCCCAGGTTTAGGTTTAGGTTTTTGCGAGCTGCTCCATGTAAAGTGCGCTTGATAATGGATAAACCTGTTTCTTTTTCTTTTTTTGTTATTCTTTATTCATTATTCTGCCTGCCAGTCTGGAGCCAAGGGAGGAAGCAATACCACAGAGCCGTCTAAACCCTGCTCAGTATGCGCTGGAGAAAGATAAAGAAATGTATTCTTTTTTTGTTATTCTTTATTCATTTCTTCTGCCACCAGTCTGGAGCCAAGGGAGGAAGTGGGACCACAGAGCCATCTAAACCCTGCTCAGTGTGTGCTGGAGAAACCACGACAGTGGCGGAGGAATAGCCGGTGCAGCCGGTGCAGTGGCACGGGGCCCCAACACACTTAGAGGCCCAATAAAATATTCACTTAACAGTGCACTTTTCAAAACAGACAGTTGCAGACTTCAGCTGCTTGCTCACTGACTGAGCTGTCAGTGGCTGCTGTGCCCAACCTGTGTGTGCTGCACAGCCCGATGTACTGCAGATGGCAGCAGAGTAGAGACTCATAACGCCCGACCCACCAGACCAAGCAGCTAGCTGCTGCTGTTCCGACGATCCCTCCATGGCTTAAGTCCTGCCTGTCTGCTTGTGCTTGTTGCCATCCTTATATGGTCCCGACTCCCTCAGTGCCCATCCCTAACTCAGTGGCAGAGGAAGAGAAAGATGGGCCACAGTGCAGGTTGTAATTTTGGGCCCCCACCCCCATACTGGCACATCAACTCCCCCGGCTGGGCCCCCCCAATTTTCTTCTTTACCTGTTTTACAGGCAGTGGAACATAAACAAATAACAAAAATCCCAACTCAACTAATGCTGCTGCAGTGCAGCAAGCCTGCGTGCAAACAGTAAGTCTCAAGTTTGTAGTGCTGCTTAGGGAGTCGGGACTCGGGAGGGATCGGGTCAACTCAGCAAGAAGAAGCAGTGACTTTCTTGACTCACACTCAGTCTCCTCCAAGCTCCACTCTGGAGAGACCTAAAGTTAGAACACAACATTTTACACAAACACAACAGCCACTAGGGCATTAACATTATTAGGGCAAGGCAGAAGGGCCAGGCGCAGCAGGGCAAGAAATAAAAGAATAAAGAAGCAATTTAAACTTGCGGGTTGTGGCAGCTACAGTTCAAGCAGTGAAGTTAGCATCCTGCTGCTGGACCTGATCCTACCTCCTCGGTAAGTCCAACATGTATTTGAACCTGATGTTGATCTCATGCCACTTTTATTTTCACTCTTTTCTGCTATAGCTCTGCCTCCTGTCCAGGTTTCCTCTCTCTGAGCCAGCACTGTGGCCAGCCCTCTCTGCCACATCATCCTTCTGTCCACATGCCTCCTATCCTCATCCTAAGCACCTCCAGTGGTGTTATTTTAAACCCCACGATCCTCCCCCCACCATTTTCACTTCTGCCCTGTTCACTTCCACCCTTATTTTGCCATTTCCCCTTCCCCTGTTGTGGTCCCCACCACTGATCTTCCCAACACCTGCCACTACATCACCTCTTGACCCAATCCTCCCCCCATCCCCTGTCTGCCTCATATGCCATGTTCCCCATTATGTTGCCTCTCAGCTCCCTAGCTAGAAAAAAGAGTATCAAGGTCTGCTTAGCACAAAACATTCAGACTGGAGCTGAAACCAGTGTCCTGGTAAAGGACTACATTTAGTAGAACACTGGTGACTGAAACATACCTAGATTACAGTGGACAAAAAATCCACCACAACTGTCATTATGTGTAGGCAGCTGAAGTGTGACAAACCTACAGCATGGGTACGAAATGTGCAATACAGTATTTCAACTCCACCTGGATAACAACAGTATCCCAAGAGACATTAAAATCATTTGGCTCCTGACCATGCATCCAACTAAACAGTCAGTCTGAGGATATGGGATGTTGGGAACATAAGAAAATGCAGTATCACCACAGGAGGTGTCAGGCAAGTCTCTCTTTTCTTCAACCATCACTAAAAGCAACAAATAAATATCAGCACACCAACAGTGAGACATAATAATCGGTTGTGTCAATATAACACACATTCCATTCCACTGAAACTTTCACCTAGTCAGATCACCTATATTGCACAATTATGTATAATCACTGCATTAACAACCATATTCACAACAGTGACATACACACACCACAATCATATGGTAACAGCATAGGTACATGCTGACACGGTATTCAATGCACCTACCTCCAGACGTTGTCTTTTCAGAAATGCTCCGAGCTTCTTGGGTGATGACTTTCGCACTTCATTTCCATTACCATTCCAAATGGTGGGCACTGCATCAGGCTTCAGTCTAGGTAAGGCGTCATGCCAACCATATGCTGCAAGTTTAACAGGGTCACACTGATATGCAACCTTTTCAAAATGGGCAGAACAGATCTGACTATACTGTGATGGAATAAAATATTTCCGCCTACAGAAATGGATCTATGCCTTCTTTATGGTCTTATCACGTGGGAAATTGAAAAAATGTATTCCACAGCCACGCTTATTTTTGTTGTTGCATCCAAACACGACACAGTAAGGCATCTCTGTGGTAGATGCACTATCTATCCCTCCTGTGACAATTCACAAAGCAGGACTGTGTAAAAAGTATGCTGAATCAGAATAAAAACTGTTCATGAACATAAAACAATATAGAAAGCCAATATTATGTCAATATGCAGAACAAGTTGCAGTGTGCCACCACCAGGAACTGTAACCACAGCCAAAAGATTATAAACTTCCCTCCAAAAAGTGCTAGTGCATGTCAAGTGACCCTGGATACAGTTCATTCAACCAATGAGATGAGGGGGAACAGGTAATTGTACATGCTGAAAAAAAAAACACATTACATGGGCAGCATATTGTTTTATTACTGTTTTATTATGAGACATCTCATTTTTCATCTGAATGTAAAAAAAAAGTATTATACCATAGTAAACATTACACAAAGATAAAAAGTACTGAGGTCAGCAAAGCAAACAATAGCACACAATAAAAACACATACACACAATGGATATTGCTGTTTACACACATTTTATTATTTATTATTATTAAATTTTTCCAGAGAAACACAGATACTGCATACTGACACAATTACATGGTGCCCCTGTACATCTGAATGATTGCATTAATCACGTGGTACTTGTCATAAAACAAGGATTCCTGGTAAATAACAGCACACTATCAGCCTGATATCACTATCATGTAATTAAAATTTCATTTCTGCATCATGTAAAATACTGTTCCCTCGGATATGTTCATACAGCTCAAATTAGGATCCATGACTTTGTGCTTTGTTTACTATCACTGCCACAATCAGCCTGTGGAGGGGGGAGGGACACCAGCAAACGATGGAAACATAAACAAACAATGGGTCCCAAAAACATCCCATGAATGAAACCCTCCACTGACAACCACAAACTAGTGATACCCAGAAAGAAAACTGTAAAAACTACTGTGGGGAGCCTAACTGCAGGAACAAAAACATGAGGTAAAGAAGCGCGATTCCGCCAGTAAGAATACCCGCGCTTCAGAGCCATAGGGCT
The DNA here is from genome assembly GCA_016271365.2 of Neoceratodus forsteri. Lineage (NCBI taxonomy): Eukaryota > Metazoa > Chordata > Ceratodontiformes > Ceratodontidae > Neoceratodus > Neoceratodus forsteri. The sequence continues at coordinate 290,496,599 of CM028135.1, read as the reverse complement.
GAGTGGCTCTCATTACATCATTGTTCTAAGCATCAGCTCTCATGAACGCATGCTACTGGGAGCAACAATGCAATATGAATAGAAAGAGGAAGCGCAGATTAAACACAAATATCTCGGGAGTGGCTACATAGATTCTACTGGGATTTTCAAGGTGGGTAAAACGGAAGGTGGGCGACCAAAAAATTAAGTCTACAGGTTTATAGGACATCAGCAAACAAATATGGATTACTTGTCCTTTAAGCAGTAAACACTAACATGAACAAACCGTACAACTGGAAGTAAATGGTGCTTTTGGTAACTGTAAAAGAGTAAAGTGACCATCAGCCTAGGATTCTGAATAAAAATCAAAGGTTGGATTCAAAAAGTCATAAAAATTACAGCACAGTGACCAGATTTTCAAAGAATGCAGCCCTGGAACATGTACACGGCTTGCAGAGGTTAAGGGTGCCGCCATGTTGCCACAGTGCAAACAAGCACCATTGATCATGCACGGAAGTCTGCAGAGAGTAGCTCAGTGAAGAAATGTTAATAGGTTTGAGCCTATCATTTGAAAACAGCATTCCAGGTTTAGATGTTAAGCTCCTTTGTCCCAAAATGGTGGAAATTAAAAGTTCTGAGAAAGAGCTCAAGATTTGCAATGAAAGTTAAGATGATAATGAGTTCCACACAATCCCAATGCAAACATGGCACAGCAAAATTTGTTGCCCAGCTCACAAGACTGAAAACATTCACATGCTTCAGATAATCAACAAAATAAGCTCTGAGCAATTTACAGCATTAGTCATTTTAGAAAATAATACTGTGAAACCACCATTTCACCTCCCTAGTAAGTCCCATTAGCAAATCCAATTGGGCAGTAACTAGCATTCTTCTTCCCTCAAATGAAAAGTTAGAAGGAAAAATAAAGATTTTATCATGAGCTGATGTATCCTTGGGAATGCCACACCTAGCCACTTCTCCTGCTACCCTTAGGGAGCCAAATTTAGGATTGCTGGAGAAAGTGTGAAATAGTAGGCAGAATAGCAGTGAGGAAAATATAGCTAGAGAATAGGTGACTATTTTTATCACAAAACACTAAAGGAGACTTCTGGACCATTCCTGGAATCACAAGGCACCAACCAAGTCTTCTTGGGTGGATCAAACAGAAAACTTCCCCCCTGCCTCTACTCATTTACCCTGAAGCCAGTCCAAGTCAGAGTACCAAATTAGAATACACAAGTGAACTAGGATGGGGTCAAAGAGAGAGCGAGAGAGAAAGAGAGAAAGAGAGAAAGGACCACCACACTCTTAACAGGAGAGAAAGAGAGAGAATCAAGGCAACAACACTAATAAAACAACAAATGCTGAACCAAGAAATGATTCAGGGGTAAAATACAGGTATGCAGCAATGCATTTATTATAGTGAACTCATGCATTAAAAGTCCATACTGGTCTGCTTTGAGTGAATGGGTGAGAAATGAAAATCTGAGGCTATTTCATACTGAGGTTTATACAGAGGTGAAACAGGGAGCAAAAGGTAGAATGCCCATGAAAGCTCCCATCTTAAAACCCATGATGGCACACCCCACTATTTTCCATAATCAAAGCATCCAGCTTGCACTTAAAGACAGACTTATTTTTATTCAGTATTATATCAAGTGGCAGAGTATTCCACGTTTTTACCACCTACTGAGAAAAATGAAATCCTCTTCTGATAGTATTATATTTGAGACAGTACAATTGAGGCAGATGACCTCTGGTTTCTATGTTCTGTTTAAATTCAAAGTTTATCTCGATAAACAGATGGGGCCATTTACTATGTCCCATATTAGAAGTACTGTAGGTCTCCCCTTAATCTTCTTAGTTTGAGAGACATAAGGTTTCGTTTACCTAATCTTGCACTGTAGTCTAATTCTTTCAACCCTTGCACCTGTTTAGTAATTTTATGTTATATCTTTCTAAGTGATTAATATAACTTTTCTTGTAAGGATGCCAAAATAGTGAACAGTAGTCCAATGTGTATGTGATCTACATCAAGGCATTAATACATTTGGCACTACAGATTTATTCTTGTTTTTAATAGTCCAAATAATTTTGTTGGCTTTGCTAATTGTTTAGTTTGTCTGTCTAGAAAAGCATAAACTGTTGGTTACAAAAATTCCTAAATCCTTTTCAAGAGTAGTTGCCATCAACTGATTTCCGCATAAGTAATAGGATTGTTTATTATTATTGAAATCCTAATGCATAACCCTGGATTTCTCCAAATTAAAGCACATCCCCCCAAGCATTTCTCCAAATTAAAGCATACTCCCCACTTGGCAACCCAATCAGTAATAGTGTTGAGATTGTCCTGCAGTCTATTAGTTTCTTCTAGTGTTGTACAGGTACCTCCAATTTTTGTATCATCAGCATATTTACCTGACCAACAACTTAATCACTGGGTTACATCTGCTATAAAAACATAAAAAATGAATGGTCTGAGCACCAACCCCTGAGGAACCCTGCTAAAATCTAAGAAGATAACATCGCATGGGATTTTCCTATTTAGGTGGTTACTGATCTTTTCGTAAAAACACAGAAGATTTGTGACACAGGATCTACCTTTAGTGAAGCCATGCTACTCAGTATCTATATTTCCTAAGGAGGTGATGAATTTATCTTTTCTAATACTATCCAGAATTTTACAAATAACAGAGGTCAGCCTAATGGGTATATAGTTTTCTATATTCTGTTTATCACCTTTTTTAAACAGTGGCATTACATTAGCCACCCTCCAATCCAGAGGGAATTCACCTATGTTTATACTATTTTCAAAAAGTAACGTAAGAGGATAAAGCAGGTATTCTGACATGAGTTTAATCATACTTTCTGTTATCATATCAGGGCCTGGGGAGCAGCCTGATTTAATGCTTTTAACCTTATTTTTGTTCTCTTCTTTGGAGATTATAATACGTTCACTAGAGCATACATCAAGTGTTTTTGGTAATTGATGTTTTTGTCCATATATATTACAAAAGTGCGTATTAAATAAGTCTGCCATATTATCTACTTCATTTACAGTAGAATTGTTCCACGTCAAAGGGCTTACTTTGCATTTAGTTTTTTTAGGGAATTGATGTACCCATGAAAGGCTTTTCCATTTGTTTTATTTAGCATTTTTCACCAAGGTTGATTCTGTAGTAACATAGAAACATAGACTTTGATGGCAGATAAGGACCACTTGGCCCACCCAGTCTGCCCATTTCCCTACCTATTGGATAAGCTGCAGATTCTAGTTAACCAACAGCCTACTTCCTGCAACCCCACACTATAATTGCCTTATGTCTGTCCCATGCATGTTTGAATTCCCCCACTGTTTTAGACCCCACAACCTCTCCAGGAAGGTGGTTCCATGTGTCCACCACTCTCTCCATGAAAAAGAATTTCCTCACATTACCCCTGAGCCATCCCCCCTCCAATTTTAAATTGTGCCCCTTGTTCTTACACATCTCTTTTTCTGAAAGATGCTACCCTCCTGGACTTTGTTGATTCCCTTGAGGTACTTAAAAGTTTCTATCATGTCCCCCCATCCCTCCTTTCATCAAGGGTATACATATTAAGCTCTCTCAGTCTGTCTTCATATGGTTTCTGATGTAGACCCTTCACCATTTTAGTTGCCTTCTAATTTCTTTCTTACATTTTTTTGTAAGTGTTTATATTTATTCCACAGGAATGAAGTCAGTGATTTTTTACAGTATATGCTCTAAAGCGTTCATGCTTTTTTCTAATAAGTTTGATAATTATTTTTTTGATTAGTCATCTAGGTCTTTTTCTATTATTTCAATTTGTTTTCTTATATTTTGGAATAAATTTGTTACTAATATCAAATATGACAGCTTTAATTTCATTCCACATCTCTACAGTGTTGCAATTGGACAGTAATAAAGCCCAGTAGTGGATGATAATGCCTTATTTATTTTTATAATAGCCGCATCTTTATAGTTGTAGAAATGGGAATTATATAGTGTAAGAGAAATCAATATTAAAACACACAGAATTATAATCATTAGTACTTAGGCAGGGGCCTCTAGTACAGTTTTTAACATTTAAGTTGGATGTAACCAAGACTATATCTAAAATGTTAGATCTTCTTGTAGGTTCTGATACATGTTGATCCAGAAAAAGTTGTTGACATGCAGACAACATGTTTTTACTAGGCACTGTGATGGCAGTGTGCTTTTTCCAATTTATGTCACCAAGAATTAACTCTCCCATAAAGAATATTTCTCCAACTTCACAAGTGGTTATAACTTCAGTAATTATTTGTGTGGTTACTTCTAAGGTTGAGCCTGGGGGGCAATAACAAAGCCCAATGATAAATGAGTAAGGGGAATTAGGAAGTATGTTTATCCAAAATGTTTCAGTGTCATTATATTTTTTGATTTTACTGTTGGAAATATCAGCAGAATTGAGCATGGAGTTTGTGAAGGAAGCGACCCCACCACCCTTTTTTCTATTGCAAGTATAGCAAAATAAGTCATAGCCACAAATTTTTTTTTCCCACATGTTTTCTGACCACCTTGTCTCTGTTATTCCAATTATATCAGGCTTATCATTGGAAACTAAGGCAAGGAGCTATTCATATTTATTATTCAAGCTTCTAGCATTGAGAACACTACACTTGATATCATTATGTTATTTTTTTTTTTGTTAGTTTCCTAACCATCATGTATTCTTAGTGGTTTGAGGATGGCAGAGTTACTAGTATTTCCCCCTGTGCTGATTAGTTTAAACTCAGTCTGTCAAGGGCTTGTTTGAAACTGTCTCCTAAAACCTGTGCCCCCTTTTTGTTTAGATGGAGTCCATTCTAGGAATAAAGGGAGGTGTTAGCCCAGAAAATGTCACAGTTATCAAGGAACATAATACTGTACCTTCTTGTCCCTGGAACCCCTTCTCAATGAAATGAATGATGCCACAGCTGTTTTGGTTGGTTGCTCAGTTGGCAATTCATATTTGTTCAAAATTTCTTATTATTTACAGTCTATTTCTTTCAGTTTCATGAACATTTCCTCATATCATAATCATATAATCATATCATCATATCATTCAAAATCAGCATATTATTTTCATCAGATTCTTATTTAAATTTTATCTACACTTTTTCTTCAGCTTTCTCCCCAGATTTGCATCTGGGTTTTTTTTCTTCCTTATTCCACTTTCTATCTAGGGTACAGATGTACATCCATGTCCCTCCTCCGTCACTCTTCTGGGCATAACCCCCAGAGCATTATCTCCTTCCCCAGCCCTGGAGTACACCTAGGCTGGGTTCCTCCCCACCCTTTCAGTTTATTTACTGGATTTTTCCTTCCTTTTCTTCCTTTTTCCCCTGCTGTCCACCTTCAACAGTCTCCTTCAACTCCCTTGTTGAAGTTACCCTTCATATGTTGTTACCATTCTTCATTATCCCATTGTTAAAGCCTTTAGTTCTTATTAAGGAAGGCAGTTCAGAAGCAAACTGGCTAGCAAAGAAACAGAAGGGCTCTCTGCTCTTGCGCAGGCCCTATTAACCCCCCCTTCTTTCTCTCTCTCTCTTTCTTTTGCTCAGCCAATCTCCTGCCAGTGTTCCCATTTCAAACCCCACCCCTTTCTGACATCATGATCCCTCCCCCACCCCTCCTTCCCTCTGTCTGCCTGACTGAACTCCCTTTCCTTGGCCAGGGGCCCAGGACAAAGGGGTCTGCTTTTAACTCAGGCAACCCTTCTTGTCGGTGGAATCCCTTCTCAAGGAAATAATGCCACACCTGTTTTGGTTGGTTGCTCAATCTGCAAATCATATTTATTTAAAATGTCCTATTATTTACAGTCTGTTTCTTTCAGTTTCATGAACATTTGCTCATATCATAATCATATCATCATACCATTCAAAATCAGCATATTATTTTATTCACATCCTATTTACATTTTTTTTACAATTTTTCTTCAGTTTTCTCCCCCAGATGCACATCAGGGGTTCTTTTCTTCCTTATTCCACTTTTTATCTAGGGTATGGATGTATATCAGTGCCCCTCCTTCATCTCTCCTCTGGGCATAACCCCTAGAGCAGACTCTCCTTCTGCAACACTGGTGTACACTAAGGCTGGGTTCCTCCCCTCCTTTCCAGTTTATTTACTGGATTTTTCCTTACTTTTCCACCAGACCACCTCCCGTTTGCACAAGGATGGTGGGCTTTCCATCTTTCCTCACCCCCCCCCCTTTTTTTATACCTTGCTTTGTTCTACCTTCCAGGCTTCTATTTGTGCCCCCACTTTTGCTATGAATAGGTCATTGCCCAACTCCTACAGATGCTTCCATCTGACCTATACAAAAAGCAACTTTTTCCACAAAGGCCCTATGTTTTATTACAGCCCAACCTAAGCTTTTAAACCAATCCCCTACCCATTTATTCATCCTTCTCCTCGCTCCTTCAATGGCCTTGTGATGCCTGGCATACCACCACACTCTGCATGGCACTATTCCCAACCATATCAATGTTACATTTGGTCAGCATTCTTTTATGATCTTTGTGTCCTCCTTGATTTGAAAATAAATGTCCAACCATGGCCTGGTTCCAAGGTTGTTTCCCCCTAAGTGAATTATTATGACCTGTGGTTCTGGGTTCACCACCCATGTTTCCTCCAACAGAGGTAGCAGCTGTGACCACCACATCCCCCTCAAGCCTTTCCGCAGGATCTGCAAGCTATGGTAGTCTTGGTACAATTGTCTTCCCCTTGCTTTTACTGATGCTCTGTGCTCAGCCCAATACAAGTATGAATGCCCGCAAATCTATGCATCAAGCCTTTCTTGGGTACCGGGTCATAATCTCACATGCTTAGCGTGCTCTGACATTGCCAAGGCTACCCAGTACAGTGCTGCACCAGTGAGTGAATGGTGCAATACTGTGTGCATACTGCTATACGTGGTATTGCACCATTCTCACTTTCCCAGGCAGAGGATAGACCTCTACTGGGAGTGGGTTCTGCTGACCAGCTGCTGTGGCTCAATGGACTGAGCCACAGCAGCAGGGAACCCAGGCAGTGCTTCTGGGACCAGGTTTGATTCCCGGTCCCAGAAACTTTTATTTTTTACAACTTTGTGCACTCCCCATCTTGAACCCCCACTGGAGTTGAGAATCTATAGTGGTGGGGGTTTGGGGGCGCATCCCCCCATAATGGGGGCTGTGGGGGGGTGGAGCCCACAACAGAAAAAAGAGATATGCCACATGGCAAGAATCCTGCTGTATTGGCAGCGCCATCTTGCCATGCGGCATTCTATCATGCGAGATTATGACCCCATGCCTCTCTTGTGTATCTGAAATCAAGAAAACAATAGGATGAGTTGGTTTCTTCACATACTCCCCCACCCTCCCCCCATTCTCCACATTTTCTCACAGCACCGCCCTTTATTGTCGCCTGGAAGAGAAAATAAACAGAGATTAATTATTCAATTTTCTGATATACAGTAAGTTCTATAGCCATTTGAGGTCCATCTCCCCAACTTTTTTACTTCCTCTTCTGACCCCCATCTCGCCACTGCCTCTAAAGCCATGCCTATCCTGAAGGAATGTGATGAGTACACTTAAGGTCTTCACCCATGGCAAATACTCCTCTTTTTAATATTGCAGATAATTGCCCCCCGTTGACCTGGACCCATCATTATGTAAAAATGGGTCCAGTTATTTTATTTATTTTTTTGTTTACTTCTTCTCCCCTTGACCCCCTGGTCAGCTCCTTCTGTCCTTGCATCCTCCTCTTCCAGCCACCATCTGTCTTGCACCCGTCTCCAATTCAGGCCACCACCTTGCTATCCCCACGGCTTACCACCTGTGGCGGGGTGGTCGGAAGCCCGCTAACTCACCCACCGGGGCCCAGTACAGATGGTGCCCTTCTGGAGATGGTGCGTTGTGTCAGACGGCCATCAAGCCACTTGACCCAGGCTGCCCTTTCCCATGTTTTTTGTGGTGGCAGAGCATGCAATGCCAACAATGGGTGTGCTATGCATGCGTACATACACAGCATGCCTGTCAGCTGTTCTACCTCCATGCTCCACTGTACTGGGCCAGGCATGCGAACACTCAGCCTCCGCTAGGTGTCAGGCAATCGTCGGCCTCTGTTCTCCATCCTCCCCAGAAAAGGATAGCTGACCTTTGAATGCTCAATCCTCTCCCACCCTGGCTGGCCCCCAACAACCTGCTCACACCACAAACATGGGTCACCGGTGTGGCAGGTGGTAAGGCATCGCTGCCTCAGCCCTCCATGCCACTGGGCCAGACAAGTTATTAAAGGCCTAATTGTTGCATATACCAACAATGCCTGTACCGGACAAATAACCACCTGTGTATGCCTATGCAGTGTGATAGTCGCCCCCTGCCCAATCTGATCCATTTTCAACTTTCGGAGATGCAGGGTAACCCTATTGTCCTGCCATTGTGTCTCCTCCCACTGTAGTCCTTCTATCCCTTGTCCTTTTCCTTGGCCCAATACCTCCCCATCCTAAAAGCCCCATGGAACATGGTTGTAAATATGGCCTCAAATAATGGTGCCTCATATGCCGAATAACATATCTGTGGCAGTATACCTATGAGTTTTCCCAGTAATGCTTCCAATATCAGACGCCTCTTGTCTGGCTCTCTCCCTCTCACCCTCTGTCACTTTTGCATCATTCGTTTTATTAACTATCCTTTTCCAGGGTCCCATAGGTTACTTACCCATCCAGTTGCTGCCAAATGTACTCCTATGGTCAAATGTGCCACCCGTTTCCCATCCATGCACCATGAACCTCGCTACCTGATCTTCTGAGACTCTACCACTTACCTCCATGTTCTGGTTTATGTCAAAAGCCTGGAACACTCTCCATGACCCCTCATATGCTGTCAAGGTCCTGTCTGACCAAGAGTTTTGAAACAGAAATTTAGCTCCTTCCAAACAATCTCCCACATGTCAGTTGGAATCTGCATCCTGTTCCTGTCTGCCCATGGTGCGATGACCTGTCCATCTGTAGACAGGAGAGGCTGTCAGCAACCGTGTTCAGTACCCCATCGATATGTCTAACCCCTAAAGCTCATGTTGAGATGCAATCCTTTTAATACCAGCTGTTGTAATACACACATGACCGTATCTGACATTGCCACCCTCTTGTTTAAAATATCAACTACTGCCCTGTTATCACACCAGAAAGTCACTTTCTGGTTGCGCAGTGAGTCCTCCAAACCACCGTTGCTACTCATATGGGAAAGATCTCTAATATTGTGATATCCCAAGTAATACCCCCCTAACCCATTCTTCTGGCCAGGGTTCTGACACCCATTGTCCCTTGAGGTGAGCCCCCACGTCAGGCCTCCTGCCGCATCCGTATACAGTTCTATGTCTATATTGAAGAGCCATTCATCTTGCCTAAAAGTCATCCCATTGTAACTCTGTAGAAAAACTGTCCCAGATCCCTAGGTCCTCCCTCACTGCTTTTGTGATGTCAACCCAGTGTTGTTGCTTGCTGGCCCCTCTCGCATCCCTGACCAGGCGATGTGTAAATGCATGTCCAGGCACAATGGCTCTACATGCGAAATTCAGGTGGACCAGTAATTGCTGTACCACTTGCAAAGTCAGTCTTCTTTTTCCCCGCACTTCATCCAGCAGCCTTCACAGCTTCTGCACCTTCTGCACTGGTAATCTAAATAGCCCCTCCCTAGCATCAATTTCTATGCCTAGAAACTCCAGTCATTGACTGGGGCTTTCCGTTGTATCCTCAGCTAATAGTACCCCTAGCTGTGCACAAATACCTTGGAAGTCCTTGAGCATCCTACCTACCCCCTCAGCCCCTCCCCCACCAACAGTAAGTCATCCAAATAATATATGACCACCCTGTGCCCAAACCTTGCCTGAAACACCCATTGCAACTATGTGCTGAATTTCTCAAACATGGCACATACCACCGAGCACCCCATTGGCATGACCTTATCAAAATTATATAAATCATTTACCCTGAAACACAACAACTCACAGTCTTCCCTCCATACTGGTAGAAGTCAGAATGCTGCTTCTAGATCCATTTTTGCCAGATACACCCCTTTTACCGCTTTAATCATTTGTACTGCTTCTTCTCAGGTTATGTATGTGACCCTGCTGTTTTCTTTGCATTCACTGATTCCCCTTCTGGATATGACAAATGATAAATGACTCTATATTCCCCTGGCTGCTTTTTGGGCAGTAATCCTAAGGGAGAAATCCTGAGGTTTTTGAGCGGTGGCTCTGTAAAAGAGCCCTTACTCTACCTACTGCCTTTTTCTTCCCTATTTTTTCTGTGAGAATTCTCTCTTTTCCTTTTATTGAACCTACGTTTTTTGAATTTTTACTTTCCCTTGTCCACGTAAAGTGTAAATTAAAACCTTCACTAAAGTCCCATCACAGCAGTTCTGCCGCCTTGTGATCCGGATAGTCCTTTACCCATTCCCTTACTATGTCTGCTTTGATCGGCATCCTTGCCAATAGAAATAGCCCAAGCTCCCCAGCACCCTTCATTTCCTTATCGCCTCCTTGAAAGTAACCCCTACCCTGCCATAACCTCTCCCATGTCCCTCGTTCTCCCAACTGTGTCCCCAATGGCTGTGTGTCCAGCCCGAAAGGACTATCCTCTATAACTAACCCCTCTCCCACGTTCTATATAGGGTCTGCATTTTGAGGCTGGGTGCAACCACCCACATCTGGAACAGGCATGCTTGAAATGGCAACTTGGCCGAGAACAGTGCACCCTGCTGTATCCCCAACATTTTTGGTATCCACCTGTACTTTTTGTCCGTTCACTCTCTACCCCCCCCCCCCCCACCACTGTCATGGTTTCAAACCATATATCTGCTTGCCTAGTATCCCATTTCACATCTCCATGTGAGGCCAACCTGTGCCTAAATAATTCATCAAACTGTACTACCCCTCTCATTTTGTATGTGCTTCATATGATCTGTGAATATGCCAGAAATGGAGTTGTCAACACTGTTTTTCTCTCCTGCAGTATGGCACTGAAATAAACAAAACCTGCAAATCAGGCATCCCAGGTTCTCCCTTTTGTAGGCCACATCTCCTCTCATTTCCCTAATAGCACCACTGCTGCTGCCATGTCTTTCTTTTTGAAGCTCTCCTTCTCCTCATACTTCTCTGCCATTTTCTTATCCACCAGGGCGAATATGTCGACATATTCTCCTTTCCATATTTTTTCTTTTGTCACAAGGGTACGTGATCCTCAGTCCACACACCTGGTGTCCCAATCTCTCAATGTGCAGCCCCTGTCTTATCTGCTGTATCTGCCACTCCCTTTTCCCCCTGTGCAGTGGCTGCCTGCCCCTCACTTTTCCCTTTCTCACTTAATACTCTTTCAAATTCACCGATCCCATCCCCTGCCATTCTGCCCAGCATTTGCTCTACGTATTCTTTAATACTACTCTCTAGACTTACCTCTACTGTACCTGGCTTGTTCAGTGCAGAGTTCAATAATGGTGCAGGTATCCCACCATCTGGCTGTGGGACTGGGCACGGAAGAGGCAATGGCTGGGGTTGAAATAAAGAAGCCGGCTGTGGTATCAGGCTGGGCAACTGCCCAGGGATTGGTTCCAGCTGTGGTTGGGCCATTGGTTGAGGTGGTGGAAACAGGCTTGGCAAAGGCTGAGGTGCTGGCCCTGGCTGTGGCCCAGGCACCAGTACCAGTAAAGGTTGTGGAAGAGGGACTGGCTGAGGTGCTGGTACTGGCAAAGGCTGTGGTACTGGTATTGACATGGTACCGGCACCAGCCCAGGCAGTGGCAACGGGTTAGTTGTGGCACTGGTATTGGTACTGGCATAGAAAGAGTACCAGACTGTAGAACCAGGATGGGCAGAGGCATCAGATGAGGCTTAGGTTGTATAATAGGGCCCACAGGAAGAGGTTCCGGAACTGGTGCCAGTACCAGGTAAGCAGGACGAGGAGTCTTCGGGGTCGGGGCCCTGGGGGCCACCCCTTTTGGCTGCCTTCTGCCTCCCTTTTCTGTGCCCCTTCCACCCTTCCTCTTCCTATCTTGTCCCTCTGGTTCCCTTTGATCTGGCTCCTCCCCTTCTATGGTATCGAGAACTTTCTGGGCCCTGCCAACAGGTCCAAGATAATTTTCATCGCATCCTTCATGCTCTTTCGTGCTCTTGTATTTCTACTCATCCTTAAAAAGGAACATACTGTAAGATAAAAATTAAAAATTGTTAAATTAATGCTGTCTTACCAGACATAATTTCTAAAACAGTGATTCTATCAATTGTTTATAAAGCCCTTCTTTTTTTTTCTGAAACTTCTGCCACTGCTTTACCACCGGGGCACCTCCATCATCTCAACAAAATGTTAATCCCCTTATTATCTTGTTGATAATATTTATATATTCTTATATCAATGTCCCTTTTTTTTTCAATGATTATTATTCTTAATCTTGTCCATGCCTTAGAGTGGCCCTTCAGACCCATTCACTTTGTTGTAGCTCGCAGTCCCATCCCTCCACCCCTACTTCTAACTCCCCCCCCAGCTCCATCCCATTACTTCTTTGCCCCAGCTGGCTGCTTATTAGTATTGTTTTTTTTGTATGGACCTTTTTACATTTGGACCCAGCTAAATTGTGGCCCTTTCCGTTCTTTAATTCGCCCTTCGTTTTTGTGATCAAGGGCCGCCACGTGGTTCCTTGTTCGCAAAATGGCAAGCTGCCATGTGGTCCACCTTCTACAAAACTGTGACTCACCACGTGGCCATCCGTTTCCAAAATGGCGACTGCCATGTGGTCACCGCATCCTTCTTGTTCTTTTGGCCTACTCATGTTAGACCCCCTCTCCTTTTGGGTCACATCCTCAGAGAAACAAAACTCTTGCTCATGATCTTCCTCCAACTTCTTGGACCATTGAACAATCATAAATTGCGGCACACAAGATCACTAGGTCCATCCACAAAACAGACGCTAGAGCCAGTGACCATATCTCAAACTGGGGGTACTGCCCTTATTTTCCTCCTCTCATGCATGACCCATTGCTGCCTCTCCCCCCACTTTCCTCCATTTTCTTCTCTTTTTTTTTTTTTTTTAAAGAAACCGGAAAGCCTTGCATTCATTTCCACGGGCTATGTTCAGCCAGGTTCTTACCTCAGTGCATCTGCACTGCGTCTCCCCAAGATATCTCTTCTACTTAGAACCACTGCTCCACCAAAAACCTTAGCACTGTCCCTGTCCTTATCTCCCACAGTAAAAATAACGTCCCTGCAAGTTATTTCTTCTAAACCGGCAAGCTTGATATTCACTTCGGTCTGCCTGGAAAACAACAGGTTAGCCCTGACTAAAATAGGGACACTACTAAATGCTTTCATATGTGCAGCATTACCCTTTTACCTTGTTTTTACAGCCTCAGACAAAAACAGTTCCCAAAGTAAATCAGCCCTACAGGGTTTTTTTTTTTTTATTCTTATTTATCTGCCTGCTGCGGTGACTACTGGCGGGGGCATCCAGCCACCAGCCCTGCCCACCGGGAGAGTACCAGGCTCACTCACATGATGGGGGATCCAGCACAGCCATCGCCGATCCGCTGGAGGGTCTCCCTATACCCTATCCAGCCAGACCGGCTCCGGACCCCCCCAGTGCGATTCCACACGAGTCCTCCCGGCAAAGCAGGGCGCAGCCATCAGGCTGCACGGTCACACCCAGCCATTTCCACTTTTTCTCCCATTGGGAGTGCAGACATGCAATGATGTCTGCACACGTACGTGCTGACATCTGCCACGCCCCCCCCCCAGTCACACCAGCTCAAGCGGTACCTCTGGGTGTCCCCAGGGGTCACCGCAGCGTGGGGTGGATTCCCCAGCCCTCCCCAGGACTAGGAGAGCTGTCTCCCAATGCTCAATCCTAGTCCTCCCCTGCCGACCCGCGACAACCCAGGCTCATTCCCGAACCCGGGTCACCGGCGTAGCACGAGGTGTGGCATCCAGCGCCTCAACCTTCAGTGCCACCGGGCCGGCCCAGCCCTACAGCTTTAATCAACAAAACTAAACAAAATAAGAGCTGCTACCCAGTGTGAGGTGCTCAAAGTAAAACAATGAACTAGATTGTGGTAAAGCCCGGCACACACGTACGCTTGGACACAAAGCAAAATAAGTTGCATAAAGTCCTTTATTTGTGAAAAATTTCAGCACTCCCACACAACAATGCATGTAGCCAGGAAAGTCTTAACTCAACATTTCACGCAGACACACCAGCCAGCTGTTAAAAAATAAAAAAAAACAAGTAAGTGCCCATTTTGAAAATGTAACCGTGAATGACGTGGATAAACTTGAGGGAGACCGTCAAGAGCAAGCCACAAAACGCCAAACAATGTGGGCAGTCCAAGTGTTTGAACAGTGGGTGGCAGCAAAAAACAGCATTCACAACTTAAAGGAAGACTGTCTTGACACCACAAATAGCCTACTTAGACAATTTTATGCTGAAACACAAACAGAGTCAGGAGAGCAATATTCAGTCAGCGGCCGCTGCTCACTCCGTGCTGGTCTGTCACAGCACCTAAATTCCCCAGAAATAGGGTGTAATGTCTCACTAGTAGCAGACCAAGCATTTAAGACATCCAACAATGTGCTATCCTCCATCCTGAAATATCTGCGCAAGAAACAACAAGACACAGCTTCCACCATCCACCTATAACAGCAAGACCTGCAGAAACTGCATTTGTCAAACACCCTCTCACCCAACACTGCACCAGGATTAGTCAGGAAAGTATGGTTCAACATACAAATCCATATGGTACAGCGCGGAAGAGAGGGCTTAAGAGACCTTACACCACAGTCATTCACAGTAAAAGCAAGTGAAAATGGGCACAAATATATAACTTTAACCCATAATCCTGAAACAAAAAAAACACAAAAATACCCTGGAGACCAACAAAGAATCTCAAAGGGGGTTCATTTTTGAGAGACCATAAGACCCACTATGCTCAGTAAAGTCATAGAAACATAGAAACATAGAAACATAGAATTTGACGGCAGATAAGGACTGCTTGGCTCACCCAGTCTGCCCATTTCCCTGCCTACTGGATAAGCTGCAGATCCTAGTTAACCAGCAGCCTACTTCTTCCTACCCCCAACCCCTAGAATTGCCTTATGACTGTCCCATGCATGCTTGAATTCCACCACTGTTTTTGACTCCACAACCTCCTCCGGAAGGCCCGTTCCATGCATCCACAACCCTCTGTGAAAAATACTTCTTAAATTACCTCTGAGCCGCCCCCCCTCTATCTTCAAATTGTGCCCCCTTGTTCTTGCACACCTCTTTTTTTGAAAGATGCTACTCTCTTGGACTTTGTTGATTCCCTTGAGGTACTTGTAAGTTTCTATCATGTCCCCCCTCTCCCTCCTTTCCTCGAGGCTATACATATTAAGTTCCTTAAGTCTTTCCTTAAGTATCTCAGCAAAATCCCAACAGACGCAAAATCCTTCTACCTTCATCCTAGAAAGCTGCCACAAGACTACTTAGACAAGAAGCCTACATGGTACACCCATGAACCTATGGAGAAAAGCTTCCTTGGAAGCTTGATGTCAATACTAAGCAATGAAGTGGAACTGAGCCAAAGATACACTAACCATAGTATCCGTGCAACTGCAGTTCAGCTCCTTCCCAACGCAGGACTGGCCCTCAGAGAGATTGTCAGTGTCACAGGACACCACTCAGAATCAACTCTGGCAAATTACTGGATGGCTTCCTCAAGTGACAGAGAAAACTAGAGTAGTATTCTTGGTGGACACGAGAAAGCACCAGCAAATCCAGAAATCACAGAACAGCCTTCCTCATCAGAGCAAGCTACAACACTGCCACCTGCAGCATCCAGCACAGAAGCACCACTACATCCACAAATAAAAGGTATGATCTACATTATATTTCTTTCTCTTCTCTATATATATTTTCTACACTTTATCTACATTGTTTCCCACATTAACACATCTTCTTTTTTTCTTTAGCATACCCTGACAATCCATTCAACTTAGTACAGTGCAGCTTCACAGGACCAGTTAACTTCATAAACTACCACAAGTAGAATAAACCGTGCATCTTTATTTTCTTCCCAGTTCTCAAAGTAAAAAGTACAACCCGGGATTAATAGCGTTTCAGTTTATTTCTCCTCCCAGTCCCCAAAAAAGGGACTATTTTTTTTATCCCTACTTCAAAACAACTTTAAACTTTCATAAATTCACTCATTCAATTCTTTAAATCGACTTCCTTGTGTCAGCCTCTTCATTCCATTTTCTAAGTGTAATAATACCCTCCAGGGTGGGCGTTATGGGATATAACGGACCTTCCAGGGGCTATGAGGCCCTCCGCCAGTGGCGTTGGCCCTCATTACGCCCCAGGCAGTCCGTTATATCCCAATAATGCCCACCCTGTCGGGTATTATTACTTACCTTTCAGATGCTCAAGCTACATTAACAACTTCTCATGATCATTACATTTTTGACACATGAAACTTGGATATTTGTAACATAATTGTCTCCATTTTCAATTGAGATTAAAGTGTACATCTTACAAACCAGACATTTTGTGATTGAGCCTTCTTTACAAAGAATTTCAGGAAAATCTTCTGATGAGTCTGTAAATTCCATTTTATATCACGTTCTAGCAAGAGCAAACAGTAGTACTTACTTGAAGTAAAAGTGGAGAATTTGAAAAAGAGTGGGCCACCTCCCTCAGTGGACGCAGGCATACGTGCTTGCCTCTGCCCTTGCATTGCCTCCGGCTACACTCAGCTCTGCTTGCTTGGGAAATCCCTTCTTAACTGAATTTTAGCAGCTTGGAAGCCTTTGTAATCCAGGACCCTTTTGGCAGATCAAATGCATAGCTGAACCTAAGTTTTTTGAATTTTTACTTTCCCTTGTCCATGTAAAGTGTAAATTAAAACCTTCACTAAAGTCCCATCGCAGCAGCTCTGCTGCCCTGTGATCCAGATAGTCCCTTTCCCATTCCCTTACTATGTCTGCTTTGATCAGCATCTTTGCAAATGGAAATAGCCCAAGCTCCCCAGCATCCTTTCTTTCCTTATCTCCCTCTTCGAAAGTACTCCCTATCACCACCATAACTCCTCCTACATTATCCCAACCGTGTCCTCAATGGCCTGTGTATCCAGCTCGAAAGGATTGTCCCCTATAACTACCGCCGCTCCCAAGTTCTATATACGTTCCACATTTTGAGGCCGGATGTGACCTCCCTCATCTGGAGCAGGCATGCTTGAACTGGCAACTTGGCCAAGAACAGTGCACCCTGTTGCATCCCCAACAACATTTTTGGTATCCACCTGTGCCTTTTTCCCATTCATTCTCTGCTCACTTGCCTAGTATCCCATCTCAGATCTCTATCTGAGGCCAACCACTGCCTAAATAATTCATCATATTGTATCCAATTACTACCCCACCCCCCATTTGTATCTGTGAATATGTCAGTAATGGAGCTGCCAACTCTATTTTTTCTCCTGCAGTATAGCACTAAAATGAACAAAACCCATAGAACAGGCACCCCAGATTCTCCCTTTTGTAGCCTGCGTCTCCTCCCCTTTCCCTAATAGCACCACTGTTGCTGCCATGTCTTTCTTTTCGAAGCTCTCCTTCTCCTCATACTTCTCTGCCATTTTTGTATCCACCAGGGCAAATATGTTGACATATTCCCCTTTCCATATTTTTTATTTTGTCGTCAAGGGTACATGATCCCCAGTCCACACCCCTGGTGTCCCAATCTCTCAATGTGCAGTACCTGTCTTATCTGCTGCAACTGCCACTCCCTTTTCCCCTGTGCAGTGGCTGCCGGCCCCTCGCCTTTCCCTTTCTTTATCTCACTTTACACTCTTTCAGATTCACCGATCCCATGCCCCACCATTGTGTTCAGCATGTGCTGTACGTATTCTTTAATGCTACTCCCTAGAGTCACCTCTTCTATATCTGGCTTGTTCGGTGTACGGTTCGGTAATGGCGCAGGTATCCCACCATTCAGCTGCGGGACTGGGCATGGAAGAGGCAATGGCTGGGGTTGAGGAAAAGGAGCCGGCTGTGGTATCAGGCTGGGCAACCACCCAGGGATTGATTCCAGCTGTGGCTGGGGCATTGGCTGAGGTGGAGGAAACGGGCATGGCAAAGGCTGAGGTGCCATCCCTGGCTGCGGCCCAGGCACTGGTGTCAGTAAATGCAGTGGTAGAGGGACCAGATGAGGTGCTGGTACTGGCAAAGGCTGTGGTACTGGTATTGGTGTGGGTACTGGCACCAGCCGAGGCAGTGGCAATGGGCTAGGTTGCAGCACTAGTATTGGTAATGGCATAGGAGGAGGACCAGGCTGTGGAACCAGGACAGACAGAGGCATCAGATAAGGCTCAGGTTGCAGAATAGGTCCTACAGGAAGAGGTTCTGGAACTGGTGCCAGAACCAGTTAAGCAGGACAAGGAGCCTTCAGGGTCGGGGCCCTGGTGGCTGCCCCTTTTGGCTGCCTTCCACCTCCCTTTCCTGTGCCCTTTCTACACTCCCTCTTCCTATCTTATCCCTCTGGTTCCCTTTGATCTGGCTTCTCCCCTTCTATAGTATCCAGAACCTTATGGGCCCTGCCAACCAGGTCCATGATCATTTTCATCGCATCCTCCTTCATGCTCTTGTATTTGTACTCATCCTTAAAAAGGAATATACTGTAAGATAATAAGAAAAAATTGTTAAATTAATGCTCTCTTATCCATACATCCTTTCTGAAACAGTCGCTCTATCAATTGTTTATAAAGTCCTTCTTTTCTTGTTTTTTTTTTAAACCTCTGCCACTGGTTTACCACCAGGGCACCTCCATCATCTCAACAAGTGTTAATCCCCTTGTTATCTTGTTGATAATATTTATATATTCTTATATCGATGTTCCTTTTTTTGTTAATGATTGTTATTCTTAATCTTGTCCATACCTTTGAATGGCCCTTCAGACCCATCCACTTTGTTGTAGCACGCAGTTCCATTCCCCCCACCCCTACTTATACCCCCCGCTCCATCCCATTACTTCTTTGCCCTGGCTGGCTGCTTATGAGTATTTTTTTTTTCTCTTTGTATGGACCTTTTTACATTTGGACCCAGTTAAATTGCGGCCCTTCCCATTCTTTAATTTGCCCTTCCTTTGTGATAGTGGACCACCACATGGTCCCTTGTTCACAAAATGGCAGACCGCCACATGGTCCACCTTCTACAAAAAGGTGGTTCACCACATGGCCGTCCGTTTCCAAAATGGTGATCGCCATGTGCTCACCACATCCTTCTTGTTCTTTTGGCCTACTCATGTTAGGCCCCCCTCTCCTTTTGGGCCGCATCCTCAGAGAAACAAAATCCTCGCTCACGGCCTTCGCCTGACTTCCCAGACTGCTGAACAATCAAAAATTGTGGCACACAAGATCACTCGGCCCATCTGCAAAACAGACGGCAGAGCCAGTCACCATATCTCAAACTGGGGTTGCTGCCCTAATTTTCCCCCTTCCATATGCGACCCATTGCTGTCTGTCCCCCCACCTTCCTCCGTTTTCTTCTCTCTCTCTTTTTTTAAGAAATCGGAAAGCCTTGCATTAATTTCCACAGGCTATGTTAAGCCAGGCTTTCTCCTCAGCACTTCTATGCTGCGTCTCCCTGAGCTACCTCTTCCATGTAGAACCACTGCTCCACCAGAAACCTTAGCGTTGTCCCTGTCCTTGGCTCCCACAGTTAAAAAAAAGTCCCTACAAGTCATTTAATGTAACTGGCAAGCTTGATATTCACATTGATCTGTCTGGAAAACAACAGGTTAGCCCTGAATAACACAGGGACACTACCAAACGCTTTTACATGTGCAGCATTACCATTTAACCTCATTTTTACAACCTCAGACAAAAACAGTTCCCAAAGTAAATCAGCCCTACAGTTTTAATCAACAATTTTGTTTTAAATCTGGGGACCGGCAGGATTATACTTTAATTAAAAGCACTGTTCCCAAAACAAAGCCTGCACAGATTCCAGCAGTAATAATCATGCCCACTCCTAGCCAGACCATAGTACCTAAGAAAATAAATTACCAGGCTAATCCAAATCTATGGATAATTGTTTTTTTTTTAAACTGCTTCAATGAAAAACAGTTCTATATGTTTTCCTATATACTTCTTAATAACAACAACTGTGTATCTCTACTCACCAGAATCCAAACACTACAAAAATCAACTGCAAGCTCTGGAACAAAATCCACTGATAACCACCGTACAGAAACCAACAAACTGGCTAGCAAAGAAACAGAAGAACTTTCTGCTCTTGTGACTGCTCTTTTAAACCTCCCCCACCTCTCTCTCTCTCTCTCAGCCAATCTCCTGCCAGTGTTCCCATTTCAAACCCCACCCCCTTTCTGACATCATGACCCCTCCCCCTGCCCCTACCACTCTTCCTCTCTCTGCCTGACTGAACTCTCTTTCATTAGCCAGAGGCCCAGGACAAAGGGGTCTTCCTTTTACTCAGGCAACCCTTCACTTTTTTATACCAATCTGACAGTATTGAGTAAATTCTAGATATGGTTTGATTCTTTTCTACATTTATTCGTGGTAATGGTAAAATACTTGATACAGCCACATTACAACCACCCGCTTTAACCATTTTTCTAGGGAGAGCATTGGTACCAAAATGTAGTATAACTGAAGACTTTTTATAAATCACTAACTTATTGATTCTTTGTTGTACATCAGCAATTTTAGCTCCTGGAAGACAAGTGACAGTTGAATTGTATTTATTATTTTTACAGACATGTGTATCTATATATCGGATAATGGAGTCTCCAATCATCAACTTCTGTAAAGGTTTTTATTTTTGTCTACATGATTAAAGTCAGATTATTAGATGTCTTGTTTACAGCATTAGCTTCATCTGGATCAAGCTCTCTGATTCCTCATTTAGTGAGGAAAATCTATTAGGAAGGGGCAGGTCATTGTGACTAATTGCTCTTTTACCTTTTTCACAGGTTTGTTTTTTTGTTACTAGGCACCAATCATCATGACAGTCTCCTATAACAACTCCTCTACCTCTTTTGGGGGAAAGTTCATTAATATTCCCATTGCATTCTCTTGTTTTTTTTCTATTTTCCATACTAGGTGTTAGTACTGACTACGGAGCATTAAGGTTGATATTTTTTATTTCCGTTGAGATTATTAAGCTTTTCTTTCAGATGTTCAAGCTCCACTAACAACTTTTCACGATTGTTACATTTTTTCCACATGAAACTTGGATCATTTGTAACATAATTGTCTCCATTTTCAATTGAGATTAAAGCATACATCTTACAAACCATGCATTTTGTGACTAAGCCTTATTTACAAAGAATTTCAAGAAAATCTTCTGATGGGTCTGTAAATTCCATTTTATATCAAATTCTAGTACAAGAGGCCAGCCTGGTGCCATAGAGGGCTGAGGCACTGATCACCTTACATCTCACCATGCTGGCGACCCATGTTCGGGAATGAGCACAGGGTGTCAGAGGTTGGCACAGGGGGTGGAGTGGGGCAGGACTGAGCTGCCAACAGGCAGCTGTCCTCTCCAGGGAGGGATCTGTGCTCTCTCGGCTCTTGACCACCTCATAGTGGAAGCTTGGGGGCAGTGCAAGCTGTGGGAGCTAGGGCGCTAGGCCAAGGGTGTAGGAAGAAGGGTCTATCACTGAAGCAAGAGGGCGCATGCATGCCTCCATGCACATTCGCCTCTCTGTCTGGGGCCCAGGGTAACTGGGGAGAAAATGTGGAAAAATCAAGGGCTGCAGCAGGATGAAGCCTCCAGGCTAGCTTCAGGGCAATGCCAGGACATGCATAGCATATCAAGATCTCGAACGGCCCCAGAGTTCAGTAGGGCTGGCAGACGAGCAGCTGTGGCCTGCCGAAGGAGGAATAAACACCTATATGGAAAAAAAAATTCTAGTACCAGCAAACAACAGTACTTACTCAAAGTAAAGTGGAGAATTTGAAAAAGAATGGTCTGCCTCCCTCAGTGGACACAGGCAGATGCTCTTGCCTCTGCCCTCGTGTTCCTTCCACCTGCACTCAGCTCCACTCGCTTTGGAAATCTTTTCTTAATTGAATTTTAGCAGCCTGGAAGCCTTTGTAATCAGGACCTTTTTAGCAGACCAAATGCATAGCAAGGTAGGGAAAAAGGCTGTATTTTAAATCCATGTCACACAGCTTTTTTAATGGTAGGAAAGTGCCCCTCTTCTTAATGACCTGTTGTGGCAGGTCATTAAATATTTTAATTTTGCAGCCCACAGAGTATATTTGTTGGAAGTTAAGAAGTTTGGAAACAAATGAGCTAGGGTGATCATCAGGACCAGGCTTGGGTTTTAAGGATCTATGAGCCCTCTCAATTATGTATTGTGAGCCATTGGGGGGGCAGCAATTGTGTTAAAGAAGAAGACTACTGTATATTTTTGATTTGGATATGTCTGATGTATTTATTATACATTACATCAGTTACAGTACATATGTCGATAAGAGATCAGTCATTTCAGCTGTTGTAACAAATATTTAGAGTCTGAGGCTCTGACACAAGGTAGTAAAATGTCAAGCAAGCCTCCATTTACATGCAAATGGGTCACTTGTAATACAGCCCCTCCCATTCCCTGTTGTCACTGCAGCAACAGTGCAGAAGAACACATAAGAGTATCAGTGCTGTCTATCCTGATTTTAGTTTAAGTTTGCAATGGCTTAAGACAGTTCGGTCATGCAACTCACACAGGGAGTAGTACTTGTAGCCTTAATACTGCATGTGTAGAGCAAATGCATCTAATATTATTTCATTTACAGGAAACAGAATCTATTTCTTTGCACTGCTCATTTCTCTCTGAGAGACAGTTGCAGCATATTGTAGAGTGCAGTAGAAAGAATGAGTCAATCAATCAGACAATCAAGTAGTCAATCTAGCAGTCAATGAGTCAATCAGTATTGCACCAGGTGAACACCCTTGAGAAGATTCATTTACAAGGTAGGCCTGAGCAGTTTCCCAAAGGATCACACAAGACTGAATTCCTCCTTTGCACAAATTATACACCCCCCTTTCAGCAGCCTGAAAGTGGAGAGCTAGATCACTTACTTTATAAAGTGCATTGTTTTACATTTCAAATGCTCCTTACATGTGGGTTTCTGACTGGAAATACCAATACACGGAATGCATATGACATGGGAAGAATGAGCTAAGCAAATACAGAGCACTACAAACACTGAGACTGATTAGTTTCTTTACCTACAACAGCTGAAGTGTAGTATCTGATTTGTGAGTGACATCCTACTTCAAATGCTGGCATTCTGGGGGGGGGGGCTGCCACAGCTTGCTTTCAGTACCTTCAAAGTGAAGTGCTGTAGCTCCCACATCACTACTAATGATTTATAATGGAAATGGGAGCACTTTTAAAGTCATGGACCCGAGGGGCCATCACAGTTCCCAAGGAGGTTAGGGGAACTTGTTAAAGGTTAGAGAGTAAGGGACTATGTTAGGATTTGAACCAGAGTTTCCCATTTCTTGTGCCTGTGCTTTAACAGCTAGATTACCCGTCTTCCATATGCTGCAACTGATGTTGTTCTGGTAACCTATTCCTTGTTATAGCTGAACTCTTTATTGCCTTACATCAGCCATCCAATCACTGACTGACTAGTTACAAAGGGAAAGGGGCATTTGTGCAAGATTGTGTCTCACTGCTGGTGTAAATCAAAACAGACAATGTTAACACACACAGAACATAATACAACAGCTATATAATACCACGTAAGACTCTTGTTGTACCCAGAGTCATTTATTGGGCAAACTGTTTTTACTAATAGAAACATTATCACGACACATTCAGGCACTTCCTTATAGGCATACTGTATATCCACATGTCAAATCAGTGCTGCATCACACTCATATGTTCCTAGTCCCAATTAGACCTGCACTTCAGGATGTGCACAACGCTTAAAGGGTTCCTCCATTACTCAAGTGGGGAACCAAACATTGTGGGTTCTGTTTACTGGTGGAACAGCATTTAGTGCAGCACCATTATCTGTTGCTCTGATGACATCATCCTCCAGCAGCATTGATGGTAAAATGGAGAACAAACACATTGATAACTTCTGGGGCTGTATATTTTTATGTAATATATGGATCATCAAAATAATAGTACTAAAAACGATTAAAAAAAATCCTTGTAATTCATACCACAGAACACTCCACTCCTAATAATACCACACTTCACTGCCAATAATACTAGCATTGCAAGAAACGATAGTATTATCACCAAAATGCTACAGCGCATGTGCAACTCTGCCTGGCAACAAACCCAGTTGCCATGGAGCCACATCCCTTCCTGCATTCCCGTAGTGACAGCGTGCATCCCCATTGGCAGCTTTTCTGTGAGACCGGGCCAAAGAAACTAAAAAACATGGCGGCGGTTTCCTCTCGCTTAGCGAGCGAAATTTGTGAACTTCGTTTTTTTTATTTTGAAACAAACAGTTTCATGGACTATCTGGCTGATCCTACATTCACAGAATGATGGAAAAAAATAAAGGTAGGACTGCCTAATAAATAGAAGCAAACATGTTTTTGAAATGAGTGAGACAGAGTCTTCAGTGCTACCTGCGGCTGAGAAACAGCTTGTCTTTAGTGCAGAGGGCGACCATCCCATTTCATGCAATGCACATAAAAAAGTCATGTTTTTACAATTCCATTCATATATTACAAAAAATAACAGAGAAATGACTACGTATTACAAGGCAGTCAGACTATCTCGAGGTTTGGGGGACTTTGGGAACCTCTCGAGCTTTGCTCTCAAGGTTCCAAGTCCCCCAAACCTCTTGATGGACCAACCGCCTTGTAATACATAGTCATCTATCTATTATTCTATTTTTATAATCTAGATTTGGACAGCAATAGGACTGCTGGCAACTGGAGGAGGCGCACAACAGTTACACATAAGGAGTTGGGAAAATGTGTGTGTGAAACTATGGGAGACTTCCCCTTTAAGTCATTTAGCAGTGAAGTTAGTTAGATGGCCTTTTTCTAGACCTTCTTTGAGACCAATAATTCAGAGGTCATTGCACCTGTTTCTACTCTCCAGATTTTCAAATTTAGCTTCAAGTTTTGTGATCCCACTGGAATTCAATATTCTCTCTGGATACTCACTATTAGCTCTAGTTTCTATGCTGCCAGTTCTAGTTTGTGCATCAGAATGTTGAAGTTTGTGTTCAGCAGTCTCAGCTTTTATATCTTTAAGTCCACAAACCATCCCACTCATAGACATTTTAATGAACTAAATTCTGCCTTGAGTAATTCACAATTTTCTATAGTGAGGGTATTAGAAGAAATAACCTCATTTCTGACAATGCTGTCAAATGAACCCTCATCCTCAATGAGTGACCTTTATAACAGATTAATCTCTGAACTCCTGTCCTGTGAGTTGTCTTTAATTAAAACAGGATCTATTGTGGCTAGTAGATAAACTCAGTGACAGAGACAGTTCATGCTTTTTGTGTAGCTAGTATTTTTCTTATCTAATGGATGGACATAGTCCAGGAATGGTTGAAAACTGTTGTTTTTCCTTAGATCGTGACCACTCAGAAGAAGTCCTAGGTAATCTGCCAGGAAACACAAGCAGCAGTCAGAGTGCAACGGGGTCACAGCCGTGGATTCAGTATTTGAGGTAAAGTAGACGCATTAGGCAGCTAAATGATTCTTGTTGCTGTACTGGGTTAAGATACAGTTTTCTTCAGGAAATTACTGCATATGCTTTTAGCTGAAGTAACTGTTGAAGTAGCTAAAAAAAGTTACGTGATTCAGCCCAAGGGGGGCTGCTACGGGATCAAAGGGCTCAGAGCATAGCACCTGTACTCACCAGCCATAACCCACTAGAGCTGACCTGTCTGATCTGCAGATAATGCCACAAATGCATTCTGGGAAGGAGTTACAGATCAGCAAGTGTCTGAAAGTCATGCAAAACTCCAGACTGGGGGTCCGAGAGATGCCACACTCTGAGTATCCCCTGACTGATCCATGGTGCCCATTTACAGGTTTTTCCTCCACAGTGATGTGAGGATCTTCCCAAAGTGGTTCCCAATTTCAGGATTGGTACTGAGGCACCCACTATGCTGCAGCAGGATTCTCCACACTTCTCTGGAGAAGAGGAGAGTAGGGTGTGTATTTCCACTGGATGGGGATGTTCTCCATTTTGTGGTGGACAATGGAGAGTTTTCAAAGGTGGCACCCTCTAATGATCTCCATAGGGGGCATTATTGTCCATGGGGCCCAGCCACCATAGGTTCTGCCTAACACCAAGGGCTTAGTGGTATGCCCATAGGCAAGGGAGACCATCCCCTTCCTGTTTAACAATCCTTACATATCTTAACTTTACTGCAAAGAAAGTGGTGGAACAACGGTTCCTTGTCTTATGCCTGTGGCATAAACAAATGTTTTATATTAAAAAATTAAAAAGGGAAAGAAACAGTAGCATTTAAAATACTTGCGAATTTCAATGGCATTCTTCAGCAGTGGTGGACTGATGAGCAGCTGACAGTGTGAGAAAGAACTGTAGGCATGATGGGGTCACCGCGTTATATAGGTGGCAACAATGCATATTGCTGCAGGTGGCCCCAGCTAGCAAATGTTTCCGGGCGGTCCCGATACCAATGGCTTACAGTTCCATGATGTGGCTCAATGTAGGGAGATATCCTCGAAGAAGATATATACACATATACATATATTAGTTATACACACACACATATATATACAGAAAGACAGAGATGTACATATTATAGGAGCGTGGTAGCGCCCCTATAGTTAGGGTTGAGTAAGATATTTAATGTTAAACCCCTAACTTTGCTCTTTAATACCTTCACCCCCGTTCAATGAAATTGCACAAAATTTTGTATGTGCAGTCTGGGGGCAAGGTCTCTTGATTTGACAAATTTCATTACAGTCAGATGTATGGATTCCAAGATCCGGATTGTGCAAAAAGAAGAAAAATGGGGGAGGGGTTTGCTCTCACCTACAGCCCAGATAGTTTGGAGTTTTGTTCTCAGATTTTCAGGGTAGAAAGGGCTTACCCTAGAATGGTGCCTTTCATTGGTTTGGTGAAAAAATATTAATCGGTTTCAGTGTTATAAGGATTTGAAATTGTTTCTGTTTTTTTTTTTTTTTGAAAACCTATAACAATGATCCCCTGGAGAAAAACAAACACATGCAGTTTGCTAAGCAGGATCTGTATAGCTCAGTTCTGGAGTTTGTTTTCTGAAAAACAGCTCTGAAATATGGTATTGGGACATCCCTAAAATCATGAGTTTAAATTCTTGTTTTGTGAGTCTCACGAAAAAAGATTTCTGCCTCATGAAAGAAGACTCTCGGCTCACGAAAGAAGATGATGAACTTAGTTTTTCTCTCCATAGTTCTTTCATAAGCCAGCCTTCTTTTGTGATCACAAATGAAGTCAGGAAAGAAGAATGTCGGCCCACAAAAGAACTATTGAAAAAAAAATAAGCCTGCCATCTTCTTTTGTGAATCGAGATTCTTCTTTCATGACTTATGAAAGAAGAAGGTCAGGTCATGAAAGAAAAGGAGGGACTTAGTTTTTTTCACAGTTCTTTTGTGAGATCAAACTAAAGAACCATTGTTCTAGCGTATGATCTCATGAAAGACTGTCCATGACCAGGAACTTCTAACTAGCTATCTATCTGTCTGTCTATCTATGTTATCAATTTTGTTTTACAGTGGAGTGGGGTGCCCACCCCAGTACCGCTTCTTTCTCCCCCTATCCCTCCTGGTCACCCACTCCCCCTTTCCATGTTTCCTTTCTTTATAATGTAAGTAGACTGAGTTACCCATCCCAGTACTGTTTCTCTTGCCCCCTCAACTCCATGTTGCTGCCCCTCTTTCTTTAATATATAGGTAGCAACACCAAGGTGCCCTCCCCCAGTGCCGCCAGACACCATCCTGTCACTGGGGTGCACAGTCACCAGTGTCAGCTTCTGTCTCCCTGCAATAAAGAAAACCATCCTTCACTGGTCTTTTTTTTATCAGAAAAAAGGAAACAGTCCATCAGATCTGCCCCAACACCCCACCCACCCACCCCACCCTGACCCACACATACCCTCACACCTTCACTCACCTGATCATGTGCCATGACAACTTCACCCACATTCCGAGTATGAGAACAGTCAGAATTTCTTGCAATGTGAAGCCACAACTGGAGTCATGCTGCAGGCTTCAATTACAACAGTGACCTGCTGATCTCCCGGTCTGTCTCTGAGTTTCTCACTCTATCTATCTATCTATCTATCTATCTATCTATCTATCTGTCTGTCTGTCTGTCTGTCTGTCTATCTATCTATCTATCTATCTATCTATCTATCTATCTATCTATCTATCATCTATCTATTGTCTGTCTATTTCTCTACGTAGCTGTCTATAATTTTTGTTTATGTTTAGCAGACTGGGGAGTCCACCCCCAGTAATGCTTCTTCCTCCTCCCTCCCTTTTCTCCAGGTCACCCATCCCCACTCCCAATTTTTCTGGGGGTGTTAAACTACTAAGTGAACTGGGGTGCCCACCCCTGGTACTGCTTCTCTTGTTCCCCCCTCCAGGTTTCCAGCTCCCCTTCTAATTATAATAATAGCTTACCAGGATAACCACCCCAGTACCACTTCTTTCCACCTCCCTCCCCTCCAGGTTAT
This sequence comes from Neoceratodus forsteri, assembly GCA_016271365.2. Classification (NCBI taxonomy): domain Eukaryota; kingdom Metazoa; phylum Chordata; order Ceratodontiformes; family Ceratodontidae; genus Neoceratodus; species Neoceratodus forsteri. Next base: position 290,467,906 of record CM028135.1, on the reverse strand, counting down.
CCCTCCTTCTCAAAAAAACAGGGTGGTGGCACTCTGGCCTACCCCTGGTTCTGCCAAAGAACATCCCAACACTGGGGTGCCCAATCCCTAGTGTCAGCTTGAGTCCTCTTAAAATAAAGAAAACCATCCCTCATTGATATTTTTTTTAATACCCGAAAAAAAAGATAATGGTCCATCAGCAACTTCACCCCCCAGTACCCCATACCCACCCCAACCCAACCCACCACTAGCACCTCCTACTCCTACACCCCTACACACCCTCACTCACCTGAACATGTCCCACAGTGTACATCTACTCTGCAATCGAAGACACATCTTGCTGCTGGAACTGGCAACTGCAATATGAAAACACAAGGTAAGTGCAGGGTTTTTTTTTGGTCCTCCCAAGCCCTCGGCCGGCTAATCCTTTGGGCCACCTAGGCCCCCTTCCCACTGCCATGTCCCTTCACCATCCATTGCCCCATTATTGCTGCAACCCATGTACCCCGACATATCCCTTCATCGGGAGGGGAACCAGGAGAGAAGAGTCACCGAAGGGCATTTCAACCATATTCTGGATGCAGGAGGGGTCCACACAGACACTTTTAGGCTTTGTGATGAGCGGAGACCAGCCATCATCATCCAGTCGGCCAAACGGCTAGTTTTCCCATTTTCCCTGGCTCCCCCGCTTCCCACAGAATTGTCCAGCTGCAACAGCGTCCTGAGGGTAGGGGCATTCAGTGGCGCATCAAGGCCACACACCGCCAAGAATGCCAGCCTTTAGCCACCACCAGGAGCCATCAAACAACAGTTAAGGACCCACCCACCCCCAGGAGGGAAGTGTCCAATGGAGGCTGTAAACTACCTCGCTGCCAGACTCCACTCCTGATGTCCGGGCACGGGGCACAAACCTGGGTTGCCAGCACACCAAGTGAACACCTATCGTTCAGCACCACGAAGCCAGCTTGGTAAGAGCAGTTTAATGTATTTCAATGGGGTTTGAACTTTTGTTCATAACTTTGACATTTTTTAACATGTTTATAAGAAATTTTCAACAAGGCCTTTTTGGTACCCCCTCCTCATGAGCAAGGGCAGTGAAATTATAGAAATTCATCCCAAAAGGTGATTTAACAGTTACTGCACAAAATCACTTTTTGGGTTGGATTTGAACATTTTCACCACCCTTGTTCATGAGGTGGGTTCATAAGAAGGCTGTGTTGAAAATTTAAGATTAAAATAGTAAAAAAAAAAACAAAAAAAACAGCAGGGGGTGGAGCTTACCGCTGAGAATGGATGCTTAACTCCTTAGCTCCTTCTATCCTGCCCACATAATCCGACTGTATTCTGGTCATTCCTGCTAACAACAGTACAACTTTATAAAAAAAACACTGCTGGTTACTCACTCATTTGAATAAGCTGTTTTTGTATTGGTCTTCAGAGGTGGAAGGGGTGCAGTTTGGTCAGATGCTTTGTGCCACGAGTTCTGGGCCTGTCTCAGATCCCCAATATGGATTTCATTTCTTCTCCCAAATGCAGACCAGAGCCTACAAGAGATCAGAGGCATGTTTTTTCAGCTGATACAGAAAACCGGAACCCTGGAGATAGCAGCACAAAACAATGCAGCAGACATAACTTCATTTTCACAACAGACCAACATCACCGAACAACGAGTGTCCGACACCGAGAACTAGACACAATGCATGGAAGCCCGACTAATGGAGCAGGACCATACTATTAGACTGCTATGAAATCGGGTGGAGGATCTAGAAAATCAGAGCCACTGCAACAGTCTGCAGTTTGCGGGGTTCCTGGAAGGCTGTGAGGGGAACAATATTATTAGTTTCCTACAATCTGCCTTATCTGTCTTGCTGGGATATTCCTCTAAATGCCCCCTGGAGATTGACAGGGTCCTTCGCTTGCTCGCATCAAAGCCAGAACCCGGTGCGAGAGCTCACTCTATCTTGGCTTGGTTCTTAATGTTTCAGGACACAGAACATATTATCCGGGGCACCAGAGTTCAACAGCAGCTCTGTTGGAACAGCCACAGAATACAAATCTTCGCCGATCATTCGCAAGAGCTGTCCGAAAGAAGGTAGGCCTTCACCACCACCAGAAGGGCCTGTGTGGACCTTGGGCTGGAGTATGCTCTCTGCTACCCAGCTATCCTGCAAATCATGATTAATGGGGCATCCCACTCTTTTGACTCCCTGGAATCCACTGAGCATTTTCTGGCAGCATATGCCCCACAGCTAAATTGGGACAAATATTCCTATGGTGCTTGGGCCAACAAGGGGCATGCCTGGACCAGCAGCATGGAGTACTTCCCCTCCAGGGAGATGGGCCAGTTTCCCCTGCCCATGACACCTGCAGCTCTGGCAACCTCCAAACCAGCTCCAGAGCCCTGGATACTGGCCCCAAAAAGCCGTTGATGCAACAGAGGGAGGAAGCCTGTGGAAGTGACCCATCTAGATAAGTCCCCATGGCTCTGTTCACAAAGCCACAGCTGAGACTGTCAGGTCTGTCAGGTCTCCTCAGGGTCGGTGGACCCTCTCGCTGGTACCAAGAGATATGCGACCCTCCAAAACTTACCAGAAGAATCTCCACCACAGACCCCGACTCCAAGGCTGGGCCTCCCAGAAAGTCTGTCTCCCTTCAGGGTGAATCACACACATGGGTGGAATGAGTAGCAGGGACTTTGCCTTAATCACAAACCCCGTCTCCTGCACCTGATCTCCAGGAATGCATGGGGCCTGTGGAGGCTGAGGATGACGCAATTTTGAATATCCATTGACCAGCGGTATTAGCGGCTGGGGTTAGCCTAAAGGCCAGCATTACCCTGCCTCTAGAGACTGATCTTGCGCTTTGTTGGCTCAGTCCATGGGGGGGGCATGCTTTGTCTACTCAGGCATGTGTTTTTTTTTTCTTTCTTGGGCTGTGATGTATATACCTGGTCCCCCCATCCTAACAGAGCAGATCAAGCTACAGATCTGCATGCTACACTCTAGACTAATGTCTCTGACCCTCCAAGTTAAACATCAGTCTCCAGAGGGCTGCCTTGAGGTCTGATTGAGACGTATGTCATACCTTTCTGTTTAACTTTTTACCACAGCCCTCGGAGATACACCAGGAATAGGTGCACATAGTGACTTAACCTTGGGAGGGGGGTGGAGATGGTTATCATTAATGGGTACCACATCGGCCCCTAAGGGGAACTGGGCACAATACCCTGATTTGGATTATATGGGGCAGGCTTGGTTATGGCATCCAAAGTCACCCTGAACCACATAGCTTTCTAGGTCTGCCCTAGGTGCTCATTGCTGCTGCTGAGCACATGTTGATAGAGACAATGGATGTGAACCCTCCATAACCATTATACCCCCTAAAACTCAGTCCTCACCAGGACGTGATAACCCCATTACTAGCAGCATTATATAGCTACCTGGGCTATTTAGTGGGTAAACAAGTCCTACAACTAAGGAGGATTCGAACCTGGGACCCAACCCCGGCAGCTGTTCAATTTAAGAGATTGATCTGTAGAAACAAGGTGATCATTAACCAGTGGATAAAGACAGCAGGACAATCGCTGGTCACTGCGGGGAAAGAAGGGCTGCAGGGATGCACTCTTCAGATTACACTTGAAGAGTTCCCCAGCCATAGCTAGGTGGAAACTACCCCCAGCGACTACCACTTGCATCTGGGCTGGCACCCAGCCAATTCTAAAAGTGGCAGCTAGTCTAAACACTGGGGAAAGGGGAAGGGTGGGGAGGGGAGGGTTTCTAATTCTACTTCTCATATAGTCATTTGTAGATTGTTCTGTACTACTGTTTCTAGTTATGGTTTTGTTAGAAAAGGTTTTTATCAATGGCAACTTAGCACCTATATAGGGAATTGAGGAAAAGAAGGGAAAAGGGAACAGTGCATGGAGTATACTGCCTCCCCTAGCCTGGATCCACCTCTATGGGATCAACAAGCACAAATTTGATATACCTATCACCCAAGAAGATTTAAATGGAGACTAAATTTATTTCCTGGAATGTTCAGTGCCTCAACTCTCCCATAAAAAGGAAAAAAGTACTAACACATTTGAAAAAGCTGAGGCCTAGGATAGTGTTCCTGCAAGGAACTAAGCTGTCCTCCTTTGAAGCCAGTAAACTTAAACAGGGTTGGGTGGGAGAGAAAATCCACAGCACAGCCCCATCTCATAAAAGGGGAGTCTCTATACTGCTTTACAAAGACTTAACATGGCAAGTGATATGCCGGCAGAAAGACCTTGGAGGCCTGTGTGTAATGGCCGACATAGGGACACCAGAGGGGCCCCTGATCCTCCTCAACATTTATGCTCCCAACCAGGGCTGCCCCCATTTTTTCATGAGATCCATCAGAAGTTGATGGAGTTCAGTGCAAATAAAGCTCTGGTACCAATGGGGGAGATTTTAATTTGACCCTCGATGCTTCTCTGGATAGGAGCAGGGGAAATACGGAAACCCACAAACTTGCTGTTGAAGCAGTCCACAGGCTGCTAAATGAGCACACACTTTAGATGCCTGGTGCACCAAAAACCCAGGGGCAAGAGATTAGACATACTTTTCCCCTTCACACAAATTATCCAGCAGGATAAACATGTGGCTGCTTTTCACCTCCTTGTATGACATGATGGTGCAAGTACAATTCTATCCCATTATTATTTCAGACCAATCTCCCTCTGCAGATTCACCTATGCTGGGGCCCAAACCTCCCCCAGACCTCATCCTGGTGGCTAGACCCCTTGCTCTTAGAAGACAAGCAATTTGTAGCCTTGCTAGGAACTGAAATCCCAGAGTACTGGTACAATAATGACAATGGGGACTTCCGGTGACATCACTGAACTGTTGGCCACTTAGTTGGGGAGCTCCGGGGGCCACTCGTATATTTTACAACAGAGATACCAACTAATAGACAGCAATCCCATACAAACAAGACTATACTGAGAACGAATGATGGCAGCACACAAACTGAAGGGTAAACACTCACATTCAGCAAAAATTAAGGCACTGATGGAGATTGATAAACAATAAGGCCTACCTGCTGACTCCCACCCAGCATCACCAGTAGCAAGCCTGGCTGTTTCAGAGGACAAAATGGAACTGGGGGATCAACATATTATCCTTACTAAATTGGACGGTACAATAAAAACATTGCATAGGGTGGAGTCCTCAGTTGCCGATCTGCAACAGATTTAAAAAAAGTAGATAAACGCACTGAAGCTGCAGAACAAGTGATTGGAACATTAACTGGCTCAACCAGTCAACATGACTGAGCAATCCTTTATTTGCTGGTGAGGAAAAGAGAGCTACAAACCAAGTTGGATGATCAGGAAAACCGTGCATGCCGCAACAACTTTCGGTTGTACAGGGTTCCTGAAGATACAGAGAAATCCCACTCATCGGTAGAGGAATTCGTGTTGCACATTCTCAGAACTATACTTAAGATCCCTGAATCTGTCCCCCTCTCAGTCGAAAGAGCATATCGCTCATTAGCCCAAAGCCGAAAGAACAGTCTGCCAGGCCTCACTCTATTATAGCAAGAATGCTAAATTATCAGAAGCAACAGCTTGAACTCCAAACTGCATGGAAGCAGAGGGAGCCACAGATTGATGGCCAGAGGATAGTTTATCATCAGGACTTTTCAGACCAACACAACAACAAATGACGCCAGGTCAGAGAAGTCATTAAAAAAGCAAAAGAAAGCATTATTAAAATTCAATTGTATTACCCAGCTAGACTGCAGATTCATATGGACGAGGGGCCGATCATGTTTGATCACTGAGGGAGATGGCTGCTACCTTGCAGTAACTGGGAATTTACTGCCCCAATCTTTGCGCTGACAATTTGGAGCATGAAATTGCACGAGCTGCATGGCGGAGAGCAGGCAAACCGAAAAATGCACAATCAACAACAGTAGCATGGCCCTTCCTCTTGAGCATTGATTTAAAAGCGCTTTTAACAAGGGAGACAAAGGTATCTCAACATGAAGACGAAGCCCAGGAAGAAATCTCAGGGGAGGCCCTCACCTGAAAACATCAAAAGGTTTAGGCCATGCTTGTTCTTTACTACCGGTAGGGAAGGACTTTCCTATCATTCGGTCTGGGTAAAGTACATTTTGCCATAAACATTTTCACAGTACTGTACTTCACACTACAGTCTGAGACTTTGATTTAAACTGCATGGATCCCAATATCAAGTTGGATTTTTCGTTGTTTTAATATCTGTGCATACCCCCTTGCCATGAAGGGGTTTAAGAGGGACATATGTTCAGTTTTTTGGGCAAAGTGTGACTTTAAGAGGGCCTTGGTTCTTTGCAAGACCAGAATCAATCTAGTTTTAAAAAAAAAAGTCCTTTTGGTGGGTTAAAGTGGGGGACAAGCCCAAATCATGGGCAGGTGGTAACCTGCATGGTTCAGTGGAAACTCAGACGAAAGGGTTTCCTTTTACTTTTGTTAAGGTAAACTCCTTATAGACAACTTCCTCAGTAAGAGGCACATACTGTTTGGCTGGTATTAGGGCAAATGTAAAGATAATCAGTTAATAGCAGCCCCCGGGCCTCCCACATGAGCTGGCAGCAATGGAGGCTTATTTTGTTGCTCAAGAGCTTCACTTTTAGTGCTAGTTTAAATTACTGACCCCTTTTGGTCAGGCCTCTGTATTTCACGGGCACAGTAGCAAGTACTACTCTTCCTTGTTGGAAAACGGGGTGACATCTTTTCTATACCTAGGAAGCATAGAGTTTTACCTTGGTTTATGGTCAATATTATCAATTTCTATTATGGCTGTTAAATTTACCTGTGTTTTTAAGTTAGCACCATTTGTGCATACAGTTATTATAACATGATATGGTACTGTGGTTATAAAAGGGAAAGGGAGGTATGCTGGACAGTTCACAGGATGGGATTTGAGGGTGGGGGAAGGGCTGGGGATCAGGGATATGGGAGCTCACTTTGTTTGGAGCAACAATTTATATTTTTATCTACAAAACAAATGGGGACCTTAAAAACTGTATCCCTGAATGTTCAGGGATTTAATTCACTGATGAAAAGAACAAAAGTCCTACATTATCTTAAACAACTGAAAACAGATATTTGTTTTTTGCAAGAGACAAGATTGTCAGCAGTTGAGCACTTAAAGCTTCAGAGGGCATGGGTTGGCACAGTGGTGGGGTCATCGCACCCACCGGGGATAAGGGCAGGTACAGCAATACTGTTCCAAAGGGACATTCCCTTTGAGATTATTAAAGAAGAAACGTTGGAGGGAGGCAGAGGAGTTATAGTTTCATGGGAGTTGTTTTCTCAGAAGGTGCACCTGGTCGATATTTATGCACCTAACAATGATGACCCTCTTTTTACAATACCATATTCAGGAAAATTTTTAGTTGGGGGCGCTCATATTATTGGGAGGAGATTTCAACAGTGTTTTGAACCCCAGGATGGATTGGTCCTCACAAATCAGCACCACTAACAAAAAAATGGTCAAGACAGTTAGGGGCGGTATGCAGGAGTTAGCCCACTCAGATGTGTGGAGAGAGCTTAATCACTTGATGACGGAATATACTTTTCATTCTAGTCCTAATGATTCCTATTCAAGAATAGACTATTTCTTGTGCAATAGCCCAGACCTCCATAAAATAAGAGCCTGTACAATTCACCCTAAACTGGTTTCAGACCACTCAGCGGTGTCCCTAAGCTTACAGTTAGGAGACTGGAGTAGGTGCACTTTCTGGAGGATAAACTCTTCCCTTTTGGGACAACAGGACTTTCAAGACAGCATACAGAATGTAATCAAGGAATATCAAAAATGTAATAAAATGGAGGGGCCGGAGTCAAAATGTTTTTGGGATGGGCTTAAAGCGGTGATCCATGGGGAAATAATCTCATATGCCTCCAGGCTAAAAAAATGACGTAAAGAAAAACAGGTTGCACTGGAATTAAAATTAAAGCAGTTGGAGGCTGAACATAAACAGGGATGAGATAAGAAAATTGGAGAAGAGTTGAACAAAATGAGAAAGGATTTACTGAATATTTTAGATCAACAAATTGAAGGAATGCGTTGTTATATAAATCAGAAGTATTATGAGTGGGGTAACAAAGCTGGTCAACATTTGGCCTTGAGGCTTTGGAGATCACAGGCTGACAGGTACATCAAAAAAATTAAAACAATGGGGAGAAAAGGAAATCTAACTCACTACACACCTAAGGAGATAGCCATTGCCTTTAGAAAATATTGTTCAACCCTCTGCACTGCGGACTTAAAGGGCACAGAGGGATTAAAGGGGATATCTGATTTCTTAGCTAAAATCTCACTCCCTAAATTAACGGAGGAACTTAAATTGAATCTACAAGCCACTATTAGATCTGTAAAGGTTATACAGACTATGAAAAATATGAAAACAGGAAAATCCCCAGGACCCGACGGGTTTAATGTTGAGTTTTACCAGACATTCAGTAAACCATTAGCTCCACTAATGGTGAAAATCTTTAACTCCTGTGAAGAGGAAGGAGACTTCCCTTATTCATGGAGAGATGACTTTATTACAGTACTTCCAAAAGAGGGTAAATACCCAGAAGTATGCGTGACATATAGACTGATTTCCCTTCTTAATGTAGTCTCCAAAATTTTTACTAAAATACTGGCTACCAGAGTAAATTTGGTCTTACCTAGCCTGATCCATCCAGACCAGGCAGGGTTTGTGCTGAATAGATATTTAAAGGATAGCATAAGGAGTTGTCTTAACATAATACATCATGGGAGCACAGCCAAAGAATAACAGGTGGAAATAGCAATCGGCACAGAAAAAGCGTTTGACTGCTTAGAGTGGAACTTTCTCTTGGATGTTCTGGCAAAATTTGGTTTTGTAGCCCAATTTCGAACCTGAATTAAGGCAGTTTATCATAAACCCCAAGCAAGGATTAGAGTAAATGGGACAGTTTCAGATATGTTAGATATAGGAAGAGGGATGCGGCAAGGATGTCCCCTGTGCCCTATCCTATTTGCTCTTAGCATGGAGCCTCTGGCTCAGCTTATTAGAACAGACCTCAGGATAGAGGGAATTAAGGTGGGGGGGAATAGAATTTCACTTTACACAAACGACACAATGCTATATTTATGAGATCCAAGTAACACCTTTCCAATCCTACACCAACTTCTTATCTCATTCGGCCAAGTATCAGGGTTCAAAATAAATAATGATAAAACAGAAGTGATTTTAGTAAGTGGATCTCGTACCCTGGAATTAGTAAAGCAGATACCATTTAAATGGATGACCTCCAGTGTTCGATACTTGGATACACACATACCAATGGATGTGACGCTGTTATATCAAGTAAATTATGGGAAATTAATAAAGGAAGTCTTTACAGATCATAAGAGATGGGAGCTTTTGCCTCTGTCCCTAATGGGATGGATAGACTCCATCAGAATGAATATTCTACTATGTGTCTTATTTTTGTTTGGTTCCTTACCTGTCTCCATCCTTAACTTTGAGTGGAAAAAAATTCCCAAGGCCCTTCACATGTTTCTGTGGGGGAGTAAGAGAGCTAGAATAGTTTGGGATACCTTACAGAAAGCAGAAACTCAGGGAGGTTTGGGATTGCCTAACCTAAAAACATATTATAAGATAGTCCAACTAACACCATGGACGACATATCATAGAAAAGATCCCAACAACAACTGGGTTTCACAGGAATCTGGAAATTGTCCAGAAGTGGACCCAGGGGTTAATTTCGCAGGTCTCCCTGACCATCTTGGTAAAAGGGTGATAGCTAGTCCCTGGCTAAAACAGATGTCTAAAATATGGGGGATGTGAAAAGAGATTTGGGTTTGGGGTAGGACAGAAATGATAAAATGCTATTCTTTCACCCCACCAAAGTTAGATCATGCATTTAAAGGCTGGAGGAGACAATGCTTAATTACATTTTTACACAGTTTATCTGACAAGGGCACTTCAAGATGTTTATGGATTTACAGAGGGAGTTCCAAATCTCTACTTCACATTTTTTTAGATATCTCCAAGTTGTTTCATTCTTGAGAGCTAGGACTAACCTGGCAGATATACAGAAGGAACCCCATCCCCTAGAACTTATAATTTTAGACACAGCAGCGGGTCCTGGAGAATCCCATCTAATTTCTTGGTTGGTGGAAAATTATATGACTGCAGTAGATTAAACTTCTCAGAAGTGCCAAATAGATTGGGAGAGAGAAATAGGTTTACAATTTGATTTACAAAACTGGCACCAAATATGGGAGGGGGTATTTCGTACATCAGCTTCCAATAACTGGAAGGAATTTTGGTGGAAGGTAATAATTAGGTTTTTAACACCCCAACAAGAACTAAACATTATAATAATAATAATAAATCTGATAAATGTTGGAGAATCATGGAGCAATAGGGAACCATTACCATATTTTTGAGGACTGTCAGGTCTTGCAGCGATTCTGGAGAGAAAGAGGTATGAGCAAGCCTCCAGCAAATTATTGGCACCCAAGAACCCCCTAAGTTTGAGTTAATGATACTAGGTTTACTCCCTAAAGGAAGGACAAATGGGTAAAAATAATTTCTTTATTTTATTTATTAGATCATCAGTTTACAGACCTTTGAGTCAAAGACTCATTTACAAAGGTACCTCACCAAGAGAGCAAAACATCACAGCAAACAAAACAGTACAGTACATAACGCTTAGATTAAAAAAGCAACCAGTGTTACAGGCATTCACTGGTGGTACAAGCTTGGTAATAGGTAGATCACAGTAGTCATAATATAGGTACATGAGTACCATGTCAGGTAGCAACCTGAGATATTTTATTACATTAGTCAGCAGATGTTGCCTGAGACCCCAGGCATATACAGCAAAAGTAGACAGGGCAGACCCAGCCTAGGGGTGAGGGTAAGGGGCAGGTGGGGGATTATGTGCAGTTGCAGCAGTGAGTGCTTGTCAGATGGCTTCTGAGGGAGACCTTGAAAGGACCAAGCTTAGTGGAGTCAGCTGTGTTGGCTCAGAAGGAATTGAACCAGGAGGGAGCCAGATAGCAAAAGGATCTCTGGGCCATAGAGGTCCTTACCCTGGGGACAATAAGGGATGTTTTGACAGTGCTGTGGGTGGAGACTGAGGGGGAGGCATGCTGCAGGGAGGTAGCGATCCCAGGGGGACAGCCTAAGCAGGGTCTTTTTTACAAGAAGGCAGGTTTGGAAGTGGAGTCTTTCTTCAAGGTTGAGCAGGTTGGTGGTGGAGTACAGCAGGCACATATGGGTGCACCTAGGGGCTCCCAGCATTAGCCTGCAGGCCTTATTTATAGACAGCTGGATTCTTGCAAGCGCAGTGTTGTCAGCTGCAGCATAGATGGGCAGCCCATAGCTGATTAGCAACAGGACAGAGGAGGTGATTATCAGTCTAAGGGCATCTTGTGGTAGGCAGTCTCTATGGTGGTATAACAGTCCAATCCTGACATTAGTGGCAGCAGAAAGGGCATTGATATGGGAATGGAAGGAGAGTGCCTAATCAAAGGTAATGCCCAGACACTTGTAGGAGGAAACCTGCTCAATGGGTGTAGTGTGCTAGGCAGTATCACGAGAGGGGCACCACTGGCTTTGCGTTGGTGATGCAAGAAGAGCATAGCTTAGGTCTTTTTTAGGTTTAGGACTAGCCTTTGTGATGTGAACCAATGCTCAGCTCTACCAAAAGCTTGTTGGAGGGTGGCCTGGAGTGTGTTGAGGTTGGGGTCAGAGGCGAAGAGCACAGCATCATCCGTGTAGAGGAGGATCTTACTTGGACAGGCAAAGGAGAGGGAGTTGAGGTTGAGACTGAAGAGGAGAGGGCCTAAAATGGAGCCCTGGGGAACCCCAGAGTGGACAGGTCATGTGTCAGATACGGTGCTATTGATTTTTACAGACTGAGTTCTGGCAGAGAGGTAGCTGGTGAACCATGCAAGGGGGCTGGGGGAGAAACCAAGGCATCTGAGGGAGTCAAGCAGGAGGGGATGGCAAACCGTGTCAAAGGCCTTGGAGAAGTCAATGAACACGGCACCAGCAGGACTTCCGGCATCAAGAGCAGAGTGCAGGAAGTTGGAGAATTCAAGTAGTGTGGTTGTGGTGCTGTGACCTGCATGAAAGTCATGCTGTTCAGGGCACAGGATATTGTGCATGGCCAGGTATTCGGCAAGCTGGTTGGCAACTACTTCTTCAAGGGCCTTAGAGAGTGGGGGGATGATGGAGATAGGTCGATAGTTACCCGGGGTCACTCGATTGCAGGTCTTTAGGATGGGAGTGATGATGGTGGTTTTCCATGTGATGGGGAACTGCCTCAGGCACAGAGAGAGGTTGAGAAGCTCGGTAAGTGGGACCAGGATAGCATCCAACATCAGACGAAGTAGCCTAGTGTCCAGTAGGTCGGTGCCGGGGTTGTTACTACTAATGACATTTTGTAAAAGGGGTCTAGCCTCCAAAGGGGAGATGGTACGTAGATAGAAAGGAGGTCTCTGAAGAGTAGGCAGGGGTGCTACTGGGATGGGGTCAAAGACATTACTGGGCAGGACTAAACTCAGGTCTGAGAAAATGTGGTTTAGGCAGTCTGCAATGCCAAGGGGGTCAGAGCAGACAGTTCCTTTAAAGGAGAGTTGAGAAGGGGGTGGGGAGTGGGATTTCCCATTCAGTTCCTTTACATTATCCCAAAAGTTTCTAGCCGACCCCCAGGAGGAGACAAGAGTGGATTGGTAGTACTGGGCTTTGGCCTGTCAAATGGTCCAAGTACACTTATTGTGCTTGACGTTGTATGCTTGCCTATCAACTGGCTTGCCAGATTCCACAGCAGTGTGCCATAGGTTGTCTCTCATTTTAAGTTTGTGAAGGAGGGAGGGGGTAACCCAGGGTGTGCTTTGCTTTTTGGTGCGATTTCTAGCGAAGGAGGCATAGAGGTCATAGGCAGTGTTAAAAGTGCGAGTGAAAAAATCCATTGCCTCGTCTATGGATGGTGCAAGCCTAATTGGGGACCAATCAGTTGTGAGAGGTACAGTTTAAGGCGACACAGGCCGCCTGGGGGTAGGCGACGTCGCTGGGTGGGTTGTGGTGCAGGTTTGCTGTTGGCATAGAAACATAGAAACATAGAATTTGACAGCAGATAAGGTCCACTTGGCCCACCTAGTCTGCCCATTTCCCTACCTGATGGATAAGCTGCAGATTCTAGTTAATCAACAGCTTACTTCCTCCACTAGAATTGCATTATGCCTGTCCCATGCATTCTTGAATTCTCCCACTGTTCCTGACTCCACAACCTCCTCAGGAAGGCTGTTCCATGCATCCATGACCCTCTCTGTGAAAAAATATTTTCTAACATTACCTCTAAGCCGTCCCCCCTCTGTCTCCAAACTGTGCCCCCTTGTTCTTGCACATCTTTTCTTCTGAAAGATGCTACCCTCTTGTACTTTGTTAATTCCCTTGAGATACTTGAAAGTTTCTATCATGTCCCCCCTCTTCCTCCTTTCCTCAAGGGTATACATATTAAGCTGCTTTAGTCTCTCCTCGTATGTCTTCTGGGGCAGACCCTGCACCATTTTGGTTGCCCTCCTCTGAACAGCCTCTACTCTGTCTATGTCTTTGCGGAGATGGGGTCTCCAGAATTGCACGCAGTACTCCAGATGGGGTCTCACTAACTGTCTGTATAGAGGGATAACAACTTCCTGTTTTCTACTGTTGATGCCTCTCCCTATGCATCCCAGTATCCCCCAGCCCTCCTTACTGCCTTCTTTCATTGCTTGTCCACCTTTAGGTCATCTGATATAATTACTCCTAGGTCTCTTTAGATTTTTGCTGTTGTTATTAACTCACTCCCCATTGTGTACTCTTCCCCTGGGTTTTTGTTTCCCAGATGCATTACCTTGCACTTCTTTGCACTGAATCCAAGCTGCCACATATTTGCCTATTCCTCCAACCTTGCCAAGTCCCTTTTCATCCTTTCCACCCCACCTTGTGTATCAACCCGGTTGCAGATATTTGTGTCATCTGCAAAGAGTCATACAGTACCTTTCCTTCCAGATGCTCTCCAATGTCACTTATAAAGACATTAAAGAGGACTGGTCCCAGTACTGAACCCTGCGGTACCCTGCTAGTTACCCTCCTTTCTTCACTATAGACTCCGTTTACTATTACCCTTTGCGTCCTGTTGTCCAGCCAGTTTTTTATCCAGGCTACCACCTTGGGACCCACTCCAAGGCTGGTTAACTTGTATATTAATGTAGGTAGGCCATATCCACAGCTCCTCCTTGGTCTACTACTTTGGTCACCTAGTCAAAGAAATGTATTAGGTTCATTTGACATGACCTTCTTGCTGTGAAACCATGCTGCCTTAGGTCCTGTGCCCCACTGGCCTCAAGGTACTCAACAGTTCTTTCCTTCAGAAGTGATTCCATCATTTTCCCTGCCACTGAAGTCAAACTTACTGGTCTGTAGTTTCCTGCCTCTGCCCTGCTCCCACTTTTGTGAAGTGGAATCACATTTGCCCTCCTCCAGTCCTCAGGTACCACCCTATCCTCCTATGATTTGTTAAAGAGAGTTACTAGTTCTACCCTTAGTTCTTTTAGAATTCTTGGGTGAATCCCATCAGGCCCCATTGCTTTGTCCACCCTCAGTTTCAAGAGTTCTTTCAAAACTCTTTCTTCTTTGAATGAACTGGTATCAATCCCCCTATTCAGAGTTTCTCTCTTGTTTGGTTTAGGTACTTCACCCTCCTCTTCTGTTGTGAATACTGAGCAAAAATATTCGTTCAGTATCCCTGCTTTTTCACTGTCACCCTCTACCCACATTCCCTTCCCTTTATTAAGTCTCTGTATCCCTCCCTTGGTCTTTCTTCACTCCTAATGTACCTATAAGAGGTTTTATCCCCCTTCTTAACAGAGTTGGCTATCTTTTCCTCAGTTTGTGCATTTGCTATTCTGACTGCCTTCCCTGCCTCCTTCTGCTTTAACTGATACAGTTCTCTGTCCTGCTCCTTCTGTGTTTCCTTATATTTTCTGAATGCTATCCTTTTCTTCTTAACCATCCCTGCCACCTCTTTTGAGAACCATAATGTTTTTTCCCTTTGTTTTGTTTTGTTGATTTGCTTCATGCAAAGGTTTGTTGCCTCTGTAATGGCTGTTTTGATTATTCCCCATTGTTTCTCCACCCCTCCTTCTTGCCCGTTTGCTAGTGCTTTTCTGAGGCACTCTCTCATTTTGGCAAAGTCAGCCTTCCTAAAGTCCAGTGCTCTTGTTTTTGTATGGCTTTACTCTATGGCTGTGTTTATTGCGAACCACACTGTTTGGTGGTCACTTGTTCCCAGATGGCTACCCACTTCTAAATCTGAGATCCTTTCTCCTTCCCCATTCGAGAGTACCAGGTCTAAGATTGCTCCCTCCCGAGTGGGTTCCAACACTAGCTGTCTGAGGCATGCCCCCTGTAGGGCATCAAGAATGACCCTGCTCTTGGATGTGCCTGCAGCAAAGGTACTCCAGTTAACATCTGGCATATTCAGGTCCCCCATCAACAATATATCCCCTTTTTCTGCCATTTTAAGGATGCCTTCTATCATTTCCTTGTCCATTTCCTCCCCCTGAGATGGGGGTCTGTACACAACCCCATGTGGATTGTGGCACCATTTCCTGTCTCCAGGGTGACCCATAAGGACTCATTAACTTCCTGTTTACTCTTTAGTTCTGTTGCTTTAATCCCTTCCCTTCTATAGACAGCTACTCCTCCTCCTCCTCTTTTACCCACCCTGTCCCTCCTATAGACTGTGTATCCTGGTATGTTGACATCCCAGTCATGGTTCTCTGTGTACCATGTTTCAGTGACTGCCACAATATCCAGGCATCCCTCTTCCATCAAGGCCACTAGTTCAGGAAGCTTGTTGCACAGACTGCGGGCTTTGGTACTCATCACCTTCCATTTATTTTTTATTACCTTACCCCTTTTAGCCCCATCCCTGTCCTTACTGCCTTTTTCTGCATTTACCCCTGTTCTGCTCCCTACTGACTTCTCTACCTTAGTGTTTACCTCTCTAACTACTGTGTTTTGTGGGGGTAGGCTGGGATTTCCCTTCTCCTTTTCTGTGCCTCCCCCCTTGGCTAGTTTAAATGCTTGACAATGAAACATTTAAACCTATCACCTAGGATCCTGGTCCCCCCCCCAGACATATGCAGACCATCACGCCAGTATAAGCCTACATCCCTCCAGGTGGCTCCCCAGTCCCCAATGAAGCCAAAACCCTGAGCTCCACACCAATTTTTCAACCATTCATTGAATCTGATGGTGCAGAATACCCTAGCATCATCCTTGCCATAGACAGGCAGCACCTCCGAGAAGGTTACTGTACATGATACTTGTCTAAGGCCCCTCCCCAACTCCACAAACTCCTCTTGCACCGCTCTGATCCCATTCACAGCCAGGTAATTTGTCCCTAGGTGGACAGTGACATCCAGCTCCCTCTCTCGTGCAGCTGCTCCCATGATCCTGAGGATTCGATTCCTGTCCCTCTGAGCCATGGTGCCAGGCAGGCACCTTACCTCCCTATCCCCTTCCTCCCCCACTTCTACTCCCCTAATGATCGAGTCCACCACCAAGAGTTATTTCATTCCCATGTGGGGTCTCGTGCCACCCTTCTGTGGGTCTCCTTTGTGGAGGTTCCCAGCATCCTCCTTGGTCTCCACTGCAGGTACCTCCATAGAGGAACCACTCTTTGCCAGAACAGTATATGAATTGTGGAGAGGTACAACTGGAGGGATGAACTTCTGTTTCACCACCCTCTCCCTCCCTGAGCCCACCTTGGTCCAACTGCTCCTCTTTCTTGGCAACCTCTGAGGTAACGTTAGTGGCCCTGGTGGTCCCTGGGTGGGGGAAGAGGTTTCATAAATCCTAGCCAGGTCAGCCTGAAGACAGGCAACCTCCTCCCTCAGACCAAAGAGGTGCCTGCAAACAGGGCAGCATCGCAGCCTCCAGAATGTCTCCTAGAACACTGCTGCCCCACAGCCATTGTACTGCACCACTCCCATCTTTTTTTTTTTAAATTCAAGTTTATTGCATATTTTGGCACAGGTATACAATAATTAAAAGTCATTTTAATCACTTTTAACTTTAAAAGTACATACATTTTACATCAGAGATGTCTTAATACATAGTCATATTTAATCAGCTAAGACTTTTTCCTCACTGATAATTTCTTTTTATTTTACAGAGAGAAGCTTGTTAGATTGTAACTCCCTAATGATCTTTAGTAAGGCTCTCATATCTCCACACTCCTCCCTTGGCCTCCTCCACCCTGGTCAATTCCCCGTCTTCAGCATCACCAGCCATGGAGTCCATCGCCTCACAAAACTCTGTGTCCTCAGGTTTATTCTATAGGTGATTTCCTCCATGCCCTTAATCTCACCTATAATGGACACCCGATCCTGGTAAGCCGGTGGACATGGTGAAAGTCATCTTCTGGTTAGAGCTTTATGAGACGCTGTGAGAAGAACATTCCACAGGTAGGTCTTGTCCGCTCCCCTAATTTCGACTGGTTTCATTCCCAGTATCAAGTTTCTGGGACCTAGGATGGACTCTATAGAAAATACCTGCTTTATCTTCTGCTTAATTTCTGCCCAGTAGTTTATAAGAATCGGGCATGACCAAAAGACATGGAGATAGTCTGCCTTAACCATCCCACATCCCCTTCAGCATCCCCCCCATACAGTTCTTGTCCCATTTACACTGGACTGCTGGTGAAACAAAAAACCTCATTTTTACTTTCCACTCGAACTCCTTCCACATCGGGGAAGATGTGGTCCTAAAGGTATGTGCAAGGGCAGCAATCCAGTCCTCCTCAGCTAAGTTCTCCCCCAGCTCAAGTTCCCACCTGTTTTTAGTCTGGGCAACCCTACTCCCTCCCCTATCTCTTAGGGCTCCATAAATAGTGGATACCTGCCCTCTGACTCTTGTTAAATTCATTATTTCAACCATAGTGTTCATCAGCCCTACCGAAGGTTTGGTTTGTTTATGAAGGGTTTGCAATTTATGTATATGGGCTCTTATTTGTAAGTACCTAAAGTAATCTGCCTGTCCACCACTCCCATCTTGACTTCTGTTGTGTCCCCTCTCCTGTTGCTTTGTATGCTTACTGTCTCCTTCCTCTATGTATTTTTACACTTACTTTCCTACTGCCTATGTGCCCTTACAACTCTCACCCTTCCTGTTCTGGGACAGGAACTTCCTGTAGTCTTCAGTAGTCTCCTGCTTCCGTGCTTGGATTCAGACCTCCAGCAGCCGGGGGAGGGAGGAAAGAGTTATTTTTTAGGTTCCTTCAAGGTTGATGAAACTAATGTGTCTCAGTGATCCTTCCCTTCCTACTGCCAAACAGGAAGTTCCTGTTGTCAGTCAAATCCAGTGGCTATAAAAGTAGAACTGGCTTAGGGTGGCAGAGTGGGCAATTAGTAAAAAATCTGAAGTTCTAGACTGCTGTTTCTTGCTCTGAAACCAAAGTTCTCCTCTGTCAGAAACAGCAGGAAGCTGTAATTGGAGACACCTGCTTTTGTACTCCTAAGCTCCTAAGCCACTAAGCCACAGCCCCAATTAGATTCACCCTCTGCTCCTGACTCAGTAAATTAAGCTGATACAGCCCCCTTCCTCGGAGAAACACACAGTGACTTTCTTCTCTTTTTTTTTTACTTGAGACCCCCTTTTTCTAATAAAGTATCTGTTTGCTTACTCCAAACAGGTACTAACTCCTGCTGAGATAGAAGTGATTTATCAGTAAAAAATCTGTAGTTCTAGGCTGCTGTTTCTTGCCCTGAAACCAAAGTTCTTTTCTGTTAAAAACAGCAGCAGACCAAGAGAATATGACCGGGGAGTGGTCACTAAGTGAGTTGGGAAGTACACTGATATCAAGCACCCTCTGAGGGTGGTTAGTAATGATGATATCCAGGAGGGTGCTGGAGCCAGTAGAGGGGTTGAATCTAGTTGGGGTGGTGACAAGCTGAGACATGTCAAGGGGGGGGGCAAAGATATCTCTAGTTTGGGAGGCCGTGGCAGACAGCTAGTTAATATTCAGGTCACCAACAATTATCTGGGCCATTTTGGGCAGTAGGCCAGAGAAGTAGTCAGCAAGCACCTGAATTTATTTATTTATTTATTAGCTTTTGGTAACCGGGTAAGTGCGTTAGGCAACAATCCTGCCTATTTAAGCATGACCCGGGAGAGTACAAGACAAAGGAGCCACAAATTACAGTGGTAACATAACGACATCTGACAATACAGAAAAAAGATTGAGATTAAAGCAGAACTATAACATTTTCAGGTACAATCAAGTCGAGCACAAGACAAAAGTGCCACAAGTTAAAGTGATACATCATGATGTAATGACATTAAGGTGAACAATAGGCTCAGGCAAAATACAACCAGTATACATAGAGGCATGACAACACTTTAGTACTCCAGGATACTCATATCAAAGCTTTAATGTTGCAACAATTGAAGGGGGGCTGGGCCACGGGCCGGTGGTCAGTGGCTATGTTATGAGCAACGGCAGTGACCAAGTGTGATGAGGTGAGAGAACAACGAGTTTTGAAAACCAGTGGGAAGGGCAGTTTGACCTGAAGTGGGAGAGGTTCCAGAACCCAGCGCAATATGTATGAGAAGGCCTGTTCGCCCTTTTTCATTTTTGGTACAAGGTCTACATGTTAGCATGGGGTGAGGAGGAGGATCTAAGTGAGCGACCTTGAGATGCGGGGTAAGCAGGAGGGCCAGGAGTCTGGTCTAGGGGGTCTAGTTTGAGATCTATAAAGCAACCCAGAGAGAAGGCCCGGAGCTCCTTGGTGGCAGCCAGTTTAACCCGGGAGTAAAGGTGGCAGTGATGAGTGAGGCGTGGGGCTGGATAAGGCGAATCTGCAGATATTATTATAAGTAGTGTCCCATCTCCTGAGAATGCTGGGGTTAGCTGAGTAAAGAAGAGGAAGACAATATTGAGCTGTGGAGAAGCACCCCCTTGCTACTGGATAGTCGAGCGAAGGAGTGAGGGAGTGTCAACCTGATAGGCCCCACCAATTTTCGTTTAGCAGCATGGCAGACTGTGTTGATATGTGTAAAGTTGAGGGAGGATCATGGTGACCCCAGGTATTTGAAGGAGGGCGTATTGGTGACAAGAGCCATCCAGACACCGAATCAAGCTTTGAGAGTTATGGGGGAATTTTTTTGCAGAGTCAACAGCATGGCAATGCTTTTATCCAGGTTCAGATGTTGGTGGTTGTTCTGAAGCCATTGCTGAAGGATCTGAGGTCGTTTGAGAGTGAGAGGTTGATGTTTGCGATCACAGTAGGAGCCCGGTAGAGAACCAGATCATCAGCATACATGAGAACGCGGCTTTGACAGGAGGAGTGGGGAATGGTGAGGTCTTGCTTTCTGGGGGAATATAGGCAACGGTGAGAAAGAGTGGGCCCTTACCAGGGTTGGGGAAGATTTTTAGCATGAGGGCTTGTGCCCTGTTATCAAGCTTGGGTGATGGAAGTGCATGTCCAAGGAGGGAGTCACACATGTAGACAGCACAACCACCTCCACTCTTACCCACCCAATCTTCCCTGTAATGGGTGTAACCAGGGAGGGAGATGAAGGAGTCAGGGGTGGATTTGGATAACCAGGTTTCAACGAGTGCAACAATGTCTAGTTGGTGCTGAGTAACCCAGCATTGAAATGCTGCAGCATTCTTAAGGAGGCTGCAAATATTCATAGAAGCTATGCAGAGTCCTTGAGCCTGGGCAGGCTTGTTCATAAGGTTGGGCATGGGGCCAGGGTTTGGATGAATGTTACCTGATAGAAGCAACAGGAGGGTGATTAGGTGCACCAAAGCGTGGTAGTGATTGTGGCATCTCACCTTGTGACTGGACACGGGGCCGGGTGCTAGGCTGCACAGGGTGAGGGGTGCAAGGGTGGGGTAAGTACAAAGGGTGGGAAAGGCATTGAGAGAAGAGACCTAGGTATGAGTGGGAAGTAAGAGGTAGCAGGGGTGGAAGTGTGGGGTACTGCAGGGGGAAGGTGGTCAAGCATCGGGGGGGTCTGGTAGAGGTGTTGTAGATAAGAGGGGGGTACTATGGGTAGAGGGTGATGGTCCTAAGTGAGGTGGGGCTGGTGTAGAAAGTAGGAGGAGGACCATAGACAGTGTCAATGCACTTGATCCCAGATGCACTGAGGACGGTAAGTTACTTGAGCATGAGACAGGATCACCCTTTAAGAATTTACAGAAAGGAGAGCCCCTTTAAGGAGTTGCTGTAATTGACTGGTGTGAGACCTCAGGGGGTGGGGATCTCTGGGGAAATGTACTTAATAAAGGAAGGAAGAGGGGGTGGGGGGGTGAAAAAAACTGTCCAGAGAGCAGTACAGCAAGGCAGTGGCCGAGCTGTGTTTTGAAAAAGGTGCCTTGGATACTGTCAATAGGACTCCTATTGGTAGCATCCAGTGAGGCAATAGCCAGACAATGGCACAATCCAGAACCACCGACATTTACAGAATGGGTAGAAATGAAAGGTATGGCAAGGGTGGAAAGGAAAACAGCTGAACTCTGACTAAGGGGGATAAATTCAATGGTATATGGTTGCCATTCATGCATCTTACTGAAGAAATGGAAGGGAAGCCCATCCTGTTCCAACAGGCCTTTGCCCACTAACCCATAACCTGAAGAGCCACATAAGACACAATACAAACAGGGTACACCTTTTTGTATATAAATGAAGTAAACTAAACACACAGTGTATATTTCCAGCCATATCATAAGTTTATTGTAGATTTAGGTTTTATTTTCTTTTTATTGTTATGTAATAACTGGCTTGTCTTTTCTCCCATAGAAGGAGCAGGTTATAATTTGCAATTATAATCCGAGTTATAATACTTGGCACGCAACATCCTCTCCTTCTTCCGCCTCGTGCTGCACCTGAGCGCACACTCGCAAAGGAAAACTTCCCTCATAAATTCCTGTCAGGACTTCTTTGCAGCGCTACAAAGGGGCACACAAATCACATTATTTTCACAACAAAAAAGGCCCTTCTCAGGACTTACCAAAATGTCATGGAGATTTCGGCTAGAACACCTAGAAGAAAGGGAAAAGGTCACAGTTCAGCCGTGTTTTCTAGTTCCGATTTCCCATTTCAGTTTCAAGTGAAGTAAAATTAAAAGGTAAAAAAAACACACATTCTGTATTAACATTGAAAAAAGTGTGCCGTTACTGTCACAACTTGAACTTTTCAACCTTTATTATATCAGAGTTCACAAATAAAGTTTAAAAACTACTGTTTAATAAAAAACAAAATTCCTGGCAAATATCTGTCACAAAATCTTTCTTTTTCTATGTGGCGAGAAAAGACAAGCCAGCAAGTACATATAACAATGTATGGGGTTGAGTGTATAAATGAAAAATTAATGCCCACCCTTGGTGTGGGATGCTTTTATAAGTCCCTCAAGCTTTGCCCTCGGGGTATATTTAGCATCTCACACCTCAGGTGGGCATTAATTCTCGTTATGTATTCAATCTCGTACATTATTGTATATTTAATGATGATGCACTTTTGTTATTTCTGTCAAGATGATAATGACGTTATGCGAAACAAGTGTAACCCCCCTGTTACCCGGGGTTATTAGAATCCCGGTAAGACTTAGTGGTAGGCAGGGAAGGCAGCTTGTGAAACTCCAGTTAAATGGATTTCACACTGTCTCACTCTGTTCTCAGTCTCAGCTGAGATTGAGGGATGACATCACCATAGAACTATCGCAGCTGCATGAGCCACATTGGAATCTCAGTTGGGAGTTAGGTTAGAACGTTGGGAGTTTTTGAACAGTGAGCAGCAGTTGTGTGTGAGCAGTCTTGAAGAGAGGAGCACAGCTGTCTGTGCACAGGCTCTTGGAGCCTAAAGCTCAGATATAGAGCTACTTTTAGGGAGAGGTGTGTGTTTCCACCAAAAGAGGAACGCAATAAGCTGTTCAGGAAGTGGTGGAGACCGCTGTTACTGGTCTCTGTGCCCCATCCCTATGGGGATGGGGGTAAAGGGTTTGCCTGTCATTCCAGGGGCAACCTCCTGGTTCCGGCTAGGAAAGAAGCTTCCTTATTTTTCTAAGTTGTGCTGTGGCACCAGAAGCTGCCAAGAATTGCCTCTGGGGCACCTGCAACCAAAGGGTGAGTTCTGCTCTTACATAGGGCCATTGTTTCACTTGAACTGTTGTAAAGTGGGGATTGGACTGCTTAATCAGTGGGAGGCCTAGAGGAATAGGCTAAACCAAAGTAAAAGTATATTCAAGTCCAGCACAAGGGGAAAGCCAAGACATGTAGAGGAAATGTGCTATGCATTTACCCTTTAATCTACACTGCCAAGCTTTTCAGAAAGAGATGTTTAAGTATGTTCGAGTATAGTACAAGGGGAAAGTCAAGACATGTAGAGGAAATATGCTATGCATTTACCCTTTAATCTACATTGCCAAGCTTTTCAAAAAAAAAGTTGTTTATTGTCCAGAGAAATGGCCGGGTATGGATTGTGGAAGCTAGTGGTGGGAGACCCCCCCATCATTAGTAACCAGGTTCACCTCTACAGATTTGCTCTGTGGCCCTTTTACTTTGCCTCAGGCACTTGGCCAGTGCTGAGGGAAGTACCCAGACGTGGGACTGAAAGGAAATTTCCCTTATGGAGTCGAAGGCTCTAAGGTGGTTTAGGGAGCCACAGGAAAATGTGTCCATGTCACATGGAAGGTGTTCAAGAGACCGGCAGGGGAGCCGGGCCAGGGAAACCCCAATTAGTGTACAAGTCGGGCTGTGTACCCAAAGTAGCGTGCAAGTCCGGGCTGTGTGCGTGGTGGGTCCAGAGCCTGAGGGCTGAAGTGTTGAGGAAATGTTCTATTTCTCTTATCTGCATTACCAGGAATGTAGCCCTGTGGGGGTCCGTCTATGCTTTGTTTGTTCAGTTTGGATGTGAATAAAGCCACACTTTAGAATCCCATTCCTGGTATTGGACATTACAGTTATTGCTTTCTGTGTTCAGATTTACTTGGGTGCCCTTGTGCAGAGTAGCCAAACCTAGCCCTTGTGCCGAGTAACCTAGCCCTCCCCGAATCCAGTCCCCCACCTGGTACTGCTGTCAGCTTCAACAGCATACCACCTGTCATTTGCAAAAAGGCAGGGGTGAGGGGCTTACACAAGAATTATCTTATAAACCAAAAACTGGACTGTGAGATAAAAGGGCTAGCTGCAATAGTTGGATAGAATCTCTTAATTTCTGCACAACAAAGAAGTTTTCTGCATGATGGAAACCTAAAGAGAGAAAAAAGAAGCATTAATTCACAAATGACATTACAAGCAGCTTTGTGAGTCTAATAATGATATTATTTGTAATTCCTCCAGTTGAGATATGACATAACTTTGTAAATGTCTTTTATTTTTGAATAAAAACTTAAAGTTAAAAAAAAAAATAATGACAATGGGGGGTATCAGACTCAACACTTTGGGAGGCATTTAAGACCACAGACAGAGGCAGGATCATAGCATTCGCCTCTGCCAGGCATAAGAAACAAATAGCTACCCATGTCTCCTTGGAAAAGAAACTGGCTGAGTCAGAGACCCAATACAAAACCATGAGTCCAAGAATGCCACCACAGACCCTCCTAGCGCAACTTAATAGCACCAGGATCCAACTGGATGCCCACCTCACTAGGCAGGCAGGGTTGCACCTCAGGCAGATACAACATGCTTACTGGAAAGGAGGGGAAAAGACCAGCAAGCTGCTGGCATATCGGCTAAAGAGTAAGCAGGCAGTCAGAACCATTAAGGCATTAAGAGGTGGAAGTGGTCTACTGACCAGCTCTTAAGAAGGGATCAATCAAATCATGGCACAATTTTACAAAAAACTATACTATTCCCCTCCCCCCCGACATGCTCAACATTGAGGCTTTTCTATCGTCATTACCCCTCCCCCGGATTTGGCCTCAGTTGAGTGCAGTCTTAGAGGAACCTATATCTGAACCCGAGGTTACTGCAGCCATCCATGCCATGAACCTGCAATAATCCCCAGGGTGTGATGGCTTTCCAATAGATTTTTACCAGAACTCAAACTATCTGTGTACTTGCTGCATGAATTTGTGGACTCCCTAAGACAAAATACGCTGCCACCCACCCTAAGGGAGGCCGTCATTACAATGCTTCCTAAAAAGGGTAAAGACTCTCAGAATCCTGGTAGCTACTGCCCTATTTCCTTCATTAATGCAGACGCCAAGATCCTGGCTAAGATCCTGGCCAGCCACCTGGAAAAATGCCTTCCGAAATTGATATACCCAGCACAAGCGGGGTTCGAAAAGAGATGCCTGGGGTCTGACCACCAGAGGACCTTAATATTCTCAATGCACATAGCCCAAACTAGCCGGTCACCTATGGTTGCCCTGGTGGTTGATTTTGAAAAAAGCCTTTGACTTGGTCAAATGGACATACCTGATGCATACCTTGGAAAAATTAGGCACTGGGCCAAGCTTTCAGGTGTGGATTAAACTTCTCTACTCTTTCCCAGTGGCCTTGGCACTCACTAACAAAATGAGATCCCTAACCTTTGGACTCCAGAAAGGGACTAGACAGGGCTACCCCTATCCCCTCCCCCCTTCTGTTCATCATGGTGATCAAACCTCTGGCTATAGCTCTGAGGGAATATTGGAAGTTAGCCGGCATACAGCTGAAAGGACACCCTGTTAAAACTTTCCTGTATGCCAATGATCTTCTGATCACAACCACGTACACCCCCAAACCCTCCAGACTATCCTGAACCTTCTTTCCCACTTCTCCTTGGTTTCAGGCCTGCACATTGTAATCAACCCAAGACAGAGGCCATGTGCCTAAACCCACTATGTCCAGGGCAACCTTTCACCTCCATGGGTCTTAAATGGTCCCCAGAGGGCATAACATATTTGGGGGTTATACTTCACCCGAACCTTGCCAAAATGATTAATACTAATTTCTCAGTCTTAATATGCTCCTTGAGGTCAGACCTAGAGCGATGGAAAGTTTTACACCTATCCCTAGCCGGGAAAATCAACTTGATTAAACTAGTGATAGCTCCCGAGTATTGTACCTGTTAACTCACCTCCCTATGTGTATCCCTCCCAAATGGTTCCAGAAGCTTGACTCACTCATGGGGGGATTCTTATGGGAAGGTCACCCACCTAGATTCAGCAGACAAAACCTGCAGCAGCACTGCAGTAGAAGAGTGTGGGGACTTCCATGGTTTCAGGGGTAACACATGTCTTACATTTCGTCTATAACGGTACAATGGTGGTTTCCCATAACAACTTCATCTCCAACATGGGAGGCACTGGAATCTTGACTGATGGGCTCACTGACACCAGTTTCATTGATTTATTCAAACAAGGGAGTCCACAGGTCCCTTCCCCCAACAATAACTATATCGCCAGTATTTGGAAGAAATTGCACAAGATCTCTAGCAATAATTCCACCCCCTGGGATGTTGCACTGCTATGGAATAACTCCCTTATCACAACAGACAAAAATGTTATTTGGCGGCACATCTGGGAAGCTCAGGGCATAAATTTAGTGAGCAACTTGCTGATACCAAGCACCCAAATAGTTGACTCATTTGAGTCTCTAAAGGTGAAATATAAATTCCCTACTAACCATTTTTGGAGATACTTACAAATTCAAGATGCCATCACCCGTACTAACTCACCCCTGGCAGAGACAGGGATTACCCATCACCCCTATTTAGTGAGTGTTATGATAACCAAAACCAAAGGCTGTTCAAGTTTGCTGTACAAGGCTCTTTGAGATGGCCTCCCAGACCAGACAACCACTGCTAAAGAACAGTGAGAAAAGGAATGTGGGTCACTATCTCAGAGAGGCAATGGTCCCACTGCTGGTACAGAATCCATCAGGCATGTAGGGATGAGACAGCTCACCTGATCATGAACAAAACACTCTTAATGTGGTATTACACCCCTGCAAAACCAAAAAGATTAAATCTCCTCCCTAAAGACACTTGCTGGTGCTGTGGACAAACTGAAGCCCACCAATACCACATACTGTGGTCCTGCCCTACTCCTCCCTTAAGACACTTGCTGGCACTGTGGGCAGACTGAAGCCCACCTATACCACATACTGTGGTCCTGCCTTATGGAACAACTATTCTGGCAGGCAGTTCTAGACATGTGCCACTGAGTCATGCCTGGAACCAACATAGAGGCGCCCTTCTGCTGTTGGGACATGCCCCAGAAGGAACCCCCAAATACGACTGGCATGCTCAATGGGCTACGGTAGTAGGTACAGCAGCCAAAAGACTGCTACTCACTAGATGGAGCACAGCAGAATGCCCATCCATGGCCGCATTGGTTCTTGCTATAGGTCAGGTGGCATCATATGAGCGGCTTTCACATTTTGCTGCTGGTACCATGCCCAGTTACTACAGATGCTGTAAATCCTTCCTGGACTCCAACTACTTTCACAACTCCCAGTAAGATGGTAAGCATGGATGTACACCCACACCAGTTGGTCTCCATGTACTCCTCTCTCTTCCCATACCATTCCCCTGAAGTAACCCTGCAGGATTAGCCAAAGTTGCTGAGAGTGCCAAGATTGTACATAGTTCATATATTTTGGCCTGTGCTGCAGGTAGCCCATGCAGGCCAGAATTAAAGTGTTAATTAAGAGAGTAAACATCTTCAGCCCTCCATAACCCATCTCATCAGAGGATTGTACTTTGTCCCTATAACCCTGAGTAAAAGAGAAAACCTCTCTCATGGTACAGACATGCATAATTACTGTACCTAAACAGCCTATAGGCATAACTGCACTTACAGCTGATTAATACATGAAGGTATTACTATATTCACTTTGTTAATAATAACCCAGGGCATTGATGTCTCATTTAACAGGGAATGTTCATTGGCACACTGTAATTCTTGCACCCCTACAAAACTGTTGAAATATGTCTCTCTTGTTTGGACTGTTAACTTGCATCTGTTATTTTTTGTGTACAGAAACATACAAATTTCCAACATAACTATTTTTTTTACACCACGTCATGAATGTGATAGTTGTCATTTTTCAAATCCCAGCCCAAAATGTGTTTCATGAACCTGTGGTGCAAAATGACATTTCAGCTGACAAGTGAAAATTGTCATCTACTGAGTTCATGAAGTGGGTTCCTGTGAAGGTGATGCTGAAAATTTGGGGTCAGAATATTAAAAAAAAGTTATGAAGGTATGTTGAAATTTTTCAACACATTCTTAATCTTGGTAAGTTTTTGACACCTGTCACTGTACTGAACTGCAGGGTCAGCAGGGCCCTGCAGGTCTGTAGGCGGAATGAATCTTCCGTTGGCTCAGGGCCCAGATGGCCCTGTGCATCTGCATCTGTTCACACAGGTACCATTCCACTATCTCAGAAATAAATTATTTGCAAAAAACTGCATTAATGTACTAGTTAGGATTCAACTTACCACAACAAAAGTAGGGAAACATGGTGTTAGGTTTCCAGCCCTAACTCCCAAGCAGCAAATGGAAAAAAACATTAGGATTTTTGGTTCTCCTGAGTCTTGGTGAATCAGTGATGACGTCTTCCTTAGGGTTGTCAACTCTAATGCCCACCCTTACCCCAAGCCTGTAGTCTCTTATCCAAAGCACAAGGTAGAGCTACAAGCCAGTACCTCATCTGATACACTCTTCAAAGGTTGAGAAGCATGTCTCGCCACATGCTACCAACAAAATCTGTTACTTTCTTCATGCAGGGCCCGTGAAAAGAGATCACATCTGACATTGTTTGCTCAGAGTATGGGTGAGCATTAGGACTGACAACCCCAAGGAAGACCCCACCACTGATTCGCCAAGATTCAGGAGACCCAAAACCATACTGCTTTTTTTTTCCTTTTGCTGCTTCGGGGGTGGAGTGGGGAGTTAGGGTTGGAAACCCTTACACTACATTTCCCAACTTTTGTTGCATTAAGTTGAACCCTAACTGGTGCATTAATGTAGTTTTTTGCAAAAAACAAAATATAGATAGATAGACAGACAGACAGACAGTGACAAACTGACAGACAGAGAGGGAATGAGAGAGATAAGATAGATAGATAGATAGATAGATAGATAGATAGATAGATAGATAGATAGAGACAATAAATGATGGCAAAGTGTGGTATATAAGGAAATAATACCACTGAGGGGTTGAATGAGCCATAAAGCCATGAGCCAGAGGGGCGAGTGGCCTTTATGAGGTTGCTTGATTCCACAGATGATATTATTTTATGAGTATGCCAGATTTTGCCATCATTTATTTTATATAATGCATTAGGCTGACCATTGTTTGCTCTCCCTAATGTTTTTCAGTAGTATAGAGATTTTCTGTAGTGTAGTGGTATATAGGTAGTGTTTTTTCTGTAGTGTAGTGATAGTGTAGTGCAAGTGTTTTTCTGTAGTGTAGTGTGTTTTCCTAGGGGCTGCCTGTTTTGTTCCTTGAATGAAGAAAGCTACAGCAGACTGTGTTGTCAACATATGATGAGACATACTTCTCTACCTTTGAAAAGTGTATCACTATGAGGCACTGGCTTGTGGCTGTACCTTGTGCTTTGGACAAGAGGCTATGGGCTGAGGGAGAAGTGGGCATTTGGGATGACAACCCCATTGAAGACCCCATCACTGATTTGCCAAGACTTTGAAGACCCCAAACTCTAATTTCTTTTTAAATGTTCCTATTTTGAGTGCTTTGCATTATTCAACCCTAATGTTTGAATTAATGTAGTTTAATAAATATATCTATATAAGTATATATAGGGATGTAAGTTTGTCATGGATGAGGTTTTAATGACTCATTGTTTGTCATGAAATCATTAGTAAACAGTAGTAAATGTTGTGGCACTGTCATCATTGCTACATTCTGATGACACTAGTGAAAGTCATGGAAGTCCTGAATAAAGATCAAACGTCATGGAATCAATGACATGTATGACTGCCATGACAAACTTACATCCCTAACTATGTAAAATCCATAGTTGGGCTCTTGTTCTCATAGAAAAAGCCATCCTATATTTCCCCATATATGATGGTAGCCAATTAGCATATTATGAGAACAATGAGCTAATTACACTGTATTAATATGTTATTAACACCTTAATAACACATTAACACTGAACACTACAAACCACCCTAATAACACTTGTACCAAACCCCTGAATAACACAAGTAACAAGCCATTTAATAATATGTGTGAAACCCACCCTAAAACTTTCAAAACTCTACCTGCAGAAAGCTACCTTAGACTAGTATATATACGTTTTATAAGGATAAAAAGGAAATAATTTTAAGTACTGGGAAAATAGATGAAATATTTTGATTATTAAATTTATGCAGTTCATGGAGGCTCAAATGGTCTCTTTCCTTTATTGTATTTGGATTTTGGTAACTGAAACAGTGGGAAGGATTAGAAACAATTTGCATTGAAAACACTAGAAACTCAGAAAGCATTGGGTGAAACTTAATGGGCAAAATTCATTAAAGTACCATATGTCAGTTTTGGAGACTTGAATTCTTAACAGAAGCCATTTTGTTCTCTAGATCTTGGCTCCTCATATTATAGCTTTGGGAGCTTGGGGCTCGAACTAACAGACATAAAAATAAAAATAAGAGAGACAGTATAAAGTAATATTTGATATTTATAACAAAGAAATGAATACTGAGGCAGACATTGTACTATTATGAATATTTATGAATTGATTGAACATGTAATAAAGACATGCTATATCTACTACTGCTGCATTTATGAGGCTTTCACAGGTTTTATTTGGGTTAATTCAAATAATAGAAGATCCTTTAAATAAAGTATTAAAAATGGCTGTTTAATGTAATAAAGGGTTGGTACAGCAATCCCTTCAGGATTCATTGCAATAAGCCTGAAATATATGATACAGTTTGTGCTCTGACACTTCATTTGGTGGCCATCTACCGTACTGGGGCTCAGGATGGGGAGAGCGGGGTGGTGGGCACTACCTGCTGGGGTGGAAGGGTGGGAGACCACTAGACCACCAGGACTGAACGTTTTCAGTGATGCCATGTACAGCCATATCAGGCTGAGAGGAGCTTTACTCAATTGTCTATGACTCACTTTTCTATTATATTACAATGCGACCATATTCATTTACAGTATGGGCATCTTGGGGCTAGGGGGTGAGGGGGAACAACTGTACTCATTAGTCAGTGACTTCAGTTTCACACACATAGCATTACAGTCATATGCATTTCTAGTACTGGCATATCAGGGCTGGGGGGGTGCATGTTACTATGTACAAGGGCGCAGCTGCCGCCTGACCACACTGTGGCTTGCGGCACACTTGGTGGATGCGCCATCTGTTTGGCGCACTGTCACTGATGCGATAAGCTGCAGGACATAAGTGCAGGGACACTGCCCAATACTGAATCAGGTTTGGGGTCCCTGATGCAGTGGCACTCGACGCAAGCTGCCATTGTCGTAGCTTGCGACCGAGCTTTGAAAATCTGGCCCTTGGAGTTTAAAAGTTTTTCCTTCCCTTACCTTTTTGTCAAGTACAGAGATGGTGCCAGGATCTCTGCATCCTGAAACTTTCCTTCCTTTGCCTTTTTGTCTTAATTTTTAAGCATAATTTTGGGATAACTCCTCCACCCTACCTTTTACATTACAGCCTGTGCACAGGGCTGGGTTAAGCAACCAGATCCAAAACCCTCTGTAATTTCACCATCTCTATGCTTTCCAACTTTCAAATAAATCGGTTTAATGGGGGTGGTGTTATTAAAGTGCAAAAACTGGGGTTTAACATTGAAGTGCTTACTCAACCCTAATATACAGGCATGACCATTCCTGTATAAAATATAGATATAGATAGCTATATAATAGCAATACATTTGCAATAGACATTTGCAAAGAATGGAGTTAACTTTAAGTTTAGAAGAATGTGGAAAAGGGGCTGGTATGGATGAAGAGTAGATACGTTATGAATGGGAATACCACATACTAGCAGGAACAGGGATTCGAAAATGTTAAAAAAGCGATTTTTTGTAGGAACACAGAATGGTGATATTGTCAATGCACTTGGGTAAGGTATTCCAAGTAGTCATCTCTGCTATGGCAAATGCCTTTTGTTCCATGAGATTTTCATGCTCCTGGTTGGTGTAGGAGATCCCGGGACTGAGAGCATAGTTGGTAGCTCTGAACTGACCTGTCATTGAGAGTATTTAAATATGAGGGATAGGTACAGTATCATGCACAAATTTGAAATAAGGCAGGCCACTTGATGTCCCTTCTCTTGCTCAGAGGGAGGAGTCCAAGAATGTTACAGAAAGTACAGTGGTGTCTTCTGTTGTCATAGGCCAGTGCAAACAAACACATTTTGTTTAATGCAATGGTAATTTTCAAGGGTGTAGTGGAGTTAGCAGTTCAGTCAACTTCACTCCCATATTTGATGGCTGGGAGTAGGGCTTGCTGTAAGAGAAATTTCCTGGTGTTTAAACTTTAGCAACTTTTGTGAGTACTTCTGACTAAACTGGAGATAAAGTATGCCCAGTGTAAGGTAATGTGGAATCCAGGCATTATCAAGCCATGCTGCTTTTTCCACCTACCCCCCCCCCTTTTCTGTAACATTGACTGTGTAACTTCAGTCTCCTTAATGTATCTGTATTATTCACTTAGATAGTATCACTTCATAATTTTTTAAATTTTTGCAGGAACTAAATCCCTCCTGCTTATAAATTTTTGTTTCCCTGTTTTTGTTGATGCACTCAGCACTGATGATGCAAAGCTATCCTTTAACTCCAATAGTATCTCTTTGCTCACAGCATGTAATTAATCATTGATATCTGTTTTGCATGTGTTTGCTGTTGCTTTAACTAGTTAATCCCGTCATAATATCTCTGATATTATACAGCTTTTAATTGCAAGTAAAATTGAGCACATAATATTCCACAACACCGTTTCAATACACGGGTCTTTGAAAAGGTCATCAAGATGAATTAATTTTAATCAATTTATTTTCTCTGTCTAAAGACTGCTTCCAAGGACCTCCACACAAACTAGGTTACCCAGTTCTAGACTGCTGTTTCATGGCAGCAAGCACACTCTGGTTTATGGTGCTAGTCTGTAGTTCTTTTGAAAAAGTTAAACTAAACAGTGTGACGTCAGTGCAGTGAAACCCTTACAGCAATGGCAATGTGGGCGCTGCAACCTGATCAGCCGTCATTCCAATGATCAGGATTTCGCAGCACCTGCCATTATTTCTGGGGGGGTGCATGGGCTGCATGGGGCAAAGCACCCCGCAAACAGTCAAAATGTGCCGTGGTACATTGCATGCGATGGCGATCAGGTGACACAATTGCCACGTGGCATGGTTGCTGTTGGCATTGTCATGTCACCCTAATGTCGGTTGAACACATAGGTGTTAAACTGACATGCTGGAACCAAACTAAACAGGCCTTTGATAAAGGACTGTTTGTATGAAACATATCGGGCATGCAGTTTTACTTGCTTCTATTAAAGTTTTTTTATATCTTTAGCCAAGTGTTCACTTTATTTGTTTAGAGGTGGTGAGTGCTAAAGCTTTTTGTGTGATTTGATCTATTGGCGCTCTGTAGCTACACCAGCCTTGTGCTGCATTCCATTGTGTTATAAAACATTTTGACCCTACAGTTCTTCTATTGGCCAAAAAGTTACTAAAAAAGTTCTGTTTTCTGTGGTGAAGGTGCTTCAAATAACACTGACAGCATCTCTTTCATACTGGGGATGCAGCAGATAACTATAATTTGTTATTCCCATTGCACACTATTGACTCCTTTTGTAGTGGTTGGTTAGTATGAGGCAGCTCAGATTGTACTTCAACCACAGTCTGCAAGTTTTAGGAGGTGTCTCCCATCTATTCAATTTCTGGCAGCAATGCAAGTGGTGCCCCGATTGGGCTCAGGAGTATTCTCCCAAATTACATTATCTGACTCCAGCCTCTAACTCTTTGGGATCTCTCACCTTTTCAAAAACAACTACATATACCCTGGCTATAAGCACTGTAATAACTTATCACAGGTCCAATAATTTTCCTAATTTTAGCAGTTAGCCTGATATACACAGGTTCAGATCTACATGTATTACTGATCTACAAAACATTTCATGACTAAAGAAAGGCTGCTACCACTAACTCTCCAGCCAGTGGTTACCCCACCAGAGAATGGCTACATCATGTGGTGCACACTTCAATGACATTAAAAATAACTCCCAACAGGGCTCGACAATCAATTTTTAGGAGATCTTAATTCCCAGAGATTCAAACTGAATCTGTGGTACATGCTTAGCATCCAAATCAAGGACAATTTCCAGAGCTGAGTCCCTACCTCTTACTATGCTGACAGGACTGCCATCATTTTATGGCAGTGGAACCTTTGCATAAGTCCCATATAGTAATTTTTCATATGGAAGCTGTCTCTATGCTCAAACATCCACAGACTCCCCATAATCAATAATACATCTAGGGCCAAGCAGATTGCTATTAGACAGCATATTAAGAGTACAGCACCACTACCCATGTGATTTACTTACTAAAGTGCCCCTGTGACAGGATAAACATAAAGAAGACAAATTGACAATTAAACACACACACACACACTTATGAGCATACAAGTGGGATGACAAAACATCTCCAGTAGTTAGGCAGTATAAAAATGCATCTTACGCCATTTAATCCCTGGTTTTTGCAGACTAAAATGAGTAGTTATTTCTGGATGAGGAGGGAACCGGGAACTTATCTCCTTACAATTGCAGGCATACTGGATTGACAAATTTGGTGCTCTTAATGAAAAGTATGGCATGAATGAGGAAATTGATTGGGCATTTTCATGTAATAATGAACACATGACAGATAGTTCTCTATTAAATCAAATTTATTTTGCCAGTTGTAAGTTAAACAGGAAGATTCTCCTATAGTAAAATTGTCAAATGAAAATTAACAGCAGGCAAAGTGTTGCAATCTTTGATAAAAACAAAAAAAGCTATTTACATAGGATTAGAACATGGGGAAAAGCCAGCAGAATAAGGCCAGTTGGTCAATCTAGTTTCCTTGTACTGCAGGGTCCACAGCTTAAGCTACTGAGCCAGCCTCTCCCCCAAACCACCCTTCCCCTCTGTCCATGCCTCCTTTGACTCTTATTTTTCCCTTAACTCTGCCCCATCCTCTCCTGAAGTTGCCCACCATCTTCAATGAAACCACCTGTTCCAGAAGCACATTCCAACCAACAACCAATCTCTCCATGAAGAAGTGCCTCCTAGCCTCCCTCCTAAACCTCCCGCCCTCCAGCCTGAGACTGTGCCTTTTCGTGTTTTGGTTTCCACTGAGCTTAAAGAGACCTTCCTTATCCACCCTATTTATTCCTTTCAAATACTTGAAGTGTCAATTATGTCCCCTCCCTCTCTCTTCTCTCCTCCAGGGAAAACATGTTCAGGGCCTCCATTCTCTCCTCATGCATTCTACCCTGCTTGTCCATGATCATCCTCGTTGCCCTCTATTGGACTGTCTCCAGCAGGTTAATGTCCTTTTCAAGGTATGGGCGCCAGTATCTACACTTTATTTCAGGTGCAGCCTCACTAATGACCTGTACAAGGGCAGTATTATCACCTTTCACCTGCTGCTAATCCCTCTGGCAATGTAGCCCAACATTTTATTTGCCTTTGCTGCTGCATTCCTACACTGCATGGAGTGCTTCAGGTCACTAGTGATCATCATTCCCAGATCCTTCTCCTCCTCGGATCCAGATACCCGGACCCCTCCCTTGCAGTTTTCAGTCCTGGGGTTCTTGGCGCCAGTATGCATAAGTCTGCATTTCTTTGCATTGAAGCCAAGCTGCCAAATCCTGGACCACCTCTCTAGTTTTTTTCAGATCCTCCTTTAGGTCTTGTATCCCTTCCATGGTGTCCACCCTCCCACAGAGCTTGGTGTAATCTGCAAATGGCAAATTATTACCTTAATGCCTTACCGATATCATTGTTGAAGACACTGAACAGCACCAGTCCGAGCACTGAGCCCTGTGGGACCCCATTGGTGACCTCTTGGTGCTAGATAGCTCAGCCCCGATCACCACTTTCTGGGTCCTGCTCCTCAGCCAATTTTCCACCCATCTGCTCAACTTTTCTCCAAATCCAAGAAACACCAACTTCCTGATCAACCTCTTGTGGGGTACGGTGTCAAAGGCCTTGCTGAATTCCAGGTAAAGGATATCCACCACTTGTCCCCTATCAACTGTTTTATTGACTCAGTCAAAGAAGTCAGATTCATTTGACATGACCTCCCTCCCATAAATCCGTGCTGCCACTCATACTGGAGACCATTCTCATCTAGACACTCTACCAAACTCTCCTTAAGTATGGTCTCCATGAGCTTGCACACGACTGAGGTCAGACTGACTGGTCTGTAATTCCCTGGGTCATCTTTGGGGCCACTCTTACGGAGGGGCACTACATGTGCCATTCTCCAGTCCCGCGGTGCATTACCTGACTCCAGTGAACTGTTGAACAAGCCAGTCAATGGCTCTGTAAGCTCCTCCGCCACTTCCTCAGCACCCTTGGGTGTATGCTGTCCACCTTCAATGCTAGCAGTCCTGTCCTTAGCCTATCCATCTCTATCACAACATCTGTGCTCTCCACTCCAACTCCTCTTCTTCTCCCTAGTGGCACTGGTCCATCTTTGTCCCTGGTAAAGATGGAACAGAAGTACTCACTCAGTACCTCTCCTTTATACCCATTCTTCTCCACCTAACCATCCCCTTTCCTGAGCCTAACAATCTCATCCTTCTTGTCCCTTTTCTCATTAATATTGTGAAAAAGGCTTCCTCTCCCTTCTTAATTCCCTCAGCTAGCTGCAATTCCTTCTGAGCTTTAGCCTGCCACACAAATCTATCTGCTATGCTAGCCATCTTCCGGTAATCTTCCCTGTCTTCCTCCCTCTTGGTCCTCCTGAATCTCTTGTAGGCAAACCTTTTGTCCCTTACTGCCTGAGGAACCTCTGTACTAAACCATCAAGGTGCTTTGGCCCTTGAATTTTTCTCTTGAGCCTAACACACTCCTCTGTGGCAACTGTTATCCCTCCTTGATGATAGGCCACCTTTGGACCACCCACATATACATTCGGGTGCTAGCCAGGTGGCTCCTTAGCAACTCACCCATCTTTCTGAAGTCCACCTTCCTAAAATCTGGATTTTAGTTTTAGTGGGGGCCTTTTCCCTGCCCATGTCCAACCAGAACTACACTGTGCAATGGTCACTTCTACCCAAGGGCTCCTCAACTGTTCTATCCTGGACATGCACCCCATTCATCAAAACCAGATCAAGAAGTGCTCCTTCCCAGATGGGTTCTGTGATGCCCTACATTAGGAACCCACTTTGTAGCACATCCAGGATCCCCAGACTCCTGGAGCATGGCTGGTACCTTCCAGTCCACCTTGGGCGGTTGAAGTCTTCCACTATTACCATCTCTCCCTTCCCTGCAGCAGTCAATATTTGCAAGTTTAATTCCATGTCTCTTTCCTCCTCCTGGTTAGGTGATCTGTAAACGAACCCCAGCCCCATCTTCCTCCTTCTATTAGACAGTAACTGAATCCACATTTCTTCCACCTTCCCCTCCTCCAACTCCTCCCTCATAAACATTATACGAGTCCCTAGTCCCACCCTAGGATCCTGGGTACCTCTACCTCAGAGGGTCAAGGAGCCTAGGGAGGGGAAATTGCAAGTGGTAGGGAGAAGGGGTGGGACTGCAAAGGTTGCAACAGGAGTAGGAGCATTCAAAGAGGTTCCTTTAAAGGAAGAGAGGAAGAGGGAATAAGAGGTGGGGAGACAGGTCAGGTTAAGACAATGGGATCAGGGGAAGTAGGACAGAAGAGGTGGGTAGGACCGTACAAAGTAGTCAAAGTGGGCAGGGAAGAGGGAACATGGAGAGTGGAGCAAGGGGTGTCAGGGGAGGTGGTAAGTTGATAGGAGTAAGGGGAGGAAGACTGTGTGTGGGTGTCCTGATCCTCCCTACCTCTCTCCATCATATCCATCATTGATTATGGCATTATCATTTATGGCTCTGCTACAACCACCGCACTCAAACGTGTATCCATCGCCCTCAACAAGGCCTGTCCACTTGTCACTGGCTCCCAGCGCCTAACTCACACCTGTGACCTCTATTTTCAAACTGGATGGTTGAATCTTGCCAATCGAATAAAACACCAAACTTGTATTACTACTAAGAAAATCTCACTGGGCCTTGCCCTCCCAGAGTCTGTGCCCTCATACAACCGAGAATCCACACCCACCATACCAGGGGATCGAAACCTCAGCTTCTGCAAATCCCGCATTGCTGCTCAACACAAGGCCAAAGATCCTTTGCTTACCGGGCCGTTAGTTGGTACAACGGTCTTCCCAGTGACACCTCATCCTCACTATCGCTCAGCACTTTTAAGACTCAGCTCCGCCTAACACTCATTGCCTCCAACCTCTGTGACTGTTGTGGCTAAACATGTCTTTTGGTTCCATAGCTGAAGATGCCCTTTTGGATGCACATCTACTCCTGCAATTTGCCAGCACCCCCCCTCCTATCTTCACCTCGCCTGCTGGCCCATAACAAATGCCACCTGGCTGCACTACCTCTATTCTTACCCGCCTTCCACCTCTCCTCTCTCTGTCCGCCCCCACCTACCTCCCCTTTTCTCCCATCCACTTAGTCTCCCTGATTTCACCCTCCTCCTTTCCCTTTCCCCTTCCCAAAGTTTCACTTTATTGTTCTTTTTTCCTCTACAAGACTATGTGGTTTTTTTTGTTTGTTTTTTTCTTAATTTTATAAACTGTTATCTTTGCTTATGTTTGTCTCAATTGTACCAGTGAAGTGGAACCTTTGTAAAAGAGCCTCGGCTTAAAGGTATTTGTAATCCATCTTCTTCCAAGTTGTGTACTGGTTGTGCTTTGAAACAACTGAGAAGCTGCGTGGGATATACTATATTGGACTAGATATCTGTAACTAATCTCTCTCTCTTGCTTACATCTGAGAGAAGTTTTCCTCACTTTTACAGTGGTATTGCTTTGTGTTTAATTATTTTAGTTTTCAATTCAGGAAGGGGGTTTTCAAAACTGATTATCTTGTCAGCATCTTCAGAAGGGCTGAAATAACTGCATATTTGATTTTCCTTTGTGGCTAAGTGGACTGATTACTAGAATTCTGTGACAATCTGCATCAATATATTTTGCAACATTTGGTGGGGTTGTGTGATTTAAAATAGCAAAGGCTGCAGTTTGTAATTGGATGCAGGACATAGCCTGAGGTGGGGAAAATTGTCTTCACAAGTCAGAGGCCTGCATCACAGCCAATTGTCTAGCTTGACCATTTCAGCATTGTTCAATTACTATAAACTACTGGTGTGATCCTGTTTGAGACAGAAGTCCATCTTCTTCCAAGTTGTGTACTGGGTGTGCTTTGAAACAACTGAGAAGCTGCGTGGGATATTTTTTATTGGACTAGATATCTGTAACTAATCTCTCTCTCTCTGCTTACATCTGAGAGAAGTTTTCCTCACTTTTACAGTGGTATTGCTTTGTATTTAATTATTTTAGTTTTTAATTCAGGAAGGGGGTTTTCAAAACTGCTTATCTTGTCAGCATCTTCAGAAGGGCTGAAATAACTGCATATTTGATTTTCCTTTGTGGCTAACAAACCACCAGGCTGTTTTGGGGCTGGAGAGGTTTACCTGTGTTTGACTTGGATGTCTGGATTTTTCTCTGTTTGGTTAGCAGGGTACTTTCTCTGTCAAATTGTTGTGTAGGGTATCTTGCTGACAGGAAGGCACTCATCGCAGCAGTGGGTGAGATCTTTTAGCTGATTGTTTTGTGAGGGCACAGTTTAGGCCCAACCTTCCCACCCCTCACCCCACCCACTCCTGGAAATAGTTCCTTTATACCTGAGGTTCTGACATCATTTCCTCAAGAGTGCAAGGTGCATATCACTGTCATATCCTCTCTAGCACACTGCACTGACAATATAAGCATACACATTGTATAATATATATATATTTCTATATAACCAATCACACACGCACACACACACACACAAACACACACACAAATACAAACAAAAAAAAGTAGATAAACATGTGAGGAGTAGTGCAATGTAATGG
The DNA here is from genome assembly GCA_016271365.2 of Neoceratodus forsteri. Taxonomy (NCBI): domain Eukaryota; kingdom Metazoa; phylum Chordata; order Ceratodontiformes; family Ceratodontidae; genus Neoceratodus; species Neoceratodus forsteri. The sequence goes on along the minus strand of CM028135.1, from coordinate 290,427,746 downwards.
CTGTGGGGCAGCAGTCTTCCAGGAGTCTTTCTGGAGGCTGAGATGCTGCCCTATTTGCAGACAACTATCTGCCCTGAGGGAGGAAGTTGCCTGCCTCAGGCGCATTGGACAGTAGTAAGGAAACCTTCCTCCAGGCCACACTGGACAGTAGGAAGGGAACCTCCCCCATCCAGGGAGCACTAGCGCCACCACCACTACCTCAAAGGTTGCGAAGAAAGCACAGCAGTTGGACCACAGTGGGCTCAGGGAGGGTGAGGATGGTGGAACAGAGGCACACCCAGTCAATTGTTCCACTCCACAATCCATACACCATTCTGAGGGAGCATAGGTCCCCTATGGATGCACCCGCAGAGAAGACTGATGACAATTGTCACAAGGGAGGCCCACAGGAAGGAGGCAGAGGACACCACAGGGAAAGGAAGCAGCTCCTGGTGGGGGACTCAATTATTAGGGGTATAGAACTGGGGGGAGCTGGGAAAACTGAGTAAGGTGCCTGCCTGGTGCCATGGCTTGGAGGGACAGGAAGCGCATCCTCAGGATCACGAGAACAGTGGCAAGGGAGTCTGAGCTGGACGTAATTGTCCACCTAGGGACAAATGACTTGGCTCATCATGAGATTAGAGCAGTGCAGGAGGACACTGCAGAGTTGGGGAGGGGCCTAGGACAAGTAGCACACACAGTATCCTTCTCAGAGGTGCTGCCTGTCAAAGGCATGGGGGAGGCGAGGGTAATTAGCACCATGCAGTTTAATGAGTGGTTGAAAAAATGGTGCGGAGCACAGGGTTTGGCTTCATTGGAGACTGGGGTTCCACCTGAGGGACACCTAGCCTATACTGGCAGGATGGTCTACATCTGTCCAGGAAGGAACAAGTCTTTGAGCAATCGGTTTAAATGCTTCATTGGCAAGCTTTTAAACTAGTCAAAGGGGAGGCACTGACAAGCAGCAGGAAAATCCCAGCCTCTCCCTACAAAACAGGGTACTAAATGAGAAAAAGACCGAGGTAGAACGGTCAGTGGGGGATGCTGCAACAGAAGGTAAAGCCATCAAAAAATGGAGAGCAATGAGTACCAATGCCCGTAGTCTGGGTAACAAGCTTCCTGAATTAGTGGCCTTGATGGAGGAGGAACATCTGGATATCATGGCAGTCACAGAAACATGGTACACACAAAACCATGACTGGGACGTAAACATACCAGGATACACTATCTACAGGAGGGACAGGGAGGGTAAAAGAGGAGGAGGAGGAGTAGCTCTTTACATAAGGGAAGGAATAAAAGCAACAGAACAAAAGGGTAAATAGGGAGGAGAAGAAGCACTGTGGGTAAATTTGGAGACAGGCAATGGCACCACAATCCACACAGGGGTTGTATACAGACCCCCTTCTCAGGGGGAGGAAATGGACAAGGAAATGATAGAAAGTATATCCAGAATGGCAGGAAAAGGGGATATATTGCTGATGGGTGATCTGAATATGCCAGATGTTAACTGGAGTGCAGTTGCAGCTGCCACTTTGAAGAGTGGAGTTATTCTAGATGCCCCACAGGGGGCATGCCTTAGACAACTAGTACTGGAGCCCACTCGAGAGGGAGCAATATTAGACTTGATTCTCTCAAATGGAGATGGAGAGAGGATCACAGATGTAGAAGTGGGTAGCCATCTGGGAACTAGCGACCATCGAACAGTATGGTTCACAATAAACACAGCAATAGAGTCAAGCCATACAAAGACAAAAGTACTGGACTTTAGGAGGGCTGACTTTGCTAAAATGAGGAGTGCCTAAGGAATGCACTAGCAAATGGGCAGGAAGGAGGGGGAAGAACAATGGGAATAATAAAACTGCCATCACAGAGGTAACGTGCCTTTGTGTGAAGCAAATAAACAAAACAAAACGATGTAAGAAACCACTATGGTTCTCAAAGGAAGTGGCAGTGAAGGTTCAAGAGAAAAGAAAGCATTCAGGAAGTACAAGGAATCACAGAAGGAGCAGGACAGAGAACTGTATCAGTTAAAGCAAAAGGAGGCTGGAAGGCAGTCAGAACAGCAAAGGCCCAAACCGAGGAAAAGATAGCCAACTCAGTTAAGAAGGGGTTAAAACCTTTTATAGGTACATCAGGAACAAAGGAAGACCAAGGAGGGAAAGTGAGACTTACTAAAGGGAGGAGGGTGGGCAGAGGAGACTGTGAAAAGGCAGAGATACTAAACAAATATTTTGCTCAGTATTTACAAATGAAGAGGGAGGTACATAAAACAAACAGTAGAAACACTCTGGATACAGAAGTTGATACCAGCCCATTTACAGAAGAAAGGGTTCTGAAAGAACTCTTAAAACTGAAGGTGGACAAAGCAATGGGGCCTGATGGGATTCATCCCAGAATTTAAAAGAACTAAGGGTAGAACTAGTGACACCACTGACTACCCTTTTAACAAATCATGGGAGGAGGGGTGGTACCGAGGACTGGAGGAGGGCAGATGTGATTCCTTCACAAAAGTGGGAGCAAGGCAGAAGCAGGAAACTACAGACCTGTTAGTTTAACCTCAGTGGTAGGGAAAATGATGGAATCACTTCTGAAGGAAAGAATTGTCAAGTATCTAGAGGCCAGAGGGGCACAGGACCCTAGGCAGCATGGATTCACAGCGGGAAGGTCATGCCAGACGAATCTGATAGATTTCTTTGACTGGGTGACCAAAGTAGTAGATGAGGGAGGGGCTATGGACATGGCCTACCTAAACTTTAGCAAGGCATTTGACACAGTCCCACACAAAAGATTAATATACAAGTTAGCCAGCCTGGGAGTGGGTCCCAAGATGATAGCCTGGGTAAAGAATTGGCTGGAGAATAGGACACAGAGAGTAATAGTAAATGGAGTCCACTCAGAAGAAAGGAGGGTTACTAGTGGGGTACCGCAGGGTTCAGTATTAGGACGGTCCTCTCAATGTCTTTATGTTACATTGCAGAGGGACTGGAAGGAAAAGTATGTCTCTTTGCAGATGACACAAAGATCTGCAACAGAGTTGATGCACAGGGTGGGATGGAAAGGATGAGAAGGGACTCGGCAAGGTTAGAGGAATGGTCAAATGTATGGCAGCTTAGATTCAATGCTAAGAAGTCCAAGGTAATGCACCTGGGAAACAAAACCCAGGGAAGAGTACAATGGGGGGTGAAATACTAACAACAACAAAAATGGAAAGGGACCTGGGGGTAGTCATATCAGATGACCTAAAGGTGGGCAAGCAATGTGAGAGGGCAGCAAGGAGGGCTGTGGGGATACTGGGATGCATAGGGAGAGGCATCACCAGTAGAAAACAGGAAGTTATTATCCCTCTGTACAGACAGCTGGTCAGACCCCATCTGGAGTACTGTGTGCAGTTCTGGAGACCCAATCTCCGCAAAGACATAAACAGAATGGAAGCTGTCCAGAGGAGGGCAACTAAAATGGTGCAGGGTCTGCACTGGAAGACATATGAAAAGAGACAAAAGGAGCTTAATATGTATAGCCTCGAGGAAAGGAGGGAGAGGGGGGACATGATAGAAACATTCAAGTACCTCAAGGGAATCAACAAAGTCCAAGAGGGTTGCATCTTTCAAAAAGAGGTGTGCAAGAACAAGAGGCACAATTTGAAGATGGGGGCGGCTCAGAGGTAATTTAAGGAAGTATTTTTCACAGATGAGGTTGTGGATGCATGGAACGGCCTTCCGGAGGAGGTTGTGGAGTCAAAATCAGTGGTGGAATTCAAGCATGCATGGGACAGTCATAAGGCAATTCTAGGGGTGGGGTAGGAAGAAGTAGGCTGCGTTAACTAGGATCTGCAGCTTATCCAGTAGGTAGGAAATGGGCAGACTGGGTGGCCAAGCGGTCCTTATCTGCTGTCAAATTCTATGTTTCTATGTTTCTATGTAATCCTAGAACAAACAAACAAATAAATAAATAAATAAAATACCTCCTTCCCCAGCCTACTGACCTCGCTCCCCTGGGCATGCCCCATCTGTCTTGCTCTCCTCTGCCCTGCTCCTCTTACTCTCAACCCCATGCACTTGAGCTCCCATCTGAGCTGCCTTACTTCTGCCTTTAGATGCGCAAGGCTCATGCACACTCATGCAAGGCTCATGCACACTGGGCAGTCCCCTGTTACCCACATTGCTCCCAGGAAGACTGCCACCTCAAAACCATTACAGCACACCACCCTCCTCCCACTATCCTGGTGCCTGTACATGCTCCTGTTCCTCCACATCCTCCCAACCTCTGCCTCTCTTAATCCACCAGATGTGTACACCTCCATATATAGACCAGATAGACCAGATGGGGATGTCTACAACAGCCCCCAAATCCCCTTGATTCTCCTACCCTCTACCCCTTCTTTGATGCTCAGTACAAATGTAACCTGCCCGTGGAGAGGACCAGCTGCACCCCTATGCCTGTGATACCCGTGTGATACCCCTGTGGATTCATCCCAGATAGTATCCGTTCTGCCCTCCGTAGGACTCCCCTAATCTGCTATACATGTCTAAGCTGATTAACTCTTAGAAAGTTCACACAGGGCTGTTGGTGCTTCTTGGCCAGGACTAGTAACGCAAATCAAGAAAGTCGGGCACTCATCCTTACAGCAATTAGTCTAGGAAGACACATAGTCATTTATTTACAATACATAACAGGGCTGCTCTGTCGACGTGTTTTGACAATTGGGATCCTTTATCAAAGGCTGATAAGGGACCTCAATGGTCCAAATGCATCAGGCAAAACAGCATGTTATGTATTTGTCGAATAAATGACAATTTAGCTGTTCAACAGTGGAGCTCAGTGTCTTTACTACGGGGGTGAGTGCCCAGCTTTCTTGATTTGCATATTTATAAGCTGCCTCTAGATAGGGATCAGCTGTAATCCCCTTCCAACACCCTACAGTGTATTTTCTGCCCTCCCTTTACACTTACCTACCTACCCTCCAATGACCAGCGAGGCCTGCAGCCTGCAGTTCTTCCTGCAAACATCCTGTTGAAGCTGCCAGAAGCTACTGAGTCAGACACCACACTCCTGCTTCATGGTACTTGCGCTTCAGGGTAGCTCATACCTCAGGGTCGCTTGGCAGTATGGGTATTAAGTAGGAACTACAGCCTCCCAACGGGAGGTCTATAGCCATGTGGCCCACTGGGCCCACCACTCAGGCCTGCTGGTCTGGATCAGCACCCAGTCTCAATCCTCTCACTGCTGACACCCTCCTTCCACCTGAACCCCCACAGCTCTCAAACTCATAGAAACATTATTTGGTTTAGTTTTTGTAATAAAGGAAAGCAAATCCAGTCACAGCAAAGCACTCCATACAAACCCCAACTTACCTGGTTGATCCTACTCCACTTTCCTCATCCCACTCAGCAGCATCGGAAAGAAGGAGCAGACCACTCAACTGGGCTGTTTTGAACTGTAGATATTACAGCCTCCTTATTTGAGGTCTGCATCTACATGGCCCACTGGGACCACCACTCAGGCCGGCTGGTCTGGCTCAGTACCCAACCTCATCCCTCCCACTGCTGACATCCTCGCTCCACCCAACCTCCACAGCTCCCAAACTCACAGAAACATAGTTTGTTTTAGTTTTTTTTAAATACAAAAAAGAAAATCATGTTACAGAAAAACAATCCACAAACTCCCAACTTATCTGGTTAATCCTGCTTCGCTTCCCTTATCCTGCTTGGCAGCAGGACAAGAGAATGAGGCAAGCTGATGTTCAAAGTGAATACCTGTAGTTATTGGACATGGTTTTTAGGCTTGAACACCAGAGGATGTACTGGTTTTATCAACAAATGGTGACATCATTGAATATCCGTGAGCCCATCTCAGCTCCTGTCATAAACCCATTGTTTTTCATCATGAGAATTGAGGATTATTTATTTAGTTAGTTATTTAAACATATTTTACCAGGTAAACAAATACAGCCTAGAAGGCTTGTTTCCAGTTGTGATCGAGGGAAGAGGGGGCAGGAGGGTTATGGGGAAGAGTACATTTACCCAACAAGGGTCTTCAGAGTAACAAAGTTCAGTAACAAGACTACAGAATACATTAATAGGGCTAAAGCAGCAGTGCATTTACAGTGAAAATATTGACATACACTTTTTTTAAAATTTTGTTTTAGACTGCCTTTTTCCTGTCTTATAAGCTGCACTTTCCAAAAATGTTGAATATGCTTCAGCATTTTTTACCTTTAAAATAATTAAGGGGAGCTCTTCTTTTAATAGGGATACCCCTGGATTTTTATCAATATTTTCAGCTGTTTGTGAACACCCATTGTCCCATAAGGTCAGGGAGCAGTGTCTGCTACATGCTGGTTTACCACAGTTTTCAGATAAGTAAATAATAAGCCATGACAAGGTGTGCATTACAGGATTTTAATGCATGCCCCAAGGGTGTAGTGAGGCATGAGACTGAAGGATGAGTGTCCTTGTGCCCCTGTGAAGTGCATTACAATCTAGCAGTGCACACACTGGAGTGGCTTATCGCACTTATCGAAACACAGACACAAAGAATTTGTCAGCAGATAAGGACCACTTTGCCCACATAGTCTACCCAGTTTATCCCTGCCAATACTGTCACTTCAGACCCTACCTGACCTCTGACTACTGTACACCCCCACCACCCTTTTCTACTAAGATTCCTTTGTGCCTGTCCCATGAAGTCTTGTAACCCACAACTGATTTTGCTCCCTTCACCTCTGCTGGTAGACTATTCCAGGTGCCCACCACTTTTTCAATAAAGAAGTACCTCCTCACATTCTTCTTAAACTTCCCCCTTCTAACTTAATTGGATGGCTCTTATTCTGGTGCACCTTCTGCTCTGAAAAATACTCCCCTCCTGCACCTTGTTCACCTCATGATGTACTTACAGGTTTCTCTCATGTCTTCTCTCTCTCCTCCCCCTTCCAGGGTGTAAATATTGAGATCCCTCAGTCTCTCCTCATAGGGCTTTTGATGCAACCTCTGCACCATTTTAGTTGCCCTCCTCTGGGCCTCTATCCTGTCTATGTCCTTCCTGAGATGTGGTCTTCAGAATGGGACAGAATACTCCAGGTGGTGTCTTACCAATGATTGGTACATTGGCAACACAATCTCTCTCCTTCTGCTGGTGATTCCCCTCCCTTTGCACCCCAGCATCCCAGAGACCCTGCCTACTGCCTTCTCACGCTGCTCCACCACTTTGAAATCATCAGATATGATAACCCCAAGGTACGTTTCCTGTTTTGTAGCTGTCAATACCGCCTCCCCATTTTATACACCACCTCGAATTTCTGCACCCTAGGTGCATGATTTTCCACTTTTTGCATTGAAACCCAGCTGCCATACCCTCAACCACTCTTCTAGTTTTCTCAGGTCTCTACTTATTCTCTCCTCCCACTCCAGAGTATCTATCCTATTGAAGATTTTGGTGTCATCTGCAAAGAGGCATACCTCCCTTCCAGCTTTTCTGCAAAGTCACTTAAGAAAAGATATTGAAGAGGACTGGTCCTAGCACTGAGCCCTTAGGTACCTCACTAGTCACTCTCCCCTCATTAGAGTGAGTGCCATTTACCACCACCCTCTGTCGCCTATTCATCAACCAGTTCCCTTCCCAGTTTACCACCTTGGGTCCCATCCATAAACTGTCTAGTTTCCTGATTGGCCTTCTATGTGGTACAGTGTCAAAGGCCTTGCTGAAGTTTAAGTAATCCACTACCCGGCCTTGATTTATTTCCCTGTTCACACAGTCAAAGAAGCCGATGAGGTTCAAAACTTCTGGTTTGACGGTGACCAGAATGACCAGCTAATCTCTTGGCTCATCACTTTGGGCTCCCGCTATTAAAATAACAAAAATGTCAGTCTGTGTTTTGGCTTTTTTTTTGTTAAATTTTGTTTCCTAGTGTCTTCCTGAAACTAATAATACCTTGACAGTTGGGTTTTATAAAGCTTTTCCTTTCAGAACCATTGACCACAGTTAGTCTCTGTCACTATAGCTGGCAGCGCTGCAGCAATCAGTGGAGCCATTGACCCTGTCATCAAGCTGATGTCTGCGAAAATATTAAATGAGGTTACTGGTGTCAAACAGTCAATCCCCACCCTAGAGTAGAAAATGGAACACATTGCTGTCCATGTGTTTGACTCAGAAAGCACCCTAAGACATTTGGATATTCAGGGTGACCACAGGGACAAAGAAATGAATTTATTAAAAACAAAATCTCCTTGTTGTTGAACAAAATTGACAGTCTAGACCGTAGAGTGATCAAAATAACCTGCACCTGATAGGAGTTACAGAAGGAGCAGAAGGGGGAAATGTGGTTGAATTTGTTCAGCACCTTCTGACTGAAATTCTGGACTGAAAAATTGTCCCTTGGAAATATGGAGAACCCACAGGTCTTTCGCCCCTCAACCCAAGGCTGGAGAGAAGCCCCATCCTAGTTTGGCTTTCTGTATGCTGTCCAAGAGAAAGTACTGCCTATGGTAAGAGAAAAATGTCCCCTCATGGCACAGCCACAGAATTTCCTTTTACCAGAACTATTCTGGTAAACTCAAAAGGAGGATAGTCTCCTTTTTATGGACTTGCGCAATACATTGCAAAAGCTGGGTGTAAAGTATGAACTGGCATACCCTGCCACTTTCAAAATTAAATGTAACAGTACGTTTCATAATTGTGTGGTTCCAGGGGAGGTGACAAACTTTGTACAGAGAACCCGGGGTGAGAGGGTACCTAACACATGGCTTAAACCCAGGGACAATAATTCCAATGCTCTTAATTCTAAAGGTGATGATAATCAGCTTATGGACACATCCTGTTGTTCCCTGAGCCCCTCTACCAGTACAGCTCCACCAGAGCAATGGCAGAGGAGATGGGAAAATTGCCGGAAATCCACATCTGATCAAGCATCCTCTCAACCACAAGTTGGCCCACAGCATCGCAGTCATAGTAGGGGCTCCAGAAATTTAGCACGAGTCTTTGTTTGGGAAATCACCACCAGAGCACTCCACCCTGCCACTACTGCACCCTGAATATGCCCAGACTGTCCCAGCACCCCCAACAACCAGCATTGCCAACTGCTTCACAAAAGACTTCGACCTCCTGAGTGGACAAAGCAACACTTGGATGCCAGTAAAAGTAACTCCACAAATGATGGTACCAGACTAACCACCTTGCGAAAAAACAAAACTGCCACCTGAAGCCTGATATGGACAAAACTGTGCTCTTATTAAAAATAGGTAAAGTCTCATGATCTTAGCTACTGTAAATTTGAAGTTCTGCTGGCCTACTGGTATGTGCCTCAGCTTATAAGTACTAGTCTATTGATTCAGAACTACATCTGCCCTCCTCCATTCCTACGGACCCACTCCGGTTTCCAGTGAGTTATTGAACAGGGCTGTCAGAGGTGCAGCCAGTACCATCCTGAGCTCCCCCAGCACCCTTGGATGTATCCCCTCTGACCCCATAGCCTTGTCCACTTTCAAATTTGCAAGTCCTCACAGGATTCTTTCCTTTATGAATGGACTTGTGTCCACCTCCATCCCCCAGTGTTCCTGCTGCTTCTGTGTGGTCCATCCCCTTCTCCCACCACTGTGAAGACTAAGCAGAAGTACCTCTTTAGGATATATGTTTTTTCCTGATCCCTCTGCGCAGCCTCCCCTTTCCCTTCTTATCCTCACTATCCCTTTCCTCTATTTGCACCTTTGCGCCCTTCACTGCCTTCCTTGCTTCCCTTTGGTTTACCTGGTACGTCTTCCTCTCCTTTTCCCTCTGCTTCTCTTTGTACCTCCTGCATGTCACCCCATTAGCCTTTACCTTCACAGTCACTTCCCTCGAGAACCATAGTGGTTTCTTTTTCCTCCTGTTTTTGTTAATTTCCTTCATGCTGAGGTTTGTTGCCTTCACTATGCCTTCCCTTAATTTACCCCACTGTTCCTCCACCCCGCCCTGGCAATCCCCCTCTGCTAGATTGTCTCTGAGCCTTTCAGGCCATCTATATGCAGCAGCAGTGCACCGTCATTACAGCACTACATTGTAAATTAGCCTCCCAAGGTCTACCCCAGGTTAGAATATTTGGAAGGGAGGAGTGGGAAGCACAGCCCCCTAAAAAGAGGGGAAGGTGACATCAGACGTGGCACCCAATGACCGGGCACACTGCCGCCGACAGCCTGTATAGGTGGAACCATCTCTGAGGCATTCACCCACTTTTTTAAAATCTGCCCTCCTGAAGACCAAGACCTTTGTCCTTACATGGTTTATCTCGGCCACTGTCTTTATGTCAAACCACACTGTACGGTGATTACTGGCCCCAGGTGACACCCCACCTTGACATCTGCAACACCGTCCCTGTTTGTGGACACCAGGACAGTATTGCCTCATCTTAAGTGGGCAATACTGGACTGAGCTGTTTATGAAATGGTTCATTAATACAATAATAAATACAATTTTATATAGCAATTTTTATGATATTTTCCTTTGTTAAAAAGTTTGTTGTACCTTTGTACTGCTGACACATTTTATTGTTTTTGTATGTATTTTAATTTTGGTTGTAAATTTAATTTCTCTTATTTGTTGCAGAGCAGGGTTTGTCTATTGTAGTGGCTGCTGAAAGGAAATAGCTAAAACAGTGGCTGAGCTAGGTCTCAGCATGATAGATGCAGGCTGCTGCTTGGTATGATCATCTTGGAGAATGAGCTTAGCTGTTCTGTGTGGAGCACCACAGTGGATGTGAGCATGATGACTGTATTTCAGTTATAAATAGAATTTTTGGTATTTTTTGTAGAGCTGGGTTTGTGGAAGGGGGATTGTAACTACCATAAATTGGTAGCTGAGCTTGGAGCAGCAGAGCAGGTATGATCTCCATGTGCAATAGAGTGAGTGTGAGTGAGATGGCTGTCTAACATGAAGTAGCTTGGTGACACTAGGGATTGCTAAGGTGAGGCTGCCATTCAGTTAGTTATGGTGGCCTGTCTGCTCCTGCTTGCTCCAGGGAAGCTGAGGATTGTAGAGGTGAGGTTGCCAGGAATTGCTAAGGTGAGACCGCCATTCAGTTAGTTATGGCAGCCTGTCTGCTGCTGCTTGCTCCGGGGACTGCAAAGGTGAGACCTCTATTCACTTAGATACAGCGGTCCATTCACTTCTGGTTGCTAAGTGGACTCTGGGTGCTCTTGGTTGCTCCGGGGATGTCTGCCTGATGCTAATTAGGGATATGCTAGTAAGACACCGGCTTTCTTTTAGGTGGATGGTAAGTAGTGAACATGTTTAAGGTGTTGCTTTTGGTGGTGTGAGTCTGGTTGGTGACTGTGTTGAGTTTAGCAGGGGGGAAGGGAATGTTAAAGCCAGACAAACTTAACAGCATTTTAAGTGATATAAAAACTGGGGGTGGGAGACTGTAAATTAAGGTATTGTGTTAAAAAATGAAATGCTTTGTAAGGAAAGAACAGGTACTCACCATAAGAGTAGATCTTTGAGAGAATCTCAGCCACTGAGTCACATCTTTGGAACTGTAATCCATCAGTGTTAGGAGCACTCAGAAACCTTTGCTAGCCAAGGGCCATCCATGATACTAACATACTAACACACTCATTGCCAGTAGATTAGGCCTTACGGTCTATCGAGTCTGCTCGAACCAGAGGGAAAAGGAGAGGAAGACGTACAAGGTTCCATTTCAGCTGCATTGCTCCTCAGTTCCATTTCAGAGAAAAGCTTGGAGGGCCTCTTACTGTGAGGAATCAGGAGATCAGACCAGTACCAGGCACACAAGGAGAGGAATGGGACTGGAAATACAGTATACATATGTCCCTTATGGACACTTCCAAACAAGGCAGTGGACAAACCTGCCAGCTTATACCTCAGAAAGGGAAAAAGTGGGTGGGTGCACTGTGGCCCTAAGGAAGAGATTCTCTCAAAGATCTACTGTTACAATGAGTAACTGTTCTATCTTCAGTTGAGGATAGCTACTCCATTCAGCCACAACTTTGGAATGATTCCCAAGCAGTGTACAAGATACCCAGGGAAGATAACAAAGTCTGATATGCAATCAGAAGAGAAGGCCTTGCAACACTGCAAGACCAAAGTCATCACATCAGGGTAGTGCTGGATAGTTGAGCTCTAAACAGGATGCCCCTCACGACAGCTCAGGCACAACAAACTGAAAATATAACAAAACTACAGTTAAACTCAAAATTCCCTTTTTTTGGGCTGAACTCAATTGCCAGTGTTCCTCTGAACAAGAAGGTATATTTTTCAGGATGATCTGACTTAAAGGAGCTACAGCAGAAGGAAGTCAAAAACAGATGACTCAAAAACAGCAAGACAGCACCGGCCAGACAGGACCTCCTGGAGCCAGGGGATCAAGGGGTATGGGAAACCCACCTCCATGGGATTCTGTTCTCCAGGCAGACCACAAAATGGACAGGAAAATTAAGAAAATCCTGGAGCATATAGGATCTCAAGATACAAAAATAGGGGGCCAGCCCAGTGGCGCTAAGGGTTGAGGCGCTGGACACCACATCTCATGCCATGCCAGCAGCCCGAGTTCGGGAACGAGCTCAGGCGCTGGAGGTCGGCAGGGGAGGGAGAGAATCGAGCTTCCAATGGACTGCTCTCCTCTCCCTGGGGAAGGATCCAGGGTATCTCTGGTGCAGTAGCAACCCCCGGTGGAGATCGGAGGAACAGCTAGCATGTGGAGCAGCTAAGGGGAGGAGAGCGACGGACGCCTACGCAACAGCCGTGCTGCTATCATTGCACACCCATGCTCCTAGGGAAAACCACACACAGCAAAAAAAAAACCCAGTCTTGGGGATAGGCGAAGGCTCCTCCAGTGCCACAGTCACACTTCCACAGTCAGGCTTGCTCCAGCAGGGCCCCCTGAATCCAGCCCAGCACATTAGATTGTAGATAGAGTGCCAGGGTGAAGGCAGCCCCACCTTAAGGGGGTTCAGAGCTGGGGGATCCGCCAGGCTGGGGCAGACCTGATAGGAGAGAGCTTCAGACAGGAGGTAGAGTCGATTGTGTGAGAGGAAGCTGGAGAGAGTTCTCCGAGTCCAGAGCAGAAACAAAGTCTACAAAAAAAAAAAATATACAAAAATAGACTCAGCTGTTACTACCTTGAAAAAAGCCAATGATTATTCTATGGCAATGCAAGCTGCAGTGTCTAAACTAACACCATCAAAAACTCCCTTCTTTGAGCTTGGCTGGAAATGCTTGAAGACTCCAATCAAGCAATGTTCTTTAGGCAGTGGGCTTTCTCAAGGGTATTGAAGGAAAGGATTTGAAGTCCTTTTTAGGAGCTGGTTGTTGACTTCAATGCCCAAGCGTTCCATTCAATCTACTGATATAGTCAAAGCCTACTGCGTGAACTTTAGAAGGGCTCAAGCAAATCAGGACACTGCTCACACAGTGCTGATTGTGACTGAAGGCATGGAAATGAGGGATGTTATTATACATTGGGCAAGAGTAAACTTTCCTACAAAACTGGAGGATCACAAAGTATGGCTTTTCCCTGACTGGTCCTACATGACTCATTCATTCAGGAAACTCTTTGATCCTATCCATCAGCAATTAAGAACTTTGAATATCGCTCATTTCCTGCTCACCCCAGCCTTCCTCCATATTACCTATGGGGGTTCAGTTTTCTAACCCAAGATAAGTGAGGAAGGAGGCTGATGAACTGGTGTAAGAGTTTTACAGCAATCTCTGACACAGGCATGAGCAGAGTGCAGAATCGGAGTTGGAGGGCTGAGCTATCAGTTTGACTTTCCATTTTGTATTGAAATATGAATCTGTGGACTGGGACTAAGGGCAAAGAATAAGTTTCTATCTTGTTTGAAAGTGTGCATAATTATGTTAATTTACTTTAGCACTCCTGCTCAGTTTTAGGGTGTATATGTTTTACATACTAACATATTAAGAGCCAGCAGAATAGGCCTGATAGTCTTTCGTGCCTGCTCGGTAGCCAGCCCCTGTCGGGTGCTCACTCCTCTCTCCCCTTGCCCCCGTGAGGGTCAATCTTGGCTTCAGCACCCCCATACATCTGTTCCACCCCCTCTTGAAGCCTTCCACAGTGCTTTGCTCGACCAGACTCCCGGGCAAAGCATTCCATGGTTCCACCATCCTCTCTGTGAAGTAATGCCTTCTACGTTCTCCTCTATAGGTGCCTCACTCCAGTTTCCATTTATGCCCCCTGGTTATGCCGCTTTGTTTTAGCCTGAACATTTCCTTGGTTCTACCCCTGTTAATCCCTTTCACATACTTGAAAACCTCAATCAGCCTGTCCTCATAGGTCCTTTCCCCCATGCCCCGGATCATCCTGGTTGCCCTCCTCTGGACCCTCTCCAGCAGTACTATGTCCTTCTTAAGGTGCGGCCTCCAGAACTGCACGCAATGCTCAAGGTGCGGCCTAACCAAGGCATTGTACAGAGGTAGGATCACTTCCGTCCTCCTGGACGTTATTCCTCGGGCTATGCAGCCCAGTATCTTGTTTGCCTTTGCTGCCGTTCGTCTGCAGTTCTCACTGTTGTTCATTTTGGTGTCTATCACCACTCTGAAATCCTTTTCACTTGAAGTGGCTTGCAGCGGGACACCTCCCAAAGTATAAACATGCCCTGGGTTTCTGACCCCCAGATGCAACACCATGCACTTTTCCAGGTTAAACCTCAGCCCCCACCTCCTTGCCCATCCCTCTAGCATGTCCAGGTCCCCCTGGACTGTCACCCTTGCTTCCTCTCTGTCAGCCAAGGCCTCTAGTTTAGAGCCATCCTGCTCCTAACCCCTGCCCCATATAGGAGACATAGGCGTTGAACAGGAGCGGTCCCAGTACCGAACACTGGGGCAGCCCACTGGCAACCCTCCTAGGGGAGGAGACAGTCCCTCTAACCACCACCCTCTGTGTTCTATCTGTAAGCCAGTTTTCCACCCATCCAAGCACCCATCTTCCCACCCCCATCTCCACCAACTTTGTTAACAACCCGAAGTGGGGTACCGAGTCAAACGCCTTACTAAAATCCAGGTATAAGACATCCACTGGGCTCTGACTGTCCAGGGTGCCCATCACCCAATCGTAGAAATCTATGAGGCTGGTCTGGCATGATCTCCCTTGGATGAAACCATACTGTCTGTCATCCATGTGTCCCAGCCTGTCCAGTTGCCTCCCGAGCATCCCTTTGATGAAGCCCTCCATTAGTTTGCCTACCACTGACGTTAAGCTGACAGGCCTGTAATTTCCTCTCTCCTCCCTAGCCCCCGTTTGTGAATGGGCACCATGTGAGCCACCCTCCAATCCCTGGGGCACCCTTCCTGTCTGGAGAGAAGTGTTGAACAGCACAGCTAGAGGAGCTGCTAGTTCGTCCACCAGTTCCTTCAATACCCTTGGATGCAGCCCATCCGGTCCTGGTGCCTTGTCAGTCTTCAGCGCCCGCAGGGCCTCCCTCATGCTGCCCTCCATGATTCCCCCTCCCCAGCCCTATCCTCAGTAAAGGCCCCATCCTCCTCTGGGCCTGGCCCACTTGGCGCCCCAGCCACTTTTGGTCCTCTCATCCCCCTATGCCCTATTCTCTCAGCTGCCCCCCCTCCTTTTCGGGTTGAATGGAGCCCATGTCTCTCTCCTCAAAAACTGAGGCAAAGCACTTGTTTAGTACCTCTGCCTGCTCCCCCGCCTCCTGAGCCATCCATCCTCAGTCCTAATCCTGGAGATCTGTGCTCTCCCCTTCCTCTTTTCTCCTATGTATCTACAAAAAACCTTTCCCCCCCTACGTATATCCTTAGCCAGGTTGTGCTCCATCCTCGCCTTCGATCCCCTCACCACCCTTGTGACCCTTCTAGCTGACAGCTCGTATTCCCCTCTCTCCCTTTCCTCCCGGAACATTTAAAACATGTGTAGGCAGCCTTCTTTTCTCTTACCGCCTCCTGCGCCTCCCTGGTCTACCAGCACGGTTTGCTGGCCCTGCCATTTTTACTCCTCACCCTTGCACACAAGCTGGTAGCCTCCTGTACCCCTTTTTTGATGGCCTCCCATAATCTATCTACATCCATGTCTGGTCTGATCTGGCTCAAGCTCCCCCTCAGTATCCTGCCCATGCCCTCGAAGTCTGCTCCCCTAAAATCCATTACCACTGTGTTTGAGTGGTTGTCTTCCCACCTAGGTACATCCTAAACCAGACCATGTCATGGTCTCCTCCTGCCAGCGGGCTACACACCTCTAGGTCCTTTATCTGGTTGCTGTCTGCATGGACAACGTCCAGTATCCTCCCCCCATCCTGTTGGCTCCCTTACCTGTTGGACCAGAAAGGTATCTTGAAACACATCCATCAGCATCTTTTCTCTGGCCACCGCTGATGTCATGGTGTCCCTGTCTGCCCCCGGCATATTCAGGTCCCCCATGACCACCACCCTACCCTTTCCCCAGTCACAGTGCCCCTTGATGTGCTCAACCAATTTCCCCTCCAGTTCCTCATCCATTGCGGGTGGTCTGTATATCACCCCTACTTTTAATCTTTTTCCTCCCCCTGATTGTAGGGTTACCCAAATTGCTTCCACTCCCCCCTCTGCCTCCTCTACTTCTCTTACCAATATTCCATCCTTGACTATTAGTGCTACGCCCTCCTCCTCTACCCCTTTACTGTCCCTCCTGAAAATTTTATAGCCCTCCAGATTTAGGTCCTAACCGTTCTTCTGGTTGGCCCATGTTTCCGTAATCGCTGCCACATCTGCTGATCCCTCGGCCAGCATCACCTGAAGCTCGGGCATTTTGTTGCCCATACTCCTGGAGTTGACCGGGACCGTCTTCCACCCCACCCCCTACTCCTGCATAGCTTACTCGTCCCTGCGCACTCCCTATTTGACCTCACCTGCACAGCTCTTGCATTGTGTCCATCAGAGTCCCCTGCCCTTGTTCACCACTGGAGAACAGGGACCTCGGTCAGTTCTCCTGTCTCCAATCCTGCACCAGTCCCTCCCCCCTTTACAAGTTTAAACCCCACTTCTCATTTATGAATTCGGCGCGTTTCAGCTTTAAGATCTCCTTCCCTTCTAGGTTAAGATGTAACCTATCCCTAGCATATAACCCCTTATCATCCCATGTGTCCCCCCAATCCCCCACCAGTCCAAACCCTTCCTCCCTGCACCACTCCCTGAGCCACTGGTTCACACCTCTTAGTTTGTGTTTGGCCTCCCCTGATGCCCTAGGCACCGGCAGGATTTCCGAGAAAGAAACTGAACACCCAATAGAATGGCAGACCCTGGCTAGCTCCCGGAACCTCGCCTGGATTTCCAGATCGCTGTTCCCATCCAGATCATTTGTGCCCAGGTGTACTAGGAAATCAGGGTATCCCCCGCATTCCAAGACTAAGGAGTATAGCTGGAATTTGGCCTTGTGAATGGATAGTCCCAGGATACATTTAACCCTGACCTTACTGCTTGTACCCTCCCCTACTCTCTCCCACTGGATGCCCCTGGTCATAGAGTCCCCCAGCAGGATCACCTTTACCCCCCCTTACTGGCCCTTTTCACCCCTTCTAGGCTCCTTCTTCTGTCGTAGGCCCCCATCTTACCCTTCGCACCCCCATTAGTCTGGGGACTAGTCTGTGCATGACCTATCATGCTCTTCCTTCTGCATGCGGCTTCCAGTTTATTCTTCTCCCCCTACCTCCTGTCTGGCACAGCTGCCCCCCAATCCCCCGGTCTCCCTTTTTGGCCAGAGTCCACAGATCCCCCTCCTCCTTCAACTGCTTTTCTCCCTGCCTCCTCCCCCTCCACAGGTCTTGTCTCCCCTCTGCCTTTCTGCATAATTCTCCCTACCCTCTCCTCCATGTCCACCTTCCCACTCTCGGCAGTTATCCCCCTCTCCATCCCTGTCCCCCCTACAGTGCCCTCTACCACCCCCCTCCCTTTGGCTAACTCCCCCAGCTTGCTGGTCTGACCTCACCTCCTGCCTTCTCTCCGTCCGTGATTACCTCCTACTCCCACCCCACCCCGCCCTGGCAGTCTCACCCAAATGCTCTCTGCCCGCCTGCTCACCCCCCTCAGCTACCTCCTCTCCTGGGTAGAGAATGGTGTATCTGTTGCTAAGAGTGACGCCTGCCTCTGGCATGTTATCTCCTGTTCCCCCCATCTCCCCCTGGCCGGCCCCTCTCCTGTGGGGTGTTTTCCATTCGTTGCTTGTAGTACACCCTACCCTTGCTGAGTTGCTTGTAATAAGCCCCCCCAAAGTCTCCACAGGGCTCGTTTCTACCTGCACCCTGGGGTATGCTGTAATGACCTTTCCACCCTCCATGGGGCCATTTCCCCTCTCATCCCCTCCCTCTCCCCTCATGGCTTCCAGTTCACTTCTGATCCCTCTACCTCCGCCCTAAGTCCTGCCAGTTGGGAACACACTGGGCACCTTCCGTACTTCCACGCCCAATTTAGTATTATCACTGCCCCACACCCCATACACCCAATCACCCTGCCGAAGATGCCTGCTCTGGGCAGCCCCGAACCCACCCTCATTTTGGTGTGGGCAGGCCTAACCACTTGCTGCCCAATAGTTCTTGCCCACCTTATGTGGTCAACTGTTCAGTCAGCATATACCTCCTATAACAGTTGACAAAAATCCCTCAGCACTATAAAAATCAGCATTTACCCCAGCTCATGTATAAAGTAGCCCTCCTTAAGAACAGCACTGTATAATCAACAGTTTAAAAACAACTTACACAGCACTCTATCATCAGCAGTTTTCACAAGTCACTTCTACCTAATCCCCCAGCTGTATGCGTGTCTAGCATGTGATCAATGATGTCCAAGCATACGCAGCATACAATTTTGCCTTCCTCCCAAGTTCCTAAGTTCAGTAGCATTAACAGTACAGCCCAGAGTCCAATTCCCTACATCATGTCTTTCATCTGCATGTAGTCATCAGTTTTTTGGATATTTTCAGGCCTCTCCCTCTCTGCTTGCTCCTCCCAGTTTATCAGCAGCAGCAATCCAGGACACCCTCAGCAGACCAGGCTCTCCACTCGCAGCCTTCCCCCCCTCCTAGGCTCCACTCCCACCAGACTATTTAATAGAGGTCGGGGCGGAGTGGGTGGTGTGGGACACAATAAAACACAGCAGTTCTTGGGCGACTGGGCTTTGGCCTTTATAGCCCAGTTGCGGTCAAAAAGCGTGCACTTGACGCTGATTGGCCTGGCTTTTTCCTACCGCCGATGCGGTTTTCCTCTGCCCCCTGGGACTCCTGCGACCACCGATGTGGTCCCTCTACGCTGCTCCCACTGCCGATGCAGCCCTGGATCTCCAGACACAACAGAAACAACAGTAAGTAACATGCTTGTTACAATCTGAGACATGGAAAAGGGCTACTTTTACTGTTCGGTAAGATGGTGCTGACCACTTGGTCCTAGAGAGGGAAGAAGTGTTGTTGTTGTGAATGAAAGGCAGGTGGTTGTATCCGATCCTAGGAGGCTGTGAATTAAGTAAACTTTAAAGTAACCAGCCTATCATAGTGGTTCTAACAATTTCTATGTCAGTATCCCGACTGCCATGTATAAGAGTTATTGTAGTTTTGTTATAGCAATTAAATGTTCCATGTTTCACAAGCTGCTCTACTGCTGTGCACTTTCTTTAATGAAGCCAGTCATGTACCTATCAGTGGCGCCGGAACCGGAGAGAGCGGGAGGGCGGCCGCCACCACTTGTGCAGTCTAAGAGTGCCTATCTGTGAAGGTAGTGGCGGAGCCGACTGGCGTTTTTCAATTTGCTTTTCCCGTGCGTTTCTCTTCTCCAGCCACAGATGGGGGCGGGGTCTAAATATTTGACGTGCCCCAGCCAGCGGACCTGATTGAGATAACAAACATATATCTCAATCAGGTCCACTTTAACAAGTAAAGGCGTGTCTAAAGGCGTGTCTTCAGTTGGGGGCGGATCGCGCGGGCTCTTTAAATGCCCAGGGATTTTTACAGAGCTTCCTATGCTATCTCATTGAGGACTGGAGCAGTAACTTCTGAGAGTGAGTCCCAGAGAGTCAAGACTACTAGTGGAGCGGTGGTCGTCCGGTGGATTTTCCCAGTGTGAGCACTGAGTCTGAGAGTGGGTTGCACTCGTGCGGCGGCAGTGCGTGGTTAGTTACTCTGCCTGCCTGGTCTGGAGAGGATACTGGTCGGTCAGTCGTGTGGTGGAGCTGCCCCAGAGCGGAGCGTAACCAGAGGGCAGCAGCTGCCAGCGAGGACTGAGACCTGAGAGGGATTACAAGCGGCGTCGCAACGGTCACGGTATCCGCATCCTGGACCGTCATCACCATCACCTGGCTGGAGGATTTCTTGGCTGCAGCATCAAGCAAGTTGGCGCCATGGGCCAGGTGACGCTCAGTAACGTGAAGGACGGCTGCCGGCATTTTATCGACTTCTGACTGCTTGTAGCAACGAGCGTACAGGAGTGCCCCCGAAGTTCCTGAGCCAAGGAGCAGGAGCCAGGAGGAAGCTAGTCAGGACTCTGTAGTCCCATAGTCGCCGTAGCTCTGCCTGTTGTGCCTGAAAAGAGGTAGCTCCTACTGTGCCTGGGAACTTGGAGAGGAGAAGGAGAAACGAATCGACTGTACAGTCTGCACCAGAAAAGATACCACTTCCAAAAAAAAGTAAGTCATTGTCATTCACTGTTTATTCTATTTTCTAGGTAGCATCTGTTATATGATGGCATGCAGAGATGGCTGGGCGGCTGGCTGTAACTGTAACTTAGTCTGAGCCACTTACTGTTTAACTTGATGGGGAGGGAGTGGTGCAATAAGGGCTTCAGAACAATAAAAAATGGCAACAGGTCTGTCTCAGTTGAACTACATCCTCCCCAACATGGCAAGAATTTACATGAAATTTGGATTAGATATGTTCTCACCCCAGCCAGGCAATTTAGAATGGGATTGTTTACACAAAGCATGTGTTGGAGAGGATGTACTTGCACACAGGCAGACCTAGCTCATATTTTATGGCAGTGTCCTAGGCTGGTTAATTTCTGGCAGAAAATACAACATCATTTGGTGGAGCTCTTTGGACTACATACAAAAATAGGTCCAGACAATTTATTACTGGGAATTACTCCCCATGAAATTAAGGGGAGGGAGGGGCATTACCTATGGCTTATATTGACAACAGCAGCTTTGAAGACTCTCACCAAAAGGTGGCTCCAGATAGCTCCTGCAGACATAACGGAACAGGTTGAACTGATAGGGAAAATACAAGTGATGGAGAGAGTCAATTTTGTAGCGAACCACAGAAGGGAGCAATATATGATCTTGGAATAGGTGGGAACTTTACAAAGAAAAAATAAAATGACCCCCCCACTTCCCCCTTTTTCTGCTATATGTGTAAAGCATTGCACATAGATGAAATGTTTCTCCTCGCAACTTTAGTACATGGCTTTGTCTCCAGATTTCAATTGATATAATAATTTTCATTAATTGCTTAGTTTGTTGGGTTATTTTAAGTTTTTAAATTGTTGGAAAGCTGTCCAATAGTAATAGAATTGTCTATAAAGATTTCGACTAATTGAAAAAAGGACTTTATATGAAACGATGAGTTCTAAGAAGCTACATTGAAGTTTTTTTCTTTTGAAGTTATTCAGAAATGTATTGGACGCTGCCAGTACAGAGCAAACTGTGCTAATAACTTTAAGGTTCATCTATCCTGAGTTTGGTTACATTATACAGTAACTGTCTTGGGTTATTTGTTTGTTTGCTTTTTTTTTGTTGGTGGGTTGCACCCATCGTGCCCCTCTACTTCAGATTGATTGAGCTGTACCTGCTGTTTCTGAAGTTTTCCCAGTCCAGTGGGGCCCCTGTATGCTGTTTCAACAAGTAGCATGTGAAATGAACAGTTTAATAGTGCTAAGAGTAGCTCTGACTTGAACCATCTTGTGAGCAGGGGTCCAAGTGACTCGTGGACTGAGCGTGCCTAAGCCAGGCTTTACAGTCATGCCCAGCTTTGTGAAAGACTAACTGCTTGCAGCCAGTTGTCGGAGATGTTGTTTGAGTAGTTGTCCATTACTGATGTTTCATGAAATGATTTGATTTGTCCTGTGCTCTGGGCCATATTGAAGCTACGTTACTTCAGTGATCAGAGCAATGTCAGTGGCTCAGCAGGTTGGCGCACACTCATCCGAGGCTGGAAGATTGGAAGGTTGTGGGTTCTAGCCCCACCAGGAACTTGATTGAATCCCAGTACTGACACTGCAGCGCAGCATGAGGAGGTGCAGCACATTAAACAACTGGGCGATTATTTATATTAGGGAACATAGTGCCCTGGATCTGAATTCTGTGGATTACGTACTGTCCCTTCAAATGGCAGCAAATAGCCACGCCCCCTTTTCCAATGTAAGTTCTCCCCATCCCAAACACACCGCTTTGGATATCTCCACGCCCATGTTACTGAACTGTACTGTTCTCCACCCCGGAACAAATAGGTAACATCATTACAACATCACAGCATGAGACGCACTTATTCTTACACTTATGCCTTTTTTTTATTTTTTATTTGGTTTAACACTGAAAGCAAGAATATACAACCAGCTGAGGTTGACCATTTTAGGCACTGGAACTCTGCACAGTGAATAAGTGAAAATGTGTGTTTATCGTTAGGAATGCAGCGTAAGCAACTGGTAACAGGATGTGCATCGCTAACAAGATAAAACTGTAGTTAAACTGTGATTATTTATGTTTGTTTGTTCTGTGGGGGTGCTCCGCCCCCCGGGTCCAGGAATATGTCACTGTGTTTAAATATTGCAAAAACTACACATTTTGGTAGTTTGTTTCTTCTGTGGGGAGGGGGGGGCGTGACATCTCAGTGACTGCAAAGCGCATGTGGCTGTATTTCTCACTAGGAGCACTCACTTCCAAGGTGTGTCCCCTAAAGTAAATATATGCCAACAACTGCCCTGTCTGCTGTACTGATGTTAAAGCTCCTATGGTACTTACTGAAAATTGTATGGCAGTTTCCCTTGTGTCCTGGGTGGATTTGATTCTGGTTGTTTCAGTTGGTTTCCCTCCATATCCCCCTCCCCTGGGTTGAAAATATGCAGAAGTGCCTAGTTCTCCTCTCAGTCAATAAAAACTACATAAAGATTAGTGTGACTTTTTTTTTGTTTCTTTATACCCCCGTCGTGCTCTGGAGCTGACTCTAATTTGGCTGCCATGACCCTCAGACATCCCCCTACTATCTCCCCCAAGCCACCATACCTCAGATCTGCAGCCATTCTCAATAGCCGGTGTAACCCTGTCACTGGTGGGTCCCTCTCTTCCGAGGGGGAGGTACCGCAGGAGGAGACCAGCACACTATTTTTTTCTCTGTCCCGGCGCTGCTGAGGCTTTCCGTGGCTTCTTGGGAGTCTTCTGAAGTGTCCAGGGCAAATCCTCATAGCGGTATTTCCGTTTTTCCTGGTGTTCCTGATAATGTGATCACCACTGTGCCCCCATCTCAACCGGGGCTGCTGCAGAGTGATCATGCATCCCTAACCCACCCCAGAGTAGGGTAGTCCTAAGGACACCCCATCCCACCCCTTCCCCTGCCAACCCCGGCTGGTTCAGACTGAGCTGTACTGGCTAGATGGGTGCTTAACTTGGTACTCCTACCGTTTATGTGGTGATTACGCTTCTGCATCATTAACACAATACATAAGTTGACTGAGAAATAGTTTAGCTCCACCTTCACATTTCGATGTCCTACATGGCCGAAAATGGTTGGCCACATTAACAAAGTTTTGCCAGGAAAGATAACTAAGCTAACAGCTTGTTTCCAAGTGCGTCCTGGGGGGAAGAGGAAAGTGGAGTACAGCATAGCATTGACTAAGATTGTGCAAGTAACCGTGAAATTGTTTTCATAGCTTGGACTGTCAGGACTGACATCTCGGAAATCTAGGGAGCATTTGCATTACAAAACAGTGATTTACAAATGTGTCTGTAAAGTGAGCTGGGTGTGGAGGAGGCAGCTGTAAGAGTGCTTAGAATGATCAATGATGCATGTTTTACGTAGTGTGGCACTTGTTTGTGGTGGCACTGGCAGACAATGGCATGGCATCTGCCTTGCATGTTGGACTGGATTAGAGTATGGCACTGTTGTGTTCAGGGGTGGTAAATGAAGTTGGCACTTGGCATGACTTGTGTGAGAAACCACTTAGTGGTATAGGGAGCGTTAAAAAGCAATACCACTATGTCAAAGTTCTCCCTGTGGGCACTGTTTATAAAACAACTGAGGTTTGATGTGATTCTCGTATAAAAAAAAAAAAAATTCAATGTTGGGTGAATAGTGTATAGTGCTGGCATGCACTGAACTTTGGCCTCTCTCTGTTCCCACCCTTGGTTGAAGAGCAAGGCAGTAATAGGGTATGGAATTGCTTACTCCCCTTGGTGCTGGGTCATCTCGGAGAAGGAAAAGTTTGGGAAGTTGGGGGCATTTGAAAATTCTGAGTTGCAGCTGCTGGGAGAGGTTGGCTCATATGTGACATAGGGAGAGGAGGCAAATTTCACAATACCGAAGTCATGGACATAACAAAAGCCCTGCCATTGTAACAGTTGGGCAGCTGAGTAACAGTGTTGGTGGCATACAAAAAAGTTTCATTGTCAGTACCAGCATCACACTCATGAGTCCACCTAGTTCCAAAAGGTTAACCTGGTTAGTAAAAAATCTGGTTTTGATCTCTACGAGAATCCAGTTGACTGGTGGCTGGACATGAAATCAGACCTCTGATACCTTCTTATTAGAGCCGTAGATGTGTCCATTCTGCAGAGTATGTAGCTTATTTGAATGACGCTAAACAAGTGCAACATTTTATACTCCCTCTCGTCTTACTACCCATCGCTTTACTGACCAGATCTCCTTATTAAGCAGAATCGTCTTTTTTTTCTTTCCTCTCCTGTGCCGGGCTTGTCTCAGGAGGGCGCCCTGTCCCATTCCCAGTGTCTACAAGCCAAAGCCCCAATAAATTTTATTGGACTCTTGTCTTGTACACTGGTGGTGCAGTACACAAGCATTTTGCTGCATGGATCACTAGCCGAGAATATCTAAAGTAGGCCCAGTAGTTGCGGATTGATAACTATTGACAAAGATTGTGGGGGTGGTGAGGAAGGGCAAGATATAAAATGTTTGCCATAGAAATTCTATTGCTTGCATGCTTAATGTTCATGCTGCAGTACCTTATCAGAAGATGGTAATCGGATGGGTTCACTAAACTGTATATGCAATTCTTTCTCAGAGCCTGCACAGACTCACTGCATTCAAATATGCCACGGTCTGATAGACGAAAATGACAGATGGAGAAACAACTGGCTGATATTGCTGCCAAGATGCCAAGAAAACTAAATTACTGGTTTGGGAGTGCCCAGATACCAACAGCTTCAGAGCATGCAAGGGACATCGCTGCCAAGAATACCACTGACACTGTCACAAGCACTGCAGCTGTCAGCTGTACCGGTATTGTAAGTGCCAATGTAACTATGCATACTGCTTCACTGCCAATGGCTATGACAGAGTCAAATGCAGCCATGTTTGTTTCAAATGTTGCATCAGTGCTAGAACTAACATGTTCCTTGCCTGATGATTGTCCTGCAGCTGCTATTCCAGTGCCCCCTGGATGGTAAGGCCTGCTCTTTCTCCGATACAGAAAACAGAGCTGCAGAGCTGTTCCCATGAACAGCAACAGTGATGGCAACATCGCATGTCTCTGAGAATACGAGCTCACAGCTGTTGACCCAGTGCCTGAATCTGCTGTCTCTTTGTCTCTCCCCTACTGTTCTGAGAAAACCTGGGTAACTGCAGTTGACCCAACCATGTCTGAATCTGCTGTCTCTTTGTTCTCCTCCGTTCTGAGAGAACCTGGTAACTGCAGTTGAACCAACCGTGTCTGAATCTGCTGTCTCTTTGTCTCTCCCCTCCTGTTCTTCTGTTTGTTGCCACAATATTAACAGTGTTTTTCAACCAAGCAGTGTTATAGACACTTCCATCAAACAAGTCATTCTGCAAACCAATGGGAGAAGTGAAACAAGAACTTGTCAAACATGGTGGTTTTCATCATTCAACTGGCTAACATACTGTGTTTCAAAAGGATGTGTGGTCTGCTACTACTGTCGGGCAGCAGTGGAAAGAAAACTAATCACAGGCAGTCGTTGCGGTGAAACTACCTTCATTTCAGCAGGATTTAGTGATTGGAAGAAAGCAATTGACAAATTCAAGAAACATCAGACATCATTATTCCACCATGAAGCTGTTGAGAAGTATACTGCTTCAACAACACAAGGATGAATGTTGGTGCTCAGCTCAGCCAGCATCTTGCACAGGAACAGGCGAGAAACAGAGACTGGTTCCTGAAACAGGTAAATGCAATACTGCTTCTAGTCGGCAAGGACTAGCAACTGTGGCCATGAAGAACAGGAAAGCAACCTGAGGCAGGAAATGCTGAGTAGGGCAGTTGACATGCCAGAACTACGGGATGGATCCAGGAAGGAAGTATCAGAGTTCAGATGTTGTGAATGAAGTCATGGAAATCATGGCACATCAGCTGCTGAGGAACCTTCTGGAAGAGATACGCACTGAATCAAAGCTGTATGCTATCATCGCAGATGAATCACGGATATTAGCCAACATGAATAGATGACAATATGTATACGATGGGTTTCCCTGCCCCATTTTGTTATACATGAAGATTTTATTGGGATGTATGAAATGGCAAAGACTGATGCAGAATCCATCACCAGTGCCATTAAGGATGTTCTAGTAAGATGTAACTTACCAATCAACAACTTGAGGGGACAGGCGTATGATGGAGCAGCAAATATGAGTGGATGCATTTCTGGAACTGCAACAAGAATTAAGAGAGAGAATCCACTAGCATTGAATGTCCATTGTGCAAGTCATTCCTTGGACCTGGTGTTGCAAAACTGTAGCAAAACGAGTGATGCCATTGACGATGCCCTCAGCTTTGTCCAGAATTTAAGTGTGTTGATTCGGGGATCCCCACAGAGGCTGGCTCTTTATGAAAATATTGCAGTGAATGACAGTGAGGACCCTTACATGATGATAGAAGGCCTGCACTTACTTTGTCCAACAAGATGGACAGCACGAACAAAGAGTATCAAGTCGGTTCTTAAAAACTATGGAGCACTCTATGACACCTTAGAGGAGCTGAAACGAGACAAAGCTACAGATGTACGAACTAAGGTCAAAGGCCTGATGTCAGTGATGAAAAAGTTACGGACCTATTTTGGACTGGTTGTATCATACAACATATTCAGTGTATCGGAACAAGTGGCTTCAATCCTGCAAACAAAAACACTGACAGCAGAAACTACAATGATGAGCATAAACTCCCTGAAGAAGAATTTACAACACCAGCACGATGACTTTGACCAGGTCTATGAAGGCATCAACAAGAGAGTGCAACTACTGAGAAAAGTGAAGGAGCCAAAACTTCCAAGACAGCACTATGTGCCAGCAAGGCTGCAACATGGTAGTGCACCGCATCACCATCCCGAATCTGCTAAGGACTGGTATCAACAGATGTACTATGAAGGCATTGATGCTTGTCTTGTTGAACTAGACCGACGTTTTAATCAGGAAACCTACATGTTGCTGTCATCCATGGAGAATTTATTGCTTCAAGCAGCCAATGCAAAGACGTTTTCAGTTCCTCCTCAGATCACACAGTTGTATGGAGATAAGGACTTGGACACTGACATTCTGAATGCACAACTGAACTTGCTCCCAGGGCTTGTGCAACAGGTTTTGCCAGAGGTGAGGACAGTAACTTCAATCAACACCATTATTGATGCCTTAGTGGGAAAAGACTGCCAGCAGCAGATACTGTATTCAGAAGTAGTGAAGCTCATTCAAATTTACCTCCTCGTCCCAATGAGTACAGCAACTGGGGAGAGATCTTTTTCAACACAGCGGAGGATAAAGTCTTACTTAAGAAGCACCATGACAGAGAAGAGGTACAATCACCTAATGCTGTTGAACATTCACAAAGAGAGAACAGACAACTTGGATCGGACACGAATTGTTCGGGAGTTTGTGCAACGAAATGAGAGACGACTTAACTTTTTTGGAAAAATCTGATACAGAAATTCTGTACTTTACAGAGAAATTCATATGGTGGTAAATTTGTTGCTTGGTTGTGGTGGCCACCAGGGCTTGGAGGCTTGCAAGGCTTACAAGCCTGAAGTGGTGACCAGAGCATTCATGGGATGATTTGGTGGAGGCTTGCAAGGCTTACCAGCCTGAAGTGGTGACCAGAGCATTCATGGGATGATTTGGTGGCCACCAGGACTTGGTGGAGGCTTGCACAGGCTTACCAGCCTGAAGTGGTGACCAGAGCATTCATGGGATGATTTGGTGGCCACCAGGGCTTGGTGGAGGCTTGCAAGGCTTACCATCCTGAAGTGGTGACCAGAGCATCAAGGATTACTTCATGGCAGAAGTGTAGATGTGATGGTAAATTGGTTGATTTTGGTGGCCACCAGGGCCTGGTGGAGGCTTGCAAGGCTTACCAGCCTGAAGTGGTGACCAGAGCATTCATGGGATGATTTGGTGGCCACCAGGGCTTGGTGGAGGCTTGCAAGGCTTACCAGCCTGAAGTGGTGACCAGAGCATCATGGATGATTTGGTGGCCACCAGGGCTTGGTGGAGGCTTGCAAGGCTTACCAGCCTGAAGTGGTGAACAGAGCATTCATGGGATGATTTGGTGGCCACCAGGGCTTGGTGGAGGCTTGCAAGGCTTACCAGCCTGAAGTGGTGACCAGAGCATCAAGGATTACTTCATGGCAGAAGTGTAGATGTGATGGTAAATTGGTTGATTTTGGTGGCCACCAGGGCCTGGTGGAGGCTTGCAAGGCTTACCAGCCTGAAGTGGTGACCAGAGCATTCATGGGATGATTTGGTGGCCACCAGGGCCTGGTGGAGGCTTGCAAGGCTTACCAGCCTGAAGTGGTGACCAGAGCATTCATGGGATGATTTGGTGGCCACCAGGGCCTGGTGGAGGCTTGCAAGGCTTACCAGCCTGAAGTGGTGACCAGAGCATTCATGGATGATTTGTGGCCACCAGGGCTTGGTGGAGGCTTGCAAGGCTTACCATCCTGAAGTGGTGACCAGAGCATCAAGGATTACTTCATGGCAGAAGTGTAGATGTGATGGTAAATTGGTTGATTTTGGTGGCCACCAGGGCCTGGTGGAGGCTTGCAAGGCTTACCAGCCTGAAGTGGTGACCAGAGCATTCATGGATGATTTGGTGGCCACCAGGGCTTGTGGAGGCTTGCAAGGCTTACCAGCCTGAAGTGGTGACCAGAGCATCAAGGATTACTTCATGGCAGAAGTGTAGATGTGATGGTAAATTGGTTGATTTTGGTGGCCACCAGGGCCTGGTGGAGGCTTGCAAGGCTTACCAGCCTGAAGTGGTGACCAGAGCATTCATGGGATGATTTGGTGGCCACCAGGGCTTGGTGGAGGCTTGCAAGGCTTACCAGCCTGAAGTGGTGACCAGAGCATTCATGGGATGATTTGGTGGCCACCAGGGCTTGGTGGAGGCTTGCAAGGCTTACCAGCCTGAAGTGGTGAACAGAGCATTCATGGGATGATTTGGTGGCCACCAGGGCTTGGTGGAGGCTTGCAAGGCTTACCAGCCTGAAGTGGTGACCAGAGCATCAAGGATTACTTCATGGCAGAAGTGTAGATGTGATGGTAAATTGGTTGATTTTGGTGGCCACCAGGGCCTGGTGGAGGCTTGCACAGGCTTACCATCCTGAAGTGGTGACCAGAGCATCAAGGATTGCTTCATGGCAGAAGTGTAGATGTGATGGTAAATTGGTGTTGGGTGAGTCTGTGGTATGCAGTAGCAACAGTACAGGAATGAATGAGCAGATGTCTTTCCTCTATTGAATTCTTAGGAACAGTGGCCCATTTCCAAATGTATCCCACTCCTCCATCCATCCATCCATCCATCCATCCAGACTTTGCTGTAAAAATCTGTTTATACCCATGTCGTTGTACAATATTTACTGTCATTGTATACTATGATTCCTTAATAAATAAACTTTACGATGTACACTGTGATTCATTAATAAATAAGCTGTGTAAACATAATGGCTCTGTCATTATTTCTCCAGCCTCAGGAGTTTACCTTGTCACTGGTGGTTGGGCTTCACTGCTAACTTAATGCATGGCAGAAGTATAGATGTGATGGTAAATTGGTTGCTTTTGGTAGCCACCAGGGACTGGTGGAGGCTTGCACAGGCTTACAAGCCTGAAGTGGTGACCAGAGCATTCATGGGATGATTTGGTGGCCACCAGGGCTTGGTGGAGGCTTGCAAGGCTTACCAGCCTGAAGTGGTGACCAGCGCATTCATGGGATGATTTGGTGGCCACCAGGGCTTGGTGGAGGCTTGCAAGGCTTACCAGCCTGAAGTGGTGACCAGAGCATTCATGGGATGATTTGGTGGCCACCAGGGCTTGGTGGAGGCTTGCAAGGCTTACAAGCTGCAGTGGTGACCAGAGCATTCATGGGATGATTTGGTGGCCACCAGGGCTTGGTTTAGGCTTGCAAGGCTTACCATCCTGAAGTGGTTACCAGAGCATCAAGGATTACTTCATGGCAGAAGTGTAGATGTGATGGTAAATTGGTTCGTTGGGTGAGTCTGTGGTATGCAGTAGCAACAGTACAGGAATGAATGAGCAGATGTCTTTCCTCTATTGAATTCTTAGGAACAGTGGCCCATTTCCAAAATTCCAAATGTATCCCACTCCTCCATACATACATCCATCCATCCATCCATCCAGACTTTGCTGTAAAAATCTGTTTATACCCCTGTCGTTGAACAATATTGTTTAGTGTCATTGTATACTATGATTCATTAATAAATACACTTTACGATGTACACTGTGATTCATTAATAAATAAGCTGTGAAAACATAATGGCTCTGTGTCTTTATTTCTCCAGCCTCAGGAGTTTACCTTGTCACTGGTGGTTGGGCTTAACCGCTAACTTCTATCTTGAAGTTAGTGGAACCAAAAACTCCTAACTCATTAGTGTGAAGACTGCATGCTTGGGACTGGTGATGCACATTACTATGGCATCTCTGTTTCACCTGGACAACCACCAACAGATTAAGGAATGTGTGGTTTAAACGTCATGTGGAGCTATTGGAGGGAATGGGTCGACAGCTGTTTTCTTAATATAGCTGTACACTTGAGCAGTCTTAGACTGGGTGGTCTCTTTTTGCTGGCACCTTTGTATGTCATTGCATAATTATTCCTAAATGGGACTGCATTCTTAACGTTATGATGTGTGTACATGATTTATTGTATTTTTGTATGGCAAAAACTAGTGTCGAGAAAGTGCCCTTTTGACACTCACAAGTGCCCCTCTGATCCTCCGCCCCCTCAGTTTTTACCATCTTCCGGCACCTATGATACCTATAAAAATGTACTATGTGGGTATAGTGACTAGAAAAAGTCATTTCATTATCTGGATACTGGTTCCCTTCAGTATATGTTCTTTGTTATCTCTTGCAGGTTATGGCTAGGCTGGCCATTCCTGGACTTTCCTTTGGCTGGTATATTCCAGCATATGTAAAGCAACATCTTCCATATGTAAAGCAAAGGGGTGCGCTGCACTCATGGACCAGGGCAGGGTGCGAATGTAGGCTGCAAGTCCAGTTTCACAAGAGAGTCATGACAGCATTCGCACTCCAGAGCCAGGAGCTGTATAGCTCCAATGAAGACAATAATGCTTCGTAATGCAGGGCTCTGACCCCCTGATGAAGCCTTACATGGCGAAGTGCCAGGCTACCTGACTGTGGACTAGAGTGTGTCTGCTATTACTCTGTTTCCTGTGGATTACTTCAGGAATAAATGACTTTCGATACAAATACCCGGCATCATTGTCTTCACTGGAGCTATACAGTTCCTGGCTCTGGAGTGTGAGAGCCGTCGTATCTCTGATATTCCAGCATGTGAACTTTTATGGTGGCGCCCCACTACACATATCAAGTATTAATGGACTTATGAATCCTGAAACTAACATGAGTGAAATGTTATTGCCCTAGTATGTTAAAACATACTATACCTTGTTTCATTAATATGACTAATGTATTGCATGCTGGTTTCTATTTTATGAAAACTGAATAAAAAGAAAATTCAAAAAAATCCATCACATCTACGAGAGACAATATATAGACTGTAGTGCTTAGTGAAAGTACGCATAGAGCTCCACATGGCTGCAGTACATATATCAGCTGCAGAAACATTCTGAAAACAAGCAACAGTTGTGGGCACACCACATGTACAGTGGCCACCCACAGTGCCAGGAAGTTCCTTACCAAGTTTCCTATAACCGAATACAACACTGTTAGCTATCCATTTGGACAGTCACAGTTTAGACAAAGAGACAACCTTTTTCCCGGGGTTGAGTGAAACAAAAAGCTGAGAGGACTTTCTGCAGTCCTTAGTGTGATCAAGATAGAAACGTAGTGTTCTATGTATATCAAGTGTGTGGAGCAATGCCTCACCTTTGTTAGCATGATCTGAACAATACACAGGAAGGTGTATGGTCTAATTCAATGTAAAATCAGACACTACCTCTGGTAGAAAATGAGGGCTGGTCTGCAAAGACACCCTGTCCTTGTGCACAATCAAATAAGAAGGTTCATGCATCAGAGCCTGAAGCTCAGAAATCCTACAAGGTGAAGTCATGGTGACCAAAAACATTGGTTTCCATGAAAGGAAATGCATCACACAGGTCACAGTAGGCTCGGACAGAGCCAGGGTCAGTTTTACCAAAATGAACCTGTTTATGAATCAAGGGATGAATGTGCAGAATACCCTTCAAAAACATAAGGGACAGCTCTAGTTGTGCCACTGTGTATCCATCAGTAGGGGCATGGAAGGCCAAAACAGCTGCCAAGTGCACCTTAATTGATGCATACTGGTAACCAGAGTCAGATAGGGGTAGAAGGTAGTCCAGCACAGTATTCACAGGACAAATAAATGGGTCCACTGAATGGAAAGCACACCATACGGAGAAGCACTTCTATTTCAAATAATAGGTGTCTCGTAGATAGCCTTTTAGCTGCAAGCAAGACATCAGCCACCTGGGGGAAACCCCAAAATGGGCAATGGCTATGTCTTCAGGAGCCATGCAAGCTGATGCAGGGACTGCAGGTCCAGATGGACCAGGGACCCCTGAGCATGTGACAGCAGTTCCCAACAAAGGGGGAGCTGAACAGGAGACTCCATTGCCAGACGCTGCAGAAGTGAAAACCAAATCTGGCAAGGCCATAAGGGAGCCACTAATAGTAGGGTGGCACGTTCCATCCACAGCTTGAGCAGAACCCCGTGTTTGAGAGGGATCAGAGAAAAGGTGCTGAGGAATGTCTCTTTCCAGAAGAGGGACAACCCATTTCACCAAAAAGCTCCATGCCTTGGAATGAACAAGCAGAAACATGGCAGTTTTGTGTTGTCTGGGGATGCAAAAAGGTCCAACTCTGGATGACCCCATCTTGTAAAGAGGTCATTTACCATGGAGGTCATCAGTTCCCATTTGTGCACCAGAGATTGAGACCTGCTTAGCCTGTCTGCCAAGATATTTTGGACACCTGGGAGAAACATGGCTTGCTGAAGGCCATGAGACATCACCCAGTACCACACTCTGATTGCTTCCCTGCACAGGGGATAAGAGTGAGTGCTCCCTTGCTTGTTTATGTAGTACATGACACTGGCATTGTCTGTCCAAACCAGCAAGGGACAGGGCTGAGGCGCTCCTGAAAAGCCTGGAGACCAAGCAGAACAGCCTGCATCTCCAAGACATTTATATGGATATCAAACTCCAGACTGACCCAGGACCCTTGGGTCTGACAGGATCCAGATGGACACCACAGCTGGACCCTGAGGTATCCATTGTGAGATCTACATGGGAGATGGGGGGGGGGGAGAATGGAATGCCCTGTGACAGTTTTTACAGAATCACTTCCCTGGATGGGGCCTTCAGGAGCCAATCTAAATAAGGGAAGACATAAAGCCCTTCCTTCCAAAGTGCTGTTGCCACATCCGCTAAGCATTTAGTAAATACCCACAATGCCGAGGATAAACTGAAGGGCAAGACTATAGTGATTGCCCTACAGTACAAAGCAGAGGTCCTGCCTGTGGCATTTCGTTATCTTGATATGAAGGTATATGCTCTTCATATCCAAGGCACAAAGCCAGTTCCCCTTTTGCAGCAGGGGATGACAGCCTGAAGAGATACCATTCAAAACTTTTTATATTCAGTAAACAGGTTTAAGTCTGTCAGGTCAAGTACAGAATGTAAACCTTGTGTCCACTTAGGAACCAGGAAATATCTGGAATAGAACCCTTTGTGTATCTGTTGGGGAGGAACAGGTTTGATAGCCCACTTGTTTATAAGCGATTAAACCTCCTCTAGCAGAAGGGGCAAGTGGCCCAAAAGATAATGACATACAGGCAGAGGATGAAATGGAGGGGTTGTCGGCAACTCCAGAGCATGCCCCTTTTCCACTATTTCCAGGATCTACTTATCCGAAATGGTGTCCCTCCACTTTGACAGATGACAGGAGATCTTTCCCCCCCTCTTGCACCACCAGAGGCAGCAGTGGAGGGGGAGGAAGTAAGGAGTCAAAAGGTACCAGGTGTGGCAGGGGTGCTGCCCTGACCAACAGATTTGGATGCCTTTGAATGGGCAGCAGGGGAAAGAGAACCGAGCAGGGGACCACCACTATGGTTTTGTGCACAGGGCTGATGACGGGAGGCATGGCCACAACAGGAAGCAGGCTTGCAAAGTGAACCACTAACATATCCCCTGGTGGGTTGAGTCAGAGATTTGAGCAACCTGAAAGTAATCCTGGAGGACTGAAGCTCACGTTGAGCATTTTCAACATCACTCCCACGCAGCCTGGAGCCTCAAAAAAGAAGGATATTCAGCACAGCCTGTTGCACATCAGTGGCAAATCCAGCTACTCTAAGCCAGGAATATCTCCTAAGGCATATGCCGGAGGCAGAGGCATCAGAAGCATCATATGCAGAACGTAACAAATGCCTTCCAGTATCCACACTAGCTGAGACAGCTTTAAGCAAGTCATCCTTGGCAAGACCATCAGGTAGAGACTGAATGGTAGATATAGCAGGTTTCCGCAGCCTATTCTGATATTTAATTATGTACATCAGGTAGTTTTCAATTATTATTAATTTATTTCAAAAGTTTTACCAGAAAGACATACCGAGCTAATAACAGCTCACTTCCAGATGCGTCTTGGGGGGAAGGGAAAGAGGAGGATAAAGTACAACAATCAAGCAGTAAGCACAATGACTGGTAAAGAGCCTATGTAACAAACATTAAGCTAACCAAAATAAGCAATTAAATACAAATTAGTGCAATATTAAATGGATGAGGAGGAGATTGCAACAGTACAAAAAGTGCAAGGTGCTAAAAGAAAGGTATGAGAAGAACAGTGGTAGTGGAGGACAGCAGAAGAGGGGGTCAAGAGAAGATCAGGAGGGGGTGGTGGTAGCAGTGGAGAGAGTAGAGAGTAAGGAACAGGGACAGAGTTCAGGTGCAGTTGCAGTTGTGGGTTGTGAAGTTGAGGAGTAGAGAGGAGAGAACGCGTTGGGAAGAGGTGGAGCAGATGATTGGGGTAGAGGATTCCAGAGTTTAGGGAAACAGTAAGAGAAAGCAGTCAGGCCAGCTGATGATTTTCTTGAAGTCAGAGCAAGGCAGCGATAACCAGAGTTATGAAGTGTGTAAGAGGAGGGTTGGGGGATGGAGAGGAGAGAGGTAAAGTAGGAGGGGAGGGAGCCTTGCCAGTATTTAAAGATAAAGAAGGCATAGTGAGTATGGCTTCTGGCCTCAGGAGGAATAGAGGGAGCAATGGTGGGTATGGGGTAGACAGTCCAGGGCAAAGCAGCAGAAGGAGTGAAAGAGGGGGTCCAGTCTGGCAAGGGTAGTCTTCGGAGCAGCACAGTAGACAGTATCACCAAAGTCAAAGATGAGGAGAATCATTTTCTGGACAATAGCTCACCAAGCAGAAGAGGGATGCAGCTTCTGTTCCTGTACAACACACCGAGTTTGGGGTGAAGATTTTTGTGGATGGCATCCACATGTCCAGAAAAGTCAAGGTGACAATTGAGCCACACTCCTAGATACTTGAATGAGGGAACATTATCAGTTGTGACCCCATCCTAGGTGTGGAAGGAGGGGAGGACAGAAAGCGTGGTGAGCGTCTGTCTGCTGCCCAAGGTCATGGAGACCATCTTCTTGGCATTGAGTGATAAATTATTTGATCAGAACCATTGCTGGAAGTTATTGAAGTCCAGCTGGAGCCTGGCCATCAGATCAGAGGGGGAGGAACCAGAGGTGAAGAGTACCGTATCATCTGTGTACACGCGGATGGCCACAAAGAAGCAGACAGTAGGGAGGTAATTTAGGAAGACCAAAAAGAGTATCAGACCAAGGACTGACCCTTGGGGGACACCAGTTCTAATTGGGAGTGGTGGGAATAGGAAATCTCCAATTTTAACAGACTGAGTCCTATCCTCAAAGTAGGACTGGAACCAATTATTGGAGGAGAGCCCCACTGCTTTAAGCTTGTTAAGGAGAAGGGGGTGAGTTATAGTGTCAAAAGGCTTTGGCCAAGTTGACAAAGATGACTGAGGTGATGAGGCCCAGATCCATGCTTGAGCAAATAAATGGAGTCAGTGAGTCAAAGAAGGAAGGGGGTGATGCAATGGAATTTGTGGAAGCCAGACTGGAAGGCAATGGAGTAGGAGGTAGAGCCAAGGAAGGTAGAGATCTGATCCAACACAAGGTGTTCTTGCAGTTTAGCTAGGCCCAAGGATGCAGAGGAAGAAGCATAAATAAGTTATTTTGCTCATAACATCTAGTCACCTGGATTATTTACCAGAAGGCAAAGTGCTCATGTGTCCAGGGGCTCTAGAGTGGTCATAAGCAGCCATTATAACCACAGAATCTGTGTCAGGTTGGGAAGCATAATAAGGAAGAGAAGGGTACTGTTTATCAGCCTTCCTAGACACTGCAGGCAAGGTATTAGGCCTATGCCAAGTAGCAAAGGTAGCATCCTTGATAGCAGGATATACAGGAGAACTATAATGGAGGGTGCAGTGGGAACCTCCAAAAACTCCATTAAATTTTTCTTACTGGAGTCCATCCTCAGTTTTAAATCTCATGACATTTTGGATTTTTCTGGGTAAAGCGTGAAAAGAGGGACCCTTAAGAGGACATCTGAGGGTATGCATCACAGAGGTCTTGCACCAGGAATAGAGGGTAGAGCTGGAAGGCCAACCCCTACAAAGGGATCATTATCCCTTTCATCATCCTCCAAATCCTCATCCATATTAAGGAGATCAGGACTGTATTCTACCTCATAATCTGGAATGACAATGGCAGCACTCAAAGGAGCCGGCAACGGAGGTGGTAGCTGCAATGTAGGAATGAAAGGTGTGCTTCTGGATCCCGTCAACAACAGTGCCGATGGGGGAGGCCCAGTTGAAGGGATTACCATTATCATCGGCAGGAGTGAAGGTAAGAGGCATCAAAATAGTTCAGAGAACGACACTAGTACAACCTGGAACTTGACAGCACTTTGTAAAGGGCAGGGGACAACCAACATCAAAGGAGTAGAACCCAACAGCAAGGGCTGCATACAGTTCATAGTACATACAACAGAGCCAGAGCCAGAACCCGGACCTTGGTGTCTCATCGACGGTTGGGGCTGTAGTCATCGCCGATGGAGCAGACAATGAGGACTTACCCTCCTTCAATGAAGATCTTGGCCTCACCAGCAAAGCAGGAGCTTTATCTTTATGCTTGTGGTGATGGCTGGCAAAGGAAGACTACAGCAATGACCTATCCTTGTCTTTGTCCTTAGTTCTTGATGATGTACAGCAGTGACAATGTCACCAAATGCCAGGGAGTTCCCTTCCTGGAGGTAGTCAAGTAAGAGGGAGAAGTTGGCTTGGAGCCCATGGCCTTGGCTTGAGCTTCCATGGATTTAACAGCAGTGAGAGTTTCTAGAGCCTTCTTTCTGTGGCTCCTTGTGAGCTGGTTGAATCCTGGCAGATCTTGCAGCCTCTGATATTGTGGGATAGGCCCAAACAGCAAACACAAACTGTGTGAGCATCGTCCTTGCAGATCTTGTAACCACAGGTGCAAAACCTAAATAAAGGTTCTTTCAGTAGTGATAAGATAAAGTTTAGAAAATAACAAAGTTGAAGAAACAATGGAATTGTTTCTCTGTATGTCCAAAGAGTGGTTCATGGTGGGAGAAAGAACTGAGGAGCAGTGGGGCGGCCCATGATTACACAAGTGCCAACATTGCATGTCATCGTGGGTGGCCCACAGCTGACAAAAATGTATGGGTTGTCCTGATATTGATGGCCTATTGTTCCAAAGGTGCAGCCCAACTGAGGAGATATCGTCGATGAAGATCTGGGCTCCAATTTTCAAAAAGGAGCTCAAGCGTAGAACAAATATTTGTGCTGCACTTGTGCTGGTGCCTGACCCTGCGGTTGCTATATTCAGTCAGATAGCGGACCAACATTATCGACTGAATATCAGTCCATGTCAGTATAGTGCTAAGTAAACCTGAACTGTCCTGGCATAGACCTGGGCTGTATCCGGCCCACAGGGAATAGCGCTGTCAGCCTGGATAGCACTGGGACCCATGTGGGCCATATTTGGACACAGCATGCAAATGAGCCAATTGAGCATGCAAGATGCTAAGGGGTCATTTGCATGCCCATTATGGGCTATTTTGCATGGAGAGCAGCAGTCCTTTAGTGCCCATCCTGTGTGTGCCTGACATCATCTGTGGTATCTAGCAACACCCCCCACCCCCTGAACACCTGTACCATAACAGGAATAGGTATCCCTCATATCAAGTGGTACCACCACCCACTAAACACCAGTCCTGTGCAATGGTAATATTCCTGGTGTCTAGTGGCACCCCTGAACACCCATCCCATATTATTAATAGGCATCCCTAGTGTCTAGTGCCACCCCTTAACCTCATGAACACCTGTTCTGCTTGTTAACAATCTCTCTAGTGTCTAGTGGCACTCCTAACCCCCAGGTACCCATGCACAATGATATGACATGCCTTGATGTACAGTGATACCCCTCAACCCCAACCTCTGAATGCCTGTTGACAGACACACCAGTAAGCATTGGAGGCCCAGCGGCCCCCCACCCATCTCAGCCGCTCCCAGAACACCACTCACCCAACACCCCTCCACCCTTACCAGGGTGTCTGGGGATGTGAGTGGAATTTTGGAATCCCAATATGGCGAACAGCCCAGCTCTCCTCTCACCTTCTCTGCCAGCCACCATATGAACCAACATTGAGTGTGCATACAGTATGTAGTATACTGTACACACACTCACTGTCAGCTCATACAGTGGCTGGTGAGAAGGTGAAAGGAGAGCTGTGCCAGTCACCATACTGGAACTCCAAAGATCTGCTGACATCCCTGTACACCCTGCTAAGGGGGGGGGTGGATGGGTGATGTTCTCAGAGAGGGCGGGGCATGTGATGAGACTGTTGGATCACCAGTGGTTACTGCTATGTCTGCTGATGAGCATTTGGTGGGTGGGGGTACCACTGGACACCACGGCATGCTGTATCATTGTGCATGGGGGGGTGCCACTAGACACCAGGGAGACTGTTAACAAACATGGGACAGCTGATTGGTGGGGGGGGCCACTAGACACTAAGGAGGTGTTCAACAAACATGGGATGGGAGATCGGGGAGTGGGGGTGCCACTAGACATGAGGGAGATGTCTGACGAACATGGGATGTGTGGTGGGTGATGCCATTAGACACCAGGTTTATTGAACACTAAATGGGACAGATGTTTGGGGATGGGATGCCACTAGACATTGAGGCCTGCTACCTTGCTGACATGACAGGTGATTGGGGGCAGGTGGCTGCAGTACAGCTGTCCTGCCATTGGTGGGGTGGAAGTGCAGGCTTAGTGCCTGGTTAGGATGTGTTTTTCGGTGGCGATAAATAGTACCACTTAAGACATCATTTACCACCATCATAAACCTTTGAATATGTTGCTGCATCTGTATGCAGGAGGGGACCCCTCATTTGCATGGATGCAGTGTTATGGTAGCAATTGGATGATAACAGGTTTAGTGCATACTATGGAGGCCTCTGAATGTGGCCCCTCCAGCGCATGCCACAAACCTGGATAGTGCCAGTGCAAACCCCGTTAGCGCAAACATGAACCTTTGAATATCTGGCCCTGATGTTTTAAAAAAAATTAGGGTAATAAAGGAAAGTATTTCTAAAATTGTATCAGGAGTACCTTTAAGTTTTATATTTGCAGAGTACTTATTTTTATATGGCAAACAGGCATTTTGAACAGAAAAACAAGTTCAGGTAGCTGAGCATGTGTCTATATAGATTTAATGCATGGTCAGGTGACATCTCACAACCAATGAAGTTTCTTTATTTCTTCTTGCC
Source organism: Neoceratodus forsteri (assembly GCA_016271365.2). Lineage (NCBI taxonomy): Eukaryota > Metazoa > Chordata > Ceratodontiformes > Ceratodontidae > Neoceratodus > Neoceratodus forsteri. The sequence goes on along the minus strand of CM028135.1, from coordinate 290,387,280 downwards.
ATTTTATAAGCGATGTTAAACAACTGGTGTTCAAAATCAGCTTAGAATAATGATAAAAACCTGGGGATAGCCAAATGAAAGAAGCATTCCTTTTAATAATTTCCAGTTTTTTAAAAAATGCTAAAGCACTCTCAAAATGAGGAAGAAAGGCCATCTTATAACACAGGAGAAAAAGTGCAATCTAAAATGTCATCAAAAGACACAGGATCTAAATGTTTGCTGTAATGTGCACTGTTACTTCAAGTGCCAAGGATACAGTACTTAATAAGCTGTTTCACATTTGTATAAGAGTTATGTTATGTCAAACATAGTAAACACTCAAAAAATGGATGAACCTATATATGTAAGCAATAATACATGACAGGGTGTGCGGTTACCGTGTAATTACCACATGCCCCTCCAGGTTGGAAGCATGAGGCATCAGCCAAGTGCCTTCAATGAGTGAGTGGTGTGCAGTAATTACACAAGAACTGCATGCATTGGACAGTATTATTGCATTTATAAAATGGTCCTCTCACAAATTAACACTTTTTAAAATTTTTAAAATTTTATTCACAACATTTCCATTTGGTGCTACTGTGAAGTTCGAATAACACAGCATGCAGTCTCTCGGCCATTACTAGTTCATCAGAAGGACTCAGCACTCAACTGGTGCCAGCTGGCTGCGAGCTGAAAGGCAGAGGAGAGTTACAGCATGTGCGCATGATGTCCATTTCCATGTGTGAGCTTGCGCAGAGGGGTTTGAGACAAAGAGCGAAGGTCAGCTGGACTTAACATTTTTAAATCTAGTGTCTGTCATACATTACTGCCTGTGAAACTTTCAGTTGAAAGTTAGAACAGGTGGACTTCGAGCAGGAAGGCAGAGGCTTGGAGTTACTGCTTTGACAAACTGCCACACTTTGCACTCCTGAAGTTGCAGCCACTGCTACAAATTCCCCTGTAAATCCTCATTGTACATACGTGCAGCCTACCCAACAAACACCACAAAAAAAAATACACAAAGTATTTTACTTGTGTGCAGTTTACAATGGGTCTCTGTGTGAGGACTTTACAAACTTATGCAAGTCACCAAATATATATATATATATATATAGTATATATTACAGGAGGCAGTATAATGCAGTGGTTTAAGGCTCTGAGCTGCAAATCAGGAGAACTGGGTTTGAATCCTACAGCCCCCATTGCATACTGTGTGACCCTGAGCAAGTCATTTAACTTCCTTGTGCTCCCAGGTCGCACCTGTAAACAAGTTTTCAGCTTAGTGTGTCTCTTCTGGTAAAAAATAAATAAATAAAAAATTCAAGACTCAGGACTGTCCCTGCCCATTTCATAAAAATGAATATGCATGATCATTTAAGAATATTCATGACGATCAGATCAAAAAATTATATACTGTTTATTATCACATTTTACTCTTTACAAAACCTAGAGAATTGTGTAGGAAATACTAATACAACCTTTGTATAATGTACAGTAAAACCCAGCATGAAGAAAGTTTTGCTGACTTTTTAGTTACCCAGTAACATTTTGCACCAGGCACTGCCATGGCAACATGGAACAAAATGACATCATCACATCAGTTACATCATATCATCGTATGCTGGTCACCTGATGTACTGTGAGTGACCCCACTGTAAGCATTTAAAAACCTTTTGCAGAATGGAAGGAAAAGCGGTGTTTATGAAGAGCAGATGCTTCATGCTATACAGACTGTGTGTGAGAGAAATGTAAAACAAGATAAGAACCGTTTTGAGATGTGATCCTAAACTTGTAGTAACTCACTTACAAGCAGGTTTTGTAATTAAAAATTCCCCTTCCACAGTTAAAACTTGGGGCCTGGTATTCAAAGGTTAGCACCAGTGCGAATGTGGTTAGTACTGGCATGAACCCAGGTTTGTGTTAACGCTCCAGGTGGGACCATTTTCAGAGGCCCCTGGAGTGCTTCCCAAACCTGGCAGTGCCAGGTGCTAATTATACTGCTGCACCTATGCAAATGATGGGATCCCTGTATGTATAACAGTGAAGCAGCATATTCAAAGGTTTGTGTCAGTGGTAAACAGTCCCTAGAGTGGTGCTGTTTACTGCCATCAAAAACCACATCTTATTTGGGCACTAAGCCTGCGCCCCACCCTCTGAAGGCAGGGTGGCTGCACTGCAGTTGCCCACCCCATGCCAAGCTGCCTCCCCTCGCCTCACGATCACCCTGTACATCTCTGCCTAATATTCCTTGGTTGGTCTAGTGGTTCCCCCACCCCCAACCCCGATCACCCTGTGCATGTCTGTTTCATAATTTCTGGTGGTCTAGTGGTTCCCCCAACCCCTAACCATACACTGATCCCTCCCACCAACCCACCCACTGAGGATCATTACCCTCCACCCCTTCCCACCCAGAGTACTGATCTCCAGCAGTGCTAGTCAGCAAGCCCTCCTCTCACCTCCACAGTTGGCTGCTATCTGACAGTCACAGAGTGTGATTATATGGGATTCTTTATCCAATGGCAAAAGGGTGATCGGGTGGTGGATCATACGTGATCATGCTCCATGACTGCCAAATAGTGGCTATCTGAGGAAGAGAGAGGAATGTTGTACCAGCTGATACTTTCATGACAACTGGCACTCCGGGTGAGGGGGAGTGCAGGAACCACTAGAACAACCAGGAACCATTAGAAATAGATGCACAGGGTGACTGGGTGGCACCACTAGACCAACCTGGAAATATTAGATAATTATGTACAGGATGATCAGGATGGGGGAATGACTATGCCACCAGGACTTTTTCTGTTCCACAGAAATGGGCACTAAAAGGATGCAGCACCACATGCAAATGAGCCAATAATAAGCATGCAGATTACCATTTAGTGCCGTGCTTGCCCAGGCACATTTGTATGCTTTGACTGAATATGGCCCATGGGGGACCTGGCATTATCCCATTTCAGGCAGTGCTATCTCCTGTGGGCCATATGCAGCCCTGATCCATGTTGGCACAGTGCAGATCTACTTAGTGTTGTGCTGATATGGACTAATATTCAATTGGATAGTGCCAGTTCATCTGAATATTGCCAGAGCCAGGCAAGCACATGCGCAGCACAAACAGCTGTGCTGTGCTTACGCCACACTCTGAACATTGGGGCATACGTGAGGTATGATGTAAAATGCATTGTTTTATTGATTGCAGGACCACATCACCAGAAGCTGCTATGTGAAACTGTGAAATGTTTAGGAAACTTAGCTATACTGTGGCTGGAATTTGATGCAAAGTTATTAATAAATAAAAGAATGAAGATATATTAGAGGCGCAGTTGGGTTCAATGGTCATTTCTATGTTAAACCCAAACTTTTGATCTTTAATAACTTCGCAACTATTTGACTGATTCACATGAAATGCTGCATGCACCATCGGGGACCAAAGATCTCTGGATGTGGCAAGTTTTGTTCCAGTCGGATGTGCGGGTGCAAAGATACGGACTGTCAAAAAATTTTGAAAATCAACACTTTTTGTCAAATTCTTTATCACGCCATGTGTGAAGTTGTGGTCTGAAATTTACAGGATAAACAGATCTTGGGTCACAGATGTGCCTTTTGAAATTTTGGTGAAAAAATATTAATCTATTCAAAAGTTATTAAATTTCAAAGTTTCCCATTATTTCCTATGGGAAATTTAGATGTGAGGCTCAAAAGAGGATTCTTGATCATGATTGTAGAATCCTAGTCTGCGAATGTGAAATTCTTGTTCGCCCATTTTGTTTTCTGTTAGTGAGGAAAGCAAATTTCAATTCCTCAAAAAAACTTACAGTTTGTATTTACCTAATCTGGGCACGAGGAACCGGATTCTGGGGTCATTTTTTTTTTAAATGATCAGAAATATGTTTATTGTATCCATGGAATTCTTTTGCCACAAATCACAGGAATCTTTTTCTGTGAAACAGGATCCTTTTTCACAAATTGCAATAAAGGATTCTGCTTTACCGTGAAACAGGATTCTTTTTCTGCAATTTGTGAAAAAGGATTTTTTATATACAATAGCTGTTTCTTTGTCACTTCATAGCAAAGAAATGATTTGGAATTTTGGACCAAAATGTTCGGTGTACAAAGGACCTGCCTCACCGATGTGCCTTTTGCTGGTTTGGTGAAAATATTTTACTTCGCTGTGAAGTTCTACGGCTTTAAAATTAGGTTAATTTCCCTAGGATTACATTGTATTGGGAAGTGTACAGAGTTGTTTCTTTGTCACTGCGATGTGAAGAAATGACTTTCAATTTTGAGCTGAAAATTTTCGGGTTCTGAGGGTTCGCAACCTCGAGGCACACCCCTAACACCTATTCATACATGCAGGGAAGGGGTAGGGTGTTAGGGTTGGAAACCATGTAATTTCTCCACTTTTAATGCTGTGACCCTAATGGTGCATTAACAGAGTTTTTTGCATAATATGTATACATGTAATATATCTAAATTATAGGGTGTGTGGTAGTGCCCCTATAGTTAGGGCACATTAATGTTAAAACTCACATTTTGCACTTTAATAACTTTGCAGCTGTTTGAAGGATTTGCACGAAATGCTGCATGCACAGTCTCCTGGGGTAGATTTCTTGACATGTTAAGTTGAGTGTCAGTTGGATAAGCAGATTTTGTGCTGTGCATAGTGAAAAAATTGGAAAACGTGCTTTTATTTGCAGTTTTTTTTTGTTATCACACTGCAGCCAAACAGTTTGGAATTTTGGTCTGAAATTTTCTGGGTAGAAAGTACTTCCCCCACAGAGTATGTCAGCATTAGTTTGGTGAGAAAATATTAACCCATTCCAAAGTTATTTAATTTTAAAATGTTGGGTTCTGAGCATGCTCAGATCAGTCTTTTGGATACAGGAATGGGACAAAAAAGGATATTTTTTCTTGAGGCTCCAATCCTTGGTTGCCGGGGGGGATTCTTGGTAGCCAGAAAAAAATCCTTTTGGTGGCATCCTCCCGCCCTCCCTTTTCTTATTTCCTACCTGAAAATAAGAAAATGGTCCATTGCTGTCTTACTATCTTTTTTATACCTGTAAAAAAACAAAACGTTCATTGCCAATCTCGCACGTACCCCCCAACCGACCTCCCACTGTGCAGACACCTCCACACTCCCTGCAATGTCACCACAGACCCTCACTCACTTCAAGAGGTCCCAGTTTCAAGACCTGCTCTGCCGATTGAAGACACATCTTGCTGCTGGAACCAGCAAACTAAGGTAAATGCGCTACTATGCATTTCAATGGGGGGGGGTAACTTTTAGTTATAAGCCAACTATGTTTCAGAATTCTGGCCCCAAATTTTCAACATGGCTGTTTGGGGACCCCACCTTATGAACAGTATGACTGTCATTAGCTAACTCCTGCCAGAAAGGTGATTTCGCGGTCGGTTGGTGAAATCACCTTTCTGGTGGAATTTGTTTACTGACAGTCATATTGTTCATGGAGTGGGGTCATAAAAAGGCTATGTTGAAAATGTGGGGTCAAAATTTCAAAAAATGGCTGTGTTATAGCCTTTTGTTGCAGTCTCGCTACGCATGCTCATAACTTTGGAAATTTTCAATATTTTCACCCCATATTTTCAACACAGTCTTCTTATTACCCCTCCTCATGTATGTCATAGCTGTCATTTTTCAAATCCTGGCCAAAATGTGTTTTCACACCTGTGGCATAGAATGGAGTTGTAGTTGTGCAGAATTACATTTTGGCAGGGCTTTGAAAATTTTCTGTACTGGGTACATGCATTGAGGTCATAAGAAGGCTATGCTGAAAATCTGGGGTCAAAATTATTTCAGATGGCACAGTTATGACTATTTGTTACAATTTTGCTATGCCTGCTCGTAACTTTTTGTAATTTTAAATATTTTGAGCCCAAAATTTCAACATAGCCTTCTTATTACACCACCTCATGTATGTCACAGCTGTAATTTTTCATATCCTGGCCAAAATGTCTTTTTTGCACCTGCACTGTGGATTGGCGGTCCACTTGCTCGGAGTTACATTTTGGTGGGGATTGCAACATTTTCTGTACCGGGAACATGAGGAAGGGGTAATAGCCTGGCTATGGTGACACTTTGGCGACTGTTGTGCTATGACTGGAAATGCAGGGGCCAGAGATTCCTGTGCTTCCACAGCTAGATACATAAATGCATCTATGGAGGATAGGAGCGCAGGATCCGAAGGACCCTGTGCTCCCACAGTAAAAATAGGATACTAATATACTATCTCAAAAAGTAAGGAAATAAATTGCAAAAACCTCATTAATGCATTAGTTAGGGTTAAAGCGACAAAAGTAGGGAAATGTGGCAATAAGATTTCCAACTCTAAGACCCCATTCTGCAACCTGAACAGACCCACATGTGGGGGAAGGGGCTGTCTTGGGGGCCGTGAACACTAACACTCACCCCATTCCATTCCAAAATTAGATGACATGGCTACAGCATAGGTGAATGGGGTGATCATTATGATTCATGGTCCCCAAGACAGCCCCATCCCCCACCTGTGGGTCTGTGCAGGGTGTGAAATGAGATGTAAGGGTTGGAAACCCTAATGCCACATTTCCCTACTTTTGTCACTTTAACCCTAACTGATACATTACAAAAGTTTTTTACAATGTAGCTCTCTCTTTCTCTCTCTTTCTATATATTATATATATATATATATATATATATATATATATATATATATATATGTATATATATATATATATATATATATATATATATATATATATATATATATATATATATATACACACACACACACATATGCATATGCAAGAGGTGTGGAGATAAATCCCCACTGCTAAATGGTATCACGTGGTAAACAACTGATGACATGTCAACTATGTGCATAATTGTGGAATTTCACATTTATACACATAGTAGACACAGCATCAGCCGATTTATACACACAGTAGACACGTCATACTATCACCATGCCTCCCTTCTGCCCAACGGCACTACTTCTTCAAACTACAACCACACTCCCTCTCTCACACAGCAAACTAATGGTTAAACTATTGGACTGCAGGCTGCAACTTCTGTCCCCCAACATCAACTACCAATTTCCTCCCTTTCTAACACTGCCAGTAAAATGTTTAGTTCTTTGTCAGCACTTTATAAAAAAAAACATAACCATTGTGTCGCCAAGGACTTCTACAACATCTCTTTTACCAGCACTCGATCTAATGCTCTTTTGCTCTGCTCCATTCTGTCTCTTCAAAGCTCATCCCTTAGCACTCTCACTATCACCACAGCCATTGTATCTGACACCAAAAAACAAGTGTCTAACATTGAAAACAAACTCCCCCAACTGCACATACTTCTTTCTGTGATGCAGCGTTTCCCAGGTTTAAAAAATGTGACCTTTTTTTCCCTCAGACCTGCTCGTGCCCTGTTCTGTACTATGGAACTTTATTACCTGGTCCAGCCTCTGCCACACTGAACGTGCTTTCAACTTTTCCATGTCTCAAGCAAACAGAATAAAAAACACTATTTACATTTAACTCCCAAGCTAGCACTTTGTAGCTGCTCGGACTCCCACTAAACAAAGATTCCATCTTTCCTGGAGAAAACTGCTAAGCTTCCTTACTCCACTAATCAGCTGCCATGTTACACAACAGGACACTGGCACACACCATCTCCATGGCAATGGCCACAGAAACTGAGATGTAGGTAAAGCGCAACAGCACTTTATAACAAAATAAACCTACAGCATATATAAAATGATATTTTTTTAAATGGAAACATAAAAATAAAATGAAAAATGCTGGGGGGGGGGGACCTTGTATGATACATGATTTATGTACACTTGTGCTGTTTGACCTTGGAAACCTCACTCACGGCTTATGCCACTCTTGAGTTTACCCAAGGTCTAAAAGCAATCAGGGAACATTACAGAGCAGTCAGAAATGGTGAAACTGCTAAACCCATTGTATCCCACTTTATCTCCAGGGACCACAATGTCAATGACCTTTCTGTTTGTGTCCTTCAGCAGGGCTTCCGGGATCCTGACCATAGAAAAAACATGGAAGCCAAGCTGATCATCCGCCTTGGCTCCCAGCAGCCCTCTGGTTTAAATGATAGACTTATTTTCCACTAACATCTTTCAGCCATCCCCTTTTTTCCCTAAAGTCAATTTGTTTTGTACTCATTTATTTTCATTTTCACCATATGTCTCCATTTCTGTCTCCTTCTCACACATTTGTCACCTTTCAGCCTTCTTACAAGGCCCTGTTAATCAGTCTCTACCGGGAACTTCCCAGCTCTTTCTCTCCCATTATGCTTTATCTTTCCCATCATCACCTTTTTGTTCACCGATTCTCTTAATCTTACCATTTATCACTTCTTCTCCCTTAGCCTCCCCCTTCTTCTTTCTCCACATATATATATCTCTCTCATTTTACCTCTCCTCTATACTAACTTGTTTTTTTTCTCTTTAGATATTTCCTGAAGAAGACCTAAGGTCGAAACATAGATTTTTAACTCTATTTTCTATTTTCAGCGTGCATTTAATATAACCATTTTATTTTACTTTCTGTTATGTTTGGTATACAGGAGCTCTATTGTGTATAGCTATAAGGTTGTGAATTAAGATAACGGTAGCATAGATAGTTACATGGGGGGACAGAGGGAGGGGAAACATGCACTAAAAGGGGACAGGGTAGCTCTTTACCACTTACTACTGTGGAGAATTGGAGCAGTCCATATAGTAGAGTACTATGGCTTTTACTACAATTGTTTTGAATAAGCTGAAGGGTGCAGGGAGTGGGGCATCAACACAGCTACATAACAGTATCAGTAAAATACTGCCGAAATCAGGGGACCCAATCCCTGTGTCAGCATTACAAGCCCCCTCAGCAGTGTAGGACACTGGGGAGCCCACCCCAGTTTCTCAAAATATTTATTTACTTTAAACTTGTAAAAAGAAAACAGTCCCCTGATGTCTTTTTATTACACCTGAATAAAAGAAAACAGTCCCTCGTCGTCTTTGCCATCCCCCTCCCCCATCCTGACCCTCCCACTGAGCACCCACCACCCCACACACACACACACCCCTTTACCCTATACATACCACTGGAGGTCATAGGCTGTTATCTTCTGTGGACTGAGACATGTCTGCACTCTTCAAAGCTGAACCGTGAACTGAGGAATCAAGGTAAGTGTTGTATAATGTATTTCAATGGCATTTGGAACTTATGTTCATAACTTTGCCATTTTTAGGAATTTTTTCACCAGATTTTCAACATGGCCTTTTTGGAACCTCAGCTCATGAACACTGACACTGTCATTTCACTAATCAGGTGTGGAAGGTGATTTCACAGTTGCTGTGTGAAATCACATTTTGGGACCAAGTAATAAAATTTCACCACCGGTGTTCATGAGGTGGGGTCCCAAAAAGGTCATGTTGAAAATTTGGTGAAAAAAATTCCTAAAAATGGTTGAGTTATGAAATGTTCATTGACATTTTCCTACACACGTGCATAACTTTGGTAATTTTCAATATTTTGAGCCCAAATTTTCAACATAGCCATTTTTGCACTCCATCTCATGAACAGTACAGCTGTAATTTTTCACATCCTGTCTGAAAATTGTTTTCACACCTGTGGTGTGAAATGGTATTTTTCCACAGATGTGACATTTCATCTAAAGGATTTGTGAGGTAGGGTCATAAGAAGACTATGCTGAAAAGTTGGGGTCAAAATATAAAGAAATGCCAAACTTATGACCATTTGTTGCACTTTTCACTATGCCTGCTTGTAACCTTTGAAATGTTAAATATTTTGACTCCAGATTTTCAACATAGCCTTCTTATTACCCCACCTCATGTATGTCATAGCTGTCATTTTTCAAATCCTGCCCAAAAATGTGTTTTTGCAATGTGGTGCGGAATGGCATTGCAGTTGAGCAGAATTACATTTTGGAGGGGATTCAAACATTTTCTGTAATGGGCAGATGAGGTCGGGTAATAAGAAGGCTATGCTGATAGTCTGGTCACTGTTGTACTATAAATGCAAGCACAGGGCCCTCCAGCTGATAGTTTGGACACTGTTGTACTATAAATGCAAGCACAGGACCCTCCACAGCTACATACAGTATATTTATTTTTCTTTATTTTTATTGAGATATTCAGAAAGACCTTTGAGCCAAAGACTCATTTACAAAGGTTCCACGTCATACATAGAAAGGTACAGGGACAACATTACTTACAGATTGCAGTGCATTACATTACATCACAGTGTTGGATACACACTTGATACAGTAAGTGACTATTAGTCAAAGATAACATGATGTTTCTTGCACAGTGTTTTAGCACGGCCAAAAAATAGAAAGGCTGTTTGTCAAGTAATAAGATCAGTGAAATTTGGTATGGAGACCAGCAAACAGCTGGTCTAGGTCATCGGGGGGGAAGGGGTCAGGGGAAGTCACATAGGTTGGAGGCCTGGAGGTGTTTCCTTAGCCTGGATTTAAAAGGGCCCAGTCTTATTTCATTGGTTATTAGTCTTGGGAGTGAGTTTGTCCAGGAGGGGGCTTTGTAGCTGAAGGATCTTTGGAATTGGGAAGTCCGGCATCGGGGAACACATAGCAACAGTTTGTTCGAGTTACAGGTGGTTCTGACACGAGATGCTGGGAGAATTATTTTGTTGAGGGCGGGGGGAGGTGAGGCCTACAGTTATCTTTTTGGTCATTAGGCAGGTGTGGTACTTGAGTCTGTTGTTTACATTTAGCCAGTTTGTGGTACTGTAGAGGGAGCAGGTGTGTGTGAAGTGATCATATCCGAGGATGAGATGGCAGGCCTTGTTTAGCATGAACCAGAGTCTGTTGAGGGCAGAGGTGGGAGTGGCACTGTAGATGAGAATGCCGCAGTCCAGCAGAGAGAGGACAGAGGAGTTTATGGTAAGTCGTAGAGCCTCAGGGGTGAGGCAGTGTTTGTACTGATACAGTACGCCTAATCTAGAGTTAAGGGCAATGGATAGGTGTAGAATATGTTGATTAAAGCTGAGGGCTGGGTCAAGTGTGATCCCTAGGTATTTAAAGGTGTCCACTTGTTCAAAGGGGGGATTGATTTATGATTAGAAATTGGGGGCAGAGGCTCTTAAGTGGGTTCTGAGGATGGGAGAAGATAATAACTTTTGTCTTATTGTAGTTAATTATTAGGTGTTGGGTGGTGAGCTAATGTTCAGTTTCACAGAGAGAGTGTTGGAGTGTTTGATGGAGTTTAAGGGGGTCTGGATCAGAGGCAAACAGGACGTCATTGTCTGCATATAGGAGCAGGCTGCTGGGGCAGTCCAACAGGAGGGAGTTTAGGTAAAGACAGAATAGTAGAGGGCCAAGACGGGAGCCCTGTGGGACACCGGAATGGATTGGGAGGCTAGGGGACAGGACAGTGCCTACCTTGACCAGCTGTGTTCTGTCAGAGAGACAGCTGGTGAAGCAGTTTAAGGCATCATTAGAAAAGCCACTGTAGGTGAGTGTGTTCAGTAACAGGGCATGGTTGATGGTATCAAATGCCTTAGAGAGGTCCACGAAGAAGGCTCCTGTGATGTGGCCATGATCCAAGGTGGAGTGGACATGAGAGGTAAGTTCAAGGAGGGCGGTGGTGGTACTATGTCCCTTTCAGAAGCCGTGTTGCTGGTTGCATAGAAGGTTATATTTAGTAAAGTGGTCAGTGAGTTGATCGGTGACTATGCGATCTAATGCTTTAGATGGGGGGTAGAATGGAGATGGAGTGGTAATTGTTAGTGGAGGTGCGGGCCCCACTCTTATGGATGGGGTGATGGACGCTGATTTCCAGCATGAGGGAAATTTCGCCTGGCAGAGGGAGTGGTTGAGAATATTGGTGAGCAGGGTTAGGATTTCCAGGAGGGTGAGGCGGAGAAGTCTCAGGTCGAGGGAATCACAACTAAAGTGAGAGTGGTTAAGGGCTTTGGCAAGGTAGGGTTTGGCTGTCTCTGGGGTAAGGATGCGTAGATAGAAGGGTGGAGCATGGGGTGGACAGGCGTGGGTCCAGGCAGGTGGCGGGTTGAAGAAATTAGGGGGAGGACATGGTTGAGATCAGTAAAGGCAGAGTTTAGGGCTGAGGCTATACTGAGGGGATCCGAGGAGAGGTTACCGTCTATTAACATTTGGTCTCGGGGCAGATTAGTAACTTTGCCATAGAGTTCCTTAATATTATTCCAAAATTTGCACCCAAAACCCCAGGTGGAAGTTAAGGAAGCTTTGTAGTAATCTGCTTTGGCAGTGTGAATGACCCATGTGCACTTGTTATGGCCTCCTTATACCGTTGCTGACCGCTGGCTGTTGGGTCTCATTAGCTAGATGCCAGAGGGCATCACAGTGCAGCAGCAGGCCCACGAGGTGGTCCAAGAACCAGGGGGCATGGTTGCCTTTGGACATACTCTTGGTTAGGGGGGATGAACTTATCACAGTCAGCATTGAATGTGGAGATAAATAGATCAAGCGCATGATCCGGGTCAAGGTGTTTGCTAGAGGTGTCCAGTCTCTGAGGTAGGCGTTGAGTTGGGCTACTTTACCAGGCCCTAGCTTGCATTGAGAGGTAATTTTAGGGGGGTTTTGGGGGCAATGCAAGACCAGGTGAAGAGTATCAGGGAGTGGTCACTTAGTGCATCAGGGAGAACCAAGGAGTTGGTTATTCTGTGGGGGTGGTTTGTAAAGACTAGATCTAGGAGGGAGGATGTCCCCGTGTGGGAGTTAACCTGGGTGTGGCCAGTGACTACCTGCATGAGATCAAGCGCTGCAGCCTCGTCAATGAACAGGGTGGCTGTCCTGGCCAGCCAATTTATGTTGAAGTCACCCATAATTATTTTTTGATGATGCGGGGGAAAGTAGAGAGATGGGACAAGATGGCTTGAAAGGCTTGCTTCTGGTCCCGGGGAGGGATGTAGGCAGTAGTGAGGAGGAGAGGGGAGGTAGAATTGCCTAGAGTTAATTTTAGGATGACAGCCTGAGCCAGCCCTTAGGTGAGGCAGAGGGAGTAATTGGCCTGAAAGTGAGTCCTTAAGGTAGAGAGCGCAACTGCCCCCTTGCTTACCCACCCTATCGGATCAAAACAGGAGATATCCAGGGAGGTTAACTGCCGAGTCAGGGACAGTGAGGGAGAGCCAGGTTTCACCCAATGCTATGATGTCTGGGTGGTGTTGGAGTATCCACTCCTGAAAAGAGTCCCATTTTTTTGTAGGCTGCAGATGTTGATAGAGGTGATGCGCAGCCCATTGACTGATGATGGGTGGGACAGGGGGGCATTCTGAGGGCCCGGGTTGGGGTGGACATTGTCTGTCAGGAGAAGAAGAAGGATGAGTGACCTGAGTCGATTGTTGCTTATTCGGGTGTTTAGTTGATGGTATGTTCGCTGCGGGTACCCCATGGTGGGTATCGGGAGTTTCAGGGTATGGGGAAGACAAGAGGAAAAAGTGGGGAAGGGGGGAAGGCACGGTGGTGGGGATATAGTCGGAGGTTGGCAAGAGAAGGAGGGGCTCCAGAGAGTCATTTGCCTAGGGAGATGACATCTGTGGGAGAGGGTGAAGATGAGGAGGTTAATATTTATGTTTTTGGAGCTGTGGAGGGGGTGTAGGCAACTGGGTGCTAGCCTGGGCTTGTAAGCGCTCACTGCTCATGTGCAGCTTTTGGATGGGAGAGCAAGGTGGGGAGTTCCAGTCTGCCTGAGGATAGAGTGTTGTAGTTGTGTTGCACTTTCCATGACTGGGAGAAGGAGGGTGGGACATTGGGGGGAGCAGTAGAGAGAGAGAGAGAGTAATGAGGGTGCACAGGAGCATGGTGGGGCTAGAGAGAATTTCTTAACGCTTTAGCTATTAAGGTCCAGAGCCTAGAATGGGATAGGGCCTCTAGTGGTGGGCAGGTATAAGCTGCAGATGGGAAAGCTGGCTGATAGGGATAGGGCCTCTAGTGGTGGGCAGGTATAAGCTGCAGATGGGAAAGCTGGCTGATAGGCTAAAAAACTAGAAGGGCATGGTCTGCTATGCTATATCTGTGCGAGTCCACCAAGGGTGGTGGTGGGGTAGGTAGAGCCCGGCGCTCTGCGTCGCTGGGAATGCTTCTGAAGTGCTTCTCGTGTGGGCTAAGCGTTGCAGCGGCGTCTACCTGAAAAATTCAGTCGGGACTTGAAAACTCGCGGGGTGGGGGAGGGCTACTCCTCCAGTAGTCCCTCACAACCTCCGGCGACCTCCGGCTATGCTGCAGTCTGTGGAGAGATGAGAGAAGGAGTCGGTGAGTCTCTTTATACTGATTAAGCACCTGGGGGAAGGTCAAGAGCTAATGAGAAGCAGGGGTTAAGATACAGAGAGCTGCTGTACTTTAAAATTATTGAGGCTGAGATGCACTTTCAAAATCAGGAAATTTAAAGAAAGCAAGTTGAAATTAAGGTAACCAACTGATCATTTAGCAGATACAGCAGTTTGGCAGTTATGGAATTAAAGTAACCACCTGGGCGCTTAGAAAATACAGCACTTCAGCATTGCAACACAGTTTAAAGTAACCACCTCGGCACTTCGAAATTACAGCATTTTAGCATTGCAAACAGTACAAATAAACTATCTCCACATGTGTGGGGACTAAAAGGCTGCAGAACTCAGTTCAAGAGCTATAAAAAAAGGTACCAAAACACAGAGATCCTCCTCGTGTCGGCCGAGCATTACAAGCAACGTCTACCTGAAAAATTCAGTCGGGACTTGAAAGCTAAGGGGTGGGGGGGCTACTCCTCCAGTAGTCCCTCATGACCTCCGGTGACCTCCTGCTATGCTGCAGTCTGAAAAATTCAGTCGGGACTTGAAAACTCAGGGGCGGGGGTGGGCTACTCCTCCAGTAGTACCTCTTGACCTCCAGTGACCTCCTGCTATGCTGCAGTCTGAAAAATTCAGTCGGGACTTGAAAACTTAGGGTGCGGGGAGGCTACTCCTCCAGTAGTCCCTCATGACCTCTGGTGACCTCCTGCTATACATACATATACACATATATACATATATATATATATATATATATATATATATATATATATATATATATATAATACGCTTCTACAGAAGGATAGGAGTGCAGGGTCAAAAGTAAAATAAGGATACTATAATAATATCTCAAAAGTAAGGAAATAAGTTACAAAAAACTTCAGTAATGTTCCAGTTAGGGTCAAAGTGACAAAAGTTGGGAAATGAGGCGTTAGGGTTTCTCTAACACCCCACACTCCCAAACCAGGCAGGAGAGCAGCTGTGGGGTGTGTCTTGGGCTTCTCAAACCTAATGCTCACCCCATTCCATCTGTAAATAAGGTCAGATGTGCAGATGTTACGAGAATGTGGCTTTGTATTGTATGTAGCTTTGCACTTCATTCAATTAAAGTTCATCTGCCACACTTCAGACATGCCTCCAGCTTCCTCAGATCCCACTTTATGGTATTGTCACCTCTTCATAGTCTCCTCTACTGTAGATCTTCGTGTCATCTGGAAAGCAGCATATGTTCTCTTAGATTCCCCATGTCTCAAATGAACACATTGAAGAAAACCAGTCCCAACTAATCCCTAGAGTGCCCTGCTTGTGACTTCCCCAATACCTAATGCCTTTCTAATCAGTACTACCCTCTGAGTCCTCCTGCTAAATCAGTTTGTATACCCCTAGTTATTTCCCCCATCCCCCAAATCACCTAGTTTCTTCACCATCTTTCCATGAGAATAGAGCTGAAGACTTTAGCAAAATCCAGGTATAGTATGTGTACAGCCTGACTACTGTCCACTACTCTTGACACCCTCTCGAAAAAGCTGATCAGGTTCATCTGGCAATACCAAGAACTCTGTTGCTAATCTAAAAGCAATTTCGGTAACTCAGGCTAGCTGAGTTTCTTGTACAGTCAGTGCAGATTTCCTGATATCATTCACCTCTTAAAGGTGATAGAAAATCAATTTTCATGCATTTTAAATTATTTATATTAGTGATTATCATGTCATTTGTTAAGCGTTGGACCTTTATTATAAAACTGCTCTTGTGCTCATCTTTTTTAATGCTTTACTCAGCAGCTACAATGTTTCCTTTCCGTATTGCTTACACATTTGTTTGACATCAGTTTCATCGTTCCATGCTGTTCAGCTGAATAGCATTGAATAACAAAACTGATGTCAGAGAATGCCAATGCAGTAAGAATGGACAGTAGTAGCCACTAAGGAGAGAGGTATACAAGGTAGTCTCAAAACTATAAAAAAGTAGATAACTAATGTAGCAAAAGGGTCATAAAGTAGCAGATCAGAATATAAGAGGAACACTACTATGAGTACAGTAGAGGTTTTAAAAGGCATGGACATTTTTTTCATATCACCTTTAAGCTAAAATTCTGCCTTTGAGTCACACATGGAGGTCCCTCAGGTGACGGCTGTAAGTTTGGCTCTGATCTCAGTTTTTTTATATGTACACATATGCAAGACCTCACCTGGCTAGCCACACACCTCCCCGTCAGACTGCAGATCACACACAGAGGCTTGTAGGATTTATCTGGAGTCATTAGCTTCCAAAGCAAGAGTTCTGCCATTGTACTAAAAAAACAGCTTCATCAGTTTAGACGAGCAGACTCCCAATCAGTACTCCAGATGAGTTGTATCTATTGCTTTATTTAGGCAGAATTTTCTTGGAGTTACTGTATGCTGGACATATTTTTTCAGTTTACCAAATATGCTTCTTCTGCTCCGAAGCAAAAAGAACAGTAGTGTCCACTTCTCATGTGAAAACATTCCTCTTGGAAATGAAGCTCTTTTGAGGTACTTCATATGCACTGAACAAAGCATGTGTGGGACTCCGAACATGTTGAATAAGTTCCTGATCTGGAGGACAGGTCATGACCATAAGCATTTATAAGAAATGTTAAATGCCATTTTACTTTACAATCCCTTGGAGTAGGGGATGTTGTTCAGGAAAACCTATTTGCATGATCTTGATCCACAATATGAACCTAATCTGTGAATTGGATTTCAGACTTGCATATCTTGTTTATCTTTTTATGAAAAGTGACACCTTCCTTTTAGTGTCTGCCTGAAGACAATCAGAAAATTATGCAAATTGGAGATTATGAATGTGTTCTTGCAGGTTTAAGCAAGTAATGTTTCTATTAAAACACCTGCAGTTGGAAATTTAACCTACTAACTACACATGACCAAACAAGACATGCAAGTTTAAAATCTCTTTGAAAATCAGACCATTTACAGTATGTATCTAGGTGTAGATGTTCAGAAATTCACATTCCAAACAAGCTAGAAAATGTCAGATACTTGGGGGCTGCAGAGGACTGAAAGGAAACATCTTTGAAATATCTAGGTCTACATTACTTTTAAGGCTAATATTTTAGTATATAATACTCTGGCATGTGCATGTAATTTTGAAGAATAAGTAACATGAAATAAAACTGTTTGCAGAACATAAGTGTTAGACTAAAGTTATACCTTAACTCTATCTCATTATATTAAAAAGTAAAGTAGAACTGTTGAATCAGACTTTGTTTTCTTTCCATGGGAATTCACCATTGTATCTATTGAACTAAGAATTAAAGCAAACAGTTGTATAGTCCCCAAGAGAATGCAAACAGGTTGCAACCATAATATATTCCTACACAATCCTAGCAATGTTGCTTTTGGTTTAGTCTACCTGATGGTCTTTTCTTGACATATACTGTAATTGAAATGGTGTTGGAAAAATGCATAACATATTGCTCAAGTTTGACTTGTGGTCTTTCTGGCACTTGGATTAAATGTTACAGTATTTTTGATACGCTGACTTTAAATAAACAGACTAAACATGAAGATTACAACAAAAAACAGTTATGAAGATTTGTGTTTGAGGAGCCTGGAGACCCCCTTATGCCCCGTGGCTAGTTTCAGAAGACACTTAGAAAATTCCTTCCAGATTCTTCTGGTTTCTACTTGTGTTCTCAGAAATATCCACAAGCCCTCCTTGAAAAAGAGAAGACTTGGTACATGACAGAGCCCATGAGGCTCAATTACCTTGCAAATATAATGTGCCTCTCCATGGAAGCAATGCTCTGTGCCCAGTACACCAATCACTGATTTCAAAGTATAGCAGTGCATAATTTAACCAAGGCTGCTGGCCTTGAATCAAGACCAACAGATCCATAACAGATCACAGATCTGAGACCAGCTTAAAAAATGTTTGGTGTGTGTCTCTCAAAGGCCAGTGAGAATGGTGCAACTTACATTCCAGCATCAGCAGGATGGGTATAGAATGTGTATGAAAGCACTATATAAATACTAATTCTTGCAGTAACAATATAGCTCAGTGCTCAGTCTGTAGACCTGGACATAGACAACACCTTCTTCACCACTTTTAGCTCTTTGCACATAAATGCAGCGACTTTGGCTTAAAATGTAGAATACTCCACCTACTTTATTTCAGCCAATGCAACAATATACATTTCACTTTTCATTACAATAAAAATAAATATTGACCCTTTGGTAATGAATATTTTTCAGTTTGTTCTATAGAATTTTTTCCATGTAGACTTGTTAATCAGGTTATAATAGTAATTGCTTATAGCAGGCTGATCTCTTTTATTGGAGAGGAGATACAATGCATAAGTTCCATCTAACTCCTCAGTGGGCCCTTTAAAATGAAAAATAAAGACTGGGAGATTACTGCTCAGAAGGACTCTTTCTATCTATCTATCTATCTATCTATCTATCTATCTATCTATCTATCTATCTATCTATCTATCTATCTAGTGCACCCTCTATTATCTGCCACCCTCCTTATCTGCTGGCTTGACCTCCTGTACCATTATCTGTCTATGGAAGCTTCCTCTGTCATCTGCCACCTTCTCTATTCGCCAGCACTTTCTGGTGTACAGTCCATATTTTTGTCATGTTATTCTCCCTCTATCATTCACCATGTCATTGGCACTGACACAGTGTCTTATGGTCCCAATTTTTTGGTTGTTGTAAATGTCTTAATAAGAAATATTTTACAGTGCACTACTGAGGACGATGTTACCTTTGAAAATGGCTGTGAGGTTTGTAACAAAATTGATGAAGAAATTGCTGAAACTGTCAGGGTTAATGAAAAGGAAGATTTCATATTGGAGACAAGGATGGAGTTTAACATTGTTCTGCTTGCCTGGGGCTTGGACTAGTGCAGCTAACCCTCTGCTTGTCCTTCTTGACTAGTGCGGATCTTTCATGGCAGTCAGTGAAGTAAACAAATGTTTCTATTTTAGCAGGATCTAGTCCTCATGCTAATCTCCCTTATTGTTTTAGATGGCCAGGTATGATTAACAGCTCTTAAAGGAACCTTGGAACAGTCTGTCAGCTGAGGTGTTTTTTGTAAAGACAGTCAGGGGATTCAAGCAGGCATGGGATAGAATGAAGGGAATAGTTGTTTTCCTGGGGCAACAAGACCAGGAAGGAGAATAGAGAAAGGATGGGGTGGGTTAGTACCCTGGTGGAACAATAGGTTCCAGGGGAAGTTCCAGGGATTATAGGAAATATGGGCAGACTGGAAGGATCTCTGGTCTTTTTCTGCCATCATGGTCTACGTTTCTATGCAATTACCTGGCAGTGCATGGTGGGGACCACACAAAAGACTCAGAAAGACTCAGTGCGAGTCATTATCACTGTTAGGGTTTCCTACTAGTGTCTAAACTGTGAATAGGTGGAATCCTGCTAAGTCACTAGCTCCCAGTTTTCTGAATTTGTGTCTCAATGTGTGTCTTGAGGGACCCCTTATTATTAAGGTCAGTGTCTCTCATTTTCCTACATTTTGAGCATCATTGAGTATCATTGCCTAACATTTCAGTGACAAATGTTAAGAGAAATATAGTGTCTGCCATGCAGGTGGTGTGTTTTATTCCAGCCTCCATACACAGGCACTCTCTCTCCCTTCCCAATTTCCCTGCTTTGTATTTTCTCTGGACACCTCTGCAGGCTGATGAGAGAAGAGGACGTGGATGTTAAAACAAATTTAATCATGCCAAATAAAACCAAACAGATGTCCATCTCTGATTACTTCAAAGCTGATTGATTATAAGTGAGAAATGATTGATAATACATGAGAAATGAATGATACTAGATTTTAATAGTCATATTGTGGTTTTAAGTATTTTGCTATCAAACTGTACATAAAAAGACTGAATAGTTAATACCTAAATGTAGTCCTGTGCTGATTTTCCCATATTTTACCAATGGAATATAACCCACTTCTATTATCCACCACCGTTATTATCCACCAAAACTTTTGTGTGTGTGTGTGTGTGTGTGTGTACTGACACTAGAGTTAGGCTTGATGACCCCAAGGCACACCCCATGCCCTGTTGGTCTGTGGAGGGTGGGGGTGGGGGGAAGGGTCTCAACCCTAACACCTCATTTCCCTACTATTGTCACTTCAACCCTAACTGATGCATGAGCAAAGTTTTTTGCAATGAACACACACACACACACAATATATATATATATATATAGCATATATACTGGTAAGCTGTCAGATAAATGATTTATCTGCACAAGAGCTGTCTGACCTTGGGTAACCTCACGAGTGGCGTAAGCCACAGTGAAATCCGAATCAAACAACACAAGTGTGAATAAATCATTTATCTGACATCTCTCCATTGTATATTTATTTTATGCAATAGGATAGGGATGCTTTCTGTCAGAGCAGGGACATTTGCTTTTGACTGTTTCTTTTTTTTTTCAATGATAATTTCTGGGACTTTTTGTTAGCTTTCCTAGTGTATGTCCACCTAGTGTAGTGGTTATTATTAAATGAAACACCACTAACTTTGTAGAAAATTGTGTGCTGAACAAATAGCACGCTCACAGTACCATGCTACTTTTCTCATTTTAAAGTTAGTTGCATTTGTTTGTCGAAAAAGTGGATAAAAAATCGAATTTTCTGCTGTTTTTTGCTAATTATAAAAAAACTAAAAGGTATTTATAAATGAAACACCTCTCATTTTGTAGATAATTTTGTGCTGAACAACTTTCATGCTAACAGCACTATGCTAAGTTATTTGCATTTGAATATAGTAAGTACTGGTACTGAGGCCAAACATTCTAAATGAGTGCTGGAGTGATTATGATGTATCTACTATGTGTATAAATCTGTGATGATGCATCTACTATGTGCTTAAATGTGAGATTTCACATTTACTTATAGTAAATCAGATTTATCACATAGGATTTATGTCCACACCTATTGCATGTATATATATATTATAGTGGCACGGCAGTGCCACTATAGTTAGGGTTGAGTACCCCAATTAAGGTTAAAGTGTGAAATTTTGCACCTTAATAACTTTGCCACCATATGATGGATTTGCCTGTAATTTGGCAGGTCTGAAGCGGTAGCATAGCTCTTGGGATCTGTCAAGTTTCGTACTGGTCGGATATACGGTTGCAGAGTAAAGTGACATTCCGTAGCACATTTATGCATTTTTGCACTTTCTTTGCTTGCGCTTTCAGGTCGCACAGTTTGCGCGACCGGTCCGAAAACTTCAGGTAACATGTGGCTGGGGTCCCTGATGTGCCTTTTGAAGATTTTGTGAAAAAATATTGAATGGTTCAAAAGTCATTCAAAAACAAGTTTCCCATTATAGTCCATGGGAAAAGTTAACAAAATATTCGACAGTGTTGCAAATGCAGTTTTTAGTGTTGCAAATGACCTCTGTAGTGTGGTGAGTCAGCCATTTTTATTTTTCAGTTACTGGTTACAGAAATGCTTGGCATTTAAATCTGGGTCCCTCTAGGGACACAGTTCTTTTTGTGTTCACCTAGTCAAGCCCTGAGGATGCTAGCCATGTCTTTTTTGGGGGGGTTAAACACCCCCAAAATATGTATTTCAAATTTTTGGGAAAAGTAGTGTCGCAAAGTAGTGTCGAACTTGCGACACTATTGTGATTGTTTTTGCGAAAGTGTCGTGTTTTGCGACACTATGGCCAAAATAACAGGAATCTTTTGCCACCCTGCTGCAAAACACTGGTTTGGACTTTTGGGCTGAAATTTGGAGGGAGGAAAGCCAATATCCCACAGATGTGCCTTGTGGTGGTTTGATGACAAAATATTGCTGGGATGCAAAGTTACGGTGCTCTGAAGTGACACTTTTTCCCATAGACTAACATTGCGGCATCCGCTGCGCATTTCGGGGCCCGTATCTCGGGAATGGTTCGAGATACGGACTTTTTGGTTCAAAAATGCTTAGTCCCCTGCTTGGGAAGTCATAAATAATATGAAATTTTAATTTTTTTTCTACGTTATACGGTTCCTGAGATATAAGCCATTTAGTATTCCAAGTGCTCATTTTCTGCTCCAAGGCCCATTATTATGCATATATTCTTTGTACTCACTGTGTTTCTGTATGCAGCTGTTGGGGAAAAACAGGGTGTTCACTTCCATTACTGTTACAGTTAGCGTTTCCACTTGCGTTTCCGTACCTGCTTGCATTTGCGTTCTCATGTATGCCACTGTGTGCATTACCCTTTATGTTTTCATTTGCGCTTCCATTTGTGTTACTGTTACTGTTACCATTTGTGTTTCCACTACTGTTTCTGTTTGCATTTCGATTTGCGTCACTGTGTGTATTTTCAATTGTGTTTGCGGTCACCCTTACATTTGCGTTTATGTTTGCGTTTCTCTTTTGTTTGGTGTCATCATTGCTGTTAGCGTTACCATTTGCATTTCCAATTGTGCTACCGTGACCATGTGCATTACGGTTTGCGTTTCCGTACGTGCTTGCATTTGCATTTCCGTTTCTGTTTCCTTTGGAGTTATTGTTGCTGTTACCGTTACCATTTACGTTTCCATTTGCGGTACTGTGACGTGCACGTTACCACTTGTGTTTCCATATGTGCTTGCATTTCCATCTCCGTTTGCATTACTGTTAGCTTTGGCGTCAGTTTGAGCTTGCATTTCTCTTACCGTTTGCATTACCATTTACGTTTGCATCACCATGTGCGTTACCATTTGCACTTGCATTTGCATTGCAGTTACTGTTACTATGTGACAAAAAAATCACGTGGTGGGAGCGCGGGGCCTGAAGGGCCCGTGCTCCCACCAATGCATTCCATTCACTATTTATAGTCCTCATTCTCAAAAAGAAGGGGAATTTATGGCAAAAAAACTCCATTTAATGCATCAGTTAGGGTTGTTCCACAGCGACAAAAGTGAGGACATTCGATGTTAGGGTTGAAGCCCCCCTTGCAACCCCTCACCCCGATGCCCCCAACCAGCATCGGGGTGTGCATTGTGGTTGCTGGTCCTAACTCTCACCCATTCTCTATACTTCACCACCTCAGCTTGTTTACACATGGGATGGGGTGAGAGTTAGACCGACTATCTAACGCACACCCTGATGCCGGTTAAAGGGTGGGGGTGCAAGGCGGGTTTAACCCTAACATCGAATTTCTTACTTTTATCACTGTGGAACAACCCTAACTGATGCATTAAACAGAGTTTTTTTTGCCATATATATATATATATATATAGTCAATTCCACTTGTGTGCAATTCAGTTGTGTGCACATTCTGCTTGTGTGCACACAAACGGCAGGTCCCAATTCATTCTCTATTCTTTTTTCATTATTTTATCCTGATGTGTGGACTGTAATTTTGGATTGTGTGTACACATTTTGACCAGAACTCACGGGCCTGTGTCATTGGGAAACAATTGTGTCCTTAATTTCTCTTCTCCCAGGTGGCGTAATTAGGTGTTAAAAGGTTCTATCAGTAGTCACAGTCTTTCAATAGCTTGCTGCTGAGACACTGTGAATCTGGTAATTGTTCCTAATTGATTCAATAGCTCTGTCACCTGTAGCCTGTTAGCGCTTACCTGCGAGCTGTTGTCTTAAGTCGTGCGGGTTGATTTTTTTTTTTATCCCGACTACCATGGAGAAGTTATCATGCACTGTGTTATCCCTGGAGCAAAAGGTGCAGCTCCTTGAGAAGGCTCTCATACCCGGCATCTCCCATAAAGAACTCATAGCAGAGTTCTCAATTGATGTGTCCTGTGTCTGCTGGACACTGCAGCAGAGAGAGGTGATACTGGCACAGTGGCATTCAGGGGGTAAAAAAGACAGAAAATGCAAGAGGGAGGGCAAAGACTCTAGAGTCGACAAAGCACTTCTGAAGTGGTTCACTGCTGCTTGTGATCATGGAATCCCTCTGTCTGGCTATATCCTTGCCAAAAAGGCTCATAACCTGGCTACCAGAATGGGCATCAACTTCGAGCCATCAGCTGGATCGCTGTCAAGGTGGAAAGAATGCCACAACACTGGGTACAAGAAAGTGCATGGTGAGAGACCTGAAAATGATTTTGAGAGCTCAGAGACATGGTTGCGGGAAGTGTTGCCAGCATTAACATCATCATTTGCACAGAGAGACATTTTCAAAGCGGACAAAACCGCACTCTTCTTTACAGCCACACCAGATGGGACCCTCACCTTTAAAGAAGAAACAATCTCATGCCACAAGAAGGCCAAGGAGAGGGTGCCCATGCTAGCGTGTGTGAACAGCAGTTGGACTGAGAAACTACCTTTGCTCATTGTCGGCAAGTCTAAGAAGCCACGGTGCTTCAAAGGGGTAAATGTTTCTGCTTTTCCAGTAGAATACACCTCAAATTCCAATGTGTGGATGACATCAACATTGTTTTATGACTGGCTAAAGCAGATTGACAAGAAATGGGTAGTCAGAGGCGCAAAATCCTTATGATCATGGACAACTGCACAGCGCATAAGCCACTCACCCTAAGAAATATGAAATTTGTATTTTTAACCCCAAATTGTATAGCTCTCATCCAGCCGATGGACCAAGGGGTGATACACAATCTGAAACAGCACTACAGAAAGAAAATTATGAATAAAATATTGTTAGGACTTGACTCACAGGATACTCTGGCATTCATGAAATTGCTAAAACAATCACAATACTGGATGCGATTCATTTAATGCACTCCGCTTGGTGTGAGGTCACCCCTCAAATGATAAAGAATTGTTTTAAAAAGGCTGGGATAGGAGCTGAATACGGACCAGAAAATTACAACTCGGTTGCTGTAGAGCGCATCCCACCACCACCCGGAATGCCATTGGAATCCTTTAATGAATTGGTTGCCATAGATTCGGATGAACCAGCAAGCAGTGAGCTTACAGAGGAAGACATATGCACATCAGTCCTTAGCGAGATCAGCTGTCATGAAGAGGAGGATGACGACCCAGAAATTTTGGTTCCTTCAACTGCAGAGGTTTGGCAAATGATGGGGAAAATTAGACACTATATTGATCACTGCGAGCAGGCTGACTTCTCTTGGTTCCATTTCTTTGAGAAAAAACTGGAACAACTTTCGAGCAAGACAGTAAGACAAGTTAACATTACTGTCTTTTATCAGACTGTCTGTTCACAAGAACAATAAAACAGTGAAGCGTCTGTTTTTTTATACTCTAACTTCATACAGTATATTTTGCACCAATTTTAGCAATTTAGCACTTTATTGACTAAATTAAAGAACATATAACCGCATTTCACCTTCAAAGGCAGTTATTTATACAAACATGAAAAAACGAAGCATTACAGAGGTAAATTCGTTTGTATGCAATTTCGGATGTGTGCACAGTTTTGGTAGGTCCCAACCATGTGCACACATCTGGAATTGACTATATATATATATATATATATATATATATATATATATATAATACGGACGCAGTTGCACCCTATAGTTAGGAGGCACTTTAATGTTAAACCTCAATGTTTGCACGTTAATAACTTTGCAACCGATCAACGGATTTGCATGAAATTTGGAATGTGCAGTCTGGTATGGTAGATATCTTGATTTACCAAGTTGTGTTTCAGTTGGATTTATGGTTTCTGCTCAGCAAAATGCTAAAAAACGTGTTTTTTGCCATTTTTGACACTTTTTTGCCCATAGCACTTTGACCACACCGTGTGGTCCTTTGGTCTGAACTTTGGAACATAGAAAGAGGTTGAGTCAAGGAACAATGCAGCATTGGTTTGGTAAAAAAAATATTAATCCATTCCAAAGTTATTAAATTGTTAATTTTCGGGTTCTAAGCATGTTCGGTTCACAATAAGATTTATATGGTTATTTTTCAGACAAAGATTGGTCTCACGGTCAAGGATTTTGTAGCTCACGAACTAGGATCCTGGTCCACCAGAAAATTCCTTGTCCGCGAGCCACCATCTTGTTTTTCAGTTTTTCCCCAAAACAAAATGTTGTAGCTTTCTCCACGGGTGACTTTTGGTCCAAATGAGGCATGAGTTTTGTTCAGGGTGACCCCCTCTACAAAGCCATGCCTTTAGTTTGGCTAGTTTTGGTCAAAAAATTGCTTTTTAAAATTTAAAAATTCTTTGACCATGACTCGCTAATGATCCTAGTCAGCGAGCTGTCAAAATCCTAGTCCACAAGCTCACTTTTGTTGCTTTAACCCTAACTGATGCATTAAATGGATTTTTTTGCAATAAATATACATACATATACATATATATATGTATGTGTGTATATACATATATATATATATATATATATATATATATATATATATATATATATATATATGTATGCGTGTGCCCAGACGATGTGAATTTTGGTGTGATTTTCTTATGGTGGAAAGAAAGTATGGTTATGTAAGAACTTACCGTAACAGTAGATCTTCGAGCGTATCTCTTGCAGCAGGTCATAACATATGGGATATCATCATTTCCTCCGGATGACTTCTCAGCAGTCGACTCTGGGACCTCCCCCTAACGTTGCCACGTGGTGTCAGTATGACACGTATAAAAGTGGGAGGTCTCAGCTATTCCTCAGTTCTTTTCCATCCTAGTGATCGAATGAGAAACCATTGCTCAGGCCTCCAATGGGAACCAAGCAGAGGAAATAAGGCAGCAGCTCATGGAGTTGTAAAAAGACAGGAGCAAAGCACTCTTCTGAAGTAACAGCAAGGGGGAAGGTGGGCAAGGCAGCATGACCTGCTGCAAGAGATACTCTAGAAGATCTACTGTTTCAGTAGGTTCTTATGTAACCGTACTATATTTTTTGAGCCAATCTCTTGCAGCAGGTCATAATGCATAGGAAGATCCCCAAGCAGTTATTGTGCCAAGGGGAGGAGGAAGAAAACCATTATGACTTAGGACAGAAGGCCTTGTAGAATGGTCTGTCTAAAAGAGTCCAGCTTCTTGAAAGAGATGTCTAGATGTAATGTTTTGTGAGTGTATGTACAGTAGACCACATGGCGGCTTCATAAATTTCTAAAGTGGAGATGCCCTGGAAACACACCACAGAGGCAACCATGCCTCTGGTAGAATGGGGTTTCACAACCCCTGTGATAGGTTTGTCATATTTTGTATAGATAAACGAAATGCAGTTGGCCAACATAGTGGACAAGCACTGCTTTGAAATCCAAACACCCTGGTTTCCAAGAGCGAAAGAGACATGTTGTTCAGTTTTTCGCAACTGTGTAGTGCGGAAAAGATAAATTCTCAATGTTCTAGGCACATCGAAAGTATGAAGCAAAGATTCCCCTGTATTTGTAGGCTCTGAAAAGCACACTAGTAAGTGGATAGCCTGATTTAAAGTAAATTCAGACACAACCTTTGGCAAAAATGATGGGTTGGTGAGTAAAGATACCCTATCATTATGAAATTGCAGGTAGGGAGGCTTGCACATTAGTGCCTGTAACTCTGAAATACATCTTCCCAACATAAAAGCAACTAAAAATATAGTTTTCCAAGAAAGATAACGGAGTTCACTGGATTCAGCAGGCTCAAAAGGACTCAATTTTTCAAGCACAAAATTCAAATTCCACACAGGGACTGGATCCCGGGTAGGGGGATGAAGGTGCAGAATACGTTTTAAAAAGGTTTGAATCAAAGGCAACTGGGACAATGGTTTGTTGTCAGTATATGAAATGTAGCAATGGCCAAAAGGTGCTCTTTTACAGGAGAATATTTCAGAGCACCCTCTGACAAGGAGAGCAAATAGTCTAAGATGCTCTGAGGGGAACACTCATAAGGGTGTAAGTCTTGTGTAGATGCCCAAATGGAGAAGCATTTCCACTTTGTTGAATAGGAAGACCATGTAGATGGTTTCCTGGCAGTCTGGAGGACTTCTGCCACCTTTGGGGACACCCTGAAGTGCGAGAGGACTATGTCCTCAGGAGCCAGGCATGCAGATGGAGGGAGTGAAGGTCCAGGTGTAGCAGAGAGCCTTGTGCCTGGGACAACAGAGCCTGGCAAATTAGTAGAGGTACGGGATCTGGGTCTGAGAGCTGCAGAAGCAGAGGGAACCAAATCTGTCTTGGACAGAATGGTGCTATGAGAATCATAGATGCCCCGTCCTGGACCAGTTTGAGTAGTACTCTCTGAACGAGAGGAAAGGGTGGGAAGGTATAAAGAAATCTTCCTGTCCAGGAAAGAGATAACCTGTCCCACCACACAGTTCCAGGACCTCACTCGAGAGAGCAATAAAGAGGCAGTTTTGCATTTTGCCGAGAGGCAAATAGGTCCAACTCCGGTTAGCCCCACTGGTGGAAGATGCTGTTTAGGATGCCTGGTAGAATTTCCCACTCATGGGCCAGGGCAGTGGATCTGCTCAGGGCATGTGCCAGGGTGTTGGACACTCCTGGGATGTGAACTGCCAGAAGATGTATACTCCTCTGGATCGCCTAATACAAGACCTTCATCGCTTCTCTGTAGAGAGGGTATGAATGGGTGTCTCCTTGCTTGTTTAGGTAGTGAACTACCACAGAATTGTCTGAATGCACCTGAAGGGAACCCATGGGAAGGAGTCTCAAATGTCTGTAAGGCGTAGAGAACTGCCCTCATCTCCAAGACATTGATGTGGAGATGGGACTCCACCGGCATCCAAGATCCTTGGGATCAGACGTGTAGGAGATGAGGTCCCCACCCTGTCAAGGAGGTGTCTATAATCAAAATGAGACACAGGACAGGAGAACAAAACAGCATGCCTCGCAGTAAGATGTCCGTGGACTTCCACCATTGTAGGGCTCGAAGAGCCAGGTTAGACATCAGGACCAGGGCATCGAAATCGCCCTCCTGCTGGTCCCACTGGGCTCTCAGAGACCATTGAAGGAAGCTCATATTCAGTCTGGCATGAAGGACCATTGGAATCGTGGCCGCCAAATGACCCAGGAGGCCCAGGTTGTCTCTTGCCGAGACCAATCTGCCAGACTCTAGTATGCACGCCAAAGCAATCAGGGTGTCCGACCAAACCTGGGACAAACATGCCATCCCCAAGGAGGTGTCTAACACAGCTCTGATGTACAGAAGGCATTGCGTGGGGTCCATCTTGGATTTTGAATAGTTTACAGCAATCCTCACCCTGACGAACAACTGAAAGGTTCAAGAAAGGGTGAACAGCAGCCGCTGGTGAGAAGACACTTTCAGGAGCCAGTCGTCCAGGTAAGGAAAACATAGAGGCCTTCCCTGCAGAGGGCCACTGCAGCCACTGCTAGGCATTTTGTGAACACTCTTGGGGCTGAGAAAAGGCCGAATGGGAGATCTCTGAACTGGTAATGATGACCCTGGAACAACAAATGGAGAAACCGACTGTGAGCAGGGTGCATATGGATATGGAGGTATGTGTCCTTCATAGCGAGAGAGCAGAGCCAGTCTCCTGTGTTTAACAAGATGAGAAGTGTGTGGAGAGACACCATCCTGAACTTTTGGTATTTGATATAGAGGTTGAGACATCTCATATCCAAAATGGGGCATAAGTCCCCCGTACATTTGGGAATCAGGAAGAAACAGGAGTAAAATCCCACTCCCTTCTGTGGTAGGGAAACTGGTTCGATGGCATGTTTTGTGAGCAAAGCATCAATTTCATTCTGTAAGACCAATGCTTTGTCTGGGGGGTAATGAGAGACCCTTGATGGCAGAGGAGGGGAAATCTCTATGAACTCCAGTGTGTGTGTGTCCTGATTCGATCAGTTGCAGGAGCCACAGGCCAGAGGAGAAGGCTTGCCACCCTTGTAGGTGCAGGGAAAACCTGCCCTGATGGCCGTGGGAAGGGTCTCTGGTCCCATGACCGGAGGAGAACCTTCAGGCCAAAGGCTGGTCCTGCTGGGGAGCAGCAGGGACAAAACGGGACATTTTGGGAGCATTTTGAGGACCAGGCAATGTCAACTGAGGCTTACGCTTGTTGACAGGTGGTCTTTGAGTGTTGGGATGTGACCTGTAGGGGCGGCCCCTAGCGGATCCCCTGTAGGCCAGTTTTGCTTTTGGATGGTATAGGGTAGAGACTGATTGAAGGGTACAACCTGAGTCCTGTAAATCCTTCAAAATTTCTTGAGCCTGTGGACGAAAAAGCTGATCACCCTTAAAAGAAGCATTAAGGATAGATTGCTGCATGTCCTGTGAAAATCCTGACACTCTTAACCAGGCGTGACACTTCAGACAAAGTACTGCAGAGTATGTATGGGCCACAGTGTCAATGGCATCATAGGTGGCCCTGACCAGGTGGTGGCAAACAGCCACAGCAGTAGACATCTTGGCCATCAGATCCTCCTGGGTAGAACCCACAGCAAGGGACTGGCCCATTGCCTGGGAGGCTCTTAGGATTTCCTCCTGATATTTCAGGAGGCGACCCATGTAATTGAGTATATGGAGGGACATAGTAGCCGAGGCATAAACTCATTTCCCCATATCATCCAATTTCTTGGATTCCTTATAGAGGCTGAGCACTCATGTGTTGAGGTCAAGAGGACCTATTGTGAGTGGCATTGTTGGTGCTATGTGATAAGGGTGACTGCAGGATGGTGACTCGCGGAAGGGCGACAATCCCCCATGGCGACTGAAAAACATAATGTGATTTAATGTGGGGGGCTTTGCCCCTCATGCCCCCACACCCTCCTTACTTAGGATCCTTCTCCGGGGGGGCACAACTCGGGGAAAGAGGAGAAATCCTGGGTTGCCCAAATTGTTGGTGCCATTGTGCTGTCACCCTTCCAACCAGTCGCCCACATCCCAAACTACCGCATTGTTCATCACAGAATCCACCTGAGGCAGAGACGTAAAGTAGGAGTGGTCAACCAGGGTTTGATAAAGGCTATCAGCCTTACGAGGACTGGATGGAATTTTAAAGGGTTGTTTCCAAGCAGCCCAAATAGCCTCTTCAAAGGCATCCACCAAAGGGGGGACGACCAGAGTGGGGCATTCTGGTACACCCAAATACTGAGCCAACTTCTTTCTGCTTTTCTGCTCAGTACCCTGGAACCTAAACATTTTCTGGAGATGAATCATAATATCCGAAAACATGGGATCATCAGGTGGAGAATATGGTAGTTCAGGGGTAGGCTCACCCTGCACCGAGGCGGCTGAGGAAGACTGTGGGGACTCGTCCAGGTCCATTCCTTAGTCCACATCTAGGTCAGCCAAATCCCAGTCCTGCAAAAAAGGGTCAGCCATGTCCACATGCGAAGTAGGAAATTCCAGGGAGACAGGGAAAGAGCTGGCCATCCTCTGGGTCAAAAAAGTTCAAGAGGGAGCAGAGACTTCATTAGGGAGCTGAGGGGTCTTTGTAAAGTCCAGGATAGTATTTACTAGGGCCTGGACAACAATCATGGTCATCTGACCAGTGGAAGTAGCCAGGGTAGAATGAACTGAATGAATAGGAACTACTGACGGGATTAAAGACGGCAGTGGAACCAAGTGAGTAGATGTCAATGTGGTGTGGTGTGTGTATAAGACCCCACGATCATTGACAAGGGCACTAGCATAGAGCCCTATGAGGTAAGGCCAGTCATTGACAAGAGAATCGTTGATGGTCCAGAAGCCATTGTTGATGGATAATGGCTAGAAACCATAGAGGGGGGAAGCAGCGATGGAAGCTACAAATTCATCCTGGAACCCACCGCTTATGGAGGCGCTATCGATGAGGGAAGATAGGAGCCCACAGTCATCAATGGTGTAGAAGACAATGTTATAGTGGCACTCTTCTCAGTACTTACCTTTTCTGTAGTGATCAGGGTACTCATTGTCAACTACAAGGGTGTGGCAGAAACGTGCTTCTTTGCTGGCATGTTTCTTACCGGGATCCTGTTCCATCGAAGAGGAGGGCTCATCCACAAAGCGGTGAGACCCTGAGGAGGACGTCAAAGACTCCCTGGGCTTTGAACATTGCTGCTGCTCCTGAAGGGCAACCTTTTGCTCCATGAGGAACTCATGAAGCTGTTGAAGCCTTCGACGTTTTGTGGCCTTGTTGAACCAGTTACAGAGAATGCAATCCCTGGTGTCATGTTCAGGACCAAGGCACCGAACACAGACATCATGGAGGTCCTCAATAGTGATTCTATGAACACAGGTATGCTTTTGGAGTAAGAGATCCGAAGACATCAGTAGAGGAACCCGTTTAAAATGAACATTTGGTTGATAGCACTCTTCATCGATCACCAGTAAGCAGAGCTCTGAAGGCAGACTTGTTGCATGCAGGTCGTGGTTGAAAAGAACTGAGGAGTAGCTGGGACCTCTTCCTTTTTTTTAAGCGCCATACTGACACTACGTGATAATGTTAGGGGGAGGTCCCAGGGTTGACTGCTGAGAAGTAATCAGGAAGAAATGACACCTGAGGCTGATATCCTATGTGTTATGACCTGCTGCAAGAGATTAGCTCAAAGAATATCTTGGGTAACAGAACTGCCAGTACTTGTTTGGTGCAAAAATATTAACCTGTTGCAAAGTTATTCAGTTTTTCAGTTCCCATTATTTCCTATGGGAAGTTCATTTTTTAGAATACAGGTAAAAAGTTCGACTAACGATGTGATCTCGCAAAGAGGGATTCATTCTCGTGACATCAGTTCCTTTTTCACGAGGAAGAAATACTTCTTCATGAGAAAAAAATAATATTTCATGAGTTGCCATCTTGTTTTTTTTCCACCAACTAAAAAGTGTGGAAAATACATAAAAATGTTGTCATTTTACAAAGCAAACACCAAAACCTAGCTAAATGGGCCCCATTTAGCTAGATTCTGGTGTTTGTTTTTTACAATTAGCCCCAGAAATGCTTTTTCTGGGCACCCAAAATCTGGGATGCCCAGCTTAGTGAATGGAGCCTTCCACCACGTTCTCTGTATGAGAACAGCAGGAATTTCTTGACTTCTGCAGCTGAACTCATGCTGCCGGTTGCAGTAAGTGGAGTAAGCCACCATTTTCCCTAGTGTCTAATGGCACCCCCCACCTGCTGATCAGTGTCCCATATCCCTGCTGTGTGTGGTGGTACCTCCCCACCCTCCCATGTCTTTCTCTGGTGTCTAGTGGCACCCCTACCCTCTGATCCCCATACTTATTTCTTTCTTTTTTTCTTTATTTGTATAATCTGACACCAGGATGCCCACCTCCAGTATTAGATAACCCCCCCACAGCCCTACTTGCCAACATCGTGGGACCCAATCCCTGTGTTGGCAGTTAGAAGACACCCCAGCAGCAGTATTGACACTGGGAAGCTCATCCCCAGTGTCCCAATAAATTTTAATATTTGTATTGCTTCCTGAAAGAAAGAAAATCCCTAATGTCTTTTTATAACCTGAAAAAAACAAAGTCTCTCATTGTCCCCACCATCCCCTCCCCACCCTGTCCCTCCCACTGAGCACCCACTACCCACCCCCACCTATACTTACCACTGGAGGCCGTAGTCTGCCATCTTCTGTTGACTGAGACACATCTGCACTCTTCTAAGCTGAACTGTGAACTGATGAATCAAGGTAAGTGCCATATAATATATTTCAATGGAGTTTTGAACCAATGTTCATAACTTTGCCATTTTTAGGAATTTTTTTCACCAAATTTTCAACATGGCCTTTTTGGGACCCCACCTCATGAACACTGGCACTGTAATTTCATTAATCAGGCCCAGAATGTGATTTTGTGGTTGTTGCATGAAATCACCTTTCATAACAACATAAGAACATAAGAATTTGCCAGTAGAAGGAGACCATGTGGTCTATCTAGTCTGCCTGAGATGTCTACCCCCCCATCTACTGCTCTTGTTGAGGTGACTACATTGACTATCCCATGCCCATCTGAATTCTCTGACAGTCTTAGCCACTACCACCTCAGGTGGCAGGCTGCTTCAAGGGTCCATGACCCTCTTTGTCAGGACCAAATAACTAAATTTCACCACCAGTGTTCATGAGGTGGGGTCCCAAAAAGGCCATGGTGAAAATGTGGTGAAAACAGTCTTAAAAATGACCATGTTATGAGTGTCCATTGAAATTTACATATAAGACATACAATACAGTACAAAAACAAGAAGATAGACATTGTTAAACAGTCACTATTGTCTTTTCGGTACTA
Source organism: Neoceratodus forsteri (assembly GCA_016271365.2). Lineage (NCBI taxonomy): Eukaryota > Metazoa > Chordata > Ceratodontiformes > Ceratodontidae > Neoceratodus > Neoceratodus forsteri. The sequence continues at coordinate 290,352,959 of CM028135.1, read as the reverse complement.
GGTGGTGGGGTTGAGAGGTATCCAAAATAGAGATGCCCCAATATATTTGAATGGTATGCCTACAACACTATACAAGGCCTCAAATTATCTACCTCTTAGCAATTTAATAAAGGATCTAAAGTGCAAAAAAGTTGTCAGTGTCTAATGTATATAACACCCATTTGTGCCATATTTCATTAAATACAGACAATACATGGAGTCCATAATTACCACCCAATGTTCTACTGTGGGCTGTTTCAACATGAGTCATAGTCTTGTAATTACCTTTTTGACTCCTGCTAGTCCAGTCAGTTCAGTAAGTTTATTAATCCACTCATTACAAGTCTTTACAAATAAAACTGACATGGACATCAAGTTACAAAATATAAAGGACAAGTATAGAGTACAGTTTCTATACACAGATGTACAAAAGATAAAAAAAAAATTGCCATAGTCAATAAAACCACTTAATGGGGGACTTCAGGATAAAAGCAGTGATAGTAGGGGAACATATCCTAATTCTTATTGCACTTATTCTTATTATTTAGTTATTTATCCTCACTGGAGTTACTTTAGAAAACTACATGGTGGAGCTCCGTCAGTGAGTGTAAACAGGACACCTCAGGTCTGGGATACCTGATAAGCATCACGTGCCTGCTGTCTCATATATCCTCATTACTAGGGACTGAAGTACCAAGCAACACAGAAAAAGTTAATCACCTATAGGATAAATATTAAAAAGGTCCAGGACCAAATGAAAAATACACTTAAATCATTTACCATTGATTTTATACTGTTTAGACAGAGTTGCATAAAGCCATTGCAGGTATTTTATCGTGTCTCTTAGTATTTCAGAGCATGGATTTATTAGCACTATCAGTACTATTTCATCTTCTTTCTGATTCTGACTCAAGTAAGGTGACAGGCATTCTGTCCTAACAGTATCAATTTTTTTTTACAAAACAAGAAAATATGATTCAATGTCTCGTGTTCTTCCAAACCACAGTTACATCTTAATTCCATGGAAAGGGAAGTTTGTGCATTTCTGTATCTATAGATTAATAGTTTAGAAGGAAATGTTTCAAGTCTGGAACATAAAAATATCCTCCTATCTTCATGGTTCATCAGGAAAATGAGATATGATTCTAAATTATGCACAAGTTTATTTTTTGAGTACTAACTATAACCTTTCAAGTCTCTTATGCGCTCTAAATCCTCTACCTATGACAAATTTTGTAATCTTGCTTTAATTACTGTGATATACAATGGAGATATACTAATGGCTTTCAACCAGTCAATCCATAAATGGTTTAAATCAACTGATGAAAGTATCGCTTCAGTTTCTTTAAGCCATGGAGGAGGTGTATCAGAAGATAGCCATAATAATTTTTCTAGCAGACTCATTTTTTGTTAATTTAGTCTTCCATGTTCGAACATTTTATCCAGTAGGCCAATTTCCCAGATTTCATTATTACTTCTACCTTCCATCTTCCCAGTTCGGCCCTCATAGTATCTATTGGAGGAGATCTGGATATTTGTAAGATTGATCTGTAAAACTGATTGAATAGGAGTTCAGTAGTCCCTGGATTATGAGTAGTCCAAATTTCTACCATATATAGGGCAGTACTGTAGAGGATAATGTATGGTCTTTGGTTAATAACCATGCTGTAAACACTTCGAGAGATTGCCCTAACATCATTGTAAACCTTGAGAGCGCAGCTTGAGAGGTTTTCAGATGTCAAGGCAATCTCGAGAAGTGTTTTCAGCACAGTTGTTAACCGAAGACCATACATTATATTTTATAGTGCATGGGCTACCAAGATTGTGTAATTGCGGATTGAATTACTTTACTTTACTGAATTACTTTACAGAACATTGATTGTTGTGAGCATTCCATTTTGTTATACCATTCATATGACACACTCAAGAAGGGTCAGTAACAGAGTGATGTCATATCGATGGCATACCAAGGTTGTAATCTGCTTGATTTCAGTTAATAATAAGGGCTCCCCATACATTATATTCATTTTCATTTCTTCGGATTTCAAAGCTGGTATTAATGTAACTCCCCCATATCTTTGGTTAAACTGAAGTAAAGCATCCTTTGTTTGCATTAGTTTCCTTCTGGTATATTGTTTATGTTTCAACCATGAGTTCTTTGATGAGAAAAACAGTCCAAGATAGCAGCATGACTTTACAGTGTCTAATATAAAAGTTTCTATTTTCCATTTTATTCTTAATTTTTTTCTTAACATATATTATTATTTTACTTTTAGCAACATTAATTTTAAGCCTGTTTTCCTCACATGCATGTTTCAAGACTTGCTAATTTGTGGTTCAGCCCAATCAGAAAAACTGAGAGGAGAATTAGGTCATCCGCATACATTAAGGCTGGTATGAAATGTTCCATTTACCAAGGGAGAGTGTCCCTTAATTTCTGACAGCTGCATTGATAAATTGTTTATGAAAAAGTTGAACAATAGAGGTGCCAGTAGGCATTCTGGCTTGACACCTCTATTCAAAGGAAAACTTTCTGATATCATAGAAATCTGGCAACAGAAAAAGACCCTTTTGGCCAATCGAGTCTGCCCCTTACCCCCCACTTGTTTCTGTTGTCCAGAGACATTTCTCTCCACCCACTGGTCAACCCCTTGTGTCTGTCCCATGCCCTCTTAAATCCTTCCACCATTTCAGCCCCCACCATGTCTTCCAGCAGTCTGTTCCAGGACTCCACCACGCTCTCAGTGAAGTAACGCCCCCTCACATTGTCCCTAAACCTTCCTCGTTCTAATCTTAAACTATGAACCCTACTTCTAGCACTTACTTTCCTTGTAAAGAAGCTCCCCACCCTCACCTTATTAATCCCCTTCACATATTTAAATGTTTCAGTCATGTTCCCCCACTCCCTTTTAGTCTCCAGTGGATACAGATCCAATTCCCTTCACCTCTCCTCATAGGGCTTCCTATGCATACTGTGTACCATCTTGGTTGCCCTTCTCTTAACCATTTCAATCCCATCTCTGTCCTTGCATAGGTGAGGTTGCCAGAACTGGACCCCATACTCCAGGAGAGGCCTCACCATGGATTTACAAAGGGGCATCAGCACCTCCCTCTTTCTGCTTATTATACCCCTCCCTATATATGCCAGCATTGTATTTGCTGTGCCCACCTCCTTGCTGCATTGGTTCCCCACCTTAAGGTTATCTGAAATTATAACCCCAGATCCCTTTACTGCTCAGTTGCCTTAATTACCTCCCCCCCACTGTGTAAATAGCTTGTGGGTTATTACACCCCATGTGCATTACTGTACACTTTTTGGCATTGAATTTCAGCTGCCAAGTTTCTGACCACCGCTCCAGAATATTTAGATCCTCCCTCATTGCCTCCACCCTCTTCTGGGTGTCCACACTATTGCAGATCTTCATATCATCTACAAATAGGCACATCTTTCCCTGCAGTCCCTCTGCTATACTGCTGACATAGATATTAAAAAGGATGGGTCCCAGCACTGACTCCTGGGGCACCCTGCTCATCACATCTTCCTCCCTAGAATGAACCCCATTTACCACTACCCTCTGGCTTTTGTCTTTCAGCCAGTTCTCCACCCACTTTGTTATTTTTGGTCCCCCCCCTAAGTTTTCCAGCTTATTTATCAGCCTCCTGTAAGAGACAGTGTCGAAGGCCTTCCTGAAGTCCAGATAGGCCACGTCCACTGCCCTTCTCTGATTGACCACCTTTGTCACCCAATCAAAAAACTCGATTAGGTTCATCTGGCATGACCTCCATTGTGTGAAGCCATGCTGTCTGTCATCTTGTAGTCCACTGTCTACAAGGTAACTGACCACCCTTTCTTTTGATAGCACCTCCATCACATTACCCACCACTGAGGTGATGCTGACCAGATGATAATTTTCCACCTCCTCCTTGCTGCCACCCTTGTGAAGTGGCACCACATCTGCCCTCTTCTGTTCTTTAGGCACCAACCCTGTATCCAGGGACAAGTTAAACAGCCTCACCAGAGGTGCTGCCAGCTCCTCCCTTAGTTCCCAGAGTACCCTAGGATGTAGGGCATTTGGACCCTTTGCCTTGTCTACCCTCAACCTTCCTAGTTCCTCTCTTACCCTCTCCTCACTGAACAGGCTACTACCCTTTTGTCATCCCTTCCCTCTTCCTTAGCTCTGGTCCCCTTACTTCCCCCTCCACCATGAAGACTGAGCAGAAGTACCTATTCAGCACCTCTGCCTTCTCAAAGTCCCCCTCCACTTGTACTTCTGCCTCCCCCTTCACTCTTACTATCCCCTACCTTGCCTTCCTTTTCTCTCCTACATACCTAAAAAAAAGTTTTATCTCCCATTTGGCCTGCCTAGCAATTCTCTCCTCTGTATCTGCTTTTGCCTTCCTAATCTTCTGCCCTGCTCCCTCAGCTTCTCTCTGTAAATCTCCTTGTCCTCTTTCCTCTGGGTCTTCTTATATGATATGAACACCCTTTTTCTTTCCCCAATTGATCCCCCTCCCCTCACTCCCCTGGTGAACCAGAGTGGCCTCTTTCTTTTTCTGTTCTTCCTTACCTTCCTTATGCAGAGTTCAGTGGCTTTCAGCAACTCCCTCCCCCCAATTGAGTTCCATAATTCCTCCATGTCTTCTATTTTCTCCTTCCCCTCCATTTCTTCCCTGACTATCTCCCTCATTCTGGCAAAGTCCGAAATCCAGAACCTTTTTTGCCATGTAAATCATATCTAACTGTTATTCATTTATTGGTGTATGGATTTAAAATGATGCAAAGATTATTCTTATCAATAGTTTTTTGTGATAATTTAGTCCATATTAAAGGTCTACAAATAGTGTCAATAGCACCCTTAAAATCAAAGAATGTCATATAAAGTGGGAGATGCTGCCTATCATAATATTTTTCAATTATATGACATAAAATGAAACACTGGGCTGTTGCTGAATGTGCTTTAGAAAGCCTGCTTGAATGATGTTTAATATATTGACCATTTCTACCCATAGATTTAACCTATTCAGGATCATTCTTGTGAAGATTTTCCATAGACAGTTGACGAAACATATCGGTCTGTAGTTTTCTGGAAGACTGCAACTGCCTTTATGCAAGTACAATAAATAAAAATGTAAATTGCCACCCCTTATTTTAGTATTCACATGTATAACAGACAACAAAACCAATTCTGGGGTAACCAGGCCGAAGGTATCAAATATGGTTTCTAGGGCCAAGCATATCTGCTCCCAATATAGAGTAAGAGATGAACAGTTCCAGAATATGTGCAGGAGATCAGCCATCGGTTACCCACAACCATATCAGCAGACTCTTGCCACCATCCCATATGTTTTGATTGAACTGCTGGGGTCTCAGATAAATGTACTCTACATTTTCATGAGAATTCCCTGATGCAGGGAGCCTGGTTAGTTTGTATGATGGCAAGGCATATTTCAACCAGAAAGCAATGTCCCAGGAGGCCTAGAGTTCCATGTTCCATCTGTGGAGAACCGAAGCAGTGGAGGCAGGTGAATAAGTCCCCAAGCCCCTCTACAGCTGTCTCATCAAGTGGGACCCGACACATCCTGACTGATGGTGAACTATTTGTGCTAATAGATTAGGTGGCTTTCCTTGGAGGCATCTAAATTTTGGACCTAATCTCCAGATGTACAACCTGATTTGTAGGTAGTGGAAGTAATAATAATAGTGGGTACTTAATATTTGGTCTGGAGAGCCTGAAAGGGTAAGGTTTCCAAGGAATTGATGAACTGATGATAATGAATCAGGCCTCTTCTGTACCACTGCCACAAACAAGGGACCATTTTGTTTAACAGACAGATCTGATCCCTTTTCTGGCCTCTACTCCACCCACTGAACTCCCCAAAGGAAGCTCCCTACAACAATGGGTTTCTGTATGCCAGGAGAGTATCCACACTTTTAGGATGAACTTCTACCATTCTAAGGGGCACACCAAGAGAGGTAGGACTGCAGATTCTATGGTTCAGGGCCGTTGCACAAGGAAACAAGGGTGGCCAGCCCTATACTCCAAACACCAAGCAGAAAAGCCCCTGTGTATTTGAAAAGGAACCAGAAAAATCACCACAAACACTCCAGCTAAATAATAAAACATGCTGTTTATTGTAAAAATTAAAATGCAGACAGTGGTGGTGCAGGTTAAGCTGCATGCCACTCTTGCCCTGGAATTTCATATCAACAGACTCTTCATCTGGGGTCTGAGCCATAGGAGAAAACACTGCAAATTAAATACGTAAGTTACAGCATATTCATGAATATTAAATAATCACATGTAAATACAAATTTGTAAAGATAGACATACAAAAACATAAATAAAACACTTAAAATTAGTGCATATAAGTGGAGTTTCAAGGTAATAAACATTCAAAGTTGATAGAATATAACCACAGAATTACTGCACTCAGATTTGAAGGGACAATCCCCGATCCCTGAAGCTAGAACACAATGCCCAGGTAATGTGACAAGAAACCTCTCAAGATATAAATGGTTTAGAGAGCAGTCCGTGTGATCTCAGAAAAAGAAAACAAGATACAGGTCTCTCCTGGATCTCTGAAGCCCTAACAAACTGCTACCACAGCCTGCCTCTTGTCTGCCTCACTCTGGGCTAACCTGATGATACAATTGTTATTCCTGAAAACTCCTCCCACACAGCTACACTGTAAGACCTGGTACCAGAGTGTCAGTCTCAGTCTGGACACATAAGGTAAACAACCTCTTCCTCCTCCTCCTACTGGTAGGAGGGGAAGGTTACACTCGGAGTTCAGAAGGGGGTGGTGATGAACAGCGCTGCGGAGGAAAAAGGATCTGGGAGTACTGATCATGGATACTTTGCAGGCAGTGTAATGAAGCAATGGGAGAGCCAAAACTGATGCTGGGATGTATAAGTAGTAGGAAGAGGGTGGTGATAAATCACCTGTGCAGATCACTGGTCCGGCCTCATTTGGAGTGCCATGTACAATACTGGAATGCGTACCTAATGAACGATAGGGACAGATTTAGAGGCAAGGCAGAGGATGGCTACCAAGATTATCCAGTGACAATAGAAGAGGACTTACAAGAAATGCCTGAAGAAGCTGAACACATATTTTCTGGAAGATACGAGGAAATGAGGGTGCACAATTGAGGCATTTAAGTTCCTCTGTGGAATCAATAGACTAGACAATAGTTACTTGTTCACAAAGAGGTAGTAATACTTACACCCTGTGTAACTCCAGGAAACTGGTGGTGGTGGTGGTGGGTGTAGGATCAAAAAAGATATCAGAAAGTATTTTTTTACCAAAAGGGTGGTGGCAGGCAGAACAAAATTCCTGATGAATTCATACGTGCTGAGACAGTGGTAGGGTTTAAAAAGGGATGGTACAGACATACTGGAAAATTGCAATTTGGTACAGTGTGGGGCATGGCAGAACATGATAACTGAAAGAGGCTCAGTCTGTTAGGTTGGAAAGGGCAGACTGGATGGGGTGCTAATTATTCTTCTGCCAACATTTTCTCTGTTTCTATGTATTAGATGACTTCACAGAAGTAGTACATGAAAGAACTAGTAAGGTTGGCTCAGATGCATGGCGACTAGTGTGAGCAGCCTGATTTAAGGAGCAATGATAGGTTTCTCAGTTCATGCCTGCCAAGAGCAAGGGATGCACTGTTTTGGGAACAGCCTAGTGTATGATGCTCAATAGTATACTCTAGTGGCTGACTTATGAGAAGGACATGGCATTGGTCTCTGGGGACAAGATTATTGTACCTGTGCCCCTCACTAATGAATGTTGGTACCTGTTCAGCTTCTAGTTTTATGAGGGTAAGGGGTTAAAGACTAGGGGATAAAGGAGACAAATGGGGAAACAATTTAAAAAAACAAAGGGGGGTAATGTGTGCATGTGCTGTGCACACACTTAACATGATCATCTAATCCCATTACTCCTCTTCACCCAAGCCTACTGAATCCGCAGTCGTCTGGCTACTTCAGATCCTTATCCACTTGCCTGTGCTCTACCACCTTGTGTCATGGAAAGTTATTTTTGTATCTGGCCCTGGAGAACAGAAAAAAAGAGTTGGGTCAGGTTCCCCCTTTCAAGATGGCCAATGGCTGTGAATAAACCTCTTCAGATGATATTGCTGATATAAAAGCCCTCATGCTAAATATTGCCACAGATACAGTATATCTGCAGTGAAGGAGATCATGATTGCACAAACTAGTGTAGTTTAACAATAGTTAACAATTCTATATGGCTAAGGGTTTTTATTTTGGGGTTGTGTTTTTAATTTTATATATGGAGAAATACAGTGGCGTCCCCCAGGATGAAACCCACTTTTTTTTTTTTGTTTATCTTTTTAACCTGTGTGGCCCTTCGTTCTGCTTTCACATCCCGGCATCTGTCCATCTCCGGCCACTGTCCGGTCCTACCCCAGCTCCAGTGAAGCGCCCACCACCATTTAACCCCGTGGCTTGCCCCCCACGGAGGGGTGAAAGGGAGTCCAACTCACTCCCCACCGACACAGGATCCAGTACTGGGTGGTGGTGCCCCCGAGGCCAGGCATTCCCTCAGACAGCCATCAAGCCACCATGACCAAGCACCATGCTTTTCCACTTTTCTGGCTTGGCGTGGGCTAGGGCATGCAATGATGCCAATGAAGGGAGAGCGCATGCGTCCGCACGCACTCCCTACTTGTGCCATACCCCAAGCTCACCCTCTTCCATGCAGTGCTGGCGCACAGCCCCAAGCCTCCACCAGAGGTCACTAGTGTGCTGAGAGCTGGTGGCCCCCCTCCCCCGAAGAGGGAGAACAGTCCACGGATGCTCAATCCCTCTCTGCCCCAGCCGACCCCTGGTGACCCAAGTCCTTTCCAAACCCAGGTCGCCAGCGTGGAGCGAGGTGTGGCGTCCAGCACCTCAACACTCAGTGCCACTGAGCCAGCTTGAAACCCATTTTTAAAGCACTCTGCAGTATGCTACAGTACATCTACTGAATAAAGCAATGTAATTTCAGTGGCAATTAGTCCCTTTTGTCATGCAGGAAACTGTGGTATTCACTTCATCCTGGCAGTGTCACATTTTTCTGAATGGAAAAGGGGACTAATTGCCATTGAAATTACATTGCTTTATTTAGTAGGTCAGCTGCAGCATTCTGCAGAGTGCTGAAAACTGCTGCAGAATTGGGTTTCATCCTGGGGGACACCACTGTAATTCTATTCTCTGGTGGACAAAGGAAGAAGAGTGCTTTGGATCTGATTTAAGGGGGATTAAATGCATCTTTAAATAATAACTATATAGAGAAGAGTTACATTTAAAATGAGAAAAATGCTGTCTTCCTGTACAGCAATGAAAAGTAGAAACCATCTCTTGCTTTTTTACCATTTGGGATAAGGCAGTGAGCACCAAAGGTCAGAAAGTTCACAATCCATTTGCCTTAAACTAAGATACATAGGCCGGGATATTCAAAGCAGTTGCGCTGACGCAAGTGCAGACATGCGCCAAGGAGCGATATTCAGCAGTAGTCATTGCACAGTGCAAATCCCATTGCGCCAATGCACAACTATAATGAATGCAGGTGCAAGAGCAGGGGGCGTGCCCATGAATATTCGGTGCAGTGCAATATTCAACTGTGGAACCATGGCACAAGTGCGGAGCAAAACCTGGATGCGTTGAGCAGACTTGAGCCTATAAATACAGGGCAGAGGCACATGGACAGCACTTGCGCCAGGCGAGAGGGAGAGAGTGGCAAGACACTTGGGACAGACAGACAAAAAGACAGAGCAAGGAGACAGAGCCAGTGAGAGACAAAGAGCGACTGTCACAGGCAGCCATAGGGGGAGAGGGACAAAGGTGGCAATGGATAGTAAGCCAGGGGCAGAGAGAGCGAGAGGGACAGGCAGGCACAGTGCCATGCAGTGTACCAGAGTGGCGCACAGCCCACAGCAGCCAAACACCCAGGGGGAGACATGACATCAGGGGCCATGGATAGTGCACCCTTCCTTATGGAGGCCATAATGAGGGGTGTGAGGGGGCAGGAGGAACAGTGACGTGGCCGAGGAAGGGCCCATCGGTAGTACGCCCAGGACAGATGGTAACATGCATGGACCACCTTTGAGAACTACACAGACATGGAGATGGTGGGATGGTACCACCTGAACAGGGCCATTCTGAGGCAGCTCTGTGAGCTGTGCAGTGAGGAGATGCAGGCACCCACAAGACGGAACCACGCAATGTCTGCGGAGACAAAAGTGACAGCTGTCATGTGCCTGCTCACCACAGGCACCTTCCAGAGACCAACAGGAGACACCACAGGCATAACCCAATCGGCCACGTCACGCCTCCGCACACAGTTCCTCAACGCTCTGCTGCCATGTACTTCAGAATATATCCATTCCCCAGCACACAGGCAGAGCGTACAGCAACCGTGCAGGACTTCCACAGCATAGCATGTATGCCGGCTGTGCTTGGGGCCATTGGCTGCACCCACGTGGGCATCTGCATGCCACCTGGTCCTGAGGGTGTGGCCTATATGAATAGGAAGGGGTTCTCTAGTGTGAACTACCAGGTGGTGTGCGATGTCAAGGGGTGCATCACCAGTGTCAGTGCCACACACCCTGGGAGTGCACATGATGCATTCATTTGGCACAATTCTGTGCTGTGCCACAGGTTCAAGCATGGGGACAACCCCATGGGCCACCTAGTGGGTGAGTATGGGATGGGCAAGGGTGCCGGGCACAGAGGCCATGGGATAGGGAGGGCAGGGTGGGTGTGCTGGCGAGGGTGCCAGAGATGGGCAAGGGGCACAGCAAAGGATGACACAGGGCAAACCATGTCATTATCCACAAAGGAGACAGCACCTATCCACTGAGACCCTGGCTGCTCTCCCCAGAAGAGGAACGCTACAATGAGGCACACGCCAGCACATGAAACATCATTGAATGTGTATTCAGGATGCTGGAGGCATGGTTCCATTGCCTAGACAGGTCTGGTGGTGCCCTATAGTATAGTCCCTCGAAAGCCTCTGGTCTATTCCTGGCCTGCTGCATACTGCACAACATGGCCACTGACCATGGGATAGCTGTCGAGGCTGATGGGGGTGACAGTAGTGGGGACTGTGATGCTTGGCAAGCTGGTTATGATTGTTCTATGCTATTTGTCATATAAAAAATAGCCTGTGCTTATGGGTGCCCCCCCCCAAGGTCAGAGAAGCTAAAGGATATATTAACCTGAAACCAGGAGGTAATTAAAGGACCAGAGAAACTTAATCAGAACTGACCCAGCTGCCAGGATATAGGGCTCGTAAACTTTTATGATGTCTTAGAGGAACACCTGCCCCACCTTAGGGAAGTGCTGGGCAGGATACAGGGGGCCGGGCTCACTGTGAAAGCTGAGAAGTGCGAGTTGGCCATGGCCGACATGGCATAACTCAGGCACGTTGTATGCTGGGAACAGCTCTGTCCTAACCAAGTAAAAATAGAGGTGATCAAGGCATGGCCCAGACCAGAAATGCAGAAGCAGATCAGGAGTTTTCTAGGGACAGCAGGGTACTATAGGAAATTTGTACCCAATTACAGTGCCCTGGCTGCTCCCCTATCTGATCTGGTAAAGAAAAGGATGCCTAAGAAAATTACCTGGGAACCAGCCTGTGAAAAAGCCTTTAACAGACTGAAGGAGGCATTGTGCAATGCTCCAGTGTTGGCAAGTTCTGACTACAGCAGACTCTTTATGGTCCAGACTGATGCCTCAGACATGGGTATTGGGGCAGTACTGAGTCAGACATCCAACCAAAGGAACAATCACCCTGTAGTGTACCTGAGTAAAAAGTTACTTCCCAGGAAGCAGGATTACTGTACTGTGGAAAAAGAGTGTCTTGCCATAGTGCGGGCCCTAAAGAAGTTAGAGCCATACTTATATGGGCAGCATTGTGAGGTACACACTGACCACAACCCCCTGGTTTGGCTGACCCAAATGGGAAAAACTAATGGTAGACTATTAAGATGGAGTCTTGCCTTGCAAGGGTATGACATGACAATCTTACATAGGCTGGAGCGACTAATCAGAACACAGATGGCTTGTCGCGTCTGTATGAGGAGTGAACTGACTTGGGAAGCTCATCTCATGCAGGGGATAGAGCCCCCAAATTCAGTCTAGGTGGGGAGGATTGTGACACTTGACCAGCTGGTTATGATTGTTCTATGCTATTTGTAATATAAAAAATAGCCTGTGCTTATGGGTGCCTCCCCCCACCAGGTCAGAGAAGCTACAGAATATACTAACCTGAAACCAGGAGGTAATTAAAGTACCAGAGAAACTTAATCAGAACTGACCCAGCAGGATATAGGGCTCATAAACTTTTATGATGTCTTAGAGGAAAAAACATGTTATACCACCATGGTGCTAAAAGTCAAAATCCTTTGATATGCCCTGGGAATAGGAACTGCTTGAGATCAAAGAGAGGATGTTATTTAAGGAGTCATACTGGGAAATGAGTTTTGCTGATGTCACCTTATTTGAAATACCTCCTGATAGGACATCCTGTTTGTATGTTTTTTATATTCTAAAAGGAGGAGCTAGATGACATCATAGAAGTGGTGTGGAAACATAGCTTTAAACTGTATACTGTGTTTGAACTTGTGATACATCTTTTTGGGCTCTTAAGAAACGATCTCTGATCTAACTTAAGCACTGTACACAGGTAATACGTTAGATAGAAAAGATCTAACTGTATGTTGGTAGGAGTTTGGCTGTAGTTTCCTTGTTTTCTTGTAAGTGATTGTATGCTTTGTGATATAGTGTTCTGTGTTTACATTTAACATATTTTTATCCATTTTTAAGTAAACCTTTTATTTGAAAGATACTGCCTGGGTCTTCCAAATTCTTTTTTTTGCATGTGACGTATAGATGGTTAAGACTGACAAAACTGTTTAAGAGCTTGATGGTGTTACTAAACTGGGAAAAGGTAAGAATATACCTAAGGTCTTTTATAGAGTTTTAAGGGTTCATTTTGGAAGCCTGGCTTGGTGCCCCCTGGCATAAGATTGTACCACAATCCCCGCAGAGGGTATGAATCTACGCCTGTACATTTGGTATACTAGCATGAGGTTCACAGTTTGAATCCCCCCAGAACTTGAGACTAAAGGTGAGTCGGACCCACAAACAGACAGGAGGGTTACCCTGTTACCTGTTCACATTACTGTGCTCGGAGGTTGGCACTGTGGGAGAAGAGGACCTGACCTGCTGAGTGTGTTTGTGACAGGGACAATGAAGGCAATGGGCCGGAGGGTGGTGGACAGCCCCCCCAAGTGGAGGAATCCCCAGCTGCAAAGGATGGTGTGGCAGCAATGAGACACCATCACACAGGCAGGGGTATGCATGGCAATGGGCATGCACACACAGAGGTGTGGTGCAGGGGTAGGAGAGTCAGTGGTACACATCCGCACACAACAGCACACACACACGCACCCACGTCCCCCGGGGCTGGCAAGTGGTGGGGATCAGATGTATTGCACCAGTGCACAGGCGCAACTGGTGCAGAACTGCCCTCATCACACCCACGCCACATGGGCCAGTGGCCGGGCAGGCATGCACACAGGCAGCGTGCAATGCAACACACAGGCACCACACCAGTGGTATGCACACACACACACACACATGCCGCCGATGCATGTGCAGTGCAGTGGCTGCAGACTGCGGTCAGGGCAGCACGCATATCAGGGCCACCACGAGGAACCATGGCCATGGGGGCAGCTACACCGGGGCCGAACGGCAGTCACAGGCTGCTCATCGGCCACAGGGGGTGTTAGCAACAGCCCACTAGAGGTTGAACTGTGGGACCATGACTGGGTCCTTGCAGAGGTGTGTAGGCACCCAAACAAGCCTGCCCCAGGCATGCCTGGGATGCCAACAGCAGAGCCCAGCATCAACAGTGTGAGTGTCACCTGACGCCGGGATCGTGGGGTGGACAGTGCACTGCGTGGGGTCTGTGGTGGCTGGCCATGCCCTGTGGCAGCCAGCAGTGCAAGGCCATCCATGATTGCATTGGCAGTGCGATCCTGGGATGCAGTCTTGGCCGCCTGCAAGTGCTGTATAGCTGCCAGGAGCTGCGCAGTGCCCCTCTTGCGCTGCTCGGCTGCCTGGCGCACCTCTGCACGTAGTGCATGCACCCCAGCAGCAAGCAACACCTGTTGCTCCATGAAGGACCACAGAAACAGGTCTGCTCTGCCAACTGGTCAGCGCCCTGGGGAACCTGGGTGGCGCGCCGACCCTCCTGTGGTGACTGACTATGCTGCACAGCCCCCCACTCAGATGGACGCTGCACAGTGGGGTCCTCATGGGGTATGTCCCTAGCAGGTGCCCTGAAAGCAGACCCTGCGTCCGGCTGCCCTGTGGCTCCTGCAGCCTACTGCCATTGCCCTTCCAGCTACTGAATGCTGCCCAGCACCTGCACGGCTGCACCACCACCACCACATGGCACAGCTGTAGCAGTGCACACAGAAGCACCCGCAGTGGTGGCGGGCAGCTGTTCCATCGCTGACAGGCCAGTGGGCACGCTGCCTGTGTTTTTGTCTGGCATGGGCGTCCCCCCCACAACACCACCAATGCTGTCCAGGATCATGGTTAAGTCATCATCGGTGTCGGACCCCACCTCAATCTGTGACTCCATGCAGAGGACGAAGAGACTGGCATCCTGTAGAAACATATCCAGGGCCTCATCTGACCCCATGCCCAGGACATCCGTCTGGACAGTGGTGGTGTGCTGCAGCCTATCAGGCCCCCGGATGCCCATGGAGGTGGATGGTTGATCCTCCGGGGCTGGTCCTACCTCCATGGCTCCTCTGGTGCACCATTCTCTGCACGCAGGCATGCCGGTGCTGAAGGAGAAAACAGGTGTGTCAGTGATGCAAGGCCCATGAGTGCCTCTCCCCCCAACACAGCTGCTGCATGCTGTGCGTGTCTGACATACGTACCATACAGTGATGGGCTGCCACACCCATCTGGAATCCTCCACCTGGCACACCCTCCACGGTGCTGCAGTGCATGGTGGCTGCCACCAACTCCTCCTGCACCGTGAGCTGTGGTGCATCAGCATGCCCCCCCCCGGTGGCTTTCTGGGATGCACGTATGGCTGCCACCTTCCCTTTGATGTGCCGCTTATCTGTGCCCACCTTCTTTCGGCACTCCTGCACTGACCACTGGTGGCTGCCCTGCTGGTTCACACATGCCGCCACCTCCTTCTAGGCCCCAGCCCTGGCCTGTGGTATGCCCATGGCACCACTCAACAATGGCTCCCTGCTGAGGTGGGCCTCTGCCTTCGTGAAATTGGGCCTGCGCTTGCGAGCAGGCCCACGCTTCTCCTCCTCCTCATGTTCCAACATGTTGCTACCTGTGGACATGGACATCACAGTGTGTCAGTGTCAGCAGCACCCTAATCCACCCCCCTGCTGTGCTGGCTGGGCTCAGTGTGCGCCAGCAGCATGCGCAACTTACCCCAGAAGGTTGCAATACCAGTCCATGGCCTGTGCCGGTCTATGGTGCTTTTATGGTGCAACACATGCAAATGAGCATTGGTGCAATGGTAATGACATGCTAATTCCCCCAGTGCACCATGCATTGGCTGACGAGCTCGTTTGCATGTGGTGGCTGAATATCAAGAATTTGCTCCGTGTTCAGTGAGATTGCTCCGGAGCAAGTCGCAGCGCTACGCGCATGAATGTGCACTGCGCAGGACCACAGTGCGCATGTGCCAGTTGGTGTGCTTCTGCCTATTGTGCACTGTGCGCCCACTGCGTAATAGGGACTGTGGCACATGGTGCACCATGCCTGCAACTGCACACATGCGCACTGTGTGGCAGCCAAACCCTGACCTCTGCTGTGACTTCTGCCCCTGGGTGACCCCCGTTCCCGTGACCCCACTTGGCCACGCCCATGCTGCACATCTCCGTGACTGCACGATGGGCTGACACAGTGCATGTCCCCTCGGCCCGCGCATCTGGCACATGCACTGGCCATGTGCACCTCTTGCTGCCATTTTACTCCACGGCTCACACCACAGTGATGACGCAGCAACAGCAATGATGTGGATGGGTGGCCAACTGGACGCAGGTGGAGGTGGCCAACCTTGTGGCTTGCGTCTAGCCACACGCACCTCAGCTGTTTGGGCAGGTGCCACTGCAGCAGCCCCGGGTGGCTGTGTGGCAGGCAACTGCTGCCGCACTCACGAAGCACACAGGGGTGGGGAGCAGTGCCACTGATATGGGGACCTGGTGCGGAGGGACCCAGAGTACCTCCAGGGGATGGAGGCATGCGTCAGACGTGGGGCTGGGCCACAGCCAGGTGAGTAGGTCCATCATGCATGTGTGCCCTGGTTCTGTACTGTGGTGTTGGCTAGGCTGCCTGGTGTGCCCTGCAGGGTGGAGTACTACCATCATGAGCAGTGCGGGGTGACATCACCCTCTGCCACTTGCATTGCACTGCCACTCTGTGGGACGCATCGGGCAGAGGCTCACCCTGTGCGCAGGGGTGGGGGTGGTGGGCAGCTGCTGTGGTTGGTTACTGATGTGTACCTGTTTCTGTTCCATTCCCAGGACCTGAGGACAGACGTCGGGCGGCGCTGGCGGGTTGCCAGGCCGCAGCAGCCCAGGGAGGAGGAGCGGCTCCAGTGCCAGTGGGACACAGAGGGCAGGTAGGCACTGACATTGTTCTGCGCACCATCAGTTGAGGGAGGCAGGGGCATGGCTGCCTGTGCCATGACAGCTGTCTGTGTCGCACTGTGCATGGTGCCTGCCACTGTGGCACATCCATCTGTCACATGTGCCAGCTTCTGGTGAGGTGGGTGTGCGCATGGCTGCCACTGATGTTGTTGTGGTGCAGCTGGGGCACTATGCCATGTGACTGCCATGGTGCAGTCGGATGGCCACTGTGCGGTGAGGACCACCGCTGTGCACTGATGTGATGTGCTGCCTTGCTGGCAGGCGTTGGCCCTGTGAGCGGGTGTGGGTAGTGACAACACTTGACACAAGTTTTTCTCTTAAAACTACACCAATTGATGTAGTGACTTTTATTAAAGCAAACAAAATAAAGAAAACTTCAGGAAAACAAGAAAATAAACTTCATTCCAAAAGAAATAGCTTCAGATATTCTTCTCTGGAAAACAAAATGTCACAGAGTGGTACTAGCTCCTCTCAGCATGACCACCATCATCTGTGCTCCACAACCTATCTGCCCACATACTGAGTCCCAGTCTTTTATATACTGAAAACCGTGACATCATCAATCATGTGATCTGCCCCCTAATCATGACATCACCAGAAATGTATAATAAATAGAGTCCACTAGGGGGCCTGCAGCCCTTAAGGAAACTCATTTTCATCTGAGCAGGCCTCAAGAACATACAGGTACCTCTTTGATTTCTTGTTTAAATTAACTTGAAAACAACATGTATTAAGTGGTGCAAAGAAACCACCCCTTTTCGATGTTCCAACCAGGCTTTGCTTTACTGAATCTTACTTAAACAGTATGAATTGTTTTCCAAGCTTCCCTTTTAAAAAACTGAAAAGGATGTGGCTTACTTTGCTTACTTCCCAGTATTCATTTAGCCAAAATGGGCAGCTAGGTTAGCCTCTACAGTACCACCACCTAGACAAAAAGTAGAAAATTAGCGGGTTAGAAAAGAGAAGAATACCACAATAGGAGGCCACCCCATTGTGGTAGAAAGGTGAAAAAGGTCAAGGGAGACCTATAGAGAAGACAAGTACTACTGCAGTAGATTTTTTAGAAATAGGGTCCAGGGTAGAGAGGAGTGTCTAGTGGTGATGGGGGGTCCACATAAACTGTCACAAGGCCTATGCCCCTGTGGGTGGCCTGTATGGGCCCTCCAGAAGTGTGTTTCCCCCTGCCCAGGATGCGCTGTGGTAGGGCCGCGTTCCTTGGGACATTGCACTGATCACCTGTCCTGTCCCTTGCCCTAGGTGGCCACTGATGACGAAGGAGGCCATTGTACTGCAGGCTCCTGAGGCAGCTCATCCTGGTGACCTCAACAACAATGGAGGCCGTCTTCCAGGTCCGGAGGCTGCTCCTGGTGGTCAGTAGGCACCAACAGCAGCAGGGGGTGGCAGGACGAGGCCGCCATTAGCCCTACATTGTGTTCCCCTGTTTCCCCAGCCATACTTCCCCCTCCATTCCCTCATCCTACTGTACAGTTCCTGTTCCCTTTCCCCACTATCCTACCCTTTCCCACCCCCTTCTTACTGTATATAGTTATTTTGAATACATATCCGTTTTGACTTACCTGCCTGTGTCTGCTTTGCAGGTGGCGTGGGGAGCCATGCTGCAGTCGCCCAGTGCCTGTCCGTGTGGTGTGCATGTGTTGGGGTGTGTATTGTACTTCTGTGGATCACTGCTGTGTGTCCCACAGTGGTGGTGTCCCTCCCCTCGGTTGATGGCTGTGCCTTGGGGTGGCTATTAGGGTTGTGTGGCGGGTGTGTCTGCTTGGCTGCATGGTTATGGATGTGGCATGGTCTGGCCTGGATGCGCAGTGGGGGCATGGCCTGCTGCCTGCAGGGGGGCCCCCCATCGGCACCCCCTGTTGCCTCCTGTCTGTGCCACTGTTGTGTTCTGGGGTGGGGGTCTGGGTGCCTGTGTGCACCCTGCTATGCCCTGCTGGTAGTGGCCTTCTGTGGCCTGTCACTCCGCTTCCCTAGCTCTGTCCCTGGGTCTCCTCTCTGTGCTGTGCCCCCCTCATTTGTTCTGGTGCTCTGCTTCCACGGTTGCCCTGGGGCTTCTGTGTCTGCCCATGGAGCACTTGTGGTTGTGTCATGGCATATCCACAGTTGCACCATGGCGCATCCATGGCACAACTGTGCCATATTCAGCCGTGCTGTGCTGGCGCAGTGCAGCTAGCGCAACCTCTCTATGTGGCTCCTGTTGTGCCATAGCGCATCAGTTTTGCACTGTGCCGGACTTGCGCCGTCCTTTGGCGCATTTCTGAATATCTGGCCCGTAGTCTTCACAGTGTCTGCTCAGACAAGAAGAGATCACTTTGGAACCTTTTTCCTTATACTATATAAAGGCTTCAAAAGCTATGATTACATGCTGTGTACGGTATCTTAAACAATGCTTTTTAACAATTCTGATGAACTAAAATATTTGTGGAACATTTAGAACTATAATTACAGACAAATCATTATCACTGAAACTATATGACTGCATCTATCACATACTTTTCATGAAGAGCTAACACTGAAAAGTACAAAAAGGTGATTCCTATAGAGATATATTATTGCTAAAAGGAGATATACAGCTTTAAAAGAAAATTTCTCTCGAGTCTGAATCGGAAAGCATGGTTTGTAAATAGTTTGCTAGATTTGCAATGCTGATAAATACATACTGAAATGCAGCTTACTTGTGAACGCCCTTAATCATACAAAGCAGGAGTACAGAGTGGAGGCAGACACAGTGTTGCCCAACACAAAATAAAGCTGAGAAAGCAAGCGGCCCTTGTGAAAATCTATCCCCATTCCCTATCTGACAACTATAAAATAAGAAAATATATATTATAGCACCACTATAGTTATGGTTGAGGGATCACATCTATGTTAAAAACTAATTTCTGTACTTTAATAATTTTGCTATGGTTTAACGGATTTGTGTGAAAACTTGCATGCTTAATCATGTGGGGTAGTTCTCGTGATGTGGCAAATTTTATTTGAATCAGTCGTGTGGTTTCTAAGATACTGAGTCTGAAAAATCCCTAGATTTTAGTGTTTTTTGCTGTTTCTTTGTCCACCTGTATCTCAGAAACTGTTTTAAACTGTGGTCTGAAATTTTCAGGTTAGAAAGCCTTTACCTCACAAATATGCCTTTTGAAGGTTTGGTAAAAAAAAAAAATATATTAATTTTCCAAAGTAATTACATTTTAAAGTTTCCCATTATCTCCTATGGAAAAAATAGATGCTCAGCACAAAAATGGATTCTGTGTCACAGGAGCCAATCCCTTTTCGCAGACAGGGTCATCCTGTGTCATACCAGCCTAATGCCTTTTTGCAGACGGATCATCCGTTGTTGCAGGAGCCTAATGCCTTTGCACAGATGGGTTATCCTGTGTCACAGGTGGGAAATTGTTTTGCATATGTCCACCATTTTGTTTTACAGTTAGCAAGAGAAAGAAAACAGAAAAATAATAACAATGAATATATTTCAAAAAACAAACATCAGAATCTAGCTAAATGGGACTCATTTAGCTATATTTTGATGTTTGTTTTTTTGAAATTATGGAAATAAATACCTTTTCTGGGCACCCAAAATCCTGGGTGGCCAGCTTAGCAAGTGTAGTGCTTCCCTCATGTTCTCTGTTATGAGAACAGGTTTTCTTGACTTCTGCAGCTGGAACTCGTGCTGCTGGCTGCAGTTTCAGCTGTGAGCCGCTGTTTCCCTGGTGTCTAATGGCACCCGCCACCCTCTGATCCCCATGTTTTATTTATTTGTTGGTGTTAGTGGCATCCTCCCGCTCATAAAAATAAATTACCTGGTAGTCTAGTGGTCCCTCCTCCTCCCCAATCCTCATCCCTGTAATAAAAAAAACAAAAAAAAACACAAATTACCTGGTATGCTACTGGTCCCTCCCCCATCCCTGATGTCCATTCGCAGTTTTCTTATAAACAGAAGATTCAGGTAGTGTAGTAGTCCCTCCCCCTCCTCTGATGCCAGATCCACATCCCGGTTTGAAAAAAATAAATAAAAACAACTGGTAGTCTAGTGGTCCCTCCCCACTCCCTGATTCCCCTTCCCTGAAAACCCATTCATATCCCTGGTGGTCTAGTGGCCTCCCCACCCACCCTCTTAGGTAATGACAGACCACCCGGCTCCCGCCATCCCCATTCCTGGTCTGCGACCAGCATAGCCCTCCTCTCGCCTCCATGGCTGGCCACGGGTAGAGCTATGAATGAGCGCACAGTGAGCTCGTTCATAGCGAAAACGATCATCAACCAGCCATGGAGGAGGAGGTATGCTGATTGCAGACCAAATGAGATGGCCCGGGCGAATGGTCGATCGTTACCACAAAGAATGAATTGAAACAGATGGGTTTTCGAGGAGACTCGAGGAGGTGAGATGTGCCTAATGAACTTCTCGAGTGACCACAATTTACATGTGCACATAAATAATAAAACAGTACAGGGAAGATAATATATGGAAAGCTCTTAATTGAAATGTACCCCACACCATAGATCTGGAATGAGCCATCTTGGCTCAGTACACTCGTACTGCACAGTACCCCCCCCCCATATATCTGGAAACAAACTCTCAGCTCAGTACACTTTTAATCCACTGTAAACCCCACCCCCATACACCTGGAAATGAGCTATCTCTGTTCGACACACTCTTACTGCACTGTAACACATCCACAATACACTTGGAAATGACATATCGCAGCTCAGTACACTCTTACCGCAGTGTAATCACATTTGTGGTTTCCTTATAAACAGAAGATTCAGGTAATGTAGTACACCCTCCCTCCTCTCCCAATGCCAGATCCCTGTCCCAGTCTGAAAAAATATTACCTGGTAGTCTTATGGTCCCTTCCCCCCTCTCCTGAAAAAAACATTCATATTCCTGGTGGTTTAGTGGTCCCATGCCACCCTCTTAGGTAATGACTGACCACCCTACATCCCCCCATCTCCATTCCTGGTCTGGCCACAGACTGAGTTATGAATGAACACCTACTATAAGCCCTCATTCATAGCTCAGTCTGCAGCCAGTCATGGAGGTGAGAGGAGGGCTGTGCTGGTCACAGAGTGAGAATGGGGATGGGGGGGAGCCAGGTGGTCAGTCATTACCTAAGAGGGTGGGGGGCAACTGACCACCAGGAATATGAATGGGCTTACAGGGGAGGGGGTTGATGAGGTGGTGGGACCACTAGACTACCAGTTTGTTGTTTTTCATACCGGAATGGGGATCGGGCATTGGGGAGGGACTACCACTAACTTAATCTTGTGTTTATAAGAAGATCATGAACAGACATTGGGGAGGGACCAGTAGCATACAGGTAATCTGTGTTTTATTTTATACCGGGATGGGGACCGGGAAAGTGGGAGGGACCACTGTAGTACCGGATAATTTTTTATGAGTGGGAGGATGCCACTAATGCCAAAGAATAAATAAAATGATCGGGCATCACAGGAGGTGGGGAAGAACCACTAAACTACCAGGTAACATTTTTTATGTGCTCAGATGGGGATCAGGCATTGGGGGAGGAGGGGAGGGATTACTACAGTACCAGCATAATTTTCAATGGGATTAGCCCGATTTAGGATCCTGTTTCGCAAAAGGATTCTTTATCGTGCTTTCCCATTGACCATAATGGGAAAGCAAGATAAAGGATTTTTTTTTTTTTTTTTTACAAAACAGGATTCTACATCGTGCTAATCCCATTGTAGTCAATGGGAAGCACGATAATGGATCCTTCTGCGAAACAGGCTCCTATTTTGTGCTGTGGTTCAATGTATTTCAATGGGTTTTCAACTTTGGTCCATAACTCAGCCATTATTTTAACATTTTCACCCCAGATTTTCAACAAGGCCTTTTAGCGACCCCACCTCATGAATAATAAGTCTGTCATTATGCAACTCCTGCCCAAAAGGTGATTTTGTGGTCGCTTGGTGAATTCATCTTTTGGCTGGGATCTGGAAATTTGTTCTGCTCTTGTTCATGAGGTGGGGTCATATGAAGGCAATGTTGAAAATGTGGGGTAAAAATGGCAATGTTATGACCATTCGTTGTAATTTCGCAATGCACGCTCATAACTTTGGAAATTCTAAATATTTTTACCCAAGATTTTCAGCATAGCATTCTTATTACCCCACCTCATATATGTCACAGGTGTAATTTTTCATATCCTGGCCAAACTGTGTTTTTGCATCTGTAGTGTGGAATGGTGTTGCAGCTGCACAGAATTACATTTCGGTGGGGATTTGAAAATGTTCTATACTGGACACATAAGGTGGGGTAATAAGATGGTTATGGTGACAATTTGGTCACTGTTGTCCTATAAATGGAAGTGTAGGGCCTGAAGGGACCTGTGCTTCCATAGCTATGTACATATATACATCTATCTACAGGCTACATACTGTACTTTAAATTTTGAAACACCCAAAGATTCCTTTTCAGACCATCCAATTTCAAAATTAAAAAAGAAAAATTCATTATGACGCTCTGAGGTCTGAACTATTGAAAATAGATTGGTCTTTTATTGATGTTATTCCTGATTGCATTATTGATTATTTTTGCCAACAGTTATTGGCTGTCCAAGATTTTCTATTCCTGTTGCGATCCACAAGGGTAAGAGGATCTAACAATGAAAGGTTTTCTAAGTCCTGTGTTAAACAAAGAAACTTGGCATGGGATACCTACAAACAATCTCCCTCCACTATATTGATATTTGTTTATAGGTCCCTATGGAGGAAGGTCAGTAAAATGATAATGCAGGCCAAAGTTGATTTCTTTAAGAAAAAAATTGAGGCTGCATGTTCAGACTGTAAGGGTTTTTGGGACATGGTTCACTCATTAAGTAAGCGAGGTGGAAGCTGCGCAATATTCATTAAATCAACACTCTGCGCCACCATCGTTGATACCCCTTCCCCCAAACATGAGGCCCAGACTCTCGCAGTCAAAATTAGATTGGGCTCTAAAACAATCATCATCATCTCAGCCTATATCCCCGAGAAACCAGAAACCCGCATTTGAATCCATCCTTCAAGCTGTCTCACACCTCCCAAATACTAATGAAACCATATTAATGGTGACTTCAACATCGACTGGGCATCCCATCCTCCTCCGTCTTCAGAGATGCTGCCCAGGCTATCGGTCTCACCCAAATTATCACATCTAGCGGTAGCGACACAAGAACGGGACATCCTCACTACTAGATCTCATCTTTACCAACAGGCCAAAAAATATTACCCAGGCTTCAGTGCTCCCTGACTCTATCAGTGACCACTCCCCGGTTATCTGCTGGTGGTCGGGCAAACTGCCCACTGCACCACCCAAAACCACATGGCACCGAAAACTCAAAAAAGGAGGCATTAATAACCTCAAAGAATACCTAGCCAATAGTTACTGGCTTCCCTTATATAACGTACAATCAGTTGATGCCGCTCTCGCCCACTTTATAGCTACCTTTAACAAAGCCTGCGATATATATGCTCCCCTCACTAGGCAGGTCGTGAAAACCAGGTCTACACCATGGATAACACCCTCCCTCCTAAAACTCATGCAACACAGGGACAACCTCTGGCACAGGGCCATACACTCCCAACGCACCCAGGACAGACAACTCTATAGGGAGGCTCAAAATAAATGCACCTGGGCCACACGGCAGGCCACAGCTGATTACTATCAGCACACCCTCTCCTCCTCCTGGGGAGATGGGAGAAAGTTCTGGAGTAACATACAAGAAATTAGTGGCAAATCATGTTCCCCACCCTACCCAACTAAGTCTGAATGGGGGCGTTACCCAAGATCCTGCTAAAATCACTGAAGCCCTCAATGAAACTTTCTCAGACCTCTCACATATCCTCCCGCCTAACTTCTTCCACCCCCAAACCCCCTCTACTCCACTTATGGCGAGAACAGCCCTCCCTCCCCCTTTCTGGTTCCGTACCATCCCCTGCTCCTTAGCCAAGCGTTACATCTCCAAAGCTCCTTAGCCAAGCGTTACATCTCCAAAGCAATCGCTAACACTCGCTTCAGCAACGACTCCCTGGACCTAAAACTCATAAGGCTTACCCTTGATATCACCATAACCCATCTCACACATATCCTAAACCTCTCGCTTTGCCTCGGCCAATTCCCCACTACCTGGAAAAAGCGTGATCACCCCTATCTTAAAGAGCGGTGATCCCACCCTCCCGGAATTATAGACCAATCTCTATACTCCCTCCTCTCTCCAAAGCCCTGGAAAAATAGTCTCAGACCAACTTACTGAGCATCTAACAAAACACAACCTGCTCAGCAAGGAACAGCATGGGTTCAGAGCTGGCCACAGCACCATCACGGCTCGCTGAGCTCACAACATTCATCCATGAGGCTCGACCAGGGTCACTAGCAGGGGCTATCTTTATAGACTTAACTAAGGCCTTCGACACGGTCAGCCACGAATTACTCCTTCAAGTCCTGCCGCAACTAAATGTAGTCTCGAGGCGCTGCCTGGCTAAAGGACTACCTCACAGAACTCACAGCAAGTAAGAATAAACTCCACCATCTCCACTCCCAAGCCTGTTCGCTCCGGTGTTCCGCGGGGGTCAATCTTAGGCCCACTGCTTTTCCTCTCTTCCTTAATTCTCTCCCCAAAGCCTGCAGTGGTCATCTCTTACTCTATGCTGCCAGCGCGGTTCTCTACTGGAAACACCCCCAACCGTCGCACTCCAGCACCCTCAGGAATACTTCAGGGAGCTGGAAAATTGGTTCGCTGACCACCGGCTGATCATTAATTTATTAAAACCAAGGCCATGACCTTTGCTCACCACCAAAGCCCGCACAGCCAGATGGCTCTTCACATTTCCAACGGATGGTTCCCTGCTGGAACACGTCAATCACTTCAAATACCTGGGGTCACCCTGGATACCTCCCTCTCCTACCACAGACATATACGCCTCCTCTCGGCAGCAATCAACTCGAAGTGGGTACCCTCTACAGAATCAAAACAGTCTGCCCTACATGCCATGCAGATAGCTGTCACATCCTCCATCCTCTCCCTAATCGATTACGGGATTGTAATCTACGGCACTGCTGATAACTCCACCCTAAGCTGCATAACCACTGCACTAAACAAAGCATGTCGCCTTGTCTCGGGTTGTGACAGACTCACCCACACCTGCGACCTATACAAACTGACTGGCTGGCTTAATTTCCACCAAAGGCTCAAGTACCACACCTGCATTCTAGCAAAAAAGATCCACCTCCAGCTAGCGCCAACCGCCCTTCACCACATCATCAAACCGGCCCCTCTCAGGCGTATTACCAGACTCACGGCTTCCACATCCTTCGTGGTTCCCCCATGTCGAACGTCCCTTGCGCAGAGATCCCTCCGCTACCGTGCCCCCAATTGGCTAAACACTCTTCCGCCCTCCCTCTCCCAATCCCGCAGCATCCATCTCTTCAAAGCAGGCCTAAAAACCTTCCTATTGGGTAGCTCAAAATGTGAATGCTACGTTGGCCTACCTGTCTCCTCTCCCCTCCCCCACACACCCACACAGGGGCCCCTCAGGCCTATCTAAACCCCCCCATGCTCAACCCAGGGGTCGCAGGTATGTCTCTACCTGCCCAAACCAGAGGAAAAAAAAAGTCTCTGCCATCATACCGACAATTAATTCAGTAATACCACTTGTTTATTATGTATTGAAAGTTGCCTTCCATTGCCTTTACTGTCATATGTCTCTCCACCCTCTGTAACCACCGGAGAGCTAATGTTACTAAAATGTGATTGTACATAAATCTGTAAATAATTTGTGCTTGTATATAACTTGCCTGTTCCGTCTGTCTTCCCCCAACTCGTGTTCCCCCCTCCACCCTCTGTAACCGACGTGGAGCCTTTGCAAAAGAGTCTTTGACTCAAAGGTTTGTAATTCCGAATTTACAGTAAATAAATAAGTAAATAAATAAATTATTGTCACCAAAAGAAAAGGCTGTAATTAACAAGTTAAAAACATCTGCAAAAGAGGTTACTGAGATCCCTGAAATAGCCAATTTGTTAAATTTGAAATTCTTGGATCTGTCTAGCTACAAATTAAACGGTCAAGGTTTGGCTCAGGGTACAAATGGTGATGATTGTGATCCACATCGCTTAAATTACGGTAACCCTCTTTTTATTTTCATGAGGTGTCAAGAGCCGAGGTATTGAAACAATTAAGATTGTTACCTTATAAGCATAGTGATTGTGGAGGGGGTTTGGATGGGAGATTTATCAAGTTGGCTGCCCCTTTTATTGCAGGTCCTCTTTGTACCATTTATAACTTGTGTTTGACCTGTGGTGTTTTTCCATCCATTTTGGAAATGTGCAAGGGTGGTGCCAGTTCCTAAAAAAAAAAAAAATGCTGCATTTGCTGAAGATTACTGACCAATCTTGATTTTGAATCTACTGAGTAAGATTTTGGAGAAACTGGTTGCAAATCAACTTACTAGTTTCTTAGAGTCTAATAATATTTTGTGTGTACAACAGTATGGCTTTAGGTATGGCCATGGGATAGGTACTGCCCTGGTTAGGTTTGTGAACACCATCCTTCGAGGGGTTGATAAGGTCCTTTTGACAGGGATAGTATTCGTGGACCTAACCAGGGTGTTTGATTTAATCAATCACCCCTTGCTTTGTTTTAAATTGTGGGAATTAGGCATCTCTGTGCATGTTGAAAGCTGGATGAGGGATTATTTGACAAATAGGTCTCAATATGTTTCCATTAATTCTGTGAATTCTAATTTGAGATCTATAGAGTGAGGTGTATCTCAGGGGTCCTTACTCGGACCCCTATTGTTTTCTTTATTTATAAATCAATTTTCTTTAGTTTTTAGATAGTGTCTTAAATACAAACATACGAAATTTGCCAGCAGATAAAGGCCTAGAGGTCTATCAAGTCTGCTCGAATGTGCAGCTAGCACCCCTTATTCTGCAGCTGCCCCTGCCATCCACCCTTCCCCCTCATTGACCCTCCTCCTTGCCCTGTCCCATCCCCTTTTGGAGCAGTCCACTGTTCTACTGGATACCATTTCTGCAGGCAACACATTCCACCCAGCCACCACCCTCTCTGTAAAAAAGTGTCTAATCATCTCCCTCCTGAACCTTCCTCCCTCCAGTCTCATATCATGGACATTGTGGCCATCACTGAAACCTGGTGTAATGATAACCACGACTGGGAGTTGGCCATACCTGGCTACAACATATTCAGAAGAGACAGGGCAGGCAGGAAGGGAGGAGGAGTGGCACTGTATGTGAAAAATGACATAAGGGCCACAGAGATCCAGGAGGAACAAAATGGGGGAGAGATACTGTGGGTTAAGCTGGAAAGGAAAATGGGGCCAACCATCCGCACAGGTGTGGTCTATAGACCACCAGCCCAGGAGGAAGAAACAGATAGGGAGATGATGCTAGCCATCCAGAGGATGGTAGACAAGGAGTAAGTAGTACTGGTTGGAGACTTCAATATTCCAGGCGTGGACTGGAGCATCCCAGCAGCAGCATCAACTAGGAACAGATTTATCCTGGACTCCCTTCAGGGTGCCTTCCTCAAGCAACTGGTCATGGAACCAACTTCAGAAGGCAATACTGGACCTTATGCTCACAAACAGGGACAGTGTGATGGGGGTAAGAGTGGGGGAGCACCTGGGGAACAGTGACCACCAGTCACTGTGGTTTGAAATCACAGAAAGAGCAGAACCTAACCACACAAAAACACATATCCTGGATTTTAGGGGGGCAAACTTTGGGAAAATGGGGAGATACTTGAAAGAGGCATTAAGGGGAATGGGGCAGGAATCAGGGGTTGAGGAACAGTGGGAAGTATTTAAAATGGGGATTACAAGAGCAACAGAATTATGTATTAAGCAGGTTAGCAAGAGGAAAGGAAGAGGAGACCATTATGGTTTTCCAAAGAGGTAGCAAAGAAAGTGAAAGCCAAAAGATTGCATTCATGCAATACAAAAGACACAGGCAGAAGGGATAGGGAGAAGTACCAGGAGAAGCAAAGGGAGGCAGGAGGTCAGTAAGGAAGCCAAAGCTCAGACAGAAGAACACATTGCAAAATCAGTGGGTAGAGGGGACAAAACCTTCTACAGGTACATAAGTGAAAAAAGAAAGGCAAAGGGAGGGATAGTGAGACTGAAGGGGGAGGATGGGGGCTGTGTGGAGGATGACAACAGTAAAGCTGACATATTGAACAGGTATTTCTGCTCAGTCTTTACTAAGAAAGAGGAGGGTAATGGGTCTGAATGGAGTACAAGGGGTGAGAATGGTGCAGAAATGGACACAAGTCCCTTTACACGAGAAAGGGTCCTGAAGGAACTGGAAGTAATAAGAGTTGATAAAGCAATGGGGCCAGATGGGGTGCACCCAGGGTCCTTAAAGAACTAAGAGGGTGGTGGCTGAACCTCTTGCTACCCTGTTTAGCCGATCACTAGAAACAGGAGGTACCCAAAGACTGGAGGATAGCAGATGTAGTCCCCTTATACAAAAGTGGGAACAAAGAGGCGGGGAACTACAGACCAGTCAGCCTCACCTCGGTAGTGGGGAAGATCATGGAAGCACTACTGAAGGAGAGATTGGTGGAACATCTGGTTGTCAATGGACTACAAGACCCAAGGCAGCATGGTTTCACCAGGGAAGGTCATGTCAGACCAACCTCATTGAATTTTTGACTGGGTGACTAGGGAGGTGGATCAGGGGAGGGCAGTGGACATGGCCTATCTGGACTTCAGCAAGGCCTTTGACACTGTGCCACATAGAGACTATTGCACAAACTGGGGAATATGGTGTGGGCAGGACAGTAGTGCGGTGGGTAGGTAACTGGCTGGGCAGCAGGACACAGAGGGTGGTGGTAAATGGCTGTCACTCCACAGAGGAAGAGTGACCAGTGGGGTACCACAGGGATCAGTGCTGGGACGGTACTATTCAATATCTTCATCAGTGACATTGCACAGGACCTAGAAGGCAGAATTTCACTGTTCGCTGATGACACAAAGCTCTGTAACAGAGTAGACACACCAGAGGGTGTAGACAGAATGAGAAGGGACCTGCAGAAACTTGAAGAATGGACAGGGTTTGGCAGTTGAAATTCAATGCAAGGAAGTGCAAGATAATGCATATGGGGCAACAAAACCCTGGCACAATATGTCAGTTGGGGGTGAGGATATAGCATGCACCAAGCAGGAAAGGGACCTTGGGTTATCATCTCTGATGACCTCAAGGTAGGGAAACAGTGTGACAAGGCAGCAGGTAAAGCAAATAGGATGCTGGGATGCATAGGCAGGGGCATCACCAGCAGGAAAAGGAGGTCATAATTCCACTATACAAGACACTAGTGAGGCCGCACCTGGAGTACACTGTGCAGTTCTGGAGACCTTACCTACGTAAGGACATAGACAGGGTAGAGAAGGTTCAGAGGAGGGCAACAAAGATGGTGCATGGATTGCATCACAAGTCCTATGAGGACAGGTTGAGGGCACTGAACATGTACTCCCTGGAGGAGAGGAGGGAGAGAGGGGATATGATAGAGACATACAAGTATCTTACAGGGAGGAACAGGGTGCAGGAATGCACTATTTCTAAGCGAAAAAGATGTTCCAGGACTAGAGGGCATGGAATGAAGTTGGAGGGAGGACGATTCAGAGGAAACGTGAGGAAGAATTTCTTCACAGAACGGGTGGTGGACAAGTGGAACACCCTGCCAGAGGAAGTGGTGGGGGCTGAAACAATCACGGGATTTAAGAATGCATGGGATAGACATAAAGGAATTCTGGAGGTCAGGGGTAAGGGGCAACAGACTTCCTGGAAAACATAAACTGAACTTACAAACTTAAATGGGCAGACTGGGTGGGCCATAGGCCCTTATCTGCCGACACTGTCTATGTATCTATGTATGGCCCCTGGTGTCCCTTCCCTCCCTTACTTTGAACAGCCCCTCTGTACCTGTCTTTATTCCTTTTATGTACTTAAAGGTTTCAATCATGTGCCCCCTGTCCCTCCTCTCCTCCAGTGAGTATATGTTCAACTCTCTCAGCCTCCTCTCAT
Source organism: Neoceratodus forsteri (assembly GCA_016271365.2). NCBI lineage: Eukaryota > Metazoa > Chordata > Ceratodontiformes > Ceratodontidae > Neoceratodus > Neoceratodus forsteri. Next base: position 290,322,209 of record CM028135.1, on the reverse strand, counting down.
ATGATAAGTCCCCCAGCCCCTTGATCATCTTTGTCGCCCTGTGCTGCACCCCTCCAGTAACTTAATGTCCCTCTTCAGATACGGGCGCCAGTACTGCACGCAGTACTCCAGGCACAGTCTAACTAATGACTGTATTTTGTTTTATCAGGCCCCTTAAGTTTCTCAGCTTAGTTCTGGACCAGAACTGGGCACAGTACTCAGGATGGGGCCTCATCAGGGACCTGTACTGGGGCAATATTACCCTCTTCCAGTGCATCCAGGCATCCTTATTAATTTATAGCATACTTTGTTGCATGGACTGGATTGTTTGAAGGAGTCACCAATGATGACTCGCAGATCCTTTTCCCTCATGTTGTACCCCAATGACTCCCATATAGTATTCTGCATATGGGTTCTTTTTCCTCCCCATGTGCATTACTTTGCACATTTTGGCACTGAATCTCAATTGCCAATATTTGGATAATCTCTCCAAGTCCCTCAACTCCTATACCCTACTCAATGTCTATGCAGCTGCAGTTTTGTGTCATCCACAAAGAGGCACATCTTGCCCTGGATGCCCTCATCTATGTCAGTAATGAAAATACTGAACAGGACCAGTCCCAGAACTGACCCCTGCAACATCCTACCTGTGACCCCATCCTCTAACTTGACCCTGTTTACAACCAACCCGTTTTCTTCCCCTAAGCCAGGCTGGACATCGTGGCCATAATGAAGCATGGGCAGCAGAAAATAATGACTGGGCTCTGGCTATCACAGGCTATATTCTGTTCGGGAGAGAGAGGGGTAAAGGCAATTGTAACATGGCACTGTAGAGCTATGTGAAATGCAAACTTTTGATTGGTTTAACACCAGCAGGTGACCATGGATTAATTTTCCTTATTAATCCATGGTTTCCATCGGGACCGTACCGAAGAAATTATTAAACCATACGTGACAGTGGGACCGCACTCGGGAACATGCTGAACAAGCTAAGATTGTAATAGCCAAGACTATTTCCCCCACCTGCTGTGTACAGTAACTCAGCAAAACTGCGAACCTATTGATTGCTGTCCTCTGTGTTCGTTTGTGTATGCTGGGTTCCTTTACCCACCCGCCGTCACGGTCCGGGGACTGCACTGGTCAATAAACTCCACAGTGCGAAGGGGGGGAGGGGGAAAAGACAGACACATACGCACACACACACACACACAAGACAGCAGTGATGTGTGTCTGTCTCTCTCTCTCTCTCTCTTTCAAACACCATGAAGTCTTGCTATATTATGACTAATGCAGTTAGCCACTGCACTTGAACTGCCCCGGAGAGGAAAGAGTTAACTCCAGGGAGTCTGGAGTTCTACAGCGTGAGAGCGCTTATGCCAAAGCTCTATCTGGGCAGTTTCAAATGAAACTGTCAGATTCTTTACTCCGCTTCACTGAACAGTCGCTCCGGAGATCAGCTCCTTCAGCTCGGTTCATTTCTCGGTTCAAGCGAGTATTTTCGGTTCATTTGAACCGGCAAAAAGTATTTATTTTACCGCATTTCGGTTAAAAGCTCTATCTGGTAAACCATAAGTACAAAAATTAAAGTCTGTGTGGAAATTCAATTATCGGTTCGGTTTTGAACGCGTTCGGTTTCTTAAATTAACGTTTTAAAGTGTTGGTTGGGCTTTTAGAGTGCGGTTCCGTTCTTATCGGTTCTAAAAACCTTGTGTAAAATTAGGTTTTTCAAATACCCGTGACACGGTTAGGAACCGATAAGGGTGTCTTGCCTGGCACTGCCATCAAAAGGGCAAGTTTTTGGTTAGGCTGGCATTATGTCTGAGAAACCCAAAAGAAAAACCGGGCCCACTGGGTTTCAACACTGTGATGTCTGTGGGGAAGCCTTTGCCAAGGCTGACCCACACACCACTTGTGTTTATTGTCTGGGGGCTGACCACCTCCTGTCAGACTGCCAGGTGTGTAAAAATTTCCCTGCAGCCACCCTGGAAAAGAGATTGGACCAGCTCAGGGAACGAGAGGCCAAAAAGTCCGCTGACCCAGATGGCCAGCCCGGTCCAGCACCCACTGGACCAGAGGGAGTGCCCTCTGACCAGGGCGAGACTTCCTCGGGCAAAACGAAGGCTGGTTCAGAGGAACCAGTCCCAGCGAAAAAGACAAAGAAATCAGTAATTTTGGAGTCCAAAATTGTCTCTCCAACTGCTGCAGAAATAGCTAAAGCCATACAGATTGTCCAGTCACTGTCTCAGGGTCCTGTCGAACCACCAACAGTTGGTAAAGGGTTGGTTCGTTCAGTTCCAGTGGTTCAGGAGTATGATGTTGAGGAATTTTATGAACCACAGGAGGGGGAGGAGGAATTTGATCAATATATATGTGGCTGGGAGGGTCTGGACGTGTCCATTGAACTGGACATTTCTCCAGACAGACCTTTAGAATCTCCTCCTATTCTGTCTGAGTCCCCTTCTCATTTTATGTTTTACAAAAAGGTTGCAGAAACCCTCCAGCTTCCTTTAGAGGAGGCTGTGGATGAGCAAGAGGAGCCTGATTATGTAGAAATGATGGATATACCAGAGTCTAGGAGGTTGTCTATTCCTTTGCATAAGTCATTTAGGAAGCAAACAACAAAGATTTTAAAAAATCCTCATTCTGTCCCTCCTGTAGATAAAAAAATGGACAGAAGGTATACTTTGTCAGGCTCTGATACAGACTTCCTCACTGAGCAGTGTAGTCATGTAGGTGTGGTTCAAGCTGCAGCCTGTGACAAGGCTAATATTCCCCTGGCCTCACATCCTCCTGATAAGGATTCCAGGAAGATTGATGCCATGGTGAAAAAACAGTATATGGCAGCTTCTTTGGGACTCAGGCAGGCAAATTATATGGCTTATGTAGCTAGATATCAGAAATCTAGATGGGACACAGTATTGCAGTTAGCCAAGCAGGCACATGGCCAGCTGGCTAGTGAGTTGGAACAGGTGGCTGCTGATGGCATTGAAGCCTCTAAAGTTCAATTTCATACTGCTGTTGATGTTAATGATGTTTCCTCTAGGGTCATGGCCACTTCTGTAGCTTTCCGTAGATTGGCATGGCTCAGATGCACTAATCTGTCCCAAGATACTCAGTCTAAGGCTATGGATTTTCCTGTAGTGGGTAATTCTCTGTTTGGGGAACAAACAGAAAACTATATGAAAAAGATGGATGAATACAGAACTATCTACAAAGTGCCCAGGCTAAGGAGGGCATGTCACTCCACAGAGGCACGCTCCAGAGGTAGGGGCAGGCCTTTCCACAGGCCTTTTTACCAATCTCAGGCCTCCTCTGCGTTTGCACAGGGGGTTTCTTCAGAGAACAGAGGTAGGCAGGGCACAAGTAAGCACAGTCCCCTCCCCTCAGCCTAAGGCTACTGCTAGCAGGCACCCTGATGGGGTGCCCAGGGCCGATTCTCCTGTACCAGTGGGGGCAGGTTGGTTTATTTCAGCCAGAACTGGGTGTCCCTAACTCGGACAGATGGGTTCTGAGGTAATAAGCCAGGGTCTGGCTCTCAGCTTCAAACAGTTTCCAAAGATGAGAGCCAGACATTTTCCACCTGCAAATCCTACAGAAGCCCTTGCTTTGGAAGGAGAGGTTTCTTCTCTTCTGGACTGCAAAGCAGTAGAAAGGTCCTCCTTGCCATCAGGGCAAGGGGCTGTACTCAAGATACTTTCTTACCCCAAAAAAGACAGGAGAATGGCGGCCCATCCTGGATTTAAGGTACCTGAACAAGCATCTTTTGAAACCAAAGTTCAAAGTGTTAACTCTGGCAATGATTTTGCCTTCCCTGAGGCCAGGGGACTGGCTGGCTTCCCTGGACCTCAAGGATGCCTATTTCATGTTCTGATCAGGCCTTCTCACCGAAAGTACCTCAGGTTCGAACTGCCCTCAGGCCACTACCAGTTCAGGGCAATGCCCTTCGGACTTACCTCTGCGCCAATGGTATTCACAAAATGTCTAGCTGTGGTAGTGGCTCATTTAAGAAGGCAAGGGATTGCTGCGTTTCCCTACCTGGACGACTGGCTCATAGTGGGTCAGTCCCCAGATCAGGTAAAATCCCACTTGCAAGTCACCCAGCAGCTTCTCACTTCCTGGGATTCCTGTTGAATTCACCAAAGTCAGTTCTGGAACCAGTTCAGGTACTAACTTTCATATGTGCAGAATTGAACACAAAGTTAGCCAGGGCATTTCTTCCCTCGGAAAGGGTAGACAGGCTCATTGCCCTGGCATCCTCCTTTACCCTGCGGGTTTCTCGACCAGCAAGGCATTTTCTGCAACTCCTAGGGCACATGGCTGCTTCCACAGTGGTAGTGCAAGGATCAAGATTCCAGATGAGGGACATTCAGTTCCATTTGAGGGCCTATTGGTCTCAAAGGAGGGACCCCCATTCCAAATTGGTTCCAGTGACCCAAACTCTGATCCTGGCTCTACACTGGTGGCAGGATCAAAGCAATCTAAAACAAGGGGTTCCTTTCATTCCCGTCTCCCACTCCCTCACCCTCACCACGGATGCCTCCCTGTTAGGGTGGGGAGCTCGCTTAGGCGACCTGTCCACTCAGGGAGTGTGGTCTCCTCAGGAATCTCTGCTCCACATCAACCTTTTGGAACTCAGAGCTGTCTTTCTAGCTCTTCAGGCGTTTTCAACTTCTGTCCAGAACAAAGTAGTTCAAGTCAGGACAGACAACACCACAACAATGTGGTACATCAACAAGCAAGGGGGCACTCGGTCATCAGCCTTGTGCACCGAAGCAATGAAGTTGTGGTCTCTGGATTACTCCCTGAACACCTCCCTGATAGCAGTTCACCTTCCAGGGAAGGACAATGTCCTGGCGGATGCCCTCAGCAGGATTTCTCAGGGCCATCAGGAATGGGCTCTGAATCCTCAGGTGCTGGGGTCGGTCTTTGCCAGATGGGGCACCCCTCAGATAGATCTTTTAGCAGCCCCAGACAACCACCAACTTCCTCTGTTTTGTTGCAGGCCTCCAGTGCTGGGCTCAGTCCCCTGGGCGCTTTCAGTTGGATTGGAAAGGGAAGTTCCTGTATGCTTTTCCCCTTCCTCTTTTCAGGGTACTAGTAAAATCAGATCTCAGCCCTGCAAAGTGATTCTGATTGCCCCAGATTGGCCAGACAGCCCTGGTACCCACTGCTTCTGTCCTTGACAGTCCCCCTGCCCTGATCTTGCCCAGAGTCCACAACTTGCTGGCCTGTGCACAGGGAGAGTGTGGTATCCGGACCTCAAATCCCTCCATCTCAAGGCATGGCTCTTGAGGAGTTAGAATTGCTGACTTACACCTTTCTCCAAGGTGTTCTGGATATTTAAAGGCTTCAGGAAAGCCTTCCACTAAGAACCACTTACAATTCTAAGTGGAAAAGGTTTTTCCATCTGGTGCTCTGAGAAGCAGATTATCCCAGAATCTGCTGATCTGCCCATTTACTGGACTATTTGGTCCATTTAAATTCCTTAGGCCTTAGGCCAGCTACCTTAAAGGTTCATCTGGCAGCTGTCTCTGCTTTTGTGTCAGCAGGAAGCCTGCTTCCCTTTCTTCTCACCCTGTGTTTTCAAGTTTTTTAAAGGGTTACTTCACTAACCCTCCTTTTACGAGAACCAGCTCCGCCTGGGACCTGAATGTTTGCATTGCTCAGTTAATGCAACCTCCTTTGAGCCTCTGTCCTCAGCAGAGCTCAAGTTTCTAACTTGGAAAACTGTTTTCCTAGTGGCTACCACTTCTGCCAGACGCATAAGTGAACTACAGGCCCGGTCAGTGGAAGAAGATTTTATCTCTTTCCACAGAGATATGGTAGTCCTCAGGACTAACAGAAAGTTTTTGCCTAAAGTGGTTTCAGATTTCCACCTGAACCAATCCATATCTCTTCCAGTATTTTTCACTGAGCATTCTTCCTCAGGTGAGAGGAGACTCATAGCTTGGGCGATCAAAGAGCCTTAAGCTACTATTTGGAGCAGCACTAAGGGTCACAGGTTGAATCCCTCCAACTCTTCCTTACCTATGGCAAGGTTGGCAAGAAACCTGCCACTAAGAGGACAATTGCAAGGTGGATTGTCTCTTGTATCCAATTTTGTTATCAAAAACTAGGTAGAGAACCCCCTCAGGACTGAGGGCTCACTCCACCAGGGGAGTACAGCACATCTCTAGCGGCTGCTGGAAGATATTCCCATTCTGGAAATCTATCAAGCTGCTACATGACAGTTCTACACACTGAAGCATTATTCCCTGGATATTCAGTCCAGGAGAGATGCTCGTTTGGCACAGCTGTGCTTCAGAGCCTATTTCCTAAGTAGGTTCTGACCCTCCTCCATGGAGGTACTGCTGTGTAATCTGCATTAGTCATAATATAGCAAGACTTCATGGTGTTTGAAGAAAAATTACTCACCTTAGTAATTGCTTTTCTTCTCATGGAGTCTTGCATATTATGACCACCCTCCTCCTGCCCCTCCTCAGAACTTCTACTTGGGTAGGGTGGCAAATTAGTGCAACTGTGTCATGCCATTGTAGTTTTTTTCCCTTGCCTTCTTTTATTTAGGGTTAGGGAACTAGGTTATTTTATTTAGGTAATATATTGGCCCCCTTCCTGGACTTGAGTCTTTGGGGGAAGGGGGGGTCCTAATGGTGCTTGTCAGGGGGGTAACTAATAATACTATTATTCATTGTTATTATTGTTATTGTTGTTTATATTATTTCTACTAGTAGGTAGCCAGTTGGCTAGTGTAGAGCTTTCCACACAGACTTGTTGCTTAGTATTAGCTTCGTAAAGATCTGACAGTTTCATTTGAAACTGCCCAGATAGAGCTTTAGCATAAGCGCCTCGCTGTAGAACCCAGACTCCCCTGGAGTTAACTCTTTCCTCTCCGGGCAGTTCAAGTGCAGTGGCTAACTGCATTAGTCATAATATAGCAAGACTCCATGAGAAGAAAAGCAATTACTAAGGTGAGTAATTTTTTCTTCCGTGTCACTCTATCAGTCCCTGTACCTGTGAAGCGCAAATGCAGAAGTACCTGCCTGTAACATCTCAGTCAGCAACTGAGAAATTGGTGCAAAAGCCAGCCGTGCTCTGTTTTAAAATGTTTTGCCCTATGTAAAATATTCAAATTTCCGAAGTGCGGCCATAATCCAATGTTGAGAAAATATTCAAGTAGTTAATTTTCATCGCCGCATGTAAATATAGAAACATAGAAGTTGATGGCAGATAAGGACCGCAAGGCTCATCCAGTCTACCCATTTCTTTTTCTACCTTATGAATGTGCCATCGGCCTTTGCTCTGTCAATAGCCTATCTATTCATACTCATCTGTATTGCTCCCTTATGCATATCCCATGCCTATCTGAAGCCCTGCACTGTATTTATCTCCACCACTTCCTGAGGTAGGCAGTTCCATGCATCCAAAACCCTTTCTGTGAAAAAGAACTTCCTCATGTAACCCCCTTGTTCCCAAGGGGTTACTAGAATCCCACTTAGAATCAGTGGCAGGCAGGGAGAGGCAGCTAGTGAAATGCCAGTTAAATGGATTTCTCAGTGTCCCACTCTGTTTTTCAGTCTTAGCTGAGCTGTAGTGATGATGTCACTTTAGAATTGTCGCAGCAGCATAAACCACAATGGAATGCCAGCTGGAGTAGTTAGCTGTAGAATGTTGAGTTAGAGTGAAGTCAGTCTGTAGAGTGGAGAGTGAGGAGGAGGCTGCTGCCTGGGCAGCTCCTCAGTTTTAGCTCTGACAGAGAGCTACCTTCATAGCTTGGGTAGTTTGTTCTTACTCTAGAAGAAAAACAGAAGACCAGAGAGTGAAGTGGTAGAGACCATTCGAAGAGGGTTTTCCAGTGCACCATCCACGGAGGGATGGGGGGGGGGGATTCCAGGATTCAGGGGCAATCCCCTTATCCAACCTGGACTGTGTTGAAGCTGCCTGAGATTCTTTCTGCTCTGTGAGTACCCAAGACTTTCATGCGGAAAAAAAGTCTTGGGGCACCTGCATTCCTGTGGTGAGTTTTTCTCTGACAAAGGGACTCTTTCCCCAAGTCTGTTTCTGTTTAAAAGTGTCTGCTAAAATGGGGGTCTAGTGAAGAGACAATTACACAACTTTTAACTTCATGACACCTCAGAGGTGTGAGAAAGTAGTATGTTAAATGTGAAAGACATTTCAAGACAGCATCTACATGAGTTTTCTGAGAAGGGTGTTATTAACCAGATGAATGGCAGAGTATAAATTTGGAAGCAAAAGGTGGGAGACGCCCCATCTGGAGTAACCATGTTTACCTCTCTGGGTTCAGTTTGGGCACTTTTGTTTTCTCAATGCATTTGGCCAGTGCCTGAAGAAAATACTCAGATGTGGGATTTTGGATTTTCTGTGAGCCTGAGTGTGCTCTTGGTGGTCGAGGGTGCCACCAGTAATTCGTCATGAAATATGGGAAATCCTCCTAGTAGTGGATGAGGGTGCCTAGTCAAGGGAAGTGTACCAGTTCGGGACGTGTGTGCCAAGATCCATTCAGAACCTGAGGGTTCGCTGTGTGTGTGCTCCAAACCTCAGTAATCTGTATTACCAGTGGGAGTAGCCCTGTGGGGGTCCATCTTCGCTTTGTATCATTCTCTGTGTATGTGAATAAAAGCCACACTCTAGAATCCCAACCTGGTTTGGACAGTACTATTATTGCTTCTACTGTGTCTGGATTTACTTGGGTGCCCCTGACCAGAAGTACAAACCTAGCATAATTCTGAGCAAGGTTTTCTCACAAATCCTTTGATGTCCTGGAAAGGGGAAGCTGCTCATAGATCAAAGAAAGTAATTTGAAAAAAAAAAAAAAAGGAGTTTTGCTGAGGCCACAGAATTTTAATTTACCTTTGATAAGACATCCTGTTTTGCATAGATATATTTTTTTAAATTCTGACAGGGAGGAGATAGGTGACCTCATGCAAAGAGGTTGGCAAAGCCAGTTTTTAAACAGTATTCGGTTTTCCATTTACACATAAATGTTTGGACTCAAAGCTACAACATGCTAGCAGCACTTTAAGAGTACATTAAATAGATCAAGTTTAATTGTCTGGTGGTAGGAAATTGCACTTTCAAAATCTTTTTTTTTGGTTTTTTAAAGTGATTGTATGTTTTTGTGATATATGGTTCTGTGTTTTACATTTTACATTCTTATCTAATTTTAAGTAAACATCTCATTTTTAAATAAGACTATTTGTGTCTTCCAAGTCCTTCTGTTTTTGCCTGTGATGCGTGGATGGTTAAGAGTGTGACAACACTGTGCATGAGCTTATATGGTAATACCAAAGAGGGGAAAGGTAAGAGTAATCTGAGGTCTTTATTAGAGTTTTTAAGGGTTCATTTTGTACACCTGGTTAGGTGCCCGTAGGCGAAAGATATCTGCCCCCCCCCCCGAAGAGCATAATTATCCGAGCCTGTGCACTTAGTACGCTAACAAGAGCGTCACAGTTTGAATCCCTCCAGAACTGAGACCAAAGGTTGATTCGAACCCACAAAACAGACAGGAGGGTTACCCTGTTTCCTGTTCACAAGAATGTGCTCAGAGGTTGGCACTTTGGGAGTAGAGGGCTGACCTGCTGAGTGGGTTTGTGACAGGCGACATCAGCTGCTCCCCCTTGGTCCACCACTCTGGTTACCCAGTCAAAGAAATCTAGGAGATTAGTTTGACAGGACCTTCCTTTTGTAAACCCATGCTCACTTGCATCCTGCGCTCCTTGGATTCCAGGTGTTGCACTATCCTTTCCTTCAGGAGCGCCTCCATAACCTTGCCCACTACTACACCACTATACATATATAATGTATGACGCATGCCCATAATGCACTACAGCCATTAATGAAACTGATCATGTTCCAAGTTTTCTGCAGAGGTATTAAAGTTCTGAGTTAATATGTTCCAGAGTACACTTATTGATAGTGACACATGTTATACTCTTGCTAGTATTAGACCATGTTCTGAAGTGCCAAAATATTTCTACGCATATTTAAATCTGCAAACTTAGAACGATCGCCCACAATGCAGTACTGTGATACATGCATAGCATGTATAAACGGATGACAAAACATTACAAATGTTTAATTAGAATTACAAGTTTTCACCTTTCTGTGTTTTTGCATGTGACATGAAGTTCCAAAGTGTTTAAAATATCGAGGCACTGCATTAATGTATGTTAAGTGTACAACATGCACATGCATGTTTTGTGTTGTATGCAGCCTTTGAAATGGACACACCTCAAACGCTGAATGTGTTATAAACAAAAATTCAGTGTTTGTGCTAACTCTTGTTAGATTATTTAAACAGTGATGAAATATTACTTACCTTGCGCTTGCCATGTTACAAGCGCATTAAGCCATTCCACAGCATGGTTCTACTGGAGAATTAATCCATGCTTGGTGGTTGTGAACACCCTGACTTTGACCTCATGTCCCAACCCCGGCATGGATTAATTCTCCAGTAGAACCATGCTGTGTTGTGGTTTAATGCTTACATCACAGACATTAAGTTCAACATGAACAAGAAAGAGACACATTTTTTTTTCACTTCATGTTTAATTGTGTTTGAAGGCAACTCTTTTGAACAGAAAGAAAACTACTTGCTAGTTATTTTGTCATTAAAAAAGCACAGTAAATGAAGTGGTAGTGGCTACAAAATTCATACTCATTATATACAAATTTTTCACAATTCATAGGAGGTTTCTTGTACAGTATATAAACATAATATAGAAAATTTAAAACTATTTACAGACTACTAGTGCCATTGTTTCACATTAAATGTTGGCAATGTATTAGAGAAGTAACATCCTTTCCAAGAATGATTTTTATGGTTCTTGAATAGTGCATTGCGTTTACTGGCACAGAATGGCTAGTTGCCAAGGGTCTGCGATATTTCCAAACTAAAAACACTTTAATGGAATAGTAAAAAAAAAAAAAAATCCATTAAATCCCCGTGACCTTTACTCTTGGTGTTACAAGAATAGAAACTAATACAGATTAGACTAGACCGCTTACTTCCTAGGTAAGTACAGACCAGTTTAAAATCCTTGTTCATTATCAGTTCAAAGTCTAAAGATAAAACCTGATCTTGGAAATATGAAACAGAGCTCTAAACTTATTAACATTGCTTATCACAGCAATTATTTTTTGGTTCTAAATCTACAATGCCAGCATGGCTTCCACATGGTATGTTATGACAAAACAAACTACAAATTCCAACATGGGGGGGAGGGGGAGAACCTCTCTGCACCCTTCTGCAAAGGAATATTCCTAAAATGGCATCTAAAAAGCACATAACAAATGTCGGGTCCAGTAATGTGGTTGCAGAACTACACCACGTCCCCAACCAGGAGGCACAAATTCACATCCAGCCTCGGATATTTTTTGCCGGGGACTAGTGAGAGCCAAGCACACTGCGAGAGGAGGGGCTCGAGAGCTACCTGGTACTCTTGCACGCTACTTAAGGCTGTGGAGTTTGTTTTTATTTTGCTACTGAAATTGTTAATTCGCCCAACTTTGGCTAAGGTGCAGCCTCACCTGTGAGCAGGGAAACAAGGGAGCTCAGGAAACAATACATCAGAAAAATCTCTAAATTGTGTTTCAAGTCAGCGTCACAATATACAGACTTGAAGAATCCAGGGTAAAAGTGCACCATCAGAAATTTTTACAAACTGTATGCTTCAGTAGGCTAATACTGGAGTAAGGCAACAGAACTGTGCTGGTGCAGAAATTGAAACATCTTTTTGCGTTTCCCACATTTTTAAAATCATCTTCAAGAGCTAAGCCACACATTCCATTAGATTTCATGTACACGATGCTTTGGAAACTTATTTCTAGGCTTGAAAAAGACAGGAGTGGTAGTGACCAGGAGAGAACAGTACTGCTTGGCAAACATGATTGCACTGTTCATACAATTCTACACCAGGTTTGATCATAGTCATTCAACAACATAATAATCCTGTAATTTCTACAGTTGCTGTCTGAACTACTAGTTTTGAAGTATGAATCTGAAAATATTTAATCTTCTCACTGAATTGCAGAGTTTTCAGTAGTCTTCATCCTTACTGAATGCCATGATTTCAAGTCAGTGGAATACAGAAAACAGTCAGTGCTGTGGAGCAGTTTCTAAACACCCATAATATGATTAATGTGGCCCTGAAAGAAAGGAATTTTGTTTTAGCTTTTGGAACCAATAAAGATTTAATGAAAAGAATAATTAACATACATTTATTACCGGAAACATTTTTTGTAATTTTAATTTCCTTTTCCTTTTCCACATTACTCGCCTACAGTGTCTTTCCACACTGCACCAACTAACCGTCTCTTCTCTCACCCCCCAAAAAACATGATTTCACACATTCGGGGGCTCATTATAAAGCCAGCCGTTTGTAGCAGAGACAGTGCACAGCTGACCTGGGGGGTTACATTCAGAAAGCAGAGCGCTCTGACTGCAGCGTGCTGCCTGTCTTGATATCGGGGCTGCAGGAACGTATCACGCCACTGACTATACATGGCAATAACAGAGCTCCTTACAGGAAAGGAGTTCACAGGAGTAAATGGAGACAGCGTATCCCAAACAGGATAGGACCTTTGCTTCTGTGAGCCATATTCATTGGTTGGCATGCTAATGAACAAAAACAGCATGCCACTGTGTGTCCACTAGCATCTCCGAACAATGCTGCCACCATGAATGCTCAGAGGCACTGTGCTGAGTGGTGGCTGCCCACCTGGTCATCAGTGAGAGCTTTAATATAATAAAACTCCCTTATTTCCCTGGCTGTCTAGTGCCTCCCCCCTCCCAATCCAAGCTGTAATATGATGCCAATCCATATTTCACTGGTAGTCATGTAGACCTCCCCCACGCCACTGATCCCCGGCCAGAGCCATAAAATGATTAACCACACAAATTTCCCTGGTAATCAACTGTTCCTCCACCGCTGATCCCAGCTGTAAAATGATTAACTTCTCATACTTCCCTGGTAGTCTAGTGGACTCCAACCCCTAACTAATCATCTTAAAACACCCTCTCCCCGCTCACACATTCAGGCACCCTACCCCACCCACACTGGCAGCAACTGCCTTTCAAATAGTAATAGTAGCTTGCCATCCAGACACTTGCTCACCACATTGGCAGCTGTCTGACGGACAGGTAGCGCACACCATTCTGTATAAACGTGTGTGTATGTATGTATGTATGTATGTATGTATGTATGTATGTATGTATGTGTATGTAGAGAACACTAGGCTACCAGGAAAATATCTTATATATCATCTTCTTCCAAAAAGTTGAGTGTGTAAGCTGCTGATTTCCCAAACAAAAGGGATGGTGCACTGAAACAGGAAGCGGCTGAACCCCTGACATAAAACAAATCAGCTCCAAAAGCTTGTAACATGCACTCAGATGGGGATAAGATTGGGTAACAAAGCATATCGAACAGTAGCGCTAGATACCAACCACCCACGGGTCATGAGGAGGTTAGTACCTAGGACATACCCCCTGGTTCATTGCCGTACCACTGTATGGTGACCCAGGTATTGTTCAATGTTCAACTGGCAATTACTCTGGCAATTACTATGTCTACACACACATGCGTGTTACCTCTAAATTGTGACTAAGGCAGATTTGCAGTAGCTGAGTGCAGGTAGTGGCAAGCTATGTGGGCCCACTGGACAACCTATAAAGAATTAGGAACATCTGTGTTTGAGATTGGAATTGTGACCAGGGGTCAGAAAGGGTTGAAACTGGACTACCAGGGAAGGATCTGGGATGATCATATTAGTGACTAGAATGGCGACAACCCTAGGACATATTACGCTGCAAGAAAGATCTTGCTGCATGATCCAATTTATTGTTGTGAAGAATGAGGTGCAGCTGATGGCTCAAGGTAGAAAATGCCTGAGCAACATCTTTTACAAGTTCACGAACCAACTACTAATATGATTGATAACTAGCCTTGAGACAGGGCAAATATTACTGTACGGTCATATGGTTCAGCAAATCAGGTTTTCTTTTCTCACTGCTGTTTTCAGAAAGGACATACACTAGGTCAGCATTCCTGTAGATTGTATCAAATTCATTAGATCTCAAAAAAAAAAAAAAGATGCTCATGTTTTGTAATTTCAATTCTTCAATGGACCAATTTATTTTTGTCATATTCTTTATCGTGTATTATTTTGTTTTAGGGAAAGGTCTATAGATCTATAATGGACTTGATATTCTCCAAAAGATCATATTGGTAATACATATGGTTCATGCCACACACCTAGGACATTCAATAAACCGTTTGCTGCCCTAGGTAGGGTTGGGCAGACTGGATGGGCCAGTAGGCCTTTTTCTGCCATCGTGTTTTGTGTTTCTCTGCCGGTTAAAGTCCAAGACATACAGAATTTCACTGAGTGAAAGTAGTCTGAGTCTGTTCCATGTGCAATGTTTTTCCTGCTTAGTAACAAAAAACAAACAAAAAACCCTGTGTGCCAGAGGCTACTATCTATAGACAATTTCAAAATAACATGTTTTTATGTTCAACCGAGAACAATACAAGTCTTTTAAATTATTTACATTGTAGCTGAGCATTACCTATATTGCCAGTGGATGATCACTCTGCAAGTATCATGGACCCTGTTAAACACTAACAAGTTAACCCTTTACAGGGACAATACCAGTAGCATATGACTAGTAATACAGGCAATACGCTTGATATTAGTCATTACTTTATTCAGATTGGCAAAGAACTAAAACAGTTTGCAACAATGTTAGAATCTAAATGATACTGGCTTGGTCTCTAATTAGTTCTAAAGATGAATTTCATGTTACCTCTTAAGCGTAATCAGAATTTAAGGCAGCAATAAGAAAAACAAGGGACACTGGATTTTATCCAGTTACGGCAATTTATTTAATTTCGATGTGTGGGATTAAAAGTCTAGGAGAATATCAAGGTCCTTTGGTACTGGACAGACCTTCATTTAGCATTAAATTTTTTTGTCCCCCCCCCTCCCATTTTCGTGGCACAAATATTAATCAAGGAGCATGCACTATTTGTTCCTCAGAAAACCTACAATGTGCTGCTCAGAAAGTTACCACTGAGCATTCTAGCTCTCTGTTGTCACAATGCAATCGTATGCCCCACTGCCAGTTCGGTGACTGAAACCCAAGATCAATCCAGAATCTGGGTTTTCCTCATGGCAGCTCAGCATACTGGGCCACTGGGCTAACCTAGTGTTTCTTTTATAGTTCCTAAACAAACAAAAAATATATACTTACAGATTCTCCTGCCAGACATCTTGGGCATGGCTGGACTGATTTGCTTCTTTCATGGTTTGTACGTACCTATTGGACAAATTATATGTATATATGAAGAACAATCAGTTGTTATGTGCACGCTCCCCCCCCCCCAAAAACACTGTACCTTTTTTCAAACAAATGCTGAACTGTAGTTTTACTTTCACAGTATCTTACTCTGTGCAAGGCAATTTATTTGGCAAAGAACAGTTACATACTTAACGTAACAGTAGATCGAGAGAATCTCTCATCAGGCCACACCTATGGAACTTATAGCCATCAGGGACTAGGACCACATGGAAAACATTTGCGAGCAGCCTATCAGGGGCCACCCACGACAACATTAGACGTCGGCTACTACATAAACATGGGCGGCCCCTCCTCTCCTCAGTTCTCCAGAGATCATGCTTGGAGGACCTCTCTACAGAGAACCAGGAGAGAACCTAGAGCTCTGAGAACCAGGTGAGGCAGAGGGCTATGGGTAGACCCTCACAGTGATGCAGACAACAGAAAGTACATTCTCAGGACCCTTGGGGGAAGGAGAGTGGGACAGCATAGCCTGATGAAAGTGATTTTCTTGAAGATCTACAGTTACAGTAAGTACGTAACTGTTCTATCTTCTTCGAGGATATCTTTCATCAGGCCCCACCTACGGAATGAGTATCAAACAGTACTGAGCATAAACAGTCTGGGTGGCTGGAGCCTACAAGCTCAAGAAAGTAGGCCTCGTAGCACAGCTGGGCTAAAGCCAGCCCTTCTACATGAGATAATGTCCAGACTGCCCTGTTTAGTGAAAGTGTGGGCATTACTCAAGTGGCAGCTGCTGATGTCTGCAGCAGACATATTGTTGAAACAAGTAACAGAGGAGGCCTCTTGTGGAATGACCACAAAGTACCCCAGGAGGTGCTTTATCGTACTTCATTTGACATAATGCAATACAGTTTGCTAGTCATTTGGACAAGCACTGTTTAGAGACTGGGGCTCCCTCTTTTCCAGGGCCGAACAAAACAAAAAGCTGGGAAGACTTCCTGTAGTCCTTAATGTGGTGTAAACAGTACTTGAGTAGTCTAGATACAGACTATGGGGCAATGCTTTCAGGAAAATAAACTGGCAGGTGGATGGTTCGATGTAAAGTAAATAAGGGTTACTCACCTGTAACTGTAGTTCTAGGAGTGGTATATGGTGCACATCCATACTTTGGTAGTCTTCCTTTTCCTTTAGGTTCTGCCGGAACGTCTTCAAGCTAAGCTCCTCCCACCCACCCGGGTGGTGTCTTCCTCGGCTCCACCCCGTGACATCAGATCTTGTACGTTGGAAGCAGGGATGTGTGTGTCACTTGCCAGGGGAGGTCAGGTGGGTTGTGTAGATGTGCACCATATACCACTCCTAGAGCTAAGGTTACTCACCTGTAACAGGAGTTCTAGGAATGGTATATGTTGTTCATCCACACTTATTGGCAGGTTCCTTGCCGCTTTAAATCTTGCTGGAAGGTCTTCAAGCTGGCTTCTCCCACCCACCCGGGTTGTAAAACCCTCGGCTCCGCCCCATGATGCCAGATCTGGCCAGCTGGAAGCTCAGGTTGTGCGTCGAAGCCGGGGAGGTCGGGTGGGTCGTGTGGATGAACAACATATACCATTCCTAGAACTCCTGTTACAGGTGGGTAACCTGTATTTCTAGGGACATGGATATGTTGTTCATCCACACTTATTGGCAGATTCCTAGCAGTTCTCCGGGAGGAGGGAGGCAAGCCACACCCCACTTACTTGGGAAATAAGGACTGGAGAACCGAGGCCCCAAAACCAGCATCCCGGCGTGACTAAGGGCACGATGTGGTAATGGTAGCCATGTAAAGGACAGGTAGCAGCCCTGCAGATTTCCTGGATAGGGACGCCCTGGAAGCAGCCACTGATGCAGCAGTATGATCGGTAGAATGAGCTCCATCCCTCTGGGAGGCTCCATGCCCACCAACTTATAGCAGCTATCTATGCAGGAGGTGACCCACCTGCCTATCATCCGCTTGCTGCAGGTCTGCCAGGTGCGGCTTCAGTGTAGGTGACAAACAGCTGGCGAACCTCTCCCAATTTCAACCGTCGCTCCTTATAATAAGCGGCGCCTTCTAGGGTCAAGTATGGAGCCTATTCGGCCTCCAAGGTGTGATTGGGGTGAACACCGCAGAGTCAGCACCTGGTTAAGGTGAAACTCCCGACACCACCTTCGGAAGGAATTTCGGTGGGAGAGGACAACCCTTGTCCCTGTGGAAGACCAGGTAAGGAGACTCGATGCAAAGCACCTGGAGCTCTCCCATCCTTCTGGCTGACGGATAGCCACCAAGAAGGCGGTCTTCCACGACAGGTGAGAGAGATCACACCTGTGCATTGGTTCGAATGGCTTGCCCATGAGCTTTGCCACCAGCAGTAAATCCCACGGAGGTGGAGGTTCTTGCACCGAGGGAAATGTGATCAAGGCCTTTGAAAAGCGCCCGACTACCTTTCCTGAGCCAATCGACTGCTTCCCGGCCCGCCACTGCAAGTGAGATGGCTGCCAGGTGCACCTTTAGGTCGTCGACCTAAGCCCTTGACTAGGAAAGGGACCATAAATAGTCCAAAATGCTTGCCACAGAACAGGAGGAAGGGTCCAAGCCCTTGCCTTGACACCAAATGGAGAATCTCTTCCATTTGAAGTCGTAGCATTTTCTGGTCGACTCATACGGACGCTCAACAACATTGAGGACCTCGTCGGAAAGACCCAAGGCCTGGAACTCTAGCCGCTCAGGAACCAGGCCGTCAGGTGCAGGGATTGAAGGTCCAGATGGAACACCTTCCCCTGATTGACTGAAAGCAGGTCCGGGCGAGCTGGAAGCTGCCTCGAGAGCATGGAGCTGAGGCTGAGGAGATCTGGGTACCAGAACTGGCAGGGCCAGTCTGGGGCTATCAGGATCACCTGCGCCTTGTCCCTCCTTGCTTTGAGCAGCACCTTGTGAATCAAGGGAAATGGGGGAAAGGCGTAGAAGAGGCCCGGGGTCCACAGCCTCGAGAAGGCATCCCCCTGCAGCAAGCCCTGCTGAGGGGGGCATGAAACAGCCTCAGCCGCTGCTCTCCTGAGGCAAACAGGTCCACCTGAGGTGTGCCCCAGTGGGAGAACAGATCTTGTACCACCCGCAGGAGAGACCATTCGTGAGATGCAGCCCCTATCTGGCTCAGGGCATCGGCCAGGGTGTTGGAGGCTCCTGCCACATGAATGGCTAGGAGATCCGCCTCCAGCCTGCTGCGCAGTGACCAAATGCGGAGGATTTCCTTGCATAGAAGCATGGCGTGGCGTCCCGCCCTGGCGGTTCAGGTAGTACATGGTCGGTGGTATTGTCCGCTCTGGACTCTGACCACTCTTGACCCCGGAGAAACAGAGCAAAGGCGGTGAGAGCTAGGCGGACCGCCTGGAGCTCCAGCAGGCTGATGTGGCATCGGGACTCCCGCGGGACCAGAGGCGTGCACTGTTTCCCGATGGGCACCCCAACCCATCAGAGAGGCATCGGGTCGATAGAGAGACCGTCGGCTCAGGGCGGACAAACGGGATGCCCTCCTGCAAATGGAATGGAACGTCCACCACTGGAGAGCTGCCCACATCTCCTGGGTCACTATCACTAGCTGGTCCAAAGGATCGCAGCGTCGTGACCACTGGCTGGCCAGTCCCCACTGAAGGGGGCGCATGTGCCAGCGGGCCCAACGGACCACGCTGGTACAGGCCTCCATGAGACCCAGAAGGCGCAGGAAGTCCCGGGCAGGGCGCGATTGCCCAACCAGAAATGACTGGGCAAAGGAGGTAAGAATCTCGGCCCTGTCCGCCGGGAGTCGTGCTCTGGCTCGGAGAGTCGAGCTCTGCCCCGATGAACAGGATCACCTGCTTCAGCTCGAGTTCTGACTTGGCCTCGTTGATGAGAAGGCCAACTCGAGAGCAAACCTGGAGGGCCAGATCTCTGGACCGCTCCACCTCCCATCTAGGAGGCGGCTGCTATCAGCCAATTGTCCAGGTAAGGGTACACCCGGACCCCTCGGCGCCGCAGGAATGCTGTCACCACTGCCATGCATTTGGTGAAGACCCTAGGAGCTGGAGATAAGCCGAAGGGCATGGCTCGGAACTCGAAGAGGGATCCCTCCGCTCGAAAGCGGAGGAATCTCCGGTGTGACGGATGGATAGGCACGTGAAAGAACGCGTCCTGTAGGTCCAGAGAGCAGAACCACACGCTGTGTTCCAGAGATGGTATTATCTGCGCCAGAGTGACCATCCTGAAGGTTCGAGACCTTAGGAACTTGTTCAGGTTGTGTAGGTCGAGAATGGGACGCCAGCCCCCCGTCCGTTTCGGAACCAGGAAATACCTGGACACGAACCCCGGGTCTGAAGGGGGGTCCTCCACCTCCGTGATCACCTCCTTTTGGAGGAGGAGAGCGATGTCGGCTCGGCGAGCCGCCAGTGAGGCTGCGGACCCCGAGGCCCCCCGAGGTGCGACGGCTCTGAAGGGCGGGGCCTGCTCGAATTCCAGAGGTAGGCCTTTCCCCACCACCTCCAGTACCCACCTGTCCGTGGTAACAGCGGACCAGGCGGAAAGGAAGTGTCTGAGCCGTCCCCCCAGGGGAACTAGGAGTAGGTGACAGGATGGGGGCGACACCCCTCAGCCCGTCACTGGGCAGGCTTGGAGGAGGGACCGGCCGAGGAACCTCCTGGGCCTTTACCTCCCTGCTTCCTGTTGGAGGAAGCCGATGGCTTGGGCTTGGGATACCAAGGTCGAGCCTGCTGGCCCTGACGTTGCTGGGCCGGGCGCGCCGCGGGCGCAGAAGGACGAAAGGGCTTAGGCTGTGGCTTATGGCCTTTGTCCTTCTGAGTGGAAGAGACCGAGTCCAAGGTAGCATTGGACTTCTCGATCCTCTGCAGGTGACCTTCCACCCCAGGGCCGAAGAGGTCAGTCCCCAAAAAGGGAACATCTGCCAACTTGTGCTGGGTATCCAAGTAAAGGTGGATATCCTCAGCCAAGCTCAAGACGCATGGCCACTGCGGCCGCCACAGACCTGCACATGAGTCCTCGATGTCTAACGCAGTCTGGAGCTGCTGTTTAGCCACTGCCCTGCCCTGGTCCCGCACCTGCCTGACGGGTAGTCTGCAGATTCATGGAAGATGAGGGACAACCTCATCTAGGGAGCCCAACAGGCGTGAGAAAATAAGCCATGAGGACGGCCGAACTGGCTCTGACGAAGGTCGAGAGAGGACGCAGCACAGACTTTTCGCCCGCATAATCCAATTTCTTGACCTTGTCGGAGGTTTGTCTGACATCCTCGTGCGCTCCGGCATGCCGGAAAACGCTGTCGGTAACCAACCCCTTGGCCGAGGGTGTTCCAAAACCGACAGGGAACCGGTAGGGACCGTGATACTTCCTGGCCAACCCGGTCAAGGCGAGGGCAGGAAGCAGAACGCTGCCAAAGTTCCAAGGCCGACTCACTATGGCTTCGGCCACCGGAAAGGCCTCCGTAGGAGAACCTCGGTCCAGAATCTCCGTGAGGGATACCTGGCCCTATGAACGTGGTTCGAGCTTCATCCCGGTGGACCCGAGATGAGTCGAAGCAACCCTAAGAAGGATGAAGGGCTATCGTCCATTGACTGTCCTCCAAGGACTCCAAGTCTATGCGCTTGGAGAAGAGGAGGAACCATCATCGGACTCAGAAGAGTCCTCAAAGAGCTGCTCGCCCTGAGCCACCCTCCACCTGCCGAGGTTTATCGGGAGTGAGGGTGACCGACAGCCTATGGGGCAAACCCAAAGCCGACCGAGAATTTTTGGTCGGAGCCCCAACTAATGGCTGTGGGGCGGAGGTTCCACCAGAATCGGTGGGGCAGCTGAATTGGTAACAACCGCCTGAGAACAGGCTCTAGACCACGAGGGGTTGTTTCAGCTGCTCCGTGACAGCCACTTAATGGCCGGGAAGACGACTGGGTTGGATTATTCCCGGTCAAAAGGAGCTGTTGCCATAAGTTCCTCGCACTCGACGCAACTTGTGCCAAGCCTCGTCCCGAGGAAGAGCGGCGGCGCCGCTTGCCGAGACCGAGACCGCCTATGACGGCGGGATTGGTTGAACTGCGAGGATGTCCGAGAGCGAGACAGAGAGTCTCGACTAGGCCGAGGAAGGCGAGAAGTGTCGGAAATCAGCACTCCCCTCGGCTCGGACGATCCCACCGAAGGCTCCAGAACCGGAGGCACAGACGAGCCGACGGGATCCTCAACTCCCACCGGGGGAACCGGGGAGAGGGGATTCTCAGCTTCTCCAGCAGACAACCCGTCCAACGGGTCGAGAAAAATCTCGACCGCGTCGACGGGAGTCTCGGTCAACTGGCCTGACGGGGACACCGTGAAGCCAGTGGCCGAAGCTGAGGGGTCGACCGAGGTCGACAAGTGGAGGGGGATCTTTCCCGCTCCCAAGAGCGTCGACGGAGAGACTTACTTTTGCTCTTTTTGGACGTGGAAGAAGGTCCCGAAGAAGTTGGACCCTCACCTTTGGTCGAGAGGGTCAGACAAAGCTCCTTAAAGGAAGCCGAGTAAGAGGCACCGAGAGAGAGCGGGACAAATGCCACAGCAGAGGTAGAAGCGGCCCGCGACGCCTCCTCTTCGAGGGCGATCATCTGCTCAAGCTGATCCGCCGAGCCCACCGCCGCGGACACCGCCAATCGGGCCTCTTTAGATTTCACCGTGGAATTTCTTTCTCGGGTGCCCCAGTTGTAATCGGGCAGCACGGTCTTCAAGGACGTGAGGCTGAAAGGAAGAGCACAAGTCGCAGGCCTGCGGGTGCGTGCTCAAGGCCCAGGCAGTGACCAGCGGAGTGCGGATCCGCCCAGACATCTTCTGCCTGCAAGGGCACCTCCAACCGGAGTCGACGGTCCATCGCAGCCGCGAGGAGAAGACCAAGTCTTTTGCAAAAACTTTCAATTTCGAACTTTTCGAAGAATTAGGAACCAGTCTTAAGCGCACGCGTTAAGGAGGGAACCTGAGCTTCCAAGTGGTAAGGAAGATCTGGCGTCATGGGGCGGAGCCGAGAGTTTTACCACCCGGATGGGTGGGAGGAGCCAGCTTGAAGACCTTCCGGCAAGATTTAAAGCGGCAAGGAACCTGCCAGTAAGTGTGGATGAACAACATATCCATGTCCCTAGAACCCTTATTTCTAGGGACGTGGATATGGTGCACGATCCACACTTTGGCAGACACCTAGCAGTTCTTCGGGAGGAGGGGGCAGGGTGCACATCCTTACTTGAGGGGAAAAAAGAAGCAGAGAACCGAGGTCCCAAAACCAACTTCCTGGCATGGCTCAAAGTCGATGCGGTAGTGGGAGATGAAGGTGTGAGCTGACTTCCAGGGAACTGCCTTGCTGATCTCCTGGATAGGGACGGCCCTGGAAGCAGCCACCTGGGCAGTGCTATGTCTAGTGGAATGAGCCCAGAGCCCCACGGGCTGCTCTCTACCAGTCGACCTACAGTAATAGGTGATGCAGGATACAAAACACCTGCCGATGCTCCAGCATAAGACAAAGAAGCTGGCAAATCCTTTTCCAAGCCCCAGCCATGTGCTCCGTACAAGAACGAGTGCTCGCCACAGGACCAAGTGGAGCCTGGGATCGGCCTCTGAGGGTGACATAATGGAGCGCACCTGGAGAAGGTGACTGTGCAACAACCCTCGGAAGGAACTTCGGGTGGGGCGGAGCAGAACTTGTCCCGGTGGAAAACCGAAAATGGACACTCTGCAGAGAGCGCCTGGAGTTCACTGATCCATCTAGTGGAGGAGTAGCCACCAAGACTGTGGTCTTCCACGATAGGTGGGACATCGCACACCTGGGCTTTGGTTCGAATGGCTTGCCCAAGAGCATTGCCAGTACCAGCAACATGTCCCAAGGTGGTGGTTCATGCACTGGCAGGGACAGGGTGACCGGGCCCTTAAAGAATTGCCCAAGTACCTTTTCCTGCACCACCATCAACATACCAGCCCGCACCTGGTATGCCTAGATGGCTGCCAGGAGCACCTGGAGGGTCATCGACAACAGGCCTGACTAACAGGGGGACCACAAGAAAGCCAGGATGCTAGCCATGGGGCAGGCAGAGGGTCTAGCTCCCCATCCTGGCCCCAAAAGGAAAAGCTCTTTCTCCTCAAGGCATAGTCCTGGTGAGATGACTCCTTCTGAGAGGCCACTACATCATGAAGGACCTTGTCAGGGAGATCCAAAGCACAGAACTTCTGCAAGACCTTGCCGTGATGGCAAAAGAGCAGATCTGGACGCATATTTAAGCGCCACAGCGAGATGCTGCTGTGGCAATCTGGGCGTCAGAACCGATGCAGCGAGTCTGTGCCACCCGGATCACCTTGTGGAGCAGGGG
Organism: Neoceratodus forsteri; assembly: GCA_016271365.2. Classification (NCBI taxonomy): domain Eukaryota; kingdom Metazoa; phylum Chordata; order Ceratodontiformes; family Ceratodontidae; genus Neoceratodus; species Neoceratodus forsteri. The sequence continues at coordinate 290,298,544 of CM028135.1, read as the reverse complement.
GAAGGCATACAAGAGGCCCAGGGACTAGGGCCTTGCGAATCGCATCCCCAACAGCAATTAGCATTTGGGGGCGATCAGAGAACAACCCAAGCCGAGTCTTCTCACAAGAGAAACAGGTAGGCCAAGACAGTGCCCTACTGGAAGAACAGGTGATGTACCTCCTCCTAGTGCAGAGATCACTCATGAGACGCCTTGCCACCCGGTCAAGGGCATCCACAAGTGAGATGGAGGCACCAGCCACATGGTTCGCCAGGAGATCAGTGTCCAGGCTGTGCATAAGTATCCAGACATGGAGAGCTCCCCAACAGAACTAGAGGGAGGTAGTACAGGGTCATGGTGCTGTATGTATGGAACCACATGACCGGATCCTGAACAGATGGAGCAAAGGTTGTCAGAGCCAGATGCACTGCATGGAGCTCCCACAGGTTGATGTGGTGACGGGACCCAAGGGGTCCAGAGCCTGTGGGCCCTGAGGACCCAGAGGTGTATTCTCCATCCCATCAGAGACGCAGCAGTCAACAAAGTGACCATCAGCCCTAGGTGGACGAATGGGACCCCCCAGTAGGTGTTCCAAGATGAGCCATCACTGGATGGCATCCCACACCATCTGCATCACTGGAACTGGCTGGACCACATGACCGAGGCATAGAGACCACTGGTGAGCCAGCCTCCACTGCAGGGAGCACATCCACCAGCGGGCCCACTGGACCACGCTAGTGCAGGACACCATGTATCCCAGCGGCTGCAGAAAGTCCCAGGCAGGTCGTGAGCACCCAACTGGAAATGACCAGGCAAAGCAGGAAAGATCCGTCACTCAGACCTGTGGGAATCGGGCTGTGGTCCAAGCGGAGTCACCCAAAAAAGTGGGTAATTTGCAAGGGGTGGAGTTCGGACTGGCCAAGTGGACCAGGAGGCCGAAGGCCAAGCAAGTCTGGATGGCCAGATCCTTGGACTGCTCCATGTGCTCCCAAGAGTAATGGACGATCAACCAGTCGTCCAGGAGAGGTACACCTAGACCCCTTGGTGCCGCAGGAATGCCACCACCACCACCACCGCCAGGCACTCAAAGGTACCCCAGTGGCATAGAACTGAAGGAACCGCTGGTAGTATGGATGGAATGGATTGGGGAATAACGCATCCCAGAGGTCCAATGAGCAGAACCACAGGCCTTGCTCAAAAGGATGGAAGGATATGGTTCCTCTGGAATGGACTGCAATCATGAAGATCCAATATGGGGCGCTAGCCCCCCCCAATCCGGCTGGGAACCAGAAAGTATCTGGGAATTAAGCCCTGACAGGCCAGGGGTCTGGGGCATGGCTTGAGCCAAACTGACTGAATTGAGCAGCTTCCTCCTGGAGGGCTGACAGCATGTCTGGAGACATCCTGGCCTCCCGCGGGCATGGCTCAGCAGGGTGGGAGAACTTTTAAGTGTAGAGGAAGACCACAGGTCCAGCATGTCAAGCACCCAAGTTGCCGAAGTGAGGATGCACCAGATTTGCCAGAGATGAAGCTTAACCCCAGTGGGGATCAAAGGCTGAGGCAGGATGGGCGGAAGGAGACACCTTGCGATCTGTCACCAAGAAGGGTGGGCGAAGGCCTGAGCACCTGCTGTCAAATGAGTGCTGCTACAACGACCTCCAGGCTTCTTGGAGGCCAGGGGGGATCTGGCCGAGGCATAGAGTGTCAGAAACGGGACTGCCCTGCAGTGGCTGGGACTGTGGGGCCAGGCGTGACCAGAATGGAAGGGCTTGTTCCAGGCCCATGCGTTTTGTCCAAGAGTACACAACAGAGGCCAAGGTGGCTTAGGACAACATCCTGCTAACGAGAGGATCAGTGAACTCCAGTCCAACTGGCTGGGACTCAGAAAGGAACCTCTGCCAATTGACAAGGGCAGCCACCAGAAAGGTGAAGATCCCAAATCAAGCCCCAGGCCAGCATCGGTGCGGCCAGGGCAAAACCAAAACGGCCGTGGTGCCTCCAATCAGTGAAGCACCGGCCACCATGAAGCGGCATGACTGCTCCCAAGAAGCCTCTGGGCCATATCAGCGCCTCTTAACAATGCTGTCTGCAGCAGGGCCTACCTTCACCCAAAGATTAGGAGGAGTGTAGACAACACTTTTGAGGGAATGTCTGAGAGCAGGAGCACCAAGATACCAAAAAATCTCAAACCTGAATGGGACAGAGCCCTCGACAGACGACAGTATGACTATGAGGGAGGAGACATGGCAAAAGGTAAGGCAAATTTTATTTAATAGATGCCCAATCCCAGAAGCTCTGGGCACCGTACAATCAAATTCAACAAACAACATCAAAAGGAATAATAACAGAACAATAAAATACAATAAAACTAGCACATAAATAAATAACAGTATAAGAGCCAGTAAATAAATAACTAAATCCTGAGACAAGGCAGAATCACAGTAGCCAGAACCAGCCAAAGAATTAAAAAACAGGATCAGGAAAGGCTTGATTAAACAAGAAGGCTTTGAGGCGGGCTTTGAAAACCTCAACTGAAGGGGCCTCCCTAACAGATGCGGGAAGCAAATTCCACAGGATGGGGCTGGCGACATTAAATGCTTCATCGCTGTCTGTCTTAAGCCTTGTCCTGGGAACCGCAAGGAAGCCCGCAGAGGAGGATCAGAGGGAGCGGACCGGGGCAGCAGGTGTAGGAAGGTCCGTCAGGTAGCCAGGGCCCAGGCCATATAGAGCCTTAAAGGTGAGCAAGCCCACCTTAAAGAGGATCCTCCACCTCACTGGCAACCAGTACAGTTCATGCAGCACCGGGGTGATGTGGCAGTACCTTGACTGCCCCATCCACAACCTGGCAGCTGCATTCTGCACTAGCTGCAGACAGCGGAGGGTCCCCGGGATACAGCGCATTACAGTAGTCAAGCCTTGACGTCACAAAGGCATGCACTAAGGTCGGGAGGTCCCAAGGCGGAACCAGGAGCCTTTATCCTGGTGATATTCCTCAGATGGAAGAAACTGATACGGACCACGGACGACACCAGAGATTCAAATGTCAATCTGCTGTCCACAATAACACCAGAATCGCGCACCCTAGAGGAAGCCTTCAATGGAACAGAGGTGAGGCAAAGCCCGGTCTCTGCCCCAGAGGCCATCCTATTCCGACCTCTGGTCGACTCCACAACCAGTACCTCCATCTTATCAGGGTTGAGTCACAACCAGCTAGAGGCCATCCAGTCGTTGATCTCAGCAAGGCGGTTATTCAGTACATCCACTGCATTGGATGTTCCAGGGGCAAAGGAAAGATACAGCTGGGTGTCAGTGGCATAGCAATGAAAACCCAGACTATATTTTCTAATGATCTCACCCAGGGGTAGCAGGTACATGACAAACAACACTGGCGACATCGAACCCTGAGTTAAAGATCCCATGGCACTTGTCGAAAAGAGTAGGGGTGTTCTTTTATTCAAAGATATATGTACATACATCATTTTTAAATTCCATAATATGGTAAATCATAAGGAAAATAAAATACAGCAAACATTATCAAATAAAACATAAAAAAAATAAAATAAAATAAAAATCAGTGTTGTACACGTTTTCCAGTATTTTCCGGAGAAACACTGTTCTTCTGCTATACTACAGTATACTGTATTTAGTGTTAAGTATTCAGAGAAAATGTCTGTCATCAACACTGTCAGTCCTATACTAGATTACATTTCCTGATAAGAAAGAAGCCATTATCCTAAACAAAATAAAACCCCTGGAGTTTATTTTATATCCATGTACTATCTCTCCAATGTTCCAAAAATGTTTCCCGTGGAATTTGGCCTTTTTCCGTAAATTTTATAGATTGTAAATTCCAGTTATAGACTGTATGACTTGTACAGGGGTCCAAATTATCTGCTGTAGTGTTAGTTTGCATCTTGCCTGCCATAATCCATATTTAATACAAGTATGGATTAACCTAAGTGAACTATTGTTGATATGGTCAAGTGTCTTCGGTAATATTCCTAAATAAAGTGAGTCAGAGTCCTCCAGTTCTTTTGGGAAGTAATTCCATGTGTGCAATAAGATGTCCCAAAAAGTTCGGGCAAAGGGACATTGAAAAAATAGATGAAGATGATTCATAGTTTTTGGCTGAGTAAAGCAGGCACTTTGTGGGCAAAATCTTTCTGTTCGATCTTTGTGTTTTAGACTGTCCTTAACCTGGAGTTTTCCATGGGCGCATAGCCACGCTATGTCCCATAGACAGGGTGGGATGGTCTGGTCTGTCAACATAGTTGAAATTACTTTTCTGATCCCTTTTGTGAGCGATCTATGCGTATGTTGGAGGGTTTCAAGAAATGCATGGTTTGTATAATCTTATAAAACTGTTTTCTAGAATTCGATGTGAAAATTGTATATTGAACTTTCCATAGTTTTAGTATGCCAATACATTCACTTAAGTACTGTGGGAGGTCCCCTACCTTGTTCTGTTTTTGTATAAAACCATTTTTTTCCATATGGTTAATGTGGGGAGAATATAATCCAGCACCTACAGATGCCATATCGGTATGGGACCTTTAATAAGGGGAAAGATATTTGCATACAATAATATGCTGTGAAAAAAAGTGATTGGGTTTAGCATTTTTAAACCCCTTGAGGCTATATCCTGATATGAGACTATATCCTGATATACTATCCCTCTTTTTATAGGGTTCAATCTACTGCCCCATACACTCTGGAAAAAACAGCTGTGTAGTCGTGTCTCTAAACTTTTAGGAGGTGGGAAAACATAACTTAAAAATAAAAACATTTGGAGTAGAAAAGTATGAATCATTAAAATTAGTTTATTCTTCCACATTCTCCATCTATTCCATTTTGTAACCCTACCCAAAGCAATACTGATGGTGTAATGCCAATTGTACTGTGCTGAATCTGGAGAGCCAAAAAATATCCCTAAAATCCTGCTGCCTGTGTGTGTGATTGGAATACCTAGTATGGTCTGCTTGATCTGTTGGGACTGTCCCTACTGGAATGCATTTACTCTTTTACATTTACTCTTACTGAGGTCAATTTGTGATCCAGAGTGCTTAGAAAACTCTTGAAATATAGGTACTAAGCCATCCCCTGATCGTGTATCCGGCAAAATAATACATAAATCATTTGCATTTGCTAAAGTTTTAACTTCCATATCTTGACTTGAAACAGAGAGTCCTTGTATATCCTCACATCAATTAATTGCTCAAATGAGTGGATCTAAACTTAATCAGTATAAAAGGGGGCTCAGAGGACATCCCTGTCTAACCCCTTAATTTTACACGGGGTACCAATCCATCCATTTATATATGGGGAAACTACTGCTTCTTCGTAGCATAATTGTACCCATTGTACAAAGGATTGTGGGAAACCATAACTTTCCAAACAATCCCATAGGTACTGGTGAGAAACCTTATCAAAAGCTTTTGTTTAATCTATATTAAGCAGATAATCTGTCCTTTCCCCATTATTTCCTCTTTCTAAAAGTTCTCTTATGATTAGGACCTCTGATATTTTCCTTCCTTTTAGTGAACAAGATTGTGTGGGGAGGATTACTTTAGAAAGTGCTGTATTTAATCGGTCACTCAATAGATTTGAGAATATTTTAAAATCCGAGTTCAGGAGGGAAATTGACCTCCAAATTTTTTTTTTTTAACTCTTTCATATCCCAGAGATTTGTAAAGTAAGATCAAGAGTCCTGAATACATGTCCTTAAGGAGTATTTTATGTGATAAAAAAAAAGTATGCTTTTTTAAAAATTCTATCAACATGTGTGGGACTAATTTTTTTTGGTTTTTATGCAAAATATTTGATAGGCCACCTGGACCTTGTGCCCTCCCCACTGTCAACTGGGCTATTACTGCCTGCAGTTCTTGTTGAGTTATGGGTTGAATCAAAAATAACTTTTCTGTATCTGAAATCTGTGGTAATTGACCAGAGGTGAGCCACTTTTGGGATGAAATCTGATCCTCATAAGGTATGCAATATATTTGTTGTAGAAACTGTTCTATTTTTTTCATCATATTTGTATTCCCAGTTATACTGCTGGAGTCTGTCCGGAAAGAGGAAAGCATTTTGGTCTGTATCCTAGTTTGGCATGATTCATAGGGGTGTGCTTGATATTGGATCCCCATGGTCATATAGCTCTGTTCAAAATCTAACGACTTATTTCCATCATACTGATAGTTTGACAATTCCTGTTTTAGTTCTTGGATTTGTGTAGAATAATCATGTGTGCTTTCTGTCTGCAGAGAAAAGAGTCTGTACAATTTTTTTCCCTTAACTCTTGGTATTTAGTATTTTTATATTTCCCTACAAGTTTCCCTGTACCTTTTAAGAAATCCACAAAATCCAGTTTACACTGAGTCATATAAAAAGTATACAGATTGTCTGGCTTTCACTGTATCTAGAAGTCCTTTCCAGATATTTGGGTCTTCTAACAATGTGGTATTCAGATGCCAATACCCTGTACCATTGGTGTTGTCTGGTGAATGGGATATTTTTTATCTGTAGCATAGCATGGTCAGATGTAGCTACAGGGATTATAGTACACTGCTTAACTGGGAGAAATGAAGACAGAAACCAATAGTCAATGCAGGTTTTTACTGTACCCCTAAAATAAAGTATAAGTGTTCGTCTTCGAATGTTCATGTAAACCATCTACCAACCCTGTTTGTGAGAGTAACTGGTTCGAGGAAGTGGAGCCACTAAACATTTTGTTTTTAGACCACGATCTGCTTGAAATCTCCCAAATTAAACCCCCCAAAAAAAACAACACAACACTTGCTGTGTGCAAATATGGATTTATGAGCTATAGGAGATATACCCTCCCTGCTTTATTCTGTGGGGCATATACACTGATAAAGTGCAAGGTTTGCCTATTCAAATTAGTGTCAAGTATTAATGCTCGGCCTGGAAATATATCAATAATTCTGGTAATCTGTAAAAGTGGGTTATTGATGCAGATTCCTACCCCACTGCATGGGTCTTCTACTGACCAAAAAGTCTTCCCCCATCGCCAATCCAGACTTGCCTGTTGCATCTTTAGTTCTGTGAACAGACGGGTGTCCTGTAAAAAACTACATCATGGCGGGTGGTAGAAAAAAATCGTAAGTGGCTCTCCTCTTTCTGTCTGATTTAATGCTATTTGTGCTTAGTGATGCCAAAAAGAGGTCCACCCTCAGATGTCCAGAGAATTGCAAAACACACACACACAAAAAATATGTTCCTTTCTTGTTCCTTAAACTATACCTTGTTCCCATCCTTTTCTTTTTCTTCGCTCTATCGGATGGAGGATCCTGCTGGGATTCCTCCTCTGAAAACTCTTCTTGTGGTACTGAAAACGCAAGATGGCATATCAGATTCTCTGTCCATTTTTGTGTCTCCCCATTGCAAGGAGAAAAATTTATTTTATACTGGGATTGGGTTGTTGCACTCAGCAGTGGCCTCTCTATGCTTTGTGCGCTTTCCCTCTCTCCACTAGCTGAAATCCCTGGTCAGCACTGGGGGCGGGTAGAGGTGGGGGCGGTGGTATAGTTGTGGAGGCTACCATTCCAATATCTGGATCTGCAGTATTGGAAATGGATTGCCTTGCACTGGTATTATGAGCTGGTGGTGCCTGTGTACTTTCCTCCCCACCCCTTATTACCAGTGTGGGAAGGGTTTGGGGGTAGGGGGCTTAGTTCTTTTCTTGCATGTTGCCTAGTTGCTTTATTTATATAGAGGTTTTGTTCCACATAATCAACGTCAATGATGTTACGAGCTGCCCAAGGACATAAATAAGAATGTCCTACTTCATTGCATAAATGGCAGAGAGGGGGTAGCTATGCAGTGTGCTCCCATAAGTCCTGTGGCCCCACATTGCAGGCACTGAACTCCCTCATAGTTGCTACTTATATGTCTGAGAGTCACACTTGTTACAAGATATGGGCTGACCTTAATAAAACAGCAGAACTTTATCGTTTCCTAAATAAAACAATTTGGTAGGTGTTTAATGCTAGAGTCATCTTGCCACAGTTTTACCTTCATCCGCCACATCCTGTCCAGAATCCTTCATAGTCAACAATGGGGTCTGGTATCACCTGTACCTCACATTGTTTTCCTAACCAGAAGAGGATCAGGAATGTAGACACCTCCATTCCTAAAAAGAATAGTTATTTGTTTGAAAGTGGGTTTGGTTAATGGAATGGCTCAAAAGGGGGGTCCATAACAAAGTATTTCTAGCTGCTCCATACAGAGTCCAAAACATATCCATAAAAGTCATAGAATGAAAACTTATATCAAATGTTTCCTCTCCTTGGGCTTGACTGAGTGCATAAACCTCTGCTGGCATGAAGCCCATATTCTGTTTCAGTAAGTGTTTCCCCACATAAATCCGATCTGGGGGTAATTCTAGTCCACCTACACAATATAGGTGAACTGCATAACGTCTTTTGGCTTGTTCTGTTTTTTTTTTTTTTTTATAGGCTAGCATAAGTTACTGAAGGGGTGGGTTGTTCATCCCCCCGTAATGGTAATCTATTGTACAGTATTGTTTGTATACTCCGTTTGACTAGGTGGTACCACCTTTGCAAGCGCTTCAAAAACTTCTTCAGTATTACCCTCAAGAGGGGAGAAAGAAATACCTGTAGATTGTTGCGAGTCTGTCTCTTTGCGTTGCTGCAGCTCATTGGAGGCCTCGTTGCTTTGTACTGTTTGGGGGACCTAGAGTTGAACAGGGTTTTCTGATACTGCTGGTTCTGTTGCCACTTGCGGTGCAGCATGAAGTGATCCGAGCAAAGGAATTTCCGGGTCCGGGATCCGTCTATTTTGAACTTTTATCCAGCCTGTCTTCTGTAATGCGAGTTCAGGGGACCATTCTGGTGCCGGGTAGCTATGGGATGTACTGGGGGTTTCGGTCGTAGTTGGATTCACATCTGAGGTCTGCTGGGCTCCGAAAAAAAAACAAAAAAAAAACAATTTGGTAGATTTCCTCACCTTGGAATCTGGTGAGTCTGGGCGCAAGCCTTTTCTGTTTTCTTTCCTCTGCCAATCTCTCTTTTTCTTTAACAAAGGCGGTCTCTATTTCTGAAAGTTTTGCCAGCAGGGCTTCCTTGTCTCTAGATACATTTTCATATAAAGCCGATTTCTCCTCATCGCTCCATATTAGTGTCCATAATCGCCTCCTACATGGTGGGATCACCTTCTGTACAAACTGGCTGAGTTACTGTGATCTGTGGGACGTTTGGCTGGCTACTCTGAGCAGAATGCATTCCAGCTGTACCGGGTGGTATCCAATCCTCCTCTGGCTCTTCCATGGAGACAGCCAGCAGTTCCCCCTATTGTCGAGTAGGGGAATTTCCCCAGTGTCCTGGCCAAATTCACTAAAAATACCACCAACAGCTTAATCTGGTTCAAGGTCAGTCAGCATTCATCTGTGTGTGTGTGTGTGTGTGTGTGTGTGTGTGTGTGTGTGTGTGTGGTAACTGGGGAGGGGCAGCTGCAGAAAGTGGGGTGCTAGCTGCACACTCTAGCAGACTTGATAGACCGTGTGGCCTGTTTCTGCTGGCAAGTAGTAACTCCAGGAGGGGCAGTAGAAGTCAACAGCCATCAAGCCAGATGCAGAATCGCAGGGGTCGGAGGAACAAGCCCACTCCTGGTCCCACGACCAGGCCTCCTAGAAGTCAAGGACCTGAATAAAATGGACCCTCAGGAAGAGCCCTCCCCGAGGGTAGGAAGGGACCGACAAGTCCCTAGAAGCTCTGGCAAGCAAAGCTCCCAATACCCCAGTGAGCAATGCTGGAACCAAAGTGATGCCTGCTGAGACTGGAGCCACCAAAATGGCCCTGTGGGCATCCAAGGACCAGACTGGTTGGTCCTATGTAGCTGGGTGACACCCTCCCCCCAAAGAAAGGCAGGCCAAACAGTCCTCCAACGGCAAGGGCTGCAGTGCGGATCGTGCTGAGCCCCTAGGAAAGAAACGCACAAGGCTAAGGGTCAAAGTGCGACATGAGTCGGGAACAAGTGGCGTACCGCCTGCACGCGAGGCAGGGAACTGGGTTTGTCATGCTCCACTCGGTAAACCAAGGTGCCTGAAGACAGACTAGAAAAAACAGGCCTACACCACATGTAGAATCTACAAAGGAGGAGACCTGACTCTTCCAGCAGAATGGAAGATCTGATGTCACGGGGCGGAGCAGAGGAGGACACCCCCCCGGTGAATGGGAGAAGCTGAGCTTGAAGATGTTCTGGTAAAATTAAAAGGGAAAGAAGACTGCCAAAGGGTCGATACCACACTATATCCACGTCCCTAGAAACTCAGACACCACCATTGACAAACTTAGGGTTAGTACACAAAGCCATCCTGGCTTTGCAAAAAAGCAAATAAGGAGACTTGACACATTAGAGCCAGTAGCTCTGAAATCCTCCGAGCAGAAGTGATTGCAACTAAAAACAATGCTTTCCAAGAAAGGAAGTGTAGGCCACAAGTTGTGGCCGGCTCAAAAGGAGCCACAGTAAGCTTTTCCAAAACAAAATGCAGGTCTCAAGCTGGGAAGCTTCAAATGTAGAATGCCTTGCAAAAGTGTACAGGCCACCTCCAGCTGGAGAACCGTATGACCCTCAGACACATGAAAACTGAACTGGCGCCAAGTGCACCTTAACTGAAGAGTACTGTAGGCTTGCATCTGACAAGGACGGCAGGTACTCCAGAACCCGGTGAACTGGACAGGTAAATGGATCCAGGTGATAAGAAGCAGCCCAGAGAGTGATCCGCTTTCACTTTATGGAATAGGTGGGCCTGGTGGAGAGCTTTCTGGCAGACACCAGAACATCAGCAACTTAGTGGGAAACTCCAGACTGAGCAATGGTTATGTTTTTAGGAGCCCTGCATGAACATGAAGAAATGCGAGGTCCTGATGGACCAGGGTTCCCTGTTCCTGTGATAGTAGCCCCTTGCACAGGAGCAGAGGCACCAGTGCGTCCCCTGCCAGTTGTTGTGGTAGAAGAATCAGATCTGGCAAGACCACAGGGGAGCAATGAGTTATCAGAGTTGCACCCTCCATGTGGAGTTTGAGTAGTACTCACCAAACCAGAGGGAAGAGACGGAAGCCGTACATGCACTTCTCTGTCCAAGAGAGGGACAATGCATCTTGCCAGAAAACTTCAGGCCCTGGAGTAAGCGAGCAGAAAAGTGGTAGTTTTGCATTGTGTGGGGGCACAATAAGGTCCCACTCTGGAGGACTCCATTGGTCGAACGGGTCGTCAACAACAGAGGTCAGCAGGTCCCATTCGTGCATCCTGGACTGCAACCTGCTTAGCCGGTCTGTCATGACATGTGGGGCACATGGAACATGCACTGCTGACCGTTCACAACCATGTTCAAGAGCCCAATACCAGACTCTCATCACTTCCTGGCATAGGGGTAGGAGCGAGTACCCCCTTTCTTGCTAATGCAGTGCATCACACTGACATCGGCTGTCTGCACTAGCAGAAGACCCCCAGGGACAGATGAGTCTGGAAGGCCTGAAGCCTGTACAAATAGCTTGCATGGCCAGAATATTGATGTACAAGGTGTTTTCCACTGGAGCCATGTACCCTGTGTCTGGTGGGAGCCCAACTGAGCACCCCAACCTGTCCCTGAAGCATCTGTTAGAATCTAGAGAGGGAAGGGGATCAAGAAATGAGCCCCTTTCAGAAGATTGCTGGGTTCCATCCACCACTGGTGCACTTTGTGCATAGGAAAAGTGACTAAAACCTTCTGTTCCACATTGTCCATGAGCTGGTCCCACTAGACTCTTAGGGTTCACTGTTGAAGCTGCATGTATGGTTTTGCCCATGGCGACCATGATTACTGCCATAAGGTCCAGGAGCTGCAGAAGTGTCCTAGCTGAGACATACTGGCTGTCATTTATCAGCTGTGCCTGGGCAATCAGGTGGGGGCCCCTGTCCAGGGCCAGAAAGCCTGAGCGTCAAGCGGTGTCCAAGACTGCTCCTATATACTGCAGCCTTTAACAAGGGGTCCACATTGATTTGGGAGCATTGACTATAACCTCCAGAGCATCAAGCATCTGCCTGGTCTGAACAACAGTGTGCAAGAGCCGAGCCTTGAAGGGGGCTTTCAGAATCCAATCCTTGTGAAGGGCAGCAGCCACTACTGCCAAGCATGTGGGAAAAACCCATGACGCAAAACACAAGCCTTGGGGCAATACTCTAAAAGTGGTGACATTCCCCTTGAAACAGAACACGCAGGATTACCGGCAAGGTGTCTGGATGTTGATAGACATGAGGCATGCATATCCTAAGGAGCATAGCCAAATCCCTGTTAATGTTATGGAAAAGAAAACTGAAGGCACCCTCCAAAACTACTTGTGTTCTATGAGAAGGTGAGTGCTTCCTATTTCCAAGTCTAAAAACAAGGCAGAAGCCACCTGTCCATTTGGGGACAAGGAGACAGAAAAGCCCTTAGGCTTCAACATCACAGAAACAGCCATGACTCAGTTGTAGAGGTAAAGTTCATACATAGGCAGGCAACAGGTACATGCCCAGTGTATAATGAGAGTGAAGCATATTCATACCCTGTAGGCAAGGAAAACGGACAAACAGCAGAAACAGCCTGTATGTGTGTAGGCCTCTGAAGGGTTGTCAACGTGGTAATACACAAGCAATTTGCTGGGGTGGCACAACATGAGTAACTGGACTCAGACTGCTGCCAGGAGCCTTGTGGTCCTGCTGGGACAGTCAAAAAGGTGCATAAACAGTACCAACACAGTAGGCAAAAAGAGAAGTATGGCCCACTAACAAGCGGGGTGTACCACAGCACCTAGAAATTTGTGGCCTGCAGTCCTTGAAATGTATGGGTAACTGCTAGCAGGACGAATGGCAGCTTCCCTCCTGGATTCTTTGACAGGAGATAAAAGGAGGTATGCCAGGCTGTAGAGACGTATGCCCAAGATGTCCGACCTCCTGGATTCCTTGCAGAAGGGAGGTGACTCAGGGGCCCAAGAGCCCCAGATATGTCACAAGCAGCTGTAGGCACCACTGGATGCTCCAACTGTGAGCAACAGGCAGCTGTACAGAGAATATGTGAGCAGCCTCTGCTGGGCATAGCCGATGCATCAGAGAAGCTATGGTTCTCATTTGAAAATACTGGAGGAAGTATTTGTCATCCTCAGAGATAGTGACACATTCCTTTTTATGGGAATCCTGTACCCCCAAATTAAAGTCCATGGCAGCTGGCATCATATGCTGACCGAACAGCGACACCTGTATCGCGAATGACAACTGGCACTGCTTTCTTGGGGTCTTGCACCCCCCGTCCCCGAATCAACTCAACTTGGAGTTGATTATAAGAATTATGGGGTCAGATGGGTATTTCAGGGGCAAATCCCCTGAAAGAAACAGTCTTTTCGAAAGACTTATGCCAACCGCAATTCCGTCAACATAAATCTGTCGCTGTAACATTGGTTGACAACTTTGTTGTCAAACTGGCATCATGGATCCACGGCAACATACTGGCCGTATAGGTCCAGTAGTGCAGAAACCAAGTCTCGACCTCGGTGTCTGGGTGACTCTCGTGGAGGCTACAAGTTTATGGTGCGTATAACCAGGAGATGATAAACCTGTGCCAGCCGTACAGGCATGGTGAGTAAAAAGCCAAGGCCTTGCTGTCTGAATGACAGCTGGGGGGGTTGGGGAGAATAAGTCAATGCCAAGCAAAGCCTGGTGACAACATCAATATACCAGCTGTACAGGCCCGGTATTGTGGAAGCCAAACCTTGACTTTGGTGTCTAAGTGATGGTTGGGGTGGCAGGCAATGCCGCCACCAAGGTGGATGGCGAAACAGGAAGCTGGGAGGGACAATCCTCGAGGGGATCGCCCTGAAAGTAGAGCTGATGACTGCATCCATTCGGCAGAGAAGGCAAGCAGCATCGTCCGTGAGCGAGAAAGGAAGTCTGGCTGGCTATCGCAGGCAGTCCCAGTGTGGAAGGCCTGGGCTGTGAAGTAGAAAAGAAGAATTTGCACCACCGCTGAAGCCGGAGACATGGCAATAGGATTGCCAGTGACATAGGTGTCAACAGAAATGAAAGTGTTAGTTTTTATGAAAAATAAAAAAAGGGAAAATGTAGCTGCTGAAAGCGGCATTTCCGATGGTAGGTCTGACGAGTATGGTCGATATCGGGAAAAGACCTGAGGAGAGGAGAGGCTGCCTACGTTTATGTAGAAGCCAACGTCTGAGGTCGTTGTGGGCGGCCCTTAGTAAACTGCTTGCAAAAGTTTCTGTGTGGTCCTAGTGCTTGGCAGCTATAGTTTCCATAGGTATGGCCTGATGAAAGAGATATTCTTAAAGAAGATAATCTATAGTTAAACATGCTATGAAACACTTCTGAGATTATGAATTACTTTTTTTTTTTTTAACACTTAGAAGAAGCATACAGATATACAGATACAGCATTACCATGTACAGTAAGTGTCTTGGTCAACAGTTTCTTTTTTCAATTTGAATGAACTATTAAATGATGATATGCATACTCCTTAAAGATAGGATAGTCGGAAGAAAAACAAAAACAGTTACTTAGCAGCAATTCTAGATCTTTGAAAGAATCTACTCCTGACAGCCACACTAATTTGCCTGAATGCTGTCGACATCAGAACTCTGAGGCTTTTACAGCTGGGGCATCCCACACTGACAAGCAGCCAATGCCTTACATCAGCACTGCCTATATATTGCTGGCAGAAACTGAAGGTGACTGTGCTCGGCCACGTTAAACAGCGTTTCAAACATTTACTGACCAAACAAGACAACCGTAATATATAGGATAGTGCATGGCCTCCCATACACAAGGCAATTCTTCACCCAAGTGTTTTCTATGATGGCTGATGACCCCGCGAGCAAAGCTCAAAAGGTCCCTCTGCCATCATTGAAAATATGTGGGGAAAGAGTTGCTGAGTTGTTTGGGAGGCCATATACTGTTCTATACAATGTATCGTACTCCAAAACAGGATCACTTACATTTATTTTTGCCAGCGTCTGCCACCGGAGACCCACACTCCTGGTCTCTCCAGCCTGCTGGCCAGCTCACACACAGGAGTCGCCAACCACTTCCCTCATCTATGAACGCACTGATGGGGTGGTTGTATTGAGATGTCCTCACTAACGCAGAACAAAAAAGTCATTCTGCGTTAGTGAGGACTTTTTGCAGTGTATGGATTTTTATACAAAACCGCATTCCACCATACACTATATGTAAAGAATCCTCTGGAGGCCAATCATTACAGAAGAGGCAGAGGAGAAACAGAAACACACAGGCTGATAGAAAAGCACAGGGCAGACCATGCAGTGATTCTGGAAAGAAACCTCAGCACAGCCGGCCCATTGCGCCACACCTTGCGCTACGCCGGTGACCCGGGTTCGGAAGCGAGCTCAGGTCATTGGGGGTTGGCGGGGAGAGACAGGCTGGAGCATCCCGCGACAGCTCGCCTTCTCTGGGGAGAGGGGGGGACTCCAACCCGGCATGCGGCGACCCCTGGTGGAGGTTGGGGGAAGCGACAGCAAGCTGGAGTCTCGGAGGTATGATTGGTTGCAGTCGTAGGCTGGCAACCATTCAGCCTCCGGGGCTACTCCTTTGAGGAAGGAGAGGGGACGCTGAGGTTGCTGACTGACGCCTTGATGCATATAACACGTAGCGTCCCATGGAGAACATGGGAAAATACCTCGCAGAGCCAAGAAATGACAGAAGGCTGAGCCGGGTCCCGATGTGCAGACACCTGCCTGCCACCCACAGACCCTAACGAGACTTGAGATTCGGGGGCTGCCCGCCCCCGCCCGTGGGGGTTCTCCATGGCCTGATGGAGGGACATGGGGTAGCAAACTAGGTATTGGCAGGGGCAGGTTTAATGGGCGCTTCCTGATTGTAGTGGCTCTGTGGGGCAGTAGGAGGGGAAGAAACTGAAATTTCAAACAAAAATAAACCTCAGTACTCTTCCTTCTCAAAGGGGAGAGGAGGAAGGGAGTTGCCTGACTATATGGAAGAGATTCTTTTGAAGATCTACTGCTACTGGTGAGTAACAGAACTTTTTTTCAGGGTATCTTCACACACACACACACACACACACACACACACACACACACACACACACACACACACTGGATGAGAACATAGCAGTAGCCAACCAAACAGGGTGGTATGGAACAGAGAAGGAGCAAATCCCCCAAGTCAGCACTGTGCAACACATCCAAACTAAACACAGCTCTAAGACGGAAGATCAAGTCCCGACTTGAATGCTTTATAAACGTATGGATCTTTCTCCAGACAGCAGCATTACAGATCTCTTGTTGCAGATACAGATCAGAAGCAAGCCACTTAAGCAATCATGCCCCTGGTGATGTGTTCAGTGACCTTACCTGGCAACTCTTTGCCATATGTTTGGAGCCAGAATATGATGCAAGAAGAGATCCATTTGGAGAACCACTGCTTTAACACCAGTCTCCCCAAAGATTGGGGACCAAAGAAACAGCTGGGGGTACCACCCGACAGCCTTGGCACGATTCAGGTAGAAACTGAGCACTTGAACATTAAGAAAATACAGGAAACTCTTCTCCTGGGTTTTCAGGATTCAAAAATAACACAGGTACTTAGATGGACTGGTTTAAAGTAAACCTCAGACACCACCTTCGACAGAAACTTGCATGCATCTTAAGTACTACCTGGTCCTTATGAAAGATCAGGTAAGGCAGGTCAAACACTAGCACCTGTAATTCTGAAACTCCACAAGCAGAGGTGAGATACTGCAAATACAAGTTACTCACCTGTAACAGGAGTTCTAGGAGTGGTATATGTTGTTAATCCACACTTGTTGGCAGGTTCTTTGCCGCTTTAAATGTTGCCGGAAGGTCTTCAAGTGGGCTCCTCCCACCCACCCGGGTGGTAAATTCCTCGGCTCCACCCCATGACGCCAGATCTAGCCCGCTGGAAGCCAGGCTGCGTGAAGCCGGGGAGGTCGGGTGGGTAGTCTGGATGAACAACATATACCACTCCTAGAACTCCTGTTACAGGTGAATAACAAGGATTTCTAGGGACGTGGATATGTTGTTCAATCCACACTTGTTGGCAGGCTCCTAGCAGTTCTTTGGGAAGAGGGAGGCAAGGCGCGCACCCCATACTTAGGGAATAAGGACTGGAGAACCGAGGGCCCAAAACCAGCATCCCGGGGTGACTCTAGGTCAATGTGGTAATGGGAAATGAAGGTATGTGCCGACTTCCAGGTAGCAGCCCTGCAGATTTCCTGGATAGGGACGTCCCTAGAAGCAGCCACCGAAGCAGCGGTATGGCGGGTAGAATGAGCTCTTATCCCTTTGGGAGGCTCCATGCCCAACAACCTATAGCAGAGAGCTATGCAGAAGGTGACCCACCTGCCTATCATCCGTTTGGCTGCAGGTCTGCCAGATGCGGCTTCAGCGTAGGTGACAAACAGCTGGCGAACCTCTCCCCAAACTTCAGCCGTTCGCTCCTTATAATAAGAAAGCACTCTTCTAGGGTCCAGAGTATGGAGCCTATATTCGGCCTCCGAGGTGTGACTGGGGTAGAACACCGGCAGAGTCAACACCTGGTTAAGGTGAAACTCCGACACCACCTTCGGAAGGAATTTCGGGTGGGGTGAAGGACAACCTTGTCCCTGTAGAAGACCAGATATGAGACTCAATGGAAAGTGCCTGAGCTCCCCCATCCTGGCTGATGTGATAGCCACCAAGAAGGCGGTCTTCCACGACAGGTGAGAGATGTCACACCTAGACGGTTCGAATGGCTTGCCCATGAGCTTAGCCAATACCAGCAGTAGATCCCACGGAGGTGGAGGTTCTCGCACTGGAGGGGATATGTAGTCTAGGCCTTTGAAAAAGCGCCCGACCACCTTCTCCTGCGCCACAGACTACTTGCCGGCCCCCGCCCGGTAAGCAAAGATGGCTGCCAGGTGCACCTTAAGGGTCATCGACCGAAGCCCTAGCTGAGAAAGGGACCACAGATTGTCCAGAATGCTAGCCAAGGAACAGGAAGAAAGGGTCCAGCCCCTTGCCCTGACACCAAAGGGAGAATCTCTTCCATTGAAAGGCATAGCATTTTCTGGTCAACTCCTTACGGGATGCCTCAACAACTTTGAGGACCTCGTCGGAAAGACCCAAGGCCTGGAACTCTAGCCGCTCAGGAACCAGGCCGTCAGGTGCAGGGATTGAAGGTCCGGGTGGAGAACCTTCCCCTTGTTAACTGAGAGCAGGTCCAGGCAGGCTGGAAGCCGCCTCGGAAGCCTGGAGCTGAGGCTGAGGAGATCTGGGTACCAGAACTGGCGGGGCCAGTCTGGGGCTACCAGAATCACCTGCGCCTTGTCTATCTTCACCTTGAGAAGCACCTTGTGGATCAAGAGAAATGCAGCAAAGGTGCAGAAGAAGCCCGGGGTCCACGGCTTCGAGAAGGCATCCCCCTGCAGCAAGCCCTCTGAGGGGGGCCGGCATGAAACAGCCTCAGCTTCACATTCTCCCTGGAGGCAAACAGGTCCACCTGAGTGTGGCCCCAATGGGAGAACAGGTCTTGTACCACCTCCAGCAGAAGAGACCACTCGTGAGAAACAGCGCCTATCCAGCTGAGGGCATCAGCCAGACTGCTGGAGGCTCCTGCCACATGGATGGCTAGGAGATCTGCCTCCAGGCTGATCACGAGAGACCAGATGTGGAGAGCCTCCTTGCACAGAGGCAAGGAGTGCGTCCTGCCTGGACGATTGAGATAGTACACGGTCGTGGTATCCATCTGGACCTGAACCACCTGACCCCGTACGAACGGAGCAAAGGCGGTGAGGGCTAGTCGAACCGCTCAAAGCTCCAGCAGGTTGATGTGACATCGAGACTCCTGAGGGGACCAGAGGCTGTGGGCTCTGAGCTCCCCCAGATGGGCACCCCAACCCATCAGAGAGGCATTGGTTGTTAGAGTGACTGTTGGCTCGGGGTGGACGAACGGGATACCCTCCTGCAGGTGAGCTGGGACGAGCCACCACTGCAGGCCGTCCCACATTTCCTGGGTCACTGTCACCGGCTGGTCCAGAGGACCAGAGCGCTGTGACCATTGGCTGTCCAGCCCCCATTGCAGGGGACGCATATGCCAGCGGGCCCAACGGACCACGCTGGTGCACGCCGCCATGAGGCCCAGGAAGTCCCGGGCAAGGTGCAATTACCCAACCAGAAATGACTGGGCAAAGTAAGAAAGGACCTCGGCCCCTGTCCGCTGGGAGCCGGGCTCTGGCTCGAAGAGAGTCGAGCTCTGCCCTGATTAACTGAATCACCTGCGATGGCACGAGTTCAGATTTGGCTCAGTTGATGAGGCCAATCTGAGAGCACACCTGGAGGGCCAGATCCCTGGACCGCTCCACCTCCAACCTGGAGGGGGCTGCAATCAGCCAGTCATCCAGGCAAGGGTACACCCGGACCCCTCAGCGCTGCAGGAATGCTGTCACCACTGCCACGCATTTGGTGAAGACCCTAGGAGCTGGAGAGAGGCCGAAGGGCATGGCCCGGAAGAAAAAATTACTCACCATAGGAATGTTGTTTCTTCTAATGGAGTCATGCTGTATTCAGACATGATGCAGTTAGCCCCAGCACTTGAACTGCCCTGGAGAGGAAAGAGTTAACTCTATGCAGAAGCATAGAACGCTGAGCTCGAGCTCTGTTTTCAAACCTCTGCCTGTGGTACTTCCCAATGTAACCGTCAGATTCTTACAAGCATACTAACTAACATACTATAGTATAGAGATTGTTCAACATATAGCCAAAAGGCAAAAAATTATTTTTGGGCCCAAAAGACTCAAGTCGAGAACCCAAGAAGGAAAGGTAGTGACAATATTTAAGTATGAAACACCAGAAAAATAATAACATCCACCCCACCCAAGAGGGAGGGTACAAGGTACACCCCTAAGGTGCAACACTGTACCTGCCAGCCCACTTCCCAAAAACCAGGTTCTGAGAGGGAAGGAGGTCTAAATACAGCAAGACTCCATTAGAAGAAACATTACTATGGTGAGTAATTTTTTCTTCAAACAACATGAAGTCTTGCTGTATTCAGACATAATGCAGACTACCAAGCAGTTCCCTAGGGAGGAGGGAATGCAGAACCTACTTTGGGAAGAGGCTCTGCAGTACTGCTGTGCCAAACCTAGCATCACTCCCAGCATGGATGTCCAGGGAGTAATGCTTGGTAAAAGTATGTACCGTTTTCCAGGTGGCTGCTTTACAGGTCTCTAACAAATGTATATCTCTGGCTGCCGCTAGAGAAGCAGCTGTACCCCTAGTTGAATGAGCCCTCAGGCTTGAAGTGGGCGTTCTACCCAACTTGTCATAACAGAATTGTATACAAGAAACAATCCACCTGGCAACAGTTCATTTAGTGGCAGGCTTACCTTTCCCCACTTCACCATAAGTGAGAAACAACTGAAGACAGTCATTTCTATGTGATTTAGTATGCTCAATGTAGTAGCTAAGGGCCTTAACGTCCAGATTGTGTAACCTTCTTTCACCCGAAGAAGAATGATCAGTGAAAAACACAGGGAGAGAGATATATAGACTGGTTCAGATGAAAATCCGATACCACATTGGGCAAGAACCTCCTACTGGTTCTTAGGACCACTTTGTCCCTATGGAAGGAGATGAAGTCAGGTTCAACTGACAGAGCCTGTAACTCACTAATCCGCCTGGCAGAAGTAATAGCTACCAGGAACACAGTTTTCCAGGTCAAGTACTTCAATTTGGACGAGGCCAGAGGTTCAAAGGGTGGCTGCGTAAGCTGAGCTATGCAGACATTAAGATCCTAAGGTGGAGTGGGCTCCCTAAAGGGAGGGCTAACATGAACCAGTCCTTTGAAAAACTTTCTGAAAACAGGATGAGATGCCAGGAAAGAACCCTTCCCTGCCGAGAGGAATGCAGAGACAGCTCCTAGATGAACCTTCAGAGTGGCAGGCCTAAGGCCTAGACCATTCAGATGAACTAGATAGTCTAAGGTTGTGGAAATGTCTGCAGAATCATGCAGGATGCCTTTCTGGGAGCACCAAATACTGAACCTTTTCCATTTGGAGTTGTAAGTTTTTCTAGTGGAAGGTTTCCTGGAGACCTTCAGAATATCCAGAACTCCCTGAGAAAGATGTAGTGCTGCATATTCTAACTCTTCAAGAGCCAGGCCTTGAGATTGAGAGACTGGAGATTGGGGTACCAGATTCGCCCCTGGCAGAAGGACAGGAGATTGTATGTCTTGGGCAGAGACAGGGGACGTGACACCGACAAGGACAGCAGTAGAGGATACCACGGCTGTTTGGTCCAATCTTTGAGCCACCAGTATCACCGTGCAGGGTTGAGTCCTGATCTTGATCAGAATTCTGAACAGCAGAGGGAAGGCATACAGAACCCTGCCCTTCCAGTCCAAAATGAGAGCATCCTGGGGAACAGTCCCCAGGACTGGAGGTCTCCAACAGAACAGAGGAAGATGATGATTGTCCGGTGCTGCAAAGAGATCTATCTCTGGAGTGCCCCACCTCGAGAAGATGACCTTCAGTGAGTGAGGATCCAGGGGCCATTCGTGGTGTCCCTGTGAAATTCTGCTCAGAGCATCTGCTAGTATGTTGTCCTTCCCAGGAAGGTGAACTGCTACCAGAGAAGTCTGAAGAGAATAGGCCAGAGACCACAGCTTCATGGCTTCTGTGCACAAGACTGAGGACCAAGTGCCTCCCTGCTTGCTGATGTACCACATTGTGGTGGTGTTGTCCGTTCTGACTTGGACCACCTTGCCCTTGACTGAATCAGAGAAGCTCTGCAGGGCTAGGAAAACTGCCCAGAGTTCCAGGAGATTGATATGAAGGAGAGACTCTTGTGGGGACCAGACTCCTTGAGCTGTCAGGCCTCCCAGGTGGGCTCCCCGCCCTAGGAGAGAAGCATCCGTAGTTAGAACTACTGATGGGACTTGAGGGAGAAATGGAACACCTTGTCTGAGGTTGTCCTGGTCCAGCCACCACTGGAGAGTTTGGACCAGAGTCTGAGTCACAGGGATCAGTTTGGTAAGTGAATCCTTCTTCTGAGACCAAAAAGACCTCAGATGACACTGAATGTCCCTCATCTGGAACCTTGCTCCCTGCGCCACTGCCGTGGAAGCTACCACGAGGCCCAGGAGCTGGTGGAACTGTCTTACTGGGTGGGAGACCCGAGGTCGAAAGGAGGAAGCGAGATCCATTAGGGCCTTCACCCTTGCCAGAGGAAGGAAGGCTTTTGCTTGTACAGTGTCCAACTCTATGCCTATAAAGGTGAGAAGTTGAACTGGTTCAAGGACAGACTTTGGAAGATTGAGAAGAAACCCCAAGGAGCTGAGTAGGTTCTGGGTAGTTTGAAGAGCTGACTTGACCTGTAAAGGTGATTGACCCACTAAGAGCCAATCGTCCAGACACAGGAAGATGGTGATACCCTGTCTTCTGCGGTAAGCCACCACTAAAGCAAGGCACTTTGTGAACACCCTTGGAGCCGATATTAGGCCGAATGGCATAGCTCTGAATTGATAATGGCCTGAAGGCAACTCGAACCGGAGGTATTTTTTGTGGGAGTACCTGATAGGAATATGGAAGTAGGCATCCTTGAGGTCCAGAGATGCTAGCCAATCCCCAGCTTTAGAGAGAAAAGGATCATTCCCAGAGTTACCATTTTGAATTTTGGCTTTGAAATTGTTTGTTCAAATACCTTAGGTCTAGGATGGGTCGCCACTTCCCTGTTTTCTTTGGGGTAAGGAAGTACCTGGAGTACAGTCCTTTTCCTCTCTGCCGAGTAGGAACCTTCTCTATAGCTCTGAGAGCTAGAAGAGAGGAAATCTCTGCCTCTAGGGCAATGGTTTCTTAGAGTGATGCAGGTGGAAAAGACTTGGCCCTCCTTTTTGAAGCTGAGGGCCAGTCCCTAGCTTACTACTTCCAGGACCCACTTGTCTGAGGTCACAGACTTCCAGGCCTGGAAGTTGTATGCCAGCCTGCCTCCTACTGGAAATGGGGAGTCGACCTGGGCTGACACATCAGGGTGTTTGCTTGGCAGGAGCCTTAGACTGAGAGGAGGAGGGAGCAGCTCTGCTCATCCCCCTTCTGTCCCTCCCTCTGAAGAACCCCCTCTGTGGGAAGGGAAAGGAGTCCTGGGCTTGGTAAAAAGGCCTTTGAAAGGGCCTGCTCCTGCCCCTAGACTATTGCTTGTGCGGAGTAGCCTGCCTTTCTTTGGCCTATGCATTCCTGTACGTGGTCCTGTATTCATCCATTTTCTTCATGTAAGCCTCTGTCTGCTCCCCAAACAGAGAGTTACCTACTACAGGAAAATCTATAGCTTTAGTCTGGATATCCTGTGAAAGGTTAGTACATCTGAGCCAAACATGTCTTCTGAGAGACACAGATGTAGCCATGACTCTAGATGCCACATCACTGGAGTCCACAGCAGCATGAAATTGCATTCTGGATGCCTCAATTCCATCAGCAGCCACCTCCTCCAGCTCCTTGGCTAGTTGGGGAGAGGCCCGTTTAGCCATTTCCAGAACCATATCCCATCTGGATTTCTGGTACCTGGCTGTATAGACCATATAAGTAGCCTGCCTGAGTCCCAAAGAGGATGCCAAATACTGTTGTTTTGGCCATGGCATCCACTTTCCTGGAGTCCTTATCCGGGGCGAAGCCAAAGGAATGTTAGCCCTGTCACAGGCTGCAGCCTGCACTACCCCAACATGGCTGCAATGACTATAAAGGAACCCCGCAGCTCAGCCAGATAACAAATACCTCCTGTCCATTCTCTTATCCACAGGAGGTATTTAATTAGGAGCCTGGGAGGAGACACACAGGAGGGCCTGTCTGGGGAGATGTCCGGTTCAATGGGCACATCCAGTCCTCCCCCTCCTCCTCCCCCTTCTTCACCACCACCACCAGGATAGTCTTCGTCTCCCTCCCACTCCTCATAATAAGCATCTGGGCCATAATCTGGAGGAGACGAATCCGACCGAACAGAGCGCCGAACCGGCAGTATCGGTTCAGACGGAACAGGTCTAAGCGATTGGACAATACTAAATCGTTTTGGCTATTTCGTCCGCGGTTGGAGAGTGGGATACAGGATCCAAACTGGCAGACTTGCCCTTTTTCTTTGACGGAACCGACCCCTCGGGGTTGGCTTCCTCTTGCCAGAGGGAGGTTCGCCTAGGTCAGTGGGCACTCCTCACGCTTGGCCGCAACCGAACCGGCTGCCATCCGGATCTATGGATTTCTCGGCCTCCCTTTCCTTCAGCCTACTCAGTCTTTTATCTAGAGTGGTTTTAGGAAAGTTCTTACAGATTTGGCAGTCTGACTTGAGGTGGTCAAACCCCAGACGAACACAGATGAGGTGGGGGTCGGCTTTAGTAAAGGCCTCCCCACACTCAGCACAGTGTTGAAACCCAGTGGGACCAGTTTTCTCAGACATGGCCAACCTAACAAATTACCCTATAGAAGCTTTCAAGCCAGGTAATAAAGCAACCGATCGGTTACAAACCATGTTACGGGCTTTTTAAAAGAACCAGCAAAAGTCCGGTTCTTTTGAAACTGATCGGTACTGGAACACCACACTAATCCCAGAAAGAGAGAAAAATTTTACAAAGTTGGTTCCAAACCGGACCGACCGGAAAGAAACTGAAGACAGACAATTTCCACTCTTTTTAGCAAAATAAAAACACAGTCACTACCTATCTACATACTACCTGTACCGTAGACAGAGGCTGGAAATCCGAAAATAACAAAAATATGCGGTTTAAACTGAACGCTTTATTTTTCTTTTACCGAACCGATAAGAGGAAATCTCCGGAGCGACTTCACTGTTAGGCAGAGTAAAGAATCTGACGGTTACACTGGGAAGTATCGCAGACAGAGGTTTGAAAACCGAGCTCGAGCTCAACGTCCTATGCTTCTGCATAGTGTTAACTCTTTCCTCTCCGGGGCAGTTAAAGTGCTGGGCCTAACTGCATTATGTCTGAATACATCAAGACTTCGTGTTGTTTGAACCCTATTGCTAAGATAGTGTTTCCTCTCGTGGGTGTCTTCATTACTTGACTTAGGCCTGCTTCCTGTAGCGTAACTAGGAATTTCATGCCTTTTTCTGATGCTGCTGTGTGGGAACTCCAGTCAGTGTTTGGTAGATTGAAGTCCCCTACCAGCACCATGTCCCCTTTGATATCTGAACAGGGTTACCCCCTTTTAAGAAGCCCAAAGTGGGACATTTCTTACTGAAACTGGATTTTTCGCAGGAAAATATGTCATCTCGACCAATGCAACAGACGTGTTTTCTATAAATAATCAGAATTAAGACGATGTATTGTAGTTTTTTTAGTTGTTTCTTGTGTTTGTTATTATTTTAAGATATTTTAGTTAAGGTATTCTAGTTTTTTGCAACATTTAGAGGAAAATCAGAAAATATTTTTTCTAATATAATCTCAGGACATTTAGTATTTTTCATGTTTTTCTGCAGGACACAGCTGCCCAAATCAGGACTGTCCTGCGAAAATAGGGACAGGTGGTAACCCTATATCTGAAGGATGGTTTCCAGGGTATCCTTGTCCCTGGTTTCCTCCTGATTTGGGGGTCTATAGACTACTCCTACCCAGATAGTTGTACGGCTTCTCTGGCTCAGATTAATCCAAAGGTCCTCGGTTTCCCCCTGTGCCTGCTGGATTTCATTAGCACGTATGGTATCTTTAACAACGAGGTATCCCCCCTCCCTTTTCCCCCCAGTCCTATCTCTCCTGAACAAGTTATACCCTGGGATAGTCACCTCCCAGTCATGACTGTTTGTGAACCATGTTTCGGTCATGGCAACCCTGTCCAGTCCTGCCTCTGCTATTGTGGCAGTGAGGTCTGGCATCTTGTTAGCCAGGCTGCGTGCACTGAGACAAAGCTGTCCATTCCTGAAGAGCATCCCCGTTTGTAATATCTTTTTTGTTTTTGTTTCTCCCTTTACCTTTTTTTTTTTTTTGGCCACTGTCAGTTTCTGACACGGTTGCACGCTTTCTGCCTTCTGCAACTGTTATCCTGTAGTGTCCTGTAGGACTGGTGTTAGCTTGAAGGGGACAGACAGCAGGCTCTATGTGTGCCACTCCTAGAGCTGCCGTCTTCTCCCTATCTGCTAGTTTAACTGCCCTGCATGGACATCAAATTTATGGCCCAGTGCCCTAACCCCCTCCTTAGTCAGGCAGATGCCGTCAAATTTGAAGAACTCCCTTTCCCAGAAATTCTCCCAGTTTCCGATGAAGTTATGCCCATTGGTGTGGCACCAGTCTTTGAGCCATGCACTGAGCTCACCTATCTCCTTCTCTGATTTTCTGCCTGGTTTTTCCCTTTTCCCAAACAGGCAGAACCTCTGAGAAGGCAATGCTGGACGAAAGGGAAACCAATTTCTCCCCAAGTTGGGCAATATGCTCCTTAACCTTCTCTACTGGCTGACTAGCAAGGTCATTGGTCCCTAGGTGGATCAGGATGTTAGAGCCTATACCTTCCCTTTGAATTATGGTGACTATTTGCTCAGTGTCCCTTCAAGCGGATGCTCCTGGGAGGACATCTGACCTGCACATCCGCCCGCTCATTTCTGCTCAGGTGGGGATCCACCCCGTGAATCATGGAGTTCCCTAGGATTATGAGCTTTTTCCTGTTTTCCTTGGAATTCTTTTTATAATGGCGTTTTGTTACCCTGTTTTCAGCTTTGTACTGACCTGAGGCCTCCTCTCTCTTTCTGATAGTACAGATGCGAAAGGCGTGTACCAGTTTTCCATGTTGAGTGTTTTGCCCATTAGGGAGATTTGCCCGGGTGCTGCCTCCTTTTCCCTTAACCAGCTGCCACCCCCCAGTATTAGATGTTCTTTGGGGGAAGAGGCGTGAAGGTTAGGTGCCCATGCAGTGGCACTGTATTCCCATAAGAATAGTTTTCCTGTAAGTGGTTATGTAGGAGGTTGATTTCACCCCAAGCTTTGCGGAACTGGTCTCTGAGGTGACATACCTTCCAGCACATACGGCAGTGGTCCTGCCTTCAGGCGATGTATCCATTGAAGAGTGTTCCACAGTGCTTGCAGCCAATGATATCCATGTGTGTTGCCAATGGACGAAAAAAAAAAAAAAAGAGTGGAAAATAAACAAATAGGATGAGTGAAAAAGAGCGTAAAGTAAGATGCCAATCTCCTGTCCTGGGCTTGAGTGGACGAAAGAGAACCTGTAGCATAAAACTGATTTTTTTTATTTTTTGAGATGTGTAACAAGTCAGGTCAGGAGCTATATTAGTGGATGAGCATGGGGTGGCGGAATTGGGGAGGGTTTGGTGGATATTACCCTTCAGAAAATCAGCAGAGGTACCTGTAGACAAAATCAATCAACTTTTGGCAGTGACTCCAACAAACGTCACCGACCACAGCACCCTCGGACAAAAGTACAGGTAACCTGACCCTTTAAAATCTTCCTTCTGTTGGAAGGTATTAATCCTTTGTCAGCTCCACCCCCAGTTACACTCCTAATCCCCTGGAAGAGTTGTGGAAGAAAAACAATGAGCTCCTTCAATGTGAGAAAGAGACCACAAAACCTGTAAGTCCAAAACAAAACCTGTAAGCACAAAACAATAGTAACAAGACAGTAACTGCTTAGCCAAAAGAAGCCTTAATATTTTTCCTTGCTCTGCTAATGTTGCTCCTCGCTCTTTCCTTTCAAACAAACCTAGAAGACAAAAAGCTCAGGTGAAGCGAGGTGCTTTGTCAGGAAACCATAGTCTTTCTTCTGTTTAAAAGAATTATACTACAAGGGGGATATTTTGACTAAATGTCGTTCCAACTTTCTTGTGAACAACATCTACCTGAAAATGATAGAATACCTAGAAATGAACGGCCATCCATTTCAACTGCTTTTAAAAGGATTTTGGCAAATGCCTTCCCTTTACTATTTTGAGTGACCTTCATGAAGAACTCGCAGATCAGGTACAGCTTCACACTGTGAAAGAAACTCAGACACTCAAGGCAGCGGTTGTGTACGTAGGTGCAAGCGCTCTAGATGCCACACAAATAAGGGAGTGTGGCTCTTTCTTGGCTGGTGGTGGTTCCACAGCATAAATTGCCAGAAAGCAACAAATGGACTGCAGCGATGAACCAGGAAGAGATAATCCCTATATACCCAGCAGCAAGAGGCAAAAAAAAAAAAAAAAATTCTGGGAATGGACAGCAAAACCACCCTGATGATAAACAAGGATGCCAAAGATGGAGTCAAGTAGGATTCAACATTTACTCAATGACAAGTAAAACAAAACAAAAAACAAACAAAAACATTATGTGGATGGGTCCATCCATGTTTTGTAGGTGGTACTGATGCACAACACTGGCAGGATGGCAATGTTGGTGCCCCATATTTAACAGTCTCCTGCAGATTGGGACTCCAATGGCTCACAGTTCAATGTATGTGGCTCTACGAAGAAGATAGAGAATCTACTAGACATACAGTGGTGCCAGCCAGGATACAACATAAAACTGCAGCACAGTTATGGCAGTAAACAAATTTCAATGGAAGTTAATCCCTTCTGACATGCAGTGTCATAGGATACTGTGTTGCATCTTGGCTGGCTCCAGTATAATATAAATAAGAAATTATAAAGGTTGTTTCACTTCACTTTTATTAAACTGATCATGGCCCACCTTATGGCACAATGGTAAGCACAGTGGCTTAATATGCGAAGAACTGGGTTTGCTTCCCAAGACATCACACATCGGGCAGCAGAGTCCTGCTTAGTGTCTGTGCAGGATGCCTCCCACCTTTGGGAAAGCACATGGCTCAGGAGGAGTGAGTCGTGTGGACAGGACATGACTCTAGACATGTGACTGTAGGATAGGGATGTAGAACACATGGCTGTAATACTTCCAGTCTTGTAATAACGTGTGTCAGTCAGAGTTTGGTAGGTGGGACAGAAGGGAAAAAAAAAAGTTTGCATTCAGTGGATGATAACACTATCTCCCGACCTAGCTATGGAACTCTAACCTCTGGTCCCCCTGATCCCAGACCTTGGTCTGCAAAGTTATATCTGGCTAAGCTTTTAGCTGACCATGCACACCTTAAAAGAGAGTACATCTGGGAACAGGTACAGCTGCAATGCACTGTGCTGCCACTTGGTAAACCACTCTTCACATGCGTGTCCCAAAATCCCAACACTGAGGGCTAGGCACATAATGGACGAGAGCCACTTAACTACTGGTGTGGGCCTCCAGGCATTCAAATCTACATCCTGCTGGCCAATTACATTAGCGTTGGCTGCCAAGGCAGTTACTCATCTGCTCACTCACCAAGCCCAAGGAAGGGAGCAGCTCTGACAATCTCAAACACTACACAGGGAACAATAGAAAACAAATGAGGGGACAAGCAGGGTAGCTAGAGCTAGTGGCCGCTGCTGTAGTTGGGGTGGGATAAATTGGCTGTGGCTAGGCAGACAGAGGCTTGGTAAAAAAAGGTAAAAATAGTTGAAGAAAAAAAAACAAAAAAAACCCATCTTTTTCAATCAGCAGAATCAAAGCATGGAACAGAACATACCACAGGATATTGATTGTCCATCATATTCGGTTGGCAGGTTCCATTTAAATGCCCTTTCTGCTTAAGACAGTGCTGCATGTTCCAGGCATCCACATGGAAATCACTTAATATGCCATTTTCACGTGGCAAGCACGTCTCTAAACCTTTGCAGTGCCGTTTCTAGAAATCAAAAGCATTTTTGTATTATTTTAGTGATTAAAAAACATTTTCTTTTTTTGAGGCAAGGTTGCCCGCTCTCTCCTTTTCTGTCTACCATTAGTATGGAACCTCTGTTAAACCACATAAGGGAATAATCAACTGATTACAGGCATTCAAATAGTAGAATCACAGCATAAACTGAATGTCTATGCAGATGATATCATGGTGTTCTTAGTAGACCCAATTCTTTCCTTCCCAGTATTAATGTTAGAATTCCAGCATTTTTCAAAGTTGTCCTGCTATGAATTAAATAAATCAAAATCCACTGTTCTATTACAAATTTAAAACCGGCTACTTCAATATTGCTAGGAGAAATGAAATTCCAGGATACCATTAAGTATTTAGGCATATGGATTATTAATGACTTAATAAAAACAATGACATCAAATTTAAACTATTTTATCGAGAAAACTGATGCCTTACTGAGTGGTAAAATAAGTCACTAACATTATGGGGAAGAATCGAGGTATTAAAAATGATCATGCCATTATTAATGTACATGTATCAAGGCACGGCAGGGGAGATTCCAGTGTTTTGGACAAACTAAAACGTAAATTTAAAACATGTTTGTGGAGAGGAGAAACTCATAGAATTGCTTGGGAAAAAAATATAATTGATAAGATCGGAAGGAGGTATGGGATGTCCTGACTCGGAAAGATATTATTGGTCAGTTAGAATCAAACAGTTATTAAACTGGACAATCCCACAATATTACAAAATAAATGAAGAGACATATCAGAAATTAATACAGCATTTACTAAAATCTGTAAATGACAAGTTATTAATACAAGAACACTAACCATCCCCAGTCAGTTTGGACTAATAAAGAATAATGTTATTAAGGAATTCTATAGGGTAAGTAAGTTGTGGAATTAAAGAGCTAGTGTACTGTTTGGAATTAATAGTAATTTTCAGATGCAGTCAGCTATCACTTCTTAAGTCTCAAATATTTTTTTCTTTTCTGTTTGTTAATTAGAAGATTTTCCACCTGGCAGTACTGGGGTGATGTGTGGAGCAGCACTGTCTGGAATAAAAAAAGAAAGTCAGTTCTGTTCCTCCCACTGCATTGTCAGAAATGAGGCCAAACACCTTGAGGCACCACAATCCTTGCAGCCTGAACAGTGACTCTCACAAGCTACCAATCAAAATGCAGGACATTGTGACATCACTAGTAACCAGGGAGAGCCAGTCCCTGCTGCTTCATGTGAAAGTGAAACCTGGCAGTGACAGATGGTTCTCGTTGGTTACAAGTGATGTCATAGTCAGTGTGGTCTCAGTGTTGATGTAGTGGGAGGAACAGAATTGACTTTTTTTCCCCTCCAGAGTGCTGCTCCATACATCACCCCAGTACTGCCAGGTGGAAAATCTTTTACTTAGCAAACAGAAAAGAAAAAAAAATACTTGAGATATAAGTAGCGATAGCTGACTACATCTGAAAGTTACAATTAATTGGAGGCAGTTTTCATGCAGTACACTAGCTCTTTAAGTTACAACCCCATAAACATTTTGTCCTACTCGAGTTAGTTATCAAACATAAGAAAATTATAAATGGAATAAACACTGGCATACTTCTAAAAGAGGACTTAAGTAAACTGAATGTAAAAATTTGGTTAGATTTATTACAGGAGAAAACGTTTATTACATGTAACGAATTCAAAGAATGAGCCATTCCTTATCAAATAAAAAATCTTAACATTCTTTACCTGATTCTAAAAAAACTACATATGACAAGACGTTAAGTAAAAGATTTTAGTAAGACAAAACATCAGTTCTCAGACTTATTCGAGTTTCTCCAGATATAAAAAAGGCTTGAGTAGTTTAATAGTATTAACATACAGTAAATTTGCTTTTATCAACAAACTGAAAACAGAAAGATTAACAAACAAAATTACTCAAATATGGGAAAAAGAAATAAGTGCTTCTATCCCGAAACAGAAATGGCATCAAATTCGAATGAACGCAAATAAACTTTGTAACATGGACATTAATAAAGGCATAAATCGTTGATTGTTATTGGTGCAAACACAGCATGTGACACTACAGCAGCGGTGATTAACTCCCAAGTAATGCCCGCTACTGTAGTAGCGCTAACCACTACAGCTGGTCGCGTTGTCAATTTCCGAGCATCACATAAATATATGTAGAGTTATCCATCCACCCACTCAGTGGACACTTGATATCGCACCATAAATGTGCCCAAAGTTGTTAGCTGTGCTACTGAACAGTCCTCTGAAAAGCGAAAGCAGGGAAGTGAAAAACACCCGTAATGCCAACCTGTTAAGTAAGTATGATTATGTGTTGTAATTATGTATGATTCTTGTATTTGTATTTTTAAATTATTGTGTTGTAAGGCTTTTTAGTCACACAATAAAAACTTTTGATTGAGAAAAGTGGCCTGCCTGGAAAAGGAGTAACAGGCAATAGTGAGAAGGAAGAAAGTGTGCTACTGCAGTAGGCTTGAGACGTACAGTAAAGCAGATCGGTGGAGGGATTTGAGCATTCTTCCACACAGAGCAGTAGTGGCACTGTGGTTCCGGCACAGACCATGATGGTCTGGAGCGAGGAAACTGTATGAAGAGAGATAAGTGACAAGTTGGATGAGGACAATTTTTTCCTAGGATTTTGCTAAGCACAGGAAGAACAGCAATGGGTCTAAAGTTACTATTAATTTTATTACTTTTTTTTATTTTTTTAAATTAAACACAGGCACTATGTTTGACATTTTCCAGATAGTTGGCACAATATTATTGGTAAGGGATAGGTTAAAGATTCTAGCTAGCGGGAAGGCCAGTTCATTGGCTGCTAGTCTAAGAAGTCTGGGCTCAATTCCATCAGAGCCGGCAGATTTAGGGACCCGTCTCAAGAGTTTATACACCTCTGAGATACTAGGTAAAAAGGGGAACATTGCATTAGATCAGCAGTATTGCAGGAGGCTTGACAAGGCAAGAAGGAGGTAAAGGCCCCAGTGTAGGCTAAGATGTCAGAGAAGAATTCGTTAAACACATTTGAGATTGTAGAAAGATTATTACAGTTTACACTCCCAACCTCAATACCAGTAGGGGCTGAAGTTCCGTCCTGACATTTTTTTTTTGTAACTCTAGAACTGACGGGTTACTGGAGGAGTAGTCTAGTTGTGTATTATAGAAGCAGCTTTTACTCTGTCGAATAGTTTGCACACGTTTCTAAAGTTTCTGTAGGTAGTCCAATTGGAGCTGGCGTTGGTAGCCTTGAAGGCTGACCAACTTTTGTCTCTCTTTTTTAGAAGGGACAATAGAGGACGGTCCAGCCATTTGGTTGGCTTAGGGGTTTTCGCCCGCCACACACAGTAGACTGGGAGATGGTCACTAATGGAGTCTGGGAGTACGCCTGAACAGATTACTCTGTCGGCGTTGGGCACCAACACCTAGTCAATGTAGGGTGGCGCACTGCCCATTTCTAGAGAGCCTAATGGGGCAAGAGATTCACTGAGTGAGAAGCAGCTTAATTTTAGGGATGATTCCACCAACTGCTTATTACATTTTAACCAGTCGATGTTAAAATCACCAAGGAGGATGAATTCACTACCATGGGCAAGGGGGCTGATGGAAGTACTTAAGAGTTAGGAGAGCTTGGTGGCTAGTGGTAAGTAAAACAAAAGATGTGAAGTTTCTTAGTGTTCAAGATCTGCCCAGTGGGGGCGGGGGTTGATGCAGAGACATTAAGGTGGGCTTTGCAGTGTATCATTGTGCCCCTCCCGCATTTGGAGGCATCTCATTCACATCTTATGAAGTTATAGCCTGCTAGAGCACAGAGGTGGTTGGGTGTAGTAGGCTTTAGCCATGTTTGAGAGACACAGAGAATATCAGGCTGACAGCGGGAAGCCCAAACTGTGAGCTCGTCAAGGTTATTGAGGAGACTTCCAACATTAAGGTGGGCTATTTTGAGATCTTTTATCCTTTGTCAAGGGGGGTGGGAGAGACAGAAGGAGACAGGGGCTCAGTAGGCCCGGGGTTGGGTTCAGTTCAATGTCTCCAGAAGCCAGTAAGAGGACAAGGACACTGGCTCTCAGTCAAACTCACACTGGGAAGAAACACCAGTGAAATCTGCTGAGGTGCCAGGATATTAGGGATGAGTAGACCAAGACAGTCCATACTTCCCAGATTTCGGACTAGGGCACTGGAGATTTGGCGGGGGTGTGCAGTGAATGTCAACTATTTTACAGCTGGCATTATATCAGCAATAAAGAGGGAGGTAGTAAGGACAAAAAGGGAGGTCGATACCCAATAGAACCATGCCATTTTTCACAGAGTTGAGAGAACCTGAGGCAATAGAAGTAGAGAATACAACAGCAGAGTAAAGCTGGCTAGGTAAACTAGGAGTACATGCTGCACAGCAATGAATAAACCACATAAGTATGGAATAAACAGCAATTCGAAACTCAGCAGGTAGCAAAAGCCATCAGAAGTTCTATTATAAAAACACACAGTGGTTTGGCTTACGCACCTGCAGTAGGTACTTTGGTTATTCAAACACCAGGAGTATGGCTATAGAACCACAGTGGAGTAAAGTGAGTGCTAGGAAGAGGATGGTAATATCTAGGGGCAGGATAATATTGGTACACGACTGAGTTCACGGGGATCTAATATTGGTTTTAGCTGAAATCCGGGCCCTATCACTGAGCGTACCCAATATCTGTCATAGCCCTTAATTGTTTAGTTTTTTCTTAGTTGCACAGCATATCATCAAGCAATACAGAACTCTAAAGCCAGGAGACTTCTGTAAATATTTTCCCAAATGCTGAACATTGTTAGAACAACAGGTGAAATGTTCCCTACTTGAAATTTTCATTTTAAGTATGCTACCTACTTTGACACCACTTGGCCAAGAAGTAAAGAATGGGCATGGTGTCCATATCTGGACACACTTGGCCCTGCGAGTCTTCACACGTTTCATAAATCAAGCCTGAGGGTCACTCATTGCGCTGCTGTGGGACTGGGTTCAGGGGTGAACTCTGGACACCCAGGCAGGTGACTGGAAGGATTCTGTGGTGGGCCAGGGAGCTTTCTCCCTAGGAGAGCAGCTGCAGCATCAAAGGTCAATGCTGGGAAGCTGGCACTCTCCGTTAGGTGGAGGGAAAGAGAAAAAAAAAAAAAAAAAAGGTAAAAACACCTTCCACCTAAATGGTGGTCAACAGTACACCAGGGTCCAATGGCATGGAGCCTGCCGGACAACAGATCCTGAAGCTCATAAGCAGGGAAGAGAGAAATAATGCCCCTCCTCTGGAGTCTTGTCATTGGGGCTGAATCCCTGTGAGAATTGCAATGGTAGTACGTTAATGGGTAAATTGTGCTGGGTGGTGGAGGACGTGAAGCTGGCTGGGGATTAAAATCTATATGGAAAGAAAATTGCATCTGGGCCTCAACAGGGTGGATGCCGCCCCTTCAGAAACTGGGCTACATGCAAGGCTTGTGCAGGGCTTTAAAACTCTTCCCTCTTCTCTTCAAGGCATCCCATTTGTCTTTTTAATCACTTTAGACATTTGAATGACATAACCTTGTGAATTTTTCAGGTCTATAGTGGGCACTGTTAGTTAACAAAAAACACACAAATTCCATTTTCCTCCAACCTCCAGAACAATCCTAAATCCAGTGCTTCTTGAAGATTATTTACTTGGGTTTTGCTCCCCAATTGCCAAATTAGAAGCTCAATCATCTCGAACTTGCTGATGTTTCCTCTGCTTTTAATGACTTGCCTCCTGCACTTGTTCCCTACTTCCCCTGCCATTCACTCATCCCTTTTCTCTCTCCCCTTTCCTTGGACCCTTCACACCTAACATCCTGCTTTTTTCACTCTCCACCTTAGCCGCAACCTTTATAGCCCTTCTTTCTCTCTCTCTCTCTCTCTCAACCCATCTAAAGGGCAACAGTCTGGGTCCTAAACTGCTGCACGTCTTGGTTCCTGCTACTACTACCCCAGCTGTCTCCTCTTTAACCTCTCCTTTTACCTTGGAATAGTTCCACAGTCCTGTAATTGCATTAAAGTCCCTCCACTCCTCAAAGTAGTTGGCACCACCTCATTGAACTACTGTCTCATCTCCCTTCTTCTGCTAGAGTACAAAAAAAAAAAAAAAAAAAAAAAACAACCTTTCTTAATTCTCCTCCTTGCTCCACCCTTTCTAATCTGGCTCAGCCCAGTCCACTGTTACATCCTTTCATTACGGATTCTATTCTAAAGGGGATGGAATATGGTCAGTTTATCTCTGCCATCTTTATCGACTTGGCTGAGACCCTACACCATGCCCACCCTCTCCTACTTGAGGAACATGAAGGTGTGGCTCTCTAAACTTTCCATCTGTTGGTTCCTTTCCTACTTGCCAGACGGTCTATGTTCTGAATGCACACTCTTCCCTACCTACAGTATACACAGAAACACTGACTTTAACGGCAGATAAGGACCGCTTGGCCCACCCAGTCTGCCTATTTCCTTACCTACTGAATAAGCTGCAGATCATAGTTAACCAACAGCCTACTTCCTCAACCCCCCACTATATAACTGCCTCATGTCTGTCCCATGCATTCTTGAATTCCCCACTGTTTTTTGACCCGTCATCCTCAGGAAGGCCGTTCCATCGTCCACCACCCTTCTGTGGAAAAATACTTCCTCATGTTGCCTTGAGATGTCCTATAGGGCTAGGTCCAATCCCTGTTTCCTTACACATTGATACGTATGCTGATGACACTGTACATTTTGCCTCCGGAGACTTTGCTCTCAAGTTGGAAGCTTTACTGCAGCTAGACTTCCGATGTCAGGCGCTGGTTCTGTTCGAATCAACTCTTGCTTAATACAAAAAACAAATGATTTGGCTGGTGCCAAGAAGGCTGGTTGTGCTTTTACATTATTTTTGTTTACTTTGCAGCAGGTCTCAACTGTCTCACCAGTCACACGGTTATAATTTTAGTTATACAAGGACCACATCCAATGTCAATTTTACAGATTTTTGGCACACAGTCCTCACATGGAGGGCCTTGACACAATGGCACTGCTTTTTAGTAATGCTCTCTACACTGTACAAACTGGTTGAAATTCACCCAACACCAGGCAATTAGTGTCATCTCCCCAAGCACCAAATCTCACTTATAGACCACCCCCCCATATAACAAATTTTTTTTATTCTGGGTTGGGTACAGCACCTGTCAGGTAGTTGGGGGGTGGTCGTCTTTTTCCCCCTTATTTTAAATCCCTGAAGGGCAGGGTTGGGCACTGGACCTGCAAGATAGTTAGGTGGTAGAAGAGGAACAGTTTTTTTTTTTTTTTGGTTAAGTCCCTCATGGGCCAGACTGACACCAAACCTGTCAGGTTGTGTTTTTTTTTGGGGGATAATATTCCCTGAGGAGTTGGGTTGGGTTGACTACTGCATCCGCCAGGCAGTTTGGGGGGGCATTCTTTTATTCCTTGACAGGCCGCATCGGGCTCCTGAGAGGCCTCAAACAACGAGCCTGTACTTTTCTCAAAATCGATACACTCCTCTGCAACAGCTATCACCAGTGCACATACAGGATAAGGAATCGAATATGGTCTGCAGCAGTGGAAAGCTCTCTGAAAATAAGGCCAGAGGACTACAGTGATGAGCTAGGCCCCTCCTCATCTCATGCACAGCAGCCATGCTGCGATGATCCAGCTGAGGGCAACCAACAGAAGCAACTCCAGACCTGAACAGATGATAGTATGAAGTCTCAGATAAGTAAAGTTCTCTACATGGGGTCCACAGCTAACAAGGGGTACAGTTTGTTTTTAATGGGGAAAGGCAAGATGAGGCGGCAGGGCAGGGGAAATCGATCTCTGACCTCCTTGGAGTCTCTGTCAAGGGTAATACACCAGGACCACTGTAGCTGGAGATGGCCCTATCAAGCAGGGCCCACCCACCCCCAAGCTCAAACTCTATGTGTATGCTTTCCTTTCAAAATTTCATCCTACTGTATTGCACTGCTAGACTGCATTCTGGGCAGTGATTGGAGGGGGAATGCCACTTAAACTCACTTTTACCTGAACTCCTGTAACGCATTAGCGGCCCTCCTAGGGATCACCAGAGAGCACTTCCCCATCCCACACTGTACACACATAATGACCCCGGCTACACGGCCAAAATGGGGAGGGGTGTGTGTGTGTGTGTGTGTGGGGAACACAAGTTAAACTGCGTCAAGCAAACTTCGATCTGCAGCTATGCAAAGTGGAGCAGAGCCACAGTGTCATACCCCCCCCCAAGGGTCGGCCGGCACGCGGTGCCCCCTAGAAGAGGAGCCCCTACCTGACTCCCTTACACATTATTCCCCCGGTAGGCCCTCCCAGCAAAGAAT
The DNA here is from genome assembly GCA_016271365.2 of Neoceratodus forsteri. Taxonomy (NCBI): domain Eukaryota; kingdom Metazoa; phylum Chordata; order Ceratodontiformes; family Ceratodontidae; genus Neoceratodus; species Neoceratodus forsteri. The sequence continues at coordinate 290,260,447 of CM028135.1, read as the reverse complement.
TGTATTATATACTAAGGAAGGGTCAGGAATAAGGATCATTCCTACCTCCATCCTCGCCTATATGGCTCAAAGAAGAACGTGTCCCCTAGATGGTCTGCACAGGATAGCCTTAGCCCTGGGTAGCAGCTAGGTGCAACAATCCCCCTAAGCTAAATCAGGGGTGCCCCATAATAAGGGCACCCTGAATACCCAGCGACCCATTCCACACACCCCCAGGGTAAACCAGGCAGACTTCACAGAGAAATCGCCGGTCAGATGCCAAGCTTGTACCCCAAAAACAAGTTTTAGTTTATATCAGTATGATTGTAAATAGCTTGCTATGGCAAATGTATAAGGAAATGTACTGCTGCAGACTGTCTGCTCTCGTTACTTGACATGTCACATGCAGGGAGAAGGTTAATGGTATCTGATAGGAGCAGGCAAGGTGACAGTGGAGGGCTCAGCCGGCTTTACTTTTGGAAACAGGGACACGCTTACTAGGTATTGCAATATCGGGGCTGCCCTACTTTAACCGCTAAACAATTTCAGATAATGCTTTAGTACAGGAGTATCCACTGGCGGACTCATGGGTCCGGGTCACTTGCCACAAGTGGAACATCCGAGGGCTGAATACCCCGGTCAAAAGAAAGAAGGTCCTCTCACATCTTTTTGTAGTTAAGGCAGGTCATACACACATGGCAGAGTGTAACATAGAGAGAATCTTACATGACAAAAGATTAGGTTTAAACAATAGTACTAATTAACAGAACAGTCCGTCCTTAGTAATGACCATATAAATTATCTTTCACATATATTGTCACTTCCTAACGAGTGACCCAAAAGGATGATTGTAACGGATTAAATACTAATCACCAGAAGAGCGTAGATTAATATGAAATACAATCATCTTAACTAGGGAAATAACAAAGAAATCAGTACTATTTAGTCACTCTACCCTAAGTATGATGAACTCACATACGATTATAATATCAACTATTTACAACATAGGCAATCTTTCCCATATATAAATCTAACCAAAGGAGATATGAAAAGGGGGAGGGAGAGGGGAGGAAGCACGGGAACTTACACTCATAAGCAGAGAGCACGAGAGTATCCCCAGCTTATAACTGAAGGGAAAGAGTCGGGGCTGTATGGTTAAAGGCAGTATTGTGACAGTACTCTGACCTTAAATACGGTTGCCAGCACTGGTTGTATCAAGATAAGGAACCGTGGGCAAAACTCGAGATCCTCTCAAACACAGCCCCTTGAGCTAGGGTTAAAAGAAACTGATGAAAGGTAGGGCTATCAGGGGATCTCCATCTCATGAGAATAAGCCTTTTGGCCAATGCCCCGACCATAGTGATCCACTGGGCCCCTGGGCTATACTTAGGGGTCTCCGGGTTGGCGCAACCCAAAAGAAGTAGGCCGGGACCAGGAACTATATCCGGGAACAGTTGCTGACACATGTTCTGTATGGAATTCCAAAACTGTAAAAGGTTTGGACAATCCCAGAGAACATGCAGAAGATGAGCTCCTTGATTGCCGCATCTCCAACATGTGTCAACCGGAGTAAGACCCATTTTGACTAATTTCACCGGGTCTCTATACTATCTATGACAAGTTTGTTCATGATAAGCCTCGTGCGACCATCTTGACACGCCAAATGAATACGTACCCACCCATCCTTCCATTGTTGTTCTGAAATCGAGGTCTGCAAATCTTCCCCCATCGCAGCCTAGCACCTTGAGTAGGGTCCGGAGTGCAGTCTCTGAGTGCGCCATATATAATACTAGCTCTTACTCTTGGTAACTCTAGTCCACGCATCAATAGGATGTAGTAGCTTTTGTGACGAGTTACCAAGAGATGACTTTGGAAGGTGAAATACAGCGTCTCTTAACTGAAGATATCTCCAGAAATGAGAAGACGGAAGCTGATACCTTGCCCTCAGAGACTCAAAGGACTCCATAACCGTTGTCCCCGGGATGAAAAGATCCTGTAATGAAGTTAAGCCCTTTTTCCTCCCACACTTCCCAATGCAGGGTGGCTTCCCCTATTTTCAAAGCCTGATTGTCCCATAAGGGCATAAATTCCCATGGGGCTGGCTCTTGCCCCAGCATGGTCATAGCTTGTTTCCAATATTTAACAGAGAGTAATATAGGAGGAGGTTTGCGTGGGCAATTTATTCTTAGCATATAAAATGACCGCTGGAGAAACAGCCTGAATCAGGGACACTTCCATCTGAAGCCACTGCAGGGAACCTTGTCCAGTTTTGGAAAACCATCTAAAGGTCTGAGCCAGCACAAAGCCATATGATACTGCTGTAACCAGGAGACCCCAACCCCAGTGCTGCGAAGTTTCCAATTTGCTCAATCGGAGACACCTTCCTATAAAAATTCCCTATAAGGGTCTCCAATTTCTGAAACCATTTCAGGGGTATATGCTGAGGGAAGTGAGCCAGCAGATAGAGCATCCTCGGGGCAGCCATCATTTTGATCGAGTCAATTTTCCTGGCCAGTGAAAGCTTTAATGCCTTCCATCTTCCCATATCAACCCTAAGTGAGTCAATCAGAGAATTGAAATTAGCCGCAAGCATTTTAAGTGGGTCTGGGTGTAGAGTAATACCCAAATATTTAATACCCAGTGGGGACTACCTCAACCCTAAGAAAGTAAAATCCGATCCTGAGGTTGACGAATTTAAAGGAAGAACTTCAGTTTTGGATTGGTTTAGCTTTAACTCTGATATCTCGGTAAACTCATTCAGGATTTGGAAGATTGTCTGCAACCCCGAGTGAGTATGTTCAGTAGTAATAAGCAGATCATCTGCATAAAGAAAGGTCTTGTAATTAACGTCCCCCACCTGGATCCCGGGATGTCACAGGAGGACCTAGAGCAATAGCCAGGGTTCCATAGCTAAAACAAATAATAATGGAGAAGAGAGGGCAGCCCTGTCTCGTGCCCTTTGCAATTGAAAGGGCCTAGACATGCTGCCATTTGTCATCACGGAGCTTAGGGCAGAGTACAACAACTTTATCCAGGCAATATATTCCGGACCGAAACCCATAGTGGACAATGTATGCAATAGATAAACCCATTCAACCGAGTCAAAAGCCTTTTCAAAATCAAAGGCCATGGCTACTGAAGGGACTGGCGAAAGTTTGGCAAAATACATCAAGGACCCCAATGTTCTATGATGGTCAGAACCTGACCGGCCTTTCACAAAGCCCACTTGGGGGGGACCAACCAGATCATGCAAGAGAGGTTCCAGCCGGGAGGCGATGACTTTAGCCAATATCTTAGCATCTGCATTAATTAGGGAAATAGGGTGGTAACTACCTGGAGACAGCTGATCTTTCCCTTTTTTTGGAAGTACTGTAATAACTGCTTCTCTCATTGAGGGGGGTAATTGTCCAATTGTTAGGGAGTGACGGAATACTCGGACCAGATTGGGGACCAAATTCACTCCAGGGAGTCTGTATAGGTCAACAGGGAGACCATCTCTTCCGGGAGATTTACGTAAGTTCAAGGCAGAGATCGCTTGAGCAATTTCTTCAATTGCAAAGGGGGATTCTAATAGTTTAGTATCCTTACTGGAAATACTAGGGATAGATAATGGGGACAGAAAGGCCTGGATCTGAGCTGGGTCCAAGGGGTTTGGAGAGGAATATAACCTCTCATAAAATTGGGACATGATCAAATTTATCCCTGAATTAGTCCGACAAGGATTGCCAGACGAATCTGCCAGAGTATAAATCGTCTTAGAAGCATGTTGGCACTTAAGCCGATAGGCCAATAACTTACTTGCCTTTTCTCCCCCTTCCCAGTAAGCATGTCGCATGCGTCTGAGGTTTAGCTCAGCCTGTCGCGATAAATGGGTACTAAGGGAGATACGGGTACTGGCTAACTGTGCTAGTAATTCGGGGGGGGGGGGGAGGTTTATCAACTAGAGCTTTGTATTCCATCTCCAAGCGATATAGTTTCTTCTCCAAAGCCCTCTGATCAGCCTCCCGGGTACGTCGCCTGGCTGCTGTGAAGGCAATTATCCTGCCCTGGATGGTGGCTTTAAAGGCCTCCCACAGCGCTGAATCAGATACCTCACCGTTGTCATTATCAATCCAGTATTCTGTTACAGCCTGGCCAATCCAATTACGAAATTTTTTGTCTTCTAATAATAAGGGGTCTAGCCGCCAGGATTAGAATATTGGGAACCATTCCTTTTAAGAACCAACTCAAGTGGGGCATGGTCGGAGACATAAATTGGATGAATCGAGACCCCGGCCACATTTTCATATAACGCTGCAGATATAAGCCAAAGGTCTATCCTACTGGAGGAGGCGTGGGTAGGGGAGAAACAAGTATAGTCATGGACGCCAGGGTTCAATACCCTCCAAGCATCCAGTAAGCCAAGTTCGGACATAAGTTCCCCAACTGCTTTCTTAGCCTGTCGATGGGGTTCAGGGGATTTATTGCTTCTGTCTAGGATGTGGTCTAAGGTTAAGTTAAAATCCCCTCCAAAAAGAATTGGGGCACTATCTCTGTTGAAGTCCAGTATGGCCTGGTTAAACGTATGGAAGAAGCGAGGCAGTCCTGATTAGGAGCATATATATTGGCCAACACCAGAGGACCTTCAGGGGTTACAACTTCTGCAATAATCCATCTCCCTTCCTGATCCCGTATAAAGTTTTTCACCTTCCATCCCAAATTTTTATGCAAGAGTATAGAGACTCCCCTTTTGTGTGTGGGGGCCACACTATGAAGCTCTTTAGTCACCCAGGCTTGCTTAAGCTTGGTAGCCTCCCTGGAGGAGAGTTTAGTCTCCTGCAAGAAGACCACTGCAGGGGCTAGTTTCTTGAGATGAATCAACACCTTCTTTTGTTTAATGGGTGAGTTAAATCCCCTCACATTCCAGGATATTAATTTAGACTCCATTCGAACCTAAAATACTACACATTAGCCGGATTTTATACTTCTAGAAACTAGATGGCAAATCCAAATAAGCCACCCCATTCCCTCTCCCCTTCCACACAGACATAAACAGAGCACCCCCACACCTCATTAGAAAGATTGCCGTATTAATATGAACACAACACCTAAATATCAACATTATAATCTGGCAAAGAAATGTATTTACAGGTATTCTCTTTACCAACAGCAAATAACTCAGCCTTCCCATATTAACGTAACCCTTGCCCCACCCCCACCCCTCTGTTCATACCTTTGAACACCCACATAAGACCAGCTTCCACAATACGCGTTGGCTAAGCATAGAAGCAAGCCCAAACACCAGTGGAGGTCGCTGGGAGGTAGGTGGCCCATTAGACTGATCAAAATCCAATGGATACACTTCACATGGTAACCCCTTTAAGGAGAAACGAAAAAAAAAAAAAAAAAAAATTACTTCCACACAATAGTGGCCAGAGTGGAATCCTCCAGCGTATCGAGAAGCAGCATTTGTAAATGCAGTACCCATCACTTATCAACTAAATTAGTGACACAGGTAAGATAGCAATAGAGCAGGGCCCACATTAAGCCCTAGACAGCCCTGCTGGGCTCATTGGGCCAGAATACCAGCCAGTACAGGCGCTGGGATCTTCATATCTGTACCTCACACAAACACATATATCCAGTGAGGATACCAAGAGCCTGCTCGGGTCAGGTCAGGGGGCAGATCTAAGCTGTCCTCTAATGGTGAGACACCTTAACTCGATACATAGCAGTTGAACCCTAAACGTAGTATGGGTTATTAACCACAGGCACGCCTGACCTGCAGAGCTCACAAAGGAAAGAAGCCCACAATATTAACCCTCACCCATTGGCAGTTGTTGCCAAAGTAGAACTGTCCAAGTTGCTTGCAGAGAGTTCTAAGGTCTATACCGCAGTCGGCTCCTCAGAGTTCTCCTTAGAGGTACCTGCTGCTCCTTCCGCCCAGTGCAGTTGTTTAGCTGCTGATAATTTTGAACCTGCCGAACCGAGGCTCCTGGGAGGGAGAGGGAGATCGCGAGGAATATCCTCCGTAGGGAGATCCATCAAGACTTTATACTGGTTATTACTCATATCTGGGACACAGGAGTCATGTAAGGAGCTCGGCTCCGGGCTGCAACTTCTGCTTCTAGAACGTAGCCGGGGAGTTTTGTCCACGTGACCTCCTTCAATCTTGTCTCTTCTTCGGTTCTTCTTCTTGTTTCTTGGGGATTTATGAGGAGTAGACCTGGTGGGAGTCGAAATATGCTCCTTTTGGTGAGAAGTCACAGCAGCCTTAACCTGAGGAGTAACGGGTCCACCAGTGTCCATCAGTACAGGTTGAGTAAGCAGGGGTCCAGGACTATAGGGTGAACGGAGCTTGCCCCAGTTCAGTTTGGGGGCTTGTGCGGCAATGAAATCCTCGACTAGTGACGGATTATTGAAAACCCGCGGTGCTCCATTAATCACTATTCACAGACGCAGGGTAGCGCAGGGAGTATTCAAGACCCAGTTCTGCACATGCCCTCTGTGCAGCTGTAAAGGTCTTCCGACGATTCGTGACCTCCAATGAGTAGTCCAAAGATTTGTATTTTATGACCATTCCAGGTTAATTTCCCCTTCTGCCTTGCAAGTTCGTCACCCGCACGATCTTGAAAAGCAAGAAAACGGGCCAGAATAGTTCGGGGCCTCCGGGAGGAGGTCGAGGGCCAAAGTTCTATGTGCCCTATCCAACTCCCATGAGAACAGCACTGGCATTCCAACAATAAAGGTAGCTCCTTTTGGAGAAAAGCAATAGTGTCATTCCCCTCACAGCCTTCAGGGAATCCAACAAATCTGAGATTATTTCGTGCTGCGGTTCTCTAGATCTTCCACCCGAGCCCATAATTGCTGAATCATTTGGCCTTGCTCATGCAACTTAGCCCCCTTTTGTGCCAGCCATCCTCTACCTCAACTAGCCTGTGCTCGTTGATATCCGCCCTTTGTGATAAATCCACGATATCTTCAGTGTTCTTTCTGGTAGCCCCATCCACTCCTTCAATACGATGCAAAATCTCCGCGAACATATGTCTAATTTCAGCAAGACTACCTTCCATCACACTCGGGGAGTGCGTAGTTGGGGCCTCCATACTGTATCTGCGTAGATCAGGTGTTATTGCGCAGGCGGGAGCCCTCCGTGAACAAGGAAGCACTGGACCAAATGACGGTAACTCGCACCGCGCCTTGAACTTCAACCGAATTGGAGAGGCTACAGGTAGATGCCGAAACAATTTCTTTGTCCCGTTGCACGGAAATAAAGAGAATAATACTGGATTTTAGGGGTTACAGTCAGGAGCGAGGCGACTATGCATCCATCCCGTTCGACAGCTGGCCACGCCCCCCGGTCCTCTCACATCTTGAATGGTTAAAGTCTCAGGTGGCCTTCCTCCAGGAGACAAAGTTGACACACAATGATCATGCCACTTTGGTGAGGGACTGGGTAGGCCAAGAGGTACATGCACATGCCACAACCAGCAAAGGGGGGTGGTGATACTTATTCACAAGTCCCTCCAGCGGACACAGACTACCACAGTGATTGACCCGGATGGTAGATGGATACTGGCTAATTTTAGCATCCTGACAGGCCCGATCATTCTATGTAACACTTATCCTCCAAACCATGATGATTCTAAATTCTTCCATGAACTCTCAGGGGCAATTAGTGCCTTCGTTACATCCAACTGCCCACTCTTAATGGGGGGTGGGGGGGGTGTGTGTGACTAATCTCGCATTGGTCCCCCAGGCAGACAGGAGTGCCTCTAGCAAAGAGGCACACATCAGGGGAGTTTGAGCGCTGCAGCAGCTAATATCTGACCATGGTCTGATGGATGCATGGCGCCCCTTTCACCCAAACATATGGGACTATATGTTCCACTCGGGGGTCCACGCCTTGCACAGTAGGTTAGACTTCTGGCTACCCCCCGCAGACTCAAACACTGCTGGATTCTTCCATACTCCCAAGGGTTGTCAGATCATACCCCAGTCCACCTCCACTTTCGGTGGGGCCCGGCCACCCCTCAAGGAATACTTGGAGACTAGAACTTTCCTTAATGAGGGAACCCGATTTTGTTCCCTGGGTGAGACAGAAAGCCTTACTCTTCCTGGGAACTAATATGATCTCCAATACCTCAGCAGGGAACACTTGAGAGGCTTCCAAGGGCACTATCAGAGGGGAAATTATGAGATATGCCTCCAGGAAGCATAGGGAATGAGAAACACCTAGCAGAGATGGAGGCTTGGCTGGTGCAGGTGGAGTCAGTTTACAAGAACCTGCCCTCCACCTCCCCACATTCCCCAATAGGGAGGGAGGTCTTAGGACGAAGGCTAGAAGTTAATCAGCTCCTGACGAAGAAAGTTGAGACGACTATTCTCAGGCTTCGTCACAGATATTGTGAAGGTGGGGATGGGGTGGGTGTCCTAGAGTACCAGCTAAGGAAACGGGTGGAGTGACACATATCGGGCTTAACTGATTCTAAGGGTCGAACAGTAACAGATCCACAGGACATCAGTACAATTATGGTATCCTTCTATTTGAACCTCTATACCTCCACCCATAAAGATCCCCCCTGAGGGGATCCAGAACTTTCTGGACAACCTAGTCCTCCCTAAGTTAACCCCCCAGGATGCCCAGGAGTTAGGCAGCACAATCTCGGTGGAGGAGGTCCGAGCAGCCATTACGGCCTTGCAGACCAGGAAATCACCAGGAGGTGACAGCTTCATGGTCGACTCCTACAAAGCCCTCACTGACCAAACGGCCCCCCCTTCTGACAGAGATGTACTGAGAGGCGGAACTCAAAGGTGGCCTGCCACCCACAATGAGGGAGGCTATCATTACGATCATCCCCAAGAAAGGGAAGAAATCCATGGCAGCAGGTAGTTACAGACCTATCTCGCTAGTCAATGTAGATAGCAAAATATATGCCAAGGTTCTTGCCAACTGACCGAATCACATGCTGGCAGGCCTGATTCACCCATCTCAGGTGGGCTTTATTACAGGGAGACATAGCACTGATAACGTAAGATCCCTGCTGAACCGCATGCATCTGGCAAAAGATCTCAAAATGCCCACGGCGGCTGTTGCAGTGGATTTCAAGACGGCTTTTGACTCCCTGGAATGGGAGTACCTCCACACAGTTCTAGCCCAACTGGGAGTGGGTGAACGATACAGATTGTGGGTCTGAACTATATACACAGGCCCCTCAGCCAGAGTCACCACAAACAGATGCCTATCAGTCCCCTTTCCCTTAGAGAGAGGGACTCAGCAGGGCTGCCCCCCTCTCCCCCCTGCTGTTTGTACTGCCGGTAGAACCCCCTATCAGCAGCCATTTGGCAACACCCAAGCATCAAGTGGGTAAGGGTTGGGGCACTGAGATACCCAACATTAATGTATGCAGACGACCTTCTCAGTCCCCCGGAGTATGCATAAACAGCCCCCCCACCATTCCTTGACTCTTTTGCTAGATACTCCGGCCTCTGCCTTAGCCAGTCCAAGACAGAAGTGATGCCACTCAACCTTCAGTGCCAGCAGTCCCTTGCCACTGATCTAGGATTACTCTGAGCCCTGCAGGGGATCACATACCTTGGTATCAAGATCACCCCAAAAATTGAGGACATGTGGGAGGCGAACCTTCAACCCCTTTTCCAATCCATCAAAACTGAATTTGACAGGTGGAGGCTGCGACATCTCACTCTGGCAGGTAAAATCGCAGCCATCAAAATGGAGACGGCCTCAAGATTCTTCTATCTCCTATCCCCCGTACCCCTGGAGATACCAAAGCAGAGGCTTCATGACATTGATAAGATAATAGGCGACTTTCTATGGGAGGGGCTAAGCCTGGGTTCAGTCAGAACAAGCTAAGAGCACACTGGTCCGGGGGGTTGGAACCTCCCTGGATGGAAGGATACAAGTGGGCCTTTCAGGAAGCACAAACAATACACTAGCCACATACAGATCTTTCTCCGCAATGGGTGGATATGGAGAATTCAATAGCACAAGTAGCCCAGGCCACCTCACTGCTTCACCAAACAAGGGGTAACTCACATCACCCACACCCAACTACAGATCCCTCGATTAGCAGCTGGCATCGTACACACAGGAAATTGAGGTAGTCACCAATCCCACTCGCCATCAACACCCTCTGGCAGAACCCGAATATTACTGTCAACGGGAAACCCATCAATTGGCTGCACTGGTTAGTCCTGGGTATCTCCAAGGTGGAGGACATTCTTGAAGTCCCTCTCTACAGCGTTGCCCCTTCCAGGCCGTATGAGACAGGTGGGGACTGTAACAGAGGGACTTCTGGCATTATCTCCAAATTACAGACGCAGTACAGCCAGTACTAAAATCCTACTCCACCCCACAGCTACCCAGTGAGGTCACCAACTGGTTGTCCCAACCAAAAGGGCTAGCTGGTAGAATATATTCAAAGCTGAGGGATACACTCCCCCCACAATCTGAGGAATCCAGACATAGGTGGAAAAATATGATGGGGTGTAAGATCTAGGAGGCCCAGTGGTGAAAGGCATGGAATGACATGCACAGCTAGTATAAAGATGCCCGTAGCTGCCTAATACAGAACAAGATATCATATACATGGTACAGAATCCCTGTGGTCCTATACAGGGCGAGTCTACTAGACTTGATAGGTGCTGAAGGGGTCATGCCATTGGCGGCGAACTGTATCATGTGGTATGAGTGTGCCCCAGGCTCCAGAAACTATTGAGCCAAGTCCGTCAGATAGGAGGGGTGGTGCTCCACAAGCAAATACCCACTTTGGCCTGGTTATTTTTTGCTTGGTATCAAGTTAGTCTTTGCAGCTTAAACCCCACGACCATAGATGGCTGGCTCTCTTGGCACTGCAAACTAAGACAGCCATCCTTTGTAAATAGAAAACGATGCTAATCCCATCACTTGAGGAAATCCTTGTCTCACTGGCAGCCCTGGATAGGTGATCTCACTCGTACTTGAACTTGATCCTCAAATTTCTGGATTGCTGGGGCCCATACATGGCCTATGCAAATCCCCCGACTGATGTAGGATGAATAAGCTCGTACTGGAATGATGGAACTCCCCATGTGCCAGGAACCTCCCCCCGCCAATGCACCCCTAAGGATTCCAATGAGCCCCCATACATTCCCCATAGGATAACAATGGTAATGAAGCAGCAGTCCAGTGTAGTCCAGCTCAAAGGACAATGGAATAGTACGGTAAGAAAGTAGACCAGGATACAAAAAGTTAAAACACAGTATTCTTTCTGTGTGTTCCAGAGGGCCCCCCAAGTCTCAGAAAGGAGTGGGGCCATACTCACTGTAGAGGACAGGACACCCTGAAGCACACCACCCAGGATCCTGTCCAGGGACCTCCTCCAGATACTCGACTATCTGGCAAAATAAGCAGCTATTACTACTCCTTTTATAGGGCACCTCTCTCCACTCCAGCCCTGGCTTTTTGCCTAGATGACTACAATCTCAGCTTTGTATTCAAACCAGGCATGGTTGTATTTAACCAGTTTCTGTATGCCTAAATTTGCATTCTGTAACCAATGGCAGATAAACAGTTGTGTTCTTAAACTTTGAAAATCAATAAAAACTTATATCTATCTATATACACACACACACACGTATGTATTAAATAAAAAACACACAACTATAAGGCCTCTTTTTCCAAGAGCTAGAAGGAACAGATGCCACCCTTTCAACCAATACCATCAGCAGACTGGGTTCAAACAGGCCCCCTGCTATGGGTATAATACCTCATACTGGTACGAGTCCTTCAGGAGCAGAGCAGGAAGAGAGCCAAGAAATAGAGGCCATGTGAGAGGCATACCCGTTCAACCCACCAGCCACGGCATGTAAGCATGGCACCCATCCTCCTTCCACTTATATTGGTCCCAAGACCTCTGGGGCGGGGGAGAGACACACTTTGTGGCCAACTGGCAAATTATCACCCAAGACCAGTTGGTCAAGGATGCTAATTGAGGCTACTGCCTCGAGTTCAAGACCAACCCACTGCCACAAAGATTAGTTTACATACTACCCCACTTCTCATGCAATCAGCAAGTACTAGTCCACTGAGAAATGGCAGTCACTTGACATGCACACCAGAGTGTTTGTGTAATGGCATTTCCAGCTAAGAGAACACCGACTTGGGGACCTCCCTCTTGAACCTACATGGAACCCCAACTCATGATGCTGACATACTGTGATGAGACTGCCAGCGTGCAGATGTCAGTTGCTAGGCAACTGTAAATACTGAGCCATGTGGCTTAGTGGGGGTGTTCGTGTAGGCTCAAAGATGGATGCCAGTCATCAGCTGCCTTTTGCCTAAAGCAATATCCTTGAGTACTTGAATGATTTTTTTTTTTTTTATATATATAAAGTGGTTCTTCAACTGGCAGCCAGATGCCATGGCAGACACCATAGCTGCATTTCTGCAGGACTAGAAGGGGGAAAGGGCGTATGCCTTTCCCCCTTTGTGCTGATTTGCAGAACAAGGGCCCAGATCAGGAGACAGGAAGCTTCAGTACTGGTGGTGATGCTGGTGTGGCAAGCCCAACCACTGTATCCAGTACTGCTGGAGCTTTTGTTGGATCTCCTAATCCCTCTTCCCTGGGTCTCGAATCTACTGATGGATCTGGCTGGCCTCCGCTCACCCCCTGATCATGGAAGGGTCCTTGACCTTAGTGGCATGGACACTTTCCAGGGTTCCTGGGCAACCACAGGCCTTTCAGAAGGAACTGTCTGCCTTCTCAGACAGTCTTGGCTAAGGGGGACCAGGGTGGCATACAAGTCTTCCCGAAACAGAAAGGCTAACTGGCATCTTTCAAGACACCCGAATCCTTTTTCTGTGCCTGTGATAGAAACAGAGTTTCTGCACAGCATATACTCTACAGGTAAGATGAACATACACATCAGCGCACTACGATTAGCCATTTTGGCCAGGCATGATCCTGCAAAGGGCAAATTTGTGAGTCAAGTTCTACTGGTTTGCACATTTCTCAAGGTTATTAGGTGGTCAAGACCCCCTCAGCTAAGACAGATTCACCTGGGATTTGAACAGGATTTTCCCAATGCTTCAGCAGTGGGGTCCTAACCAGGACCTCTGTATGAAACAATCTATGAAATTTGTGACCCAGCTGTGTCTAGTCTTCATTAAGTGGGTCTCTGATGTCAGAACTCTGTAGGTCTCTAGAATGACACAGACCGTGGGGGTCATCCACTTTGAACTGGCGAGGCGTCCTAAGACCACCACGCCAGGGCTCAAATATGCTACGTTTGCTGAGGAACCCAAGCTGTGCGTGGTCCAATGCCTCCAGATTTACCTGAAGAGAATGCGGGTCTGGCGCGACCATGAACAGACTCAACTTCTGATCGCACTGGCAAAACCTCACAACCCAGTTTTGGCACCAACTACAGCCAGATGGATGTGCTGGACCACAGTAGAAGCAGGGATTGCTGCGACGCAGTTTGGAGCTCCCTCCACCAGGAATGCCATGGTGAGCCAGGCCTTTCACTGGGGCAATCGATTGCAGACATTGTGAAAAACAGCAGACTGGTTCAAGGCTGCTACATTTAGACTATTTTAACACAAGTCAGTGGAACAGTGTTGCGAATGTGGTGATACACAGGACTGTGAACAAGCCCATTACAGTAGCCAAACCTGCTCATTAAAATGGTAATTTTCCTAGAGCATAGCTTGAAAGAAAATTATGTTTTTAATAACCACTCAAAGGTGGAGGCCTCCCTCCCCTCCCATATTTTGTCGTCATCAAGTCCAGCATGATCTGCATAGAGATCACAGATATCCAGGAGGATGGAAAAGAGTTTCAGTCTCTGTGGTTCCAACTAGTTTCCTTTGCAGTCCAGTTTAGAAGGACTGTCTGGAGTCCAACTGCTACAGTTATGAGAAAAAAAGACAAGCAGAGGCAGGAATGAGCATTTATACTGCCAGGAACTTTATGGGTGCCTGATGCATTATAGACTTGCAAGGACTCATGTGACTTGTGATGTTTGTGTTATGGCAGCCCTTTGGGCTAATGCCAGTAATATTATTCTTTGCTGCTATTGTCGTTAGTAAAGGAGACAGCAGTCTATTATCTCTGCTTTTGAGTGATAATTAAAATCATAATTTTCTTTCAAGCTCTGCTCAGAGAAAATTACCATTGTAACAGTGTTATAAGAAAGATGCTGCCAACTGAAATGTGCCCATGGGTATTTCATAAAAATAAGCAATAAGAAACGACTGGGTATTCAGCATGCTGAGATAATCACATGCCCATGGGTGTAGTAAGGCATGAGACTGCAGGTCGAATGCCTTCAGCTCCTGGAAACACTTATCTCAGCACTGTGCACATCCCGGAGCATCCTACTACGCTGTTAAAATGGGATATTGATTGTTAAATATGTTTAAAAAATTAAAATAAGTATGAACACGTAAAACTATATTTTTTTTAAATGTTTATTGTAAATCAGTTTTTTCACCTACTGGAACTTGATGCTATTTTACCTCCGACTTAAGATATTTGTCCTTCTTTGCATACCGTACGTGTAGTTCTTTTCCTTTATTGCAAATCTTCTTTTGAACAGAGAGCAGAAAGAGGGAGGGCAAAAAAAAAAGCAAGTGGGAAATAATTAGAGTGGTAACAAAATCTGGAAGCCATGTGTGCGAATACTAGAAGTCTAGGAAATAAGATTCCAGACCTAAAGGCCAACATGGCAGAGGCTGACCTGGATACTGTAGTCATTACTGAGTCATGGTGCACCAAAAACCATGACTGGGGCATGGCCACAGAGGTACCCTGGAGAAGGGCAACGGAACCACTATTCACAATTTTGTGATCCACTGACCTCCAGCACAGGGAGAGGAGTTAAATAATGTACTGGTGGAAGCCACTGGCAAGATAGTAGAAAAAGGGAGATGTGCTGCTAATTGGGGACTTCAGTCTGCCAGATGCAGACTGGAGCCTCCCAGCTGTGGCTTCAATTAGTAGAAGCAGGGTCAACCTGGACTCCCTGCAGGGGACATTCCTCAGCGAAACCACTTGTGATGGGGCAATATTGGATCTGGTACTCACTAACAGGGACAGTGTGGCAGACATCAATGTGGAGGCCACCTGGGGACCACTGATTGCTGTACACTGGGGGGGGGGGGGTGTTGAAAAATAGCAGAGACTGGAGAAAACCAGAGGAGTGGTCAAGGGTATGACAGCTGGGTTTCCATGCAAAAAAGTGCAAAATAATGCACTTGGGGCACAGAAACCCAGGAGCAAAGTACAAAATTGCCACCAAGCAGGACAGAGACTGGGGGTATTAATCTCTGATCGAAAGGTGGCCAGCCAGTGCGACAAATCAGCTGGAAGGGCTAGTGGGATGCTGGGTTGCACATACAGAGATCGTCACCAGCAGAAGGAGGGAGGTGGTGCTGCCTCTTTATGGACTGCTAAGACCTTACCTAGAATATGGTGTACTGCTGTTCTGGAGGTCAGATGTCCGGAAGGACACAGAGTGGAGGTAGTCCAGAGGAGGGTAGCTAAAATGGTGTGGGTCTGCATCAACAGCCCTAGGAGATGCTAAATGAGCTCAATATGTACACCCTGGCAGAGAAGATAGAGAGTAGGGATATAATAGAAACCTTTAAACCCCTCAAGGGGGTAAATATGGTACAGGAAAAAAATATTTTTCAGAAAAAAAGCTGCACAAAAACAAGGGGCCATTCTACCAAGTTGGAGGGGAATAGATTCAGGAGAGATGTGAGGTGAAGTACTTCTTCACAGAAAAAGTGGTGGATTCCTGGAACAGCCTACCAACTGAGATGGTGGGGGCGAAAACAGTGGAGGGTTCAAAAATGCATGGGACAGGACTAAGAACTAGAAATCTTGTACTGGGACCTTCAATTTAGGGTAAGAAAAAAAAAAAAGGGTTAGTGTGTTTAGAGGTAGTTGAAGTAAATTATTCGTTATCTGTGTACTTATCTAGGTGCTTTTCACAGGTGTCAGAAGGGAATTGCTATCTGTGAAATTAACTAAGTGCAGAAAGATTTTTAAAGTAGGGGGAGTGGCTTAGCTAGAAGGAGCCAAGTTAAAACCAGATTTAAGCACTGCCCTAGATAGCTTCTGCCAGAGAACAGACAGAACACCAGGAGGAAGGAGCCTACTGGTATAACTAAAACTTCTCCACTGGGACTATACTGCCCTCCTTCCCTCCACCCTAAACCAGTTCTACTTTTATAGGCACAGGATTTAACAGACAACAGGAGCTTCCTGTTTGGAAGCAGGAAGTGAGTGATCACAGATCCACCAAAGACTCACCATCCTAGAAGGGCAAGAGTAGCTCTCCGTCCCCTCCTAGCTGCTGGAGGTCACACTGAGCAAGTAAGGAGACTGAGAAATATAGAACTTCTGGTCTTAGAACAGGAAGATCAGGAGCTAAAAGGGCACAGGGGCAGTGAGTAGGGGAACAAAAACAAACAAAAAAAAAAAAGAAAATAAACAGAGGAAAGAGTAAGTATTCCTAACAACAATTAGGGGGCCAGAAAAAAGACATGATGGGAGTGGTGCAGTGCAGTGGCTGTGGAGCAGCAGTCTTCCGGTAGACGTTCTGGAGGATGCAGTGTTGTCCCATCTGCAGGCACCTCTCTAGGCTGAGGGAGGACATTGCTCATCTCCAGGCTGAGTTGGCCAGGATTTGTGGGACCTCCTCTTCCACCCCAGGGACCACCAGAGTCACTGCTGTTGCCTCAGGGGTTACCAAGAAAGAGGTGCGGTTGGACCACAGTGGGCTCAGGAAGGGTGAGGGTGGTGGAGTAGAGATGCAGCCCTCCAGTTGTACCCCTCCACAATTTCTATGCCATTCTGGAAAAGTGTGGTTCCTCTATGGAGGCACCCACAGTGGAGACCAAGGAGGATGCTGTGAACATCCACAAAGGAGATCCACAGGAGGGTGGCATGGGACCCCACAGGGGAAGGAAACAACTCCTGGTGGGGGACTCCATTGTTAGGAAGGTAGAATTTGGGGAGGAAGGGGAGAGGGAGGGAGGGAGGCAAGGTGCCTGCCTGGCGCCACAGCTTGGAGGTACAGGGAGCGAATCCTCAGGATCACAGGTACAGCTGCACAAGGGAGGGAGCTGGATGTCACTGTCCACCTAGGGACAAATGACCTGGCTAAGAAAGGGATCAGAGCAGTGCAAGAAGCATTTGTGGAGATGGGGAAGGGCCTTAGACAAATAGCACACATGGTAACCTTCTTGGAGGTGCTGCCTGTCTATGGCACGGATGAGGCTACGGTGCTCCACACCATGGCATTCAATCAGTGGTTGAAAAACTGGTGCAGAACTGGGAATCTGGCTTTATTGGGGACTGGGGGGGTCCACCTGGACGGATGCAGGCCTATACTGGCGTGATGGTCTGCATCTGTCTAGGAGGGGAACCAGGATCCTAGGTGATAGGTTTAAATACTTCATTGGCAAGCATTTAAACTAGCCAAGGGGGAAGGCACTGGAAAGGAGCAGGGAAATCCTAGCCCCCAAAAAAATATCAGGGTACTAAGAGAGGTAGACACAAACATAGAGATGTCAATAGGGAGACACGCAGGGGTAAATGGAGAAAGTGGCAAACATAATAAGGACAGGGATGGGGCAAAAAGGGGTAAGGCCTTCAAGAAATGGAGGGTAATGAGTACCAATGCCCGTAGTCTGGGCAACAAGCTCCCTGAACTGGTGGCCTTGATGGAAGAGGGATGCCTGGATATCGAGCAGTCACAGAAACATGGTACACAGAGAACCATGACTGGGATGTTAACATACCAGGGTACACAACCCACAGGAGAGACAGGGGGGAAAGAGTAGCTCTCACGTGATGGAAGGGATAAAAGCAACTGAACAAAGAGTAAACAGGGAGGAGAGGAGGCACTGTGGGTCACCTTAGAAACTGGAAATTGCACCACAATCCGCACAGGGGTTGTATACAGACCCCCCCCATGTCAGGGGGAGGGAATGGACAAGGATATGATAGAAGGAATACTTAGGATGGCAGAGAAAGGGGAGATACTGTTGATGAGGGACCTTAACATGCCAGATGTTAACTGGAGCACCTTTGCTGCAGCCACATCCAAAAGCAGGGCCATTCTTGATGCCCTTCAGGTGGCATGCCTCAGACAGCTAGTTTTGGAACCTACTCGTGAGGGAGCAATCAGACCTCGTACTCTCAAATGGGGACAGTGAGAGGATCTCAGATCTAGAAATGGGTTGCCATTTGGGAACAAGTGACCACCAAACAGTGTGGCTCACGATAAACTCAGCTACAGAGTCAAGCCATACAAAAGTGGGGGATCTGGACTTCAGGAGGGCTGACTTTGGCAAGATGGGAGAGTACCTTTAGAAAAGCACTAGCAAACAGGCTAGAAGAAGGGGTGGAGCAACAATGGGGAAATATCAAAACTGCCATCACAGAGGCAACAAGCCTTTGTGTGAAGCAAATAAATAAATCAAAATGAAAGAAAAAGCCACTATGGTTCTCAAAAGAAGTGGCAGTGAAGGTTAGGGAGAAAAAGACAGCATTTAGGAAGTATAAGGAAACACAGAATGAGCAGGACAGAGAGCTGTACCAGTTAAGGCAGAAGGAAGTAGGGAGGATAGTCAGAATAGCAAAGGCACAAACTGAGGAAAAGATAGCCAACTCGGTTAAGAAGGGGGATAAAACCTTTTATAGGTATATCAGGGAGTGTAGAAAGACAAAGGGAGGGATAGTGAGGCTGAATAGAATGGATGGTGGGTGGGCAGAGAGTGACAGTGAAAAGCAGGATACTGAATGAATACTTCTGTTCAGTATTCAAAAGAGAAGTGGGGAGGTGCCTAATCCAATTAACAGAAGCACTCTGGGGGGGTCGATCCCAGTCCTTTCACAGAAGAAATGGTTCTGAAAGAACTCCTAAAACTGAAGGTGGACAAAGCAATGGGGCCAGATGGAATTCACCCAGAATTATAAAAAGAATTAAGCAGAGAACTAGTGACACCACTGACTACCCTTTATAACAAATCATGGGAGGATGGTGTGGTACCTGAGGACTGGAAGAAGGCTGATGTGATTCCCTTCACAAAAGTGGGAACAAGAGAGAGGCAGGAAACTACAGACCTGTCAGTTTGACCTCTGTGGTAGGGAAAGTGATGGAATCACTTCTGAAGGAAAGAGTTGTTGAGTACCTAGAGGCCAGTGGGGCACAGGACCCAAGGCAGCATGGGTTCACAACGGGAAGGTCATGTCAGACGAATCTAATTGATTTCTTTGACTGGGTGACCAAAGTAGTAGACCAGGGAGGGGCTGTGGACATGGCCTACCTAGACTTTAGCAAGGCATTTGACACAGTCCCACACAAAAGATTAGTAGTCAAATCAGCCAGCCTTGCAGTGGGTCCCAGGGTGGTAGCCTGGGTAAAACATTGGCTGAACAGGACACAGAAGGTAATTGCAAATGAAGTCCACTCTGAAGAAAGAGGGGTTACTAGTGGGGTACTGCATGGTTCAGTACTGGGTCCAGTCCTTTTTAATGTCTTTAAGTGACACTGCAGAGGGACTGGAAGGAAAAGTATGCCTCTTTGCAGATGACACAAAGATCTGCAACAGGGTTGATACACAAGGAGGTGTGGAAAGGATGAGAAGGGACTTGGCAAGGTTGGAGGAATGGTCAGAAGTATGGCAGCTTGGATTCAATGCAAAGAAGTGCAAAATAATGCACCTGGGAAACAAAAACCCAGGGGAAGATTACACAATGGGGGTAATAACAACAACAGAAATGGAAAGGGACCTGGGGTAATCATATTAGATGACATTAAGGTTGGCAAGCAATGTGAGAAGGCGGTAGGGAGGGCTCGGGGGATACTGGGATGTATAGAGAGAGGCATCACCAGCAGAAAACAGGAAGTTGTTATCCCTCTGTACAGACAGTTGGTGAGACCCCATCTGTAACACTGCGTCCAGTTCTGGAGACCCCATCTCCGCAAGGACATAGACAGGATGGAGGCAGTTCAGAGGAGGGCAACTAAAATGGTGCAGGGTCTGCAAGAGAAGCCATACGAGGAGAGTCTAAAGGAGCTTAATATGTATACCCTTGAGGAAAGGAGAGAGAGGGGGACATGATAGAAACGTTTAAGTACCTCAGTGGAATCAACAAAGTCCAAGAGGGTAGCATCTTTCAGAAAAAGAGATGTGCAAGAACAAGGAGACACAATTTGAAGATAGACAGAGGGGGGACGGCTCAGGGGCAATGTGAGGAAGTATTTTTTCACAGAGGGTGGTGGATGCAAGGAACAGCCTTCCAGAGGAGGTTGTGGGGTCTAAAACTGTGGGAGAATTCAAGAATGCATGCGACAGACATAAGGCAATTTTTGTGGGGGGTAGGAAGAAATAGGCTGTTGGTTAACTAGGATCTGCAGCTTATCCTCTAGATAGGGAAATGGGCAAACTAGGTGGGCCAAGCAGTCCTTATCTGCCGTGAAAGTCTGTTTCTATGTGGGAGAAAATGTATATGTGTTTCTTTGGGGGTTAATGCGTGACTGGGGCTTTTATGAATTTGGAGTGGATAGGGATAGTAAGTTTTACTGAGAAAAGAAAATGACTGACAATTTTTTGGCTGGAGGATTGAAGATGCTAAATACCAGGATGACCACAGAAACAGAATTTGTCGGCAGAAAAGGACTGCCAGGTCCACTCACTCTGCCCAATATCCCTATCTGAAAGTCAGATCTTAGGTGTTAATTCTCTTGATTAACCCTCTCCCTTCCTAGGTCTATAATACCCTTGTACCTATCCCATGCTGTTTTGAATCCCGCCACTGTACTTGCCCCCACCACCTCCTCTGGGAGTCTGTTCCAGTTGTCTACCACCCTTCCCATGAAATAGAATATTCTAATGTTTCCTCTGAGTCTACCCTCCTACCTGCTTATCATGACCTCTAGTTTTTCAGTGCCTCTTCAGCTGGAAGATGTCTTTCACAGGTAATCTGTTTATACTCCTGAGGTACGCGAGGGTCTCAACCATGTTTCCCCTTTCCCTTCTTTGCTCTAGGGAGTATATGTTAAGGTCCCTCAGCCTGTCTTCACATGACAACTGACTAAGGCCCCCCCACCATGTTTGTTGCCTTCCTCTGGATCCTTTCCAATCTATCTATATCCTTCCCGAGATATGGTCTCCAGAACTGGACCCCATACTCAAGGTGTGACCTCACCAGCTGCTTGTATAACGGCACTATAACCTCCCTTTTGCTACTAGTGATCCCCCTACCAACACATCCCCGCATTCTGCTAGACCTTGCCACTGCCCTCTCCCACTGTTTTGACACCTTGAGGTTCCGTGAAACGATAATACCTAGGTCCCTTTATCTCAATTGCCTCTAGGACTTGCCCCCATGCTGTACTCTGTCCCCTGGTTTTTTCTCACAGTGTGCATGATCTTGCACTTTTTTTGTATTGAAGGACAGCTGCCACTCCCTTGATCACTCCTTGAGTTTTTGCAGATCCCTGTGTATTCCTTCAACCCCCTTCGGAGTATCAAATCTATTGCAGATCTTCGCATCATCTGCAAACAGACATACCTTCCTCTCCAGCTCTTCCGCAATGTCCCCTATAAAGATGTTAAACAGGAGTGGTCCAAGCACCGACCCCTGTGGTACCCCACTACTGACAACACCCTCCTTTGAAGGCATCCCACTGATGACTACCATCCGTCTTCTTCACCTAAGCCAGTTTCCCACCCACCTCACTACTACCGGCCCCAGCCCTATGCACCTCATTTTGTGCAAGAGTCTTCTGTGCAGCACAGTGTCAAACGCCTTGTTAAAGTCAAAGTATGCAATATCCACTGTCCCCCCCGATCCACCACCCTGGTGACCCAGTCAAAGAACTATCAAGTTCGTTTGACACGACTTGCCCTCTGTAAACCCATGTTGCGATAGTCCTGCAGGCCACTGGCTTCTACGTATTTAGTGATTCTTTTCTTTAGCAGCTTTTCCATGAGCTTTCCCATCACTGATGTTAAGCTCACTGGCCTGTAGTTTCCAACCTCCTCCTTGCCCCCTCCCTTGTGGAAGGGGACCACATCTCCGCTCCTCCAGTCATCGGTCACAACTCCCGTTTCCAATGACCTGTTGAAGAGGCTGGTCAGTGGCTGCGCTAGTACTTTGCTTAGCTTCCTCAAGACCCTTGGGTGTACCCAATCTGGTCCCATGGCCTTGTCCACTTTTAGCCCCTCAGGTTCCCTCAGGAGTTCATCTCCCTGGAACGGACTAGTGCCCTCCCCTCCCCCCACCAATGCCTTTTCCCTGATCCGACTTTCCTCCCCTTCACTCTCTACCGTGAACACAGAATAGAAATAAATGTTTAATATGTTTGCCTTCACTTGATCATCTTCCATCATCTCCCCACCCTTGTCTTTTAGCCGGACTATCCCCCCCCTTTCGACTGTCTCCTTTCACTCTCATACCGGAAAAAAATGTTTTATCCCACTCCTTCATAGAGTTGGTTACTATCTCGTTTACCCTTGCCTTCACTTTCCTGACCTCCGTTTAGACATGATTAGGTGTGGGTTGTTGCCTGATATGAGCACACCCTAGGCATGCAGTGAGTCTTCAGCACCTGGAAGTGCTCTGATCAAGCAAGAGCCCAGATCCCCAACATCTCATTGCTCTTACAAAATGGGTCTCAATTAGCAGATCTTTAAAAGAAAAATCACAAATTTAAAATGTAAAACTAGGCTAATTATTTTGGAAGGTGTTTCAGGAGACAGTAGTCTTTGCTTTGTATGTAGATTGCAGTGTAGTTGGTACACGGGTGAGGCAAGCCAGTAGAGGGCACATGGTAGCAGAGAGTAAGCTGTCATCCTCACTTCCCTACCCCATTTGGTAGCAGAGTGCAAGTCACATCCTGACCCTCCCTCCTTGCCACGGGGGCACGACTGCAGCAATAGTTTTTGGATCACAGCCAAAAGTCAGAAGAGGAGTGGGTCTTATTGTAAACTAGAGCCAATGATTTCACACTTTCATAAATGGCATAACATTCCATTCGGTATAAAACTTAAAAACCGCCCCTCCCCCCAACACTGAGGGCAAATCAGAATATTTTCACAAAATGGCAGGTTTGCCTGAAAAACTGGTGTAAAGTGGGGTTTACTGCATGATAAAATGTTAAAAATAGTTTTTTTAATGAAAAATTGACTCCCATGTGCTGGTTTAAAAATGGTAAATTCCATTTTTACCAGAGTTTTCCACTGAAAACGGAAAATCACTGGCACTAGAAAACCGGAGTTCTCTTAGTCTGCAATACAGGCGCCAGGATCCAGTAAATGGTGCTTCTGTATTATATTAGTTTGCGTCCGCTACATATTCTCCTCCCAACCCACTTCTGCTAGTCTGTGCCTCTTCCTGTTCCCCTCCTGAATCTCAAACATGCTCCACCCCACCGACATATGGCTTCCCTGTAGAAAGAGAGTGGCTTTCCAGAGCGAGCGTGTCACTTGAAAGTCACCGTATTTGCAGAGCAAGCAGTTTCCCCAATAGTGAGCAGTTTTCCGTTCATACCAAGTGCTCATCTTAAACAGCGAATGGTAAAATATTAGGGCATTTTTACGGGGATAGACCACTGGAATGAGAGAATGTCGAAAGCTCTGAAACAGCATGAGCCACTTCCGGTATCGCTGGTTGCACTTGGCTTGGCACTTAACTGTCAGCAGCTGTGCTGGGCGAACTAGGGAGACTGTACAGGTGAAAATAAATTACAATTAATATTTTTACTGGAAATCATTTATACTAGCATGGTTTTTGATCACACACTTTCCAGGGGTTGGGTTGGGTCTGGGGGGTTATGAATCCAGTAAAGATACTACAGTCCGTGGATTACAGGACTGCTGAGAGAAAGTTTAATAAACTGGTTAGTTTTATATTCAAACATTTTTGAAATCCTTGGATGGGATGGAGTGTGGGTGGAGTCCTACAAAAATGTATGGAAATGTTTAGCTATGCTATTTTTGTAGCATAACAAGTAGTGGGTGTTCCCCCCACCCCCTTTACAAACATGGCTCCCAGAATTTTTTTTGCCAAGTTTCTGGCAGACATGGACACGTACCTCTCAACTGTACCACATTACGAGGAACATTCCTCATTTTGCTTCACAAAAGCTCCCCGTTCCACATTGTGAGGACTTTTTCCACATACAGCGTTAACATTTTAAAGCAAAAAGCTATAGTAAATTATGCAAAACATAATTTAGTTAATAACAGGCTTTCTGAATATAAATGCAAACATTTTAAGTGTTCTGAGCTTCTTAGGTAAAGATTTGATTAAGTGTTCCACATTTTGCTCATTTGTTCCACATTTTGAGAGACAATGTTCCACATTTGGGGGACAAAGGGTTGAGAGGTATGCATGGACATGTGGGCTACGCTGGGTCCAGCTTGCCCCTAGAAATGCCACCTTCAGGGTTGCTGTTCAAAAAGGACATGGGTTCTGACCAATCAGGACGCATAAAACGCTCTACCCATAGTATAAACTGAATTAACACACGGCTAGATGACTGGTTTTAGCCAATAAAGATTACATAACTTTTATACCCATTTTATAAATGTAATTTAAAGCAGTGCTGACAGGATTGCGTACACCTACGTGATCTGATCGGCTAATTTCGTCCCAGGATCCCAGCTGCCCGTGTTCAAGACGGCGCTTTTGCACGCTCAACTGCCAATCCATTGAACGGAAGATTTGGAGAATACCAAAGTTCTCTTCTAGCCTTCAAGAAAATACAGAAATGTATTAAAGCCCTTAACGTCTAACATTCGTCTCAGTTCCATCAGTTTAGAAACGTACACACTACTACAGAATAAGCTACTTACAAGGTCAGTTTGATCCTTACGTCTTTCTCGGGAGATAAAAATCACAACCTAATGCGTTTGTTTGCCACCGTTTAACTCAATTATCTAAACGAGTAACTTCGGAACTTTCTAGGTCCCCTACACTCGCTCGCATCCGTCTCGTGTACTGTCCAAGTACAATATTTTATTACTTTGTTTCAAGGCTCGACTCCCCACTCACCCCGTGAAGAATAAATCAACCAATCAGAGGATCCGTTGGAAGGCGCGGGGAGTGCAAGAGGGGTTGGGCGGAAAAGTCTATGCACCCCCATCTGCCTTCAGAAACAGCAGTAACTGGTGCCATAGTTGTGCGGGGCGTGTAAATCTTGGCATCTATGCTCGGCACATATATAAACCTAGAAACCCGGAAGCTATATCTCGTATATCTAATTGATAATTGTTTTAGACATTTATATTTGCAAAAGCAGGATACGCGCCATATCCCAATTTTTCTAAAACCTTGTTAAACTATATTATTTAGAAAAAAAAGTTCTACCTCCTTTCTGTAACAAGGCAAGACTAATCAAGCAACGTTTTCCGCATCAACTGGTTTCGAATCGTCGTTCTACTGGTTTGGTCTGTAAGCATGGCGACTGTACAGGAGGTTTCGTCCGCTGGTCAATTTGAGGAGCTGCTTCAAAAAAGTGGCAAGTAGGTGTCAGAATGCTAGGTTTGATATTAATCAAAGGAAGGGTAGGTTTTCTAAATATACATGTGTATATAAAATAGTGGTGGGACTTGGTGGGTAGTATCATCTCACCATAAACTCCTCTAGTGGCAACAGCCTACGTGCTTATTTCCATTCAGGCAAGTCAAGGGTAAAGATGAAATAAAATGGCACTGTTCTGAAATTTGAATTGTTTAATATTGACATGAAAGTGGGCTAGATATTATGGACGGCGTCTTCTTCCTAATTACAGTAAATGGCACGTTAATGGGGAAAGACGGGCCTGGCTGGATAGAAGGGGTTTGATGCACTTCAAAGGGATACACGGAGTTTAGTTGTTTTCAGGGCCCAAATCAGTTTGACATGTTCCCTGGAGGCACAACGCGATATTTGCTTTTGGTGACCGGGTAAGTGCACTACGCAACAGACCTGCCTATTTTCAGGCACGACCCGGGAGATTATCAAGGAAAATACAGACATTTCAACATGCATGAGTAACCGGCGCAAGATAAAAACATCATCATAAACAGTACAGGTATCCACACAGGGATTTTAGTGAGAGAATGTAACAGCAACATTAACATCCAACCTAGGGTTGCAAATGTACATTCTGACACAAGCAAAGGAACAACTGAAGAAATGGGAGGGACAGTAGGTAAAAGAGAGAAACGATAGGGAAAGAGACTTCTTAATTAGCCACAGACACAGGTATCGATGCTGGCATTTTCTTATACAGGGACTAGATTATGTGTAATGGGCAGTTGGCAATATTTATTCAGGGCAGACTCGATAAATGGGTAATATTCTGATTTAACTGTATGCGCCTAGTCTGTTTTTCTGTGCGAGACACTGAAGTCAAATTTTCAGTCTCCCAACCCCCTCATCTTATTAAATACTTGTTCCTTGGGGGCAGATATTCTTTTTCCCCTCAGTGAGTGGACCATTTCTTTTGGTGTGAGGATCTCAAGGCAGCTAGCTTGTGAATTTCATTGTTGGATTGCCCCAGGAAGCTGGTTAATATCTCCACACTTAGCAAAAGCCTTAATAAGGTTTCTAGTTGCAGCTCTGTATCTCTGCCTGCTGAATAGTTTAATCATTGGATTTAGTTACTGTCTGACTCCTACAGTCAACTGCACATTTGTTTCAGTCCTGAATTCGCAGCTTTCTCTTTTTCCCTGGTTCTACGTTCCCTTCTTTTCCTTACCAGTGTACACTATGGGGGTCATTCTCGCTTCACCACAGCTTTGTAGGAGCATTTTCCCTTCTGTCAGCCCTCCAACTCTCTCAGTAGATCTTCTCTGCCAGCCATCTACTGACTCTGGCTACTCAAATAAAGCCGAGGGCAGGAGCTATTGTTTCTCAGACTTGATTATCAGAGGTAATACCTCTATCCCTGAAACCTGGCTCCTAAAGCTTATCCCGTTTGCTAGTTTAGCTGACTACCTGAGCCATTCCCGTTTTTATATGCCACTGGAGGGTAAACTCCAAACCTCTCTAATTGAGACCTGGATGTCCTCTCTCTCCCCGGTGAGATTAAACCTAAACCGGGCCCTCCTGATGGCATCGCTCGCAAGAACCCATCTCATTGGTTCACAGAAAAGGGGCTTAGGTTTGCACCTATGAACATTAGAAGTCTGTCAACTAATTTTGCGCAGCTTGAAGCCTGGATTGCTTACAGCTCCCCTGACGTCTTAGGTCTAACCGAGACTTGGTGAAAACCCCATATACCAGATTCATTATGTAGGATCAATGGATATAAACTTCACAGATGTGATCGTCCAAATGCTAAAAAGGGTGGTGATGTTTTGTTTTATACCAGACAGGACCTTGACATTACGGTCCTCCCGGTCAACACTACCTGTCTATGTAAAATTATTCATATAGTTGTTACTTTAGGTCTCATTAAGAAGCTAAATGTAGTGTGCATCTATAGCCCTCCTAAAAATGGGCTAACAGGCCTGACTAAGGTAATTGACCATCTTTTCTCGCTAAAGGGTAGGCAAGAGCTCATTGTTATGGGGGATCTAAACCTGTATTGGTTAGGAAAAAACTCTAATCTCTTTGCTGCTGAACTCAGCAGGTTACACCTGTCTCAATTGGTCACTCTCCCGACCAGACAGGCCAGTAACAGCAGTCTCCAATCTCTTCTAGACTGGGTCATCTCCAACAGGCCTGAGAGGATCAGTGCTGTTGGAGTTTTACCAGACTCAGTCAGTGACCACTCCCCAGTTTACTGTGCTTGGGCCCCTAAACCATCCCCCAGAGAAATTCTTTTCAGGGATTTTTCAAAAATGGATAAGAGAGCCCTAATCTTGGAGCTACAGAACACGGATTGGGCACCTTTATGTAATACGGAACGTGCTGCTCAATATCTTCTTACCACGCTTTTGAACCTTCAAGACAAATATATTGCTGTAAAAAGGGGCTGTATCCAGGGATCTGCTACCCACTGGTTAAAGTCTTCACTCCTGTTCCCTCTGAAAAAGAGGGATAAAGCGTGGAACAAAGCTAAGCTAACCCAGTCTCCATTGGATTGGGCGGAGTACAGAAGACTTCGATACCTATGTAAGGTTTCCATCAGATCTGCTGAGGGCAGTTACTACCGTCAGCTCCTCAGTACCTCTGTCAGTGACTCGTGTGATTTTTGGAGTCATGTTCACACTATCATGGGGAAAAACAAGTGCAATACCATCTCTGATATGGTCGTGGATGGTTGTAATTGCAATAACCTGCTCAGCTTCGCCAAGGCTCTTAACTCCAGATTCACTGACCTCTCCTCCTGTACTGCACCTCCTGGGCCTTTACCTGTCGCTCCGCAGGATAACCTTAAACCTTCCAACCCATTTTTCACCCTTCACCCAGTCTTGGAGTGAAATCTTGTGCTTACTTAAGCTTACTGGATCGGCAGGAGCAGATGGACTCTTACCAAAATTCCTAAGAAGTGTTGCACCATCTGTAGTCTCTCCAGTGACTAGACTTTTCAACCTGTCTCTTCTTACAGGACATATCCCTTCCCTCTGGAAGATTGCTCGAGTTGTACCGGTCTACAACAAGGGGATACCACTAACCTGGATAACAACCGCCCTATTGCCATCCTCTCCACCCTCTCTAAAATGCTGGAGAAAACTGTTGCTACCCGGGTCTCGGATTACCTCTACTCCTTTAAACTCCTCACCCCTGACCAACATGGTTTCCGACGTGGGCACAGTACATCCACTGCTCTCATACAGTTTACAAATGATGTCAGACTCGCTATGGACAAAGGCTCTGTCACTGGGGCTACTTTTGTTGATTTTACAAAAGCGTTTGATTTAGTTGACCACCCGCTGCTCCTATCAAAGTTGTCATCCCTAGGCTTCTCTTCCTCTGTCACTGCTTGGTTCCAAAATTATCTTTCAAAGCGTCAGTTTGTCCAGATTGGAGATGCTAAGTCCCCTCTTGCTCCTGCTTGGTTCGGAGTGCCCCAGGGTTCGATTCTTGGTCCTCTCCTGTTTACAGTCTTCGAAAATGACATCCCACCGCTCACTGGTGCTTGCTCAGGTCTGCTATATGCTGATGATCTTGTTCTTTACTCATCCTCCTCAAACCTCTCAGATATCAACCTGAATCTCAATAGTAACTTCAATACTTTTCAGAGCTGGCTATTGTAAAACAAGCTTGTCTTAAATAAAAATCAAACGGTGACTATGCTCTTCGGTTCAGGTTCAAAAATTCAGTCCTGCACCCAACCATTGAGTATCAGAGCACTTGATGGCTCTCTCCTTAACACAGTTAATTTTTTTAAATACCTAGGAGTAACCCTTGATCCCGCCTTGGATTTTGACCTGCACCTAGCCTCAGTCATTAAATCCGTCAATATTCAACTTGGGCTGGCATGTAAGGTGAGACATAGTTTAATATCCATGGCGAGGATGGACATTGCACAGGGGATCCTAAGACCCAAATTGGCATATGGGTTAATAGCCTTTCCGGCAACAACTGGAGGCTCCTCCAAAAGTGGGATGTCTGCTACAACAGCATTTGCTGTTTTGCTCTGTCTTTACCCAGACTTATTCACTGATGCACACTATACTCCAGTCTGGAATGGTTTACCCCCTCAGCGTACTGACAGTTTACTTCCTACTGTCTTATAAAGAATATAACCTCCTCCCAGATACCTGACAAATTGGCTCTACTGCTCAAGCCAGTGACCTCTGCCTACCCACTGAGATCAGCTGACAAATCCCTTGTCCAGCTGAGATGTAAAACCAAAATTGGGGAGAATGCTTTCTCTAGCTGGGCCACTGAACTATGGAACTCCCTTCCACTGAGTCTCAGAATCTCCCCTTCTCCACACAGCTTCAAACAGGAGCTTCGTATGGCTCTTCTAGGCTCTGAACCCTGCTACTGTTCTATATCCACCCACTCCTGTACTGGTTCCTCCTAGTTGCCTACCAGCTCCAACCTCTACTACTCTCAAAGCTGCCCAGAAATCTTACTGTTGCCTCTCTTCTAGAACTTACTCTCTAGTTGTATGACTTATGACTGTTACTTATTTGCTTATATTTCTGTTTTGTTACTACATGTAGATTCCTGCAAATGTACTGTCATTGCTGAAATTTTTGTGTAAGTGTACTATGCCTGACTTCTACTTGTTCCCATGATGTTTTCTTGCATCTACTATTGTTTACATACCCTTTGTTGTAATTGCCCGGGTCATACCTGAAAATGGGCAGCTAAACTCTCTAGTGTACCTACTTGGGTCACAAAAACTAAATAAATATGATGGGTATGTGCCATATAC
This sequence comes from Neoceratodus forsteri, assembly GCA_016271365.2. Lineage (NCBI taxonomy): Eukaryota > Metazoa > Chordata > Ceratodontiformes > Ceratodontidae > Neoceratodus > Neoceratodus forsteri. The sequence goes on along the minus strand of CM028135.1, from coordinate 290,230,138 downwards.
AAGGAAACATACCCACTGGGGTGAATGGCTTTATTATCTAATTAACCCCCTTTGGTGGATATATGGCCTTGCAATGCATGACACATTTACCCATCAGTGATGGGTGTAGGCAGGCATACCCACTGTACACATTTGTGTATAGTTTGTTTGAGTACCTGTCCCAAACCATGTGCCCTTTTTACCATTAACATTCTAATGTAGAATATTTGAGTTAGTTTTTTTGAGTACCTGTCCCAAACCTTATGCCTATTTTACCATTATCATTCTAATCTAGAGTATTTGAGTTAGTACAGGCCACTCTGTATCACGTTAAACTTCTAATGTTTAGTATGTATATATGTAGACAGCCTGTTCAGAGATTAGGCTAGTCATCTGATAATCCAGTTTATTTTGAAATAGGGGGCAGCAGTTGGAGAGGATTTGTACATTTTTCAATGGGGGGGGCAGGGACAGCAGTTTGAGAGGATGTGTACATTTTGTAATGGTGGGGGCAGCAGTTGGAAAGTGTGTACGAAACAGAACTTTCTGGCTGCACCCCCCTGCCCATCATATGTTTTATATAATACACAGCAGGTTTTTGTTGCTTTTCCCAACTGTTTGGGGCTGGGTTGGTTTCTGGGTGAGCTGTGATGAGGCCCATTTCTGGGTTTGTCTTGTCACTTTGTGGCCCTGTGTGTTTCCGTATTGTAGTGGCATTTTGGTAAGGGACTCTTCTTTGTCCCGTTCCTGTTTCTGTAGTGAAGGGTTCCCCTGTATAAGGGTGTGTGTCTGGGCTGGTTGATCTTTAAATTGTTGGTAGGATCATGGATTGCTTTGGTGTGTAATGTTGGTGGAGCTTGGTTTTAAATAGCTGGTATAGCACAGCAAAACGCTAAGCAAAATAGGGGGTAATGCTAACCATTTTCAGAAATGCTTAGTAGACTGCTAACCGTCTTTTGAGTCAATCCATGACACAGTACACAACATTAATAAAACATTTTTTAAAATTTTACTCATCAGTCTGTGCCAAGTGCTGTGCATTTTCACAACTGATTAGCACTTTCACAAATCAAACTGCTAATTAGTTTTTTCACTTATTTAAAACCCTGCAGTGGTTTAAGGCTCTGAGCTGCAAATCTGGTGACATCCAACAGACCAGACCTGGGTTTGAATCCCACAGCTTCCACTTGCATACTGTGTGACCCTGAGCAAGTCACTTAACCTTCCTGTGCTCCCAGGCGCTCCTGTAAAAAAATCTTTCAGTGTAGTATGCTACTCCTGGTTAAACAATTAAAATAAAATAAATAAAAAAAAGAGGTGTGGAGTTGCATCCGGGAACAATCAGTCAATCAAAATCTTTATTTATCCAGGCGGGCATCATTGAGCAAGCTCATTTTCAAGATGGACCTGGTTTATACAAAGTTATTTACAATTTCAAATGGATAATGACATTGCACATAGAAATAAGCATAAACATTTACAAAGTAAAGGGTTAACACGTGGTGTACATTGGATAAGATAGGGTAATACAACATCAATTCTGATGATGCAACAAAAGAACAAAACAAAAAACAGAAACATATAGGTTGAAGATCCCATGTATATGTATACATAGCAGCCGAGTACAATTGTGCAGTATATTTACAGAATATATAAAGGGTTGGGATAATTATCTAACCTGTAATCCTTTCCATCCTTCACAGATATAACTGTAGGGTGGGGGGGGAGTCTAGCAGTTGTGAGTCAACCTGGGGAAGGAGAGCAGTAAAACATAGGCTGTTAATAGGGAGTGGGAAAAAGAGATGATGGGGACAAGAGGGTGAAGGTAAGAGCAATGTGAGGAGTAAGGGTATGAGGTGAGGAGAATATTGCAATTCATTCAGGTAATGGGTCATATAGACTAATTTAAAAGCAGTGTTGGGAGAATCTCACGGAAAAGGGAGACTAGGATAACGGGTGGAAAGTAGAGTGTGCATAGGGTGAGATGTACTAGACACACAAGGTAGTGGCGCGGAGTAAGTGTGAGGTCTAGCTAATGATGCGGGAAGCATTGGCAGTGTTCCTTTACAAGGCGTGAATAAGGTGACTTAAAGGAGGTAATGGTCTTGGGAAAACTAATTTTCAAAAATTTTTGTAGTTTATTCCACAAAGAGGGCAGTGCGTAGCTAATGGCATTTCTTCCAATGCGAGTGTTTAAATTTGGGCACTTTCAGTGTGATATAAGAGTAGCTTCTTAGTGCATATTTACTTATTATGTGTTGCTGGAGACAGTCTGAGACATATGACGGTAATTGATTATTTAATGCTTTGAAAGTCCATATGGCAGCATTTCTGTCCCTTCTGAACTGAAGTCCATCCCACTGTTTCATAGAGGGAGCAATGATGTGTGGTAAACAGGAGTCCTGTAATAAACCTCAAGGGTCTACGGTATGGTGTATCAAGTTTTGTGAGATAGGAGCTGTGACAGTGTTTGTATAGAAAATCAGCATAGTCAATGACAGACAGAAAAGATGCCTGTACCAACCTTAACTTAGCGTCCATTGTGAGAAAGTGGCTAATTCTAAAGTAAAGACCAAGCCTTTGGCGTAGTTTTTTTTTTTTTTTTTAGTAGTTCCTCCATCTGTTCTGTAAAAGAAAGCCTGTTGTCAAGCCAGACTCCCAGGTACTTGAATTTAGTAACAAATTCAAATTTTTCCCCTAGAATTGTGGCTAGCTGCAAGAGAGATCCTGGGACAGTAGAGTTTACCACATGCATGCCAGGAGAGAGGAGCATGGCTTTTGTTTTCTTTGCATTAAGTAGGAGCTTTTTATGTAGGAGTTGATGTTGGAGTAAATTTAACTCAGTTTGAAGATCGCTACATGCTGTTTCTGGTGTAATGCTGCTCACGTAGAGCACTGTGTCATCTGCAAATAGATAAACTGTAGCCTTGGAAACATTTTCATCAATGTTAGTATAGATAGCAAAGAGGATAGGACCAAGAATGGATCCTTGAGGTACGCCTCTTAGCAGTGGCTTAAGGGGTGAGAGTTTGTCTGCGGCCTTGACTTGTTGAAGGCGTCCAGAGAGGTAGTTGGAAAACCACTGTAGGGAGAGTGTATCCAGCCCTATGGCTTCCAGTGAAGAGAGAAGCAGATCATGCGCAACCATGTCAAATGCCTTACTTAGGCCCAGAAATGCAGCACATATTTATTTATTTATTTATTTGTACATTAGTTTACAACCTTTGAGCCAGAGGCTCGTTTCCAAAGGTACCTCGTCACAAAGAGGACAAATACAGTACAACATTTAGTTACATCATTGCGGTTACAGCTTTTACATCATTGCGGTTACAGTTTTGGTAGATACAGGCAGTTATTTTCTTTGTTACAATATGTGTGTTACAGGTTTGGTATTCACAAGCTATTACAGTTATTTGGGTACAGATTGAGAGATAAAGCATACATTGGTAATGCAGATAAGAAGTCTTGAGCAGAGACTGCTAGAGGTAAATAATTCAGGGGGCTATGGGACATGGTTGGTGATTAGTTTGGGTGAGGCGCCACTCTGAGAGTTTTGTCAGTTAGTTTAGGTGAGGAGCCACTCGGAGAGTTTTGTCCGGGCATATCGACCTAGATCACCTAGAGACAAGCACAGCTATGCATGTTAAGTAGCTGACTCCGAAGTGAGATTTTGAAGCGGGAGATTGTATAAAATTCCTGTTGTCTAATTCTCTCTGCCAGCAATTTTTGACTTTTGCTAGGGCCGTAATGGTACTATGCTTGGCTCTGAAGCCAGATTGTACAGGGTTTAGGAGATTCATAATATCAAGGTAAGATCTCAGTTGAGTACTAACAATTTTTTCCAGCATCTTAGAGGACTGGAAAAATGGAAATAGACCTGTAGTTGTTAAGGTCGTGAGTATCCCTAATTTAAATAATGTGATGACCTGTGCGGTTTTCCAGATCGTGGGGATTGTTCTTGGGACAAGGAGAGGTTGAACAAGTGAGTTATAGGTACCGCTAGTACGTAGTAGGCAATCTTCAGGAAATATGGGTTGAGGGAGTCCGCACCAGCACTCTTCTTAATATCCAGTTGACAAAGCATTTCTTCAACCTGTTTTAACATGGCTGGTTGCAGAGAGAATATAGACTTTGTCATTGTGGTGTCAGTATATTGAGTACCAAGCTGTGAGCGCATTGAATTAGCAGAGTTGTCGAATGCAAGGCCTGCAGTCGTGAAATGATTGTTGAATGATTCTAGGATTTCCAATCTGTCAGTAATAATCTCATTTCCAAAGATGATCTTGCTTGGGAGCGAGTTTCCTGGTGTGTGGCCAGATAGGTCATTGATGGTGTTCCAGAACTTAGCTGGGTTCTTGATAGATGAGTCCAATTTAGTTCGATAGTACTCAGCTTTTGTGTCCCTAATTTTCCTTATACATATGTTCCTGCCATTCTAGACTGAACCCAGTCTGATGCTGACTTGGTTTTCCATGCTTTTTTTCTGAAGCTTATCCCTCTCTAACAGGGCAGTTTTAAGGTCTGGGGTGAACCATTTGCTTTGTTCATTTCTTACACACACTTTAATTAGAAGTGCATGTTGATTTAAGGCTGCTATTATTATTATTATTATTATAATTATTATTTCATTTAGGATTTCATACGCTGAGTGCACTGTTTTAGACAGAAAAATCTTGCCATCATGTAGAGAACTTTAAATCATCTAGATACGCATGAGGGTTGAAATTTCGCCTCAGTCTTCTAATAGAGAACTTTGATGGTGCTAGAGGTTTATTGGTTGATCTTACAGTCACGATGAAGCAGTGATCACTGGCATCATTGAAGAATACACCGGCGTGTAAGAAAAGATGTGGTTTGCTCACTAGGATGACATCCAACAGTGAGCTATTGCTTGGGTTCTTTTTATTAGGTCTGGTCGGTTTAGGTTGTGTCAGACCATGAGTATCGCAGAATGTTTGAAGGGGTGTAGAAGTCTTAGAAAGCTAGTCTAAGTTGAGGTCCCCTAATATAATCATTTCCATATACTCTTTTCCCAAGCTGTCACCTAGATGCGTTAGGAGTTGGAGACCCGCGGATGGTGGTCTGTAACATCCTATCACACGCAGTGTTGCGGTGTTCAAGACCACCACCTTAAGGACTAGACATTCATATTCATTGACCGCAGATGATACGTCAGGGCAGGTTACTGAGAAGCTGTCTTTGATATAGATGGCTACCCCTCCACCTCTAGTACTTCTGTCTGCTCTGAATAGTAGGTAATTAGGTAGGTTAATTTCTCTGTCAGTTGTGGCAGGTCTAAGTCAAGTTTCTGATATTACCAAAATGTCTGTATGATTTACCCACATTTGAATCAGAGAGATCTTTTTTAATTAACTGCACATGCTGACGTGAAGGAAGCTTATGCCTTCAAACCTGTCCAAGTCAGATGGAGAATGGATAGTCTCTGTGGGCCCAGGATTGGGTTCTACATCACCAGAACATAGTAGAAATGGAAGCAGGAGCTTTCTTATTGCAGTGATGGATAACTTATAGATCCTTTTTTTTTGAGCATCTACGTGGGTCCTCCGATGTTGTTCCGGGTATTCCCACCTTGATGTTTGCCTTCCTAACATGGCAATAACTAGTAATCTGGCTGAGAGTATCAGTGAGGGTTCCGCACTGTAAGGCAGGGGTTGTGTATCCTCTTTGTACAGTTCCGATCTTGTACCACCCGGGTGTCTTGTCCATAAGTAATGTTGTAGCTGGTGTAGGTGATAAGCACATGTATAACCTACTGAGCCTGTAGTAGGCCCATAGCAGGGCAGTGGTGGTATACATTCATCCCCTGGGACATTTTTGTGTTGATTAAATTGCCCGCATGGTTCCAGGCATAGGAGGGGCAAGAGTATCAGCCGCAGTTTAGTCTCCATGGTAGTCCTTTATAGAGAGGGTCTACTCGAAGTGCTAAACTACGACTGTTTTGACAAGACCACAAGTAAATACAAGGAATATATGTAATGCCGTTTATCCTTAGCTAGCGTATATTACATGAAAATCCTCTGTACGAATGGACCTTATAACGATATCGGTATAGTGAGTGTTAATAAATGTAAGCTAGACTAAGGTGTACAATAGAGGGATGCAGAGTGAATGAGAGAAAGATACTAAGGAGAGGATAATGCTAGTAAGGCTAAGTCAGCGTAGATGTATCAGGATTGCCGTAGTGAAAATTTATGACAGCCGTAATTGACAGCCGTGGCAAGAAGTTATTTGACAAACTGGCAGAGTCCCGGCTTATACAGAGGCTAGGATAGGAATAGATGTACAGAAGTCAGTTATCATTGGCTGGTACACAATTTAAGATATAATAGGATGGTGTATGACGAATGATCATGTTTTTTGAAAAGGGGGGGCGTGGAGAAACTCTATTTAATAAGGGAAGGAGTTGGGGGTGGGCGTAAAAGTTGCAGCGTTTGGTGTACCTTGCTGTGCCAAGTGTCCACTCTAGAGGTCTCGGGCGGTGGCAGAGTAACGCCGACCTCCTGCTGGCTGAGTCTTGGAGGGTGCCTTGCAGGAGTGGTCCTTGGCTGGGGAATAGGAGAAAAAGTCAGAATTATGTGCTGCTTGGGACAAAGAGACTGCAAAGCAGCAGGGAGTCAGAAAAAAAAAATTAGCAAGTTTTAAGTTTGTGGATTGGTTTTGGCACCTAAACGTCTGGTGCTTCCTCAGAAACACAAAAGGGCTGAAATCACTTACAATATTAACAGTTTCCCAGTAAACCGCTTATTTCAGTCCCCACAGTTTCAGTAATTACAGCACGTTTTGTAAATTTTTACAGGGAAAGGAGAAGAAAACAACCAGAAAGTAGCCAAAAAAGTGGCTAGTGTGAAGCTAAGGTCGAGCATGGACCAGTCTGAGTAGGGCCCATGAAGGTGCTTGTGTTCCGAATGGTTGCGGTGTTTGCCGTACCTTACTGTGCCAAGTGTCCGCTCTGGAGCTCTTGGGCGGTGGCAGAGGAACGCCAACTGCCCACTGGTTGAGTCTTGCTCCGGCTCTAGGCAGGGAGCCTTGTAGGAGTGGTCCTCAGCTGGGGAAAAGGAGAAAAAGTCAGAATTTTATGCTGCTTGGGACAAAGAGTCTGCAAAGCAGCAGAGTAAACTGTGGGGAAAAAAATTAATCTCTCCCTTCAGTACATATACAAAGCTGCAAGGAAGATCGTAGCGAAAAAAATAAACTGTTCCCCATGAGGAAAAAAACATCTGCCACCCTCCCAGGACACATGTGATTGTAGTCAGGAGCTGCATCAGTCAGTCTGAAGCAGCATAGAGATGATGGCAGCACTGGGAGGGCATGGTGGTCAAGGAAAGAGTTGGCGCATCGAGGGAAAAGCTGTTGGTAAGTATGGGTTGGGTATGGAGGAGGCTCTGGTGTGTTTCCTGTAGGAAGTTCCACGACTGTTGGGGAGGGACAGTTTCTTGTTAGTGCACTCCAACAGCTCATTTTTGCAGGTTCCTGTGGTGTCCTGGGAGAGTGGCAGATGTGTTTTTTTTTTTTCTCATGGGGAAGGGTTTATTATTATTATAATTTTTTTTTTTTTTGGTACAGTCTTCTTTGCAGCTTTGTATATGTACTGGAGGGAGAGATTCATTTTTTTCCCCCACAGTTTACAGGCTCTGTACCTCTGTAGGTATACAGCTTTAATTGATGAGGTATACAGGGACATATACAATAATGACTCCTATGGAGGAAAAGGGCCAACCATGTATTATATAGGATATTTTTCCATCTATAAAATTATGTATGTTTCCACATATGAGGATAAGATGCATACAGTCTTAAGTGGCGTATGAAAGTATTATCCTCACTAGTGGGGTAAACATGTTTCAGCCACTGCAGACCTTTGTGTATGCCATTTATGCCACAACATTAAAAGCTAGACAGTGTTCCACATTGCGTGAAAATATAGAGCGGTGGTAAGGGGAGGAGCCACAGGGGTCGGGGTCACCAGGGGCGGAGCTACCGGTGGGTGGAGTCAGTCGGGATGCAATAAATGCATAAGAAACAAGAAATAAGAGCAATATGATGATCTGGAGGCCTCTGTAGTGTGCAGTAGCAAAAGAAAAGTGTGATAAAACATACTGGAGAACCTCTGCATTCTACTTGCAGGCCAGGCAACAGTTTGTGAGAGTCTTGACATTTTGGTGAGGTCATACTACAACTCTTTACTAGTGCCTGCAAGGCCAAGATCTAATCTTCGGTTTCGCAGTCCTGCCCAATGAGCTGCAGCTTCCAAATAAGGGAAACTGTCAACATCCGGGCCCTTAGTTGAGATAAGCATAAGTGCATTTGGCACACTGGCACTTAATGTATTTCGTTCCTGCTTTTTATTCGATTCAGTGCAGAAAACCCCCTCTCACAATCTGCAGTTGACATGGGTATTATCAATGCCAGTTCTGCCAAAGTAGATATGTTTGGATACAGGTCTACATACTTAGTAGTTACAGCGTGCAGCACATCAGAAATAGTCTTAAAAGCCATCTTTTCCATGAACATGAGACTACGCAGAGAAGCCCATTCCAGAGCAGAAGCATCTACATCCACAACAGTAGCATACTGACCAAGAATAATCTCAAGGCTATCACTACCATACCATTCCAACTCTTCAATATCACCTTCCTGTATCATGCTGGGGTCAAAGATACTGAACGCATCCAAACGTTTTGTGCTTGGAAACCTTTGCTCAATTTGAGCAATTAGGGCCATAATAAACTTGTCATGCACAGATGTTCTGAAATGATTTAACTGTGGTTCGCTAAATGGCAAGTTCAGGCCATTATCATTCAGGAGTACTAGTTCAGGCGAAACGGAGGAGAAGTACTGACCAGGTACCAGTAGGCGTGCCCTAAGAATCTCTAAAGTGGAATGTAAATGTCTCTTTATATCAGTAAAATTCAGAGCTGATGTTTGAAAGCATTTAGATAAGATGCTAAGGTGTGGAAGTATGTCACACATCATGCATAAAATAGAAAAACTCTCAGTTTTCCACCATTTTACTAGGCCCACAGCTTGGGATCATGCCTTTCAGAGGCTCTCTATGCAAGGATTTAACAACGGATGGGAAACTCTTCCTTAGTGTGTCACATGCTGCATCATGGGACAACCACCTAACTGCTTTTGCCTGTTTAGGCTTTAAAACAGGGTTTTCCATTGCCTGCTGAATTTCTTTCAGGGCAGCCATGCGAACAGCAGAGTTTTCATAATATCTGTATAAGTGATCTAGTGTTTGATTAAACTTTTTAATGACGTTCACTTCATTTGCTGCTGCCTTTACAGCCAAGGCCTCCCGGTGAGCCATACAGTGATTTTCAACAAGAATTGGGCTGACTTCTTTCAGCTTTTTAGCCACCCTTTTTGCCTGCCCAGCATAACGGCTGCTCCATCACTGCCTAACCCTGCAAAGTGATCAACCGAGATTTGATTGTTATCAGAGAACTCCAGCATTTTTTTAACAATTGTGTCTGTCTTTCCATCAATTAGTTCCTCAAGTCCCAGGAAAGAAACTCTGGGTTTCCCTTCTTTGCAGTACATACCATACAAAATGAGCTGCTTCATAACAGCAATATCAGTTGTTTCGTCCACCAAATATGAAAAAAAAGTGGCAGCCTTCAAATCTGTAAGAACTGATCTCCTGACCACCTCACCCAGAGAGAGAGAGAACCATTTCTCTGACAGTTCGATCAGAACAATATTTAACAGCATCAGCAATATGTATATTGTCTAGGTATTTGCATCCCAATGATTTGGTGAGACCCAGCAGTGAGCCATATTTCGTTGTGTGAGGCAACTCATTTTTTATTAGCCAGTACATGCAACGAAGGGATGCCACAAAAGCTTCTTGTTCCAGGGTCAGGGCCTGCTGCATTGCCTGCTCTATTCCACCTTTTGAAGCTGAAATTCTGCAGTTAGCTTCCAGTTCAGAAGCAACAACGTGAACTGAACTGTTCTGATGCCTTTTTATAGCATCTTCTCTGAATGTCTTACACCCACTGAGTACCCAAACTGTTCCTGATTTGGGCATCTGTTTATGTTTTATGCAAAATGCACAAAACATGCCATCATTTTCTTTGTACTGTAACCAACAGTATTTGTTAAGCCAGCCAGTATAAAAACCTGTTGCTCTATGCTTAGAGTTTTTTTTTTTCTGTATCACAGGAGTAGGTACAGGGAGTCTCTTGGACATTGATGGCGATATCAACTGGACCAACTGGCATTGTCCCAATCATCGACTCACGACTGCCATCTTGATCAGGATGTTTCTGTTTTTGAGTTAATTTGAAACCAAAGTTAGTTAGTTTCTGCATTGTGTACAATAAAGCTTTTTTTCCCCCTAAGTGTTGTGTGTTTATTTGTCAATACAGAACGAGAGTTTGTAATGCTGGTTGAACCCCAAATGTTTTCTCACACAAATATTTTTCTGCTCCCTGAATTAGGGTTTAGAACAAGTGACCACTGACGAAGCAAGACTGCACAACTTGACTGGTGGGACAGAGACTGTAGACCCCCTGGTGGCACAGTTAAGGAGCCCCAAATTTTTTTCTCTCTCGCACAAATATTTTTTTGCTCCCTGAATCAGGGTTTAGAACAAGTGACCACTGAAGAAGCAAGGCTGCACAACCCGACAGGTGGGACAGACATTGTAGACTGGCTACAAAACAAATCTCTGGTGGTCAAGTTTATTTTTATTTGGTCTAACTTAGGCTAAGGTCCTTCCAGTGTCACCTATCAAAGGGCTGTAAAGTGCACCAAAATGTTGATCTTCTGCGCAGTCACTGTGGTTTTTTTTTTTTTTACTGCCAGTATTTTTTCCTACCCTTCAGCAGTTTAAAGAAAGCTTCTGCCCAGGTCCGCTGTGGAGACCACACAGTGATTCTGCTCCCCTCTCAAATCAAACCCAAATAGTCCTCCTCAAACTTTCAGATCTTTTTTATTTAAGTAAAACTGCCTGCTCAGTCAGTTATTAAAACACATCCAACACTTCTCTAAGAGTCAGTGACTCACAGACAATCTGTATTTTTTTTATTGCAGTCACTGCAAGTTATTTTTCAGCTGCAATCAAATCAGTGAAAGCTGCTGCTCTGTGGAGTCCACACAATGATCTTTCCCTTCCCTGCCCACCTCACTCAGCCCACGTCAAAGTAACAGTAAAGTTCAGTAAAATAGTTTTCACTGGGACCAACACTGCAGTACTTCTTCAACACAGATAGGTTTATGTTTTTGTCGGGGGTTTAGCTGCCTGTTGTCACAAATCAGTAACAGCGCGACTTCAACACGCTACAAAGCAATCTCAATCCTTGGAAGACACACAGTCGCACTGGCAAAAGCCCTTGAGTGGCAGCAGACTACTTTAGTGGGACTTACCCCTAAGTGTTGTAGCTGCTCCACTATAGGGTTTCTTGGCTGTCACTCACCTGCTTCCTCCTTGATTGGTTCCACGATTTGGCGCTTTGCATGGTCTGCTGACTGCTAGTCCAACAACCCCGTGATCACCGATGGTGCTTCCAGAACTGCAGTTGCGCGATCAAAACCTCTGTGACCGTAGGCATCCGCTCCTTGCATGCATGCGCTCCTGGATGCTGAAATCTGCTGCTCACGTGCGTGCTCCTAGTGTGATTGCGAACATTTAAAGAGACAGTAGCGCTAAGCGCTAGGGCAGCAATCAAGCAGGAAAGAGTGGTGGCAATACAAAATGAGAGGCGGACATTCAAGATAGCGTGGCGGCCCGCCTCTCAGTTTTAATGAATGGGGATCACTGGATAGACATTTTTATTTAATTAGTTTTTGTTTACCAGGTAGGTACACTAGCCAGAAAGACTATTTTCAGGCACGACCTGGGAGAGTACAGAGACAAAACTTCAAGAGAACATCATGATACGTAATACAAGTTACATGAAGATGTTTGAACCTAACAGTAGCAATATGACAAGGAATTGAGGTGGTAAGACCAAATACAGCATTTAAGTTACATAAGACAATACAATTTAGATTTTGTTTCCCGGGTAGGTACACTAGCCAGAAAGACTGTTTTCAGGCACAACCCGGTAGAGTACAGAGACAGAACTACAAACAGGAACATCATGATACACTAATGCAAGATTCATATAAACAGTAATAATTTTGACAAGGAATTGAGATAGTAAGGCTAAATACACAAAAAATACGACAGTTTGGTTACATAAGATAATAAAATTAGGTAAAAATTTAAAGCATCCAGACACTGATTTGGAAATGAAGGATAAGGTGCTGGGAGAGCGAATACCAGTTGGGCAGAAAATAGATGAAAGGAGAGCTAGAGAAGGTGGAGGGAGTAGAGAGGCAATAGGTATGAGGAGGGAGTAAAAATGGGCTAAGTAAGGGTATAGACTACCTAGAGGGTGCCGCAAGTAATGGAAGGTAAGTGCTAATAGTGTTTGATAGGCGGAAGCAGCAAGGATGGAGCAGAAAAGAGAAGAGAAAATGGAGAAAGAAAGTGTTGAAAATAAGGAAGTGAAAAACTGAGAGAAAGTGCTCCATGTGGGGTGGACCCCCAGGCACCCAGGTGCCAACAGAGAGGAGGTGCTGCAAGAGAGAAAGAGCTAGGGTGGTTGAAAGCAGGAGCATGTGTGGGAGGAGGAAAGGTAGCGTCTAGGTTCTCTCTTAAAGGAGATGTGGGAGGTCGATTGATGAAGTGTTAGGGGAAGGGAATTCCAGAAATGTGGAGCATGACAAGCAAAGGCACAACTACCTTTCTCTCTCCTAAGCTGGTCTCGGGGCTTCCTTACTCCTGGGCTGTACCTCTTGATGCTGGAATCAGGCAGGAATCAGACCTCTGCAGCAAGGGGACATCCAGCCCTCCACTTCCTGTTCTCCTCAGTTTACTTCCTGCCTTTAGTCTGGCAGGTTCTCTGCAAGCAGAGCTCTGCCATGTGGCAGAGCTGAAGACAGCAGACTGTAAGTCAAACAATTTTGGTTTCTGGATGTGAAAAATCTCAGCTGTGTTTAAGGATTCCAGTATGGGTGCCAGTCTCAGCCTTGCAAGCTGCACAGTCTAGCCCCATTTTCGCTGTGTCGTTTTTTTCCCTGCATTTTCAGCACTTGGCTCGGAGTGCTCCTGCAGTGTAGTGAAAGGCTGTTTTGGGGAATCAAAACGGGCACTGGAGTGCTTAAAATGGATGATTGACCCCTTTTCATCGTGTTGTACTTTCTGGAGTGCTTAGGATTCCGGGGAAAACGTTATTCCCTGGCCCCATTTCATCGCAGTGCTTTTCTCCTGCACTTTCTGACCCGATTCTGAAATGCTCAGGTCAGAATAAGCGGCTGCCACCATTTTCTCGGCAGTGATGGTCTGGGCTAGTGGAGTGAAAACCGCACCAGAGAGCTTCAAGGGGCGCTATCCCTCAGCCAAGTGCAAGTCCAGGAGTAAAAGCGGCACCGGAGGACTTATGAATACATCTACTTAGGGGGAATACATCTCTCCTCAGCATGGCAGTGTCAGCTTGTCATCAGGGAGCTCTTGTTGACTAGCATGGCAGGGTATGAGAAGCCCTAATCTGGAACAAGGGGGCGTTTCCTCAGTGAGAGGTTAGGGCCTTAAACAGTCTAACTCAGTGACAACTCGTCAACGGCTGGCAATCTGATTACCTTAGCCTCTCATTGACGAGGGACCTGCGACTGAATTCCAGGAACGAGTGCTATAGCGTGGGAGGGGAGCTATTCCAGCAGCTTTTGCTCGGCGTTATGTTCCCCCCCCCCCCAGTCCATCATGAAGGGATGCCCAGAGGGTTCTCTACATAGGCTCCCCTGAGGCTGGATCCCTGTATAGGCTACTAGGACTGAAATAAAAGTTTGAAGGCTACTAGGAGTAAAATAAAAGTATGGAATTGGGCACTTGATGCCCAGAGGGTTATCTGCATAGGATATCCTGTGGCTGGATCCCTACATAGTCTAGTAGGAGTAAAATAGAAGTATGGAATTTGGCCCTTATAGGACTAGCACACTTTTTTTAAAGGGCCAGCACGTTAATCTCCGCTTCAGCTTTGTAGTGTTGTCCTCACACAAGCCTTACAGGGGCAGACAAGATCAGCGCTGCTAATCCCCTACTGCTAATTCACTTTGGCTGGATCGCTGCACCTAGAATGTACAGCAATATCTGTGAATGTGGAAGACGTTATGGAAGCAGACCCTCCTCGGCTCTGTCTGATAGCCCACAGGTCAAAATAAGCGGCGGTCACCAGAGGGACCCAGCAGTCCGCAGCCCACTGTGACACCAGACCTCATAAGACAGTGAAATAGGGCCTCGCTTGGTTCCAGTATGCATTGACTGACAACCTGGGATCCCCAGATATGAATCATAGGAAGATAACACATAGAAGGAACGCTAAAGCATTGCAGGATGAGTTTCTTGGACTCCAGTTTATCCTCTTTTGGAGGTGGAGCAAGTGGGCAAGACCTTGTCCAAGGTGTCACAATCTAAATTCCCTTGGATCTCACCTGGCGGCTCCCATCCAACAGAAGCAGCTTTTTCACTGAGCATCTACTCCGACACCGGCAACAGCTTTTCCCACACCTCCTACCATAAGGGAAATGGCTGAAGGAGAGAGAGCTCTCTATGCTTCTGCCCTATCCAGTGCCTCAGCAGATAGTGCCCCAGCATATCTTAAGCCTTTCAGCCTTAGATGGAAGCAACCGGAAAAATGGTTAAACTACCTTAAAAGCTACCCTCTGAGATGGTCATTGGACAGGAATGGAGAGGCCCTCCCTCAAGGAGACGCTTTCAGTACTCCACTTTTCCCTTAAAGCGGCTGTGAACAACCTGCTCTGAACACCACTGACGTGGTATTCCAGCGTGCTGATGAGCCACATATAAGCAAGCCCAGCCAATCTGTTTTTCCGCATGAGCCGCAATACCATGGGCCACTATCCTGGCATTCCAGTGTGCTGACGAGCCAGATGTAGAAAAGCCCACCCCATAACAGCCTCAGTGGGACGATTTTAGGCATTATCAGCAGATATCTCAAAGGAAACTGCCAGTTGCTTAGCAAGGGCCATGCTTTATCTCACCTTGCCATACTTAAGGCTGCAGACATGGCAGGTGGACAGGTCACCAAAGCTCACTTGGCGAATCCCCCCGACAAGGGAGAGCTCCCATATGGATAGTCTTTAAAGGGGGTGGTAAAGGTTTCCAGAGAAGTGCGGTGGTAAAAGATTCCAGAGAAGTGCCGAAAACTTGACTGCCACTATCCAGGAGCACGTACAGACCCTGGACGTAGGGATCCAGTCAGAGTATTCAAGCCCTTGCATACTTGGAGGACAAATTAAATCTGCCTTGGCAGACAATACTGGGTCATCTCTATCACCCAGCAGACACAATCACACAGCAGACCTTTTAAGGGGGAAACCTTGTCATGAGTAATGAGGGACTCGCTAAAAGGTTTTTTTTTTCCGGCACCCGCAAATATACAAGATGTCTGTTTGCATATTCCCATGCAGTAATGGTGCACGCACTATCCCAGATTCAGAATGGGAGAGCAGTACTTCCAATTCAAACTCTACCATTGCGGTTTTCTCACAGCTCAACCAAGCATTACAGGCAGTGACAGTAGCAGAGGTAGTCAGGTCCCCTACAGCACATGGTTTTCCCATCAACCGAAGAAAGAGCTCCCTAATTCCAAACCAGACCTTGATCCTCCTAGGGGATTCACATCATGACACGAGGTTTCTCCCCTGAAACCGAGATTTTGGGATCTGTAATTATTCAAGGAGTTTTGCAGGCTCCTCAGCTACCTGCTTATTTTTTTTTCACACAGCTCATTAAGACTAAGTCCTTCCTCCAGGGATGGTCCCAGAGGTCAGAGGTCGTGAAGGACCACAAGTTAGGCCATCCGCACCAAGTCAGACTCACGACCAATGCACGCCTCAGGGGCTGGGAAGGACTCTCCTGCATCAGCTGTCGGCACCGGGCAGGGGATCACTGCTGGACACAAGGTACAGTATAAGCGTTTTCTGAGAGGGGAACAGTAGGCCATGCACCAAGACTCGCTGAACAGCAGTTCCTTAATCCGGCTAGCCTCATTTCAACTGACAATCTGGGAACGCTGACATACCGACCATAAGGGCGAAACGAGAAGCTCAAAGATGCTAAAGGAATCCCTTCTCTTTCAGGGGTTGAGCACCATGGAGCGATGTTTGTATTGGAACAGGGAAATGTCATAGCAGAATGACTCTGTTGCAAAGGAGGTCGATCAAGGGATCACAGTTGGACAGTGCCTCTCACATTCAGACGGAATAGTGGGGCAATACTCAAACAGATCTTTTTGCCTGGGGGCAGAACTGTAGGGTAAAGCAGTTCTGTTCCCTGGCCAAAGAAGAACCATTGGTGGCTCAGGACACCTTTTCCCCATAAACTGGGATCTGTTTGGTCTCCTGTATGCCTTCCTCTAATACCGCCTCTATCAAAAATCCTCCACAATGTGGCATTGGACAGGACAGTCATGACTCTAGTCTGTCCCTTATGGTTTTTCCACACTTAGTTGCTTCTTCTTCATTGGTCAGGGTGACCACCTCGAACAGTCAGGTTCAGCCATGGGAATTCTTCATCAAGGTCCAGTTCTGTACCCCATTTCCACAACTGGTCTCTCTCTCTCTGTACTTGGAAAGTGAGTGGAAAATCTTCAAGGAGCTATGCGGTACAGCTCCTGTTATTGACATGATGGGGTACTAGTGTGTCTCCTCTTCCTCCAAAGTGCATCATAGAATCTGGAGAAAATTTTGGTTCTGACTTCATTATGGGCTCATAGAAAATGACACAATATAAGCGCCGGTACTACTGCAGTTCCTTTAAGACAGATGGACAAAGGACTGCAACCTTACAAATCAGAGTTTCTGCACCGGGGACACTCTTGACGGACCCTAGGGAATTGTTGGACTCATATCTCCATGTCTGGTAGTTCTTCAGGCAGCAGCATTAAAGCATCTTCAATCCACTAAAGCTATCACCTTGGAGTCTTAATATGGCTCTCCAGGCCGTGACCACGGTCCCCTTTAGAGCCTCTCAAGCCATCCATTATGCATCTCAAAGTAAAGGTCGCCCCTTTTTTTCCTCAAAGCTATTACTCCAGCTAGGAGTTTTCAGCAAGCTAAAAGCATTGCTTGCCCAAGAGCTGTACTCTCGTTCATCAGGCTAGAACAGTTCCAATTTTTTCTTTGCCAGAGTTTTGTCCCCCCATTACAATCAAAAGTTTATTCTTCCTTCCTTCTGCTCACTCTCTAAAGGCAGCAAGGATGGAAAATGGCATACACTGGACCTGGGAAGAGGGAGAAAAATGTACATTGAGAGAAAGCTATTCGCAAAACTTCAACTGTATTAATGCTAGCTAAAAGGAAAAAAGTTGGGGCAGCAAGGATTCAATAGGCTCTATAGCAAAACAGATGCCATCTATCACCTCTATGGCATATGATCAGGCCAGAGTAGCCTGCCTGGCCCAGTGAGAGTCCATGGCCCCCTTCGTGAGCGTAATTCAGAGAAGCGTCGACTGCACACTCACACTGCGTGGCTTTTTGATCATCCATCCACACACTCAAAATTCTCTCTGGAGGGGATGTCCTCGGCAGAGGCATCCTTTGGCCGCAGAGTGTTTCAAGAGGTGGTAAACCCTTAAGGGCTCTTAACATTCTTCCCACCCGGAACATCTGGGGACATACTGCTTTTGTATATCCCAGGAGTAAGGAAGCCCGGAGACCAGCTTAGGAGAGAGAAATTGAAATTTAAATATCTGTAAATTTTCTTTCTCCAGCTGGTCTCCGGGCTTCACATTCCCTCCCAGAATGTGTATAGTTGGCTGGCCTTTCGGCCATATATGCTTTAAAATTCTTGTTTTTCTTTGTTCCCAAGTTCTTGTAGTATTACCACATTGGACTGCTTTAGGAAGAACTGAGGAGAACAGGAAATGGAGGGCTGGATGTCCCCTGCTGCAGAGGTCTGATTCCTGCCTGTGGATCCGCATCAGGATGTACAGTCCAGGAGTAAGGAAGCCCGGAGACCAGCCAGCAGAGAAAGAAAATTTACAGGTACAGTATTTAAATTTAAATTTTTTTGGGTATGATGTTTTGGGATAAGGACAGGGGCATTTTCGGCAGAGCGTAGCGCATAATTGGTTTTCTGGTAGGGAAGGAGGCAGGCCAGTGGTTTGGGAATACAGGATCTGATAATGTTATCAGTGATTGACCCGAGAGCATAGCATCTTAGTTCATTGGGTGGAAGCCATCCTAAATCTGTGTAGAGAAGGCAGTGATGTTTCAGCCGCGGGGAGCTAGATGCAGAACGACAGATGTTGTTATAAGCGACGTCCCACTTACGAAGACTTTAGTTGCAGGCGGAGGCATACGTATCAACCCCCCGTAGGTTAGAGAGGGAAGTAATAGTCCACGAGCAATTGCAAGTCTAGCTGAGGGAGTGAGTGCATAACTTGTCCGGTAGTTTACCTGCTTACAGGTCTATTGAATGTGGAGGTCAAAACTCAAAGATGGGTCGAGAGTGACCCCCAGATATTTAAATGAGCTTACCATGCCAACTGATGTGCCATCAGTTGAGGAGACATTAAAATGAGTTTGGGAGTGTTTGAGTTTGAGACTGGAGCCAAATAGCATAGCTTGGGTCTTTGTTTTATTTAGAACAAGTTTGTGATGCATTAGCCATTGTTGTATAAGCTGATAGTCACTGGAGAGTTTAGGGTTAATGTCCTCGATATTATTAGAACTGGTGTACAGTACAATGTCCGCGTATAGTAGGGAGAATGTACTAAGGAGATTAGTGGTAATACTATTGATGAAAATAGAGAAAAACAGAGGACCTAAGATCCTTGAGGCACACCAGTATTGATGGTGACCTTGTCAGAGATGGGTGGCGTTAAATTTCATGTATTGAGACCTGTCCGTCAGATAGCTATCATATAATTTTACAACGTTTGGCGAGAAGCCTAGGGAGTTTAGGGTAGCAGCTAGGATGGAATGGTCAACAAGGTCAAACGCCTTGGTCATGTATATAAAAATTGCCCCCATGAGCCTGCCTGAGTCCATGGCCACTAGAGTGTCAGACATGAGTTTGAGTAGGGCTGTAGTGGTACTGTGACCCTTGCGGAAGCCATGTTGGGCGTCAGTTAGGAGGTCATGTTTCAGGAAAAATTCAGTAGTTTGGGAGGCAACTAATTTCTCAACAATGTTAGTAAAAACAAATAGGATGACAATGAGTCTATAATTTGATGGGTCAAGCGGGTCACCTTTTTTGAAAATGGGTAATTCTAGCCATCTTCCCGATATCTGGGACAGTGCAGTGACATAGAGAGAGGGTGAAAATTTTAGAACAGGGAGCAGCTATGTGTGGGGCAGCCAGTTTTAGGAGCTTGGGTTCCAGGTTGTCAGACCCAACAGCAGCAGTATGCTCAGATGTTCCTTAGAAGATTGAGCACCTCACTCTTTAAGATAGACTTGAAATGAAAAATAGGACCATTGGAGCTTGCTGGAGAGATAGGATTTGATGGTGTTGGGAAGGTGGAGGTGTATTGAGTGAGGTCAGCAAATTGCTTGTTAAAAAAAGTTAGCAATAGTGAGGGGATTGTTACAATGGATGCCTTTTAGCGACATGTCATTCAAACAACATGAAGTCTTGCTGTATTCTGACATATTGCAGTGATGTCCAACCTTTGAACTGCCCCGGAGATGAAAGAGTTAACTTTCCATGCCAGGCATGGAACGCTGAGCTCGAGCTCGGTTGAGACTCTGTCTGTTGCTGTTTGAACTCAGACCGTCAGATTCTTTACTCCGCCTCACTGAACAGTCGCTCCGGAGATTTCTCCTTTGCTCGGTTCAAGTTTGTCGGTTAAAGTACCGTTTTTCTTGGTTTTCGACCGAATTTAATCCGTTAACCTGTCGGTTCAGTCTCTGTCTGTGGTATCGTGAGTACTAGATAGGTTTATTTTCTTGTTCTTCTGTGTGGAACTTGTAAACGTGGGATCGGTTTGGTTTGAACCGATCAGGTTTGTTCAAAAAAGTTTATTCTACTTTTAAAGTGTGGTAACCGGTCCTTGTCAGTTCTAAAAAAATACGGATTTCATTACAGTTTTTTCCACGACCCGTAACACGGTCAGGAACAGATAAGGGTGTCTTGCCTGGCGGATTGCCGAAAAAAGGGTAGGTTTTGTTAGGACTGGCCATGTCTGAGAAACCCAAAAGAAAAACCGGGCCCACTGGGTTTCAACACTGTTGTGTGTGTGGGGAAGCCTCTGCTAAGGCTGATCCCCACACCACCTGTGTTTGTCTGGGGTTTGACCACCTCGATTCAGACTGCCAGATTTGCGAAAATTTTCCTGCAGCTACCCTGGAAAAAAGAGTTGGTAGGCTCAGGGAAAGGGAGGCCAAGAAGTCCGCTGACCTGGATGGCCAGCCTGGTTCGGTTCCAACCGAACCAGAAGGAGTGCCCTCTGACCAGGGCGAAACTTCTTCGGGCAAAAGGAGAACCGACTCTGAGGAGTCGGTTCCGGTTAAAAGAAAAAGAAGGGATAAATCAGCCGGTGCAGATCCACAAATTCTTTCTCCGACCGCTGATGAAATAGCCAAAGCGATAAGGATTGTTCAGTCGCTAACCCCGGTTCCGACCGAACTGGCACCATCAGGAAGAGGCTCTGTTCGGTCGGTTCCCCGGTTCCAGATTATAATTTAGAAGATTTTTATGAACCGGAGGAGGAGGAAGGAGAGTATGAAGATAGTGATGGTGATTACGAAAGTCTGGATGTGCCTGTTGACCCGGACATCTCCCCAGACAGACCTTCAGGGATTTCTCCTCCTAGGCTTGCTGAGTCCCCTTCCCATTTTATGTTCTACAAAAAAGTGACTGAAACTCTTCAGCTTCCTATGGAAGAAGCTGTGGACGACCAGGAGGAGCCTGACTATGTTGAAATGATGGATATCCCAGAGTCCAGGAGGCTGTCTATTCCCCTTCATAAAAATTTTAAAGACTCCTAATTCTATACCTCCTGTGGACAAGAGAATGGACAAGAGGTATACTCTGTCAGGCTCAGATACGGAGTTCCTTACCCAGCAATGCAGCCATGTTGGGGTAGTGCAGGCTGCTGCCTGTGATAAGGCAAATATACCCTTGGCTTCACACCCCCCAGATAAGGACTCCAGGAGGATTGATGTCATGGCAAAGAAACAGTACATGGCAGCATCCTTGGGACTCAGGCAGGCTAATTATATGGCCTATACAGCTAGATATCAGAAATCTAGATGGGACACTGTAATGGCTTTAGCTAAACAGGTCCCTGGCCAGCTTGCCAAGGAGCTGGAGCAGGTGGCTGCGGATGGCATTGAGGCATCCAAGGTGCAATTCCATGCTGCAGTGGACTCCAGTGATGTTTCATCTAGAGTCATGGCTACATCTGTGGCCCTTCGTAGGATGGCTTGGCTCAGATGTACTAGCCTGTCTCAGGATACCCAGACTAAGGCCATGGATATTCCTGTTGTGGGTAATTCTGTGTTTGGGGAGCAAACAGAGAACTACATGAAGAAAATTGATGAATACAGGACCACCTATAGGAGTGCTCAGGCCAAGGAAAGGCAAGCCACTCTCCAGAGGCAGCATTCCAGGGGCAGGGGCAGGCCTTTTCATAGGCCTTTCTACCAAGCCCAGGCCTCCTCTTCTGCTTATGCTCATAGGGGGTTCTTTAGAGGAAGAGGCAGACGGGGTACAAGCAGGCCTGCTTCCACCCCTCAGCCTAAAGCCCCTGCCAAACAGGCACCCTGATGGGTTTGCCAGGGCCGATTCTCCACCACCTATAGGGGGCAGGCTGGCTTACTTTGTCCAGGACTGGATGTCTTTAACATCAGACAAATGGGTCCTGGAAGTAGTAAGCCAGGGACTGGTTCTCAGCTTCAAAAAATTTCCAAAGATGAGAATCAGATCCTTTCCACCTGCAAATCCTTCAGAGGCACTTGCCCTAGAGGCAGAGGTCTCCTCCCTCTTGTCTCTGAGAGCCATAGAGAGGGTTCCACCCCTACACAAGGGAAAAGGATTGTACTCCAGGTACTTCCTAACCCCCAAAAAGACAGGAGAATGGCGGCCCATCCTGGATCTCAGATATTTAAACAAGCACCTTTTAAAGCCAAAGTTCAAAATGGTGACTCTGGGAATAATTCTACCCTGTCTGGGGCCAGGGGACTGGCTGGTTTCCTGGACCTCAAGGATGCCTATTTCCATATTCTCATCAGAAGCTCCTAAAGTACCTCAGGTTGAGCTGCCCTCAGGCCATTACCAATTCAGAGCAATGCCCTTGGCTAACTTCTGCTCCAAGGGTGTTCACAAAATGCCTGGCAGTAGTGGTTGCCTTCCTAAGGAGAAAAAGGATCTCCATCTTTCCATACCTGGACGACTGGCTCATAGTAGGCCAGTCTCCAGACCAAGTCAAGTCACACCTACAGATAACTCAGCAACTGCTCACTTCTCTAGGTTTCCTTCTGAATCTTTCAAAGTCAGTTCTAGAGCCTATGCAACACCTCACCTTCATGGGGCAGAGCTGGATACAGTAAAGGCAAGAGCCTTCCTTCCCCTGGACAGGGCAAGGACCCTTACAGGGATTTATTTAACTCTAAAAATTGATTAGCGTTTTGCTCATAAAAGTGTTAAATCTTTGTCAAAATGCATAGCTCTTGCCTCACTGTGTTTAACACACAGCACTTCTAGAAAATCTATATAAATATTTTCTGTACAGTTAGTATAGTCCCAAGAAAAAAACTGCTAATCAATTATTTAAAACCCTGCCTTATCTCACTGGCCTCTTCATTCACCCCCCAGGTGTCTCGACCAGCAAGGCATTTTCTGCAGCTCCTGGGACACATGGCTGCCTCTACAGCAGTGGTTCAGGGAGCAAGATTTCAAATGAGGGACATTCAGTTCCACTTGCGAGCCTTCTGGTCTCAGAAAAAGGACCCCCTGGCCAAACTAATCCCAGTGACTCGAACCCTGATCCAGGCGTTACAGTGGTGGCAGGATCGGGACAATCTAAGACAGGGAGTTCCTTTTGTCACTCAGTCTCATTCTCTAATCCTTACTACAGATGCCTCCCTCTTGGGGTGGGGAGCCCACTTGGGGGACCTGGCCACCCAAGGGTTGTGGTCTCCTCAGGAATCTCTGCTTCACATCAGTCTATTAGAACTCAGAGCAGTGTTTCTAGCACTTCAAGCTTTTTCCAAGTCTGTTCAGAACAAAGTAGTTCAGATCAGGACAGACAATACCACCACAATGTGGTATATCAGCAAGCAAGGGGGCACTCTGTCTACGGCCTTGTGCACAGAGGCAATGAAGTTGTGGTCTCTGGCCTATTCCCTGAATGCCTCTCTTACAGCAGTACACCTCCCAGGCAAGGACAATGTCCTGGCAGATGCTCTCAGCAGGATATCTGAGGGCCATCACGAATGGTCCCTGGATCCCCTGGTCTTGAAGGTGATCTTCTCCAGATGGGGCACCCCACAGATAGATCTTTTTGCAGCCCCAGACAATCACCAACTTCCTCTCTTTTGCTGTAGGCCCCCAGTGTTGGGCTCAGTCCCCCTGGATGCCCTAGTTCTCAATTGGGAAGGGAAGTTCCTGTATGCTTTTCCCCCCTTCCCTCTCCTGTTCAAGGTGCTAGTCAAAATCAGGTCTTAACCCTGCAAGGTGATTCTGATTGCTCCAGACTGGGCCAGACAGCCCTGGTACCCTCTCTTGTTGTCCTTAGCAGTCCACCTTCCCCTGTCTCTTCCCAGCAATTACAACCTGTTAACGTGCTCAGGGGAGGGTTTGGTATCCGAATCTCAAATCTCTCAATCTCAAGGCCTGGCTCTCGAAGAGTTAGAGTTTGCTGATTTGCACCTCTCTCAAGGTGTTCTGGATATCTTAAAGACTTCTCAAAAGCCTACCACCAGAAACACTTACAATTCCAAGTGGAAAAGATTTACTATATGGTGCTCCGGGAAGCATATTTCTCCAGAGTCTGCTGGCCTTCCCACAGTCCTTGATTATATGATTCATCTTAATAGCTTGGGACTCAGACCAGCTACACTAAGTGTGCATCTGGCAGCTGTCTCTGCCTTCCTCTCAGCAGGCAAGCACTCTTCCCTTTCAGCTCATCCTGTATTTTCTAAATTTTTCAAGGGATTGCTTCATACCAGTCCTCCCTTCAGGGACCCTGCCCCTGCTTGGGACCTTAATGTTTGCATTGCTCAACTTATGCAACCCCCTTTTGAGCCTTTGTCCTCAGCAGAGCTTAAGTACTTGACTTGGAAAACTGTTTTCTTGGTGGCCATCACTTCTGCCAGACGCATAAGTGAGTTACAGGCCCTGTCAGTGGAGCCTGATTTTATCTCTTTCCATAGAGATAAGGTGGTCCTCAGGACTAATAGGAAGTTTTTGTCTAAGGTGGTTTCAGATTTCCACCTTAATGAGTCTATGTCTCTTCCTGTTTTCTTCACTGACCATTCCTCCTCTAGGGAGAGGAGGCTGCACAGTTTGGATGTGAAAAAGGCCCTTAGCTACTACATAGAGCGCACCAAGGGTCACAGGTTTGACTCCCTTCAACTGTTCCTCACTTATGGTGAGGTTGGTAAGGGAAAACCTGCCACTAAGAGATCTATTGCCAGGTGGATTGTCTCTTGCATTCAATTTTGCTACGGAAAACTAGGTAGGATCCCACTCTCAGGCCTGAGGGCTCACTCTACCAGAGGTACAGCTGCTTCTCTGGCTGCTGCCAGGGATATTCCTATCTTATAGATTTGCCAAACAGCCACCTGGAAAACAGTACACACTTTTACCAAGCATTATTCTCTGGATATCAAGGCTAGGAGTGATGCTCGGTTTGGCACAGCAGTGCTTCAGAGCCTATTTCCACTGTGGGTTCTGTCCCTCCTCCATGGAGGTACTGCTTGGTAGTCTGCAATATGTCAGAATACAGCAAGACTTCATGTTGTTTGAAGAAAAAATTACTCACCTTAGTAATGTTGTTTCTTCTAATGGAGTCTTGCTGTATTCTGACCTCCCCCGCCCCCCCCGCCTCCCTCTCAGAACCTGGTTTTGGGATGTGGGTGGGCAGTAGCAGTGTTGGCACTCGGGAGGTGCCCCCACCCCTTCTTTTCTCACCCCTTTAGTTTGGGTGTGTGGGTGTTGTGTTTTGTTTTATTTTTTGGGTTTCCTGTCTCGAGTCTTTGTTTTGGGGCCAAAAAATATTTTTATTATGTTTAGCAGCCAGTTGGCTAGTGTAAGTTTACAGTTTCCACACAGGACACCCAGTGAGTATAGGTCGTAAAGATCTGACAGTTTGAGTTCAAACAGCAACAGACAGAGTCTCAACCGAACTCGAGCTCAGTGTTCCATGCCTGGCATGGAAAGTTAACTCTTTCATCTCTGGGGCAGTTCAAAGGTTGGACATCACTGCAGTATGTCAGAATACAGCAAGACTCCATTAGAAGAAACAACATTACTAAGGTGAGTATTTTTTTCTTCTTCTGAGTGCAGGACTGGCTTGATCCTAGGAAAAACGTAATATGGGACCAGAATTTTTTAGGGTCACCCTGGGAGTCTGTTAGTAGGTTGTTGCAGTATGAACTTTTTGCTTGTTTGATTTCTTTTTTTGTAGGCATTTCTCAGAGATCTGTAGGTATTAAGGTCAGCTAGAGAGCCAGTGTTCTTGTAATGAAGCCAGGTTCTGTCCCTGTGTCACAATTTAGATAGTAGGTCAGCTTTTAGCCATCGGGTCTGCCTATTTCTAACCCGCCTGGTGACGAGTTTACAGTGGATTTCTTGTAAGGCTAGGAATTTGGATAGAAAGATATTTAGAGCGGTCTGAGCAGCTGATTAATAATAGAGAGAGGACCCGTCTACAGGAGCAACGTCAGCCAAGAAAGCCTGTGGGTCAAAGTGTGCATAATTATGGAAAGTAATGAAACGTGGCTTCATAGGATTAGACCTACCTTTACCCCAGATACAAAAGGTGGGGGAGTGGTTTCTGATGGCATCTGGTAGGACATCTGCGTCAACTATGTTTTCAAGGCGGTTAGTCATGATCCAGTCCAACAAGGTACTGGTATTGGAATGAGATGCAGTCCTAGTGGGTACAGAGATGAGCTAATGCAAGTTGAAACTCTGGAGTCTAATCAGTGTAGTTGTAAGTGTATTTCCCAGCCAATTTATGTTGATGTCACCTGAGATAAGAACTTTATTTCCTGAGTGGATAGCAGATTGATCCAGTAGCTCATCCAGACCTTTTAGGCCATGGGTAGGGGGATTATAAGCACAGACAGTATTCAATTTCTTAGTTCCAAGGGTGAGGAGAACATGGAGTGTTTCACAGTGGTTTAATTGGGTGGAGCTGATCACTGAGAGCTGGAGGTGTGATTTGAAGTAAATGGCAGTGCCTCCCCCCCTTCTTTTAGGGGCTGGTCTATCATTCCTCAGGAGATTTTAGGATGGTAGGGAGTACCGTGAATCTGGGGTGGATGGCTTCAGCCAGGTTTCAGTGAGGCACAGAATGTCTGGGTTGTAAAGTGCAGCCCAGGATTCAAGTTCCACAAAGTTTCGCTCAAGGCTCCTGATATTATGGTGGGCTATAAGTAGGCCTTTGTCATTTAGAATAGGAGCAGTAGAGGGAGTGTTTGGCCCTGGATTGGGCTGTATGTCCCCAGAAAGCAGAATAACCAGTAGCAGGAGGTACCAGAGCTTACGATGCAGGAAGGGTGACAGAGAAAGTTTGCACGGAGCTACATTTGTGTGCATGGGCAGCCAGATAGAACCAGGCCTTGTTCAGGAGTAATGCAGTGGGATTACACCATGGTGCAGGTATCACTATTAGATTTGAGAAAGTAGTCATATTTTAGAGTGTGTGGGGGAGCAGTTTCAGCATCGGAAACTGGAAAAATTGATGGGTGTAACAGAGGTAGGGTAGATATGAGAAACAATAGCATCAACTGATTATTCATTTTGTTTAGCCCTGAAAATAGAGATTTAGTGGGGAAAAGGCAGATGGGGCAACAGCAGAAAGTGGGGGTAAGAGTTTTGTCAGCTAGGAGCTTGGATGTCTGAAAAGGGGGGGGGGGAATCTGGGCAGGACTAAAGGAGAGAATAGTCCAGCCAGTTACTAGTGAGGGTAGGACAGAAATAGAAAGATTGCTAATAGTCAAACAAGGGCAGTATAGAATAACTAAAAATTTCAAATAGGCAGTATTCTGGAGGGGCTGAGGTGATTCAGGGGAGAAAGTTCCTGGCTCACAAGGAAAATAAAAGCAGCAGCCAAAGTAAGGGGTGGTATTCAAAGAAACGTAGTGTGAATAATATGTAGTGAAACAAAAGGTCCACATGTTGGGGAGGGAGGAAGAACCCAGAGAGCAAGTAAGGTGGGAACAAGTCGAGAGGGGTGGGGCCTGTTGAGTATTTAATAGGAGGCTTGGGTGGGGATGGAGGCGGAGAAAAACCACTCAGTGCACCTAGATGTTCAGGACCCAGGCAAGGTTGATTTTCCACTGTTCTGGGGCGCCGGCTTGCAGGCGCACCAATCGGGGGCCTTGCAGTGAGTGATTTACCAATCAGGTTTGTGGAAAAAAGGCGCTTCTATTGGAAAAAAGCCGTAAGCAGGCTGACTTGCGAGGATGTACAGTGGCAGTATCTGTCCAGGGAATCTGATGATCGGGACCAGGAGAGCCGCAGGAGCCCTGTGATTTCAGCGGCGTAGTGGCAGCACAGCGGGCGCCTTGGGTGGGGCGCCCGCTTGGGGTGAGCACGGTCTAGGAAATGAGAGAAGGAAAAATCAGTGTAAATAAGGGAAATGGACACACAAGACCTAAGACGAGGCGGGAGAAACTGGCGGCAGGCTTTCAGTGGGGGGTTGGGGTACTTGGGTAGAAACAAAGGCACAAATTGGCAAGTCGGAGTTTTGTGGGGAGGGGTTACAGTGGGACAAAGAGGCAGATATGTGAGTGAGGCAGTTAGAGTTTAGAGCTTAAGGTAGGGGGATGGGGTAGAGGTCAAGTGCGGGTTAGCAATACACTGCAGGAGGAGGGAAGGCTCGGAGAGGAGACAATGGTGGTGAACAGAGGTGAGTGGGGAAAAGAGGCAGAGAAAAGATAGTTTATAAGGAATACAGCCAGTTTTCATTAGGAGAGTTGCATTCGCTGTATACCGTATAGGCTGATTTTAAGCTTCACAGGCAGTTCCAAACATGAAAAACACTAATATAAATTGACGAAAAAGAGCTACCAATCACAGTTACTTAGTGTTAGGCTGATTAGCAATTTTAGATACTATGTGTCGTGATAGCCGATTTCACAGTTTCCACAGCAATAACACCTTAAGCTGTAAATGTAACCATGCACAAAGAGCCAGCAGTCAAATCAGAAAACTGCAAAAAACCTAATTGGAATTTTAAGTAAAAAAACACCCAGTGCACTTAGATGTCCAGGACCCAGGCAAGGTTGATTTTCCGCTGTTCTGGGGTGCCGGCTTGTAGGCGCACCAGTCAGGGGCCTTTCAGTGTCCGCTTTACCAATCAGGGGTTTGTGGAAAAAAGGCGCTCTAGTCGGAATGCAGCCATAAGCAGGCTGACTCGCGAGGATGTACAGCGGCAGTACCTGTCCAAGGAATCCGACTATCAGGACCAGGAGAGTTACAGGAGCCCTGCGATTTCAGTGGCGGTAGCGGCGGCATGGCTGGAGGTGCCGCCAGGTCCATGAGTGCCGCTTGGGTCGGGGGCACGGTCTGTCCAAGGAATCTGACGATTAACTGATTCTGTATGATTTCAGCTACTTTTTTTCAGTGCAACTGAGCGGTATTGGGATGCCATTAAGCAATGTACTAGCTTCCCTACCATTTGTTAAGGTGTGTCTGTGACATACTAACTAGGAAGTACTGTAACATGCTGATGACATACAGAATATGAAAATAGTTGTCATACGTAAGTACTTTGTATGTTGTTTGCACAGTTAGCCATTATGACATACAAACTGTGCTGACTACCACTTATTTTCCTGAAATTATTTCCACTGGAGTGATATGAACAGTTTTCTAGTAGGGAAACTTATGGTTGATTGCTGTATGTTCCTGTAAACTCAATACACCATTATCTTAACACTTTTCCTGAACATTACACCACTTTGTAGTACAGGAATCCCTGTAGAGAAGGTATCCCTGTGTTTTTGTCCTTGACCTTGTACATCGAGTATTGAGTAATAAATATGTTGTGAATGCCTAATATTTTGCACTTCACAAAGAAAGTACAGTACTTGTTTTAAGAACACGTTTCATTTATTTGAGGATAATGTGCATTATTGCATCAAATAGGGAAGCCATTTTTTCTTTGACAGTTTTTCAAGGGCAGCCCAGCTCAGCTGCAGCATCTTTTTCAGCATGGGGTTCTGCCAGTTTTACAGAAATTTATTTACAGTATTCATTTCTTTATTAGCTTTTGGTTAGCGGGTAAGTGCACTAGGCAGTAACCCTGCCTGTGTTCAGGCACAACCCAGGAGAGTACAAAATAAGTGATACATCAGGACAAGGTAACCGGACAATCAGAATTCCAAGACATGTTACATTAAAATTATCCATGCAGGGATATACAGGGAATTTACAAGACTGGCACAGTTCACACAGGGATGTAGTAGATCAGACAAAGAAAACGAAAGTGAAACAAATGGTACATATTCATTACAGAACTGCAAGCAGATGGGTCAGCTAGAGCAGAACAGAAAAGCCAAACAGTTAAGAGCAGTCACAAGTGCCAAGTGCATATAGGTGAGAGAACAGAGCTTTCTTGAAGGTAAAGTGAGACTGGGAACTCTTGATGTGGAGAGGAAGGGAATTCCAGAATTTGTGAGCGAAGTGGGAGAAAGCTTGCTCATCCATTTTAGTGGAGCAGTGTGGGACAGATAGGAGTCGAGAGGTTGAAGATCTAAGACAGCGCGAGTGAAGGACAGGGTTTAGCATAGCACCAAGATAGCTGGGGTGCAGAAATCTGATTAATGAATCAATAAAACTCCCCAGAGTATAGGAGCGAAGGGCGTTGGGGCAGCCATTGCAAGGCAGAATACAGCAGGCAGTGGTGGGTAAGGCGCGGAACAGACAAGACAAACCTGCAGATGTTATGTTATGTGCCACTTATGGAGTACAGTGGCATTGGCCTGGGAGAGTACAGGGAGGGCATGTGAGTCTAGGGAGCAGGACACCTCGAGCGACCGAGATCCTAGTTGCAAGTGTGAAAGAGTGACGTACTTTATAGGCGGCACCAATCTTTAAGTTGACAGATCTACATACTTTGTTTATGTGCAAGGAGAAGTCTAATACAGGGTCTAACATCACTCCGAGGTATTTGAATGATTCGGTATTTGAGATGACAGACCAGTTACTACAGAGGATTTGTATCTTAGGAGACTCGGCACAGACTTTCCTTGAAGTCCCAAAGAGCATAGCTTGGGTCTTAGATAAGTTAAGGATCTGGTAGTTAGAGATGAGCCAAGAATGAAGGTGTTGCAATGTCTAAGACAGATGCTTATTGAGGTCATCAGTGGACTTAGAGGTGCCGGAGAGCACCAAGTCATCAACGTACATTATGGAGCTGCAGTGAGGGAAGTTGGTAGGGATATCATTACTGTGGACCACTTAATCAAAGTTTTTTTGTTTATTTGTTTTATTTATTTATTCTGATTTGGATAACACCTTTTAGAATTTTTCATTTGCAAAGGTTCCACGTCAATATAACAGACAGGATAAAAATAATACTGTATGACAATTATATTACAAAATAAGTAGCAATAGTGTTGAGGTGAACAGAGCAGCAGCACATGGCATTGTCATGGAATACACAAGGTGGTCAACAGTGAAAGGAGGTTTGTAGGGCAGAGTGGAGTATTTGGGGGATGGGGAAGAGAGGCACAGTGGAAGGGGAGGTAGTTGAGAGGTGGGAGCAAAAGGAGAGGGTGGAGATAGGCAGGGGAGATAGAGAGGGTGATTGGAGGGGTGGTCTATCTTGCGCATGGGCATGGAGAGGGGGGTGAAATGGTTTCTTAGTTCCCTCTTAACCTGCCCGATTTTGGGTAGATTTAATAGAGAAAGTGAAAGTTTGTTTAGGCAGATAGGTACACGTCAGCAGTAGGATCTCATAGCCCGGCTGGTCCAACAAAATGGAACATGGAGGGCATTTCTACTTAATTTCTTGTCTGGTGTGTATTGGCAGTTTGCTGGAAAAAAAGACTGCAGAGTTTGGGGGGAGGGGGGTTAAGTCCCATGAGGGCTTTCCTTCCCATTAGGCAAGACTGGAATTTGATTCTTTGCTCTAGTGGTAGCCGGTTAGTATTGGTGTACAGACTACGGGTATGGTTATGTATCAGCATCTAGGGCAAGGCGATGAGCCTTGTTGAGCAATACCTTGATTCTGTTTAGGACCGTATCTGATGCTGCTCCATAGACCATTAAGCCATATTCTATGACCAGAAGGATGGACACAGAAGCTTCAAGGTTCCTAGCATTGAGAGTCATGTATGCTTTATGCCTGTATAGGGTGCCTAGTTTTCTGTTGGCCACTTTTACTACTTGGTCAACGTGATGGGAGAATGTTAGTATATCATCTAGGTGGATCTCAAAAGTATTTGAAAGTATCAACCTGATCAAGGACTGTACCTTCCTTGCTCCGGATTTCAAGAGGGGGAGCTTCTTTTTCTGTGAGCAGATGGTAAGCATTGCTGTGGTCTTATAGTTCAGTATGAGTCAACTGTAGAGGAACCACAGTTCAAGGGAGGCAAAGACTTGTTGCAGTTCATGGGTAAGCTCAGAAGGGATCTTGCTGCTTGAGAAGATGACTGCATCATCTGCGTACAGTAGGATCTGGGATCCTGTGCAGGCCATGGGAAGGTCATTAATAAATAGGCTAAATAGTAGTGGACCCACTATGGATCCCTGTGGGATCCCAACTGTCACTGGCCTTATTTCAGATAGTTCATAATAAATTTTTACTCTCTGTGAGCGCCCTGAGCGGTAGCTGGCAAACCATTTGGTGGTCTCCTGTGAGAGGCCTAGTTGAGAGAGTTTTTGGAGTATTAGCCAGTGATCGACAAGGTTGAACGCTTTTGTTAGGTCAATAAAAATGCAATCAAGTGGCCACCATCAAGTTCCCTGTGTAATGCGCTAGTGTATTCTAGGAGAGCGATAAGGTACTGTGGTTTCTTCTAAAACTATGTTATTGAGGGCGTTGTAGATTGTATTTATCTTGGTAGTCAACCAATTGGTCTGAGACTGTTCACTCCAGTCCCTTGGAGAGGGGGGAGAGTATTGAGGACAGTTGGTAATTAGAAAGAGAATGTTTGTCCTCACCTTTATAAACATGGTGACTGTTGCTATTTTCCACTGGGTAGGGAACTGAGCGTACCTTAGGGAGTGGTTGAAAAGGGTGGTGAGGGGTTGGGCCAGGATATCAAGGGCATCAGGAAATAATTGCTTGTCAATGGAGTTACTTCCCTCTCTAGTTTTGCCCAGAACCTGCTTAAGGTATTTGAGGGATTCAGTAACTGTGTCACACTTAAAGTAGAAATTGGGCCGTTTCAGTGGTGCTGAGGGTTGAGACGCTGGATGCCACACTTTGCGCCACGCTGGCGACCCGGGTTTGGGAAGGAGCTCTGGTCATCGGGGGGGCATGGAGTTGGCTTGAGCTGCTGGCAGGCAGCTCTTCTGGCGAGGGATCGGATGTATCATGCAGCATTAGCGGCTCACAGTGGAGACTGGGAGTGTCGCAGCTGATGTGAGCACGTTTTCAGGGGTATAGGGATGACGGCGGACATCCTGCGGGTGCGTGCTGAAGAGTCCACACCCCTGGGTCCACAGAACAAGGAAAATGGCCCTGGCTCCCAAGAATGCCAGAGGTTGCCCCCATGCTCACTGCTGGGTCTACTCAGTCCTGCCTCCTGAACTCCTCCTTGCCTTGGGACACCCTACTAAATTCTAGATAGAGCGCTAGTGGGAGGTAAGGCGGTCCCACCTCAGACTCCGAGCTGTGGGGGTTGGGGATTCAGTGGTGAGGGTGGAGGTATCTCGGGATGGAGGCATGGTATGGAGAGACTTCACATGGAGCAGGAGTTGGCCAGTCCCTGCGACTACACCGGAGCGAGTCTGTTTCTGTGCACTTAACTAACCTGTGTCTCTCTCTCTCTCTCTCTCCCTTTCTTCCCAGATCTCAGCAGGTGGCGCAGCTCTATAGCTTCCCGCTGCGGCCACCGCTGCTGTCCCTCCCCGACTCCTGGAACCCTCTCCTTGGCCTGCAAGGTAACCGAGCATCGAGCCCTTCTATGGCTTCACGGCAGGTGCACCGATTGGCTAAGAGTGCTGCTGCTCAGCCAATCCACACATTCCGGCTGTTTTTTTTTTTCTAAACTGGAGCGCCTTTTCTAAACGCAGCTCGATTGGGGCTTAATCTGGCCAGCTTTAACTAGTGCTACAGGACCAAGCTGCTTACTCTTGCTGAAATGTTTGGCCCACTCACCTTCCCCCACCCCTGACACTAATTACTCTTCCTCCCCTTTTCAGGTCCCTATCTCTGCCTTCTACCAGCACTACTGCTGCCACTCCTCTTAAAGTGACAGCAACTCCTCTTTTATTTAGTACCTTTGGGGCTCTATACTCCCTAAATAACACTACGTGCTTTTTTTCTCTTCAAAACCTTCAAGCTCTGGCACCTACCCTAAGCAATATGAATTAATGCCTGCTCCTTCTCTCACTTGGATCCCTGCATGGATTGCTCTGTGCAGCAGATGCCTGTGCCAGCTTACTATCTGCAGATCGACTGCGTCTCCACAGTTACACCGTGTCTCACACAACCCTGTACCCCCACCCACCTCTCAACTTTCAGATCAGAGTTTGCCTGAGCTGCCTTCTGTGACCTATGCCTCGCTGGCCCTACTATCAAACCTTGAGCGCTGACTGATTGGCCTGTTTGTCCACTCCCCCAACCTCCGGTTGCCCCACTGGCCCCCACACTATGTTCATCTCCTATCTCTCCTTCTCATTGCTGGTGATGTGGAGAGCAAACCTGGTACACCAAATACACATATTGATCCCTCAAATGTTACCTGGTCAGGACATAATGGCTTTCGAGTTGCACACCTAAATGTATGCAGCCTATCATCCAAATTCTCCGAGCTCCAGGCATGGGTGTCCCTATATAAACCTCACATCCTAGGCCTATCTGAAACCTGGCTGAAACTGTCCATTGTGGATGACTCTTGTCTACTCCCAGGTACTCCCTACTACGTCGTGACAGGACTGGGAGAAAGAGGGGCGGAGACGTTGCGCTGTACACGCTTGCCCACTGCCATCTCTTGCTCTACCCCCACCTTGGGTAGTGATTGAATTATTGCTGAAATTACCCTAGGAGCCACTAAAAAGCTTTACATAGGCTGTTGTTATAACCTCCCCCCGGGTGAGGTCCAAGGCCTATCAAACTTCCTAGATGGTCACACATGCATCTCCCCCTCTAGGGACACTGTTCTATATGGGGATTTCATCCTCAGCTGGAAAGAATCCACAGCACCTGACCACAGGCATCTTCTAAAATCATTCCACCTAGAACAAGTTATCTCCTCCTCCACTAGATTTAACACCTGCACTCACAACCATTCCACTCTTGACTGGACTCTCACCAACC
The DNA here is from genome assembly GCA_016271365.2 of Neoceratodus forsteri. Taxonomy (NCBI): domain Eukaryota; kingdom Metazoa; phylum Chordata; order Ceratodontiformes; family Ceratodontidae; genus Neoceratodus; species Neoceratodus forsteri. Next base: position 290,195,450 of record CM028135.1, on the reverse strand, counting down.
GGTCAGACCTGGTCCTTCAGGCAGGTACAATGTCTGACTCTACCAGCGACCACTCCCCGATCTACATCATCCTCTCCTCCAAATGTCTCTGCCCCCTGCCCAAGCTTCTGTCCCTCAGAAAATTTAACTGCCAGGACCCTACGCTCATCCTGGAGGATGCCTGCAACTTAAACTGGTCAGACCTTTTCTGTTGCACAGACGTCTCCACTGCAGTCACTCTCTTTACCAACATCCTTCTCACATTCCAGGACAAACACTTTCCTGTCACCACAAGAAGGGTCGGGGGTGGCAGTACCCGCTGGATATCTAAGAAGCTACTGACCTGAATGAAACTCCGGGACAAGGCATGGAAAGCTTATAAGGCATCCCCATCTAACCAGCTATGGAATACGTACAGGCACATGCGGAACTCCTGCAAGCAAGCTATAAAGTCACATAAGCGCAAATACTACACTCATCTGCAATCGGACTCGCTTAGCAACTCACGTACTTTCTGGGCCTCCCTAGGGTCCCTCCTAAACCCAAAGTTCAACAAGCAGATAACTCAGCTCAACTCCCCCACTGTTCCCATCACCAACTAAGGTGATATCGGCGACACCTTCAACAAAATGTTCACAGATCTCTTGCCATACACTGGCAAACTCCGTGCTCAGCCACCCTCAGGCCAGAACAGCCTACCTCATGGCTCCCTGTAGTCCCCCAATGCAATCTCACCCCTCCCTTTTTACTTCAGGGCAGTTGATCTAAATGTCACCGCAAAACTGATGAAGATGCTACCAGCATGAGGTAGCCTAGGCAGTGAATTGGCTTTATCCTGCCTTCCTAAGACTGCTCTCCCTGGCCATTGTTCAACCCCTAATCTATATTTTCAACCTTGCTCTTTCAACATCAGTGGTACCTGACCCCTGGAAGCACGACAACGTTGTACCTATTCATAAGGCTGGTGACCCCCATGCCCCTGAAAACTACAGACCCATCTCTCTCCTCCCTCACTTGAGAAAATAGTTCACCATTGGTTATCCAATCACCTAGAGAAATACCACCTCCTCAGCCCTCACCAGCACGGCTTTTGTAAACTCCACAGTACTTCCTCTGCCCTTGCCCTTTTCACCAATCATGTCCTCAGAAACATGGACAAGGGCAATGCCACGGGTGCAGTGTTTGTAGATCTGTCTACGATTTTCGACCGCATCGATCACCGCCTCCTCTATTCAACCCTACTAAACTTTGGCTGTGCATTGGATACTGTTACATGGTTCTGCAGCTACCTCTCTAACCGTTCCCAGTCTGTACTGGGAGGAAATTAGTCCTCTGCTGCCTTACCCATCCGCACAGGCATACTGCAGGGCTCAATACTTGGGCCACTGCTATTCTCGATGTTTATAAATGACCTCCCTGCAGATACCATAAACTGCAAGGCACTTCTCTATGCTGATGACCTCGTTATCTATCATAGCAACAAATCCCTGATGTCCCTATCTGCCACCCTTACATCTAACTATGGAGCTGCCCTGAGTTGGTTCCCCTCAAAGAAACTTCTCATAAATTAGAAAAAAACTAAAGCAGTGCCCTTTGGTTCCAAGCCATTCCTAGCTAAAGTCGTAAAATCAGAAACCTCACCTGATTTCTACCCCTGCTGGCCCTCCCCTTGAAACAGTACCTACCTTTAAATATCTAGGTATGACGCTTGACCCGTCCCTTACCTTCAGCGAGCACACTACCACCATTGTGAAGAAAATCCACCAAAAATTGGGGGCAGCTTATCGCCTCAGTCAATTCCTGACCACTGAGGTCCGCCTTGCCAACGCTAGAGGAAACCTACTGCCTCTACTCAACTATTGCACACCCCATGTCCTCATCATTATTCGCTCTTCTAGTCCCAATTTACAATGCCATCTGTTGCTTTGTCCTCTTATTCCCTTTCTTCACTCACCACTGCTCGCTGTATCAGTCCCTAGGCTGGCTCCCTCTTCAAGGTCGCTTTGACCTCGCCATGGGTAATTTAGTTGATTGCTCACTCAGGAATTCTCAGAAGTTACCCTGCTTCACCCTCCTGGCTCATAGGGTGGTTCCCAGATGCCTTAGGGACTCCTCCGCTCCCCAACTAGAAATGCCTCGTAACTCCACAGCCATGGGCTGCGAAGCCTTCTCTGTCTCTGCCCCTACTCTCTGGAACTGTCTCCCTCCGTCAGTCAGGCTGTCCCCCTCTCACCTGTCCTTTAAATCCAGCCTCTGAGCCTGACTTCTGTCTGAGGCTACATGCAACTGCAACTGATTCCTAACAATTAGACAGGGCATTAACCCCCCGCCTGGCTCACCTCTTGCTCAACCCACACCACACCCACCACATCATCCTCTAGACTAACTCTACTGTGTTATATAAGCATTCATCAACTGTATATCTATACAAATGTACATTTGACTGTACAGAGCGTTATGCACTTGCATGTTGTTTGTAAAGATTGTCATCAGCTGTATATTTTTATACACTTGTATATTTTTTTTTTTCCACACCACCTCATGCTCGGGGTGTGTATTCCATGAATCTGTATGTATAGTTTTGTCTGTTTTCCTGTTGCTGCTACCATGTGGCCTGGGTGGGTCATGCCTGAAAACAGTCCTTTGGATCAGTGCACCTACCCGGTTACCAAATAAATAAATAAAAATAAATAAATGTTTAAAGACAATGGGGGCCCACACTTTTTTGTTTGCTGCCCCAATCCTGTGGGACTTCCTCCTGCACCAAATTTGAGAGAGCCAAACCGTTAGACGTCTTCAATCGGGAGCTGAAGACCTTATTTAATCAAGCTTTTTTGAGTAATTAGTATGTTTTACTAGTATTTAATGTTTGTTTATATTTATTTGTGTGTTTTTGGTCTGATTTGTATCATATTTGAAAAGATTTTTAGAATTGTGAAGCACATTGAGTCGCAAACACAGTAATGCACTATATTAAATAAAATCTGATTTGAGTCACCATTGCAGCCACTAGGTTCTCTTCCCCTTCGACCCTGATCATACAAATGACGGCATGACCTGCCAATCATGCTTCTGCTTCTCCCCGCCACTTTAGCGGCTGGCTTCTGACTCTTTGGCTTCGCCGTCTCCTCTCTCCCTCTCATGCTCACTGTCTGCCCTGTGGCGACACACCTGTTGCACACCTTGGCTCCTCCACACATGACTGTACAACCCGGTGCTCCAGTCGGTCACGTGGACACGGGGATGTGGACAGTTGGAGTCAGCAACACCCTATTGGATACAAAGAAAATAACAGGCAAAAAAAGGTATTTCTTTTTTTTAAGCTGCAGTACTTGTCCGCAGACTACTGGTTCCACAAAAAATACTTGTCCCTGACTCTGCCTTGATAGCCCAGGACTTTAGGTTATCACATTTGTCGAAACCTGATAATAATCCACACAAAACCTTGTTGTCCCATCTTTTTTCAGGATCAGAATAATGGGCGAGGACTAAGGACTAATGAATTCCCATATAACCTGGAGGTCCAGCATTTCCTTTAGCTTCTCCTGTATGGGGAGTTTCACACTCTCAGGGACTCTGTAGGCACGTTGCTTCAGTGGCACCTAAGTCCCTGTGTCCACTCAATGTTCTGCAAGTGTGGTGTACCCCAGCTTTGCTGAGAACAGGATGCTAACAAAGTGCAGCACCTTCTTCATTTGTGCCATCTGCGTGGGTATCAGCTGCTCTGAGAGAGAAACAGTCCACTGATACTTCCTCCATTCTCCTTTAGTAGGTTTATTAGTGCCCTACCCCCTACTGTTATCTGTCTGGCTGTAAACCATCATGACTGCCTCTGTCCTGTCATAAGGTTTCATCATGTTGACATGAAAACCCTGTGTTTGCACCTCCTATTGGTCAGTTCAACATAGTTTACCTCTTCCACTTGTTTTACCACTACAAATGGACCCTCCTGTGCAGCATGCAGTTTGCCCTGTTAAGTAGGGATGAGCACCGTCCTCTTCTGCCATGCGGTCAGAACAGTTTTGTTCCCTCGGTTGCTCAGCTGGCTGGTTATCCCATGCCAGACTCATGAACTCCTTTAACCTCTTCCTGAAGTTATGGACATAGTCTACCACTGATTCACCTGGGGCAGCAAGCTTGCCTTTCCATTCATCCTGCATTAAATCTGGGAGTCCCCTCACGTAGCATCCATACAAGAGTTCAAAGGGTGAGAACCCTGTGGAACTTCCTATAGGCAGATAAGAACTGCGGCAAATGCTTGTCACATCTACTCCTGTGTTGCTCAGCAAAAGCTCTAAGCATGGTTTTAAGGGTGCCATTAAAGCATTCTACAAGACCATTGGTTTGGTGCTGGTAAGGTGAAGCACTAAGCTGCTGCACCCCACATTTTCCCCACAAACTCCTCATTAGAGCTGACCTGAAGTTTGCACCCTGGCCATATAAGATTTCCTGAAGAAATCCAAGCTGGCTGAAGATCTTCAGCAGATCATTTGCCACTTTCTCTGCCTCTCTGGATGACATTGGCATAGCCTCAGAATACTAGTTGGAATTATTTCACCACCACCACCAGAATGCATCTCCTTCCTGAGCTAAATGGCACACCTAGAGGCCCCACAATATCTATAGCTACCTGCTAAAATGGTACCTCTCTTATGGGTGTAGGAAATAAAGCTGCCTTTCCCATGCCCCTTTGTTTTCCCACTTTCTGATGTGTATCACAAGTGTGACAGTACTCAGCCATTTCTTCATAGACACCAGGCCAATAGAAGTTTTATGTCAACCTCTGCTTGGTCCGTTTCACCCTTCAGCGTCCTGCAAGTGGAATGTCATGTGCAGTGCTGAGTAGCTGTTGCCTAAACTCCTAAGGTACTACCAGCTGTATGCGCACCTGCCATTCCTGTGCACCTTCTTGCAGTATCCACTCGTGATAGAGCAAGCCATTCTACCATTACGCTGTGCCTCCCACCTTGAGGATCAGGGTCAGCATTGTCTACCTGTTCCCTTACTTCCTTTAAAGAGTCCTCCCTCAGGAAAGCACCTTTTAAATCGGTGCACTTTACTCCTCCTCCTGGAAAGACAACACTCTCCTTTAGAGTTTCCTCTGAGCAGCTGTCAGCTGCTAGTGAGGTTTGACTGTCAAAAGTCACGGCCTCCTGGTGTGCTACAGTGTCAGCCTGTACTACAGCAGACTCGGAGCAAACTGGCATACTTTCAGTAGCTCACTTCTCCCTGCTTTCAGTAACATCAGACTTCAGTTTAATGGTCCAACTCCGGGTAACTGCACACAGTTTCACCCCTGCATTTTAGGTCATTCCCCAAAAGCATATCTACATCAAGGTCTTCACTAACCCCAGCGTTTTCCATCCCTTGACCCTCCCCCCAACTTAGGAAGACTTGAGCCAGTGAGACTGGCACAGTTGGTTCCACTGCACACTTTACCATTACAAACTGGTGAGGTAGGACCTGTTCAGGTTTAACTCAATCCTGATGCGCTGTGGAGAGCATAGCTCCTGTGTCTCTCCAAGCTTGTGTAAGCTTCCCATTAATTTGATCAGGGAGCATGTACTTAGCTGAATTAGTTTATTCCCTCCCCATACATAATTAACACTATGAGAGCCTGCGGTAGTAGGATTTCTTCCTGCTGCCCCGGTTCCCTGGGTCTTCTGTGCTGAGAAGTTATAGGAGGGATGCCCCACTTGCTGGTACATATGGCATTTCCATTCCCCCTGATCCTTTTTCATTTTGGAGAACTGGGTGCACTCCACTCTGGGATCACGATCAGCTGTGGTCCCTTTAGGCTGCCCCACTAGCTTACTTATCCCTTTAAACCCAGCTGTCCCTTTCCGAACACTCTTATGGTTAGCAAAAGGCTTATTTGCCATATACCTGTCAGCCATTTCAGCTGCTTGTCAGCCAACCCCACACCCTTGGATCTTCTGGACAGCACTGGAGAAATTGGTACAGTAATGCAACTTCTATAATTTGATCAGCAGAGGATGCTTCAGCACCCTCTAACCACCTCCTGAGCAAATTAGAAAGCTGTACCCACATTTCCATATAACTTTCTTCATTATGTGTCTTAAATCTAAAATTTCAATCTATATACATCAGAAGTCAGGTCATAAAATGTTTTAGCAACAGATCTTTGACTTTACCATAGACCCAGCTCTCCTGTGCATTCATTTTGGAAAATGTATTGAGAGCCTTTCCAGATAATAAATGATTTAGACTGAGGGCCCACATTCCCTACTCCAGTTTGGACTGTATATAGATCTCAAATAAGCAAAGGAAGTATCCATATCATCTCCTTCCGAAAAGTGAGGAAATATTTTAGAATTTGGTTTAGGATCGAGTGCTGACTGCCCCCCCTTCCCGTTTCTCATTTCTCAACCCCACTTTCATTCCAGGAGGCTGCTGACATAATAGTGCCATCTCAAGTTCATGCCTGCGTTGTGCTACTGTCTCTTCTGCCTCCCATCTGCATCCTTTCCAGCTGGCATTCTGTCTCCTTCTGCATCATGTCCCATTTAGACTGCAACCTCAGCTTTACCAGTTCGACATCATCTGTTCTTGGTTTGTCCTTTTTGCAGTAGCTGCTGTTGCCTCTGCTGTGGTGGCTGCTACTTTTCCTGGGCTTGTGGCTGCTTTGGGGGTTGCTGCTGCACTGGGTTTGTCTGCTGTTGTGTCTGCTCTGCACAGTCTGCACTGTCCTCATCAGTTAGCTCCCCTTCCTCATGGGCATTCTTTGCTGGTTGGGGAACTCGTCCTTGACCACGGCTTGTGGTATGAAGACCCCCTATTCTTCCTTGCCCTTTTTAAGCAGGGCCTCTGGGAGCTGCTTTTTACTAAGTAATCCATGGTTAATGTCTTTTTTTGGTGCACAACTCTCCCAAAAGTTCTGATCGTTGCTTGTTATAATTGATTGCCACTTTTGCTGCCATTATTCTGACCACTGACTGCACCTGAAAATAAAGACGAAAAGCAACAAAAGAAAACCGTTTTTCCTGAGCACTTCGTTTTTATGACTGGGTAGGTATTTTGTGCAATCTCTGTATTTACTCTAGGTGTTTGTGTACACTACATAAGCACCCTTCAGGTAACCACCAAGTGGTGGGTGCTACTTGCACACTTAATACATCCCATATGCTGCCACCAGATGTGTCAAAACCACCCATCTGTGCTCCATACAGTGCACGTCTTGCATCTCGTTGCCACAGACCTTCAACCATGTTCGCCTCTCAACCTTTTCCTTGTGCCCATACTCATCCCTCTGCAAAGGTGGTGCACAGAGGACACCTGGACCCTCTGAGCCCAGTTACCAGTCTCCCTGGATGAAGCCAAGGCCAACTGCTCCAACTCCAGGTGAAGCATGGGTTCTGTCTTAGCAAACCTCTTTCCACTCCTTTCACTGTATCAGGAAGGAATGTGTTTTTCAAATTGCTTAAACTAGATTTAGCATGCCTTTTTGGAATGATGGTTGCCCAGAAATTCACAAAATATGCCCCTTTTATTAAAATGCATAACCAATCCGTATATTGTGCTAAATAAGAACTACTTTTATTTGTATAATATAGTTACACATTGGCCAAAATAGAATGAAAGTGCTTACAGGAGAAAACATTGAAAATAATAGGAGTTAAACAATAAAAGCGCAAACTTAATGTTCCTATAAGTAGGTCAAACTTACAGGAAAAGATATGGAAATAGTACAGTCTCTTGTCTTCAGAGAACTTGCCACATCAGCATTCCCCCCCGCCTCCATTCAGTCTCGTATTGTCGGTCAGCCTGTTGCATTACATTTTTTTTTTTTTAGTTTTTGTTGACCGGGTAAGTGCACTAGACAAATCCTGCCCATTTTCAGGCACGACCTGGGGAGGGGATACAGATGAATGCCAACTAACCTTGAACCAGATTAAGCTGTTGGTGGTATTTTTAATGAATGAGGGAAATTTGGCCAGGACACCGGGGAAATTCCCTTACTCTTTTTGATAAGTGCCGTAGGATCTCCAACATCCACTTGAATTACCACCAATCCAGGCAGATGGGACCTCGGTTTAACGTCTCATCCGAAAGGCGGCATTTTAGAAGTGCAGCACCCCTCTCATGCTGCACTACAGTGTCAGTACTGGAATAGTAACCCAAGTGCCAGATGTGTTGCTGACCCCCTTTCTTTCCTGGCTCATAGTGAGGACCTCCACCTTAGAGAAATCTGCAATGTGTCACAGTACTTATCTGTTTTTTACCTTTCTCAGTAGGACATGTTTCTTGCAAAGAAAAATATTTTGTAACAGGATTATACAGGCTTTTGCTGGAAACCAGAGCCTCAGTGTCTTCCCATCATTAGGTAAATCTCAGTTCCTGTGTTTTATTACTAAACAAATATATAGCCCTCCAATTTGCTATACTTTTGGCATCAAATGTTTGCCAACAGTTTCACAATCCCAGTGTAGCACCCTACCAGTAGAACCCCAGGAACAGATAAAGTTTATTACCCAAATAACCCTCCTTGTAAATACTGAGATAAACGGCAGGACCATTTGGCCAAATGTGCAGCCCTACAGAATTTAACCTGGCTGACCTCCTGGTATCTTCTATGATACTTCAACCAGTCTGCCAGTTTATTGTATTAAATAATAGTATACATTTATGCCTCATGCTCCTATATACAAAACAGATAAGGGGAGCTCTGTTATTAATTGGCATAATGACCCAACATACATGCCAACTAAATATAGAAACGGAGAATTGACAGCAGATAAGAATTACTTTTCCCACCTAGTCGCCTTATTTTTCCCTGCCTGCATTGTCACCGCAGACCCTACATAATCTCCCCCCACTTTCTTTCCACTAAGATTACCTTATGCCTGTCCCATGCATTCTTGAACCCACCACTGTTTTCACTACCTCTACCTGGAAGACTTGTCCAGGCATCCGCCACTCTTTCCAGTGAAGACGTACTTCCTCACATCTCTTCAGAATCTATTCCTCTCCAGCTTCATTGCATGTCCACATGTTCCTGAAAAATACTTCCCCTTTGTACCTTTTTTACCCTTGTGAGGTATTTAAAAGTCTTTATCATATCCTCCCATCATATCCCCCCTCTTCCTTCTCTCTTTCAGGGTGTACATATTAAGGTTCTTTAGTCTTTCCTCCTATAGCTTGTAATACAGACCCTGCATTATTTTAGCTGCCCTTCTCTGGACCCACCTTCACTATGTCTGTGTCCTTCTGGTGATGTTCACTCCAGAACTGGACACAGTGCATCCTAGATGGGGGTGTCACCAGTGATCTATACAGAGGCAACACCACCTCCCTCTTTCTGCTGGTGAGACCCCCCTCATGCACCTCACCATCCCACTAGCCCTCAAAACTGCCCTCCCACATTGCCTGGCCACCTTTAGCTCATCAGATATGATTACTTCCAGGTCTCTTTCCTGTTTGGTTGTCAGTGCCTCTCCACCCATTTTGTACTCTGGCTCTGGGATTCTGTGCCCGAACTGCATCTGTTTGCACATTTTCACATTGAAAACCAGCTGCTATACCCTTGACCACTCCTTGAGTTTTCTCTAGTCTCTGCTCAATCTCTCCACATACCCCTCTCCCCGGAGTTTCCACTCTATTGCAGATTTTTGGTATCATCTTCAAAGAGGCAGACCTTCCAGCTCCTCTGCAGGGTCACTTTTATATAGAAATTAAATTGGACTGATCCCTGAGGCATGCCGCTGGTCACCCTGCCTTCCTCAGAGTGAACTCCATTTACCACCACTTTGTCTCCTATCCCTTAACCTGTATCTTACCCAGTTTACCACCTCTGGACCCACTCCTAAGCTGCCCAGCTTCCTTATGAGTCTCCTGTGTGGAACGATGTTGAAAATCTTGATGAAATCTACATAGGCCACTTCCATCGCCCCACCTTGATGCAAGTCCCTGGTCACCCAGTCAAACAATTTATCAGATTCATTTGACATGACAACACCCCCACCAATGAATCTATGCTGCATTGGATCTTGTAACCCACTGGATTCAAGATATTCCACAGTCCTTTTCTTCAGCAGTGATTCAGTTAACTTTCCCACCACCGATGTCAGGCTGACTGGCCTGTATTTGCCAGCCTCCTCCCTGCTTCCACTTTTGTGAAGTGGGACTACATCTGCACTCCTTCAGTCCTCTGGAACCGCTCCTGTTTCCAATGAGTTGTTAAATTGGACTTTCAGAGGGGCAGGCAGTACCTCCCTGAGCTTCCTCAATACTCTTGGATGCACCCCTCCTGGCCCCATCACGTTGTCCACTTTCAGATTACGAGTCCCTTCACGACTATGTCCTCTGAAAAAGGACTAGCATCCACCTCCTTCCCTCCCTCCAAAGCTCATGTTACTTCTTTGTGGCCCTTCCTGTTCTCTTTTCTCTATAAATACTGTACAAAAAGGATTTGTTCAGTATGTGTGCCTTTTCCTGGCCGCCCTCTGCACAGTCCCCCCTTTTCAACTTTATAATCCCTCCTCTGGTCTTACTCTTTTCACCTTCAGACCTAAACAGTGTTCCTTTTCATTACTGCCTGGGCTATTCTGTACTCAGTTTGCACCTTTGCACTCCTTACAGCTTTCCCTGTTTCCCTTTGTTTCCCCTGATCCACCTCCCTATCCTCCTCCCTCTGTGCCTCCTTATACCTTCTGAACGTTACCCTTTTAGCCATTACCTTTTCAGACACCTCTTTCAAGAACCACAACTATCTGTCTTTACCTCTTGCTTTTGCTCACTTGAGATGTTCATTGCTTTCATTATGCCCCGTCTTAGCTTCACCCACTGTTCCTCCACCCCACCCAGGTCATCCCTGAGACATTAACCCATCTTTTTTAAATCTTCCCTTTCGAAGTCCATGACCCTTGCCCTTGTGTAGTTCAATTCTGCAGCCGTCCTTATGTTGAACCACGCTGTACAGTGATCACTGGTCCCCTGGTGGCCTCCCACCTTGACATCTGCAACACTGTCCTTGTTAGTTAGTATCAGGTCCAGTTTTATCCTATCACGAGTGGGCATTCTGACTAGTTGCCCAAGGAACACCCCCTAAAGGTAGTCCAGGATGTCCCTACTTCTAGCTGAAGCTACAGCTGGTAGGCTCCAGTTTACATCCACCAGATTGAAGTTCTCCACCAGCAACAGCTTCCCCTTTTTCTCCCATCTTGCTAGTGGCTTCCACCAGTACCTTATCTAACTCTTCCCCTGTGCTGGAGGTCTGTAGATCATGCCAGTGCGAATAGTGGCTCCATTCTCCATCCCCAAGGTGACCCACAGTTCCTCTGCCCCCCCCGTATTCCCTGTATCTCTGTCACTTTTATGCTATCCCTCACGTAACGCATCTCACCCCTTCCTTTCCTTCCCACCCTGTCCTTCCTGAACAGAGTATAGCCTGGTATGGCTGTGTCCAGTCCCAGTCATGGTTTTTTAGGGCACCATCATTTGGCAATGGCCACCATATCCAGGTCAACCTTTGTTATGATAGCCTCTAGGTCCAGAAGACTTCTAGCATTCACACACACAGGGCCTTCCGGATTTTGTTATCACTCTGCTGGCTAGCCCCATGTTTTTCCTTTCTGCCATCCCTCCTTTCCCCTTTCTTTTTCAATCTCTCTTTCCCATCCCCCTCATTTCTACTATCCTGCTTCTTTTATTTTGCACACTGAAGGATTCATTTCCCCTTGGGTTCTCCCTGCTTTTTACTTTAACTTAGGGGGAAGGCAGTTCTTGCCTCCCTGATTCCTTTCGCCAACCCCTCAGCTAGTTTACATGTTCATGAAAGTAATACTTAAACCGTACACTGAGGACTGCGGTTCCCCTCCCAGATGGATGCAGGCCATCACCCCTGTACAGGCCCTTATCTCTCCAGGTGGGTCCCCAGTTCCCATTGTAGCCAAACCCCTTCTCTCTGCACCATTCCTCCAACTACGAGTTGAAGGTCCTGGTGCAGACAACCCTATCCTTCCCCCTGTCATAGGTAAGAAGCACCTCAGTGAAAGCCATTGATCACGCTATCTGTCTAAGACTCCTCCCCAGCTCCCTAAGCTCTCCTGCACTATCCCAGCTCCGTCCCTGCCAAGTCATTAGTCCATAGGTGTACAATGGCATCCAGCTCTCCCTCCTGTCCTGCTGCCCTAGCGATCCTCAGGATCCGCTTCCCATTCGTCTGGGCCAAGGTGCCGTGTAGTCAGCTAACAACCCTCTTCCCCCCCACCTTCTGTTCCCATATCTGTTCCCCTCACTGTCGAGTCCCCAACCAAAAGTTTATTCCTTCTCCTCTGGGGTCCTCTACCACACTCCTTGGGGTATCAACTATGGAGGACCCCCACATCCTCCCTGGTCACTACCATTGATGCTTCCTACTAGCAGTCTTGTCCTGCTAAAGTAGCATAGGAATTACATAGTGGTCCCGGTTGAGAAATGTGCCTCTGACCCACCACCCCAACCCTTCCAGAGCCCATCATAGTCCAGCCATTCCTACTCCCTTGCACCCTCTGAGGCAACATTGGCAGACTTGGTGGCCCCTGGGTGGGGAAGGAGGTCCCCTTAATCCTATCTAACTTGGTCTGGAGTCTAGTGACATCCTCCCTCAACTCAGAGAGGAGAGTGCAGATGGGGCAGCACTGCAGTCTCCAGATAGTCTCTCTGGAAACTGCTGCCCCAGAGCCACTGCAGTGCACCACTCCCAGCATTCCCAGTTCCTACTGTCCCCACTATCCCTGTGTCACCTGAAAATACTTTTGTACCCTTACCCTGATAGTGTTGCTTGTGTTTCCCTTTTTGTTTGCTTGGCTCCTTTGTAAACCTTAGATAGGGTTTTCCCTTCTATCCCTCTCAACAAGTAGTTGCCTCTTGTGTGAAGTGTTTTCCAACTTCCTTTACCCCCTTACCTTTCTCTGCTTTTTCCTGTTAGGGTAGCAGCACTTTATTCTTCCACTAACCCGTTGCTACCTAACCCTAGATAGGTAGCTATTAGTGTTCCCCTATGCCCTGTTTAAATCATTTTATACTATAGGAGGCAGTATAGCGCAGTGGTCTAAGGCTCTGAGCTGCAAATCTGGTGACATCCAGCAGACCAGACCTGGGTTTGAATCCCACAGCTTCCACTTGCATACTGTGTGACCCTGAGCAAGTCGCTTAACTTCCTTGTGCTCCCAGGTCGCACCTGGAAGCAAGCTCCGGCTTAGTGTGCCTCTCCTGGTTAAACAATCCCCCCCCCCCTTTCCCTATACTCCTGCCCCAGATAGGGTGTTGCACCTGTTCCCAGTTTTAACCTCCCTTTGATCTTCCACCATTCCCCGCAGTGAATGTTACAACAGGAGTGAACAGGTACCTTACCTTTAGTCAACTGACCAGAGTATCCTGCTTCCCTGCTTTCTCCTGTTAGCACCTAAGTTGCCAGTCTTACACCTGTTTCATTCACGTGCTGGGACGCGAATGTGTATGTGTGGGGCATGTTAGAAATGGCTGTCTATTATTCTTCCTGTGCAGCCTCCTTAAGGCGGTACTTCCAGTTGGACTGCAGAGTTCCCGATTAATCCCCTTTCTGCCATGTCACCCTGTCGCAATCAACCTGCAGTCAGAAATCTGACTAAGACCTACCTCTAATTATCAACTAGCTGAGGCCTCAGGCCAGACAGTTATCGCCCTTGCCCCCTAAATTACAGAGCTAGACACAGTTCTTATACTACAGCCCCTAAATGTGGGCTAGTTTGGCTGGTCTCAAATTTACCCTTCACTCAATAATACATACACTAATTCAAACACGTTTTACCACAGCTTATCCCACCTATGTTGTCTCCAAAAAGCACAAGCCTTTTTCCCCTCCTGTGGCAAATGCAGGCAGACTCTGCTTAAACCCCTTTTTAAACCCTTTATGTCCTCTAGTGCTGCTATGGTCAGGACTTTAACCTGACCATACTGACACTAGAGGAGATCCTTAACAAATGAAAAGGAGTGCATTCAAACTTAGAAAAATTATTTTTCTCCCAGTGGGTGATAGGCTTATAGAATAGTCTCACCCTTTAAGTGATAATCAGTAAAAACAAACTTGAATTAACCAATAAAAAAACTGGATAGATATACAGCTATGAAACCACAATTTCATAATTATGAGTTAGTGGAAAACCAGCTTTTATGGACATGCCAGTCTTTTTCAGCTCAAACTTACCATAGTACAAACTAAAGCAGCATGTCCTCAAGGAAGATACTGCTAACGGTAGATGTTTGCAAGAATCTACTCGAAGGAGCCACAGCTTTCCCTCCCACCCACCCACATACCCCTTCTGTATTTCAAGGGGACTACCATTTTATTCCTGCTGGCTGCTGCTCATTTTGTCATTTTCTTTCTGTACCTCTCCATGAGGTCTCTGCCTACTCTTGGTCTCCCCTAACATCCTGGTTGGGGTATTAGTCTCCCATTTCTGTTGGAATTGTATAACTTTGAGTCTGCTTGTGGCAGGAAACTGAGGAGATTTGTGGCCACCAACGTTATATAGGTACCGATGATGTATGCCATTTTGTGTGGTCCCAGCTAGGCAAAAGCTTCAGAGCAGTCTTGACATTGATGGCTTGCAGTTAATATGCGTGGCTCTGTGCAGGAGGTTCTTTCGAAGATCTCTAATGTTACTTACATAACTGAATTTTCTACTGCTAGTAATCATTTCACGTTCCCCCCCAACGCACCCAACCTCACCAGGCAGGGGGTGCTTCAGATTTTGATTCCAGGGTGTAGATCTGAGTGTAAAGGAGGTGGAGTTGGAGGACCGCGTGGTTGCGTGGTTGGAGGAGTCGAGTTAGGAGACCATTCCAGTGACTGAACATGCTGTGTGGAAAACTGCCAAAGTGTGGATTTGAAGTGAATCCTAGTAGTATAACTATAGTTACAAGTAAATAACCTGTATTTGTCCCATCCTTCTGTACCAACGGGACCAGCCATATACAGTGTATTGTGGTGCTCTATGAACAAGTTATATTTGCCTCATGATTTTCAGTTACCTTTCAAATTCTGTAGCTACAACTTGGAATCTGGTTGGCTCCTGTCACCTTGGAAAGAAGGTTGGAAAAGAGCAGGAGTCAAACTCTTACTGGTAGTGGTGTTTACAGTCTGCCTCCCAATCTCTAGCTACATTCTTTTAAGGCCTCATTGTAATTTTCTATAATTACATTATCAGAATTGTATTAGTCATATACATTTGGTATTTGTCTAATGTGGTGGTAATGTTTTGAATCTACTAGCTTTTGCTGGGTGCTGCATCCCATATATATTTTCCTGGTGAAAATTTTTTTAGTTAAATATGTACATTTTCTTTTGTCAGATCTTGGTTCTGTAAAATGACTTTTTTTTTGTTTTAATTCTCTCTTTTCAGACCTCTTCTATGCCACAGCCAGTCCTATCATTAGTTAGACCGCACCTGGAGTACTGCATGCAGTACTGGCGCCCATATCTGAAGAGGGACATTAACTTACTGGAGGGGGTGCAGCGCAGGGCGACAAAGATGATCAGGGGTGGGGGACTTATCATATGAGAGGAGGCTGAGGGAGTTGAACATGTATTCACTGGAGGAGAGGAGGGACGGGGGGACATGATTGAAACCTTTAAGTACATGAAAGGAATAAACAAGGCGGGTACAGAGGGGCTGTTCAAAGTAAGGAGGGAGGGACACCAGAGGCCATGATATGAGACTGGAGGGAGGAAGGTTCAGGAGGAGATGAGGAGACACTTTTTACAGAGAGGGTGGTGGCTGGGTGGAATGAGTTACCTGCAGAAGTGGTATCCAGTGGAACAGTGGACTGCTTCAAAAGAGGATGGGACAGGACAAGGGGGAAGGTCAGTGAAGATGAACGGTGGAAGGGAGGGGCAGCTGCAGAATAAGGGGTGCTAGCTGCACATTTGAGCAGACTTGATAGACCTCTAGGCCTTTATCTGCTGGCAAATTTCGAATGTTCGTATCCTTCAGGGTCCCCCAAGGTGCCTGCTTAGCTGAGCTCCAGTCCCTTCAGATGCTCACCTCTATGCTGCTTTGGAATAAAGCCCCCAGTGCAGGAAAGGAGGGAGGATCCCTCCACACCTGAACAATCATCACCAGGTTGGCATCTGAGGGTTCTGTGTCGGTCTATTTGCGGTTCAGGGGCCGCCGTCAGGCTGGCTGCAGAGTCTTCTTACATTTTTCTCCACTTCCCGAGGACGCAGGCACTTGCTGAGATCCAAGGTGCATGTGCATGCATAGGTGTTCTGCTGCAGTGGATCTCGGCTTGCGTCCTCCCTCCCACAATGCTCTCCACTGCAGTGCCACCTGTGGTCACCCAAGTGGCAGCATAGCACCAAGGGTGGTGACCCTCCCACCTCGTCGGAGAAGAGTGTCCCCTGGGACGCTCAGTCCTCCACACCCAACCCCGACCGGCTTCCGATGACCCAAGCTGTTCCTTAAACTAGGGCCATCAGTGTCACGAACGGTAGCGCTACTACTGCGCTGATGGGTCAACGTGTAAAATGACTTGAGATCCATGTAAAGAAGGATTTTAAAATGACAGTGGGCTGTAATTTTAGTGCTGAAATAAACAGCTATTTATTGAAACAAACAGGTCATACCAATTCTACTAGTTGAATGATGATTACTGCTGGGTCCAAGCATACCGTTTTTTTTTTGTTTTTTTTTGCATTAGTTCAGCTGGGAAAGTAATATCCAGTTTACAGTGGCCTTCTGAGATCTACCGTGGCCCAAGGCTAAAACAGAGTGCCAACAGAGCCATGAACCCATTCGGTTACTCCCCTCTCCCCCCATTAAAAAAAAAAAAAAACCTCCACTGGAGCAGTGCAAAATATAATGGCTAGCTAATACTTTTTTGAAAGGGGTTCTGCCCTCCCTATGTGCATGCACACTCACTCACACACTCACTCTCTTCCTCTTTTGTCTCTTACTTCATGTGTAGGAAAACCCTCCCTCCACCCTTTTCACTTTCCAAACCTACTCCTTTCCAGTCCTCAGAGTTACCCTCAGTAATTAATAATAATAATAATGATGAAAAAAAAAAAACATAAACCACCCCTTGTAGCACGCCGATCCTCATTCTGTATGGATCCCTGCCAGACTCAAATGTGTAAACTCTCCTGCACACATTAGCACAAAGCACTACCAGGAGAACTTGCCAGCATCCAATCCTGGTGGCAGTATGGGCAGGATGAAGATCAGCACACTGGGAGGGGCAGCTTTATATTTGTATTTCCTAATTACTAGTGGGGGGGGGTTGGTGACTGGAATGGAGCTGGTGGGAAGGGTGACAGGGCAGAGGTTACTGTACATGCAGCTGTACTGGCCCAGCCGAGAAAGTCAGGATTGAGTCGCAGTGGTCCGAGACAATTTACTGTATGCTAAATGGAGGGGTTTTGGGTCCTGGATGCTTAACCCAGCCCTAAATATGGCTGTAAATTGCTTAAAATATAGATGGAGGAGTTATCTTTGATGCTAAAAATGTTGAACAAATATGTGGGGGCAAGGAAAAAACTCAAACTCCAAATTCTTATTAAATGATTTTTTTATTTATAATTATTATTTTTAATTGTTACCTAATAAGCAGGGGTAGGGTTAAGGATTTAGCATGGCGTGCGCCTCTGAAACAGAGGAGCATGCTTCACAGAACTTATGCCATAAAATGTGTGCTCCTTCAGACCATGATTGTGCTCCTACATACATTTATATTTATCAATTCCCTAATATTAAATCAGTTGTTTGATAGTACTGGAGGTTCTGTGGGACCTACTAATTTACAGTCCCATATTACATTACACAGCATGGAGCTGACGTGGTTGAAACGTTTAAATACCTTAAGGGTTTCAACAAAGTGACTGAGAGTCCATTCAACCGTAGTGGGAACAACACCGGTAGGGGGCACTGTTGCAAACTAGTGTGGGGATGCTTCAAGAGGAAAATGAGGAGACACTTTTTCACTGAGAAGGTGGTGGCAAAATGGAACAAGTTGCCAGAGGAAGTTGTCTTCCTGAAGACTTTAGACAGCTTCAGGAGAAGCTGGGACAGGCTAAAATGGGAAAATTACATGGAATGGGGAAAGGTGGTGGTGGGGGACATCAAAGTGGTGGAAGAGATTGATTGGGGGGCGGCAGATCCAGTATTAGTGACTGTGTGGGGGTCTGCAAACTTGAGCAGACTAGCTAGACCGTACGTCCTTTTTCTTTTGGTAATGTTGGTATGGTCGTATGTATATTCTAAAGCTGGTTATACTGAATTACTTTTCTTTAGCTGGCTTTTTTCACCCCGAGTGAGGAGGAAGAGTCCAAGAAACTTAGAGAGATACCAAGTCTGCTTATTTGTCTCTGCTGTGTCACTGTGCTTTTGTAATGTATAAAACTACTTTGAGGCCACTATATGTAGCAGTGCCACCTGCACCTGGCCAGACTTACTATACTGCCTTTCACTGTCAAAGTATTGGCAAACTGGTGCCTGTGGCAGTGCAGACCAATCCCTCTGCAGTTCTGCCCCTTCAGTGGTCAAAATTTGGTCTTACAGCTGCTAGGCAGCAAGACTAGTGGTTGGGAAAGTACTGGTCCCAGTCTTTTCCACAAGTCCAACTGGTGCACTTATTTAAATGTTTTTTTTTTTCTCCAGTACAAGTCAAGAGGCCCAGCTTAAAAAAAAAAAAAAAAAAATGAAAGTTATTCGTCCAATTTCAAATCTTCCAGCAAGTGGCTAATGGAAGGTCAATGCCAATTTCAACCCCCAACCTTTGATCACCCTGTGCAGATAGCCCAGTCTGGTCTCTCCAGTTCAGTCTCAAATTCCTCTGCTCCTGCCCATATGTCCACTCCTGACTAACCTAAGCAGTCACCAGCACACAGACAGAGGTTGGAGACAACTGGTCTCTAAGCCAAAAGTCCCAAATCAGAGAGACCGAGCATCCAAGGCCTGCCATGGTAGTTGTTTTTGAATGGCCAAGTACTGAAGGCCCAGTGCAACTCTCGATGTGCTTGGCAGTGATCCCTTCACTAAATCTACAGTCTTCGTCTCCTGTACCACAGCCCCAAAGGTCTAAAGAAAAAAAGGCCCAAGCCAAGGTTAGTACTCCTGGCCTCCACTGAATGACCCTTTCTCAGATTCGTTAATGATTGGTTATAAATACAGGTACACTTGTCCGCTCCTCCCGATGGCACCCCACCACGCATTCCATCCCACACAGCCAGCCACTTGTTTTGACCACCGTAAACAACCTTGACTTATGCTGGCAGTAGTTGTGCACGCCTGCCTCAGCAAACCTGCTTTTCCAGCACAACTTAATCCACTATCACAGCAGAATCCATCTCTTCCAAGACTTTTAACTGAAAAAATGTATGACTCTGACCACCCTGCACATGCACATATTAATACTGCTCATGTCAGGAAAAACATACAAGAAAGATGGGGTGGTTGGGTATAGTTGGTTTGAATGGCTCTATTAGAGGCATTCTGGGGCATGTACCGAAGTCTCAGAGCCATGTACAATAATGCAAAATGGACTATGCTCCTAGTACTTTGCAGGAGCACAACAACACTAAATTTAGATTAAAAAAAGTGCTCCTAATGTTAGCAAATGTGCTCTGAGCATGGCGCACACCCTTCTAACTACCCATGCTAATAAGGTCCAGCCAACATTTCGTGGCCATGGGGCTGCTTCTTCAGTGCCCAGTGGAGGTCCTGTATTACCAAACAGGGAAAGAAAAACATCCCTCAATCTTCTTACTTATACAGATTCCTTCTATAGACATATTGCACAAACAGTGTAATATTTGTAGTCTGTTTAATTTTTTCCTCACTTTCTCAGTTGCATCATTATCTACTGAGTTATCTTATCCAATACCCTTAACCTCCTCCCCTCCAAACCCCAGAAACCATCAGTTCTTCCTAAAACCCTGGGAGGTCAAGCCCGTGACTTTCCAAAATGTTATGAGCATATTATTACTTAGTAGTAAATTGTTGTATCTGATAACGTACATGACTTAACAACCCTTGAAAGATTCTTGTAAGATGCATTTTACATCTCATGTATTTTTAAAGCCTTAACACCTTTGATATTTTTGCAGTTATTTCTCTGATGCTGTTTATTATATTATAATAACTGGTCAGCAATTTCTCTCAATGTACTGACCAGGTTGATATTTTCCATAACAACCAGCTGGTTGTTATGACATTCATGAGCCACGCCAGTCAAACTATGCTGCTGCCTCATTGGCCAACATTCTGTATGTGGGCGGGGCCAAACAGTCTCACACACTGCTGGAGAAAAATTGCTGGTCTGTTATTATAAAAAATAAAAGATGGGGAAGGTGTTTCATATGAAGATTTATGCACACCTTGTTGTGGGATGCTTTGATAAACCCCTCGGGCTTACCTCGGGGTTATGCAACATCCACAGCAGGCTCTTACATTAAATCTCATCATTACGCTTCCCCATCCATTATTCTCTATATAACTACTGGTGCAAATTTTTATCAATGGGGAAAACCGGTTGATATTCCCCGTAATCACCAGTCAGTTGCTACAAGTTTCACGCGCACAGATTAGTTCAGCGTGAGGGTTAGAGCACACAATCAAACAGCTAGGGAATGCGGCAATCGCAAAATTGTTAATTTCCACCAACCTGTAAGCTGCTCTTCAGTCTAATCGTTGGGTGAAAATATCCCGTGTCTGGACACTTTAAAAAAAAAAAAACGGAAACAGGAGAATTTTAACACTGTCCCTTAGTTCATTTCAGGGACTTCGTCAGATGACTTCCGTAGCCATGGCGATGAACTGTCGTGCAGCAATGGATAGCGAGCACACGGAAATAAAAAGTTCCCACAGAGGTCTCACAGCTCTGGGATTTGTTTTTTGAATGAAGCAAAATGCTGCATGGACTCGTATTTCAAAGTGAGTTCTGTTTTTTTTTTTTTTTTTTTTGCAAGCAAAACAAAACGTTATTTGAATTCAGCTTTTTTTTTTTTGTGTGTAATTGATCTATGTCAGGAAAAAAATTTACGCCAGCAATTATAAAAAAAAATATGACAGGATACTGATCATTAAGAAAATTTTATGCTCACCCTTGGTGAGGGATGCATTGATAAACCCCTCGAGCTTCGCTCTCGGGGTTTAATGATGCATCCCTCACCTCAGGTGAACATTAAATTTTCATAATGATCAGTACCCTATGCATTATTCTCTGTTAACAATAGAGTGGTATGGTATCACTGTTAGTGAATCAACTCTATTATCAACTTGTTCCTTCAGTAATATGTATGTAATACTTCAAACTTCCCCAACTGTATGTGCATTTTTGTGTTATTTTGTAATACCCAGTCCAACTTACTTCTTAAGTGTGGGACTTTCCTTTTCTCACTTTACTGATAGTAAGTCTGTCACTGAACTTTCTGTGTTTTTCTGATACTAGTGCACAAATACAAATTCACAGAAAACACATCAGGAATACATAATTCATGCTACCTGTTTATGAACCTGTAAAGCATAACCAAATCTTTGCATTTTCCCTCATTTTATTGGTTTACCATGTCTCTATGTGAGCTGTCTTGTTCTCATGTTTTTTGTTAAACATTCTATGCTCCTCTCTTTTGTAGTCTGTAATGTTGAAAGAAATGCGTTGTTATTTCCATGGGTTTTCCACGGTTATGTTTTTGTTAGTGTTCCAAATGCTAAGTGGGTAACTTATGCTACTAATTTTATGTTAAAGGGACACTGTCAACCCCCTTAGGCCTCAAAGTGTCCCTAGTTTAAAAAACATATTTTATGATTGTTCACATTCTGTAGAGACTGCTGATGCAGTTGGTAGTTTGATTCTGATTCCTTTTTTCCTTTTAAAAAGTGAAAAACTGACTGTCCACCATACTGGTGTTACCACAGCAAAATATGTTTGTATTTCTTGACCAGCTCCCACTGCATCTTTCCTGGACTCAGAAATAACCCCCAACATAATCTAGCCACTGATTATGCGACGGGAGTGGAGGAGTATCGTGAGTGGCTTCATTGTTTATTTCTACTGTTCAGGAAGTGTACACCAAGAGTAATTCAGTGATATGAAGCAAAACAAAGCTGGGCATAGTTATAAATTACCTTGCATTTCGGTTCTAATAAGCAAGGAGGCAGCTAAAACAACCAGCAATATCAATGAATTTAAGAGGGAGTAAGCAATCATAAAATATGGGTTTTTACCTAAAAATAATATAATGCAAAAAAGGTTGACAGTGTCCCTTTAATGATTACTTAAGCAATAAGGCACGACAGGGTGTGGGTTATTGGGGGATTTACCGACGCCTTGTGTGGTGTGTCATGAGGCACAGCCGAGTGACTTAACTACACAATAAGTGGGTAAATCCCCCAATAACCCACACCCTGGAGTGCCTCATTGCGATTATACAATGGACCCATGTGTAAAATAAATTTTAAATGTGTTTAAGTATGTTTTTATAAATGCCATTTCTCAGCTGTGGGTTATTACAGGATGTACCACGGTCATGTGATGTGTTTTGACCAGTGAGGTTACAGGATTTTCATACCCCATTGTATAATTAAGCAATAAGGCACGACAGGGTGTGGTATATCATGGGATATCGTCACGCCTCGGGTGGTTGGGCACAAGGCAGCAGGCCGAGTGTGTCCAGCCGTCCGAGAAGTGATAATATCCCATGATATAGCACACCCTGGAGTGACTTATTGCTGTATGAACTGGCTCAAAAAAGGTTTTTCATAAAAAAATATTCATAACCTTGTGAAAATGAGGTTTTAGGGGTGTTGGATGACTACCTTTCAAGAAAATAGTTCCTGGAAGGATCTGGGCAGCAGATGGCGCTGCTGTAACTGACGTTTGTGGAAGAGGTGCAGCTGTGAAGTAAGACTGTACCAGCCCTTTATACTGTGGTCAGGAGCCAGGGAAACTGTGTGTGCTTTTATTTTTGTTCTTAAATACTGTAGACAGGATTTTGTAATGCAAGCCACCAGAAGGGGACGGAAGACAGACTGAAATGGAGCCGACTGAGTAGCAGGGAGACTTCCGGTCTTTTCAACAGATCGGTAAGTTGCTAGTTGTCAGTATTTAGCTTGGCAACTGATTGGGTACACACAGGAGTTTTGAAGTAAAAAACAAAAAAAACAATGTTTTTCCAAGCGCTACTGTGTGTGGAAAACAGGCGCTTGGTCGGGCAAGCACGCGCCTCTGGGGAGAGAGCTTAGACGGCAAGTTGTATGGTATGGCGAGCGTCATTTTAAAAAGAAATAGCGGGTTAAGTGTGGCAGTACATTTCGGCTAACTGAGGCTGCTACGAAATCTACATTCCTTTGTAGTGGCAGGGACACTGGGTGTTTGTGTGGGAACTGAAGGAACAGGTGCGGATGTCATTTCGGGAGAGTGAGGAGGCTGGTGACCGGAGGTTTTCTGAAGCCGTGATGATGTAGCCCAATATCATCATGGCTTTAAAAACCTTTCCGCCAATCAGCTTTCTCCATTTACAATCTCCAGTTCTTACTTGTGCTTTTACTTAACAGTGCCCACTTTATTTTTGCTTTGCTTACATAACCCTACTTGTTAGTTATTTAATCTTTGTTTTGTTATGCAGCACTCATAGTCCTCATTTACAAACATGCCCCTTAGAAACTGCATTCCCCTTGTTGTTAAGATTGCCTTCTGAGGTGTTTCATACCACCATAGAAAGAACAGAAACAGAATTAAAAGAATATGAACAACAGATAAAAACTATCAAGATAAGGAAGTTTCAGAGAGACCTAAATGACTATAGGTGTAAAATGTATGCACATACAAGAAAATTCAAAGGAGTAATTACTGCTGTAGAGAAGAAAACACTGACAGTTACAGCTCTTTTAGTTTTGTCAGAAGTCAAAATAAAGCACAGGAGACGCCCACTAATTTGAGGCAAGACCCATATTTTAGAACAAGGACAGGAACACATCCAGCAACCACCCAGTTTGGGTCAGACCAGGGAACAACACAGGGAGCCATCAAGGTACAACCTAAGGTCACAACAAAGGGACGCATATGGTGGAAGCAGACACAGAGGAGGAAGAGGAGGAGGCGGCCACAGAGGGGGACAGAGATACCAAACACCAGGGCTACCACAGGGGTCATAGGAGGTAGTTTTCAATCTGAGTAACAAGATGCTAACAACCCAACAGATAGAAGTGTTATCTCTGGGACTTTCCTTTTCTCCAACAGACGACATTAACTTTTTTGACCTACGAGTTGATTTAAAGAAATTGTACAGAAAATTAAGATTGGAATATCAATTTGCAGAGTCGGATAAGGGGGGAAAGCCTGAGGAAAAAAAATTTAAAAATGGTGGTGGGGGTCAAGTCCAGCCACTGGTGGAAGTGAACAGGAACTCAGTTCTTGTACGTTTTTTGCAGCAATTTTGGATTTCCTGTACTTATTCCTATGGATAGTGGAACTGAAATTCTTGAAACAGTAAGATAATGACATTTTTTAGGCCTTTGACCTGACATCAGGGGGTTTCAAGCACAAAATTTAACTTTCACAACAATTTAAACTTTTTTTTTAGAAATACTGTAACACCTCTGACTGGATCTACTAGCAGTATCTATATGATGCATTTTGACTAAAAGAGTTATCCTTCGGAGTGAGACTCTTTATTTTGTGTTTCATATTTGCCAGTTTTTGAGTCCTTGTACTTCTTGTCCACCACTTGCATCACTGAGTCCAGCTACAATCCTCCCAAAAATCTATCACAACCAACAGAAACCTATGTCAAACCGGTAAACAAGGACATAAAAAAAAACTAAAATGAGAGACACTAAGACCGAAGAATACGACTGATTAGAACACAAAGAGAAGCCTTTAAGGCTTAAAACAGTTGGAACAGGATAGAGAAATCTTAATCAGACCAGCAGACAAGGGAGAGGGAGTGGTAGTTATGAACTACAAACAATACGAAGGAGAATACACAAGACTTAAGTAATCTAAGTGACTGTGAAAGATGGGGCACAGACCCCCTTCCAGAAATAAAAATAAAAATGAAAATGAAACAGCTACTTGATCAGGCAGTAGAAATGGGATGGATTTCTTCCTGGGAGGCAGACATCATAACTAAAGTGCACCCAAGAACACCAACCTTTTACTGTATCCCTAAGATACACAAGAACCTCCAGAGTCCCCCCCGGCAGACTCATTGTCTTGGGTATCCACTCAGTACTTAAACCACTTTCATCATCCATAGATTATTTCATAAAACCATTAGTTCCATTAATGGACTTGTGCATCAAGGATTCCAGGCACTTTTTAGACATTCTTGGCAAGATTAACAGAGGGCAAATGATTTGCAGCTCACAATTCTAGTGACACTAGATGTACAGGACCTATACACATGCATCCCACACTAAGAGAGTCTCCACTCTGTCTTCCTAGATCTCAAAAAAAGGCCCATAGGAGACAAAACAGTATTTTTTTTATACAACTGGCAGAAATAGTTCTATCCAGGAACTGTTTTATATTTGAGGACAAATATTATATGCGGGTTAGGGGATCAGAGATGGGGAGCACCTTTGCTCCCTCTTACGTAAATCTCTACATGGAGCATTTCGAGAAGGAACGTGTGAACACCACTGTTAACCCATTCCATCAGTATATTGTCACATGGGGGCGTTATATTGGTGACGTCTTTGTTCTCTGGACAGGAAGTGAAACACAGGAGAATTCCACGAATAGTTGAACAGCCAATGAGGAAACCTGAAGTTTATCCTAAATTACAGTATACACAGGATTCCGTTCTTGGACATCCTGATGGTTAAAAAGGAAAATATACTAGAAATTACACTTCACCACAAGGAGACTGCAAGGGTGTAGACAGGCATACTCACTGTACACATTTGTGTACAGTTTTGAGTGCCTGTCACAAACCATATGCTTTTCTGTTAACATTTTCATTCTAATCTGTAGTATTTGGGTAAATGTCGGCAACAGAGTAGTCTCTGTTTAAACGTCTGTTTAGGAGACAGATACATGTATAACCTCTTTAGAGATTAGAGGAATTGTCTGACTACAGTTTCATTTGTTTGGAAAGGGGTACCATGTCAGCGTGGCTCAGTTGGTAGCACATCCGCTTCTGTACCAGAAGGTCGTGGGTTCTCGTCCCACACCGGGATTGGGCTTGCACCTAAAAAATCGCTGGCATCCGAGTGCAGTATTAAGGGGGTGCTGTACTGCTGGGATATGCCGTCCTTCAGATGAGATGTTAAACTGAGGTCCCTTCTACCCATCCCGGTGTTGTCCTGGTGGAAATAAAAGAATCCAGGGCACTCTTCGCAAAAAGTAGGGGACGTTCCCAGTGTCCTGGCCAACATTCCCCTTCCTATAAACTGGTTCATGCAATTATCCAGGCTGTGTGGGGGTGATGATGTGCGATATGGCCGCCACTACACATTTTCACTTCACTACCAGTCTAGCATTGCTTGTAAAGTGCTTTGGGATACACTGTGTATGAAAAGCGTTTTATAAATGCTGATTCTTCTTCTTTTGGAGAGGATGTGTAAATTTTTTAATGGGGGGTGGTGTAACTGTTGGAGATTGTGTGGACAAAATGGAAATGTCTGGCTACACCCCTGGGAGACTGATAAGAACACTATTTTACATGGTAAAAGTTACCACAACCCCAAACTACTAGATAGCATCCTTTACTCCCAACTCCTACGTGCCAAAAGAAATTGTAGCACAACAGAATCTTTTCACTAGGAAGAAAGAACTATTTGCAACAGGTTCAGGGAAAGGGGGTATAGAAAGAGCATTTTACAAAAGGCATAACAAATGATAGAGGGCACAACAAGGGCTGACACTCTAAGGGAAACCATGAAACAACAGGGGTCAGAAAGAATAGTCTTTAGTACAAAGTACTCAACACAGACAGATAAAATCACATTGGTTATAAATAAACACTGGCACATTTTAGATGTCCACGACAGGCAAGTACCAAGATTTTGGCAGAAACCCTGGTAGCATCCAAAAGGAACCCCACCATTAAGGATAAAGTGGTGCACATGGTACACCGAACCAAGGAAGACCAGCCAGGACAGCAGAACCTTTTTGGTCCTTTCAAAAAGGGTAATTATCTTTGTGGCAGATGCTCAGTATGTTCACACACATAAAGAAAAACTTTTTTCAAGACCACATTCTCGGGTGAAACTTGCCAGATCAGAGAACACATTACTTGCACAAGTGACCACGTGGTGTATGTGCTCACCTGCCCATGTGACAAGATGTATGTGGGAAGACTAGTAGATTATTGAAAACAAGAATTCAAGAAGTTAAAGGCAATATTAGCAGAAGAGACCAAAAATCAACCGTTGCAAGCAATTTTAACAGCAGGGCACACAGCTGCATCCTTGAAATTTAGTGCTCTCTAACTGGTACCAGAGCCAGAATGAGGTGCAGACTGGGATCTACGACTGAGGAGACGCGAAATGTGGTGGATCTATACTTTGGGAACTTTGGAACAGGATAGAGGAATGAATGAAGATGAAGACTGGCACTTATATTACAGAAAATGTTTCTTCTGATCACTGACTTTTTGGTTAAGATAGCATAACGAAATACATCCGTAGCCAGAAACATCTAGGCAAATAAAGCAGCTCAAGTGACCAGTAAACATATACTAATATTCTTTTGACATTATACACAGAGTCTGGGTAAGTGGGTGGGAGTCCCCTTAAATTCTGCCATCTTTGTTAGTTGCTGATACTTCTAGTCATTTTTCCAGGAAATGGATATTGCAGGCCTAAAGTCAGAGCCTGGGGCAAAGGCACCTTATCCCATAGTTACGCTACCTGCAACTATTCGGGTGACTTGTATGAATGAGAAGCTAGCACTGGGGGGGTGCTGAACCACTCTAAACCAGTGATGTTTGTTATTGTGACATCACTGAACTTGGAACCACGCCCACAGGCTCAGAATAACAGGATATAAGGAAGTGAAAGGAGAGATGGAGTTGTCCTCTAAACTAAACACAAAGCAGGAATACTTTCAGCAAGCAAGGAAAATGAGAAATAGAGGATAATGGCTGGGGATCGGGTGATAACCACACTGTAATCACCTCGAGTGGTTGCTAGGGCAACATGGTAAACCTCGAGAGCGCAGCTCGAGAAGTTTACTGTAGCCCTAGCAACCACGAGAGGTGATTTCAGCATGGTTGTCACCCGATCCCC
This sequence comes from Neoceratodus forsteri, assembly GCA_016271365.2. Classification (NCBI taxonomy): domain Eukaryota; kingdom Metazoa; phylum Chordata; order Ceratodontiformes; family Ceratodontidae; genus Neoceratodus; species Neoceratodus forsteri. The sequence continues at coordinate 290,167,257 of CM028135.1, read as the reverse complement.
AGCCATCATCTTTTATAGTGTGTGGTCAAAAAAACACTGTTTGCATTCTATGTGTGAGAATTGTGGAACTCTGGTGCATTCTATTTTATTTGGAAGTTCCAAAGTGTGGTTAACAACTTTTAAAATTCTAAACAGTGCATAACAAAGCTGTGTGACTGCTGATTATGGTGGTTAATAGGCACCTACCATACATTATAGTATGATAAACCTTAAAAACAACAGTGTTAATTTCTACATTAGAAACACCTGAGAAGGCAATCTTAACAAGGGGAACACAGTTTCTAAGGGGCATGTTTGAATATAAATGAGGACTATGAGTGCAGCGTAACAAAACAAAGATTAAATAACTAACAAGTGGCACTATGTAAGCAAAGCAAAAAAATCGTGGACACTTAAGTAAAAGCGCAACAAACCATTAACATAAAATTAGTAACATAAGTTACCAACTTAGCATTTGGAACACTAACAAAACCATAACCTTGGAAAATCCATGGAAATAAAAACATGTTTCTTCCAACATTACAGATGACAAAAGAGAGGAGCATAGAATGTTTAACAAAAAACATGAGGACAAGACAGCTCACATAGAGACATGGTAAACCAATACAATGATAAGGGAAAATGCAAAGATTTGGTTATGTTTTATAGGTTTGTAAACAGGTAGCATGAATTATGTATTCCTGATGTGTTTTCTGTGCATTTGTATTTGTGTACTAGTATCAGAAAAACAGAAAGTTCAGTGACAGACTTACTACCAGTAAAGTGAGAAAAAGCAAGTCCCAGACCTAAGAAGTAAGTTGGACTGGGTATTACAACATAACACAAAAATGTGCATACAGTTGGGGGAGTTTGAAGTATTACCTACATATTACTGAAGGAACAAGTCAATATCATCCCATTCCAAGCCAAAAATATGGGACTTTAGGGGAGCTGACTTTGATAAGATGACCAACAGGGTTAAGCTAGCCCTGGCAAAAAGAAATACAGGTGAGGGGGTACAGGCAAAGTGGGTGAGCATTAAGGATACACTACTTGAAGCAACATCCCACTGTGTTAGAGAGAAAAGGAAGTGCAAAAGGAAGGAAACCACTTTGGTTCTCAAAAACAGTAGCAGAAAAGGTCAGAGCCAAAAGGCTGGCCTTCAGGAAATATAAGGGAATGCAGCTGGATGAAGATAAGGAGGCATACCAAACTTCCCTAAGGGAAGCAGGAAAGGCAGTAAGGCAGGCAAGGGCCCAAACCGAGGAAACACTAGCACAAACAGTAAAACCTGGTGACAAGACTTTGAATAGATACATTAGTGAAAGAAGAAAGTCCAGAGAGGGTATTGCTAAGATCAAAGGGGATAAGGGGGCATATGAGGAGGAGGACCATGTAAAAGCATCTATCCTAAATAGATACTTCTGCTCAGTATTTACTGAAGGGAAGGTAGGGCAGGGCCCACAGCTCAGCACCATGGACACGGGGGAGGGAGGTGTGCACTGGTCCCTTCACAAAAGAAAGGGTCCTACAAGAGCTCGATAAGCTCAGTGTTGACAAGACAGTGGGACCTGATGGCATACATCCCGGGGTACTAAAGGAACTAAGGGTGGAACTAGCAGAGCCATTATCAGAACTGTTTAGTGAGTCTCTGAGCACAGGAGAGGTCCCAGAAGACTGGAGAAGGGCTCATGTGATCCCACTCCACAAGCGTGGTAGCAGGGAGTAGGCAGGGAAGTACAGACCAGTCAGTCTTACCTCAGTAGTGGGCAAGAATATGGAGGCATTCCTTAAGGAAAGGATAGGTGGAATCCATAGGAGCACAGGATCCAAGACAGCATGGGTTTACAAAAGGAAGGTCCTGTCAAACTAATGTCATAGATTTCTTTGACTGGGTAACCAGAGTGGTGGACCAAGGGTGAGCAGTTGATGTCGCCTACCTTGACTTCAGCAAAGCTTTCAATACTGTTCCACATAGAAGATTAATAAGCTGGGTAGGCTCAGGGTAGATCAGAAGTTGGTCAACTGGATGGCAAACTGGTTGACAGGCAGAAAACAGAGTGGTAAATGGTATACAGTCTGAAGAGATGCAAGTCACAAGTGGGGTACCTCGGGAATCAGTCCTGGAGTTAGTCCTCTTCAGTATCTTCATCAGTGACATTGCAGATGGACTGGAGGGTAAGGTTTGTCTGTTTGCAGACAACACCAAGATCTGCAACAGAGTAGATGATGCAGATGGGGTGGGCAGAATGAGAAGAGATCTGGATAAACTAGCAAAATGGTCGGAAGAGTGGCAACTGGGGTTTAACGCACAGAAGTGTAAGATCATGCACATAGGGAAGAGAAACCCTGAAGCCACCTATAGGCTGGGCGGGGAGATGCTGGCAGTCACAAGGGAAGAGAGAGACTTGGGCATCATTATCACTGATGACCTGAAATCATCCAAGCAGACCACTAAAGCAGTAGGTAAGGCTAGGGGGATGTTGGGGTGTATTAGTAGGGGTATCACAAGTCGGAAGAGGGAGGTAATAATCCCTCTTTACAAGACTCTGGTTAGGCCCCATCTGGAGTACTGTGTGCAGTACTGGAGGCCACACCTTCACAAGGACATTAACCAAATTGAGGCAGTCCAGAGAAGGGCAACCAAAATGGTGCAGGGACTGCATCGGAAAACATATGGGTACAGATTAACGGAGCTCAAGATGTATACCCGGGGGGCGTGGCCAAGCCGGCATCCAGAATAGCAGCATAGTGTCAGTGGCTCAGTAGGTAGCACACTCACCTCTGAGGCCGGGAGATCAGAGGGCTGTGGGTTCAGTTCCCACATCTGGCACTTGAGTTAATATCCCAGTACTGACACCGTAGTGCAGCATGAGAGGGGTGCTGCACTTCGGATGAGATGTTAAACCAAGGTTCCATCTGCCTGGATTGGTGGTAGTTCAGGTGGATGTTAAAGATCCCATGGCACTTATCGAAAAGAGTAGGGGAATTTCCCGGTGTCTGCCAAATTTCCTCATTCACTAAAATACCACCAACAGCTTAATCTGGTTCAAGGTCAGTTGGAATTCATCTGTATCCCCCCTTCCCCGGATCGTGCCTGAAAATAGGCAGGATTTGTCTAGTGCAGGTTTTAGCAAGGCATTTGATACAGTCCGACACAAAAGATTAATACACAAGTTACCCAGCCTTGGAGTGGGTCCCAAGGTGGTAGCCTGGATAAAAAATTGGCTAGACAACAGGACGCAAAGGGTAGTAGTAAATGGAGTCCACAGTAAAGAAAGGAGGGTTACTAGCGGGGTACCGCAGGGTTCAGTACTGGGACCGGTCCTTTTTAATGTCTTTATAAGTGACATTGCAGAGGAACTGGAAGGAAAAGTATGTCTCTTTGCAGATGACACAAAGATCTGCTACAGGGTTGATACACCAGATGGAGTGGAAAGGATGAGAAGGGACTTGACAAGGTTGGAAGAATGGTCAAATGTATGGCAGTTCAGATTCAATGCAAAGAAGTGTGAGATAATGTACCTGGGAAACAAAAACCCAGGGGCAAGAGTACACAATGGGGGGTGAGATACTGACAACAGTAAAAATGGAAAGGGAACTGGGAGTAATTATATCAGATGACCTAAAGGTGGGCAAGCAGTGTGAGATGGCAGTAAGGAAGGCTGGGGGATATTGGGATGCATAGGGAGAGGCATCAATAGTAGAAAACAGGAAGTTGTTATCCCTCTGTACAGACAGTTGGTGAGACCCCATCTGGAGTACTGTGTGCAGTTCTGGAGATCCCATCTCGGCAAAGACATAGACAGAGTGGAGGCTGTCCAGAGGAGGGCAACCAAAATGATGCAGGGTCTGCACCAGAAGACATACGAAGAAAGGCTAAAGGAGCTTAATATGTATACCCTTGAGGAAAGGAGGGAGAGAGGAGACATGATAGAAACTTTCAAGTACCTCAAGGGAATCAACAAAGTCCAAGAGGGTGGCATCTTTCAGAAAAAGAGATGTGCAAGAACAAGGGGGCACAATTTGAAGATAGAGGGGACGGCTCAGAAGTAATGTGAGGAAGTATTTTTTCACAGAGAGGGTTGTGGATGCATGCAACAGCCTCCCTGAGGAGGTCGTGGAGTCAAGAACAGTGGGGGAATTCAAGAATGCATGGGACAAACATAAGGCAGTCCTAATGGGGGGTAGGAGGAAGTAAGCTGTTGGTTAATTAGGATCTGCAGCTTATCTGTTAGGTAGGAAAATGGGCAGACTAGGTGGGCCAAGCGGTCCTTATCTGCCGTCAAATTCTATGTTTCTATGTTTCTCACTCACCCGGTCAACAAAAACTAAATAAATAGTTCTGGAGCTCTGTGCCTAAATCGTTGAATAAATTGTTCCCCCAGCTCCCTGGGACCCGTTTCAATAAGAGAACTGAAGATTATCCAAGACAAAACTGGTATGCCACCAAAGATGTCAAAAAAAGCAGGGGCATTTAACTTCTATCAGTGAACTCAAAGCATCGGGTTCTAAAGGCCCTACCACCACAAGTTGAAACTATGGCGAATGCGGACACACCACGGCAAGCTGCTAATGCGGATGAGAGCAATGTAAACTCACCGCTATTGGCCCTGGAGAAGTTATTCAACGATCTAAAATATGACTTAACATGCAAAATTAATGCAGGCTTTGAATACGTTTTTGCTCAATTGGCACATCTCAACAATGGTGAACACACTGGGGGAAACGGCAGAGCAGCATTCAAATAGACTAACGGAGGTGGAAGAGTGGGTTCGTGCCCAAGATCATCGTTGCTCCCAGATGAACCCCCAGTTACAGTTAGCTTTGGCTGAAATAGAGAAGCTGAAGGCAGTGCTTGACGACCATGAAAATCTGGAGAGGCGCACAAATATTCGTATAGTGGGCCTGGCTGAGGGAGCGGAACGACACGATTCTGCAACTTTCTGCAAAGCTTGGCTAAAAACCCATCTGGACTTGCCACCCGAGTGTACATTAGAGGTTCAACAGGCACAAAGAACCCCTGATCATCGCCCTGCTTTGAATGAAAGGCCTCGGCACATTATATTAAAATTCTTACATTATCAGGATAGAATGATGGTGTTGGAAGCTGCAAGGAAAGCAGGTCTCATCCGAGTAGATTCACGGCCTGTTAGTATTTTCCAGGATTTCTCCTGTACAGTGCAGATGGAGCGAAATGCCTTCATGCCAGTGAAGAGGCGACTACACTAGCTCGATTGGCACTTTGCATTGGTTTATCCAGCACGTCTGATTATTCGGAGGAAAGATGTAACCCTGAAGGCGTTTACGAGCCCTGATGCGGCGTTGCAGTACATTGAACAGGAGGCTCTCCAACAAGACAACGCTACTAGATGATCTTTTCTTTAAAAGTGGAGCTGGAGTTTTGCTAGATACTGCCGAGAGGTTTCAGGGTTTTTGCTCCGGGGACACCAAGAGGTGGATCGGGGGTTGGAGTTGGTCTATGTCCAGCCGGGTCCGTAACTCATTAGAGGCCTATTTTGGCTGGATTTGGTGGCCTCCCCTGCATCCCTCGGTTACCGCTTGCCTGGTTTGTTTCTTGGGGCTCCACCCATTTAAACCTTATGCTCCGTGAGACTTTAAGTATGGGACAGATCTAAATGGACTCAGTTTTGACTTTGATCTTGCTAGACTCAATATATTACAGCGTAAGCTACAGTTGTTATAACTTGTATGAAGTAACACTTGATACAAAAAATGTAAGAATTCTCTCTCCTAAGCTGGTCTCCGGGCTTCCTTACTCCTGGGGCTGTACCTCCTGATGCTGATTGACAGGCAGGAATCAGACCTCTGCAGCAGGGGACATCCAGCCCTCCACTTCCTGTCTTCCTCAGTTTACTTCCTGCCTGCAATGAAGCAGGTACTCTGCAGCATAGCCCTGTCACAGGGGACAGGGCTGAAGAGACTGAGTTACAAAATCTTTATTCTACATCTGAAGCAAGCATATTTTTGAACTAGTAGAAATGCTCAGCGAGGGGAGCGGCATTCAAACGCTCCAAGGTGGTATCCAGTCTCAGCCTTGCAAGCTGCACAGGCTGGCCCCACCTCTTATTGGCTTACATTTTAAAATGATGCCGGAGTGTGTCCCAGAAGTAGAGGCACCCACAGAGTGGCTCATGAGGGAAAAGGTATTTGAGGTTTTCCCTCGAGTCAGGCGGCTACACAGTGCCTAACCAATGACGCACAGCTTTCTGGAGAGCTGTAGCCACTTGTCTAAGGGTTTTTCGGCACGCTAATTAGCCCCCTCATCCCCAGGGGTTTTCTTCAGAGTGTTGGCCACAGCAAAGTGTTTCAGCACCAGAGTGCTTTCAAAGGGCTAGGCAGGCCCGCGGGGCTTCCAATCGAACTGCTGTTGGGGAAAGCTGCAGCAGTTCATCATCGGTATAACAGCGCTCATCTAGGAAGCGTGTTGGGCAGCCACACAGGGCCTTACCATCGACGCATGGTTTTTGGAAAGCTGCAGCCACTAGCCCTCTCATTCCCAGGGGTTTCTCAAGAGTTTTTGGCCCTAGAAAAACCTTTATCTAAGCATCGGAGTGCTTTCAAAGGGCAACGCAGCCACTGCATGGCTTCCGATCAACGAACGGCCGTTGGGGATAGCTGCAGCCATTTGTTGTAGGTGTAACTACACAGGGCTCCCACCGCAGGCTGGGCCGCTCAATAAACGTATTTAAGCACTGGAGTGCTCTAATAACTACACAGCGCTCACACCGCAGGCTGGGCCGCTCAGTAAACGTATTTAAGCACTGGAGTGCTCCAAGGAGTTAGACAGGCACTGCATTGGTTTCCATTCGATGAGCCACGTGCTCGGATAGCGGTGGCCATTTGGGGTGCATTCAAAAAAGCGTGCCAGGCTGCTCTCGAGCTGCCTTCTCATCGAGCGCTGAGGAGCCTGACAGGGTGGTAGCGCCGTGACAGGAATGAGTTCAGTGCCTGCCCCCCATCAGAGGCAGGGACTTATTTTATCAGGGCATGAGAAAGGATTAGTTGCTCCTAAGAGGCTCTTAAAGAGGCAGCTAGAACTTCCAAGGCAGATCTAAGGTTCTTCCAGGGGAAGCCGTTTGTGGTGAAAGAACTTTTTTGGTGACAGAATCTCAGACAAATTTCCCTGGGGCAGAGAACCTAAAGGGCAGCACTCAGTATCTTGCCCTTAAAGGGCTAGCAGCAGCATAGTCCAGTAAGCTTCCAAGGGGAGGAGGTGCGCTGAATAACAAAGGGCAGCATCTCTGAATACCGAGTTCTCAAAGGATCCAACCCCTCCCTTGGCTCAGATTGGTAGCCACCAGATCTGAGAGAGCAGCGGTCTGGAGGTCAGAGGTCATGACACTGGGGGTCCTAGCAGTATGCAGTCCCTTGTCGGGCACCAGTTCTCGATGACAGGTGAAATGGGGCCTCTTTGTCTTGGGCCATAAATGTTCCACCCATGGTCAGCATTTGGCAAACTCTCCGGAGTTTCCAGATGGAAAACCTTGCATGATAGCTAGAGGAAGAGGTCCCCATCTCCGTTCTCATCTGAAGAGGAGCAGTTCTCCTCACATCACAAGGCCTGGGGGATCCGATTGGGGGGGGGGGGGAAGAGGAATGATAAGCTATCACCCAGTCAAACAGGCTTCCGCCTTCCAGATGTTACCAGTCGGACATCAGTCTTCTCTATCCCTCCAGCCATAGGAGGCTGGCTAAAGACGGAATGACAAGGTCCAAAAGATAAGCTTCCACCCAGTCAAACAGGCTTCCATCTACCAGATGTTACCAATCGGGCCTCAGCCTTCCCTATCTCTCCAGCCATAGTAGGCTGGCTAAAGAAGGAACGACAAGGTCCAAAATACACCTAAACAGTGGCTTGTCAGATCTCTCAACTTAGCAAGTTTGGACAAGGAGCAATCTAAATGCAATCAGACTGCAGAAGAATCGACCTTCTGATTTCAATGTTTTGTTTAACTCCCAGCTCACTACAACCTCTGGCTTTGGGCATGGTAAAACCCCGGCTCACTGCAACTTCTGGCTTCAGGCCTGGCAAGCAGTCACCTCTGTAACAGCCAGTTGGTTATTGCACCCAGTGAAAGTAATCACCTGTTGGCTCAGCCATGAAGGAGACGGTGTGAGATTCTGGGGAGAGGGCCAAGGTGCACATGTCACATTAAGAGACAGGGGCCAATCTTCAGACCCTAGTTGCCGTCTTCATTACCAAGGTTACCTTAAGGGTTAAAACACTACCTTCTTGGAGGAGGAACAAGATCATGATATTCAGGCACATCCTCCAGTAGGGGACAGGTTTTAATAAACTCTCCATGAATGGGTCCAAACCGAGTTGGGCAGAGGGGTCATAGGCATTACCAGCATGGGTCACCTAATACAAGCCCCCCACTCAACACCACAGTCTTCGCTGGCAACCCATCTGTCGAGCAGTGCAACAGGCCATTACGGATTTTCAGTGAATGGGCTAGTTCCCTCACAAAGGTCATTTGAAGACCTTTTCTCCCCATCCTTCATCGTGCCAAAATGTACAGGGAGACTTTGGCCAGTCCTAGATCTCAAATTCTCGAATAGTTTTGTTAGCAAAAAGGGGATTTTCCAGCACCCAGAAATCTGCAAGATGCCTATTTGCATATTCCCACACAGTAATGGCACACGCTCTTCCAAGGGGAGAGATCGGAGAGTCGCAAAAAAAAGGGGGGGGGGGAACTTTCCGGCACCCATAAATCTGCAAGATGCCTATTTGCATATGTCCACGCAGTAATGGCGCACGCTCTTCCCAGGTGAGAGCAATACTCCCAATTCAAACTCTGCCAATTGTGGTCTTCCTCAGACTCACGAATAGTATTTAAGGTGCTAGCAGTGGTTATAGTCCATTTTCAGGCCTCACAGCTCAACTAAGGTGCTAGTAGTGGTTATAGCCCACTTACAGGCCTCACAGCTCAACCAAGCATTACAGGCAGCGGCAAAGGTAGTCGGGTGCCTTGTGGCACATGGTTTTCTCATCAACGGGAGAAAGAGCTCCATAATTCCAAACCAAACCGTGATCCTCCTGGGGAAATCACATTAGGACAGGTTTTCTCCCCCGAAAACTAGATGATTTTTTTTTTTTTAGGATCTGTAAAGGCTCTTCAAGGAGTTTCGCAAGCTCCTCAGCCGCCTGCTCATTTTTTCACGCAGCTCATTAAGACGGATTAAACCCTTCCTCCAGGGACAATCCTGGAGGTCAGAGGTCATGAAGGGCCGCAAGTCAGGCCATCCGCACTAGGTCGGAATCACGACCGAGGCAAGCCTCAGGAGCTGGGAAGGACTCACCAGCAGTAGCTGTGGGCACTGGGCAGGGGATCGCCATTAGACACAGGGTACAGTATAAGCATTCATGAGAAGTGAACAGTAGGCCATGCCCCCAGACATGCACAGCAACTCCTCAACCAGGATAGTCTGAATCCAACTGACAATCTGGCAACATTGATATACACTGACCATCAGGGCGAAACAAGAAGCTCAAAGATGCTAAAGGAATCCCTTCTTTTTCAGGGGGTTGAGTACCATTGAGCTGTGTTGGTATCAGGACAAGAAAATGTCACAGCAGAATGATTCAGTTGCAAGGTGGATCGACCAAGGGAATAGTAGCAGAAGGACAGTGCTTCCCACATTCAGAAAGGATAGTGGGGCAATACTCAAACAGATTTTTTCTCAGGCGGGCAGAACTCCAAGGTAACGCAATTCTGTTCCCTGGCCAAGGACGAGCCAGTGGTGGCTCGGGACACGTTTTCTCTCCTAATCTGGGATCTGTTCGGTCTCCTGTATGCTTTTCCTCCAATCCCCCCTCTATCAAGAGTCCTCCACAAAGCGGCCTTGGACAGGACAGTCATGATTATGCTCTGTCCCTTATGGCTTTTCCGCACTTAGTGTTTCTAATTCTTTGGTCAAGGCGATCACCTCTAACATTCAGGTTCAGCCCCGGGCATTTTTCCATCAAGGCTCTCTAGGCCTGGAAAGTGAGTGGAAAAACTTTCTTGGACCTGTACGGCACAGCCCCTGTTATTGACATGATGGGGAACTCGTGTGTCTCTTCTTCCTCAAAAGTGCATTTTAGAATCCGGAGGAAAATTGGTTCTGACTTCATTCCAGACACACACAGAATGACACAATATAATCGCCTGTACTACTGTAGTTCCTTTAAAGACAGATGGACCAAGGTCTGCATCCAACCACTGTACAAATCAGTTTTCGGCACTGGGGGCACTCTTGATGGACCCTGGGGAATTGTTGGGCTCATATCCCCATGTCTGGTGGTTCTTTAGGAAGTAGCATTAAAACATCCTCAGTCCACCAAAGCTATCACCTTAGAGTCTTCATATGACCAAGGCCCCCCTTTAGAGGCTCTCAAGGCATCCATAATGCATCTCAAAATAAAGGTTGCCCTCTTTTCTCAAAGCTATTACTCCAACCAGGAGGTTCAGCAAACTAAAAGCATTGCTTGCCCAAGAGCTGTACACTCGTTCATCAGGCTAGAACAGTTCCAATTTTTTTTTTGTTTGCCAAAGTTGTCTCCCCTCTATGACAATCAAGGTTCATTCTTCCTTCCTTCTGCCCATTCTCTAAAAGCAACAAGGAAGGAAAATTTCATACTCTAGGCCTGGGCAGACGGAGAATAAAAAGTGAGCTTTAAGTCAGAGGAAGCTATTCGCAAAACTTCAACTGTGTTCATGCCAGCTAAGAAAAAGAAGAGAATATATATATACTGTATATTTTTGGGGCAGCAAGGATTCAATAGGCTCTATAGCCAGACAGATTCTATCCATCACCTGTACAGCTTATGAGCAGAATGGGAATGGCTACGCCTGGCCCAGTGACACCCATAGGCCTTGAGGCGTGGTGTAACATCGACAGCACACTCATCCTGAGTGGCCATTTTGATAATCCAATCTCACATTCTTAACCACAAAGTGAAAAAAAAAAAAGGCTTTTATATTTTTCGACGGAGGTGATGTCCTTGGCAGAGGCATCCCTGGCCACAGAGGGTTTCAAGCGGCAGTGAATCTTTAAGAGCTCTTGACATTCTTCCCACCCGGGACATCGGGACATCTGGGGACATACTGCTTTTGGATATCCCAGGAGTAAGGAAGCCCGGAGACCAGCTTAGGAGAGAGAAATCGAAATTTAAATACCTGTAAATTTTCTTTCTCCGACGGCTGGTCTCCGGGCCTCAGATTCCCTCCCAGAATGTATATAGTTGGCTGGCCTCACGATCATTTATGCCTTAAAATTCTTGTCTTTTGTTCCCACGTTCTTGTAGTGTTACCACACTGGTCTGCTTTAGGAAGAACTGAGGAAGACAGGAAGTGGAGGGCTGGATGACCCCTGCTGCAGAGGTCTGATTCCTGCCTGTCAGTCAGCATCAGGAGGTACAGCCCCAGGAGTAAGGAAGCCCGGAGACCAGCCGTCGGGGAAAGAAAATACCTTTTTCATGTGTGGTGTCTGGGAGCCACGCAGGAGGTTCAGTTTATCTCTATTATATGACTTGGATTGCTTTGTACTGATTGGGGCACCAATGGTCTGAGTGGACGTCTGAACAATTATGGGACTGTTTGTAAAATTATATGTCAGAGACCGGTCTTGCTCTTTGGGGTACTCAATTTGGAGTTTTCTCTGGATGGCTGTGTCTCTGGGGTGCCTTCCTGTAGGATAATATTTCGAATTTTCCTTTGTTTTACTTAAATTCAAGACATATTTCCTTATATTTTAGGAGTGGATGGACCCTGGGTGGGGCCCCAGGTACTGCCTTCTGACTTAATATGTGGACAGTGACGGTGTGGCCAGGAGGCTAGTCCACGATACTAAAGGGGTTGTTGCCAAGCAGGTACTAAGGAGGGGGGGAGGGATACGGGAGGCGAGGGAGCAACCGTTGTTGCCATACTCAGCTTTTTAAAGGGGTAAAGTTACGTGTTCTATCTTAGTGCCTGATGTGCTTATTTCATAGTTTTTTGAGGCCTAAACACCTCATAGGGAGATGGTGAAGTTTTCTGTTTGAGATTTAGGGGGTTTTAGGATTGGGGAGGGATATGAGGGGTTGTTTCTCAGTTGGTTAAAAAACAAAAATGTTCAAGGGTTGTGTGAGACAGGATTGGCATATACAAGTGCCATTGGGTGTGGGGTGGAGGTTTCGAGGCATAGTTATCAACCTGTATTCAGGGTTTTATTTAACTCTCAAAATTGATTAGCGTTTTGCTCATAAAAGTGCTAAAACATTGTGAAAATGCATAGCACTTGACTCATTGTGTTTAACAAACCTAACAATTCTAGAAAACCTATATAAATACTTTCTGTACAGTTAGCATTGTCCCAAGAAAAAACTGCTAATCAGTTATTTAAAATCCTGTGTATTCCTGGATGACTAGTTTAAAGCTGCTGTCCTGGAATGTAAATGGACTCGAGACAGCAGCAAAGCGAAAATTAGTCTGGTCCTATATTCGAAAAAAGAAGGCAGGTGTAGTTATGCCACAGGAATTGCATCTAACACACGAGGAGACGAAAAAGCTGGGAAGCGTATGAGGGGTACTTTGATAGCTTCACATTTCACATCCAAGGTCAGAGGCACATGTATTTGGTTTTGACTGGGGGTCAAGACCCAGATTCATTCCTCCCAGGTAGATAGCCAGGGGAGATATGTTGTAGTTCAAGCCACTGTGGAAGAAGAATTAATAGTACTGGTGTCCCTTTATGGTCCTGCTTTTGATTGCCCTGAATTGTTTGAGCATCTTTCCCTTACATTATCAGTGTTCCCCAACAAGGTCAACTTTAATACTTACTGGGATCCCTTGTTAGATCATTCTAATCCCCGTTTCAGGAGCTACCCCAAGAGAGTGTCTGCCTTACAAAAGTTAGCGGGGAAGAGGGCCTTGCAGGAGATGTGGCGATTTAAACATCCAGACACCGAGGAATTTTCTTTTCATTCCCACGCCCATAAAGTCTATACCAGGTTAGACTACTTTCTGGCCTCCCCTGTTTTTATGGACCGAATAGAGGTGATCCAATATGGCCCCATCCTTGTTTCAGATCATGCCCCCCTTTACTTAGAACTGAAAAGTGGGACAGAGGAGGTGGGGGCATGGCAATGGAGACTTGACCCTACTTTATTGAACGATCCTCAATATGTTCAACAAATGTCCAGACGACTTACAGAGTTTTTAGAAGCCAATAAAGTTGAAGATACTTCAGCCAGGGTTACGTGGGAAGCCCTCAAGGCATATGTCAGGGGGGAGTCTATTTCTTATGTGGCATTCAAAAAGAAACAGGAGGGGATAAAGGAGTTAGAGCTGGAGTCACACATTCTGATGCTAGAGAAGCAAGTCATGCGATCTCAGTCCCTTAAAGAAATGGCGTTGCTGAAAAGCCTGAAGGGGGAATATAATCAAATAAGTTCCAAATGCATAGAGAGGGATATTATGGTGTCTAAGGCAGGACAGTACTTCGAAGGAGATAAATCAGGGAGGTGGCTGGCCTGGATAATTAAGAAACAAAGGGTGGAAAGATCAATTATTGCTATAGAGAATGAAGATGGGGAATGCACTTCCTCTGCTCGAGAAATAAATAGCATATTTACGTAATTTTATGAAAAATTATATACCTCTGAGGTCCCCCAAAATGGGAATCCGGTGAGCTTTCTGCACAGTGTTCCTCTACCTACTCCATCGGCAGTTGATAATGAGATGCTCGGCCGGGAACTTGCAGCACAGGAGGTTAAGGAGGTGATTTGGGCTTCAAGATCAGGTAGAGCCCTGGGTCCAGACGGACTACCCCTGGAATTTTATAAAAAGTTCTGGGGAGAGCTGACCCTGCTTTTCATGGGTATACTCCAGGAGGTGCTGGAGGGGGAGGGTTTGACACCATCTCAGCAGTTGGCTACCATAACGATTCTCCCTAAACCGGGTAAAGACCCAAAAAAGTGTGGCTCCTACTGCCCTATTTCACTGCTTAATGCAGACTATAAAATTATAGCAAAGATTCTAGCAAGGAGACTAGAGGGTTTCTTGACTGGGGTTGTCCACCCGGACCAGGGAGGTTTTGTTAGAGTAGACAGGCTAGGCATAATCTGAGACAGGTTCTGAATATTATGTGGCATGGGTTGAGGGTGAGGAATGGTCCTGGTGGTCTCCTCAGTCTTGATGCGGAGAAGGCCTTCAATAGGGTCGAATGGCCTTTTATGTTTGCTGTACTAAAAATTCGGCCTTCATCCGGTCTTTTGTCGGTGGGTGGCATGTTTGTATCAGTCTCCATGGGCTCAAATACTGACTAATAATACTCTCTCGGGCCCTTTTCGGCTCTTTAGGGGTACTCTGCAGGGCTGCCTCCTCTCGCCCCTGATATATGTCTTCACTATTGAGGCATTGGCAGTAGCTATAAGATGTCACCAAGAGATCGGGGGGTTTTGTGATCAAAGGGAAGGAACATGTTATCTCACTGTTTGCTGATGATGTCCTGCTGTTTTTGGCTGACCCAGAGAAAGCTATGCCTGCCCTGACCCCTCTCTTAAAGGGCTATGGCCCTCTGTCTGGTCACAAGATCAACTGGAGTAAAAGCGAGTGGCTCCCACTAGGGAATATTAGCCAGTCAATCCATATAGATGGAATGGATACACCCCCAAAACAGTGATAAAATATCTCGGAATACAACTTCCCTGAAAATTGGCAGAAGCGGGCCATCTAAATTATAAACTCCTGGCAATAAAAATTAGGGAACAATGTGGTAGATGGAAATTGCTCCCTCTGACTCTACTGGGGAGGGCAAATTTGGTAAAGAAGCAAATATTGCCCCAATGCCTTTATTTCTTTCAGACATTGCCTGTAGCGGCCCCTTCGTGTTATCTACGGTCACTGGAGGGCTTCATAACTTCCCTCCTATGAGCAAATCATAGACCCAGAATCAGGAAAGATGTATTGTGGCTGCCAGTTTGCAGGGTGGGCTTGGCACTCCCCAATTTGAAGCTTTATACCCTTGCTGCACAGCTAACACATGTTCTGGATTGTCTGGAGGATGGGGACAAGCCCCGTGCTTGGGTCCCTATGGAGTCACACTCTTCCAGGGTCTCTCTCTCTGCTCAGTATCTTTATCTCTCAGTTCCGAGAGTGGGAGGGGGTGCAGCTGAGGAACCTTTTCACTAAGACTACTCTCAAGTCTTGGAAACAGGCCTTGCGGATTATGGGGGAGGTGGGGAGCTTATCACCAGAGGGGTCCATTCTGTACAGTTTATGGAAAGATGGAGGAGCCCCCTTCCCGGTTAGAAGAGCCCTGGTGGAGTGGGAGTGGAGGGGGCTTTTCCTCCTCTCTCGTTTGTTTCAAAATGGTTCCCTTCTAAACTTTTCTTAGTTAATACAAACCTATAACACTCAACCTACTCATTACTTTATGTATCTTCAGGCAAAGTCCAGGCTGACTAGGTTTCACAGGCCGGGGGGGGGTAGCCTCTCTTTAATTAGAACATCTTTGGAGGGGGTCTTTCAACACTGTAGAACGCACAGCAGTGTGAAACCACTAAGTGCCTTATGTAGTGCCCTGGTGGGGGCCCAGCCGGATGTGTTACAGAAATTGAGAGACAGATGGGAAGGGGATTTGGGGGTGACTCTTTGTCGGGAGGCGATTGGAATCTGGCTCTGCGGGGAAGTATGTCTAGTTCAGTAAATAATAGACTTGGAAACATTCATTATAATATCAGTGAGCCTTTTTCCCTCCTGCTTTGGCTCATAAAATAAACCCTCAGGTCCCTGATCAGTGTCCAAAGTGCTTTTCACAGGGGTGCTCCTTTTTTCATCTGGTATGGGCGTGCCCAAGGGTGATGTCATATTGGGACGAGATAAATTATCTTTTTAAGGTCCTGGATTGTGATATCCCTTTGGATCCAGTTGATATCCTGCTGGGGGCATATAGAGGTGGGGAGGGCCAAGCAAAAACTTCACAGCCGCTGAGAAGACTGACCTTGGTGGTGGGCAAGCAGACCCTGGCACAGAACTGGATGGCTCAGTCTGCACTCACCATCGCCCACTGGATTAAAGCATTATTAAACAATATGAAATTAGAACATATCCAGTATAAGGTTTTGGGACGTCTAAACAGATATGACCAGATTTGGTCCCCACTAGAGGGGACCCTGAGTGAAATATGGTTTCCTCTCTTCTGAGAATGAAGCTTTAATGTAGTGGTAGGTAAGTAGATACCACATGTTAGTAGATCAGTCTCGAAAAATTATCCTTGAGCCATGACACAGGCTTCAAATTCATTGTTACTGCTTAAGATAATTTATTCTGCCTTGGAGCCCATGCCTATACCTGTATATGTAATTATATGGTGTATACAATAACAGTGTTTTGCCTTTTCCTGTCTACCGACTCTTTAATAAAGTTTAAAAAAAAAAAAGTGTATACCCTACAGCAAAGGAGTGAGAGAGGTGATATGATCGAAACATTCAAACACCTTAAGGGCATTAACAAGGTGAAAGAGTCCAACATGTTTCAATATAAGAAAAATAGCAGGACAAGAGGACACAGCATGAAATTAGAGGGAGGTCGATTAAGGGGTAATGTGAGGAAGTTCTTTTACACAGAAAGGGTGGTGGATGCATGGAATGGCCTACCTCAGGAAGTGGTGGATATGAATACAGTGCAGGGCTTCAAATAGGCATGGGATAGGCATAAGGGAGCAATACAGATGAGTATGAATAGATAGGCCATTGCCAGAGCAAAGGCCGATGGCACATTCATGAGGTAAAAAAAGAAATGGGCAGACTGGATGGGCCTTGCGGTCCTTATCTGACGTCAACTTCTATGTTTCTATAATAGAGTCAGTTCACTAACAATAGTGATACTATACCACTGTGTCATTAACAGTGTAATAAACAGCAGTGAAGAAATAATTGCAAAACTATCAAAGATGTTAAAACAGGCTGGAAAATGCATTAGATGTAAAATATATCTTACAGGAATTTTTGAAGGGTTGTTAAACCATGTACTTTATCAGATATAACATTTTACTAATAATATGCTCATAACATTTTGGAAGGTCAGGAGGGTTTGACCAACCAGGGTTTTAGGAAGAAGTGATGGTTTCTGGGATTTTGAGGAGAGCAGGTTAAGGAGATCAGATAACATAACTCAGTAGGTAATGATGCTATTGAGTAAGTGAGAAAATAGGATATAGATTACAGATATTACACTGTTTGTGCAATATGTCCATAGAAGGAATTTGTATAAATAAGATTGATGGATGTTTTTCTTTCTCTGGCAAAACAGGACCACTGCTGGGCCCTGAAGAAGTGGCCCCACGGCCACGAAATACTGGCTGGACCTTATTGGGTGGCAATTAAAATAATTATTATAAGTAAAAAATCATTTAATAACAATTTGGAGTTTCAGAGTTTTTTCCTTGCCCCCACAAATTTGCTCAATGCCCCAGCCAGTTAAACAAAATGATGAGGTAGAAACCTGTACTGTACAGTGTTCAGCCGTTACCTGCAGTTTGTGGCCTGACTGAAGGTTTATGGGCATGAGGCAACGCTAAAGGTTCTAATCACTTGCTTAGTTAGTTATGTCATGTGTAGGTAAGGGACTGGAACCATGATTATTATTACAATGTAAGCTCCCTACAAATAGGGGTTCCCAAAAAGTCTTCCATGACCTTGCCTGAATGCTCACTGCCAGGCTGGTCTCCTGCATTTTAGCAGTTTAAACGTTATTGCCAGAGAGTGCCTGTATAGCCCCTGTGTACTGTCTCTTTAAGAGCTGCCTGGATTGCAGTCATAATTAATCTGGGAGGGGGCTGAGTGTTTCTGTGCTTGAGTCCCGACCAGGCTGTGAGATAATCACTCTGTTCTGCCATTGCTGTTTGCGCAGAGGGAGCTCTGTTAGAAGATGTACTTGTTTGCTGACTGTCTATTAGAGTGGTAAAGATATTGTAGTTTGTCTAACCTGCCTTCTTTGCAGCATGGACAGTTTCTGTTTATTTCCACCATCTTGGTCCTGGACTGCTGAAATGGGCCAGTCAGTACCTTTGGGGACTCTAAAATGGAGTCTGTCCCCAGGGGCATTGTGGGAGCAAAATTCTGTAGGAATTGTAGATCTTACTTCGCGAGGGCTCTTGCAGTAGGTAATTACATATAGGACTGATGCGGCCGGCAGCAGGACCTGAAAAAATTTCTGCTAGCGATTACAAGGCTACGCCCCAGGTGACCGGCGCCATACGAGATCGGTATAAAGGGCGGTCCCGGACGCCCACCTTCCAGTTCTTCTCCGCCATCAGCTCTGCGAAGTCAGCGGGTTAAGTTCTTATCGCCAGTCCTGTTACTTCGCCGGTTTTTCGAAAAAGTTTTCAGTATAGAATTTTATTCTTCTTTCGTCAGGTGAGCGTCGGTTTATGTCGTCCCCTTCAAAGAATAGTGCGACTCGTGCGGCGCCAACTGCCTCACAAAGACTGTCACTCCCTCTGCCTTTTCTGCCAGTTCTACCACGGGTCGACAAGTATCCTGCGACTGCCTTCGATTCAACGCTGCCACCCGCAGACGACGCCAGCAGTCCTCGGAAGCCCATCTCCTCAAAAGAAGATGTCCGCGATGGAGAAGGAGTTGAAAACGGCAGGCGTCGACCTCCCTGAAGGGCATAAGAAGCGGGACAAGGAAGGCACGGGAGAAGGCCTCCTCCTCAGCGACTCCGGCCGGAGTGAGCAAGTAACATCCCCTCGGGGAATCGCCGACGGCAGCCTCCAAGGCTTTGGAGGAGGTGTCGGCCCGCCCATCGGATTCGCTCGAGCCAGCAGGGCGTCTCCGGGCAAAAGGAGACTCTAGCCCCCAGTACCGCCGCAGGCCTGCAGCCTACTGGTGCGGGCACCTCCCTTAAGCCAGACGTCGGCTCCTCCGACATACGCCGCGAGAAGGCCGCTAAGACGCTTGATGCTTCGGGGCGGTGTACGGCAGTGTCCCCCTCGGACCGGGCCTCCTCTCATCCTCGACCTGCCTCCAACGAGGGACCCCCGAAGTCGGACGCCGGCTCCTCTGGCATCCGCCGGGATTTGGCCCTAAGCCACACGTCAGTTCCTCCGGCGTCGCCAGGCCTCGGGCCTCGGCAGACCTGCGGATCTGTCAAATACCAGGCTCCGCGGCCTTCGCTGCCGTCAGGGGAGCCCCAGTCCCCCTGCCCGACCCGAGGATTTTCCCCTCCGTCCCGACGAGACACGGGACCCTGGGCTACCGTCCGATCCTCTTCATGAAGAGCCAGATCTGGCGCTGGCTCCCCTGGCGCCCGCCCCGGCTCCCCGCGCAGGGCCCGCCGGCGCGGTTCCGACACCGGCCCCTCCGCCCGGCGGGGATATTCCTCTTCCGCCGGGACCTCCACCCCACGGGCCTATCCCGACTGATCCGCCCGTGGAGTACCTGGCTGGGCCGTCTGCTCCGGCAGCTCCTCCAGTGCCTGGGCATCCACCGTCATATCCGACGCCAGTTTTCCCAGGTCCGCAGTATCCTGCGCCGCAGTACCCAGTGCAGACTCCTTCGACGCCGCAGTACCCGACGCCACAGTACCCGGCTCCGGTATACCCGCAGCTGGGTTACGGATACTCCCCCTACGGATTTCCTCCATACAACTATCCACCTCCTCCTCCTCCACCACCCCCTAGGCCGCCAGTGGATCTTCAGGAGACTCTTGCCTCCTGGTGGGCTGGGCCAAGGCTCAGCTCACCAAGGAATCGAGACCGTCTTCCGGCTGACAGTGCCACCCAGCTCCCATCGCCCCAGGCGGCACACTGCCTCTCCTCCTCAGTTCGGGCTTTACCTCGGGATCCAGAGAGGGCAGGACACCGTTCTGGGACCCCCAAGAACCCGATTCCCCCAGGCGAGTTAGGGAGTCTTATTCTGCTTCAGATTCTTCCTCCCTTCTCTCTCGGATTCCTCAGAGGCTTCCGATGGATGTTCGAGAAAAGGCGACGAACCACCTCTCCGTCCAAGCCCGGCCGAGACTCCTCGAAGTCTCCTCCGGAGGATCCTTCCTTCACAGGTTGCTCAGGAAGATCCAGGAAGTCCATCAGTGGCACTCCTTAGAGCCAGATCCTCAGCAGGGTTAAACTGCTGAACATCTGGACCTGCCCCTCACGGCTCCTACCCTAGTGCCACCCTGGATCAGAGCCTCACGCCCACCTTGTTTCCACGATTTGGAAGCAACCGTCGGCTTAGCCCCACTTCCCAGGAAGTCGAACAGGCTATACCAGGCTCCGGAGGGTGTAGACTTTTTAGACTCTCACCCCCGTGCAGACTCGGTTGTGATTTAGTGCCGCTCACGGCCGGTCAGCACACCCAAAACACTTGAGCTCATCTCCCCCGGATAAGGAATTTCGCCTTCTGGATCAGTATGGGAGGAAGATCTACGCTTCTTCCACACTGGGGATTAGGGCCCTGAACTATGTAGCACATATGGGGGATTACCAGAAGGCTGTCCTTACTCAGGCGGAATCTAAGATTGACTCTTTGCCTGACTCCCAAGTCAAGCAGGAGTTGGCAGACCTGGTCCGTTCTGCTCGTTCGGCCAGTCGTCATATTTTGAGGACGATCTACGACGCAGTGGACACCACAGGACGGAGCTCTGTGTTTGCCGTGAGTCTTCGGCGTCATGCATGGCTCCGTGTGTCAGGTCTGGTCCGGAGGGTGCAGTCAGCGATCCAAGAAGCACCTTTCGGGGTTCTGTGCTTTTCGGTGGTGATGTCAAGGACATCATCACTGATTTGCAGGAGAAAGGGACGGCCCTTAAATCTGTTTATTCAATGTACCATCCCCATCCCCCACAGCGCTGTCCCTTTCGCAGACGCAGCCGGCCTCAAGTGAAACCTCAGGGAAGGCGGGCCACTAAACGTCGGGCCCCCACAGCTGCCAGGCCCCTGCCGCCCAAAAAAGCAACGGGTGCCCCAGCTGCGGCGCTGCCTCACACCACTTGACTCCTTCCCTCTCCCACCGCCTCCGGTAGACCCGGAGGAACTGGTAGGAGGGAGGTTCTCCCTCCACCTTCCGGGTTGGGAGAGGATAACATTGGATTCATGGGTGCTTCAGATCATAGCAGAGGGGCACTCCATAGAGTTTCTACAGAAACCTCCGCGTCACCCCCCTCTGAACTCCAAGCTACTCAAGGGACCATCTTCCTTTGGTCAGGGAAGAAATCTGGCGCTCCTTGCAGAGCAGGCTATAAGAACCCGTCCCCCTCACCTCTGGAGATGGGTTACTATTCCCTTCTTCCTTGTACCAAGAAAGGCGGAGATCTCAGACCTATTCTCAATCTCAGCTCTCTGAACCTGTATGTGGAATACAAGAGGTTCAGGATGCTCTCCTTCAAACCCTTTTGCCCTGCTTGCCGGGCCAATGGCTTTGTGCACTAGATATGCAGGATGCGTACCTGCACATCCCATTGCCCTTCGCACTGAAAGTACCTCAGGTTTGCGTTCCAGGGGGTCCACTACCAATTCCGGGCACTCCCGTTTGGTCTCTCCTCGGCCCCGAGTCTTTACCAAATGCCTGGTGGTGGTAGCGGCCCACCTGTGTTCTTTGGGAGCTCAGGTTTTTCCCTACCTGGATGACTGGCTCCTGGCGGCCTCGTCCAGGGAGGAACTCTTGCATTTTCTCTCCCTCACCCAGCAGGTTTTCACTGGCCTGGGTATTATCATCAACCATTCCAAGTCTCACCTGGATCCTTCACAGAGGCTCCAGTTCATCGGGGCAATCCTCGACACATCACTGTGCAAGGCCTTTCTGCCTCCGGACAGGGGGGCCTCCCTCCAGTCACAGATGTCCCTCCTATCGGAACGCAGGAGGGTCCTGGCGAGGTCAGTGCTCTGTCTACTGGGGCTTATGGCGGCGGCCATCCCGACGGTTCCGCGTGCGTGCCTCCACATGAGAATCTCTCAGTGGACTCTCCGATCTCAGTGGGATCAACGGGTAGACGACCCAGATCATCTGGTTCTGATCTCCTCGCCGATGGTAAGAGACTTGCAATGGTGGGTGGTTTGAGAGAACCTATTCCAGGGGGTCCCCTTTTTTCATCCTCCCCCCGATCAGACTCTGACCACGGACGCTTCAGGTGAAGGTTGGGGAGCCCATCTGGGTCCTCACCGTACCCAAGGTCGATGGTCAAAGTTGGAGATAGTTCTCCATATCAGCGTGCTCGAGCTTCGAGCAGTGCTGTATGCTCTCCAGGCCCTTCACCAATTCATCCTTCCTGGTCACCTAGCTGTCCAAACGGACAACATGTGTGTGGTGTGGTACATCAACAAGCAGGGAGGGACTCGGTCCTACCCACTGTGCAGGGAAGCGATCAGGGTTTGGGATTGGGCAACGCTTCACAACCTTCACCTCACGGCGATCCATGTTCCAGGAGTCGACAATGTCCTGGCAGACAGACTGTCGCTCGTCGGCTCTACCACACGAGTGGGAATTGGATGAAAAAGTTCTAAAAAGCATCTTCCAGATTTGGGGGACTCCTCAGATAGACCTGTTCGCTTCCTCCCAAAATGCAAAGCTTCCAATCTTTTGCTCGCTCGCTCCAGAGCAAGGCGCTTTCTGGAGCGACGCTCTATCTCTAAGCTGGAAGGACAGATTTGTCTATGCTTTTCCCCCAATTCCTCTGGTCCCTCGTGTGCTACAGAAGCTTGCTTTAGAAGGAGCGAGAATGATCCTGATCGCTCCTTTCTGGCCCAGGCAAATCTGGTTCTCTCTTCTACAACAATACTCAGAGGTTCCTCCTCTTCCTCTTCCTTTATCTCCAGGATTGCTGACCCAGGATCAGGGGACCCTGGTCCATCCGGGTCTCAGGTCCCTTCAACTTCATGCATGGCTCCTGCAGACCTAGCTCAATCTCGTTTTGGCGTTTCTCCTAAGGTGGCCGAGATTCTGGTGGAGGCTAGAAAACCCTCCACTAGGTCCACCTACGCCATGAAATGGAAAAGATTTTCTATCTGGGCTGCGTCCAGGAACGTGGAGCCCTTTTCCTGCCCTGTGACCATTCTGCTTGAGTACATGCGTCATCTTTTCGACCTGGGTCTCAGTCACTCCTCTTTGAAAGTCCATATGGTGGCTATTCGAGCCTACCATGTCCCTTTCACTAATAAGGCATTTGCCCAGCTGGAGGTATCCAAAACTTTCCTCAGAGGGGTCCTTCATCTTAGGCCCCCTGTCTGGACTCCAGCTCCGCCTTGGGACTTAAACTTTGTCCTCGAGAAACTTACCCTTCCTCCCTTTGAGCCTGCGGCTTCCGCAGACTTGAAGTTTTTATCATGGAAGACGCTCTTCTTGGTGGCCATTACTTCTGCTCGCAGAATTTTCGAGCTCCAGGCCCTGATGTGCAAAATCCCTTATTTGATTTTTCACAAAGAACGAGTAGCTCTTCGCACGAATCCTAAGTTTCTTCCGAAGGTAGTAGCGGAATCTACCTTAAATCAGTCTATTGAATTACCTGCTTTCTTCATGCAGTACTCCAATCAAGGAGAATACCTGCTCCATACCATGGATGTTCACAGGATTCTGAGATACTACACCGATAGGACGAAGGATCTCAGAAAGACTGATCAGTTGTTCGTCTCTTTCGCTCACAAAAGAGAAGGCAATGCTGTCTCTAAGCAATGCCTATCAAAATGGTTGGCCCATTGCATCACTTTCTGTTATGACAAGTACAACAAGACCCTCCCGGGTCAAGTCAGAGGTCACTCCACTCGTGGAGTTGCCGCCTCTGCGGCTTGTTTCAAGAATGTGTCTGCGCCAGACATCTGTGCTGCCGCCACTTGGACTTCAGTCCATACCTTTACTAAACATTACAGTTTGGACATTGCCTCTCGCTGTAGAGCAGGCTTCGGGTTAGCTGTCTTGCAAGGCCTCCTTTCTTGAGACCTGCTAGATTATTTAATACTTTTTGGAGTAGTTCCTCCTCCCAGTGCCTTTCATTTGTTCCAGACTGCTTGGGATTCTGTCCTATATGTAATTACCTACTGCAAGAGCCCTCTCGAAGTAAAATAGTACAGTTACGTAAGAACTTACTGTAACAGTAGATCTTCGAGAGAGAGGCTCTTCACAGTAAATAATACCTTCCTACCCTCCATCCCCCTAGGCTTTCACTCCTTTTCCATTGGGGAAATGTCTGCTTCTCTCGTCCGGGCCTTCCGGGCCTGTGGCGGGAAAGAACTGGAAGGCGGGCATCCGGGACCGCCCCTTTATGCCGACGTCGTATGACGCTGGTCACCTGACGTGGAGGCGGTCCCCGGCAGGGACTGCTAGCTAGAAATTTTTCCGTTGGGTCCTGCTGCCGGTCGGCGTCAGTCCTATATGTAATTACCTACTGCAAGAGCCTCTCTCGAAGATCTACTGTTATGGTAAGTTCTTACGTAACTGTACTTTTTGGGCTTTTGGCATCTAAATGAACCTGGAAGGAGAGCCCTTGTTGTGACTGACAGAGGAATCAGCCAACCAAACCTTTTGGATCCTGGGGAAAGTCCCAGACTGCTTGCAGTTTGAGTCAGATCTGAGTTGGGAAGTGAAGGAGTAACAGCTTGAGATAATCGAGCAGCAATACTGTGTGGATTTGCGTGGGAGAACTGTGGAAAGGCCAGAGTTTGGCTTGTGTGCCTGCCTGCTGTCCCTGAGAGGGAACGTGTGCCTTTTCAGACTGAATCTGAATTTGGAGAGTGAGTTAAACCACTGAATTGTGACCAGGCTGCTACCTGAAGAAGACCGAATATTTGCTGAATGCGATCGGCCTATCGGGATTTCAAGCCACCTCTGAACTCCCGGTTTGTGCAGTGACTCTGTAATTGCGACTGGAGAGCCATTTGCCTGGTACATTGGAATTTCCTTACATGTGAATGTGCTATGTGCTGATAGTGGGTTGTGATTTGGTTCCCCACTGTGTCTCTGAACTGTGTTTTGCTTGCTGGAGGCTGCATCCAGCTCCATGGACTGAATCCGTATTCATCTCCGTTTGGCCTGGGCCTTGCCATACTGCCCCAGCCAGAATACCTGCTACACAGAGAATGTCATCGACGAGAGACCTGCCTGGGGATCAGCCCCCTGCTCAACACTTTGAACAGGAACGACGCCTCGGTGATTCGTGTGGGCCCTGCTTCTCCTGGCACTCCAGATCAACAACCTGCAGTCTCAATTTCGTCCTGCCTATGTCCTGTATTGGGTGTATCGTGAGTAAACATCAGGGTAGCTCCTTGCAACAACAGCTAAATCTGAAGTGTTTTCATCTGTTTGCTTTGTTATCTCTTCTGTCACGAATTGAGCCCTCCGGCTCTGGATTACAAATAGTGTGTTGTGCATGTTGCTTTCTTCCATCACAGGGCCCCAACCAGCTGTGACGCCGGCCTACCTTGGGCAACGTTCCTGGCTAGCCCACCGTCTTTCTACCTGGGTACCCAGAGTGTGTGACTGTGTAGGGACTCTGAAATGCATGCATAACTGTCTGATTGATATAGCCTTTAAGCAAATCAACCTAATTACGCCCCTCCCTTGTTCAAGTCACCTAAATAAATCAGATCTGACTTTTTCCATTTAATCTGACTGTGGTTTCAGTTTGTGCCAAAAGTACTGTACTGTTGCTGTTTGCTGTGCATAACCTTGTTTTATAGGGGGTCCCCAGAGTCGAGCTAGAGAAACCAGCCTTGGTGGTAAGTGCAAACAGTGTGGGTAATTGCATGGTGAATAAGGGTCATTATACAATGGTATGAAAGAATCTTGGACTCTAATTGTACCGTCTCGGACTGGGGACGTGATTTTATCCCAGTACAGCATCACGGCTCTAGTCCCAGCACACAGAAGACTGCATAAACAGCTACCTAAATCATTCCACTACAGCACGCTTGTCATGTTCCTCACCAGCCAGCCCGCTTCTGTAATTCCCACTTCGAAGCCATCTTCCGTGTTCACTGTTAAAACTTCAAACCTCCCTCTGAACAAATCACTCCTAAGTCCCCCAGCACAGAAGGTTTTAAAAAATATAATTCTTACACATTTCTTCCCCAAACCGAGCGGCTTCAATTACCAGGGAAACTGTGGTTCGTGGTTGTGCGGCTCTCTGACGCTGCTCAATCCCTGAAATAAATAGCAGCTGTTAGCACACAAGAACTGCACAAAAGAATTAGACAAGCAAGTTTACCTTACAGCACTCATAACAGCTCCTTTCTTTGAAGTGCGACACACATAAAAATGGAACCGGAAAACCAGAAGTGTACATGTAGGTCCAGCTCCCGACTCCTCTATGCGATTTTCACTGAAGGTATTTTTTAAAAATCTTCAGCTGACTCATGAAAGACTGGACAGCAGAATCAATGCAATTAAACTTGATGGCAAATTGGCATGTGTGAGGGGATGAACTTGAAGCAAATGCACCAGCACCACCTACTGGGCAAATAATAGAACAGCACTATTTTTCCAGTAAGTATTCCTACTCAATTAAAAAAGGTAAAAATAAAATGTTAAATACATTTAAAATCTCTTTTTTCCATTTAATTTGACAAATGAGCCATTGTATAATAGCAATAATGCACTCCAGGGTGTGTGTGCTGGGATAACGTCACTTCTGGGGTGATTAGTTGCACTCGGCCTGCGGCTTCGTGCCTAATCACCCCAGGCGTGACATTGTCCCAGCACAGCACACACCCTGTCATGCATTATTGCTTAATTGTCAAAGTGATCATTGTGTATTGTTCAGGCCACTAGAAGGGAATTTTTGTGTGTGTGGGGGGGGGGGGTACAGTGTCCCGGAGGGCTGTGCCCAGGTTAGCTTGACCACTAACAACTCTGACCTCAGGGTGGAGGCACCTGTTTCAGTACCCAGGCCCCCTTAACCTGCAGCTAGCCACGCAGGCAGGGGTAGTAGCCCTTGGGATAGTGCCACCTAGAGGTTACAACAATATTACAAATTGTATTTTGACAATGTAAATGATAATTTAGAATTCACAGTTATTTTGATATATTCAGATACCAGTTTGAAAATATTTCTTATGCAGTCTAATATTGTAATGTTCTTTCTACAGGTCTCTTGTAGTGGTGCACTTCTGGGCACCATGGGCTCCACAGTGTAACCAGATGAATGAAGTAATGGCTGAGTTAGCTAAGGAGTACTCACAAGTTACATTCCTGAAGGTTTGTTAATGACTTTCTTTATTAATTTGAAAAGTGGTAACTGGGAAAGGCACATTGAGCCAGATCTCATTTTCAGGTACTACCTGGGGAGGATGTACAGTGGGGAACAAAGTAAAAAAATGAGTAACATGGTACATTAATAACAAGATAAGACCAAGTTTGCAGGTACAATTTTGATAAAATATGTATTACAGACAGTGTACAAATTGCCGTGTAGCACAATGGTAACTTATTACATCCAGAGACATGAGTGAGCTATAAATTAAGTGTATGTGAGGTGTAGGTCAATTAAAGACACAGTTTATTGTTGAAATTATGGTAAAAGCTAGGTTACAGATACAAGAAAATCTAAAAGTGGTTTTGCCTCTGTTTATAGAGTATTTCTTAAGATGCCCTTGTGCCTTTTGTGGAAAATCCATCCAGTATGTTTGGAGGTTTCCTGTTTTTAAGCCTCTGTAAACAAAAGTCAGTGTGGGTGATTGATTCTTAGGCCCTGTACACATCAGGCTAGTTAAAACGTTTCAAGGTACTTAAAACATTTTAACTAGTGCAAACACGGCGCCCGTCCGCATTTAAGCACGGTTTCAAAGCGTGTTAGGAAACCGTGCTTAAACCCTGCTGCGAGCTAGTCTCAAGTCCGTTTTTAAAAACAGTTTTATGAAAGTGTGTTACCCTGTAGTGTGGATGGGTGTCTGCATATTGCTCCTCCAGGAAGCGTGTTAAGGGTTGTCGAGAACTCGTTTAAAAAAAAAAAAAAAAAACGTTACTGGAGGCAGATGCAGACGGGAGTCGGGTGTGGTATAACCGAGTTAAAACTCGGTTGAAGACTGATCTGGACGGGCTGCTGTGGTGAGTTTAAAAACATTTTTAAAATGGTGAAAATCTTCAGCTCTAATGTGTACAGGGCCTTAGATGTGCACATTTAGCAGGTCATCTGATTCTCACTCTTTCCCTATTAACTCTTCCTGCTGCACCCACCCTTCTCTGTCCACTTCAGCCTGGCTAAAGTGCCACCCCATCCATAGTAGTGTCCCAATTATCTACCCCTCCTCCGTCATTATCATAATAAACAAGTACACGACGGCCATTGTCACTTTCTGTGGTTTTAGCTCAATTTTTCCCCCAGTCGTCGGTAATATATCCCTTCTCTTATTTACCTCTCTAACCTGCCACCCCATACATGGCCTCTTTCCCTTATATGTGTAGTTGCCGGCTGCCTCACTCAAAAGATCTCTGCTTATAACCCCTGTATGCCTATGGTTGATTGTACATCTGCAGACTTCTTCAATTGTAAAATAATGCTTTTTTTATTTGTTTCAACCTTGTACTGTACTGTATACACTGTATATACTTTTTCTTCCTTGTATATTATTGCTTTTTATATACCTGCTTCTGTACTGTACTTTGATGTATTCATGACCAGGTCCACCTTGCAGATGAGCCTTGCTCAATGGTGCCCGCCTGGATAAATAAAGATTTTGATTGATTGATCTTAATTAGGGAGTCTAACCCTGGTCAGTTTCATTGAAACTTCACTGCCCTATCTAAGTGTGTGTGTGTTTCATTTAAAAGGGTAATTATTTTAAAAGTTACTCATACTGAACACTATTGACTTGGTAATGATTTCATATCATTAAGGGACGTACAGTAAAAGAGCCAGAAAAGTGAATCTTAATTTGCTGACAGTATGGCAAGACATGTTTTTAAAAAATGTCACAAACCTGAAAAGCCTGGAAGTAACATTATAACAAACATCAATACCTTATTGAAAAAAAAACTCCTGTTTGCTTCATAATTTGCAGAAAGCTGCATATGTCAGTCATGATGTACTGGCCCTCGAAATTAGTCAATAGAGCAAACACCAAGAATTGCTACAGGCAGAAAATAAGCACTATAATCATGACATAACTGGGGTCAGTGATTTATGGATTTCAATATCTAGGAGCTGCATATGATTGAAAATTTACTGGGTCACTAGTGCACTAAAATTTTTATTCATGCCCTGCAGGCGTCTCTTGAAATGTGCAAAAAAATTAAAACCTCTGAACCAGCTTTGACATTGTGCAGCCTGCATGGAAATTGTGCCGGCTCAGTGTATGACCGTTGAATATAAACTTTTCTTTAACTTCAGTGGCTGCCTCCTCCGAACATATCAGTAAACATGGATTCAGAGTTAATGTACTGTAAAGAAACATCTTGTAAGGGTATTAACATTTGTGTTTTCCCAATCCTTTTCTAAAAGCTGGAAGCTGAAGCTGTTCCTGAAGTGTCTGAAAAATATGAAATCAGTTCAGTACCCACATTTCTATTCTTTAAGGTAGGAATACAATAAAAATTGAAAGAACATTGTTTCATGATTTTTTAATGTGCTGCATGTAATTCCTACTTTTTGCAGTAAATGTAGTTTTAAAGAGATAGTGTACTGCCTGAAATGATTAACTTTCAAAAGTAGTAAACTATTACCTCTTGTAACCAAAGTATTTTTCCATTTCCCTTTTGCTAATTAGATTTTCTACCTGACACTACTTGGTGTGATATCTGGAGCAAGATTCTGTGGAAGTTGACATAGCTAGTTGTTTACCTTCTCATACATAATCGGCTCTGTGACCTCACTATCCATGACATCACAGCTGACCTAAAGAGTCAGTCACCTGCAGTGAAAGGAGTCACTGGTGACGTCACTTTAAGTTAGGTCACTATGCTGAAGTATGAAGGTGCACAGAACTAGATATGTCCACATCCGGTAAAGTGCTACTCTTTACATCCCATCTAATACTGCCAAGTAGAAAATCTTCTATTTAGCAAATGGAAAAAGGAAAATACTTCAGAAATACAAAATAACACGACTTACATACTTTTTAAAGATTAATAAAAAATGTTTGCGCTATTTTAGTGCTGTTAGCTGTTAAGTGTTATAAAGTAACTTGCTAAACCAGCAGTGCAGTTAAAGAAGTATACCTAACTTTAGTTGCACTTCTGAATTTACTGTTTTATCTTACTGAGTCTCCATTAGTAAGGCGAAGTCCATGCAGACAGAATCCTTGCCTTTGGACTTCATCTGCTCCTGCTGCTTCTCTGCACATGATGTCCAGATCTCCTTCTTTTGACATTCTAGTCATTTCCGTGGTGCTTTGGCCAAATTTCCCCCATTCAGTGTAATTCCACCAACACTTACCATCAGCTGGTTCGTTTTCAGCTAGATCGTATCTATATTGATACAGAATGGCTGCCCAGGTGAAAATGTGTTTAAAACAGCAGTGGTTTGACTTATTGTTTTTAAATTATCACATTGTCAGTTTAACAATTAAAAATACTCTTATCTATTCATATTTCTTTTTGTCTGTCTGTACTGCATGAAATATTGCCAGCAGTGATTTTTTTGTGTGATGTCATACATACATATTACATCATGTCATCCCTGAAGTGTTGCCCCAGAGATAGACTTTTAGTATGTTAAGATTCAAACTCCACTTAACTCTCCAACAGCAGATGTACAGTCAGTAGCGTTGCAAATTCCCAAAGGGCCTGGGTGCAAGGTGATGTTACAGGGCCCCTCCCCAGTTTTGAATATACATCAAAATTATGATTTGGGCCCCTCAAACCTTGTGGGCCCGGGTGCCACTGCACCCTTGTAGCTACGCCCCTGTGTACAGTATTTCTCTGCCAAAAAAGATCAGTCACCCCCGAGTCCTGGTCCAGTCTCTGTGGCTAAGTGTTCTTAGTTTTGACTTTTGTTTTGTAAAGTCGCAATGCCGTGTTGATCTTTGATCTCTTTGCTGCCTAATCAGTTGCTGGTGTACTGTCTCAGCTGAGGCTGACACTGTATGATAACCCTCACTTGGTGTCAGTGGGGGTTGGGCATAGCCCAGGGAGACCCTCTTTGTCCAGGGGTAAGACTGTCTACTCGCCAGAGGATTCCTTGCACATCTGATACACAGTGTACAAATCTTCCTGGCTATGGGGTAACCTTATCTTCCTGGCAGTGGGATAACCTTAACTAAACTTCTGTTCTGACAGAAAATATACTGCAGTCACACTTTATTGAACATATTTACAGTACACACCATGGGTACTTTTTTATTTATTGAATTTTCAGAATTACAACCTTTGAGTCAACGACTCCTTTACAAAGGCTCCACGTTAGAGGCACAACAATATATAGAAAATATAAACATACAGATATAAAATATAGGAATATATTACAAGGATTACACAAAAAGAAGGTACAAGAATGCAAAAATACATGAAAAAGGAATACAAAAACCAAAATGCAAGATACATGGTGCAGAGGCAGCCAAGACACCGTACAGTAGATATGATGCGAAGGAGTGCCCACCACTAGGGGGAGAACACCAAGGGAAATATTATGGATGGGGTAAGCATGGGTGCCATCCAAGAGGACCTTGTCGTGATTGGCGGGGGGGTGGACTAAGGGAGTGAAAGGGATGAGACGAGAAATAATCAAAGGTGACCTTGTCATGGGCTGGGTTAAGCATTGGTGAGATATCCCTGAAATATCACTTGGTCAGCACTGTGCCGAGAAGTTTAATCCTGACTCCAGACTTAATGTAGAACCTTAGGGTCCTTTTGTGAAGGTTATACCTTCCACACAACCCCTCTTTTTCACACACCAGTAAGAGAGTTTATACCTTGTTTCAGAGCTTGTTCTATTCTGCATAACATTACCAATTTCTCCCACTAGGCTTGACATTTTGGGTTTATAGTTTTTACACACACACACACACACACACACTGACAACATGGTGTCAGGTCAACAGGTGATGCAGGAGGCATCACAGCTGCAGGGATTTTACTCTTCAACTTCTGTTTGTTTCTGTCATCCAGGGCCACTCTACTCCCAAGGACTGCTGCTCCGTGCCATGTCATTTTTCTTGCTAGAGTCTTGCGGCCACCCCTGCACCTCACATTAGCATCTCCATGCTCACGTGGCAGCCCATACTCCATCCTGCTCTCTAGCAGTAGTGGGCAATTTCCCCATCAATGCAGTTTAGGCATACCTTCTACCTTAGTCTGCAGGTCAGTCTGTCTTGTCAGGCCTGTGTCCATCAGCAGCTTAGCTGGCAGCATCTCTCTGGCACAGGACAGCAAATGCCTTCCCAAAAGGTGTACAACCCCCATCTTCTGTGGAACCCTCTCTGTGCTGAAAGACCACCAGGGACTCCTCTTGAGGGGAACTCCCTCAGCATCCCCACCTCCAGTCTACACTAAATGTCCCCATAGCCCTTCCCTGATATCTCCACTGCAGTCTTGCGCCTGTCCCTCGAGGCTACTAGGCAACTGGGCATTGAGATGAGTTGATCTCTAAAGCTGAATCCATTGACTGTTGCAGTGTGTGAGGTACTTGCCACCTCAGACAGTCTAGCAAGTGACTGGTGGCAAATCGCCTCGATGGCACCCTAGCACTCTCACTGACGCTTCAAGTTCTGCACACTGGATTCTCTAGTCAGAGGTACTACCAATCAGTATGCTTCAGGCCTGGCATCCTAGTAACCAGCCACCACCTTCTAGTGGCAAGAGGGGGTTATTACAAAGTCTTTGAGTTTATTTGATACTCTGCTGTAGTTTATCTTCGTTTTATTCAACGTTATCATTTTTTTAGTGGTTCGTCTAGAGTTCCTGTGACTGGAACTACGTTTTTCACCAGTTCTCACTTCCAAATCAAACAAAAATGCATTTTGTTTAAATTGGGCTTCCTGAAAAAAACGGCCTACTGAATTTAAAAAGTGTATATGCTGCAAGCGTGACATAGAAACTTTCAGCAAAGAAAAACTTTCTTTTCTGTCTCCTGAATGCCACCAAGTCATCTCAATAACCCCCCCCCCCAAAGGAGTTGCATCCCTGTGCCTCCTCCAGTGATACAGAGGGATTTAATGTCAAGATTTGGTGAGTTTGGATGACTTCCTTTTGGCAGCACCTGCCACCCTTCCCTCTATCCACTGCCCACCAGTCCCCTGGGCCAGTGAGCATCTTGGGGAGTGAGGCTGCAGAGCGTGCCTGGGGGTATCAGCCTCAGCTGGTGACACAGCATGGTTATCTTATTCCATAATGCTACCAGCTGTGCCTGGAGCTCCACTAATCTTCTACATATGGGGCAGTGTCCCATCCTTCAGAGCGTAGCCCAGGAGATTTGCACCTCAGTCTCTGCAGCTGTCTCCCCTCTGATTCTATACTCTGTACTGCCCTTTGTTATCCCTCCTTCAATATCTAATGCTTACTTCCTGCAGTGTAATACACCCTGCCTTGCACTAGCCTCTAGCTGCCTTAATCCCTTTCAGCTTGTCCCTTTAACACCCTACCCTAGATTGGAGGGGGGGGGGGGAGTTAGATAGTTAAACACTTACCCTTTCTGGGATAGCCTAATATAACAATTAGTATCTCTAGGATCCTTTGCACAATCTTCCTTGCCATGTGGAGTTATGCTATCAAATACTTGTACCTTCCAGAGTTCCCTGCAAAACTGCTGTCTTCCTTTGGAGGACCTTTAGACACTCCTTAGGCAGATGTCATACTCCTGCTGTGGGGCACCCACCCGATGGGGACAGATATGTGTTGGAATGCACTGTTCCAAAAGATTACCATGCTGCTCGTCCATGCAACAATTTACTCGGAGCCAGCCACAGTTGTGCCTTTTAAATAATGCTTTTATTATAAAGCTACTGTTTTACAAAAAGGCCTGAGTAAGACCCAGTCACCTTGTGAACAACAACACAGTGCTTCACCACCAAAGGCTTCATCGGGGGGACATTTGGGTAGGTTTGAATAAAATGCATCCACCCTTAATTCCTGATGCCCTTCTTCCAGTTATCACCTAATTGAAGCCCCAGACCAGATCATTCTCACCCAGGCCCCCAAATGCAAGGCAGAACACAGCTTTTTAATATGGTCCTTAAAGGAAAAATCCCCATAACCTATTTTCTGTATACCTGTGTAGTTTGTAGGCATGAACAATGATTTCCTCTCTTGCATCCCCTTACTTTTATACTAATTTAAATATAAATGAGGTTGCTTCACTTCTGTTTTGCTCTGGTGTGAAAACGTGTTTTTCTCACCCCAGGAATTCTTCAGCATGTATAGACAGATGCAGTATGCCAGCTGGGTTAAGCTGCCCCAGAGAGGTGGAGTTGATGTAAATGACAGACACTGGCCAATCAGGAGAGAGAGAGGAGAGTGCTGCCTGCAGTCAGCCCGAAAGACCTCAGAATTTTTTCTCCGCTGAACTGGCAACACTTCCCTGGAGCTCTGCTCTCTCTCTCTCTCTCTCTCTTCAGAGACCTTCCTGTGAGATATTTCTTACTTTTGAGTGCTGCCTTTGAGGTATTTACCTTATTTTTACCATTTTTAACGTGGCTGCATTTGGTTCCGCTCAGTCGCTGGATTTTTAGCGTTTTTCCCATTTCGGTGCTTTTTTTTTTCTGAGGTAAAAGGTTACTGTGTGCACAATAAAATTGTGTCTCTTCTATTTTATTCGATAGTATTTAATCTGTTAGCTTGTATTTTTACCACATTTGCATTAAAATTGGTGTTTTTATTTGCGTTAATGTTATTTTTTTCCCCGCATTAGCGCTATTTCCTGGAACCACTTTTCTCTACATTTAACATAATATAATATTGTTTGAAGGGTAATTCCCCTCATTTCTCTGGAGTAAAACCTTCTTTTATTTTGCAGTGGGCTACTGTTAGCAAGAGGTGTGGAGGTGGTTACTGTTTCTCCTTTCCACTATTTGTGAAAAAAACAAAAAAAAAACAAATAGAACTCTAACAAGTTTAATTTCAGTTAGTTTAGCTTTTTGGCCAAACGCTCATTATCATGGCTTCTGAGTCTGCCTCCTCCTCCTCTAAAAGCGCTGAGGAGGGTATAATATGAAAATACGAAGAAGCCAGCAGAAGAAGGTCATGTGGTCTGACAAATCTGCTTGTATTGCAGGGTCCACAACTAGAGCTAATGTCCCTGCCCTGCCTCCCCACTCCTTCCATCCTCCCTACCCATGATCCTTACCTTCCCCAATGCCTATCCCAGCCTTTCTTAAAGCTGCCCACTGTCTTCAACAAGATTACCTCTTTTGGCAGCGCATTTGAAGTGTCCACCACCCACTCTGTGAAGAAGTGCTTCCTGACTCCCTTCTTAAACTCCCACCCTCCAGCTTAAGACTGTGCCCCCTTGTGTTAAGATTGCCACTCAGCTTAAAGAGGCTCTCCTTATCAACCTTATTTATCCCTTTCAACTACTTGAAGGTCCCAATCATGTCCCCTGTCTTCCAGGGAGTACATATTCAGTGCCCTCAACCTCTCCTTGTATGCCTTACCCTGCTGACCCACTGTCATCTTTGTAGCCCTCCTCTGGAATTTCTCCAGCAGGTTAATGTCCTTTTTGAGGTGTGGGCACCAGTACTGAACTCCATACTCTAGATGCGGCCTTACCAGTGACCTGTACAAGGACAGTATAACCTCTTCTCTCCTGCTACTGATCCCCCTAGATATGCATCCCAGACTCTTGTTTGCCTTTGCCGCTGTTTTCTTTCACTACGTGGAGTGCTTCAGGTCACTAGTGATAATCACTCCCAGGTCCTTCTCCTCCTCTGATGCAAATACTCGGACTCCACCCAGGTAGTACTGTGTCCTGGGATTCTTGGCTCTAATATGCATAACTTTGCATTTCTTGGCATTAAATCCAAGCCGCCAGATCCTGGACCACCTCCCCCAGCTTTTCCAGATCTTCCTCTAAGTCCTGTATCCCTTCAGTGGTGTCCACTCTCCCGTAGAGCTTGGTGTCATCCGTGAATACGCATATTTTGCCCTTAATGCCATCCCCAATGTCATTGATGAAGACATTGAACGATACCGTCCCTAGCACCGAGCCCTGTGGGACCCCACTGGTTACTTCTCTGGTGCCAGATAACTCTTCCCCCACAACTACCCTCTAGGTTCTGTCCCTCAGCCAGTTTTCCACCCATCTGGCCATTTTTTTTCCACAACTCCGAGATCCACCAACTTCCTGATCAACCTTTTTTAGGGCACAGAGTCTGGGCCTTGCTGAAATCAAGATAGAGGATATCTACCACTTGGCCCCTGTCTGCTGTCTTAGTGGCACAGTCAAAGAAGTCAATTAGATTCATTTGACACTCTCTCCCCCCCCATGAACCCATGCTGCCTCGCATCCTGGAAACCATGCTCCTCTAGATATTCCACCAACCTTTCCTTTAGTATTGTCTCCATGAGCTTGCCCACAATGGAGGTCAGACTGACTGGTCTGTAATTCCCCTGGGTCATACTTGGGACCACTTTTGTGGAGGGGCACTACATGTGCTGTTCTCCAGTCCTGTGATACCACATGTGACTCTAATGAACTATTACATAGGTCTGCCAGTGGCCCTGCCAGCTCCTCAGCCAGTTCCTTTAGTACCCTTGGATGTACTCTGTCCGGGCTTGTTAATTTATCCACCTTCAATGCCAGCAGCCCCTCCCTCACTCTATACACCTCTGTCACTACAGCTGTGTTCCCCTTCCCCCGCTTCCCTTTTCCCTCCTGAAGGCACTGGTCTGTCCTTCTCCCTGGAGGAGATGGAACAGAAGTATTCATCTAGTAGCTTTGTTTCCCAAAATTATCCTCCACCCTCCACCCCTTTCTTAAGCCTAACAATCCCTTCCTTCTTGTCCCTTTTCTCACGTATAGAGTGAAAGAAATCCTTCTCCCCCTTCTTAATTCTTTCAGCTATCTACAGCTCCTTCTGTGCCTTTGCTCGCCGGACTTCCTTACTTGCCTCACTGGCCAACCTTAGGTAATTTTCCCTATCCACCTCTCTCTTGGTCTTCCTGAATTTTCTATAGGCCACCCTCTTATTTTTATATATTTTTACATATTTATTTTATATATTTATATTTTTTGTATAATGAGGTTGTATAATATGTTTGATTTTATTGTTGTATCTTTTATTCATGTTCGGTGCCCAGAGTCTCTGGGATTGGGTGCCTCATAAATAAAATTACCTTGCCTCTTTTCCCTTACTGCCTGGGCAACCCCAGAACTGAACCAGCGGGGCGCTTTGGCCCTTGTGTTCTTCCCCCTGAGCCTAACGCACTCACTTATGGCAACCAGTATTCCTTCCTTAATGATGAACCACCTTTGGTCCACCCCCATATCTACTCTGATGCCCGCGAGATGGCTCCTTAGCATTTCGCTCATTTTTCTGAAGTCCGCCCTCCTGAAATCCAAGATTTTGGTCTTAGTCGGGATGCTTTCCCTGCCCATATTCTACTGGAACCACACTGTGCAGTGGTCACTTCCATCCAGTGGCTTCCTGACCATTATTTCCTGTACGTGCTCCCCATTTGTGAGTACCAGATCAAGAATTACCTCCGCTCTTGTTGGTTCACTGATGCCCTGAGTCAGGAACCCACTCTGCAGTCCTTCCAGGATCACCTGACTCCTAGCACATGTTGTGAATGGTATGCTGCAGTCCACCTTGGGCAGGTTGAAGTCCCCCACAATTACCACCTCTCCTTTCCCTGCAGCTTCCAATATTCTTCTATTCACATTTATCCCCTCTGTGTGCACCCCTCCACATACCCTTGTTATGTGTTCCTCACCCCCTCCACCCTTTGCTAACTGTTCTCGCCCCTTCCACCTCCTCCCTCCAGACCTCTTCCATCATTGTGAGAAGGAGGTTCACTGACCTCCTCTCGGAGTCTGTAGGCCTGCACGCTCACTGCCTCCCCCCAGTAGTTTACATTAAGTATAGTGGTTATGTATTCCCCTAGTTTGTCCCCAAGTACCCTCAAACCTTCCCTACTGAGGTGTAGCCTGTCTGGTAAAAAGAGTGCTTTGTTTGACCATGTCTCCTCCCTGTCCCCAATACAGATAAACATCTCCTCAATGCACCATTTCCTCAGCCAGTCATTAAAATCCTCTGTTCTTTTCCTGGCTGTGCTGGCCCTTGGTACTGGTATTACCTCTGAGAAGGCCAGCGAACTTCTTTCCTCCCTGCAGATCTTCCCTAACTCCCTGAACCTACTTTGCACTACCTCAACCTCCTCCCCAGCTAGGTTGTTGGTTCCCAAATGTATAACTAAATTAGGTTTTCCTCCAGCCTCCCTTACTATTTCCCTTATTCTTGGGTCCACCTTCCCCGCTGTCATCCCTGGCATACAAACCACCCTCCTGCTTGTATTTGTGTCCCCTTTCCTTTCCCAGTGAATGCCCCTACTTATGGAGTCCCCTATGATTGCCACCTTTACAACCCCTGCACCCGTGCTCCCCATCTTTCCTTTCCTTTGTTACTAGCTGCTTCCCCATCTAACTGCTCCCTCTGCACCCTGGTGAACTTATCTCCACATCCACAATTTATCGCCTTAACTGTTTTTCCATCTCCCACTCTGCCCCTCCCCTTTTGACTATCTGTATCTGCTATCAGTTTTCCCTCCCCCGTCCTCCACTCCGTATTGCCTGCCTTGTCTTCCCTGCTCACCCTGATTAGTTCTCTCTCCCCTGTACTCCTACTTTCGGCCGTGTCTCAACCTGACCTCCTACCTCACCTTCTGCTGCCCCCTTCCTCCTTCCAGACAGTGGTGCAGATCTGTTCAATAAAGGCACCCCTTTAGAATTTCCCACCCCTGATACTACTCTTACGTTCCCACCCCTCCTCTTACCACTTGCCATTCCTCCACCCTGGGCTCCCTAGTTCTCTGAAGAAGAGATACTCCTGTATACTGGATGCCCCTTCCCACTCCCATCACCTGCCTGATGTCCTCACTCCCTTGGGCATCACCCTTCTGCCTTCCCCTCCACTGCTCTGCTCCTCTGACTTCCCACACCATCCTCCCCAGTTCCCATCTGAGCAGCCTTATTTCTGCCCTTAGCTGCTCCAGGCTGTTACACACAGGGCATCCCCCTTTACTCCACATCACCCCTAGAAAGACTGCTGTCCCACATCTCTTGCAGTTTACACTCTCCTGCTTCCCATTCATGTACCTATTCCCTCACATCCTCCTAGCCCAACATCTCCTAGCCTCCAGTTATACATAACTATAAAATAACTATAACATTCAAAAGTATATAAATTTCGATCTCACTTTACCATCAAAATATAACAACAGTCTCAATAATCTAGAACTCAGTAGGCTGCTACTTCCAGTGTTCTGTCAAAACTAGAACACTATGCCAAGGAAGCTAATAATAATAGTCTAATTCAAAGTCAGAAATGGAAAGAATTCACTGAGGGAACCCATCACCTTTGATCTAGTACTATATCAAACATATCTGACAGGATGTTTCTTCATTATACAACATTTTGCATTTCTACACTTTATTTGGTTTTATGTCTGTAGGGGTGTGCATTTCACATAGAAGCAGTCCTTATTTTAGTACTGGAACTGAGTCAGGCGTTTATTTTTTTACTCTCAGAACATTGAGTTTCACAGGGTTTCTGCCGATTTCCACTACTGTTTGCCACTTAATCACAGTTACCATGAGCAAACAGCAGTAGCTCTAAGTGTAAGAACAAGGTTCCTGAGACGTCTGGAATTAGTATGGTGTTTTAAACAGGTTAAACTGGATTTTGCTCACTCTTCTGTTTGTTCATCTATTATGATACAAAATACTGTAATTACTTGTATTATGGTCTTAAATTGGTAACGTTCCTCCTTCTACATACCTATGTAAATTAGAACCATTGGTGCTTGTCTCATTCTGTCCACCATGTGTCTGTTCTCTCAGTACATATGGAGGTAAAACAACAGTTCTCTGCCGACTTTTGTTAATGAGAGAATTGTTCTTCACTCGCTTGTACTTGCCCTGTTATGTTGGGTATTGTGCGAAGTCAGCAGCAGCCTTCCAGCTGCAGAGGTGACACAGAAAACAGAAAAAAGCACTACAACCATAGATTCATGAATAAAGTAGATCTGGTAGGAGGAAGAGGAGGGAGAAGGAAGTGTGGACAGACACAGAATAACAGGGATCTCGTGCATACCTATAATGTGATGAGATTCCACGTGGAAGTAGAAGGCAACAAATGTGATTTCCTGTTCCTATCTGCTCTGCTCTTTCTCCTCCTGTAAGCAATATGTTGCATGGTTTTCGCTATGTAGCCATGAAAAAGGCTTTCTGAACACTAGACAAATACAACAGCTGGCAAAAGATCACCCTAAGGATCCTCAGTCTGAAAAGCAAATAGAGGAACTGGTGCCAGAGGAAAATATACTATCCTTGGAAGACATTAATGGAGCCCTAAAGTCAAAAAATTCAATGAGATATGTTTTCTTGTATGCCCAGTTGAGTCTGTCTATGCCAATAGTAACGTTTTGTCTACTGACTTTTGTTTTAAGAATACATATCTTCATTTTCACTGTTGGAATCCCCATTTTCTTATTGATTCTCCTACTGCTGTCTGATCCTGGTTCCCAGAATGCACAAGTCTTGCAAGATTGTGACATAGGTTTGTCCTAGCTTAAACAGCTGTGTAGTGTAACATAATAATAAGCTAATTAGTAATTTCTATCCTTTTTTCACCTGCTGCTGTGTATTACTTGTATGCCCACTAATAGTATAAGGGCTGGCAGTATAGCCTAGAGGTTAGAGTAACGAGCTGTGAATGAGCTTGGTACATTCAGAAGAGCTGAGTTTTATTCCCACAACCTCTACTTGCATACTGTGTGACTCTGAGCAACCTCCCCAGTACTCCCGGGTCACCTAAAAACAGGCACTTGTGCCTAGTGGGCCTTGCCTGGATACCAGAAAAATAAATAAATAAAAATACATTTTGGCCATTCCCTAAAATTTTATTTAACTCTTAATGTTTGGGGTGGGATTGCTTTTTCATGCTTGGTTGGATAGCTAACTATCAGCAAACAACTTGTCAATTTTGGGAGAACAGTATAGATTGTTCCATATCCTCCTCTACCATGGTTATCTTTCTGAAACTATCTGACTACAACCAAGGTGCTTCACACCTTTGCTGCAGCCTGCTTTGTTCTCAATTAGCAGACATGCTGTGAAGACTGATGGGCAAAGTGACATCATCTTCTTGTATGCTGATGCAGCTGTTAAAGGAGAACTGCTTTGAATCAGTCATTTTCTCTGTAAAAGCTATTTTTTAAATACTGGTTCAAATTATGTTATTGTTGTAGCTATCCAGGATTTTTAGCTACAACATGCTGCTGATAAAAAAAACAAAACAAAAACATTTTAGAACTGTGAGGTACTATTATTGGCACAATGCATTCATGTTCTGTTATAGAACTTTGTGGTTGACGGGGACTTAACTACATCATACCATTCTAAAATGGCACTTAACACCAGTGTGTAAAGCAGCAATACCCTCTGAGGGTACTAAAAGGCCTGTAAAGATGGAACAATAAGTTTAACTGGCTCTTAAGGAACATTTTCTGTTGGAAGAAAATGACTTGCACGGTCAGTGCAGTTCTCCTTGAAGAACGAAGGAGATTTCACCTGTCAGCAAATGGATGCATCTGGGATCGTTACAGGTGGCTACTGTTCACAGTAAAAACAAACCATTCAAACTTTTCAAACTCCTAACACTACAGAAATGGAACTTAATGATGACAGGTTAATAAAGTTTGTAATAGGTGTGGGGTTAAGTCTCCTTTAAACAGTTGTAGCAGTTTTTGAAAACCATGTAAAGTTTTGAAAAACTTGCCTCTGCTGTGCCTCCTAGTCTCCCTCCAGGTGAGGTATTTGAGGAGGAATCTAGTTCCCCAGAGGGTCCTGCTGAAGAGGACTTTGATCCCCACCCAGAGTGAGTGAGGAATCTTCATCCTATACTGCATTTTTGACACAAATTGATACGCCAAGTCTACTTGCTGCTGAATCAGAAGTGGACAGAGAATGCATGCTGGACTGGACCTCGACGGAAAGTGTCTATACCCATCCATAATGCTTTATAAATGCCACTAAAGATTATTGCTATGCCTTAAACCTCAAAGATGTGGTACCCAAGGATGGTACTAAGTTCATTTATAATCACCCTGACCCTGAGGGTGTTATTGAGGCAGCTGCTTGCGAGAAGACAAAAGTTAATTGAGCTTATGGCTAAAAAGGTGTACACTACTTCCATCTTGTTGTTGGGGCAAGCAGCCTACTGGAGTTACTTTGCACATTATCAGCAGGCTCTGTGGGAGAGCTTGCTATCTCAACAAAAACTTCACATAGCGCACATAGTGAAGGCTGTGCTGGAAGCTGCTAAATACCAGTTTCAAATGGTTGTTAATGTGAGTGACGCTGCATTAAGGGCTCTTGCAAATTCTGTGTCTGCCAGGAGATTTTCTTGGAGTCTTAGGGCTCTGGTATAAGAAAACACCTTCTGAAATCGTCTGCAGTGCCTTGGATGCCACTGCCAGGGCTGACATTTGTTTAAGGTGCCACTTCTGGCTCCGTGTTTTAGGTTTTGACCAGTATGTGCAACAATTGGTCTTGAAT
The DNA here is from genome assembly GCA_016271365.2 of Neoceratodus forsteri. Taxonomy (NCBI): domain Eukaryota; kingdom Metazoa; phylum Chordata; order Ceratodontiformes; family Ceratodontidae; genus Neoceratodus; species Neoceratodus forsteri. The sequence goes on along the minus strand of CM028135.1, from coordinate 290,124,661 downwards.
TCTCCCTTTAAATGTACATAGAAAAATATTCATTTATTATTTATTTATTTTAATTTTTGGTAACTGGGTAGAACCACTGAGACCATGAGAGTCCCTTTTTCAGGGGCGACCCAGGATTAATCCAGGTAAAACATTACATAAATTTACACACATAACAGGTAGACATTCCGGAAATTTACACAGTTTACAACAGACAGTATTACAGAGAACATGGATTGGTGTACTTCAGACATTGCAATGTTCATATTACAAATTTCTGTATAGATTATGTTAGCAGAAAAAGACCCAGATGTCCAGCCAGTCTGTCCATTTCACAGCCTAACTCCATGCGTGGCCTAATGCTGGACTGGATTTGGAGATCTGAAAACACAAGTGGCTAACAGTTTCTCCCTTCTACAGGTATCCCATCCACTTTTCTGCCTGTGAGTCCCACTATTCCATTATACCTATCCCACCTAAGTTTAAACCTCAACATAGTCTTGGTTTCAACTATATCTCTGGGTAGTTTGTTACATTCCTCCACCACCCATTATGTGAAGAACTTACACATGTCACTCCTAAATCCACCCCCCCATCAGTCTTCATTCATGCCCTCTAGTTACTGTGCCCTCGTTCCTCGTGAACACATTTTTATTATCCATCCTGTTGCTTCCACTCAATAACTTGTATGTCTCAGTCATAGCCCCCCTTTCCCTCCTGGCCTCCAGTGTATACATGTTATGGGCTGCCAACGTTTCCTCATGTGACCTCCCCTGCTGTCCCTGGATCATCTTTGTGGTCCTCCTTTGCATTGTCTCTGTGTGGTCCTGGTCTTCCTTTAGGTGTGGACTCCAGAACTATGTGCAGTACTCCAGGTGACACCTTACCAGGGACCTGTATGGGGCAGTATCGCCACCTTCCTCCTACTGTCAAATCCCCTTCCTGTACATCCCTGCATCCTGTTTGCCTTCCTGCAGGCTTTGTTGCACTGTAAAGTGAACTTGAGGCTATCGCTAATGGTGATCCCCAGGTCTCTCTGCTCAGTTATGTGCACCACCCTTAGTCCCCCATCCAGTAGTCTATTTTAGGGTTCTTTCTACCAATGTGCATTAGTTTGCACTTTTATGCATTGAACTTTGCCATAATCTGGACCATTTTTCCAATTGTTCCAGCCAGATCTCTCTTCATTTCTCTAACTCCCTCCCCCCACCCCGTGTCCACTCTGCTGCAGATCTTACTGTCATCAGCAGAGAGATGCACCTTATTCTGAATACTTTCTCCTATATTGCAGATGAAGATATTGAAGTGCGCTGGTCCCAGGACTGATCCCTGCAGTACCCCATGTGTGACTCCCCTTTGCTCTGAGTGTGCCCCATTGATGACCAGTAATAATCATAGCACCAACATCTTTGAATCAGATGTTGAGGTCATTCTTAATGACCCTGAGATGTCCAAGAAGTTTTTTTAGGACTGTACCATTCCTAACACGGAATACCACAAAGGCCATAATAGAGGCTTCTGTCACAGGAGCCACCACATTAATGCTCCCCGTGATTAGGGATGAGGTTTTACTGCCCATCAGCAGCAGTCCATGGGGGGCCCCCTTTAAAATCCCCCAAGGTAAGTGAAAAAGGTGCAAGTCAGCCACCCTGTTCTGGATTCCAGCCCCTCCACTGTATCATTCCTTTGAGGGGCAGGCTCTCACTGTTTCTGCCACAATGGCAGGCCATAAACACAGACAGGTAAGTCCTGGACATTATTAAGGAAACAACCACTCACACCAAGCTGAACTCTGAGCCAAACTGAAATTGTACAGAATACTTTTTATTGCCAAAGGCTAAATAAATCACAGTGGCCTGAGTTGGACCCAGTTATCTAGTGGGAACAATACCCCAGAGCTTCGCCAACAAAGGCTTTGTCAGGGGGCGGGGATACTGAGAAAAACACACTGTTAAATAGGCATTATATGATGTCATTTGATTGACAAATTCTAAGAAAGCATCCATCGCTATAAAACATTTAGTGTAGTCCCATTTATAGTGCATCGGTGCTATACTACCATTATTAAAGATAATACATTGCTTATTCATTATTATAAAAAAAAAAGTTCATGTTGTGACGATAGCAGTCTGCTTGTTATTTGTATTATATTTTTGATATAAATATATGTTTAGACTTCTGTTTAGAAAAACAGGCCAAGCAGCAAAGCCTCATGGAACATGGGATTTTTGAACAGAGAGAAAAGAAGGATCTGCCCTATCCCTGACCTAGTGGAAAGACTAATTAAGAGCTTCCTTTTGACACCAGGTTGTAAAACAACCCGTGCTTTGAACCTAGGAAACTGGCCATAACAGACTGCATTTTACAACCTACTGTATCAGGAGGAAAGGAAATTCTGACAGACCTGTGAAAATCCTCACAGCTTAGAGTGGTGTTTTGCAGGATGTTCTTCTGAAGATCAAAGTGGTAACTCTGACCTGTCATAAAGCATGCTGCTCACTAATTAAAAAGTAGTGTATTTTTTTTAAGGTGGATGTTTAGCAATGTGCAGATGCATGTGACTAATTCAGTATTCAGGAATGAGAGTGACCTCACAGCCAGCATCACCATAGAGCTGTGACCTCACAAGCTTGGTGGGACCCTTTTCCTCTCGTGATATTGTCAAGGCTGAGGGAACATTGTACTCTTTTACTTTTGGACCCCTGAGAGGACACTGTTCTTCCAGCTTTGCAAGACTTTGCATATTTGTGTTTGGACTTTCAAGAGACACTTGTGTTCTGACTGTTAAGCACTTCTACCAAAATTAAGTAATTTCAGCACCGCTATTTACCAACTGAAACGGGGGTAGGATTAACTATTCAGTATAAGGCGGTTTGGGTACAGTTGTCCATTTATTTTTATGACACTACCAAGGATGTTGTATGTTCTGTGTTTTTTGTATTCTATTTATTTTTAATTCTAGTAAACTCTGTTTTCCTTGAAATCCTGCCTGAGCCTTTTTATCATTTTGAGTGAATGCTGGGACAGTGTTGATAATTCTGACAGAACTGTTAAGTACTTATAGTGTTACCATATGCAACAAGGTAAGGAAATACCTATGTTTCAGTTGAGTCAGAGGGATTATGAACCAGGTTGTGTGCCCACTGGATTAAGTATTGCACTGCTTTCCCCGAAGAGGGTGTGATATCTGCACCTGTTACCTGGGTGTGCTAGCGAAAAAGGTTCGTATTTGACCCCAGGACTCTAGACTCTTAGTTGATCGGACCCAAAACAGACAGGGGGGTGTCCTGTTTGTCTCCTGTTCACATATCTGTCTATGGCATGGGTGAGGCTAGGTTGCTCCACACCATGGGATTCAATCTGTGGTTGAAAATCTGGTGCAGAGCTCAGGGATTTGGCTTCATTGGGGACTGGGGGTCCACCTGGAGCAATGCAGGCCTATACTAGCATGATGGTCTGCATCTGTCAAGGAGGGGAACCAGAATCCTAGGTGATAGGTTTAAATGCCTCATTATCAAGCATTTAAACTAGCTAAGAGGGGAGGCACTTGAAAGGAGCAGGGAAATCCTAGCGCCCCCCAAAAAAAATCGGGGTAGTAAATGAGGTAAACACCAAGATAGAGATGTCGATAGGGAGAAGGGCAGGGGTAAATGGAGAAAATAACAAAGGCAGTAAGGACAGGGATGGGGCAAAAAGGGGTAAGGCCATCAAGAAATGGAGGGTAATGAGTACCAGTGCCCGTAGCCTGGGCAACAAACTCTCTGAACTGGTGGCCTTGATGGAAGAGGGTTGCCTGGATATCATAGCAGTCACAGAAACATGGTACACAGAGAACCATGACTGGGATGTTTACATACCAGGGTACACAACCTACAGGAGAGACAGGGAGGGGAGAAGAGGGGGAGGAGTAGCTCTCTATGTAAGGGAAGGGTAAAAACAATGGAACAAAAGAGTAAACGGGGAGGAGAGGAGGCACCGTGGGTCACCTCAGAGACTGGAAATGGCACCACAATCCGCACAGGGGTTGTGTACAGACCCCCATGTCAGGGGGAGGGAATGGACAAGGATATGATAGAAAGCATCCTTAGGTTGGTAGAGAAAGGGGAGATACTGTTGATGGGGGACCTGAATATGCCAGATGTTAACTGGAGCACCTTTGCTGCAGCCACATCCAAGAGCAGGGCCATTCTCGATGCCCTACAGGTGGCATGCTTCAGACAGCTAGTTTTGGAACCCACTCGTAAGGGAGTAATTTTAGACCTCATACACTCAAATGGGGACAGTGAGAGGATCTCAGATCTAGAAGTGGGTAGCCATCTAGGAACAAGTGACCACCAAACAGTGTGGTTCACGATAAACTCAGCTACAGAGTCAAAGCCATACAAAAGTGAGGGTACTGGACTTAGGAAGGGCTGACTTTGGCAAGATGGGAGAGTGCCTGAGATGAGCACTAGCAAACAGGCTAGAAGGAGGGGCGGAGCAGCAATGGGAAAACATCAAAACTGCCATCACGAAGGCAAAAAGCCTTTGTGTGAAGCAAATCAAAAATCTAAAGGAAAGAAAAAGCCACTGTGGCTCTCAAAAGAGGTGGCGGGGACGGTTAGGGAGAAAAAGATAGCATTTAGGAAGTATAAGGAAGCACAAAAGGAGCAGTACAGAGAACTATACCAGTTAAGGCAGAAGGAAGCAGGGAGGGAAGTCAGAATAGCAAAGCCCCAAACTGAAGAAAAGATAGCCAACTCGGTTAAGAAGGGGGATAAAACAGTTTATAGATGCATCAGGGAGTGTAGAAAGACAAAGGGAGGGATAGTGAGGCTGAATAGAATGGACGGTTGGTGGACAGAGAGGGACAGTGAAAAAGCAGGGATACTGAACAAATACTTCTGCTCAGTATTCACAAAAGAGGAGGAGGGGGAGGTACCTAATCCAATTAACAGAAGCACTCTGGATGGGGGGGGATTGATCCCAGTCCTTTCACAGAAGAAAGGGTTCCAAAAGAACTCCTAAAACTGAAGGTGGACAAAGCAATGGGGCCTGACGGAATTCACCCCAGAATTCTAAAAGAATTATGAGGAGAACTAGTGACACCACTGACTACCCTTTTTAACAAATCATGGGAGGATGGTGTGGTACCTGAGGACTGGAGGAAGGCAGATGTGATTCCCCTTCACAAAAGTGGGAGCAAGACAGAGGCAGGAAACTACAGACCTGTCAGTTTGACCTCTGTGGTAGGGAAAGGGATGGAATCACTTCTGAAGGAAAGAATTGTTGAGTACCTAGAGGCCAGTGGGACACAGGACCCAAGGCAAGCATGGGTTCACAGCAGGAAGGTCATGTCAGACAAATCTAATTGATTTCTTTGACTGGGTGACCAAAGTAGTAGACCAGGGAGGGGCTGTGGACATGGTCTACCTAGATTTTAGCAAGGCATTTGACACAGTCCCACACTAAAGATTAATAATCAAATTAACCAGCCAGGGAGTGGGTCTCAGGGTGGTAGCCTGGGTAGAACGTTGTCTGGACAACAGGACACAGAAGGTAATTGTAAATGGAGTCCACTCTGAAGAAAGAGAGGTTACTGGTGGGGTACCGCAGGGTTCAGTACTGGGTCTAGTCCTTTTTAATGTGTTTATAAGTGACATTGCAGAGAGACTAGAAGGAAAAGTATGCCTCTTTGCAGTTGACACAAAGATCTGCAACAGGGTTGATGCACAAGGAGGCGTGGAAAAGATGAGAAGGGACTTGGCAAGGTTGGAGGAATGATCAAAGTATGGCAGCTTGATTCAGTGCAAAGAAATGCAAAATAATGCACCTGGGAAACAAAAACTCGGGAGATTACACAATGGAGGGAGTTAGTAACAACAACAAAAATGGAAAGGGACCTGGGGTAATCATATCAGATGACCTTAAGGTTGTCAAGCAATGTGAGAGGGCAGTAGGGAGGGCTGGGGGGTTACTGGGATGTATAGGGAGAGGCATCACCAGCAGAAAACAGGAAGTTATCTCTCTGTACAGATGGTTGGTGAGGCCCCATCTGGAGTACTGCGTACAGTTCTGGAGACCCCATCTCCACAAGGACATAGACAGGATGGAGGCAGTCCAGAGGAGGGCAACTAAAATGGTGCAGGGTCTGCAAGAGAAGCCATACGAGGAGAGACTAAGGGAGCTTAATATGCATACCCTTGAGGAACGGAGGGAGAGGGGGGACATCATAGAAACTTTTAAGTACCTCAGTGGAATCAGCAAAGTCCAAGAGGGTAGCATCTTTCAGAAAAAGAGATGTGCAAGAACAAGGGGACACAATTTGAAGATAGAGGGGCAATGGCTCAGGGGCAATGTGAGGAAGTATTTTTTTCACAGAGAGGGTGGTAGACGCATAGAACAGCCTTCCTGAGGAGGTTGTGGGGTCTAAAACTGCGAGAATTCAAGAATACATGGGACAGACATAAGGCAATTCTTGTGGGGGTAGGAAGAAATAGGCTGTTGGTTAACTAGGATCTGCAGCTTATCCTGTAGGTAGGGAAATGGGCAGACTAGGTGGGCCAAGCGGTCCTTATCTGCCGTCAAAGTCTGCATTTCTGTGTTTCTATATTGCACATCCAGGTTGGGCACTGTGGGAGCAGAGGGCCTGACCCCTGGAGTGCATTTGTGACAGATCTGGTTGGCAGTGGTGAGATCTGAAAGATTTGGCTTGGAGTGCTGCAGTCAAAGAGATTTGTTTGCATACTGTGAAATTATTTGGTGACATGAGCGTTAGCAGTCCAGTGTGCCGGATTAGTAAACTGTAACAGTTCACACACAAAACAAGGCAGTGATTTAACAAAAAAAAAATCTATCATTATGGTTATAGTCTAAGTTCCCTACCTGTTTTATTTTTTTCGGGTGCAAGCTAGTGTAGCCATAGATTGGGAAGAAGATGGCTTCCACCTACAGCGACTACACTGTGGAATACCTGAGGCAGTTGTGCCAGGAGAGGGGAGTCCGTTGCGAAGGGCAAAACAAACAGCACCTTGTGGAGGTTTTTGTGGCAGCCGATGCACGAGCGACTGCCCAAGACCTCAAGTCACAGTCTGTGACTGAAAGGGACCAGAACTTGGGCATGGAGGAGCCAGGGTCCACCGCAGTGTCCAGTCCCAGGGAGAACAGCGGGACCAGTAGGAACTGAGAACCACAGCACCAGGTGGAAGGTCACCACCATGCTGGAGCCAGAAGGGATCAGGCTGCAGATAGAGTTGAGGAGAATGGAGCTGGAATTCGAGCAGAAAAGGTTTGAAGCCCAGCAACAAAGAAAGTTTGAACAGAGGAAGCTGGAGATGGAGAAAGAGAGAGGAGAAGCGAGAGGAGAGAGTGCGCCAGAGGAAATTTGAACTGGAGAAGCTACAGCTCCAAAGACCAGCGGCAGAGCAGGTAAGTGGCATGGGTGAACATGGGACTCCAGGACTAGATTACAAGTTAAATTCTAAATTGATAGCTGAATTTAAAGAGGGGGAGGATATGGATGCATTTTTTAATTCATTTGAAAAGGTATGCTTTCAGGCAAAAATTCCCAAAGAGTCCTGGAGCTTCCAGCTATCCCCATTGCTTACTTGTAAAGCTCGTGATGCATTGGGTCAAATGGACAATCAGGACAGTAATGATTATGGCAAATTTAAAAGCTGCATTGTTAAAAAAAAAGTATGACTTGACAGCTGAAGCGTACAGAGTTAAGTTCCGTAAAATCAGAAGAAGCCCTGACATGAGCAACGAGTAACTAGCTACAAAACAACTCCGTTTTTGAAACTGTGGGACGGGGTTAAAGCAGACTCTGTAGAGAAAATTGAAGATGATGTACTTTTGGAGCAGTTCTTTTGGACTTGCCCAGCAGAGCTGAAAACCTGCTAGAGGACTGAGATCCAAAAACAGGGCAGGAGGCTGCTGAGCTCCTGGACCACTATGCCAGGAGCAGGCCTACTCTGAAAGGGAGTGGGGTGGGTGTGGCAGTGCAGAAAGGGAAAAGCACACCTTCAGGGCAGCTAAAACTCTCACTGCCTCCCCAGAAAGCGGGCAGCCCCAGGTTACAAAGAAAGGAGTTGCCTGATAAAAGAAATGATTGTTGGTTTTGCAAACAACCTGGGCATATTGCAAGACAGTGTTCTAAAAAGACACAGAGCACACAAAGTGATGATGGGAAAGAGGTGTTTTTTTGTGTATCCCTGAAAACATGCAAGTAAACATGAGAGAGCACATACACCCAGTTACTGTGAATGGGGTGCAAACCCATGGGTTAAGAGACACGGGGACGTCCTTTACTTTGGTAAGAGGGGATTTGGTTGAGCCTGAACAGCTTATACCCAATCAGTTTGTTACAGTACGGGGATTCATTGGGGAGGAGAAAACTCTGCCACTTGCTAGTGTTCTCCTGGACTAAGGTTAGACTATGCAAAAAGTTGCAGTGGCAGAAAATCTTGCCCTAGATGTGATTATAGGGAACAGTCTCCAAAAGGGTATGGTGTGTGCAGTTACCATCAGTCAGGTGGCAAAGGCAGATTGTAGTTCCCATAGAAGCCCCTGTAGAAAACACTGGGAGGCTGGTTCCCCAGCCTATGTCTCCTGATATGGAGAATAGTGAAAGGGGAGTAGAAATTCCCCAGGTAGCAGTTAACAGAACAGCTATAGAAGGTTACTCTGAGGAGGGAGGGGTAGCCAATTGTCAGAGAGCTAGGGACCGTAGTTTAGAGACTGACGGGGACGTGATCCATGCCTCGGGAATGTGTAAAGATTTTGCAGCTGCTCAGAAAAATGACCCTAGTTTAGAGAGGCTAAGGGCTTGGGCAAAATCTGATGGTACACAGTGAGAAGGGAGACATAGAGTATATTGGGAGAATGGACTGCTGTATACGCTGGACATAAAGACAGAGGAGGGGTGATGGGCAGGCAGCTTGTTGTTCCCCAGGGATACCGTGAGCAGTTGCTCAAGATTGCTCATGATATCCCCATGTCTGGACATCTGGGAATTGTGCGCACTATGCAGCGATTGGCCCAGAATTTCCATTGGCCCAACTTCACCCAGCAGGTGAACGAATATTGCAGGTCTTGTCATCGGTGCCAAGAAATAGGGAAGGTGAGTAGTAAAACCCAAGCTGCCCTAATGCCCTTGCCCATAGTGGAGGAGCCATTCCAGAGGGTAGGAATGGATATTGTGGGGTCTTTGAATACCCCCAGCTCCTCTGGGAAGAGGTTTATTCTAACTGTGGTGGATTTTGCCACCTGGTACCCATTGGCAGTTACCCTGTTCTCTCTGAAGACAAAGTGGCAGATGCCTTGCTAAGGATTTTCTCCCATGTCGGGTTCCTGCAGGAGGTTATCACCGATTGAAGGGGTTCCTTCATGTCGGACATGATGAAGTGTTTGTGGGAGAAGTGTGGGGTGATGCAGAGACACACAACACCTTATCACCCGCAAGCCAGTGGGCTTGTGGGAAGGTTTAATGGTACCATTAAATTGATGCTCCAAGCGTTTGCTGAGCAGCATGGGAGGGACTGGGAGAAATACCTTCCCCACCTGTTGTTCGCATACAGGGAGATGCCTCAAGAGTTGACAGCGTTTTCCCCCTTTGAGCTCTTATATGGACGCAGGGTGCTTGGGCCCCTAGACTTGATCCGGGAGGACTTGGAAAGGCAAGCATGCAATCCAGGGAACTCCCATAGTGGATTATGTCCTCAAGTTTAGGGAAAAGCTGAAGGAACTTATGGGAACAGCCCAGAGCAACCTGGCAGCAGCCTAGCAGAAGCAAAAAGGTATGGTACAACTGCAGAGCCAGAGCTTGCTCGTACACTGTGGGTCAGGAGGTCATGGTTCTAATCCCAGTCCGGAGGGACAAGCTGCAGGCCAAGTGGGCAGGACTGTACAAAGTAGACAGGTGAATGATGTAAATTACATTGAAGAACTGCCTGACAGGCGACTTACCCAAAGGATGTACCATGTCAACATGATGAAGCCATATGCAAATAGAGCTGACATGGTCTTTGCAGTGTGTGGTCTTGGGGAAGGGACGGACGAGGAAGACCCCCTTCTGGACTTTCCTGAAAAAAGCAAGCAGAGTCCTTTGTAGAGGCAATCAAAATATCACCCCAGTTGACCCCAGAACAGATCCAGGAAGTAAGTGAGGTTTTAGCAGACTTTGCCCCAAGCCTGGACTAGCCCCCTTAGCGACGCACGATGTAGATACGGGGACGCAAGCGCCTATACAGCAGACAGCATATTGGGTGTCTGAGGCTGTCCAAAAGGACGTTAGGAGGGAGGTGGAGGAAATGCTGGATTTGGGGTAGTCCGGAAATCCCACAGCCCCTGGGCCTCACCCGTAGTCCTCGTTCCCAAGCCAGATGGCTGTACTCGTTTTTGTGTAGACTGTCGTGGACTCATTGCAGTCATGAAGTCTGACACTTACTCAATGCCATGGATGGACGAACTACTGGACAAGTTGGGAGGGGCGACATACCTTACCACTATTGATCTGACGAAAGGGTATTGGCAGGTGGAGTTAACTGCCCGAGCTAGGGAGAGGTCAGCCTTCACCACTCCGATAGGGTAATTTTGAGTTTAAGGTAATGCCTTTCTTAATGAAGAACGCCCCTACCACCTTCCAAAGGTTGGTGAACCAGGTGTTACATGGTACTGAAGAGTATGCTGTGGCGTACCTGGACGATATTGCCATCTTCAGTGCCAGCTGGAAGGAACACCTGTCCCACTTTAAGGAAGTGTTGGGCAGGATACAGAGGGCCGGGCGCATTGTAAAAGCTGAAAAGTGGCAGGTGGCCATGGCTGAGGTGGCATACCTAGGGCATGTAGTAGGGCGGGGACAGCTCTGTCCTAATCAAGCAAAGATTAAGGCAATCAAGACATGGCCCAGACTTGAAACACAGAAGCAGGTTCAGAGTTTTCTAGGGACCGCAGGGTACTATAGGAAATTTATATCAAACTACAGTACCCTGGCAGCTTCCCTATCTGGCCTGCTAAAGAAAAGGATGCCTAAAAGGGTAAAATGGGAACCAACCTCTGAATGAGCTTTTACACGGCTAAAGGAGGTACTGTGCAGTGCTCCTGTATTGGCCACTCCAGACTGCAGTAAACCATTTGTAGTCCAGACAGATGCCTCAGATGTGGGTATTGGGGCAGTACTTAGCCAGACCTCTAACCAAGGGAAAGATCACCCAATAGTGTACCTCAGTAAGAAATTACTTCTCAGGGAGCAGGCTTATTCTACAGTGGAGAAAGAAAACCTTGCAATGGTGTGGGCACTAAGACATTAGAGCCATACCTACACGGGCGGCATTTTGAGGTACAGACTGATCATAACCTCCTGGTTTGGCTGGCACAAATGGGTAAAACAGATGGTAGGCTTTTAAGACGGAGGCTTGCCTTGCAGGGTTACGACATGACTGTCAGTCACAGGCAGCAAACGCCGACAATCTGTCACATTAGAGCAGTGAACTCAATTTGGGAAACTTATCCCATACCTAGGAATAGATTCCCCCAAATTCAGTCTAGGAGGGAGGATTGTGACGATAGCTGTCTCCTTGTTATTATTTGTATTATATTTTTTATATAAATATATGTTTAGACTTCTGCTTAGAAAAACAGGCCAAGCAGCAAAGCCTCATGGAACATGATATTTTTGAACAGAGAGAAAAGAAGGAGCTGCCCTGTCCCTGACCCATTGGAAAGACTAATTAATAGCTTCCTTTTGACACCAGGTTGTAACAGGTTGTAAAACAACCCCTGCTTTGAACTTAGGAAACTGGCCATAACAGACTGCATTTTACGACCTGCTGTATCAGGAGGAAAGCAAATTCTGAGAGACCTGTAAAAACCCTCACAGCTTAGAAAGGTGTTTTGCAGGATATTCTTCTGAAGATCAAATGGGTAATTCTGACCTGCCATAAAGCATGCTGCTCACTAGTTAAATATATGTTTATATATAACATACATTTTTAAGGTGTGATGTTTAGCAGTGTGCAGATGCATGTGACTAATTCAGTATTCAGGAATCAGAGTGACCTCACAGCCTGCATCTCCACAGAGCTGTGACCTCACAAGCTGGGTGGGACCCTTTTCCCCTCATGATATTGTCATGGCTGAGGGAACATTGTACGCTTACTTCTGAACTCCTGAGTGGACAAAGTCTTTTTCCAGCTTTGCAAGACTTTTCATATTTGTGTTTGGACTTTCAAGAGACACTTTTGTTCTGGACTCTTAAGCACTTCTATCAAAATTAGCTAATTTCAGCACCACTATTTACCAGCTGAAACTGGTTAGGATTAACTATTCAGTATAAGGTGGTTTGTGTACAATTGTCCATTTATTTGTATGACTGTAACATTAATGTTATATGTTCTGTGTTTTTATGTACCGTTTTTAATTCTAGTAAACTCTGTTTTCCTTGAAATCCTGCCTGGACCTTTTTATCATTTTGAGTGTGAATGCTGGGACACTGTTGATAATTCTGACAGAACTGTTAAGTGCTTATAGTGTTACCATATGCTCCAAGGTAAGGAAATACCTAGGTCTCAGTTGAGTCAGAAGGGGGACTGTGAACCAGGTTGTGTGCCCGCTGGGTTAAGTATTGCACTGTTTTCCATGAAGAGGGTTTGATATTTGGACCTGTTACCTGGGCGTGCTAGCGAAAAGGATTGATATTTGACCCCAGGACTCAAAACTGGTAGTTGATCGGACACAAAACAGGAGGGTGTCCTTGTTTGTTTCCTGTTCACATGTTGCACTTTGCGGTTGGGCACTGTGGGAGCAGAGGGCCTGACCCCGGAGTGCATTTGTGACACGTCATACAAAGAATATTTTACCCTGCATAGACAACCAAAATCCTAAACTTATCCCAGTCAATTAATTTGTAAACATAATCTGTATACTATGTAGGAAGTAAAAAGGCAAGTAAAGTTTATGAAAAGGAGCACCAGACATCACAGTCCAGTATTACCTGGTGTCATCACCCCTCTGGTCATGTGGGAGGTCCTTGGGGATTGACAGCACAGAAGCATAGAAAAGATGACAGCAGAAGGCGACTCAAGGGTTCATCTATTCTGCCCATGAGTTCCTGAGACATACTCGGATCCCAGGACATAACTTCCCTTCTGCTTTATGCCCCAACTGTTCCCATGGCTTTTGTTCTTGCCTTAGCTCTGTCCCACCCCAGTTTGAATGTCATGGTCTTTGCTTCCACCACCTCAGTGGGTAGCCTATTCCATGGTTCTGCTACTCTTTCTGTAAAATAATGTTTCCTAAGCTCCTTCTGAAGGGCCTCCACCCACCCACCCAACTTCTATCGTGACCTCTAGTGTTGGAGTCTGTAACTCTGAACAGGTCAGAGGAGGGCACCTTATTTATTCCTCTCAGGAACTTGGATGTTTGTCATTTCAGTCATGTCCCCTCTCTCTTTCCCTCCTAGCCTCCAGCGAGAACATATTTAATGCTTCTAGTCGCGCCTCGTGCGAGTGCCCTTGGATACCCTGAATCTTCTTGGTCACCCTACTCTGAATGGCCTCCAAGCTGTTATCTTTCTTGAGATGTGGACTCCAGAACTGGACACAGTACTTCAGATGGGGCCTTAGCAGGGGCCTGTAGAGTAGGAGTATTACCACTCTGCTCCTGCTGTCAAATCCTCTCACTGTGCACCCTAGCATTCTGCTGGCTTTGCTGTAAGCTGTGTTGCATTGGCTTGTCTGTTTAAGGGTATTGCAAATGATGACTCCTAGGTCCCTTTCTTCCTGCGAGGCACTGAGCTGGACCCCGTTGAGCCAGTATAGTATCCTTGGGTTCCCTTTACCCAAATGTATCATCTTGCTTTTTTTTGCATTGAACCTCAGCTGCCAGACATTGGCCCATCTTTCCAGCCTCTGTAGGTATTTTTGTAGGTCGCTAACCGCCTTCTCGCAGTCCATCCTTCCTCCTAGCTTGTATCATCTGTGAATAGGGCAATTTTGGCCTGAATACTTATGCCAATGTCAATGATAAATGCATTAAACAGGACTGGCCCCAGCACTGAGCCTTAGGGTACACCACTAGTGATCTCAACTTCATCTGAATTTTCTCCATTGACTACCACTCACTGTTTTCTGTCCATTAACCAACTACCTACCCACCTGACTGTGCTCTTGGCTGCACCCAGGTCCTCTAACCTTTTCAGCAGGCGGTTGTGTGGCACCAAGTTAAAGACTGATGTTGAAGTAGAGGAGGTCCACTTGGTGGCCTCTGTCTAATTCCTTAGTCACCCAGTCAAATAGGTAGTGGAAAGGAGTAGAGTGATTTTTATGTCTGTATTCCAGAAAGAAAGCTAGAGCTGTTGCAGATGTCTGGAAGAGAGACAAAACAATACATAAAATCACTGTACATTTAAGCAATAAGGCATGACAGGGTGTGGTATATCATGGGATATCGTCATGTCTCGGGTGTTTGGGGACGAGGCCGCAGGCCGAGTTCGTCCAACCACCCGAGAAGTTACGATATCCCATGATATACCACACCCTGGAGTGACTTATTGCAATTATGAACTGAGTTTCAAGTTTTAGAAATAAAAAAATAAAAGAAACAGGTTTTAAAATGTTTTATGAATGAGTTTTTGTGTGGTATAAGAGTACATTTTGAAAAAATAGTTCTCAGACAGTAGAGAGCAAGGAGGCTGGTGGCGCTGTAACTTTTATGAAGCCGTGATGATGTAGCCCGATATCATCATGGCTTCAAAGAGCTCTGGGCCAATCAGATTCCTTTATTTACGATCCTCAGTTCATAATAGTCAATATCACATCCGCATTTTATTCTTACAATTTTTATTTAATAGTAATATGAAATCAGTCATAGAGTTTCTTAGGGGGTGTTTATACAGATTGAAAATGAGGAGAGGTCATAGAACCTTAAGGCTGGAGATTTACTGCCTATTTTAAGCATGCTTATTTAGAGTTTTACAAAAAGGGTTTTATGTCCCACATTTCATTGTGACTTCCTGGGTTCATTGTATCTAATCTGTAAATCCAGTAGCTTTCCTTCTGTAAAGAGGTTCAGGTGGTCCCCCGTGGGTTGTTTAACCCATTCTAGCCCCATGAAGTTCAGTAGTCTAGGGTTGGAATTATGGGTCTCAAGAAAGTGTCTGCCTACGGGGTTATCACTTCTCTGGTTCACAATGGAACAAACATGTTCCTGGAAAAGCTTTTAGGTTTTGATGGTAACCAAGTGGTGGTCTCCTGTTTATTTTTTTTTAAACTGTCTGAGGACTGCCCTGTCCTTAATGCTTGCGGTTTTTTGAAAAGTTACATGTGGTGCACTTCAGCTACCCTGCCACAGTCTCATCAGTTTTCAAAAAATTAACAGCAGACCACCACTTGATTACCATCAACGCCTAAAGGCTTTTTAAAATGCCAGAATTGTAATATCTGCCAGCATGCCAAACCTGGCAAGAAATTCATATGTTCTAAAAATACTGTGAAGGCCACAGTGAGGGAGTTAATCACCTGTACTACCACCTTTGTAGTTCACATGCTTTGGTGCCTCTGGTTTCAGCTACACAGGCAGAACCATACGAATGTTATGGAATCATAGAAATGTGGTGGCAGAAAAAGACCTTCTTGGCCTATCGAGTCTGCCTCTTTCCCCTACCCTACTCGCGCCCCCTCGCCCTGAGTTTCCCCCACTCCACCCTTGGTCAGCCCCTTGTGTCTGTCCCATGCCCTCTTGAATCTCTCCACCGTTTGGACCCCCACCACCTCTTATGGCAGACCATTCCTGGGCTCCACCACCCTCTCAGGGAAGCAGTGCCCCCTCACATCCCCCCTAAACCTTCCTCCCTCCACCCATAGACCATGACCCCTATTTCTAGCTCCTACCTTTCCTGTGAATAAGCTCCCCCTCACTCTATTAATCCCCTTCACGTACTTGCACGTTTCTATCATGTTCCTTCTTTCCCTTCTGGTCTCTAGCGGGTACAACTCCAACTCACTCAACCTCTCCATCGGGTTTACCATTCAATCCATGCACCATCTTAGTGGCCCTTCTCTGTACCCTTTCAGTCCCGTCTATGTCCTTACGTAGGTGAGGTCTCCAGAACTGAACCCTGTACTCCAGGTGAGGTCTCGCCATGGATTTGTAAAGAGGCATCAGCACCTCCCTCTTTCTGCTTGTTATACCTCTCCCTGTACATACCAGCATTCTATTTGCTTTGCCCGTCGCCTTGCTACATTAGGTCCCCACCTTAAGGTTGTCTGTAATTATGATCCTCAGATCCCTCTCCTGCTCAGTTGCCTTTATTACATCCACCACATGTCCATTGCTGTGTATTTTTTGGCATTGAATTTTAGTTGCCATGTATCCGACCACTCCTTCAGTGACTTTAGATCTTCCCTCATATCTTCCGCTCCCTCTGGGTTGTCTACCCTATTGCAAATCTTCGTGTCATCTGCAAATAGGCAGATCTTCCCCTGCAGCCCCTCCGCTATGTCGCTGATATAAATGTTAAACGGGATAGACCCCAGCTGCGACCCCTGGGGGACCCCACTCGTCACCCCACCTCCCTGGAATGTACCCCATTTACCACCACCCTCTGGCTTCTACCCATCAGCCAGTTCTCCACCCACCTTACTGTTTTCTGTCCCACCCCCCCCCAAACTTTCCAGCTTATTCACTAGCCTTCTGTGGGGAACAGTGTCAAAGGCCTTCCTGAAGTCCAGATAGGCAACGTCCACTGCCTTCCCCTCGATCTACGACCCTTGTCACCCAATCGAAGAACTCAGTCAGGTTCGTCTGGCATGACTTCCCTTGTGTGAATCCATGCTGATGGTCGTCTTGCAGCCCACTTCTCACCAAGTAGTTGACCACCCTTTCTTTTAATATTGCCTCCATCACCTTTCCCACCACCGAGGTGAGGCTGACCGAGCGATAATTGCCTACCTCCTCCCTGCTACCTTTCTTGTAAAGTGGCACCACGTCTGCCCTCTTCCAGTCTTTTGGTACCCACCCTGTATCCAGGGATAAGTTAAACAACTTTGCTAGGGGTGCCCGTTAACTCCTCTCTTAGTTCCCAGAGTACCCTGGGATGCAGGGCATTTGGTTCCATAGTGTTGTCTACTCTCAACCTACCCAGTTCCTCTCTGACCTTGTCTACACTTATCAAGCTAGGATCCCCCCTTATGTCCTCCTTTCCCCTTTCTCTTAGTACCAGTCCCCTTCCTTCCCCTTCCACCGTGAAGACCAAGGCGAAGTATCTTTTCAGGACCTCTGCCTTTCTCGAAGTCCCCTTCCACTTGTACTCCCCCTTCCCCTTCACCATTACTATCCCCTGCTTTGTTTTTCTACTCTCTCCTGTATAACGAAAACAAGTTTTGTCCCCCCTTTCGGCCTGCTTGGCAGTCCTCTTCTCCATTTCTGCTTTCGCCTTCCTAATCTTCTGCCCCGCCACCCTCGGCTTCTCCCTGTAAGTTTCCTTGTCCTCATTCCCCTGTGTCCTCTTATCTGCTCTGAACACCCTTTTTCTTTCCCCTATTGCCCCCTTCACTTCCCTGGTGAACCAAAGCGGCCTCTTTCGTCTTCTGCACTTCTTCACCTTCCTTTTACAGATTGCTGTTGCTTTTGGTTCCCCTTTTATTTTATTTCCATAATTCCTCCACTTCCCCTATTTTCTCATTCCCCTCTATTTCTTTCCTGAAAAATCTCCCTCATTCTGGGAAAATCCACCCGCCTGAAGTCCAGGACCTCTGTGCTGGTTTTGCTTGATTCTTTCCCCATTCTAACCCTGAAGCTCTCTGCATTATGGTCACTAGCACCTAGCTTGACCGCCTACTCCAACCCCATCCACACTATCTCCATTGTGAGGACCACGTTGAGTATGTTGCCACCCCT
The DNA here is from genome assembly GCA_016271365.2 of Neoceratodus forsteri. Classification (NCBI taxonomy): domain Eukaryota; kingdom Metazoa; phylum Chordata; order Ceratodontiformes; family Ceratodontidae; genus Neoceratodus; species Neoceratodus forsteri. The sequence goes on along the minus strand of CM028135.1, from coordinate 290,106,808 downwards.
AGTGGGCTCCCTTACCAGCTGTTGCAAGAAAGCTCCTTGGACCGACGCTAGGATCCTCCTACTCCTGGCTGACCCTGCTGATGGGATATCCTAGTCAACATCTGGAAGGTTTATGTCACCCACCAGCAGAATCTTCCCCCTTGAGTGCCATCCTTTGAATCGTCTGCAATAACTGCCTATCCACTTCCTCCCCCTGTGTTGGAGGTCTGTAAACAGTGGACTGCTTCAAAAGGGGATGGGACAGGACAAGGGGGAAGGTCAATGAAGGGGGAGGGTGGAAGGGAGGGGCAGCTGCTGAATAAGGGGTGCTAGCTGCACATTCGAGCAGACGTGATAGACCTCTAGGCCTTTATCTGCTGGCAAATTTCATATGTTCGTAAACCACTCCCATCGTTATTGCTGCCTCAGCCCGTTTTTCTAGTGTGACCCACAAGATTTCTGTCTCTCCTTGCTCCTCCTGCCCTTCTATAGGCTTAATGTCCTCCCTGATGTACAGCACACCCTCCGCCCTTTCTGCCAGCCTTGTTCTTCCGGAAAAGCCTGCACCCGGGGATACCTGCTTCCCAGGTCTGATGCTTAGACCACTAGGTTTCTGTTATGGCTACAGTATCCATTGAAAGAGAAAAGCCAGGAACATGTTTGTTTCATTGTGAACCACAGAAGTGACCCCCCGCCCCCCCACAGACACTTTATTGAGACCCCTAATTCTAACCCTAGACTATTGAACTTGATGGGACTAGAATGATTTCAACAGCCCTATCGGGGTTGGGGGACTGGCTGAACCTCTTGTTAATGAGGGAAGGCTACTGGATTTACAGATTTGATACAGTGAACCCAGGAGGTCTCAATGAAATGTGGAACTTAAAACCCTTTTTGTAAAACTAAATACGCATGTCTGAATAGGCAGCGAATCTCCAGACTTATGGGTTCTATGAAGAGCCCCACTACCCTCTCCTCCCCATTTTGAATCTGATTTCGGTTCACATCCGTTTAACCCCCCCAACCAAACCACATTAAAAAGAAACTATATGATTGATTTTAGATTATTATTAAATACAAATGGTAAGAATAAAATGCTGATATGATATTGACTAATGTACAGTGGTTTATGAATTGTTTTGTTTTTCTTCCAAGTCTCTTGACAGCGTTATCTTTCTTTCCAGAATACAGATACGAAAATCACCTGACTCCTTTCCACTACCTGTGTTGTTGATCCCCAGGTACCTACCACATGACAAGAGAGGTGATCACACCGGGTAATATTGGACTGTAATGTTTGGGGCTCCTTTTCTTAAACTTTACTTGCCTTCTAACTTCCTACTTAGTAGACAGATTACATGTTTACAAATTAATTGATTGAGATGAGTTTAGAATTTGTTGCTGTCTATGCAGGGTAAAACCTTTGTATGATATAGACTTTTGATTTTGTAACATCCTTATAAATAAGGACTTTATTATCTTTGAGGGTGGTATTGTAGCACCTATGCACTATACATGGTATTGCACTGACTGTTTTAAAGCTATGGATGATTATTTAACAAAATCTGTCAATCAAATGACATCATATAATGCCTGTTTAACAGTGTATTTTTCTCTGTATCCACACCCCCTGATGAAGCCTTTGGTGGTGAAGCACTGGGGCATTGTTCCCACTAGGTGACTGGGTCCAACTCTGGCCATTGTGATTTATTTAGCCTTTGGCGGTAAAAGTTATTCTGCACAATTTCAGTCTAGTTCAGAGTTCAGCTTGGTGTTTCTACATTGTTGCACTCTGAACACTTCCCTGGAATGAGTCCTGGACATTGTCCAGAATGGCCATGCCCTGAAGTTAGTATCACAGGCCCAGTGATACCTCCATGGCCCTAACGTTACTTCTTTAAGCACACCGTCCTGAGGGAAGAATTAAAGCATAGAAGTATAGAACATAGAAATATAGAATTTGACGGCAGATAAGAACCACTTGACCCATCCAGTGTGCCCATTTCTTCCTGCCTACACTATTACCGCAGGCCGCGCACAATTTACAGCTCTTTCTCTCTCCTCCTTCCTTTCTGCTATGATTCCCTTGTGTTTATTCCATGCATTCTTGAACCCCACCACTGTTTTTGCCCCCTCCACTGCTTCTGGAATGTTGTTCCAGGAATTTAGTTGCCCTCCTCTGGACCACGTCCACTCTGTGTCCCTCCAGAGATGTGGTCTCCAGAACTGGATACAGTACTCTAGGTGGAGTCTTAACCAGTGATCTATACAGAGACAACACCACCTCCCTCGTTGCATAGAAACATAGAATTTGACGGCAGATAGGGACCGCTTGGCCCACCTAGTCTGCCCATTTTCCTACCTAACAGATAAGCTGCAGATCCTAATTAACCAACAGCTTACTTCCTCTTACCCGCCCCAGGACTGCCTTATGCCTGTCCCATGCATTCTTGAAGTCCCTCGCTGTTCTTTTACCCAATGACCTCAGGAGGCTGTCCTATGCATCCATAACCCTCTCTGTGAAAAAAATACTTCCTCACATTACCCTGAGCCGTCCCCTCTATCTTCAAATTGTGCCCTTGTTTCTTGCACATCTCTTTTCTGGAAGATGCTACCCTCTTGGACTTTGTTAATTCCCTTGAGGTACTTGAAAGTTTCTATCATGTCCCTCTCTCCCTTCTTTCCTCAAGAGTATACATATTAAGCTCCTTTAGTCTTTCTCATGATGTCTTCTGGTGCAGACCCTGCACCATTTTGTTGCCCTCCTCTGGACAGCCTCCACTCTGTCTATGTCTTTCGGAGATGGGGTCTCCAGAACTGCACACAGTACTCCAGATGGGGTCTCACCAACTGTCTGTACAGAGGATAACAACTTCCTGTTTCTACTATTGATGCCTCTTCCTATGCATCCCAGTATCCCTCCAGCCTTCCTTACTGCCTTCTCACATTGCTTGCCCACATTTAGGTCATCTGATATAATTACCCCAGGTCCCTTTCTATTTTTTACTGTTGTCAGTATCTCACCCCCCATTGTATGCTTCCCCTGGGTTTTGTTTCCATGCATTACCTTGCACTTCTTTGCATTGAATCTGAGCTGCCATACATTTGACCATTCCTCCAACCTTGCCAAGTCCTTCTCATCCTTTCCACTCCATCTTGTGTATCAACCCTGTTGCAGATCTTTGTGTCATCTGCAAAGAGACATACTTTTCCTTCCAGTTCTCTGCAATGTCACTTATAAAGACATTAAAAGGACCGGTCCCAGTATTGAACCCTGCACTCTCGCTAATAACACTCCTTTTCTTCACTGTGTACTCCATTTACTACTACCTTTATGTCCCTGTTGTCTAGCCAATTTTTATCCAGGCTACCACCTTGGGACCCATTCCAAGGCTGGCTATCTTGTGTATTAATCTTTGTGTGGGACTGTATCAAATGCCTTGCTAAAATCTAGGTAGGCCATGTCCACAGCCCCTCCCTGGTCTACTCTTTGGTCACCCAGTCAAAGAAATGTATTAGATTAGGCCTGACATGACCTCCCATCGTGGAATCCATGCTGCCTTGGGTCCTGTGCCCCACTGGCGTCTAGGTACTCAACAATTCTTTCCTTCAGAAGTGATTCCATCATTTTCCCTACCACTGAGGTCAAACTAACTGGTCTGTAGTTTCCTGCCTCTGTCCTGCTCCCACTTTTGTGAAGAGGAATCGCATCTGCCCTCCTCCAGTCCTCGGGTACCACCTCATCCTCCCATGATTTGTTAAAGAGAGTAATCAGCGATGTCACTAGTTCTACCCTTAGTTCTTTTAGAATTCTTGGGTGAATCCCATCAGGCCCCATTGCTTTGTCCACCTTCAATTTTATTAGTTCTTTCAGAACCCTTTCTTCTGTAAATGGACTGGTATCGACCCCCGTCTTCAGAATATTTCTCTTGTTTGATTTAGGTACTCCCCTCCTCTTCCTTTGTAGATACTGAGCAGAAATATTCATTCAGTATCCTCTTTTCACTGTCCCCTCTACCAACATTCCATCCCCTTTATAAGCTTCAGTATCCCTCCTTTGGTCTTTCTTTGCTACCTAATGTACCTATAAAGGTCTTATCCCTTCTTAACAGAATTGGCTATCCTTTCTCGGTTTGGCCTTTGCTATTCTGACTGCCTTCCAGCCTCTTTCTGCTTTAACTGATAAAGTTCTCTGTCCTGCTCCTTCTGTGTTTCCTTATATTTCCTGAATGCTTTCCTTTTCTCCTTAACCTTCCCTGCCACCTCTTTTGTGAACCATAGCGTTTTTTTCCTTAGTTGTGTTTTATTGATTTGCTTTACACAAAGGCTTGTTGCCTCTGTGATGGCTGTTTTGATCACTCCCCATTGTTCCTCCACCCCTCCTTCTTGCCTGTTTGCTAGTGCTTTTCTGAGGCACTCTCTCATTTTCCCAAAGTCAGCTCTCCTAAAGTCTAGTACTCTTGCTTTTGTATGGCTTGATTGTATGGCTGTGTTTATTGTGAACCACACTGTTTGGTGGTCGCTTGTTCCCAGATGGCTACCCACTTCTAAATCTGAGATTCTTTCTCCATCCCCATTTGAAAGTACCAGGTCTAAGATTGCTCCCTCCTGAGTGGGTTCCGATACTAGCTGTCTGAGGCATGCCCCCTGTAGGGCATCAAGAATGACCCAGCTCTTGGATGTGCCTGCAGCAAAGGTGCTCCAGTTAACATCTGGCATATTCAGGTCCCCCATCAACAGTATCTCCCCTTTTTCTGCCATTCTAAGAAAGCCTTCTATCATTTACTTGTCCATTCCCTCCCCCTGAGATGGGGGTCTGTATACAACCCCCATGCAGATTCAGTGCCATTTCCTGTCTCCAGGGTGACCCAAAGTGCCTCATCTGTTCCCTGTTTACTCTTTAGTTCTATTGCTTTGATCCCTTCCTTTACATAGAGGCTACTCCTCCTCCTCTTTTACCCTCCCTGTCCCTCCTGTAGATTGTGTATCCTGGTATGTTGACATCCCAGTCATGGTTCTCTGTGTACCATATTTCTGTGACTGCCACAATATCCAGGCAACCCTCTTCCATCAAGGCCACTAGTTCAGGGAGCTTGTTATACAGACTACGGGCATTGGTACTCATCACTCTACACTTTTTGATAGCCTTACCCCTTTTAGCCCCATTTCTGTCCTTACTGCCTTTGCCTTTTTTTACATTTAAATCTGTTCTGCTCCCTAATAACTTCTGTACCTTGGTGTTTACCTCACTGAGTCCACCATGTTTTTGTGGGGGCTCAGTTTCCTACTTCTTTTTCAGTGCCTCCCCTTAGCTAGTTTAAATGCTTGCCAATGAAGCATTTAAACCTCTCACCTAGGATCCTGGTTCCCCTGGACAGATGCAGACCATCGCACCAGTATAGGTCTGCATCCCTCCAGGTGGCTCCCAGTCTCCAATGAAGCCAAAACCCTGAGCTCCACACCAGTATTTCAACTACTCATTAATTCCTTGGTGAGAAGTGCCGTAGCATCTCCTTGCCATGAGACAGGCAGCACCTCCGAGAAGGGTTACCGTGTGCGCTACTTGTCTAAGGGCCCTTCCCAACTCTACAAACTCCTCTTGCACTGCTCTGATCCCATTCCTAGCCAGGTCATTTGTCCCTAGGTGGACAATGACATCCAGCTCCCTCCCTCGTGCAGCTCTTCCACGATCCTGAGGATTCACCTGTCATCCCTCAAACCAGTGGCCAGGAAACCTTACCTCCCTCCTTCTTTGTCCTTTCTACCCCTAATGATTGAGTCCCCACAGGGTTGTTTCCCTTCCTGTGGGGTCCCATTCCACCCTCCTTTGGGTCTCCTTTGTGAAGGTTCCCAGCATCCTCCTTGGTCTCCACTGCAGATTGCCTCCATAGAGGAACCACTATCCACCAGAAGAGCCATGAATTGTGGAGAGGTACAGCTGGAGGGATGCAACTCTGTTCACCACCTTCTCCCTCCTTGAGCCCACCCTGGTCCAGCCTCTCCTCTTTCTTAGCAGCCTCTGAGGTAGTGGCATGGCCCTGGTGGTCCCTGAGTGGGGAGGAGGTTTCATGATCTAGCCAGGTCAGCCTGGAGACTGGCACCTCCTCTCTCAGACCAGAGAGGTGCTGCAAATAGGGCAGCTCTAAAGAGCCTCCAGAATGCCTCGGGAACACTGCACTCCCCACAGCCTACTTGCACTGCACCACCCTATCATGTTCCTATTTTGTGTCCCTCTACTGTTTCTCTGGATGCTCTCTCCTCTCCTTACAACTCTCACCTTCCTGTTCTGGGACAGCAACTTCTATCTTCTTCAGTAGCCTCCTTCTTCCTTGCTCAATATCAGACCACCAGCAGCTGGGGGAGAGTGAGCTACTTTTTCTACTTTAGGGTTGACAAAACCAATGTTTCTCTATGATTCTTTCCTTTCTACTGCCAAACAGGAAGTTCCTGTTGACAGTCAAATCCAGTGGCTATAAAGTAGAACTGGATTTGGGTGGGATGGAAGGAATTAGTAAGGAAAAAGGTTAGCAACAGGAAGTTGTAATTTGACTCACCTGCTTTTATAGTGTCTAAAACACACCCCCAGGTAAGCTCTCTTTCCTCCTACTGGTTTAGCAAAGTCAGCTGATACAGTACCCTTCACTGCACAGAATACACACTGACCTTCTTTCTTTTCTTTCTTTTTTTAACCCTAAATAAGTCCCCTTCTACTTCTAATAAAGTTATCTGTCTACTTAATCTTAACAGACACTGACTCCTACTGAGATATACGTTTTAAATTAAGAAGAAAATGTAGCTTCTTTTAGTTAGCTGCTTTCTGCTCTACAAGCAAGGCCAGTTCTGCTGGTTATACTCCTCCATGTGCACCCCAGCATCCCACTAGCCCTCCCTATTGCCTTGTCACACTGCCTATCCACCATTGGGTCATCCGATATGATTACCCCCAGTTCTCTTTCCTGTTTAGTGGTGATCAGTACCTCTCCACCCATTTTATACTCCTCCCCAGATTTCTATGCATTATTTTGCATTTTTTCGCATTGAAACCCAGCTGCCGTACCCTTGACTACTCATCTGGTTTTCTCAGTTCTCTGCTCATCCTTTCCACCCCCCAACCCCACCCCATCGCAGGTTTTGGTTTCATCCACAAAGAGGCAGATCTTCCCTTCCAGCTTCTCTGCAATGTCACTTATAAAGACATTAAGGAGGACTGGTCCTAGCACTGATCTCTGAGGCACCCCTCTGGTCACCTTCCCTTCCTCGGAGTGAACTCCGTTTACCATCACCCTCTGTTGCCTATCCCCTAATCAATTTCTTATCCAGTTTCCCACCTTTGAACCCACTACCCAGCTTGCTTACTAGTCACCTGTGTGGAACGGTGTTGAAAGCCTTACTGAAATCTAGGTAGGCTATATCCATCACTTCACCCAGATCTAAATCCTTTGTCATCCAGTCAAAGAAATCTGTTGGATTTGTTTGACATGACCTCCCCCCATGAAACCATGCTGCCTCGGGTCTTGTAACCCACTGGATTCAAGATGTTCCACGATCTTTGCCTTCAGCAGTCCTTCCATTAACTTTCCCACCACCAATGCTAGGATGACTGGCCTAAAATTGCCACCCTCCTCCCCACTATTCACTTTTGTATGGTGAGATTACATCTGCCCTCCTAATGTCCTCTGAAACAACTTCTGTTTCCAGTGAGCTGTTAAATAGAATTGTCAGAGATGCAGCCAGTATTTTCCTGAGCTTCCTCAGTACCCTTGGATGCACCCCATCTGGCCCCATTGCTTTTTCCACTTTTAAATTAGCAAGTCCATTCAGGGTTCTCTCTTCCAAATAAGGACTAGTATCTACTCCCTCTCCCCAAAGCTTATTTTACATTTTTATGGCCCCTTCCCTTCTTCATCTGTGAACACTGAACAAAGGTACTGTATATGTTCAGGATGTCTGCCTTTTCCTGATCCCCCCTCTGCACAATCCCTCCTTTAAGGTTCCAGGTTGCTGCACAAGCAAGCCTTCCAGCTGGTGCATCCAACAGAACTTGATGAAGAGGTTCTACCCCTGGTATCTCATGGCACCCAAGAAAACATACTGTACATTCAAACAACATGAAGTCTTGCTATATTCTGACATATGCAGTGAATCCCAACCTTTGAACTGCCCCGGAGGTGAAAGAGTTAACTTTCCATGCCAGGCATGGAACGCTGAGCTCGAGCTCGGTTGGAACTCTTGTCTGTTGTTCTTCAAACTCAAACCGTCAGATTCTTTACTCCGCCTCACTGAACAGTCGCTTCGGAGATTTCTTCTTCTGCTCGGTTCATTTTGTCGGTTAAAGTATTGTTTTTGTTTTTTCACTGAATTTAAAACGCAAACCGGTCGGTTCAGGCTCTGTCTGTGGTATTTGTGAGTACTAGATAGGTTTACATTAATTCTGTTCTGTGTGGAACTTGTAAACAGTTTATCGGTTCCGCTTTGAACGATCAGGTTATTTAAAATTTTATTCTGTCATTTAGAGTGTGGCTACGGTTCTTATAAGTTCTAAAAAACTGAATTTCTTACTTTTTCCACGACCTGTGACACGGTTGGGAACCGATAAAGAGGTCTTGCCTGGCGAATTGCCATAAGCGGGTAAGTTTGGATAGGACTGGCACTATGTCTGAGAAACCCAAAAGAAACCGGGCCCACTGGGTTTCAACACTGCAGTGTGTGTGGGAAGCCTTTGCCAAGGCTGACCCCACCACCTGTGTTATTGTCTGGGGTTTGACCACCTCAATGCAGACTGCCAGATTTGTAAAATTTTCCTGCAGCTACCCTGGAAAAGAGAGTTGGTAGGCTCAGGAAGGGAGGCCAAAGTCCGCTGACCGGATGGCCAGCCGGTTCGGTTCCAACCGAACCAGAGTGCCCTCTGACCAAGGAGAGACTTCCTTAGGCAAAGGAGAGCTGACTCTGAGGGTTGGTTCCAGCAAAAGGACTAGAATATCAGCTGGTGTGGAGCCAAACTTTCCTCTCCAAGCTACATGAAGAGACAGCTGTGTTTTATCAAATTGTCCAGTCGCTTTTCCTCAAGTTCTGAACGAACCGGTGCCATCAGTAAGCGCCTGCCTCGGCCTGTTTCACCGGGTTGAAGACTATGGATTAGAGGAATATTATGAACCGGAGGAGGGGAAGAGGAAAAAGTGAGGAGAGTGAATGTGGATTTGAAAGTCTGGATGTGCCCATTGACCCGGACATCTCCCAGACAGACCTTTCAGGAGTGTCTCCTCCAGGCTTTCTGAGTCCCCTTCTCATTTTATTTTTTATAAAAGTGGCTGAAACCCTCCAGCTCCCTATGGAGAAGCTGTGGATGATCTAGAAGAGCCTGACTATGTGGAAATGATGGATATCCCAGAGTCTAGAGAGCTGTCTATTCCCTTGCATAAATCTTTTGGGAAACAGACTTTTAAAATTCTAAAAACTCCTCACACTATACCTCCTGTGGATAAGAGAATGGACAAGAGGTGCACATTGTCAGGCTCTGATACGGAGTTCCTTTCACAACAATGCAGCCATGTTGGGGTAGTGCAGGCTGCAGCCTGTGACAAGGCAAATATTCTCTTGGCCTCACACCCCCCCCCGGACAAGGACTCCAGGAAGATTGATGCCATGGCAAAGAAACAATACATGGAAGCATCCTTGGGACTCAGACAGGCAAATTATATGGCTTATGTTGCTAGATATCAGAAATCCAGATGGGATACTGTTATGGCTCTAGCAAAGCAGGTCCCTGGCCAGCTTGCCAAGGAGTGGAGCAGGTGGCTGCTGATGGTATTGAGGCATCCAAGGTGCAATTCCATGCTGCAGTGACTCAAATGATGTGTCATAGAGTCATGGCTACATCTGTGGCAGACTTCGCAGAATGGCTTGGCTCAGATGTACTAGCCTGTCACAGGATACCCAGACTAAGGCCATGGATTTTCCTGTTGTGGGTAATTCCCTGTTTGGGGAGCAGACAGAAGAGTACATGAGAAAATGGATGAGTGTGGGACCACCTCTAGGGTGCACAGGCCAGGAAGGCAGACAGCCACTCATCAAAGCTGACAGCTTCCAGGGCAGGCCCTTTTCATAGGCCTTTACCAGGCCCAGGCCTCCTCTTCTGCTTATGCCCAGAGGGGGTCTTTAGAGGGAGAGGCAGATGGGTGCAAGCAGAACCTGCTCCCACCCCTCAGCCCAAAGCTCCCCTGCCAAGCAGGCACCCTGATGGGGCTGCCAGGAATATTTCTCAACTACCTGTAAGGGGCAGGCTGGCTTACTTTGTCCAGGACTGGGAGTCTCTGACATCAGACAAGTGGGTCCTAGAGTAGTAAGCCGAGGACTGGTTCTCAGCTTCAAAAGTTTCCAAAGATGAGAACCAGATCCTTTCCACTTGCAAATCCACCAGAGGCACTTGCCCTAGAGGCAGAGGTCTCTTCCCTCCTGGCTCTCAGAGCTGTGGAAAGGGTTCCACCCCTACACCAGGGCAAAGGGTTGTACTCCAGGTACTTCTTTACCCCCAAAAAGACAGGAGAATGGCGGCCCATCCTGGATCTCAGATACTTAACAAGCACCTTTTAAAACCAAAATTCAAAATGGTGACTCTGTGAATTATTCTACCTCTCTAAGGCCAGGGACTGGCTAGCATCCCTGACCTCAAGGATGCCTACTTCCATATTCTCATCAGAAGCTCCCATACGAAAGTACCTCAGGTTCAGCTGCCCTCAGGTCGTTACTAGTTCAGAGCAATGCCCTTGGCCTCACCTCTGCTCCAAGGGTATTCACAAAATGCCTGGCAGTGGCAGTTGCTTCTCTAAGAGGCAAAAATTGCCATCTTCCCTTACCTGGACGACTCATAGTAGGCCAGTCCCCAGACCAAGTCAAGTTACACCTACAGATAACTCAGCAACTGCCCACCTCTCTAGGTTTCCTTCTGAATCTGTCAAAATCAGTTCTAGAGCCTGTCCAGCTCCTCACCTTCATAGGCGTAGAACTGAACACAGAGAAAGTCAGAGCCTTCCTTCCTTCCTCTGGACAGGGCAAGGACTCTGGTCTCTCTGGCTTCCTCATTCACCCTGCAGGTGTCTCAACCAGCAAGTCATTTTCTACAGCTCCTGGGGCACATGGCTGCTTCTACAGCAGTAGTGCAGGGAGCAAGATTTCAGATGAGGGACATTCAGTTCCATTTGAGAGCCTTTTGGTCTCAAAGGAAAGACCCTCTAACCAAATTGATCCTAGTGACTCAAACCCTGATCCAGGCCCTACAGTGGTGGCAGGATCAGAGCAATCTCAGACAAGGGGTTCCTTTTGTCACTCAGTCTCACTCCTTAATCCTTACTACAGATGCATCCCTCTTGGGATGGGGAGCTCACTTGGGTGATCTCACTACCCAGGGGTTGTGGTCCCCTCAGGAATCTCTGCTTCACATCAATCTGTTGGAACTCAGAGCAGTTTTTCTAGCACTTCAAGCTTTTTCCAAATCTGTTCAAAACAAAGTTGTACAGGTGAGAACAGACAACACCACCACAATATGGTACATCAACAAGCAAGGGGGCACTTTCGGTCTCTGACACTTGTGCACCGAGTAATGAAGTTGTGGTCTCTGTTATTCCTGAACACCTCCCTTACGGCAGTTCACCTCCCAGGCAAGGACAATGTCCTGGCAGATGCTTCAGCAGGATTTCCCAGGCCATCATGAATGGTCACTGGACCCCTAGTCTTGGAGGTGGTATTTGCCAGATGGGGCACCCGCAGATAGATCGTTTGCAGCCCCAGGACAATGCACCAACTTCCCCTTTTTGCTGCTGGCCCTCAGTGTTGGGCTCCAGTCCTCGGGATGCCTTTAGTCTCAGTTAGGAAGGGAAGTTTCTCTATGCTTTTCCTCCCTTCCCTCTTCTGTTCAAAGTGCTAGTCAAAATCAGATCTCTACCCTGCTAGATGATCCTGATTGCTCCAGATTGGCCCAGACAACCCTGGTATCCACTCCTACTGTCCTTAGCAGTCCATCTTCCCCCGTGTCTTCCCAGGAATCACAACCGGTTAACCTGTGCCCAGGGGAGGGTTTGGTACCCGAACCTCAAATCTCTCAATCTCAAGGCCTGGCTCTTGAAGAGTTAGAGTTTGCGGATTTACACCTCTCCCAAGGTGTAATGGATATCCTGAAGGCTTCTAGAAAACCTTCCACCAGGGCTACTTATAATTCCAGATGGAAGAGGTTTCCATATGGTGCTCTGGAAAGCATATTTCCCAGAATCTGCTGGTTACCCACAGTCCTGGATTATATGGTCCACTAAAATACCTTGGGGCTGAGACCAGCTACCCTAAAAGTGCATCTGGCAGCTGTGTCTGCTTTTATTTCAGCAGGTAAGCCCTCTTCTCTTTCAGCTCACCCTGTATTCTCCAAGCTTTTCAAGGGATTGCTTCACACCAACCCTCCATTCAGGGACCCTGCCCCTGCTTGGGACCTTAATGTTTGCATTGCTCAGCTTATGCAACCTCCTTTTGAGCCTTTGACTTCAGCAGAGTTTAAGTACTTGACTTGGAAGACTGTGTTCTGGTAGCCATCACTTCTGCCAGGCGCGTCAAGTGAACTACAAGCTTTGTCAGTGGAGCCTGATTTATCTCCTTTCATAGAGATAAGGTGGTCCTCAGGACTAACAAAAGTTCTTGCCTAAAGGTGGTTTCAGATTTCCACCTTAATCAATCTGTATCTCTTCCAGTGTACGGCCACTGGCTATTCCTCCTCTTCGACAGAGGAGGCTGCACAGCTTAGTGTGAAGAGAACCCTTAGTTACTACATAGAGCGTACCAAGGGTCACAGGTTTGACTCCCTCCAACTGTTCCTCACTTATGGTGAGGTTGGTAAAGGGAAACCTGCCACTAAAAGATCCATTGCCAGGTGGATTGTCACTTGTATCCAATTTTGCTATGAGAAACTGGGTAAGGTTCCTTCCTCAGGCCTGGGGGCTCACTCTACCAGAGGTACAGCTGCTTCCCTGGCTGCTTATCCCTATTCTAGAGATATGTCAAGCAGCTACCTGGAAAACAGTTCACACTTTCACCAAGCATTACTCCCTGGACATCCAGGCTAGGAGTGATGCTCGGTTTGGCACAGCTGTGCTTCAGAGCCTATTTCCTAGTAGGTTCTGTCCCTCCTCCATGGAGGTACTGCTTTTAGTTCAGAGATAAGTCAGAATATAGCAAGACTTCATGTTGTTTGAAGAAAAAATTACTCACCTTAGTAATGTTGTTTCTTCTAATGGAGTCTTGCTATATTCTAACCTCCCCCGCCTGCCCCTCTCAGAACCTCTGTTTTTGGGATGTGGGTGGGCAGTGCAGTGTTGGCACTTAGTAGTTGCCCACCTTGTTGTTTTCACCCCTCCTTTCTTGGGGTGACTTGGTGTTGTGTTTTTCATTTTTTGGGTCTCCTGACTTGAGTCTTTGTTTTGGGACCAAAAAATGTGTTCTTATGTTTAGTAGCCAGTTGGCTAGTGTAGGTTTACAGCTTCCACACAGGACCTCAGTGAGTTTAGCTCATAAAGATCTGATGGTTTGAGTCTGAAGAACAACAGACAGAGTTTCAACCGAGCTCGAGCTCAGCGTTCCATGCCTGGCATGGAAAGTTAACTCTTTCACCTCCGGGGCAGTTCGAAGGTTGGGACTCACTGCATATGTCAGAATATAGCAAGACTCCATTAGAAGAAACAACATTACTAAGATGAGTAATTTTTTTTTATCTCCCCCAAATTACTCTTCACCATTCATTACCTATGGGTCCTACCAGAGGTCAGGACCCTGCATGGAAAGAAAAGAGCACTGCCTCTTTAAATTTTTCTGAGCTGGAGGAGTCGACGTCAGGACGGCACCACCCACACAGCCAGTGTTCTACATGGTGCTAATCAGTTGGTAAGGAAATGACGCTGTCGAAGAAGGATTCTGCACGGGAAGACTGCTTCAGTCAACTGCGTCAGGAAGTCCACCTAGGCTGGTACTCTCATCTGGTGCTGTGGGCACCGGTGCCGGAGTTTTCTTTTCTTGTTGTTATCGCAGCACTGAGTAGTTTTGTGGTATTTTCCCCATTTTATTATTTTATTTGCACAATAGTATGTCGGGGTCGGGGTGTAGATGGTTTTCCAAATACGTGGGAGTTGCCCCTATGCATCGGTGCTCCTGTGACAACTCCATGACCGTTACAGACCCCCACAACTGTTGTTTCGCCTGTCTGGGTCCCCGTCACACGATGGACAAGTGTGACACCTGTGTTTTTCTGTAGATTATCGTACTCTTGTTATTTGTGTGATACAGTTGGGTGGAGATCCCCCAACTTTCGGAGGGCGTCATCACACTCGGAACGCCAAGACGGTCTCTAAGCTCCACCCTGAGCCCCCTCTTGGCTCAGTACGAAATGGGGCAGGGAGGCATTCTCTGCTCCACAGTTTGCTGGGGCACGGGGTCCAGCGAGGGGTTGATAGGGCAGCTGTCCTCCTCTGGGGGGGTGACTGGTCACCCCTCGCATTCCGGTGCCTCCTTGGAGCCCCGAACGACCCCTGAGATGGAGTCAGAGCTATACATGGTCTCTACTCAGGTGATCCTCTCGGGGCCACGGTCGGTCTCTGCCTTGGCTCCTGGTGCAATCTCTGGGACCTGTGAGTGCGGAGGTGCCAACCGCATGTCAGGTCTCCCCTCTGACACCTCCCTTGGTGCTGGGGGCCTCAAATTCTGGGAGTGGCCCATTTGGAGCTCTCCCTGATCTCGTCCCCCGTTTTTGACAGCGATGACCGGGATGATCCCAACTGGGTTCCGGGCTCCTTGGATTCTGCCCCGGGGCCTCTCGAAGTTTCCAGGCCGGTGTCGTCATCAGGCAGTGCTGCCTGTGGCGCCGCCACTCCTGACTCCTCTGTCACAGCCTCTGGTGCCGGGGGCCCTGCCTGGGCCCCTTTCCGGAGTCTCTGTGAGTGGTGATGTCACGTCAGGCGCCGTGTCTGGTGGTGGCACCGTGGTCGGCGCCACCTCAGCCTCCGGCACCGTGGCCGATGTCGACTTGGGGGCGGGTGTACTCCCATTGGCCAGACCCAGACCTACTGTGATTTGGATCCCAATACAATGAGGAGGAAACTCCAGGAGGGCCCCCACCTCTTCCCGGTGGAGCTGGGCTATCCTCCAAGGTGCCTAGTCCGATTTTTTCCACTAGGCCCTCTGAGGACAGGTCTTTCTCTAGAGTCGAGGGTTGGTAGAACAGAGTCTAGCGGTGACTCCCTCAGGGAACCCCATGGAAAACTGTTCGGGGATGCAGCATGGACCCGTCTTTGCCTTCGTTTGCTTTGGTGGGGGAAGGAGTCTTCCTCTGGACTCTGCATGACTCCAGCCTCCCCACTTGGGGATTCACTCCCAGGAGCAACCCCCTGGTCCTCCCCTCAACAGTTGGGTGCAGTGTGTGGGCGGGTTTGGCAGCCCCCCCCTCGTTCGGTAGGGGTCCCCTGCACAAACCCAGAGCTCTGGCTGAGGACCTTCCTGGCATGGTCAGGCCGTCCCTCCTCCGGTTTCTCTGCCTTCTCTTCCTCCTTTCCCTGGGCTTCTTGGCCGTGGGGGCCCCTCTCACCTGGGAGCAGTTCAGGGCTTTGGCAGCTGCTTTCCCATGCTACCTCAGGGTCATCTCTGAGGTTATTTTTAGACCTCAGACTTCTCTGCCACCAGGCTCTGATTTGGACTCCTCTTCATCTTCGGTATCCTCCAGCGAGGAAGGGGGATTCCTGTTGCCACCTCTCTGCTGATGGGGACTGTACATCCTACCAGCGTCTCTTGGCGAAGATGATGGAGCTCCACCTTTCCCATTTTGTTGGACAGAACACGGATGCATGGAGGTCCAAGGGCAGTGCGGGCGGGTGGCAAAAGTAGTGGAATGGTGTTCCAGTACCGCAGCGTGCCTCCAGGATGGGATGGGGGAAAAATAGGGGTTTAAAAAATAAAGTTCCAGTTCAGACTGTTAGGTTTAAATGCAGCTTGGGAAACAGTACTTCAAATAGACAGACTGTTCATTATGAAAATTCACTGCAGCGGTGTGTGGTGGGGAGTCTGCTTTCAGTGTTGAATGTCCTTTTCCACAGTATGTATTTCTTGCTTTGGAAATTTAGTACAGTGGTTGAGCTACAGGCTACCAAACAGTAGAGGCGAGAGGGCAAGGGTTCAATCCCCAGAGTAAACATTTTTTTCTCTCTTCTTACAGTTGATGGATGTTGTGACTCAACCCCATCCCCCAAGCCACTTCCCTTTTCATTGCCAGTGGAAGCCTGTCAGCCTGCTTTCTGGCCACGGAAATATTTATACAGACCTTATTTGATGCCTTTAGTACCATTTGTTCTTTACCTTTCACTGTCCCCAACGGAAGGGAACTGGACCACAGTTTTAAAAAGACCACCAGTAGTCATTACAAACCGCTCTGAATTCCTAAAACTAAGCAGTTTTGGTGATCAATACATGTGATTCCCGTTGGATTCAAAGTAAATGTTTCCTCAGAACTGCATTTGTTTTGGGGGCATATTTTTTCTGCTTTTTGAAAATCAAAAGTGTGTTTTACTAAGGTCTTCGGTGTTTGGCATGATTGTTAGACCTAAGAAAAAGAAAACAGAACCAACAGGCTTTAAAAATTGCACTAACTGTCAGCTCCTGCCCTGCTTCTAGCAAGGGCAGACTGCCACAAGCTCTGGTTAAGGAGCCTTAGTCCAGATCACAATTTTACCAATTGTGAGTTCTTTAAGACGCGGTTTTACCCTAAAACCCAAAAGAAAATGGCTAAAAAAGAGAAGAATGTGTGGCTTCATAGTCTGCCTTTATGTCACCAAAATGCAGTCAGGGCTCTGAGAGACTTGCGTCTATGCATGAAAAAGGGCTACCAAAGTGTGACATTAGTGTCAGTTTTTAAACTCTATAAAATAGCAATTATTATAAGCATTTTTTAATGCTGTAACTCACCTTATAGAAATGTAGTATGGTGTAGGAGAACGCCAATTTCGGGGACCGAGAATAAACCTCCACAATGTTGCATGTTTAACAGGGGACATAAAAGCAGGGCTACACATGTAACAGGGGACATAAAAGCAGGGCTGCACGTGTAACGGGGACATTAAAGTACCACAGGCACACCACTACTCGTCTGCACACAACATGGAGGTATGCCACCACCCATCTGTAGACAATATGGAGGCACGCCACCACCCATCTGCAGACAATATGGAGGCAGGCAACTATCTGATGGAATCTTTCAAATAAGTTCATCATTGAAACATGCATTCTAATCAGGGTGTTAGGAGGTCTAAACCTCACTTTCAGAGTTTTGACGATATTGGGAATGCAAGTAATTACAGACACGTTGCATTAGAGCTAAATAAACAAGTTTATTACTACCAAAGGGATAAATCACAGTTGCCCTAAGCAGTTCTTACCAATACGAACCGGGAGCCAGTGCTAAGCGTTCCCTACACCTCGAGGTTTCTCTGTCTCTTGGGGTCTCTCAGGTCTCCCAGGTATAAGGCTTGTGCATTACATTATATACCTGTGATAATTACTATGGTTACCAAAAGATAGAAACATTTTTAGTTACAGAGATGAGCCCTATTGGCTAAATTAGAGGTGGCTCCATGGTCCAAGATAACATTATACAATTCTGTAAAGTCTTCAGTTTGAGAACAAAAGAGTTCTTATACAGAGTCTTGCATAACTCAGTGTAGTGGTACAAATCACCAAAAGGTGGCAATGCCGTCTTACATATTATAATTACTCCAAGGACACAGATGTCCTGGCATCTTACAAGTAAGAAATACACAGGAAATACATAGCAGAATGTATGTATTAGCAAGCAAAGTGTATTACAACAATATGCATTCATATTCTGACATCTACTCTTGTACGGTAGATGCCTTAGCCCTATATGTTAGTATAACATATACTTAAGTGCTAGCTGTCAGCGATGTACCTTTGGGGTACCAGTTAGGGTGCAGGGACCTCATGTAACAAGGGCATCATCAGTCCATATCACCTGAAAAATGGACTGTCCGTGTAAACTGAAACACAGACAACACCTGCAGAAAACAGTATAGTTGCTTTTCACAGTAATTATTGTTTTTTCTAGGCAAAGTTCAGTAAACCCACCACACACGTGTATGATATGGCTGACCAATATGGCCCAGAGGATAATGTATCCTAATTAGGGCACCACAACAAGCAGCATGGGAAGAGTGCTTTTTAACATTAAACTCCACCACTCCAAAAACAGCCACCATATGGTTTTGTACTATGATTAACAGTATGCTGTGTTTGCCCTGTGATGCAACCAGAAAATCCACAAAGGCACAATAATAAACACTTTAAATGTGCAAAAAAATAGAATACTGTGTGCAGCGCCAAACAAGTTAGCTAATGCAGCAGCATCATCCAAACACCATCTGACTCACAGCACACAAACCAGCCACCCCACCAACATTAGTTGTTGCCTACTTAGATGTGCAACTCAATTGTGCATAAACAGGTAAATGGTGTGCCAGTGTAGCAAACACATACGTACAATATGCATGACTGTTTTATTTTTTTTGGGGAGGGTTGTGGACATAGTCCGCAGCACAAAATGGTTTTCACCAACATCTCCAGCCCAGTACAAGCTATCTGTTTAATACAATAAGCACATCTGGGCTTGTTCAGTGATGTTGACATTTAAACCAAAATAGCGGGTAGGGTTGCCATGGTGGTGTCCAAGCTAAAAAAAAAAAAAAAAAAAAAAAAAAAAATTTTGTTCATGTTTTTATTTTCAAATACCAAAATACTAAACCAGCGTCAAAACAATCATAAACCCACTAACAAAGCTGTTCAAATTATTAAATCACTTTGTAAATGAAGACAAAAAAAGGGAGAAAAACGTAATAATTGCAATACGAGCCATGTATCATGCCTCTGCCAAGAAGAAAAAAAAGTGAAAAAACTGAAGCCAGGCATCCACAGGTCTACCCAACAAAATGGCAGCAAGCGTACACCCATCTGGTAACAAAATGAAGGAATGCAGCCACCCATCTACAAACAAAATGAATTCATGCATCCACCAATCTGCAAATCAAAATGTAGGCAATCATGCACAAATTTGCAAACAAAATGGAGGCATGCATCCACCCATCTGCAAATCAAAATGGAGGCAGTTATACACAAATTTGCAAAATAAAATGAGGGCACACATTTACAAATAAAATGGAGGTATGCATCCATCCATCTGCAAGCAAAATGGAGGCATGCATCTGGCCATCTGCAAACAAATTGGAGACAGGCTTCCAGCCATCTGCCAACCAAAAATTGAGGCACACCACAAAACATATCACAGGGACTCCGTCAAAAATTGGTCACCAGACCTGATATGCACAGACCAAATAGTGCACCCCCCCAAAAGAAAAAAAAAATCGGTGACCACATGGTTTGGTACCCAGATTAACAACAAATGCTGTGGGTGCCCTGTGATGCACAAAGACAAAACGGAAGTGGTGTGCCCTACTAATAAGGATGCCAGTAACAAATGCATTACGCAACACAAAAGCCCATCACAGCCAATGTCAAGATTGTGCCAGGCAAACCTTCCGCTCCACCTAAATTTGTGGTTGCCTAATTTGGGCGCACCAAACTAACATGCACATCTAATCATGCCATACCTCTCAGCTGTACTGCATCATGAGGAACAGTTCCTCATGTTATTCACAAAGCCCCTTGTTACACATTGAGAGAGTTTGTCCCACATTCAACAACAACATTATAAAGCAAAAATGCATAGCAGTTCATATGAAAAAATGTATTATTTAATGGTGAACTTTGTGAACACAAAGGCATGCATTTTGACAGTGGTCTGAGATTCTGAGTAATAAATTTGAAGTGCTCTACATTCTGAGGGGCAATGTTTAACTTTTGGGGGATGTACTGAGGTGCAGTGCTCATATAGCTTTTTGGTAGGGAGAAGCATGCATTCAGGAGTGTTGGTGGATTGTACTCGCAGTGCCCAGGTAAATACAGGAAATATGTTTTTTTTTTTTAAATACCAAAAACCACAATAAATACCAGACACTCCACTCAATCTTTTTAACACCCCCCAAGAAAAACTATCATTGTAACAGCAATATGTAAACTACCATCCCAACATATGAAAAGCACATGTAAAATAAAGCATTGGAACCAAAATAAATATCAGTATCTCAGAAATAAAGAGCCCAAGGATTAAATACAGGTACCAAACCCTCCCCAATAACCAAACAATGCAGTGTGCTAATCACAGGCACTTCACTCAGTTTTCACCCCCCCCCCCGAAAAAAAAATGTACTGTAACAGCAGCATGTAAAATACACTCCCAACATAAAAAGCATATATGAAATAAAGCATAGTAACCTGGAAAGTTGATCTGTGTAACCCCCTCTATCAACTCCATCAAGAAGAGCTCATGGTGAACAGGGACATAAAGAAGTTTAAGTTCCCAAATTCACATTTTAATTCAAGTGGTGCCCCTTACACCAAATCCAGAAGGCAATAAGGGAAATCCAGGGTCTGGGTCCATCTGCACTATTAATGAAACCCCCAATGGCTCGCTTACATTACCGAGACTAGTAAAAAAATATATATACATTTTTGGCTGCAGCCACAATACAGTATTTACCTGATGCAGTGAGGATAGTGAGGTAACAAGAGTCACACAGGAGGACAAGATAGTCGATCACAGGAAAGGGCTAGAAATTGCAGGGAATCATTTTTTAAATCCCCTCATGACCTGCCCCAATCTCGCGCTGATGTAAGCTCGCAAATGGTTTCACAAGTGGCTCCCCTGGACCACTGCTCTCATGCGTGAACATCCGGTGGTGTGGAACATGAAAGGATCAGGGGAGCAAAGGGGACAGTGTATGATCATGCTGTGTACTTAAACAGGGCTATGCACTGTAGTACCCTAAACAAATACAGCAGGTAACCTGGAGACAAAAATACAACACAAATAGCACCAAAGTGCAGATTGTTACAGAAGGATCAGAGGTAACACAAGGGGGCATAAATGGTTACACATGAGCCCACATCTTTGGGGCCCCATGGGGATGGGTGGGAATCAAGGTAGCACAATAA
This sequence comes from Neoceratodus forsteri, assembly GCA_016271365.2. Taxonomy (NCBI): domain Eukaryota; kingdom Metazoa; phylum Chordata; order Ceratodontiformes; family Ceratodontidae; genus Neoceratodus; species Neoceratodus forsteri. The sequence continues at coordinate 290,085,697 of CM028135.1, read as the reverse complement.
GAAAGTGTAATAAATGAAAGCAGGACACAGAATTAGATGTAAAAATATTTTTATTGCCAGAAAGGTCTAGTTCAGTGACACTGAGGGATTATTTCACACACATGGGTAGCCATTTTGCAAATTAGTACACACATTTTCGTGCATTTTGGATGATGAAAGTGCATTTTTTTAATATGGAATCATCTGATTCCATTCATGTTATCTTATGTATCACCCCACATAGGCTACTTAAAAGCCCATATCAATGACTGTATTATACTTAAAATCCTGCATATGTACTGCGTTACAAACTTTAGGATCCATTGGTAACCCGTTTTTATGCATGGGTTTCCTAAAATGGTGCTGGAATGCACGCATCAGAGGGTCAGTCTCCTCATAACCAGCAGCAGTCTCTGTCAAAAGGGACAAAGAAGAAAATATAAAGCTACTCAGCCATCAGATAGGCATTGTAAGATGGTAATGATACCAGGGTGTCCAAAAAGGGGAACCCTGAGTCCAATGATGGCAAAATTGCAAATGGAAGAGGCTCGGAGCAGGCACTAGAAACCGTGTCTGCCAAGAAAAAAAAAAAAAAAATAGAATGTCCGTACTACTTCTCCTAAACAAAAAAAAAAAAAAAAAAAAAGGAACAGGCATTCAGGCAAGACGGATGTCCTTAGCAGAGGGCATGCCAAAAGTATGGCATTTTTTTTCTAGGCCTTTAAGGCTGTTGGAAATTATATGAATATGCCTGCTCCCCCCATCCCCAGCCCATCTCCCTGTGGAGAAGGAGGATATGTACCATGAGGAGGAGTTAGAAGGTGAACCAGTTGAACTAGATGGTTCACCTGAACAGGAGTTTGGCTCGCCTCCAGTGGCTGCAGAGGATTACATATCATATTTCTGTTTCATTAGGCAAATGGTGAACACCCTTGCCATCACCTCACAGGAAACAGAGGAGGATGAAGAGTAAGCAGTCTTTATTGATATGATATGGCTAGCTCTGCTAAGAAGGCTGCTAGCCCCATACACAGATCACTTCAAAAGCTACCTCAGAAATCATGTCTACACCTACTTCAGCTGCAGGGGTTGCACCAGTCCCCAAACTACCTCTCATGGAAATGGATTCCTCCTACATAGTATTCTGCCATAAGCAGGCAGGGCAGGATCTGGCAGATACCGTGGCATGGCACACCCCTGGGGTACAACCATCTTGGTGGCCTGTTTTCAGTTTGTCTTAGTCACTGATATTTTGCTGGGCTCGTCCTGCCATACTTTTGTGAAACAAGAAAAGTATGGCAGGACCTAGTAGGTGTTGATATTCCCAGGTACTCATCCAGTGTATTATAGCTTTATGGAGATACTCTTAAAGAAGGTAAGTTAGTTACTTACCAGTCACAGTAGATCTTTGTGAGACTCTCCGTAGAGCTATTACGTTTCTGCCCACTGTCCTACAGCATGGCGGACCTTTCCATTTCAGCTTTTGGCACAGCACTGCTATATGCTGGCCGGTGTTTGCTTTGCTCCCCATGTCTCTCTGTGCATGACTGGTGGGGTGGTCTCACTCCTGATGTTAATGAATGTTTAGAACTCCGTTCACTGATGGCAGGAAATTGAAATAGTTGGGGGTTGCCAATTTTATATAGGCACTGCCATGCATGTTGGTATGTCCGTGTGAACAACCCCATCTTGCAAAAGCTTTCTCTGAGATCCTGATATCACTGCCTTACAGTCCAGTGTGTTATGGCTCTGTGTAGATCCTCTCAAAGCTCTACTGTTAATTTATTTGTTTAAAAGATTCATAACCAGGAAGGGCACACTGAGTGGAGGCTCATTTTCAGGTGTGACTGGGGGAAGGGGAAGAGGGATTATACATACAGGCAGGTACAAACATCAGAGCAATTAATGCCTAATATAAATGCTGCATACAATTGGCAACAATACAGAGTGGCAAAAATGTGGGGAATATCAACTCAGAGGCATACAGTAAAATTTCAGGGTAGAAAACTGAGTTGATAAGGCTATGGCAATAAAGAGGAAAGAGGAATCTGGGAGGGTGACAGGAACAGAAAGGAGGACGAGAGAGCCTGAGTAGATACTTTAACAGCTGGAGAGGGGGAAAAGACAAAGAGGATGGGGGAGATGGGTTAGTTTGGTGACATTTATTTAGCTGTTTAACCAGGTATAGCACACTAAGCTGAAAGCTTTTTTACAGGAGCGACCTGGGAGCACAAGGAGGTTAAGTGACTTGCTCAGGGTCACACAGTATGCAAGTGGAAGCTGTGTGATGCTCACACGAGGGGGGCAGGGCAGGGGTTAGGGAGGCTCCACTTTTGGGAGCCTACGGACAGAGGGGTGGGGAAGCTGTGGCAAGAAAGGGAAATGAGGAATGGGGGGAGACAGAAACAGGGAGTAGGAGGAGAGAGCCTGAGTAGATGTTTTAGAGAGGGGAGAGAGGGAGAAAAGCGAAGAGGATAGGGGAACAGATTCCACAGGGAAGGGAGCAGGTTTGGCTAGAGCATGAGTGGGGGTGAGGTAAGGAGAAGGTGTGGGGTCCCTGGAGCGTAGAGAGTTGGGGGAGATAAGTAGGAAAAGAGCCAAACCAATATTTGGCAATTAAAGAGGTGCAGTGGTACTGGCAACACAGCGGTAGGGGGGATGGAATGTGAGTATCGGGAGCAATGGTGGGTGCAGGGTGGAGAGTTTTATTTATTTATTTAAAATTTTGGTAACTGGGAAAGGCACACTGAGCCGGGGCTTGTTTCCAGGTGCAACCCGGGGAAAAGGGGACTGCGATATACAAAGGCAGTATAGAGCAATATATTAGCACAAAAACTGAACCAAATGAGGCAAATCCATATACAAGGAGATCCAAAACATACAATATGATTTACATAAAGTGTGTATAAACAAATCTAGAATGTCAGTAGTGCAGTAAGAATACAGAAGAGGGAGCCAGTGCTATTTGATGAGGTAGCGGCCGACATTATAGTAGCGGTGATAGTGGGGATGATGGTGGGGTTAAGAGTGGCTAGTGAGGGTGGAGTCAGAAACCAAATGAAGCAGGAGAAGTTAGAACAAGGGTATCGTACGTGAGGGGGAGGAGTATGGAGGTGGCATTAAGGAGGGGCGGGGGTGGGAGACACTTCTGCTCATGTTCAGTGTGGATTGAGTCGGGGCAAGGCGGGGAGGGCAAGTTGTTTCCACAGAGCTGGTAGTCTGTAGGAGAAAGCAGCTTTGCCCGCTTAGGACTGCAGGAGTGGTATATGAAATGACCGACAATCATGCAATCTGAGGACACAGCCGGACAAGGGAGAAGAGGAGAGGAGGACTGATAGGTAACTAGGGAGGCCGACCAGTATGTGCCAATGAATGCAGCACAGTGTGCAAGCCAGCGAGTAGCAAGGGATGGTAGTCCGGCTGAATAGAGGGAGCAGTGATGGGTGCGGAAGGGGAGGTTCGAGGCTAAGTGATGGAAAGTGTTGAAGAGAGGGTCTAGCTTGGAGAGGGAAGTTTGAGGGACTGCGCTGTATACAGCATCTGCATAGTCAAAGGTGGGGAGAATGAGCTTAGTGACTAGTTCTTTCTGGATAGCAGGATAGAGGCACTCCTTGATTCTATAGAGCACGCCCAGTTTAGAACGGAGCTTGGCGTGAACGGTGTCAAGGCATTTGGAGAAATATAGCTTAGGTTCCTGTCACACCCTAAGATACTTAAAGGACTGTACAGTATCTATTGGTGTGCCATCCAGAGAGAAGGAGGGTGGAGATCATAGTTTGGCCAAGCGCTGGGGTGCCGAAGGCCATAGTGACTTTTTTTTGGTATTGCACCTGAGGTAATTTGCCTCTAACCACTTTAGGGCTTTCATAAAGGTTTCTTAGAGGGACGACTGGGTGGCAGGGAATGACGGACCAGAGGCAAAGAGCACCGTGTCGTCGGAGTACATTTGAGTAAGCGTAGGTGAGCAGATAGCAGGGAGGTCATTGAAAAAGATGGAGAAGAGAGTAGGGCCGAGAGTAGAGCCTTGGGGAACACCCGATTGAATTTGGGGGGGGGGGGGGACTTGGCCTGACTGAGTTGCACATACTGGCTTATACCCGAGAGATAAGACTTGAACCAGGCTGTGGAGGAGGGAGAGAGCCTAAGGATGATAGTGTGCCTAGGAGGAGGTTGTGGGAGACTGAGATGAACACTTTGGTGAGATTGACGAAAATCACTAGAGTAATGTGCCTGTTTCTATGGCAGTGTAATTATGATTAGTGAGGCGAAGTAGGGAAGAGGAGGTGGAGTGGGCACGCCGGAAGCCAGATTGGAAGGGGCTCAGGGAGTTGGAGGAGATGAGGAAGGAGTTTAGTCAGGCTGAAATGAGTTTCTCTTGGATTTTTTTTTTTTTTTTGCTTGTCTATTTTTCCCCCCTCCCTGGCCCCGGTCAGCTCCTCGTTCGGCTGCTGTCCCGTTGCTCTGCCCCTTCAGGCCCTCACCCCCTGTAACTCCCACAACTTACCCTCCGTTCTGGGGCAGCAGTGAGTCCCCCTTACTCACCCACCCTAGTCCGGATCCAGTTTGGGGGCATTACCTCAGGAGCAGAGCACGGGGACTGCCATCCAGCCGTGACGACCAGCCACCAGGGTCTCTTTTTCTGTTTTCTGCTCACCCCCTTTGCAGGAGCACAGTGTGCAATGATGCCTGCGGCGGGCCCACTCACACACATCCGCGCATGGCCCTGATAAGCATCTGCTGTGCACCCATCCCATGTTCTTGCAGTGGCGCATCGTCGAGCCCCAGCCTCTGCTAGGGGTCAGGTGTGCACCAACTTGCTTGTCACCCCCCTCCCCAGAGATGAAGAGCAGTCCAGTGGACGCTCGATCCATCTCCTCCCTGTCAACCCCCGACGGCCTGCGCTCGTTCCTGAATGCGGGTTGCCGGCATGGCTTGAGGTGTGGCATCCAGCACCTCAGCCCTCAATGCCACCGGGCCAGCTTTTCTCTTGAATGTTTGAGAAGGTGGGTAGGAGTGATATGGGTCTGCAGTTACCCAGTTGGGAGGGGTCTCCTCCTTTTGTGAAGAGGGATGACCTTGGCTAATTTCCAAGCACTTGGTGCAGTGCCCTGAATGATAGAAAGGTTGAGTAGATGGGTGAGTGGGGAGGCTATGGCAGGGGCAGAGAGGCAGAGATCCTTAGAAGATTGGGGTCAAGGCCATCAGGGCTGGATTTGGAGGGATTTGGAGCTTGTAATGCATGTAGAACTTCAGCGATAGTGATTAGGGGCAGAAGAACCCGCTGGAGGAGTGGAGGGGATTGGGTTGAGAGGTCGGGGTCAAGGGCTCAGTGGGAGGAGGTGAGCCAGGGGGGAAGGTGCCGGTGGTGAAGAAAAGATTTATGGAGGAGGTGGGTGAGGATGGGTCAGTGCTGGAGGAGCTGGGGAAGGCAGATGTGGCGGTGGGGCCGGAGCCTAGTAGAGGGAGAAAAATTTTTCCAGCAATCCACTGGAGACGATAAGGTGTCATTCAGCTTGTCCCTGAAGTAGTTGGCTTTCGCTATGCACACAGCCTTGGTGCAGGCATTGCGTAGCATCCTATAATGTAGCAGGTCTGCAGGCCTGGAGTAAGATTTGAAGGTGAGCCAAGCCTGGTCTCTTGATTTAAAAAGGGAGATAAGCATGTCAGAGATCCACGGGAAATGCTTCCAGCGAAGTCACAGCCTTTTCATAAGGGCATGCAGGTCCCAGATTCTGAGGAAGGTGGAGGTGAAGGTGAAGGATGTGAGGGCGGAATCTGCTTCGGGGGCAATGAAGATGCCTGACCAGTCAGCCATTTACAGGTCAGATAGGAGGGTCCTCGTGTTTAGGGATTTGAGGGCACGGAAACATAGATACTTCGGGGGGGAGTGGAGGTGTCGGGGAAATTGTGCTGCAGTGCGTCATGTAGTGGTCACTAAAGGCATTGGGAAGGGTGCAGGTGGATGAGAATTTTAGAGGGTGGGTTGTTAGAATCCAATCAGTTGAGCGGTTGGAAGAGTGTGGCTTTAGCCTAGTCAGTTCCGATAGGAGTTAGACCAGGTTTAATGCCTCTATACCTTGCGTGATGGACCTGGCAGAAACTGAGAACCAGTTCACATTATTGTCTCCCAAGAGAAGTAGCTCTCCCTTGTGGGGGAGAGAGTCTGGGGAAGCAGGGGTGGAGGTGAGGGCATAAGGCTGGGCTTTGGGAGAGAAGTAGCATATGCCTATGAAGATAGGGGCTGTCAATGGGAAGGTCAGTTTGAATAGCAGTAGCTCATGGGAGGAGAGGGAGGCTTGCTGGAGTACAACAGAAGAGGGGAGGGAGTCAAGTACATAGGCCACTACACCGCTACCACTTTTCCGTCTGTATTGGGTGTAGCCTGGGAGGTCTGTTTCAGAGTTGGGGATCTTAGAGGACAGCTAGGATTCGGACACACAGAGGATGTCAGGGGAGTTTAGAGACACTCAGGCTCTTAGGTGGTCCATCTTGGGCAGTAGACTCCTAGCGTTTAGGTGGTAGATTCCTAAGCCTCCTTTTGAGGGTCCAGTGAGAGTGATGGGGCTAGGATTTCATTCAATATCGCCCGCCATGAGAAGAAATAGGAAACAGGGTATTAGGAACTTGGAGAAGCGCCTTTTTTTTTTTAGGTTGATGAAGGAGCATGTTGTCGGTCTGATAGTGAGGGTGCAGCCGCTGTCAGAGGGGAAGAACATAAGGGTAGAGGCTGGAGAAGGGGGCAGGGGGTGTATGTAACATGGGAGGAAAGAGTGGGGGGAAGTCGAGAGGCTAGCTAAGGAGTGTCATTGTGGGGGCTGGGGAAGGAGTGGAGGTAGAGGGGAGGGCTTGGGAGGGTGGTAGCAGGGGTGGCAGGTTGCGAGAAGGAGGATAAACTGGAGCAGTAAATGAAAGGGGGAGTGCGGAGTCATTGGTAGGGTGTGAGGGGAGCAAAGGGGGATTAGTAGGTGCCATTGAAATAGGGGTCTGGGAGCCGGCCTGCCAGCACAGTGTCAAGGCATCTGCTTGCGACTCCAACATCCCAGGTTTGGTGATGGACTCTGGAGTCGGAGGGTTGGCCAGTGGAGAAGGATTGAGCGTCCCAGGCATTGCTGTCTATCACCAGGAGGAGGGGGGAAGAGTGTTTAGCGCCATGCAGATCTCTGGTGGAGGCTGAGGCTACCGTTGTGGCCAGTGCCACATGCTGGGGGGCAGAGTGGATGCTGGTCATTGCATGTCCCTGCCCTCAGGATACATAGTGCCAAAATGCCAGGCCCGTAATGGCGGCCCTTATCTCCCACTGCTGCTCCCTGTGAAGGAACAATTTTTTCCAGGGGGGTCCTTCCCGTGGCCCCGCCCTGGCAGGCAAGCCACAGTCATGACATGGTGTTCCTTAGGGTGGGGGCACTTGCCCAGCGGGGCAAGCCTGGTCGGGAAGGGTGGCCAGTGGAGCGGGGGGCTGAAACCTCCAGTCTGGGGGAGGGAGCCCCTGCAAAAAAAAAAAAGGGTGCTTGGAAACGAAGAGCTGGAGGTCAGATAGGGTTTGCCACAAGGTGGTAGTAGAGTGACAAGAATATCTGGAGGAAGGAATGTATAAGAGGTAGCTGCTTTACTAGTTGTCCAAGTGGTGGCTTAGTGGCATAGGCAGCGGCTGAGAGTAGTGTAAGGGAATCGGAGAACAGGGTTTAATCCCCAACAGCACCAGGTGAGGACAGCTGGAAGGGGGAGGGGACAGAGAGGCTGAGTGGTGAAGGTCTCCGGTTTAATTTGAGGGACATGGTTAGAAGGAGCCACTCTTACTTCCTGCTACGGGAAATGTGACTGATAGGTTCTGGACAACCTATAAAAGTAGCGACACCCCTGGGTGGGAGGGTGGCTGGGGGGCATTGAGTGGGTTAGTGCCATCCAAATGCTGCTGTAGTAATACCTGCTTCCAGATGCATGCCATGAGATCCATACTGCGGCTTGCTGTGGGGTCGGGAGGGGAGAGCATAGCGACCCGCTCTCACTGGGACCAGCATACCTGCTTCCAGGTGCAGGCCAGGAGATCCACACTGCGACTTGCTGTGGGGTCAGGAGGGGAGAGTGTAGCAACCCACTCTCACCGGGACCAGAGTGCCTGTGGAGACAATGGAGACACCCACTCTGAGTAAAAAAGGGCTTACCAGGGGACAAAGGACGGGACATGGCAAGGCCGGAACACGCACAAAAGAGAGCAGAAGGGGGAGGGGGACAGAGTTAGAGGAGAAGCACTAGAATTCACAATACAATACAAATAATCATGGAAAACCGTAGTAATCCAGCTCCCTTAAAGCACTGGCAAACACACTAGCCCCACACTGAAAATGCCAATTCACTTAAAGTACCGCTCAATATACTGGGCTAAACAACAGTCTGCATAGAATATCCTAAATGATTTAAACAATCAGTGGAGCTCCTCGACTCCAAATGCTGCTGTAGTAATACCTGTTTTCAGGTGCAGGCCAGGAGATCTATGCTGTGTTTTGCTGTAGGATTGGGAGGGGAGAGCGTAGCGACCCGCTCTCACCGGGACCGGAGTGCCTGCTTCCAGCTGCAGGCCAGGAGATCCACGCTGTGGCTTGCTGTGGAGTCGGGTGGGGAGAGCGTAGCGACCTGCTCTTACTGGGACCGGAGTGCCTGCTTCCAGGTGCAGGCCAAGAGATCCATCTGTGGCTTGCTGTGGGGTCGGGAAGGGAGAGTGAAGTGACCTGCTTTCATTGGGATCGGAGTTATAGGCAAAGTGACAGAAGGCATTGTAGAGGGTATCCAGTTTGGTAAGAGAGGAGGAAGGGACACAGCTGTATACCACATCAGCATGATCAAATATTGGGAGGTTAACAGTTGTTGGTGGATTTGGGTGGGGAGGCAGTCCTTGTTTTGGTAAAGAACAGTGAGCTTGGGGTGGAGTTTCACGTCAATAGCATCAAAGTGGATCGAGAAGTAAAATTTGCTGTCCAGCTAGACGAAAAGATATTTCAAGGTGGGAATGGACTCCAGGTGGTTGCCATTCAGGGTGGAGAAGGTTGAGGGAGGCGATAGCCTAGCTAGCCTCTGGGAGGTGCCAAAGGTGATGGTCGCGGCCTTTTTGATGTTGACTTTGAGTTGGTTATCCTAAAACTAGTGTAGAACATTGTGGAAATCACTTTGGAATGAGGCTTCAACTCCAGAAGAGGAAAGTCTGATGAGTAAATTACCATGTCATCAGCATACATGTGTATATGGGATGAGATACAGGCAGAGGAGAAATCATTGGGAAATATGCAAACAGCATGGGACCCAAGATGGAGCTCTGGGGACACCAGCTATGGCGGGTGGGCAACAGTTCACCATCCACCTGGACAGACTTTTGTCAGCCCGTGAGGTTGGAGCGGAACCATGGTACTACCTGGGCAGGAGGTCAGCTGAGGATAATTTACTTGGGGGAGATTGAGTCAAAGGCCCTTGCAAGGTACGTGAATATGGCAGCACTGATGTGACCCTGATCCGTTCTGGAGATGATGGAGTCAGTGACGTGCAATAGGGAGGAGATGGTGGAGTTGTTGTTTTTTTTTTCTCCCCTAAAACCAGACTGGAAAGGCGAGAGAAAGGGCAAGAAATCCTGCAAAGGTTTGCGAGTCTCGAATACACTAAAGACTCTTGAAGTTTAGCAAGGGAAGGAAGGCGTGAGATCAGCCTGTAGTTACCCGGGGAGGAGGGGTCACCCCCTTTGTGTAGAGGTAGTACACTGGCAACTTTCCAGGCATGAGGGATGGTACAGAGGGTGAAGGATAGGTTCAGGAGGTGAGTGAAAGGATGGACGATGGGAGGAGCAGATCTGTAGCGAATTTGAGTCCAGACCAACAAGCTTAAACAATCAGCAGTGTTGGGTGGGTGGGGGAGTGGAGGTGGATGGGCAGGGTAGAGCACAGGTGGTGAAGACGCTGCTAAAGAGGGTACTGACAGTGAGCTGATCAGAGACCAGTGACCCATCGGCTGGCGGTGGGGGGTGGGACAGATTGGGCCGGAGGGCTGAACAAGGAGTGGATCACTCTCCAGAGTTTTGATGGGGAATTTAGGTTGAACTGAAGGTTGGACTTGAAATAATGGACCTTGGCAGTGCGAGTCGCCTTAGTACAGGAGATCCATAGGGACCTGTTGGTGGTCGGACAAGGAGTGGGAGCCACTGGGAGGCCTTGAACGTGCCCATGCAAAGTCCCATGACTTGTAAGTAACTAACCTGTCCCTCCAATTTGCTGGTCCTAGGATGATTTCTTATAGCCCAGCAATCAAGAGAAAGTTTCCTTCTGATGGCTCCAGAGTGGAAAGAATACCATTGTTCTCAGATCTGACAAATCTCACAACCCAGGAGCCATTTTAGCTCTCTTTGCGCAGTGATCGTTTAGGGCAGGGACCTGTTCTACATTTGATCCCAGGTTCACTTCACTTGGTAGCCTGGTTCCAAAGAAGATTTCTAAAGCAGGTTTCTCTGGCTAGGCCATGAAACCCTGATATCGTCTAGAAAGCTTTTAACCACTTCAGCGTATGAAAGGACTTGGAACTTTTTTTTTGTCTCCTGGGCTAAGGAACGTAGCTTTAAAAAGGAAAACTCCACTGAACCCGAAAGTCATTTTTCCTAAGAAGCTGTTTTTTACTGGTTCCAGTTCTATTATTGCTTCATCTTTATGGAACTGTTAGTAACCTCAGTGGTGTTTTTGATTTATATTCTGTCTTGTTAAGTGCCATTGTAGAACTGTGTAATGTAGTTGTCCCTTTCAACCACAGAGTTTTATAGAACAGGAATGCATTGTGCCGACAGAGGAAGAACAGAGCAAGGTCATAAACTACACTATACCGTCCTAAACTGGTACTTACTACTTGTGTGTAAATCAAAAACACCTATTAGAATAACTAAACAGTCTGTAGAGATGGAACAGGAACAGAACTGGAACCGATATTTAAAAATCAGCTACTACAGGGGGAAATAGCTTACAGATTCAGTGCAGTTTCTACTAAAGCCACTGTCCCACAGGTTTTATATTTCCTGCAGTCAAGAGTAGACAAGGGCTTGGCTTTAAACTCTGGGGTCTTTTTCTTTTTTTTGACGGGTTCTCCCTAGGTGTTCATTATTCTGACCTTATTTTTTTTAGGTCCCCCCCCCCGCAAATGTGGTTAGGCTTTCCAGACCTTCACGCTGCTCGCATGTTCTCTCATGGAACCTAAATGTGATTCAGCTCTTTGCAAGCCACTTTTTGAGCCTCAGCTCTCACCATCTTGGGGTTTTATTCTCCACAGGAAGGACAGAGCAGGGGGACAGGGAGGAGTACATCAAGAGTTCTGGTATATCAGGAATGGAATAATGGCCATGGGGGAGGAAATGGATGATGTGAGCACACAGACGCTCAAGAAACATTTATTTAGCTTTTATTGACCGGGAAGGAGGACTAGACAAGTTTTTGCCTATTTTCAGCCTCGCCCCAGGGGGAGGGGGATACAGATGAATGCCAACTGAAACTGAACCAGATTTTAAGCTATTGGTGGTATTTTTTAGTGAAATTAAAAACGTGGTGAGACAAAGAGGACAACAAACAGATTACTGGATGATGGTGCTGTGTGAAATTATATTTGACTTGAAACATTTTACAAATTTAAAAAGAGGAATTTATGTAAGTCCTGCAGTTTTATTGTTATTTTGTACTGAATTGTTGTGGTTGTTGCTTTTGTTTGCTTAGAGTTCTCAAAAGATTGACAGATTGGATGGTGCTCATGCTCCTGAGCTGACCAAAAAGGTTCAGCGACATGTTTCCAGCAGTTCAGCCCCAGCAGGTACTGCTAATGCAACTAAAGAGGACCTAACTGAGCGTCTGAAGAAACTGATCAATGCTGCAACTTGTATGCTTTTCATAAAGGGATCATCTCAGGAACCCCGCTGTGGTAATGACTCGTTTTATTTTGATAAAATCATAGTGATGAATCTTCTTGACTTCTTCCATATACAGCTCTTACAGACTTGTCATTTGTATGTACAGTATGGACGTCCAAAATTCACATATATTAGAGAAGTGTAGGGTACTGCTTCACATTAACACCATAAAAATAGCTAATGTGTTACACTGTGTCTGCTTGTTTATGCTAAAAGTACTGAATGCACCAGCTAATTCTATGACACCTTCTTGGACCTCAGTTTAGTTTATCAATATATTGATGCAGGACACAATCACTACAGTTATTTCTTTTGTAGAATATTCCTATTATACAGTGTAGTTGAGAGTAAAATCTCACAGATAAATTATGTATTTTAGATACTGAAGCCTTCTAAATTAAAATAATTTATTTCAGTGTTAGGTGGGTAATCAGCATTTACTCCTGTGTTAGGGTGGCCAAAAAAAGAGTGCTTAACCAGTGGGAGAGCAACTTGCACAATGCTTGATGATATCGCAGTGGCCTCTGCTGCACTCAAAACAGAGCAGTCAAATCAAGGATAAATAGTTACATTTTAATTAAACGAATGAATGTGAAAGCTCTGCAGTTTAAAATACATAAAATAAAAATACATTAAATTTAACACATAGTGGCCTCACTGAGAATTATGGAAACAGAGAGTTTGTCGGCAGAAAGACCGCTTGACCCACCCAGTCTGCTCAGATGGTCCCTGCCTAGGCTGCCTCCACAGACCCTAACTGGTCTCTGTTGACCCTCCCTGTCTGTTCACTAATGTTCTAAATTGGTAGCCTGGCTCCTGAGAGCAAAAGACTCCTGAAACTAGGTTTTTCAGCTTAAGTCATGTACACGTTTATGCAGTCTAGAAAATGTTCTTCCTTGACATATGATAGGGTCTGGAAAACTTCTGCTCCTTGGGCTAGAGGATGGTTTCAAGCCCGCTGACGCTGCTATCCCAGTAACATTGGATATCCTGCAGTCAGGGGTAGACGGAGGTATAGACCATGGCAATCTGTGGGGTTAGGTCTTGGGGTCATATTTATGAAAGTCACGTAATGTTGGTCATTGAGGGTGTTCTTTGAGTGTATAATTTATTGTATGGCAACTTTATGGACCACCTGAGATGAGGCATTGAACACTGATAACACCAGGATTGTGTGCTACTGGGACTAGCTCTTAAAGCTATAGCTGAATCAGTGAGCTCCTGGTCAGAGTGCATATTACCCATGTATAAGTAATTCCCATTGACAGCATTGAAGATAACAGAAAAAGAAACTACGGTAAGTCTGATAGAATTTCTTTTTTGTGTGATCCCCATCTTGCATTGCCAGGTAAATGCAGCTTTTAAAGAACGAATAATCTCACCAGGCCATCTAGAACACTGATGATTAGCATGAAGGCTAGAGCATGTTAAAATATTAATTTTGTTTTATTTTTCTGTTAACTTTATTTAAAGCATTCCTGCAGCTTTTGCTGCTGGCTTCTCTGGTCATATGAGGCCACAGATCTGAATGTGTACAAGCTTGAGACGAGAAGGGTGAGAGGGGACATGATTAAAACATAGGAATACTTCCATGGGGTAAATAAAGTGGATAGCTGGATGTTGTTCAGGCTGAGTGGGAGCACAAACTCCAAGGGCAGCTCCATGAAGGTGGCAGGGAAGTGAGTTTAAGACAGATACCAGATAGTAGTACTTCATGGAGAGGAAGGTGGAGAGGTGGAATGGGTTGCCTGAAGATGTGGTCTGTGCAAAACTGGAGTGGGGATTGAAACGAGGGTGGACAAATTCAAGAGCTTGGTAATAACCACATTAGAAAGGGAGGGGGAAGGGAGAGTGAAGAGCCTGTAGGGCTCTCTCATTCAGCGTTGCTTAGGGAAGGGCAGACAACCATGGGCTAACATGACCTTTTCTGCACACAGGTTTCTGTGCTCATTTAATGGGGGGGTGGCAGGACCACAGGACCCCTATGCCCTGCCCCCCATCATCCATCTATGCAGTTTATACAGGTCAGATACCTTGGTTAATACGTATAATTGGCTGCTGTAGTCCAACAGTTGAAATATATATCTAAACATCTGTCCTATATCTGGTGTGAAGCCAAAAGCGATGCTTGTCTCCTTAATGCCCCAAGGGCCCTGTATTCAAATATTTAGTGAGGCACTAACAGGTTTTGGGTGCACTAACTGTGCTTTGTGTGCTGAACAGTGTGTTAGTGCAACAGGTGCCATATTTGTAGGCACTATTAGCCCTGTACAAATGTTTTAGCACATGATCGCTGACTAATACCTAGCACTCTTGCTAATAAGGGGTAGTGGCATGCATACAGGACCCACTGGCATATTCATTTAGTTTTGGAAGCGCTAACAGGCTACTAGAGCAGGGCTAGTTAATGCTGCCAGAATCCTATTTTTATTAACGTGCTCAGTTTGCGATACACTTTCCCCTATCATCTGTACTGCCTGGCTCTAATGACATCCACTCCCAGTATAAATCCATACCATAGTAGCCCCCTCTCCAACTATTGCTCCATTGCAGTATGACATGCACCCCCCCACTCTCAGTATAGCTTCATTTGTAATATGACAAGCTCCCCTTCCCCCTGCCGGCCCTGGTATGGCTCCATTTGCAATATGACAACCCTCCTCACCCCTATTTCAGGTCCCGGTTTGGCCCTGTTTGTACAGGACAAGACCCCCAGTTGTGGTGCCAAGATCCCTGGAGGCAGCAGGCACAACCCCCCTACTCACTTCCATGACTAGCTGCCATCCGCGACATGCAAGTATTGTATCACAGAGCCATGTTGTGACTGGAAAAGGGGGTTGGGGCACCTTGTCATATAACAAATGGATCCATACCGGGATGGGGGCTTTTCATATTAACAAGTATGTACTAGGAGCGGTGCCACTAGAGCCAGAGATCACTGCTCATGGGAAGGGTCGGGGCCACACAAGGCCCTGCTTGGAAGTGCACCAAGCCTCCATGCAATCCAGGGAGTAAACGCTTGCTTCTCGAATTTAAATGGACTCATAATAAGATGCTTATACTGTATCTGTTAGGGCTTTCCATGTGGACGAAGGTCATTTGCATGCAGACGTTTGATTATTGCAACTTAGTGCAACAGTACAGTCCACTTTAGGATACCCTAAGATACTTGCTACTGACAGCCTGTTGTGTAACCCTGGTCACTTGCTACTGACAGCCTGTTGTGTAACCCTGGTCACACTACTGCATGTGGACAACAGGGAGTTGTACTTCGTGCTGTGCTTTAGAGGGTATATTCAAACAAGCGGGCCCTCCTACTGTGTTCACAGCTTGCTAGAGTACTGCACTCTCTGGGCCTTATGCTGATTTGTGCTCAGGATAGAGCCATTGTGCATCACAGTATTTCACTTTTAAATATGGGGACCAAACGGGGTTGTCTGTGTGAGGGATCTACTCAAAATCCCAGGTAGTTATAGCTTTTAATTTGCTCTGTACAATTTCCATCAAAAGTGTAATGCTTTGACTGATTTGGATTATGTGTTCAGTTTTGGAGTGGTACCAAATAACATTGAATTATTTTTTTCATTTCATGTTCATAATATGTTGCATAATTAAGGCAGGGATGAGGTGGCGTGTTTTTTTTATGTAACACAAAAATTGTGGTTGCTCCCAGGCAGTGTTATGTGTGCTTGGGGGGTGGGGGGGGCAAGAGCACTGGGATACTAGCTCCTTTGGGAGGCAGTTTGGTTGTCGCCCTGGGATCCTCTTGCCAATTCGGATTAGTGAGCTAGCATGTCAGGCATTGGCCATATGGGATACCCACAGCTGTTTCTGCTTGCCTCTCCCACCAGGG
Organism: Neoceratodus forsteri; assembly: GCA_016271365.2. Lineage (NCBI taxonomy): Eukaryota > Metazoa > Chordata > Ceratodontiformes > Ceratodontidae > Neoceratodus > Neoceratodus forsteri. Next base: position 290,069,948 of record CM028135.1, on the reverse strand, counting down.
TTCGCTGTGTGGTGAGTCATACATCGAGCAGAGGAGTATATGGAGGGATGAAAATTATAGCAAAAAACTACACTTTTACATTAGAAACTGGGAGCATTATTATTTTAGTTAAAAAGATGTAGAACACATGTTCTCTTGAATGGTTCTGACCAATTATTTATGACCTTTTCAGTGTAGTAAAATTGAAGGTAAAGTTACTTTGGATTTACAAGTAAATGTTAAATGTGATTTGGCACTGAAAGTAGTGTGTGCAGATGCTTGCTGAGAAAAACAGCTCAGCTCTGTTTAAAGTCAGTATTTGTGAGCTCTACTGGCTGACGAATCACTATTTGGCAGTGACATAGATTATTCTGTGTGCAGCAGAACAAAACTAAAAACTTGATTGTCTAAGTGTGCTTGAATCAACTATAAAATGCAACAAAAAAAGGATATCAAGTTAGTACTTCATTAATTGATAAGTTCTTTTAGTATGTCTGCATTCGTACAGGGGGGATATTAATACAAGTCATAGTGTTACTGTTTATGCTAAGGTTAGTTTTTTGTTTGTAATTATTCAATTAAATTTAAAAGCACAATCTGACTTTGAGAAGGCTTTATGGGTCTCTCCATTCTTCATTATTATTATTAATCATTTGAAAGCTGGTAACTGGAAGAGGCACACTGAACCAAGGCTCATTTCCAGGTGTGACCCGGTTGATAGGGAACTTTAAATGAAAACTTAAAAGCATACACAGTAAGAAATGGCACAAAATAAAGTTTATATATATAAAAAAAAAAAAAAGGGTGCACAGTTGAACACAGTAAAACAATTAACTAGGACCAGCCAAACAGTTTATCATAGTAAGACAGGGAAGGATCAGGGAAGGGAATGACAAGAGCAGAACATAGAAACATAGACTTTGACGGCAGATAAGGACCACTTCCTGCAACTCCTCACTATAATTGCCTTATGTCTGTCCCATGCATGTTTGAATTCCCCCACTGTTTTAGATCCCACAACCTCCCCAGGAAGGCGGTTCCATGCGTCCATCACTGTCTCCGTGAAAAATAATTTCCTCACATTACCCCTGAGCTACCCCCCCCCATATTTAAATTGTGCCCCTTTGTTCTTGCACATCTCTTTCTGAAAGATTACCCTCCTGGACTTTGTTGATTCCCTTGAGGTACTTGAAAGTTTCTGTCATGCCCCCGGTCCCTCCTTTCATCAAGAGAATACAATTAAGCTCTCTTAGTCTCTCTTCATATGGTTTCTGATGCAGACCTGCACCATTTTAGTTGCCCTCCTCTGACTGCTTCCATCCTATGTCCTTATGTAGATGGGGTCTCTAAATTGCACGCAGTACTCCAGATGGGGTCTCACCAACTGTCTGTACAGAAGGATAACCACTTCCCTTTTTCTACTTGTGATGCCCCTCCCTGTGCATCCCAGAATCCCCCCAGCTCTCCTTACTGACTTTTCACATTGCCTACCCACCTTTAGGTCATCTGATATGATTACCCCCAGGTCCCTTTCCATTATTGTTGTTGTTAGTACCTCCCCTGCCATTGTGTACTCTTCTCCTGGGTTTTTGTTTCCCAGGTGCATTACTTTGCACTTCTTTGCATTGAATCTAAGTTGCCATACATCTGACCATTCCTCCAACTTTGCCAAGTCCCTTCTCATCCTTTCTACCCCCCACCTTGTGTATCAACTCTTACAGATCTTTGTGTCATCTGCAAAGAGGCATACCTTTCCTTCCAGACCCTCTGCAATGTCACCTATAAAGATGTTAAAGAGGACTGGACCCAGTACTGAGCCCTGAGGTTCTCCACTAGAAACTCCCCTTTCTTCGGAATGAGTTCCATTCACTATTACCTTCTGTGTCCTGTTGTGTAGCCAGTTTGCTACCCACGCTACGACCCTGGGACCCACTCCCAGGCTGGCTAACTTGATTATTAATCTTTTGTGCAGTACTGTGTCAAATGCCTTGCTAAAGTCTAGGTAGTCCATATCCACAGCCCCTCCCTGGTCTATTACTTTGGTCACCCAGTCAAAGAGAATCAATTGGATTTGTCTGACATGACCTTCCGCTGTGAATCCATGCTGCTTTGGGTCCTGTGCCCGCTGACCTCTAGGTACTCAACAGTTCTTTCTTTCAGAAGTGATTCCATCATTTTCCTACCACTGAGGTCAAACTAACAGGTCTGTAGTTTCCTGCTTCTGTCTTGCTCCCACTTTTGTGAGGGAATCACATCTGCCCTCCTCCAGTCCTCAGGTACCACCCCATCCTCCCATGATTTGTTAAAAAGTGTGGTCAGTGGTGTCACTAGGTCCCCCCTTAGTTCTTTTAGGATTCTGGGATGAATCCTGTCAGGCCCCATTTCTTTTTCCACCTTGAGTTTTAGGAGTTCTTTCAGGACTCTTTCTTCTGTAAATGGACTGGTGTCAACCCCCCTACCCAGAGTGCTTCTATTGTTTGGTTTAGGTAACTCCTCCTTTTCTTCTTTTGTGAATACTGAGCAAAAGTATTCACTCAGTACAGTATCTCTGCCTTTTCACTGTCTCCCTCTGCCTACCTCCCCTCTCCTTTATTAATCTTCACTACCCCTCCTTTAACCTTTCTGTGCTCCCTAATGTACCTATAAAAGGTTTTATCCCCCTTCTTAACTGAGTTGGCTGTCTTTTCCTTGGTTTGGTCCTTTGCTATTCTGACTGCCTTCCCCACTTCTTTCTACTTTAATTGATACAGTTCCCTATCCTGATCCTTCTGTGATTCCTTATACTTTTTGAATGCAGCCTTTTTCTCCTTAACCTTTCCTGCCACCTCCTTTGAGAACCATAGTGGTTTTTTACTCAGTTTTGTTTTCTTTATTTGTTTCACACAAAGGCTTGTTGCCTCCATGATGGCAGTTTTGATTTTTCTCCATTGTTCTTCCACCTCTCCTTCCTGCCCGTTTGTTAGTGCATTCCTTAGGCACTCACCCATTTTGCCAAAGTCAGCCCTTCTAAAGTCCAGTATCCTTGTTTTTGTATGGCTTGTCTCCATGGTTGTGCTTATTGTGAACCACACTATGTAGTGGTCACTTGCTCCAAGATGGTTACTGACTTCTAAATCTGTGATCCTCTCTACATTTGAGAGTACTAGGTCTAATATTGCTGCCTCCCGAGTGGGTTCCAACACTAGCTATCTAAGGCACGCCCCCTGTAGGGCATTGAGAATTACCCTGCTCTTGGATGTGGCTGCAGTACATGTTGTCCAGTTAACATCTGGCATATTCAGGCTCCCCATCAACAGCATCTCCCCTTTTTCAGCCATTTTGAGAATGTCCTCTATCATTTTCTTGTCCATTCCCACCCTGAGATGGGGGTCTGTATATACAACCCCTGTGCGGATTGTGATGCCATTTCCTGTCTCCAAGGTAACCCACAGTGCCTCTTGTCCTCCCCTTTTACTTTTTAGTTCTGTAGCTTTGATCTTTTCCCTTATGTAGAGAGCTACTCCACCTCCTCTGTTTCCCTCCCTGTCCCTTCTGTAGATTGTGTACCCTGGTATGTTGACATCCCAGTCATGGTTCTCCGTGTACCATGTTTCCGTGACTGCCACAATATCCAAGTGTTCATCTTCCATCAGGGCTACTAGCTCAGGAAGCTTGTTTCCCAGACTATGGGCATTGGTACTCATTGCCCTCCATATAATGTTGGCTTTATCCTTTTTCCCTCATCCCTGCTCTTATATCCTTTGTCTATTTCTCCATTTACCCCTGTCCAGCCCTCTGTCAACCTCTGTACCTCAGTGTTTACCTTACTACCCGCTATGTTTTGTGGAGGGAGGCTTGACATTTCCTGCTTCCTATCAGCATCACCCCCCTTGGCTAGTTTAAAAGCTTGCCAAGGAAGCATTTAAACCTATCACCTAGGAGCTTGGTTCCCTTCCTGGACAGATGCAGACCATCGTGCCAGTAAACATAGAAACATAGAATTTGATGGCAGATAAGGACCGCTTGGCCCACCCAGTCTGACCATTTCCCTACCTGATGGATAAGCTGCAGATCCTAGTTAACCAGCAGCCTACTTCTTCCTACCCCCAACCCCTAGAATTGCCTTATGACTGTCCCATGCATGCTTGAATTCCACCACTGTTTTTGACTCCACAACCTCCTCCGGAAGGCCGTTCCATACATCCACAACCCTCTCGGTGAAAAAATACTTCCTTAAATTACCTCTGAGCCGCCCCCCTTCTATCTTCAAATTGTGCCCCCTTGTTCTTGCACACCTCTTTTTTTGAAAGATGCTACCCTCTTGGACTTTGTTGATTCCCTTGAGGTACTTGAAAGTTTCTATCATGTCCCCCCTCTCCCTCCTTTCCTCGAGACTATGCATATTAAGCTCCTTAAGTCTCTCTTCATATGTCTTCTGGTGCAGACCCTGCACCATTTTAGTTGCCCTCCTCTGGACAGCTTCCATCTTGTCTATGTCTTTGTGGAGATTGGGTCTCCAGAACTGCACGCAGTACTCCAGATGGGGTCTCACCAGCTGTCTGTACAGAGGCATAATAACTTCTTGTTTTCTACTGGTGATGCCTCTCCCTATGCATCCCAGTATCCCCCAGCCCTCCTTGCTGCCCTCTCACATTGCTTGCCCACCTTTAGGTCATCTGATATGACTACCCCCAGGTCCCTTTCCATTTTTGTTGTTGTTAGTATCTCACCCCCCATTGTGTACTCTTCCCCTGGGTTTTTGTTTCCCAGGTGCATTACCTTGCACTTCTTAGCATTGAATCTAAGCTGCCATACATTTGACCATTCCTTTAACCTTGCCAAGTCCCTTCTCATCCTTTCCACCCCACCTTGTGCATCAACTCTGTTGCAGATCTTTGTGTCATCTGCAGAGAACATACTTTCCTTCCAGTCCCTCTGCAGTGTCGCTTATAAAGACATTGAAGAGGACCGTCCCACACCAACCCTTGCACCCCACTACTAACCCCCTTTTTCAGAGTGGACTCCATTTACTATTACCTCTGTGTCCTATTCTCCAGCCAATTCTTTACCCAGGCTGTCATCTTGGGACCCACTCCCAGGCTGGCTAACTTGTATATTAATCTTTTGTGTGGGACTGTGTCAAATACCTTGCTAAAGTCTAGGTAGGCCATGTCCGCAGCCCTCCCTGATCAACTACTTTGGTCACCCAGTCAAAGAAATCTATCAGATTTGTCTGGCATGACCTTCCGCTGTGAATCCATGCTGCCTTGGGTCCTGTGCCCTCTGGCCTCTAGATACTCAACAATTCTTTCCTTCAGAAGTGATTCCATCATTTTCCCTACCACTGAGGTTAAACTAACAGGTCTGTAGTTTCCTGCTTCTGCCTTGCTCCCACTTTTGTGAAGAGGAATCACATCTGCCCTTCTCCAGTCTCTGGTACCACCCCATCCTCCCATGATTTGTTAAATAGGGTAGTCAGTGGTGTCACTAGTTGTACCCTTAGTTCTTTTAGAATTCTGGGATGAATCCTCATCAGGCCCCATTGCTTTGTCCACCTTCAGTTTTAAGAGCTCTTCAGAACCCTTTCTTCTGTAAATGGGCTGGTATCAACTTCTGTATCCAGAGTGTTTCTACTGTTTGTTTTAGGTACCTCCTCTTCCTTTGTAAATACTGAGCAAAAATATTTGTTTAGTATCTCTGCCTTTTCACAGTCACCCTCTGCCCACCCTCCTCCCTCCCTTTATTAAGCCTCACTATTCCTCCCTTGGTCTTCCTTCGCTCCCTGATGTACCTATAAAAGGTTTTATCCCCCTTCTTAACTGAGTTGGCTGTCTTTTCCTCGGTTTGAGCCTTTGCTGTTCTGACTGCCTTCCCAGCTTCCTTGTGCTTTAACTGATACAGTTCTCTGTCCTGTTCCTTCTGTGATTCCTTGTACTTCCTGAATGATTTTTTTTCTCTTGAACCTTCACTGCCACTTCCTTTGAGAACCATAGTGGTTTCTTACCTCGTTTTGTTTTGTTTATTTGCTTTACACAAAGGCTTGTTACCTCTGTGATGGCAGTTTTTATTATTCCCCATTGTTCTTCCACCTCTTCTTCCTGCCTATTTGCTAGTGCATTCCTTAGGCACTCACCCATTTTGGCAAAGTCAGCCCTCCTAAAATCCAGTACCTTTGTCTTTGTATGGCTTGACTCTATTGCTGTGTTTATTGTGAACCATACTGTTCGATGGTCGCTAGTTCCCAGATGGCTACCCACTTCTACATCTGTGATCCTCTCTTCATCTCCATTTGAGAGAACCAGGTCTAAGATTGCTCCCTCTCGAGTGGGTTCCAATACTAGTTGTTCAAGGCATGCCCCTGTAGGCATCTAGAATAACCCCACTCTTAGAAGTGGCTGCTGCAACTGCACTCCAGTTAATATCTGGCATATTCAGATCACCCATCAGCAATATCTCCCTTTTCTGCCATTCTAAGTATACTTTCTATCATTTCCTTGTCCATTTCCTCCCCTGAGAAGAGGGAAATCTATCTTGATTGTGGTGCCATTGCGGTCTCTAAATTTACCCACAGTGCTTCTTCTCCTCCCTGTTTACCCTTTTGTTCTGTTGCTTTGATTCCTTCCCTTATGTAAAGAGCTACCTCCTCCTCCTCTTTTACCCTTCCTGTCCCTCCTGTAGATAGTGTATCCTGGTATGTTTACGTCCCAGTCATGGTTTTATGTGTACCATGTTTCTGTGACTGCCATGATATCCAGATGTTCCTCCTCCATCAAGACCACTAATTCAGGAAGCTTGTTACTCAGATTACGGGCATTGTTACTCATTGCTGTCCATTTTTTGATGGCTTTACCTTCTGTTGCAGCATCCCCCACTGACCTTTCTACCTCGGTCTTTTTCTCATTTAGTACCCTGTTTTGTAGGGAGAGGCTGGGATTTTTCTGCTGCTTATCAGTGCCTCCCCCCTTGACTAGTTTAAAAGCTTGCCAATGAAGCATTTAAACTGATTGCTCAAAAGACTTGTTCCCTTCCTGGACAGATGCAGACCATCCTGCCAGTATAGGCTGGTGTCCTTCCAGGTGGAACCCCAGTCCCCAATGAAGCCAAACCCTGTGCTCCACACCATTTTTCAACCATTCATTAAACTGCATGGTGCAAAGTACCTCGCCTCACTCATGCCATTGACAGGCAGCACCTCTGGGAAGGATACTGTGTGTGCTACTTGTCTTAGGCCCCTCCCCAATTCTACAAAGTCCTTCTGCACTGCTCTAATCTCATGATGAGCCAAGTCGTTTGTCCCTAGGTGGACAGTGACGTCCAGCTTAGACTCCCGTGCACCTGTTCTCGTGATCCTGAGGATACGCTTCCTGTCCCTCCAAGCCGTGGCACCAGGCAGGCACCTTACTTCAGTTTTCCCTGCTCCCCCCAGTTCTATCCCCCTAATAATTGAGTCCCCCACCAGGAGCTGCTTCCTTTCCTTGTGGTGTCCTCTGTCTCCTTTCTGTGGGCCTCCCTTGTGACAGCTGTCCTCAGCCTCCTTAGTCTCCTCTGCGGGTGCATCCATAGGGGAACTGTGCTCCCCCAGAATGGTGTGTGGAGTACAGACCTTCATCTCTCCTGATAGACCCCCAGTCCCCAATGAAGCCAAAGCCCTGTGCTCTGCACCAGTTTTGCAACCATTCATTAAACTGCATGGTGTGCAGTACCCTAGCATCACCCCTGCCATAGACTGGCAGCACCTCTGAGAAGCTTACCGTGCTTGCTACCTGTCAGAGGCTTCTCCTCAACTCCACAAATTCATCCTGCACTTCCCTGATCTCATGCCTAGCTAGGTCATTTGTCCCAAGGTAGACAATGATATCTAGTTCCCTCTCTTGTGATGCTGCTTCTGCAATCATGAAGATTAGCTTCCTGTCCCTCCAAGCCATGGCACCAGGCAGGCACCTTACTTCCCTCTCCCTCCTTTTCAGTTCTACCCCCAACAGCGGTCCCCTACCAGAAGCTGTTTCCTTCCCCTGTGGTGTCCCTTGCCACCCTTTTGTGGGTCTCCCTTGTGGATGTCCCCAGCATTCTTCTTGGTCTCCACTGAGGGTGTCATCGTAGAGGAACCTTGCTCTGCCATACTGGCATATAATTTGTGAAGAGGTACAGCTAGAGGGATTTGCCTCTGTTCCACCACCCTCACCCTCCCAGAACCCACTCTGGTCCAACTATTCCTCATACTTGGCAACCTCTGTGGCAGTGGTTGTGGCACTGGTGCCCTTTGGGTGGGGCATACCTCCATAGTCCTTGCCAGTTGAGCCTCTGGAGGTATCCCCCACCCAAAGAGCACCAGTGCCACAACCACTGCCACAGAGGTTGCCAAGTATGAGGAGCAGTTGGACCGCAGTGGGTTCTGTGGTCCAAGAAGGGAGCAGTAAGAAGTTTTACCTGGTACCTAAAGGAGAAAGGGGAGTGAGAGAGAGAGAGAGACAGAAAGAGGAGGGGAGCAGATTCCAGAGAGAGGGAAGGCAATAGGAGAAGGCTGATTACCCAGCAAAGGAGTGAGGGTGAGAAAGGGAGAAGGTACAAGGGTTCCTGGAATGGAGGGAATATAAGGCAGAGGGAATGGGATAGAGGAGTGAGGGCAGGACCACAGTTTTGCGATGAAGAAGGCACAGTGGGACTGGCGACATGAGGGTATAGGATGGATAGGGAAGTGTAGCGGGAATACTGGTGAGTGTGGGGGGAGGTTGGTAGCAAAGCAACGAAAGGCATTGCAGAGGTTATCCAGTCTGGCAAAGAAGGAGAAAGGGGTCAGTGCCATAGGCTACATCCACATTGTCGAAAATCAGAAGCACCATTTTGGTAACAAGCTTCTGGCGGACATGAGGAGATAAGCATCCTTGCTTGAGGTACAAGGCACCGAGTTTGGGGCAGAGCTTGGAGTGGATGGCATCAATGTGGGCAGAGAAGTCAACAGACAGAAACAATAAAAATAAAACACTAAATCATTTAGTACAGAGTACAGATGTGGTGGGGGAAAAAAACTACCAGGTCATAACCACGCATGAAATATAGTGTGGTATTGGCCGCGCAGTGAAGCGAGTGTTACGAATTACAGCAACAGGGGTACAGCAGCTTTAGGGAATTACCGATACCCCTGTCGCTGTATGATTACTAGAATGGCATTAAATTACCTTGTGCTGGGTGTCTGGTCCAGCCGCTCCTGTGGTGGAGCGGTTAAGACATCAGCACACGGCATAATCGGGAGACCTGGGGCTGTAGTTCAATTTCCCCACTGGTCCTCCCGTGCTACTACTTTTGTCGTTTTTTTTTTTTTTTTGTAGAAAAAAAATGAAGTTTTCCCCTCCCAGCTTTCTCCCCATCTCCTGAGTCCACCCACCCTGGAGTTTATCTTAATTACAGGGGGTTTGAGGGGGGCGAACCCCCTGATAAAAACAGAGTAGCCCGTTCATTTAAATGGCGTGTGCTCTTTCTGTAGGTTGGTGTATTTCCCAACCCTATTGTAGCACATGCCATTTTGCTTGCAGTATTTGTGGCTGCTCTCTTCTTCTTTGTGCGGTTATGACCCTGTGCCAGAAAAAATACTGCCAACTGCTGTAAATTTTAAGATGCATGTTGCCTTATGTGCTGTTTACTTTAGACGCATGTGAAGATAAATTGTATTCTCTGCAGAGAAAAAAAAAAACCTTCATTAATGCACTAGTTAGGGTTCACGTTAACACCAAAAAAGCTGGGAATTGTGGGGCTAGGGTTTCCAACCCTAAGTCCTCACCCCCACCCCCTCCCCAGTAGCAATAGGGAAAAAAAATAGGCTTCTGGGTCTCTGGAGTCTCAGCGAATAAGTGGTGGGGCCTTCTTTAGGGTTGTCAACCCTAATGCTCATCCCTCCCCCCAGCCCTTATCCTCCTATCTGAAGTAGAAGGTACAGCTCCAAGCCAGTGCCTCATAGTGATACACTCTTCAAATGTAGATAAGTATGTCTTGCCACATGTTGCCAATATAGTCTGTTGTAGCTTTCTTCGTGCAGGGCCCTGCAGGCCGTGCATGAAGAAAGGAGATCATGCCTGACATTTGTTCAGAGAACTGGGTGGGTATTAAGGTTGATATCTCTAATGAAGACCCCACCACTGATTCACCAAGACTCAGAGACCCAAAACCCAATGTTTTCCTTTTGCTGCTGGGGATTTGGGGTTGAAAACTAGCGCCACATTTCCCTACTTTTTGGCATTAACTTGAACCCTCACTGGTGCATTAACAAAGTTTTTGCAAAGAATTTCCTTTTCTTTTTGAGACAGTGAATTGTATCCTCATTCACGCAAGTCCCTTTGGGACCTGGGTAAGTGGATGCAGATGCATAGGGCCCTTTCAGCCTGCGCCAGTGATGCAAATGTGTAGGGCCCTTTGGGCCCTGTACCAAGGGAAGACTTTGTCTGCCTATGCAATGCAGGGCCATTGCGGCCCTGCACTTCCGTGCAGCGACGGATATGAAGACTTCATGGGGCTGTTTAGTGGGTTGTGGAAGTGCAGGGCCTCCTGGTGCCTGCGTTTGCATATGGCCAGAGATACAGCTGTACAGGGCAAACAGTCCATCTATCAACCAAGGCACAGGGCACTCTGCTACCCACATGTTCAGAGATAAAGGGCCCTATGCCAAGAGAAGAGCTGTCTTCATTATATGGTACCTGGCCCCATGTGGACAGACCTGCAGCTTTCATTCCCAGGCTGGAGATGGTGTCGCATAACAGTGCCATCGCAGCATCCTCATCCCATGTAGCTGGGTTACTGAGCTCGCCGCCAAACTCGGTTCACTGCCTCGGGATCACAAAGCATACCCACTGGGGTGAAGACTGGCACTACACACAAAGTTTCTTAATAATTATAATTTTTTTCATTTTGACCCCAAATTAAACATCAACACTGGGAAGGGGCATGGGCTACCGGGGGTGGGGAGATGTGGTAACAGTGGTGGGCACCCTGGTCATCGTCAGAAAACATTTTACACAAAGAGCAAACTGAAAATTCAGTGGTGGTTCTCAAGTAATAATTTATTTATCAGAATTATGTCTGCCACGGATACGATGTAATGCAGTATAGTACAGTACATTCTGATAAAACACATGATCACAACTCTGCATGTTACATTCAGGAGAAATTGTAATTAGAATACCAAGATCGGTTTTGTGATCAGAATTTATTTGGGATCCTGATTTTGGTCGTGGTATTCTGATTATAATTTGTATGTCCAGAGTTGTGATCTATGTATTTTATCAGTACGCATTGTGTTGTATCACATTAGATCGTATCAGTGGCAGACATAATTCTTTTTTTGTAAATGTAATCTCTATTAAAACTTATTAAAAGTCAGCAATCTACAAACAACGTAATACAGGTACATTCTGAGTAGTGCAATTTCATGTAATTATTAGGTAAATTTATACCTGGAGAGTCAAAGGGAATACATCACATTTAGATCCTTTCCCTCCTTAGTCACAGTGCGGAGGAGTAGTACGTTATTCTGCTTTGTGGTTATCAGAGGAACCCCTGTGCCCCCCAAACCTCACCATTTGTCCTGTAGTCTGTGCATACTGGAGGGGAGCCACGGTCAGGGAGAGGGGAGCGGATACAGAACACAGCCTGTCTCAACCAAGTGAGACAAAGATTAAGTCTAGCCATGACTGCCGTGAATTAGTGAAAAATTGGGAAGAATTGATTTCATCCCATTAATGTGAACACTATTTTGAGAAGGGCTTTTTGGTTCCAGACCATGGCAGGCCCGAGCTGACGTTTATTACTCATTAAGGGACAAACTCGGGGTCTTTTAGCATTACGTGCATGATCCAGCCATTTTATCTGGAGGAGCACAGTTCTAGATTATTATTGAGCATATGTGTGGGTCTCTCCATTCTACATATCTGATTTACTATTGACTTCCATCCCTCCATGGTGGGAACCCGCTGTGTCCATCATACCTTGGTGATCGCCTTTTTTGCTACTAAAAGCAGGATGCCAGTTAAGTACTGAGTATTTGTGTCACGGAAACCTTGTGGCATAATACAGAACAGGAGCATTTCAGCTGTTAGTTGGACTGGTCTGCCGTACAACTTTTCAAGCTCCATTTGGAAGGATCGAAGAAAGGGGGAAAAGCTTGGGACAGGACCAGAAAATATGCAAAAGGTGAGCATTATTATTACCACATTGTCTCCAACACTGTGCCATTCCAGAAGTATGAAAATGTGCAGTTATTGCCGGTGTATGGAAAAATCGAATTTGATGTTTCCACGATAACTCACGTCATTGGTAAGAACTTGTTATTTTTAAAATCAACCTGCATGATAAATGCCATTGTTCAAAGGTGACTTGATGTTCAAGTTCTTCATTCCACTTAGCCAAAATACCGTATATTCAGTGGAGTCTCCAGTGGAGCTAAATAAGGCCCCATAGAAGACTAAAATCAGGTGCTCTAAATTGCTGGAGTGCAGTACCGAGATAAAGACAATGAGAATAGGTGGGTATGTTTCTTGGCATCAGGCGCCAAGGGACAGGTTGTCATAAAAATGTTTTATTTGCAAGTATCTGTAAAAGTCACTCTGCTGAAGATTAAACTCTTGTTTTATTTAAGCAAAGGATTTAAAGGTTGGTCCAGTCGTCAGTTGGAAAGGATAATATAAGGGGGAGTACTCCCATCTACAAAACACTAGATCTGTCCATGCCAGCTGTAAGTGTTCCAGGAGGGTTATTGGACAGAGGAGGCTTATGAATGGGGCCAGGCTTACTGTCCTAGGTAGAGCAGTCCAAGCTAGGAGTTGATATCGAAGCCAAGGGTTCAAGTTTAGGGATGGTCTAGGGGGTGAATCAAGGCTATAGAGATTTGAGGTTAGTGTCAGTATTGCGCAACAATATCAGCGTGAGTCATTTAAGCGCATACAAATTAGCGTTTAACTAAAAAAGTGTGCGATTAATATAGCGGTAGTCAAAACCGCGATTTCAACAACTTTACCCCAGCTCTAAAAGTATCTGTCATTTCCTGTTAAGGTCACCATTCCAATTTACTGAGTCCAAGTTAAAAAGGAGAAGAACTGTGCCTTGGTCACTGTCATTCAGTATGGGGTCAAACATCATACTGCCAACTTGAAAAGTAAATCACCAGTGGGGATAGCTGTGTGAGCACAGAGGACTGTCCTACAGCATCCATCGTGCTCCCCCCACCTCGGTCTAGAAAAACCATAGAATTACGGCTGCGAGGACCGCTTAAAAACACGTTTCGGAGTCTGTGACTCCTTTGGTATCCTCCCCACCGTGTTCAGATCGTCTCCTGTGTAATAGTAAATTGTATGTGTTATTTTTGTGTGCGTGTGTGCCTAATCTGTCCTTCCTAATCAAAATTACACTGCACTCCTGCCGCAGGTACTGTGATCCTGGGGATGCTAGAAACTGAGTGAGCCAAAAGAGGAGGACGTCTGTGGTCAAGGATGCTGCTAAATGACTTGCCTCATAAATAATGGGTGTAAAAATGTAGATGGTTCTCGGCGCTATTAGTGCTTTGAGCTGACATTGTACACGCTATAATAGGCAAGCGCTATAATGTACACGCTATTTTGACTTGAGCTATTACGGCCACACGGTTTTGACTGTATACCAGAGATTTGTAAGATACTCCATAATTGGAAATATACCGTCTTCAACCACCTTCCACCTTGCCTGTGTGATCCTCAGTTGCCTGTGTGCTATGAACATCAGGTGAAATGCTAGGTAATAAAATCTGAGATTGGGAAGGGCTAGTCCACCTTTTTCTTTTGGGAGAAATAGGTCAGGTAATTTTATTCTGGGACGCTCCCTTGCCCAAATAAACTTGGTTATTGATTTATTCCAGGTTTTAAAGGTTTTGAGAGGTGTTGATAGGGAGATATTTTGGAATAGGTATAGTGCACGTGGAAGCATAACCATCCTGACCACCTCTGTCTGCAGTATTAAACTTTGGGGCAACAAGTTCCATCTGGTAAAATCCTGTTCTATTTGTGTGGTGTAGGGGGCATAATTGTTTTTGAAAGCATCTGCTGGGCTGTGAGCCAGGTATACTCCTAGATATATTGATTTTTCCAACTCCCATCTGAACTGGTACAGCACACATGGAAATGAAAAGTGAGAACCTCTGTTTTTGTCGTGTTTAGTTTATACCTTAAAACTGTGCTAACTGTTCTATTATACTAAAAACTGCTGGAAGAGAAGTCAAGGGGTCGGCCAAATATAACAGGACGTCATCTGTGTACAGAGCAATACAATGATACAGAGCATTACAATGGTCCTCCTCAGCTGTTGGGATACCAGTTACATGTGGTGTTTCCTTAATTGCCTGGTCCATGGGTTCTATATAAATGGTGAACAACAGGGGCAGCCCTGTCTCGTACCTCTGTAAAGAGGGAAGTCATCTGAATGGTGATCAGTAACTTTTACACACACCTGAATGGTTGCATATAGGTTCTGAATTGAAATCAATGAAAGGGGAAAGCCCATCCTCTCAAGTGTGGCAAATAGGAATAGCCAGGAAACTATCAAAACCCTTTTCATCATCTAGGCTGAGAAGGACTGATGGAGTACCACAGGACTGCATTTTATGTATCAAATGCATGGTGTGATGGATATTATCAGTGGTTGATCTTTTCCGTACGAAGCCTGACTGATGTAGGCTTATCAAGGTTGGTAGGATTTCATCTAGCCTATGTGCAAGTATGGACATTAGATATTTATAGCCAGTGTTTAGCACCGAGATTGGTCTGTATGATGCAAAGAGCTGAGAGGATTTTTCTCTAGTTTTAATATAACAGAAATGGCTGCATAGAACCAGTTGGTAGCTGGAGGGTCTCCTGATATGACTTCATTAAATGATTGGAGTAATAAAGGAAGAACCTGCTCCTTGTGACCTTATAGAATTGTGCGCAGTATCCATGCGGGCCCAGAGATGTCATGGTTTTAGAAGGGACAATGGCTGATTCAACCTCCAAAGCTAGAACTGGGCCTATGAGTTGTTGTTGCTGCTCTTCGGTGAGTGTGAGTAAAGTGAGTTTTGAGAGGAAGTTTGTCATTTCTACTGAATCCGCTTCACGCTCAGGTGTGTATAGAGATTGCTAGAACACACAGAAGGACTGGGTAACATCATGCAGCCATGTGTGCCAAATCCCTGTAACCAGGTGTTTAATTGATGCTATTGCTGAGGATCACCTTTGTTTACGAAGTCTGTATGCCAGAAGTCGAGAGTCTCTAGGTCCTGTCTCATAATAATGCTGACACAGAAATATAAGGGCAGGTTCAATCTGCTGGAGACAAAGGGCGTCTAACTCTGCTTTGACCTGTTTGAGTTGTTGGTAGACTGAGTTATCCCCCGGCTGGTGAGCCATCTGTAAAAAGTAGAGGGTATCCTTTAGGCGATGCTGCTTTTCTTTCCTAGCTTTCGATTGGACATAGGTATATTTAATTAGACGCCCCTGAGAACCGCTTTAGAGTGTCCCAGAGTAGGTAATGGGAAACCTTGGAGCTCAAATTGTTATTGAGTATCTCTTTAATGGTGTCAGTTAGAAATTCTCTAAAGGGCTCCCCCAGGAGATAGTATGGGCTGAACCTCCACCTAGTGAAGTGTTGCACCATCTCTAAGTCCCACAGGCTGATCACCGGGGCATGGTCAAAATGGGCAGTATCTCCCAAAGTGCATCCTCATAGTGTGGATGCATTTTCTTTTTGTGTATAACAGTGGTCAGTTCTTGAGTATGTCCCAGCACTGCCGAATAAAGAGTATAGCCCCAAGCTCTTGGATATAAAAAAAAAAAAACATACATCCTCCCAACCTGCTTCCTATGCAAATTGTTTAAACGTCCTGTGCAGTGCTGGCTGCCTAGGTGGGGTTGCAGTGGTGGAGTCCAGACTAGGGTTTGGGGTTATATTCAGGTCTCCTGCCAGCAGCGACAGCCTCTTTGTCATGGTTAAGATTTTGTCCAGTAGTTTCCTAATGGTTGGGGGAATTAGTCCAAGGGGGTATAAAAAAATTTGCCAGGGTGACTTCCTTGCTGTATAAAAGACCTTGAACTGTTATAAGCTGGCCCTCTAGGACGGACCAGACTCCCAACTCCTGGAAAGTGGTGTGGCGGGGAATCAAGATGGCCACGCCCCCTTCTTCTGCCACCCCAGTAGAAGGAAGAATACACAAACAGAAAACCCAATTTTGTGAATTTTTCATGTTCAGCACTGGATAAATGTGTTTCTTGAATATAACCAAATCCGAACTTGATTTCATAAGGTGCGTCAGAATTCTAGAGTGTTTTATAGAGTTAGTGAGGCCATTCACATTCAGGGAATAGAGCTGTAGGTTTTTGACAGCCACAATGGAATCTCTAATCATTGGGCTGGGTGGGGTAAAA
This sequence comes from Neoceratodus forsteri, assembly GCA_016271365.2. NCBI lineage: Eukaryota > Metazoa > Chordata > Ceratodontiformes > Ceratodontidae > Neoceratodus > Neoceratodus forsteri. The sequence goes on along the minus strand of CM028135.1, from coordinate 290,053,581 downwards.
AAGCCTGGTCCCCATCCCTTGACCACACTCCTCCTCCACACAGAACTTAAGTTCACACCTTAAGTTATAGCTGGAGTTGCTGACTCTCTTAAAACTATGTACAGTAACTCTTTCAACATGTTTCATTTGACAAAGGGTATCACCTAACCATTCTCTAAGGGGAATAATATATGACAGTACTAACCAATGAGCATAAGAACATGCCAACTGGGCTTCCTCTGTGCAACAGGGGAAACTAGGTACTTCCAAGGTTTCAGGTCCAAAAATGGAACTGAAAGTCATGGAGACAGCCATGATTGCTGTGGCCACAGTATGGGGCCAGATGATGTCTAAACGTCAGGGAAGGGGATTTAGAAAATGATGCACCATGCCACAGCTCCATCTAGACCTGACCTGATGTACTGTAAATGGGGAATTTATATTACAGCCTTTTCTGGATAAGGCAGGGAAACCAATAGCAAAGGAGGAAGAAAATATTTCTGTAATACTCACATTAGTGCCATGGAGGAGGCAACATTTATTAAGTTAGGAGATACTTAACCTGCAACTCTACTGAACTTCTATCCCATTGTCCCACCCAGGCTTGGGACACGGCCACGGAAGAGGCATACGTACATGGGGGAGAATAACTAAGCACTCATGACTCTTGGACACAAGGTCTCTCCAAGTATACTGTACTGTGCATGCGAGATGGCTGTAAGAAGCATCTCTTCACAAAGGAATTCTGCAGTCTGGATGCTCTTAAAATGCTCTGTGATCTAGACAGTGGCTCTGTGGACTCCTGCCCTTGCCTGATTTGCTCCCCATTTTAATTGCCTAGATTGCCCGGTATAAGCCTGAGTAATAAAATTAAGACTAAACATGTTTACAGAAGTGAACTGATATTAATAGGGTGGGTATGGATGTTTTGAGAGGGAGCTGGTTGTACTTCCCCTTAAAGTGACATAGAGGGTAATTTAATATTTAGCTACTCCTAGTGTTTCCCAACACAAGGTAAGGGAATCCAAAAACATGGTTTAATGGGCTCTCCACCTTTAGAGAACTTCACCTGTTACCTGGTAAATGTCCATGCCCGTCATGTGAAAATAACTTAACTGTGGCTCAGGAGTATGGGACTCATCACAGAGTGCACATTACTCTGGGCAGTCTCTGCCCTAGGCGGATGGCTCCATGCCCTCCTGCCCCAGAACAGAATTCCTTTCTTTGTGGAAGTCTCAGAGCTCAGATAGTATAAGGGCCATCTGTTTTTTTATCGACTTTGCTTCAGAGGCTCCGGGCTTGAGGCGGCCATGATGCACAGACAGCTGGTGAGCCATCACTATCGGAGGCTGAAGCGTCTACATCCGGTGATTCTTCAGGCAAAGGAGGTCTGCTATTTCTTCCTCTGGGCATGCTATAGTTGCTTTTATGGTTATTTCCAAAGAATCAGGCTTAGAAATTGCTGTTTTTGTAATTAATTGCCCTGATGGAGTCATAGCTGTAGAATTAGGCGGCAGCAATAGGCATGATGTCACCAGAAGTTGGCAGACATAATTCTGACAGGCAGATTATTACTTGAGTACCGCTGCTGATTTTTTTCAGTTTGCTCTTCTGAGTCCCAACTTGGCCACTGGTGACCATCCCAATTGCTGTGTAAGCTTATAAAATGGGGATGTAAAAATAAGCATTCTGATTGGCTAGAAACAAAGTGTCAAATATGTTTTACACACAGAGGAAAAAAAGTACAGGTAAATAAATCAGTGCCCCTAAATGGAATGTTCAGAGCTAGGCATGGAATGTTCAGTTGTACCAGTGGAACGTTCGTTTTTTAAAGGCCGCCATTGTTTTTTAGTCTCAGTAAGCGAGGGAGTGAATGTCTTGCTGATAATCCTGCTCCCGACCCGCCACAGTTACTGTACTAATAATGCCTGCATTTGCGATCTCACTGACAGTCCTGCTTCCGACCCACTGCAGTTAGAAATCGTGATTTCGGTGCTCCATTATCATGGCGCTTGTACACGTTTCCCTATTCCACTTAAATGGAGTTCTTACTTTGCATCCCGCATCAATGTTTTGTCTGTCTCTTCTGTGTATGGCCATCGCGTTGCCAAACTGAACACACCACTCGTGATCTCTTTCTGCGGCCATCACGCTGTTTCACATATCTTTCATTTATTGTAAACCGCAGTGATACTCCCCCAATAAAAACTACTAAGCTGTTTCAAGGAGTCCCCGTTTGCTCCTGCTGCAGTTCGCTTAGCATGTGTCAGTTTCAACTGTAATTTATCATTGCAAGTATATAAGTTTAAAAATGAAAGCTTTTCCTGCCTTGTTTGTTGTGCAATGGATTTCAACATACTGTGTCATTTTAGACAATTCTGAAGCAGTTTACTGTGTCAATTAAAAGGGACTATTTTTCCTTACGTAGGGACACTGTTCAAATAAAGCTGTATTTTAATGTAAATACAATATTTTCAGAATCTTTTTTTAATTTCTAATAAAAGTTCTCCATTTTATAAGCACAATAAGACATGCTGGTGGCCTCGTGACTTACTATGCCCCAGCCGTGTGGTAATATTTGTTCAACACATACCCCATCGTGTCTTATTGCTTACATGGAGCCTAAAACTTAGTAATAGCTTTCTTTGAACCAGTTTCTTTTTTTCTTAAACAATGCCAGTGTTTCGCTGACATTTATTTATTTATTTATTTATTTAAGCGTTTTACCAGGAAGGCATACTGAGCAGATTACTGCTCGATTACAGATGCGTCCTGGGGGAGGGGAGAACATAGGAGAACAGTTTACACAGTATAGATAAGAAAATACATAGTGGGAGAAATAATAACATTAGGATCTGGTTACATGTCAGTAGTAGCTTGAGAGAGACAAATTGGTAACCACAGTACGTATGGTATGAGAAAGCACTTGAAGTCAGGATTGACAAGTGAATACATTGTGGAAGATCACTAACATTTGGTTCAGAAACAACTACATACAGGATTGAGTGTGGCAGTTGGTAGTACAGTTACATACAGCAAGTGTACAACAACATTAAGTTTTGAGCCATACGAGATGCAGTATAAGGCGAGTGGACAACAGTAGATACTGATAAATTACAAATTTGCTAAGTCATCATGATCATCTCCTCCCTCCCTCCATCCTGCCTTAACTCGCAGATCTGCCCGACCGCAGGCTGCCTGCCTGCACAATCCTGACTGACTCTGTCCTGTCCTTTCCCATTACACATATTTTTTCATAAACATATCAGTCCGTGTGTGTGTGTGTGTGTTGCTTTATTGCTCTGCTGCTTTTCAAATAAGGTTCCGTTAGGCCAGCCAGTGGTTACCAAGGCAGCAGCAGGGTAATGGCAAACAGACTAGTCCTCACCTGTTCACTCCCCGTCCCCCCTCTGTTTTGTGGCTGAGTGGCTCAGTCACTCAGAACAAAAGAAAGAAGTAGCAGCAGTACTAATTTTATTCCAAGCAGACTGGAATAAATGAAATCATGCAAGGGGCTGTTCAGTGTCATGGCTACTGTTTGTATACCCCTATTTTCACTGACGTGTGAAAGAGTGCACAGACAGGTCATGTCCAAGAAGGTGCTATAGCAACTGGCCATCAAAGAAGGCAAAATAGCATTTTTTTAAATTACACTGAAGGATTGTCAAACGTAAGTATCTGTTAATGTTGTTTTGGTGCCCCAACTGCAGCATTCATTCTAGGAACCAAATTTGGTGGGTCAGATGACCCACTGGCCACTGAAAAGGTGGGTCATTTCAGGAAAAATGTGGGTCATACATGACATTTCTTTAAAAAATTGTATACAGAATTTTAACCAACGCAGCATCAGTATCATAAGCTGATGAACTATTACAGCAAGTGCAGATCAACAGAGGAGGCGTGAGTTGTGACTCAGAAAACAAATGGCATTTACTTGATGTCAGAGGTGGATAGCAGTTTACAAGAAGGCACTGACATCTCTGTCACTGCTGAGCATCTATCAAGATCATAGGCCTGTGGTAACAGCCAGAGGTCTTGTGTCCATCCAGTAGTAGTGTCTGTTCGCAATGTGGTAAGCTGTGAATTTTTGCCAGCAAAAATAGTAAAAAAGCACCACCCTTGCACTCTTATGAGAGAGAGTGTGAGATGAGATATTAATCACTTTGGAAGAATACACATTGGCATTAATAAACAGCCCTAGTTAGAGTCCTGATAGCAGTTACAGATCTAAGATTATCAGGCTAACTATATTAAGATATTTATAACCTATTATTACTTTAATATGAGGCATGATATCAAGAGGAATAAATTTAAATATCAGTCACAGTTCGGTTATGTGCTGAACTATAAGTCAGTCAGTGCAGTCCCCATGCTGGAATAACCTCCTCTGTTTTTTTTCCCCCCTCCAAATATTGATTGCAGAAAGAAAATCAAATTCAGCCTGGCAAGGTCCCTCGACCGCAACAGTCAGCAGATCATTGACTCTAGTAGCAAACAGTCTATTTCTCATGCTAATTTTTACAATGTTCTGGGCATTGAAACCCCTCTCACAGTCTGCTGTATGGACTGGGGCAGTTAATGCCATTGCAGCCAGTGTCAAAAGATTTGGGAAGTCTGACTTATGGTATTTGTTTATGAACCCCCAAAGAGTTCGCACGTTATCCCTCGGGTATCCCTCTCTCACAACAAGTAGCTTCAGCAGTTCCCATTCTGCTTTGGTGCAGTCTACATCCACAAGTGGTGGTGCCACTGTCTCAAACTGTTTGTGTCTCTGCTCTTGACCGTAATGATCAAGCAGCACGTGAATTTGTTCATTTCCCCAGGTTTCAAGATTGTCTTTAGAAAGGCTGCTGACAGGCCTAAGACCCAGTACTCCAAAAGCAGCCAACTTGTTTCTGTCATACCCAGGGAATCTGTCTTTTAAATTTGCAACCAACTGGTCAATGAAATGGTCCTTGATTGAAAGGTGTTTGCCTCCCCATAGTATGTGATGCCCCTTGAACACCAGCCTTCCCTCCTCATCTTCCTTAATATCCTTCTCCACTTCATGTAGATACATGTTTTCCTTTGTTCCTGACATGGACCATTGAGATGTCCAGATCTCTTTTCTGAAACACTACACTAAGCTGGGTAATTACAGAAAGTACATCCATTAGCATATAGGTTGTCATTATAAAGTAATTTTTTGGACATTTTTAAGGCATAACCTTTTGCTCTAGCATCTGTCTCATTGCAGAAAAAAGTGAGAAGGGAGTCTAGGGTGTGATGAACGGTCTCAACCGCTTTGTAAACTGCTATCCACCTCACATCATGGACCTCCTTCACTTTTAGAGTTGGTTCCTCCAGCATTTCTTGTATTTGTTTTAGTTTGTCAACTCTTTTGGCTGATCTTTTAAAATGGTAGAAAATACCAGTTAGCACCTCTTGGTATTCTTTTAGGTAGGGGACAGAATCTGCTGCTTGTGAACTACATAGTGCAACCATGTGAGCAACACAATGTATATTTACTAGCATTGGGTTTTCACGCAGCATGTGCCCAGTGACTCCCTCATCAGTCCCTGTCATGACTTTTTCCCCGTCACTTCCCAATCCCATTACGTTTTTCATGCTAATTTTTTTCCTGGCTAGGAATTGCTTTATTTATTTAGCTATCCCTGCTCCAGTGGCATTAGAGATCTGTAAGTTCTCTAGAAAATGAGTAGGTGGAACAAAACTTTTAGGATCAAGCACTCTTGCATATAATACTAGTTTTTTGGTGACAGTGATGTCTGTGCCCTCATCGCAAATGAATGTGATGTATGGGCTGTTTTCTAATTTTGTACTCATCTTCTGCCTAATTACCAAGGCTGTGCATTCGAGGATGTCATTGGCTGTAGTTTCTCATGACTACGAGGCATTCTTGACCACAGTTTTGTCAACAAAAGGACAATCTAAACTAGACAAAAATTCCATTAAACTTGTATATTTATGAACTGGCAAGTTTTCTTTGGCCATCCAGTAAACACTCTTCATGGCAACTAGAATAGCTTGTTCTTTTTCAGGTATAGCTTTTCTGAATGCATGCTGCAAATCCCCTGCATATTTTCAGCTGCCATAGCATCTCTGTGATCTCGGCTGTCAGCATGCCTAGTCAGGGTGTCTGGTCCTGAAATTGTCAGTGCCAGAAGTCGGAGTATTTTGTTTCTTTCTATTGATGCACACAGCACAAGTCATCACATTTTTTTCTGAATTATATCTCAACTACCTGTACATTGTGAGCCAGCGGCCCTGAAAATTACGTTTAATACTGGCCACATGGGACTGGCTACTAAGTAGTTCACAAGCAGCAGAGTCTAAATCAAGTTGTGACTGGCTAGCACTGTCACCAGGTCCCAACTGTGTGTCCGCCACAGTGACGGACAACACAGTCTGCTTCTCTGAGGACAGAACTGACACCACATTGCTCCCATTTAAAATTTAGAAGACCCTGATCCTGATGCAGCAGTACATAGTCTCTTAGGTGCAGAAGACCTGAAAAATGTTTTAATGTTCACTTGTTTTTTTTGCCATGACTGTTTTATTTTATAAAAGCTGCAGCAGGCCTTGTTTTTTTTATATTCTAGTTCTTACAAGGAGGGCGACTGAGGAAGTAGGTAAGAATGCCGAATAATGGGGTTGGTGTGTCACTGATAAAATGTTTTAATAAAAAACAATTTCTGACAAATGTCCTGTGTCTGAGTCTTTTATTTTATTTTTACATTAATACACCATATGCAAACAAGGTAGAGAGTACAGTCAGAGGAAATTCAGAACACACACTCTAGCAGTCGGTCACTGTCTACTTGCTTCTTTATTTTTTTCTGTCCCACCCACCCTACTTTTTCCTAAAATTAAAGTTTCTGCTGTGTCTTATTTCTTTTTCTAATTACAGATATATGTTTTTGGTTTTTTTTACCGTTCCTTTTAATAATGCAGCTCTCTGGCTTTCCCTATCTGACTCCAATGTGTAAAAGCAAAGACAGAGCCCTGCTCCTTGCTTCTTTACTTCAAGTTCACTTCTTAAACTCACTCTTAATAAATCTGTTTCTCTACCTGCAGTAAACTACATGAGATGAGAAGTTCAAGACTCAATCCCCTCACTTCCTAGCTGTGATAAAATATTTGATTTTGTTTTAATCTTCTGAGGTTCCTGCCAGTAGATGCTATCAATATATCCCCCACACTCTGGTTTAATTCACAGTCAGTGTGGCTGCTATTTATTTTTATTAATGATTATGAAATCTGCAGCTTGCCTCACACACAGTTTGACATTTTTGTGGGAGGAGGTGGAATTCAGACATATATTTATTAATCCGCTTTCCTTCACAGTTTATCAGATATTGACTGCTCAAACAGTGTAATCAGATGGAGACAAAAAAGGTGAAAAAGACAGCCCCTCCCCCTTTACACACACAACCCCTCTCCTGTATTCTTATCCGTTTATTATTTTCAATTCTTTTAAGTCTACTGTGGCTTTTTAACTTAACTAGTCAGCCCCCCTCACGGTCTTTGCTTCGATTTCTACCTTTCCTGTGCTGCAATTGAATTCTGCTATTAGGTGAGATAGAGCAACCCTCCCCCACACAGAGATCTGACTCTCTGTTCTATAAAATGTCCACTCTGGCTTTATATTTCTTCACTTTAAGTAGTTCTGGAAAAGCAATTTATTTTCTTTGCCTTTTCTTAGTAGGTAGATGGTTCAGAGGGCAGAGGCCCCACAGTTCTGCCTTACTGCAGTCTCAACTACCCTCCCTCATCACAATTGTTTTAGTATCAGTCCAGTTGTCTGTAATATTTCACAAAATAATCCAAAGTCTACACTCTGACTCTCACAGCTAAATATGCATGATAGTATATACTATCAGAATCGGCGATTATAGCGCTAACGCAATTACAGCTCTGTCTTTAAAGAACTACAAGCTGAAGCAGCTCACTCCACGAGGGTGACTCCAAAGTGCGCAACAAGGGAAATGGTGCTGTTTTGGTAGCTCTGTTCTGTACCATGTGATGTGTCTCAGTGTACATCACGTGGTCCACAACAGAAGCACCGGCCCCTTGCATCCAAATCAGCCATTCTGTGGTTGAATACTGTCAGAAACACCCTCCCCCACTGTGCTGGCAGCTGCCCTTATAATCTCCAGTCAGAGATCAAGTATAAATATTAAACTTCACAAGATTGAAAATAAACTTCTCTCTGGGATGGGGTGGCTCTTACAGCTTTAAGTCTGAGTTGTATTTGCTGAAATGGGCGATAGGATCTAATGCATGACTAGCTCCTAAATTCGGAGTACTACCTGCCCACGTGACAACCGTGAACTTACTGCGCATCAAACAGTAAAGCTCATGTTCTTGGTGGCTGATCTTTAACATGTGATGTGTACTGGTGAACATCACATAGTACATAACAGAAGCGCCCATCCTTTGCATCCATAATCAGCAATTCTGTGGCTGAATACCAGAATAAACGTCCGCCCCCAATGACTGTAGTGCAAGAGACCTCCATAGATTTGCCAGTCAAGGGTCTCCGTCAAGCATTCTTCGTTTCCCCCAAACAATAAAAAAAAATGATTAAACACAAAGGGATTGTGTCCTTCCATTTGTTTGAGCTGTAAATTGATTTTGGAAAAAAGCATGATCTCCAATACATAATAGTCTGCAGGCGGCTCGGCTCTTCTGGTACAAGCTACTTGCCGTGTAATAATCTCCTTTGAAACAAACGGGAAGCTGTATCCGAGTTGTGCTGGTGGTATTTATATAGTTTTTACATGTCAGGCAACATGTTACTTCTAAGTGTTGACCCAATTCACCATATCTGAGCAGACTGCCCTTGTATGAGCATCATGACTTTATTACAGCAGCAGAAGCTAGAGGATCGTAATCTGTTCCCTCGATCGGAAGGAATGATTACCGAGAACTCACAAAAAGCTATCTTTGCTAAGCAATATATGCATTACTGTGAACACGGAACAGATCGCGTTTGCGCTTCCTCTAGCTCCTATTGCTCTAAAGTCAGAATGCTCTTACAAAACAAGACAATCTGCTAAAAATATGGAGAATCTAGGTCGCCACTTGGATCGGATTGCTGCCTGACATGTAAGCTACATAAACACCACCAGCACAACATAGATATAGCTTCCTGGCATCTCAAAACCTTTGAAAGGATTATTCTACTCATCTAGCTGTTTGCAACAGCAGGAGAGCCAAGATGTTTGCAGACTAATAAGTACTGGAAAGCATGCTTTTTTACAATAATTTTGTGGCTCAGACAAATAGATAAATGCACAACCAGTGTTTGTGTTTAATTTGGTCGGACCGTTCTCAGCAGACGGTGCCAAACAAAATACCAGTGAATCCCTCTGAATCTGACACACCCCCAAAGGGCGTTCTTCACTGTCAGTCCTCCAGGTCCAAGTATTTCATGCAATGCTAAGTGAACAAACTTGAGGTCCAAGGAATCCCCACTGTGCCTAGATTTTCTGAGAACCTTTTTGAGGTATTTCCTAGCATCTGCTTCAGAGACCATTTTGAAGCGGTATAGTGGCTGGTTAGGTGGTAATGCAGGCGACCTTGTATTGTCAGTTGGGTTGGGGGTATTGAAGAAGTCCCCACACTACTGAGGTCAGTGAAAGCATGATTCAGCGAGTTGGCAGTAAGCAGAGGGTCCAAGGTTGGAACCCCCTCAACAGTAAGCATAGCAAGGGGAGTTTGGGGGTCTTTCCCTTTGATGTCTTTTAGGTTGGCCCAGAAAGACTTGCTGCTGTTTCATGAGTTTAGAGAGGGATCCTTGAGTGGGTATTCCATGCATGTAATCATAGAGGGTAACTGATGGAGGCTGTGGGTTTCATCAGGGTAGGAAGCGGTAACAGTTCCATATACATTTAGGACTACCACCTTATGGGTAGCTTGAGTAGATTTGACAGCTCCATTACAGGGGCCCATGGCTCTTGTTTGCCAGAATGGCCATTTAGAAAAACAAAAGGTGCTAATTGGTTTCCTGATTTTAACTTGGGCTGGGGCAGAGTTGCTATAATAAAACATTTGTGTTGCTCGAATGACCACCTTTCACAACACCCAGAATGCACAGCTCACGGGTCCAGAGGTGTTAAACAAAGAAAAAAAGTCACTTGATTCAACTCAAAGCAGCTTAACACAGTGCCTGGACACCCATCGTGTCAGGAACTCCATTGGAATTCAGCTCACAGAACCCAAACCTCAGATATGTATGCATACTGATGCATGGTGGATGGACTATTTAGCTTCAAAAACAAGGTAAATTGAAAATAACAAAACAAAAAAAACCCACCAGAACTGACAACTGGTGTTTCTACATTGCTATAAAAGCAACAAGGTATTTCTCAGGGGTTACACTAATCATCTGTTAATCGCCTCATGAGGGCATGCATTATGCCTCCAGGGAGTGATTAAAAATAGATTAAAGTAACCCCTGGTTGTACCTTATTGCTTAAAAACTTGCCACAAGTAACATTAAAGCCACTAAATAGGAATTGAGTCACTGCATCTAGCCACCTGGTCAGAATCATCCGTGAATGGCTGTGGCTTAATATCCCTTTTTTATTCTTTTGCCTTTACAATGAGGTTCCATTATGCTGTCCCTTCATCTTCATTTCAGTCCTCCTTGTGACTTCTTTCCAAGTGTTATCAACTTCTCAACTTTCTTATCAATTTACTACTCATCCATCCCCCATCCCTGCCTCAGGCATCCACCTCTGGATCCTACTAAACAGGAGAGGTTGTAGATAATGGATAATAGTAGAGAATATGACTTCCGTTGACTTGCTTGCTAGACTTAGTTGACATATCTATCCATTCAAATAATCTAAAAAAGATTTTGTTAGCGTGCTCAACTAAGTTAATAATGATTTCTTATGTATGAAAATGTGACGGTTACTAAACATCTTATAATGCAGTGCCAGTGGCAGTCCAAGTTCAAAACAGATTCTCAGGGTAGAGAGAAGTCTTGATCGAGGTATAGACAAAATTGGCAATTTTTCTTTAATAAAGCAGTTATTTTTTTTCTTGTTTAAATGATGCCATTTTGTGTATGACTCTTCTGTTTTCCAACCCCACTTTTTTATTCCATGATCAATTACAAAGCAATGAATCATTAGCTTTTCAAGCTCTCATTTGCAGTTATCAAGAACTGTTTGCAAGATCATTAGTGTCAATTAAAAATAAAGATTTACATGTTTCGCTCATGTGTACTAGAGTCTTCTGGCACGTACTTGACTTGAACTTCTTGGTGACTCATCAGAAACACCAAACTTGCATTTTTTTATTTAAAATCTGTGGTAGTTCAGGGCTCAGTTCACAACCACAAAGGATGTTGCTAAGTGGTTTAGTGCAAGCACTTGGCACCACTGTACACATCATGACCCCAGTCAGGCTACGCCTAGTTGGAGTCGCAAACCCTTCTGAGCGGTCACAAATGTCTTTGAGACCAGCCAGAAATGGGGGGGGGGGGCACTAGGCAAATGGCCTGCAGGTTCATGCACAGAGGCATGGTGTCCCTTCTGTGACCTTCTGTTTTTCAGTATAACTGTTTACAAAGGCAGTACAAACCAAGAAAACAAAGTCCTTCATCTGAGGGTATCTCGAGTATCTCTAATTCTAAGTTTGTCTCTCCCTCTAACAAAAGTTTGCTGTTCTTTTAGTCTTTGCCTGGCAATTAACTTCTGCAACCTCATCTCATTAAAGACATCCTGTTTCTCACAAAAAATATATCTGAACTTTAATTTCCCTGCAGGTGCAACAAATAGAACTTGGTGTCCCAGAACTGATTGCCTGTTGACAACTCTGCAAATGAGTTTGTGGAGGTCAAACTGCATCTCAGAGTTAACCCCTAAGTTCCGAATAGCTTTTTTTTTTTTTTTTCAACAATATGACTATATCAATTTTCAAACCAAGGGATCCCAGTTTCACATAAAGATTCACATATATTTTATAACAACAAATAAGCCAGAGTGAAGAAAAGACAAACAGCAGGTGAAGGCAGGGAGATAGCGGAGGGGGAGAATCGTAAGACCGTTGGAGTGATCAGTTTCTAGGTCTCACAAGAAAATTTGACTACGCAGTAAGACAGACAAGAGGCAGAAAAGGAGAGGACAGGAAAGATCCTTGCCTTTAACTTTTAACCTAACAAATGGGACAGGGTCCTATTCAACCCTGTCACATACCACCCCTCTTAAAGAGGGAACCTGCTTAAAAAAAAAATAGGTTTCCAAAACTTTGTTTTAATTGTCATCTAACATTACTTTATAACCTTTACAGATCTGTGCATATGCAGTATCTCATTTTCCATAACAACCAGTATATCAAACAGTTAAGTTTAAACCCACACATTTGTTTTAACCTTTAGAATGCTCAATTCCTGATGCATATCTTGACAGAAAATCAACATTGACATTCTGTTTTCCAGATTTGTGCATCACTTTGAATGTAAATGGCTGTAGTACCAGGTACCAGCTTGTGATTCTGGAATTGTTATCCTCTGTTTGATTACGCCAACAGGGAGGATTACAATCTATTATAAGTACAAAGTCATTTCCTAGCAAATAAAACTTAAAGGGCTCCATGGCCCACTTTGCCTCAAGGCATTCCTTTTCAGTGGGTGGAGTACCTTTTTTCTCTCTGTTATGCAACTTCCTACTGATATATAGAGAATGGGATGCTCCTTACCATGTAGATTGTGACTCAAGGCTGCACTTAGGTCTACCTCTGATGCATCTGTCTGTAACAAAAATTGTCTCTCTGGGTTTCTTAAAACAGGGGCAGAACATAATGCAGGCTTGATGGCCCGAAAAGCTTTGTCACACTCTGGGGGCCATTTCACATTATTCAGGAACCATTTCTTTGTGAGTTCAGTGAGGGGAGTAGCTAACTGGGCAAAGCTGGGAGCAAGTCTCCGACAGTAACCACCCTGCCCTAAAAATGACCTGACATGTTTATTTGTTTTAGGGACAGGACTGTTAGCTACAGCTTCCATCTTAGAAATCTCTGGCTTTACTTCTCCTTTTCCCAAAACATATCCAAAGTATCTGGTTTTCTGCATGCCCAGTGCACATTTGGTAGGATTGTTAGGGCCTGCCTTTTTGATAGATTGGATAACTGCTCATAGGCATTCCAGGTGGCTTTTCCAGTCTGGACTGTACACCGTAACATCATCCAGGTAAGTAGCACAGTAACCAGTATGAGTAGCTAAACTGACATCCATGTACTGCTGGAATGTAGCGGGTGCGCCATGTAAACCAAATGGCATGGTGGTGAACTGATAGACTCCAACAGGAGTGGCAAATTCCATTTTGTCTCAGGATTCTTTAGCTAGGGGGGATTTGCCAGTAACGGTAATGAGACTGACGGTACTGATATACTTGGCACTGCCCAATCTGTCCACCAAATCATGTATCCTGGGCACAGGATAACTGACATTCAGACACTTGATTATGTTTCCTAAAATCAAGGCAGATTCTTACACTCCCTTTTTTTTCATTTACAGTCACAATTAGTGATGACCAAGCACTTCTCAACTCTTGTATGATACTCAACTCTTTCATGTTTTCTGTTTTTTTAACCATGTCTGCTCTTAACTACTCTGCTAATCTGTATATCTTTTGTGTAATAGGGTGAGCATTCTTTGTCCTATTAGCGTGCTTGACCCCTTGTTCTCAGCCTGGCACTGCGATAAATGTACTGTTAAATGTCTTTACCAAGTTATGAATTTCTGTGGTTTATTCGAAGATTAAGGAAACAGTCACCTGAACAGCATCAACAGTTGCAGTTTGTTCCCGTCTGTCATAAGCTATATCAGTTTCTGGTAATACTTACAAAGCAGTCTTTGGTGTTTTTTCAACCCATTTCTTCAGGAGGTTAGCATGGTATATCTTAGAAGGATTTTTCCTATCGGGGTCTCAGTCTCATAGTTAACTGTGCTAGTACGTCTAAGCACTTGATAAGGCTCTTGCCACTTCATTAACAGTTTATTTTCTGTAGTTGGTAACAGTAGCAAGACCTTTTCACTTGGCTCAAAATCTTTTTGTTTTACTCTGTGGTCATAATACACCTTCTGCTGGTTTTTGGCCTCTTCCTAATTACTGTAGACAATTTCAGCATATTTTGCCAGATCGAAGAAGGCTGTTGCAGCAGGCCAACACCGGTAGGACTAAGCCGCCAGGCTCCAGGACCACACAGAAAACTTTATAGCTAGCAGTTTACCATGGGGGATTGCCCACTGCTGACGTCGACCTATACTATAAGAGCGGGCAGTCCCCCACACCCTCCTCAGTTCTTTTCCCGTCATCGACCCATGCATGTTGGACCTTAGTGGGCGTTGCAGCTACAGTCAACTTCCATTTCTCATGCCTGCCACACTTTTTTCTTTTAAGTAGTTAATATCACATTTTTGGTGTTTCAGCTATCGAGTTTGCCTTCTTCACCAGCCTCATCTTCTGACTACTCCATGAAGTGTACCTGTGGCAAACAAATTCCAGAAGTAGATGGCCACTCTGCTTGCATCCTTTGCCTAGGCCCCAGCCAGGACATTGAAGCCTGCCAGATTTGCCAGGAAATGTAACCAGGCCACTCTGAGACATCATCTTAAGATTCTGGAGAGCCACCTTATTAAACAGAAGCTGGTCGTGATGGAAAAGGAGCTGCAGCCAAGGAGCTCTTCAGCTTTGCCAGTACAGTCCTCATGGGGCTTTTTCCTCTTCTCAGAAATCCAGTGGGAAGCATAAGCACCACTGGGACAAAACACCGGGACCAGTCTGCTTCCTGCTCGTGGTCATCTCATAAACCCTCGACTGTGTTGGAGTTGTTCTCCCGTGGCAGGCCAACCCCTTCAGCCCCGCCAGCCCTTCCCTCTGCTGGGCTGCTGGTGGCACAGCCACCCAGCATCATTGCCATTATGGGCGGTGGCTCCTTGAGGCAGGGAACTTTGTCTCCTGAATCCCAGCCCCTGACACTCAGGCCCATTTCTTCCATGGGCTCTCAGCCAGGAGGCTTGGCTGGTGTTGGTGCTTTGGGCGACAGTTCCTCCACCGTCAGCCCCCCCCCGGCCAAGGCACTGCATATGTCAGTCCTCTCTGTAGGATCTGATGCCAGTACTTCAAGGCAGTGCCCACAGCAGACTATTGCCTCTTCTCCCAGTCCGGCGTGTCCTCTGCCTTCACCTGGGAGGTCTCCTTCCCCCCAGGTGCCTGTTTCTCTGGCTCGCCCAGCACCAGCAGATCCTTCTCCTGGGCACATCATGCCGACGCCTGCTGGACTACCACTGGGCCTGGCGCTGGCGTCGCCTCTTCCCCAGCCTGCGCCGCTGCTGACTCCTGGCCCAGCTCTACACCCCCAGCTGGCGCCAGGTGGCCCTTTGCCAGGGTACCCTACGCTGGCCCCGCTACCTTCATACCCTTACGCAGCGCCACTTATCCATAACCCACTGGTCTGTAATTTCCCACCTGCTGTAGACTACAAAGCCCTGTTCTTTGCATGGTGGTCCCTCATTTAGAGAAAGATCCCTGCTCCTCAGGACCCACCCCAGGCTTCTCGCCAGTTGCCCAACAAGGACCCACCACCCCAGGATTTGGGCAGATCTGGTGCCAGTGAACCCCAGATGTTGGAGTCTTCTGGGTCTCGACCCAGTGTTGGTTCTGGCTCTCACCAAGATGAGCACCTGTCGCCGGCACGTGACCCAGACAAGTCGAACAAGGATAACTCTGACTCTTTGCAGTCTTCCTCCTCACCAGGGGAGTCTTCAGAGGGTGAAGAGCCCTTCAGGGTGATTCCCAAGTCCCCTTCTGATGCTCCATCTTTTATGGATGTCATGCACCACATCCAGTCCATGATGGACTGGGAAACTGAGCAGCAGGACCCAGAGAGGTGTCAGCTGGGCATTTATTTAAGGCAGTGGGATGCCCTCCTGGTGGTTTTGCTATTCTTGATTGACTCCTATGATGATGTCACAAGGGTGGTTTGGAATCACCCCTTCGACTATACCCCCATTGCCTAAGAAGACGGACCATCTTTACCATGCCCCTGCTGGCAAACCCTTCTTATGGGGCCATCCTAAGGTGTATTCAGTGGTCCTTAATTGGGCACATGACGGTACCAAGAGGCTCAAGTACCTTAGTTCCCTTTCCCCGGACAGGGAATCTAGCCAGTTGGACCACCTGGGTAAGCGAGTTTTCGTGTCCACTACCCTGGCTAGCCGTGCCATTTACTACCTGGCCCATATGGTCCAATATCAGAATGTCGTCTAGGACCAAGCCAGGGATCTTGTGCAGACTTTACCAGATTGGTTCTGCTCTTTGGATATGTAGGATGCCTACCTGCATATCCTGATTTTCTTCCTGCCTGTCACTGCTTCCTCCACTTCCACTTGGCCCAGTTTCAATTCAGGGCCCTCCCTTTTGGCCTTTCTTTGGCCCCCATGGTCTTTACCAAGTGTCTGGATGTGGTGGCGTCCACTCTGAGGAGGCAGGGCTTCTACATGTTCCCCTACCTGGATGATTGGCTGCTAGCAGCCCCATCCAGGGATCGTCTGGTTCAAACCCTGAAATACACCCTCCATCTCTTTCAGGCTTTGGGGATTACCGTCAATCTGCCGAAGTCCTGTCTCTCCCCATGCCACCACCTTCAATACATGGGGCAGTTCTGGACACTACCCAGGGTATGGCCTTTTTGCCTATGGACAGGGCAGAACGTCTGATGGGGCAAGCCTGTCTGGTTTCTGCCAGTCACTAGGTCCCACCAGGGTGTTCCTGCGACTCTTGAGGCATATGGCAGCAACCACTGCCACAGTCCCCTTACCCCACTGCACATGCGGATTCTTCAGTGGACCATAAGGGTTCAGTGGGACCAACACATGGATGACCAGAACCAGCTGATCATGGTCTCTTGGTCTCCGACCTGGTCCAGAGAGTCCTGTCATGGTGGTTGAGCCGGCCAACCTCCTTCGGGGCATCTCCTTTCAGTTCTCGACCTCCCACCAGATTCTCACAATGGACACATCTGGCCTGGAATCGGGTGCTCATCTGGCCGATCACCAGACCCAGGGTGCTTGGACGTAATTGGAACAGGGTCTCCATATCAACATCCTGGAGATGCGAGTGGTCCTTTACACTCTACTGGCCTTTCAGGTTCATCTCCTCCCTGGTCCACTGCTGGCGCAGATGAACAACATGTGTGTGGTGTATCACATCAACAAGCCAGGGGGACTTAGTCTTACCCCTTGTGTCGGGAGGTGATGAGAGTCTGGTAGTGGGCCATCGAGCACGGTCTGGAGCTTTCGACTGTACATCTGCCAGGCATCCAAAACGTCCTTCCCAACAGTCTCGGGCACTCCCGGTCGCATGCTCACAAGTGGGAGCTTCTGACCATGGTGGTCAAAGATCTCTTTGACAGGTGGGGTCATCCAGAGTTGGACCTTTTTGCGTCCCCACTCAACGCAAAACTGAAGCTTTTCTGCTTGCTTGATCCTGGGCCTGGAGTTTTCTGGCAAGACGCATTGTCCCTCTCCGTGGAAGGGGAGGTTGCTGTATGCCTTTCCTCCCTTCCCACTACTATAGAAGGTTCTGCTCAAGCTCCAGCTAGAAGGGGCGGAGATGATAGTCATAGCTCCCTTCTGGCCATATCAGACTTGGTTCCCCTTACTGACCATGTCAGATTTTTATTTCCCTTGCCGCAGTAACTGGTGGTGAAACCTCCAGTGCCCTTGCCCCTGTGCACCGGCTTGCTCTCCCAGGACCGGGGCACCCTACTCCATCTGGACCTCAGGTCGCTACATCTCGCCGGCCCAGTGGTGCTGAGGGTTGAGGTGCTGGACGCCACACCTTGCGCTACACCAGCGACCCGAGTTCGGGAGCGAGCTCAGTTGCTGGGGGTCAGCAGGAGAGGGAGAGGATTGAGCATCCGGCAGACTGCTCTCCTCTCCCGGGGGAGGGTATTGGGGCTGTCCAGTGTCCCAGTGACCCCTTATGGAGATCGAGGGCACTGCGGGATGGTGGACCAAAAACATGTGAGCGAGCATGGCAGACGTTGGCAGGGTTGCTGTGCGCCATGGCATCATTGCATGCCACACTCCGGCGGGAGGAAACTTTCGGGAAACAACGAAAAAAACCCTACGGCACGGATAGGCGATGACCCCACAGTACCTAGCTGCCACATGCCCAATACTGGACCTCCGCCTCTGCCCTTCGATCTACTTGTGGACCTTGTGCCAGGGGGGTCCTGCAGGGAGAAAGTAATGTCCTTGAGGAGGCGGGAGTCACAGTGGGCGGTAGAGCGGCAGGCAAGTTGGGAGTCTGAGAGAGTTCTGAACTCTGAGGAGATAAATAAGATTGAAAAAAAAAAAAAAAAAAGTCCCTGCATCTCCATACGTGGCTTCTGCTGACCTAGCCATCACCCACTTCGGAGTGTCCTCTAGGGTCGTAGACGTCCTGGTGGCTGCCAGGAAACCCACCACCAGGGCCATTTATGCCACAAAATGGAAGTGTTTTGCCATTTGGGCTGCTTTCTGCCAGTTGACCCCTTCATCTGCCTGGTGAATCAGGTGTTGGAGTATCTTCTGTCCTCTTCGGACTCCAGCTTGGGATACTCCTCACTCAAGGTGCATCTTTCCACCATCTTTGCATACCATGCACCAATTGAGGGCAGGGCTACAGCTCAGCTTGAGGTCCCCTGCACCTTTCTGTGAGGGCACTCTGCATCTGAAACCTTCCATTCAGTACCCAGTCCCTCCATGGGACCTGTTTTATGCTGGAGAAACTCATTTTCAAACAACGTGAAGTCTTGCTGTATTCTGACTATATGCAGTTAGCCCCAGCACTTGAACTGCTCTGGAGAGGAAAGGGTTAACTCTATGCCAGGGCATAGAACGTTCGGTTTTCAAACCTCTGTCCCAGGTACTCCTCAGTGTTACTGTCAGATTCTTTACTCCGCCTAACTGAGAAGTTGCCCCGGAGATTCTCTCCTTTGCTTCGGTTTGGCTCAAGTAAAAATTGGTCGATTTTATCTACCGTTTAATTATTTTTCAGTATTCTGATCTCTGTCCACGGTACAGTAAGTGTACTTAGTAGGTAGTTTAGAGTTTCGTTAGAAATTGTTTTTTGTTTGTTTTTTTTTCCAGTCGGTCCGGTTGGAAACTGAAGCAATTCTGTATTATTTTTTTTTCTGGTAATTTTTTCTACCTATTGTATTGTGGTTCCCAGTACCTGTCAGATCCTAAAAAAAATATATTTGTCTTTGTTTTTTTTTAACTGACCTGTGACATGGTTGGAACTGATAGGTTTGTAAGTTGCCTGGCTTAAACGCTGGTAAGGATAACTTATTATTTTTTGGCATGTCTGAGAAACCCAAAAAGAAAACTGGTCCCACTGTGTTTCAGTACTGCATCGAGTGTGGGGAGGCCTTTGCTAAGACTGCTCCCCACCTCGTCTGTGTTTATTGTCGGGTTTGACCACTTCAAAGAAGACTGCCAAATTTTCAGAAACTGTCACAGAGCCACTATAGATAAACGTCTAAGCAGGCTGAAGGAAAGGGAGGCCGAGAAATCTGCTCACCCGGATGGCCAGCCTTGTTCGGTTCTGACCGAACCTGAGGGGGTGCCCACTGACCTGGGCAATACCTCCTCGGCAAAAGGAGAGCCGATTCTGTGGAATCGATTCTGTCTAAGAGAAAGCTCAAGTCAGCCGGTTTGGATCCCGGTTCCCATGTTCCGACCGCTAATGAAATAGCTAAAGCGATTGCTATTGTATAGTCGCTTTGCCTGGTTCCGACCGAACAGACACCGATCCAAAAATGATCGGTTCGGTCAGAAGTTTTTGCTTCTGAATATGACCCTGAAGCATTTTATGAGGGTGATTGGGAAGGAGATTATTATGAAGAAGAAAATTATGATGGCCTAGATGAGCCAGTAGAGCCTGGCATCTCCCCAGACAGGCCTTCTCATGTGTCTCCTCCCAGACTTTGAGTCCCCCTCCCATTTCTTGTTCTACAAGAAAGTGGCTGATACCCTCCAGTTTCTTGTGGAAGAGGCTGAACAGGATCAGGAGGAACCTGACTATGTTGAGATGATGGATGTCCCAGAGTCAAAAAGGGTATCTATCTCTCTGCATAAATCCCTGGGGAAATGGACACAAAAAATTCTTCAGATTCCAACATCCATACCCCTTGTGGATAAAAAGATAGACAGGAGGTATACCTTGTCAGGTCCTGGGATGGAATTCCTTACAAATCATTGAAGCCATCTTGGTGTAGTGCTAGCTGCAGCCTATGACAAGGCTAATATTCCCCTGGCATCTCACCCCCCAGATAAGGATTCCAGGAAAGTGGATGCCATGGCAAAGAAACAGTACTTGGCATCTTCTTTGGGGCTCAGGCAAGCTAATTACGGAACCCTCCGGTGAAATCCAAGGAGGCTCGGTGACCGGTTTCCATGGCTGTAGGATCCGCCGAGCAATTGGAACACATGCAAGCATTCGAGGAGGAAGCGGCTCATGCTGCAGAGACTTCTCTGAGCTTCTTTGTTCCACTCAACCTGGACTCCACCTTCTTGGTTTCCTTCCGAGAGTTGTGCCAGTCTCTCCAGACTAAGGGAGAGGCACCTGCGGGCACACACTCCTCTCGATCCCGTAAGTGGGAGTAGGATCCAGGATCGTCTCCGTCATGACGGAGACGTTCTTGAGAGCGGGAGAGATCTCGGTCCCAGGAACATGTGGTCTCGACTTCAGTTGAGATTGCTTCTTTGGCCGCTGGCTTTTTGGCTTTGCCGTCTGGTCAGTCGACCAAACTATCCATCGACGATGTTGAGATTGTCATTGATCCGATCGATCCTTTATCGCCGACTCCAGTCAACAGTTCCCTTGCTCGAACTTCTAATTTGGTGTTCCTAGATAACGAGACCCAGCCTGCTGGGACTCCCATCGAAGAAGTGGTCCCTGATCCTGGGAAATCACTGGTCCCACCAGTGTCTCCTGAGCGACTGAGTTGGCCTGTCCAATCTCGGTCGAGGTCTTGGACACCCTCGACCGACAGGCTGAGGAAAAGCCACAGACGCTCTAAAAAGAGGTGACGCCATTGGTCGTCCTCGTCCTCCTCGGATGAGGAGAGTCTCCGGCAGAAACTCTGGCACTATGAGGACCTCATGTGGCAACAACTGATTTTGACCGGGCACAAGCCGACTCCGGCTTCCACCCCATCCATTACTTGGCTTTCACCTCCTAGGCTGAAACTGACTCCATCCAAGCCAATTAAGTCGGCTCCCCAGCCTGCGGAGCCGGTAAAACCTCCAGTTCAGCCCAAGACATTGTCTCCACCGATCGTGGTGGAACCACCGCCCAAGCAGCCTGAGGGAGGGGCTCCTTCCAAGGAAGATAGGCCAGACACCGGGCTTCCCCGGCGTCTGTCAGTCACGGTCACCCCGTATCACCCTCAGCAAGTCGAAGGTGACCTGAGTGGTTGGCCATTATATCTGGATTCTTCGGATTCGGATGTCACCGACCTGCATTCTCATCCTGGGGATGACGTGTCTGCCTTTGGCTTGGAGATGGAGGAAGGTCCCTCATCTTTCCAGGGCATTCTTCACCTCATCTCTGAGCCCACAGGGATGCTCCTGGAGCCAATCCAGAGAAAGGCGGAGTACTATCTTACGGACGTCCTTAAGAGAGGGGATACCCTGATGGAGGCCTTTCCTGTGGCCAAGGCTATTGTCGGCCCGGCCTTAGAACTCTAGCAGCGCTCTGCTTCTTGTCCAGCTCCGTCTGCTTGCATGGCCTACTGCAAGTATGTGGTGCCCATGGGGTCCCTTGCAGGGTTCACAGAGCACCCTTCGGCCGAGAGCCTGGTGACCGCCTCTGTGTTCAGGTGTACTGGCAGTTCGGCTGACACTGACCGACAGACCAGATAAAGAATCCAAACTTTTGGACCATTCAGCCAGGAAGGTCTGTGCGGCTTCCTCCTTGGGCCTTCGTCAGGCAAGTTCTGCCGTCATCATGGCACACTTCTTACACCATTCTAGGGTCTCTGGATGAAGTCATCCCACATCTCCCGGCAGACATGCAGACCATGGTCAAGCAGGTCTGGGATCAGGGCCGTGCTGTTGCCAAACAGCAGCAGCTTTAGATGGCCCTGGACATTGGGGATTCTTGTGCTCGTTTGATGGCTGCCGCAGTTGCCTCTTGTTGCAGGGCTTGGCTGAGGCTCTCCTCCTTCCCAGCGGATACCCTGCACAAACTAGCTGACGTGCCCTTCCTAGGGACCAACCTGTTCGACCCAGGAGTGGTTGGTCACCTTCAGTGCATTGAGCAGTCCAGTGCCACCTTGGACACTACTTCTGCCAAGGGTTCTTCAGGCAAGAACCAGCAGAAGAAAAAAAGAAGCCCTTTCGGCATTCTTTCCCTGTGGCTCAGCAGTTCTCTTTTCAAGGTGGACAGCAACAGCAGCAGGCTCAAGCTTGGCTCCCCCGGCCCAAGCCCGGGCCCCCCCAGGCCCGTAAAGGAGGCCGAGGTTCAGATCCTGGATCCTTCTCCTCCAAGCCTACTCAGTGATGGGGCAGGGGCTGTCAACCCCTGTCCTGTCAACTTGGCTCTGGGTCCTCCCGTGGGGGGCCGGTTCCGCCACTTCCTTTCCGCCTGGTCCGCTGTCACTTCAGACAGGTAGGTTCTCAAAGTGGTTGGTCAGGGACTGCCTCTGGAATTTGAGCAGTACCCTCCACGCCGAGCCCGCGCCCCTCGGGAGCAAAGAGTATCCGCTCAGACTCAGACGGCTCTCCGAGACGGCATTGCTCAGCTCTTCCTCAAGGAAGCAGTAGCTCCAGTGGCGGATCCTCCAGTAGACCCAGGCTTTGTCTCCAGGCACTTCCTGGTGCCCAAGCGGACGGGGGGCTGGTGCCCCATTCTAGATCTGCACAACCTGAATCAATATCTCAGGTTACGCACCTTTCGGATGGTCACTCTGTCACAGATCACACCATTCTTGGAATGAAACATGTGGTTCTGTTCACTGGATCTGCAGGACGTGTTTTTTCACTTCCCAATCCATCTGTCCTATCAGCGGTTCCTCCACTTCAGGGTCAAAGGGACCCTGTACGAGTTCCGAGCCATGCCGTTCAGCCTGTCATCGGCCCCACAGGTCTTCACCAAATGCATTGCAGTGGTGGCAGCCCATCTCAGGCGCGGGGTGGGGAGGGTGGGCAGGATTTATCCTTACCTCTGATTGGCTCTAGCAGGTTCCACCCAGCAGGAGGTGGAGAGGTAGTTCCAGGGACCTGGCCCTCCAAACCTGCTTCCATGTCGTCCTCGTGATCAACATGGCCAAGTCGTAACTCGTGCCTTCTCAGGTGATGGGCTTCATGGGAGCAGAGCTCAACTCTTGTCAAGCCAGAGCTCGGCTTCTGGTGGACAGGGCGGAAGTTCTTTCCTCCTTTGCCCAGTCATTTCTGGTTGGGCAATTGCGCCCTGCCCTTGACTTTCTGCGCCTTCTGGGTTACATGGCGGCATGCACATCAGTGGTCTGTTGGGCCCGGTGGCACATGCGCCCCCTCCAATGGGAGCTGGCCGTGCAGTGGACTCAGCACCACGGTCATTTCAACCAGCTGATCACTATAACCCAGAAGATGTGGGATGCTCTCCAGTGGTGGACCACCCTAGACCGGTTGCAGAAAGGGATCCTGTTTGTCTGCCCCGAGCTGATGGTCATCCTTACAACTGATGCCTCTCTCATGGGCTTGGGAGCCCACATGGGGGACAGAAAGGCCCACGGGCTCTGGACCCCCAAGGAGTCCCAATGCCACATCAACCTGTTGGAGTTCAGAGCAGTCAGGCTGGCACTGTCAGCTTTTGCTCCTCAGCTCTGGGGTCAAGTGGTTCAAGCCCAGACGGACAATACCACAACCATGTACTACCTCAACAAATAGGGCGGCATGCACTCCGTTCTGCTGTGCAGGGAGGCACCGCGCATCTGGACCCTCGTGAGCCAATTGGAGGCAGATCTCCTAGCCATCCATGTGGCAGGAGCCTCAAACCATCTGGCGGATGCTCTCAGCCGCTTAGACCAGACATCCCACAAGTGGTCTCTCCACCCAGAGGTAGCTTGCAGCCTGTTCTCCCACTGGGGCAAACCGATGGTGGACCTGTTTGCCTCCAGGGAGAACACCAAGCTGAGGCTGTTCCACGCCCGCCCCCCTCAACAGGGCTGACTGCAGGGGGATGCCTTCTTGAGGCCGTGCACACCCGGCCTCCTCTACACCTTCCCTCCATTTCCCTTGATCCACAAGGTGCTTCTCAAGGTGAGGAGGGACAAGGTGAAGGTGATCCTGGTAGCCGCAGACTGGCTGTGCCAGTTCTGGTGTCCAGATCTCCTCAGCCTCTGCTGCAGGCCCCCGGAGCGGTTTCCAGCTGGCCTGGACATGATATCACTCAGTCAGGTGAAGGTATTCCATCCAGACCTTCAATCTGTGCACCTCACAGCCTGATACCTAAGCGGCTAGAGTTCCTAGCTTTGTTTTTTTCTGAAGATGTCTACACCGTGGTGGAGGCATCCAGAAAGGAATCGACCAGGAAATGTTACGCCTTCAAATGGAAAAGGTTTTCCATTTGGTGTCAGGGCAAGGGCCGGGACCCTTTGTCCTGTTCAGTGGCTAACATTCTTGACTACCTTTGGTCTCTCTCCAAAGGGGGGTCTACGGTCATCGACCCCTAGGGTGCCCCTGTCAGCCATCTCTGCTTACGGGGCGTGAGCTGATCAGCCAACGATGGCGCAGGAGACAGTGGTTGGGCACTTTTTCAAAGGCCTGGATTACATATCCCCTCCAGCGCGTGACCCTCCATCTCTGTGGGATCTACTGCTGGTACTGGAAAAGCTCATGGGCAAGCCATTCGAACCAGTGCACAATTGTGAATTGTCACACTGTCGTCAAAGGCAGCCTTCCTGGTGGCAGTCATGTCTGGCAGAATAACAGGGGAGCTCCAGGCGCTTTCCGTGGACTCCCCTTATCTGGTCTTCCACAGGGACAAGGTTGTCCTACACCCTCACCCGAAATTCCTTCCGAAGGTGGTGTCAGAGTTTCATCTTAACCAGGTGTTAACTCTGCCGGTATACTACCCTAATTACACCTTGGAGGTTGAGTACAGGCTCTATACTTTGGACCTGAGACGAGCTCTCTCCTATTACAAGGAGAGGACAGCTGAAATTCGGGGAGAGGTTCGCCAGCTGTTTGTCACCTACGCTGAAGCCGCTTCTGGCAGACCTGCAGCAGTGTGGATGATTGCAAGATGGATTACATAATGCATTAGTCTATGCTATGAATTGGCGGGCATGGAGCTTCCCAGAGCGATAAGAGCTCATTCTACCTGCCATACCACTGCATCGGTGGCTGCTTCCAGGGGCATCCCTATCCAGGAAATCTGTCGGGCTGCTACCTGGAAGTCAGCGAACACATTCATCACCCACTACCACATCGACCTTGAGTCACACCGGGATGCTGGTTTTGGGGCCTCAGCTCTCCAATCACTGTTACCAAGGTGGGGGGTGTGCGCCTTACTTCCCTCCTCCCGGAGAACTGCTAGGAGTCTGCCAAAGAGTGTGGAAGAACAACATATCCATGCTCCTAGAAAAACAGGTTACTCACCTGTAACACTAGATCTTACTTCGAGAGGGCTCTTGCAGTAGGTAATTACATATAGGACTGATGTCGGCAGGCTGCAGGACCCCACAGAAAAATTTCTAGCTCGTAATCCCTGGCGAGGGACTGCCCCCACGTCAGGTGACCGTGTCACGAGACGCCGGTATAAAGGGGCGGTCCCTGACGCCTGCCTTTCCAGTTCTTTCCGCCGTTATCTCGCAGCTACCGTGGAAAAGTTTAGCCACAGCCCTATTTTCGCCGGTTTTACCAAAGTAATTTGTTTTTTCGACTAACGTGACAGGTACCATCGCCAGTGTATGTCGCTCCTACATCTTCCGAGCACAAAAATAAGTGCGATTTGTGCGGCGCCCAACTACCGCACAAGGACGGCCATTCCCTGTGCATTTTCTGTCTAGGCCCCGATCACCCGGTCGAGAAGTGCCAGCAATGCCTCAGCTTCAACGCGGTAACCCGGAAAAGGCGGCAGCAATCCCTGGGAGCCCATATTTTGAAGAAAAAGATGAGTTCAGTGGAGAAGGAGCTAAAAAAACTGAGGCAGGCGTCCACTTCCCCCGAGGGCCATCGGAAGAAGAAGGATAAGGAGAGGCACCTGGACAAGGGCTCCTGTACCGCATCTCCCTCGGGAGCCACCGGGACACAGGTAACGACCCCTCCAGGGGACCGCTACTGGATGGCCGCCTCGGAGGTTTCCGAGGGGGCGTCGGCCTGCCTGTCTGGCTCGGGCCTTTCAGGCGCCTCCGTGTCTGGATAAGAACAAGGCTTATTCATAAGGTGAGCAGAGTATCTGGAAGTTAAAATGTTTTGGTTTAAAGATGCAGATTCTAGACATGAGTATTTATAAAGTGAGATTCAGTAAAGATGGCTGAAGTTTAGGAGACTGAGTTTAAGAAAAGTAATTTAAAGAAGAACTGTGCAAATACTGACCTCCCCGGCCCTGAAAGGCTTACCCCGGATTAAGCTTTTTCACAGAAAATCCCCTTTTTTTCCAGCAGCCACTTACTTTGTTTTTATTTCATAAAGTCTGCGAACCAGAAATGTGGCAAACCATGCGCAGCTCCATTTACTGTAACAGTGTGGCACTGCACAACTCGCTTACACTGAAGCGAGCGGTGCGGCGCCATACTGTTACAGTAAATGGAGCTGCTCACAGTCCGCCATAGTTTCGGTTTGCGGACTTTATGAAATAAAAGTAAAGTAAGTGGCTGAGGGAAAAAGGGATTTTCTGTGTAAAAAGCTTAATCTGGGGTAAGGCTTTCAGGGGCCGGGAGGTCAGTATTTGCATAGTTCTCCTTTAACAGCTTGTTTAGACACTAGGATGTGTTTGTCCAAGTTTATTTTGATTGTTTAAAGAGGTAATGACTGTTTAAATGTTGTTGATGGAATACTAGCATCATTTTTATAAAGCGAGATTCAGCGAAGATGGCTGAAGTTTAAGAGACTGAAGTTTAAGAAAAGAAATTTAACAGCTTGTTTGGAAGCTAGGATATTCTTTTCCAATCTAATGGTGAATATTTAAAGAAGTAACAACTGTAAAATGTTAATAATGTAATAATAGCATAATATGCAAGAAAGATGAGTGTGTTTATACCTAGGATTCTCTCGGCATAATGTTGATTAGATACGTTTGAGGTAATAGACATCTGAATGAACAGATGTATTTTTACCAACAGAGTGATGTGAAAATAAAATTATCAGTTTTGAAATGAGAACAAAATAAGAAGCAATTGAACATAAGGTAAATATAATTCAAACAAGTTTAATCAAATATTTGCTAGAAAAGGTTTCATGGTAAAAAGTGCCATTGAGAAAGAGAAATAAGAACATTTATTTTAAAATTGTTACAGTAGTCTAGTGTTTGGCATTCCTTTGGATTTACTGGTCTCTCTTGATAATAAAAAATAATTTTAAAAATAGATGTATGAGAGACACACTGAAGTTTATAGAGTCCTTTTAGGGCTGTATCAGACCGAAAATGTATAACAAAGAATATTTGAAGTTATGAAATGTATGAAATATATCCATATTAAATATGATTTTTGTATATTTATATAGATCCTAGCTCCTGATGAAGCCCAAGGTCAGGTGAAACGTTGGGCTACAGGGGATCGTGGTGTTCTTAGTAAAACATCTCAGTAAAAAGTGAAATTTATGAAAAACAGAAGGTGTGGCTGGTTGCTGAATAAATTGGTGGTTCTTGTTCTTCCAGTGCGGCACCCCTCAGGTGGACTTGTTCCCCACCAGGGAGAATGCAAAGCTGAGGTTGTTCTGTGCTCGCCACCCTCAGCAGGGCTTACTGTAGGGGTATGCCTTCTCGAGGCCTTGGACCCCAGGCCTCTTCTGTGCCTTCCCTCCACTTCCCTTGCTCCACAAGGTGCTGCTCAAGGTCAGGAGGGACAAGACGCAGGTGATCCTGATGACTCCTGGCTGGCCACGCCAGTTTTGGTACGCCGATCTCCTCAGCCTCAGCAACAGGCTCCTGAGATGTCTTCCGCTGTACCTGGACCTGCTCTCCATCAGTCAGGGAAAGGTACTCCACCCGGACCTTCAATCCCTGCACCTGACAGCCTGGTTACTGAGCGGCTAGAGTTCCAGGCTTTGGGTCTCTCCAACAATGTCCTCACCATGGTGGAGGCATCTGGAAAGAATCGACTAGAAAATGCTATGCCTTCAAATAGAAGAGGGTCTCCATTTGGTGTCAGGGCAAGGGGCTGGACCCTTTGTCCTGTCCAGTGGCCAGCATTTTGGACTACCTGTGGCCCTCTCGAAAGGGGGACTTTGATCAACGATCCTTAAGGGGCACGCAGCAGCCAACTCGGCTTACCGGGCGCGGACTGGTCAGCAGTCGGCACAGGAGAAGGTGGTCTGGCACTTTTTCAAAGGCTTAGATCACATTTTCCCTCCAGTGTATGGACCACCATCACCGTGAGACTTGTTGCTGG
Source organism: Neoceratodus forsteri (assembly GCA_016271365.2). Taxonomy (NCBI): domain Eukaryota; kingdom Metazoa; phylum Chordata; order Ceratodontiformes; family Ceratodontidae; genus Neoceratodus; species Neoceratodus forsteri. The sequence goes on along the minus strand of CM028135.1, from coordinate 290,024,997 downwards.
TTTTGGCAAAGCTCATGGGCAAGCCAATCGAACTGATGCACAGGTGTGACATGTCTCACCTGTCGTGGAAGACCACCTTCCTGGTGACTATCACATCAGCCAGAAGGATCAGAGAGTTCCAGGTGCTTTAGGTGGAGTTGCCTTACCTGGTCTTCCACAGGAACAAGGTTGTCCTGCGCCCCAACCCGAAGTTCCTCCCGAAGGTTGTGTCAGAGTTTCACCTGAATCAGGTGATGGCTCTTCCGGTGTTCTTCCCAAATTGCACCTCTGAGGCCAAATACAGGCTTCATAATCTGGGCCTGAGGCGAGTGTTCGCTTGTTACAAAGAGCGGATGGCTGGAGTTCAGGGAGAGGTTCGCCAGCTGTTTGTCACCTATGCTCAGGGCCCCCTGGTGTTCTGCGGCAGGGCTCCTTGACTTCTGCGGCAGCATTTTCTGATTTCTACGGTATGATTTATTCATTTCTCTGGCAGAATGCAGTCCTGTCATTGGATAAATATGATGTGATGTCACCAATGACATCATATGCTGAGCATAGAGAAGGGGCTTCAGGATAAACGAGGTGAGAAAGAAAGTCTGACACTATGGAAAAACAATATATTTATATGAAAATTCACCAAAAACAATGAATTCTGCGGCACTATATATATATTCTGCGGTATGATGCAAATTCTGCAGCAAATTATGCAACCGCAGAACCGCAGAATTCCAGGGGCCTTGCCTGTGCTGAAGCTGCACCTGGCAGACCTGCAGCCAAGCAGATGATTGGCAGGTGAATCACTTCCTGCATTGATCTCTGCTATAGGTTGGCAGGTAGGGAGCCTCCCAGAGGGCTAAGGGCTCATTCCACCCATCATACTGCTGCGTCTAGGGACATCCATATCCAGGAGCTCTGCAGGGCTGCTACCTGGAAGTCGGCACACATTCATTTCCCATTACCACACTGACCTTGAGTCATGCTGGGATGCTAGTTTTGGGGCCTCAGTTCTCCAATCTCTGTTCTCTCAGTAGGGGGTCTGCGCCTTGCCTCCTCCTTCCGGAGAACTGCTAGGAGTCTGCCAGTAAGTGTAGATAGAACAACATATCCACGTCCCTAGAAACATAGATTACTCAGCTGTAACAGTAGTTCTAGGAGTGGTATATGTTCATCCAGACTGACCCACTTGACCTCCCCAGGCTTAGGTGCACAAACTCTGTGTCCAGTGGGCAAGATATGGCGTCATGGGACGAGGCCAAGGGATATACCACCTGGGTAGGGTGGGAGGAGCCAGCTTGAAGACTTTCCAGCATATCTTAAAGGGAAAAGACACTGCCAGTAGGTGTGGATGAACAACATATACTACTCCTAGAAGTACTGTTACAGGTGAGTAACCTGTATTTTTTAGCCTCCAGACAGAGTGCTGCTCCACACATCACCCAGTACTGCCATGTGGAAAATCTAATTAACAAACAGAAAAGAAAAAATATTTGAGATGTAAGAAGTGATCATTGACTACGTCTGAAAGTCACAATTATTTCCAGGCAGTTTTCAGGCAGTACACTAGCTCTTTAAAGGCTGTATTATACTGGTGCGGTACCTCCAGTATATTAGGGTTGAGTGCAGACTTCTATGTTAAACCCAAAACTTTGAACCTTAATAACTTTGGAACCACTCAATGGATTTGCATGAAATGTGGTATGCGTAATCTGCAGGGGTAGGTCCCTTGGCGTGCACAATTTTGTGCAAATCCGAAATGTGGTTCGTGAGATGGAAACTCGCAAAATCCTAAGTGTACCATTTTTTTCATATTTCTTTGTCCACTTGTATGATTGTATCTCAGAAATGCCTTTATGTTTGGTCTGAAATTATCAGGCTAAAAAGACTTTGGGTCACAGGTGTGCCTTTTGAAGGTTTGGTGAAAAAAAGTTAATCCGTTCTAAAGTTATTAAATTTTTAATTTCCCCATTATTTCTTATGGGAAAATGTATATGTATAATGAAAGTGCTTTTCATACACTGTCTTCCAGTTTTGCATATTTTGCACCTTAATAACTTTACGACCCTTAAATGGATTTGCAAGATATTTGGCATGCCTAAGCTCTGGAGGTAGATCTCTTGATATGATAAATTTTGTTTTGTGTTTTCTGAGATACTGTGTTTCAAACATCCTTAAACTTAGATGTTTTATTCCCATTTTGCAGACAGTCTTCCAGTTTTGCATATTTGCACCTTAATAACTTTAGAACCCTTAAACAGATGTGCATTAAAGCGTGCATGCATAATCTCGGGGTATGTCTGTAAATGTGATAAATTTCATTTGAGCCTCTTGTGTGATTTGTGAGATATTGTGTCTCAAATATCATTAAACATACGTTTTTTTCCATTCCTAACAGTCTTCAAGTTTTGCATAATTTGTACTTTAATAACTCTGGAGCCCTACAACATATTTGCATACAATTTTTGCATGCATTATTTCATAGGGTTGGTCTGTTGATGTCTTTAATTCCATTTGAATCGCGTATGTGGTTTTTTAAGATACTGTGTCTCAGATATCCTTAAATTTACGTGTTTTTCCCATTTTTACAAACAGTCATCCAGTTTTGCATACTTGCACTTCAGTAACTTTGCAACCGTTCAACGGATATGCATGAACGTTTTCATGCATAATTGCGTGGGACAGGTCTATTGTTGCTAATTTCATTTGAATTGCTTTTGTGGTTTCTGAGATATTGCCACTTTTCCATTACTAACAGTCTTCCAGTTTTGCATAATTTGTACTTTAATAACTCTGGAGCCCTACAACATATGTGCATACAATTTTTGCATGTATCATTTCATAGGGTTGGTCTGTTGATGTCTTTAATTCCATTTGAATCGCTTACGTGGTTTTGAAGATATGATGTCTCAAATATCCTTAAATTTACAAGCTTTTCCCATTTTTGCAAACAGTCATCCAGTTTTGCATACTTGCACTTCAATAAACTTTGCAACCGTTCAACGGATTTGTATGAAAGTTTTCATGCATAATTGCGTGGGACAGATCTATAATTGTTGCTAATTTCATTTGAATTGCTTTTGTGGTTTCTGAGATATTGTGTCTTAGCCATTATTACATTTACATGTTTTTTTCTATTTTTGCAGTTTTAGATACTTTGTACCTTAATAAGTTAGCGACCCTTCAACGGATGTGCATGAAATCTTGCATACATAAGCTCGTGGGGTAGTTCTGTTGATGTAGCTAACTTAGTTTGAACAGCTTAATTGCGACATTGTTTGCCAAAAGAATTATGGTACTGCCGCAGTTTGCATCACTACTTTTCCAGATATGTCTGTTTCTTTGTTACTTCATAACTAAAAAACAGTATGGGCTTTTGGACGGAAATTTTCAGGGTACAAAGGACTTGCTCCAAAGATGTGCCTTTAGCTGGTTTGGTGGAAAAATGTTACTGTGCAGCAGAGTGTTAACACTTTGAAGTTTCAGAATTTCCCTTGGGGTAGCATTATGATGGTTGGGGTACTTTTCAGATGCTATATCTCAAAAACACTTTTGAGATACAGCTTCAGTGCTATAGGTAGTTTAGTACACCTTTGGGTGTACTAAGTTGTTTCGCATGTTACCAAGCCCTGTTTCAAACTGTTGGTGACTTGTAATGAATGGGGCACATATGACCGATACTATGGCGTGCATTATCAACATGGCAGCAATACTGCTTTGTAGGGAATAGTGTTATCACAACACACTGTGCACTGATGGGAGTCCCACGTGCACGTGAGGGACAATAACATACAGTAGGCATGGATGGGTGCACAGGGCCTAGAGGGCCCTGTGCCCCCACTGCTCACTATGGACTGATGGGAGTGCAGGGCTCGGAGGGCCCTACATTCCCACATGGAAATGAGGGACAAGTACAGTAGGCATGTATGAGAGTACAGGGCCCTACCACTCACTATAGACTGATAGGAGCACAGGGCCCGGAGGTCCTTGTGCTTGCACATAGAAATGAAGGATAATTACAACAGGCATGGATGGTGGGCCCTGTGCTCCTACCGCTCCCATAATTAAATAAGGCTATGATTATACTTTCTCAGAATGTAAGGAAATTCATTGTAGAAAACTTCATTAATGCATCATTAGGGTTGAAACATAAAATATAGGGAAATACGACTTTAGGGCTCCCAAGCCTATGATCCCACCCCCACTGTGCATGCAGGAACAGGCATGAGGGGTGTGTTTTGGGGTTGTGAACCCTAAGGTGAGAGTTGTAAGGAGAGGAGAGAATAAGCATCCAGAGAAACAGTAGACACAAAATAAGACATGATAGGAGTGATGCAGTGCAATGGCTGTGGGGCGGCAGTGTTCCGGGAGACATTCTGGAGGCTGCGATGCTGCCCTATTTGCAGGCACCTCTCTGGTCTGAGGAGAGGTTGCCGTCTCCAGGCTGACCTGGCTAGGATTCGTGAAACCTCCTCCCCCACCCAGGGACCACCAGGGCCAATGCCACTACCTCAGAGGTTGCCAAGAAAGAGGAGAGGCTGGACCAGGGTGGGCTCAAGGAGGGAGAGGGTGGTGGAACAGAGTACATCCCTCCAGCTGTACCTCTCCATAATTCATTCGCTCTTCTGGTGGATAGTGGTTCCTCTATGGAGGCACCTGCAGTGGAGACCAAGGAGGATGCTGGGAACCTTCACAAAGGAGACCCACAGGAGGGTGGCATGGGACCCCACAGGGGAAGGAAACAATCCTGGTGGGGACTCAATCATTAGGGGGTAGAAATGGGGAGGAAGGGGAGGGAGGCAAGGTGCCTTCCTGGTGCCCGCGGCTTGGAGGGACAGGAAGCAATCCTCAGGATCGTGGGAGGAACTGCGCGAGGAGGGTGTGGGTGTCATTGTCCACCTAGGGACAAATGACCTGGCTAGGAATGGGATCAGAGCAGTGCAAGAGGAGCTTGTGAGTAGAAGGGCCTTAGACAAGTAGCTATACGGTAACCTTCTCGGAGGTGCTGCCTGTCTATGGCAAGGGAGATGCTAGGCACTTCACCAGGGAATTCAGTGAGTGGTTGAAAACTGGTGTGGAGCTCAGGGTTTTGGCTTCATTGGGGACTGGGAGCCACCTGGAGGGATGCAGACCTATACTGGTGCGATGATCTGCATCTGTCCAGGGGGAACCAGGATCCTAGGGAGAGGTTTAAATGCTTCATTGGCAAGCATTTAAACCAGCGAAGGGAGGCACTGAAAAGGAGCAGGGAAATCCAAGCCTCCCTCACAAAACATGGTGATTAGTGAGGTAAACACCAAGGTACAGAAGTTATTAGGAGTAGAACAGATTTAAATGTCAAAAAGGCAAAGGCAGTAGGACAGAAATAGGGTTAAAAGGCGTAAGGCTATCAAAAGTGGAGGGTGATGGTACCAATGCCCGTAGTCTGTGTAACAAGCTCCCTGAACTAGTGGCCTTGATGGAAGGGTTGCCTGGATATTGTGGCAGTCACAGAAACATGGTACACAGAGAACCATGACTGGGATGTCAACATACCAGGATACACAACTACAGGAGGGACAGGGAGGGTAAAAGAGGAGGAGGAGTAGCTCTCTATGTAAAGGAAGGGATCAAAGCAACAGAACTAAAGAGTAAACAGGGAGCAGATGAGGCACTTTGAGTCACCTTGGAGACAGGAAATGGCACCACAATCTGCATGGGGGTTGTATACAGACCCCCATCTCAGGGGGAAGGAATGGACAAGGAAATGATAGAAGGCTTTCTTAGAATGGCAGAAAAAGGCGAGATATTGTTGATGGGGACCTGAATATGCCAGATGTTAACTGGAGCACCTTTGCTGCAGGCACATCCAAGAGCAGGGTCATTCTTGATGCCCTACAGGGGCATGCCTCAGACAGCTAGTATTGGAACCCACTGGAGGAGCAATCTTAGACCTGGTACTCTCAAATGGGGATGGAGAAAGAATCTCAGATTTAGAAGTGGGTAGCCATCTGGGAACAAGCGACCACCAAACAGTGTGGTTCACGATAAACACAGCCATACAGTCAAGCCATACAAAAGCAAGAGCACTGGACTTAAGGAGGGCTGACTTTGGGAAAATGAGAGAGTGCCTCAGAAAAGCACTAGCAAACAGGCAAGAAGGAGGGGTGGAGGAACAATGGGGAGTGATCAAAACAGCCATCACAGAGGCAACAAGCCTTTGTGTAAAGCAAATCAATAAAACACAACGAAGGAAAAAACAGCTATGGTTCTCAAAAGAGGTGGCAGGGAAGGTTAAGGAGAAAAGGACAGCATTGAGGAAATATAAGGAAACACAGAAGGAGCAGGACAGAGAACTTTGTCAGTTAAAGCAGAAAGAGGCTGGGAAGGCAGTCAGAATAGCAAAGGCCCAAACCGAGGAAAGGATAGCCAATTCTGTTAAGAAGGGGGATAAGACCTTTTATAGGTACATTAGGGAGTGAAGAAAGACCGAAGGAGGGATACTGAAGCTTAATAAAGGGAGGGAATGGGTAGAGGGTGACAGTGAAAAAGCAGGGATACTGAGAACGAATATTTCTGCTCAGTATTCACAGAAGAAGGGGGGGGGGGGAGTTACCTAAACCAAACAGGAGAAACACTGTGAAAACGGGGGTCGATACCAGTCCATTTACAGAAGAAAGGGTTCTGAAAGAACTAATAAAATTGAAGGGGGACAAAGCAATGGGGCCTGATGGGATTCACCCAAGAATTCTAAAAGAACTAAGGGTAGAACTAATGACACTGCTGACTAGTCTCTTTAACAAATCATGGGAGGATGGGGTGGTACCCGAGGACTGGAGGAGGGCAGATGTGATTCCTCTTCACAAAAGTGGGAGGACAGAGGCAGGAAACTACAGACCAGTTAGTTTGACTTCAGTGGTAGGGAAAATGATGGAATCACTTCTGAAGGAAAGAATTGTTGAGTACCTAGAGGCCAGTGGGGCACAGGACTCAAGGCAGCATGGATTCACGATGGGAAGGTCGTGTCAAACTAATCTAATAGATTTCTTTGACTGGGTGACCAAAGTAGTAGACCAGGGAGGGGCTGTGGACATGGCCTACCTAGATTTTAGCAAGGCATTTGATACAGTCCCACACAAAAGATTAATACACAAGGTGGTAGCATGGATAAAAAAATTGGCTAGATAACGGGATGCAAAGGGTAGTAGTAAATGGAGTACACAGTGAAGAAAGGAGGGTTACTATCGGGGTACCGCAGGGTTCAGCACTGGGACCGGTCCTTTTTAATGTCTTTATAAGTGACATTGGGAGAGGAACTGGAAGGAAAAGTATGTCTCTCTGCAGATGACACAAAGATCTGCAACAGGGTTGATACACAAGATGGAGTGGAAAGGATGAGAAGGGACTTGGCAAGGTTGGAGGAATGGTCAAATGTATGGCAGCTCAGATTAAATACAAAGAAGTGCAAGGTAATGCGCATGGGAAACAAAAACCCAGGGGAAGCGTACACAGTGGGGGGTGAGATACCAACAACAGTAAAAATAGAAAGGGACCTGGGGGTAATTATATCAGATGACCTAAAGGTGGGCAAGCAATGTGAGAAGGCAGTAAGGAAAGCTGGGGGGATACTGGGATGCATAGGAAGAGGCATCAATAGTAGAAAACAAGAAGTTGTTATCCCTCTGTACAGACAGTTGGTGAGACCCCATCTGGAGTACTGTGTACAGTTCTGGAGACCCCATCTCCGCAAAGACATAGACAGAGTGGAGGCTGTCCAGAGGAGGGCAACCAAAATGGCGCAGGGTCTTCACCAGAAGACATACGAAGAAAGACTAAAGGAGCTTAATATGTATACCCTTGAGGAAAGAAGGGAGAGAGGGGACATGATAGAAACTTTCAAGTACCTCAAGGGAATTAACAAAGTCCAAGAGGGTAGCATCTTCCAGAAAAAGAGATGTGCAAGAACAAGGGGGCACAATTTGAAGATAGAGGGGTGACGGCTCAGAGGTAATGTGAGGAAGTATTTTTTCACTGAGAGGGTTGTGGTTGCATGGAACAGCCTCCCTGAGGAGGTCGTGGAGTCAAGAACAGTGGGGGACTTAAAGAATGCATGGGACAGGCATAAGGCAGTCCTAGTGGGGGGTAGGAGGAAGTAAGCTGTTGGTTAACTGGGATTTGCAGCTTATCTGTTAGGTAGGAAAATTGGCAGACTAGGTGGGCCAAGCGGTCCTTATCTGCCGTCAAATTCTATGTTTCTATGTTTCTAAGGCTCACCCCATTCTCCTGTGTTGTTTCCATCTTACCTTACTCATGGAATAGGTTGAGCCCCTTTCACAAGCTGACAAAATCCTTAATTGTCATTTCCCGACCAGATGGCCTTTTTTGCATACAAAGATTAGCTCATGAAAGGGGATCGACTTGTGAAAGGGGATTTTGACAGCTCGCTAAAGGGGATCGGCTTGTGAAAGGGGATTTTGTCAGCTCATGAAAGGATTGCTTTTTGAACTTCTTGCGAGTCGATCCTTTGCAAGCTGACCAAATCCTTGATCATCATTTCCGACCAGATGGCCCTTCTCGCAAACAAGGATTGGCTCGCTAAAGGGGTTTTGACACCTCATGAAAGGATCGACTTGGCGAAGGGGATTTTACAACTCGCAAAGGGATTGTTTTAATTCCCTGTTCGCGAGCTGTCAAAATTCCCTTTGGCAAGCCAATCTCCTTTCGCGAGCTGACAAAATCCTTGATTGCGAGTTCCAGACCAGATGGCCAAAATCTGATGATCAAGGATTTCTCGCAAATGGTAATTTTGACAGCTCATGAACAGGGATTTTGCCACCTCACAAACAAGGAATTTTTCAAAACTTTGCCAGTGCACTGTAAATAAAGGGGTTTGTCTCTTCGCTTGAAATTTTTAGGGTATAAAGGGGGTGTCCCAGAGATGTGAATTATGCTATTTAGGTGTAAAAAGTTAATCGGTTCTATAGATATTCTATCATGAAGTTGAGATTTTTCCCATACGATATAATTGCAGCACACACAGTGCCTTTTGGTGCCCATATCTCAGAAACGATGCGAGATACGGATTTTTCGCTATCTGCCACTGTGGACTAAGCATACGTGAAGGTTTCAAAGTCATGATTGCAACTGCAGTGGAATTTTTTTCATAGCTTGTATGGTTACTGAGATATTGGCAAATCAGTGTTACAAGGGTTCCTTTTCAGCCCTATAGGCTACTGTATGGCTCTGTTATGTGTAAGTGGGAGCGCAGGGCCCAGAGGGCTCATGCTGTCACATACGCATACAGTCGGGTATACTCTGGCATTGTGAAGGGAGCGCGGGGCCCAGAGGGCCTGTGCTCCCATAACCACATACCACTTACCAGTTACATTACACTTTCTCAAGAAGTAAGAAAATTCATTGCAAAAAACTTCATTAATGCATCAGTTAGGGCTGAAGTGACAAAAGCAAGGAAATGAGACGTTAGGGTTAAGCCCCTACCATCCCACCCCCCATCCTCCACACACCAACAGGCATTTGGGTGTGCCATGGAGTCATTAGGCCTAACTCTCACCCCGTTCTCTTATACTGTACCATGTCAGCCTCTTTACACATGGAATGGGCTCAGAGTTGGGACTGATGTCTCCATGGCACACCCCGATGCCTGTTGGTGTGTGGAGGATGGGGGTGGGGGGGTTAGGGACTCAACCCTAACGTCTCATTTCCCTACTTTTGTCACTTCAACACTAACTGATGCATTAACAAAGTTTTTTGCAATGAATATCTATCTAACTATCTATATAGTAGCTACATGGTAGTGCAGCTGTAGTTAGGGTTGCCCAGCCACTTCTATGTTAAACCCAAAAGTTTGCACTTTAATAACTTTGCCACTGTACTGTGGATTTGCCTGCAATTTTGCACATGCGATGCGGCACCATAGATCTCTGGATCTGGCAAGTTGCGTTACAATTGGCTGAGCGGTTGCAGAGCACCAAAACGGGGTTTTGCGTGTTTCTTTGTTCGGGACTACAGCCCAAACGACTTGTCCGTCTGGTCTGAAATCTTCAGGGAAGATGCAGTCTGGGTCACTGATGTGCCTTTTGAAGATTTGGTAAAAAAAAAAAAAAAATATTAAACCGTTCAAAAGTTATTCAAATTTAAACGTTTAACATTGAAGTCAATGGGAAAAAATATATATGTGCCTCTCGAAAGCACCCGTTACTGTCGCGAAAGCACATTTTACTGTCGCAGATACAATCAGTAGTGTCATACTGCCACCATCTTGTTTCAGTTGGTGAAGAAAAACGTCTGTAATTCAAATTCTACTGACCCTAGATAAACACTGACAGTTGTGTTTACTTAAACGGGGCCTGAGGAACACAATGGTGCCATCAGTTTTTTCTAGGAGCCCTAGAAATACCTTTTTTAAATCGGGTCCCCCATAGTGCCATAAATCCGACGGTACATTTGGACACTTTATCAATCACGACACTGTCTCAATTTGCGACACTACTGTACCAAAAGTACCATTTCTTTGCCACACTACTGCACCTAAACAGTTGTGACTTTTTGTCTGAAATTTGCAGGGTGGCAAGCCCTGGCCCCACAGATGTGCCTTTTGGTGGTTTGGTAAAAAAGAATTTAAACAGTCACAAAGTTACAGCATGCTGAAGTTGAGAAATTTTCCATAGGCTAACATTGTGGCGCTCATATCTCGAAAACTATTAGAGATATAGATTTTTTGCTACCCGCAGCTTAGTGTACTTTAGGTGGACTAAGCCCGCATGGAAGTTTCGAAGTCATGATAACAACTGCAGTGGAATTTTTTCATAGTTGCTACGGTTACTAAGATATTGCCAAATAAATGGTACGAGGGTTCCTTTTCAGTACTATGGGGTACTGTATAGTTTGTATTTCTGTGTAAGTGGGGCAATAGGCCCAGAGGGGCTCCACGCTCCCACATATACATACCATTACGCAACAAATAGGCAATGTGAAGGGAGTGCAGGGCCAGGAGGCCCCGTGCTCACACAAACACATACCAGTTACATTACACATTCTCAAAAAGAAGGGAAATTCATTGCAAAGAAATTTGTTAATGCATCAGGGTTGATAGCACAGCGACAGAAGTATGGAAATGTGATGTTAGAGTTACCCCCACACCCCCCCACCCTTCACTTACCAACAGATGGGGTGTGCCATGGGGTCATTGTACCTAACTCTCACTCTATTCTCTCTTTATACTGTAGCATGTCAGCTTGTTTACACATGGAATGGGGTGAGAGTTGGACCTGATGACCCCATGGCACACCCCGTCTGTTAGTGTGTGAGGGGTGGTTTGTCGCTGTGCTGTTAAGCCTAACTGATGCATTAACAATGTTTTTTGCAATATGTGTGTGTATATATATATATATATATATGTGTGTGTGTGTGTATGTGTGTATATATATATATATATATATATATATATATATATATATAAAATATATGGCACGGTAGTAGCAGTATAGTTAGAGTTGCCTGACCACTTCTGTGTTAAACCCAAATGTTTGCACTTTAATAACTTTGCAGCCGTATGATGGATTTGCTTCAAATTTTGCCTGCATGGTTAGGTACCATAGCACTCTGGATCTGGCAAGTGTTAGTCCGGTCAGATGTGCTGGTGCTGAGCTGCAGAGCCCCGAAAAACATGTAAAACACCATGTTTTGGGCTATTTCTTTGCTCAGGGCTGCAGTCCAGGCTGTTTGTCTGGTCTGAAATTCTTAGGGAATATGTAGTCTGGGTCACTGATGTGCCATTTAAAGATTTGGTGAAAACATATTAATCCATTCAAAAGTTATTTAAATTTAAATTTTCCCATTATAGTCAGTGGGGAAAAAATATATGTGCCTCACGAAAGCTGCCACCAGTACATTTTACTGTCTCAAATACCCTCTGTAGTGTTGTGCTTGCACCATCTTGTTTTCAGTGAGTGGTGGAGAAAAATGGCCAGATTTCAAAAGCTACTGCCCCAGGTAAACACTGACAGTTGTGTTTACCTAATTGGGCATGAGGAACACAGTGCCAGCATCAGAATTTAAAAACTCCCCAGAAATATGTTTTAAACATCGGACCCCGATACTGTCACAAATTTAAAAAGAACAGATGTGACACTTCCACAATTTGCAACAGTACTGCACCAGAAAAGACCATTTCTTTGTTACCTCACTCACTGCAACTAAAAGGTTAGGGCTTTGGGGCTGAACTTTGCAGGATGGCAAGCCCTTGCCCCCAGATGTGCCTTTTGCTGGTTTGGTGAAAAAACACCGGTTCCATAGTTACAGTGTTCCAGAGTTGAAAAACTTCCCATAGGATAACATTGCAGTGTCCGTATCTCAAACTATTTGCTCTGGGTAGCTTAGTCCACCTTTAGGTGACCTAAGCATGCGTATAAATTTTCAAGTCATGATTACAACTGCAGTGGAATTTTTTTCATAGTTGCTACGGTTACTGAGATATTGTCAAATTAGTGTTACAAGGGTTCCTTTTCATGACTCTAGGGCTGCAGTATGTTTCCGTACTTATGTGTAAGTGGGAGGGCAGGGCCCAGAGGGCCCATGCTCAGAAATATGCATAGCATTATGCAAAAATGGGCAGTGTGAAGGGCCCTGCGCTCACACAACCACATACCAGTTACCAGTTACATTACATTTTCTCAAAAAGAAGGGAAATTCATTGCAAAAAAAAACTTCGTTAATGCATCGGTTAGGGTTGATAGTACTGTGACAAAAGTTTGGAAATTTGATGTTAGGCTCCCCAGCCCTACCACCCCCACCCCGACCACCCAACCTCCACACACCAGCAGGCGTCAGGTTGTGCCATGGTCATCAGGCCCTAACTCTCACACCATTCTCCTATACTGTAACATGTCAGCTTGTTTACACATGGAATGGGGTGAGAATTAGGCCTGACTAATTTATGGCAAACCCCAACGCGGGGGTGGGGGGGTGGTAGGGTGTGAACCCAATACTGAATTTCCAAACTTTTGTCACTGTACTATCAACCTAACTAATGCATTAATGGAGTTTTTGCAATGAATATATATGTATATCTAATAGGGCCAAAATTCATTGCATAAATCCATTTATGCCCACATATGTGGGATAAATCTAAGCATCCTAAATGTATCCCACATATGTGGGATAAACGGAAGCTGTCACTCAAAATCCCCCTTGCTGGCACTACTTTACAGCTTTCATTTTCCCCTACAACTGTCACAAAATATGTACTGTCCCACAACTGCTGTCCCTGTACTGTCTTTACAACTGCAAATGTACTGTCCTGTCTTTCCTCCCAAATGCACACAAGAACTAGCTGCATGCACAAAAAAATTATTTAATTTCTTTAACTGACTCCAGTCACAAGGAATACCTCACCTCACTGCTCCAACTCGCCTCTGATTCATTATCACTCCTCCAGAGCACACCACTGTCACTGTACCACTTGGCACATTAACTAATGAAAACTGCAACAAAAGCTTTCAAAAATAAACTGTTCCCTTCATCTTCTGTCATATGAAACTGCCGAAATACAGTGTCACAGTCACCCCTCATCCACAGCTGCTATTCCAGTTCTTCCAACGCCACATTCTCAGAGTCCAACCACAGTAACTGGTACATCCCCACTCCTTCTCGCTACTTCTTCAAATGCCCACCAACCATGACAAAACGGCTGCATCCCCGCTCCCTCGTAATACTGCTTCGGACATACTTCTAATTTTACAAAAATACAAAAACTAATCACTCCTTCAAACGTGGAGTGTCCCTCGCTAAGACCACCTCCATTTCTTTTAAATATTCTCTACAGACTCTCGCTTCACCAATCAGCAATGACATTACAGCGTCATGCCGGAGCGTCCATGACCATGCCTAGCAACCACTATGACCAGCGTAAGAACACAAGTAAAAAGTCCACTACAGTCTCACTTTTTTTAACCAAAAATTAAAAACCTTTTACTGCCGCTACCCAAACCTGTGCATATTGCATAAATTGGATATGCGATGGGGGACCATCAGATAAATGAGTTATTTTCACTTGTCCCCTGGTGACCTCAGGTAAATCACTCATGGCTCCACTATGCTCCGCCACTCACGAGGTTACCCGAGGTCACCGGGGACTCGTGAAAATAACTTGTTTTTCTGATGGTCCCCCATTGCATATTCTATATAGATATACAGTAGATATACTCTGTATTACATGTATTCATTGCAAAAAACTTCATTAATGCACTAGTTAGGGTTAAACCAATAAAAGTAGGGAAGTGTGGCATTAGGGTTCCCAACCTTAATGCCCCACCCTCACCCTGCAGGAATAAACAGGAAAAACATTACTATTTGACCTCTCCTGCATCTTTGCAAATCAGGCATGGGATGTGCCTTGGAGTTGTCAACCCTAACGCTCACCCCATTCCATCAGTAAATAAGCTGAGATGTGTATAGTATGAGAACGGGGTGAGTGTTAGGGTGACCACATCACAAATAATTTGCGAAGACCCAGGAGAGGTCAAACAGTAATGTTTTTTCTAGGGACATGGATATGTTGTTCATCCACACTCATTGGCAGTATCCTTGCCGCTTTAAATCTTGCCGGGAGGTCTTCAAACACTCCTCCACCCACCGGGTGGTATAACTCGGCTCCGCCCCATGACGTGAATCTTCCTTACGCTTAGGCTCAGGTTTCCCTCCTTAACGCTCTGCGTTTCGCGACTAGTTCCTATTTCTCCGTTTGCGGATTTAAAATAGAATTTTGCAAAAGACTTCATTGTCGATCCCTCGCGGCTCGCGATGGACAAATCGACTCCAGGATTTCGGAGGATGCCTATGCGGGCAGAAGATGTCTCGGACGGATCCACACTCCACGCGGTGTTCATCAAGCTTAGGCCTTGAGCACCCACTCCGCAGGCTTGCGACCTGTGCTCATCTTTCTCGCCCACGCCCCCTGGTTAAGACCCAAAGCTGCCCGATTGCAACTGGGCCGTCCCGAGAAGCGTTTCCCTCCGGTGAAGTCCAAGGAGGCCCGGTTGGCTGTGTCCGCGGCGGCGGGCTCGGCGGATCAGCTCGAGCGGATGGTCGCCCTCGAAGAGGAGGCGGCGCGGGCCGTATCTTCCTCGGCCGCGGCATTTATCCCGCTCTCTCTGGGTTCTTCCTACACGGCTTCCTTTAAGGAGCTTTGTCTGTCCCTCTCCACTAAAGGAGAAGGGCCTTCGTCTGCTGGACCTTATTCTCGTCCAAAAAGAGGGACAAGGGTAAGTCCTCCGTCGGCGCTTCTGGGAGCGTGGAACCCCTCCCCGGCCGCCGACCGTCCGGCTTCGATCGACTGGCCGCTTCGCCACTGGCTCACGGGTGTCCCCGCCAGGTCCGCTGACCGAGACTCCTACTGATGAAGTCGAGATTTTTCTCACCCATTGACGGCTGTCGCTTTAGCAGCCGAGATTCCTCTCCTGTTCCCCGGAGGAGTTGAGGATCCGTGGCTCGCTTGTGCCTCGGTTCCGAGCCCTCGGATGGACCTTCCGAGCCGAGGGAGTGCTTCCCGCCGACACCTCCTCGCACCGACCCCGGAAATTGGGACTCGTCTCGGTCTGACCTCGCTGTCCAGCCGATCCACCGCCATAGGCGGTCTCGGTCTCGGCACCGCTGCAGGCGTGCGCCGCCGTCCTCGTCCTCCTCCTCGGATGAGGGAGGCTTCGCGCAAATTACGCCGACGGTACGAGGACCTTATGTTGCAACAGCTCCTCCTGGCCGAATAAGCCGACCCGCGCCTTCCCCGCCATTATGGCTGTCACCGAACGGTCCGACACAACCCTCGACTTGTCCGAGGAGCTTTATACCCAGGCCGGTTGTTCGGCTAAAACCAGCTGCTCCACCGATCTGTGGAACTCTCCCGCTTCCACAGCCACCACTGGGGCTCCGACCAAGGACTTTGGGTCGCAAGGGTTTACCCCATCGGGTTGTCAGTTACCCCTCACTACCGACCGACCTCGCAGGTGAAGGGTGGCTCAGGCCAGAGCGTTTCTTCGAGGACTCTTCCGAGTCCGAAGATGATTCCTCCTTCTTCCAAGCGACTGGACTTGGAGTCCTCAGGAGGTCAGTCAATGGACGATAGCCCGTCGTCCTTCCTAGGACTGCTTCGCTCATCTCGGAGCTCTACCGATGGAGCTCGAACCGCTTCCAAACGGGCCAGGTATCCCCTCACGGAGATTCTGGACCGAGGATTCTCGACGGAGGCTCTTCCGTGGCCGAGGCCATAGTGGGTCCGGCACTGGAACTTTGGCAGCCCTGCTTCCTGCCCTGCGCCTCGGCCAGCCAGGATGGCCAGGAAGTATAGGGTCCCTACGTTCCTTGTCCGGTTTTGAACACCCTCTGCTGAGGGGTTGGTTACCGACAGCTGCCCGCGCCGGGCAACGCCAGGAATGTGGACAACCTCTGACAAGGAGTCCAAGAAATTGACTATGTCGGGCGAAAGTTCACGCAAGGCCCTCTCTCGGCCTTCGGCCAGGCCAGTTCGGCCGCCCTCATGGCACATTTTTCTCATGCCCTGTTGGGCTCCCCTGGATGAGGTCATCCTCATCTTCCCGCCGATCTGCAGACTACGTGTTAAGCAGGTGCGGGACCAGGGCAGGGCAGTGGCCAAACAGCAGCTCCAGACTGCTTTGGATGTAGGGACTCATGTGCCAGATCGTGGCGGCCGCAGTGGCTAGTCATGGCTTGGCTGAGGATATCCACCTTTACTCGGATACCCAGCACAAGTTGGCGGATGTTCCCTTTTTTGGGACTGACCTCTTCGGCCCTGGGGTGGAAGGTCACCTGCAGAGGATCGAGAAGTCCAATGCCACCTTGGACTCGGTCTCTTCCGCTCAGAAGGACAAAGGCCGCAAACCACAGCCTAAGCCCTTTCGTCCTTCTGTGCCCCCGGCGCGCCCGGCCCAGCAACGTCAGGGCCAGCAGGCTCGGCCTTGGCATCCCAAACCCAAGCCGCCGGCTTCCTCTAACAGGAGCAGGAGGAAGGGCCCAGGAGGTCCCTCGCCGGTCCCTCCTCCAAGCCTGCCCAGTGACGGCTGAAGGGTGCGCCCATCCCCGCTCACCTTACCCCTGGGTCCCCCCGTGGGGGGACGGCTCCGGCACTTCCGTTCCGCCTGGTCCGCTGTTACCACGGACAGGTGGGTCTTGGAGGTGGTGGGAAGAGGCCTGCCTCTGGAATTCGAGCAGGCACCACCCTTCAGAGCCGTCGCCCCTCGGGGGGCTTCGGGATCCCCAGCCTCACTGGCGGCTCGTCGAGCCGACATCGCTCTCCTCCTCCAGAAGGAGGTGGTAAGAGAGGTGGTGGACCCTCCTTCAGACCCAGGGTTTGTGTCCAGGTACTTCCTGGTTCCGAAACGGACGGGGGGCTGGCGCCCCATTCTCGACCTACACGACCTAAACAAGTTCCTAAGGTCTCGAACCTTCAGGATGGTCACTCTGGCTCAGATAATACCATCCTTGGAACGCGGCGTGTGGTTCTGCTCTCTGGACTTGCAGGACGCGTTTTTTCACGTCCCTATCCGTCCGTCTCACCAGAGATTCCTTCGCTTCTGAGCGGAAGGATCTCTTCGAGTTCCAAGCCATGCCCTTCGGCTTGTCTCCAGCTCCCAGGGTCTTCACCAAATGCATGGCAGTGGTGACAGCATTCTCATGGCGCCGAGGTCCGGGTACCCTTACCTGGACGACTGGCTGATAGCAGCTCCCTCCAGGAAGGAGGCGGAGTGGTCCGAGATCTGGCCCTCCAGGTCTGCTCTCAACTGGGCCTCCTTATCAACGAGGCCAAGTCGGAACTCGAGCCAAGCAGGTGATTTTATTCATCGGGCGCAGCTCGACTCTCTTCGAGCCAGAGGCTGCTCCCCGGCGGACAGGGCCGAGGTTCTTTCCTCCTTTGCCCGATCATTTCTGGTTGGGCACTCGCTCTGCCCGGACTTCCTGCCTCCTGGGTCTCATGGCGGCCTGTACCAGCGTGGTCCGTTGGGCCCGCTGGAACATGCGTCCCTTCAGTGGGGACTGGCCAGCCAGTGGTCACAACGCTAGCGATCCCTTGACCAGCTTCTAGTCGGTGACATTGGGATGTGGAACGCCTCCAGTGGTGGACCGTTCCAGATCATTTGCAGGAGGGCATCCTGTTCGCTCCCGCGAGCCGACGGTTCTCTGTCGACCGATGCTCTCTGATGGGTTGGGTGCTCATCTGGGGAACACTGGCTCATGGCCTCTGGTCCCCTTGGTCCTGATGCCACATCAACCTGCTGGAGCTCGGGCGGTCCGCCTAGCTCTCACCGCCTTTGCTCCGTTCCTCCGGGGTCAAGTGGTCGAGTCAGGCGGACAATACCACGACCATGTACTATCTAAACCGCCAGGGGCGGGCGCAGCTCCATGCTTCTATGCAAGGAAGCTCTCCGCATTTGGTCACTCGCAGCCTGGAGGCGGATCTCCTAGCCATTCACATGGCAGGAGCCTCCAACACCCTGGCCGATGCCCTGAGCCGGATAGGGGCTGCATCCCACGAGTGGTCTCCTGCCGGAGGTAGTACAGCATCTGTTCTCCTTTGGGGCACACCCAGGTGGACCTGTTTGCCTCCATGGAGAACGCGGGCTGAGTCTGTTCCATGCCCGCCCCTCAGCAGGGGCTCGCTGCAGGGGATGCCTTCTCGAGGCAGTGGACCCCGGGCCTCTTTTAGCCTTTCCCCATTTCCCTTGATCCACAAGGTGCTTCTCAAAGGCGAGAGGGACAAGGCGCGGGTGATTCTGATAGCCCCAGACTGGCCTCGCCAGTTCTGGTACCCAGATCTCCTCAGTCTCAGCTCCAGGACTCCGCGGCAGCTTCCAGCTCGCCCGGACCTGCTCTCAGTCAATCAGGGGAAGGTGTTCCATCCGGACCTTCAATCCCTGCACCTGACGGCCTGGTTCCTGAGCGGCTAGAGTTCCAGGCTTTGGGTCTTTCCGACGAGGTCCTCAATGTAGTTGAGGCGTCCCGTAAGGAGTCGACCAGAAAATGTTATGCCTTCAAATGGAAAGAGTTTTCCATTTGGTGTCAGAACAAGGGCTTGGACCCTTCCTCCTGTTCCTTGGCAAGCATCTTGGACTATTTATGGTCCCTTTCTAGTCAGAGGCTTAGGGTCGGCTGACCCAGGGTGCACCTGGCAGCCATCTCTGCTTACGAGCGCGGGCAGGAAGCAGTCGATGGCAGGAGGAGAAGGTGGTCTGGCGCTTTTCAAGGCCTTGATCACATTTCCCCTCAGTCTTGGGAACCCCCACCTCCGTGGGATCTACTACTGCTGGTACTGGCAAAGCTCATGGGCAATCCATTCGAACCTATGCACAGGTGTGCTCTCTCTCCACCTGTCGTGGAAGACCACCTTCTTGGTGGCTATCACGTCAGCCAGAAGGATGGGAGAGCTCCAGGCGCTTTCCACCGAGTCTCCTTACCTGGTCTTCCACAGGGACAAGGTTGTCCTGCGCCCCACCAAATTCCTTCCGAAGGTGGTGTCGGAGTTTCACCTTAACCAGGTGTTGACTCTGCCGGTGTTCTACCCCAATCACACCTCGGAGGGCGAATATGGGCTCATACTCCTGAGACCCTAAGAGCTGCATGTATAAGGAGCGCCGCAGCTGAAAGTCGGGGAGAGGTTCGCCAGCTGTTTGTCACCTACGCTGAAGCCGCATCTGGCAGACCTGCAGCCAAGCGGACGATAAGCAGGTGGGTAACCTCCGCATAGATCTCTGCTATAAGTTAAGCGGGCATGGAGCCTCCCAGAGGGATAGAGCTCATTCTACCGCCATACTGTTGGTAACGGTGGCTGCTTCCAGGGACGCCCTATCCGGAAATCTGCAGGGCTGCTACCTGGAAGTCAGCACACACCTTCATCACCCATTACCACATCGACCTTGAGTCACGCCGGGATGCTGGTTTCGGGGCCTCGGTTCTCCAGTCTCTCTTTCCCAAGTAAGTATCGGGGGTGTGCGTCTTGCCTCCCTCCTCCCGGAGAACTGCTAGGAGTCTGCCAATAAGTGTGGATGAACAACATATCCATGTCCTAAATACAGGTTACTCACATGTAACAGGGTTCTAGAATGGTATATTGTTCATCCACCACATTACCAAACCTCCCGGCTTGACGCACAACTGAGCTTCCAGCGGGCCAGATCTGGCGTCATGGGGGCGGAGCCGAGAGTTATACCACTCCGGTGGGTGAGGAGCAAGCTTGAAGACCTCCGCAAGATTTAAAGCGTGCAAGGATACTGCCAATGAGTGTGGATGAACAATATATACCATTCCTAGAACTCCTGTTACAGGTGAGTAACCTGTATTTCTGTTGCTGCCTGCAGAGTGGGGGGGGGGTGTTAAACTTGGGAACTCTAATGCCACGTTACCCTACTTTTGTCAGTTTAATGCTAACTAGTGCATTAATTTTTTTCCAATGAATTTCCTTACTTTTTGAGATAGTAATAATTGTATCCTCATTTGCCTGTGGGAGGGCCCTGTGCTTCCGTCCCTCCATTGATGCATAGATGTATGTTGCTGTGGAAGCAAAGGACCCTTTGGGCCCTGTGCTTCCATTTCTGTCAAAACAGCAAATGTCTCTTCAGGGCTCTTGTAGCAGGTAACGTGGTTAGGACTGAAGCGGGCAGGCGTCTGGACCCCATGGAAAACTTCTAGCTAGCAGTATATAGTGCTGGGATTCCTCCTGACGCCGACTCCGCCTCGACGCCTGCTTGTAGATAAAAGGGGCGGTCCCCCAGCACCACCTCTGTTCTTTTCCTGGCATCGACCCACACAGATCGGATCTTCACGGATGTCTTCTGCTTTAGTCAACTGCCATTTTGCGCATTACCCATGCTTTATTATTTTTCTGTTTTTTTCAAAATCTGCAGTGATTCTGTGCATGTCTTCTTCTCCATCCTCTCTAGGAGAATGACAGCGAACGAAGTGTACTTGTGGAAAGCAGCTTCCCCACAAGGATAGACATTCATCATGCCTGCTTTGTCTAGGCCCGGACCACGACACTGAGCCCTGCCAGCACTACCAGTGCACCCGGCTTGGCCTCCAGAAGACCCTGGAAGCCTTCTTGCTGCAGCAAAAACTTAGTTATAGAAAAGGAGCTTCATAAAAGTATCTCCTGTTCCCTGGCCTCTGGGGCCTCCATTTCTTCATCAGCCAAGGAGAAGAAGTCTTCAGGAAAGCATAAACACCGGGAGAAGCACAGGGACAAACCTTGGTCAACTTCCTGCTCCAGGTCCCCGTGCAAGTTGGGCACTGAACATGGATCTTCCTCCCACAGGAGGTTGGCCCCACCTCCACTCCGGCACCCTCTGGACTCCCAGTGGTCAAACCACTCACTCTCCTTACTGTCTCCAGTGGTGGTTCTTTTGGGCTTAGGATCCAGCCTCCCAGCCCCTGAAGCTCAGGCCCATTCAGCAGGTGGGTCCTCTGCCAGGTGGCGCGACCCGGTCTTATTTGGGTGGCTGGTCCTTGCCTTTCGCCCTCCTGACCAAAACATTAGCTAAGTAGGTTCTGACATTGGGGACCGACACCTCTGAGCGATGCCAGGGGCATGCGCTCACCTCCCCTGAGAGAGTGATGCTTCTTCCCTGCTCGAGAGCTCACTTCCCGGGACAGACTTCTCCTTCTAGATCTGTGCCAGCTGCATCACCAGACTGGCATCAGCCCACGCCTGTCCCCTTGATGCCAGCTAACCCGACACAGACCGGGCAACACCTCAGTCATCATCATCTAACCCTCCACAGTCGCCGGCTGGCCTTGTCATCACACAGTCGATGCCCGAGGGACCGACGCTTGGTCTCTCGACTCCCGTCAGACTGGCGCTGGATGGCTCCCTGCTCCAGGGACGACGCCAGTTAACCCAACGCCAGTGGATCTGACATCGGGATTACCAGAGCTGAAGGAACCGACGCTGGGGCCCTCTCAGCCTACCCCCAGATGCCGGCTCACCCTTTACTGTCTCAGAATCTGCCCACAGACCTTAACGCCCATTTTGCGACCTTGTTGCACTTTCTTGCGGGGCATACTTCATCTGAAACCTCCCATCCTGGACCTTGTTCCCCTCTAGGATACTTTAAGGATAAGGAAACCCTGAAAGTGCCCCAAACTCCGACCCCGAGGGACCCTCCTCCCAGTCTTGCAAAGGAGCAGGTTCCACCTAGGAAGGCCGCGTGACACCTGCTAAGGAGCTTACTCCACTACCAGAAGGAGATGATCATCTGGGGACTCTCCAGTGAACGCATTGTTGCTTACTCTCTCCCAACTCTGGTGAATCGGGGGTTGTTGTTCTTCCTCCTCTTCTTATGGGAATTCCGGGGACTGTGACCTACTGTCAGAAGCAGAGATGCCTAAGGACACCCCACAACCTCCTCCAGATCACCTGACTTTCATGGATATGATGAGGCACATCCAAGTCCTCATGGGTTGGGACAATGAGGAAGTTAATCCTGAGCAACATCTGCTAGCCACATTCCTCTGTAAGAAGGAGTCATTGCCCTTGGTAGTTCCTCCTCTGATTGACTCCTTCAGTGATGTGAATAGGGCTGCCTGGAAACACCCATCCACCACACCAGCGACATCTAAGAAGGCAGATCGCCTGTATAATGACCTGAGGAATGAACCCTTTTATGGGGAACACCCAGAGGATGACTGTCATTATTAACTTGGCCCATGACCACTTTAAGTGGCCCTGACACCTCAGCGCTCAGCCACCTGACAAGAACTCCAGGCAGATAGACCATTTTGGTAAAAAGGTCTATTCCTCAGCCACCTGCGCCACCCTAAACTTCCTGGCCCACATGGTTCAGTATCAGAATGCCCTGTGGGAGAAAGCTTTCAAGATGGCACAGGCTTAGCCTGATCTTCCTGAGAAGGTTGAGCTGTTACACCTCCTGAAGTCTGGCTTGGACACGTTCTCCGAGCCTCGTTTGATTCTGTGGACTCCACAGATAAGGCTGCAGCTATGGGAGTTTGCCTTCATCGCTGCTTCTGGCTTAGGGTGTCCAGTTTTGCCCTGCATGTCCAATCTAAGATTCTGGACGACCCTTTCAGAGGCCCCGGTTTGTTTGAAGATTCTCAAAATGTCACTTGCCTTCAAGAGTTGGGCAAGGCTCTACGTTCGGTTCAAACTTTATACCGATCTCAGCCAAAATTGTCCCAGCGGCAGTCCTTTCGTTGCACCTCCAAGCAACAACCCAGAGGCCAACAGCCCAGAAGTGCCTTTAAGAGAAAGGGAGGTTTCTCCCCCAGAGCTCCCAGAACCTCCTAGGCAGTGTTGCCTGTCCCCAGCTCCTCTGCCCGGCTCGCCAACCCCAAGCAGAATCCCTGGGGAAGTGTGTGTGGAAGTCAGTTCTCACTACAGAGAGGGTTGGCGCAGAATAACCTTGGATCAGTGGGGTCTGCAGTTAGTGGAACTGGGCACACCCTAGAATTTTTGGAGATTCCTCCGGACAACCCTCCAGTCACCTCCTATTACCCTCAGGTCCATATTGCTCTTATCCAAGAAGAGATCCAAGCACTCCTGAGAAAACAGGCCATAGAACCTGTCCCACCAGCACAGCGAGAGAAGGGATTCTATTCACATTTCTTCCTGGTCCCAAATAGAACAGAAGACCTTCTTCCCATTCTGAACCGCAGCCACCTGAAGCAGTTCATAGAATACAGATGGTTCAGGATGGTCACTCTTCTTGACCTTCTCCCCTTACTTCATCAAGGGGATTGGCTCTGTTCTTTGGACATGCAGGAATCTTACCTTCACATCTTGTTCCCTCCCCACAGGAGGTTCCTTCGCTTCCACCTTGAAGGAAACCATTACCAGTTGCTGGCTCTTCCGTTTGGCCTGCCCTCGGACCCACTGGTCTTTACAAAATGCCTTGCAGTGTTGGCAGCGGCCTTAAGGAGGAACGCCATTATGTCTTTCCCTACCTAGACAACTGGCTTCTGACAGCTCCTACCAAGGAGCAGTTGCTCAGAACCATAGAGGCCACTTTCACTCTGTTTCGGGATCTGGGGGTAGCTCTCAGCCTACTCGGATCCTCTCCTTGGCCAAGTCAAAGACTTCAGTACATTGGTGCAATATTGGACACAGCCCAGGGAAAGGTGTTTCTTCCCCAAGACAGGGCAGAACGCCTTCAGGCACAGGCCCAGTTGGTCTCATCGTCTTGCCAGGTTCCAGACGGAGCCCAAGACTACTGGGTCACATCGCAGTGACCATTGCAACAGTTCTTCTGGCTCACCTGCACATGAGGGTAGCTCAATGGAACCTTCGGGTCCAATGGAATCAGTGCATAGATGATTTGGACCTTCCGGTGTCGGTATCCAGCTCAGCGTGACAGACTATGATGTGGTGGCTGAACCCCTCCAATCTTTCTAATGGGGTCCACTTCTGGTCGGAGTCACCTCAACAGATTCTGACCACTGACGTGTCAGGCCAGGGCTGGGGCGCCCATCTGGC
Source organism: Neoceratodus forsteri (assembly GCA_016271365.2). Taxonomy (NCBI): domain Eukaryota; kingdom Metazoa; phylum Chordata; order Ceratodontiformes; family Ceratodontidae; genus Neoceratodus; species Neoceratodus forsteri. Next base: position 290,000,537 of record CM028135.1, on the reverse strand, counting down.
AGACCTTCAGACTTGAGGGACCTGGTCCCCATTGGAGCAGCATCTCCACATCAGTGTTTTGGAGATGCTGGTGATTCTGTATGCTCTGCAGGCCTTCCAGATGAACCTGCTCCCAGATCCTTTTTGATCCAGGTGGACAATATGTCTGTGGTCTTTTACATAAACAAGCGGTGGTGGGGGGGGGATGCATCCTTACCCCCTCTGCAGGGAAGCAAAGAGAGTTTGGTATTGGGCCATAGAACATCACCTGGACCTGACTACTGTGCATGTTTCAGACGTTCAAAACAACTTGGCCGACAGCTTAAGCCGTCCCCAGTCCAAGGCCCATGAATGGGAACTTCTTCCCTCAGTGGTCTAAGATCTCTTTGATAGATGGGTCCATCCTGAACCGGACCTCTTTGCGTCCCCATCCAATGCAAAACTGCCCAGCTTGTGCTCGCTAGATCCAGGGCCTGGTGTTTTCTGGTGAGACGCATTGTCCCTCTCGTGGACGGGGAGGTTTCTGTACACCTTCCCTCCCTTTCCATTGCTGCAGAGAGTTCTGCTCAAGTTGCAGTCCGAAGGGGCAGACATGATTCTGATAGCCCCCTGCAGGCCGCACCAGATTTGGTTTCCGCTCCTCCAGCGACTAGCAGTGGAGCCTCTCGATTCCCCTGCCTCTGTGCCGTGCTCTGCTCTCCCAGGTGCAAGGCACCCTGGTTCATCTGGACCTCAAATCACAGCACCTTCATGCATGGCTCCTGCAGACTTAGCAGTTGCCCAATTTGGGGTTTCTCTCCGGGTGGCAGATGTCCTAGTGGCAGCCAGGAAATCCTCCACTAGATCCACTTCTATGAAGTGAAAGCGGTTTTACATATGGGCCACCACTCATCAACTGGATCCTTTTACCTGTCTGTAGACTCTCATTCTGGTGTACCTCCTTTCCCTATCGTACTGAGGCCTGAGTTGCTCATCGATTGAGGTGCACTTATCCGCCATCTTTGTGTACCAGGCACATATTGAAGACAAAACTCTTGCCCAGCTTGACCTCTGTCGCACTTTCCTGCAGGACATACTGCATCTGAAATCTCCCATCCAGGACCTTGTTCCCCCTAGGATCTGTTGTTCATTTTAGAAAAGCTTACTTTGCCTCCCTTTGAGCCTGCTGCAAGCTACGAGCTATGCTTTCTGTCATGGAAAGCATTATTTTTAGTTGCTATTACTTCTGCACAGAGGATTTCAAAGCTTCAGGCTCTGACGTGTAAAAAGCCCTATTTAGTATTCCACAAGGACAGGGTGTCCTTGTGAACCAATCCTAAGTTTCTTCCTAAGGTGGTGTCTGAGTTTACTTTGAATCAAGACATCCACTTGCTTGTGTATTATCTAGAGCATTTGAATCCAGGGGAAGCCTTACTGCATACTTTAAATGTCCACTGGGTGCCTTGTTATATTTTGCATCGCACCCGAGCCATTAGAAAGTCTGAGCAGTTGTTTGTTTCATTTGCCCCAAAGAAAGAAGGGGCTTCTGTTTCAAAACTATGTTTGTCCAAATGGTTAGTTAATTGCATTGTTTATTGTTACCGTAAATATGACAAGCCTTTACCAGGCCCGGTTAAAGGCCATTCTACCAGGGGAGTAGCTGCTTCATTTGCCTCACTCAGAAATGTGTCCATTGCTGACATTTGTGCAGCGGCCACTTGGAGTTCTTTCCACACCTTCATCTGGCATTACAATCTGGACGTTGCATCTAGGTGCAGGGCAGGTTTTAGACTGGCTGTCCTGCAGGGCCTGCTCGCTTGAAAGCGTTACGCTGATCTCTACTTCCTCCCAGCTGACCGGGGTCAGTCCTTTCACTGTTTGGGATTCAGTCCTAATGGTGTTTCCTGCTGCAAGAGCCCCCTCCAAATGAGATAGTACAGTTACGTAAGAACTTATTAACAGTAAATCTTTGAGAGGAGCTCTTGCAGCAAGTGCTGACTTCCCTTCCTCCATCCCTCTGGTGACTGCTTCTCCATCACTGTTACTTTATCCTCAGTTTCAGAGAAACTCCTCGGTTCTCCTATCATTGTATTTGCTGGGGTCTCCAGCGGGAGAACTGAGGTGGTGCTGGGGGACCAGCCCTTTTATACTACAGGCAGACGTCGGGGGCAGATTGACAGATTGGACAGTCCCCCGCTATATACTGCTAGCTAGATGTTTTCCATGGGGTCCTTGTACCTGCCGGCTTCAGTGCTAACGGTGTTACCTGCTGCAAGAGCTCCTCTCGAAGATGTACTGTTCTGGTAAGTTCTTACATAACTGTACTTTTCTTTCTTTCGTTGTGTGGCTTGTTAAAGTTCCAGTGTTATCCTGTGGGAACTTGAATTTTTCATTTGTTATGCCTTTTTTTTTTTTTACATTGTCCCTACAAATATGTTATTCAAACAACATGAAGTCTTGCTGTATTCTGACAATTGCAGTTAGCTCCAGCCTTTGAACTGCCCCGGAGAGTATAGGGTTAAATTTCTATGCATGGCATAGAACGTTGAGTTGAGCTCGGTTGAAGACTCTGTCTGCAGTACTTTGAATCCAAACCGTCAAATTCTTTACTCCGCTTCCCTGGACAGTCGCTCCGGAGAGTTCTCTTGTTGCTCGGTTCAAAGACTTGGTTAAAGTGTCGGTTGAGGTCTCGGTTTTCCAAATTATTTTACCGCAATTCGGTTCACTCTGTCTGCGGTACAGTAAGTACTTAGATAGTGTTTTTGGATTGTGGAAATTGTAAAAGTCCCGATCGGTTCGGCTGAACTGATCCTTTAGGTCTTTTGAGTTAGTCATTTTAGTGTGTGGTTACCGGTTCTTATCGGTTTTAGAAAAAAACAACATGTTTTTAGCTTTTTTTTTTTTTCAAACACCTGTAACACTGTTAGAAACCGATAAGAGAGTCTTGCCTGGCGGTTGCCGAAAAAAGGGTAAGTTTGCTTAGGTTGGCCATGTCTGAGAAACCCAAGAAAAAAACCGGGCCCACTGGGTTTCAACACTGCAGTGAGTGTGGGGAGGTCTTTGCTAAGGCCGATCCCCACACCACCTGTGTTTACTGTCTGGGGTTTGACCATCTCGATTCAGACTGCCAAACATGTAAGAATTTTCCCAAGTCTACTCTGGATAAGAGATTAGGTAGACTTAGGGATAAGGAGGCTGAGAAATCCGCTAACCCGGAAGGCCAGCCCGGTTTGGTTACCACCAAACCAGAAGGAGTGCCCTCTGACTAGGGCGATATTTCCTCAGGTAAGAGGAGAGCTGATCCTGAGGGGTCAGTTCCTACAAAAAGGAAAAGAAAGGAAAAATCTGCCGGTTCAGATCCAGAACTCCATGTTCCAACCGCAGAAGAAATTTCCCGAGCGATTCAGATTGTGGAATTGCTTAGTCCGGTTCCGACCCAGTTGGTAGGGGTTCGGTCGGTTCCTCCGGTTCAGGATTATGCCCCTGAAGATTTTTATGAACCGGATTTTGAGGAGGGGGACTGTGAACAATGTGAGGATTATGATGATGAGTGCTTAGAAAGTCTGGATGTGCCTATAGAACTGGACACCTTCCCAGACAGACCTTCTGGTGTTTCCCCTCCTAGGCTCTCTGAGTCCCCTCCCCACTTTCTGTTTTACAGGAAAGTGGCAGAAACCCTCCAGATTCCTATGGAGGAGGCTGTGCAGGACCAGGAAGAGCCTGACTTCGTTGAAATGATAGATATCCCAGAGTCTAAGAGACTGTCTATTCCCTTCATAAGTCTTTTGGGAAGCAGACTCAAAACATTCTAAAGTCTCCTAACTCTATACCTCCTGTGGACAGAAGGATGGACAAGAGGTATACTCTGTCAGGCTCGGATACAGAGTTTCTTTACCAGCAATGCTGCCATGTTGGGGTAGTGCAGGCTGCAGCCTATGACAGGGCAGGCATTCCCTTGGCTTCACACACCCCAGATAAAGACTCCAGGAAGTTGGATGCCATGGCAAAGAAACTGTATATGGCATCCTCTTTGGGACTTAGGCAAGCTAATTATATGGCCTATACAGCCAGCTACCAGAAGCCCAGATGGGACACTGTACTGGCACTGGCTAAGCAGGCTTCCCCCCCAGCTGGCCAAGGAGCTGGAGGGGGTGGCTGCTGATGGGATCGAGGCATCCAAGGTTCAGTTTCATGCTGCTGTGGACTCCAGTGATGTGTCATCAAGAGTCATGGCTACATCTGTGGCTCTTGGAGAATGGCTTGGCTCAGGTGTACTAGCCTTTCACAGGACCATGAGCTAAGGTTATGGATTTCCTGTGGTGGGTTCTTTGTTTGGGGAGCAGACAGAGAATTACATGAAGAAAATGACTAATACAGGACCACTTACAGGAGTGCACAGGCCAAGGAAAGGCAGGCAACTCCTCAAAGGCAGCAAGGCAGGGCAGACCTTTCACAGGCCTTTCTACCAAGCGAGGCCTCTTCTCCCTTTCCCAGAGGGGTTCTTTAGAGGGAGAGGCAGAAGGGGATGATCAGGGCTGCATCCACCCCTCAGCCTAAGGCTCCTGCCAAGCAGACACCCTGAGATGTCAGCCCGGGTCGACTCCCCCATACCAGTAGGAGGCAGGCTGGCTTACTTCATCCAGGACTGGAAGTCTGTTACTTCAGACAAATGGGTCCTGGAAGTGGTAAGCCAGGGACTTTGTCCTCAGCTTCAAAAGATTTCCAAAGCTGAGGCCCAGATCTTTTCCACCTGCAAGCACCTCCAAATCCCTTGCATTGCAAGCAGAGGTTTCATCTCTGTTGGCTCTAAGGGCCACAGAGAGGGTGCCTTACCTACATAGAGGCAAAGGTACTCCAAGTACTTCCTTACCCCAAAAAAGACAGGGGAGTGGCGGCCCATCCTGGATGTAAGATATCTAAACAAGCATCTGTTAAAACCAAAGTTCAAAATGGTGACTGTGGGAATAATTCTTCCCTTTCTAAGGCCAGGGGCCTGGCTGGCCTCCCTGGACCTCAAGGATGCGTATTTTCACATTCCCATCAGGTGCTCCCACAGAAAGTACCTCAGGTTCGAATTGCCTTCAGGCCATTATCAGTTCAGAGCAATGCCCTTTGGCCTAACATCAGATCCGAGGGTGTTCACAAAGTGCCTGGCATTAGTGGTGGCCTTTTTAAAAAGGAAGAAGATTGCAGAGTTTCCATATCTGGATGACTGGCTCATTGTGGAACAGTCCCCAGACCAAGTCAAGTCAGACCTCCAAGTGACCCAGCAAGTGCTCACTTCCTTGGTTTCTTCTCAACCTTTCCAAGGCAGTTCTCGAACCTGTACAGCTTCTCACTTTTATAGGAGCAGAGCTGGATACAGTCAAGGCAAGAGCTTTTCTTCCCATACAGAGGGTTACAGCCATTTCAGAGCTGGCCTCCTCTTTCCGCCTTCTGGTCTCTTGATCAGCAAGGCATTTCCTTCAGCTTCTGGGTCACATGGCAGCTTCTACAGCAGTGGTCCAAGGAGCCAGGTTTCAAATGAGGAACATTCAGTTCCATCTAAGGTCCTTCTGGTCCCAAAAGAAGGATCCTCTTACCAAACTAGTTCCAGTGACTCAGACTCTGATCCAGGCACTTCATTGGTGGCAGGATCAGGATAATCTCAGGCAAGGGGTTCCTTTCGTCAATCGGCCCCACTCTGTGGTCCTTTACCACAGATGCTTCTCTGTTGGGGTGGGAAGCCCATCTCGGGGCTCTCACAGTCCAGGGACAGTGGTCCCATCAAGAATCCCTTCTGCATATCAATCTTTTGGAGCTCAGGGCAGTGTTCCTGGCTCTGCAAGCCTTCTCTCTGTCAGTGCAGAACAAGGTGGTACAGGTCAGGACAGACACCACCACCACCATGTGGTACATCAGCAAGCAGGGAGGCACTCGGTCCATGGCCTTGTGCACGGAAGCCATTAAACTATGGTCTCTGGCTTACTCTCTGCAGACATCCTTTGTTGCAGTCCACCTTCCGGGATAGGACAATGTGATAGCAGATGCACTGAGCAGAATCTCCCAGGGCCATCACAAATGGTCTCTGGATCTCCTGGTGCTAGAAGTGATTTTTTTCCAGGTGGGGTACTCCAGAGATAGATCTCTTTGCAGCCCCGGACAATCACCAGCTTCCTCTGTTTTGTTGCAGACCTCCAGTACTGGGCTCAGTCCCTCTGGATGCTTTGGTTCTGAACTGGGAAGGGAAATTCCTCTATGCCTTCTCTCCTTTTCCTCTGTTGTTCAAAGTTCTGGTCAAAATTAGGTCACAGTCCTGCAAACTAATTATGATTGCTCCAGACTGGGCCAGGCAGCCATGGTATCCCCTGCTGCTGTCCCTAGCAGTCCATCTTCCCCTGTCTCTCCCCAGAAAGTGCAGTGTGTTAACTTCATCTCAGGGGAGGATTTGGTACCCCAATCTTTGGTCCCTTAATCTCAAGGCATGGCTCTTGAAGAGTTAGAATATGCAGATTTGCATCTGTCCGCAGGGGTTCTGGACATTCTCAAAGCCTCTTGAAAGCCTGCCATCAGAAAAACTTACAACTCCAAATGGAAAAGATTCAGCATTTGGTGTTCCAAGAAGCAGATATCCCCAGACACTGCTGAATTGTCTATAGTTCTGGATTATATGGTTCATCTTAATGGTCTAGGCCTTATACCAGCTACTGTCAAGGTACATTTGTCAGCTGTTTCTGCTTTTCTGTCAGTGGAAAGCCTTTCTCTCTGTCATCTCATCCTGTATTCTGTAAATTTTTCAAAGGATTGCTTCTTACCAATCCTTCTTTTAGGGATCCTGCTCCTACCTGTGATTTGAATGTCTGCATTGCTTGGCTTATGCAACCACCTTTTGAGCCTATGTCCTCAGCAGAGCTCAAGTACTTGACTTGGAAAACTGTGTTTTTGGTTGCTGTTACCTCTGCTAGATGTATCAGTGAATTGCAAGCTCTGTCAGTTGAACTGGACTTCATCTCATTCCATAGGGACAAGGTGGTCCTTAGAACCAATAGGAGGTTCTTACCCAAAGTGGTTTCCGATTTCCACTTGAACCAATCCATGTCTCTTCCTGTCTTCTTCATTGATCATGCTTCCTCAAAAGAGCGAAGGTTACACAGTTTAGATGTTAAAAGAGCCTTTAGTTACTACATAGAACGTACAAAGGGTCACAGGTTTGTCTCCCTCCAGTTGTTCCTCACTTATGGGGAAGTAGGTAAGGGCAAACCTGCCGCCAAGAGAACTGTTGCCAGGTGGATTGTGTCCTGTATCCAATTCTGTTATGAGAAAGTGGGAAAAATTCCTCCCTCAGACCTGAGGGCTCAATCCACTAGAGGTACAGCTGCATCTCTGGCTGCGGCCAGGGATATTCCCTTGTTAGAAATTTGCCAGGCAGTCACCTGGAAAACAGTTCATACCTTCACCAAGCATTACTCCGTGGATATCCAGGCTCGGAGTGATGCTAGATTTGGCGCAGCAGTGCTTCAGAGCCTATTCCCACAGTAGGTTCTGTCCCTCCTCCTTGGAGGTACTGCTTGGTAGTCTGCAATTGTCAGAATGCAGCAAGACTTCATGTTGTTTGAAGAACAAATTACTCACCTTAGTAATTGTGTTTCTTCTAATGGAGTCTTGCTGTATTCTGACCTCCCTCCCTGCCTCCCCTCTCAGAACCTTTTTTTGGAAAGTGGGCAGGTGCAGTGTTGCACCGTAGGGGTGTCTTCAGCACACTTCCTGTTGGGGCTTTAGTTTGGTTATTAAGAATTTGTTATGCTTTATTACCTGGGTTTTTGTTTGGTTTTTGGGTTTCCTGACTTGCGTCTTCCTTTGGGAACCTAGACCATTACTTGCCAGTCGGCTAGTAGAAATTTTACAATTTCCACATTCTCATAGGTCAGTGAGTTTTTAGCTTGTAAGAATCTGACGGTTTGGATTACAAATACTGCAGACAGAGTCTTCAACCGAGCTCGAGCTCAGCGTTCCATGCCCTGCATAGAAATTTAACCCTATACCCTCCGGGGGCAGTTCAAAGACTGGCGCTAACTGTAATTGTCAGAATACAGCAAGACTCCATTAGAAGAAACACAATTACTAGGGTGAGTAATTTTTTCTTCCTGTAGTACTGATTAAAACCTTTGTTTTAAGTCCAAAATCTTTTTTTGTATGAAGGCATCCATTTTTGTATGAACAGAAAAAAGCATACGAAAAAGGATGCCTCTATTCGAAAAAGAATTTGTACTTAGTTTTTTTCCTCATTTTTTTTTTGTATGATGGCATCCTTTTTCATATGCTTTTTTAATTGATACGAAATAAGAATGCCTTCATATGACAATAGAACTGGGAAAAAAAACTAAGTCCAGATTCTTTTTTTCATATAAAGCGATCGTTTTTCATATGGACCAGTTGTTTCTTCGTATGCCCATATGAAAAAAGAAAATCTGCTCACGAAAAAGGATATTAATTGTTCAAAAAATAAATTTCTATGATTGTGGATATGTTGTTCTAGCCACACTGTTTGGCATGTCCTTTCCCTTTAAGATTTTTGCCGGAAGGTCTAAAAGCTGGCTTCTCCCACCCACTCGGGTGGTATATGGCTCAGCTCCATCCCTTGATGCCAGATCTTCCTTTCTGCTGGAAGATTCAGGTTCCCTCCTTATCGCTAACGTGTTATTGTAGGCCCTGGCGAATAACTCTCTGGATTTACCAAAGCTAAAACTCGTACAAGTTTCTTCTAATCGCTTCACAATCTCGACCGTGATGGAGGACAAGTCCTCACCCGGTTTCAACTGTCTGCAAGTGGGCAAAAAGAGACGTCCTCGCACCAACCTGCATGCCTCGTAGGTGCTTATTGCCTGGGTGTCGGCCATGACACCCAGGCGTACAAATGTGTCGCACTTTCTTCCAAACGTTTTGGACGATCATCTCACACAACTGCAGCTAGGCAGACAGGAAAAACAGAAGCCACTGGTCAAATCCAAGGAAGCCCATTGCGCAATTTCTGCGGCTGCTGGGTCCGCCGAGCAGCTCGAACAGATGAAGACCTTTGAAAAGGAGGCGGCTCGGGCCACGGATCAGGCCTCTTGCATGTCCATCTTTGTCCCACTCAGTTTGGGCTCCCACTTTCTCAGGCTGCTTTCAGGAGTTGTGCCAGTCCCTTCCCACCAAGGGAGAGGGTCCCTTGGGCACTCACGTCCCTCGGTCCTGTAAAAAGGACAAGGAGCCTAAGGAAACTTTGTCTCACCTATGACGTTCCTGGAACAGTGAGAGATTTCAGTCCCAGGAATCTGCTGTCTTGACTTCGGTCGAGGTTGCGACCTCGGCCGCTGGCTTCATGGTACCCCTGTCAGTACAGCTGGCTCAGACGCAGGATGACAATCTGGTTGAGATTATTCTCGATCCCATTGACCTGTCGTCGCTTGATGAGGCCAACAACTCCTTATTCAGGACCCCGATCCTGCCTGCCACCGAGGAGGAGACCCTCGTGGTCCGTTCCCTGGCCAGAAAGAGATGTGGTTCTCCCCGGCTCCTTCCAAATTACCCCATTGGTCCCCCCGACGGTCCAAGTCGAGGTCTCTGACCCCGGACCCCTTCAACTGACTGGCCGGAGAAGGCGCATAAGCGCTCTAAGAAATGGTGCCGCCACCATTCTTCCTCGTCCTCCTTGGATGAGGAGAGGCTTCAACGGAGACTCCATTGATGCTATGAGGATTTAATGTGGCAACAACTGCTTATGTCTGGCCAGAAGTTGGCCTCAGCTTCTACCTCTGGCATTACTTGGATGTCTCCTCCTAGGCTAACGCCTACTCCTCAGGAGCTGGTCCACACCGTTCTTCCGCTGGTGGAGTTGCTCAAGACCATTCCGGCTCGGCCAAAACTGGTGTCTCCACCGATTGTGGTGGAGATGCCACCGAAGCAGGCTCTTTCAGGGGCTCCTTCTAAAGAGTCTCTGCCTATTCCAGGCCTACCACATAGGCTGTCAGTCACCCTGTAACCTAAACACTCTTGGTGTGTAGGGTAAATAATAATAATACAGATTCTTGTGTCTCAGAGTCTGCCAAGAAACATTCGTAAACAAGCAAGGAGTACTAATAGTTTATTATACTACTTACACCAAGCATGTGACAAAGAAAATCACAAGGAAGATGGGTTTCTCACCACTAGCCTGAAGAATGTACATAATCTCCAGAATTGTAGATCTTAGGTTGTCTAAGATCTTGTTTGCTCTCCCCATGCTCCAGCTCACTGCCAGAGAGTACTAATCTTCTAGAGCCGAATTAGTAGTGTCTAGAGCAGCTACAGTGGGTTGCGGACAGCTAAATACTTCAGATAACAGCATAGCAACAGAGATTACAACATAGTTACAGATATGAGAAACAATATGTATTGGTCCCAAGTCATTCTCCATTGGAGAATGACTTAGGAGACAGAATTACTAATTAGTATCATATGAGACAGAATATGCCTCCATTAGCATTATAGCTTAGACAAAAGAAATGCTGACTGGTTCAAACTACATGTGGCATTTCTTGCTTATGTATAGTATAACACAGAGACATAACAAAGGCTTTCTCTCTGCGTCAGCTTGCTTAGACAAAGAGAACTACTGACAGGGCCCTATTACACGACATATCTGCTGGAGTGTAAAACACACACTACATATAATTATATGAGAATATAAGGATACAATAATCACTGATGATCCCTCAGAGTCATCATATCAGTAATTAGGTAGATTATATATGGAATATCTATGAAAAACAAACTAATCTTGATAAATGTATTATAGTGAGGTATAATGAATCATGCATGATCAATATTAGCATATCTTAGCAGCAAAGCACATTCCTGGAACTCATGCTTATACAATCAGTGCCTATATCTATGTTAGTGCAAAATAGCAGTATCACAGTACAATAGACCAGGAATACAGTGTGAGGTGTATGTGGGACGATAGGGACATAATCCAGGCATAACAATCCCCTCTTTGTTGCCCTAATTGCAAAAGTGGCACCACAACAAAAAGATGGAGGTTAGGCACCATTCGTTTACAGGCCCAAGGCCCAAGCCTGATAGAGGAATATTGTATTAACTGGTCACACAGGTGTTTCAGGGTTTTCCTTAAACAACAAAATGTAATTACAAGGGAAAATGTTAGTAAACCTTGTATTACTATAAACATTTGGAATAAAACTTCACAATGGGGTTTTCCAATATCAAAACAATCAGTACATGCTGATATGTATCAGGTGTGTATCTGTCCTGTTGGGAAGAAATTGAAGAGACAAACTTAAGTTGCCTGTATAGATATTAAAAATAAGTACAAATTGAGACAGAGCATCAAAATATCAAGATAGTTTGGTCTAGACATAATGATATGTGTTTGAATGCGAACAGGTGTGATTACCGTATAACCTATTACCTGTTTAGGGAATAAAAATAGAAGTTAGAAAAGTTCACTTTGCATAACTTTTAGTCCATATCAGAAGAATGTATAGTTGGTTACCACACAATGTTCCGCATCAGCAGAATATACCACCTTGAAGGATGGCATTTTTTAGTTGGTAAGTTGAACAGGACACCAAATATCAATGTCCACATCAAATGTCAATGTCCACAAGCCATAAACTACGAACAGTTCCAGGGATAAATCCAGGGTTTCTTCAAGTGTTAGATGAAGATTCATAGTTCAAATTTGATGCATTCAGATTTTCCTAAGGTTGATCCAAATGTTCAGGAGGCTGCAGTATTTTCAGAGGCCTCAGCAGGGGGTGCATTAGATTGCACATTGAGTTAATACCTGCCATTCAGTCTAAGGTGAATGGGGCTGTTAGAACCTCTCCAAAGGAAATTGTAGAGGAGTTCAAGAATTACTTTGAATCTATTTATAGTCCAATGCAAGACCCCCCCTCGGAGGATAAATTACATGCTTACTTAGGTGATCTGAATTTGCCTACCCTTACCGAGTTTCAACAAGCCCAACTTACTGCCCCTATCTCCCAGAGTGAAATAGAACAAGTTATTAAGGACCTTCCTCTGGATAAAACGCCAGGCCCAGATGGGTTTTCTTCTAATTTCTATAAGGTTTTTTGCAAAGATTTAGCTCCCCTACTTTTAGTTTTATTCCAAAATATTCTTAATGGCCAGTTTACTGATAAGTCACTATTTGAGGCGCTCATTGTGCTACTACCTAAGCCAGATAAACCCCCAGACCAGGTCTCAAGTTATAGACCCATTTCTTTACTTAATTATGATGTTAAAATTCTTGCAAAACTTTTGGCTGAACGCATCTCCAAAATTTTGCCCGACCTAATTGGGATTGAGCAAGTCGGCTTCATGAGAGGGAGATCATCAGGTGATCACTTAAGGACACTGGCACATGTCCTTTTTGTGTCCAGGGAGTCAGACCAACCTAGGGTGCTGATCTCCCTGGACGCAAAAAAGGCTTTTGATAGTTTACTGGGACTATCTTTTAGTCACAATGAAGACATTTGGTTTCCCTGTGGCATTCTTGAATTGGATTAACTCACTGTACAGGGAACCTTTTGCCAGAGTTTCTTGCACCGGAGTCATTTCGGATCCCTTCAGATTATATGTAGGCACCAGACAAGGCTGCCCCTTATCTCCTCTCCTTTTCAATCTTTATCTCGAGCCCCTTATTAAGAAACTTTTATATAACCAGGAAGTGTATGGTATTCAAGTGCAGGGCCATACTGTAAAAATAACAGCATATACAGATGACCTTCTATTACATATAGCACATCCGGCCAGGTCTATACCGGTTATATTAAAGATTATACAGAATTTTAGTGATGTTGCCAACTATAAGCTCAGCATGGAGAAAACATTAGTTTTCCCTCTTAATAATAGGACCCTCAAGCACGAGAATACTGCCCTAGGTTTAGCCTGGAGTTCTGAGACCATAAAATATTTGGGACTTACCCTTGCAAGGAATCCAGTGCGGACTCAACAACTAAACCTGGAATCCCTGGTACGCATAATTGAATTAGATCTTAAAAGGTGGGCAATGCTTCCATTGTCTCTATGGGGGAGAATTAATATAATCAAAATGAATATCTTTCCCCGGTTGTTTTATCCGTTAAATATGTTAAATTTGTGGCTCCCACTCTCCTGGTTTAAGAGAATCCATGGAATTATTACCAACTTCATTTGGAACCACAAGAAAGCCAGAATGGCATATCACAAATTATCTGCTCCTAAATTAACTGGTGGGTTGAGGCTTCCTCACTTCGGTCTATATTATTGGGCTAGCCATGTAAATAAATATCTTAGATGGTTACAAGAGATTATCTCCCATGAGCATAATGGTTACATACCTTTCTGGTTGCAGGTGGAGTTATCATGTATTAAAGAGCAAGGCCTTTTACCGAGCACCCTATTGTACATTAACCCCAAATCTTTACCTCCTACGTTCAGAAATTCTCCGATAGGCATATCTGTTAAGGTTCATTCTCAGTTATGTGCATTTCTAAAATATAACCATATTAGAGACCCATCTCAACCTATAAGAGGTAATCCCGGTTCCTAATTGGAGGTAAGCCTTTAAATAATGTTTGGCTATCTCAACTGGGGAGTGTCATTTAGGGATTTAATCAGCAGACGGCAGGCATTTACTCACGTCAGTCGATATTTTGACTAAATATCACCTCCCAAATACAGAAATTTTTAAGGTGTTTCAACTTAGGCATCTTTTGTTAAAGGTGCTGGGACCAAATCCAGCAATTTCCGCAAAAGTGGACTTTCAAACAGACTTAGTCCCATTAGCGGGTTCGCCTCATGCAGTAGCTAAGTTGCATCATACTTTATTTAACTGGGTTTATTCCCAAAACTTTGCACCGACTTCCTTCTGGGAGGTGTTATTCCCAGATAAATTGTTTAATTGGACATCAATATGGATGAGCTGCCACAAATATATTCTTCAAGATAGACTTAGATTGATGCAGTTCAAGCTATTACATAATATTTATTATTCTCCCCAGAAGTTGGCAAGGATAGGTGTGATTTCCTCCTCTGTATGTATTAGATGCCATCAAGGTTGTGGGGACCTTTTGCATATTTTTGGAAATGTCCCAAGGTAATACCACTCTGGGATACCATTAAAAGGAGGGTGGATCCCTTGCTTGGTTTGAGTGATTGTTTTGATCCGGAGATATGTGTGCTGGGGGAGGTTGCTCATATCCCAGTAAGAAATAGGAGATACCATATGGTTTTAATTTCGGCATCTGTTAAGAAGGTGGTTCTTAAACATTGGAAGGATACAGAAGAGATTACCTATATAGAGTGGTTGCAGGAACTACTTGCTAATCTGAGAACAGAAAGAACCATAGCTATCCTTCAGAATAAATTACCAAGGTTTGATAAGATTTGGGGTCCCCTATATATATTATATTCCCTTCAAAAATGAGGTGTGTTCTTCCTGGTCTGAAGTTATTAGAAAGAGGTGGTTATGCTCTGTGCTGGGAGGGGAGGGAGGGTTAGGGAGTAGGTATAAAATACGAGGAATGGATCCTATTGTTAAAGGACATATGTATGTAACTATATATACTAATCTATATGGAATTACATATGTCAAATAGTGTTTTGTTTCTATCACTTGGATGTATTCTCTGCAAAGGAAACTTCAATAAAAGTTGAATGGCAAAAAAAAAAAGATTGCACATTGAGTTTTACAATGGAATAGCAACAGTGTTCTGTGGAAGGTGATTACACGGCTGTACAAGGTGTGAAAGTTTATGACAGTACTCCGTTTGTATGAGATGCCAGCCAGGCTTGGAAACCAAGCAGTGAAGAAAATGGATTTCAAACAACATGAAATCTTGCTGTATTCAGACATAATGCAGTTAGCCCCAGCACTTGAACTGCCCCGGAGAGGAATGAGTTAACTCTATGCAGATGCATAGAACGTTGAGCTCGAGCTCAGTTTTCAAACCTCTGTCTGTGGTACTTCCCAGTGTACCTGTCAGATTCTTTACTCTGCCTAACAGTGAAGTCGCTCCGGAGATTTCCTCTACTCGGTTCGGTAAAAGAAAAATAAAGCGTTCGGTTTAAACCGCATATTTTTATTTTCGGATTTCCAGCCTCCGTCTACGGTACAGGTAGTATGTAGATAGGTAGTGACTGTGTTTTATTTTGCTAAAAAGAGTGGAAATTGTCTTTCTTTGTTTTTTTTCTGGTCCATGCGGTTTGGGACCGACTTTGTAAAATTGTTCCCTCTTTCTGGGATTAACGTGGTTTTCCGGTACCAGTCGGTTTCAAAATAACCAGACTTTTGCTGGTTCTTTTAAAAAGCCCGTGACATAGTTTGTAACTGATTGGTTGGTTTATTACCTGGCTTGAAAGCTTCTATAGGGTAATTTGTTAGGTTGGCCATGTCTGAGAAACCCAAGAAGAAAACCAGTCCCACTGGGTTTCAACACTGTACTGAGTGTGGGGAGGCCTTTGCTAAGGCCGAACCCCACCTTCTCTGTGTTTATTGTCTGGGGTTTGACCACCTCAAGTCAGATTGCCAAATCTGTTAGAACTTTCCTAAAACCACTCTAGATAAAAGACTGAGTAGGCTGAAGAAAAGGGAGGCCGAGAAGTCCATAGATCCGGATGGCCAGCCCGGTTCGGTTGTGGTCGAACCCGAGGAGGTGCCTACTGACCTAGGCGATACCTCCTCAGGCAAAAGGAGAGCCGACCCTGAGGGGTTGGTTCCGTCAAAGAAAAAGCGCAAGTGTGCTGGTTCGAATCCTGTATCCCACTCTCCAACCGCGGATGAAATAGCCAAAGTGATTAGAATTGTCCAATCACTTAGACCAGTTCCGTCTGAACCGATACCGGCGGTTCGGTCGGATCCGTCTCCTTCGGATTATGACCCAGATGCTTATTATGAGGAGTGGGAGGGAGACGAAGACTGTCATGATGATGATGATGATGATGATGGTCGTCTGGATGTGTCCATTGAACCAGACATCTCCCCAGACATGCCCTCAGGTGTCTCTCCTCCCAGGCTCTCTGAGTCCCCTTCACACTTTTTGTTCTACAAAAAGGTGGCACAAACCCTGCAGCTTCCCTTGGTTGAAATTCTAATTCAATACCTCCTGTGGATAAGAGAATGGACAGGAGGTATTCGTTATCAGGCTCAGCTGTGGAGTTCCTTTATAGTCATTTCAGCCATGTTGGGGTAGTGCAGGCTGCAGCCTGTGACAAGGCTAACATTCCTTTGGCTTCATACACCCCTCCCCGATAAGGACTCCAGGAAAGTGGATGCCATGGCCCAAAAACAGTATTTGGCATCCTCTTTGGGACTCAGGCAGGCTACTTATATGGCCTACACAGCCAGGTACCAGAAATCCAGATGAGTCGCGCTTCTGGAACTGGCTAAACAGGCCTCTCCCCAGCTAGCCAGGGAGCTGGAGGTGGTGTCCGCTGATGGAATTGAGGCATCCAAAATGCAATTTCATGCTGCTGTGGACTCCAGTGATGTGGCATCTAGAGTCAAGGCTACATCTGTGTCTCTCAGAAGACATGCTTGGCTCAGATGTACTAGCCTTTCACAGGATACCCAGACTAAGGCCATGGATTTTCATTTAGTAGGTAACTCTCTGTTTGGGGAGCAGACAGAGGCTTACATGAAGAAAATGGATGAATATAGGACCATGTACAGGAGTGCACAGGCCAAGGAAAGGCAGGCCACTCTGCACAAGCAGCAGTCTGGGGCAGGGGCAGGCCCTTTCAAAGGCCTTTTTACCAAGCCCAGGCCTCCTCTCCCTTCCCACAGAGGGGGTTCTTCAGAGGGAGGGGTAGGAGGGAGATGAGCAGGGCTGCTCCCTCCTCCTCTCAGTCTAAGGCTCCTGCCAAGCAGACACCCTGATGTGTCAGCCATGGTCAATTCCCCATTTCCAGTAGGAGGCAGGCTGGCTTACTACTTCCAGGCCTGGAAGTCTGCGACCTCAGACAAGTGGGTCCTGGAAGTAGTAAGCCAGGGACTGCCCTCAACTTCAAAGAATTTCCAAAAAGAAGAGCCAAGTCTTTTCCACCTGCATCAGTCTCAGAAACCACTGACCTAGAGGCAGAGGTTTCCTCTCTTCTAGCTCTCAGAGCTATAGAGAAAGTTCCTATTCAGCACATGGGAAAAGGACTATATTCCAGGTACTTCCTTACCCCAAAGAAAACAGGGGAGTGGTGACCCATCCTAGACCTAAGGTATCTGAACAAACACATTTCAAAGCCCAAATTCAAAATGGTAACTCTGGGGATAATCCTTCCCTCTCTAAGGCCAGGGGATTGGCTAGCATCTCTGGACCTCAAGGATGCCTACTTCCATATTCCTATCAGGTGCTCCCACAGAAAATACCTCAGGTTCGAGTTGCCTTCAGGCCATAACCAATTCTGAGCCATGCCATTCGGTCTAACATCAGCTCCAAGGGTGTTCACAAAGTGCCTTGCAGTAGTGGTGGCTTACCTCAGAAGACATGGTATCACCATCTTTCTGTCTGGCCGACTGGCTGTTAGTGGGTCAGTCTCATTTACAGGTCAAGTCAGCTCTTCAAACTACCCAGGACCTACTCAGCTCCTTGGGGTTTCTTCTCAGTCTTCCAAAGTCTGTACTCGAACCAGTTCAACTTCTCACCTTTATAGGCATAGAGTTGGACACTGTATAAGTAAATGCCTTCTTTCCCCTGGCAAGGGTAAAGGCCCTAGTGGATCTCGCTTCCTCCTTTCAACCTCAGGTCTCCTGCCCAGCAAGACAGTTCGTCCAGCTCCTGGGCCACATAGCAGCTTCCACGGCAGTGTTCAGGGAGCAAGGTTACAGATGAGGGACATTCAGTTTCATCTGAGGTCTTTTTGGTCTCAAAAGAAGGATTCACTTACCAAATTGATTCCAGTGACTCAGACTCTAGTCCAAGCTCTCCAGTGGTGGCTGGACCAGGACAACCTCAGACAAGGGGCTCCATTTCTCCCTCAAGTCCCATCAGTAGTTTTAACAATGGATGCTTCTCTCCTAGGGTGGGGTGCCCACCTGAGAGCCCTGACAGCTCAAGGGCTCTGTTCTCCACAGGAGTCTCCTTCATATCAATCTCCTGGAACTCAGGGCAGTTTTCCTAGCCCTGCAGAGCTTCTCAGATTCAGTCAAGGGCAAGGTGGTCCAAGTCAGAACGGACAACACCACCACAATGTGGTACATCAACAAGCAGGGAGGCACTCGGTCCTCGGCCTTGTGCACAGAAGCCATGAAGCTGTGGTCTCTGGCCTGTTTTGTTCAGACTTCTCTGGTAGCAGTTCACCTTCCAGGGAAGGACAACATACTAGCACATGCTCTGAGCAGAATTTCACAGGGACACAATGAATGGTCACTGGATCCTCACATACTGAAGGTCATCTTCTCCAGGTGGGGTACTGCAGAGATAGATCTCTTTGCAGTACCGGACAATCATCAACTTCCTCTGTTTTGTTGCAGACCTCCAGTCCTGTGGATGGTTCCCCTGGATGCTCTCTTTTTTTTTTGACTGGAAGGGCAGGTTTCTCTATGCCTTCCCTCCCTTCCCTCTGCTGTTCAGAGTTCTGATCAATATCAGGACTCAACCCTGCACAGTGATACTGGTGGCTCCATATTGGGTCAGACAGCCGTGGTATCCTCTACTGCTATCCTTGTCTGTCACGTCCCCTGTCTCTGCCCAGGACATACAATCTCCTGTCCTCCTCCCAGGGGCAGATCTGGTACCCCAGTCTCCAGTCTCCCAATCTCAAGGCCTGGCTCTTGAACAGTTAGAATATGCAGCTCTACTTCTTTCTCAGGGAGTTCTGGATATTCTGAAGGTCTCTAGGAAACCTTCCAGTAGAAAAACTTACAACTCCAAATGGAAAAGGTTCAGTATTTGGTGCTCTCAGAAAGGCATCCTGCCTGATTCTGCAGACATTTCCACAACCTTAGACTATCTAGTTCATCTCAATGGTTTAGGCCTTTGGCCTGCCACTCTGAAGGTTCATCTAGCAGCTGTCTCTGCATTCCTCTCGGCAGGGAAGGGCTCTTCCCTGGCATCTCATCCTGTTTTCAGAAAGTTTTTCAAAGGACTGGTTCACATTAACCCTCCCTTTAGGGAACCCACTCCGCCTTGGGATTTTAATGTCTGCATCGCTTAGCTAATGCAGCCACCCTTTGAACCTCTGGCTTCGGTCGAATTGAAGTACATGACCTGGAAAACTGTGTTCTTGGTAGGTGTTACTTCTGCCAGGTGGATTAGTGAGTTACAGGCTCTGTCAGTGGAACCTGACTTCGTCTCCTTCCATAGGGACAAAGTAGTCCTCAGAACCAATAGGAGGTTCTTGCCCAAAGTGGTTTCAGATTTTCATCTGAACCAGTCTGTATCTCTCCCTGTGTTTTTCACTGACCATTCTTCAGGTGAAAGTAGGTTACATAGTCTGGACGTTAAGAGGGCTCTTAGCAACTACATTGAGCATACTAAGGCACATAGAAATGACTGTCTTCAATTGTTTCTCACTTATGGTGAAGTGGGAAAGGGTAAGCTTGCCACTAAGAGAACTATTACCAGGTGGATTGTTTCTTGTATACAATTTTGTTATGACAGGTAGGGTAGGACGCCCCCTTCAGGCCTGAGGGCTCACTCGACCAGGGGTACAGCTGCTTCTCTAACTGTTGCCAGAGATATACCTTTGTTAGAGATCTGTAAAGCAGCCACCTGGAAAACAGTACATACTTTCACCAATCATTACTCCCTGGACATCCAGGCTAGGAGTGATGCTAGGTTTGGTACAGCAGTACTGCAGAGCCTCTTCCCAAAGTAGGTTCTGCATTTCCTCCTCCATAGGGAACTGCATGGTAGTCTGCATTATGTCTGAATACAGCAAGACTTCATGCTGTTTGAAAAAAAAAATTACTCACCATTTTATTTATTTATTTAGATTTTGGTAACCGGGTAAGCCCACTGAGACCAGAGATCCCTTTTTCAGGGGCGACCCGGGATTAGTGACAGAGAGTACATATCTTGGCAACATTAAACAGTAGTCATTAGGTATACATTTGTAGATCCAGAGTGTACATACATAGCAGAATTGTATCGGATGACATTGGGTAAGAAACATAACAAGCAGAGGGATACACATGAGTAACTGTAGGACAGCGATAGCTGGGTACATAGGAGGTCACAGGGGGTACATAGGTATTAACATACATAAGTTTATGGTTTGTACATGGTACACATTGGGTAACATCAATTGGCCCAGGGAGCAGGGGGTTCCACTGGTCTAATAAATGGTTTCATAGTACGTTAGCAGTTTACAAAGGGGATGTTGTAGGAAAGCAGTTGAAGTTGGCACCAAAGGTCACAGAGGGGTGATCGTGATGATAATAATAATAATAATTTTATTTATAAAGCGCCTTTCATAATATCAAGGCGCCGAACAAATCCATAAAAACATCAGCAAACAAGATAATAACGGACCATAAAAATTGTAAAATATATTCTAAAACATAATAAATTACAATAAAATTACGCACACCATACAGTGTATTTAACTTTCAAAAAAGGCCCTTCTCCAAAGATAGGTTTTTAATTCCTTTTTAAAGGTCTCCACGGAGGGGCATTCCCGTAACCGGCAAGGTAGAGAATTCCAAAGAGTGGGTGCGGCATAGGAAAAAGCTCTACTGCCGGAAGATTTCAGACTCACTCTTGGAATCTCTAACAACCCCATGTCGGCCGAGCGGAGTGATCGGCTAGGGCAATAAGGTACCAGAAGGTCTTTCAGATAGGCTGGACCCTGATCGTGAAGGGCTTTGAAAGTCAATAAAATGACTTTGAAGGTGATCCGCCATCAGATGGGAAGCCAGTGCAACTCATGGAGCACCGGGTAATGTGACAGGACCTGCTTGTCCCAGTCAAACCCAGGCTGCCGATTCTGCACTAGGCTAGGCGCGGATTTCAACCCCAGAAAGCCCAAAGTAAAGGGCATTGCAGTAGTCGAGGCGCGAGGACACAAAAGCGTGGACCAGAGTTGGCAGGGAGTCAGACGGAACAAGGTGCCTTACCCGGGCAATATTCCTAAGATGGTAAAATGAAGTCTTGACGATGGCTGACACCTGAGATTGAAGAGTCAGCCTATCATCAAGAATCACCCCAAGGTTACGCACCTGTTCAGAGGCCAAAAGCGACACACCGCCGAGATAAATTCCAGACGGCGCGCCAGCACATGACCTCCCAATCTGACCACCTGGGTCCACTATCAAAACCTCAGTTTTCTCCGAGTTCAACTTTAGCCAACTAGAATCCATCCAGTCTTGGATCTCCCCCAGACAGTTATTAAAAACCGAGAGAGCTCCATCCTGGTCAGGTGCAAAAGACAGGTATAGCTGAGTATCGTCTGCATAGCAGTGAAACCTCAGCCCATACCGTCTTATAATGTTTCCGAAGGGCAGCATGTACACTGCAAATAACATGGGCGACAGCACAGAACCCTGAGGCACTCCACACAACAAAGGGACTGGGCCAGAGGAAAAAATCCCCGACACAACTCTTTGTGATCTTTCAGTGAGGAATGACTCGAACCATTTAAAAACGGTTCCAGACATTCCACAAATTTGCCCCAGGCGTATAGCAACACCGTAGTGATCCACAGTGTCAAAAGCTGAAGAGAGATCAAGGAGAACCAAGATAGAACGCTCCTTAGATCTCTCGCCTCTGAAGATCATTTAGCACCAACCAGCGCTTGTCTCGGTACTGTGTCTTTTACGGAAACCAGACTGGAAGGATTCAGAGATATTATGGATGGCTAAATGGTCATCCAGTTGGGCAGCCACGACCTTTTCAATGACCTTTCCAATAAAGGGAAGGTTAGAGATAGGTCGATAGCTGGAAAAACAGTCTGGGTCCAAGGAAGCTTTCTTCAAGAGAGGTGTCACCACCGCCTCTTTCAGGGAGCTAGGAAACTCACCCGACTCCAAGGAGCACCAGACAATTTGCGCTAACACTGGACCTATGATGTCTATACAACCCAAAATTAGGGCAGTAGGTCCAGGATCCAAGCTGCAGCTTGTGGGGCGCATACTATGGATGATCCTCATAATATCCACGAACTCAGGTCGACAAAAGGAACTCCAGGAGAAATGAGGTCTTGTGTTCACGCACGCTTCCCCCACAACATCCTTAGAGGTTGCCGGACGCAAGTCCGCCCTGATGTCAGCCACCTTAGTTGCAAGCATCGAGCAAGCTCATTGTGACTCACTTTGGCGAAAAGGCTTTTCCGAACTTGCAGACAGGCTGGGTTGCACAGTCTGTCTACAGTTCGGAACAGCTGAGCCGGTCGATTCTGAGCAACTGCAAGCTCCCTGGACAGGAATTCTGCCTTCTTATGGGTGATTGCAGATTGATAGCTAACATAATGTTCAGTCAATCTAAGACGGTCGTCACCAAGACCGGACTTGCGCCAGCAACGCTCTAACCTTCGCCTTTGTCTCCGCATCTCCCTCAGAGTCCCATCAGACCAAGGGGCCCCGGGGCGACGGGAAAGAGGGAGCTCACGGACAGGAGCAATAGAATCCAGAGCAACTGCAAAGGCCTCATTATACGCCTGTACGAGCGCTTCTGGACTACTGCCCACCAATACGAGGGATGAAAGGTCAAGCACCGCCATCAGGCCTTGTGGAGTAACATTCCATAATGGACGGTACCGGACCATCTCCAAAGGGGCTGGCCTTCTCAGGGGGGTGCAAAAATTGAACCTCACAATGTTGTGGTCGGACCAAATGACTGGTTCCACCCCCATATCGAATGCATCAATCCCAAGGAGGAAGACTAAGTCAAGAGAGTGACCAGATTTATGTGTAGCAGTGGAAACTACCTGTGTGAGGCCCAAAGAAGACATTAGTTGGAGGAAGTGTTTACCAAATTCTGAGAGTTCATCGTCGACCCAGGTGTTAAAGTCGCCCAGCACCATCACTCTGAGCGCCTCAGACAACATGTCGACGAGGAAGTCTGCCACTTCCTGTAAGAAACGTTTCCCATCTCCAGGTGGACGGTAGATGAGAACGATTCAAACGCCTACACCTGCTACTACTGTACACTCAAAGGACTCAGTCTCACCCACTGCCACATTCGAGAGGCCCAATTCAGTCTTAAAACAGACTGCAACCCCCCCGCCCCTACAGTCCAACCTCGGGCGGTGTAACACCGAGTAACCAGCTGGACTCATGGCTTCCACTATAGGGGCAGAGTTTTCGTCCAGCCAGGTCTCGGTGATGCAAGCCAGATCGGCCGTGCCAATGAGGTCGGCAATAATAGCAGTTTTATTCTTAACAGATCTGGCATTGCATAACACCACCCGAGTTGGACAAACCTCGAAGGTTGTCGAGCCTATCTGCCTACTGTAATCAGTAGTGCCCTTGGGTATGGGAACCAGACAGGGCGAACCCCGCTCTGGATTCCATTTCACCCCAGGGCGCCTCCTGGACTTAATAACCCCAATATGGTGACTCCACTCGTCCCCCCACCCCTGTTCGCGCACCCCCGGCCCCCTCACCCTCCGTCGGGCAATCCCCAATGCCCTACAACGTTGATATATCTCGAACTGTAAGGGAGGAGTACAAAAGGGCGGAGGGCACGAAGAGAGGAGGGGAATAATGCACGACTGGAGGAGAAAGGCCAACATACATAATGCTGCTGCCCAAATTAAACACTAAAATAAAAATAAACCCAACCAAGATTTCCCAAAGCAAAAACTCCTAGTTACCTAAAGCTAACAATTAAGCCAATAATTTAGAAAACACAGCAAACAGACCCTTCCAACCCCAGTCCTCTCACCGGGAGCAAGAGTCCAAGGCACTCTACTGCCATAAAACAAACAAATGTTTAAATTCCCCCCCCCCAGTTCTCTCACAGCAGGGGAGAAAAAACAAAAAATAAAAAGAAAAGAAAAACAAATAACAAAAATAAAAACAAAATTTTGGACCCAGGGTCCTCTCACCACCCTGAAGACCAGGACAGAATCGACAAAACAAAAAACAGTTTCTCAAAGATCCAAAACAGTCCAGGACCATAAAAGGCAGTCACGCCAATCCAAAGGGAGGAATTAGTCCAAGGGAGATCCAAGAGGTTCAAATTACTCCAACAAGTTTAAATCCAAGGAGGAACGAGCAAACTCTACTCAGTTTACTCCCAGCCACCCCCGGCAATATATTGCCACTCACACTAAAGGGCCACACAAAGAGCCGCCACCATAGCCCCCTCCATGGTCCAAGGTAGCGGGACGCCCCACTCAGCTCCCTGACTGGGAAAACGCCCCAACGACCTGCAGAGTTACAATGCCCAGGAGAGTGTCGGCCAGAGCAAACAAGAGGCAGGTAAACTCTCAAAATTAAAGAGCTCAAAGGGCTCACAATCTCTTGGAGAAAAGAAAACCCAGTCCAAGATCTTCGGTCTCCTCTTCAGTAACTCCAAAAATCCAAGAGCTCCTCCAAACACATTGGATCCTAATTTCTCACAGTCTCCTCAGCCAGAACACTTCTTCATACAAGCGGCATACTCCAGACTAATCCAAGGGAACACAATACCACCCAAATTCCAGAGAGTCTTCAAAACATTAATCCCGAGTGCAGCAACTTGCCAAAATTCTCCCTATACTGCTGGCGCACGAGATGTAAACCCTGCCATAGAATCACATCAGGCTCTCATCTAGGTCGACCGAAAAACAAAATAAAAAGTCAGCTGGCGTCTCCTGTAGAACGGCACCGGCCGCCACTATTCAATAGTCCGTAAAACCGGAACGCAAGCCGAAACGCCAGAACACCAAACACTAAAAAAACAAAAATAACGATAAGATAATAAAACAACTAGTTCAACAAACGATAAATTTACGGAAGCAGCAACGACGCGCCCATCCTGGTGGCCATCAAGGAGGTGGGGCTACTAATTGGATCTCTACTACAATGGGGCTAACGGTTGCACCCACAGAGGCTAAGTTCGAGAAGATATGCTTTGAGGCCAGATTTGAACCCTAGGAGAGAAGGCTTGTTGACTAGAGTCGTAGGAAGGGCATTCCATAATAGGGGGGCAACGTAGTGGAAGGAGCATTTGCCTTGATTGGTACGAACCCGTGAGGTGGCAAGGGGACATCTAGCCGAGAATCGAAGGGAACGGTGCTGGGTCTTAGGGATGAGAAGATCATGCAGGTGAGGAGGAGGACCAAGGGAGGTGAATTTGAAAGCAAGGCAGGCAGAGGAGTAGGCCAGCTTGAGCCGGAGGGAGGGCCAGTTTAGATTAGCTAAGGCCTCGCAGTGATGCCTCCTAGGGAGAGAGTTAGTAGCGAAGCGAGCCACTTTATGGTAGAGTGTGGAGAGCTTATTGAGCTCTAGTAATGTTGTTTATTCTAATGGAGTCTTGTTGTATTCAGACCTCCCTGCCGCCTCCCCTCTCAGAACCTGGTTTTGGGAAGTGGGCTGGCAGGTACAGTGTTGCACCTCAGAGGTGTACTTTGTACCCTCCCTCTTGGGTGGGGTAGATGTTGTTGTTGTTATTATTTTTTCTGCTGTTTTACTAAATATTGTCATTACCTTTCCTTCTTGGGTTCTCGACTTGAGTCTTTTGGGGCCCAAGAAGATGTATTTTGCCTCTTAGCTTTATTTGAACAAT
Organism: Neoceratodus forsteri; assembly: GCA_016271365.2. NCBI lineage: Eukaryota > Metazoa > Chordata > Ceratodontiformes > Ceratodontidae > Neoceratodus > Neoceratodus forsteri. Next base: position 289,974,930 of record CM028135.1, on the reverse strand, counting down.
GTTCATACTTTAGTTATTAGTTAGTTGGCTCATAAGAATCTGACAGTTACACTGGGAAGTACCACAAACAGAGGTTTGAAAACCGAGCTCTAGCTGAACGTTCTATGCTTCTGCATAGAGTTAACTCTTTCCTCTCCAGAGCAGTTCAAGTGCTGTGGCTAACTGCATTATGTCTGAATACAGCAAGACTCCATTAGAAGAAACAACATTACTATGGTGAGTAATTTTTTTTTCTTGATTGTAGATCAAATGAAGAAGAGTCTTCTTGCTGAGTTAGGGGATTGCCCCTACCCCAGACTAGCTTCATAGTATGCATAACAATGAGCTTGATTGTAGAATCTTAATTGACTGGACTGAATACAGTTTGAGAGTTCACAAATGGAAGCCTAATTTTAGTTATTAGGCCTGTATTCACAAGTTGGTAATACAAGTTGGAAGATGTCACATCTGCATAAAAGGCGATGTTCCTTTCAGGTACGACATTCAAAGTTCAGAGTACATCACGATTCCAAGACCTCATGGTAAACAAGGAAAGGAGGTGGTTTTAACCTTTCACGATTAAAGTTCCCATCAAGATGATCAATAGAATGGACAGTTGCCAGACAATCGGAGTCGGATGTTGCTGGATGAAGATGCGGCAATGACACTGAGAGAGTCGAACATGGCTTCCTGGATTGTGCAGGAATATGTTTCAAAACATGTAGCAATACTGGTGTGTGTGACATATCCAAGGTTCCTTGCCATTGACAAAGGAATAGTGCTGGATTCAAATAAACATTTAACACATGCAGTAGAAGTGCATAATGTAGCAATGCCACTGACCCATACGTCTGTCATGTATGAGAGCAAGGGTATATCCTAATTCCAGTTCCCGGAAGAGATAACCAAAGGGTTGTAAGAACATAATAGCTGCAGGCAGTGCAAAGGACTTTCAAATAACATGAAGTCTTGCTATATTATGACATATGCAATGAGTCCCAACCTTCGAACTGCTCCGGAGGTGAAAGAGTTAACTTTCCATGCCAGGCATGGAACGCTCAGCTCGAACTCGGTTGAAAACTCTGTCTGTTGTTCTTCAAACTCAAACCGTCAGATTCTTTACTCCGTCTCACTGAACAGTCGCTCCGGAGATTTCTCCTTCTGCTCGGTTCATTTTGTCGGTTAAAGTATTATTTTCTCGTTTTTTTGGCCGAATTTAAACCACAACCGGTCGGTTCAAGCTCTGTCTGTGGTATTTGTGAGTACTAGATAGGTTTACATTATTTCTCTTCTCTGTGGAACTTGTGAACTGTTTATTGGTTCGATTTTGAACTGATCAGGTTGTTTGAAATATTTTATTCTATCATTTAGAGTGTGGTTACCGGTTCTTATCGGTTCTAAAAAAAACGGAATTTCTTACGTTTTTTTCCACGAACCGTGACACGGTTGGGAACCGATAAGAGGGTCTTGCTTGGCGGATTGCCAAAAACGGGCAAGTTTTTTTAGGATTGGCACTATGTCTGAGAAACCCAAAAGAAAAACCGGGCCCACTGGGTTTCAACACTGCAGTGTGTGTGGGGAAGCCTTTGCCAAGGCTGACCCCCACACCACCTGTGTTTATTGTCTGGGGTTTGACCACCTCAATGCAGACTGCCAGATTTGTAACAATTTTCCTGCAGCTACCCTGGAAAAGAGAGTTGGTAGGCTCAGGGAAAGGGAGGCCAAGAAGTCCGCTGACCCAGATGGCCAGCCCGGTTCGGTTCCAACCGAACCAGAGGGAGTGCCCTCTGACCAGGGCAAGACTTCCTCAGGCAAAAGGAGAGCCGACTCTGAGGGGTCGGTTCCAGCAAAAAGGACTAGAAAATCAGCTATTGTGGAGCCAAAACTTTCCTCTCCAACCGCTGAAGAGATAGCCAAAGCGATTCAAATTGTCCAGTCGCTTTCTCCGGTTCCGACCAAACCGGTGCCATCAGGTAAGCGCTCGGTTCAGCCGGTTCCACCGGTTCAAGACTATGATTTAGAGGAATATTATGAACCGGAGGAGGGGGAAGAGGAGTATGAGGAGAGTGAATGTGGATTTGAAAGTCTGGATGTGCCCATCGACCGGACATCTCCCCAGACAGACCTTCAGGAGTGTCCTCCTAGGCTTTCTGAGTCCCCTTCTCATTTTATTTTCTATAAAAAGTGGCTGAAACCCTCCAGCTCCCTATGGAGGAAGCTGTGGATGATCAAGAGAGCCTGACTATGTGGAAATGATGGATATCCCAGAGTCTAGGAGACTGTCTATTCCCTTGCATAAATCTTTGGGAAACAGACTTTAAAATTATAAAACTCTCACACTATACCTCCTGTGGATAAGAGAATGGACAAGAGGTACACATTGTCAGGCTCTGATACGGAGTTCCTTATACAACAATGCAGCCATGTTAGTAGTGCAGGCTGCAGCCTGTGACAAGGCAAATATCCCCTTGGCCTCACACCCCCCCGGACAAGAACTCCAGGAAGATTGATGCCATGGCAAAGAAACAGTACATGGCAGCATCCTTGGGACTCAGACAGGCAACTTATATGGCTTATGTTGCTAGATATCAGAAATCCAGATGGGATACTATTATGGCTCTTGTAAAACAGGTCCCTGGCCAGCTTGCCAAGGAGCTGGAGCAGGTGGCTGCTGATGATATTGAGGCATCCAAGGTGCAATTCCATGCTGCAGTGGACTCAAATGATGTGTCATCAAGAGTCATGGCTACATCTGTGGCTCTTCGCAGGATGGCTTGGCTCAGATGTACTAGCCTGTCACAGGATACCCAGACTAAGGCCGTGGATTTTCCTGTTGTGGGTAATTCTCTGTTTGGGGAGCAGACAGAGAATTACATGAAGAAAATGGATGAGTATAGGACCACCTATAGGAGTGCACAGGCCAAGGAAAGGCAGGCCACTCCTCAAAGGCAGCTTCCAGGGGCAGGGGCAGGCCTTTTCATAGGCCTTTTTACCAAGCCCAGGCCTCCTCTTCTGCTTTTGCCCAGAGGGGGTTCTTTAGAGGGAGAGGCAGACGGGGTGCAAGCAGGCCTGCTTCCACCCCTCAGCCCAAAGCCCCTGCCAAGCAGGCACCCTGATGGGGTTGCCAGGGCCGATTCTCAACTACCTGTAGGGGGCAGGCTGGCTTACTTTGTCCAGGACTGGGAGTCTCTGACATCAGACAAGTGGGTCCTGGAAGTAGTAAGCCAGGGACTGGTTCTCAGCTTCAAAAAGTTTCCAAAGATGAGAACCAGATCCTTTCCACCTGCAAATCCTCCAGAGGCACTTGCCCTAGAGGCAGAGGTCTCTTCCCTCCTGGCTGTCAGAGCTGTGGAAAGGGTTCCACCTCACACCAGGGCAAAGGGTTGTACTCAGGTACTTCCTTCACCCCAAAAAGACAGGAGAATGGCGGTTCATCTTGGATCTCAGATACTTAAACAAGCACCTTTTAAAACCAAAATTCAAAATGGTGACTCTGGGAATTATTCTACTCTCTTTAAGGCCAGGGACTGGCTAGCCCCTGGACCTCAAGGATGCCTACTTCCATATTCTCATCAGAACCCCATCTAAAGTACCTAGGTTCGAGCTGCCCTCAGGCCATTACCAGTTCAGAGCAATGCCCTTTGGCCTCACCTCTGCTCCAAGGGTATTCACAAAATGCCTGGCAGTAGCAGCTGCTTCCCTAAGAAGGCAAAAAATTGCCATCTTCCCTTACCTGGACGACTGGCTCATAGTAGGCCAGTCCCCAGACCAAGTCAGGTTACACCTACAGATAACTCAGCAACTGCTCACCTCTGTAGGTTTCCTTCTGAATCTTTCAAAGTCAGTTCTAGAGCCTGTTCAGCTCCTCACCTTTATAGGTGCAGAACTGAACACAGAGAAAGCCAGAGCCTTCCTCCCTTTGGACAGGGCAAGGACCCTGGTCTCTCTGGCCTCCTCATTCACCCTGCAGGTGTCTCGACCAGCAAGGCATTTTCAACAGCTCCTGGGGCACATGGCTGCTTCTACAGCAGTGGTGCAGGGAGCAAGATTTCAGATGAGGGACATTCAGTTCCATTCGAGAGCCTTTTGGTCTCAAAGGAAAGACCCTCTAACCAAATTGATCCCAGTGACTCGAACTCTGATCCAGGCCCTACAATGGTGGCAGGATCAGAGCAATCTCAGACAAGGGGTTCCTTTTGTCACTCAGTCTCACTCCTTAATCCTTACTACAGATGCATCCCTCTTGGGATGGGGAGCTCACATGGGCGCACTCACTACCCAGGGGTTGTGGTCCTCAGGAATCTCTGCTCCACATCAATCTGTTGGAACTCAGAGCAGTTTTTCTAGCACTTCAAGCTTTTTCCAAATCTGTTCAGAACAAAGTTGTACAGGTCAGAACAGACGACACCACCACAATGTGGTACATCAACACGCAAGGGGCACTGGTCTCGGCCTTGTGCAACAAGCAATGAAGTTGTGGTCTCTGGCTTACTCCCTGAACACCTCCTTACAGCAGTTCACCTCCCAGGCAAGGACAATGTTCTGGCAGATGCTCTCAGCAGGATTTCCCAGGGCCATCACGAATGGTCACTGGACCCCCTGGTCCTGGAGGTGGTATTTGCCAGATGGGGCACCCCACAGATAGATCTTTTTGCAGCCCCAGACAATCACCAACTTCCCCTTTTTTGCTGCAGGCCCCCAGTGTTGTTCTCAGTCCCTCTAGATGCCTTAGTCCTCAATTGGGAAGGGAAGTTTCTCTATGCTTTTCCCCCCTTCCCTCTGCTGTTCAAAGTGCTAGTCAAAATCAGATCTCAACCCTGCAAGATGATCCTGATTGCTCCAGATTGGCCCAGACAACCCTGGTATCCACTCCTGCTGTCCTTAGCAGTCCATCTTCCCCTCTGTCTTCCCAGGAATCACAACCTGTTAACCTGTGCTCAGGGGAGGGTTTGGTACCAACCTCAAATCTCTCAATCTCAAGGCCTGGCTCTGAAGAGTTAGTTTGCTGATTTACACCTCTCCCAAGGTGTAATGGATATCCTGAAGGCTTCTAGAAAACCTTCTACCAGGGCTACTTATAATTCCAAATGGAAGAGATTTTCCATATGGTGCTCTGGAAAGCATATTTCCCCAGAATCTGCTGATTTACCCACAGTCCTGGATTACATGGTCCATCTAAATACCTTGGGGCTGAGACCAGCTACCCTAAAAGTGCATCTAGCAGCTGTATCTGCCTTTATTTCAGCAGGTAAGCCCTCTTCTCTTTCAGCTCACCCTGTATTCTCCAAGTTTTTCAAGGGATTGCTTCACACCAACCCTCCGTTCAGGGACCGTGCCCCTGCTTGGGACCTTAATGTTTGCATTGCTCAGCTTATGCAACCCCCTTTTGAGCCTTTGTCTTCAGCAGAGCTTAAGTACTTGACTTGGAAAACTGTGTTTCTGGTAGCCATCACTTCTGCCAGACGTATAAGTGAATTACAAGCTTTGTCAGTGGAGCCTGATTTTATCTCCTTTCATAGAGATAAGGTGGTCCTCAAGACTAACAGGAAGTTCTTGCCTAAGGTGGTTTCAGATTTCCACCTTAATCAATCTGTCTCCTCCTGTGTACTTCACTGACCATTCCTCCTCTGACGAGAGGAGGCTGCACAGTTTAGATGTCAAAAGAGCCCATAGCTACTACATAGAGCGTACCAAGGGTCACAGGTTTGACTCCCTCCAACTATTCCTCACTTATGGCGAGGTTGGTAAGGGGAAACCTGCCACTAAGAGATCCATTGCCAGGTGGATTGTCTCTTGTATTCAGTTTTGTTATGAAAAACTGGGTAAGGTTCCTCCCTCAGGCCTGAGGGCTCACTCTACCAGAGGTACAGCTGCTTCCCTGGCTGCTGCCAGGGACATCCTATTCTAGAGATATGTCAAGCAGCTACCTGGAAAACAGTTCATACTTTTACAGCATTACTCCCTGGATATCCAGGCTAGGAGTGATGCCTGGTTTAGCACAGCTGTGCTTCAGAGCCTATTTCCCAAGTAGGTTCTGTCCTCCTCCATGGAGGTACTGCTTAGTAGTCTACATATAGTCATAATATAGCAAGACTTTATGTTGTTTGAAGAAAAATTACTCACCTTAGTAATGTTGTTTCTTCTATTGGAGTCTTGCTATATTATGACCTCCCCGCCTGCCCCTCTCAGAACCTCTGTTTTGGGATGTGGGTGGGCAGTGCAGTGTTGGCACTTAGTAGGTGCCCACCTTGTTGTTTTCCCTCTTTTTGGGGTGGCTTGGTGTTGTGTTTTCATTTTTGGGTCTCCTGACTTGAGTCTTGTTTTGGGACCAAAAATGTGTTATTATGTTTAGTAGCCAGTTGGCTAGTGTAGGTTTACAGCTTCCACACAGGACCTCAGTGAGTTTAGCTCATAAAGATCTGACGGTTTGAGTTTGAAGAACAACAGACAGAGTTTTCAACCGAGCTCGAGCTCAGTGTTCCATGCCTGGCATGGAAAGTTAACTGTTTCACCTCCGGAGCAGTTTGAAGGTTGGGACTCACTGCATATGTCATAATATAGCAAGACTCCAATAGAAGAAACAACATTACTAAGGTGAGTAATTTTTTCTTCCTAGCTATGTGATGCTCATCTGCTTCCTTAATGTGAGCAGAAATTAATTCATTAACATAAACATATGTCAGGTCAAACTCCTTTCACAATATCTTTAATATTAATGTAAATCACTCTTAATGAGTAAAATCATGTATACCATGTAATGGGGGGGGTATGAACGTATGATATTTCATACTATCATGAACCTTTAACATGTGTGCTTGAATAATGGCTTTATCAGCCCTAATTCAAATAGCTATGTCGGAGCCTAGTAGGCCAGAGTCTAAACCTGTGTTTAAAAAAATAAAATAAAAAAATGCCTAGTACGTTTGTGTAGGTTTACAGTCATAAGATGTACCACTAGCAGTCAGGATGTGAAAATCCTGAGTGTGTGTCTGTGTAGTGCTACGAGTCCCTGTATAGGGGGTCATTAATGAGTACCTGGTATGCTGCCAGGGTATTCAATCACATCATTATGAAAAAAAATGTGGGAAATGTCTGTGTGAAACATAAAACAAATAATTTCCAGTTCTAAAGGGTGAAATTGAAAAATCACTGGGATGTGCATGAACTGCACATTATTAACTAGGGTACCTGGTTTAGAAGTGGCTATTAAGACCACTGATTGGGCCAGGGTTCTGTTTTGGGCACTCAGTATTAAGTGTGACAAATTATGGGGCATCATAGGGTTAAAAATCGTAAGATCTAATGGCTTTTATTGCCATATAATTTTTGGATACAAAATTCCTGATTATCAATAAAATATAAACAGGAGTCCAGATCACCATATTGTTACCATATAAATTTGGATGTAAAATTCCTGATTATCAATAAAATGTAAACAGGAGTTCAGATCAAGTCTAACTTCTGGAATTGATCCAAAGTAATGATCATAACATTCAATAGGGCCTCACTACCCTTCTGGATGAGGAACATGTCGTTTAGGGCTTTAGTGTGAATTCCACAGGATACAGTTAAATCATGTGGGCTTGTGGGGTATTCTGCCTCAACAATCTGTTTAGGTTTAGGTCACTGGTTCTTATCTGCAATAAAATGTGCATTTTGGGCTTGTAAGAAGACCCATACTTTTAAAAAGAATAATAAACATAAAAGCAAGCATCTCTCTGGAACCTAAAAGGAAAGAGAAAAAGAAAAACAGTTTAGTACTATTCCTCCCCATTGGGGTATGGAAAAGTAAGTTAATCTCCATTAAACAGTTTTTTTGATTGGCATTTAGCCAGTTATCAATGACTGTTATAGTGAGGCAGTTTAACTTGGTAGACTGCTGGACTGAGTTTGTTTACAATGGGATAGGGCCTTGCCCATACATTGTGAAGCAAACGTGTACTTTTTGGATGTCTTGTTTGAGATATTTAACATATTCATCTACTGATGCTCCATCAGCAGTGGCAGTACACAGATCCAGAAGTAAATGTTCTGGGAGTCCTATGGACCGTCTGGTCATGATTTCAAAAATGGGGTACGTTGTGTAGCTGCAGAGGGTGTCTCTCTTATTGCCATAAGGAGTAAAGGCAACAATGAATTCCAGTCCTTTTGGGTTTTCTGAACAAGTTTATTATACCATAACTTTGATCTGCCTGTTGGCACATTCCACCTGTCCTGATGATTGTGGGTGGTAAGGGATATAAAACTTTTGTTTTACCCATAACAAATCCAGAATTTCCTGCATTACTTGGACTGTAAAGCCGGATCCCTATAATCAGAATTTACCTTTAGGGGTAAACCCTACCTTGTAAATAGCTGGTTTACCAAGACATTTGCAGTCACTTTGACTGTGTTGTTCTGTTTTGGGATAGCTTTAAACTGTTTGGAAAATAGATCGGTGATCACTAGTGCAAACTAGGTGTCGATGTTAGTGGTTGGCATAGGGCCAATGTAGTCAGTCTGGATATTGTTCCAGGGGCCTTTTGCCTCTGGGGTAACAGTGCATTTGTCCTAGCTGGTATAGGATTGTTCTGTTCACAGATCAAACATTTACCAATGTAATGTTCTATATAATTTCTCGTGTGGCCACAAGATAGAGGATTTCAGTCTATCTAGGGGTCTTTACTGACTCACTGGTGTCCACCAGTTGGAGTACTATGTACTTGGTACAGTAGATAAAATCTACTCTCAGGTGTTCAGGAATTACCCGTAACTTTTCATGAGTGTTACAGCAGTGATGTTCCAAATGTGCAGGCCATCATTGGATAGGTGAATGTCATTTTCACTTTCTATAAGAGCTATTTCTGGAAGTTATTCCTCAGTTCCTTTATTAAGGAACCTATACACTGTCCTCAAATGAGGGTCCTTCTTTTGGAGCACAAACAAAATGTGTATACAAAATGCTTGAACCTTATGAATGTACAGTTTGTAAACTGTTAGGTTGTGACGTACACAAGCAAGTCACTGTATTTCACAGCGATAGTACAGAGTGCTGGAACAGAAGTTTATCTTTTGCCAAAGAAATCCAGTTTAGAGAGAAACAGACCCAATTAGAATCTATAATAAAAACATAGTATTTGCGGTGTTTTCTGTAATAATCTCAAGGACGTTCCAGCTCTCTAAATCATCCACAAATATTTGTGGTAATTAGGAGACTCCTCACCTCCATGCTTTTTATTTTATTTGCCAGGCGTGTTTTAACATTGCCTGTGAATCGTACATATACAATGATGCAGTTACTAGCCATGCACACTCTGTCATCACTAGGATGTACAATAAGAATTCCAAACCCTGCTGTCTGACCCTCGTTGGTATGTGTGGCTGAGTCATCAGTCAAAACATGACACACAGTGGTGTCTTTTAACACTTTCTGGAGTTCTGTCAGAAAGGGCTCTGGGACAGGTAGGTCAGGTGGTTGGAGTGAACAATCATGGGTCTCTCCTGTAAATTGCACACCATGGGCCAACAAGGGTGGAGTTTTGATAGGAAGGACAGTGATGTCGTAATCCTGTAAAATGAGAGACCAGTGTGTAAGTCTGGCATTGGATACAGAATCATCTTTTACTGTCTGACAACAGAACGTTAGTTGGCAAATAATTGGAATACAGCACAGTGGGTGCATATCCAGTGATGTTCATAAAGTATCTCTCTGCCCAGTTTTTAGCCAAAAGATTCCTTTCACAAAGGTTGTATTTTAGCTCCACTGGGGCAAGCATCTGTGATGCATAAGCAGTGGGTCTGATGTGTCCATTGTATGATTGGGCTAAAACTTCTAAGATTACGTTATCTGTTGTAGCAGTTTCAATATATCCTAACACTGTGTTAGGATTAGCCAGTGCTGGGGCCATGGTCAGTGATCCCAAAAGAAAAGACAATGATATCAGTAATAGGATGACTTGTATTTTCTTGTAAGAAGTGCCTGCCATTGTATGTTCTGGGAATTACCCAGACTGTTCCTGGCTTGTGCCTGCTACTGCAGCCACAGTATGGGATGATCCAGGTGTTACTGATGGAGGGGTTCTACATCATGTGCATGCAGTGCTGGTACTATCAAGGGTGCCTGCACAGTGGAGAAAAGTGTTGTGCAAGCTTCACATAGTTCTCCAGGGCATACGGTCAAGTTTGTCGCACTAAATTTTTGCCGCGGACAATATGTTGCGGGCTATTAGGCGAAACTAATTTGCGCGACGTATGAAGCGGTCGCGGTCAGAATGTAGCTGAAGCAGTACATGACTGGCGACATTTTAACTTGAATCTCTATTTCTCCCCGCGCTAATGCCTTCTCAAGCCAAGCCTTAGTGCCATTCGACTCCCTACCTCAACAAACAATGTGTCATTTAAAACTAATACATTTTGGATTAACTAAGCATCACTTACTTTTAAATCTAATTTTCTCTTTCTGTGTTTTCCTTTTCTGTTGCTGTAATCCACTTTTACAAGGACTTTTACTAAGCTTTTACCAGCAGTCCCAGTACCTTTTGTACTGGATATTTAAGTGCTAACAGAGTTTTTAACAGAAATAAAATTTAGAATTGCACGTTGAGTACTACATACTACGCTTTTACCAGCAGTCCCAATACCTTTTTAATGCACGTTGTGTACATCAAGCACCACAGCTCCCAATACCTTTTGCACATCAAGTATGTTTTTACCAGCAGTCCCAGTATGCTTTTACCAGCAGTTCTAATACCTTTTGTACAGCAGTCCCTTTACCATTTGCACATCAAGTACGCTTTTAACAGCAGTCCCAATACATTTTGTACAGCTTTTACCAGCACATCAAGTACACTTTTACCAACAGTTGCATTGTATTGCACTATACGCTTTTTCCAGCTATAAAATACCTTTGCACAGTCCCAGTACGCTTTTACGCTTTTACCAGCAGTCCGAATACCTTTTGTACAGCATACGCTTTTATCAGCAGTCCCAGTACATTTTGTACAGCTACCTACAGAATGCGATATTTAGTCCAGCGCTCAATCGTGTTGCGACATTTAGTCTAGCGCTATTTTGATCACAATACTTGTTGTCCGGCGATATTTTATCCATTCGACGTTTTACCCGCAACTAAATGTCCGAGACATTTTGACCGGGGACTTTACGTCCGTACACGTTCTCCAGCTATGGATTCTGGTTCAGTAGCCATCAGGGGTGGATAAAGTAGTGCTGCTGAAACAGCCGTCAACTCAGGTTCAGAAATCAAACCTGTAACCCCCCCCCCCCACTCAGCGTGGCCTGTGATGCTGAAAATATCACAGCCACAGGGCTTTCAGAATCAGGGTTGTCCCCTCCACCATCAAATGTAAAGTGGGTTGCCCCACCGGAATGTTGCTGGATGGTAGCAACATCGTTTTTAATGTTGCAGCTTAAGGTATTAATGCACTGCATAGGAAAAGCAGTACGTTCAGTCTTCTCAGCGAAAGATGATGTTAAATTGCATATAAAATAAAAACAACATTTCATGTAATTAACTTCAATATGTTCTTTAACCAAGACCATGTTAATAAAGCAAACATTAACAGCATCAGCTGTTTCTGCAGCATCAGATGCTGACTTCATGACAGATTGCGTATCAGCCTTATTCAAAAGTACATCAACATCATTTTTATTAAGAATCTTCTGTCCCTCATAAACACTAGTGTTACTGATAACATTATTAATCATGCCAAAAAACTCTGGTTTGTTTTGTTTAGTTATGGCAGCAATCAAAGGTCCCTATGACTGCAGGATCGAATCTCCGTGGTGTGGTGGTTGGCCATTTTGGATTACCTCATCGGCATCATGGGTTACTGTGTTATGACCATCATCACAAGGCCATGAGTGGCCATCTTGGAGATGGTATGGGGATGCAACCTGATGACCAGAACCATGACTGGGATGTCAACATACCAGGATACACAATCTACAGGAGGGACAGGGAGGGTAAAAGAGGAGGAGGAGGAGCTCTCTGTGTAAAGAAAGGGATCAAAGCAACAGAACTAAAGAGTAAACAGGGAGCAGATGAAGCACTCTGGGTCACCATGGAGACAGGAAATGGCACCACAGTCCGCATGGGGGTTGTGTATAGACCCCCATCTCGGGGGCAGGGAATGCACAAGGAAATGATAGAAGGCATCCTTAGAATGTCAGAAAAAGGGGAGATATTGTTGATGGGGGACCTGAATATGCCAGATGTTAACTGGAGCGCCTTTGCTGCAGGCACAATCAAGAGCAGGGTCATTCTTGATGCCATACAAGGGGCATGCCTCAGACAGCTAGTATTGGAGCCCACTCGGGAGGGAGCAATCCTAGACTTGGTACTCTCAAATGGGGACGAAGAATGAATCTCGGATTTAGAAGTGGGTAGCCATCTGGGAACAAGCGACCTCCAAATAGTGTGGTTCACGATAAACACAGCCATACAAAAGCAAGAGTACTGGACTTTAGGAGGGCTGACTTTGGGAAAATGAGAGTGTGCCTCAGAAAAGCACTAGCAAACAGGCAGGAAGGAGGGGTGGAGGAACAATGGGGAGTAATCAAAACAGCCATCACAGAGGCAACAAGCCTTTGTGTAAAGCAAATCAACAAAACACAATGAAGGAAAAAAACACTATGGTTCTCAAAAGAGGTGGCAGGGAAGGTTAAGGAGAAAAGGAAAGCATTCAGGAAATATAAGGAAACACAGATGGAGCAGAACAGAGAACTTTATCAGTTAAAGCAGAAAGTGGCAGGGAAGGCAGTCAGAATAGCAAAAGCCCAAACCAAGGAAAGGATAGCCAATTCTGTTAAGAAGGGGGATAAGACCTTTTATATGTACATTAGGGAGCGAAGAAAGACCAAAGGAGGGATACTGGGGCTTAATAAAGGGGAAGGAATGTGCAGAGAGTGACAGTGAAAAAGCAGAGATACTGAACGAATATTTCTGCTCAGTATTCTCAAAGGAAGAGGAGGTGGAGGTACCTAAACCAAACAAGAGAAACACTCTGAAGACTGGGGTCGATACCAGTCCATTTACAGAAGAAAGGGTTCTGAAAGAACTAATAAAGTTGAAGGTGGACAAAGCAATGGGGCCTGATGGGATTCACCCAATAATTCTAAAAGAACTAAGGGTAGAACTAATGACATTGCTGACTACTCTCTTTAACAAATCATGGGAGGATGGGGTGGTACTCGAGGACTGGAGGAGGGCGGATGTGGTTCCTCTCCACAAAAGTGGGAGCAGGACAGAGGCAGGAAACTACAGACCAGTTAGTTTGACCTCAGTGGTAGGGAAAATGATGGAATCACTTCTGAAGAAAAGAATTGTTGACTACCTAGAGGCCAGTGGGGCACAGGACCCAAGGCAGCATGGATTCACGATGGGAAGGTCATGTCAGACGAATCTAATAGATTTCTTTGACTGGGTGACCAAAGTAGTTGACCAGGGAGGAGCTGTGGACATGGCCTACTTAGATTTTAGCAAGGCATTTGATACAGTCCCACACAAAAGATTAATACACAAGTTAGCCAGCCTTAGAGTGGGTCCCAGGGTAGTAGCCTGGATAAAAAATTGACTAAACAACAGAACACAAAGGGTAGTAGTAAACGGTGTCCACATTGAAGAAAGGAGAGTTACTAGCGGGGTACCGCAGGGTTCAGTACTGGGACCAGTCCTTTTTAATGTCTTTATAAGTAACATTGCAGAGGAGCTGGAAGGAAAAGTATGTGTCTGCAGATGACACAGAGATCTGCAACAGGGTTGATACACAAGGTGGAGTGGAAAGGATGAGAAGGGACTTGGCAAGGTTGGAGGAATGGTCAAATGTATGGCAGCTCAGATTCAGTGCAAAGAAGTGCAAGGTAATGCACCTGGGAAACAAAAACCCAGGGGAAGAGTATGCAATGGGAGGTGAGATACTGACAACAGTAAAAATGGAAAGGGACCTGGGGGTAATTATATCAGATGACCAGATGGGAAAGCAATGTGAGAAGGCAGTAAGGAAGGCTGGGGGGATTCTGGGATGCATAGGAAGAGGCATCAACAGTAGAAAAAGAATGTTGTTATCCCTCTGTACAGACAGTTGGTGAGACCCCATCTGGAGTACTGTGTGCAGTTCTGGAGACTCCATCTCCACAAAGACATAGACAGAGTGGAGGCTGTCCAGAGGAGGGCAACCAAAAGTGGTGCAGGGTCTGCACCAGAAGACATACAAAGAAAGGCTAAAGGAGCTTAAATTGTATTCCCTTGAGGAAAGAAGGGAGAGAGGAGACATGATAGACACTTTCAAGTACCTCAAGGGAATCAACAAAGTCCAAGAGGGTAGCATCTTTCAGAAAGAGATGTGCAAGAACAAGGGGGCACAATTTGAAAATAGAGGGGTGACGGCTCAGAGGTAATGTGAGGAAGTATTTTTTCACAGAGGGTTGTGGATGCATGGAACAGCCTCCCTGAGGAGGTCGTGGAGTCAAGAACAGTGGTGGCAGTCCTAGTGGGGGGGGGTAGGAGGAAGTAAGCTGTTGGTTAACTGGGATCTGCAGCTTATCTGTTAGGTAGGAAAATGGGCAGACTAGGTGGGCCAAGTGGTCCTTATCTGCCGTCAAATTCTGTGTTTCTATGAGGTGTGTCCACCATTTTGAGACTCTAACAATTCTCCATTTTGTGAATCATAGAAAAACAAGTGACTAGCCGTTGCTCTAGTCCACCCCACAGCATACTGTGAGTGTTCAAAATCAAACTCTTCAACATCAGAAGAGGCAAGGTCATCGGGCATTAAGTTAGTATGCCCTGCCAGTACCTCTGGCTGATGGTGCAAGTTCGCCATATTTGACTTTTTGTTCCTGCATACTGACTGCTCAGATACAGGAGTTAGCATGCTGTGAAGTGCACTGTTTTCAGATTGCAAGACAATCACATCTTGTAAAACTTGCTTTTTATCAACAGAAACTGTGTCATGATTTATATTCAAAACCTTCATTTCAAGTCTGCTGTAATTAAAACATACTGAATCACGCTGTTCAGTCAAGGTCTGGTGTTGAAATACCAGCACGTTAACTCTTTCAGTAATTACTTCAGACTTATCATCTCTTAAGTTCCTTGTTTTCAAAACGTAAGGAATCAGTGTTACTAGCCAGAACACCATTTGTTTGAAAAACCTTTTTTCAAACAAGTTTTGCCTTTTCAGCGTTAACTCTTAAGGCATGCAGGTCTTTGCTGCTTCTCTCATTAAAGAGATCCTCATTTACTAGACGGACAGACTCCAGCTCAGACTGCGGTCCAATCATCTTCTCTGTGTGAGAAGCCTGTTTCAGACTAATTATCTGCTTCAAAGCAGCATTCTCCATTTTGCAAGCAGTATACTCAGATTCCAAAACAGATATTTTATTTAGAACAGCATCAAAACAATTAAACAATGTTGCAATTAATAATCCTTCAGGATCAGTGGTACCATTTTTCAATTCCCCATAATGGGCAATGATATCTCTTAAAGGGCTACCATTGGATTCTGCTACTTCAGCAAAACCAAACCAACTACAGTAAGCAGTTTGGCTTGTTAAAGCATCCAGCCTCAACTCAGTACTGATATATTTAGACAAGTCTTAAGATAAGAAGCCCTTAGCTGTCTGTGGATCAAAAACTTTGTTTACAACCAAAGTTCATGACAGGACATAAACAGCCTTTGGCGTATGTGGACTCCTAGATGAGTATATACCCATTAGGATTTGAATCCACAAGAAAGCAGTCTATATGTCTGTTCGGATCCCTTTACAGCGGTGTTCCCACAGAGAAAGAATAGGAAAAAAAAATAAAAATAAAACGACTCATTACACAGAGATTGAATATCTGCCAAGCGATTGTTTTGTCTGCACTGTGGAACACACAACAGACCAAAAAGTTAAACATAAGACACTTTCAGCTTGTTTTTTTACTGGGGAGTTCTTGCCCGGTGTTTTAATTTGCAGAGGAAATTAAAATGAAACTTGGCAAACATGCAGACTCCACTTGCGGTCGCCATTTATGTAATCTAAACACTCTTGGTGTGTAGGGAAAATAATACAGATTCTTGTGTCTCGGAGTCTGCCAAGAAACATTCGTAAACAAGCAAGGAGTACTAATAAAGTTTATTATACTACTTACACCAAGCATGTGACAAAGAAAATCATAAGGGAGATGGGTTTCTTACCACTAGCCTGAAGAATTTACATAATCTCAAGAATTGTAGCTCTTAGGTTGTCTATTTTACTAGGTTGCTGTTTTTGACAGAGGAGAACTTTGGTTTCAGAGCAAGAAACAGCAGTCTAGAACTACAGATTTTTTACTGATTGCCCTCCTTCCCACCCAAAGCCAGTTCTAGTTTTATAGCCACTGGATTTGACTAACAGGAACTTCCTGTTTGGCTATAGGAAGGGAAGGATCACTGAGACACATTAGTTTCATCAACCTTGAAGGAACCTAAAAAATAACTTTTCCCCATCCCCCCAGCTGCTGAAGGTCTCAATTCAAGCACGGAAGGAAACTACTGAAGACTACAGGAAGTTCCTGTGCCCGAACAGGAAGGGCAAGAGTTGTAAGGGCACATAGGCAGTAGGAAAGTGAGTGTAAAAATACATAGAGGGAGGAGACAGTAAGCATACAAAGTAACAGGAGAGGGGACACAAAATAAGGCAAGATGGGAGTAGTGTAGTGCAATGGCTGTGGGGCAGCAGTGTTCCGGGAGACATTCTGGACCCTGCGATGCTGCCCTATTTGCAGGCACCTCTCTGATCTGAGAGAGGAGATTGCCCGTCTCCAGGCTGACCTGGCTAGGATTCCCTCACCCAGGGACCACCAGGGCCACCACCGTTACCTCAGAGGTTGCCAAGAAAGAGGAGTGGTTGGACCAAGGTGGGCTTTGGGAGGGAGAGGGTGGTGGAACAGAGGTGCATCCCTCCAGTTGTACCTCTCTGCAATTCATATGCTGTTCTGGCAAAGAGTGGTTCCTCTATGGAGACCAAGGAGGATGCTGGGAACCTCCATAGAGGAGACCCACAGGAGGGTGGCATGAGACCCCACAGGGGAAAGAAACAACTCCTGGTGGGGGGACTCGATCATTGGGGGGTAGAAGTGGGGGAGGAAGGGAATAGGGAGGTATGGTGCCTGCCTGACGCCACGGCTCAGAGGGACAGGAAGCAAATCCTCAGGATTGCGGGAACAGCTGCATGAGGGAGGGAGCTGGATGTCATTGTCCACCTAGGGACAAATGACCTGGCTGTGAATGGGATCAGAGCGGTCCAAGAGGAGTTTGTGGAGTTGGGGAGGGGCCTTAGACAAGTAGCATGTACGGTAACCTCCTCGGAGGTGCTGCCTGTCTATGGCAAGGATGATGCTAGGATATTCCTCACCAACGGATTCAAGGAATGGTTGAAAAACTGGTGTGGAGCTCAAGGTTTTGGCTTCATTGGGGACTGGGGAGCCACCTGGAGAGATGCAGGCTTATACTGGCGTGATGGTCTGAATCTGTCCGGGGTGGGGGGACCAGGATCCTAGGTGACAAGTTTAAACACTTCATTGGCAAGCATTTAAACTAGCCAAGTGGGGAGGCACTGAAAAGGAGCAGGGAAATTCCAGCCTTCCCCCACAAAACACAGTGGTTAGAGAGGTAAACACCAAGGTAGAAAAGTAAGTAGGGAGCAGGACAGGGATAAAGGCAGTAAGGACAAGGGTGGGGCTAAAAGGGGTAAGGCCATAAAAAAAAAATGGAAGATGAGTACCAATGCCCATAGTCTGTGAAACAAGCTCCCTGAACTAGTGGCCTTGATGGAAGAGGGATGCCTGGATACTGTGGCAGTCACTGAAAAATGGTAAACAGAGAACCATGACTGGGATGTCAACATACCAGGATACACAGTCTACAGGAGGGCCAGGGTGGGTAAAAGAGGAAGAGGAGTAGCTCTCTATATAAGGGAAGGGATTAAAGCAACAGAACTAAAGAGTAAACAGCAAGTTGATGAGTCACTGTGGGTCACCCTGGAGACAGTAAATGGCACCACAATCCGCATGGGGGTTGTGTACAGACCCCCATCTCGGGGAGGAAATGGACAAGGAAATGATAGAAGGCATCCTTAAAATGGCAGAAAAAGGGGAGATATTGTTGATGGGGGACCTGAATATGCCAGATGTTAACTGGAGTACCTTTGCTACAGGCACATCCAAGAGCAGCGTCATTTTTGATGCCCTGCAGGGGGCATGCCTCAGACAGCTAGTGTTGGAACCCACTCGGGAAGGAGCAATGTTAGACCTGGTACTCTCAAATGGGGAGGAGAAAGATCTCAGATTTAGAAGTGGGTAGCCATCTGGGAACAAGTGACCACCAAACAGTGTGGTTCACGATAAACTCAACCACAGAGTCAAGCCATACAAAAACAAGAGTATTGGACTTTAGGAAGGCTGACTTTGGGAAAATGAGAGAATGCCTCAGAAAAGCACTAGCAAACTGGCAAGAAGGAGGGGTGGAGGAACAATGGAGAATAATCAAAACAGCCATTGCAGAGGCAACAAGTCTTTGTGTGAAGCAAATCTACAAAACAAAATGAAGGGAAAAAACACTATTGTTCTCAAAAGAAGTGGCAGGGACAGTTAAGAAAAGGATAGCATTCAGGAAATATAAGAAAACACAGAAGGAGCAGGACAGAGAACTTTATCAGTTAAAGCAGAAGGAGGCAGGGAAGGCAGTCAGAATAGCAAAGGCACAAACTGAAGAAAATATAGCCGACTCTGTTAAGAAAGGGGATAAAACCTTTTGCAGGTACATTAGGGAGCGAAGAAAGACTAAGGGAGGGATACAGAGACTTAATAAAGGGTGAGAATGTGGGCAGAGGGTGACAGTGAAAAAGTAGGGATACTGAACGAATATTGCTACTCAGTATTCACAGCGGAAGATGAGGGGGAGGTACCTAAAGCAAACAAGGGAGAAACCCTGAATGGGGGGTCGATACCAGTCCATTCACAGAAGAAAGGGTTTTGAAAGAACTCTTGAAACTGAGGGTGGACAAAGCAATGGGGCCTGATGGGATTCACCCAAAAATTCTAAAAGAACTTAGGGTAGAACTAGTAACACCACTGACTACTCTCTTTAACAAATCATGGGAGGATGGGTGGTACTGAGGACTGGAGGGCAATGTGATTCCACTTCAGAAAAGTGGGAGCAGGGCAGAAGCAGGAAACTACAGACCAGTTAGTTTGACTTCAGTGGTAGGGAAAATGATGGAATCACTTCTGAAGGAAAGAATTGTTGAATACCTAGAGGCCGATGAGGCACAGGACCCAAGGCAGCATGGTTTCACAGCAGGAAGGTCATGTCAGACGAACGTAATAGATTTCTTTGACTGGGTGACCAAAGTAGTAGTAGACCAGGGAGGGGCTGTGGATATGGCCTACCTAGATTTTAGCAAGGCATTTGACACAGTCTCACACAAAAGATTAATATACAAGTTAGCCAGCCTTTGAGTTGTCCCAAGGTGGTAGCCTGGATAAAAAAACTGGCTGGACAACAGGACGCAAAGGGTAATAGTAAATGGAGTTCACAGTGAAGAAAGGAGGGTAACTAGCGGGGTACTGCAGGGTTCGATACTGGGACCAGTTCTCTTTAATGTCTTTATAAGTGACATTGGAGAGCACCTGGAAGGAAAGGTATGTCTCTTTGCAGAAGACACAAATATCTGCAACAGGGTTGATGCACAAGGTGGGGTGGAAAGAATGAAAAGGGACTTGGCAAGGTTGGAGGAATGGTCACATATGTGGCAGTTCAGTTTCAATGCAAAGAAGTGCAAGGTAATGCATCTGGGAAACAAAAACCCAGGGGAAGAGTACACAATGGGGGGTGAGTTAATAACAACAAAAATCGAAAACGACCTATGAGTAATTATATCAGATGACATAAAGGCGGGCAAGCAATGTGAGAAGGCAGTAAGGAGGGCTGGGGGGATACTGGGATGCATAGGGAGAGGCATCAACAGTAGAAAACAGGAAGTTGTTATCCCTCTGTACAGACAGTTGGTGAGACCCCATCTGGAGTACTGATTGCAGTTCTGGAGACCCCATCTCCGCAAAGACATAGAGTGGAGGCTGTTCAGAGGAGGGCAACCAAAATGGTGCAAGGTCTGCACCAGAAGACACATGAGGAGAGACTATAGCAGCTTAATATGTATACCCTTGAGTAAAGGAGGGAGGGGGGGGACATGATAGAAGCTCTCACGTATCTCAGGGAATTAACAAAGAACAAGAGGGTAGTATCTTTCAGAAGAAGAGATGTGCAAGAACAAGGGGGCACAATTTGAAGATAGAGGGGAACGACTCAGAGGTAATATTAGAAAGTACTTTTTCACAGAGAGGGTTGTGGATGCATGGAACAGCCTTCCTGAGGAGGTTGTAGAGTCAGGAACAGTGGGAGAATTCAAGAATGCATGGGACAGGCATAAGGCAATTCTAGTGGGGGGGGGTAGGAGGAGGAAGTAAGCTGATGATTAACTAGAATCTGCAGCCTATCCATCAGGTAGGGAAATGGGCAGACTAGGTGGGCCAAGTGGTCCTTTTCTGTCATCAAATTCTCTGTTTCTATGTATGTTTCTATGTCTAAGATCTTGTTTGCTCTCCCCACACTCCAGCTCTCTACCAGAGAGTACTAATCTTCTAGAGCCTAACTAGTAGTGTCTAGAGTAGCTACAGTGGGTTGCTGACAGCTAAGTACTACAGATAACTGCTTAGCAACAGAGATTAAAACATAGTTACAGACATGAGAAACAATATGTATTGGTCCCAAGTCATTCCCCATTGGATAGTGACTTAGAAGACAGAATTACTAATGAGTATCGTATGAGACAGAATATTCTTCCATTAGCATTATAGCTTAGACAAAAGAAATGCTGACTGGTTCAAACTACATGTGGCATTTCTTGCTTATGTATAGTATAACATAGAGACATATCAAAGGCGTTCTCTCTATGTCAGCTTGCTTAAATAAAGAGAACTGCTGACAGGGCTCTATTACACATGGCATAGCTGCCTGAGTGTAAAACACACACTACATATAACTGTATGAGAATATAAGTACACAGTAATCACGGATGATCCCTCAGAGTCATCATATCAGTAATTAGGTAGATTATATATGAAATATCTATGAAAGACAAACTAATCTATATATGTAAATGTATTATAGTGAGGTATAATGAATCATGCATGATCAATATTAGCAGCAAAGCACATTCCTGGCACTCATGCTTATACAATCAGTGCCTGTATCTATATGTTAGTGCAAAATAGCAGTATCACGTACAATAGACCAGGAATACAGTGTGAGGTGTATGTGAGACGATAGGGGCATAACCCAGGTGTAACAACCCTCGCGCCTGATAGTCCCAGGCAGGCTTGGGGCGACTCTGGTGGCCGGCTGATTTATCTGGACTCTTTGGAGTCCAAGGACTCTGACCTACATTCTTGCCCCTTGGACAAGGAATCCGTCGGTAGTCTTTCTACGGAGGAAGGCCCTTCTTCCTTCATGGGCATCCTCCGCCTCATCTCCAAATCCACAGAGATGCTTTTAGAGCCCCATTCAGAAATGGGCTGAATACCCCCTCACTCAATTCCTCAAACAAGGGGATTCACCGACGGAGGCCTTCCCAGTGGCCCAGGCCATTGTCGGCCTGGCTTTGGAGCAGTGGCAACACCCTGCCTCCTATCCCGCACCTTCAGCCCGCATGGCCCGCAAGTATGCGGTGCCTATTGGGTCCCTTTCAGGATTCACAGAACATTCCTCAGCCGAGGGATTGGTGATTGGGACTGTGTTCAGGCGCTCTGATAATACGGGAGACACCAATAGACCTCCGGACAAAGAATCAAAACAATTGGACCACTTGGCCTGGAAAGTCTAGGCTGCCTCTCTGGGCCTCTGCCAGGCAAGCTCGGCCATCATCATGGTGCATTATTCTCATACATTACTGGGCCCTCTCGATGAGGTTCTACCTCACCTCCCAGCAGACCTCCAGACCACGGTCAAGCAGGTCCGCGACCGGGGTCAGGCAGATGTGAAATTGCAACCTCAGACGGCCTTGGACCTCGGAGATTCCTACGCCCACTCGGTGGCTGCCACGGTTGCCATGCACCTTCACGGCGGACACCCAGCACAAGCTGACGGACGTCCCTTTCCTGGGTACCGACCTGTTCAGCCCAGGTGTGGACGGTCACCTCCAATGCATCGAACAGTCCAGTGCCACCTTGGACTCTGTTACCTCTGCTCAGAAGGAATCCCAGGGATCTAAAAAGCAGAAGAAGATGCCTTTTTGGCATCCTGCCCCTGTGGCCAAGCAACCCCATTTCCAGTCGGGGCAGCATCAGCAGCAGGCTCAAGCTTAGCACCCTCGGCCCAAGTCTGGGCCCCCGGCAGCCCATTAACCCAGAGGACGGGGTTTAGGTGGTTCCCAAATTGGACCCTCCTCCTCCAAGCGTGCCTAGTGACAGGATGGGGGTGGCCACTCCCATACCTGTCACACCAGCTCTGGGTCCTCTCATGGGGAGCCTGCTCTGCCACTTCCTTTCCACCTATCCTGTCTGGTTTTACCTGTAATGTGTATCGTGCTTTGTTAAATGTTCTTTGTGACGTGGAACCTTTGTAAAAGAGCCCTGGCTCAAAGGTATTAATTCCTAGACTAATAAACTAAACTAAACTAAACCTAGTCTGCTGTTACAAGGGGTTTTAGAAGTGGTCGGCCAGGGACTGCCTCTGGAATTCTAGCAGTACCCACCAAGCTGAGCCTGCGCCCCACGGGAGGAAATGGTGTCTGTACACATTAAGTCGGCTCTCCGAGATGACATCGCCCAACTCCTCCACAAGGAGGTGGTGGCCAGAGTTGCAGATCCCCCTGTCAACCCAGGGTTCGTTTCCAGGTACTTCCTGGTTCCGAAACGGATGAGGGCTGGTGCCCCATTCTAGATCTGCATGACCTGAACCAATTTCTCAGGTCTCACACATTCAAGATGGTAACTCTGTCTCGGATCATACCATCTCTCGAGCCGAACATGTGGTTCTGCTCTCTGGATATTCAGGACATGTTCTTTCACATCCCAATCCATCCATCGCACCAGAGGTTCCTCCGTTTTCAAGTGTAGGAAGCCCTCTTTGAGGTCCAAGCCATGCTGTTCGGCCTGTCATTGGCCCCCCAGGTCTTCACCAAATGCATTGCAGGGGTGGCAGCCCATCTTCGGTGTCAAGGGGTCAGAGTGCACCCTTATCTCAACGACTGGCTTATAGCTGGTTCCTCCAGACAAGAGGTGGAGAGGTCCAGGGATCTGGCCCTTCTGACCTGCATTGATCTTGGTCTCCTGGTCAACGAGACCCAAGTTGGAACTTGTACTCCGCAGGTGTGATCTGCTTCATTGGGGCAGAGCTGAATTCTTGCCGAGCCAGAGTCAGGCTCCCGACGGACAGGGCGGAGGTTCTCTCCTCCTTTGCCCAATCATTTCTGGTTGGGCACTTGCACCCTGCCCGGGACTTGCTGCAGCTTCTGGGGTACATGGCGGCATGCACAGCTGTGGTCCGATGGGCCCAGTGGCATATGCGCCCCCTTCAGTGGGAGCAGGCCAGTCAGTGGACTCAGCACCATGGTCATTTTGATCAGCTGGTCATGGTGACCCAGAAGATGTGGGACGCTCTCCAATTGTGGACCATCCTAGCACATTTGCAGGAAGGGATCCCGTTTGTCCGTCCAGAGCCGACGGTGTCCTCATGACCAATGGCTGTCTTACTGGCTGGGGTGCCCATATGGGGAATCACAGAGTCCACAGGCTTTGGACCCCTGAGGTATCCCGAAGTTATATCAACCTGCTGGAGTGACTGCTCCGTTGACAGAGACTTATACACTCTCGTCGACGACTCTTTTCAGCGCTTTACATGCAGCAAAATATACTGCTGTTCCGACGACGAGGGCTCCTCTCCCATTGATAGAATTTGCCAGTTTTAAGTGGAAATAACTCCTTTTCCCCTGCGGGCTCATCAACGAGATTCCACATTCCTCAGGGGAAGCCCATGGCTTATGCCTCATTGACTGCCCCTCCGCCTACTCAGGTGGCTTCTTATAGGGGTCAGGCGGATAGAGATCGGGACCTTGATCTTTACTACCCAGGGGCAAGACCTGCTCAGGCTACCCATCCCATTCCCTCTATCACTTCTCTGGTTTCCCAACATGCCCCCTTGTCACCCTCCCCAGGAAAGGGACCTCGCCAATGTAGTCCGACATGTCTTCTCAGCCCTCTGAAGGGCTGGGTGATCTCACTCGATCTCCTCCCCCTCCTCCACCTAAAAGATTCCACAGTGACCAGGAAACCGTTCCACCCTCGTCTCCTCCTCCATTTATAGAGGACTGTTTGTCAGATGACCAAGAATTGCCACCTGATTTCACCAGTGATCTTGAGGATGAAGAGTTTCAAGATTTGGGTTTCCCTAATCCAGAATCCCCCTATTCAGAAATCTCTTCCCTGGATGAGGATCTGCCTTTGCCTGTGGCAGCCTCTCCCCCAGATGACCCTTCCTTTAGTGAAATGATGGTTCAGATTCAAAAAGTCGTGGGATTCTCCACTACGGAACATGACAGTCAGTGTAAGGATATGGCAGAATACCTTGAGTTACCTGAGGAGCCTGTTTTAGTGGTTCCCCCACTAATACCAACTTACCAGAATGCCATGCTGGCTGCTTGGCATCAACCTTCAGCTAGTACAGCTGTTCCCCACAAAGTGGATCGTCTACATCAGGCTCCTCTGGACCACCCCTTTCTGTCTAGTATTACAGAGGCAGATTCTGTGGTCATTACTGCCACTTATGACTGTACCAAAAAACCCAAGCACATGAGCTCCTTACGTCCTGATAAGGAATCCCGAAGAACTATATGGGGAAAAGGTCTTTTCCTCAGGTGCTATGAATATCAGAATTTTGAATTATATGGGTCATATGGTAAAATATCAGCATACATACTCTGGGGTCCTCTGCCATTCAGCTGATCGATAAATTCCTTCCCTTACAGGAAAAAGATAAATTACTGGTTACAGTGACAACTAGTAATTCAGTTTCCCATCACCGTCTCTGGTTGGGATATGATGCCGTTGATACCTCAGCCCAACCATCAGCCACTGGTGTCACTCTGCGTCACCATGCTTGGCTTCGTGTTTCAGGCTTTGCATCTGATATACAACATAAAGTAGCTAATGCCCCCTTTAACGGGTCCAAGCTATTCGGGCCAGGTACTCAAACTTTACTGGATGACTTATAGGCATCAGGCAGAACCCTCCATATGGTTCATTACATGTATCCTACTCCAGCTACAACCTACCGTACTCCACACACATCTTATTCCAAAAGAGGTGGCCAATACAGAGGTAGTAATGAAGGTTGCTTCAGAGGTCGTGCTCAGTCCAATAGAGGCAACACCTCTGCTGCCCATGGTGCCCACTCCTGTCCTTCAGGTGGGGCTGCGCAGCCCACCTCCCAGTGACCCACTAGGGCTTTCTCCTCGCCTCCTTGACCAGGCCTCAGAGGCTGGGGGGGTCGTTTTGGCCTCCATCTGGAGGCCTGGCAAACTATCACTTCTGACAATTGGGTACTTCAGATTATACGGAAGGGTCATACATTGAAGTTTCTTTCCACCGCATGCCCTTGTCCTCTACGCAAAATTCTTTATCCTTCAGAGCATGCACCCATCCTATAGGAGGAATTAACAGCCCTTTTGTCCAAACAAGCCATTGTACCGGTGCCCCTTCTGGAAAATCAAATGGTATTTTACTCCCTTTTCTTTCTGGTACCCAAATGTACGGGAGACCTCAGACCAATATTGGATCTCAGACAACTGAATCTTCACATTCAGTACAAATGTTTCCGCATGGTCACCCTACCGGCCATCATGCCAATTCTGAAACAGGGCGACTGACTTTGCACCTTGGACATGAAAAATGCCTACCTTCATATTCCCATCTACCCTGCCCACCACAAATGTTTACGCTTCCACTTAATGGGTCAAAATTACCAGTTTTGAACACTCCCTTTCGGCCTTTCATCAGCCCTTAGAGTGTTCACCAAGTGCTTAGCAGTGGTGGCAGCAGCCTTGTGAAGAGAAGGGCACTTCATTTTTCCATATCTAGACAATTGGCTAATAAAAGCGGACTCTCAAGAGCTGTGCTTGCCTCCCTAGATGCTACCTTGAAAATGTTCGCAGATCTGGGAATCACAGTAAATTGGCCAAAGTCCAGTCCAAACCCAACACAGTCTCTCCAATACATTGGAGCTGTTTTTGATACAGTTACAGCCAGGGCTTACCTCCCACCTGCCCGGCAGGATACACTCGTAGCTCTGGCATTACATATACAGACTCAGAAGATAGTCGCAGCCAGATAAATGCTGCACCTTCTGGGTCACATGTCTGCTGCCATCCCTGTGGTAGATTTTGCCTGTCTCCACATGAGACCTGTCCAGTGGACCCTCCAGAATTAATGGTCCCAAAAAACAGGACAACTTGAAGACAAACTCAAGGTCACTCCCTCTCTGAAGTCCTCCCTGACATGGTGGACAATAAGAATCAATCTGAATCGGGGAATGCCTTTCTGAGCCCTCCCCCCCACGCAAACGTTGACCACAGATGCTTCCCTGCTTGGCTGGGGAGCGCACTTAGGTCCTTATCAGACCCAAGGCCAATGGCCCGCTTCTCCCCATCTGTCTCATATCAATCTCCTAGAGATGTGAGCGGTCTGTCTAGCCCTCCAAGCATTCCTTCCCTACCTCAAACCAGGATCATTACTGATAGTCAGACAGCACTGCAGTAGTGTTCTACCTCAACAAGCAAGGGAGTGCGAAGTCTCGCATCCTGTGCAGAGAGACCCTTGCTGTTTGGCAGGAAGCCATACAGCAACACCTGATGCTAACAGCTGTCCACCTATGGGGACATTGCAACCAGTCAGCCGACTGGCTGAGTCGCCAGTCTACAACTCACGAATCAACATTTCACGGGCGGTTTCCCCGCTCAAACCGCTAATAAGAGGTGTTCCACAGGGATCCATCTTGGACCCACTACTGTTTGCTATCTATATTAACAGCATAAACATCGGCATTAAGGAGGCAAACATTCACCTGTTTGCAGATGATACAGTGATTTACTTAAGCTGCACATTTATTTATTTAGCTTTTGTTTACCGGGTAAGTACACTAGACAAGTTGTATGCCTATTTTCAGGAACGACCCAAAAGAGTACAACAGTTATTGGAGACCACATCGTTACAGCATAGTAGGTAAACAAGTGCAATATTGTAGCTTAGCACATGAGTGTTACAGACCGCATCATAACAGCGTAGCAGGTGAACAAGTACAATATTGAGCTTAGTACATTGAGTCAGTAGAACAAACAGGCAG
Organism: Neoceratodus forsteri; assembly: GCA_016271365.2. Classification (NCBI taxonomy): domain Eukaryota; kingdom Metazoa; phylum Chordata; order Ceratodontiformes; family Ceratodontidae; genus Neoceratodus; species Neoceratodus forsteri. The sequence continues at coordinate 289,947,535 of CM028135.1, read as the reverse complement.
AAAAGGGATCATTATGTATGACAGACAAAGGGAAAGTACGTAATGAGCAAGCATTTGGTAGCATTGAGCACACATGTGGCATAGGCAAGTGCATAAGGAAGAGATGGACCGAAGTCGACCGTCATGTCAGTTCGGTAAGTGTTCCAAGTAAGAGAGTACCGAGGAGTTACGGTACCTAGGACATGGAGCAGGGGTGGCTAAGGGCACTAGCAATGTGAGGCCAACTTTAGGTGCCCCCACAGGGATTTCTGGAGACACTGATGGGAAGGGGCGGTGCAAACCAGCTCAGGAAAGGTGTTCCAGAGCCTAGGAGCCCATGCAGTGAAGTCCCTGTCCGCCATAAGGGTGCGGGTTGGGGGTACTTTTAGTACCCCAGGACCATGGGACCTGAGAGGGTAGGAAGAGCAGTCAGTAGGAGAGAGGAGCTGAGCCAGTTCTGATCATCTTGCTCACAAGGCACCCTAGTCCAAAGTTTAAGTGATTAGTCAGAGAAAGCCAACCAAGCTTGTCATAGAGTTCACAGTGGTGGGTAAGGCTGGGGGCAGCCAGAGTGAAACGACAAATATTGCTGTACGTTGTGTGCCACCGGGTGAGGAGGGCTTTCGAGGTACCAGCAAAAAGGTGGAGGCCATAGCTGAGGGAAGGGTGTAGTACACCCCTAGCAAGTGCCAGATGAGCAGCAGGAGTTAGGTTGTATTTAGCCCTGTAGGCCAGTCCCTGCTTGCAGTTCACAGCTCTACAGGCGTTGAGGATATGGCTCCCTAGGTCCAGTTGAGGGTCGAGCGTCACACCGAGGTATTTGAGAGAGGTCACAGTGTGAAGTGGAGTTCCATTTGCACAATTGATTTGCAGCAGGACTAGGGAGGCATGTATCTTGGCTGTTGAGCCAAATAGCATAGCCTGAGTTTTTTTCAGGTTGAGGACCAGCTTCTGTTGGGTAAGCCAGGCCTGAATGTTTTTAAAGTCCTCAGATAGATGGAGATTAAGGGTGGCAGTATCCCGGGAGTGGGCCAGGATAACCAGGTCGGTCCGCATACAGGGTGACCGACATTTGGTTACTACAGCAGGGAGATGGTTAATAGAGAGAAGAGAAGGGGTCCCAGAACCGAGCCCTGAGGAACACCAGAGGTCACGGACAGGGGATCTGAGAGGACTTTATTGAATTTGGTCAACTGTACTCTACCATGCAGGTAGTCGGTTAGCCATTTCAGAACTGATGGGGACAGACCAAGGGACCTCATCTGGGTGCAAAGCAGGTCATGGTCAACAAGGTCAAAGGCCTTGGACAAGTCAATGAACACTGCTCCAGAGAGTATCCCCTGGTCCATAGCTGCTCTAATACTGGACGAGAAAGAGATCAGGGCCGTAGTAGTGCTGTGCCCTTTACGAAAACCATGCTGGACGGGGGGCAACAGCTTATAGGCTTGAATGTAATCAGAGAGTTGTTCAGCTACTACCTTTTCGAGTAGTTTGCTGATGGCCGGTAGTATGGCGATTGGCCGATAGTTATCAGCGACTTTAGGGTTGCCCTGCTTTAGTACAGGGGCTACCCAGGCGACCTTCCAGATATCGTGAATCTCCCCCATGGCAAGGGACAGGTTGATAATGTGAGGCACTGGGAAGGCAATATGGGGGGCACCTAGTTTCAGAAGCTTGGGCTCAAGATTGTCCAGTTCAGCGCTAGAGTACTGGGAGAGGCCAGAGAGGAGAGTAAGCATCTCCTTGTCCGACACAGCCCTTAGGATGAAGGGAGGTCTGGAGGGGTCAGGTTCCAGCCAATCCGGGGGTGAAGGATAGTTGGCACTCCTGTCAGTTGAGTTGTGTAGGGAGAGAGTGGATAGGTCAGTGAAGTGGGTGTTTAGAGCATTTGCAATAGTATGTGGGTTATTACAGGAGACTCCTTCAATTAACATGTCGGTTACTCCAGAGTTAGAGGAACCGCTGACCAAGGTTTTTATGTTTCTCCAGAACCTTCTAGGGTCATTTGCAGAGCTGAGGAGGGCGGACTTGCAGAAGTCACTTTTGGCAACCCTAATGGTCTTTTTACATTCGTTTCTGGGTTGTCTGTATTGTTGTAGCAGGGTCGGGTCAAGGGAGCGTTTGAAGTGGGCCCAGCACTTGTCCCTCGCCCGCATAAGGGCAAGGAGGCTCCCATGCAGCCATTTAGTGACTGTCCCCCTGACCCTCCATCTGATGGTTGGGGCATGCCTGTCTTGCAGGGCCCCAAAGGAATTGAGAAACTGTGTTAGGGCTGTAGAGGGGTCAGGGGCACTATACACCCCTGACCAGTCCGTGAGCCTTAGGTCCTCCATAAACGCATCCGGATCAAGCCTGGCAAAGTTCCTGACGTGGATGATTTTATGAGGTATCTTAGGGGAAGGGATTTTCCAAACACAGAAGACCGGGGAGTGATCTGAGATGGAGTCAGATAGGGTCCCTGCGGAGGAGATCCTTTCAGGGCGATTTGACAGGATCCAGTCCAGTAGGGAGCTGGAGGTTCCATTTGCCAACCGTCGGGTGGGCTCCTGCACGAGTTGCGTCAGGGATAGGCTGGCAAGTAAGGGTTCGAACTGCTTTATGTTGCCACCATTCCAGTTTAGGTTCACGTCGCCCAGGGTGGAGGAGCTCATTGTCACCAATACTGGGGCCAACAGTGTCCAGGAGGTGGGTGAGACCCTGAAGCCCTCCCTTTGGGGGGTTATAGGTACATACTACATGTAATTCCTTCGCGTTGCCGAGTAGTAGCATGACATGAAGCAGCTCGCTGGGGGACTGTGGGGATGACTGGTGAGTCACCATGGACACTTTGAGGTGGCTTCTGAAGTATATCAGGATGCCTCCTCCCCTCTTGTTACAAGACCTGTCCCATCGTATGAGCTCGTAGCCCGGCAGCGCACAGGCTGAGTCAGGGATTGAGGGCTTGAGCCAGGTCTCCGTTATACCAAGGATGTTGGGCTTGTAGAGTGCGACCCAAGCGATGAGCTCGTCCAGGTTGGGAAGCAGACTATGAATGTTGAGATGAGCCACCTTTAACCCCTTACCCAGTCGCCATTCCTGAGGAATTGCAGAGGCATGAAGGGTGGGACCAGGATTAGGTTCCACATCACCGGCCAGGGCTAAGATCAGCGGGACCAGCCACAGGAGGTACCCTCTGGGGGACGAGCTCCTAGTCATAGGATTGCGGGCTAAGCGTCGCCTGTCCCAGGTGTGATACCATATGGGTATTGGTACCAGACCACATACGGGATAGCAGGGTCTTCCAGCATCTGCTATGAGATTTGAGAAGGTGAAGTCAGCCATCTCGCAGGGGGACGTCATTACGCGGTCTTCCCCCGAGGTATGGATAGGGGCAGTTACCATTTGGAGGGTAACTAGTCCCAGAAAGAGACCAGCAAGGGTGACAGAGCACATTGTGGGGGACGGGGCGGAACCCCTAGGGGCCTTAGGAGGAACCATTATCCCCCACAGGTGTAATGCCTACAGAGCGGGTTGCCAAAGTGTAAACAGGCGATATATAAGCTATGACCTGTGTGTAGTTGGGACAATGTATACAGTTGTATCACCATATAGTACAGTACAAGTATTCAAGAGAGGTCATAAAAGGCAGGAGAGGTCACAGAAGGCAGGTAAATCAGAATCATGTTACAGTATTTTTTTTTTTACACTGGTATCAAGAGGCAGTCACTTTTCGCTGGTAGCAAGAGGCAGTCACTTTACAGTCCATCCCATCCAATCTGATAGGGTACTGCCAGATCAGGAGGCGGTGCAAATGGGGAATTAATGGGAGGAGGGAACGGATGGGTGGGAGGCCGAAATCTGTCCCAAGATGTCAAAATCTCCGCCGAGGAGGCTCGCGGAGCTTGATTCACAAGCCGGCACCTCAGACTCGGGGGGGGGGGGACCCACCAACTCAGGTCTCCCACGCTTCCCCTCCGGAATGCTGCACAGTCCAGGATCTTGCTCTCCTTAAGGCAGGAGAGCTGGTGAGTACAGAAATACTGTGGCCAATTGGGTAGCAGTTGCAGAAATGGCGCCAAGTTTGAAACTCCAGCAGCTTCAGCGGGTCAAGGCAGGGCTCCCGCACGCAGGTAGGGCAATATGTGAATTTCGAGAACACTTGTCCATTGGAAATGGGTCTCCTGCACCGGCAGGGGCAAAATCTGTCCCAAGATGTCGAAAATCTCTGCCGAGGAGGTCCGCCGGAGCTTGATTCACAAGCCGGCACCTCAGACTCTGCCATCGGCGAAATGCGGTGAGGGGGGGGGGGGCCCACCAACTCAGGTCTCCCACGCTTCCCCTCCGGAATGCTGCATAGTCCAGGATCTTGCTCTCCTTAAGGCAGGAGAGCTGGTGAGCACAGAAATACTGGGGCCAATCGGGTAACAGTTGCAGAAATGGCGCCAAGTTTGAAACTCCAGCAGCTTCAGCGGGTCAAGACAGGGCTCCCGCATGCAGGTAGGGCAATATGTGAATTTCGAGAACACTTGTCTGGTGGAAATGGGTCTCCTGCACCAGCAGGGGCAAAATCTGTCCCAAGATGTCGAAAATCTCCGCCGAGGAGGCCCGCTGGAGCTTGATTTACAAGCTGGCACCTCAGACTCTGCTGTCGGCGAAATGCAGTGAGCGCGAGGGGGGGGGGGACCACCAACTCAGGTCTCCCACGCTTTCCTGAAGCTGCCTGTGGAGACTTGCAAACTGACTTCAGTCTGCTGAATACTGACTTCAGTCTGCTGCAGAACCAGCTCCTTAGCAAAAAACTATTACTTAACACCAAGAAAACAAAAGCAATGCTATTCTGACCAGTTAATCATATGGCATACCCTGCTATTGTTGGTACTGTACCCCCATCACCACTTTATTAGGAGAAAATTTGTAATGAAGTTCAAGTATTTGGGGGTCTGGCTTGACCACAAACTCTCTTTTGTGGAACACATAGAGGATCTGCTGAAAAAACTGAGGCAGAGGCTTGGTCTGTTCTTTAGGATAAACCGCCTACTGACCACAGATGCTAAGAGGCAGCTAGTTCAGTCCACATTCCTCTCCTTAATTGACTATACTGACTTTATTTATAGCCAGTGCACTGCCTCCTGCCTTGGAAAATTGGACATTCGGTATCACAGAGCTCTGAGATTCATTACCGGCCTTCCCTTCTCCACCTATCACTGCTCCTTATATGTAACTGTGGGGTGGACGTCTCTTCAGCATAGGCGTAATAGAAATGCAGCTCTCTGGACATTCAGAGCTATTACCAATAAACTTCCGCAGTACATTGCTGATTGTCTGCCTCTAAGTTTGATAGGTAACTATGCTTTGAGAAGCTACTCTCTGATTTCTTTGAAAGTGCCGAGGGCCAGCACATGATTTGGGAGAGCGGCCATAGGCTTCATGCTGCCTTTACTCTGGAACAAGCTTCAGAAATCATTAAAATTAAGCACCCCTGTTAGTCTTGCTATGTTCAAGACTTTGTATGACAAAACTGTAATGGAATTATGTAACTGCTTCCATCACCCTTAGTTTGCTGCTTGTTGCCTCCTGTTTACCTTCTTATGTCTCTCCATAAACCTTATTCTGGCCCCTATCGATCCTCAAAATTATTCCTTAAATCTGCGTCCTTACTCGCCCCTTCTACCCTGGTCCCTTCCTGTGTCTCCCCAGCCTGTCAACTTAGTGCTCCTAGTAGTGAAACTGTCCCTGTGCAATTCCCACCCTTGTCGATTTTACTTCTCTACCCCCGCCCGTTCTTCTGAGTCTGAGGTTTTGATAATTTTGATAATACAATTGATATATTACACAGCTTCCTTCTTACCTACCTCCATTCCTCCCTAAGTATGCTATGAACATGCATATGAATGTTATGAATAGGAATGCTAACCCCACCTATTATTGTTTACTCTGCAATATATGTATTTTCTTCTGTATATCTACATCGATTTGTTTTTGCCTGTACATAAATGCATTGTTCTTCGACCTTGTGTGATGCAGGTCCACCTTGTAAATGAGCTTGCTCAGTGGTTTTCACCTGGATAAATAAAGACTTGATTGATTGAAGTGCTCCAAGAAATCTTCACCTTATGGGGCACTCCACAGGTGGATCTGTTTGTCTCCCCAGATAATTACCGTCTTCCCAGGTATTTTTCCATTATCCCGAACAGAAAGGGACGATCTATAGATGCCCTATCCCAACCCTGGACAGGTCTCTTCTTATATGCGTCCCCCCAGTCTCTTTCCTGCCACGGACTTTACTGAAACTACAGTTAGAACCAGCCACAATGATTCTCATAGCCCCACTGTGGCCTTGCCAGTCGTGGTTTCCCCTACTCCTACAACTCAGTATGGGATCTCATCCCATTGCCGATCAGACCAGACCTCTTGACTCAGTGTCATGGGTCTCTACTACACCCTAACCTGAAGGCTCTACACCTTCATGCTTGGCTCCTGAGGACACTTTCATAACTCGTTTACAAGTGTCCTCTCCTGTTGCCAGTATCCTCTTGGCAAGATCTGGTGTCAAGGGGCAGAGCGGAAGCATATACCACATGGGTGGGTGGGAGGAGCCAGCCTTTAGACCTTCTGGAAAGAATCTTAAAGGGAAAGTACATGCCAAACAGTTTGAATGAACAACATACACCACTCCTAGAACTACTGTTACAGATGAGTACCCTGTTCTTCTGGGTCATTTTTCCAAAAACTAAGTGCTGAATCCACCTAATGGGGTCCAGATTTGTAAGATACATGTGTTGGTGTGTATGCAAGATGTCATTTTTGTGGGTTTTGATTTTTTTTATTTTAAACAGAAACAAGGTGGCGGCCATACGAAGAAGGATTTTTTCCTCACGCAAATGGATTGCCCCCTTTTTTGTGTATTGACCAAATAAATTCCTTTTTTGTTTCAAGCAGCTATCCAAAAAACTGTACTGAGCATGCTTAGAACCAAAATGTTTTAATTAAATTACTTTGGAATGGATTTAAATATTGTTTAACCAAACCAGCAAAAGGCACATCTGTAGACCGGGCCCTTTCTACTTTGAAAATTTCAGACCAAAATTCCAAACCATCTGGGTGCTAGGCAATGACAAAAAAGCATCATTTTTTTACTATCTGGATCTCAGAATCCACACATTCAACTGGAATGAAACTTTGCCCGCCAAGAGATCTACCTCCTCGAGACAGTGCATTCAAAATTTTGTGCAAATCCATTGAATGGTTGTGATGATGTTAAAATGTAAAGTTTGAGGTTTAACATAGAAACCCCTGCTCAACCCAACTATAACAGTGCTACCGCGCCACTGTAATACACATAGTTTGCAAAAAAACTGCATTAATGCATCCATTAATTGAAGTAAAAATAGGGAAATTAAAAACTATGGTTAAAAGTCCCCAGAACCTTGACGAATCAGTGGTGTGGTTTTCTTCAGGGGTTGAATGATCATGCAGTGCAGCATATCCACACTCTTTATGCATGCATTGCTGTAACATTATTTTACTTTGTCTTACAAGACTCTGCTTATATTAAGGTAACGTCAGCACTGCATTGCATGACTGTTCAAACCCCCAGAGAGGAACACCACACCACAAATTCGCCAAGGTTCCAGTGAGTTTTACATTTAATTTCCCTACTTTTTATGCTTTGCACTTCAGTCCTAATAGATCATTAACATTATTTTTTGAAATTTATTTACTTATTTAAAAAAAAAAAAAAAGATATATTACAACTGGCACCTTTTACCTTTCGCCTTTCTGTGATAAACACTGCATAGTGACCCTCATTGTATGAGACCTGTAGCTTGCTGCTTTATCACACACGGAACTAAACCTGTACAAAAAGACTTAATGAGTGGGCCTTCTGGCTACACACAAAGCAACTGCATTATCACACACATTGACCCAGACCTGTAGCTCGCTTTACACACACCCCTGCAAGTCATCTGTATTTTTTCTTGTGTTGAGACTGTAAGAAAAACTGAGCAGCCTAATTTTGTGCATAATTTTAAAAACATTGTTTAAAAAAAAAAACTCTCACACGAAGAATTAACCTTGCATCCCATGCTGTCGACCACACAAGTTTTAGACAACAGTTCCAAGTGTGTTTCTTTTTAATGCACAGTTTTCTCTTCTGTAATTATTCTTTTTCATACTTTGTTTAGCTCCATAATCACCGTCCAGCCCTGACACCCACCTTCTTCTGGAATTACCATACCAGTTACACAGGACCACCCTCTGGTGGGAGAATGCTGTGGTCAGTGTTGCAGGTCCTAGGAAGGGGCTAGTGTCATCCTACTAGCCTGGGGGGTTTCCTCCAATTCCACTCCCTGGAGTGCCAGCATGCAGTGATGCATGCGCATACAAACAGAGGTATGTAAACACACTATCGGCGCCCAAGGGTGGGCCTTCCCCGGAGTGAGTGAGAGCCCGCCTGTCTTCCATCTGCCCCGTCGAAGACCCGGATAGGGTTGAAGTGCCGGAGCTAGGACTCTAGTTGGCTACTCTGGAGCTTTTGCCGCAATAAAAGTTTTCAACTGCATTTTGGCCAGCTGGAATTTCTTTGGAGTCCAGTATCTTTCTTCCTGTCTTCCAGTAAAGCTCTAACCACCAGTCTGTTGCTTTCAACCAGTACACTTTTTTATATCATGGCGAACTGTGTCAGGAGGTCAATGGGTGGTCTTCCGACTGGTTACTTGGTGTTTAGGACAAAATAAGGCAATTGCCCATCTAGATTGTCCCCCACACAGTGGGATAATAAACCCTCAGCAGTATTTATAAAGAAGTCATTTATCCCAATTGGATTTAAAGGTGCCTATATTAGAACAATCAACAAGTTCTTGGGGCAATTTGTTCCATAGCCTGGGTGCTCTAATAGAGAAAAAATTTAATCTTTTATTTGTCCTAGCACTTTTAATATACAGCTGTTTATTATGTAATGTAGGTGAAATTGTTCTTGTATAATACGAGATACCACACTGGGACATTAAAGTTGAAGATTGAATGATTTTATAGAAACATAGAATTTGACGGCAGATAAGGATCACTTGGCCCACCCAGTCTGCCCATTTCCCTACCTAATGGATAAGTTGCAGATCCTAGTTAACCAGCAGCCTACTTCTTCCTACCCCCACCCCCTAGAATTGCCTTATGACTATCCCATGCATGCTTGAATTCCACCACTGTTTTTGACTCCACAACCTCCTCCGGAAGGCCGCTCCATGCATCCACAACCCTCTCTGGAAAAACACTTCCTTAAATTACCTCTGAGCCGCCTCTATCTTCAAATTGTGCCCCTTGTTCTTGCACACTCTTTTTTGAAAGATGCTACCCTCTTGGACTTTGCTGATTCCTTGAGTTACTTGAAAGTTTCTATCATGTCCCCCTCTCCTCCTTTCCTCGAGGTTATACATATTAAGCTCCTTAAGTTTCTCTTCATATGTCTTCGGTGCAGACCCTGCACCATTTTAGTTGCTCCTCTGACAACTTCCATCCTGTCTATATCTTTATGGAGATTGGGTCTCCAGAACTGCACGTAGACTCTAGATGGGGTCTGATCAGCTGTCTGTACAGAGGGATAATAACTTCCTGTTTTCTACTGGTGATGCCTCTCCCTATGCATCCCAGTATCCCCCCAGCCCTCCTTGCTGCCCTCTCACATTGCTTTCCCACCTTTAGGTCATCTGATATGACTACCCCCAGGTCCCTTTCCATTTTTGTTGTTGTTAGTATCTCACCTCCCATTGTGTACTCTTCCTGGGTTTTTGTTTCCCAGGTGCATTACCTTGCACTTCTTAGCATTGAATCTAAGCTGCCATACATTTGACCATTCCTCTAACCTTGCCAAGTCCTTCTCATCCTTTCCACCCCACCTTGTGCATCAACTCTGTTGCAGATCTTTGTGTCATCTGCAAAGAGACATACTTTTCTTCCAGTCCCTCTGCAATGTCGCTTATAAAGACATTGAAGAGGACCGTCCTAATACTGAAACTCATGTACCCCACCAGTAACCCCTTTCTTCAGAGTGGACCCATTTACTATTACTCTGTGTCCTATTCTCCAGCCAGTTCTTTACCCAGGCTGTCATCTTGGGACCCACTCCCAGGCTGGCTAACTTGTATATTAATCTTTGTGTGGACTGTGTCAAATGCCTTGCTAAAGTCTAGGTAGGCCATGTCCACAGCCCTCCCTGATCTACTACTTGGTCACCCAGTCAAAGAAATCTATCAGATTTGTCTGGCATGACCTTCCCCGCTGTGAATCCATGCTGCCTTGGGTCCCAGCCCCTCTGGCCTCTAGGTACTGCAGTTCTTTCCTTCAGAAGTGATTCCATCATTTTCCTACCACTGAGGTTAAACTAACAGGTCTGTAGTTTCCTGCTTCTGCTTTGCTCACACTTTGTGAAGGGAATTACATCTGCCCTCCTCCAGTCCTCGGTACCACCCCATCCTGCCATGATTTGTTAAAGAGGGTAGTCAGTGGTGTCACTAGTTCTACCCTTAGTTCTTTTAGAATTCTGGGATGAATCCATCAGGCCCCATTGCTTTGTCCACCTTCAGTTTTAAGAGTTCTTTCAGAACCCTTTCTTCTGTAAATGGGTTGGTATCAACTTCTGTATCCAGAGTGTTTCTACTGTTTGTTTTAGGTACCCCTTTGTAAATACTGAGCAAAAATATTTGTTTAGTATTTCTGCCTTTTCACAGTCCCCTCTGCCCACCCTCCTCCCTTTTATTAAGCCTCACTATCCCTCCTTGGTCTTCCTTCACCTGATGTACCTATAAAAGGTTTTATCCCTTCTAACTGAGTTGGCTATCTTTTCCTCGGTTTGGGCCTTTGCTGTTCTGACTGCCTTCCCAGCTTCCTTTTGCTTTAACTGATACAGTTCTCTGTCCTGCTCCTTCTGTGATTCCTTGTACTTCCTGAATGCTTTTCTCTTGAACCTTCACTGCCACTTCTTTGAGAACCATAGTGGTTTCTTACATCGCTTCATTTTGTTTATTTGCTTCACACAGAGGCTTGTTACCTCTGTGATGGCAGTTTTATTATTCCCCATTGTTCTTCCACCCTCCTTCCTGCCTATTTGCTAGTGCATTCCTTAGGCACTCACCCATTTTGGCAAAGTCAGCCCTCCTAAAGTGTAGTACTTTTGCCTTTGTATGGCTTGACTCTATTGCTGTGTTTATTGTGAACCACACTGTTCAATGGTCGCTAGTTCCCAGATGGCTACCCACTTCTACATCTGTGATCCTCTCTTCATCTCCATTTGATAGAACCAGGTCTAAGATTGCTTCCTCTCGAGTGGGCTCCAATACTAGTTGTCTAAGGCATGCCCCCTGTAAGGCATCTAGAATAACCCCACTCTTCGAAGTGGCTGCTGCAACTGCTCTCCAGTTAACATCTGGCATATTCAGATCACCCATCAGCAATAGCTCCCCTTTCTAGGGACATGGATATGTTGTTCATTCACACTTATTGGCAGGTTCCTTGCCGCTTTAAATCTTGCCGGAAGGTCTTCAAGCTGGCTCCTCCCACCCACCTGGGTGGTAAAACTCTCAGCTCCGCCCCATGACGCCAGATCTTCCTTAATCCTTGGAAGCTCAGGTTCCCTCCTTAGCGCTCTGCGTTTTCGACTGGTTCCTGGAAATTTTGGTCTTCGAAATCAATTTAAAAGTTTTCTAAACTTGATCCTCTTCTTCCGCTGCAGCGATGGCTCATTCCTTTTTTCGGCCGGAGGCGCTTGTTAATTCCTCAAAGAGACCTGTACTCCACTGCATGTTACTGCCTTGACCTGGATCATCATCTCAGCTTTATGAAGTTTTGTTGTGCTCTTTCAAGCAGCACTCTGAGGGCCACACAATTGCTCGGGCTTGGGGTGTCTGTAATTTTTCCCGGCCCGGGAAATTCTCGATCGCCGGGCAGCATCCGCTGGCTGTTTCTGAGCAGCTCGATCTCTTCCTCCGGGAGGGGTGGCTGCCCTCCTCTTCCTTATGCCAGCGCCATCCCGCCTCCTTGGGTTCTCCTCGCAGCTTGCTCAGATCGCCAGTCCCTTTCCTTGAAGGGAGAGGGACCTTGGGACCTGCCTCCTCCGCCTAAGTCCAAAGAGCCGCAGGCTAAGTCCTCGTCGGCTCCAGAGGGAGCGAGCTCTCCCCGCCGGCCGGCTACCACTTCCGGTCGAGGATGCGCTCGGCCGCTGGCCTCATGGTGTGCCTCTGGCCAGGTTAGCCGCCAGGACCCCATCGACATGGCCGAGCTTCGACCTGTCTTCTGGGCCGCCTTCTGCTAGTGCCGCCAACCCTTCGCCGGTCCCCTGGCGAGGCTGAGGCTCTGCCGGTACCTTTGGGTCGGCAGTCCTCGGCCTTTCTTCTGAGCCAAGGAGAAACGGGCGGTTCGCTCCTTCCCAGGCCCGCCCTCGGTTTCGGGATTCGGGTCTTGGTCCTCTTCGGTCTAGCGCCACGCCGTCCCTCGGCGTTTCAGTCGGGGCACCGAGTCAAGTGGCATTGCCGTTCTTCCTCGTCCCCCTCCTCGGATGAGGAGTGGCTTCGATGCCGTTGGCGTCGACATTACGAGGAGTTTATGTGGCAGCGGCTGTTGTTGTCCGGGAATCAATCGACCCCGATTCATTCTCCAGCTAGTAAGCAGCCGCCGCCCGGTCGGCCGACGCAGCCGCTCGAGGCAGTCGAGGTGCCCTCTCCGGGGCCGCTTGCCCGTCCGATCCCTGCTGCCCCACCGTCCTCGGTGGAACCCAGGCTGGGCCATGACCTGTCCTGCAGGTTACTTGTTCCCCTCACTCCCGCCCGCGGCTGACGAAGAGTGACTCAGGCCTGCGGCAGTTTTTTGCAGACCCCTCGGAGCCCAAAATCGACTCCGCTATGTTTCCTAGCAGGAAGGACCCATGGTCTTCCCCGGAACATTCTGTGGATGACAGGCCATTGTCCTTTGAGGGTCTGCTCCAGCTCATCTCGGAATTCACCAGGATGCAGCTTGAGCCCGCTTCAAACGGGCCCTTACGGAGATTCTAGACCGAGGGGCTCACCGGAGGCCTTCCCGTGGCTGAGGCAACTGGGCCCAGCCTTGAGCTCTGGTGCGCTGCCTACCTTCCTGCCCCTGCGCCCGGCCTGGGTGGCCAGGAAGTACTCTGTCCCTGTTTTGTTCTCTGCCCGGTTTCTCGGAACACCCCTCGCTGAAGGGTAGTCACCACAATGTTTTCCAAGTTTTGGAAATGCTAGGATGTGGGATAGGCTCCTGACAAGGAGTCCAAGGATGGACCATGTCAGCGCAAGTTTATGCTGCATCCTCCCTAGGCCTCCGCCAGCCAGCTCGGCGGCACTGATGGCACATTTCTCCCACGCCCTTTTGGACTCCCTGGACGAGGTCCTCCCTCATCTCCCGGCCGACCTGCGGACCACGGTCCGGCGGGTGCGGGACTAGAGTAGGGCGGTGGCGAAACAACAGCTCCAGACGGCTCTGGATCTGGGCGACTTCTGTGCCAGATCGGTGGCGGCCGCAGTGGCCATGCGCCGCAGGGCGTGGCTGAGGTTATCCTCATTCTCTTTGGAAACCCAGCACGAGTTGGCGGACATTCCCTTCTTGGGGACTGACCTTTTCGGCCCTGGAGTGGAGGGACACCTCCAGGGGCCCAGAAGTCCGATGCCACTCCGACTCTGTCACTCCTCCTGAGGGACAAGGCAGCCGACAGCCTCTGCGTAAGCCCCTTTGTCCCCCGCCCCGCGGCTCGACCGCCCAGCATGAGGGCCAGCAGGCTGGCGGCCTGTTGCCAGACCAGCATCTTCCTCCAAAGAAGCAGGGAGGTAGGGATCCGAGAGCCCTCGGCCTCTTCCTCCGCCTAGCCTGCTCAGTGACGGACTGGGCGCTGTTCCCGCCCCATCGCCCTCTCGCCTGGTTTCCCTGTGGGACGGCTCCACCCTTCCTCTTGGGGTGCTAGGGTAGGTCCTGTCGCGGGTTGCGAGCAGGTTTCCTTTGAGCCGTCGCCCCACGGGGATCTTGGGTCCACATCCTCTTTGTCGGCCCGCTGAGCCGACTTGCCTGGCCCTCTAATTAGAGGTGATCAGGAAGGTGGTGGGCCCTTCTTTTGACCCAGGGTTCATGTCCAGGTATTCCTGGTCTCAAACGGACGGGGGGCTCGCGCCCCATCCTTCTGCACGCCTGGATGGTCTCTCTGCCTCAGACATCCCATCCTCAGAACGAGGCGTCTGGCTTCTTTCCTGGGCCTCCAGGACGTACTTACTCCTCGTTCCGTCCGTTTCTTGGGAGATTCCTCCCTTTCCTAGCGGGGGATCTCCTTACGAGTTCCTGGCCAGGCCCTTCGTTCTCTGCACAGCAGCTTCTGCGGCATTGAAGAGTCTGGGCGTAACCCCACCCAGATGGCGGCCTGATTACAACCGTTCCAGGATCAGACTGGTCTCCCTTTACCGGAGCCACGTTGGAACTCGTGTCTTAGCGGGTGATGCTTCTTCGGGACGAGGCTCGACTCTTGAGTCCGAGCTCAGCTCCTGGCGGACAGGGCTGAGGTCCTTCCTCCTTTACCTAGTCAGGTCTGACTGGGCAATTGCGCCCTGCCGGGACCTCCTGTACCTCCTGGGCCTCACGGCGGCCGGCTCCAGCGTGGTCTGTTGGACCCGCTGATTCATGTGTCCCCCTAGTGGGGACTGGCCAGCCAGCGGTCACAGTGCTGCGTTCCTCAGACCAGTTCGTGACTACAGCCCAGGAGTTAGGGGAACGCTCCCCCTCGGACCGTTCCAGCTCCTGCAGGAGAACATCCTGTCCATCCGCCCTGAGTCGACGGTCTTCTCCGACCGATGCTTCTCGGATGGGTGGGGTGCCCATCTAGGGGAATACAGAGTGCTTCGCCTCTGGTCCTCTCGGGAGTCCCGATGTCTTTCCTACCCGCTGGAGCTCCAGGCGGTCCACTTAGCTTGCACTGCTCACTCCGTTTGAGCGGGGTCTAGTAGTTTAAGTCCAAGCAGACAACACTACGACCATGTGCTACCTACCCCGCTAGGTTAGGTCGAGCCCCTTACCCCTGCGTAAGGAGGTTCTCCGCATTGGGTTTTTCACGCAGCCGGAGGTGGTTTCCCAGCCATTTGATGGCAGAAGCCTCCAGCACCCTTGCTGATGCCCTAAGCCGGACATAGGCTGCACCTCACGAGTGGTCTCCCCTGCCGGAGGTAGCACAGGATCTTCTTCCTCCTTCCGTCCAGGGAGAATACGAGGCCGAGACTGTTTCATCCCTGCCCCTTCAGCAAGGTTTGCTGTAAGGGATGCCATCGAGGCCGCGGACCCCGGACCTTTCCATGCCTCTCCCCATTTCCCTTGACCTATGGGCAAGGCGAGGAGGGACTAGGTGCAGGCGATGCTGGTAGCCCCAGACTGGATTGCCAGCTCTGGTATCCAGCTCTCCTCAGTCTCAGCCCCAGGCTCCCGACGTGGCTTCCAGCCCGCCCGGTCCTGATCTCTCTTTCAGGGGAAGGTCTTTCATTTGGACCTTCAATCCCTGCACCGGCAGGCCTGGTCCCTGTGTGGCTAGGGGCAAGGCCTTGGGTCCTTCGGCAAGGTCCTCGACATTTTCAAGGCATCCTGCTAGAAGTTGGCCAAACATGCTCACCTTCAATTGGAAGAGTTCTCCATTTGATGATGGGATAGGGCTTGGGCCCCTCTCCCCCCTGGGTGAGCATTCCGGACCATCTGCGGTCCGTTCTTTTGAACTAGGGCTTCGGCCGACGACCCTCTAGGTGCTTCTGTTGGTCACCCCTGTCTTCCGGCGGCCGAGAAGGCATTCGCATGCAGAAAAGGTGGTCTGGCACTTTTCTAGGCCTTGATCACACCTCCCCTTTGGGGGAGAGTATCCCCATTCTGTGGGATCTTCGCTGGTATGGGCTTAGCTCACGGGCAAGCCGTTCAAACCTTGCACAGGTGCAAGTTCCCCCACCTGTTGTGGAAGAACACCTTCTTGGGGCTACTCTGCCATCCAGAAGGAGGGGAGAGTTCCAGGCGCTCCTTTGAATCTCCCTATCTGGTCTTCCACAAGGACAAGGTTGTCCCGCGCCCCAACCGAAGTTCCTTCCGTAGGCGATGGGAGTCTTCCCTAACCGGGTATTGTCTCTGCAGGGGTTCATCCCCATTCACGCCTCGGAGGCCATGTATAGGATCCATGGGACTCTATTTAACGCTCACCTACCCAGGGAGCGTAGGGCTGAAGTTCGAGAGAGGTTTGCCAGCTGTTTGTCATCTACGCTGAAACCGCAGCTGGCAGACCTGCAGCCATGCGGACGACGAGCCGGTGGGTCACCTCCGGCATAGGTCTCCGCAATAGGTGGGCGGGCATGGAGCCTCCCAGAGGGATAAGTGCTCATTTTACCCGCCCTTCCGCTGCATCGGTGGCTGCTTCCGAGGATACTCCTGTCCAGGATATCCACAGGGCTCCTGCCTGGAAGCAGGCCTATACCGATTTCCCCTTCCACATCGACCTTGGGTCACACCGGGATGTTGGTCGGGGCCTCGGTTCTCCAGTCTGTATACCTAAGTAGGGTGTGTGCTTCTTGCCTCCCTCCTCCCAGAGAACTTCTAGGAGTCTGCCAATAAGTGTGAATGAACAACATATCCATGTCCCTAGAAATACAGGTTACTCACCTGTAACAGGAGTTCTAGGAATGGTATATGTTGTTCATCCACACCACCAACCTCGGCTCTGATCAGCAACCTGGCTTCCAGCGGCTAGATCTGGCTGCATGAGGCATGGAGCTTAGAGTTTTACCACCCGGTGGGGAGGAGCCAACTTGAAGACCTTCCGGCAAGATTTAAAGCGGCAAGGAACCTGCCAATAAGTGTGGATGAACAACATATACCATTCCTAGAACTCCTGTTACAGGTGAGTAACCTGTATTTTTCTGCCATTCTGAGTATACTTTCTATCATTTTCTTGTCCATTTCCTCCCCCTGAGAAGGGGGTCTGTATACAACCCCTGTGCGGATTGTGGTGCCATTGCCGGTCTCCAAATTTACCCACAGTGCTTCTTCTCCTCCCTGTTTTCCTTTTGTTCTGTTGCTTTGATTCCTTCCCTTATGTAAAGAGCTACTACTCCTCCTCTTTTACCCTCCCTGTCCCTCCTGTAGATAGTGTATCCTGGTATGTTTATGTCCCAGTCATGGTTTTGTGTGTACCATATTTCTGTGACTGCCACGATATCCAGCTGTTCCTCCTCCATCAAGGCCACTAATTCAGGAAGCTTGTTACTCAGACTACGGGCATTGGTACTCATTGCTCTCCATTTTTTGATGGCTTTACTTTCTGTAGCAGCATCCCCCACTGACCTTTCTACCTCTGTCTTTTTTCTCATTTAGTACCCTGTTTTGTAGGGAGAGGCTGGGATTTTCCTGCTGCTTATCAGTGCCTCCCCTTGACTAGTTTAAAAGCTTGCCAATGAAGCATTTAAACCGATTGCTCAAAAGACTTGTTCCCTTCCTGGACAGATGCAGACCATCCTGCCAGTATAGGCTGGTGTCCCTCCAGGTGGAACCCCAGTCCCCAATGAAGCCAAACCGCTGTGCTCCACACCATTTTTTCAACCATTCATTAAACTGCATGGTGCAAAGTACCCTCGCCTCACTCATGCCATTGACTGGCAGCACCTCTGAGAAGGATACTGTGTGTGCTACTTGTCTTAGGCCCCTCCCCAATTCTACAAAGTAAGTTATGAAGTTGTAAAAGGTCTCCACTAGTCCTTCTCATCTCCAGGGAATAAAGACCAGTAAAATTAAGTCTAACATCATAGTCTTGTTGTGACATATAAGGAATCATTTTTGTAACTCTGTGTTGTATTTGTTCAATCCTCCTTATGTCATGAACCAGATAAGGGCTCCAAAAGGTGACCCCTAATCTGTATAGGGCCGAATATAAGATTTATATAATGTTGTTATACATTGTTCAGTTTTTGATGTGAATGTATGATTAATCCTTCTAATTAAAGCATTAGCTATGTTAGCAGTTTTATTACAATGGTCAGCTGATGAAAGGTTATGATTAACCATAATGCCCAGATCCTTTTCCAAGAGGGATGTCTTAATATTAACACCATTAAGTGTATAGGACTGAGTGGCGTTATTTTTACCCAGATGAATAACTGAGCATTTGTTAACATTAAAGAACATACTATTTGTAGTTACCCAGTGTTCAATATGTCCAAGATCTTGTATAAGAGAGTTCATGTTTACAGGGATGTCAACTCTTCCTCCCAATTTGGTATCATCAGCAAACTTTGTAAAATTGTTGCTGGAATTAATTTTCATATCACTGTTGAAAATGTTAAACAGTGTTGGGCCTAAAACCGAGCCTTGGGGAACCCCACTAGTCACCTCCCTTGATGCAGAGAGAGGACTCCATTTACCCTGACCCTCTGGGACCTGCCGGTAAGCCAGCAGTGAACCCACTTGGTAATGAGTGGCAAAAAGTATAAAGTAATACATTTATCCACTAAAGTTGCATGTGATACCTTGTCAGAGGCTTTACTAAAATCCAGTAGGATGATATCGACAGGGATGTTGCCATCTAAGAACCTGCTGACATGTTCATAAAAGGTCAATAAATTGGTTGTACAGGAGTACCCTTGTTTAAATCCATGCTGGGAGTAGTCTGTAATGTTTAAAGAGTCTATTTCACGATCGATGATAGTTTTCAGAATTTTTTCCATCTTACAAGGGATGGAGGTATGACTAATGGGCCTGTAATTCTCAAGTCTGGAATGCAACCCTTGTTTAAAAATAGGAATGACAATGGCAGTAAGCCATTCGGGTGGTACAGTAGATTCCTGTAAGGATTTGTTAAAGATTAGTGTTAGTGGCAATATAATGTTATCCAGAATACCTATCAGAAAATTTGGGTTAATATTGTCTGGTTCTGGGCTGGAAGATTTTTTTAAGGTTTTAAGTACTTTCTCAGTTTCTTGTAGGGAAATAGTTAGCCCCTTATGAGGGGATAAAGTGTGGTAACATTGTTGCCGTCCATTAATTGGAGCAAAAACAGAACAAAAGTAGTCATTAAAAGTGGAGGCTGTCTCACTATCAGAGATCAGTGATACGTTATTAATACCAAGTGGTCCAACAGCTCTAGTGTTCCTTTTTTTACCATTAAGGTAAGAATGTAATAATTTATGGGAGTCCTTTGTATGAGCAATTTTAAACTCAAAATTTCGTTTAGCTAGTATTATGTTTTCTTTAAAGTTCTGACGGATTGTCTGTAATTAGAGAGAGCCCCTGGTCTATCATCTGTGGGACAAGTTTTTAAAATTTTAAATAATTTCTGCTTAGTCACATTTTTTTTTTATTGTATTGTTAAACCATAATGGTACTGTACCTATATTGTATTTGTTTGTTTTTTTCAGGGACGTAGAGATATTCCAACTCTAGAATTGTAGTTTTTAATAAAGACCAAGCATCTATGGTATTAAGATTAAGGAAAATGTTTGCCCAGTCAAAATGTTTCACTTTTTCATTGATAGATAAGAAGTTAGCCTTCTTATACAGTTTAATCTTGGTTTGGTTGTTTATTGTATCGGAATCATGTGAAATAGTGAAATATAAGGATAGGTGATCGCTGTTACCTGAAGGAGCATAAATATTGAAATTTGTTATTTTATTTTCAATATTGGTATTAAGAAGGTCCAAGATGTTATTCCCTCGAGTTGGTTCCTTTACTAGTTGGGTCAAACCTAGGTCAATTATAGATGATAAAAAGAGCTTATCGTGTTGGGAGCTACCATATAAACATTTCCAGTTGATAGAGGGCAGGTTGAAATCACCCAGGATAATAACCGTACCGTTATTAGCTAGTAGTTTTATTTCATTTATTAGAGACTGGGTATATGCCAGGTCAGCTGACGGGGGTCTGTAATAGGTGCCCATTATTAGTTTGGGTTGTCTGTAAAATTGAAGGGCAACCCATAAACTTTTTAGGTTGGGGTCAGAACTAATTTCATAGGATAAAATGTCATTCCTGGCATAAAGACAGACCCCACCACCCTTCTTGGTACCTGTTCCATGTTTAGTGTAGAGTGTAAACCCTGGTATTACCATTAACCAAGATTTATCCGGATTTCCCCATGTCTCAGATATACAGTGCCTTCAGAAAGTGTTCACCCCCCTTGGATTTTGTCACATTTTGTTGTGTTACTACCAGAATTTTTAATGCATTGAAAAGATTTTTTCCCCCTTGATTCACACAGCATACTCAATAATTTAAAGGGGCCAAAAATATTTTTATTGTGTAACAAAAATGTATGAAACATTAAAAACTGAAATATCTTGTTTACTTAAGTATTCAACCCCCTGAGTCAGTACTTTGTAGAAGCGCCTTTGGCAGCAATTACAGCTTTGAATCTTCTTGGGTATGTCTGTATCAGCTTTGCACATCTGGATTTGGGGATTTTCGACCATTCTTCCTTGCAGATTTGCTCAAGCTCTGTCAAGATGGATGGGGAGCATCAGTGAACCGCAATCTTTAAGTCTTTCCACAGATTCTCAATGGGATTCAAGTCTGGGCTTTGGCTGGGCCACTCAAGGAAAATTCACCTTCTTGTTCTGAAGCCACTTCAGTGTTGCTTTGGCTGTATGCTTGGGGTCATTGTCCTGTTGGAACGTAAATCTTCGCCCCAGTCCAAGGTCTATTGCAGACTGTTGCAGGTTCTTCTCAAGGATGTGCCTGTATTTGGCTCCATTCATTGTTCCCTCTATCTTGACAAGTGCCCCAGTCCCTGCCGCTGAAAACCATCCCCATAACATGATGCTGCCACCACCATGCTTCATGGTAGGGATGGTGTTATACGGGTGATGAGTTGTGTTCGGTTTGCGCCATGCATAGCGCTTTGCGTTCAGGCCAGAGAGTTAAATTTTTGTTTCATCAGACCAGAGAATCTTTTGCCACATGGTCTCAGAGTCTGCCATGTGCCTTCTTGCAAACTCCAGGCATGCTATTATGTGGCCTTTTCTCAGGAGTGGCTTCCGTCTAGCCACTCTCCCATAGAGGCTACATCTATGAAGTGCTGCAGAGATTGTTGTCCTCTGGACAGGTTCTCCCATCTCAGCCATGGAACTCTGTAGTTCTGTCAGGGTGGTCATTGGGTTCTTGGTCACTTCCCTGACCAAGTTCCTTCATGCCCAGTTGCTCAGTTTGGGAGGACGGCCTGCTGTAGGAAGAGTCTGGGTGGTTCTGTAATCTTTCCATTTCCTAATGATGGACTTGACTGTGCTCCTGGGAACTTTCAACACCCTAGAAATGTTTTTATACCCCTTCCCAGATCTGTGCCTCCTCAGAATTCTATCACGGAGTTCTACGGACAGCTCCTTGGTCTTCATGGTAGTTTCTGCTCTGACATGCACTGTCAACAGTGGGACCTTATATAGACAGGTGTATTTCCTCTGAAATCATATCAACCATTTGAACTGACCACAGGTGGACTCCATTCAGGTTTTAGTGATCTCAAAAGGAAATTGGATGCACCTGAGCTCAATTTGGAGTGTCATAGCAAAGGGGGTGAATACTTATCAAATTAAGACATTTCAGGTTTTTATTTTAAATTACATGTACAAAAAATTCCAGAAGTTTCATTCCACTTTGACATTATAGAGTAATTTGTGTAGATACGTGACAAAAAAATCCCATATAAATGCATTATAATTTGAGTTTGCAACATCACAAAATGTGACAAAATCCAAAGGGGGTGAATACTTTATGAAGGCACTGTAGATATAAGATCATGTAGTAGGGTTTTGGCTTCCAGTTCAGTCGTCTTAGAAGAATTCAATGCATGAGCATTAAGAGAAAGAAAGGTAAGTTGTTTTTTCTGCTGTGGAGGTCTGGAAGTAATAAGAGACTTATGGATAAATCCAGTCTCCCCCTCAATTATTAGTTTAAATGGTTATGAATAAAGGAAAAAAATTTACGTCCCAGTAATGCGTTTCCTCTTTTGCTGAGATGTAAATCATCCCAGCAAAAGAGAGATGGATAATCATTAAATTCTTCCCAATGTGTTAGACACGGGATATCCTGTCTGAGGCAGAATTTACAGAGTCATTCATTTATGGCTTTTATTTTTTTGGACATGAAATGAGTGGCTCTCGGGACAGGAAGAATCTCCGAGAAACAGATACTGCAACCTCTGTGTACTAGTATGTTGTAAAGTGCCACATAATCCTGCTTCATCTGATCAGTAGGTGTTCTGTTGATATCATTAGTCCCACAGTGAATAACTACAAGGGGGTTACTCCCTCCTTGAGATAAGATAGTTTTAACCATCGATGTTAGGCCAGAAACCTTTGCCCCCCTATAACTGAAACAAGCTCTGTTAATTTTATCGTGGTAACATATAATACGATCAGTAAATTTAATTGGGGAATCACCCAAGACAAATATCCGTCTGTTCTGTGGTACAAGTGTAGACTGATTGTCATGCTGGACAGCTGGGATAGAAGCCTGTTTTGATTGTAGAAATTCATTAGAAGGTTCAGTGGACACAGAAGTAGAGGAAGCTTTGTTATCTTTTCCTGCTGTTTGAATTTTTGAATTGGAAACATGTGAGACAGGAATGTCTGGAGAACAGGATTCATCAATATTTAAGTAAGCTAAGGGGTGATAAAAATTGTGCAGGGGTAATGTAGGGGTAATGATGGTAGTACACCCATCTATCCCAGAGGGTAATATAGAACTGTTGGTAGTAGTCCTCCCATCAATCTCTGGAGCAGTTGAAATTAGTACCCCCTCCTCACAGATGGAAAATATTTTATCTTGAATAGTGGGTTCGGATCTAATGATAGCTGGAGTGGAACTAATAAAAGTGTCCCTACTGGGGGAAGCACAGCAGGTAGGTGGAACTAAATCTTGTCCCTCAGCTGGTTTCTCAGGTAAAACAGCTGAAGCATCAATGTCCAATAAAATGGACATATGATCAATATAGTCCTCCAGTGCTTCTATCTCAGTTTTATTAGAAGTTCTGGTAGTAAGACATTTTATGTCTTCCTGTAATGTTGTAATAAGTTGGCATTTTGTACTTATGAAATTGGGTGCTTGTTTCCCAATGGCATACATTTCACATGAAGTACAGCGATTCTTGGTATGTTTCATTTCTGAATTGAAAAGTGGTCCTTACCGATTATTCAGTTAGGGACCCAGCAGTAAAGTTCTTGTGCGTTTAATGACCTCTGATGTCCTGGTCCGGTTGCTCCCGGTGGACATGGTAGACCACGCGTGGGATGCGGCGTGTCTCTGCGCATCTCCTGCGTGGCCCGCGTCGCCCCACTCGCTAGTGCAAGTGTATATAGCGGTAGAACCGGAAGTGAAGGTACTTGGCGCTGCTTCTGGTTTCGCATCACGATTTAGGGTATAAAAGTGCTATTTTAGCCTTTAAAAAGGCTAAATCCAGTATTTGTGGTTGTTAGTCCTAAAAATCGCTGTAGTTTAGATTAAAAAAAAAATAGCTTCCTTTGGGCATATACTGGACATCTGAGTTCAACATCTAACATCAGACCTCCAGTATCCCATAAAGCAACACAGGAGAACAACAAGCTGTAGGAGATAGGGAAGGAATCCCAGTCCCCAAATAGGCAAGGCAACGTTGTTTTAACAAGTACAGTACATTCAAAATAAAGCAAATAATAGTGCTCTGCCTCCAGTTGAGGTGATAAATCACACAACTGCTCTATTCAGGTTCTAGGGTGTTCAGAACTTGAAAGATGACCAGATTATTTTCAGCCACCTCTGCATCACCCCCACATGCCGTTTCCATACCTGAGCTGTCCAGTACCACCAAGAGCTTTTTTTTTTGGTTCAGGAATACATTTAGGGCAATAAAAGACCATCTTCATAGAGGGGGCCCCAGCCAGAAACTTCATAGCATGGTGACCCAGCCCCCTGTAAGATCCACACTTAAATCTGAAATGTCAAGACCCAGTGAAAAGACAAGGTCCAAGGTGTGGCCTCCATTGTGGGTTGTAATGGCAACTACCTGAGATGTGGCACAGCAGTGATCTCCATTGGGGGAACTGCAGAGCAGATTGCAAGGTTTTGTTGCTTACCCAGGCATTGAACTCTCCTAGCACTAACAAACTGTGGGACTCCAGTGCCAGAGAGACAACAAAATCTGCAAATTCTGAGATGGTACACCATTTGAATCCTGTACTCCCATCCCTGCCCTGCTTTCACGGCCACACAGTCTCACAGGGTATTCCATGAACCCTCAGGATGGATCTAATCCTGATGTCCCCCCACTGCAATCCCTCCTTGGTAGCTCCATGCAAAGTTTTAAACTCTGCAGTTAGTGTAGCGCAGAGCATAGTGCTACAGTTCATAAATTTCCTCACTAGGTTGTTGAGGCACATTCTGCAGTGTAATTCACAACAAACATTTTCAGCAATTTGACGGCAAATTAAAACTTTGAAGTATACCTACTCCTTAGACAAAGCACCACCAAAAACTAAGCAATCATGGCCACCCCCAGAACCAGCCTGGAGTCTTAACCAAACCAGATCTCACTGATACATCAGATATATTTGTCATCAGGGAGGGTATAGGGTGTGAAATGAGTCTCTTCACTGATGACTCCAAGATGGGAGCAGTAGTTGAGGGGGAAGAGGGGAGGTTGGCACTGCAAGGGGACCTGGACACCCTGGAAAGCTGGGCTCACACATGGAAATTAAATTTCAATATCACCAAGTGCAAGGTGTTACATCTTGGGCGGGGAAACCCTAAACACAGGTACACCCTGGGAGGGGAGGCGCTGGAGGCCTCAACAGGGGAAAAAGACTTAGGGGTCATGGTGGTTGCATGTATGAATAACTCTGAGCAGTGCAGGAGAGCGGCTAGCAAGGCAAACAGGATGTTGGGATGCATCGTAAGGGGGATCACCTCTAGGAGCAGGGAAGTGATTCTGCTGCTGTACAATGGACTGGATAGACCACACCTTGAGTACTGTGTACAGTACTGGAGACCACACTTGAAGAGGGACATACAGCTCCTGGAGAGGGTACAGAGGAGGGCAACTAAGATGATACGAGGACTAGGGGGATTTGACGTATGAGGACAGACTTGAGGAGCTCTGCCTGTTTTCATTGGAGGAGAGGAGAGACGGGGGGACATGATTGAGGTCTTCAGGTACCTCAAAGGAATAAATAGGATAAACATGGAGGGGATCTCTAGACTAAAGCAGGGAGGTATCACCAGAGGGCATGGTTTGAAGATGGAAGGGTGAGGGGGGGGAAACAGGAGGTTTTTCACTGAGAGGGTGGTGGACCCTTGGAATGCGCTGCCTGGCGAGCTGGTTCAGAGATCCATGGTGGAGGGCTTCAAGAGAGGGTGGGACAGACACAGAAAGTGGATGTATCAGATGATGGCCTGGCCTGGGGGTGGGGATGGATGATAGGAGTTTCTGGAACACAAGGGGGGGGGGGCCTCGCACCCAGCTAGGGATCTGAGGTTCGAGCAGACTCTGTAGACTGTAAGGCCTAATCTGCTGGCAATTAGTATGTTAGTACATTCTAGTCCTGCCGAGGAAACTGCAGTAAATCCAGAATCATAGGGAGGTCAAGTGGCTTGCAAGGGTCACACAGTAAGTGACTGTTGGGCTTTGAACTTATCATTTCCTGCTGTACAGGTTGGTGCTCTTAACAGCTAGGTTGTGCTGCCTCCTTAAAGAGCAGCTGACGCCTTCAGGACGACTTTAACAAAACATAATATTTAGATACAGTTCAGCTTGTTTTTCATATTAGTTTTGCATTTTTCCTCCACATTATTTAGTATTGAGGTACTTTGCATGAAAACAGGGTCTTTGCTCATGAAGAGTTCATCTGTTCCTGTTGCTTTCTCCCTACCTGACGTCATAATGCACTGCTTGTGACATCACAGTTACTCCCATGGGAACAGAGTGTGATGTCTCAGCAGAGCTATGAATTGAAGTAGGGAGTAAGTTACAGAGGCAGGTGAACTCTTAATGGATGAAGTTCATGTATTCATAACAATTTCCTCCTTAATACACAGTGGGAAGAAGTCTATAGAATACATATGGAATGCAAGATGAACTGTACCTAAGTATTATGTTTTTCAAAGTTTTCTTTGAGGTGTCAGCAGCTCTTTAGTGGTAGCCTTTTTCTGTTTTTGGTTCAAAAAAATATTAAAACTCTTGTATTTTTAGTTCCTCGGTAGGAGAGGTGGGCAAACCACTTACTAAAATTTATTGTATATAGGAAAACTGAAGAAAATAAGAGAAGCCCCAAAAGTAACTATCTGATTCACTTCTTACCTAATAAAAGGATCAATACTGGGCCCCTGGTATTCCTAGCCTACATTAATGGCCTACCTGTATATACATGCCGCTCTCCACAATAAACTATATGCGGGCAACAGAGTCCTTATAGCAAGAGCCTTCAAGTGGAGAAGAAACAACACTGGATTTTGAAATTCTTCAAGAATTGTTTGTCTCCGCAAATATGGTGCTCAGTTGGGGGAGGCAGGACATTCTGCAGTCTTCAATAAAAAGGTACAAAAATTAACTCCTAGATGAGTCCACCATCAAAGAAACAAAAGACTACAAATACCTGGGAGTAGACATAGACAGCACCTTAAGTTTGGAGAAACATTAAATCTAGTATCAAAAAAGTGAATGCCAGACTGGGAGCCCTCCACTGAAATGCCTACACCATACCAAAAAAAAACAAAAAAAAACCAAGATTGATCCCAGCCTCCCAGCTGATGCTGCCCAGGCTAGAATACATAAGCTATAACCCACGACAGGGCATGGGTATACTGGGCATTAATGCATGCCCCAGGTACATTGTGAGGTACAAGGGTGAAGCCAGAGTAAGTAAATAAACATTTATTTTTAGGTGCCCAATCCTGGAGGCGCTGGGTGCCATACATAAAATACAGGAGCATAAAAATAAAATAAATACAGCAAAATAGCAACAATTCAATAAAAAGAGGCAGCGTTAAATTATACTGACCTCCAACCACCTGGGAAGTGCATTAATGCGCAGTATACCCTTGCCCTGGAGTGGGTTATTGCACTTAAAAAATGGGCTTTTGCTTTTTAAAAAAATTAAGGAGAGTTTTTTCTGTTTAAATTGGAAAAATTGACACTTATCCTGACACTTCAAAAGTAGTCCAGAATAATACATGCATATTTCATATGTTTGATAATGATAGAAATGGCAGAAATACGGCAGTAAACTGATTTGTGAAGTTGGTTTATTCTAAAACAAATTCTAAAACTTCAGAAACTGCTTCACGTGCTCTCCCTTGAGCCAGTTCTGTGACAGTCTACTGAAATTAAAAAGACGACTGGTTTTGAAGGTAAACATTTAGAACGTTAGGCAGAGCTGCACTGGTTAAAACAGCTCCCATACCACACTGACCGAGCTTCAGAGCACACTGTCCCCGATCCTGTGTCCCCGATGTTCCTCTCTCTCTCCCTCCGCTATGAAATAGATGTCAGCTTTGATGTTTTTGGAGGATGAAGTGAGATTTCCGTCCACCGCTACCACCCTTGTCACATTGTGTCGGCATCACTGTCCTCACGCTCTCTATCCTCCCCCCAGCATCACTGTCTTCTCTCTCTCCTCCCAGCATTTTGCAACCCAACACTTGTAAGGAGATGATCATGCAGGATGCTATTTGGTAGGACAAAATAAATGTTCCTTGTGTAGTGCGACCACCTAGCATTACTTTCTGCTCTCTCTCTGTCTCCTCACAGCATTTTGGCAACTGCGCAGTGAATCGTACTCTTAAGAAGGAACCGTTCATGCAGGACACTACTTACTTATGTAGTGTGGTGAGCTGAGGCAGGGGATACTTGTGGAGATATGGATGGAGAGAAGGCAGGGCTGTAAGGGAAATGTAGCAGCAAAGAACTGTGAAACTGATGTGTCACTTACGTTGGCATTTTATTTCTCACCAAGCTCTGTTTTTAAAATATGGCGCCTATTTGCATCTATCAAGTACCAGAACGTAATGTAAGCAAACATCAGGCGGACTGATTTCATGTTTTTATGTGTTGGGCTATACGTGGTAACATAGCATATGTAGTGCAGTATGTCAAACTGTGGGTTTACTGGGGATTAATCAATGTTTTTTATTGATTTTATTTTAGTCTTTGGTAACCGGGTAAGGCCCACTAGGCACAACTGCCTGTTTCCAGGGGCGACCTGGGAGCACTGGGCGGTTAAGTGACTTGCTCAGAGTCTCACAGTATGCAAGTGGAGGTTGTGAGAATCAAACTCGGGTCTGGGCTACTGGATGTATCAAGCTCGTTCACACGTTGTTCCTCTAACCTCTAGGCTATACTGTCAGCATGATCATGACTTTTAACTAATGAAGTTTAGAGAATGCCTACTCTTTTTCAGACCATTTTATAAAGAAGCATAGCCTACCAGCACATAAGTAACCAGTCGCGGGGAGAAATTGGACACAGCGTATCACAAGATGGCAAGATTTGTCCCTGGATGCCTATATGGCACCTACCATTACGCAATGCTCAAAACACTAAACTGGGATTCCTTCAGACTGAGGAGAGAGAAGTCCAGGGCACTCAGTCTACAGAATCGTCAAGGACATGATTACCAGATATCAGGGATTAGCGAACAGTTTTCCCAGATAACACATGCAACATGCGAGACATCAAGAACAGAAGCCCCCGTGTAACTAGTGTCTAAACCAACCACAGGAAAATGGGCCTAGATTACCTCATTCCCAAAATCTGGAATTCCCTGTCCCCAAAAGCAAGAGGGATTAAATCTCTGGCTGAATTTAAAACTACTGTACAGTCAGAACTCACAAAATTCTGTGACTGTTACCAAACTGACAGTGTAGTCTCTCCTCCAGTCTAATACCATTGGTACCTGCCTGAAAGACCAAATGTAAATACTCTTTATATTGCCATTATAAATTGCCTTAACTAATGTACATTGGCTGCTTATACTGTTAATTTAAGTGCTGTAGCCAATGTAACGCATCTTGCCTGTCTGTATTGAAACTGTCACTACTGTAGCTAATGCCCTATATCTGAAAACAGGACAGCTTTGAAAATATGCTGTTAAAGAATTTTAACTACATTACTACTACTGTATCTTAGTTGAAAAAAATGCTATCAGGCTCTGTTCCTACATCCCTGTTTTTCAAGTTCAAAAAATATGTGACCACCTTAGTCCCTAATTTTACTCAAGGAGGAGAGAGTGTTTAAAAAATATCAACTGCATTCTTGTTTAAAAAGTATTCTTTTGAGTATTCATCCTTTTAGTTCTGTGCTTTGTGAAGGTTGCTACACCACTGCCATCTACTGAGCACTCCTTAGTTCTGCAGCATGTTTCTGAAACCAGTGATTCTGACTTGCAGTCCTCTGACTTCCAAGCAAGGAATTTACCACCAGGCATCTGAATCGCCTCCTCATGTTCACTGAGTAGGAAATTCCTATTAGTACAGCCTGGTTGTTCTTTTTCCCTCCTGTTATTACAGCGCATCTCACATTGCATGCTTGAAGCATAGCTAGGCACTGATATATCTTTTCTCCAGTGAATTAAGTGTTGTACCCATTAATGTCATTCTCAGTGAGAAACTGTTCCTACTTGAGTTTAAAAGGTTCAGCACTTAGCCAGCCTGGTGATGTAGTGACCCAAGTTTGGGGGCAAGCTTGGAGAGTTGTCTGGCAGGGGATTGAGTGTCCACTGGACTGCTCTCTTCCTCCTGGGTGAGGGTTGGCACAGAGCTCAGCGGTGGCTGGGGGGGGCAGTAAGCTGAGACCGCCAGTGTAGGGAGTAGTAGGAGCAGACACCAAGCATGCAGCACATGGGATTGTGTGGTGTGCCACCACTGGAGTCATTACTCGCCGCTCCTTGGGGAACTGGGGATGGAACAGGAAAAGTGGTGCACAGGTGGCAGAATGAGTCTGGCTGCCCACAGGCCCCGTACCTGATGACCCAGGTCACGTAACGTTTGCACAGTCTTAAGTTCTGGAAATTGTTGGGGTGAGGGGGCTGGGTAGCCAACAGGATGGTATTTGCCAGTGCGCCAAGGGAAGAAATATGATTAACTGTAAGAAAAAATGGTTCCATTCTTCACTTGCACTGTGTCCATTGAAAGTTTATGCCATAGCTGTACAGCTCTCTTGGTGAACAAGTGCTTCCCCCTAATTCTGTCTCTCTCCCCCCCCCCCCGAAGCGTTTGGTACTCCTTCTAGTTCTGCTGCTCAAAATAAACTAGAAGTGTTTCCTCTGATTCACCCTATCTGATCCCTGTAAAAATATGAAAACTGAATGGCCTCTTTTTTCCAGGGAAAACATACTTAGCCTGTCTAAATGTTCCCCATACCTTAACCTCTTCATCACCTTGATCATTGTAGTTATTCTCCGATGCACTCTCTAGATTGCAGCAGTATCCTTTTTATACTGTAGTGACCAGAACTACACACAGTATCCCCAAATGTGGCCTTGTCAGTATACTATAATAGGGCAGAAGAACATCACTGAAAGTGTGTTATGTCCCTTTTAATACAGTCCTGCATTTGATTTGCCTTGCCTACTGCTGCTGCTAATGACTGTGTTCACTTCAGTTGCCATTAAGTGATGGCCTCAGGTCTGTTTCATTGTCTGCTGCTAATTGTTTTCTGTTTAGATAGGGTACTGTGCGAAAGACTTTACATTTACTGTACCAACATTGGAATTGAATTTGCTACTTGTTGGCCCTCTTTCCCAGTACGTTTACTGTACTCCCTCTGCAGACGGTCTTAATATTTCTCTGTTTGTGACATCACGGGCTGTTGTAGAAATGGTTATGATGGCACAAACAGGGCATTGTGACTTAAGCAGAGGGAAAATGGGAAGATAAAGTCAAGTCTAAGGCACAAAGGTCCTGTTTTCATGCAAATATTGGGAGGTCCCAGTGGCCAAAAGTAACAGGAGTCAGACATTATTGGACGCCTTTCAAGACTGTCTACTGGTGCAGCTTGTTAAGGAATCTACCTGGCAGAACGCAGTCCTTGATGTGGTGCTCACCAACTCAGAGAAGGTGGGTACTGTGGGAGAAGGGGAGCCGCTAGAGAACAGTGACTACATCTCTGTGTGGTTTGAATTGGCCCTTGGTTCCAGCAACCCACACTCAAGAGCCGAAGTCCATAACTTTAGAAGGACAGCCTTCAGTAGGCTGAGGAAACTAATCAGGGATAAGTTAGTAGGGGTGGAGGACATAAGGTGGGGGGGGGGAGAAGGGGAGCAATAAAGGGAACCATCCTGGAGTCATCAATGGCAAACATTAAAACAGTATCTAAAAAAACAGGTTTAAGAGGCCACTGTGGTTCTCAGCTATGGTCAGGGACGTGGTTATGGCCAAAAAGAAGGCCTTCAATAAATATAAGGAAAAGCAGGTAGAGGCAGAAAGGGAGGACGATCTGCAGAAAAATAGGGAGGCAAAGAGGGTTGTCAGAGAGGCAAAAGCAAACACAGAGCTGCATGTCGCAGAGGGAGTAAAGAACGAAGAAAATGTTTCTTTAGATATACCGGTGAAAAAAGGGGGGGCATTGCATGGCTAGTTGAGGGGGTGGGGTGATGGAGGCTGAGCAAAAGGCTGCTGTCCTGAATGACTACTTTTGCTCAGTATTCAATAAGGAGGAAGCCATAACTCCAATCAACTTCACCTAACCACCGGTGAGTAGTGCCTTTTTCAGAGCAGTAGCAAGAGCCTCTCCATAAATGCTGCACTTCTTTCTGAAGATTTTATTACATTTTTTTTTTTTTTTAGATCTCCTGGTACAGTCAGCTGAAGACAGGCATGGCATATTTATTTATTGTTTTATTCATTTGTTAACCGCGTTGGTGCACTGATCCAAGAACTGTTTTCAGGCATAACCCGGGCCATTAAGATGGCACAAGAGTACTCCAGTGATTGCCATGAGTAATTGGAGTGTGTGCTGTACCTGACTGCTTCTAATGTACAACTTACCGCGATCAGTGATGTGGCACTGCAGATGTGGAAAACAGCACAGCTTTTCACACACACCAGCGCTACCATAGGTATCACTCTCTTTCTCTTGCTGAAATCATTTTTCCCCGTTTCCCAGCTAAGCTACCACATCACCAAATGAGCATCTCCTCTGTGTTTGTGTCGGGGGGCCGGGGGATGTAAACATGATAACCAGCTCCAAGGGGAACAAGTTCAGAAGCTCCACTAGGACAGAAGTTCCTAGCTTAACAACAACAACAAAAAACAGGCGGAGGAACTATTTTATTGCAAAACTCATACTAAACAAATTTTTTGTTGATAATTTTTATGACACACATTTTGTTATTTACAGTGTAATTTTCTAAGAGCAATAATACCCTCCAGGGTGGACGTTATTGGGCAGCACCTGACCTTCAGGGGCTAATAGGCTGTCCACCAGCGGCTGGCCTCATTTCACCCTGGGCAGTCCAGTATTGCCCAGTACCACCCACCTGTTGGGTATTATTGCTTACTTATCACAAACAGCAATCAAAACCTCCCAAATATTTTAAAGCTCCGAAGTATTTTAAAGCAATATCTCAGGTGGGAGATCAACAAGGTCAGCAGGGATAATAATATATGCACATCTTATCAAACCTTACTGTGACGTAATAATATTTTATAGGCACGAGGTAAAAAAAAAAAGTGCAACAATGGGAGGTCAAAAAGGTCAGCGGGAGAAGTAATATGCTCACTAGATGCAAAAAAGGCATAGTTCCGCTATCTTTTAAC
This sequence comes from Neoceratodus forsteri, assembly GCA_016271365.2. Lineage (NCBI taxonomy): Eukaryota > Metazoa > Chordata > Ceratodontiformes > Ceratodontidae > Neoceratodus > Neoceratodus forsteri. The sequence goes on along the minus strand of CM028135.1, from coordinate 289,914,804 downwards.
TAAGAACGGGGTGAGACTGAATGAATCATTTAAACCTGTTTGCTTCATGGAATTCAATATCCAAAAAGCTTCACTTCACAGAATAAAATTTTCCAAATTACCGTCCCATCTTCCGAAATGAGTTTTTCCAATCCCACAAAAGGAGAAGTTATGATTTGCTGAAGCATCACATTTCAAAATATATTTAGAGAGTGCATTATTTCTATCCTCGTTCATCATTTTTTTTTTCTGGTGAGCATATTATTGCCACCAAGAGACTTAACGGCACACTCTTTAAGGGGTACCTCTGCCTCTGTGTCATACTCAAGGGGCTTCCCATTTTTAGACATTTGCAAAGCAGCTACCTGGAAAACAGTGCACGCCTTCCTAAAGCACTGCTGTTTGGACATGCAGTCCAGAAGGGATGCCAGCTGTGGAACTGCTGTCTTGCAGAACCTTTTTCCTAATTTAGGTGACCCAGCCTCCCAAGGTACTGCTACTGAGGCTACATAAAGTGTAAACATGTTTTTTTTTTTTTTTCTGCCCTTCTTCTCCAGCCCGTTCTAAGTCTCTGAACCTGCCAGCCACCTCCTGATGCCTCAGTCCCCCAGCCATGGTCGCCTACCTCCATTAAGCCTTGCATATACCTCCAGGCAGGGTGGAGGGGAATTACTCCTGAACTCTTGCATCTCATCAGGTGGCACCATGCACTTGGAGAGGCAAAGTCCTGGGATGCACTGCGGCCGTCACTGCAGGGGTGCTGGGGCCAGTTTTTCCCTTGTTCCTGTAGTCTGCCATGGGGACGTCACCTTCGTGAACATCCGTGCGGGTCCACACATGCCTGTGTGCATGTCTGCCCGCTGATGTCAGCAGTGTCCCCACCCTCCCACTGGCCCATCAGCTTCAGTGGTCACCCAGGTAGCAGTATTGCAGTGGATGATAGAACCCTCCCTCGAAGAAGTGACCGTCAACTGGGACGCTTAGTACTCCTCCCCCAGGCCGTCCCCCAACAACCCAAGTTCGTTCCCGAATGCGGGCCACCGGTGTTGCGAGCAGTAACCCTACTGCTCTGCCAATGGGCTGGCTCTATAAAGTGTAAACATTAAGTGGGGTTAGAAGAAAAAAATTACCGTAATAACATTGTTTCTTCTTAAGGGATCACTCACTATCTTTACACTCCTTAATTCTGCCCCTTCTTCCAGAACCTGGAATAGGTTCACACACAAATCAGTTCCTTTTTTTCATTGAGGTTACTCGAGCATTACTATTACATTTCCTACAATTGTAAGCTTATTGTTTATATGGTAAACTTTCAAAAGTTTGCTTCTTAAAGAGTCTGTGAAATGCATTCCAGAAGGGATGCCAGCTGTGGAACAAATTTGTCTGTACTCCCTCTGGGATCAAGGTACTGTGTCTTTTGAACTGTGTAGGGAAATATTGGATCTTTGGGGTGAAACTGAGGTACTGTGGCTCTGTGATTTTGGGGGTTGGTCAAATGAAATCAAGGTAATGTGATTCTAGAACTGTTACTGGGGTACGATGTCCGTAACTTTGGGAATCTGAGGCAGATTACTGTGAGATCAAGGAACTGTGACTCTGGGGATGTATGACTGAGTAAGCAGAATCAAGGTACAGGGAATCTAGTACTGTGAGGAGGGAAATCTGGGAATTTGAAGCTGATTGAGTAATAACTGTGACTCTTATAACCATTGTAATAATAAAGAGGGCTAGGGCAACATCACAGAAGGAAAATGGAGCAGGACAGGGAAGGACATACTAGAGGGGTATGGCAACTTGTGGGGTGGTTGGGGACAGCAGAAAGGTACGTGGGTCAGGGGCCAGCAGGACATCTGGAGGGCCAACACGGGTAGAATAGCTGTGAGTAGGCAGCAGGGGGTCAAAGAGCAGAGAGGAGAGAATGGATAGGGGAAAATGATTGGGGAAGTCGATGGAAAGAACTGGAGGGAGGGATCGATGGCTGGAGAGAAGTAGTGGATAAGGCAGAGGGAGGATTGTGGGGTGTAATAACTGTGGAGCAGCCATAGTCACTGGCACCCTGTGGAGGCTGGGGGAGTGCCCAGTTTGCCAAAGACTGGGGGATGAGATTTTAAGGTTAAAGAGGGAAATGTCTTGGACTGAAAGAGAAGAGGAAATGAGAGTCACGTGATGCAGTGTGACTGAAAGCAGCTCTCTCCTAGGCTCCCTTCCTCCACCTACAAAAATTGCTATTTTCAACTGAAATATCGATACCTTTCTAAACTATAGCGACCCTAAAGGCTTTCTGACTACTTCCAGTATCTTTGGGCTGATTTTTAGGGCGCCTAAAGACTTTCCAGCGTTTCAACAACGATGGAGGCTGACATGAAGACAGCCAGTGTGAAACACCCACCAACAACGCCTGAAAAGGCTTCTAAGAAGGCTAGGAATGCCAATCCAGCTCATTCCTCCAAAACAAACTACTCCTGCAACTTCAAATGCTCTACTAACTGAAGACCGTTTTCTTCAAGAAATGGTAACTTTCAGAGAAACTTTACAGGAGATATCTAGTGAGATCAAATCCATCAGAAAAGACTTCTCAGATCTATCAAGGCAAGTCGGGATCTGAAACTAATGTTACTCGTTGGATCGTTGGAGAAATAAAACAGAACCAGAGATCATCAAATTGAAACAACAAATACAGAAACTACAGGCTAAAACAGAAGATCTTGAGGGAAGGAGCAGAAGGAATAATGTCCTCATTTTAGGGCTACCGGAAGCTAAAGAAGGGAACGACACCATAAAGTTTGTCCAGCTTTTTTTAAATAAAGTTGTCGGTCCATCCCCGATTAACCAATGCTACCATATGAGAGAGCCCACAGATCGCTGAAGCCTGAGCCTCCACTGAGCTCTCCTCCCAGGCCACTCATCATCAAATTCCTGAGTTACATCGAACGCCAACACGTCCTAACAAAAATTAAGGAACTGGACTCTGTACAATGGAACCATGTTAAATTGAGAATTACTCAGGATTTACCTTTCGAAGTCCGTAAGAGGAGAGCTGCCTACCACCCAATTGTTAAAAAATTAATTGCCGCCGAAATCAGATTCAGGATGGTCTACCCGGTGAAATTGGTGGTTTCCCTGGACGGCAATGGGCAATCCTATGAAGACCTGGACCACGCTTTGGCTGATCTCTCGAAGAGGCTCCCAAACGTATTCAAAGGGGACTGATTTGCTTAGTCGTGCCTTAGGATGTTTGTGGTTTGCAGATAGTTGGGTTTATTTTGCTTTGATTATCCCTGTATATCCTCTTTTCCCTAGCTGTACGAGGTTAGCTACCGGGGTGGCTTACCTGGGCCCGGGAAGGTCATGACCGATTTGGAGTAGCTGCCTAATAGAGGCCGAGATAGGCCGTGAGGCCTGTGTATTAGCTAGGCCCGAAACTCGAGGCTCCTCGCTTGTTGGCCCGTCTGTGGGGCCGGAACATGAGTGTGGGTTCGAGTTGCTGGGGAATATTTAGCCGACCATTTTGGTCCGGCCCCGGTATTTCTCCGACTTACGCCTCCTGGTACTACTCCAATCTAGGGTCTAGGCCTCACAGGGGATCACCTTCTGGCCAGCACGTCTTGGGGGTCTTTTTACAGGTAAAGACTTCATTCTCTCTGTTTTATTTGTATGGCTCGGCTGCCGTTCGATGTGTTATTTGCCTTTACTTCGAATCAACATGCAGATGTAACCTGTGTATTACTTCTCTGACCAGATAGCTGCTACTCTGGAAATGTTTTGCCTCTATAAGTTGTTGCTTTCTCGGATTGTTGTGGGTGGGGGAGGGGTCGGAGGTGAATTTAGCTTTGGAACTTGCCTCACGACTGTGGATGGGGATTTGGATACCATGGCCATCCTATATTATTGGATCTAGCTGTTCCTATTCTGTATCCAATGGCCTTGGCAACTGGCACCTTAGTTTAGTACACATTCAAGTAACCAGAGAACCAAGCTATGCCATGGTATATGAGTGAGGGGTTTTGAAACCAAGTGTGTTATTTCTGGCTTTACAATGTTACTTGTTATGGGAGGGGTTTGTATATAGTTGTGTGGGTTCAAGTAGGGGATGGGGGTGGGGTTAGGGACCAGCAGGTAAATTCAGTGTTTCTCGTGCTAATGGTACTTTGGCCTATGACTCTGAGGAGTTTTTGCTTATTTAGTTTATGTTATGCTTTACTATGTTCTGAAACTGGTTTTATCCTGCAATATAAGTATTTTTGGCTGGTCAAAGTTGTTTTTCTGGAGGGGGAGGATGTCAGCACAATCAACCTCTTAAGCGGCACCAATTTTTAATTTGTTTCGAGCATTTTATTTACTGGTAACAATGCGTTAAACCATGTTAAGTTTGCTACCTGGAATGTGAGGGGCTAAGGGAAGCATCCAAGAGGGTCAGATCCTTCTAAATTGCTCATTAGCAGGGGTGGATATTCTTTTCCTTCAGGAGACCCATATTATGGTAACGGAAACCAATTTACTATGGTTTAAAGGCTTCTCACAAGTTTTTGCGTCAGGTCAGACCACCAACAGTAAAGGGGTTGCTATTTTGATCAGACGCAATGTACCCTTTGTGATGAAGAAACATGTTCAGGACACAAATGGTAGATATGTATTTGTTCATGGAATGCTCTATAATACTGAAGTTGTTCTAGGCTCTATATATGGTCCTGTGGGGGGCGATTCCGAATTCTTGATGGGTCTGGCTGACCTACTGAGTGTCTTCCTGCCATCTAACTTTGTTTTAGGTGGGGACTGGAACATCGCTCCTTCACAGACATTAGATAGGTCTGTTAGATGTTCCAGATCCACGCCATCTGCCCAGCTAGCTCTAACGGATTTGTGTTCGTTGCTGGGTTTGGAGGATCCGTGGAGACTTCTGAATCCTTCTACTAAGACTTATACTTTCTATTCTCCAACTCATAACTCCTGGTCACGGATAGATTACATCTTAGTGAGCACCAACCTTTTATCTAACATTTCCTCCACTAATATTGAGCCTATTGTTATCTCGGACCATGCTATGACATGGGTCAAACTTGCTCCGGGACCTCGTGGTCAACGGGACACCACCTGGAAGCTCAATAATCAGATTTTAAAGGACGAGCAGATTACGTCACTTTTCAAAGTTTTGATTTCATCTTTCTTGGAGACTAGCCAAGGCTCGGTCTCCAGGTACGATCTGGTTTGGTGCTAACTGAAATGTTTCCTCAGGGGTGAATTCATTAAAGAATCATCCAGACGGAAAAGATTGAGAGCGGAAAGAATCAATTCCTTAGCTAATCAGATCAAAGTAGCCGAGGAGAAACTTTCTACCTCGCCTCTCAAGGGGTTCTAGAGAATTTATATAGGCTCAAAGACGAATACGAGGACCTAATTCGAGAGAAAACAGAATATATCATTCTGAAATCCAAAACGAAATATCTTGATCAGGGTGAGAAGCCAGGTAGACTACTAGCTCTTAGGCTTAAAGAAGTGGAGAGTTCGAGATTGATTCCCGGCATTAAAGCTAGTGACGGATCCATCAAAACCAACCCGAGAGACATCGCTGGGTCTTTGAAGCCTTTTATAGGAACCTTTATGGGACCAAAACACCTCCATCGGCACTTTCAAGCATAATAGAGTTCCTTGAGTATACTCCCCTCCCCAAGCTCCATGCTAGTCATTGTGAGGCCTTATCTGGCCCTATCACCTTAGAGGAAATCACAGATGCTATCCATGGTCTCACCCTGGACAAGGCCCCTGGTCCAGATGGGTTTTCTCCAAACTTCTACAAATCCTTCTGTAGTGAGCTAGCCCCCGCACTACTAAAATTGTTTAATTATATTCTTACTTCTGGACCTTTAGATCCCTCCTTGTTAGAAGCAACTATAATCTTAATACCTAAATCTAATAAGTCGGCTTTAGACCCTGCTAACTATAGACCAATCTCTTTGCTTAATTGTGATATTAAGATCCTGACCAAAATTCTTTCATTGAGAATTAAACAAGTTTGGCAAACACTCCTAAGTGTGGAACAGGTGGGCTTTGTTCAGGGGAGATCTGCATCTGATCACATGAGGACTCTCTCACACATCTTCCACGCCTTAGGACTCTCAACTCCCTATGGCCTTAGTAGCCTTAGATGCCGAAAAGGCCTTTGATCGTGTCAGCTGGGAATTTTTGTGGGCTACCCTGGACAGGATGGGCTTTCCGGCACAATTTGTTCAGTGGGTCAAGGCGATTTATAGCTCCCCCTCTGCGAAAGTCTATTGTAATGGGATGTTTTCTTCCAGATTTCCGCTATACTCGGGTACTCGTCAAGGTTGCCCATTATCGCCGTATTTATTTAACCTTTACTTGGAACCTCTATTGGTGCGTATCAAATCTTCACCTGACATTACGGGATGTCTTATTGGTCAGCAATCACTCACCATATCGGTATTTGCAGACGATATCCTGTTACACCTCACGAATCCAGGCAGATCTATCCAAGAGGTGTTAAAGATTGTCACACAATTTGGTGAGGTGTCAAATTACAGATTGAACTTGTCCAAATCCGAAATATTCCCGCTTAACCCATTTGTATTCCACGCTGATGTAGTCCATTTCGGAATGAAATGGGCGCCTGACCACCTTAAATATCTAGGTATTTATCTAGCCCGAGATACCAACATAATTAAGAAACTTTTTTTTTTTTTTAATTTGCATTTTTTCCACCTCCTCCTAGCTGCCGGCCACCCAATGTTCAGCCCGGTCACGAGCCAGCAGCTTCCACCCCACATCGGCTCGGGTCCTCCGATACCCCGTGGCTTGCCCCCCACGGCGGGGCTGCGGGATGGGGAGAGCGAGGCATCCCGCAGAGACCGTAATTGGTCGGAGGACTGGCCTGGGGGGGCTAATCAAAGCCGCGGCGGGCTTCATGGAGGGTGACCGGCAGCCGTCCATTTTCCTCTTTTTCCGGGGAGGCGGGGTAGTGCAATGACGTCCAGCGTCCGCCCCGCCTCCTACAATCTTTGAGCGCGGCAGCGTGGGTGCTCCTAGCCTCCGCTAGAGTCCCCATCGCCCGGATGCTACCCCATCCCTCCCCGGAGAAGGAGAGCAGTCCAACGGACTCCAATCCTTCTCCCCTGACCGCCCTCTGACGACTCGGGTCTGTTCCCGAACCCGGGTCGCCGGCGTCGCAAGCGGAAATCCAACCGCTGCGCCGACGAGCCGGCATATAATTAAGAAACTTAATCTGGATGATCTGATAGACAGGGTTCAAAGTGATCTTAACAGATGGACAAACCTCCCCTTATCTATAGGCGGGAGAATCAGCATAATTAAGATGAATATACTCCCGCGTATCTTCTACCCTTTAAGCCTGTTAAATATTTGGTTACCTAAATCCTTTTTTCAAAAAGTCCACTCATTGTTAACTAAATTCATCTGGAAAGGCAAGCAACCAAGGAGATCCTTTTTCAAATTGTGTGTGCCTAAAGCTAATGGGGGCCTTCGTCTGCCCAACTTTGAGTTCTATTATTGGGCCAGTCACCTGGCAAAAATGGGCAAGTGGCTTTGTCCCTCCCACGATCTTTATAGACCTAAATGGTTGCAGCTCGAGATTGAACTTCTGAGGAACCATAATATAGATCCTCAATCCATTTTCTACTGCAATCTCTCAGTTCTACCAACCCGAATAGGCAGCTCCGTGATTGGGACCTCAGTTAAGGTTTTCAATCAGTATTGCACCTGCTAGAATTCATAATTCCAAGGACCCAGCCCAGCCGCTGGTTCTCAGTCCCAACATTAGGCTTGGTTCACACTGGTTGCTCCTTCTTGGTTACCGCAAATCTGAGACTGTGCAGTGGAAGACTTCTATTTTCAGGACTCACTTGGTTCCTCGGAGACCTGTTGACTAAATTTGACATCCCTTCACAGTACATCTTAAGGTATACCAACCGAGACACCTTATAGTCAAGGTTTTTGGTTCGGTGGAAACGCGCCCAGTATTCAGCCTTTTCTAGATTCGCTTAAATCCCGGGCAGGTGAGCCCCATGCCATAGCCAAACTCTATGCACAGCTCCTTCTCAGCAAAGCCCCTGAAGTTTTATCTGGCTCCAAGGTGTGGGAAACTTTGATTGCTAACTCCCCTTTATCCTGGAAGCAGGTGTGGTCAGACGTACATAGATTTCTCTCGCTGGATAGGAACAAGCTCACACAATTCTACATAGTTAATAACATGTATTACACTCCGGTGAAACTAGTTAAATTCGGGAAAGCAAGTTCTCCTAAATGTACTAGATGTGGTGAGGATCAGGGAAACATACTACACATATTTTGGGCCTGTGAGAAGGTTGCCCCTTTGTGGAGGCACATTTGGGGTAGCTTGAATCCACTCTTGGGTTTAAAGGACCTATTCACACCCGAAATTTGTATGCTAGGAATTTATTCCAGTATTAAAGTTAATGAAAGGAAATACCACATGGCCCTCATTTCGATGGCTGTCAAAAGATTAGTTCTTCGCCACTGGTTAGATCAATCCGAAATCTCATACCAGGAATGGGTGGCAGAAATGTCTCAAGGTTTTAAAATTGAAAAATTGATTGCCAGTTCTAGGCATGCCTTGTCAGCATTTCACAAGAAATGGGGCAAATTATACATCCTCATATCTCCACTAGGACCCCACTTAGGGTTCTTTATATTTCCCCTCCCCTCTTAATTGCCATTATTATAAAACTAATTTAGTTAGTTTTCTTACCCCTTTTTCCTTTCTTTATCCCTGGTCATTAATTGCCTTACTTGGGCTTATTTGCTGTTGGTATGGCATCCTCCTGGGAGGGAGGGGGTGGGTTTGGGGTTTTGTTTTGTCTTTTAGACGCTTTGTTGCTTTTATTATTTTCACTGGGCTACCATGTTACTTGTTACGAATGTATTTTGATCCTTGTTTGTTTACCTACTTGTTAAAATAAATAAAGTGTGAATTTCAAAAAAAAAAAGAAGAGGAAATGGGAAGCACAGACTGTAACTGGGTAAACAGAAGAAGGGACAGAGGTAGGGACTGGAGATGGTGAGAACAGTCCACACTAGGGACAGAGGGGGGAGATACGAGTACAGGAGATAGGGGACCAAAAAGGAACAGGGGCCAAAGCTACTGCACATAGGCATACAGTAGGCTCAACAGGTACTGCCCATTGATGGGAATGACGGATGGGGGAGAAGGTGCTGTTGAAGAACAGTCCAAGGTAATAGAGAGAAACAGAACGGGGAGGGGGGTGAGAAGGGAAAAGAACCTAATGTGTGTCAAGATAGAATGAGTACAGGAGGGAGTACTGACGGGGGCAGTATAATGGGGGCAAAAGGGGGGAAACAGTGTGCAGGAGGAAGGAGTTAGGACAGGGAGGAGAATGGAGGATGGGAGGGGTGAAAAGGGAGAAAGGGGTAGGATCTTTGTGTTGGGGGACTCAATACTGAGAGGAGTCAGGTGGGGTAGCAAGGGAGAGAGGCATAGTCGGGTCTGGGTGGAAGTCATGTCAGGAATGAAGGCAGAAAGGGTGGGGCAATCAGTATTAAAATATGCCAGAAAGGGCAGGGGGAACCACATCTAATTCTGCATCTTTGGATGAATGACCTGGCTGATGGGACGGTAAATGAGGTGAAGAGGCGGTTTGAGGATTTAGGTCCAGTTTGCAAGTGGCAGGAAGATCAGTTACTTTCTCGGAGGTACTTCCAGTCCCAAGGGCAAGAAAACCGAGGATTCAGGAATTTAATGAATGGCTGGCAACCTGGTGTCAGGAAAAAGGGTATGGGCTGGTGGGGGGTGACCTGGAGGACAGCGGTCTATATGCTAAAGAGATAGACCACACTTAAATAAGAGGGAAGAAAGTACTGAAGCAAAAGCTGGGAGTATATTGAGGAGAATTTAAACTAGGAGGGGTGAAGGGATCAAGGTTATCAGAGGCCTCAGGATGGAAATCATATGGGTTTACCCCCCATAACAGTGAGATAAGGCGAGAAGCAAACAATACAGGGAGGGTCATAAAGGGAGAGGAGGAAAGGGGGGGAGAAAGGGGATGGAGGGTGGTATCTTTAAATGCTAGAAGCCTGGGGAATAAAAATGCGGAACTACAGGCTCTCATGGCAGAGGGAGGGGTGGACATGGCAGCTTTCAACGAGACATAGGCCACCCAAAACCATGACTGGGACCTGGCAGTTCCAGGTTATAGTATATTCCACAAGGATAGAGTTAAGGGGAAATGAGGGGGGCTTACGCTTTACGTGAGGGAGGGGCAAGGAGGGGGGTAGTGCTTTATGTGAGGGAGTGGTTAAAGTGTGTTAGGGAAAGGGGGAAGAGGGAGATACAGAGGCTGTATGGATGCAAATCCAAGATCCAAAAAAGAGGACACTACGGTCGGGGGTGGTGTACAGGCCACACCCTCCCAATCTGAAAAGACAGATATGGTATTGGCGGAATAGATCTGGAGGAACTGTGAGAAAGGTGGGGTGGTGATAGTAAGTGACTTCAACGTGCAGGGAGTGGAGTGGGGGACACCTGCCACCAAGTGTAGAAGGGAACAGATAATGCTAGACGCCTTCCAGGAAAACTTCCTGTTGCAGTTGGTTAGCGAACCAACTAGGGAAGGGAATACCCTTGACCTCGTACTGTCTAATGGGGAGTGGGTGAGGGATCTGAGGGTGGAGGAACCACTGGCGGGGAGTGACCATCGGACAGTATGGTTCCAGTTGCAACTGGGCAGGGAGAGGGAGGCATCTGGCAGAAGGGTGCTAGACTTTAGAAAGGCTGACTTCAAAAAGATGGATGAAGTGGCACAAGGGTTCCTGGACAGAATTCAGCCTAATATGGACATGAATCAGAAGTGGGAACTTATTAAACTAGGTATACCGGAGGCAACAAATTCCTGCAGCAAGGTCCCAAGTAAAAAGGCTAGGGCGAAGAAACCTAGCTGGATGAGCAAGGGTGTCATATACAGGATGAGGAGAAAAAGAGTCGCCTATAGGAGATATAGGAGAACTGCGAGGGGGAGGACAGGGAAGAGTACCTGAAGGAAGCAAAGGATGTGACCAAGGAAGTAAGGGCAGCAAAGGCATCAAAGGAGCTCAGGCTGGCAAAGGGAATTAAAGAGAGAGGAAAAGACTTCTTCAGGTACATCGGGGAGAAAAGGGGTTGTAAGGACCAAATAGTAAGGATTAAGAAGGAGGGAATGGGTGGAAAAAGGGCGACGAAAAGGCAGAAGCACTTAATGACTACTTCTGCTCGGTTTTTACTAAAGAGAAAGGGGGGAAATGCCTAAAGTTGGGGGGAGGATAGGATCAGAGGGGGAAGGGGTGATGGATGGGAAAATCACAGAAGGTAGAGTGCTAGAGGGGTTAAGGGCACTGAGGGTGGACAAGGCACCGGGACCGGATGGCATACATCCCAGGGTACTGAAGGAGTTGGCAGAGGTCCTGGCAGGCTCACTGGCACACCTATTTAATGCCTCTCTAGACTCAGGGTGTGTACCTCAGGATTGGAGGATGGCTCACGTGGTTCCACTCCATTAAAGCGGTCTCAAAGATGAACCAGGGAACTACAGACCAGTGAGTCTCACACCCATAGTGGGGAAACTGATGGAAACAATTCTGAAGGAGAGGCTGATGGCCCTGCTGGAGGTCAGTGGGGTGCAGGACAGTCAGCAGCATGGTTTTGTCAAGGGCAGATCCTGTCAGACCAACCTGGTGGACTGCTATGACTGGCTGACTATGGAAATGGACAAAGGGCATGCGGTGGATGTACTATATCTGGACTTCAGTAAGGCATTCGGCTCTGTGCCACATGGGAGACTAGCATGTAAGCTAAGAGGCACAGGGGTGGGAGCAAAATGGTGGGATGGTTGGAGAACTGGCTGCAGGGACGGCAGCAGAGGGTGGTGGTGGGAGGAGAATTATCATCCCCAAGGGCAGTGACGAGTGGGGTCCCACAGGGGTCAGTGCTGGGGCTGGTGTTGTTTGGGGTATTTATTGCAGACATCTCGGTAGGCATAAATAGCAAAATCATTCTATTTGCAGATGACACCAAGATGGGAGCAGTGGTGGATGACCGAGGGGGGTGGCAGGGATTGCAGGAAGATCTAACAAGGCTGGAGACATGGTCTGACACCTGGCAACTTGGTTTCAATACCAACAAATGCAAGGTGCTGCATTGTGGGGCAAAGAATCCAAAGAGGAGCTACGGGGGTGCAGCTAGCTGTGACTGAGGAGGAGAAAGATCTGGGGGTGCTCATTATGGAAGCAATGAACAACTCGGCACATTGTAGGAAAGCAGCAGCAGTGGCAAACAAGATGCTGGGTTGTATTGCAAGGTGTATAACCTCTAGGAGGAGGGAGGTGATTCTGCCGTTAAACAGATCGCTGGTCACACCCCACCTGGAGTTCTGCACTCAGTTTTGGCACCCTTACCTAAAGAGGGACATTAGATTGCTGGAAGGGTGCAACGCAGAGCAACAAAGATGATCCTGGGTCTGGGGGATTTACCATATGATGTTAGACTGAGGGAGTTGAACATGTACTCTCTGGAAGAGAGGAGGGACAGGGGATATGATTGAGACCTTTAAGTACATGAGAGGAATAAACAGGAAAGGCACAGAGGAACTGTTCACGGGGAAAGTGGGGAGAGACACTCGGGGTCATGACGTGAGATTGGAGGGAGGAAGGTTTAGGAGGGAATGAGGAGGAATTTCTTTACAGAAAGGGTGGTAGCAGAATGGAATGCACTACCGGCAGAGGCCGTGGCCTGTAAAACAGTGGGATGCTTCTAGAGGGGCTGGGATAAGGCAAAAGGGAGGGTCATGGGAGGGGTGTGGGGTGGGAGGGCAAGCTGCGGAGTAGGGGTGCTAGCTGCAAAATCGAGCAGACTCAATAGACAAAGTGGCCTTTTTCTGTTGGCAGTTTCGTATGTAATTTGTTTGGTGTTTTTAAATATTCTGTAAAAATGTTTCTAAACATTTTTCAGTATCATTTTAGCTAGTTTCACTAGCTTCTGCTCCATTCTGGTTCGGAAACAGATCTGAGCACTGGCCAGAGTGGAGCGTGGATGCAGGGTTTGAACCTACATTCCAAATTCTAAAATTTGCATAGGTTCTATCTCCGGGGTATTACTTTTGGCCGAGAAGACTGCATAAAGTGTAAATGTAGTGAGTGATCCCTTAAGAAGAAACAACATTACTGTGACGAGTAATTTGTTTCTTCTACAGCACCACCTGGGATGCAATATAGCGTAATGGTTAAGAGCAGTGAGCTGCAGACCTGGAGAACTGGGTTTGAATCCCACAGTCACCCTTGCATACTGTGTGACCATAAGCAAGTCACTTAACTTCCCTCAGCTCAGTGTGTCTTTCCTGGCCAAAAACTGTAGAAATGTCTACTACCTGACAAACATTCCAGAACAATTGACACACGTTTTTTTTGAGGGTCATACTCTTCTGCCACATTCATTATGAGAGAGGCAGCATTTTTGAGGTACTTATCACACTACCAGGAAACACTCTGGGAACCTGGCTACCCTTTTGTGACAATCTGCCTTCTAATGAGACGTCACAGATTTTGCAGCATGTAAAAGCTGATCTAGCTTCGAAGGGGCTCTTGCAGCAAGCAACACCGGTAGGACTAAGCTGCCAGGCATGAGGGCCACACGGAACACTTCTAGCTAGCAGTCTACAGCAGGGGACCGCCCCCGACATCGGCATGTTGACACCTGTGATACAAAAGGGGTGGTCCCCCAGCCCCTCCTCAGTTCTTTTCCCGCCGTTGACCTGTGCACGTCTGACCTTCATGAATGCCTGTTTTAGTCAACCACCATTTTGCTGGCACTTTACCCGTGATTTTCTTTATTTTCGTTAAATACATCTTTTTTTCATTGTGTCTGCATTTGTGCAGGTCTTCTTCTCCAGCTTCGTCTTTGAACCGGCATACAAAATGTGTTTGCAGCAAGCAGCTTCCCTCCAAGGATGGTCATTCTTCTTGCCTGATCTGCTTAGGCCCTGACCACAACACCGAGGCCTTCCAGCAATGCGAGGACTTCACAAGACTTCAACCATGCCACACGGAGATGCAGTTTGAAGATCCTTCAGAGCTTCTTGCTGCAGCAGACATTAGTAGCCATGGAGAAGGAGCTTCAGGGCAAAAGTTATTCTTCTTCCACGGCCTCCAGATCTTCAGCTTCTTCCCCTGCCCAGAAGAAGGCCAGTGGGAAGCACAAGCACTGAGACAAACATAGGGACCAGCCCCAGTCAGCTTCCTGCTCTCGGTCACCACATAAGTCTGCTGCTGCCTCTGGGTCTTCATCGTGCAGAAGGTCCGCCCCCGCTGCTTCGGCAGCCCTTACCCCTTTGGGGCTGCCAGTTTCTCAGCCACCTGCCCTTATTTCAGTCTCGGGCTTTGGTTTCTCGGGGCATCGTACTTCATCCCCTGCCTCCCAGCCCCTGATGCTTAGGCCTGTACTTCAAGCAGGTACTCAGCTAGGTGGCTCGACTGAGGTCTCTTCCTTGGGCGGTGGGTCCTTGCCTGTCACTCTCCTGGTCCTAGCATTGCCCATGTTGGTCCCTGACTCTGGGACCAGCGCCTCTAAGCAATGCCCAGAGCAAGCGCTGGCCTCCTCCACACAGGCATCGCCTCTGCCTCTGTTGGGAGCTAGCTCCCCTATACAGAGGCCCACTTCCGGTTCAGGGCTGGTGGCACCTCTCTCACCAGACCGGCATCAGCCTTTGCCTGTCCAACCAGTGCCTGCTGTAGTGGCGTCGATCCTGATGACGGCCCAGCTGTCATCGCCTCAACCAACACTGTCTGACTCTTCGGGCAGTCCTCAGCCAACACCTGAGGGATTGACATCCATATTCCCGATACCCCAGAGACTGACACCAGGGAACCCGATGCCTCAGTGGTCGCGAATCCCCGACACCCGGCACCTCAATGACCTGCACCAGGGTACTGGATGCCTGGGTACCCGGCACCGCCTCCCCAGTACCCGTACCCCCTTTATAGTCTACCTCCTCCAGTGAACTGTAATGTGCTTTTTTCAGCCTGGTGGACCTTTATGAAAGACAAATACCCCCAGGATGCCCCCCCAACTCCACCTCCTTGGGACTCTCCTCCTCAATACTCCTGCTCTGTGGGTCCTAGCCACCCCCGGTCTCCAGGGCCTTCTCCCGGCCGTATGGATCGATGCAAGGAGAAACGTCTCCCCCCGACTCCGGTCTCAGATATTGACCTGTCTGGAAGGGATTCTTCCTCTTTGGAGGACTCTGAAGATACTAGGTGGCCCTCTGACGAGCCTGAAGCCTCCCAGGAAACTCCAAGGCCCCCCCCCCCCGATGATCCTATGTTTATGGACATCATGAGGCATATACGGTCCCTAATGGGGTGGGAGACAGAAGATCTAGACCCTGAACTTTGCTGTCCGGCAGTCTGTCTTCACAGAAGAGAGACTCTCCCGTTAGTGATGTCACCAAGGCCACCTGGACCCATCCCTCCTCCACTCCGGCCTTAGCTAAGATGGCTGACTGCCTTTATTACGCTCCCATCCCTGTTTGGGAGACCAACTGGAGGCGGACTTGGTGATCATGAATGTGGCTCATGACAACACCAAGAAACGCTAGGCACCTCAGCACTCACCCTCCTGACACTGAGTCTCACCAGGTTGACCAGTTTGTCAAGCAGGTCTACGCTTCATCCATTCTTGCCATTCTGACTCAGAATTACTTGGCCTGCATGGTACAGTATCAAAATGCCTTATGGGACAAGGCCTTAGACCTGGTGCAGGCCCTTCCCGAGGACCCTACGAAGACCCATCTGGTCCAGCTCCTAAAGTCGGACTCGAACGTGGGCAACCATGTTCTCAGGGCTGCTTATAACAAAGTGGATGCAGCTGGAAGGGCAGCAGCAACAGGAGTCTGCATCTGCCATCACTCCTGGCTCAGGGTATAAGGTTTCGCACCACATGTGCAGGCAGACAGTTTGGATGCCCCCTTTCGGGGCTCTCTCCTTTTTGGCAGGGATGCCCAGGACATTATTTCTCTCCTCCAAGAGTCAGGCAAAGCCTTGAGATTGGTACAGTCCATGTACCATTCTCAGCCCAGGTCCAACCAATGCCAGTCCTTTCGCCGGACCCCTAGGCAACAGTCCAGGGACCAGCAGTTCGGAGGCACCTTCAAGCGCAAGGCTTCTACCCAGCCAGCTGGACCTTGTGCCACAGGGCATCCCCAGCTGCTCTGCCCACCCCCAGTACCATCGCCTGACTCCTTACGCAACTCCCCTCCTCCTACAGAGGCCTTGGGGGAGGTGTGGGAGGGGGCGCTTTTCCTTGTACCTAGACAGGTGGCGCATTGTAACTTCAGACCAATGGGTACTTTGTAGCGGGTCATAATGTCGTATTCCTAATAGCGTACGTCATTATGCCAAAACCCGGACATTTGCACACTCCATGTTAGACCCCCCCCCCCCCGAGTCAGAATCCTTAGTGGGGGGCTGTGGGAGTGGAGCACCCCACTGAATAAAATATAACATTGAATTGCATAACGCAATTATGTTGCACGACATCTTGCCGTGCGCGGTGTTGACCCTGTGCCTGGGTACTTCAGATTGTGGAACAGGTACACACGCTGGAATTTCTAGAGGTCCCTTCAGACAGCCCTCCCTTGCACTCCCCATTACCCTCAGGCCCATGTCGCCCTCATCCAGGAGGAAATTCAGGTGTTACTGCGCAAAAGGCCATAGCACCCGTTCCCCCGGCACAACGGGGGAAGGGGTTCTACTTCCACTTCTTTCTAGTCCCCAAGAAGACGGGACCTGAGACCAAGTCTGGATCTCAGCCACCTGAACCTTTACATAGAATACAAGCGTTTCAGGATGGTCACCCTCCAAGGGTTACTGCCACTCCTTTACCAGGGGGAGTGGCTCTGTTTGCTGGACATGCAGGATGCCTGTCTTCATATTCTGGTTTTCTGCCCCACCATCGGTTCCTCCATTTTTGTTTACAGGGGGGCCACTTTCAGTTTTGGGCCTTTCCCTTTGGCCTTTCTTCAGTTCCCAGAGTCTGTACCAGTTGCCTGGCAGTGGTGGCTGCGGCCCTGTGGAGACGGGCACTATGTGTTCCCTTACTTGGACAACCGGCTGTTGACGGACCCCCCCAGGGCTCAGTTGATTTGGACCCTGGAAGCCACCTTTCGGTTGTTCTAGACTATGGGGTTACTCTAAACCTACCCAAGTCTTGTCTCCTGCCAGACCAGTGTCTACAGTACATAGGAGCGGTCCTAGACTAGTTACAGGTCAACGCCTTTCTGCCACAGGACAGAGCGGAACGTCCGATAGTGCAGGCCCAGCTGGTTTCCTCCTCCCGCCAGGTTCCAGCCAGGTCTTTCCTGCGGCTCCTGTGGCAGATGGTGGAAGCTATAGACATGGTTCCCCTAGCCCACTTGCACATGAGAGTATCTCAGTGGACTCTGAGTCCAATGGTACCATTGTACCGATGACCTGGATCAGCTAGTTTTGGTCTCCAATCCGGTGAGGCAGACCCTGGAATGGTGATAGAACCCCTCCAATCTCCTCATGGGGTGTTTCTTTCAGGGAAGAATACCTGCAGCAGATTCTTATGACGGACACCTTGGGCCAGGGCTGGGGTACTCTCCTGGCCAATCGTCAGACTCTGGGGATTTGGTTGGAGTGTGAATAACATCTCCACATCAGTGTTCTGGAGATGAAGGCAATCCTTTATGCTATGCAGGCCTTCCAGACTCATCTTCTTCCAGGTCCTCTCCTGATACAGACATGTCTCTAGTCTACTACATCAGCAAGCAAAGGGGGGACTCATTCTTATCCCCTTTGTAGGGAGGCCATGAGGGTCTGGTACTGGGCCATATGGCACAGCCTGGAGCTAGACGCTGTACATGTTCCAGGCATCCAAAATGTCCAGCTCTAGGGCTCATGAATGATAGCTTCTGTCCTCTTTGGTCGAGGACCTCTTCAGCTGGTGGGGCTGTCCTGAGCTGGACCCTTTTGCGTCCCCACTCAATGCAAAACTGCCCAATTTCTGCTTGCTCAATCCAGGGTGTGGTGTTTTCTACCAAGATGTGTTGTCCCTCTCTTGGACAGGGAGGTTTCTGTATGCCTTTCCTCCCTTCTCACTTCTGTAGAGGGTTCTTTTCAAAC
This sequence comes from Neoceratodus forsteri, assembly GCA_016271365.2. Taxonomy (NCBI): domain Eukaryota; kingdom Metazoa; phylum Chordata; order Ceratodontiformes; family Ceratodontidae; genus Neoceratodus; species Neoceratodus forsteri. The sequence goes on along the minus strand of CM028135.1, from coordinate 289,896,648 downwards.
TACATTTGGAAGGAGCGGAGATGATCTTCATAGCTTCCTGCTGGCCATGTCAGATGGTTTCCACTACTGCAGCAACTGGCAGTGGAGCCTCCACCCCCCTCCCTTGCCCCTGTGCTTCGACTTGCTCTCCCAGGAGCAGGGTACTCGGGTCCATCTGGGCCTCAAGTCACTACGTCTCCATGCGTGGCTCCCGAAAACATAGCTGTTGACAGCTTCGGAGTTTCCTCCTGGGTGGCAGGTGTCTTAGTGGCTGCCAGGAAGCCTTCCAACGAAGCCACTTATGCCATGAAGTGGAAGTGCCTCTCCATTTAGGCAATTGCTCGGCACTTGGATCCTTTCACCTGTCCAGTGAATCTCATCCTGGAGTACCTCCTACCCCGCTCTGGCTCAGGTTTGGGTTACTCCTCGCTTAAGGTGCACCTTTCCGCCATCTCTGCATACCATGCACCTGTTGAAGGAAAAGCTGTTACCCAACTGGATTTTTCCTGAACTTTCTTACGGGATATGTTACATTTGAAACCTCCCATTAGGAACCCTGTCCCTTTATGGGACTTCATATTTCTTTTGGAAACACTTACTTTACCTCCCTTTGAGCTAGCCGCAAGCTATGCTTCCTTTCATGAAAAGTGTTATATCTTATATGTGTCAATCTTCACCTTTCATCACTAGTGGGTACAGCGCCGGAGCTAGGACCCCGCGGGAGACTTTTTTTTTGTTTTCAACATGGGCGGAGTCCATGCAGAGCCGGTGCCGCGCTCGAGGCCGATGTTCCACGTGGCGCTTGAGGGTTGGCCGTTAGCTGCTGTCTACTCCGCCCCAGCCCCCAGTTCTTTCTCTCCTGCCATTGAGTGTGGTACCTCGTGTGTGAGACTACACATTTTTGTGGCCTAGTCCGTCAATCCTGCGTTCTATTTACAGTTGCTTCGGTTCTGCTTGCCTGCTTGACGTCGCTTCAAGTACCGGTAAGATCTTTCCTTTTTTATTAAGCAGTGTCGTGTACTGTTTATAGTTTATTTTCCATTCGGTCATGTCTCGACGGGGGGGGCAAGAAGACGTCTAAAGCGGGGCGGACCCTATGCGTCGGTGCTTCTGTGGCCGCCTCTACTCCGTGACGGATCAGCATGACCGCTGCCTTTCCTGCCTCGGCCCCGACCACAATATGGATAACTGACATATTTGCTTCTCTGTGGACCACCGTGTTGTTGAGAACCGCGCATTGAAGGTCAGGCATACGCCACCGACTTTCGGAGGTCGATCGCGCAGTCGCCGGGCCAAGGCGAGGAGTCTCGGCCCTTCCTTCAGGTCCCTTCCCAGTCCTATATGGCCCGTGGAGGAGGGAACCCCCGCCTCTTCTAGCCTTGCCGCAGCGGGGGGTTCTTCCGCAGTGCAGGAGGCCCAGGCCGGCCCCCTTGGGGGTCAGTTGGGAGGCACCGCATCGGCAGTCGCCTCTTCGGTGGCGAAGGCTCCCTCGGTGTCATGTTCCGGGCGGCACTGTCACTCTTGGTCCCCGCGCCGTTTGCGGCACCGTGGTCTTTGTGTGCAGCATCAGGCCTTCCCTCTGCACCGCCGTCAATTCTGATGCTGCTCGTGGCATCGGACTTCTCGGCAACACCGGTGTGGTGTTTTGGAATTTTCTGGGCCTGATTCTGGTCATGGCGCCAGGGCTCGAGCTGGTGCTGTCCATGTCCTCCGCGCCGCTCACGGGGATGGGTCGGGGCGGCCTTGCCTTGCGCCACCATTGCGCTGAGTGTACGCGCATCAAGGCTCGGGCCACACCTTACTCGGGTGCGGCTCGAGGCGCTTGGGGTGGTGTCTGGTCGAGCGCAGTGCCACATTTGGTTTGGTGGCTGGCAGTGACAGGGGGGAGCATGGAGCTGCACTCGGGGTCGCGCCCGACTCCGGTGCCATTCGTGGTGCTGGGGTGGGTGTCGGCGCCGGGCGTGGGGCCTGGCTTCCCTCTGGCGCTGTTGGCGGTGCCGAATCTCAGGGTGCCCCATTTCGGGGTCCAGGAACTGGAGGGGCTTAGGGAGTTGTCTGGCACTGGACCTTGGAGCCTGCCTCTTCAGAGGCGGTCTCTGTCTCTGATCCAGACTGGCTCCCAAGTTGTTCAGAATCTTCAGACCCCTCTGTTTCCAACACCTTGGCCCACACTCAGCCTTCCTCTGGGGGGCAGTTGTCACCAGTAGACCTTAGGGTCAGGGGGTTTGACCAGCCAGCGGTGGTCCCTGTGACTACTGCTGTGTAACCTGGGGGTCACTGGTGCTGCTGTTCCTCCAGTTGGGACACCCCCCTCCTTGGTGTGTGTGGATAGCCTAAGTTTGGGGCAGCCCGGGGCACACCAGAAGGGGGAAGGTGCGGTTCCCTGGGTGGACTCCTCGGAGGTTACCTGGAGTTGCCAGCTACCTAGGTTGGTGGTTACAAGGACGAGGTCCCTCTCTGATTCCGAAGGGTTGAGAGGTAGAGGAGTGGCGCGGCTCACCCTCCCCAGAGCCCAGCTGGGTTCTGGGAGGAGTTGAAGTGCGGGTCCTCGCCTTTTTTCTGGAGGAGTCCCTGAGAGGGACTTTAACTTCTAAGGTCGGGGCCGTCCTTCTGGACTCACATGGTCCTGGTTACCTCATGGGGGGATTTCTTCCTTTTGGCACAGCTCTGACTGTTCCGACCCGGTTGAACTGCTGTTAGCTGTGGCGGCCTTAGGGTACCCCTCCCTGTGAAGGGTTTCCTGTTGCCCACATGCCCTGACAGAGGCCGTTCTCCTGTTGCCAGGAGCCTGTCCCGCAAGCTTCTGTCTCCATCTCCAGTGGTCCCAAGTATTCCCAGTCCTCACGGACCTCTTACCTGGGAACAGTTCAGAGGTTTTGCTGCACATTTTCCCACCTATCAGCATGCCCTGGACCAGCAGGGGTTTCACCACACTCCCATGCAGCCAGACTCTGAACCTAAAAGCTCGTCTTCGTCCTCTTCTCCCTCTACGGAGGGAGAAGAACCTTTGGTCCACATCTCCCCAGCGTCTGATCTGTCCTCCTATCAGCGCTTTCTTGTGAGGATGTCAGATGAGCTTCATCTTACCCCTGTCCCAGTCAGAAATCCCAAGCATGTGACACATGCCTTCGTAGGCGAGTACAGTGCGGCCCACATGGTAGCTCCCATCTGGCCTATTCCTTTTCAGGAGGCATCATATCGGCTCTGGCTTTGTCCCTTCTTCACCGTTCCAGCTCCAAGGGACTTACGCCAGTGGTATTGTGCTTCCCCTGGGTCTCCAGGTTCTATGTCTCATCCTCGGCTTGACGTCCCTGGACACCCTCGGGGCCTCGCGCCCCTTACCGTGACTACCCCCGGACACGGACTCTGCGGTTTTCGACTTCTGGGGGAGACAAGTGTTGTACTCAGCATGGATCTCTCTATCGCAGCACATCAGGCCCACTTTGCAGCCTACAATAGGTTCTCGTGGTCTAGGCTAAGTCAGCTCCTAGCCTCAATGCCTGACTCTGAGGAAACCAGGCAAGCCATTGTGCTCTCTGCGCAGGGCCTGGAGCTAGCAAGGCACCAAGCAAGGGAATCATATGATGTCAATGAGGTGGTATCCAGAGTGATAGGGACAGCAATCTGCCGTCGGTGGATGGCATGGCTTCGCCTATCCCGCCTGGCCCGACGGAGGGTGATTTACTCCGCATAGCGGAGAACCCATCTCTTCTCCCGAAGGGTGAGACGGAGGCTCTCAGGGCACCCTCCTTCCCCCACTGGGGGATCCCCGTCTCGCCCAGACCAGTCCCAGGCCTGTAAGAGTTCTCCCGTTCGGTGTCTCACCCACTGGAGGCTAAGGGACCTAGTCCCTTAGGGTACTTCAGGGCCCCCGGGGGTGGGGGTTGGTACTCACCCACTAGTGATGAATGGTGAAGATTAACACAGATAAGATATGAAAATTATGTACCTACTGTAATTCTTGATCTTTCTGTGTATCTTCACCATTCATCACTAAATCCCACCCTCCTTCCCCTGTGGGCCTCAGTCTCTGGACTTCCTCCTCCCTATCCCCTGTGTGTCTTCTCTTTCTTCGCTCTCCTCTCCCTTGTGTGTGGGCGGGAGGGGACTGTGGAGACACACAGGGGTAAAACCCTTGGGGGTGGTTGGGGATTTTGGTGGAGGGGTTCCCTTTTCTGTTCTCCCCTTTCTGGGGAGTTTAGGGGCGAGGGGGCCCCCTCCTCTCTTCCCCCTCCCCCCCTTTTTTACTCAAGTGTCTATTATTTAGTCTCTCATATTTTGAGCTCTTATCCCTTTATTCCTTTGGCTGTCTTAAGTTTCCCATTTTGGGAGGGGGGGGGAGTTTGAGACATACCCTCAGTCTGCACCTTCTATTCTCTGGTCTTCTAGACCTAGGCTGCTTGCAACTGCTGTTTGCCTCCTGCAGCTGAGCTTAGTAGTCCAAGGCTGGACTATAGTCTTCTAAATATGTCAGAGTGCATTTCGCTCCAGGGGGTGTGCTACTCTCCCCCCCCCTTCTCCTTCCAGAGATTGGGGCCCCCTCTCCCCAATTTCTGTTTTAATCTCTCCTTCTGTCCTCTCAGTCATTTATTTCTCCTTTTAGTTTATTATTAATTTCCTTTTATGTATCCCTTAGGCTCTCTTGCCTCAACCCACCCTCCCTTCCTTACATTCTCCGGCGTGTCAGAACTGGGGCTGGAGCAGAGTCAACAGCAGCTAACGGCCAACCCTCAAGTGCCACATGGAACATCAGCCTCAAGGGCGGCGCTGGCTCTGCGTCGACTCTGCCCATGTTGAGGAAAAATAAAAGTCTGCCGCAGGGTCTAAGGTCCGGCGCTGTACCCACTAGTGATGAATGGTGAAGATACACAGAAAGATCAAGAATTACAGTAGGTACGTAATTTTCATTTTTACTTGGCATTACTTCTGCTCAGAGGATTTCCGAGCTGCAGGCTCTGATGTGTAAAGAGCCTTATTTGCTTTTTCACAAAGACAAAGTGTGTTTGCAGAGCTGCCCTAAGTTTCTTCCTAAGGTGGTATCTGAATTTAGGTTAAATCAGTCCATCCATCCGCCTGTTTATTTTCTTGACTATGCTAATCCGGGGGAGGCTTTACTTCATACTCTCAGGTACTATCTGGACCACACCCACTCTGTCAGAAAGACTGATCAGTTATTTGTTTCATTTGCCCCCAGAAGAGAAGGGACTCCTGTTTCCGAACAGTGTTTAAGTGGCTAGCAAATTCTATTGTTTATTGCTATTGCAAGTGCGACAAGCCTTTCCTGGGACCAATTAAAGGCCATTCTACAAGAGGCATTGCTGCTCCTTTTGCCTCTTTCAGGAATGTGTCCACTGCAGACATTTGTGCAGCCGCCTTTTGGAGTTCTGTCCATACCTTTATCAGGCATTACAGTTTAGACATTGCCTCTAGGCATAGGGCTGGCTTTGGACTTGCAGTCCTTCAGGGCTTTCTTTCTTAAGTGCCCTATGCCTGTTCCTTCCTCCTCCATGTTGATTGAGTCAGTTCCGATACTGCTTGGGACGCAGTCCTACTGGTGTTGCCTCCTGCAAGAGCCCCCTCGAAGCAAGATAGTACAGTTACATAAGAACTTACCATAATAGTAGATCTTTGAGTGGAGCTCTTGCAGCAGGTGCTGCTTTCCCTCCCTCCCTCCTTCCCCCTGATTGCTGTTTCTCCTTCTTGGCTACTCTGCTTTCCTCGGCTCTGAGGAACTGCCTCGGTTCTCCTTTCTCTGGGCATGCCAGGGTCTCCAGCAGGAGAACTGAGGTTGAGCTTAGGGATCACCCCTTTTACACCATAGGCAGATGTCTGCGCATCAAAGTCGGGGGCAGTCCCCTGCTGTAGACAGCTAGCTAGAAATTTTCTGCGTGGTCCTAGCACCTGGCAGCTTAGTCCTACTTGTGTTGCCTGCTTCAAGAGCTCCTCTCGAAGATCTACTGTTACGGTATGTTCTTGCGTAACTGTTCTGTCTGGATACAACCAAAAAAAAACTGCAAATGGCTGTGTTGGGGAGGATGCCTGGTTTATCATATTAGGCAGCTGAGGGCAGAGGTATTGCAGCTGAGGCATGAGATAGATGCTCTGGTGGTGGTGGTGGTGGGGATTTGTAGAACAGCGATAAGAGGGACAGAGAAGCCACAGGGCTTGGGGGAATGGGGATGGGTGGAGCCAAGGCGGTGAGAGGGGCTAAGTGTTGGGGAGGGGGGTGGCAGGATGGAACATGATTAGGTAGATCCTCTGAGTCCCCCTCCCCCAACAGGAGAGGAGGCCGAGGGAGGGGGAGTGGATAACAGTAAGAAGCAAGGGTAAGGCAGGAAGGGGAGGTGATCCTTTGGAAGCATCTCAAGGATTGCTGGTGCTCCTTTCACAGGACCGGGGGGAGGAGGGGTGAAGTGGTAATAAGGAAAGGGGCAGTGACGGGGGGACACTATGACAAGCAAGGTAAATTGGCTGTAGGATGAGTTCAGTTGAGAGGGGAGGCAGATGGTACAGGAAGGGTGGGGATGGGAAAATGAGGAGATAGGTGGGAGGCAGAAGAGAAGGGTAGAGGGCAGGCTGGGGAACAGAAGGGAAAGATGGGGGAGTGCCAGTGGGGGGGGGTCGGGGAAGGGATTGGGATAGCTTGTGTAGGGGATTGGAGGGAGTAGAAGAGATACAGGAGAGAAAGGAGGAGGCAGGTGGGAATGGGCAACATTATGGACAGAAGGGGGCAGGGTGGTAATCTTGGGTTCAGTTGTAATGGGGTGAGATGGGGGAACCGTAAGAGGGTAGAATACATGCCAGGGATGACAGCAGGGAGGGTGGGACCTCTAGTAGCACAGTTCATGGGACAGGGAGAAGGGAAACCTCACATTATAGTGCACCTGGCAACTAATGACCTTGCAGGACGTGAGGTGGTGGGGGAATGCAAGAGAGATTCAAGGAGGTAGGGAGAATCTGCAGGGTGGAATGGAGGTCTTTAGCCTTCTTGGAGTGCTTCCAGTCCCAAGAGATAAGGATTGCCAAATCTAACTAATGGCTTAGAGAGTGGTGTGAGGCAGAAGTGTTTTGGTGCATTGGTGGTTGGTGGGGGGGAGGGGCATGGGATAACAAGGACCTGTATGGACCAGACAGGTTACACCTAAGCAGAAAGGGCACAGAGGTCCTGAAGGGAAATCTGGAGAACTTTATAATTAAAAATCTCAATTTAAATAGATGGGGGGGTGCTGCAGGGTGCACAGCACCCTTATTCACCTGGTTGAGATGGCCATTGGGCCTCTCCCCAATCAGGACAGCATTAGAAGGGGAGGAATAGGAGAGGTGGAGAAGGAGGGAGGGACCAAGGGAAGAGGATGGTGGAAATGGGCAGGTCAGGAGTAAGGGTCAGGTCCAGAATTGTGGTGGAGGGTGGTGTCTCTAAGCACCTGAAGTCTGTGGAACAAAATGGCAGAATTTCAGTCATTGTTGTCTGAGGGGAGGTGACCATAGCAGCCATCACAGAGACTTGGGTCACACAAAACCATGACTTGGGACTTATCAGTTCCCGGGTATAAAATGTACAGAAAGGATGGGTGGGGGGGAGTGGCACTGTGCCTGAAGGAGGGGATAACTTGCATAAGAAAGGAAGAGGCGGAGGGTAAACCTCAAGCTTTGTCAGTACAGATCCAGTTAACTAAGGGGAGAAAGGTAAGGATGGGATGGTCTACAGAGTGCCTTCCCAGGATGAGGAATTAGACAGAGTATTGGAGTACCAGTTAATGGTTATGTCCAGCAGGGGGGAAGTAGTAATAATGGGGGATTTCAGTCTTCCGGGGGCTGGAAAATCCCTGCTACCTACTGCACTATTGAACAAGTACTGCCGGATGTTTTCCAAAGTACTTTCCTGACTCAAGGTGTCGTGGAGGCCACTTTGGAGAGGGTACTCCTGGATCTGGTCCTGTCCAACTGTGCATATGTTCAGAATGTGAAGGTGGATGTGCCACTTGCAGGAAGTGACCACTACGTGGTGTGGTTCCACCTGGACATGGGCAGAGGGACGGGCTTGACCAAGACAAAGGTCTTGGACTTTTGGAGGGCTGTCTTTGGTAGGATGGGAGAAGTTCTGAAAGGGCACCTTGCTGGGATCAGAGTGGAGATGAATGTGGAACAAAAATAGGCTATAATAAAGAAGGAATTGCTGGAGGCCACTAGTGAGATTGCCAGAAACAAAAGTAAGAAAGCTAATGCCAAAAAGCCCAGCTGGTTTGACCAGGAGGTGGCAAAACTGGTGGGGGGACAAGAGAGCAGCCTTAAGAAAGTACAACAGTACTCAGAAGGAGGAGTGTAGGGTGGACTACTCTGCTAAAGAGAGGCGAGCAAGATGGTAGGGGAGGCAAAGGGCACTAGAGAGGTACAGCTAGCCCAGGCAGGCAAAAGTGGGTCAGAAGGCCTTTTTCTGTTACAGAAGGGAGAAAAAAAACATAAAGGATGAGATTGTCAGGCTAAAAAAGGAGGCGGGTTGAGCAGAGGGTGGTGAAGATGAGGCAGAGGTGCTTAACAGGTACTTCTGTTCAGTCTTCACTCGGAAAAGGATGGACAGGTACTACAAGGGAGTAGAGGGGTGGGGGATGGGGGGTTGCAGATGGTGCAATTCAAGCTGACAGGGTACTTAAGGGCCCTAAAGGTGGACAGATCACCAGGGTCAGATGGCATGCATCTGAGGGTCCTTAGAGAATTGGCATAGGTGAGTCCCCTGGCAGACCTGTTTAACACCTGTCTAGTGTCTGGAAACATGTCCAAGGACTGCAGAATGATGCGTGTGGTGCCTCTCTATATAAGTGGTCCGAGGGACAAATCAAGGAACTACATACCTGTCAGCCTGACCTAAGTAGTGGGTAAGCTGATGGAGATCATCCTAAAAGAGAGACTGATCAGCTTTCTAGAGGGAAATAGGCTCCAGGACGAGAGGCAGCATGTGTTTGTGTCAGGGAGGTCCTGTCAGACTTAACCTGATTGACGTCTTTGATTGGGTCACTAGGATAGTGGATAAGGGCCAGACGGTTGATGTCCTGTATCTAGACATCAGCAAGGCCTTTGGCTCGGTGTCTCACAGTAAAGGAAAAATAATAGGTGTCTGTGGACCAGTTTACAGGGACAAAGGTTTGAAGGTGATTTTTATATGAATAAATGTTGCTAAAAGAGATGGGCTTTGGGGACCCTCTCAAAAATTTGGGCAGTTGCTGCTAGGTGGCCAAATTCAAGATGGCCATCATTCTCTAAAATGGCATACCTCAGCTCATAGTTATCATGTAAAACTGTATTTGATGTCTACATGGAAGTTTTAAGGTCAAGGAATTCATTTCTTATAATAAAAATGTTCTTTCTTTAAGCCAAAGATACCATGACAACATGTTCTCAAATTTCCACAATAATGGCTGCTTAATTCCAAGTTCCCCACCCCTAAAACTTGAAATTTGTATTTCTGAACATAAGTATATAATGCATGTCATTTTTCAGTGTTTGAAAAATAGCCAACTTTTATTTTCACAAAATCTGGTTTTGCACAGTTAGTAACATTTTTAATTGAAAAGTTCTAGTTTGGTAACATTAGTCAGATCGTACAATTATCTAATACCCATAATGTTTGAAGCCGTAAGAAGTCGTAACATTCTCCAATTAATGTTTGAAGTGCTGTCTTCATTTGAGCATGCCCAAAATCTCCTACTCATTTTCTTCTTCCATGTTATTCTCTGAGTCCTTATCGGAATCATAGTCTGTATCATATTCTGCATAATCTTTTCCAACTGTTGAGCCATTCTCTTGTGCTACAGTATCTCTGAGGCTGTTTGATAGAGGTGCCTTTGTGTATCGGAAAGGTTGACTTTTCCTTACAATCAGAGTCCAGCCATGGTCCAGTGGAGCATCAGGCTTGTCATAGTTGAGCAGGATGTACACCTGGTAGTTAACTCGCTTCACCTTCAAATCATGTGAATCACGGTCAGGAGGCATTCTCTGGGTTGACTTTCTCTTCATTTTGTCCCACTTCGAAGCCCGAGCCTCAGCTAGTGTCTTGCTGATACTATCTCGAGAGACAAACCTGATAGTAAACTTCACCATGTTGTCCAGAATATTTGGTGTCCCTGTGAGACTCTTTCCAACACCTAACAACCTATGTGTTTCAGATTTCAGTGCACTTTGAAACACTGACTTCTTTCCATGTCCAAAGAACCCTGAGACTGCATCTGCTCTCATTTGTATATGAAGAGGTACACTGACTTGAGCAACTTCTTTTGAACACGGTGCCTTGCAGTCAGATATGTCCTCCTTCCTCTTCAAGCCGAGACCATGGTCAGGCTTGTGTGATACATATGCAGCTGGGACTACTACGTCAGTGTCTTCTGCATCAAGTACAACATCCTTTACTCCATTCTTCCTCCGTTGTGAGTATATATACAGATGAATCTTGTCTGCTTCTATGTGGTGACACTGGAACTCTTTAATTTGCACATGTTCATCATCAGAAGACAGACCCAAACAGTTGCTCCTCAAAGAATATAGAAATCGCATGGCTGGATGTTGATGTGCAAACACCCTGAATTCACCCTTCGGGAATTGCTGGATACGTATTTTGTTGCCTGGGTTTTTGAACATGTTGTGGAACTCATTTGAAGTAGGTAGCTTATCTTCTCTCTTGATACATATTCCACGACCCTCCTGTGTATGATGTGCACGTTGTCCTATGTTCATGCTCACTGTTTTTGATGCTCATCTCCAAGTCATATGGGTCATTCACAAAGACGATCTCAGAAGCTTTGGGGTGTTGAGCCAGGGCACGTGCAAATACCATATTAACATAATCTGCCCATGTAATGTCAGTCTCATCATGCTTTTCTCTGTCCTCTGCAGAAGGAGTAGCAAGCCTCCATATGAATCCCATGACTACCAGGGCAATGTAGCTACTGACTGGGTGTAGTGGAACCAGGTTCAACTTTTCAGCCAGCTTAGAATTTTGTTCCATCTCTGATAATGGGTTGTCTACTGAAGTTGTACCTTGAGTTTCTGTGAACTGTTGCATCAAATGATTTTTTAGTCGAAAACATCCACTCCTGAAAGAATTAATTGACTAGTGATTCACCATCCTCATGTGCTGTTTCAAAGTCCTGGACAAGTTTTCTGATGCAGTCATTCCAGATTGGAGAGTCCTCAGAGTTGGCTTTGTAAGGTCAAAAGGATCACAGTCAAATTCTGTGATGGAACTATTGAGATCCTGTACTGCCTGTTCATCTGCTCTGAGTCGGGTGGTTGAATTCTCACTGTGGCATTGAGAGGCTGTCTTCATGTTTACAATGGCATGCAGAGAGACTCTAACTCTATAAAGTTTCCATTTCGAGTGCGAGTTAGCAGCATCTTCTCAGTCTTCAAAATTCTCATCCAACCGGCTTTCATCTTTGAGCCCTCGTTCATTGTAATTTCTATCCACAGATCCAGTGGCAAGCAAGACTGGGGGTTCCCTGTCATTGATTGTGCAAATAAGCCATCACACATGTACTTGACTTTCTCCTCAGGCAGACAGCTGATCTCTAGCAAGAATACAACGAGCCATTGTCATATACTTGCATCCATGGCAGCATGAATCTGAGTGATGTATTAAATGCCTCCCAATCCTGAGTGCTTAATGCATGGATATTCATCATCAGTATTTCAGTGATATACATGAAACTGTGCTAATACTCTGCCATTGAACTATCGGAATGTTCAAAAGTTTCAAATGCTTTCACAACAAATGAAGATACCTCTCGATCAGCCTCTGGTTCATCCCAGATCATCTTAAGCTCTTCTTGTGTGTTTGTGGAAGGGTATCTTAGTTTTTCCAGCTTTTCTTGTACCTCTGGAGACAAGTGAAGACCATCACTAAGTCCTTTTCAAATTGTTCTGCAAGCCAGTACCTCGTACATCAGTCAAAGACATTTGATGCTTCTCTTATAATGTTTTCCACACAGTGCTTTGTCAAGTGAACCCTCTGTAATCCCACTAGCCGAAACAAGAATGTCAGATAAACCAGATCCTTTGAATTACTTGTTGATTGCTGATATGAAATAACACGTGCATGGAATGGACCTAGGAATGGAAGGATGAATTCAAGTTGTGTAGGATTTTCATTTCTCAGTTGAACAATCAGAGAATAGACTGGCTGGTCTCCAACAAGTTGAATGAAAGGCATTGATTTTTTTTCGCTACAGCGACTATGCGACACACGTCACATTATGTTCTACTGACTTGAGGGCTGGCTTGGGCAATGTGAGGTAGTAGTATACCTTGTTCTTTGTGCCCAATTTCTGGATATTGCCTTGAAATCCAGCAAATGCTCCAATCTTCTGACTTTCTGCTGGAACCTCTTTCCCATTGCTATTAAGGTGAGCCAAAGAATGGACCATTTCTCGAATCTTTTGGTCCTGAGTGCTTTGTGGTGAGATAGCAACTTCAGCTCGAAATGATGGTAAGTCACGTTTGACTTTCTTGTAAGGGTGAACTCTGTGCTGTTCTGCACTGATAGTTTTCATTTCAAGAGGCTTTGCCATGACCAGTTTAGGATGATTCTCAGTAGATACTTTAGTAGCAACATCCTCTGTTTGAACAAGTATCACGTTTGTGCAGTGAGATGTATCTGCTCCTATCAATGTTTTGTCCTGAAAGTCATCATTGTATAGAATGGCAGTTCCAGGAAAATTGTTGGCATGCTGTTCAGGACAGCTGTCATTCTTCTCCAGCTCAGACTTGTCCTGTGTAACATACAGATTAAGAACATCCTGGTAGCATATTCAGATTGATGATTTCTTCATCATGTCTATAATCTTCATTTTCATTTCATTTTTATTGGTTATACTGGAATGGCATATGAGCATTGCCGCTCGTTTACACAAGTGTTCAGTTACATACAACAATCATGAGACATGACATAGGCTTAAACATTTAACTAGCAGTGAGGGTTAATAAAATGGTACATACATTTAAGATGATATAGACTAAAGGGCAAACCATGAACTAGCCTTAGTGAATTAACAAATACAAGGTGACATTAAGCATTCAGTGAGGGTTTAACAGAAATATAATAGTGAGAAACAAAAAAATGTAAGTGCAATCTAAAAACTAACATAGGTGGATTAACAATCTACAAGTGCAAGAAAGAGAGGGTAAGTCCCTGAGTTGGATAACCAGAGAATGAAGGGGAAAACGTGCAGAATTGGAACCAGATTAGGGCTGCAAGCAGGTGCAGGTGGGAGAGAAATGTCTCCTGATATTGTGTTTGAAGGCATTTGTGGAGGGACAGAGTTTTAGTTCTGGAGGGAGAGAGTTGAAGAGCTTGGGTCCCATGAAAGAGTGTGTTTTCTGGCCTTGACTGGTCCGGCAGAAAGAAACCATGACAGAGAGCGTGGAGGACAGTCTAGTGGTCCTGGTGATGGCGGCTGTCTGGAAGAGAGAAGTGGGGCAATCAGGGAGCAGTCCACGGGAGAGTTTGAAGAAGAAGATGGCCATCTTGCAGTTGAGGAGGGCCTCAAGGGAGGGCCAGCTGGTGAGCTTATAAAGGTCACAGTAGTTTGTGAGTTTAGGGAGCCCAGAGGCAGAGCGGATAGTGTTGTGGTAGGAGCTTCGAAGTTTGGATACATTTTTGTTGGAGAGGTGGGTGAGGGAGACAAGTGAACCATAGTCAAAGACAGGAAGGAGGAAGCTGGAGACTAAGAGGGAATTGGATTCCCTGTTAAGGAAATGCTTGGTTCTGTGGAGGGTACCAAGTCGTTGGTGGGCTTTTTTGATTGTGAGGCTAGTGTGAGCTTCGACATTGAGTTGGCTATCCAGGAGTAAGCTAAGGTATTTGAATTCACTGACTCTTTCAATGGCGTTACCAAGGTTGTCATAGAGGGAGAGGTCAAAGCCAAGGGGTTTGCGAGAGCTGGAGAAAACCATGAACTTAGTTTTCTTGAAGCTGAGTACAAGACCTTTGGACATGAACCAGGTGTGAAGTCTGCTGAAATCGAATTGAAGTTTGTTAATGAGAGCATTGAGGGTTTTGTCCTGACAGAAAAGGGCTGCATCATCAGCATAGAGAATGAGTTCTGAGGTGTTGCAAATGACAGACAGGGAGTTAATGACCAGAGAGAAGAGAAGAGGGCCCAGGATGGACCCTTGGGGGATGCCATATTTGATGGGGCAGGATTCAGAGAGGACACTGCCAATAATGGTGTGATGGGATCTGCCTGTTAGGTAATCTTTGAACCAGAGGCAGACCTCAAGTGAGAAATGGAGTACAACCAGGGTACAGAGGAGGACTTCATGATCAACGAGGTCGAAGGCTTTGGTGAGGTCTGCGAATGCAACACCAGTGTAGAGGCCTTCGTTGTTAGCTTTGTTTGTGAAATGGGTGAACTTGACGAGGGCAGTTTGGTATTTTGTTGAACATGGAACCCATGCTGGGCCTCTGAGCAGGTTATATTTGGAGAGGAATTCCGAGGTTACGAGTTCCAGTCAGGCCATGAATCATCATTGATAACTTGACCTTTAAGGAAGTGTGTTTTCCCATGATGAATGAAAATAACGATGACATGGCTACAATCTCTGGAACCTTGCAGGCATCACTGAAGTCACTAGCAGCAGGATTCTTTAGCCAGGGGTGAGAAACTATCATAACTCAGAATTAGGTTTTTCAGTGTTCTCAAGCTCATCAGTATGTGTAGGCCAGCTCATGCCTGTATCACACGATAACTTATCTTTCAAGCACCTGGCAATGGTATTCAGTAATTGTTCTTCACTCACTCCCCACGAATAGATTGCTGCTTCCACATAACTTCCACATGCAGATGTGTCATACACTGTGGTACTCTCGTTTTTGTGGAAATGATCATGAAATCCGATCCTGTTTGCAAACTCCTTTTGGATTATCTGCTTAATTGTGCTTGATTTTGTTGTACTTGTATCATAACCGAAATTCTTCAACAGGTTCTTGTAGTCCATCAATAGCCCTTGTAATGTGCTTGGCTCATTCATATCCAATACAACTGTCTGTACATGTTTGAAGAACATTTCTCGAACTTCTGCAAGACGAACGTGTTGTAAGTGGAGATCTGAATTAGTGTTTATTTCCTGGTGGTATATTGGAGAGACATATTTTTTCCAGCAGGAGCGATGATACTAAATCTCAGCGGCAAAAGAATGTGTTGTACAGTCAGTTGCATCTAAGATATGGTTATGCATTGTAGCATCTTCTAGGTACACTGTGTGAGCCTTGAACGTGTGCCATGCATCCATTTGTTGGAGAAGACACCACTTGTCTCAGCCAGGATGTTTTTTGTCTTCTGGCATCATGCCCCAGACGCAGAGATCCTTGTCCTGTAGAGGACGACTCCATGAAAGTCTAGCAGAAGGGCCAGGAGCATTTTCAGTGGAACTGTCATGCTCAGATCGGAATACAAGGATGTCTTGCATCTGCTGTTTCGCTTTCCTAGTTATGGCTTGCTGAAGCTTTCTTTTGCTCGTGAATCCAGTCTTACACAGTTTGTGAAAAAACATGCCAGTTGGACCATCATCCCAGTTTACGTTCTCATAAATACTTCCATATTTATCCAACCCGCTCCATTCCAGTGCTAGACTCTTCAGTTTGTTCCATGAATCAATTGGTAGTCACTTTTGTCTTCATCATGCTCTTTATCACATAATATACACAGATCTTTAATTGTCTCACCACTACTTCTTTTCTTTCCTCTCAACTGTTGTACTGGTTTTATCAAGGGTGTTGACATCTTTCCAGTCACCAGTCACAGAACTTCATTTGAACACACCTGTGAAAAGTTAAATTTGGCTTCAAGAAAGAACATTTTTTATTGTAAGAAATGAGATAGGGTCTCCTGAACCCATCCTTTTTTAGCACCATTTATTCATATAATACCCACCTTCAAACCTTTGTCCCCGTAAACTGGTCACAGACCCCTATTATGTTTCCTTTACTATCATGAGGAATTGGGGGTGGGGGCTAAGTTTGTGGGATGGGTCAGAAGCTGGTAGCAGGATAGAAGCCAGAGGGTGGTAGTTGGGGGGGGGTGGCATTCTCAGAAGTGAGGCCTATGACCAGTGGGGTCCCACAGGGCTCAGTCCAGTGTTGTTTAACATCTTTATAAGTGACATTGTGGATGGGATCAAAGATGAAATCTGCCTGTTCACAGATGACACCAAGCACTGTGGGAGGATGGACATGTAAAACAGAAGACAGGAACTTAGGGAGACCTGGCTAGGTTAGAATGGTCTGGTATTTGGCAGCTGGGTTTCAGCACTTAAAAGTGTAAAGTTATGCACTGGAGGGCGAAGAATCTGGGGAGGAAATACTGGTTGGGTGGCGTGCAGGTAACCAAGTCAGAGGAAGAAAATGACCTGGGAGCAATAATCACAAGCAACCTGAAACACAGCACATTGTAAAAGAGCTGCAGCCAAAGCAAATTGGAAGCTAAGCTGCATAACAAGGGGAATTGCCACCAGAAAGGCAGAGGTCATTCTGCCGCTGTATAGGTCACTGGTAAGACCACACTTGGAGTACAGTGTGCAGTTTTGATGCCCATATTTTAAGGATATTAACTTGCTGGTGATGGGCCAGAGAAGCGCAACCAAGGTGGTCTAGGCCATCAGGGCAACACCTGTGAGGAGAGGCTAAGAGAGCTTGACATGTACCCTTTTGAGGAAAGAAGGGAGAGCGGAAACATGATTGAGACTTTCAAGTACCTTAGGGTATTATCAGGGTGAGCACCGAGGGCCTCTTCAGCCTTAATGGGAACAAGACCCACAAGAGAGCACAGCCTAAAGCTGGTGGGTGTAAGCTTCAGGAGGGAGATGAGGAGGTACTTTTTCATTGAAAGGGTGGTGGCCAAGTAGAATGAGCTGCCAGAGGAAGTGATATCCCTAAAGACAGTGGACAGCTTCAAGAAGGTGAGGGGGAAAAGTTGCAGGTAGAAGGGGGAAGTTTGGGAGAGTTGAGGGAAGTCAAAAGGGAAACTGAGTGGGGGTGGGATTCCCTTTGTAAATGCATAGGGAGTTGCACAACCGAGCAGACTAACTAGACATTAAAAGGTCTTTAACTGCTGGTATGTTCGTATGTGTTTAGGCAAATACAGTATCTGCCAGAAGATATGCATGGTTAGGGAGCAGGTGTTTCTTGTAGTAAATAGACAACTGACTTTTATTTATTATAATTTTGATGTGTTAGCAATTGCTTTTTACATTTATAATAAAATATTTCTTAGTGCAGTGAAACAAGTGGGTTTTCACCTTTGGTATTCTCACTGCTAGTAAATAAAAATTCAGTAGAATTCTGGTTTTGTGATGTCAGAAACTGCCAGCTACTTAGTAGCCAAATGTATCTCATTGAGAAACTAAATATATTGTTCTGCCTTTCTTAAAACAAATGGATACTTCTTTCAACAATACACATTGTCTTATATATGTTTGCACTATTGTCCATCTGTATAATTTTACAATTTTTAAAACAATAATCAGCTTCTTTTTTTGTCAATAACATTTTTATTATTTTATAATAAGAATAAAATACAACTGCAGTAATACATTCAAGTAAAACAAGTTTCATCATAAATAATGGAGTAAGAATATATACATATATATAACAAATCATTTCATTTGCATGAGGAAAGAAATGAGACAAGAAAAAAGAAAACACATTAATAAAGCTGTACATGTTATCAAAAAATCGCATATTTCAATTAAATATATAATATTTTGTTGGTAGAAAATGTTGTTTTTCTATAAAAATCTGAAAACAGGTTTGTAGTTTCCCATTGAAATACACTGCCAGCCTTGCCAGTAAGACTTTTCTGGCATCATAATATAAGAATTCCATTGCATTCTTTTTTTACTAGGAGCTGGCAAAATGCAAATAAAATAGAGAATAATAGATAGGCAACTGTGTGTTATGGATTTTTTTTACACACCCGAGGTGTGTGATGACTCGCTCTCGAGGTTTATAAGGTCATCACACCGAGGGTGTGTTTTAAAAAAAAAAAAATAAAAAAAATCCATAAAACACACAGTTGCTTTTTTTTTTTTTATAATTACTGGTGCAGTTTGCTCAGTGTGTTCCCTACACACACACACACACACACTTTATTTTTTTTCTTTTAGGTGTCAGCCACGGCTCATGCTAGGTTGGCTATGTCCTGGATTTCAGTTGGAGTCAGCGTGTCTACCGATTCAGGGGCACGGCCGGATCAACCAGATATTTATTTTCTGTTTGAAAGGCAGAATCAACCAGATAAAGATAAAAAATTAATAGAGAAATGGAGATGCAACAAGTAAATAAAAGTGGCTCCTCGGTAAACGGAAAACTGAGCCGCCATTTTTTAAATACTGCTCAGCCCGTCCACAAGCAGAGTACGAGTCAGTGAAGTGGCTCGATATGCTTGAGTGAAAGACAAAGTACACTAGCAGTGAAAAAAAGTTAAGTGAACGCCATAACTCGATTTTGGGTTGTTACGGCGTTTTTAGTATGCCTGAATTTAGGTTATTAAAGGGGATCACCAGTAATTATATGATGAATGTGTAATTAAAGAAACAAATAACAGAAAACAAAATGATTACAGAGGCATCTAAAGGCCCCAAACCTTCATTCTTTAAGATATACACCCTTACTAAGCACTTGCTCTTTAAGAACCACAGGATTATCTGTGACTCTACAGAACAAGGCTGCAGACATCCCCTTTGAAAATACATCCTTCTTTGAAGATCAGACAAAGAACCATATGAATAAAGTTTATAAAAACAAACCTACTTAAGTCCAGAGGGTACTGCAGACTGTGTCACAGGGGAGGTATGGAAAGCAGTTACTATCACAGATATTGCCCCTACCACCCATACATTACATCCAGAGATTCAAATAGAGGTAGAGGTGGAAGAGGCAAGCAGCATCCCCAGCACGTCCGCCACAGATAAAGTCTAACCCCTACACAGAAACATAGAATTTGATGGCAGATGCAGATTGCTTGGCCCACCCAGTCAGGCCATTTTTCCCTACCTCCAGTATCGCTGCAGACCCTACTTGATCTCCGCCCCCTCCTTTCCACTAAGATTTCCTCTTTCCTATCCTATGCATTCTTGAACCCCACCACTGTTTTCGCCCTCACCACCTCCGTCAGAATGCTGTTCCAGGAATCCACCACTCTTTATGTGAAGGAGTACATCCTCACATCTCGCCTGAATGTACACCCCTCCAACTTCATAGCATACCTCTCTGTTTTTGAACACCCTTTTTTTCTGAAAAATACTTCCCTCCAGTGCCTTATTTACGTCTGTTAGGTATTTAAAGGTTTCTGTCATATCCCTGCCTCCCCTCCTCTCTTCCAGGATGTACCTATTGAGATGTTTTAGTCTGTCTTCATAGAGCCTTTGATGAATACTCTGAACCATTTTAGTTGCCCTCCTCTGGACTGCCTACATTCTGTCCATGTCCTTCCGGAGGTGTGGTCTCTGGAACTGGACCGAGTACTCTAGGTGGGGTCTTACCAGCGATATATACATAGGCAACACCACCTTCCTCTTTGTGCTGTGGTACCCCTCCCTATGTACTCCAGCATCCCATTAGCCTTCCCAGCTGCTTTGTTGCACTGCCTGGCCACCCATAGGTTGTCAAATATGGTTACTCCCCTGGTCTTTTTCCTTCTTGGTGGTCATCAGTACCTATCCACCCATTTTCTACCCCCCCACTGAGGTTTTGTGCCCTGAGTGCATTATTTTGCACTTTTTCACATTGAAACCCAGCTGCCATACCCTTGACCACTCTTCAAGTTTTCTCAGGTCTCTGCTCATCCTTTCCACCCCTCCCCCAGAGTGTCCACCCTATTGCAGATTTTGGTGCCACACACAAAGAGGCAGACATTCCCTTTCAGCTCCTCTGCAGTGTCCTCTATAAATACATTAAAGAAGACCGGTACCAGCACTTATCCCTCAGGTACTCTGCTGGTCATACTTCATTTCTTGAATTCCACCCTCTGTCACCAGCCCCTTAACTAATTTCTTACCCAGTTTACCCACTCCTAAGCTATGCAGTTTGCTTGCTAGTCTTGTGTGTGGAATGGTGTTGAAAGCCTTGCTGAAATCTAGGTAGACGAGTTGGATCTTGTAATCCACTAGATTCAAGATATTCCCCAATCCTGTCTTTCAGCCGGAATACCGTTAACTTTTCCACCACTGATGTCTGGCTAATTGACCTATAATTGCCAGCCTTCTCCCTGCTACCATTTTTGGGAAGTGGGACTACATCTGCCCTCCTCCAGTCCTCCTGAACCACTCCTATTTCCAGTAAGCTATTCAATAGGACTGTCAGAGGTGCTGCCAGTACCTCCCTGAGCTTCCTCAGTACCCTTGGATGCACCCATCTGGCACTATTGCTTTATCCACTGTCAGATTAGTGAGTTTCTTCCAGACCCCTCCTCTGAAAAAGGAATCGTGTCTACCTCCCTCCCTCCAAAACTCCTGCTATTTTTTCGTGACCCCTCCCCATCTCCTTCCTCTGTGAACACTGAACAACGGTATTTGTTCAGGATGTCTACCTCTTCCTGGCCTCCCTCTGCACAGTCCCCCCTTCCCTTTTTAACCTTACAATCCCTCCCAGTCTCTTGTCTCTCTTCACTTACATACCTAAAAAATGTCCCCTTTTGTTACCGCTGGCTATTCTGTCTTCAGTTTACACCTTTGTGCTCCTTACTGCTTTCTTTTTTTTTACCGCCCACCCTGATACCAGAGGCTTCGCCTCCCCAAGGATCATGGTCTCTGAGCCCTGGTTTGCCTCCCAGGGCAGGGCCATGGACCGGGCCCCCGTAGACATTGTTCGCAACGGAGCGGAGTCGGGGCAGTCATTGACGGCCCGGCATTTTTGTTTTTGCAGAAGATCCCCGGTGGGACGTACGATGCCAGCTGCCCACCCCGCTTCCCCAAGGCGGAACAAGGCTGCCGCTGTGGTGCCCCAGCCTCTGCCGGAGGTCCGCGTGGCACCACTCTATGTCCAGAATCTTATTTTCTAGACTTCTAACATTCTCCTGATAAGTTGCAGGTCCCCACACCTCACCCTCCAGTGGGGGGACACCTCTCTCACCATTTATACTGGGAAATAGAACGG
Source organism: Neoceratodus forsteri (assembly GCA_016271365.2). NCBI lineage: Eukaryota > Metazoa > Chordata > Ceratodontiformes > Ceratodontidae > Neoceratodus > Neoceratodus forsteri. Next base: position 289,875,530 of record CM028135.1, on the reverse strand, counting down.
GAGAAGACATTACTGTCCATTGTACCATTCCCCGCATAGCGGGCTCATGGTTGTTAATTTTTCTTCTTGCATAATAATTGGTCTATTTCTCTTTTGAATGTCTCCAAGTTGCCATTTAAGACAATGTACTCTGGAAGGACATTCCATAATCTTGCTGTTCTATGAACGAAAGAGTAGTATCTTATATTGGACTTTACAGTTTGTACTTTATTTGATATTTATGTGCTCTTAACCCTTCTGGTTTCTCTAATAACTGTATACCCATTTCATTCAATAGTTCTGGATCTTTCATTATTTTAAACAACTGTCAGAGTTCCCATCTCTTTCTTCTATTTTCCAGACTAAACAAATCCAACTTCTTCAGCTTATCTTCGTAACTATCACTTTTTGTGTGCCATATCATTTTAGTATAAGTTCTTTGTATCTTTTCCATTCTATTTATTTCACCTTTGGAGTGTGGACTCCACAGTTATGTCCCATAATCCATGTAAGGTCTTACAGATGTCCTATACAACGGGAGTAAGCAGACTGTTGATCTATTTGTGAAATTTCTCTTTATATTTCTAATCATATAATTTTTTTTCCTAATTACTTCCGATCTCTGTGATCTAAAGGTCATACCATTCAAACACCATGAAGTCTTGCTATATTAGGACTTATTGCAGTTAGCCACTGCACTTGAACTGCCCCGGAGAGGAAAGAGTTAACTCCAGAGAATCTGGAGTTCTAAAGCGCGAGGGCGCTATACCAAAGCTCTATCTGGGCAGTTTCAAATGAAACTGTCAGATTCTTTACTCCGCTTCACTGAACAGTCGCTCCGGAGATCAGCTCCTTCAGCTCGGTTCATTTCTCGGTTCAAGCGAGTATTTTCGGTTCATTTGAACCGGTAAAAGTAATTATTTTACCGCATTTCAAGTTAAAGCTCTATCTGGTAAACCGTATACAAAATGTAAAGTCTGTGTGGAAATTTAGTTATCGGTTCGGTTTTGAACCATCGTTTGCTTATTTTAACGCTTTTAAAGTTTTGGCTTTTTAGAGTGCGGTACCGGTTCTTATTGGTTCTAAAAACCTTGATTTTAAATAGGGTTTTTTCAACCCTGAAACGGTTAGGAACCGATAAGGGTGTCTTGCCTGGCACGGCCATAAAAAGGGCAAGTTTTTGGTTAGGCTGGCATTATGTCTGAGAAACCCAAAAGAAAAACTCGGCCACTGGTTTCACACTGTGATGTTGTGGGGAAGCCTTTGCCAAGGCTGACCCCACACCACTTGTGTTTATTGTCTGGGGCTGACCACCTCCTGTCAGACTGCCAGGTGTTTAAAATTTCTCTGCAGCCACCCTGAAAAGAGATAGGCCGCTCAGGGAACTATTGGCCAAAAGTCCGCTGACCCGATGGCCAGCCCGGTCCAGTACCCACTGACCAGAGGGAGTGCCTCTGACCAGGGCTAGACTTCTCGGCAAAAGGATGGTTCAGAGGAACCAGTTTAAAAAAAAAAAAAAAAAAAAAAAAAATGAATATGACAGAGAAATCAGTAGGTTTAGAGTCCAAGATTGTCTCTCCAACTGCTGCAGAAGTAGTTGCCAACAGATTGTCCAGTCACTGTTTCTAGGTCCTGTCGAACCATCTACGGTTGGTAAAGGTGGCTGCTCAGTTCCAGTGGTTCAGGTTTATGATGTTGAGGAATTGTTATGAACCACAGGAGTGGGAGGAGGAAATTTGATCAATACATGTGTGGTTGGTAGGGTCTGGACGTGCCCACTTAAGCGGAAATTTTCTCCAGACAGACTTTTAGAATCTCCTCCTTTCTGTCTGAGTCCTTTTCTCAGTTTATGTTTTACAAAAGCTTGCAGAATCCCCCAGCTTCCTTTAGAGGAGGCTATGGATGAGTAAAGGGAGCCTGATTATGTAGGAATGATGGGCTAGGAGGTTGTCTTTCCTTTGCATAAGTCATTTAGGAAGTAAACAACAAAGATTTTATAAGATTCTCTTCTGTCCCTCCTGTAAGATAAAAAATGGACAGAAGGTGTATTTGTCAGGCCTGTTACAGACTTCCTCACTGAGCAGTGTAGTCATGTAGGTGTGGTACAAGCTGCAGCCTGTGTCAAGGTTTTCCCTGGCTCACATCCTCCTGAATAGGATTCCAGGAGGATTGATGCCATGACAAGAAAACAGTATATGGCAGCTTCTGTGGGACTCAGACAGGCAAGTTGTATGGCTTATGTGGCTAGATTTCGAAATAGGTGGGACATGATGTTGCAGTTAGCCAAGCAGGCCATGGCCAGCTGGCTAGCGGGTTGGAACAGGTGGCTGCTAATGGCACTGAAGCCCTAAGTTCAAGTTCATACTGCTGTTGGTGTTAATCTTGTTTTCTAGGGTCCTGACCACTCTGTAGCTTTCCGTAGGTTGGCATGGCTCAGATGCACTAATCTGTCCCAAGATACTCTGTCAAAGTCTATGGATTTGTTTTTGTTGTGGTAATTTCTGTTTGAGGAACAAACAGAAAGCTATATGAAAACAGGGATGATTACCTACAAAGTGCCCAGGTAGAGGCTCAGGCCTCCTCTGCTTTCGCGGAGGGGCTCTTCAGAGGCAGAGATAGACGGGCACAAGTAAACCGCCCCTCCCCTAGCCTAAGACTATTGCAAGCAGGCACCCTGATGGGGTGCCCAGGGCCATCTCTGCCATACCAGTGGGCAAGTTGGTTTTATTTCAGCCAGAATTGGGTGTCCCTAACTCGGACAAGTGGGTTCTGAAGTAATAGGTCTGGTTCTCAGCTTCAAACAGTTTCCAAAGATGAGAGCCAGACAGGTCCACCTGCAAATCTCTTGAATCCCTTTGCTTTGGGAGCAGAGGTTTCTTCTCCTCTGAACTGCAAAGCAGTAGAGTCCCTCCCTGCCACCGGGCAAGGGGCTGTACTCATGATACTTTCTTACCCTATAGAAGGCAGGAGATTGGCTGCCCATCTCAGATTTAAGGTACCTGAACAAGCATCTTTTGAAAACAAAGTTAAAATGTTAACTCTGGCTGAGGCCAGGGACTGGCTAGCTTCCTGGACCTCAGGATGCCTATTTTTTCATGTTTTGATCAGGCCTTCTCACCGAAAGTACCTCAGGTTACCCTCAGGCCACTACCAGTTCAGGGCAATGCCCTTCGGCTTCACCTCTGCACCAAGGGTATTGAAATTCTAGCTGTGGTAGTGGCTCTTTAAGAAGGCAAGGATTGCTTTGTTTCCTTTCCTGGATGACTGGCTCTTAGTGGGTCAGTCTCCAGATCAAGTAAAATACCACTTGCAAGTCACCCAGCAGCTTCTCACCTTTCTGGGATTCCTGCTGAATTTACCAAAGTCAGTTCGAACCAGTTCAGGTACTAACTTTCATAGGGGCAGAGTTGAACACAAAGTTAGCCAGGGCATTTCTCCCTCTGAAAGGGTAGGCAGTCTCCTTGCCCTGGCATCTTCCATTACTCTGTAGTCTCTTGACCAGCATAGCATTTGCTACAACTACTAGGCACATGGCTGCTTCCACAGCTGTAGTGCAGGGAGCAAGATCCAGATGAGGGACATTTAGTTCCATCTGAGGGCCTATTGGTCCCAAAGGAGGGATTCCTTCCAAATTGGTTCTAGTGACCCAATCCTGATCCTGGCCTTACACTGGTGGCAGGATCAAAGCAATCTAAAACTAGGGGTCCTCCTCATTCCCTCACCACGGATGCTCCTGTGATAGGGTGAGGAGCTCGCTTAGGCGACCTGTCCACGAGGGGAGTGTGGTCTCCCTAGGAATCTCTGCTCCACATCAATTTTTGGAACTCAGAGCTGTCTTCTAGCTCTTAGGAGTTTTCAGCTTCTGTCCAGAACAAGGTAGTTCAAGTCAGGACAGACACCACCACAATAATGTGGTACATCAACAGGCAGGGGGGCACTCGGTCATCAGCCTTGTGCACCGAAGCAATGAAGTGGTGGTCTCTGACTTACTCCCTGAACACCTCCCTGATAGCAGTTCACCTCCCAGGAAGGACAATGCCCTGGCAGATGCCCTCAGCAGGATTCTCAGGGCCATCACGATTGGGCTCTGAACCTCAGGTGCTGGGTTCAGTCCTTGCCAGATGGGGCTCATTTCAGATAGATCTTTCGCCCCCAGATAACCACTAACTTTCTCTGTTTTGTTGAGGCCTCCAGTGCTGGGATCAGCCCCCCTGGACGCTTTTCACTTGGATTGGAAAGGGAAGTTTCTGTACACCTTTCCTCCTTTTTCCCTTTCTTTCAGGGTACTAGTAAAAATCAGATCTCAGCCCTGCAAAGCGATTCTGATTGTTCCAAACTGGGCCAGACAGCCCTGGTACCCATTGTCTCTGTCCTTGACAGTCCACCCTACCCTGAGCTTGCCCAGAGTCCACGACTTACTGGCCTTTGCACAAGGGAGAGTGTGGTATCCGAACCTCAAATTCCTCCTTCTCAAGGCAGCTCTTAAGGAGTTAGAATTTGCTGATTTACACCTTTTTCAAGGTGTCGCGGATATTTTAAAGGCTTCAAGGAAGCTTTTTCACTGGGGCCACTTACAATTCTAAGTGGAACAGGTTTTCAGTCTGGTGCGCTGAGAAGCAGATTATACCACAGTCTGCTTATCTGCCCATTTTCTGACTTTTGGTCCATTTTAAATTCCTTAGGTCTTGGGCCAGCTACCTTAAGGGTTCCTCTGGCAGCTGTCTCTGTTTTTTCTGCAAGCAGGAAGCCTGCTTCCTTTCTTCAACCTGTGTTTTCCAAGTTTTTAAGGGGTTGCTTCACACCAACCCTCCTTTTTCGGGAACCAGCTCCTGCATGGAGCCTGAATGTTTGCATTGCTCAGTTAATGCAAACCCTTGGACCTCTGTCCCCAGCAGAGCTCAAGCTTCTCACTTGGAAAATGTTTTTTCTGGTGGTTTCACTCTGCCAGACGCAAAGTGAACTACAGGCCCTGGCAGTGGAAGAAGATTTTTCTCTCCCCACAGGGATAAGACAGTCCCTAGGACTAACACAGGGTTTGTCCCTAAGTGGTTTCAGGTTTCCACCTGAACCAACCCATCTCTCTCCCAGGATTTTTCACTGAGCATTCTTCCTCAGGTGAGAGGAGACTGCACGGCTTGGACGTCAAAAGAGTCTTATGCTACTATTTGTAACGCACTAAGGGTCACAGGTTCGAATCCCTCCAACTCTTCCTTACCTAGGGCGAGGTTGGCAAAGGGAACCTGCCACTAAGAGGACAGTTGCAAGGTGGATTGTCTCTTGTATCCATTTTTGTTATCAAAGACCAGGTAGGAGAGCCCCCCTCAGGACTGAGGGCTCACTCCACCAGGTGTACAGCTGCATATCTAGCGGCTGCTAGAGATATTCCCATTCTGGAAATCTGTCGAGCTGTTACTTGGAAGACAGTTCACACTTTCAATAGTTATTCCTGGATTTCTGTCCAGGAGAGATGCTCGTTTTTGGCACAGCTGTGCTTCAGAGCCTATTTCTAAGTAGGTTCTGATCCTCCTCCATGGAGGTACTGCTGTGTAATCTGCAATATGTCCTAATATAGCAAGACTTCATGGTGTTTGAAGAAAAATTACTCACCTTAGTAATTGCTTTTCTTCTCATGGAGTCTTGCTTATATTAGGACCACCCCCAACCTGCCCCTCTCAGAACTTCTACTGGGTGGGTGGCAAATTAGTGCAAGCACTGTGTCATGCCATTGTAGTTCTTCCTTCACCTCTTTATTTAGGGTTAGGGAACTAGGGTTTTCTGTGTTGAGTGATTGTTGGCCCCTTCCTGGACTTGAGTCTTGGGGAAGGGGGTCCTAATAGTGCTTGTCAGGGGGAAAACTAATAATACCATTATTCATTCTTATTATTGTTATTGTTGCTCTATTGTTGTTTATATTGTTGTTATTACTACTAGTAGGTAGCCATTTGGCTAGTGTACAGCTTTCCACACAGACTTGTTGCTTAGTGTTAGCTTCAGAAGATCTGACAGTTTCATTTGAAACTGCCCAGATAGAGCTTTTTGGTATAGCGCCTCTTAGAACTCCAGATTCTCTGGAGTTAACTCTTTCCTCTCCAGGGCAGTTCAAGTGCAGTGGCTAACTGCAATAAGTCCTAATATAGCAAGACTCCATGAGAAGAAAAGCAATTACTAAGGTGAGTAATTTTTTCTTATCTACTATTAATCCACTGTCCCTTTCCTTATCTGATACTGCTATTTTCTGTCCATTTAAATAATAACTATGCTTGGGATTATTTTTCCCCATATGTAGTATTTTGCATTTATCTATACTAAATGGCATTTGATTCTCCGTGGCCCATATTTCCACTTGTTTTAGATCTTCTTCAAGCTCTTGAATACTCTCCAAAGTATTTACTTTTCCTCCCAATTTTATATCGTCTGCAAATTTAACCAAATTATTTTTTATATTGCATTGTATATCCCCTAAATATAGTGAGATTAACGTAGGGCCCAATACAGACCCCCTGTGGCACTCCACTTGTCACATCAGTCAAACCTGAACATATTCCCCTGATTCTTACTTGTTGCTTCCTTTCCTCTAACCAACTCTGTACCCATTTTATCAGCCCACTGTCTATTCCTAATGATTCCATTTTTTCAATAAGCTGACTGTGCGGAACCTTATCAGATGTTTTCTGGAAATCTAACAGAAAGTCATCTACTGGATTATTGTCATGTAACTCCCTGTTTGCATATTCGTAAAAGATAAGTTGGTTTGTTTGATAGGATATGTTTTTTTAAACCCATGTTGTTTTACATCGTTCACATTTAACTCCTTTAGATTATATTCTAACTTAACCTTCAACTGTCTTTCTGCAACCTTACCCAGTACTGCAGTCAGACTTACTGGTCTATAATTTGTCATTGATGTTTTATCCCCTTTCTGTATATACAATGGAATCACAGTAGCATTCCTCCAATCATCGGGCAGCTCTCCTGTAACAAAGGATCGACTAAACAAGTGTGCCAGGGGAGCCGCTATGTACCTTCCTACTTCTCTCAGCAGCCTAGGATGCAATTGATCAGGTCCTGCTGATTTATGAGGTTTCAGCTCACTCAACAATTTTTCTACGTAATGTACACTTATATCCAGATCTAAGCTCCTACGGTGATTTTGTTATTTCCAGCAGTGGCAATATATTACAACAGACAAATGGGTGCTGGAAATAGTAAGAGAAGGCATTAGTGTACCTTTTTTACTGGTCCAAAACAAAAGCAATTCACAATACTGAGATTTATCAGAAGAGATAGCAGTTAAAAATGGAAGTTCAAATACTGCAGTCTCAGTGCTGTAGAGAGAGTACCAGCAAAGGAAAAGGGAAAAGGATTTTTTGTAAAGTACTTTTCAACAAAGAAATCGGAAATGTGGCAGCCAGTACTCAATTTCAGGTGTCTAAACAGACACATAAGAAAGGAATTGTTTAAAATGGTCACCTTTCAAACAGTAATTCTGTCTTTGCAGCAAGGGTACTGGCTTTGCTCATTGAATGTAAAGGATGCTTACTTCCACATCCCAGTAGGAGCAAGCCAAAGCAAATACCTACACTTCAGAGTGGGTATGGGTCAGTATCAATACAGGGCAATGCCCTTTTATAAAGTGCCTGTCTGTTGTAGCAGCACTTCGAAGAAATATAGTGACAACCTATCCATACTTAGATTATTTGTTAATCTGTGAAGAACCAGGGAAGAAGCCTTGTTATCAGTGAAGCAAACTGTGCTTTTGATGGAAAAGATGGGGTTCATCCAGAATCTGGACAAATCAAACATGGAACCCACACAAAACCTGCACTTTATCAGAGCAAACCTGGATACAGCTCATTATAGATACATAGATACATAGACAGTGTCGGCAGATAAGGGCCTATGGCCCACTCAGTCTGCCCATTTAAGTTTGTAAGTTCAGTTTGTTTTCCAGGAAGTCTGTTGCCCCTTACCCCTGACCTCCAGAATTCCTTTATGTCTATCCCATGCATTCTTAAATCCCGTGATTGTTTCAGCCCCCACCACTTCCTCTGGCAGTGTTCCACTTGTCCACCACCCGTTCTGTGAAGAAATTCTTCCTCACATTTCCTCTGAATCGTCCTCCCTCCAACTTCATCCCGTGCCCTCTAGTCCTAGAACATCTTTTTCACTTAAAAATAGTGCATTCCTGCACCCTGTTCCTCCCTGTAAGATACTTGTATGTCTCTATCATATCCCCTCTCTCCCTCCTCTCCTCCAGGGAGTACATGTTCAGTGCCTTCAACCCGTCCTCATTAAGGGCCTTTCTTCTGCAGGATGGAGTCCAGATGCTGGTGCAGTGTACAGCTTCCTTCAAAACTGGTACAAGGTGGACTGCAGGATTTTCTCGGACTGTTCGGTCTTATGTCAGCAACAGCCTCTGTGGTACTGTGGTAAAGACAGCACAAGAGGGGTTAAGTGGTAATTGAAAGAATACTGGTGTCAGCTCAGTGTGGAATCCAGCAAAGAGAAAGGAACACATCAGTCTGCTGGAACTCAGGGCAGTGGTTCTGTCCTTGAAGTCTTTCTCGGTAACTTTAACTCATAACTTTAATTTTTGCCCCAAAGTTTCAACAATAGCTTTCTTTTTAACCTACTTCATAAACAAAACTGGTGACATTTTTCAGATCCTCTCTGAAACATGCTTTCACAGTCACTCCGCAAAATCACTTATTGGATGGGATGTAAAACATTACATGTCTTGATAACTTTTTTCGGTGCTGTCCATAGTTTTACCGTATCTTTCTGTTTGTTTTGACATGCTCTCTATATGGTTGTATTTATGTATTAAGTGTACTTAAATGTATTTTGTAAAGTTTGTATTTTCTGTTATTGTGCATACTGTATACCCAACCTATGTATTAAATGTTTTTCTGAAAAAATTGTTTCTCACTCCAGTAATTCTTCAGCATATATTGACAGGTGCAGTGTGCCAGCTGGGTTCAGCTGCCCCGGAGAGGAGGAGTCCATGTAAATGAGCAGGAACATTGGCCAATCAGAAGAGAGAGAGGAGTGCTGCCTGCAGTCAGCCTGAAGGACCTTGGAACGTTTTCTCCACTGACATGGCAACACTGCCCTGGAGTGCTCTCTCTTTATAGACCTTCCTGTGAGTTTTTTCTTCATTTGAGTTCTGTTTTTTAAGGTATTTATTGTATTTTTATACATTTTTTCCGCAGTTGCGTTTTGATTCCTCGCAGCCGCAGAACTTTTATCGTTTTTTTCCCACTTTTGCATCATTTCTAAGGTAAAAGTTTACCGCATTGCATTAAATCAGTGGTTTTCTTATTTTCCTCAGTAGTTTTATTAGCGCATAGTGTTATTTTTCTCACATTCGCATGACTTTTTTCTGTTTTAAATCGTGCCGTTATGGTATTTTTTCCCCGCACATGTGTGCCTTTTCTGGCCATTTTTTCAAGTAGTTCAAAGTATTCTGTCAGTACGCTGGAGGGTTTCTCTGCGTTCTCTCAGGTAAACCTCTCTTTGTTGTGCAGTGAGCTTCTGTTGGCAAGAGGTGTGGAGGTTGTTACTGTCATTCTAATACTATTGTGAAAAAATAAAACAAGTCTTTCTTTTAATTTGACATATATTGGCTTATTACTTTGGGCAAACACACATTAGCATGGCCACCCAGTCTGCCTCCTCCTCCTCTGAAAGTGCTGAGGGGGGTACCTCAAGTCAACACAAAAATACAGATAAGTCCTCTAAGGACCCTAATGAAAATACTGTAAGTCTGATAAAAGTAAATATTCTAGCCAAGCCTTTAAAAGACAAAGTGGGTGGGGTTCTGATTCAGTCCCTTCTAAAAAAACAAATATAAACACACTACTGCCCCTCCCCCTGACCGGCATAAGGAGACATCAATTATTGACAAAGATATGCCCTCTGCAAATAAATTGGCTAAAGCTTGGCATCTATGGGCAGTATTTTCTCGGCTCCTTCAGGGCCTTGTACTTCTGTCCATGACTCTGGGTACACCCAGGAATTTTAATATGAGGGAGAAGATAATGAAGAATTTTGACAGGGTGAACCATTAGACCCAGAGGGTCACACTGGTGTCGATTTTCCTGATAATGATAGAGATTCTTCCTATTTTACCTTTGTCAACAGATGGTGGACACCCTGGAACCTCCGCTCCAGGACGACACTGAACAATAGATTGAGGAAGACCATGTAGAAATGATGTGTCCTACTTCTTCAAAGAAATTGATTTTGCCCATACATAATACATTAAAGAGAGCAACTTTTAACATTCTGGAAACCCCTTTCATCTGCTTCAGGGGTGGACAGAAAGATTGAGAGGAACTACCAGCTTGGTAAACTGACTGTTGATTTTCTGTACACACATCCAGACCACAAAGGGGTGGTTCACGCGGCAGCCTGTAACATAGCTAATGTGCCACTGTCTGCTCAGCCTTCAGAAAAAGAGTTAAAAAAAAAAAAAAAAATGGATTCCATGGGTGAGAAATCCTATACTACTGCTTCTTTGCTGTTACACTTGTCTACTTACATGGCATATGCAGCTAGATATCAGAGAGCTTTTTTGAAATCTGTCCTGGCTATAGTGCATCATGGGGGAGACACTATGTTCAGGGATGTCACTGAAACTGTAAAACTGGCCATAGAAGCTACTACGTATCAGTTTCACATGGCTGTTGTAGATGATAATGACACAGCCTTGAGGGTTGTGGCATAGGCCATTTCTCTCAGGCGGTTTGCTTGGTTAAGAACTACTAATCTCACTCAGGATACCCAGTTACAGGATATGGATTTTCCTTGTGAGAAAAAGTCCCTTTTCCGGAATTAAACTGAGGTTTACATGAAAAGAATGAACGAGTACAAAACTACCTATAAGAGTAACTCAGCCAAAGAGAAGCCCTCTGCCTCCCAGAAACCTCAAAACAAGGGGGGCAGGGTTATTTTCCTAGGGCATTCTGTCCTTTGCCAATTGGTTTTTCTCAGATAAGAGTTTTTTTCAGTGGAAGAGGTAGGAGAGGCCAGAGAAAAGCCAACTCCATTCCTGTCCCCTCTGCTGAAACCAGACAAAAGTCCTCCTGACTCCTCTTTGGTCGTCTCCCCTCTCCCAATAAGGAGCAGGCCCTCCCACTACGTCCATCATTGGCAGCTCATCATCACAGACAAGTGGGCGTTAGAGGTAGTGGGTCAGGGCCTATCTCTTCAGTTCAGAAAATTCCCTTTCCTCCTAGACCCCAAGCTTTCAAAACCTCTAACCCCAGTGAAAAAAACTGCTTTTGGAGATAGAGGTGAAGAACCTTTTGGAAGACAAAGCTGTGGAAAGAGTGCCCTTCCCACAGTGGGGAAAAGGTGTCTATTCCAGGTACTTCCTTACTCTGAAGAAAAATTGGGAGTGGCGACGTATTCTGGACCTAAGGCTCCTGAACAAGCACCTTTTGAAACCAAAGTTCAAAATGGTAACCTTAAATCAAGTCATTCATTCTCTGAAGCAAGGGGACTGGCTAGTCTTCCTAGATCTGAAGGATGCCTATTTCCACATCCTAATCAGTAAGTCCGACGGAAAATTCCTTAGATTCATGCTGCCTTCAGGCCATTACCAGTTTGCAGCCATGTCACTTGGGCTAACTTCCACTCCCAGGATTTTCACCAAGTGTCTGGCAGTGTTTGCAACTCATCTCAGAAGACAAGGGAGTTCTGTTTTTCCCTACTTGGACAATTGGCTAATTGTGGTTAACTCTCCAAAGGCAGTTGCAGAAGCCCTGAACCAGACAAAAAAATACCCTACTGCATCTGGGCTTCATTATTAACAAAGACAAATCCCAGTTTCAGCTGGCCCAAGCGCTGCAGTTCATAGGGGCAGAACTCAACACACTGCAAGGGAAGGCTTTCCTTCCTGCATATAGAATTCAGAATTTTCTCCACCTGTTAAATTTCTTCATTCTAGGCCAGCCGAGGCCGGCCAGACACTTCCTCAGACTGCTCGGTCACATGGTCTTTATGACTACAGTAGTCCCAGGCACCAGATTCCTGATGAGGGGCATTCAGTATCACCTCAGGTCTTACTGGTCTTAGAAAAAAGGGTTCCTTTGCACAGCTAGTGCCAGTCACAAGAACCCTTCTTCAGGCTGTAGACTGGTGGAAGGAAGCAAAAAACCTCAGGGCAGTGGTTCCTTTCCAGATTCAGCAAACCTCCCAGATGAGCTTCGGTTGTGAGAAGAGAGGATCCCAGTCAGTGATGCAGGGCCCTGCGATGGGCAGCGGATGACATCTTGCATTGGTCAGATTGTTTTCACATTTTCTGGTCCTGCCCCCAGGCATCAGGAAGGCCTTGTGACACACTCAAGTCATGCTGCCAACATCACCTTCATGTGATGGGTCCTGCTGCTCCTGCATCTGTTGTTAGGCTCATCCTAACAACAGATGCCTCCCTCCTAGATTGGGGTGCCCACCTAGGGGACCAGTCCATAAGTGGCACCTGGAGACACAAAGAGTCCACATACCACATCAACTTCCTCGAACTCGGAGCAGTACTCTTGGCCATCAGGGCTTTTGCCCCACAGTTCAAAGGACAGGCTGTTCAGATAAGAACAGATAATACCACTGCAATGTTCTATATCAACAAGCAAGGGGGCACAGGGTCAACCAACCTCTGCACAGAGGCAATGAGGATTTGGTCCTTGGTTTACTCCCTGGACATGTCTCTGTCGGCCATTCATCTCCCAGGCAAGGACAGCACTTTGGCAGATGCTGTAAGGTGCATCAGTCAGGGTCACCACTAGTAGACCCAAAACAAGCAGGTTCTTGCCAAAGTCTTCAGAAGGTGGGGGGTTCCTGACCTGGATCTATTTGTGTCCAACTCCAACCACCAACTACTACAGTACTGCTGCAGGCTCCCAGCACTGGGGACCATCCCAGTAGATGCTCTGACCCTGGACTGGGAAGGGAGGTTTCTGTATGCTTTTCCTCCCTTTCCTCTGATTTAGCTCAGGGCTCAGCCAGCCACCATAATTCTGGTGGCCCTGAACTGGGCAAGGCAACCCTGGTATTCCCTTCTCCTTGCTTTCTCAGTCAGGAATCCCATCAAACTGCTAGCAACCCACAGTCTCCTGACAGGGGTAGTATAGCCTAACATCCAGTCTCTTCACCTCAAGGTCTGGTACCTGAGGAGTTAGAGTTTTCTGAATCCCCGTACTCTGAACAAGTCCTGAAAATTCTGCAAATGGCTACAAAAACTAGCAAAGACTTGTTCTTCCAAGTGGAAAGGGTTATCTCTGTGGTGCAAGGATAGGGACATAGAGCCCTTGCAGGCTACTCCTCCTACCCTCCTGGATTACCTAGTTCACCTCCAGGCAGAATGCCTTAAATTTTGTCATTGGAAGTGCATCTGGTGGCCATCTCGGCTTATCTTTCCACTGGAAAAAGAGAAATTTGCCATTTCACAGCCTGTTTTCAAGAAGTTTTTCAAAGGTCTGCTGCATCTTCAACCTCCTCTGAGGGAACCTGTCCCTCCTTGGGACTTGAACCTCTGTATAGCCTAACTCATGGAGCCTCCTTTTGAGCACATGGTGACAGCTGATCTCAAGTATGAAACCTGGAAAACTATTTTTCTGGCTGCCATCTCCTCCGCCAGAACAATTTTGGAGTTGCAGGCCCTTTGTACAGAACCTAACTACACATTGACCACAAAGACAAACTAGTGCTTAGGACAAACAGGAAATTTCTGCCCAAAGTGGTTTCTGAGTTCCACATTAACCAGCCTACTGATCTTTTTCACAAACAAGTCCACCCCAGGTGAATGCAAGCTACATAGTCTGGACATGAAAAGAGCTGTGACCTACTACTTTGAGCATACTAAGCAGTGCAGGGAGTTCCATACTTGTTTCTGTCTCACCTATGATGAGGTAGGCAGAGGGAGACTGGCTACCAAGAGAACCATTTCCCACTGGATTGTCTCTTGTATCCAGTTCTGTTATGCAAAGCTGGTAAACAACCCCCTCAGGGCCCACTCTACTAGGGGCACTGCTTCCACAGTGGCAGCTGCAAGGGATGTCCCTTTGATTGAAGTTTGCAAAGCAACCACTTGGAAAATTGTATACACATTCACAAAGCAGTGCTGTTTAGATGTGCAGTCCAGATGATGAAAATTTGGCAGACTGGTGCTACAGAGCCTGTTTCCTAAATAGGTTTCTGTGCCCGCCTCCCAGCTGTACTGCTTTGTAGTCTGCACCTGTCAGTACATGCTGAAGAATTCCTGGGGTGAGAAGAAAAAAATTACTCACCGTAGTAATGTTGTTTCTTCCAAGAGATTCTTCAGCATTATTGATACTCCCTCCCATCCTTTCCTGCAAAACCTGTCTGGGGATGGCTCTGCTATTGTGTTTTAGCCAAATTTGTCTCGTTTTGTTATTTCTTTCATTGACTTGTTTCATAATAGTGGGTTGGGAATTTGCAGTTGTTACAGTAACAGTGTTTTTTTTCTTCTGGAGACAGTTTTGCCCTTTTTTCAGCGTCGAAACAGTTCTGAGGTTCTTCAGGCTAACTGCAGGCAGCAATCCTCTTTCTGTCTCTCTCTGTCTCTCCCCTGATTGGCCAATCTTCCTGCTCATTTACATTGACTCCTCTGCGTGGCAGCTGAACCCAGCTGGCATACTGCACCTACCAATAATGTTGAGGAATCCCTTGGAAGAAACAACATTACTACGGTGAGTAATTTTTTCTTTTCTGTAACCATGTATATAGCCACCCATGTGTTTGTTATAATTGAACGCTTGAGGAAACGGGCATTTTGCCCACATGCCTGTCCAGTATAAAATAAAAAATGAATGAATGAATGATAATAAAGTGGGATAGTAAAAAACCGTGTTGAAAATTTGGGGTCAAATATCAATAAGCAACAGTTGTGAAGAAACATTAACATTTTTTAAAGTTTACTGATAAGATTGCAGGAGTTCTACATTTTGGACTCACATTTTCAAGTTGTTTTTTTTTTTTTACCCCACCTCATAAACATGGCAGATGTCATTTTCAAACCCTTTCCCAAACCTGTTGTCACAGTCATTCCGTGAAATCACTTTTCAGCTGGGATTTCATAAAGAACACCTGTCATGTTAGCTGGCCCAGTGGTGCTGAGGGTTGAGGCGCTGGATGCCACACCGGCGACCCGGGTTCGGGAAAGAATCCGGGCAGCCGGGGGTTGGCGGGGGGGGGGAGAGATTGAGCATCCGGAGGACTGCTGTCTCTTCCCCGGGGAGGGTTGGGGAAACGATCGCTCAAGGTGCAACCTCTGGCGGAGGCTAGAGGTCGTCGAAAGCAGCGTCGTGGCATATGCCAGGGGGGTGGAGACATGGCAGTATGTTGCCTTGGTAGCCAGGCTCCACGGGGTGTAACTAAGCAAAGAAAAAAAAACCTCCTCCCTCCTATAGGCAAAAGCGCCTCCCACCCATGGACCACTCTTCCGTAGTTGGGTATGGCTCTCCTCGCCCGGTCTCCTCCCTGGCCCGGTGCTCAACCCTATAGAAAGAGCGCCCTGGGCGGGGGCTGCCCTTCCCCGGAGGTTAGACCCGGGGGGGGGGCAGCTTAGGCCACGTAAGGAAGTCGAGTCCATGGGGTTGGGCGGTCGCTGGAGAGAGTTCAGTGGAACATAAGGAGAGGGTGTAAATAAATAGAATTTGAAAAAAGGAAAAAAAAAACACCTGTCATGTTTATATGCTTGGGTACTAATAATACTGTCTTGAAAATTCAGGGTCACGGTCTTAAGAACACAGCAGCGTTATGTGTGAACCTCTTCATTTCCCAGTCATGACAATTTCAGTATTAAAAATCGTATTATTTATTTATTTTGTTATTCCTTTTTCCCTCCCTGACTGACTGCCCTCTGACCAGATCCCCCAGACCAGTCAGCAGCTCCGAAGTCCCCCATGGTCACAAAGAACTGTACCTAGCCCAGGGAGAACAACGTGACCAGCATAGAGATTTAAATAATTGATTAGCAGTTTTTTTCTTGGGACAATACTAACTGTACAGAAAGCATTTATATAGTTTTTCTAGAAGTTGTATATTTGCTAAACACAGTGAGGCAAGCAGTATGCATTTTCACAACGTTTTAAAACTTTTATGAGCAAAACACTAATCAATTTTTAGAGTTAAATAAAACCCTGCAGCAGACATCTGATTGGAGCTTACAAGCTTGGGTGTGGGGCTCACAGTGCTGACTGTTCCCCTTTAACATGATCTTGTGCAGGTTAACAGAAAGGGAGCACAGTAGAAAATAACCAGACCACAGACAGCGTGGGAGGATTACCTATATGGGGTGGTAAAGATATTTATTTAGTTTTTGTTTACCGGGTAGGTGCACTAACCATAAAATGACTATTTTTTTAGGTATGACCCGAGAGAGCACAATGAAATATAAAAGACAACATTATATGAGTGCAGGACAGTTTCCAGTATGGTAGATCAGAAACAGTAACAAAGACTTAACATAAGTGTTCAAAAACATTACATGAGGTAACAGTGACTTAAGTATTCAAAAACATTGCAAGGGGTAAATATACCAGGAACAGTATTAATATACTAGAGCAAGGAACAGCTAGTATAGGGATATGATACAGCAAGAACAGGTGTGACAAAAAAGGGGAAAGTCAGTAAAGGAAGTAGACAGGTGGGGGTAAGCACTTTAAACAATAAGCATAGAAAAATAGAATAGATAGCAATGTAGGCCTTAGTTACAGGGTGAAATGTGCTGGTCCACGGAGTAAAGGGAAAGGTTTGAAAGGTAAGTGGGTGGGGATGGGAAGGTAAGGTGGTGGGTAGCAGTAGTGGAAGTAAGGAGGGGCTTTGTGGGAGTGGGGAACACGGACGTACAGTGGTATCAAGTGTGGTCAAAGCAAGTGCATGAGTCAGCGAGAGATAAATAGTAACGCAGTTCTTTTTTGAAACAAAGATGGGACTTCATCTGTCTAAGGACCACGGGAAGAGAGTTCCATAGTTGAGGGGCAACAAATTGGAAAGCACTAGAGCCTTTAGATGTGCGACATCTCGCTACATTAAGTGCAGGTTTATCTGCTGATCGAAGTCCGTGAGAGGAGTTTATGGGAGGAAGGAGTTTGTTCCCTGATTATAGAATCAGTAAGTGAGCCAAAAGAGTATTGTCTGCAAGCTGAGGGAGAGATCCATGTAAGGTCATTATATAGTTGACAATGATGCTTTAGACGAGGAGACGATGAGGCATACCGGCATATATTATTATAGGTAACGTCCCACTTATGGAGGGTAGTTTTGTGAGCCACAGCAAAAATGGGAGCGCTATAAGTGAGGGCAGGGAGAAGATACCTCTGGCAATAGCCAGCTTGGCTGATGGCATTACTAAGTAACTAGTTTTGTAGGCCACACCCAGTTTGGCATTCAGGCCCTAGGCGCTGTATCACAGGAATGTGTTGTCTATTCTCTAAGGCAAAAGGCACCTCTCTGTGGTCTCAAAAACGGGCCTGGGAAATGGATGCGGAGATAATGATAGCAGACTCAGATTGGGCACACAGATTGAAGTGGGGTTGGAAAGTAACCTCTGCTCCAGTGTAGAGAGAGTTTTTGGGAAGATTTTAATGAGATATTTCCATACCCCAATGATCACCCAGTATTCTAGCACAACGAAATTGGCGGCCTGCTGGAGAGGCTGTGGTCAGAGAGGTACACATTGACACAATTTCTGGAGTTGCCTGACCCTGACTAAATTTTAGACACAAATGAAAGAAATTGTTCTAAACATAACTGGAGTGTCAATTCCATCAACATTCGAAAACTGGGTCCTGGGTCTCCCTACAGCTACATACCAGAGGGGGGAGGTGCATCGAGTCTTCTTGACCCTGATGGCAGTAGCAGTTAAATGTATTACTGCCCACTGGCTTCACACTGAGCCGCCGCCAACAGTGGAGGAGTGGGTCAAACAGATGACAGAAATGTATATAATGGAATCTGTAACTGCTAGATTGAAACTCCAGCTGGATAAGCATATAGCCAGATGACAAGGCTAGAAAACATGGCTGCTGGAGAGAGAAGCAGAAGATTAATCGGACATAGCTATCAGGGAGAGGTCCTGGGATATAGTGATCACTGGTCGTGCATCCTGGGCCCTGTCCCCCATCCGTGTTGGACTTGCAGGCCTTGCAAGGGAGTGTGGGATTGTGGTCATTCCACCCTGCGGGATGGTGACCTGCTAAAGCTCCTGTTGATATAGGAGATAATGTGGTCTAATATCATCATGCAGGTATGAGAGGTGTGGGTTTTGGGGGGCGGGGGGGTATGTGTGGACCAATGAATTGGCCTTTTGGGCCTTTTTGTTACTCTTCTTGGGGTTTTTCCTTGGTTCCTGTTCAAACAGTATGAAGTCTTGCTGTATTCAGACATATGCAGTTAGCCCCAGCACTTGAACTGCCCCGGAGAGGTAAGAGTTAACTCCATGCAGAAGCATGGAACGTTGAGCTCAAGCTCTGTTTTCAAACCTCTGTCTGTGGTACTTCCCAGTGTAACCGTCAGATTCTTTACTCCGCCTAACAGGGTTCGGTATAGTAAAGCGTTCTGTTTAAAAAACATTTCTTTATTGTTTTTTTCGGATTTCCAGCCTCTGTCTACGGTACAAGCAATGTTGTAGGTGGGCAGTGACTGTGTTTTATTTTATTTAACTGTGGAAATCGTTTGTCTCTTCGGTTTCTTTTCAGTCGGTCCAGTTAGGAACCGACCTTGTGAATTCTCTAATTTTAAATAATATCTTTCTGGGATTAGTGTGGTGTTCCGTACCGATCGGTTTTAAAAGAACCGGGCTTTTTCTCGGTTCTTTTCCAAACCCGTGACACGGTTGTTACCGATCAGTTGGTATTACCTGGCTTGAAAGCTTCTGTAGGGTAATTTTGGTAGGTTGGCCATATCTGAGAAACCCAAAAAGAAAACCGGTCCCACTGGGTTTCAACACTGTACTGAGTGTGGGGAGGCCTTTGCCAAGGCTGACCCCCACCTTATCTGTGTTTATTGTCTGGGGTTTGACCACCTCCAGTCAGACTGCCAAATTTATAAAAACTTTCCCAAAACCACTCTAGAAAAAAGACTGAGTAATTTGAGGGAAAGGAAGGCCGAGAAGTCCATGGATCCGGATGGCCAGCCCGGTTCAGTTGCGGCCGAACCTGAGGAGATGCCTACTAACCTGGGTGATACCTCCTCTGGCAAAAGGAGAGCCGACTCTGAGGGGTCAGTTCCGTCAAAAAAGAAACGAAAGTCTGCCGGTTCCGATCCAGTACCTCATACTCCAACCGCGGATGAGATAGCCAAAGTGATTAGAATTGTCCAATTGCTTCGCCCAGTTCTGTCCGAATCGGCACCGCCTGTTAGGCAGTTGTTTCAGTTGGAACCGGCCCCTTCTGATTATGATCCGGCTGCTTTCTATGAGGAGTGGGAAGGAGACGAAGATTATCCCGACGATGATGACAACCAGGGGGGTTTGGATGTGCCCGGTGAACCGGACATCTCCCCAGACAGGCCCTCTGATATCTCTCCTCCCAGACTGTCTGAGTCCCCTTCACACTTCTTGTTTTACAAGAAGGTGGCCCAAACTCTCCAGCTCCCTATGGTTGAAGCTGCTGAGGAGGAGGAAGAGCCTGATTTTGTGGAGATGATGGACATCCCAGAGTCCAAAAGATTGTCCGTCCCTCTTCATAAGTCCTTGGGGAAACGGACACGAAAGATTCTACAGACTCCTAACTCTTTACCTCCTGTAGATAAAAGAATGGACAGGAGGTATATGTTATCAGGCTCGGCTGCGGAGTTCCTTTATTCACATTGCAGCAATGTTGGGGTAGTGCAGCCTGTGACAGGGCAAACATTCCTTTGGCTTCACACCCCCCCAGACAAGGACTCCAAGAAAGTTGATGCCATGGCCAAAAAACTATACCTGGCGTCCTCTTTGAGACAAAGGCAGGCAAATGATATGGACTATACAGCCAGGTACCAGAAGTCCAGGTGGGATATGGTTCTAAAACTGGCTCAACAGGCCTCCCCCCAGCTAGCCAAAGAGCTGGAGGAGGTGGCTGCAGATGGAATTGAGGCATCCAAAGTACAGTTTCACACTGCTGTGGACTCCAGCGATGTGGCATCCAGAGTTATGGCTACATCTGTGTCTCTCAGGAGGCATGCTTGGCTCAGATGTACTAGCTTATCACAGGACACCCAGTCTAAGGCTATGGATTTTCCTGTAGTTGTTAACTCTCTGTTTGGGGAGCAGACAGAGGCTTTCAAGAAGAAAATGGATGAATACAGGACAACTTACAGGAGTGTACAGGCCAGGGAAAGGCAAGCCACTCCTCAAAAGCAGCAGGGCAGGGCAGGGGCAGGCCTTTTCACAGGCCTTTTTTACCAAGCCCAGGCCTTCTCTTCTTACCCACAAAGGGGGGTTTTCTGAGGGAGGGGCAGGAGGGGGATGAGCAGGGCTGCTTCCTCCTCCCAGTCTAAGGCTCCAGCCAAGCAGACACCCTCAGGTGTCCGTCCGGGTCGACTCCTCAATCCCAGTAGGAGGCAGGCTGGCTTACTACTTTCAGGCCTGGAAGTCTGTTACCTCAGACAAGCGGGTCCTGGAAGTAGTGAGCCAGGGACTGGCCCTCAGTTTCAAAAGGTACCCAAAAAGTAGGGCCACCTGCATCAATCTCAGAAACCCTTGCCCTGGAGGCAGAGGTTTCCTCTCTTCTAGCTCTCAGAGCCTTGGAGAAGGTTCCTACTCAACACAGGGGAAAAGGCCTGTACTCCAGGTACTTCCTTACCCCAAAGAAAACAGGGGAGTGGCGACCCATCCTGGATCAAAGGTATTTGAACAAACACATGTCAAAAACCAAATTCAAAATGGTAACTCTGGGAATAATCCTTCCCTCTTTAAGGCCAGGAGATTAGCTAGCATCACTGGACCTCAAGGATGCCTACTTCCATATCCCTATAAAGTGCTGCCACAGAAAATACCTCAGGTTCGAATTGCCTTCAGGCCACTATCAGTTCAAGGCCATGCCTTTTGGCCTTACATCAGCTCCAAGGGTGTTCACAAAGTGCCTTGCAGTAGTGGTGGCTTACCTCAGAAGACAGGGTATCACCATTTTTCCATATCTGGACGACTGGCTGCTGGTAGGGCAGTCATCAGATCAGGTCAGGGCAGCTCTGCAAACCACCCAGGACTTGCTCAGTTCTCTGGGGTTTCTTCTAAATCTGCCAAAATCAGTCCTCGAACCAGTACAGCTTCTCACCATCATAGGGGTGGAATTGGATACTGTCCAAGCAAAAGCCTTCCTTCCTCTTGCAAGGGTGAAGGCCTTAGTAGACGTCGCTTCCTCCTTTCGGCCTCAGGTTTCTCTTCCAGCGAGACAGTTACTCCAGCTCTTGGGCCACATGGCAGCCTCCACTGCAGTGGTTCAGGGAGCCAAATTTCAGATGCGGGACATTCAGTTCCATCTAAGGTCCTTTTGGTCACAGAGAAGGGACACTCTCTCCAAACTGATTCCGGTGACCCAAACTCTGGTAAAAGCTCTTCAGTGGTGACTGGACCAGGACAACCTCAGACAAGGGGTTCCATTTCTCCCTCAAGTTCCATCAGTAGTACAGACTACGGATGCTTCTCTCCTAGGCTGGGGAGCCCACCTGGGAGCCCTAACAGCTCAGGGAATCTGGTCCCCGCAGGAGTATCTTCTTCATATCAATCTCCTGGAACTCGGCAGTTTTCCTAGCCCTTCAGACCGTCTCAGATTCAGTCAAGGGTAAGGTGGTCCAAATCAGGACGGACAACACTACCGCAGTGTGGTACATCAGCAAGCTGGGAGACACTCGGTCCACGGCCTTGTGCACGGAGGCCATGAAGATTTGGTCTCTGGCCTGTTCCCTTCAGACTTCCCTGGTAGCGGTTCATCTTCCAGGGAAAGACAATGTGTTAGCAGATGCCCTGAGCAGGATTTCACAGGGACATCACGAATGGTCCCTGAATCCTCACATTCTGAGGATCATTTTCTCCAGGTGGGGCATCTCAGAGATAGATCTATTTGCAGCACCTGACAATCATCAACTTCTTTTGTTTTGTTGCAGACCTCCAGTCCTGGGGACAGTTCCCCAGGATGCCCTCATTCTGGACTGGAAGGGCAAGTTTCTCTATGCCTTCCCTCCTTTCCCTCTCCTGTTCAGAGTTCTGATCAAGATAAGAATTCAACCCTGCACAGTGATTTTGGTGGCTTCAGATTGGGGCCAGACAGCTCTGGTATCCTCTTCTGTTGTCCTAGGCTGTGTCACGTCCCCTGTGTCTTCCCAGGAGATACAACCTTCTCTCCTCCTCCCGGGGCGGATCTGGTTCCCCAATCTCCAGTCCCTCAACCTCAAGGCCTGGCTCTTGAAGAGTTAGAATATGTAGCACTTTATCTCTCTCAGGGAGTTCTGGATATTCTAAAGGTCTCCAGGAAACCTTCCACTAGAAAAACTTACAATTCCAAATGGAAGAGGTTCAGTATTTGGTGCTCGCATTAAGGCATCCTACCTGATTCTGCAGACATTTCCACAACCTTAGACTATCTAGTTCATCTGAATGGTCTAGGCCTTAGGCCTGCCACTCTGAAGGTTCATCTAGCAGCTGTCTCTGCATTCCTCTCAGCAGGGAAGGGCTCTTCCCTAGCATCTCATCCTGTTTTCAGAAAGTTTTTCAAAGGTCTGCTCCACATTAACTCTCCCTTTAGGGAGCCTACTCCGCCTTGGGATCTTAATGTCTGCATTGCTCAGCTGATGCAGCCACCCTTTGAGCCTATGGCTTCGGCTGAATTGAAGTACTTGACTTGGAAAACTGTGTTTCTGGTAGCTATTACTTCTAGGGACATGGATATGTTGTTCATCCACACTGTCTGGCAGGTTCCTTGCCGCTTTAAATCTTGCCGGAAGGTCTTCAAGCTGGCTCCTCCCACCCACCCGGGTGGTAAAACTCTCGGCTCCGCCCCATGACACCAGATCTTCCTTACCGCTTGGAAGCTCAGGTTCATTCCTTAACGCTCTGCGTATAAGACTGGTTCCTAATTCTTCGAATTTTCGAAATTAAAAGTTTTGCTAAAAGACCCGGTCTTCTCTCCCTCATGACTGCGATGGACAAATCGACTCGGTTTCCGGAGATGCCCTTGCGGGCAGAAGATGTCTCGAGCGGATCCGCTCCACGTGCGTTTACTGCTTGGGCCTTGAGCTGCCCGCGAGCCTGCGACCTGTGCTCTTCCTTTTCATTCTCGTCCTCGAAGACCGTGCTGCCCGTTTACAACTGGGCGTCCGAAGAGATTTCCTCGGTTAAGTCAAAGAGGCCCGTCGGCAGTGTCTCGGCGCGCGGGCTCGGGCGGATCAGCTCGAGCAGATTATAGCCCTCGAAGAGGAGGCGGCGTCGGGCGCTTCTACCTCAAGGCGGCATTTGTCCCACATCTCTCGGTGCCTCTTATTCGCTTCTTTTATGAGCTTTGTCTGACCCTCTCGACAAAAGGTGAGGGTCCAATTCTTCTGGACCGCTTTCGGTCCAAAAGAGAGACAAGAGTAAGTCTTACCGTCGACGCTCTTGGGAGCGGGAAAGATCCCTCTCCCCTAGTTGTCGGCCGTCGACTTCGGTCGACCTCTCGGCTTCGGCCACTGGTTTCACGGTGTCCTCATCAGGCCAGTTGACTGAGACTCCGCCGACGCCGGTCAACTGGCCAACTGACAACAGGTTGTCGGCTGGAGAAGCCGAATCCTTCTCCCGGTTCCCGTGGAGTTGAGGATCCTGCGGCTCGCCTGTGCCTCCGGTTCCGGAGCCTTCGGTGGAATCGCTCAACCGAGGGAGTGCCGATTCCCGCAACACCTCCCCGCACCGCCCTCGGCCCAGCACGCTCAGCAGTCCAGCCGATCCCGCCGCCAGGCGGTCTCGGCCCCGCACCGCTGCAGCGGCGCCGCCGCTTCCTCTTCCTCCTCCTCGGACGAAGGGAGGCTTCGGCGCAAGTTGCGTCGGAGGTATGAGGAACTCATGTGGCAACAGCTCCTTCTGACTGGGAATAAGCCGATGCCGTCATCTTCCCCGGCCATTAAGTGGCTGTCACCGGAGCGGCCGAAACAACCCCTCGTTTTAGCCAAGGAGCCTGTTCCCAGGCCGGTTGTTCGGCCAATTCCAGCTGCCCCACCGATTCCGTTGGAACCTCCGCCTCCACAGCCGTTAGTTGGGGCTCCGACCAAAAATTCTCGGTCGGCTCAGGGACTGCCCCATAGGCTGTCTGTCACCCTCACTCCCGCTAGACCTCGGCAGGTGGAGGGTGGCTCAGGCCCAAGGCAGTTTTTTGAGGACTCTTCCGAGTCCGAGGATGATTCCTCCCTTTCTCCAAGCGAATGGACTTGGAGTCCTCAGGAGGACAGTCGGTGGACGATAGCCCTTCGTCCTTCCTAGGATTGCTTCGGCTCATCTCGGAGTCCACCGGGATGAAGCTCGAACCAGTTTCTAAACGGGCCAGGTATCCCCTCACGGAGATTCTGGACCGAGGGGATTCCCCTATGGAGGCCTTTCCGGTGGCCGAGGCCATAGTGGGTCCGGCCTTGGAGCTCTGGCAGTGCCCTGCTTCCTGTCCTGCGCCTTCGGCCAGGATGGCCAGGAAGTATGCGGTCCCTACCGGTTCCCTGTCCGGTTTTTCGGAACACCCCTCGGCTGAGGGGTTGGTTACCGACAGGGTTTTCCAGCGTGCCGGGAACGCTAGGGATGTGGACAAACCTCCTGACAAGGAGTCCAAGAAATTGGACTATGCCGGGCGAAAAGTCTATGCTGCGTCCTCTCTCGGCCTTCGCCAGGCCAGTTCGGCCGTCCTCATGGCACATTTTTCTCATGCCCTGTTGGGCCCCTGGATGAGGTTGTCCTCATTTTCCCGCTGGATCTGCAGACTACAGTCAGGCAGGTGGGACCAGGTCAGGGCAGTGGCCAAACAGCAGCTCCAGACTGCTTTAGACATTGGGGACTCATGTGCCAGGTCTGTGGCGGCCGCAGTGGCTATGCGTCGCCGGCTTGGCTGAGGATATCCACCTTACGCCAGATACCCAGCACAAGTTGGTGGATGTTCCCTTTTGGGGACTGACCCTTCGGCCCTGGGATGGAAGGTCACCTGCAGAGGATCGAGAAACAATGCTACCTTGGACTCGGTCTCTTCCGCTCAGAAGGACAAAGGCCGCAAACCACAGCCTAAGCCCTTTCGTCCTTCTGCGCCCATAGCGACCGGCCCAGCAACGTCAGGGGCCAGCAGACTCGGCTCTGGCATCCCAAACCCAAGCCGGGCTTC
This sequence comes from Neoceratodus forsteri, assembly GCA_016271365.2. NCBI lineage: Eukaryota > Metazoa > Chordata > Ceratodontiformes > Ceratodontidae > Neoceratodus > Neoceratodus forsteri. Next base: position 289,850,226 of record CM028135.1, on the reverse strand, counting down.
TCCAACAGGAAGCAGGGAGGTAGAGGCCCAGGAGGTCCCTCGGCGTCCCTCCTCCAGCCTGCCCAGTGACGGGCTGAGGGTGTCGCCCCAACCCCGCCACCTCACCCCAGGTTCCCCGTGGGGACGGCTCCGCACTTCCTTTCTGCCTGGTCCGTTATTACCTCGGACAGGTGGGTACTGGAGGTGGTGGGAAAGGCCTGCCCTAGAATTCGAGCAGGCCCGCCTTCAGAGCCAAGCCGCACCGGGGGCCTCGTCCGCAGTCTCACTGTCGGCTCATCGGGCCGACATCGCTCTCCTCCTCCAAAAGGAGGTGATCAGGGAGGTGGCGGACCCTCCCTCAGACCCGGGGTTTGTGTCCAGGTACTTCCTGGTTCCGAAATGGACGGGGGGCTGGCGCCCCATTCTCGATCTACACGACCTGAACAAGTTCCTAAGGTCTCGAACCTTCAGGATGGTCACTCTGGCTCAGATAATACCATCCCTGGAACACGGCGTGTGGTTCTGCTCTCTGGACCTGCAGGCCGCGTTCTTTCACGTCCCTATCCGTCCGTCACATCGGAGATTCCTTCGCTTTCGAGCGGAGGGATCCCTCTTCGAGTTCCGAGCCATGCCCTTCGGCCTGTCTCCAGCTCCCAGGGTCTTCACCAAATGCATTGCAGTGGTGACAGCTTTCCTGCGGCGCCGAGGGGTCCGGGTGTACCCTTACCTGGACGATTGGCTGATAGCAGCCCCCTCCAGACAGGAGGTGGAGCGGTCCAGAGATCTGGCCCTCCAGGTTTGCTCTCAAGTCGGCCTTCTTATCAACGAGGCCAAGTCGGAACTCGAGCCGAAGCAGGTGATTCTGTTTATCGGGCAGGCTCGGCTCTTGAGCCAGAGCATGGCTCGGCGGACAGGGCCGAGGTTCTTACCTCCTTGTCCAATCATTTCTAGTTGGGCAATCGCGCCCTGCCCGGGACTTCCTGCGCCTCCTGGGTCTCATCGCGGCCTGTACCAGCATGGTCCGTTGGGCACGCTGGCACATGCGCCCCCTTCAGTGGGGACTGGCCAGCCAGTGGTCATGACAGCTGCGATCCATTGGACTAGCTAGTGATGGTGACCCAGGAGGTGTGGAACGCTCTCCGGTGGTGGACCGTTCCATCTCATCTGCAGGAGGGCATCCCGTTTGTCCGCCCCAAGCCGACGGTCTCTCTATCGACCGATGCCTCTCTGATGGGTTGGGGTGCCCATCTGGGGGAACACCGGGCGCACGGCCTCTGGTCCCTGCGGGAGTCCCGATGCCACATCAACCTGCTGGAGCTCCGAGCGGTCCGCCTAGCTCTCACCGCCTTTGCTCCGTCTTCTCCGGGTCAAGTGGTCCGAGTCCAGACGGACAATACCACGACCATGTACTACCTAAACCGCCAGGGCGGGACACGTCCCATGCTTCTATGCAAGGAAGCTCTCCTCATTTGGTCACTCGTGCGCAGCCTGGAGACGGATCTCCTAGCCATTCATGTGGCAGGAGCCTCCAACACCCTGGCCGATGCCCTGAGCCGGATAGGGGCTGCATCTCACGAGTGGTCTCTCCTGCCGGAGGTAGTACAAGACCTGTTCTCCCATTGGGGCACACCTCAGGTGGACCTGTTTGCCTCCAGGGAGAACGCGAAGCTGAGGCTGTTCCATGCCCGCCCCCCTCAGCAGGGCTCGCTGCAGGGGGATGCCTTCTCGAGGCCGTGGACCCCGGGCCTCTTCTACGCCTTTCCCCCATTTCCCTTGATTCACAAGGTGCTTCTCAAAGCAAGGAGGGACAAGGCGCAGGTGATTCTGATAGCCCCAGACTGGCCCCACCAGTTCTGGTACCCAGATCTCCTCAGCCTCAGCTCCAGGCTCCCGAGGCAGCTTCCAGCTCACCCGGACCTGCTCTCAGTCAATCAGGGGAAGGTGTTCCATCCGGACCTTCAATCCCTGCACCTGACGGCCTGGTTCCTGAGTGGCTAGAGTTCCAGGCCTTGGGTCTTTCCGACGAGGTCCTCAATGTTGTTGAGGCGTCCCGTAGGGAGTCGACCAGGAAATGCTATGCCTTCAAATGGAAGAGATTTTCCATTTGGTGTCAAGACAAGGGCTTGGACCCTTCCTCCTGTCCTTTGGCAAGCATTTTGGACTATTTATGGTCCCTTTCGTCAAGGGCTTAGGGTCGACGACCCTAAGGGTGCACCTGGCAGCCATCTCTGCTTACCGGCGGGCCGGGAGCAGTCGCAGCGCAGGAGAAGGTGGTCTGGCGTCAAAGGCCTTGATCACATTTCCTCCGTGCGAGAACCTCCACCCGTGGATTTACTGCTGGTACTGGCAAAGCTCATGGGCAAGTCATTCGAACCAGTGCACAGGTGTGAACTCTCTCACCTGTCGTGGAAGACCGCCTTCTTGGTGGCTATCACGTCAGCCAGAAGGATGGGAGAACTCCAGGCGCTCTGCATCGAGTCTCCTTACCTGGTCTTCCACAGGGACAAGGTTGTCCTGCGCCCCCACCCGAAATTCCTTCCGAAGGTGGTGTCGGAGTTTCACCTTAACCAGGTGTTGACTCTGCCGGTCTTCTACCCCAATCACACCTCGGAGGCCGAATATAGGCTCCATACTCTGGACCCTAGAAGGGCGCTCGCTTATTATAAGGAGCGCACGGCTGAAATTCGGGGAGAGGTTCGCCAGCTGTTTGTCACCTACGCTGAAGCCGCACCTGGCAGACCTGCAGCCAAGCGGACGATAGGCAGGTGGGTCACCTCCTGCATAGATCTCTGCTATAAGTTGGCGGGCATGGAGCCTCCCAGAGGGATAAGAGCTCATTCTACCCGCCATACTGCTGCATCGGTGGCTGCTTTCAGGGACGTCCCTATCCAGGAAATCTGCAGGGCTGCTACCTGGAAGTCAGCACACACCTTCATCACCCATTACCACATCGACCTTGAGCCACGCCGGGATGCTGGTTTTGGGGCCTCGGTTCTCCAGTCTCTCTTTCCCAAGTAAGTATCGGGGTGCGCCTTGCCTTCCTCCTCCCGGAGAACTGCTAGGAGTCTGCCAGACAGTGTGGATGAACAATATATCCATGTCCCTAGAAATACAGGTTACTCACCTGTAACAGGAGTTCTAGGAATGGTATATGTTGTTCATCCACACGACCCACCCGACCTCCCCGGCTTCGACGCACAACCTGAGCTTCCAGCGGCCCAGATCTGGCGTCATGGGGCGGAGCCGAGAGTTTTACCACCCGGGTGGGTGGGAGGAGCCAGCTTGAAGACCTTCCGGCAAGATTTAAAGCGGCAAGGAACCTGCCAGACAGTGTGGATGAACAACATATACCATTCCTAGAACTCCTGTTACAGGTGAGTAACCTCTATTTCTGCCAGGCGGATTAGTGCATTACAGGCCCTGCTAGTTGAACCTGACTTCATATCTTTCCATAGGTATAAAGTGGTCCTAAGAACTAACAAGAAGTTCTTGCCTAAAGTGGTATCAGATTTCTACCTAAACCAGTCCATATCGCTCCCTGTGTTTTTTCACTGACCATCCTTCTTCAGGGGAAAGAAGATTACACAGTTTGGATGTTAAAAGAGCTCTTGGCTACTAAATAGAGCATACTAAGGCACACAGAAATGAATGTCTTCAATTGTTTCTCACTTATGGTGAAGTGGGGGAAGGTAAGCCTGCCACTAAAAGATCTATTGCCAGGTGGATTGTTTCTTGTATACAATTCTGCTATGACAAATTGGGTAGAACACCCCCTTTAGGCCTGAGGGCTCACTCCACTAGGGGTACAGCTGCCTCTCTAGCTGCGGCCAGAGATATTCTCTTGTTAGAGATCTGTAAAGCAGCCACCTGGAAAACAGTACATACATTCACCAAGCATTACTCCCTGGACATCCAGTCTAGAAGTGATGCTAGGTTTGGCACAGCAGTACTGCAGAGCTTGTTCCCAAAGTAGGTTCTGCATTCCCTCCTCCATAGGGAACTGCTTGGTAGTCTGCATTATGTCTGAATACAGCAAGACTTCATGTTTGAAGAAAAACATTACTCACCATAGTAATGTTGTTCCTTCTAATGGAGTCTTGCCTGTATTCAGACCTCCCCGCCTCCCCCTCAGAACCTGTTTTTGGGAAGTGGGCTGGCAGGACAGTGTTGCACCTCAGGGGTGTACCTTGTACCCTCCCTTTTGGTGGGGTAGCTGTTATGTTTATTATTCTTATGTTCATAGCCCAAATTGTCACTACCTTGTTTCTTCTTGGGTTCTCGGCTTGAGTCTTTTTGGACCCCAAAACTATTTTTTGCCTTTTGGCTATATGTTTCAAACAATTTCCGTATTTTAGTGCCTAGTTAGTTAGTTGCTCGTACGAATCTGATGGTTACACTGGGAAGTACCACAGACAGAGGTTTGAAAACCGAGATCGAGCTCAACCTTCCATGCTTCTGCATGGAGTTAACTCTTTCCTCTCTGGGGCAGTTCAAGTGCTGGGGCTAACTGCATTATGTCTGAATACAGCAAGACTCCATTAGAAGAAACAACATTACTATGGTGAGTAATTTTTTCCTTTTTCCTCTTTTAAATGCTTAGAGATGATAATTAATATCGTTTCTGATTGTTCACCTAGGCATGTATGTGTTAGGATGCTTCTCCGCCATAGCTTGATAATTAATGGATGTTTAAATGCCATTATTTGTTGTCACAGTCTTTGATGTCACTCCCCTCTTTTCTCTTTGTAAAGGGTTTTTTTTTTGGGGGGGGGTTATTTAGTCATTGAGGGGATGTGAGGTGATTTGCGTCACTGAATTGCTCCTGATCTGATGCTCCGTGTATTAAATACCTAACAAGATGTTTGATTGAATTATATGGAGGCTGGAGATCTTTTATGAGATCTGGATACGGATATGATTACATGCTGTATGTTTTATGCTTGAATTAAGCTGTGTTCAAAAGAAAGGGAGCAGAGCAGTTTAAAGTATCTTGAGTGGAACAATACCTTAGTCACTAGAGAGCGGTTTCTTGAAAAGCCACTGAGTCTTTCTGTACAAACTTTATTCACCTCAGTTGTAATATCTTTTTGTGGGCTTGTGAGCCAGCTGTATCATGTGCTGAAAACAAAAAATTATAATAAAAATCGGGATACTCCATATTACCTAGGCAGTCCTTACTAGTTTTGTGGGACAGGACGACAGCTAAGACAGAAGTACTAGACTAGTCTTTATGAGAACTACTTTGTCACCCCAATTTGTACAAGGATTTGCATATCCGTGGTGCCCTTCTCTGGAACTAAGGCTTGAGAGTAGTATGTGTATGGTTTAGAGAGGTGCACAAAAAACAATCAATTTGGATAATTCTTCTCTCCTGGCATCCTTTTGTGGATACCATAGTCTGCTTCCCTGCTAAATGCCTCTCTGGTATGCTCACTCGGAGTGGCTACATGGATAGTTCCTGGTCTAAGTGTTATTCATAGTGTTCATTTATCCACAGACTCTTTCGTTTATTCCCGTGAAGTAATTAAGAAGATACCTGAAAGTAACTATAAATCCTTGCCAATGTGATGAATAACTATTAGCAGTTTGATGCGGCTAAAAATGAAACAACATAGTACACAGCTGAATACAGCAAAGGGGCAGTATTGCATTGAAACAGAGACAATATCAGTAGAAAAAGACCATTGGTCGTCCATTCTGCTGTTTTGTTCTGGCCTACCCCATGACGTATGTCTAGACAGGATTTTTTCCCCTCCTCTCCCCTGCACCCTATCTTGCCCCCCCCCAAGTGTCTTTGAGGCCCCTTATCCCATGAACTGTGCCCCAAAACCCTAATTTAAACAGAATGTTACTTTTTATGAAGCTAACACCCCAAATAAAGGAAATCCTCTACAGCTTAGGGGAAGACAGTTTCAAACCTACTATTCTTCAAAAGTACACAGATTGAGTGGATCGCAGAATCAGCTGTTGGATAGATTATTTTCATAGCATGTTTCCCGGGCGTATATACACTAAAGTAACATATTGTTACAGAAGGGATGAAACATGACTTTGTGCAAGCTGTTAGCAAAGCAGTATGTGATAAAGACAGTCCCATCATTGTGGGGTATATACCAGTTTATGCACAAGTCAAGTTGAATGGACTTCCTTTCTTGCTACTGAACTGCCCTAATGTTGAAAGATTCGACCTTTATAAAAAGGTGACCTGCTTCTCAGAAATTATGGCTAATGGTATGCTTGACTCGCAGGATGGTGTTATTACAAACAAAATTGACTCACAACTGGAGGCCTTTCCTTTTATTAGTGTCCTTGCAGGTGAAACTACAGATATCACATCTAAAAAAAAAATGACAGTTTATGTGTGTTTGCTTGACCCCGAGACATTTGTTTCAAGCACTCATTATGAAGGTAACCTGCACATCACCTCTGGAACTGGCAAGAGTATTGCTATAACTTTGTAGGAGTTCCTTCATGTCAAGGAAGTACAAGAGATGAGGGTGATGGCTTTAGGTAGCGATGGGACTGATATTTTGACAGGAACCAGGAAGTAAGTAGCTGAAAGACAAATGCTTTACTCTAGAAATCAAGGCAGATTAACTCTTGTGAGTTCTTTATAGGGTTTCTGCATCACTCCATGTTGTTAATGGGGAAGATAGTTAATACACATGAGTAATGTGCTCCCCTACTGCTGTGAACTTGACACAGAACCCTAGGAATGTGAACATTCCAAATACAGCACTTGCCTCAGTTTCAACTCTACCACTGTGGGGTAGACAGCATAGACAGAGCTCTCTGGAAGCTTGTTTTTCTACTAGTTGTTTGTTGAGAATTGTGTGACTCTGGGGCAGGTTGGTGCTTCCCGATGTCTGGGAGGACCCTTGAAGGAGATCTATTGGCAAAGTTAAGTGAGCCACCAGAGCACACATGGTGGCTCGATCCCCCGATCCTCCCTGTAGTCTCAATATTTATTTTGCTAAAAAAGTACCTTAATACTTGTAAAATGTAATTTCCACTGAGATGCAGCCACATTTTGTTACAAAAGGTACAGCTCCCCAGCAATTGCGCTGGCAAAAACCACGATATGCTGGCGTAGTTTTGCCCCTTCCAGAGTACTGCCCTTATGTACGGAGATATAAAAATCTCTGTATTTTCCATGCCCGGTGTTATTTTTAGAAAACATGCCTATATACCATATGTGTGCAGGTTGAAGACACACAAGTGGGAGCTCCTCTTCGACAGGTGGGATCGCCCTGAGTTGGAACTCTTTGCGTCCCCACTCAACACAAAACTACCCAATTTCTGCTCGCTAGATCCAGGGCCTGGTGTTTTTTAGCGAGACACGTTATCCCTCTCTTGGACAGGGAGGTTTTTGTATGCCTTTCTGCTCCTGCTGAGAGTTCTTCTCAAGCTGCAATCAGAGAGGGCGGAGATGATTTTGATCGCTCCCTATTGGCCACGTCAGATATGGCTCCTGTTGTTGTAGTAATTAGCAGTGGAACCTCCACTGCCCCTACCTCTTTGCTCCAAACTGCTCTCTCAGGAGCAGGGCGCTCTAATTCACCCTGACCTCAAGTCTCTTCATCTCCATGCATGGCTCCTTCAGACTTAGCCATTACACGTTTTGGGGTCTCCTCTAGGGTAACGGATATTCTAGTGGCCGCTAGGAAGCCATTCACCAGAATCACTTACGCCATGAAGTGGAAGCAGTTCCCCATCTGGGCTACCACCCGACATTTGGATCCTTTCACCTGTCCTGTAAATCTCAGCCTGGGGTTACTCCTCTGTCATGGTGCACCTTTCTGCCATCTCTGCATATCATGCACCCATTGACTTCAAGAATATTGCCCAACTGGACTTGTCCCACACCTTCTTGCGGGGCATTCTTCATTTAAAACCTCCCATTAGGGACCCAGTCCCACCATGGGATCGGTTGTTTATTTTAGAGAAGCACACTCTTCCTCCCTTTGAACCTTCCACAAGCTGTGAGCTACGCTTTCTGTCATGGAAAACATTGTTTTTGGTTGCCATTACCTCAGCTCGGAGGATTTCCAAGCTCTCGGCTCTGATGTGTAAAGAACCTTGCTTGGTTTTCCACAAAGACAGAGTATCTTTGCAGACCAGTCCTACGTTTTTGCCTAAGGTGGTGTCTGAGTTTACTTTGAATCAGTCCATCCACCTGCCTGTTTACTTTCCTGAGTATTCTAATCAGGGGGAGGCTTTACTCCATACTCTTAATAATAATAATAATTTTATTTATAATGCGCCTTTCCAAATCCAAGGTGCCTAACAGTTTAATGTTGATGTTCATCGGGTGCTCCGTTTCTGTCTGGACCGCACCCGCCCCTTTGAAGAAGTCTGACCAGTTGTTTTGTTTCATTTTTCCCCAGGAAAGAAGGGGTTCCTGTTTCCAAACAGTGTGTTTCTAAGTGGTTAGCCAATACCATTGTTTATTGCTACCTCAGGTATGACAAGCCTTTGCCAGGCCTGGTCAAATGTCATTTTACCAGAGGTATGGCAGCCTCGACTGCCTCCTTTAAAAATATGTCTGCTGTAGACATTTGCACAGCCACCACTTGGCGTTCTGTCCATACTTTTGTCAGGCATTACAGTTTGGACGTTGTCTCCAGTCGTAGAGCCGGTTTCGGACTTGCAGTCCTCCAGGGTCTCCTGTCATAAAGTTCCCTATGACTGCTGTTATCCTCCTCCGAGTTAATTGTCTGTTTCTCTACTGCTTGGGATTCAGTACTTATGGTTATTGCTTGCTGCAAGAGACCCCTTGAAGTAAGATAGTATAGTTATGTAAGAACTTACTGTAACAGTAGATCTTCGAAAGGAGCAGAAGGCACTGCATTCCCTGCCACCTTCCCCCCTGCTTGCTGTTTTTCCATCACAGCACTTCAGCATTCCTCATATAAGAGGAACCTCCCAGGTTCTCCAGTTTCTCTATACACTGGGGTCTCCGTTGGGAGAACTGGGAATGGGCTGTGGGACCGCCCCTTTTATACCATAGGTCGGAAGGGCGTTTGTCCACTGAATACTGCTAGCTAGAAGTTTTCCATGTGGTCCTAACACCTGGCAGCTCAGTCCTTATGGTTATTCCCTGCTGCAAGAGCTCCTCTCGAAGATCTACTGTTAATTCTTACGTAACTGTACTTTACATTCTATAATGGACTGATGCAGGGCAACAGAAATGGACAGTGGTGACACTAATCTGCCAGGGCATACATATTTCTCAAACAGAAAACTAGTGTGGGGGGGGTACTTGTAGACTGCTAGGGATCTCAGTATAGGTACAGTGCAATAGGATTGTATACGGTGGGGTGGGGAGTTCCATTGGCACCAGGATTTGATTATTTTCATGGTAGTACAGGATTCAACAGCAGGGTACAGAGCATTGTATCACTTTTGTAACACACATGGCACAGCAGATGCCAAGGTGGGGCATCATTGTGTGCATTTGTAAAGGTAGAGTTTTGGAAGCTTTAAACAATGCTCCAAAAGCAGCTTGTTAGCAACTTCCATAGCCATTCGAATATATCAGTGCACACACTATGTAAGCTACAACCACTTAGCCCAAGAGAATGTCTGTAAATGTTTCCATAAACCCTAACAATATCTAGCCCTTGCCAAAGCAGAGATCCCTGGGCTCCTTTCATACAGTCTCTTCGGGCACTAGTGTAAACTGTTAAAATGATCCCCCTCCCAGTTCAGTGCCTCAGTGTGCGTAAACTGTTATATGCACATCCTTGGAGTGTCTTATTGTGCTTATAAAAAAACTCACTTAAGTTTTATAATGAAAAAATACACATACAAACATTTTAAAATTGCTTAAAACCATTTATTTAACTAGATAACCTTACTCATGAGGAAAAATAGTCCCTTTAAAGGGAAAGGGGGAAGGGCTTGATTGATGTGCATGACATAGCAGTGGCGAGAATGGCGGCAACGGAATTAATGTATTTCTGTACTCACTGTGTTGCTCTGGATTGTATTATCAGGGTTATCGTTGAAAGAATCACTGAAGATCTGCTCAAGCTCATCGTCAGTGAAAGTTAGGGCAAAACTAACATTGTTGATGTCCGACTTGGCAAGCGATGTGGGTATTTTAGCAGGGAAAACAACAATGGCTGACAATCACTTTGCCAACATTCTGTTACACAGATCAGTGGGCAGTGATTGGTACTATTTGGTGTTTTTTTTTTTTTTTTTTGTGCGTGGAACATATCTTACACTGAGCTGTCAGCCAATGAAAATGCTTAATTTTCTCTTGCCATTTCATAAGTATTCATTTGCATAGGCACTTGGTATTTCTTAGCACAAGCACACTTAACAGATCAGTGCCATGCTAAATGTGAGTTTGTATACAGCAACTGCCACATTAACAGGCGGTCAGCCATGCTAGTCGCACATTGTGCATTGCTAATCCCATTGGCGAGCACTGTTGAATATAGGGTCCCTAGAATCGTACAGGTTTATCTACTCTCAGTTATAGTCAGAGTATGCATCTTAGCCATTTTTACCCTGGACGGAACACACAGGCAGCCAAGCCCAGTGTATCTCATACAGCCAAGAAGGCTCCATACCTAATACACTACACACACTGAGTAGTTTGTATCAATCCACATACTATGAATAAATGAAAATGTTTTTTATTCCATATTTAAAACATGTACTACAGCCCTTTCAGCCAAACATCCACATACTGGACGCGTTTCCTGGTAACAGCAGTGCCTTTGACAGTATGGGTTACAATGCACCACCAGGCAACCCCTCCCTCAGACCACAGCAGCAAGCTTGCACAAGTTAGTGTGCATGAGGGCAGTGAGAAAGATGGTGGTAATGCCACCCAAGCATACCAGATGACAGACTTTGGAGGTCCCCTCATGCCAACAGACCCACCTAGCACACCACTAAAGCCCCATTATCCAGGAAACCAAGAATATCAGTTCCTCCTCTAGGTCAGTAGAGGCCCCCCTCTGGACAAGCTGTCAGTGGTGGCAGGAAGGAGAAAAAAGGGAGTACTCCTCCTCAGGCCAGAGGAGGCACTGTCTGGAGATATACCAGTTCTCGTGAAGTCAGTGTGTGCTGGAAGTTGGGAGGTCCTTCCATGGCAGCAAGGGAGGAGTCTGGCGAGCAGACAAGCTGTTATAAGGCCTGAAGAAGGAGGAGGGTGCCAGTGGGGAAAATACAGAAGGATAAACATAACAAGGGGGGGGGAAACACCATGTACGAAATGTACTTTTTTTTTTTTTAAACTAGCTCAGTGATGGTGAGTGGTGGGTATAGGTAGTCACAATCTGGTGAGAATGAAGAAATATTAGAATGCCAAAGCATTATCAGCTTAAAAAAATTTGCTAGCATGCAGTTTACATATAGTACAAGACACTTTAACATGAAAAATTGCAGGGCTCAAAATAAGTTACTGACTACTAAAGTCATTTGATATAGGATTTTTAATACTTCACATATTGAATGTATTATATGCATGGCTCACCTTCTAAACGTTTAACTATTTTTTTAACTTAAAGCTTCATTGCTTTTTATCCTTAAGCATAATGTCTTCACTGTGTAGCTTTGACCCTTAAAAACAAAACACCACCAATCAATCTTTCTTGTCTGTATGCAGTTGCCTACAGCAAAAGAAAGCAGCTGGGCTAGTTGTTTGCCTGGTACAATAGAAACAAGTTAATATATTGGTAGCAGAATAACCATCAGCAGTCAGCCTTTAGCTGTTTACTAATGAATCCCCAGATGAATAGGAAATTTCAGAATCTGTGTTTTACTCCAGGCTGTACATGAACTTAACACTTCACCTAACTGTTGAAAAAAATACACACACACAACCTGGAAACAGATGCTTTACAAACAAGTAAGGTGCTGCACACTTTCCATAAACTGCAATTTATTGCATATGGAAAGCACCCCTCGAGCAGCCCTATATTTCAAGAGTCACTAAAATGTCTGGAGTTTAAAGCTGCCTTTGTTACAGTTCTCCCCTTTTTCCTTTTATCTGGTATTATACTACATTACCACTTTGGAATATCCAGAGAGCATGGAACTCGTTGAAACAGTTACAATTAAATTTTACTTTAATTGAATGACTGTATGTACAAAGAAGAATATCATATCTTCAAATACGCCTTTTAGTTGTATTTTCTCTATTTGCTGAACTGGGTATTCGGTTGTATTTTTTGAAAATTATATCATTATAGCAGATCTTGCATTCAAATGTACATTGGTAACTCATGATTTTTTTCAATGACCTTTCATTGTAATTAATACTCTCTTGCAGTTTCTAGGTATGTATTTAAGTTTAAAGAACCTGCATGATTAATCTCTGAATTTACATGTGCCTAATCAAATAAAGTGCACCTGCACTAACATGTCAAAGCAGATTTGCAGAGAAGACATTTTAGGAACATGTGGCCCTAGAGTTGCTTAATATTAGTTTCTCTCTCCTCTCCCTCTCCCTCCCAGTCATTCTATGTCTCTCACTCTCTGTCTTTCTGTCTCTCTCTCCCTCCCCCCTCCCTCCCAGTCATTCTGTGTCTCACTCTCTCTTTCTTTTCCAAAACGGTGAGGTTATAACTATGAGGTACAAACTAGATAAACAAGTAATCACAATGACAGTACTTCTGTCATGAACTTTTATACATGTAAGTGTTAACATACCGCAAAGGGGGTTGTTTGAAATAACACATGGGTAAGTGCCTTAACCCTTCGAGGTATGTGTAGCAAAGTACATTCTCAACCTGCTTCTGCTTGGGTGGAAATTCTGTATGAAACAGAAACATAGAAGCTGATGACAGAATCAGACCAATGGCCCATTAAGTCTTCCCATGCGAATATTACATTACCTACTGACCTTGGACCCTTGGCTCTGACCCAGCCATATTTGAACCCATTTAGGGTACTTGCACCACGACTTCCACTGCCAGTCTGTTCCATGGCTCTGCCCAACTTTCATCTGTCTCCGACAAACGGGTCTTTACTATACACTCTATTTATACCCCTTAGGACCTTATTTTTTAATTTAGTTATTTAGTTTTTATTGACCAGGTAAGCACACTAGAGAAATGTATTGGGTCTTTGTCATGTCCCTCCTCTCCCCCTCTAGTCTCCAGTGAGTACATGTTCTGGGCTTCCATTCATATGGTCTCCCTTAACCAAATCATAACATCCCTGGAGCCCAAGGCTGGCAGATGCTCTCAGCTGGGTCAGAGAGACGCTGCATGAGTAGTCCCTGCATCAGGAGGTGGTAGAACACCTGTTCTTCCAGGGGGGCACCTCTCTGGTGGATCTGCTTGCCTCATGGGAGAACAGAAAACTGAGGTTGTTCTGTGCCATCCCCCCCACAACCTGGGACACTGATGGGAGATGCCTTTGCAAGTCCTGGACCCCGGTCTTCTGTATGCCTTCCCTCCTTTCCGCTTGGTTCATGAGCTTGTGATCAAGGCCCAGAAGGACTAGGCATAGATGATACTGGTAGCCCTAGGCTGGCCCAGGCAGTTCTGGTATCCAGATTTCTTCATCTTCAGCAACAGGCCTCCATGGAGGTTGCATCTGTGCCTTGACTTGCTGAGCAGACAACAGAGGAAGGTCCTGCATCCAGGCCTTCAGTCCCTCTCAGCCTGATTCCTGGGCAGCTAGAGTTCCATGCTCTGGACCTTTCAGAAGACATCCTGTATGTTGTCTAGGCATCCCATAAGGAGTGAACGTCATAAATGCTAAACATGTAAGTGAAAGAGGTTCTCGATCTGGTCCCAGGGTAAGGAGCTTGATCATTTTACCTGCCCCCAAGCATCCTCAGCTACCTTTAGTCTCTGTCTCAGTTGGGCCTGCCAGCGACAACCCTAATGTGCAGCTTTCAGTCATATCTGCATACCAGGCACAGGCTGGTGTACCGATTGTGGCCCAGGAGAAAGTGGTCAGGCACTTTATCAAAGGTCTGAATCACTTGTCCCCCTCCACTGCATGAACCTCCACCTTCATGGAACCTGCTGCTGGTATTTTCAGTGCTTATGGGCAAGCCATTTAAGCTTGTGCACAAATGTGAGATGTGACATTTATCGTGGAGGACCACCTTCCTGGTGGCCATCATGTCATGCTACCTAATATTTGGCACATTTATTTTGAATTACTTGAATTTCCTAAGCCTCAGTCTCTTACTTCTTTTTATTGTGTAACTATGTATTATTATGTTGACCTTTGTATGTATGTATACCCCCATTCTTTCAATGTGGAACCTTTGTAAACGAGCAGTTCCTGCTCAAAGGTATTTGTAATCCTAGATTTCAATAAAATAAAAAAAAATGTCAGCGAGAAGGATTAGTGAGCTGCAGGTGCTTTTGGTTGCATCTCCTTACCTGGGCTTCAACAAGGATAGGGTCGTCTTGCGCCCCACCTGAAGTTCCTCCCGAAGGTCGTATCGGAGTTTCACCATAACCAGGTGATTACTTTACTAGCCCAGCCTCGAAGGCTAATCACAGGCTTCATAGCCTAGATCTACAGAGGGTGCTCTCTTACTATAAGAAACGTACAGCTGGAGTTAGGGGAGAGGCTTGCCAGCTGTTTCTAACTTATGCTGAAGCCACGACTTGCAGGCCGACAGCAAAGCAGATGGTTGCCAGTTGGATAACATCTTGCATCGACCTGTGCTATAGGTTGACTGGTAGATAGTCGCCCAAGGGCCATAGGGCTCATTTCATCAGACATACTGCTGCCTCAGTGGCAGCTTCCAGGGTGGATGGAAATATGCAGGGCTGCAACCTTGAGTAAAGTGCACACCTTCATCTCCCATTAAAGCATTGACATGATGAGTCGTCGGATTGCTGTTCTTGCGTCCTCAGTTCTCGAGTCTCTGTTTGCCAAATGAGGTGCATGCCTTTCCCCCTCCTTCCAGCGTACTGATAGGAGTCTGCCAGACTGTGGATAGTGAATTATGTCCATGTTTTTAGAAATACAGGTTACTCACCTGTAACCGTAATTTTACTAGTGGTATACATTTCACATCCACACAACCCACATGACCTTTCCTAACAAGTGGCACCCGGATCCCTGCTTCCAGTGTGCAGACATCTAATGCCATTGGGCAGAGCCAGTGGATATACCACCTGGGTGGTGGGAGGAGCTTAGCTTGAAGACCTTTGATGACTCTGCTGTCTCCAGCAGAACTGCCGGAGTGTGCATGTGAACTGTATACCACTAGTAGAACTACAGTTCTAGGGACATGGATATGTTGTTCATCCACACTCATTGGCAGTATCCTTGCCGCTTTAAATCTTGCGGAAGGTCTTCAAGCTTGCTCCTCCACCCACCGGGTGGTATAACTCTCGGCTCCGCCCCATGACGCCAGATCTTCCTTACCGCTTGGAAGCTCAGGTTCCCTCCTTAACGCTCTGCGTTTGTGACTGGTTCCTATTTCTCCGTTTGCGGATTTAAAAATAATATTTTGCAAAAAGACTTCAGTCTTCGATCCCTCGCGGCTGCGATGGATAAATCGACTCCCGGGTTTCGGAGATGCCCATGCGGGCAGAAGATGTCTCGGACGGATCCACACTCCACGTGTGTCTACTGCTTAGGCCTTGAGCACGACCCGCAGGCTTGCGACCTGTGCTCATCTTTCTCGGCCTACGTCCTCGAAGACCGTGCTGCCCGATTGCAACTGGGCCGTCCCGAGAAGCGTTTCCCTCCGGTGGAGTCAGGAGGCCGGTTGGCGGTGTCCGCGCGGGCGGGCTCGGGGATCAGCTCAGCGGATGGTCGCCTCGAAGAGGAGTGCTGCGCTGGGTCGATCTTCCTCGGCCGCTGCATTTATCCGCTCTCTCTGGGTTCTTCCACACGGCTTCCTTTGAGAGCTTTGTCTGTCCCTCTCCACTAAAGGAGAAGGGCCTGCGTCTGCTGGACCTTTTCGGTCAAAAAGAAGGACAAGGGTAAGTCCCTCCGTCGGCGCTCTTGGGGCGGGAAAGGTCCCTCTCCCCAGACGTCGACCCGTCGGCCGATCGACAGCTGCTTGACGGCCACTGGCCTCACGGTGTCCCGTCAGGTCAGTTGTGAGAGACTCCACTGATGAAGTCGAGATTTCTCGACCCATTGGACAGGCTATCGCCTTTAGCAGCGAATTCCCTCCCGGTTCCCCGGGAGAGTTGAGGATCCCGTGGGCTCGCCTGTGCCTCGGTTCCGGAGCCCTCGGATGGACCTTCGAGCGAAGGAGTGTCGGTTCCGGCCGACACCTCCTGCACCGACCCGGAAATTCCGGGACTCTCGGTCTCGGTCTCGGACCTCTTCGCGGTCCAGCCGTTCCCACCCGTCATAGGCGGTCTCGGTCTCGACACCGCGGTAAGCGGCGTCGCGCTCGTCTCGTCCTCCTCACTCGGATGAGGAAGCCGGGCGTAAGTCGTCGGCAGTGCGAGGACCTTATGTTGCAACAGCTCCTCCTGGCGGGAATAAGCCGACTCCGGCGCCTTCCCGAGCATTAAATGATTGTCACGGGCAACCGACACAACCTCGACTTGCCGAGGAGCCATACCCAGGCGGTTCGGCCAAAACCAACTGCTCCACCGATTGCGGTGGAACCTCCGCCTCCACAGCCACCAATTGGGGCTCCGACCAAGGATTCGTCGGCTAAGGGTTTACCCATCGGCATCAGTTACCCTCCTCCCGACCGACCTCGGCAGGTGAAGGGTGGCTCAGGCCAGAGGCAGCTCTTGAGGACTCTTCCAGTCGAAGATGATTCCTCCTTCTTCTCCAAGCGACTGGACTTGGAGTCTTCAGGAGGTCAGCCAATGGGCGATAGCCCGTCGTCCTTCCTAGGACTGCTTGGCTCATCTCGGAGTCTACGGGATGGAGCTCGAACCCGTTCCAAAGCAGGCCAGGTATCCCCTCAGGAGATTCTGGACGAGTTCTCGACGGAGGCCTTTCCGGGTGGCCGAGGCCATAGTGGGTCCAGCACTGGAACTTTGGCAGCGCCCTGCTTCCTGCCCTGCGCCTTGGCCAGGATGGCCAGGAAGTGTCTGGTCCTACGGTTCCTTGTCGGTTTTGGAACACCCTCTGCTGAGGGTTGGTTACCGACAGCGTTTTCAGTAGCCCGCCAGCGCCAGGGATGTGGACAAACCTCCTGACAAGGAGTCCAGAAATTGGACTATGTCGGGCGAAAAGTCTCGCTCGTCCTCTCTCGGCCTTCGTCAGGCCAGTTCGGCCGTCCTCATGGCACATTTTCTCATGCCCTGTTGGGCTCCCTGGATGAGGTCATCCCTCATCTTCCGCCCGATCTGCAGACTACGGTTAAGCAGGTGCGGGACCAGGGCAGACAGTGGCCAAACAGCAGCTCCAGACTGCTTTGGATGTAGGGACTCATGTGCCAGATCGGTGCGGACCGCAGTGGCTATCGTCGGCGGGCTTGGCTGAGGATATCCACCTTTACCTGGATACCCAGCACAAGTTGGCGGATGTTCCCTTTGGGGACTGACCTCTTGACCCTGGGGTGGAAGGTCACCTGCAGAGGATCGAGAAGTCCAATGCCACCTTGGACTCGGTCTCTTCCGCTCAGAAGGACAAGGCCGCAAACCACAGCCTAAGCCCTTGAGTCCTTCTGTGTCCCCCGGCGCCCGTCCAGCAACGTCAGGGTCAGCAGGCTCGGCCTTGGCATCCCAAACCCAAGCCGCGGCTTCCTCTAACAGGAGGCAGGGAGGAAGGGCCCAGGAGGTCCCTCGGCGGTCCCTCCTCCAAGCCTGCCCAGTGACGGGCTGAGGGTGTCAGCCCCATCCCGTCACCTACTCCCTGGGTCCCCCGTGGGGAGCCGGCTCCGGCACCTTCCGTTCCGCCTGGTCGCTGTTACCACGGACAGGTGGGTCTTGGAGGTGGTGGGAAGAGGCCTGCCTCTGGAATTCGAGCAGGCACCACCTTCAGAGCCGCGCCCTGGGGGCTGGGATCCCAGCCTCACTGGCGGCTCGTCGAGCCGACATCACTCTCCTCCTCCAGAAGGAGGTGGTAAGAGGTGGTGGACCCTCCTTCAGACCCAGGGTTTGTGTCCAGGTACTTCCTGGTTCGAAGCAGACGGGGCTGGGCGCCCCATTCTCGAAACCTACACGACCTAAACAAGTTCCTAAGGTCTCGAGCCTTCAGGATGGTCACTCTGGCTCAGATAATACCATCCTTGGAGCGGCGTGTGGTTCTGCTCTCTGGACTTGCAGGGCAGCGTTTTCACGTCCCTATCCGTCCGTCTCACCAGAGATTCCTTCGCTTCAGCGGAAGGATCTCTTGAGTTCAAGCCATGCCCTTCGGCTTGTCTCCAGCTCCAGGGTCTTCACCAAATGCATGGCAGTGGTGACAGCATTCCTCGGCGCCGAGGGTCCGGTGTACCCTTACCTGGACGACTGGCTGATAGCAGCTCCCTCCAGGAAGGAGGCGAGTGGTCCAGAGATCTGGCCCTCCAGGTCTGCTCTCAACTGGGCCTCCTTATCAACGAGGCCAAGTCGGAACTCGAGCCGAAGCAGGTGATTTTATTCATCGGGGCGCAGCTCGACTCTCTTCGAGCCAGAGCGCGGCTCCCGGCGGACAGGGCCGAGGTTCTTTCCTCCTTTGCCCGATCATTTCTGGTTGGGCAATTGCGCCCTGCCCGGGACTTCCTGCGCCTCCTGGGTCTCATGGCGGCCTGTACCAGCGTGGTCCGTTGGGCCCGCTGGAACATGCGTCCCCTTCAGTGGGGACTGGCCAGCCAGTGGTCACAGCGCTGCGATCCCTTGGACCAGCTTGTGTCGGTGACACAGGGGATGTGGAATGCTCTCCAGTGGTGGACCGTTCCAGATCATTTGCAGGAGGGCATCCCGTTCGTCCGCCCCGAGCCGGCGGTCTCTCTGTCGACCGATGCCTCTCTGATGGGTTGGGGTGCCCATCTGGGGGAACACGGGCTCATGGCCTCTGGTCCCCGGGAGTCCGATGCCACATCAACCTGCTGGAGCTCCGAGCGTCCGCCTAGCTCTCACCGCCTTTGCTCCGTTCCTCCGGGGTCAAGTGGTCGAGTCAGGCGGACAATACCCGACCATGTACTATCTAAACCGCCAGGGCGGGCGCGCTCCATGCTTCTATGCAAGGCTCTCGCATTTGGTCACCGTCGCAGCCTGGAGGCGGATCTCCTAGCCATTCACGTGGCAGGGCCTCCAACACCCTGGCCGATGCCCTGGGCGGATGGGGCTGCATCCCACGGTGGTCTCTCTGTCGGAGGTAGTACAGCATCTGTTCTCCCTTTGGGGCACACCTCAGGTGGACCTGTTTGCCTCCATGGAGAACGCGAAGCTGAGTCTGTTCCATGCCCGCCCCCCTCAGCAGGGCTCGCTGCAGGGGGATGCCTTCTCGAGGCAATGGACCCCGGGCCTCTTTTACGCCTTTCCCCCATTTCCCTTGATCCACAAGGTGCTTCTCAAGGCGAGGA
The DNA here is from genome assembly GCA_016271365.2 of Neoceratodus forsteri. Classification (NCBI taxonomy): domain Eukaryota; kingdom Metazoa; phylum Chordata; order Ceratodontiformes; family Ceratodontidae; genus Neoceratodus; species Neoceratodus forsteri. The sequence continues at coordinate 289,830,821 of CM028135.1, read as the reverse complement.
GGGACAAGGCGCAGGTGATTCTGATAGCCCCAGACTGGCCTCGCCAGTTCTGGTACCCAGATCTCCTCAGTCTCAGCTCCAGGACTCCGCGGCAGCTTCCAGCTCGCCCGGACCTGCTCTCAGTCAATCAGGGGAAGGTGTTCCATCCGGACCTTCAATCCCTGCACCTGACGGCCTGGTTCCTGTGGCTAGAGTTCCAGGCTTTGGGTCTTTCGACGAGGTCCTCAATGTAGTTGAGGCGTCCCATGAGTCGACCAGAAAATGCTATGCCTTCAAATGGAAAGGTTTTCCATTTGGTGTCAGAGCAAGGGCTTGGACCCTTCCTCCTGTTCCTTGGCAAGCATCTTGGACTATTTATGGTCCTTTCTAGTCAAGGGCTTAGGTCGCGACCTAAGGGTGCACCCTGGCAGCCATCTCTGCTTACCGGTAGCGGGCCGGGAAGCAGTCGGTGGCGCAGAGAGAAGGTGGTATGGCGCTTTTCAAGAGCCTTGATCACATTTCCCCTCAGTCGGGAACCCCACCTCCGTGGGATCTACTGCTGGTACTGGCAAAGCTCATGGGCAGCCATTGAACCTATGACAGGTGTGTCTCTCTCACCTGTCGTGGAAGCCCGCCTTCTTGGTGGCTATCACGTCAGCCAGAAGGATGGAGAGCTCAGGCGCTCCATCGAGTCTCCTTACCTGGTCTTCCACAGGGACAAGGTTGTCCTGCGCCCCACCCAGAATTCCTTCCGAAGGTGGTGTGGAGTTTCACCTTAACCAGGTGTTGACTCTGCGGTGTTCTACCCCAATCACACTCGGAGGTCAATATAGGCTCCATACTCTGATCCTAGAAGGGCGCCGCTTATTATAAGGAGCGCACGGTTGAAATTCGGGAGAGGTTCGCCAGCTGTTTGTCACCCACGCTGAAGCCGCATCTGGCAGACCTGCAGCCAAGCGGACGATAAGCAGGTGGGTAACCTCCTGCATAGATCTCTGCTATAAGTTGAGGGCATGGAGCCTCCCAGAGGATAAGAGCTCATTCTACCCGCATACTGCTGCAACGGTGGCTGCTTCCAGGGGCGTCCCTATCCAGGAAATCTGCAGGGCTGCTACCTGGAAGTCAGCAAACACCTTCATTACCCACTACCACATCGACCTTGAGTCACGCCCGGATGCTGGTTTTGGGGCCTCGGTTCTCCAGTCTCTCTCTTCCCAAGTAAGTATATGGGGTGTGCGTCTTGCCTCCCTCCTCCCGGAGAACTGCTGAGAGTCTGCCAATGGTGTGGATGAACAACATATCCATGTCCCTAGAAATACAGGTTACTCACCTGTAACAGGAGTTCTAGGAATGGTAGAACTGTTGTTCATCCTGATCTGTTTCCTCCCGGCTTGACTATTACAACCGAGCTTCCAGGAGCCAGATCTGGCGTCATGGGGCGGAGCCGAGAGTTATACCACCCGGGTGGGTGGGAGGAGCAAGCTTGAAGACCTTCCGGCAAGATTTAAAGCGGCAAGGATACTGCCAATGAGTGTGGATGAACAACATATACCATTCCTAGAACTCCTGTTACAGGTGAGTAACCTGTATTTGCAGGTGAATGGCCTTTCATACTAACCTGTTTAGTCCATGATTCCTCACCACCACTAGACTGTTCATCCTCGTCCGTTCATTGTTGTTCATCTGGCATAGTTGATTGTCCAGATGCAAAGTATTCTTTAGCCTTAATTTTCTGAAAAAAATTTGAAAAGGTCAACATTTGTATTAAATTCATTGATTTTGGGGGTTGGGGCAAAGGAGAGAGCCCCCCCCCCCACAGAACTTTTATTTGGTTTTGTGATAGAACTCTAGAGTAAATGTTTATTTTTATTTATTTATTGAAACATTTCACCAGGAGAGGCATGCTGAGCATCAGTTTGTTTGTCTCCTGGTGCATCCTGGAGGGAGGGGGATAACAAGAGAAAAGATTAACATTCAACACAGTACAAAATTCAACATAGTACAATAATGTGCAATAACAAATTATATGCTGTAATACAGATATTGTCCACTGTTAAAATTATACAGAACAATTCATATAAATGCAGGGCAGTAATCAGTAACATAATGACAGTTAGTGCTAATTCTGTATTATTTTCAAATAAAACAGCAGGAGCCCTACTTGATTTACTCATGTTGCTGTGGCTGTTACTTGATCTCCCTTTTACGTTACTTAAAGAACAGCTGATTGTTTCTGGGCAGGCGACTCATACCAAGGAGCTGCCTGCCCCTGGAGCTAAATTAGCCTAGTATTAAATTTTTTATCCAGTAATTGAAGAAGGACTTCATTTTCCAATTAAGTCCTTAAAGAGGGGGGGAGGGCACAACATCCTTGATTGGCTATTTGTAAAATCATGCTACGACTATTATTTAGTCTAATTGGATTACTCTGGCTCAGTAGAGAAGGGAATAAAAAATTGATAAAAAAGTGTCAAAAACCAATGGTGGCTGTCCTGCAGAGCTTTCACGCTACGTCCACAGGTATTATTTAAAACCTTGACGTCCACTACTGCCAAATGTTTTAAAGCCATTCAAGTAACAACACACCAAGTTGCTGGCGCATTGTGGTGCAACTCACAGAGAGTTGGCCAACCCTGTAAAATACAAATACAAGCAAAATAAAAGATTAGTGAACACTTGTGATATGCAAACCTGAACCTGTATGGCTTAACAGGTGAAAATCACTGATATTCAGCCTAACCATAAACTTCCAGCTTGTTCAGCTACCCTCCCTGCAGCTCGTGCCCACAGCCAGTCAACGGCTGTCCTCAGGACACAGGGGTGGGGCTTACATGCCCGCCGAAAATCACCGCAGCTTGAGACTTTTTTCCTGGTCATTTCGTGGCTGGCTGGCATCATTCCTGCTCTGGGGTCACGAGGGTGTGCACTGCAGCTGTTCCCACCCTCCTCCCCCAGTGATCATCGACCAGACACCTCCAGCTTACCCAGCTACCCTGCCTGCAGCTCATGCCCACAACCAATCAACAGCTGTCCTGTGGATACAGGAGCAGAGCTTACAAGCCCACTGAAAATAGCTGCAGCTTGAGACTTTTAGCTGACTGTTTCCCAGCCGTTTGGCATTGTTCCAGCTCCTTCACTAGGGTTGTGAGGGTGCATATGGCACCTTTTCTCACCCTCCCCCAGCGATCTCTGACTGGATGCCTTCAGCTTGCCCAGCTACCCGGCCAGAAGCTGGTGCCCACAGTCAGTCATCGGCACTCCTCGGGACACAGGGGCGAGGCTTAAAAGCCGGCCAGAAATTGACACAGCTTGAGACTTTTTTTTTTTTTTTCCCTGATTGTTTCCTGGCCATCTGGCATCATTCCAGGTCCTGCCCTGGAGTTGTGATGGTGTGCATGGCACATCTTCCCAACCTTCCTCAGTGATCACCGACTGGATGCCTCCAGCATGCCCAGCTGCCCTGCCTGCAGCTTGCCCAGAGCCAGATAACAGCTGTCCTTGGGACTATCTCATGTTTAAATTCACCTCTGACTTAGCGATCCCCAGTCCTGACAGTCTAGAGCACTAAGGGCAGAAGCGCAAAGGGTGGCACACTGTGGGTGTCCATTGAGGAGTCAGCCATTGGCCAGCTACTCTGCTCAACAAGGATCACCCCATCAAAGTATTTACGCCTGCTGCAACCTTATAAGGATGCGTGGACTTTCATACCATACTGATGCAAGTTGCTCATTCCACCATTACTGTATATGCTGCATTGTTATTAGCCTGGCCATGGCTACATTGCTAACTGCCTTTACTGCTGCCTACATCACTAGGGCTGACTGCTCTTAGTGTCTTACTCCTCCTGTTTGTTGCTTAATATAATCAAAGTATTTTCAGTGTATATTACTCTCCCTGTTTTCTGCTTAGTATTAATATAGGATTATAAGTATAAAACTCTTCCTGTTTGCTGCTCGGTATTTTTACAGTATTATTGGTATAGTACTCTGCCTGTTTGCCGCTCAGTATTATTTGTATTGTTAGCTGCATGCTGCTGCCTGGGGATGTCTTTGCTTCGCGGATAACTATGGATTGTAGTACCTGGTTCAACTGTTGCGATCAGTATATTTTAAAAAGGTCATATCTTTGAGAATATCTCCTCCTTTAGGCCACACTTTTGGAACTATAGGCACCAGGCACTAGGACCACATGGAAACTCTTTTGCTAGCCGGTGGCTGCCCATGGTAATGTCATGTACCAGCGTCTATATAAACGTGAGTGGCCCCCATTACTCCTCAGTTCTTTTCCTGCCGTTGATCATCCTTGTTGGACTGGCCACAGGAAATGTCAACTAGCCATTGTTTATTCTTTTCATCTATTTACTAGTTTATTTCATCATCTCGCTAAAGTCAAAAGAGCCTTTATTTAAATACTCTAGGTGTGGAGATCAAATTTATGTAGAAGATACACACACAGTTTGTGTGTGCTGTTTGGGCCTATCTCACAACGTGAGGACTTGTGAGATCTGCCAGAGATTTAATCAGGCTACAAGGCTAGAAGGCTCTAGAAAACTATCTTCTTAAAACATTAACAGCCATGGAGAAGGCCCAAGGCCCAGAATCAGTGTCGCCCTCACCATTGGCCGAAAAACAGCCACCAAAGTCGAAGGACCGGGACAAGGACAGGTTGTCATGATAACTGTCCCCATTGTTGAGGCACAAGCATAAGCACAAGGATAAAGAAAAGTCTGCTTTGTCAGCAAGGTCCTGGTTGCTGTTGTGACAAATAGGTAAATCTACTGCATCATTGCTCTTCTGGCGTTGACAGGCCCCCCTTCCCCCGACCGTCTATGAGACACCAAGGTTGGGGCTTGGCTCAGGCGCTGCTATATCTGCTATAGATGGTACAACACCATCACCGTCTAGTCAAGGCCCATTGTCAACACAACTAGCCATGACCGCTGTACAGTGTCTTGTTGATTCTCAAGCTGTGCTGGTGTCATTTTCTGAGATGATACAACACTTTCTGCCTGGCTTGCCTATGCAGGTAGTTACCCCGTCAACGGAGCTTCTTGTTTCCCAGCCCCATCAATGACATCTATCAACACAATGCCAGTTTCTCCCTCCCAGTCACCACTGTTATTGCCAGTGCCTTTAGTGGCACCCGTCATGACAGAGATGATGACGACGACATGGAATACAATTCTGACCTCATGGTTGTGGAGGAGGATTTAGAGGAGGAGTATGAGAGAAAACAGTATGTGCCAGGATCTAGTTCTAATCTCTCATCCAGCAGTGAGGACATGGTGGGGTATACCTCGAGGTCTCCTCCTGAGAATCCTACATTGCAGGCTATGATGCAGCGATGCAAATTGCCATGGGCATTGCTGTGGATGAGGAAGATTCCACAAAAATAAACTTTTGATGGAAGTTTTGGAGGTCCCTTGCACTGTTTCCATTATTATTCCACCAATCTATCCTAAATTAGAGGATGCTACCTTTGCTGCATGGTATGGACCTCACTGCTTCCATTTCCCAGAAAGGCTGACAAACAGTATTCTGCTCCATCTGCTAAGCCTTATTATGCTGACCAGTCAGAAACTGTAGTCATCATGGCTGCTCATGGTAGGTCCAGAGCACCTAAACACATGAGCACTTTGCCTCAGGACAGGTACTCTAGGAGGCTGGGTGTGATGGGCAAGAGTACACTCCACCATGTCTGGGGAGGGGTCTCAAGCAAGTAGCTACTTCTGTCACTGGGGAGGGGTCTCCAGCAAGTAGCTACTTCTGTCACTTTCTCAGAAGTACTACCTGTGAGAGGCAAGGGAGAGCATAGGAGTGCATGCACCAGGAACTTTACCTCATGGTTGAAGAACTGGTGCTGTGAGGAAGGGTTTGGATTCATTGGTGACTGGGGACCCACCTGGAGGGATGGAGGTTTGTTCAAGCCTGACGGCCTGCATCCATCCTAGAGGAATCCAAGCACTCAATGATAAGTTTAAATCTACATTGACAAGCATTTAAACTAGCAAAGGGTGGCAGGCCAGCAAGGAGGGTACCTACTTGCTCACCCCCCACAGCTAGCAGTGGAACCAGTGAACCAGAGGAGTGGCTATCTCTGCAAAGCAGTGCAGAAGATGGAGATTAGTGCCCAAGAGGTGGATAAGCAGAAAGGGGCAAAATTCAGCAGAAGGGCAGACAGCAAGGAGAACCAGGGATAAATGACAACCAAGGAGGGGCTGGAGTAGAACAGTGAAACAGTCTAGGAGGTCAAATCATGGAAAGCCATGTGTGCAAATGCCAGGAGCCTTAGAACAAGATGGAAAATCTGGAGGCTGTCATGGTACAGTCAGACCTGGACATTGTGGCCATCACTGAAACCTGGTGTAATGATAACCACGACTGGGAGATGGCCATACCTGGCTACAACATATTCAGAAGAGACAGAGCAGGCAGGAAGGGAGGAGGAGTGGCACTGTGTGAAAAATGACATAAGGGCCACAGAGATCCAGGAGGAACAAAATGGGGGAGAGATACTGTGGGTTAAGCTGGAAAGGAAAATGGGGACAGCCATCCGCAGAGGTGTGGTCTATAGACCACCAGCCAAGGAGGAAGAAACAGATAGGGAGCTGATGCTAGCCATCCAAAGGATGGCAGACAAGGGTGAGGTAGTACTGGTTAGAGACTTCAATATTCCAGACGTGGACTGGAGCATCCCAGCAGCAGCATCAACTAGGAGCAGATTTATCCTGGTCTCACTTCAGGGTGCCTTCCTCAAGCAACTGGTCATGGAACCAACTCGGCAGAAGGCAATACTGGACCTTGTGCTCACAAACAGGGACAGTGTGATGGGGGTAACAGTGGGGGAGCACCTGGGAAACAGTGACCACCAGTCATTGTAGTTTGAAATCACAGAAAGAGCAGAACCAAACCACACAAAAACACGTATCCTGGATTTTAGGGGGGCAGACTTTGGGGAAAATGGGGAGATACTTGAAAGAGGCATTAAGGGGAATGGGACAGGAATCAGGGGTTGAGGAACAGTGGGCAGTATTTAAAATGGGGATTACAAGAACAACAGAATTATGCATTAAGCAGGTTAGCAAGAGGAAAAGGAAGAGGAGACCATTATGGTTTTCCAAAGAGGTAGCAAAGAAAGTGAAAGCAAAAAGATTGCATTCAGGCAATACAAAAGACACAGGCAGAAGGGATAGGGAGAAGTACCAGGAGAAGCAAAGGGAGGCAGGGAGGTCAGTAAGGGAAGCCAAAGCTCAGACAGAAGAACACATTGCAAAATCAGTGGGTAGAGGACAAAACCTTTTACAGGTACATAAGTGAAAAAAGAAAGACAAAGGGAGGGATAGTGAGACTGAAGGGGGAGGATGGGGGCTGCGTGGAGGATGACAACAGTAAAGCTGACATATTGAACAGGTATTTCTGCTCAGTCTTTACTGAAGAGGACGAGGGTAATGGGTCTGAAGGGAGTACAAGGGGTGAGAATGGTGCAGAAATGGACATAAGTCCCTTTACACGAGAAAGGGTCCTGAAGGAACTGGAAGTAATAAGAGTTGATAAAGCAATGGGGCCAGATGGGGTGCACCCCAGGGTCCTTAAAGAACTAAGAGAGGTGGTGGCTGATCCTCTAGCTATCCTGTTTAGCCGATCACTGGAAACAGGGGAGGTACCCAAAGACTGGAGGACAGCAGATGTAGTCCCCTTATACAAAAGTGGGAACAAAGAGGAAGCAGGAACTACAGACCAGTCAGCCTCACCTTGGTAGTGGGGAAGATCATGGAAGCACTACTGAAGGAGAGATTGGTGGAACATCTGGTTGTCAATGGACTACAGGACCCAAGGCAGCATGGTTTCACCAGGGGAGGTCATGTCAGACCAACCTCGTTGAATTTTTGACTGGGTGACTAGGAGGTGGATCAGGGAGGGCAGTGGACACGGCCTATCTGGACTTCAGCAAGGCCTTTGACACTGTGCCACATAGAAGACTATTACACAAACTGGGGAATATGGGTGTGGGCAGGACAGTAGTGTGGTGGGTAGGTAACTGGCTGGGTGGCAGGACACAGAGGGTGGTGGTAAATGGCTGTCACTCCACAGAGGGAAGAGTGACCAGTGGGGTACCACAGGGATCAGTGCTAGGACCGGTCCTATTCAGCATTTTCATCAGTGACATCGCGCAGGACCTAGAAGGCAGAATTTCACTGTTCGCTGATGACACAAAGCTCTGTAACAGAGTAGACACACCAGAGGGTGTAGACAGAATGAGAAGGACCTGCAGAAACTTGAAGAATGGTCAGGGTTTGGCAGTTGAAATTCAGTGCAAAAGTGCAAGATAATGCATATGGGGCACAAAAACCCTGGCACAATATATCAGTTGGGTGTGAGGATATAGAGTGCACCAAGCAGGAAGGGATCTTGGGGTTGTCATCTCTGATGACCTCAAGGTAGGGAAACAGTGTGACAAGGCAGCAGGTAAAACAAATAGGATGCTGGGATGTATAGGCAGGGGCATCACCAGCAGGAAAAGGGAGGTCATAATTCCGCTATACAAGACACTAGTGAGGCCCCACCTGGAGTACAGTGTACAGTTCTGGAGACCATACCTACGTAAGGACATAGACAGGGTAGAGAAGGTTCAGAGGAGGGCAACAAAGATGGTGCATGGATTGCATCACAAGTCCTATGAAGACAGGTTGAAGGAACTGAACATGTACTCCCTGGAGGAGAGGAGGGAGAGGGGATATGATAGAGACATACAAGTATCTTACAGGGAGGAACAGGGTGCAGGAAAACACTATTTTTAAGCGAAAAAGATGTTCCAGGACTAGAGGGCATGGGATGAAGTTGGAGGGAGGACGATTCAGAGGAAACATGAGAAAGAATTTCTTCACAGAGCGGGTGGTGGACAAGTGGAACACCCTGCCAGAGGAAGTGGTGGGGGCTGAAACAATCACAGGATTTAAGAATGCATGGGATAGACATAAAGGAATTCTGGAGGTCAGGGGTAAGGAGCAACAGACTTCTAGGAAAACAAACTGAACTTACAAGCTCAAATGGGCAGACTGGGTGGGCCATAGGCCCTTATCTGCCGACACTGTCTATGTATCTATGTATTCCTCTGCCCAGGCCCCATATGATTAAGTATCAGAACAGCCTGTGGAAAGCTGCTAAAACTGCAGCCCAGGTTTTGCCTGAGGGTTAGATCAAGAATGAATTACTTTAACTTCTAGGGCTGAGATTAGCAGGCATTTGCCCTGCTCAGCCTGTGATGTTTGTGATGCTGTGGCCAGGGCTGCTGCTTCTGGCATTTGCATGAAGAAATATTTTTGGCTAAGCGTTGCTGGTTTTTTAAATGATGTGTAGCAAGCAGTTTTGAATGCACACTTCAGAGGGATGAAACTGTTTGGTTATGATATTAAAGAGGCACTCGGGGGCCTTCAGACATCTAAAGTAAGTGACTCTAAGGTCTGTCAGGTCCCTCTATCTCACTCCTGCCAGGAGACATGGATCGGGATCCTTTCATCAGCTTGCTGCCAGAGGTGACCGTGCCTACCATACGCAAGGCTGAGGTAAGGGAAGTGGCCCCTTGTTGGGCCCCATCCTTCCAGGTTCCCATTGAAAAGCACCCAAGGCAATCTGTGCCTGTGGCTTTGCCCCCACCGATTCCACTTGACTGTCTTCCACACACACCCCATCTCCACTGTTGCATAGAAACATAGACTTTGACGGCAGATAAGGACCGCTTGGCCCACCCAGTCTGCCCATTTCCCTACCTATTGGATAGGCTGCAGATCCTAGTTAACCAACGGCCTACTTTCTCCTACCCCCCACTAGAATTGCCCTATGTCTGTCCCATGCATTCTTAAATACCCCCCACTGTTTTTGACCCCACACCTCCTCAGGAAGGACGTTCCATGCATCCACCACCCTCCAGGATTGGCTTTTGGCGGGCAGAATCTCCCCGCACCTAAGTATGGCGGGAGATTTAAACAGACAAGTAAGTACTGGAGATAACTTCAAGGGCGTGCTCTCTGGAGCTGTTGCAACCCCTCCAGATTATCCTCCCCCTCCTTATAGTTATCCTCTGGGCCATTTGTCCCTTCTGAAGGAAGTACAGCTATTACTCCAAAAATGTGCTATAGAATCCGTTTCTGTTCAACAGAGAAACAAAGGATTCTATTCCAGGCACTTTCTGGTTTCAAAATGTACAGGGGAATCTGCATCCTGTATTGGATCTCAGGATTCTCAGCTTCTGCATAGAATACAAGAAGTTTTGCATGGTGTCCCTGCAAGCTCTAATTCTTCTTCTACAAACAGTGGGCCAGCTGTGCTCTCTAGACATGAAGGATGCCTACCTCAGGATTAAGATCAGAAAGGCTAACAGGCAGCATCTCAGCTTATGCTGTAGGATGAGCACTAACAATTCAGAGTATTGCTGTTTGGCTTGTCTTCTGCGCCATGGGTCTTTATCAACTGCTTGGCAGTAGTGGCAGCAGCCCTTTGCAGAGAAGGTATGTATGTTCACCCTTGACATGGGTGCCTCTGCAGCTGCAAACAGCCGGGCGGGCCTCTTCTGTCCGCCGGCTGTCTTCCTCGCTGTAGTGCCCTCCGGTCACCAGACCAAAGCTTCACCCTTGACACAGGTGCCTCTGCTACTGCAAGCAGCTAGGCAGGCCTCTTCTGTCCGGCTGCCTTCCTCGCTGTACTGCCTTCCGATCACCAGACCGAAGCTTCACCCTTGACACGGGTGCCTCTGCTGCTGCAAGCAGCCGGGCGGGCCTCTTCTGTCCACCAGCTGCCTTTCTCGCTGTACTGCCTTCCAATCTCCAGACCAAAGCTTCACCCTTGACACGGGTACCTCTGCTGCTACAAGCAGCCGGGTGGGCCTCTTCTGTCCGCCGGCTGCCTTCCTCGCTGTACTGCCCTCCGATCACCAGACCGAAGGCACGCTGCTGAAACTTGACTGGCCAGAACCATCATCTCTGCCTGCTGGCAGGATGCTGCAGTTCTTTAATTTCTTTGCTACTCCATCTCCTTCTGGACTTTAAGCTAATGTTACATGCTGGTTGTGGTACTGGTTAAGCCTCTCCAAATTATCCTGTGAATCCTAATTTTAAACATGAACCTAAGCCTGTTTACAACAATTTTGCACTGCAAGGGTAGTTTGAAGTGCAAGTTCTTTTAGGCTGCAGATTTGTAGATTTTAAAGTATTACAGCTCTCTTTGTTTTAAGATCCAGTGCTAATCTAACCTGGAGTGGAAACTAACTTTAAAGTGATACAGTTTTTTCTGTTTAGACTAGATTTCATTTGGGTCACAGTTGTAGGCTTTGCCCTGCTAATAATCCAATTTCTGCTTCATTTTCTGTCCTCCTGTCTCCCTCTCATTGAATTTTTGCACCCTCCACCACCTCCAGCCTTTATTAAATACTCTCCCTCCCCCCTTGGCACCACCCCTATGCAATCTCCTTCTCACTAACATTACAATTCCACTTAAAGATACAGAGTGCAGCTATTAGGCCTAACACTTATCCTGTCCTCCCCATAAAGACATCTTCCTTTTTAGGTCACCGCCAAACTGTAAGGGTACAATCTGCCTATAAGGCCAGGACACCCCCCTAGCTCCATTACATCTTAATTTCTTTTACTCCCCTCCCCCAAGACCCTGCTTGCTGTGCCACCACTCTTTTCCAATCTTGGACATGACAACCAGACTAATGCTAATTCTTATACTCCTGCCTACTCTCTGTTTGCAGCTACTGAATAACCCTAAGTCAGCTGACCCTCTTATCATGGAGCACCCCATGGCAACATCTACAGCAGTATAACATCCATGCATTGCTGTGGCCTACATGCCAACTGCATGCCTAACAACACACCCTGGCCTACCTGGCCCAGAACGTATCCAGCTCGGCCAGGGCTTCCCCCTCCCACAGTCCTGCCTAAACTGGCCGTTCTGTCTGATAAGCATGCAGCTCGAATGAATCCACAAAGACAGCACAAAGCTAGCCTTAAACACTTTAAAAGTTACCCAGTCAGATTGGTACTCTTGTTTCTACTGCTTTCAGGCAACATTCACCCTAATCCTGGCCCCCCTCTATTTCAGGGGTTGAGTGCACCGAAACCAGGCACCTTAACCTTTGCGTCACTAAACACCTGCAGCCTGACAGCAAAGTTTGACAACCTTCAAGCCTGGGTAGCCCTACATAATCCAGACGTGTACTGTCTGTGGTAGAGACATGGCTCACTCCCAAGATCCCCGATGGAGCCATCAGTCTACCAGGCTATTCGATCTTTAGGCAAGATCGTAAACTTAAAAGAGGTTGCGGTTGTGCAATCTACCTTAAGGACAGCCTTCAGGGCTTAGTCCTGAATTTACCCAGCCTAGGGTTGTTCACCCAGGCCCTTGCCATTAAGGTTCTTCTTGGGGCCCACAACAAAACTGTCACAATTCTGTCTGTCTACATCCCCCCAAAGAACTCAGCCCAAGGTCTCCATGCTGTCATAGACTGTCTTGGAAGCCTAACCCTAAGCTCTGAGGTTATACTGTTAGGTGATTTCAATATTAATTGGCTTGCCCATGAAGCTAACCAATTCAAGGATGCAATTCAGGCTATGCACTTTATCCAGCTCATTGAAACACCCACTGGGACTAACTACAGAACATGCACTAGTACTTTGATTGACTGGGTGCTCACCAACCGACCTGAGCATGCCTCTAATGCCTCCGTCCTCCTGGACGAAATCAGTGACCACTCCCCTGTCATGTTCAGTTGAGCTAATAATTTCTCCAAACCGCCTCCTAGAACAATCACCAGCAGGGTTCTCAAACCTGATCACACTGACTGCTTCAAAATGGATCTCCTCAGTGCTCACTGGTCCTTGGTTTTTGAGGCTTCTGACGTTGACAACGCGGCGATCATTTCATCCTCCTCTACAATACAATCTGTGACACCCACGCTCCCATAAAAACGCAGAAGATCAAAGGCTACTTTAACCCCTGGATGAGCACTGATACCCTTGAGCTAATGAAAAACAGAGACCACCTCTGGCATATAGTTAGGGCCACTGGCAAGCAGTCTGATATCCTGAACTACAAACGTGCGAGGAACAACTGTATCAGGACCATCCGATTAGCCAAAAACGTATACTATAAAGATGCCCTAACCAAGAACTGGAATGACGGACACAAATTCTGGGCTAACCTAAATGAGGTCACTGGGCGAGAACCCAAAACAGCCCCTACCATGCTCTGCGTTGATGGCTCCCCCATCCATGACCCTAAAGCTATCGCCAACACCTTTAACAATGCCTTCGCTGACTTGCAGCATGTTCTCCCCACCGACTTCTTCTCCCCCACCCTTTTACAACCATGCAATCCCCATCACATCCCCCCTTTCGCTTTAAGACTATTACCTTCAGAGAAACCAGGAAATATCTGCACAAAGTGCTCGGGAAGGGAAGATTCAGTGGGGATAACCTTGACCTGAAACTAATCTCGTTCTCACTTGAAGAAATCATGTCCCCTCTCACACATATCCTTAACCTCTCACTCCGTCTCACGGTTTTCCCCCAAAAATGGAAGGCTGCAGTGGTCACTCCTATGTACAAGAGTGGGGATCGTGCCCAACCCGGGAATTATAGACCTAGCTCTATACTACCACCTCTCTTGAAGGCTGTTGAACGAATTGTTGCCGACCAACTTGTCGATTATCTGGACAAGCACGTGCTCCTATGCGCAGAGCAACATGGCTTTAGGGCTGGGCATAGCACCACTACAGCCCTCCTGTAATTCATAGGCTTCATCCACAAATCCCTCGATCTTGGCCAGCTAGTCGGGGCTATCTTTATTGACCTAACAAAGGCCTTTGACACGGTCAACCATGACCTTCTAGTTGTCCAACTCACTGCCATAGGCCTTGCCCCTGAGGCGGCTGTATGTTTCTGTAGCTACCTTCACTGCCGAACACAGCAAGTCAGGATAGATGCCTTTCTCTGTGACACCAAGCCTGTGTGCTCAGGCATTCCACAAGGGTCAGTACTGGGCCTCCTCCTCTTTAGCCTATTTCTGAATTGCCTCCCCCTAGCCAGTCAGTGCCGTATCCTTCTCTACGTGGATGATGCGGTTATATTTTCTAATGGCTTTGACCCCACTGCTCTTGAGCAACAGCTACAATGTGACTTCACCAGCGCTGAGTCGTGGTTCAGAAATCATAAATTGATAATGAACTACAAAAAAACAAAAACCTTGTTGTTCACCAGCCTTAAGAACAAGCACAAAAACTACCCGCTATCTATGTGATGGGGTGGTGTTCCTCTTGAACGTGTTCATCACTTCAGATATCTTGGAATTACTCTTGACAGCTTGCTCTCCTACACCCTCTACATAGACATCACAGCTAAAGCAATCAACAAATGCTTAGGGCTCCTTTATCACCATAGGCAGAGCCTGACCCCTGAAGCCCTCAGCATAGCGGTCCACAGTTCAGTGGGTTCCCTAGTGGACTACGGACTGCCAGTATAAGGCTGTACCACAGATACTGCCCTCCAACGTATAAAAACTGCCCTTAACAATGCCTGCAGACTCACCATAGGGGCACATCGACTAACCCACACCTGTGATCACTATGCAAAGGCTCACTGGCTAATGCTCTTTGGTCACTTAAAATATCAATCCTGCCTCCTGGCCAAAAAGATCTGCCTTGGTCAGCTCCCAACTGGGGTCCAGAACTCCTAGTTCCCAGCACTAATCCCTGCCCACCCTAAATTCAGAACTGCAGTCCTTCTTGACTCCAAAATGTCTGGCATCTCAAGGACAAAGGTCCTTTGCCTATCTGGCACCATTGTGGTTCATCTCTCTCCATGAGACCATTATTAGCCTGCCCACTCTGTGGACCTTCAAAAAGAACCTAAAGAACCATTTATTACAGGAATCTCAATGTGTCTGCCATCGCTAGCACCTAGCAAAGGCATCTCCTACCATCTGCCCTTCTGCCAAACAGATCTATCTCTCTCTCTCTCTCTCGGACACCCTGCTCTTGGGGCTCAACCCTCCACCCCATGTCTCCAGCACTTCTATGCGCTAACCCCCTCGTGTTGCTGACAACTAACAGGATCCCTGTTGGGCACAGTTATTTAGTCTGTTCCTGTATGTATCTGACTGTGTTTACCAATTTCCAGTTTTAGTTTTTGCTGTATTTTTTGCATTCCTTTGTTTAAAGACCCAATGTACCTAAATGTTCTCTTTCTAATTATATTGCCTTGTTTGTCTCAATCCTCTGTATAATCACCTACTTGTTCTAAATGTACTAATGTGGAACCTATGTAAAGAGCTCTGCGCTCAAATGGTTAATCCAAGATCAGAAATAAAAATAAAAAAAATTTTCTCCCTTATCTGGACAACTGGGTACTGAAGGCCAGCTCCAGGGAATCTTTGGTACATATGAACCAGTACCAAAAGGACGGCTTGCGCTTCAACTGTGATCCAGGCTGGCTGCTAGACAAGGATGGCAAGCCCTTAAACAAATCCAAAGAACGAAGAGGTTGCACTCAAAAATACAGGCACTGCAGAGACAAAATACTGCAAGTAAAAATGTATTGCTATAGTAGAAAACAACAAATTACAAAGCAACTAGCACATGGCAGGTAAATTCCACCAGATGCCCCTGCTACATCCCCTGTCTTGGGCAAGGCAGTTGTTCAACAGCTTGGGTGTTACAGTGAATGTGTCAAAATCTGTGACTCCCTACCAAAGACTGCAGTACACAGGGGCAGTCTTGAACCATACCTCTCAACTGTCCCTGATTTTCAGGGATGTCCCTGATTTTGCCTCAAATATTTACTCTGTCCCTTCTAAAAATTGTGTTTTTGTGACCAAACAGTGGGAGTTGTAAGCACAAAATAATGTCAGACCTTAAAGTTACAAACTTGTTCTTCCTTAGAAAATGCATTTTACACCAAGCCCCTTATTCTACCAGCTTCCTGAATTGATATCTCCAATTTTGAAGATATGTCCCTGATTTTGGTCCTTTGTCCCTGATTTTTGTAAGCCTTGTCCCTGATTTGTGAGGCAGGGGGTTGAGAGGTATGTCTTGAACACAGAGAAGGGATGTGCTTTCCTGCCACAGGACAGGGCAGAAAACCTGATATAGAAGTCACTATGTCTAGGCAAGGGCAATGTTACGTCATCTGTGTCTCATGGCTACGGCCATGGAGCCTCTGCCACTGGCCCGCTTACATATGACAATACCTCAGTGGACACTCAAGGTCCAGTGGGATCAGCTAATGGATGAGCTGGAGAAAATAGTTCTCATCATGTCTCCACTTCGCAGAACATTCCGATGGTTAATGAATCGTGACAGCCTGTTAAAGGGCATTCCATATACCAGCTCCTGTATGGATCCTCACCACGGATGCCTCCAGCTCTGTCTGGAGTGTGCATTTTGGCCTTACTAGGGTCATGGTCCAAGGTGGAGGCCAAGTTATACATCGGTATCTTGGGAGATGAGGGCTGTCCTGTACAACCTTCAAGCATTTCAGGAGGATCTAAGTCCCGGTCCTCAGTTAATCCAGATGGACAGCACCAGTGTGATGCAGTACATCAACAAACAGGGGAGCACTTATTCCTGTGCCCTATACAGGGAACCAATGAGAGTGTGGTACTAGGGTCTGTCACACAACTTATTACTGTCAGCTGTGCATGTACCAGGTCTAAGAAACATCTGTACAGACAGACTAAGCAGGTCACAGTCCAAAATGCAGGAATGGGAACTGATGACCTCCATGGTAGACGACCTCTTTGGAAGATGGGATCATCGAGTTTTGGACCATTTAGCATCCCCACACAACACAAAACTGCCATGTTTCTGCTCGCCTGCTCCAGGGCTGGAGTTTTCTGGTGAGACATGTTGTCCCTCCCTCTTGGAAAGGGAAATTAGTGTATGCATTTCCCCTGGTTCCTCTAATACAGAGACTATTCCTCAAACTGAGGATGCAGGGTGCTACACTCATCCTCATTGCAGCATTATGGCCTTGCCAAATATGGTTTCCACTTCTACAGCAGATGGCAGTGGAGCCTCCTGCACCTCTACCTCTATGTTCGGGTCTTCTGTCACAGGACAAGGGATCTCTGCTCCATCAGGACCTGAAGTCCCTATATCTGCATGCATAACTTTTGATGACATAGCCGTTGCACATTTTGGGATATCCCTAAGGTTGCTGATATGCTGATCGTGATGAGAAAACCTTCTGCCAGACATATATATTCCTTGAAATAGAAGCAGTTCACTTTGTGTGCTGCGTCCAGGAATTTAGAGCCATTTGCATGCCCTGTCAATGCTAGGTTGGAATACTTGCTGTCACTGTCAGACGCCGATCTGCTGCATTGCTCTCGTAAGGTGCATTTGGCTGCTGTATCAGCATTCCATGATCTTATTGATAGTCATACGGTTGCCCAGTTAGAGGTATCCCATACTTTTCTGAGAAGTATTCTTCATATAAAACCTATTATTTGCAATCCAGTCCTGCCTTAGGACTTGAATTTTGTCCTTGAGAAACTGACAGCGCTATTTGAGCTTGCATTTGCTGTCAGGGAAAACTCTATTTTTAGTTGCAGTCACTTCTGCTTGAAGGATTTCAGAACTGCAGGCTCTAATGTGTGAGTCTCATATATTTAATTTTTCACAAAGACTTGGTTTCTTTGCGTGCCAATCCTAAGTTTCTCCCGAAGGTGATAACTGAATTTTGCACTGAATCAAATTATACACCTTCCTTTTTATGTTTGCTTGCATGCATGTGCAAGAAACATATTGGGACAGCTGGCTGCAGTAGCGAGTTGTGGAGGCGCGGCAATGTTTTGGCAATGCCAGCAGCCCATTTTGGGGCTGGTTTGTGTGGCACCAATAGAGGATCATGCTGTCCATGACAGCAGCAGTGTAGCTTGCCACCAACTTGAAACAAACTTGCCGCTGCAATTGGGGAGCACCGCGTCATCACCAATCAGCTGTTTTTGCTGCAGGGCGGTCCCTGACTGCAGCAGCCAATTACAGTTGCATTGTCTGGTGTCCCCTTTCAATAAACATGGTGGTGGCTTCTCCGTCAGCCTCTTACAGTCCCCATGGAAGCCAACAGACAACTGCCACCTCTCACAGTCCCCGTTAAAGCCGAAGGAGGGTCCCAGTTCATTTGCCAATGGGTAGCCCTATCCCCGTCGGTATAATGTGCTCCGCCTCCATTTGTTGTGTGCCGAGGGGGGGTGCCCAAGCCCCCTCGGCTCATGCACCCCCCCCAAGCACACTGTATGACCAACAGGGGTGCCCAGTCCCCCATCATCTCCAGCACCCTCTGCCAAAAAACAACCAAGTGGCACGCTGGGAATCCACCCCAGCATTCCAAAAGCATCCCGCGTTGTCTTTTGTTTGTTTTTAACCCTGTAAAAAAAGAAAACGGTCCCTCACTCTCTCTCGTGGCCCCTCCCCCAACTTGCACCCCACCTCCCCACACCCCCCTCACCCCATACTTGCCTCCAGAGCCCAGTGCGACGATCTTCGGTTGACCAGGAACACATTTGCACTCTTCAAAGCCGACCAAAAACTGAAGAAATGCCAGTAAGCTGTATAATGGCATAAATGTTTTTTTTTTTTTTTTCAACTTATGTGGATATCTCTGCCATTTCTTTGACTTTTGGCACCAAATTTTCAACATGGGGTTCTTGGAACCCCTCCTCCTGAATTCAGTCACTGTCATGGCGTTATTTGGTCCCGAAAGGTGATTTTGTGGTCACTGCGTGGAATCACCTTTCAGGACCGATTAACAAAACAGTGTCACTGTTCATGAGGTGGCCTCTCAAAAAGCCTATGTTGCAAATTTGGTGAAAAAATTCCCAAAAATTACTGTCTTATGTGCGTGCATTGCGCAGTCTCCACACACATTCGTAATTATGCAAATTTGTAATATTTTCACTCCAGATTTTCAACATTGGCATTTTTTTACACCTCCTTATGAACAGTACAGCTGTCATTTTCCACATCCTGGCTGAAATGTGTTTTCGCACTTCCGGCGCAGGATAGTGAGGTAGCTGTGTGGAATCAGTGTTTGGGACAGATTAAGAAAATCACAGTGACACTGGTCATGAGCAGAGGTCCTAAAATGCCTGTGTTGAAAATATGGTGACAAACATCCACGCATACTCATAACTTTAAACATTTGTAATATTTCCACTCAAAAGTTTCAACATTGTCCATTTTGCACACCTCCTTATGAACAGTACAGCTGTCATTTTTCACATCCTGCCCGAAATGTGTGTTTGCACATCTGGCGCACAATGGCCCGGTCGCTGTGGGAAATCAGTGTTCAGGACAGTTTAAGAAAATGATAGTGACAATGTTCATGAGCAGAGGTCACAAAATGCCTATGTTGAAAATTTGGTGAAATAATTCCACTAAATGACTGTTACGAGCATGCATTGCGCAGTTTCCACATACGCTCAGAAGTTCGAGCATTTTTAATATTTTCAATCCAGATTTTCAACATTGCCATCTCTTCACACCTCCCTATGAATGGTACAGCTGTCATTCTTCACATCCTGCCCGATCTGTGTTTTCACACATCTCGTGTGGAATAGCACGGTCGCTGTGGGAAATGAAAGTTCGGGACACATTAACAAAATCACAGTGCACAGTTCTTAAGCAGAGGCCCCAAATGCTTTCATAAGGTGGGGGGTCACAAAAAGGCCATGTTGAAAATTTGTAGTGCAAATACAAACAGTAGACCGGGGCGTTACGGTTTCTAACTATAAAATCCCACTTGTACAGACCGACAGGCATCAAGGTGTTCCTTTGGATTGCCAGCTGTAATGCTCATGCCATTCCACCCCCACCCTGAAGCCAGTGACAGGCATCAAGGTGTGCCTTGGACTCTTCAGCCACAGACTTCACCCCATTCTCCCATACTGCACCCATTTCAGCGTACGTTCTTATGAAATGGGGTGATTGTGAAGCCGAACACTCCAAGGGGCACCTCAACACTTGTTGGTGTCTACAGGATAGGGTGAGGTGAAATGCCATGAGCATTATGGGCGATGGCCCAAAGGCACACCCCAATGCCTGTCCATCTTTGCAGGGTGGAGGTGGGGCTAGCGCGAGTTCAGTACTTCACTGCCACTCCTATTCTGCATCTCTCTAACTCGTGCACATCCAGTGCTAATATTAGCAAGCAAACATTTGGCATTGACAAATGCATGTTATTACCCTGAGCATGCTAATCAGGGTGAGGCACTGCTCCATATTTTAGATGTCCATAGCATAGAGATACTATGTGAACTGCACTATGGGCTGCAGAAAGCCCTCTCAGCTTTTTATTATGCCCCTGTGAAAGGATATACCTCTGTGTCTAAACAGTGCCTGACCAAATGGCTGGCACATCGTATTACATTCTGTTATAGGAAGTATAGTAAGGAATTTCCTGATGTGGTTCCTGGTCACTGCACAAGGGGTATGGTCAATTCTGTTGCTTGTTTCAGAAATGTTTCCGCTGCTGACATTTGTGCTGCAGCCACATGGAGCACTGTCCACAACTTCACTACACATTATAGTCTGGACTTGGTCTCTTAGACAGGCTAGATTTGGGGTTACTGTGCTGCAAGGCGTGCCGTCTTGAATATCTACATCAGACAGTACCATGCTCCCAGTGGTTTTTGGGACTGCTTGTGACTCGTTCCAAAGGTGTGCCCTAACGGGGGAGACATCCTCGAAGAAGACAGAACAGTTACGTAAGAACTTACCGTAACAGTAGGTCTTTGAGAGAATATCCTCCATTAGGCCGTACTGTCCCTCCCTCTGTCCCACTTTTGCTTCAGCAAGGGTTACATCAGATATTATGCCTGAACCTAATCCATGGCTATTATATCCAGCACTATATCTTGCCTTGTATACCTGGTGCTGGTCTGATCCTCTGGTTCCCCACAGTTGGAGGTCCTCCGAGTCTAATCTCTTCCAGAGAACTGAAGCGTAATGGGGCTGGCCATGTTTGTATAGATGCTGACACTCGTGGGTGGCCCCCGGCTAGCAAAAGTTTCTGTGGGATCCTAGTTCCAGGTGGCTATAGTTCCAAAGGTGTGACCTTCTGGAGGAGATTCTCTCAAAGATCTGCTGATATGGCAAGTCCTTACATAGCTGTCTGCTTGCAGTAAATAATCCAAAGATTATATTATCCAGGCAGTTGCTGACAACTATATACTAGGAAAGAGTGAACTGCTCACTTTCTCAGTTTGCTGTCCTTCTCAAATGTTTGCCTGTATTACAGTTACAGTTAGCCTTGCTGCCTGCCAGACTGCTTCCCTGCAACCCCCTAGAGCCTACTAATAAGCATCAGGGACCAATTTGTTTAAACTCCATCTTAAATCTACCTGTCTGGTTCCAGATAGATTGCTGTCTAGTAACTAATTTTGCTATCCAACAAAGTGTTACCTGGGAACTCTTTATTTTGGGATCTGCCATCTTACAGGACAAGGTTTGTCTGCTGCTGCTAGCCCACGCTAAAAGTGCTACTTCCCAATTATAAAGCTTCAGTTGCCAGACTATTTGTCACTCTGAATCTCCTTACTCTGGTTCTGTTAGTGTCCAAAGGCTGCCTGATAAATTCGTTCAGTGTAACTGAGCAAAATGCTGGTGACTTTACTCCTCATCCTGCTCCCTCTCAGACTACTACAGGACCCTAGCAAGTCTGACCCTCACAAGCACTATTTGATCACACGCCCAAGTATACTGCCACAAAACTGGTATAAACCCTGAGGCACTATTGAGGCTGAAGATCTTACAGCCCTATGCTCTCTCTGACAGTCGGCACTCAAATGAGAAACCTCCACAGTTTGGCAGGCAACTCTTAATCCTACAACTGTACTACTTATCCTTGGAGGAGATGTGGAGGTAAACCCACACCCACCCCATAATCCTGCCAGTGGGTCTCTCTCCGATAACAAAGAGACTCAAAATCTTTTATACTAACATCAGAAACATTCTCTCCAAGCGTGACCTAGTAAAGACATGGGTCACTTTGAAAAACCCTGACTTCCTTATTCTCACAGAAACATGGCTTGCACCCCACATTGCCTTCTCAATCACGGACATCCCTGGCTACCACTCAGACAGGCAAGAGCACTCTAAAAGAGGAGGTAGTGTATTCATATACTCTGCCTGCACAGACAACTTCAGTATATCCTCTCGAGGCCATTCTCAAATCTCAGGAGATTATCTCAGGGTACTTACCAAGCCCCACTCCATCCCTATAGTCATCACTGGTGCATACTGCTCACTAAGATCACCTCCAGATGCAATAAGGAACTTTCTGCAGAAAATGCTGGACTCCATGCCAGTGGAGAGCACATCATACTAAGGGACTTCAATGTCAGCTCAGTGGCTGGGTCAAGTCCCTTCAGCCAAGGATTAAACCCCTGAACCTCACTCAGCTGACCTCCTATCCTGCCTGATTGAGTTCCTGGACCAACATCCACAGCACAATTAGCTGTGTGCTGTTGTCCCACCTGCACAGAATTCTGTCTGCAGACATGCTCCCAGACATATTTAGTGACCACTGCATGACCTAACGCATGTGAAAGGTCAAAACAATCAAATCTCCACCTAATATAACATAATAATTTTTATTTATAAAGCACCTTTCAAATGTCAAGGTGCAGGACAATAAAACAGATAAAACAATAAAATACCCAATAATCAGAGTAACAACATAGATAAACTAGAAAGGTTAGTGTAAGTATGCAAGAAGTTAAAAAAGTTTAAGCGAGATGCTTTCATGCAAGACCTACTTTTGGCCAACTGGGCTCCCATCCTCACCGCTGTTGTCCCAGATGGGGCATCAACCCTCTTTACCACCACCTTCTTAAAATATGTAATAGGCACTCTCCCATCGAAAGATCAAGAGTCCAGAGTCATCATCTGCCCTATATTACTCCAGAAATAATTAAAAGCTACCAACACAGAGATGAGGCATGGGCCAGGCACAATTACACAGGGCTCCCCTTGGACAGGCATGACTTCACACACCCCATAACCTCTGCACTAAGAATGCAAGGAAGGCCAAAGCCACCTATTTCCAAATTAAGCTTCAGCGTCAATGTTTATATCCGTCTAAATTTTGGAGCTCAATCCACAGCCTCCTCAGTCCACACTTATTGATTGCCAGGGAGCAGGCTATCCCAAGCTCCATCCTGACAGCTGAAGATTTAAATAAATACTTTACTGAGGGTCCAAAGCTCTAATCCCCCAACCCTGCTCCACCCTGAATCACCAGCCTCACCCAGTTGGCATCTTTCGCTTCCAGGCAGTCTCAGTAGCTGATGTATACAAAGAGCTCTCAGTGCTGAACGCTTCATCCAGCTGCGGGATTGATGGCATCTCCCCTAAGTTCCTGTGCATAGGAGTGCCTGCTGTAGCGGCTCACATCGCCCACATTTTTAACTGGCCCCTTGCAACTGGCTCCTTCCCCCATAACTGGAAATATGAATTGGTCGTCCCTCTCCACAAAGGTGTTCCTGCAGATGCTGCCTCCAACTTCCGACCATTTTCCCTTCTACCAGTCCTTTCTAGGGTCTTCGAGAGGCTGGTGAGCAGGCAACCCATCAACTTCTGCTGCAGCTTGGGCTTCTTGACTCCATTACAGTCTGGCTTCTGGCTTAATCACTCCATCTCCCTTCTTCAGGTCACCAGCCGCATTCTTTCCAACATGAACAAGGACACGGACACCGGAGTCATCTTTATTGACCTTACCAAGGCCTTTAACACTGTAGCCCACAACCTACTTGTGGCAAAACTGTCTGCTTCATCATCCCCCCCTTTCTCTACATGGTTCTGCTCCTACCTATCCAACTGAGCACAAGCAGCCAGGTTAGTCAGAACCACCCACTGTCCCCCAAGGCTTGGTCCTTGCCCTTTGTTATTCACTGTCATCATAAATTATCTCCCCCGAGCTGTCTCCTGTGACATGCACATGTATGCCAGTGATACTGTTATCTGTGCATCTGGTCCCTCTGTCCCTCCATCGAAGAGCCCCTGCAGAAGGACTTCACTGCTCTTCAAAAATGGTTTCAGGATAACCGACTAGTTATGAAACAAAAAGAAAACGGTATCTGTGCTGTTGGGATCCAGCCAGTGGTTAAGTATCGGCCCTGACTCGCTAAATCTATACTCCATCTAAAGGGGAACACCTTGGTTCGGTGTCCTTATACAGATACCCAGGCATGCACCTGGACACATATCCCAGGTAACAGCCAAGTGTTACACAAAGCTTGGTGCCCTCTACAGAGTAAAAAAACTGCCTCCAGCCATGCTTCAGGAAGCTGGTGGTTGAATGCTCCATCTTCCCCAACTGGACCATGGGGACACTGTCTGTGCAGGAGCCAACTCCTCTGCCTTGTCCAGACTGTCAGCACTGTTCAGTGCACTGTGCAGATTCATGCTGCCCCCCCCCACAAAAAAAAAACAAAAAACACCACTGCATAATGTACAACAAACACTGGTGGTTACTGCCTCCAAAGAGGCACACTCTGCACATTGCACTAGTGGGGGCAAGATACTGGACAGGAAAACTCCATAGTTACCGCTTGGATTTCTTTAAACCAGCTTCTAATCATACTTACTCCCTCAGGTCTAAGTAAGGCTACCACTTCCAGATTCCATGCTGCAGGAAAAATTTGGGGCAATACTCAGTCGCCTATAGGGTTTGCACTGTTTGGAATAGCCCGTCTATCAAAATCACCTCAGCCAACTCCTGCACATCATGTAAGTGGCAACTTGAGATTCATCATGCCTCCCTGATCTCGTACCCCAAACTGCCCCAGTCACGCCACCTCTGGTTGCATCCATCGTAGGCCTGATGCTACCTGTTGGGTCTTCCGGGCCACCAACTTTTCTGCTCTGCAACACAAAGCCAAATTGTCTCGCTGTCTGTTTTTATGCTGTATTTGTAACTTGCTCCTTAGATAATGGGAGTCCCTATTGTAAAGACTCCCAATTGCACCTGCTGCACCTTGTATGTATTTGTGTTGTATTCTTATATTATGTACTGATGCTAATTTGAGACTGTGTTCCTGTACTTTCATAATTGTGCACCCTTACTTTGCTGCCCTCAGGACCCCTTGTGGCTGAATGTACTCCCCACATACTGCCCCCACCCCTTTTCACAACTGGAAACGAGCTTTCTGGGCTCTGCTTGTTTACCTGGTAAAATATGTTTAAATAAATATTCTCCAGGTGGGTATAGCAAAAGCAAGCAACAATGAAATGTCCTATATTTGTTGCCTTTTTATTTATCTTTATGTTCTTGGATATCTAACTTTTTTTTTTTGGGGGGGGGGGTATAAATTTCAAAAATGTATGGGACCAGTAAGAAAATAAAAGTAGGCATGGAGGTAAAACAGAGTACAGAGGGGGTAATCCTTTTAGCTCAGCAGTGAATAGAGTACTAACAATTACTGTAGCTCTGAACTGGCAGGAGTCGTAGTTGTTACGGACTGTGCCACACCGCCATAAACAGTAATCCACAGCAGATGCATGCCAACAGCACCTACCATAAGTAAGATACATTGATTCATATTCTCTGCTGACCTCAAGGTCCCCCAGTCTGTTTTACCCCATGTCAGTTACTGCATTGGGAGCTGAAGCGGTTCTGCCAATTTAACAAAGGCAAACAAAAATTATCAGGCCCAAACTGAACCGAAGCTGGCGCTGGACCACATCTCTCACACTTAATCTGCAGTTCTCATTACTAAAAGTTCATCTGTCAGACTTTTATTTACCTTGAGATATTCAATAAGACCACCATCATGCAATTTCCTTGCTTCACAAAATTTGTCTGAGGAATGCTGTATGTGTGACACCAGTTACAAACACAGTGATGAGCTGGAGTTTTTTTAACCTGGTCCTTAGTAGGCTGACATACCTCCTCTTTCAAATGGACAAGCCCACATGTACTAAGCTCTTCACTTGGACAACATTTTCCCTAGTGGCCATCCCCTCAGCCTGATGGGTAGCATAGTTTCATTTTTCTGCATTTGATTGATACAACATATATTCTTCATTTCTAAATTACTAGATCAGAGTGTTATAACCAGACATCTCAGCGGTTTGTCCTGTGATTCGGGAGGCCTGTCTACAGATATTCCTTATCTGCTGGATTATTAGCTGCAGTCAGCATTGCTACTCACAGGGAAGCATCAAAAGGCTCAGTTAGAGTCCATTTCATGTGAGCAATAGTTGCATCTGTAGCTTCTCTAAAAGAGTTTCCCTCTGCCCTTCCTATCCAGCTCTCACTGCCCCCCACCCTAACAGTCTGCCTCTCGATCTTCCATGAGGATGCTGACATATCAAGTACTATGCCTTAGCACAGTTTGTGTAACTGTTTGTCATTGCAACCCATATACTGTCGAACTTTTTTGTACTCTGTATGTATGTTACTGTAACTATATTGCCTTCTTGTGTTAGTGTATCTGACGTGGAACCTCTCAACGAGCATCCGCTCACAGGTGTCATCCAAGATTTCAATAAATAAAAATAAAATAGAGTCCCATTGCAGATGTCTGCAGAGATGCATCCAGGTATTTACACTTTTGCTGAGTACTTCAGTCCAGAAAACATGCATTTTCTGGGTTGCGGGCACTACTGAGTTATGCTTTCCTCACGAGTCTTGTTTTGCCATCCAGACTTGTAAGTGGGATCTTTACTGCTTGCTACTTGACCAAAGAATGGTGCGTTTATGAAAGAGACTGATTTGGAGACTTGGAACTGTGCTGTAGCATCAGAACTCAATTCAAAGGTTGCTGTGCTCTAATGCTCCCTCTCTAACATCAGATATGCTTTTTCCGAAAAAGAGAACTGTCGCCTTGGAGCCCTCTCCAGTTCCATTGGCTAAGGCTTTTATTATGTTATTATTCTAAAAAAACTCCTAACATTTTTTAATTTAGTTTCTCAATATTTACATAGTTAGGGAGGTTATTTTACTTAGATTTGCATTATTTAGCATTTTTCTCCTGTTTCTGATCGATTCCTGGAACTGGAGAAAAGTCTTACTTTGTGGTGCCTGTTTTAGGTAATCTTTCATTTTCAATAAAAATTTGTGAATGTCAGCTTATTATGTACATTAGAAACCAGCAATAATTTTTAATGTTTTTTCAGTGGATTGATATGAAGCCTAAGAAAAGGACAGGGCCTACAGGATTTTTATACACACAGTATCGACAGAACTAGTGCTTAACAGCAGCGCACCAAGCTTTCATTTAAAAAAAAATTAGTTTCTAGCCCCAGCAGTTCCAAAATTAGACCTTTCAAAAGATGATTTCTTTAATATGGGATAAGGAAACCATTATGGTAAGAAACTTATAATTTTTTTTTTTTTTACTGAATGCTTGAACTCTGCTATGTTGATACATCAAAATAAGATAGTGCTTCAGCTACCATATATCGATATAATATCATATATTGATATATAAAAACATCAAATGGTTCACTAAATGTTTATAGTCCTAGTATTTGTAACAACATATCAACATGTATAGGCATGTAACAACACGTGCAAACTGTATTGTTTGGATCTGTTCTTGTTGATCAACTAAAAGCATTTATTTAAAATAAAGTAAGATTCCCATCAAGGATATCTCTTGCTTCAGGCCACACTTAAGGAAGGTCCAAAACAGCAGCACTCATAGACAACCATACACACATGGAATCAAAATGAAGTTTCCAAATTCATATATTTATTTGAATTGAGGTGAGCTGTACGTCTTAGCCCCAGTGCTTTGGCACACAGTCTTCATCAGGGGTGTGGCTAGGAGGGCACCCACAGTGATTAAATAGCCCATATACAGTGACATCACATGCCAGGTGAAGGAAATGAACACATTAAATGCAAACAAAAAGACATATTTACAATATTTAAAAAAGTTAATCACAAATAATACAAAGATGATGTGCATTATTATATCCTGGTGCTTAAATGCCCCCAAAAAAAAATCTTTCAAATTAAGTATTTTTCTTCTTTTATCTATCTTTTCCACCCTTCTAAATCCAAACACGGGAAGGGGAGGGGGGACCAGATAGCACATCAAATGAAAATTAATTAAAGTCACTGTAAAAGTGATAGCACAGGACCAAACTTAAATCAAAGAATAAAAGCATTGCTTTCAAATTTCTAAGTTCAAGTCCAAGTGCAAAGAAAGAGTCATACTATGCAAGCTGTGATCACCCATTCAAAAGACATCCAGGCAAATTCCTTGAATTTCAGGGGATCCACAAATGAAAGGGTGAAAGGATCTGTTAAGAAATATAAAAAAGACAATTAGAATTAGAAATAGGTTTTGGGTGAAAAAAAAAACACACCAAAATCTGGTAACATCAGTAAATGCAGACTCGGGAGGAGTGCCTATTATCTGAATCTATTATTTCCCAACAGTTCCAAAGTTAGGCCTTTCAAAAAATGTTTTCTTTAATATGGGATAAGGAAACCATTATGGCAAGAAATGTAATTTTTTTCTGTACTGAAAACTTGGATTCAGCTATGTTGATATATCAGTATAAGACACTGCTTCAGCTACCATATATCAATATATAAAAACATCAAATGGTTCACTAAATTTTTAAAGTTCTGGTATTTGTAACAGTATATATCAACATGTATAGGCATGTAGCAACACATGCAGACCGTATTGTTAGGATTTGTTCTTGTTGATCAACTAAAGCTTTTATTTAAAATAAAAAGTAAGATCCTCATCAAGGATATCTCGCGCATCAGGCCACCTAAGGAACTATAGCTGCCAGGCACTAGGACCACATGGAAACTTTTTTCCAGCTAGCAGTCTAAAAGGGGGCTGTCCACAACGACACTGTACACTGTTGACATCCTTGCCATAGATTGTAAGTGTGGGCAGCCCCGAGCTCCCTCAGTTTTTTTCCCACCATCGACCTTCGCACAGTGGACCTTACAGAGTCTCTGTATCCTTCAGCCGACTGCCTGTTTTTCGTTTTCACATTTTTTCTTTCTTTACTTTTTAAGCAGTGTTTTTGCTAAACTTAACTTCTGCAACATTTCCGCCATACTGCTGCCTCTCCTTCAGCCTTCATCTGCGGGCGCTGGCCCTTTCCTGGGCTTCAGCCCAGCATCCCAGCTTAGAAGACGATGCCTTTCCTGGGGGAGGGGTGAGAGTTTTCAGGAAGAGCTCCTCTGAGTCTCCGGATCTCTCCTCAGACTGGGCCATGGGGCTCCCGAGGGGCAGCTTGGATTCTTCTAAAAGCAAACAGTGTGCCGCTGCCTGCCAGTGGGACTGGCAGCTTGCTCGTCAAATAACACTATCTCTTCACCAGGACCATGCTTCGGCTGGGCCCTCCAGATGATGATGCCTCCCCGTCCTCCTCGCAAAGGTGGGACAGGGCCAGGACTCTCTTTGCCAGTCTTGCTGCCTCTGGCCCTCAGTGGTGCCACCCCATGCCTCTACTGCTGTAATGGCCTCTTAGACGTTGACGCCATTGCTTCTCCCGTCTTGGCTGTCTCTGGTTGCCCTTCAGGCCCAAGTTAGGTGGGCTTTGCTTTGGCCGGTCTGGGCTGGCCTCAGCCCATCGTCGGTGGTGCCCTATGCCTCCCCCTTCAACGTCTTGTGCCCCCACTCCGCCAGGGAAGGAGGGCTCCTCTATCCCAGGCTACTATGTGCTTGGCTCGTTGCTGTTCGTCAGGGATGCCTGTGAGTTTTCCCCATCGTCGTTCTGCCTTCCATAACTGTGCTTTGGACTGCCTAGACTGACAGTGGCTCCTTCTTGCCTGCTCCATCAGTCCTTAGGCCTGTGGCACCACGCCTCAGCCCTCCTGCCAGGGCTAGTCTCTGTGGCAGTCCTGCCACAGCCCCCGACCATCACAACTCTTTCCCTTGCTCCCTTCCCCTCCCGAATGCCATCATGCAGTTGGTGGTGCCAGTGGAAGGCGGTGGTCTATCTACTGCCCATGGATCCACTACCTCGGGCATGATTCCTTGCAGGAACTCCCCAAGTATACTGGCCTTCCTTGTGTGAGGAAGAGCCTCTTCTATCCCTCCTGGGAATCTCTACACCTTGTACCCACCCAGGTTTTTGGAGACTGCGTCAGCACCCTCCACAAGGGGGTCGGGGCTTCTGAGGCTTGACCTCCCCTTCCTTGCCAGTGGGTTCCTCATTGTACTCCCACCCTGTTGATCGCTCCGTGTTAAGTCTGGGATATGGGGGTGGCCCCCCTTTCTCCCTCTGGCTGTGCCATATGACAGCATGACGCCAGGTGGTTTGCCTGCCCTGGCCCCATCTGATACAGAGCCTGGGCTTTCTTACTGCAGAGCCTTGCAAACACTTCCAGGTGGAACATTTGCCCATGCTGCCTAGCAGGAATTGTGCTCTAGCGTCCAGGCGATTTCCCCCCCCCCCCCGACCTTGGGGAAGCAGACTAGGAGGTTATGTCTGCAAGGCATGCGGGTGCTGAGCTCCTGAACCTCACTGTCCCCACCCTGGCTTTGGGGATTGGTTGCCCCCACAAGTCTATCTCCCTCCCTGCTGTAGTCCCCTGGCAGGTTTGCGCATATGACCTGATGTGTGAGATTCTTTAGAGGATCCACTGTTACTGTAAGTTCTGATGCACCTGCACTTTTTAGAATACTTGGGCAGAAGGCCAAGGTTGCTACCCCAGGTCCTCCCAGAGGGTCCCCAGAGTCAGGTGCACCTCCAGCCTGGGGCCAATGCTGGCAAACATTTTCTTAGGTCTACTTTTGATACTGCTGATGCTTCTGCTAGGGCAGCTGAAGTGGGTCTCTCCCTGAGGAGGTATTCTTGGCTGAGGGTGTCTGACTTTGCCACAGATGTGTGACTGTCCATCCGGGGTGCCCTTTCAGAGGCTATAAGCTCTCTGGGGTGGCTGTGCAGGATATTGTTTCTAACCTGCAGACCTCAGGTAGTGCATCGTGGTCCACCTTCACCCTATATCACACCCAGTCAAAGAGTGGCCAGAGGGTGCCCTTTCGTAGGCCTGCCACAAGCCTACACAGGGTGCCGAGCCCCAGAACACACACCAGGTGACATCTGCCCTGCTTGCCCCTACCTCCACCACTGGGATAGCCCCCAGAGGAGGTGGACTAGCCCCAGCTGCAGGGGCTGCCTCAGCATGACTCTTTGCTAGCCCTCTACCTCCAGCACAACAGGAGGTGGTGATAGGGAGTCATCTCTCCCTCCACCTGGACAGGTGGCTGAAAGTCACAACAGATGTTTGTGTCCTGTAGCTCATAGAGTAATGCCCCACTCTAGATCTGCTGGTGTGGCCTCCAGATAAAGTTTTAGTTCATTCAAGCTACTCTCCAGACCACGTTACAGTTTATGTTCCAGGGGGAGCGCTACCGGTTCTGAGCATTGTCCTTTGGCTTGCCCCCTGTGCCTCGGGTCTTCACCTTTGGCTGTGGTAGCAGTTGCCCTCAGGAGGGAGGGGCTGTATGTCTTCCAGGGCAGGTGAAAGGAAATTCTGCCAGGGGTATGGCTGCCTCTGCAGCCTGTTTCAGAAATGTATCTGCCACAGAAATCTGTGCAGCTGCTACTTGGAGTTCCATCCACACTTTCACAAAACACTACAGTTTGGACATTGCCTCTAGGCGCAGGGCTGGTTTTGGACTGACAGCCCTCCAGGGACTCCTGTCCTAAGTATTTGGCTACCTACTAGCTTTCTGTTCCAGCCTCCTATGTGTTCCTGTCCCTTGGACTCTGATTGCTTGGGACTCAGTCCTACAAGTAATTACCTACTGCAAGAGCCCTCTAGAAGTAAGATAGTACAGTTACGTAAAAACTTACCGTAACAGTAGATCTTCGAGAGAGGCTCTTGCAGTAGATAACTTTTTCCACCCTCCTTCCCCCTCTTTAGTTTGTAGCTCTTTTTCCAAGAGCCTTTTCTTGAATCCAGGAGCTTCTTCCCATTCTCCTCTCATGACTCTTGGAGGTCTCTGGCAGGAGAACGGGAGGGCGGATGTGGGAACTGCCCACTATATAGTGTCATGCTGATGTCCGTCACGTGATGCCAGGTTGGCAGTCTCCCATCAGACACTGCTAGCAGAGGTTTCTGTGTGGTCCGGATGCCAGGGGGCATAGTCCTACATGGAATTACCTACTGCAAGAGCCTCTCTCGAAGATCTACTGTTACGGTAAGTTCTTACGTAACTGTACTTTACTATGATAGTAAGCAATTTTTTCTTTTCTACCAGTTCTCTTAAATGTTGTTGGTTAGTCTTCAGAAGTATAGACTTCACAGTGCTGAACAATACAGATCTTAATCACAAACTGTCTTGATAAATTTGTTCATTATATGCAAGAGAAATCAGGGCTTTCGGGTCATGTTTCACTAGCAGCAACCAAAAATTAAATACCCTTGCCCTGGCTTGTGCTAATAGTGGGTTTTCCTCTAGTTCATCTCTAGCAAACTAAGCAGGTGTACCTCTGGGGACTCACAGAATTACTCATAATACTTTCTAGCCAGGATTTCTTCATTTACTGATTTCCTAACCTGCATCTCTGATGCATGTAGAACTAATGGAACAATCTTGGGTTAAATGCCCTTCACTTTAATGGGAAGCGTAAATGGAATTCCCCTCCTACATTTTTATAAATCTTTATGACTCCAACATAGTTTGTTGTTTTTTGCATATAAGTTTTGCAGTATTAATTTTCCACAAGTCTTTGTTAAACCAGAGCCCAGGTACTGATACTTTTCTAACACCATTATAATTTCTCCAAGAAGATTTTAAAGGTCTCTCTGTATTGAACTTCACTATTGAAGTCTTAGATATATTTAACTGTAAATTGGTGGATTCTTCAAATAACCTCTCCAGTTGATTTTGCAGTCCTTTTGCTGTAAGGGCAAATACCATCACATTGTCAGCATAAACAGTAATAGCTATCTTCCTGCTACCCATCTTGGACACACCCACCACATTTGCTATTACTGAGGCAGTTACTTCATTTCTATAAATACAAAACATCAGGGGAGCCACTAAGCACCCCAGCTTCACTTCTTTGTTTGTAGCAAAGGGTGCCTATGTACTGTATCTCCCTTTCTAAAATGCCTTATGGTAGTTTTAGTACTTGAGTATAAAGCAGCTTTTATGGCTAATAGGGAGTCATTTAAGACCGTTTTCTTCATATTTCCCATAGTTTCACCCAAACTAAAGAGTTGAATGCAGAGGTGCAGTCAATAAGGGCGGCAGAAACTGTTTCCTAATTCGACTATATTTATGTATAGTGTAGGATAAAATAAAACAAGTTATCTAATGTAGATGTGTTTTTCTTAAACCCCATTTGCATGTCCTGTAAGATCCCTTCCTGTATACCCATGTCATTAATCTATCTTGTATGATCTTTGCAAATATTTTAGCAAAATTGTCAATGAGACTGATCCATCTTAGAACCTTTTATATGCAGTGGCACTATAACATTCAAATACCAATTTGGTGGGAAAGAACGGTGGATGATACAGCTATTAAATAACATCAAAAATTTATCTACCCACCAGTCTGCACAGTACCAGTATACCTCATGGGAAACTATTCACCCTAGGTGCCTTGTTTTGTTTTGATGACGCTATTGCTGCCATCATTCCTTCACGTGTTACTGTATTTCTATCATAGACATTTGGTTATAATCCCAAGCTGATTGCCCTATATTCTCATCATAAAACAAATTAAAGAAATGCCTAACACCTTCCTCCACAGAGATTTGAATATCTGTGTCTTCTGAAAACTTATCACAACTTTTAGCTAGAAGAGACCAGTATAAAGATGTATCCTTGTTATTATTGACATCATACTTCAGATTCTGTTCAGCCTCATAATATTTTTTTTTTCAGATGCCAGTATTACTTTGTGCTCTTTCCTTAGCTGATTTAAATTTTGGAGATTTCCCTGAGTGGGGTTCTTTCTTGTCAGTCTAATTTCTTTCAGTTTTTTTTTTTTTTTTTGCAAACCCCGTTAAACCAGGTTTCTGATACTAATTGTGACTTCCTGGCTTCGCATGATGACAGGCTGTGATGTCACTGCACATAATTATGACTTTAAGTAGAGAATAAACTGCTTTGACAGATGAACTCTGAGGGCTGAAGATCCTGTTTTTGTGCAGATTTCCTTAGTACTAAATGGAGAAATCAGTAGAAGAGACATGAAGTATAAGCTGCATTGTATCACCATCTTATGCTTTCCACAGTTTTACCAGAGGCACCAGCTGCTTTTTAAACATGCTTCTTGACTTCTGTGCTTCAGTCATGTCAGTTGTAAAATTAAGTAAAAGCAGAATCCCACTGAAAATAAGAGGCTGTGTTTTAGTTGGGCTACACTAACCTTATTTAGAAAAAAAAAATGTTAAAACAGTTTCACACAGGCAGCTGGTCCACGCAGCAGTAGCGATGCTGCCAGCAACACCAGAAGCTGAGTTTGGGAATGAGCCTGGGATTGTAGAAGGCCGTGGTGAGGGGGTTGGGGATTGAGCATCTCAAAGGAAGGTCTCCTCCTACAGTGAGGGTCGCTTTCTCCATTGCAATACTGACAGGTATTATGGAAGGGAGGTTGCCACACTTGTGTGCGTACACGTCCCGAGGCTCTGGAGCACTGGAGTCCTGGGAATTGAGAGAACACCAAATAAAAGTCCTTGTCCCAGCAGGATGAAGCC
This sequence comes from Neoceratodus forsteri, assembly GCA_016271365.2. Classification (NCBI taxonomy): domain Eukaryota; kingdom Metazoa; phylum Chordata; order Ceratodontiformes; family Ceratodontidae; genus Neoceratodus; species Neoceratodus forsteri. The sequence continues at coordinate 289,796,144 of CM028135.1, read as the reverse complement.
AGGTGCACTTGGGCCGCACATAGGTTCTTTTTGCCTGCAAATGCCGTAGGGATTGTGTTTTTTTTTTTTAGCCATAATAAACTTTTATTATTTTTCCAATAATAAAACATAACAACCAGTACAGACTTTAGGAGATTGATACAGGGATATAAGCTCAATACAATCCACTGGTGACAAAAAAGAAAAGAAAATAAAGGAAAAGAAAAAAAAAAGGAAAAAGAAGTCTACAAAGAAAAAAACAGAACCCCCCCCTCCCCCCGGCACTCCTTCCACCAAAATGTCTTTATAAGTGACATTGCAGAGGGACTGGAAGGAAAAGTATGCCTCTTTGCAGAGGATACAAAGATCTGCAACAGGGTTGATACGAGGAGGTGTGGAAAGGATGAGAAGGGACTTAGCAAGGTTGGAGGAATGGTCAGAGTATGGCAGCTTGGATTCAGTGCAAGAAGTGCAAAATAATGCACCTGGAAACAAAAACCCAGGAAGATTACACAATGAGGGAGGTAGTAACAACAACAAAAATAGAAAGGACCCGGAGGTAATCATATCAGATTACCTTAATGTTAGCAAACAATGTGAAACGGCAGTAGGGAGGGCTGGGGGTACACTGGGATGTATAGGGAGAGGCATCACCAGCAGAAAACAGGAAGCTGTTATTCCTCTGTACAGACAGTTGGTGAGACCCCATCTGGAGTACCGTCCAGTTCTGGAGCCCCATCTCTGCAAGGACATAGGATGAAAGCAGTCAGAGGAGGGCAACTAAAATGGTGCGAGGTCTGCAAGAAAAGCCATATGAGGAGAGACTAAAGGAGCTTAATGTGTATACCCCTTGATGAAAAGAGGAGAGGGACATGATCAAAACTTTTAAGTACCTCAGTGGAATCAGCAAAGTCCAAGAGGGTAGCATCTTTCAGAAAAGAGATGTGCAAGAACAAGGGACACAATTTGAAGATAGAGGGGGCGGCTCAGGGGCAATGTGAGGAAGTATTTTTCACGGAGAGGGTGGTGGATGCATGGAACAGCCTTCCTGAGGAGGTTGTGGGGTCTAAAACTGTGGGAGAATTCAAGAATGCATGGGACAGACATAAGGCAATTCTTGTGGGAGGTAGGAAGAAATAGGCTGTTGGTTAACTAGGATCTGCAGCTTATCCAATAGGTAGGGAAATGGGCAGACTAGGTGGGCCAAGCGGTTCTTGTCTGCCATCAAAGTCTATGTTTCTATGTGTATGTTTAAAATAAGTAGAATCCTAAAGTGTCCCTTAAGCAGATAGTTATAAAACTGCAACCAGCGGCGCTTGTACAAGGTGAGCTGAAACCATAACATGTAACTATGCATTCAGCTGAAATAGCCATTAGACATTACTGGACCCATTCCAAAATAGACGGTGCCCAGTTCCCAATCCAATGTCTAACAATAATTAACTTAGCAACGGCCAAGGAAATTGCCATATAATGCTTATGATTAAGGTTTGTAATGCTAGAAGAGTCGCCTAAAATACAGGCCTTTGGGGTAAAATAACTACCGCCACCAAATAAGGGAGTTAGTCTCTTAACAGTTTGCTTCCACAGCTGCTTTGCAAGAGGACACTCCCACAATTATATTATATAAACTGGCCACCTCTGCCGAACAGGATGCACAGGCCGGGGTAGGAAGTCTTTTTATTCGATGTAGTATACTGGGGTAAGGTATAGACTGTGCAGGACCTTAAATTGAATAAGCCTTAGGCGGTCTTGCTTCAAATAAGTATACATCGAGGACCAGATCGACTGCCATTTGTCCTCGGACCAACTTAATTTTAGTAAATTTTGCCAATAGGGCACAATTTTAGACTTATTGTACAGGTCATGGTTCCATAAAAACTTATAGATATTTGATATCACCTTTCTCTTCCCCATGTATTGAATGATGTCTGAGAAACTGTGGTTGTAATTCCAAGGAGTGGGCATGCGTTTCTCTAACTGCTGAATGCAATCGCGCAGTTGCCAAAGCTTAAAATGGGAAATGGAAGGAAACTTGTATTGATTAAATATAACCATGGGAGACTTCATCCCAGCTCTGTTAGAAAATCCTGCACCTTGAGCTGAGACAATACGGGTAGAAAAGTGGGCTGAACCGGATTCTCAGCTATACAGAAATTGAGGTTTTTAAAAACTGACTGTTCAGGCATCATTCTAGGTACTATTTTTAACTTAAGGCACATTTGCTGGTGTACCCTGACACTCCATCCAAAAGGATTGTCTCGAAGAACAGGTGGTAACTTTGAATATGGAAGGTACAGTAATGAGTTTATACAGATCTTATGCTTCTGAGCTAAACTTTGCTCTGTAATTAACCAGCTAGGGACCTGGTGCTCCACAGGCTTAAGGACTCCCCAGTTAAAATAGGAGGATGCCATAGGGATTTACCAGAGGGGGTCCTGTCCCCACTCCAACCCATCTCCGGGATAAGCCTTTTGGAGGGGTGGGGTCGCATGTAGGTTGACAGGGCTGGGTTGCTGCTTTGGGTGATAGAGGCAGGCCTAACAAGCAAGAGGCAAAAAATAGAATGAAAAAATTGTACTGTATATGGTATTACATATTTAAGTGATTTACTGTGAACATAGAAGTGAGTTTCTGATTCCTCTCTAGAAACTAACTAAAACCAAACATTTGTTTATGAAATGCAGGTTTCAGCAGACAGATTGTGGACATTCTTAACCAACATGGTGTGCAGTTTAGTAGTTTCGACATCCTCTCTGATGAAGAAGTGCGTCAGGGACTGAAGACCTATTCCAACTGGCCAACCTATCCTCAGTTATATGTTAATGGAGAACTGATTGGAGGGCTTGATATTGTGAAGGTTAGAGGTTTAAATAGAATTATATTTTCAAGGACCGTATCATGTTCTGTGTTGTCTTGAAACTGTACTTTTTAATGCAGTGTAATTTCCTATAGTGTCACCTTCTGCAAAGTCAGACATGCATACATTTTTCAGGAACTTGCAGCATCTGGAGAACTGGACACTATCTGCCCTAAGGCACAAAAGCTAGAAGACAGGTAAGAGATATTTATCATTGCAGTTAAGAAATCTGAGATTGTTTAATGGTTCAAAAACTGTATTTTATAATGTGTTGGTCAATATAGCATTACAGCAATCCTTCTTTAATTTTATTTTTAATACATATTGTGCCCTACCTTAGCTGAAATATTGCTTCACTTAATGTGCTATTACTGGAGAGCCTAATATTGCTTTCCAGTGTCATAAAGCATAGTTATTGCAAACACATGGCATAGCCTGCAAGACATCAAGCAAGAAACTGCTTTTAAGATACTTGTTCCCAGTATAGGATTCTGGTTATAATACAGTAGCAGACAGCATTTTGAAGCATATCACTCTGTCCTTTTTAAATGTGAATTTGAGTAAAGTTCCGTGTCATATCACAGAGTAACCACAGGAAGAAGATAATGAGAAGTTGTAAGTATTGTTTTAGCCACTGGAAGCAAATGTGGATGGAAAGAAATAATAGAGCAGTGCTGTAAAAAGGGATAGAACATGGAGTCTAGTAGGTTACCCATTAATCTTTTTTTATTTAGACCAAAAAGCAGATACACATTATGCTAATAACTTGCATTTTTCTCTCTTTATAGGCTTAAGTCACTAATTAATAAAGCACCCGTGATGCTTTTTATCAAAGGTAACAAACAGGTAAAGATTTATTGAAGTATTGCTCATTTTTACAGCCCTGGAACTCACATGTGAGTCGAAATGTTCTGTATTTAACCTTATTCAAAATGGCCACCTAGGGCTGAGTGCAGTTTTATAATTGCATTGTGACAGTATAAACGTCCTGAAAGATCAGTGGCAACATATGCATATGTATTGTTGTCATTACTGGTAACATATTAGTGATAAAGTAATATTTTTGTTCTATCAGAAACAAATTAGTTCAGACTTACCATAGGGTAGTGTTAACGTGCTTTTTTCATTACTTACTTTTTCCTGATCTCTTAGATGCACATCATTCAGATGATGCCATAGTAGTAGTAGTAGTAGCATTTATTTAGTATGACACTCTTCCCCATAGGCTCAGGGCACCTAACAGTATTAAGCAGCATAAAATACAACAGCATAAACACATAATAATAAATACCATAACAGCAGCAGCAAGTTAGATAACAGAAAAATGTATTCATGGGGACAGCTCAGGTGTTTCTGAAAGCTTCTTAAAACAGATACAGTTGCATTCCCCTCTTCAAGGCTTCACCGATGGGGCCTTTCTCAGTGTTTCAGGGAGTGAGTTCCATATTACCAGGGCAGCAGCCAAAGCTCAGTCACCCAAAGATTTTAGCCAAGCCCAAGGGGTCTCCATGAGGCCCACCTCAGCAGAGTGGAGAGGGGAGTAAGACAAATGAAGAGACAGTAGTTCAGCCAGGTAGGGTCTATCCCACTGCAGGGCTTTATAGGTTAGTAACCAAACCTTGAAGGTGATTTGCCCCTTCACTGGCAACCAGTGCAGCTGCTGCAGGACCAGGGTCACATGGTGTGATCTAGGCAGGCCAGTCAGTAAATATTTTAAGTCATCAGTCTTGACACACAGATCTTTATGTAAAGTGATTATTTTAGAATAGTGTACTATATAAATTTATAGCAATAGAATTAGCACCCTTGTATAAAATGGATATAAAGAATGCTGACTTCTGATTGGCTGACACAGGCTGGCACCTGTTTATCTCACCCTAACTTACAGGTGAAAAAGTATGACTATCAATGCCACTCAGCCTGCTTATCCAGTTACCACATACTAGTGGGCACACATGTGCATTTTTACTTCCAAATTTGGAAGTTTTTGGACTACTTATGCCCTTAAAGAGTAACACTTTGCTTAAACAATACTGAATTAACTGATTCTGTAGTCTGTGTACTTTTATTTTACCATAAAACCCATTTTATTAGCACAGTAAGACACTTCAGAATATAAGGTAGGTTTGAGATAGCCGCACTTCTAGGCGCAGTGGGCCTTACTCCATCCCTGGGCATGCCATAATCTCGGCCTAACTCATACTCTCCCATGTCTTATTGCTTATTTATACTAGGTCAGGGAATTCAGTTTTTCTCAGTGTTGCAGCAGACCCATGGAATATTTCAGCACCAAAAGCTCAACACCAAGACAATAGTGACAGAAGCACTGTAGAGTGGTACATTTCAGTATCACTTTTAATTAATAAAAATTATTTTGTTACAGATTATCTTAAAAAAAAAAGAAGCAGAACAAAAGAAAATACATTTTATTTTGCAGGTGATCTTTAAATTTAGCAAGTTTCGGAAATGCAGTATGCACTTAAGTAGCTAGAAAAAAGATCATTGTGTCCAAATTATATTTTTTATTTTATTTAGTTCTTGTTAACCGGGTAGGTGCGCTAGCCATAGAGATTACTATTTTCAGGCACAACCCGGGGGGTTACAGGGTAAAACAGTACAGAGATGCAACAAAAGGTAGTTTCAGCAAGGTATAAACAATGGTGTTACACAGCAGGTTATGCAGCACAAATAATATACAAGGTTTTGAGAGTAGGGTACAGAGCAAGTATTCTAGTTATAGCATTTGGATGATACAATTTGGCAGTAGAGCAAAAACAGTATAGTTACAAAGTACAAGGTATAAACAAGAATTACATGGCTATAACACAAAGAAGAAAATAGGCATGCTGCAGATATGACCCTGGAGGAAGACAATTTTATAAACAAAGGAAGATATGAGAAACATAATTGATAAGTGCAAGGGGGTTTGATGCAGGGGATAGGAAAACTGAGGTTATTTAAGTTTGTAGTAGGGCAAGCTTCAGAGATATAACAGCCAAGGCAAGTAGTGGGTGTGGATTGGGACAGGTGAGATAAACTACACAGGGGTGGGTAGGCAAGTATGTACTGATACATGGATATGAGAACAGAAACAAATAAGTGCAAAGGGGAATGAAATGCAGGGGCTAGGCAAGCTGAGACAGACTAGGTTTGGAGCAGGGTTGGTATAGGAGATGCAGGCCTGCTGAGTAGGGGTACACCTGGAGAGAGGCATAAAGAGAGGAGACACTGAGATGGAGTTTAGCAGAAGCAGGATTAAGAGCTGTGGCCAGGGAGAAGGACAGGGAGCTAAGGAGGTTTAAAGCAGGAACATTGGTCTGATGAGATGAGGTAGTGATGGATTGTGTTTTTAAAGGTATCATGAGTGGGTGTTTGATGTACATCTAGGGGGAGAGAGTTCCACAACCGAGGAGTGTGGTGGGCAAAAGCACTGGAACCTTTGATGGTTGTGTATTTTGGCACACACACACAAGAGGGATTTATCAGTTGAGCGCAGTCCGTAGTTTGAGGTCTGTGGAGTGAGCAGTTCCGCCAATGATTTAGGGGTTCGAGACCTCATAATACTATCTGTAGTAGAGCCTGGTGGCATTTGGAGATAGCCAATTTAGATCAGAGTAGAGGAGGCAGTGGTGTTTACGCCTGTGGGACAGGGTAGCGTACCAACATATATTATTATAGGCAACGTCCCACCTATGGAGATTTGTTTTAGGTATGGCAGTGTAAGAAGATACCCCATAGGTTAGGGTCGGCAGGAGTATGCCTCGGGCAATAGCTAGTCTCAGTTAGGGGGTTAAAGCATAGCTAGTGTGGTAAGCTACACCTAGCTTGCAGTTCACAGACTTACACGTGTTCGAAATGTGATGTTCAAAGTTTAAGGATTGATCCAAAGTGACTCCCAGGTACTTAACAGAGGTAACTAAGCCAATGGATGAGCCATCTAGGCAGGAGACCCTAAAATTGTGTGGGTGCAATTTAAGTTTCAAGGGGGTACCAAATAGCATGGACTGAGTTTTGGTCTCATTAAGAACAAGGTTACGATCCAAGAGCCAGGCTTGAATGCGTTGGAAATCAGCAGAAAGCCGTAGATTGATGTCCGATACATTTTTCGCACTGGTATAGAGGACAGTGTCATCCGCAGAGAGTTTGGAGGTAATATCATTAATCAATATAGAGAAAAGAAGTGGCCCCAGGATAGAGCCTTGGGGTACTCCAACATTCACTGTAGCCTTATCCGAATAAGATGAGTTGAAGTTAACATCTTGGACCCTATTTGATAGGTAGCTGTTGAACCAGCTAACTACGTTTGATGCTAATCCCATAGATTGCAGGGTGACAAGGAGAAGGGAGTGTTTCACCAGGTCAAAAGCCTTCGTCTTGTCAATGAAAACAGACCCTGTTAGGAGACCCATGTCCATAGCAGTGAGAGTATCCATGGTAAATTTAAGCAGGGCAGTAGAGGTGCTGTGACCTTTTTGGAAGCTGTGCTGGGCAGTTGTTAGAAAGTCATGCTTTGTAAGAAATTCTATGGATTGAGTGGCGACTAGTTTTTCTAAGATTTTGTATAGCACCGACAGGATAGCTGTTGGCCTATAGCTCGAGGGGTCACTGGGTTCCCCCTTTTTAAAGACGGGTGACTCTCACTATCTTCCAAATGTCAGGGACACTACTTTGATGCAAGGAAAGGGTAAAACTTTTGGCCAGAGGTGCGGAAATGAGAGGGGCAGCTATTTTTAGTAATCTGGGCTCAATACAATCTGAGCCTGTGGCAGTACTATCAGAGATCAACTTAAGAAGTTGCGTTACCTCCTTCGGGCTAATGGCTCTAAAGTGAAAGGGGGGGGGGTTCCAGGTACTTTGCTAGAAGAAGCTGGGGACACTAGTTGTGAGATGGGGAAGGAGGATGTGAATTTAGTTAGGTCTGAGAACTGATTATTAAGGAAGGTTGCAATGGTCTGAAGATTGTTGCAGTGAATTCCAGTAAGGATCATACCATTAGGGGTAGATGACTGCGTAGATTCCAGGAAGGTTTTGATGTGGGACCAGAACTTTTTGGGGTCATCCGAGGCATTTGTTAGGAGGTTTTTGCAGTAAGAGCTCTTTGCAGATCTTCTAGCCTTTTTACAGGCATTCCTTAACATCCTATAGGTGTTATAGTCCTCTGGGAGTCCAGAGGACTTGTAAGAGCTCCAGCTCCTGTCTCTTTTATTTTTGTTAGTAGATCCTTTTTGAGCCATCTAGTGTGTTTACCCTTGACACGGCGAGTTATAAAAGGGGAGTGATGATCCTGCAGTGTTGAGAATTTGGTGATGAAAATGGCCAGTGCGGACTGGGCATCTTGAGCATTGTAGAGATCAGACCAATCAATGTAGGCCACATCTTGAAGAAAATTGTGCTGATCCAGGTTGGCATAGTTGCGAAAAGTGATGAGGCGTGGTTTTCGGGGCGATTCCCAGATGAAAAAATTGGAGAGTGGTCCGAGATGGCATCTGCAAGTGTGCCAGCAGACTGGATGTGCTTGAGGCGGTTTGCTATCATCCAGTCAATAAGGGTGCTTGACTTGGAGCGAGAGGCACACCTAGTGGGTTCAGTAATAAGTTGTTGGAGGTTATGGCTCTGGATCTTGGTGAGCAAAGTGGTCTGGTATTTCCTTAGCCAGTTTAGGTTGATGTCACCTAGGATGACCCTTTCATTTTTGCCGGAGAGTAGGGATGTTTGGTTTAGTAGCTCATCCAGGCCAGTGAGGCCACTGTTTGGCGGGTTATTGGCACATATGATATTTATTTGTTATTTATTGAAATTTGTTGACCGGGTAGGCCCACTGAGACAACAAAGTCCCTTTTTCAGGGGCGAGCCGGAATTAATTACAGATAAGAGACACAAGAGCATACAGTAGACAAACGTAGTACAGTTAATCGCATAGTTACATGCATAAGTAGTATTACAGAACACAAAAGAGAACAGGTAGCATTAGAAACAGGACAAAACCAGTCAAGACTAAGGGGCACCAGCAATTCAAGTGCAACAGCACTGATTGACTACCATTAAGTGAGATTTTAGGGCCGTTTTGAATGAGTACAGAGTAGAGCAGTTAGCCACAGCTGCGGGTAGACTGTTCCAGAGTGACGGGGCAGAATAGGCAAAGGACCTGTCACCAGCTCGGGTTCGAGTCCTGGGGACTTCCAGGACAGGATGGACAGTAGACCTCGGTCACGTTTAGCTGATTTGTGTAGGAAAAGTCCATTTAGGCTAGGAGGAGCCGGGAGCTTGGCTGTTTTGAAGGTCAGACAGAGTGTAGGGAATGCAAGCCTGGCCTCAAGTGATGGCCAGTTCAAAGAGATGAGAACATTGCAGTGGTGATCACGGGGGTGGGCAGAGGCTGCTTAGAAGTTTTTTATTCCCAAGAGTGAGGAGTACATGTAGCGACTCAGTGTGTTAGAGGATCAGTGTTCAGGGCGGTGAGATGAAGGTGGTTTTTGAAATAGATAGCTATGCCACCCCCTTACCCCCCCTTTTAGAGGATGGTCTGTCCTTCCATAGGAGGCTATAGGATGGCACCGAACAACGAGAGTCAGATATAGAGGATTTTAGCTATGTTTTGGACAGGCACAGTATGTCTGGCTTGTAAAGGGAGATCCAAGCTTCAAGTTCTGCAAAGTTGTGCTTGAGGCTTCTGATGTTGTGATGGGCTATAAGGAGACTTTTTGTGGTCCTTTGTAGCACATCTGAGTGGGAGAGATGACCTACAGGGCCACGGTTAGTCTCAGTATCCCTGGACAGCAGAATAGTCATGAGTAGGAGGTACCATAGCTTCCGCTGGTTAAGAGGGGAGAGAATTAGGCAGCGAAGGAGGCATTTTTTAGGATTATGTATAGTTTGGTAAATTACACCCCTTTTTATTAGGAGTGGGGACGAATCCCAGGGTGAGTAATGATGGAGAAGGAGGCTGGAGAGATTGGAGGATGGTAGACTGGGCCATGTTGGCATTGTAGTCACCAGAGGATGCTATGTAAAGCAGTGAAAGAACCATGGTAGTGGTAACTATGTGCGTTAGGTGACCCATGATATTCAGCAGTATCTGTACCATGTAGGAACCTGAGTTATGGATAAGCAGAAAAAGGCCCTAATTGCGATTGCTGCCTAATAGTTATTTCGGCAGTAAAGAGGTCTGGGTAGAGTGTATTAGACCTTTCGAATAGACCTTAAAATTTCCGGCACATAGGAGCTACTTGAAGTTTGTGCCAGAAAGGCGAACTGTGAAAGTGATGTAACAGCTTGGGCTAAGGGACAGTTAAATAGAGATAAGGGAGTAGGCTTTAGAGTGAGAAAAGAGCTCAGGGGACGGGGAGGCGGGAGGAGGGAAGAGTAAGGCACAAGGGGGAAGACAGAGTAGAGAAATTAGCAACAAATCCAACAGCAGTGAAGGACTTTGTATTGCCTAGGCACAAGTAATAGGACAGTTATACCATGCTATAATCAACTCAATATTTAACTGTAGCATATAAAACTACACTTAAAACACCCATTTATACATAACGTTGTTAGTTTATATGACATAACATACTAAACTGTGTTTCCATTATACATTTTTGGTTTTGAATGTTGGCTCTGATGTTTCTGGACGACTTGTGTTACAGCGTCATCTTGGTAGCTAGCTGAATCACGAAAAGCTCTGACGTTCAGCTAGGCAGCATGATGAGCACAGATGCTGTATATAGCATGCTTCCAAGTGTAGCAAGCAGAACCCATTGTTTCTTAAGCATTGCAGGGAAAAAGGTCAAACGTAACTGTTAACAAAGCCACAATTCTCGTGCTGATGAAAATCCATGGCAACAAACATTAATCTCTGCTTTGGAGTGCTTATTGCAAGTTCTCAAAAACTCAAGGTTCTTTTTTAGTTGTTTTCTCTGTTTCACAGCAGGAAGTAAAATATAATGGGGTTCTGCATGGTATACTTGGAGACACAGTATTCAGCACCCCAATGCCAAGTCCATTTCTGTAAAATGCGACCATGCCTCTCAAGAGTCTTTGTGTGAAATATTGCCTTCACAGCCATTTGGCAGACCATCTGTTCTTGAAGGGAAAATCCTTGCAAACTAGTACAGTTGGAAGTAAGGATCTTTGAAATGATGTTGGTTTGTAAGCATATTCCTTGCAAAGTTTGTGTCCTGTGGTCTACATTATTAAATATTGTAAATGCCAGGAATTCAACAAAATACACTGTATCTGGGGCCTCCTGAGACTGTAATTCATGTATTTATCATGTTAAAAAGTAAACTTTATAAATCTAAACTGGACATCAAGGTTACTGTTCTGAGACATAGGCTTTGAAAAAAGCAGCACAACAGATTGGTTTCATACAAGCAGAGTAGTCTAAAGTTTTAGAAGCAGGAGAGTCACATTGCACTCAAAGTAGAATTTATTAGTAAACTTGGTACAAAACCTGTTGATGTCAGTGTTGTGCAAGTTAACCCCCAAATCTGGTAGAACATTTTTTGACAGCTGAGTACTTGATATAGCTGTACACTGTAATATAATATCTGTGAAACTGTATTTGAGGTGCTGTTATAAAAGAGCATCAGTTCTGTTGGTCTGTGGGATCTTCCCTGTTTATGCAAGCCAAAAGACAGAGTGTGGGTTATAATGTGATCTTAGCACACCCAGGGGTGTAATAAGGCATAAGGCCAGTGCCAGAGTACATAATTGCCCCTGGAACTGCGGTAATCATACTGCTACCCACACCCTAAAGGGCCTTATTGCTCTTGTCAAATGGGTTACAAGTTTTAGAAAGAAAAAATATTTCAGGCACGTAATGTAATATGTGTTTTAACACTGAAATTTGTTTATTTTTCTAGTTTAACATTATGCCGAGTGTGAAAATAGACCCAAAACTGGGGGGCTAAACTAAGAAGATATTAAATTTGAGTGGCGTCCAGAAACACCTGAGGCTTTTTCCGTTTTCTCCTATGTTCTTGTGTATTTCTCTGGTTTCGGATGCACTAATACAGCACTCACAATTTTGGCATTTGTATACTCATGATTTCAGCATTTGTAGCCCTTTTGGGGTTTGCCATGGTTTCGGCAGAGTTTTTTTTCTTTTGGAGGGGGGTGACCGTTGCAGAATTGTCATCATTCTTCACTTCAGAAGCATCACCCCCCCCAAAAAAGAATGAAACATCATAGGACTGAATTGATATTACCAAGCACATGTGAACTTTTTTATAAATTAAATTTTTATTAAACTTTTACATGTCTACAATAACCAGTGTTACATTTTAATTTCTGTACAGGTATTCCAACAAGCAATCATATCAAATTAGCAGTATCATCGTCCTGGGCAGTGGCTGTACAGTAAATAGAGCCTCTGCCCTTTTTGGTGCAGCTCGGGGGAGGGGGGACAATCACATAGATAAAACATAGTCTAAGTAGCCTAACCCTAGACACTATCAACATGAGTTATGCATAGAAGGCAAGCACGGGGAATCACAGAACCCCCAAGCACATCTCCCGTTTCAATCAGAGGTCATAGAATGTCCTCAAACTTCCTCAGTCAAACCCGGGGCAGGAATCACTGTGCATCTTAATGATTTTTTTACGGAACAAAGTTTGGAACTTTGGCCATTACATGTAATATCCAGCCTGTCCATCTAGAGTTACAGAGCTCTACTTTATCATTCAGGGAGAATGTAATTTGCTCCATCCTTTATATTTGATCAACGGTGTATCTCGAATCCAGAATAGTTGGGACTTTTAGGGTGAACCAGACCCTAGTTATAGTTTTTTTTGTGGCTATCAATAGAATACTTAAAAGGTACCTATAATGCATTCCACCTAGGTCCTTTGGGAAAATAGTAAGCAAATATACCTCAGCAGTCAAGGTTATTGGTCTACTCTATAGTTCCTCTGGTTCAGTCTGGAGGGATTGGAAAAGGGGGCGTAGAACTGGGCAAGACCACATTATATGCCTGTGGTGCGCTTTAGGTTCCCCACACCCTCTCCAACAGGCAGCGTTTCCATTTGCTTGGAAGTGTGTTGTAATTACTGGGGTACGAAAGTACCTAATCTGATGCTTCCATGCATGTTCTCTCCATTTGTGGGAACCAGTGATTCTAGGGATAGCCCGAAACGACCTACTGTATGCCACTCTGTCAGGGAGATTTGTTGGTCTGTCTCCTCTGCCCATGTCTGTAGGACATATTCTGTTGGGTCACCAGTAGAGTCAAGTAGGGACCTATACAGTAAGGAAATTAAATGTTGTGTGACCCTTGCTCTATTTACTAGTATAAGGGTAGTAATGATCGCTGGATGGGACTCCAGTTGCCGTACCTGTATTGGTAGGTTGTTAAAATAATGCCTGAACTGTAACTAGTGGTAGAAGTCAAACTGTCTTAGTCCACATTCCTGTTGAATATCTGAAAATAATTTAATAATTGCCCGTGACATTAATTGGGATAAGTATTGGATTGAACATCTCTGCCATTGTCGAAATGCTAGATCTGTCTGGGCTGGAGGGAAGTGTTCCAGTAGTGCTGTTCGGCATCACAGGCTTAGAAAAGGGACCAATTGTAGTACTTTCTTAATAGTGATCCAAGTTAAAATTTGGAATCGGATGCATGGATTCAGTTCTCTGTTTGGACCATGTGGTTACCCTAAATGATACAAGGTGCAGAAAAAGTGTGGTGTAGGGAGAAGAGATTGTTCTGTCTCTTGCCAAAGTGTTCAAGGATAACCATGCTGTCTAAGGACTATAAAGCGAAGGTGGGAGGCCCAATAATGGAGCCTGAGGTTCGGGAGTGCCAGACCTCCCTTCTCTCTAATCAGATAGAGAGTGAATAACTTTATTCTAGGACGTTGCCTGTCCAGATGAACTTGCTAATCAATTTGTTCCATTGTTTAAATGTGTTCAGTGTTAAGGGGAGGGGAGGGGAACATTCTGAAAGAGCTAAGGGGAGGGGAACAATTTGAAAGAGGTAAAAAGCCCTTGGTAAAATCACCATCCATATCACCTCAATACACTTGATGAGGATAAGTGGCAGCAAGTTCCATTTTGATAGGTTTGAGGTTATTTGGGTGAGGAATGGGGTGTAGTTGTTGCACTGGGCCTCAGTCGGTGTATGTGACAGATAAATCCCTATGTATTTTAGTTTTTCCAGGTTCTATGTGAAAGGGTATCTATTTTGGATCCCTTGTGGTGGTTGGTAGTTAAATGTGAGAACTTGTGTTTTAGTTGTATTAACTTTATATTCTGATACCGCACCGAAGTGTTCTATGATTTTAAAGATGGCTGGGAGGGAGGAATAAGGGTTATCTAGGTATAAGAGATCATCATCCGGATAGAGGGCAGTATGATGTTTCTCACCCCCCAATGAGATCCCCATCACCTCAGGGGATTCCCGAATAGCCTGAGCCAGTGGTTCAATGTATATGGCAAACAGAAGAGGGGACAGTGGGCAACCTTGTTGGGAAGTCCTCAGAGTGATGACCAAAAATCTTAACACATGCCCGCAAGGAATCATATAGGTTTTCAGTAACCTTTATTAGAGGGTCTGGAAAGTTCATCTTCCCTAGGGTAGAATATAGGAATGTCCAAGAGACCCTGTCAAATGCCTTTTCTGCATCAAGGCTTAGTAGGACCAAAGGAGGGTGGCGCTTTTGCATTTCATTAATTAAATGCAGCGCCTGTCTGGTGTTATCTGTAGTTGTTCTTGCTTGGACTAATCCAGTTTGATCTAAGCCTATTAGGGTTGGAAGTATCCCTTCTAGTTGGTGGGCTAATATTGACATGAAATATTTATAATCGGTGTTAAGCACCGAAATAGGACGAGACGAGGTGCATAGTTGAGGGGTTTTGTCTGGTTTTAGTATCACTGAGATCGCTGCTTGTGACCAACTTGGGGGAAGGGGGTCTCCAGAATATATTTCATTAAATGCTTGGAGTAAAGGTTCTAGAACCTGCTCTTTGGCGGTCTTATAGAATTCAGCCCCATAACCATCCAGTCCTGGGGCCTTCATAGATTTGGAATGGTTTATAGCTGCCTCTAGTTCCCCAGCCTGGATTGGTTGTATCAACTTAAGCTTTTGTTCGTCCGTCAGAGTAGGTAATGTAATCTTTGTTAGGAAGTGACAAATTTATTCAGAAGAATCAGAGTGTTCTGAGGTGTATAAATTTTGATAATATGTTCTGAAGACACTAGTTATTTCATGCAGTTTGGTCTGACGGGCATTAGTTGTAGGGTGCTTTATTATGGGGATTGTCATTGCACAAGGTTTTTCTTAACTGGTATGCCAGTAATCGTGTGGCTCTAGGGCCTACTTCATAATATCATTGACATAGAACCAGAAGGGCTATCTCCATTTGCTGCAAGCAAAGGGTATCTAGATCAGCCTTGTTTTAACTGCTGCAGCACCAAGTCATCCCCCTGTTGGTGAGCCATCTGCAGGAAATGCAGCATGTCCTCCAGCCATCGCTGATGCTCTTTTCGTATTTTCTTCTGGGCTGAGGTGTATTGTATTATATGTCCTCTTAAGACCTCCTTCTGGGTATCCCAAATTATAGGGCTAGTAGTGTCTGAGCTAGTGTTATCCTGTAGAATCTCCCAGATTTTTTATTTTGAGAAACTCCCGAAAGGGTTCTCCCCGCAGATAGTAGGTATTAAGTCACCATCGGGTGAAGCAGGCTTCTTGGCCTATATTCCAGTGTGTGATCACCGTGACATGATCTAAATGGGCAATATCACCCAGGGTGTAGTCAGTTAAGTAGGTTAGATTTTCAGATTGGGTATAACAATGATCTGTGTGGGAGTAGGTTCCATGGACTGCTGAATAAAAGGTATATCCCCTTGTACGAGGCAGTAAAAAGCGCCAAACATCACTCCATCCGAACTCCTGTGCCAGTCACTTAAAAGTCTTATGTGAGGCGGCCTGTCTTACAGGAGTTAGAGGAGTACCAGCTAGGGTTTCGGGTAATATTAAAGTTTCCTGCAAATATAAGCAGTCCCCTTCATACGTAAAACTATTTTATCCAGCAGTTGTCTAATAACAACAAAACTAGTGCCGGGTGGGAGGTATGTATTCGCCAGGGTAACCTGTACATTATAAAGTAAGCCCTGGATCACTATGAGGCGACCTTCAAGGTCCGACCAGGAGTTGGAGAACTGAAAAGGGATCTGGTGGGGGATTAATAAAGCCACCCTCCTCTTACAGCCACTGTGGTATGAGGAGTATCCAAATTTAGCTAGCTTGTTATGTTCCAGGTTCATGAGATGGGTTTCCTGGAGGTAAACCACATCAGAGTGTGTCTTTTTAAGCTGTGACATAATTCTGGACCTCTTAATAGGATTGGTGAGCCCATTAACATTGAGGGAGTATATCTGAGTGTGTTGTGCTGCCACCATTCTTTATAGGAATGGGGCAACATGACCCCCATGGCCCCCCTGCTTGCCCCAGCACACCAAATAAATATTTTGGATTGCACATTTCTTGGTTCTGCAGACCTCCTGGAAACCTAGAAAACCTACAAGTAACTGGGGAATATTCTCAGGGGGAATTAAAGGGTTCCAAACAGTAACATGATATTAACTACCTCCTGTGTTGCCAGCTGAGTTATCAGGAACTGGGAGGCCTGGTCATTACGACTCCTGAATTTGTGGTTTCTGCTGTCGGACCAAGAGATGTCAAAAAATGTCAGGGGGAAAAATGGTGGGGTGGGGGTGTAAGGTCTATATGGGGTTGTTTGGGACATCATGCCATGACTCCACCTGGGTAGAGTAGTGGTATATCTGTAAGTGACACCCCTATTCCATAGGAGGGAAGGAAGGGAAGGGAAGTAAAGGAACTGAGTGACCTGAGGGATGGAGTGTCACCATGCGGGCACTACCCTGTCAGAATAAGCAGTCCTGATTGGTTCCCGCTCACTACTCCTGAGATGGAGTCCAGACTTAGAGAGCCATTCTCTCCTCCCTGTAGTATGTGGGGGATACCAAAGCAGTGCCGTGGATAAAACAGTGTCAGGTGACATTATTATTCTTGAAAAGCTGCTAACAATCTGGATTCAAATCTTTAATATATCCTAAACATCAACCAGTCCACTGAACAAAACAGATCTCAGTCTCCACCCTCAATCTAATCCCTATCTCCTCATGCCAATAGCCTCTGTATAGTCCATTTCCTGAACACTAGGTAGGAGTCAACTGGCATGTGTGTACCCAGAACCATCACTGATATTTTCAAAATAAGGCCTGCATGTATAAAGATTATTTAAAAACCAATACCCATATTCTGTGTGCCCCTTATATGGCATGTATCAGGATAATTACTATGGGTTCAGTTATCTATACCATATAGTTGATCTCTACAGGGGGCTGGGAGTAAGAAACTCAGCACACACTGCTGTGAACATAAATTTGTTCGTATTACTTGTAATGTGGTTTCCCCCTGTAATTGCTTATAGCCATGAATTCCTAGCCTCAATCAGAACAAGAAATCAGTGGGTGTAGCTATGCAGCCTAGGGGCAGCTGTGTACTGAGCATCCAGTCTTCTGGCACTGGCTAGTACTTGCAATGAATATGTGAGGGAAAGAAAGGGAAGGGACCAAAAACACTCCTGTATGTCCGGATAGTAACTATTTTACACCCAGCAACTTTCAATCAGCAACCATTTAGAGACTGGTATATTGTTTAATATAATTATAGTGATTGAGTGGACTACCTTTCAGGTAAAATCCTCTCTCTGCATACAAGTTGCAGGAGAATTACATTACCTTCCGGAACACTACAATAGCGTGGTCTGTAATTACGCACCTATATGACCGATCATGTACTTCCCCACTCAGATATGCACCTTATAAAAATAGAGACTATAGCTCAAACAGATAAAACCAATCAACACTCATTGCCTCACTAGCAAGACAGATAGTGATGCCTCGCTAGTAAGACAGAGCTATATAGTGATTTCCTAGCGGGACCAATCAGTCCCATGTAACATTTAAGAGTCTTGCACATTGAAATATACACTGTCAGATCTTCGGTCTGGCAGCCCCCTGAAGGATCCTCCTGATCTTGTATTTAACCGTCTCTTTTGAACATGCAGGCTCAAATCATTAGATTTTATGCCGGATCTATTAATTGTTCCGACTTGTCCTTCACTTTTTATCTATTTCCTCTCTGGATGGTACAGGGGTCTGAATACTTTTCCCAGCATAACACTTTGTAAGTGGGTAAGTCCTGCATTGATATTCTCCTAACCCGTTCCCACGCAGCGTGATCAATACCCTCCCCCCAACTCGCATGGAAGGAACCGCTTTTGTAGTGCATAATCAGTTATCAACTGGCAAGCCTGGGGAGCATTGGAATATATTGCAGTGCCACACAGTCATCGCCATTTTACCAGCACCATGAGCAGAAGGCCCATGCAAGTTGAGAGGCCCCCCTCCGTCCCTCCGCCTCCCATCTCTGGTTTTAAACAAATTTTGTAATTTTTCTAGCCAGGTGGAGGTAAGGGTGAGAGAGGGTCGAACACTGTAGCACTCCGATCTATTGTTATTGCTATAAAACTCTGACTGTAGTGTTGTACGGGGGGGGGCCGGGGCAGCCAGTTGCACTAGAGGGGCTTAGGCAACACTTAAGAATTTAATTGCATTACTAAGAGGGACCATGAGCTCAATTTGTTGGTCTTTATCACATCACCCCTTGCTGTCCTGTCCTCAAGCGTGTACGTATTGAGATTCCTTAGTCTCTCCTCATAGGGCTTCCCTTACAACCACTGCACCATCTTGGCTGCCCTTCTCTAGACTGCCTCCACCCTGTCTGTCTTACAGTTATGAGGTATCGCTTAATTTATGCATGGTAAAATCATTTACTTCTGTAGTAGTTGAAGCAGAAGTCTCTGATAGTTATGTATTACTTTTTTAAAAAAAAAAAGACTAGCAGCTTCCCCAGCGGTGGCAAAAGATGGCTGCTGGGTTGGGTGTGCCGTCGGCTGCTCCGCAGCAGTTTTAAACTTTTTAAGTTTTATGTTCGTTTTTGTCGTTTTGTTCCGACATCACCCCGCTCATACTTATGCCGGGATTATTAGACATTGGTACGCACCGGTGATCGGCTAATTGGACATTAGTCTGTCGACTAGGGCTGATTGGCGACTGAATCCATCTAAGGGAACTAACTGAGTACGCCGGCCCGAGGTGTGTTATCGGGCGCTGCCTCGGACTTTCTCAAAGTGTGCACTGGGGCTGTCTTAATCGACCCTGTTACCGCCCTGGTATTTCTGGCAGCTGGGCCTGCTATCTCACTCGTTATTGGGATTGGGCTGTTTACAATGCCGGGCATCCTCATGTGGGCTGGATGTGTTGCGTGAGTCAGAGAGAAGAAGCTGCAGAAAGTGGTTTTGGAGTAGTACAAAAGAAGATTGTGGATTATAACTCTTGTTTTTTCTGCTGGGGGAGGAACTGACTGCCTGGATCTAAAACGGCTGGTGGTGGTAAGACGATTGGCTTGATTTGGTGCCGGGTACTGTAAGCCCCTATCTTTCGGGTGGGTTGAGCTTGGGTGTGCCGTGGTGCGGGGACCTGGGCCTTATTTCACCGTGGAGCTGATGGCTGAGGCTGGTGATTTCTAGGGATCCCCCCGTGGGATCTACTAGTTGGTGGGTTTGGACAGGGTCCCTTGGCAGTTGCTGCAGACCCAGGTCGGCCACCCGTTTAGATTTTTTTGGGGCCCACTCCTGGCCCCAGAGCGACCCACTCACAGAAGTTTTTTTTCTGGACTTCCTTCCCTTTTTCCAGCTATGGTCAGACTCTCAACTTCATCTATTTGACTGGCAGTAACGTGCCTTATGTTATTTCCTAAACGCAGTTGGTGAGAGCGTCGGGGGTTTTCTGAATCACCTGGATTTATTTTACTGATCGAAATCTTCAAAACACTTCCATCTGTCTGTTCAGGAGGTGTGAGCTCCTGAGGGCTTTTCAGTCCCTGTTGGTGGTAAGAGGCTCAATGGGGTCTGGAAAACTGAATCTTTCCCCTAATATTTTGCCTCTTTAGTCATAGTGTTAAAGACTCACTTGCTGATTTTGATTGATTTTGTTTTGTTCAAACTGTTGTTTTGGATTTTATTTTATTTGTTTTTAGTTTAATATTGCTTTGTTTATCTCCTGAGGCTGTGGGAGGGCCTTGGGGAGGTGAAGATTCTGCTGTTTTGTTTTATTTATTTTTTTCTGTATTTTCTGGTTTAAGTTATAGTGACATGAAGGTTTAAATTTCTATTTCTGACCGAATCTTCTTCAAGCAGATTAATTCCATCTAAGACTCTGAGTTGTTATCCTCTTACTGGGGAGGTTTGTTTGAGGGCGATTTATTTATTTTATTAAGGGGGGATGTATGTTTGAGGGTTATTTTTCTTAAGAGGTTTGTTTAATTTTGTTTTATTTTTAATATTACTTTGAGACAGGAAGCATGTGTTGGGACCGAGTTTCAGTGGGCAGGCGCTACTCCCCTTCCAGGCTGAGGGACCTGAGCCCCTTCGATAGTCCCCCGTTGCAACCCGAGGTATATAGGTGCTGTCGTGCCTTGGGGATTGCAAGGAGGAGGCGGGGGGGGGGATTCTTCGGCTGGGGGGTGGAGGAGCAGATTGGGCGGATAAGGATGGTGAGGTCAAGGAGACACCCTGGGGCGAAATGGGTCCAGGACAGGGGTTTGCAATGCCTGGCTCCCATACCCAAGGGTTCCACTGATAGTGAGCAAGTTGCCTGTTCCTCTAAGGCCTCTCATCCAGCTCGGGCGGTGTTATGCAATGCCAGGTCAATAAAGAACAAGACAGCAATTATTACTGATCTTGTTGAGTCATCTGACCTGGCTTGCATCACCGAGACCTGGCTGGACAAGAATGCTGGTCCCATATTGGAGTCAGCTGTTCCAGCCGGGTACTCTGTGATACATCGCCTGAGATTGGATCGGGGAGGGGGGGTTGCTATTTGTTTTAAATCTGAATTGGACCTTGTAGAGGTTCCAGTGGTGACCTCTAGATCTTTTGAGTGTATCATGGGAGCAGGTGTGGGCAGCAGAATCTTACTCGTCTGCCGTCCACCCGGTGATGACAGAGCTTTTCTGCAGGAAGCTGCAGACTTCATTGTCAACATGGTGTTGGAACCCTCCAGTTGGTTGGTCCTGGGGGATTTCAACGCCTGGCTCGACGATGAACTCTCATATTTTGGTCAAAATTTCCTCCAACAGATGATCTCATTGGGCTTTACACAGGATGTTACCGCTGCAACCCATATTCAGGGTCACTCTTTGGATCTGGTGTTCACCCTGGGAATGGAGATCACGGAACTGGTGGTGGAACCAGTTGGGTGGTCGGACCATCACTCTATAAGGTTCAATTTCGTAGCACCCCCCCCCATGAGACCACCCCCTTTGGAGATGGCACGGTACTGCCCTTTGAAGGGTGTAACCCCTGAGGGTTTGATGGCGGTGCTGGACCTATCGAGTTGGCCTGTGAAGTGCATGGAACCAGATGTCTTAATAATGCACTGTAATAATATGGTGCTGAAGGTTCTGGATTCCATAGCACCTGTCCGAGTTCGCCCCCTCTCCCTCCGCCCTCGGTCCTCTTGGTTTGATGGGGCATTGAGGGAGTTGAGAGTAGGGCGAAGATTGGAACACTGCTGGCGGAAATCCAGCCTGGACGGGGACAGGCTTAGATTGATTGCCCATTATACGGACTATCAATCAGAAATCTCCCATAAGAAGGCAGAGTTCCTGTTGAGGGAGATAGCTGCATCAAGGAATCGACCAACCCAGCTTAAATAGTCCTTCTGGACTGTGGACAGGCTGTGCAATCCAGCCTGCCTGCGGGGTCAGAGAGCTTTTTCACGAATAAAGTGTGATGAGTTTGCTTGGTTCTTTGATAAGGTGTTATCGATCAGGTCGGAGATCCGCAAAACGCGTTCAAATGAGCATGGCAGTTGTCGATGCAAGGCTACAGGCCCTCGGTCTGCCTGGACGGTTTTGGACCAGTCAGCGATCATGGATGTCATGAAGATTGTCCAGGACTTGCGACCGACTTGCTATAGTTTGGATCCTGGTCCTACGCGCCTTCTTGTGGGGTGCGTGGATGCGATCGACCAGTTCTTGCTGAGATAGTCTAGTGCTCATTGGACCAAGGGGTGTCGCTGGAGTCTCTGAAAGAGGCTATCGTGACACCCCTTTTAAAGGAATCTTCCCTTGACCCAGACTGTCTCGCCAACTACAGACCAATCTCTAACCTGCCCTTTTTGGGCAAGGTTATTGAGAAAGTAGTCGCGTCGCAGCTCGACGACTTTCTTGCCACCCATGAAGTCTATGATCCTCTCCAGTCCGGTTTCAGGAAGAGGCATAGTACCGAGACGGCGTTGGTTCGAGTACTGAATGATCTCCTAATAGCGAGAGATTGGAGGAGCTGTTCGATCTTGGTCCTCCTTGATCTCTCTGCAGCATTCGGCACCGTGGACCATGGGATGTTGCTAGAACGCCTGCGGCTACTCTGTGGACTGTCGGGGACAGTCCCCAGATGGTTCCACTCTTTCCTCACTGGCAGCTCTCAGAGGGTAGTATCAGGAATGTTTTCCTCTGCTCTTTTTGCTCTGCACTGTGAGGTGCTGCAGGGTTCTGTGCTTCCCCCATGTTGTTCACGGTGTATATGCTGCCGATGGGAGACATTATAAGACGTTATGGGCTGAGTTTTCACTGCTATGCAGATGATACTCAGCTCTATATGTCCTTTGTACCCGAACAAAATGATGCAATATCGGTCTTTAATAACTGCCTCGCTGAGATTCAGGACTGGATGGGCGCTAACTGGTCGAGACTGAATCTGGACAAGACTGAGGTGCTGGTGGTGGATCCTGGTCACCGTGTAGAGAAGTTGACTCCTGGGTCTTCCTCTGGCCTTGTGTTAGGGGGTAACCAGTTGAGACCTTCTGAACAGGTGCGGAATCTGGGCATAGTACTGGACAGTGAGTTGACGCTTAAGATACAGGTGTCAGCCGCTGTTAAGTCCTCCTTTTACCATCAGAGGAATATAGCCCGGATAAAACACCTTGTTCTGCACGATTACCTCCCTGTGTTGGTTCATGCCTTTGTATCTTCGCGTCTTGATTACTGTAATGCTGTATATCTAGGTTTGCCAGGGGTGGATCTCTGTCGCCTGCATCTGGTGCAGAACGATGCAGCCAAGTTGTTGACTGGGCTACCAAGAACTTGCCATGTCACACCTGTGCTGCGCGAACTGCACTGGCTGCCGGTGCGATGGAGGATCACCTTCAAGGTCGCGCTGCTGACCTATAAGATCCAACACGGACAGGGACCGGGCTACTTGCAAGATCTCCTTCAGCCCTACCGGCCTCTCCTCCCACTCCGTTCCACCGACATGGGATTGCTAGAGATTCCCAGGGTTCGTCTTCAGTCATCTGGGGCCAGAGCTTTTTCTTTTGTGGCCCCAACCTTGTGGAATGCTCTACCTCGTCAGATTAGAGAGTGCCTGTCCACTGAGTCCTTTGAAACCGCACTGAAGAGTTATTTATTTGAATTACCTTTTTAATATAACATCTAGTTGTCCTGCTGTCTTTTAAATGTTTTATATTTGTGTTTATTATTGTTATGTGTTGCTATATTTGTTTTGTACTTGCGCTTTGGTATTCCAAAAAGTGCGTTATAAATAAATACTGATTTGATTTGATAAAACTCATAAATGCTCCTGGCTTATAAAGCAGTGGCTACCAGCACTTTAAAGTGTTGATATTAGCCTTGTGCTATATGTGTATATTTTTTATTTATTGCTGTTTAGGATTAATACCTTTGAGTCCTGGGGCTCGTTTACAAAGGTTCCAGGTCATACAAAAAACAGTTAGTCAAAACATACAGGTTGCAGACATTAGAACAATACAAGTTAAATACAATGAAGGAACAGATTGTTTAGTTCAGGCTACAGATATAATAGGTGGACAGGGTTACGTGGGGATAAAGCATTTCAAACAAGAAATATTCAGAATACAACTCATACAAAGGAAACTGTTACAAAGGAAGTGCTTTAGTCTGTCGATATAGGGTCATTAGACACCTGGGAGTGCTAGCCACATGGGTGGGGACTAGCTATACAGAGGGGGGAGAGGGTGGGGTTGAGCAGCCTGAGGACGACGTCGTTTCTGTGGGAAGGTGATGGTAGGGTGAGGGAGGGGAGGTGTTGCTGCAGTGAACCAGCAGCATGGGGGGCCAAACTGGAGCTTAATAGGAGGTAAGTGAGGGGAACAGGACTGGGGAGAAACTGAGGGAGGGTACTGGTGTGGGGGTAGGAGGTGAGATAACAGCAAGGGAGGTAGATGGTGTGATAGTGGAGGGGGGTTGTACAGGAGAGGATGGGGTGGGAATGTTAAAGGCAGGAGAGGGTATTTGTACAATTACTGTGTCTGTTATGGTTATAAGAGTGTCTTCTCAAGGCGTTTGGGCGAGGAAACTGCAAAGGAAAACTAAACAATTGTGGAACATAAAGAACTTGAGAAGACTCTCTTAGCCATAACTGTAATTGTGCATATAAACATATTATAAATCATCTTAAAGGTGTGTGTTTAAACATATGAAAATAAAATGTTTTGATTAGCAGAAAGTTTGAAAAACACCTATGTGAAAATGGACTATTCCAACTGAACTTAGAATTTCAAAACCTTAGAAGTGTTTGCATGAGACTCCCTAGTATGCATATTTATTTATTTGAATGATTTAACTTTTTATTTATGGATTTTGCAAGCAAAAATTTACAAAGCAGAGTTGCATAGGATGATAACAATATATAACATTAAACCATGCGTTATCTTAAAAAGAATCCAAGCAGGAAATCCCCTCTTGAGCTACAACATTTTGGGGGGGGGGACACCAAGAAGAGTGACAGTTATGCATACATAAAGAACCCATTATATGGCTGTAGAGACAGCTTACGTTTGTAAGAGTTGTCTCACATGCTGTCTGAAGGTGTGAGTAAAGAATGTAAGACCACTTCTATAACCGTAAGGGTGGCTGTCATGGCCATATTAATGTATTCTTGATCACGGTCAACCAATAACGTATTGTAATATATGGATATTGATAATAATACTACTGAAAACGATGTAAATAAATTGTTGTAATACATAACACAGAACACGGCACTCTCAATAATACTACACTTCACTGCCAATAATACTATCGTTTGAACGAACAATAGTATTATCATGAAAATGCCACAGCGCATGTCCAACTCTGCCTGGCAAGAAACCCAGTTGCCATGGAACCACGTCCCTTCCTGCATGCCCATAGTGACGGCGTGCATCCCCATTGGTAGCTTTTCTCTGAGACCGGGCGAACAAACTAAGAAACATGGCGGCGGTTTTCTCTCGCTTAGCGAGAGAAATTCGTGAACTGCATTATTTTAATTTGCAGGTTTTTTCCCCAACCATACCATTTAACAGAGTATGTGCCTGATCCTGCATTCACAGAACAATTAAAAAAACTAAAGGTAGGACTGGCTAAACATTTTTTTTAAAACGAGTGAGTCTTCAGTGCTATGTGCAGCTGAGAAACAGCGTGTCTTCAGTGCGGCGTGCGGCCAGCCCGTTTCACATCAAAAAAGTAATCTTTTTGTAAAACTGCATCCATATATTACAAAAAATAACAGATAAATGACTCTGTATTACAAGGCAGTCAGTCCATCTCGAGGTTTGGGGGACTCTGGGAACCTCTTGAGCGTTCCAAGTCCCCCAAACCTCTTGATGGGCTAACTGCCTTGTAATACATAGTCATCTATCTATCTATTCTATTTAAAAGTTCAAAAATTCTACCCCCGAACATGTCCATTTTCAGGGCACCTGCATCTAAGACTGGCTTAACAGAATAACAGTGTCTCGGATGTGGGGAAAGGGGTCACACGGATTGGTTGAAAGCACTCCATCAGTCTATAATGGTTATTGTAGCGCGAGAAAGTGCTCCCAACCAGTTGGAACACTTCTTTCCCCCGTGTAAGAGGCACTCTTATTCTAAAAAGATTGTCTCATGTGGAAGTGCCCTGAAAATGGCAACTTTCTTAAGACTTTTTTTTTTTTGGCCCGGTACCCCACCCCCCCTGCCCATACCAGGCAGAGTCTTGAACTCCACCCCATGCACGCCCCCATACCCAGGGCTTACTCCCTTGGGCGGGCCTCCCCAAGGAGCATGGTCATTACCCTGGCTTGCCCCCAGGGTGGGGCCATGGGAGTGGGATCTCCCCCCGGCGCACATGAGTCCTCAACGGGAGCGGAGGCAGGAGCGTCATCTGCAGGGCCAGATTTTTGTATACTGCTTTCCCCTGGGGATGGGACGTGCAGTGATGTCAATGGATACGCCCAGTGTGTGTCGAGCCTCCCGTCTCGTGTGCTGCCGGTCTCCGGATTCCCCAGTCTCCACCAGGGCTGCTGTACCGGGCACTCAGTCCTTCTCTGCCCAGCTGGCCCTCTGACTCCCGGGTCCATTCCTGAACCCAGGATGTCAGCATGTCAAGTGGATACCTTGCCGCTGCGCCGGCGGGCCGGCGTTTCCTGAGACTTTTTTTAATTGCAGTATAATACTGAGCTTCCTTACTCAGTAATATATTAATACATCAGCCAAGGCCACTCTCACTGTTGTAATGTACATTTTTAGTGTAGTAGAACTGTTCTCCTTTGGTTGGCTCTCTTCCCACCCTACAAATGCCATGAGACCACTCATAAAACCGTAAGCGTGGCCTGTTCGGCAGTAGACTGTCTGGAATATTTACATACTAACATACTAAAATGCCAGCAGAATAGGCCTAATGGTCTTTCTTGTCTGCTGGTTTGGCCAGCCCGCACCCTGGGAGCTGCCCCCACTCACCTTCTCTGGCTTCTCCCTTGCCAGTTCTGGATATTCTTGCTGCACTGGATTTTGCTTCCAGAACCCTTCCCCTGTACCTGTCCCACCCTCTCTTGAACCCCTCCACCAGCCCCCGGGCAGCGCATTCCATGGCTCCACCACCCTCTCAGTGAAGTAGCACCTCCTCCTTTCTCCTCTGAATCTTCCCCCCTCCAGCTTCCACCCATGCCCTCTAGTTGTCCCCTCCTCCTTCCTTGAAGCACCCTGGCTGCTCCTCCCCTATTTACCCCCTTCATGTACCTGAAGACCTCTATCATGTCCCCGGTCCTTCTCTCTTCCAATGTGTACATATTTAGCTCTTTGAGCCTCTCCCCATAGGTCCTGTCCCCCAAGCCCCAAATCATTTTGGTTGCCCTCCTCTGGACCCTCTCCAGGAGTTTAATGTCCCTCTTTAAGTGTGGCCTCCAAAACTGCATGCAGTACTCGAGGTGTGGCCTCACCAAGCAGTTATACAGAGGGAGTATCACTTCCCTCCTTCTGGAGGTGATCCCCCTAGCGATGCATCCCAGCATCTGGTTGGCCTTGGCTGCTGCCCTCCTACAAGTCTCCAAGTTGTTCATCTTGACATCCACCACCACCCCCAGGTCCCTCTCAGCCATCGAGACTTGTAGCATAAATACTCCTGACTGGCTAAAAGTGATGTCTCGATTTATAAGGGTGTATAAAATATCACCTGAAAGAATATTTGCTTGGAAATTAAGATGTAAAACCTAGCCTCCAGAATTTTAATAAATGCTTCCCTTTAATCAGGCAGCAAAATGTGGATTCAGCAAGCAAGTACTAGAACTCATGAACAATAGTGGGTATGTATCTTTTTAATTGTGTTGTTTTTGAATTGTTCATTAAAGCATTAGCATGCATTACGGTCATTAATGAGAGATGTGTTTTGTTTTACCAGAGTAGCATACTTGATATAATGAAGCCTACAAGGGTTATGATATCTTTAATGCTTTATAATATTGTTAACAGTTAGGTCTACTTCTTACATTTTGACACGGTAAAATGCTTGAAAATTTGTATGTATCCCCCTAATAGTTTCTACCTTAAGCACTATGAAACTTCATTAGTAATTAAACTGCATTTCAGCTAACAGATGTACAAATTTGGGGCACAAGAACCCTGCAGGTACTGAATCGTGGGATGTAAACCAATATGGCAGTTCCCATCCTGAGCTCACTTTGGCCTCTGACTTCCTGTTTGCCAGGAAGTCAGAGGCCAAGGATTATTGCAGCAGACTATATCCAGTAGGAGTTCGTTTTTTGCACACTGTTCTGTTGCAAACCTGGGGGATGGAACATTGCGTGGTTTGCTCGCAAACGTTCCACCAATCAAATAATGGAAAAACTCCCCTGGGGCACCAACAGTTGGGACTCCAGAGCCAGTAAGCTGCTGGTGCTTCTATGTTATTAATCAGAGGTTCTGTGACACAGAGAGAGTAATCGGTGGTGTCATTTGTCTAACAGTATCACCGTGGGTCTGCTAGGCTAGTAAAGTGCACATTACTGTTGTGAAGGAGATGCTGTTGTGATGCTACACGTGGTATCTGCATTCGAGGTGAAGATGGCTACATTGATCTCTGTCAGGAACTAGATGATTAAACAGAAGCAGTCTGACTACTGATATAGGCCAGCCGGCCTTCTCTCATTACTTTCCCTAACTGCGGAATGCCCTCCCCCGATTCATCACTCCTCCCCCACTCCATTAACCTAGCCCTTCAAAATTTCCTGTCTGTCAACTGTACCTGTGTCTACCCCAAAGCACTGTTCTCCTCCTCCTTCTACTACCTGCTCCGGCCCATTGCCTGCTCTTGTCCTCACTTTTAGCCTAAAAGCACTAGAATTAATTAACTAAATTTGTCAGTTGCACTTATGTTGTACACTACCTTCACTATTCTTCATGCTGTTTCACATGCATCCCTGGTATATTCTGTACAGTCTTTGTTTGTGTATATGTTAAATCTCCCTGTTCCCTCTCCCCCAGGACGTACTGTGAGACAAACAACTTGTTGTTCAGTGTGCCCTTCTGGTGAAACATTTTCAATAAATAAAAAATAAATAAATTTGCAGCACTCTGTATGTAAAGGGCATTGCCTATATCGGGTTTGAGCTGAGCCAGAGAGGAGCAGCTGGGAAGCAAAGCCTGTGTGTAACCCACTATAGAGAAGAGCTATGGAGGGCTTGTGCCAGCCATCATCCTAGCTAGGTGTAGGTGTTTCATCCACTAGGAGGAGTTGCATGGAAAGCTAGTGGAGTTTGGCATGCCAGAGCCCGTATGACTCAAAGGACAGTAAACAGGGAAAGGAAGAGTGCTTCTTTTGGAGTGATCAGAACAATGCTCAGCTGAGTGAAGGTAACTGTGAGTATGACACACGTCTTTGGGCCTGGTACAACCAGTATTTAGTTAGATAGGCAGGAGGGTTCAACAGGACCTAAGTTGAACACTGTCTGACTGTTTTAAGGCCTAGGCAGATGCTCATCTAGAATGTCATGGAATTAAAAGTCTATTTGTTGGATTACAAATAGGGGCCCCTTCTAATACCATGAATTAGACTGGGAAGAAAAGTGTTAGAAAAACCGCCATCAATCACTTCGATTCATGTAAAAAAAAAAAAAAATGTGGTTTATTGGACTAGGTACAACACCAAAATCTCCTGGCACTTTGAAGGGATTCTGCCTCTTCTCAAGAAATGAGCCACCCATAGCTGCTGGGTTTAAATATACTTTCAGATGTGCTCAAATGTTACTTAACATAACACATTTACTACACAAACTCCCTGGAACATGTGGCTGCTAATGAAGCTCCTCTACAGTATTGAAATAAATGCTGTTTTATGTATTTAGAGCTAATTATGTATTCACAAAAGAAGAAGAGGGGGAGGTACCTAAACAAAACAGTAGAAGCACTCTGGGCAGGGGGATCGATACTAGTCCATTCACAGAAGAAATGGTCCTGAAAGAACTCTTAAAACTCAAGGTGGACAAAGCAATGGGACCTGACTGGATTCAACCCAGAATTCTAAAAAAACTAAGGGGAGACCTAGTGACACCATTGACTACCCTTTTTAACAAATCATGGGAGGATGGTGGGGTGCCTGAGGACTGGAGGAAGGTGGATGTGATCCCCCTTCACAAGAGTGGGAACAAGGCAGAGGCAGGAAATTACAGACCTGTTAGTTTGACCTCAGTGGTAGGGAAAATGATGGAATCACTTCTGAAAGAAAGAATTGTCGAGTACTTAGTGGCTAGCAAGGCACAGGACCCAAGGCAGTATGGATTCACAGCAGGAAGGTCATGTTAGACGAATCTAATAGATTTATTTGACTGGGTGACCCAAGTAGTGGACGAGGGAGGGGCTGTAGATATGGCCTACTTAAATTTTAGCAAGGCATTTGACACAGTACCACACAAAAGATAAACAAGTTAGCCAGCCTGGAAGTGGGTTCCAGGGTGGTAGCCTGGGTAACAAATTGGCTGGACAACAGGACACAGAGGGTAATAGTAAATGAAGCACACTCTGGAGAAAGGGGAGTTACAAGTGGAATACCACAGGGATCAGTACTGGGACCAGTACTCTTTAATGTCTTTATAGGTGATATTGCAGAGGGGCTGGAAGGAAAAGTTTACCTCTTTGCAGATGACACAAAGATCTGCAATAGGGTTGATACACAAGGAGGGGTTGAAAGGATGAAAAAGGACTTGGTAAGGTTGGAGCAATGGTCAAGAGTATGGCAGCTTAGTTTCAGTGCAAAGAAGTGCAAAGTAATGCACCTGGTAAACAAAAACCCAGGGGAAGAGTGCACAATTGGGGGGGGGAGATACTAGCAACAACAAAAATGGAAAGGGACCTGGGGGTACTCATATCAGATGACCTTAAGGTAGGCAAGCAATGTGAGAAGGCAGTAAGGAGGGTTGGGTGGATTCTGGGATGCATAGGGAGAGGCATCACCAGTAGAAAGCAGGAAGTCGTTATCCCTCTGTACAGACAGTTGGTGAGACCTGATCTGGAGTACTGCGTGCAGTTCGGGAGACCCCATCTCCTCAAGGAAACAGACAGGATGGAGGCAGTCCAGAGGAGGGCAACCAAAATGATGCAGGCTCTGCACCAGAAGCCATATGAAGAGAGACTAAAAAAGCTTATTATGTATACCCTTGAGGAAAGGAGGGAGAGGGGGGACTGATAGAAACCTTCAGGTACCTCAAGGGAATCAATAAAGTCCAAGAGGGTAGCATATTTCAGAGGAAGAGATGCACAAGAACAAGGGGACACAGTTTGAAGATATTGGGGGTGGGTGGGACTGCTCGGGGCAACATGAGGAAGTATTTTTTCATGGAGAGGGTGGTGGATGCATGGAACCGCCTTCCTAAGGAGGTCATGGGGTCAAAAACAGTGGGGGAATTTAAGAATGCATGGGACCGACATAAGGCAATTATAGTGGGGGGTAGGAGGGGGTAAGAAGGAAGTAGGCTGCTGGTTGACTAGGATCTGCAGCTTATCCAGTAGGTAGGGAAATGGGCAAACTAGGTGGGCCAGGCGGTCCTTATCTGCTGTCAAAGTTTGTTTCTATGTAATTAGCTATCTGGATCTGCCAGTAAAGGTGATTCAAGAATTCAGACATTAAGAGAAGAGCTCAGACCTCTTACAAATGCTTCCCTTAGTGCAAAGTTCAGTTATTAAAATGGGATAACATTCAAACCCCCTTCACAGAGCTACAAACTCTATGACAGGGTAGAAGAAGCAGGATAATGTAACACTTACATAATTACATTATTCAAATTAATAGTGGCACTGTTGCACTGCTCCCTTACATTAAGTGGTATTCCCTTACAGTAAATGTATGGACAATGGAAGTTTTATAAACATACCCAATTAATGTTCTTAGTTTGTTAAAGTAACAGTTAATCTTCATTCTGTGTGAGTTTTCTCTTCAAGCATGAAAGATGACTTCAGAAGAAGTGTACTTATTTGAAAGCACAATTTTTTTATTTTTATTTGCAGCTCCGAAGTCTAAACTATTTTAGTTAAACACATTTCCTACGCTTTTGGAATCAATATTTTTTGAATTCCCATTTTTTTTCAACAGTTATAGATCATTGAAATAAATTACAGAAAAGACTGGAAGATCCATTTCCTCATTTAACCCTTTAGGGTATATGGCTTGCATCTTAAAAATCCAAAACGACCCGTGCTGTAGTAACAGCTTGAATCTGTCACCACCTTTCTGTGGTGGTGGGACCTGCTCTAGAATTTCAAACTACAAATTTCTACATGAGGCAAAGTGTAAACCCACTGTAGGACTTTCCTTACTGTGCCTTATGTCCCTCAGAAGCTTCAATATAAGCTCTATGACAGGACGTGTAGTCCTGCCAATATATATTTTTGGACAAGGACAAATGAGAGCGTATATTAAAAAAATTAGTGAGGCATCTTGTAAAATGTCTTGCTCTGTCAGACTTTTGCATCGTCTCCAGTTGGTGCATGATGCCTCAGAACATAGAATGTTTCTGTAAAGATGTTTTCTCACTTCACTGGTCTTGAGTCTCCTAACATTTTACCGGGAGATCTTTAGTTTCCTCTGAAAAGAATGATCACCCCAGATGATTCTCCTCAGTTTGGATGTTATCATTTTCAAGACAAACTGCTCTTTCCAGTTGAGCTTGGCACCTTTCATCTTGTGTGCACATGTTGTAAACCCTTCCTGCCATGTGGGTGCTGTTTAGGATGGGTATGGCCCAGAGAGAATCCCTTTGTCCAGGGGTATGATGGACTGCTTGCTAAAGGACTCCACTACAATAACACCCACAGTCACTGCACACATCTCGAATCCCCAAGCATGGGGTGAATGCAGCTCAGACCTACAGTATGCCCTCGACAGGTGTATTAAAGGTGACAGAAAATAATTTCTGATGTGCAGCTTCTTTTAATGTTCTTATTTTCATAAATTATATTCTTACCCTGTAGAATCCATATTTAACTGTAAACGAATAAAAGTTAAAACTTTAAACTGTGTTTTGTTTTCCATGTATGAACAACATTGTGTACAGTTCCTTTCATGGAACCAGGGACTTGGAGTTTTGACTAGGTCACTGCATGGATTCAGAACTTTGAGCATTCTTCTGAAAGATCATCAGCTCGTGCTCAGAATTCAAACAACATGAAGTCTTGCTGTATTCTGACAATATTCAGTTAGCCCCAGCACTTGAACTGCTCTGGAGGGTAAGGGGTTAATTCTATGCCAGGGCATAGAATGTTGAGCTCGAGCTCAGTTTTCAAATCTCTGTCTCTGGTACATCTCAGTGTAACCATCAGATTCTTTACTCCGCCTAACACTGAAATCGCTACCCGAGATTTCTCCTTCGCTTTGGTTCGGTAAAGTTTTGAATTGGTTGGTTTATTCAGCCGATTTTCTTATTTTTTCTGTATCAGATCTCTGTCTGCAGTACAGGGTAGCCTAAGTAGAAAGATAGTGAATTGAATTTTATGTGGAAGTTGTTTTTCTTCGGTTTCCTATCGGTCGGTCCGGTTGGGAACCAAATTCTTTTTCTCTGGATTTATAGTAGTGGTGTCTGGTTCTTATCGGTTTCAAAAAAACGAGATGTTCTTCGGGTTTTTTCACAGCCCATGACACGGTTGGTAACCAATAAGGGTGTATTACCTGGCTTAAAAGCTGTTAAGGATAATTTGTAGATTAAGGCTATGTCTGAGAAACCCAAGAAGAAAATCAGTCCCACTGGGTTTCAGCAGTTATACTGAGTGTGGGGAGGCTTTTGCTAAAGTTGATCCCCACCTCGTTTGTGTTTATTGCCTGGGGTTTGACCACCTCAAATCAGACTGCGAAATATGTAAAAACTTTCCCAAAGCCACTTTGGATAAGAGATTAAGTAGGCTGAAGGAAAGAGAGGCCGAGAAGTCCGCTGAACCAGATGGCCAGCCCGTTTCGGTTCCGACTGAACCTAAGGGGGCGCCTGCTGACACGGGCGATACACCCTCGGGCAAAAGGAGATCCGACTCTGAGGGGTCAAGTTTCATCAAAAAGAAAAAGGAAGTCGGCTGGTTCGGATCCTGAACCTCAAGTTCCAACCGCCGCTGAAATAGCCAAAGCGATGAGCATTGTGCAGTTGCTTCATCCGGTTCCTTCTGAACCGATCCCTCCGACTAAGAGGTCAGTTTGGTTGGCCCCAACTCCATTGGATTACGATCTGGAATTGTTTTATGATGTGGAGTGGGAGGGAGATGAAGAGGAGGAAGAGGATTTTGAGGATACTGATTTTGGAGGCCTAGATGAGCTTATAGATGTATGTGCAGTGGATGAATAAGAAATCTCTTGGATTTTTAATTGGTATTTCATGTTGTGAAATGAATTGTACAAGTCTTGTTTGAATGTAAGTATATTTATTATATGTTTGTAAGGTCTTAGAGATTGAAAGTGATGTTTGTATTGTGTTTGTATTTGAACAATTTTAAAGTCCAATTGTCAGGACCATCTTGAAAAAAGGCTTCAGCCTAAGATGTGAAGAAAGAACTTATCCTGAATAAAAATAAATCTTTTACTACTACTATAGAGCCTGACACCTCCCCAGACAGGCCTTCTAATGTTTCCCCTCCCAGGCTTTCTGAGTCCCCTTCCCATTTTCTGTTTTACAGAAAAGTGGCTGAAACTCTCCAGCTTCCAGTGGTGGAAGCTGCTGATGAGGAAGAAGAGCCTAACTGTATAGAAATGATGGACGTCCTTCCTGTCCCTCCTCACAAGTCCTTGGGGAAATGGACAAGAAAAATTTTACAAATCCCTAACTCTATACCTCCTGTGGATAAGAAAATGGACAAGAGATACTCTTTCAGGCTCAGGTACGGAATTTTTGTACAACCATTGCAGCCATGTTGGGGTAGTGCAGGCTGCAGCCTGTGACAAGGCTAACATTCTTTTGGCTTCACACCCCCCAGATAAAGATTCCAGGAAAAATGGATGCCATGGCCAAAAAACAGTACTTGACATGTTCCTTGGGACTCAGGCAGGCAACCTACATGGCCTATACAGCTAGGTACCAGAAGTCCAGGTGGGACACAGTAGTGGAACTAGCAGAGTAGGCCTCCCCCCAGACCAAAAAGCTGGAGGAGGTGGCTGCTTATGGAATCGAAGCATCAAAAGTGCAATTTTATGCTGCTGTCGACTCTAATGATGTGGCATCTAAAGTCATGGCTACATCTGTGCCTCTCCGGAGATTTGCTTAGCTCAGATGTACTAGCCTGTCTCAGGATACCCAGATTAAGGCCATGGATTTTCCTGTGGTTGGTAATTCTCTGTTTGGGGAGCTGACAGAGGCTTACATGAAGAAAATGAATGAATACAGGACCACCTGCAGGAGTGCACAGGCCAAAGAGATGCAAGCCACTCCTCAGATGCCGCAGTCTGGGGCAGGGACAGGCCTTTTTACCAAGCCCAGGCCTCCTCTTCCTTCCCATAGAGGGGGTTCTTCCAAGGGAGAGGTAGGAGGAGGATGAGCAGGGCTGCATCCTCTTCCCAGTCCAAGGCTTCTGCCAAATAGACACCCTGATGTGTCAATTTGGGTAGCCTCCCGTATACCAGTAGGGGGCAGGCTGGCTTACTATTTCCAGGCCTGGAAGTCTATTACTTCAGACAAGTGGGTCCTGGAGGTAGTAAGCCAGGGCCTGGCTCTCAGTTTCAAGAGATTTCTAAAAATGAGAGTTAGGTCTTTTCTTCCTGCATCAGCATCAGAGACCATTGCCTTAGAGGCAAAGGTTTTGTCCCTTCTAGCTCTCAAAGCTGTGGAAAAAGTTCCTCCATAGCACAGGGGCAAAGGGCTGTACTCCAGGTACTACCTTACCCCAAAAAAGACAGGGGAGTGGCGACCCATTCTAGACTTAAGATATCTAAACAAACATATCACAAAACCAAAGTTCAGAATGGTGACTCTGGGAGTAATCCTCCCCTTTCTGAGGCCAGGGGATTGGCTAGCATCCCTGGACCTCAAGGATGCCTATTTCCACATTCCTATCAGGTGCTCCCACAGAAAGTGCCTCAGGTTCGAGTTGCCCTCAGGCCATTACCAGTCCAGAGCCATGCCCTTCGGCCTCACTTCAGCTCCAAGGGTATTTACAAAGTGCCTTGCAGTAGTAGTGGCCTTCCCCAGAAGGCAGGGTATCTCAATCTTCCCTTATCTAGACCACTGGCTCATTGTAGGTCAGTCCTCAGACCAAGTCACGTCTGCTCTGGAAGTTTCTCAGAATCTGCTCAGTTTCCTAGGATTCATTCTCAATCTTCCCAAGTCAGTTCTCGAACCCGTACAACTCCTCATTTTTATAGGAGTAGAATTAGATACAGTTCAGGCAAGGGCCTTTCTCCCACAGACAAGGGTAACCACCCTTACAGATCTGGTCTCGTCTTTTTGGCCTCTGGTCTCTCAACCAGCCAAGCACTTTCTCCAACTCCTAGGCCACATGGCAGCTTCGACTGCTGTGGTACAAGGGGCCAGGTTTCAGATGAGGGACATTCAGTTCCACTTAAGGTTGTTTTGGTCTTAGAAGAAAGATTCTGTCACCAAACTGATTACAGTGACTCGGACTCTGGTCCAGGCTGTCCAGTGGTGGCTGGATCAGGGCAATCTCAGACAGGGTGTCCCATTTCTCAGTCAAGCCCCCTCAGTGGTTTTAACCACAGATCCCTCTCTCCTGGGTTGGGGAGCCCATCTGGGGGCTCTCACTGCACAGGGAATTTGGTCACAGCAAGAGACTCTCCTGGAACTCAGAGCTGTGTTCCTAGCCCTCCAGGCTTTCTCGGAGTCAGTCAAAGGCAAAGTGGTGCAAGTCAGGACAGACAATACCACCACAATGTGGTACATAAACAAACAGGGAGGCACTCTGTCTACGGCGTTGTGCACAGAAGCCATGAAACTGTGGTCTCTAGCTTACTCTCTTCAAGCTTCCCTGACAGCAGTTCATCTTCCAGGGAAGGACAATGTGCTAGCAGATGCTTTGAGAAGAATATCCCAGGGCCATCACGAATGGACCCTGAACCCTCACATTCTGAAAGTCATCTTCACCAGATGGGGCACTCCAGAAATAGATCTCTTTGCAGCACCAGACAATTATCAACTTTCTCTGTTTTGCTGCTGACCTCCAGTGCTAGGGACTGTTCCTCTGGATGCTCTCTTATTAGATTGGACAGGCAGGTTTCTTAATGCCTTTCCTTCCTTCCTTTCTTCTACTATTCAGAGTCCTGATCAAGGTCAGGTCTCAACCCTGCACAGTGATACTAGTGGCCCCAGACTGGGCCAGACAACCCTGGTATCCTCTGTTGTTGTCTCTAGCAGTGTCACTCCACCTGTCTCTACCCAGGAGGCACAATTTGTTAACCTCCTCTGAAGGGAGGATTTGGTACCCTAATCTCCAGTCTCTCAGTCTCAAAGCCTGGTTCTTGAGGAGTTAGAATGTGCTGGCCTGCATCTTTCTCAGGAGGTCATGGATATTTTGAAGGTCTCTAGGAAACCTTCTACCAGGAAAACTTATAATTCCAAATGGAAAAGGTTCAGCATTTGGTGTTCTCAGAGAGGTATTCAGCCGGAGGCTACAGATATTGCCACAACCTCGGATTATCTGGTTCATCTTAATAGTCTAGGCCTTAGGCCTGCAACCCTTAAAGTTAATCTAGCAGCTGTGTCTGCTTTTCTTTCGGCAGAGAAGGGATCTTCCCTGGCATCCCATTCTGTTTTCAGTAAGTTCTTCAAAGGCTTGGTCTATATTAACCCTCTTTATAGAGGGCCTACTCCAGCTTGGGATCTGAATGTCTGCATTGCACAGCTTACGCAGCCACCTTTTGAGCCCTTAGCTTCTGCCGAGCAGAAGTACTTGACTTGGAAAACTGTGTTCCTGGTAGCTATTACCTCTGCCAGGAGGATCAGTGAATTACAGTCCTTGTCAGTAGAACCTGACTTAATTTCCTTTCATAGGGACAAGGCGGTCCTCAGGACAAATAGAAAGTTTCTACCAAAAGTGGTATCAGATTTTCATCTGAACCAATCTGTGTCTCTACCTGTGTTTTTCACTGACCATTCTTCCTCAGGGGAGAGAAGATTACACAGTCTGGATGTGAAAAGGGCACTTAGCTATTACATAGAGCATACTAAGGCACATAGGAAGGATTGTCTTCAGCTATTTCTCACTTACGGATAAGTGGGAAAAGTTAGACTTGCCACCAAAAGGACTATTGCCAGGTGGATTGTCTCTTGTATCCAATTCTGCTATTCTAGAGTAGCCAAAGAACCTCCTTCAGGCCTGAGGGCCCACTTGACTAGAGGTACAACTGCCTCCCTGGCAGCTGCTAGGGATATTCCCTTGGTAGAAATATGTAAAGCAGCCACTGAGAAAACAGTCCATACTTTCACCAAGCATTACTCTCTGGACATCCAGACTAGGAGTGATGCTCGGTTTGGTACAGCAGTGTTGCAGAGCCTATTCACAAAGTAAGGTTCTGGGGAACTGCTTGGTAGTCTGCATATTGTCAGAATACAGCAAGCCTTCATGTTGTTTGAAGAAAAAATTACTCTCCATAGTAATGTTGTTTCTTCTAATGGAGTCTTGCTGTATTCTGACATCCCTTCCTGCCTCCCCTCTCAGAACCTAGTTTTTGGGATGTGGGTTGGCAGGTACGACATTGCACCTCAGGGGCGTACCTTGCACCCCTCCCTTTACTTAGGATGGGGTGGTTGTTGTTGTTCTTTTGTTATTTATTATATATTAATTCACTATCTACTGTGTTTCTTCTTGGGTTCTCGACTTGAGTCTTATTGAACCCAAACTTTGTTGCCTTTTTGGGCCTAAAATTAAAACAATTTCCATAATTCTAATTAGTTCTTGCTCATAAGAATCTGACGGTTGCACTGAGATGTACCAGAGACAGAGGTTTGGAAATCAAGCTCAACGTTCTGTGCCCTGGCATAGAATTTAACCCCTTACTTTCCGGAGTAGTTCAAGTGCTGAGGCTAACTGCATATTGTCAGAATACAGTAAGACTCCACTAGAAGAAACAACATTACTATGGTGAGTATTTTTTCTTCTAAATCCATGCAGTGACGCAGTTAAAACTCCACATTTCTGGTTCCATGAAAGGAACTATACAGAATGCTGTCCATAGAAGAGACATCATTACTATGATGAATCATTTTTACCAAGATTTCTTTCCCCTATTTTTGATTGCTAAGGACATTACATGAAAACCAAGTCTCTGTGTATCAGACTTCAGATTATCCTCCTGCTATTCACTAGGGTGCATGTGGGTGGATACCCCCCCTGTATTGGGCTGGCAGTATATCCTAGAGGTTAGAGGAATGAGGTGTGAATGAGCTTGATACATCCAGCAGACCAGACCTGAGTTTGAGTCTCACAACCTCCAGTTGCATACTGTGTGACTCTGAACAAGTCACATAACCACCCAGTGCTCCCAGGTCGCCCCTGAAAACAGGCACTTGTGACTAGTGGGCCTTACCTGGTTACCAAAGACTAAAATAAAACTATTCAGCACCTGCACCTTCCACCCAGCATCTCCCCCAGGGTGCCAAGACTGGAACGCCCGCAGCTGGCCCACTGTGGCAGTGCTCCCCAGAGGGAGAGATTGAAATCCACCTGAGGCCCCAGCTTAGGCTTATACCTGGAATGTTATTTGGATGGAGGTCCAGGAGCATCACAGTGCTGCCGACCCCAAGGATTTTTAGCTTAGGTTTTCCCCGGGAGACACAGACATGCATTGATATCCGTACAGGACATGTGCGCTTCCACACATGTCCTGTAGACATCTGCAGACACCTCTGCCCAACTTACATGTGGTCCTGGCTGGTGTATACCCAGCCTCCACTTGGTGTCACTCTTA
Organism: Neoceratodus forsteri; assembly: GCA_016271365.2. Lineage (NCBI taxonomy): Eukaryota > Metazoa > Chordata > Ceratodontiformes > Ceratodontidae > Neoceratodus > Neoceratodus forsteri. Next base: position 289,756,509 of record CM028135.1, on the reverse strand, counting down.
TGCCATGAAGCCACAGCCCTCCTAACCCTACTCGCCCTGAAGGAGGAGAGCAGTTTGTGGGACACTCATCCTACCTTCCTTCACCCAACCCTCTTCTGCACTGTGCTCTTTCTCAAACATGGGGCGGCAACGCCGCAAGTAGAGACACTGCCGCTGTGCCAGCAGGCCGACTCTGAATTTGTTTTTAAATACTCTGCATTCGCTAGTGTGTTTTGTTTGATAATTTGATATTTTAGTGGTTTCTCAGGTTCCTGATTTGTACCCAGGCACCAGGGAAGGCTGCTTCCCATCATGGTTCCTGCCTAAAGGAACCAGATGCATTCTGTATAAAAACGTCTAATCATTTTTGGTTTTAACTTATTTTAAAGCAAATTACATATATATATTTTTTTTCCTTAAAAATTATCGGTTTCTACCATTTTTGTAACTGGGAACAGAATACTAAATTCCTAGGTCCTATCAGTGTTGACAGAGCCTGCAGGTTTTAAAAATTGCACTAAGTGTTTCAGACCCCAAGAATCCATCACTGTGCTTATTAGTGCAATCAGCCTGAAGGGTTGAGCTTCCCTGGAGAGAGTGGAATGTATGTAAATTATGGAACTTATGTATTTTCAAATCTCTGCCTCGTGGTAACGTTTTATCCAGCTCTCCAGCATCAGATTTACTTCTCAGCCTGAGGAAGCAAGTCGCCCCGAGGAGCTCTTTTCACTTGAATTTTCCAGCTTTATTTTCCAAGTATTGTATTATTGTTTTATTCTTTCTTATCTCTGCTGTTTTAGTTAATTTAGTGTAGTTTAGCTTTTCTTATTTTGTTTTGTTTTGTTTTTTTGCAAGTTTCTCTGGTTCCTCAGAGGTTCCCAGGAACCGGAGAAAAAAATATTCTTATATAGCGATTTTCTTTTTAACCACACTTCTTTTATTACTTTTTTCCCCTCTTACATTTTACTTCAACTTGTACTGATGGCGCTTCGGTTCCCGATTTCCAGGAACCAAGTCGTGTCTCTTGTATTTGTTGTTTTTCCAAGGGAACTTTTTATTTTTTAGGGCTGCAGACTGCAAATTATTTTCTGTATTGGGAAACGCTTTTTTTAAGGGGTCTTTCTAAACTGTCATGTCAGACAGACCCAAAAAGAAAACAGGACCTACAGGCTTCAGAAACCGGGGTAAGTGCTACAACCTCTTGATGAAGGCAGACTGCTACAAGTTGTGTTTAAAGTGCCTAGGTCCTGATCATTCTCTGATTGATTGTGAACTTTGCAGTAGGTTTTGCCATAAAACTGTCAAAAAAGGACCAAAAAGTTAAAAAATATTGTGGCTTCTCAGTCTGCCTATACATCACTGAAGCGCACTGATGAAGGTCCTTCCTTCCATGGTAAACAGAAGGAAGGGTCTGTTAAAGACATGTCTGATTCTAGAGTTCCTGAAAAAGAGAACTCGGAGGTAGCAAAGCATAGAAGACCCTCTGAGCAGGTTCCAGAACAGTTATTGCTAAAAGAAAACAAAAAAGAGAAATTTGTTGCTGCCCCTCCTCCTGAAGAAGGGAAGGAGCTGTTAGCGGACAGAGCAAAAATGCACTTTATGGAGGACATGAATAAGGCAAATTTTTTCAGGCTTTCCAAGCCACAGGCTCATTAATGGGCATGTCGGTTCCTCCTCCAGTCCCTGCCCCTCTCCCAGTTCCAGAGGACCAGGGAGCTGAATTTTATTATGAGGAGGAAGAAGGGGAACCCATTGAACCCGACAGTTGCCCCGAACAAGGGTTTGGTTCCCCTTCCTGTGGTCAGGAGAATTTTTCCTCCCACTGTGACTTTGTTAGGCAAATGGTAAATATTCTTGACTTATCCACCTAGGAAACTGTGGAGGATGAGGACAAGGTGGAGTTTTTGATATGATGGAGTTAACGCCAACCAAAAGGTTGCTTATACATGTACACAAACCCCTCAAGAAAGTAACCTGCAAGTCATTGCAGACCCCTACTTCCACTCTGGAGATCGACAAAAAGATTGAGAAGTACCAGCTCAGCAGGCATGATGCTGAGTACCTCTACTCACACCCAGATCATGATGGGGTGGTCCAGGCAGCAGCTTGCGGCAAGCGTAAGGTTCTCCTCTGTACCCAGCCTCCAGACAAAGATTCCAGAAAGATCGACAGTAAGGGGAAAAAAAGTGTATATCTCTGCCTCCCTACTGCTCAGCCAGGCTGCCTGTATGGCCTGTACTGCCCAGTACCCGAAAGCCCTCTGGAGCTCTCTACTGGCTGTGACTGATAAGGCCTCTGGAGACCTGGCACAAGGTTTGGCGGATACAGCCAGATCTGCCCTTGATGCAACCAAATACCAGTTCCATATGGCAGTGAATACCAATGACACTGCTTCCAGAGTCATAGCCCATACCATATGTTTAAGGAGGTTTGCCTGGCTTAGGACCAGTAACCTGTCCCAAGACACACAGGCAAAGGCCATGGATTTCCTGTGTGAGAATAAATAATCTTACTTCGAGAGGGAGCTCTTGCAGCAGGCAGTAACCATTAGGACCAAGCCACTAGGAGCTAGAACCCCACAGTAACCTTCTAGCTAGCAGTCTTAGGCAGGGACCTCCCCCAATGTCCACCCGCCCCAACATCAGCCAGTGGTATAAAGGTGGCGGTCTCCAGCCCCACCTCAGTTTTTTTTCCCCACCATCGACCCACAAGCATCGACTCTTCGAATGCCAGTGAGCTTCAGTTTGACTGCCAGTTTCGCGTTTACAGCGTTTACTCTTTATTTTCCTTTTAAAATTATCCTTTTCTTTTCTGCATGTCTTCTCCTTCTTCATCCTTTCCTTCAACGGAAAGGAGAAAATCGAAGTGTGCCTGCAGCAAACAGCTGCCATCAAAAGATGCCCGCAAGGCCTGCCTTTTTTGCCTAGGCCCAACCACGACACCACCGTCTATGAGCATTGCCAGACGTTCAACTCCCAGACTCTGATCCACCGCCAGAAGGCTCTTAAGGCGTACCTCATAGAGCAGCAGCTTGCTGCCATGCAGGCCCAGCCAGCAGGGAAAAGCCCCTCTTCCTCCTCAGTGGTCTCCACGGCTTCCACTTCGAAGACCCACGAGGCCAAGAAGAGGGGCGGGGGGGCATCGACCTCGGGACAAGGATCGAGAAAAGTCCCGGCAATGCTCCCGCTCCAGGTCCCCTCTGAATAAAAAGTCCTCCTCCAGTGCTTCTTCTCACGAGAGGATTGATCCATTTTTCCATGCCTACCCTGCCTCCTTCGCAGCAGGCTCCAGCTAGACCCTCCACCATTCCCTGGGTGTCTGGTGGAGGTTTCTGCCTCCTCTCCAGCATCCCTGAAGGTGCAGGCAAAACCTTATGTGTCATGCTCCACATCAGGGACTGGAACCGGTCACAAACAGAGTAGCGACGCTTTGGCTCCCGTCCATTCAGTCCAGACATTGGTGACATCCAAAGCCTTGGACCAATCCTGTAGTCAGGGGCAGGTTTGGCCCATTCGATTGCCCGACACCTCCGCCTCGGTCTGCAGCTACTTCACCCTAGACACCTCTTCGGCTCACAGCCTCCTCATCAAAGCCACCATCAACCGCAGGGACGCCCACTCAGACGTCAGTCCTGGAGTCACCGTCCTCTTCGCCAGCTCATTCCGCGTCCCTTATAGAGGTGGACTCCCCTCAAGGGAGATCTCTGCAGACTGACCGCGGACATAAGACGACCCCCTCTCGTCCGACCTGGTCTCCTACTTTCCACCACCCCGGTCACCTTGACCATGGCTACTTTGACACCAGGTAAGCTCACACCGGACCCTCAGCCCCTGGCTGGCCCGTCAGCTCCACAATTTACTAAAGATGAAATTACAGGAGCTGTTCTCGTTCTGGTGGAGTCCGGTCAAACAGGACCTGCTCCCACTGAAAGAACCGGTTATGGTGGTGCCGGTTCCGACTCCAGTCCAGAACCCCTCGAGGAGGGGAATCTGGAACCCAAGCCACCGACTCCACAACCGAAAGATTGTATTCACAGCCCAGAGGATACCCGCGGCAGACCCCCTCTCAGAGGCCGGCGTCACCGCAGGTCTTTGTACTCCTCGAGCCACCGCCATCGTCTATCCTGTAGCCGACATTGCTGTAAGGGTCATCAGTCACTTCGCCGTCGCTGGTCCCGTGACTGTCACTCTAGCTGTTCCTCATCATCCTCTTCAGTGGACTCTAGTGAGAGCTCAGAGTTCTCTAGCTCAGACCTTTCAGAGCCTAGGGGTCATCCTTCTTTGCCGGACAACAAGGACACCCCCGGGTCACCCCCCCCCCGATGATCCCACGTTCATGGATGTCATGAGGCACATCCAGGCCTCCAGTGGATGGGAGACGGATGACCTGGATCCTGTGCGGTGGAGGGTGGCTAAATACGTGAGGCAAAAGGAGCCAAAGCCTCTAGTGGTCCCTCCTTTGGTGGCCAGATTACAGGACCTAATGAGGCTCACCTGGAAGCATCCGTCCTCCACCTCTGCCATCTCGAAGAAATCGGACAGGCTGTACAGAGCCTCTAGGAGGAGCCCTTTTTGGTGGAACACCCTACCGTGGATTCTGTGTTCAGTGTGGCAACTCATGATAGATCAAAGAAGCCGAAACACCTTAGTACACAGCCTCCTGATCAGGAGTCCAGATACATTGACCAGATGGGCAAGAAAGTCTATTCTTCGTCTACTTGCTCCATCCGGTCACTTAACTTTCTCACATGTATGGTTCAGTACTAGAACACTTTGTGGGAGAAAGGGATGGAAATAGCCCAAGCCCTTCCAGACTTGGCACAGAAATCCGAGCTTCTAGATTTGAAATCGGGGTTGGATGTGGGCACTCATGTTCTGAGGGCCTCTTATGACACTGCAGATATGACGGTCAGAGCAGTGGCTTCTGGCATTTGCCTTAGGCACCACGCTTGGACTAGAGTCTCAGGATTCTGCCAGGATCTGCAGTCGTGCATCCTTGACCTCCCTTTTAAGGGTTCGGTTCTCTGCGGAGACGAGACTGAAAAGCTCATTACTTGTCTCCAAGAATCTGGGAAGTCCATTTGGTCTGTCCAAAAAATGTATAAGGAGACCAAAAACCCCTCTAGGAAACCCTTTCAGAAGACCTCAGGTCAGCAGCCCCAAAATCAACCTCAGCAGAGGGGAGGCTACAAAAGAAAGGCAATCTCCCAGACTCCTGGTAGCTCTACCTCTCGCGCCACAAAGTCCTCCCAAGCCCCTCTGCCCACTCCCGGATCCGCATAATGACTCCTTGCCCGACCACCCCCCCACCCGGCAGAGTCAATGGCGGAGTGAGTCGCTTCTCCCTCTACCTAGAGGGATGGAGAAGCATAACATCAGATCTTTGGGTGTTACAGCTCACAGAGAGAGTCATACTCTGGATTTCATGCAGATGCCTCCGGAAACTCCACCAGTCTCCTTCCATTATCCTCCTTCTCACATTCCCCTGTTTGAAGGGGAAGATCAGGCCCACCTTCCAAAACAAGTTGTAGAGCCAGTCTCTCCATCTCAGCATGGAAGAGGGTACTATTCACACTTTTGTCTAGCACTAAAAAAGATGGGAGATCTTCATTCCATCCTGGACCTCAGCACTCTAAACGAATTTATATAATACAAAGCTTCAGGACGGTGACACTTCCAGGTCTCATCCATGTCCTACATCGAGAGGACTGGCTCTGCTCCCTAGACATGCAGGACGCATACCTGCACATTCTAGTTTTTCCACCCCACAGGAGGTTCCTGCCCTTCCTCTTTCAGGGTTGCCACTACCAGTTTCGAGCCCTGCCTTTCGGCCTTTCCGCTCCCAGAGTCTTCATCAAGTGCCTCGCAGTGGTGGCTGCGGCTCTGTGACGCAGGGGTCACTACGTCTTTCCCTGCCTAGACAACTGGCTTCTGATGGCTGCCACAAGGGATCAGCTGGTTCACACTCTCTTGGAGACACCTTTACACTCTTTCGAGAGTTGTGGAATACCCTGAACCTTCCCAAGTCATCCCCAGAGCCCATTCAGAGACTCCAGTTCATAGGAGTGGTCCTGGATACCGCTCAGGGCAAGGCTTTCCTACCCTCGACAGGGTAGATCGCCTTCAAGATCAGGCACGTCTGGTGTCTTCAGCTCCTCAGGTTCCTCCTGAGATTCCCTGGCCACATGGCGGCAGCCATCCTATGGTTCCCATGGCTCGCCTGCACATGAGGGTCCCTCAGTGGACACTCGGGGGTATAATGGGACCAGAGGTCAGACGACCTCAACCAGCGAATTTGAGTGTCAGAACCAGTTTGCAGGACACTTTCCTGGTGGCTCAATGCCTCCAATCTCTTGGCAGGGGTTCATTTCCAGCAGGAGCCCCTGAGGCGGGTTCTCACCACGGATGCCTCGGGTTTAGGATGGGGAGCTCTTCTAGAGAACAGGCAGACCCAGAGGATCTGGTCTACAGAGGAGAAATCACTCCATATCAATGTCCTGGAGATGTGGGCAGTCCTGACTGCCTTGCAGGTCTTTCAAGCGGACCTTCTTCCTGGCCCTTTTTTGATCCAGTCAGACAATATGTCGGTAGTGTTTTACATCAACAAGCAAGAGGGAACTCATTCATACTCCCTCCGCAAGGAGGCAATGAGGGTCTGGTACTGGGTGCTGGAACACTGCTTAGAACTCACCGCTATTTATGTTCCAGGCATCCAAAATGTCTTGGCTGACAGCCTAAGCCAGTTTTGATCCAGGGCTGATGAGTGAGAGCTCCTCCAGTCAGTAGCAGACCAGCTCTTCGACAGATGGGGCAGTCCAGAGTTGGACCTTTTCACGTCCCCACTCAATGCCAAACTGCCCAATTTTTGCTCGGTAGATCCAGGACCTGGAGTTTTCTGGTGAGACGCATTGTCCCTCTGCTGGACAGGGAGGCTCCTTTACACCTTTTCTCTTCCGCAGAGGGTTCTTCTGAAGCTCCAGACGGAGGGGGCAGAGATGATTCTCATTGCCCCTCTTTGGCCTCGACAAATTTGGTTCCCACTGCTGCAGCACTTGGCAGTAGAGCCTCCGCTTCCTTTGCCTCTCAACTCACATTTGCTCTCCCAGGATCAGGGCACACTGTTCCATCTGGACTTCAAGTCCCAGCATCTTCATGTGTGGCTCCTGCAGTCTTAGCTATGGATAGGTATGGGGTTTCTCAAAAGGTGGCGGATGTTCTAGTGGCCACCAGAAGGCCATCCACTAGATCTACTTACGTTATGAAGTGGAAGAGATTTTGCTTCTGGGCCTCCGCACGCCAGCTTAATCCCCTTTCCTGCCCTCTTAACTCCATGCTCGAGTATCTCCTCTCTCTCTATATGAGCAGGGCCTGAGCTGTTCCTCTGTTAAGGTGCATTTATTCGCCGTTTCGTCTCATCATGCCCCATAGAGGGAAGAAACATCACCCAGCTGGACGTGTCCCATACTTTCCTGCGGGCCATTCTACACTTAAGAACTCCCATCAGAGATCCCATTCCCTCTTGGGATCTCCTTTTTATGTTGGAGAAACTAACGCTTCCTCCGTTTGAACCAGTCACAGATTGAGAGCTCCACTTTCTGTCATGGAAAGTGGTATTTTTAGTTGCCATTACTTCCACTTGAAGAATTCCAGAGCTCCAGGTTCTAATGTGTAAAGAGCCTTATTTGGTTTTTCATAAGGACAGGGTGTCCTTACGCACAAATTCTTAGTTTTTGTCTAAGATGGTGTCCGAGTTAACTCTTAATCAGGACATCAACCTCCCAGTTTATTATCCTGAGTATTCCAGTCGGGGGAAGCATTGTTGCATACCATTGATGCGCACAGAATGTTTCATTATTACTTGTCCTGTACAGTTCCTTTTCAGTCTGTGGATCAGTTGTTTGTCTCATTTGCCCTCAGATCTCGGGGCACTCCAGTCACCAAGCAAACGCTCTGTAAATGGTTGGTGAACTGTTTTCTCTTGCTACAGCAAGCCCCTACCGGGACGGGGTCACTCCACCAAGGGGATAGTGACCTCTTTCACCTCTCTCCAGAACGTTTCCACAGCAGACATCTGTGCAGCAGCTACCTGGTGCTCGGTTCAAACCTTTATCAAGCACTGCAACTTGGACACTGCTTCCAGACGCAGAGTCGTGTTCGGACTGGTGATCCTTGAGGGGCTCATCCCTAAACCCTTAGTTGGCAGTCTAGTCTTTAGCCTCCTCCTGGTCTTTTCCCGTGCCTTGTCTCCTTACTGCTCTGGACTCAGTCCTAATGGTTATTGCCTACTGCAAGAGCTCCCACTCGAAGTAAGATGGTACAGTTACGTAAAAACTTATGTAACAGATCTTTGAGAGGAGCTCTTGCAGCGGGCGTTGTCCCCACCCTCACCCCCGGCTTGTAATCTGCCTTTTTAATTTGGGCGAGAACCTACCCGGTTCTCATTCCGCTTCAGACTTCAGGTCTCCAGCAGGAGAACTGAGGTGGGGCCAGGGACTGCCCCCTTTATACCACTGACTGACGGGGCGGGTCGACGTTGGGGGGGCAGTCCCCCGCTGAAGACTGCTAGCTAGAAGGTTTCTGTGGGGTCCTAGCACCTGGCGGCTTGGTCCTAATGATTATTGCCTGATGCAAGATCTCCTCTCGAAGGTGTACTGTTATGGTAAGTTCTTACATAACTGTACTTTTTTTTGGTGACAAGACAAAGGCATACCTGAAAAAGGTGGAAGAGTACAAAGCCACCTACGAAAGCAACACTGGGAAGGAAAAGCCCTCCACTTCTTATAGGCCTCATGGAAGGAGAGGTAAGGGAAACGGTTATTTTCCCTGTGCCTTGCTGCCCTGTGATTTCTTTCAGATGAGAGGTTTCTTCAGGGGCAGGGGTAGAAGAGGCACCAGACAGGCTGATCCAGCTGCAGCACCAAAGGCTCAACCCAAGTAGAACCTCTGACAAGTCGGTCCAGTTCCCCCATCCATTCCCAGTGGAAGGAAGGCTGGCTCACTTCTTCCAGGAATGAAAAAACATCACCACAGACAAGTGGGTCCTGGAAATGGTGAGCCAGGAGCTTACACTGCAGTTCAAAAGATTTCCCAGGCTGCAGGTTTGCAGAAACATTAAACCTCCCACTCCAACAGAAAGTATGTTGCTGGAGTTAGGAGTCAAAAAGTTGCTGCAGGCAAAAGCAGCAGATCAGGTACTTTCTCACCCACAAGAAAAATGGGGAGTGGGGACCCATTTTGGAGCTCAGGTTTCTGAACAAACACCTGAAGAAGGAAAAGTTCAAAATGATAACCCTGGCTACAGTGATAACCATCTCTACAGCAGGGAGACTGGATGGGATCCACTTTCACATCCCCATCAGGCCCGGCTACAGGAAATAACTAAGATTCAGGCCGGCCTCTGACCATTACCAGTTCACAGCCCTTCCTCAGCCCCCAGAGTATTTACACAGTGTTTAGCCATGGTGGCAACACATCTCAGAAGATGGGGTTCTGTTTTTTCCTTACCGGGACGGCTGGCTGGTCACAGGAAGCTCACACTAGAAGGCCAGTTCTCTCTTCTACTGACACAGAGCACCTGGAGAGTCTGGGATTTCTCTTATAAACTCTGAAGACCCAAACAGAACCAGTCCAGGTCCTGGAGTTCATAGGAACAGAACTGGATTCCCTCCAGGGGACAGCATTCCTGCCTCAGGCAGGATAGAAAGTCTAGTAAGCTTGGCAGAGTCCTTCATCCTAGGCCAGCCCAGACCAGCAAGGCAGTTCCTTCAGCTCTTTGGTCATGTGGCCTTCACCACAGCTTTGCTGGCAGGGGCCAGATTTCAAATGAGAGACATCCAGTACCACTTAAGGGCCCATTGGTTCCAGAAGAGAAACCCTCTTTCAAGTCCGGTGTCTATGACAAAACCCTTCTTGAAAGCTCTGGCAGGAAAAAGACAACCTCAGGGAAGAAATGCCTTTTCAACAGCAGTTCTCGACAGTCATCTTGACAGCAAATGCCTCCCTTCTGCTCTGGGGAGCCCACCTGGGTGATGAAACAGTAAACAGTGTGTGGTCCCCTCGGGAATACAGAGAGCATATAAACCTCCTGGAGCTAAGGGCCATCTTCCTAGCCCTTCTGACATTCGCTGCCCAGATAAACGGTCTGTCAGTCCAAATCAGGACAGAAAACACCACCGCCATGTATTACATCAACAAACAGGGAGGCACAAGCTCATCAGAGCTGTACACAGAAGCTATAAAGATCTGGAATCTGACTTACTCCAAGGAAGTGCAACTGTCAGCAGTCCATCTTCCAGGGAAGGACAATGTCCTGGCAGATTCACTCAGCAGGATCAGCCAGGGTCATCACAAATGATCTTTAAACAAGCAGGCGCAGGCCACAATCTTAAGGAGACGCGGCACACCAGAAATGGATCTGTTTGCTTCCAGTGAGAATCATCTGATCCCTCTCTTTTGTTGCAGGCCTCCAGCAGTGAGCTCAGTTCCCGTGAATGCCATGACCCTGGACTGGTTGGGGACGTTCCTATATGCCTTCACTCAATTCCCACTACTTCTAAGAGTACTGCTGAAGTTAAGGAGCCAGCCTGCAACAATGATATTAGTGGCCCCAGACTGGGCCAGGTAGTCCTGGTACTCTCCACTCCTGGCCCTCTCCATCAAACAGCTTATCCATCTTCCACAGAGACACAACCTACTGACCATGTCACAGGGCAGAATAACCTATCTGAACCTCAAGTCACTGTGCCTCAGTGCCTGGTTCTTGAAGAGTTAGAGTATTCTGATTTTAGTTTTTCAGAGGTGGTCTTCAGGGTTTCCAGGAAGCCTGCCAAACAATGTGGTTCACAATAAACACAGCCATACAAAAACAAGAGTATTGGACTTTAGGAAGGCTGACTTTGGGAAAATGAGAGAGTGCCTCAGAAAAGCACTAGCAAATAGGCAAGAAGGAGGGGTGGAGGGACAATGGGGAATAATCAAAACAGTCATTGCAGAGGCAACAAGCCTTTGTGTGAAGCAAATCAACAAAACAAAATGAAGGAAAAAAACACTATGGTTCTCAAAAGAGGTGACAGGGACAGTTAAGGAGAAAAGGATGACATTCAGGAAATATAAGGAAACACAGAAGGAGCAGGACAGAGAACTTTATCTATTAAAGCAGGAGGAGGCAGGGAAGGCAGTCAAAATAGCAAAGGCACAAACTGAGGAAAAGATGACCAATTCTGTTAAGAAGGGAGATAAAAGCCCAGCCTGGTGGCGCTAAGGGTTGAAGCACTGGTGCCTTACCTCGTGCTACGCCGGCGACCCATGTTCGGGAATGAGCACGGGCCATCGGGGGTCAGCAGGGGAGGAGAAGGATTGAGTGTCCGATGGACTACTCTCCATCTCCGGGGGGGGGTTCCTGGTGATTGACACTTGTTCGCCCCCCAGCGGAGGCTGGAGGACAGGGCGCCTTACCACAAACTGGGGGAGGAGTCGGCCAGACGCCTGGGGGAAGCGCCAGAAGGTGGGCGACCCTCCGCCTGGTGACATTGCACGGTCCAGACTCCTAGGGAGAAAACAGGAGGAGGCACTGCCTGCAGGATGGCAGAGGGCGCCTCACAGGCTCCGCCTGGGTAACCCCCCGACCCACCGGGGAGCAAGCCCTGGGGTCAGGTCAGCGTTGGCTGGTAGACACCGGGGGATGGGGCTGGGGATGCCCTCCTTAGAGATAGCCGGCAGTGGGAGAGAAAATAACTAAAAAAAAAAAAAAAGGGGAGGGGGGATAAAACTTTTTATAGGTACATTAGGATGTGAAGAAAGACCAAGGGAGGGATACAGAGACTTAATAAAGGGGAGGGAATGTGGGCAGAGGGTGACAGTGAAAAAGCAGGGATACTGAACGAATAGTTCTGCTCAGTATTCACAACGGAAGAGGAGGTAGAGGTACCTAAACCAAACAAGAGAGAAACTCTGAATAGGGGGGTCGATACCAGTCCATTCACAGAAGAAAAGGTTTTGAAAGAACTCTTGAAACTGAGGGTGTGGGGGTGCGGGGGAGGGAATGTTTGTTGGTTAGGGTGTATGGTTAATTTAATTTCATTTTCTGCAATTTTTACACTGTAATATCAACCTGTATTGTATGTCTCCCCAATGCTTCATGCCCTGTACTCCATGTTGGATTGGTTTGTGTTTGTTTTACTAGTGTTGTATAAAATGAATAAAGCATATTCAATTAAAAAAAAAAAAAGAAACTGAGGGTGGACAAAGCAATGGGGCCTGATGGGATTCACCCAAGTATTCTAAAAGAACTAAGGGTAGAACTAGTAACACCATTGACTAGTCTCTTTAACAAATCATGGGAGGATGGGGTGGTACCCGAGGACTGGAGGAGGGCAAATGTGATTCCATGTCACAAAAGTGGGAGCAGGGCAGAGGCAGGAAACTACAGACCAGTTAGTTTGACTTCAGTGGTAGGGAAAATGATGGAATCACTTCTGAAGGAAAGAATTGTTGAATACCTAGAGGCCAGTGGGGCACAGGACCCAAGGCAGCATGGTTTCACAGCAGGAAGGTCATGTCAGACAAACCGAATAGATTTCTTTGACTGGGCGACCAAAGTAATAGACCAGGGAAGGGCTATGGATATGGCCTATCTAGATTTTAGCAAGGCATTTGACACAGTCTCCCACAAAAGATTAATATACAAGTTAGCCAGCCTTGGAGTGGGTCCCAAGGTGGTAGCCTGGATAAAAAACTGGCTGGACAACAGGACGTAAAGGGTAATAGTAAACGGAGTCCACAGTGAAGAAAGGAGAGTAACTAGCGGGGTACCGCAGGGTTCTGTACTGGGACCAGTCCTCTTTAATGTCTTTATAGGTGACATTGCTTGGAGAGCACCTGGAAGGAAAAGTATGTCTCTTTGCAGATGACACAAAGATCTGCAACAGGGTTGATACACAAGGTGGAGTGGAAAGGATGAAAAGGGACTTGGCAAGGTTGGAGGAATGGTCAAATATGTGGCAGCTCAGATTCAGTGCAAAGAAGTGCAAGGTAATGCATCTGGGAAACAAAAACCCAGAGGAAGAGTACACAATGGGGGGTGAGTTAATAACAACAACAAAAATCAAAAGAGACCTAGGAATAATTATATCAGATGACCTAAAGGTGGGCAAGCAATGTGAGAAGGCAGTAAGGAGGGCTGGGGGGATACTGGGATGCATATGGAGAGGCATCAATAGTAGAAAACAGGAAGTTGTTATCCCTCTGTACAGACAGTTAGTGAGACCCCATCTGGAGTACTGCTTGCAATTCTGGAGACCCCATCTCCGTAAAGACAGAGACAGAGTGGAGGCTGTTCAGAGGAGGGCAACCAAAACGGTGCAGGGTCTGCACCAGAAGACGTACGAGGAGAGACTAAAGCAGCTTAATATGTATACCCTTGAGGAAAGAAGGGAGAGGGAGGACATGATAGAAACTTTCAAATATCTCAAGGGAATTAAAGTACAAGAGGGTAGCATCTTTCAGAAGAAATGTGCAAGAACAAGGGGGCATAATTTGAAGCTAGAGGGGGGATGGCTCAGAGGTAATGTTAGAAAGTATTTTTTCAGAGAGGGTTGTGGATGTATGAAACAGCCTTCCTGAGGAGGTTGTGGAGTCAGGAACAGTGGGAGAATTCAAGAATGCATGGGACAGACATAAGGCAATTCTGGTGGGTCATAGGAGGACGTGAGCTGTTGATTAACTAGAATCTGCAGCTTATCCATCTGGTAGGGAAATGGGCAGACTAGGTGGGCCAAGCGGTCCTTATCTGCCATTAAATTCTGTGTTTCTATGTTTCTGCTACTAGGAAGACATATGCTTTCAAATGGAAAAGATTTTCTCTGTGGTGTGCTCCTAAGCAGCTCAATCCTGTACAGGCAGACCTGCCCCTTCTTTTGGATGGCGCGGGGTCATTGTCAGTGTCAGTGGCTCAGTAGGTAGCACACTCGTCTCTGAGGCCGGGAGATCTGAGGGCTGTGGGTTCAGCTCCCACATCTGGCACTTGGGTTAATATCCCAGTACTGACACTGTAGTGCAGCATGAGAGGGGTGCTGCATTTCTGAGGTGCCGTCTTTCGGATGAGACGTTAAACCAAGGTCCCATCTGCCTGGATTGGTGGTAGTTCAGGTGGATGTTAAAGATCCCATGACACTTGTCGAAAAGAGCAGGGGAATTTCCCTGGTGTCCTGGCCAAATTTCCCTCATTCACTAAAAATACCACCAACAGCTTAATCTGGTTCAAGGTCAGTAGGCATTCATCTGTATCCCCCTCCCCCAGGTCGTGCCTGAAAATAGGCAGGATTTGTCTAGTGCACTTACCCGGTCAACAAAAACGAAATAAAAATAAATAATGTACGAAAAATAGCACGACAAAACAGTGCCGCAGTCAAAACAGTGAACAGAAAAAAACAGAGTCAGTGAAAACATTGACAGAAACAACAACAGCGCACACCAAATGAAGAAATGGGAAACGTTCCCATTTCTTTGTCTCCCCCCCCAAAAAAAAAACAACTAAATTAACTCCGAGGGGGGTGTGGACCGAGGGGAAAAGGGGAAACTCGGGAGCAGCAGAACTTACTTTTGTTTTTGGGTTTTTTTTGTGGAAAAAAAAATCATTTTGTGAGACGGGGAATCAAACCCCGATCCCTGGATCTCCACTGCACCAGGTGCTTGTGCCTTAGCCCCTCCCACCATGGGAGCGGCTCCACCAGGCAGAGCACCTGTGGCCTCTTTAGCCCTTCCTCCAGTTCCTAGTGAGCGACAGGGTTAGCAGTAGTTTCTTACCGCTATTATACCCCTGTTGCTGTAATTCATTCCGTGCTTTAGACTGTGTGGTTATCCTTGCGCTGTTTCGACAGTGCTATATTAACCCGATACCCTTTTGGACTACTTGGTTCACCTGCAGGCTTTGGGCTTCAGCCCTTCAACCCTTTAAGTGCACCTGGGTTCTGTTTCTGCCTATGTTTCAGCAGGTAATGAGAAAATTGTGGCTTCACATCCCCTTTTGAAGAAATTCTTTAAGGTACTAGGCTACACCTGTATACCCCTATTAGGGAGCCAGTCCCTCACTGGGATTTGAACCTGTGTATAGCCAAGCTCATGGAACCTCCTTTTTGAGCCTGTGATTACTGCGGACTGGAAATATGTCACTTGGAAGTCAGTCTTCTTGGTGGCCATAACTTCTGTCAGGAGGTGTGCGAGCTGCAGGCCCTCTGCACAGACCCAAACTACATTATGTTCCACAGAGACAAGGTAGTCCTTAGGACTAACAGGAAATTCTTCCCCAAGGTAGTGTCTGAGTTTCATTTAAACCAGTCCACTACTCTTCCACTGTTTTAATGGCAAACGCTACACAGTCTGGACATTAAGAGGGCACTTAGCTACTATCTGGACCGCACTAAGGACCTCAGATCTTCCCATTCACAGCTGTTCCTCACATATAGCGAAGTGGGCAAGGGCAGGCCAGCCTCTAAGAGAACCATTGCTTGCTGGATAGTCTCCTGCACCCAGTTTTGCTATAGTAAAGCTGGTAAGTTGCCACTACAAGGCTTCAGGGCACACACTACATGTGTCACTTCTGCCTCTGTGGCAGTTGCAAGAGATATTCCCTTTCTAGAAATTTATAAAGCAGCTACCTGGAAAACTGTACACACTTTTACAAAGCCCTATTGCCTGGATGTGCAGTCCAGAAGGGTTGCCAGGTTTGGCACTGCTGTCTTGCAGAACCTTTTCCCTAAATAGGTTCTGTACCCAGCCTCCCAAGGTACTGCTTTGTAGTCTGCACTAGTTAGCATAGTGAAGGATTTCTGGGGTTTGATGAAAAAAATTACTTACCATACCAATATTGTTTCTTCCAAGGGATCCCTCACTATGCTTAAATCTCCCACCGTGCCTCCCCTCCCAGAACCTGGAAAAGGTTCTCCAAGAATCAGCTGTTGGTGGTGTTCATCTGCTTGAGCATTACTTACTGTTTGGTCTACAGTCAATTTTTGTGTGGTTTTTATTTTTAGTCTGCCATAGCTTGACCTGTGGGGTCCATCTTTAATTGTTCTGGTAGACTTTCACTTAGATTTTGTTAAGGTTAGGTTAGTGAGATTCGTGGCCAGTGTTCTTCTGGCTCTCAAAATAAATCAGACGTTGGAGAGCAGGACAGAAAGCAGCCACAAGGCAGAGATTTGAAAATGCATTCTGAGTTCCATAATTTACATACATTCCACTCTCTCAGGGCAGCTCAACTCTTCAGGCTGATTGCACTAGTAAGCATAATGGGGGATCCCTTGGAAGAAACCATATTACTGTGGTAATTTATTTTTCTAGGAACGTAGATATTTTGTTCTGTCCATACTTCTTGGCATGTCCCCTTCCCCTTTAATTCTTGCCGGAAGGTCTTAAAGCTGGCTCCTCCCACCCACCCAGTGGTATAACCCTCAGCTCCACGCCATGACGCCAGATCTTCCTTTCCACTACAAGATTCAGGTTGCCTCCTCACCGCTTCCGCGTTCTGTAGGTCCTGGCTTTGTTTCTTTCAGATTCTCTGAAGATTAAGCTCGTTCAAGCTAGCGATTGTGATTTCTGTTTCTCTATCATGGAAGATAAATCTTCCTCCGGTTTCCGTCGGTGCCTGTGCAACTAGAAAATGTTGCGCACAGACCCGCATACTTCATGCGTCTACTGTTGGGGTGTCGGCCTTCACACTCAGGCCTGCAGGATGTCTCACTTTTCACGCTAACGTTCTCCACGATCATCTCGCACGTCTTAAGCTGGGTAGGCCCGAAAAACGGAATCCACTGGTGAAATCGAAGGAGGCCCGGTGGGCAGTCGACGTGGCTGCGTGGTCCGCTGAGCAGTTAGAGCAAATGCAGGCCTTCGAGGAAGAGGTGGCACGAGCCACAGAGCTCTCCTCTCAGCCGATTTGTGTTCCACTCAATCCGGGCTCCACCTTCTCGGGCTCCTTCAGGGAGATGTGCCAGTCTTTCCCCACCAAGGGGGAGGGACCATGGGGTTCGCATGTCTCCCGGTCCCGTAAAAAGGACAAGGAACCGAGAGATTCTTCGTCTCGACAAAGACGTTCTTGGGATCGAGAGCGATCTTGGTCCCTGGGATCTCCAGTCTCCACTTCGGTCGAGACTGCTTCTTCGGCCGCTGGCTTCTCGGCTCTGCCGACTGGTCAGCCGGTCAAAGTCTCGATCGACGATGCGGTGGAGATCACTCTTGACCCTGTCAATCTGTTGTCGCCCAACGAGGCCGACAACTTTCTTACCAGTACTTTGGTCCTGTGCCTTCCCGATGAGGAGACCCAGCTTGCTGGCAATGCCATCAAGGAACCTTTCCCTGATCCGAAAATCATCAGCCCCCGGTATCTCCAGAGCAACCCGGTCGGCCAGCCCAGTCGAGGTCTCTGACCCCCTCGACTGATAGGCCAAGGAAGGTGCATAAGTGCTCAAAGAAAAGGGGACACTGACATTCATCTTTGTCCTCCTCAGATTAGGAGAGGCTTCGACGGAAACTTTGTTAACGTTAAGAAGATGTCATGTGGCAACAGCTGATCTTGTCCAGCCAGAAACCGACTATGGTTTCCACACCAGCCATTACTTAGTTTTCACTTCTAGGCCGAAGCTGGCTCCATCAAAACCAATCATCTTGGTTCCTCCGCCTGCGGAGCTGGCATAACCCGCCCCAGTTCGGCCAAAATTGACCTCTCCACCAATAGTGATGTGGAGCTGCCGCCTAAACAGCCCATGGGAGGGGCACCTTCGAAGTAAGCTGGGACTGTTCCAGGTCTTCCCTGCAGGATATTGGTCACCCTCACGCCTGAACACCCCAGTCATGTAGAGGGGGACCTTGGTGGCTGGCCAATTTATCTGGACACTTCAGATTCTGATGACTCCGACCTACACTCTCGTCCACTAGACGGTGAGTTGGTGGGCAGTCTGTCGACGGAAGAAGGTCCTTCGTCCTTCTTGGGGATTCTCTGCCTCATCTCCAAATCCATGGGGATGCCCCTGGAGCCTGTCCAGAAATGGGCGGAGTACCCTCTTATGGATATCCTTAAGAGAGGGGATACCCTGATGGAAGCCTTCCCAGTGGCCGAGGCCATTGTTGGTACAGCTTTGGAGTTTTGGCAGCACCCTGGCTCCTGCTCAGTGCCGTCTGCCCAGATGGCCCGCAGGTACGCGGTACCCATTGGGTCCCTCTCGGGGTTCATGGAACACCCCTTGGCAGAGGGGTTGGTGACCGTTTCTGTGTTCAGATGCACAGGCAGCTCTGCAGATACAGATAGACCACCGGACAGAGTCCAAAAACGTGGACCATTCTGCTGGCAAGGTTTATGCCGCCTCTTCACTAGGCCTCCATCAGGTAAGCTCGGCCATCATCATGGCACACTTCTCTCATGCCCTCCTGGGCTCCTTGGATGAGGTTCTCCCCGCACCTCCCCACGGACCTTCAGACTACAGTCAAGCTGGTCCAGGACCAGGGTCGGGCCATTGCCAAACAGCAACTCCAGACAGCCCTGGACCTCTGGGACTCATGCGCCCATTCGGTGGCAGACGCAGTTGCCATGCGCTGTAGGGCTTGGCTGAGACTTTCCACCTTCACGGAGGATACCCAGCACAAACTCACTGATGTTCCTTTCCTGGGCACCAGTCTCTTTGACCCAGGTGTGGATGGTTATCTTCAGCGGATCGAGCAGTCCAGTGCCACTTTGGACTCAGCTACTTCTGCTCAGAAAGGCACCCCCTGGCGCCAAGAAACAGCAGAAGAAGCAGCCATTTCAGCACCCTACTCCTGTGGCCAAGCAGCCCTCCTTCCAGGGCGGGCAGCAACAACAGGCATAGGCTAGGTACCCTCAGCCCAAGTCCGGGCCTCCATCGGCCTGCAGAGAAGATCGGGGTTCAGGCAGCTTCCAATCTGGACCCTCTTCCTCCAAGCCTGCCCAGTGACGGGATAGGGGCTGCCACCGCTATTCCCGTCATGCCAGCTCTGGGTCTTCCCATGGGGTCCGGCTCCACCACTTTCTTTCCGCCTGGTCTGCTGTTACCACGGGCAGGTGGGTCTTAGAAGTGGTCAGCCAGGGTCTGCCTCTAGAATTGAAGCAGTACTCTCCCAGCTGAACCTGTGCCCCACGGGAGGAAAGGGTATCAGTCCACACTCTGTCAGCTCTGAGAGACGACATAGCCTAACTCCTCCTCAAGGAGGTAGTGGCCCAAGTGACAGATTCCCCAGTCAACCCAGGGTTCGTTTCCATGTACTTCCTGGTCCTAAAGCAGACAGAGGGCTGGCACCCCATTTTTTGATCTGCGCGACCTGAACCAGTTTCTCAGGCCATGCACCTTCAGGATGGTAACTCTGTCCCAGATCATGCCATCACTGGAGCAGAACATGTGGTTCTGCTCACTGGATCTCCAAGATGCGGTTTTCCACGTCCCAATCTGTCCTCCTCACCAGCGATTCCTCCACTTCAGAGCAGACGGAACTCTATACCGTTTCTGAGCCATGCCATTCTGCCTGTCATCGGCCGCTCGGGTCTTCACCAAATGCATTGCAGTGGTGGCAGCCCACCACAGGGGTCGCGGGGTCAGAGTTTACCCCTACCTCGATGATTGGCTCTTAGCAGGTTCCACCCAGCAAGAGGTGGAGAGGTCCAGGGATCTGGCCCTCCAGACCTGCATTCAGCTTGGCCTCCTGATCAACAAGGCCAAGTTGAAGCTCGTGCCTTCGCAGGTGATATGCTTCATCGGAGCAGAGCTTGACTCCTGCCAAGCAAGGGCCTGGCTCCCGGCGGACAGGGTGGAAGTTCTCTCCTCCTTTGCCCAATCATTTCTGGTTGGGCACTTGCACCCTGCCTGGGACTTTCTGCACCTTCTGGGGTACATGGCGGCCTGCACCATCGTGGTCCAATGAGCCCAGTGGCATATGCACCCCCTTCAATAGGAGCTGGCCACCCAGTGGGCTCAGTGCCAAGGTCATTTCGACCAGCTGACCATTGTGACACAGAAGATGTGGGACGCTGTCCAGTGGTGGACCGTCCTGGGTCATTTGTAGGAAGGGATCCCATTTGTCCGCCCCAAACCAACTGTCGTCCTCACGACTGATGCCTCTCTGATGGGCTGGGGAGCCCACATGGGAAACAACAGGGCCGACTGGTTCTGGACCCCCAAGGAATCCCAATACCATGTCAACCTGCTGGAGCTCAGAGCGGTCAGACTGGCGCTGTCAGCATTCGCTCAGCAGCTTCGGGGTCAAGTGGTTCAAGTCCAGACGGACAATACTATGACCATGTACTATCTCAACAAATACGGCGGCATGCACTCCCGGCTGCTGTGCAGGGAAGTGCTCCACATCTGGACACTCATGAGCCGCCTGGAGGCAGATCTCCTAGCCATCCATATGGCAGGAGCCTCAAATCAACTGGCAGATGCCCTCAGCCGCATAGGCGAAACATCCCACTAGTGGTCTCTCCATCCAGAAGTAGCTTGCAGCCTGTTCTCTCACTGGGGCAAACTGATGGTGGACCTGTTTGGTTCCAAGGAAAACACCAAGCTGAGTCTGTTTCATGCCTACCCCCCTCAGCAGGGCTCACTGCAGGGGGATGCCTTCTCAAGACCATGGACCCCAGGCCTCTTCTACGCCTTCCCTCCATTTCCCCTTGATTCAAAAGGTGCTTCTCAAGGTGAGGAGGGACAAGGCGCAGATGATCCTGGTAGCCCCAGACTGGCCCTGCCAGTTCTGGTATCCAGATCTCCTCAGCCTCAGCAACAGGCTCCCAAGGCATCTTCCAGCATGCCCGGACCTGATGTCGGTTAGTCAGGGGAAGGTATTCCATCTGGACCTTCAATCCCTGCACCTGACAGCCTGGTACCCGAGTAGTTAGAGTTCCAGGCTTTGGGTCTCTCTGAGGATGTACTCACAGTAGTGGAAGCATCCAGAAAGGAGTCGACCAGATGGTGCTATGCCTTCAAATGGAAAAGGTTTTCCATTTGGTGTCAGGGCAAGGGCCTGGACGCTCTGTCCTGTCCAGTGGCTAGCATCTTAGACTACCTTTGGTCTCTATCCAAAGGGGGTCTTCGACCCTTAAGGTACACTTGACAGCCATCTCTGCTTACTGGACGCAGGTCGGTCAGCAGATGGTGGCACAGGAGAAGATGGTCTGGTGCTTTTTCCAAAGGCCTCGATCACATATCCCCTCTGGTGCGTGAACCTCCACCTCCATGGGATTTACTGCTGGTTTTGGCAAAACTCATGGGCAAGCCATTCGAACCGATGCACAAGTGTGAGGTGTCACACTTGTCGTGGAAGAGCACCTTCCTGGTAGCTATCACATCAGCCAGAAGGACTGGAGAGTTCCAGGCACTTTCGGTGGAGTCTCCTTACTTGGTCTTCCACAGGGACAAGGTTGTCCTGCACCCCCACCTGAAATTCCTCCCGAAGGTGGTGTCAGAGTTCCATCTCAACCAGGTGATGACTCTTCCTGTGTTCTACCTGAACTACACCTCAGATGCCGAGTACAGGCTCCATATTCTGGACCTGAGACGTGCTCTCTCTCCTACTACAAGGAGAGAACAGCGGAAATTCGGGGAGAGGTTCACCAGCTGTTTACCTACGCTGAAGCTGCACCTGGCAGACCTGCAGCAAAGTGGACGATTGGCAGGGAGATCACTTCTTGCATTGATCTCTGCTGTAGGCTGGCGGGTAGGGAGCCTCTCGTAGGGCTAAGGGCTCATTCCACCCGCCATACCGCTGTGTCGGTGGCTGCTTCCAAGGACATACCTATCCAGGAAATCTGTCTGGCTGCTTCCTGGAAGACAGCAAACACCTTCATCACCCACTACCACATCGACCTTGAGTCACTCTGGAATGCTGGTTTTTGGGCCTCAGTTCTCCAATCTCTGTTCCCTAAGTAGGGGATGTGTGCCTTGCCTCCCTCCTCCCAGAGAACTGCCAAGAAGTGTGGATAGAACAACATAGCCACATCCCTAGAAACACAGGTTACTCACCTATAACAGTAGTTCTAGGAGTGGTATATGTTGTTCATCCACACTGACCCACCCGACCTCCCCAGCTGTGACACACAGCCTGGCTTCTGGCAGGCTAAGATCTGGCGTCATGGGGCGGAGCTGAGGGTTATACCACCCGGGTGGGTGGGAGGAGCCAGCTTTAAGACCTACCGTCAAGAATTAAAAGGGAAGGGGACATGCCAAGAAGTGTGGATGAACAACATATACCACTGTTACAGGTGAGTAACCTGTGATCTTATCTGTGTCAGTCTTCACCATTCATCACTGTTGGGTACTTGGCCTGAGGTCAGGACCCCGCGGGAGCTTTTTGTTTTTTAGGTAGGTGGAGCCGACGCACCATCGGCGCCGACCTCGTGGCCGACGCACTGCGTGGTGCTCACGGGTTGGCCATTAGGCTGCATCGAATCCACCTACCTGCCAGTTCTTCATCTCCTGCCGTAGAGGTTGCACCTCGTGTGGAGCTGCTGCGCTAGAGGCCTAGTTCGACTCCGAAAAACCTTCGACGCCGTCTCTGTATTTCCTTCGGTGCCGGCACGTTGTTCCTGCCGTTCTGCTTTTGCCATACCGACATCGCCTGGTAAGATCTTTACATTTCTTTATATTTCTGCGACATCGAGTCTGTTTTTGGTGTTTTTTTCCCCGTAGGTCATGTCTCGGTCGGATGATGCGGCGCTGTGGCTTCTGTGAGAGCCGTTTGCGGCGCCAACACTGCTAGCAGTGCCGTAGGAGCTGCTACTGTCTCGCATCGGCGCCAAGGTTGAGCATGGCACCATGTCCTCAGGGCTCAGTGCCGTGGGGCCGTCGGATTCCATTGGCGCCACTTCTGCCCTTGGCACTATTTGCAGCGCTGTGGAGCTGGGTGGCGCCGGCTGGTCCCGACTCTGGAGTTCCTGTTTGGACTGAAGCCGTGCCCCGTGTGGATTCTGCTTGCGGTGCTGTAGGAGCACTGGTACTGGCTCAGGCACAGCTTTGTTTTCTGGCCCCTTTGGCAAAGATGGCAGTGGGCGCCCTCCTACAGTTTGGCACAGGGCCTCGGCCTCTACCTCCTCGGAGGTGGAGTCGAGCTCTGGGTCAGATGGACAGTCTGACCCTTTGGGGTTGACTGTTGGGGTGGGCAGCCCAGTAGTCTCCTCAACAAGCCGGAGTCAGCCCCCTTCTGAGGTGGGGTCGGTGGCTACCGAGACTGGGGTCAGGAGTGCTGACCAGCGGGCAGTGGTGCAGGCCACCATTGCTATGCAGCCTGGTCTTGGTGGGTTCACTGACCCCTCAGCAGTGGTACCCCCACCTATGGTGTGCCTAGATCGCCCAACTTTGGGGCCGATCAGAGCACCTACGGGAGGGGAGGGTGCTGTGCCCTGGATAGCTCCTTTGGGTGCTGCTCAGAGCTGTCAGCTACCTAGGCTGGCCCTGTCGAGGAGGAGGGCTCTTTCGTACTCCGAGGGGTCAAGGGGCGTGGGGTCGGCACAGCGGCCTTTTTCCGGGGTCCACCCGGGCTCTGGGAGAAGCCATAGTGCAGATCTCCACTCTTCCTCCTCGGTCTCTTTGAGAGAGCCCCATTCTTTTGAGGTAGGGGACCGTCCTTCTGGACCTATACGGCCCCGGTCGCCTCACAGGGGGAATTCTTCCGGGCGCAGTCAAGGCAGTACCAAAATGGTTGTTCAGCTGTCAGCTGTGGGGTCTTCGAGGCCACCTTCCTCCGAGGGTGTTCCCAGTCCGCTCCTTAGCCCAGGCGGAGGTCAGCCGACATCTCTTCTCGGCTTTGTCCCCATTCCTCTGCCACATTCTCCTGCGCTCCCAGGCATCCTTGGTCCTAGCGGGCCTCTCTCCTGGGAGCAGTTCAGAGCGGTGGCTGCTCAGTTCCTAGTTTACGTTAGGGCGATGGACAGTCAGGTTTTTCAACCTCCCCCCGAGCAGCCACCCACTGAACAGCCGGTGCCCTCTAGCTCCTCATCCCCCTCTTCCGGTGGAGAGGAACCTTTTGTCCACATCTCTCCAGCTGCTGATCTCGCTGAGTATCAGCGCTTCCTCGTGAGGATGTTGGAGGACTTGCACCTCACACCTGCCACTATTAGCAATCCTGAGCACTCAGCACATGCCTTTCTAGGCGATTTTGGCGAGGCCACCTTTGTGGTGCCACCCTGGCCTGCTCCCTTTCAGGAGGCGGCGTTGCATTCCTGGCAGAGGCCCTTCTCCGGAGTTCCTGCCCCAAGGGATCTCAGCCAGAGGCATTGCACGCCCAGTCTCCAGGTTCCATGCCTCATCCGCAGTCCGGATTGACGCAGTTGGATACTTCTGATGGGCTTCACGCCCTTTACCGTGACCGGCCCCCAGATCAAGACTCCTCGAATTTTGACTTCTGGGGTAGGAGGACTTTCTACTCGGCACGGTTATTGCTTTCCTTTTCTGCACATCAGGCCCACTATGCAGCCTATGACAAGTTCTTGTGGTCCAGGCTAGGTCAGCTCCTAGCCTCATTGCCTGATAAGGACAAACCAGACAAGCCATTGCACTCTCTGCCGCGTGGCCTGGAGCTAGCAAGGCACGCGAGGGCATCCTTTGATGCCAGCCAGGTAGCTACCAGGGTCGAGGGGACAGCGATCTGCACTAGGCGGACGGCATGGCTGCGTCTTTCCCAGTTGTCACCCTTGGCCCGGTAGGGTGATTAACTCCGCTCACCAGAGAACCTGTCTCTTCTCCCATGAAGCGAGGCAGGCGCTTGTCGAGAACCTTCCGTCCCCTGGGGGGACCCGTCTCACTCTCCCCACTCTCAGGCCTCTCCAGGCCCTGAAGGTTCCTGCTCTTGTGTGTCACCACTGAGAGCTAGGGACTTTGTCCCTTAGGGTGTAAAAGAAACCCCCTTCAGTGGGGCTCGTTACTCACCCAACAGTGATGAATGGTGAAGATTGACACAGATAAGATATGAAAATTACGTACCTACCATAATTATGATCTTTCTGTGTATCTTCACCATTCATCACGATCCCACCCTCCATCCCCCTGGAGCCTCAGTCTCTGGATCCCCGTCCCTCTCTGTGCTCATCCTTCCCCCTCTCCTTTCTTTAGAAGTGAGGTAAAACGGGCACACAGGGGGATAATGTTCCGGGGAGAGTGGACAGCAGAGGGGGCACTCCTTCTCCAGTGCTTTGGCTCCACCCCTATGGGGTGGGAGTTGTCAGTTGCCCTCCTTTCTCTCCTCCTCCCTGTTCCCGTCCAACCTATTTCTCTTCCTTATATATAAAAAAAAATTAAAAATGTTTTCCCTTTTTTTTTCACCAATAATCTTTCCTTGAGAGGGTGTTAATTCTCTGTACCCTGTCCTTCAAACAACATGAAGTCTTGCTATATTATAGACATTAGCAGTTTGATCCAGCTTTAGAACTGCCCCGGAGTGAAATGGTTAAAACCATTCCAAAATAGAATTTTGGCACGAGAGCAGCTCTATCTGTGCCATTTCAAACTTGAACTGTCAGATTCTTTACTCCTAGTGAACAGTCGCTCCGGATTTCTCCTTCTGCTCAGTTCATTTCTCGGTTTAAAAGTGTTTTCGGTTGGATTTAACCCAGAATAGTTTTATTTTAACCCAAAACCGTTCGGTTCAAGCTCTATCTGTGGTAACCGTAAGTAAATGAAGGTTTTGTCTGTGTGGAACTTGTAAGTTATCGAGTTCGGTTTTGAACCGATCAGTGGTTTAAAACTCATTTAAAACTAAAAGTTACTATTTTAGAGTGCGGTTCCTGGTTCTTATCAGTTCTAAAAACCGGATTTATTACGGTTTTTCCAATACTCATGACAGTTAGGAACCAATAAAGTTGTCTTGCCTGGCACTGCCGTTAAAAGGGCAAGTTTTTGGTTAGGCTGGCATTATGTCTCAGAAACCCAAAAGAAAAACCAGGCCCACTGGGTTTCAACACTGTGATGTTTGTGGGGAAGTCTTTGCCAAGGCTGATCCACACACCACATGTGTTTATTGTCTGGGGTTTGACCACCTCCAGTCAGACTGCCAGGTATGTAAGAATTTCCCTGCAGCCACCCTGGAAAAAAGATTGGGCAGGCTCAGGGAACGAGAGGCCAAAAAGTCCGCTGACCCGGATGGCCAGCCCGGTTCGGTGCCAACCGAACCAGAGGGAGTGCCCTCTGACCAGGGCCAGACTTCCTTGGGCAAAAGAAAAGCTGGTTCTGAGGAACCAATTCCAGTAAAGAAAACAAGAAAATCAGCAGGTCTGGAGTCCAAAATTCCTTCTCCAACTGCTGCAGAGATAGCAAAAGCCATACAAATTGTCCAGTCACTGTCTCAGGGTCTGTCCGAACCACCACTATCTGGTAAAAGGTCGGTTCGTCCGGTCCCAGTGGTTCAGGATTATGATATTGAGGAATTTTATGAACCAGAGGAGGAGGAGGATTATGAACAGTATGAATGTGGCTGGGAAGGTCTGGTGTGCCATTGAACGGACATCTCCCCAGACAGACCTTTAGAATCTCCCCTATGCTGTCTGAGTCCCATCTCATTTATGTTTTATAAAAAGTTGCTGAAACCCTCCAGCTTCCTTTAGAAGAGGCTGTGGATGAGCAAGAGGAGCCTGATTTTGTAGAAATGATGGATATTCCAGAGTCTAGGAGATTGTCTATTCCTTTACATAAGTCTTTTAGGAAACAAACAATTAAAATTTTAAAAGCTCCTAATTCTGTGCCTCCTGTAGATAAAAGATGGACAGAAGGTTTACATTGTCAGGCCCTGATACAGAATTCCTTTCTCAGCAATGCAGTCATGTTGGGTAGTTCAGGCTGCCTGTGATAAAGCTAATATTCCTTGGCTTCACATCCTCCTGACAAGGATTCCAGGAAGATTGATGCTATGGCAAAAAACAGTATATGGCAGCCTCTCTGGGACTCAGGCAAGCAAATTATATGGCTTATGTAGCTAGGTATCAGAAATCTAGATGGGATACTGTTATGCAGTTGGCCAAGCAGGCCCATGGCCAGCTGG
Organism: Neoceratodus forsteri; assembly: GCA_016271365.2. Taxonomy (NCBI): domain Eukaryota; kingdom Metazoa; phylum Chordata; order Ceratodontiformes; family Ceratodontidae; genus Neoceratodus; species Neoceratodus forsteri. Next base: position 289,729,513 of record CM028135.1, on the reverse strand, counting down.
CTAGTGAACTAGAACAGGTGGCTGCTGATGGCATTGAAGCCTCTAAGGTTCAGTTTCATGCTGCTGTGGATGTTAATGATGTTTCTTCTAGGGTCATGGCCACATCTGTAGCTTTTCGTAGGTTGGCCTGGCTCAGGTGTACTAGTTTGTCACAGGATACCCAGACTAAGGCTATGGATTTTCCTGTGGTGGGAAATTCTCTGTTTGGAGAGCAGACAGAGAATTACATGAAGAAGATGGATGACTATAGGACTACTTACAAGAGTGCCCAGGCTAAGGAGCGGCAAGCCACTCCTCAAAGGCATGCCCCCAGGGGTAGGGGTAGGCCTTTTCACAGGCCTTTCTACCAGACTCAGGCCTCCTCTGCCTATGCTCAGAGGGGCTTCTTCAGAGGCAGGGGCAGGCGAGGGTGGGCAGACCTGCTCCCACCCCAAGCCTAAAGCTCCTGAAACAGGCACCTGATGGGGTGCCAGAGCCAGATCTCCTGTACCAGTGGGGGCAGGCTGGCTTACTTCCAGTCAGAATTGGGCTTCTTTAACCTCAGACAAGTGGGTTCTGGAAGTAGTAAGCCAGGGTCTGGTTCTCAGCTTCAAAAAGTTTCCCAAGTTGAGAAGCAGACTTTTTCTACCTGCAAGTGCTTCAGAGACCCTCGCTCTGGAAACAGAGGTCTCATCCCTGTTAGCTCTCAGAGCAGTAGAAAGGGTTCCTCCCCTGCATCAGGGCAGGGGTCTGTATTCCAGATACTTCCTTACCCCAAAAAGACAGGAGAATGGCGCCCATTTTAGATCTCAGATATCTGAACAAGCATCTTTTGAAACCAAAGTTCAAAATGGTAACTCTGGCAATGATTTTACCTCCCTAAGGCCAGGGACTGGCTAGCCTCCTGACCTCAAGGATGCCTATTTCCGTGTCCTAATCAGAAGATCCCATCGAAGTACCTCAGATTCAACTGTCCTCAGGTCATTACCAGTTCAGAGCAATGCCCTTCGGCCTTACCTCTGCTCCAAGGGTATTCACAAAGTGTCTAGCAGTGGCAGTGGCCCACTTAAGGAGGCAGAGGATTGCTGTTTTTCCCTATCTAGATGACTGGCTCATTGTAGGTCAGTCCCCAGAACAGGTAAAATCTCACCTGCAGGTCACCCAGCAGCTTCTCACCTCGCTGGGTTTTCTGCTAAACCTACCAAAGTCTGTTCTGGAACCAGTCCAGGTACTCACCTTTATAGGGGCAGAATTGGACACAAAGCTAGCCAGAGCCTTTCTTCCCCCAGAAAGGGTAAGGAATTTAGTGGCTCTGGCCTCTTCCTTCACTCTGCAGGTCTCTCGACCAGCAAGACACTTTCTGCAGCTCCTGGGGCACATGGCTGCATCCACAGCTGTTGTGCAGGGAGCCAGATTTCAGATGAGAGACATTCAGTTTCACTTGAGAACCTTTTGGTCTCAGAGAAGACCCCCTTTCCAAGTTGGTCCCAGTGACTGAACCTTGATCCTAGCTCTCCATTGGTGGCAGGATCAGAGCAATTTAGGCGGGGTCCCTTCATTTCCCCTTCTGACGGCTTGACTCTCACTACAGATGCTTCCCTTCTGGGTTGGGGAGCCCACATGGCCGACCTTTACACTCAGGGAGTTTGGTCCCCCCAGGAATCTCTGCTCCACATCAATTTGCTGGAACTCAGAGCTGTCTTTTTAGCTCTTCAAGTTTTTTCTGCATCTGTCCACGACAAGGTGATACAAGTCAGAACAGACAACACCACAACAATGTGGTACATCAACAAACAGGGGGGCACTCGGTTTTCGGCCTTGAGCACCAAGGCAATGAAGTTGTGGTCTCTGGCCTATTCCTGAACACTTCCCTCATAGCAGTTCATCTTCCAGGGAAGGACAATGTCCTAGCAGATGCCCTCAGCAGGATTTCCCAGGGCCATCACGAATGGTCCCTGGATCCTCAAGTGCTGGGGATAGTTTTTGCCAGGTGGGGCATCCCTCAGATAGATCGTTTTGCAGCCCCAGACAATCACAAACTTCCTCTGTTCTGTTGCAGGCCTCCAGTGCTGGGCTCAGTTCCCTGGATGCCCTTCTTCTGGATTGGGAGGAAGTTCCTCATCATCCCCCTTTCCTCTCCTATTCAAAGTACTAGTCAAAATCAGATCTCAGCCTTGCAGGGTGATTCTGATTGCCCCGGATTGGGCCAGGCAGCCCTGGTACCCACTCCTTCTGTCTCAGACAGTCCATCTTCCCCTGTGCCTCCCCAGGAATCGCAATCTGTTGACTTGTGCCCAGGGAAGGGTTTGGTATCCGGACCTCAAATCCCTCAACCTCGAGGCCTGGCTCTTGAGGAGTTAGAGTTTGCTGATTTACACCTCTCTCAGGGTGTTCTTGAGATACTAAAGGCTTCCAGAAAGCCTTCCACTAGGGCTACTTATAGTTCTAAATGGAAAAGGTTTTCCATTTGGTGTGCTGGGAAAAATATTTCCCCAGAATCTGCTGAATTGCCCATTTTGTTAGATTACATGGTACATCTTAATTCCTTGGGTCTCAGACCAGCTACCCTGAGAGTTCATTTGGCAGCTGTGTCTGCTTTTTGTGTCAGCAGGAAAGTCATCCCTCTTTCCTCTCATCCTGTGTTTTCCAAGTTTTTAAGGGATTACTCCATACTAATCCTCCTTTCTGGAACCGCCCTGCTTGGGACCTTAATGTTTGCATTGCCCAGTTAATGCAACCCCTTTTGAACCTCTGTCTTCTGCAGAGCTAAGTACCTAACTTGGAAAACTGTTTTTCTAGTGGCTATCACTTCTGCCAGATGCATAAGTGAATTGCAAGCCTTGTCAGTGGAGACTGACTTTATTTCTTTCCACAGGGATAAGGTAGTCCTTAGGACTAATAGGAAGTTTTGCCTAAGATGGTTTCAGATTTCCATCTTAATCAATCTATCTCCCTTCCAGTATTTTCACTGATCACTCCTCTTCGGTGAGAGGAGGTTGCACAGCCTGGATGTTAAGAGAGCTCTTAGTTATTATATAGAGCGTACCAAAGGTCACAGGTTGAATCCTCCAACTTTTCCTTACCTATGGTGAAGTTGGGAAAGACAAACCTGCCACTAAGAGATCAATAGCCAGGTGTATTGTCTCTTGTATCCAGTTTTGTTATCAGAAAGTGGGCACAGCCCCCGGTTTGAGGGCTCATTCTACCAGGGTACAGCTCGTCTCTAGCTGCTGCCAGAGATATCCCTTTATTAGAGATTTGCCAGGCTGCTACTTGGAAAGCAGTGCACACACTTTTACCAAGCATTACTCCCTGGATGTCCAGGCCAGGAGAGATGCTCGGTTTGGCACAGCTGTTCTTCAGAGCCTATTCCCTAAGTAGGTTCTGCCCCTCCTCCATGGAGGTACTGCTGTATATTCTGCTAATGTCTATAATATAGCAAGACTTCATGTTGTTTGAAGAAAAAATTACTCACCTTAGTAATGTTGTTTCTTCTAATGGAGTCTTGCTATATTATAGACCTCCCCCCCAACCTGCCCCTCTCAGAACCTCTACTTGGTGGGGTGCGGGCAACTTAGTGTGGGCACTACTTATGTCCTGTTAGCATTTTGTCCCCTTTGGGACTTTGGGGGTGTGTGTGTACGCTGTGTGTGTTTATTATACTTATGTTCCATTTTCATATTATTAGAATGGTGTTAGTATTTCTGGTCCCCTGACTTGAGTCTTGGGTGTTGGGACCATCAATGGTTGTTATTATTTAGGTAGCCATTTGGCTAGTGTAGGTTACAGCTTCCACACAGACCTTAGTGAGTTTGGCTCGTAAAGATCTGACAGTTCAAGTTTGAAATGGCACAGATAGAGCTGCTTTCGTGCCAAAATTCTATTTTGGAATGGTTTTAACCATTTCACTCCGGAGCAGGGGCAGAGCTGGATCAAACTGCTAATGTCTATAATATAGCAAGACTCCATTAGAAGAAACAACATTACTAAGGTGAGTAATTTTTTCTTCTTCCAGCATAGCCGACTCTGCTTATCGGGAGTGTTTGCCAGCCATTCTGTGCCTTGAATTCTGGCAGAAAGCCTTTGGCTGCTCCTTGCAGTTCCTATGTAATCTGGAGATGGACCAGAGTCTGGGATGTTTAACCCCCCCCCCCAAATTCTTTACCCACCCTACTTCCCTCTTGCTTTTCCAGAGATTGGGGTCCCTCCCAATCCCTTTAGTTTCCGACTTTTCTCCCTTTCTATCCTCTCAGTCATTATTTTTCCTTTTGGTTCATATATCTTTTCCTTTTTCTGTCCCTTGGACTTCCTTGTCACACCCTCCACTCCCTTCCTCTTACCTCTCCGGCGACTCAGAATTGGCAGGCAGGCAGAGTCGATGCAGCCTAATGGCCATCCTGCGAGCGCCATGCAGTGCATCGGCCTCGAGGGCGGCACCGATGGTGCGTCGGCTCCACGTACCTTTAAAAAAAAAAAAGGCTCCTGCGGGGTCCTGACCTCCGGCCAAGTACCCAGCAGTGATGAATGGTGAAGATGCACAGAAAGATCATAATTACAGTAGATATGTAATTTTCATTTTTCAGCTCCTGGCAAATGCAGATTGCAACGAGCTTTGTTTAAAGAGCCTGGGGCCAGACCACAATTTCAGAAATTGTGAACTCTAAAACATTTTGCCCTAAAACCCAAAAGAAAAGGGCTCTGAAAAGAGAAGAGTTTATGGCTTCTCAGTCTGCCTCTGTGTCACCTAAACACAATGAAGGCTCAGAGGGGAGCACCAAATGATGGTGGAAAAGCATGCATCAGAGGCTTCTTCTCCTTGATTAGTGCCAGTCACAAAAAGCTGTGTGCAAGCACTAGAGTGGTGAAAGCAGGAAAGCAACCTCAAAGAGGGAGATCCCTTCCTCTAGCAATCTCCCACCAACATTCTCACAACAGAAGCCTCACTCCTAGGATAGGGTGCCCACCTAGAGGACCTCACAGTAAGTTGCATCTGGAGCCCTCAGGAGACTCTGGAGCAGTGCTTCCGGCAGTGTGGTCCTTCTCCTTCTAGTTACAGGGTCAGTTAGTCCAAATACAGGCAGACAATACTACAACAGTGTACTACATAAATGGGAACAATAACCTCAAATCTGCCCACAGAAGCTATGAGAATCTGGGACCTAGCGTGTTCCCTAGACACAAATCTTTCTGCAGTACATCTGCCAGGCAAGGACAGTATGCTGGCAGATTCCTTAAGCAGAATCAGCCAGAGAATGGGCAGACTAGGTGGGCCATATGGTCCTTATCTGCCGACAGATTATGTGTTTCTAAACCACTATTGGGCTTTGAACCAGCAAGTGCTTGCTTCAGTATTCAGGAGATGGGGTACACAAGAAATAGATCTTTTTGCTTTTTGGGAGAACAGTCTGCTCCCAAAGTTTTGTTGCAAGTCACCAACCAGGGGACATAGTCCCAAAAGACACCCTAGCCATGGCTTGGATAAAGAGGTTCATGTATGCCTTTCCACCATTCCCCCTCATACAGAGGGTGCTCATAAAGCTCAGGTGAGAATCAGCAACAGTAATCCTGGTACTCCCAGATTGGGTCAGGCAGTCATTGTACTCAGTGCTGCTGATCCTGCCCTGCAGGACCTCAGTCATCCTGCTACTGAAATACAACTTGTCAATGCTGTTCCAGGGCAGGCTAACCTTCCCAGATCTCAGAGCAGTGTACCTGAGAGTGTGGTTCTTGAAAAGCTAGAATTTTCTGGTTTAAATCTGTCCGAGAAAGTGCTGAGAGTTTTAAAGGTTTCCAGGAAGCCACCCACAAGAAAAGAATATTCTAGGAGTGTGGATATGTTCATCCACACACTCTGGCATGTCTGTTTCCCCTTTAAATCTCATCAGAAAGTCTTCAAGCTTGCTCCTCCCACCCACCTGGGTGGTAAATACCTCTGCTGCGCCCCATGACGCCAGATCTTCCTTTTTGCTGTAAGATTCAGGTTCCCTCGTGCTACCTTAGCAGTTCGTAGGCCCTGGATTTTCAACGTCAGTTTTCACTGCAAACAATTTCTCTAGAACTCATTAGAGTTATGATTCTGATCCTAGCGCATCAGACATGGAGGACAAATCGTCCCCCGGATTTCGCCAGTGTCCCTGCAGCCAGAAAATGTTGCGCACCGATCCCCACCTCTCGTGTGTCTATTGCTTAGGTGTCGTACATGACACCACCTCTTACACCATCTGTCTGGCCTTCCATCCCAACGTCCTGGACAACTGCAAGGCACGCCTAAAATTGGGGAGACTGGAGCTTCGCAATCCACTGGTGAAATCAAAGGAGGCAGGCAAGGTGGGCGGTTTCCGAGGCCGCAGGATCCCCCGAACAGCTCGATCAGATGGCAGCTTTCGAGGAGGAAGCTGCTCAAGCTTCGGCCAGCCGAGGTTTTTTTTCGTGCCTCTCAACCTTGGCTCTACTTTTACTGGGTCCTTTCGGGAGTTGTGCCAGTCTCTCCCCACCAGGGGTGAGGCGCCCTCGAGCTCGCACTCCTCCCGCTATCAGAAGAGGGACAAGGACCCCAAGTCTTCTTCCTCCAGAAGGAGATGTTCCTGGGACTGAGAGAGGTCCGACTCACAGGAACTTGCGGTCTTGACCTCGGTCGACATTACTTCCTCAGTCGCCGGCTTTTCGGACCTTCTGTCAGACCAAGGCACTGAGGAAACGGCTGAGATATCTCTCGACCCAATCGAACCCTTGTCGCCGACTCTGGTCGAGGACTCCTTAGAGAGGACACCTGTCGTTTCCTTCCCTGACAAGGAGACCCTGCCCTCAGATGTCCTGATCGAGGGAAAGGTGCCAGAACCTTGGCTCTCTCCTACTCCGGCATCTCCTGATCGAACAAGCTGACCCCGACGGTCTTGATCGAGGACCAGGACCCCTTCGGTCCAAAAACTGAAGAAAGGTCACAAACACTCCAGGAAGAGGCATCACCAATGATCCTCATCCTCCTCGGATGAGGAGAGACTTCGACGGAAGCTCCATCGACGTTATGAGGCTCTCATGTGGCAACAGCTGATTCTGACCGGTCAAAAGTTGGCTGTGCCGGCAGCACCGGCCATTACTTGGCCCCCGCCTCTCAGGCCGCCGCCGTCCTCTCCGGAACCGGGAGGCCTCGTTCCACCACCTGTGGGGCCGGCACATATTCCAACTCGGCCTGTTTCGGTCTCCCCACCGATATTGGTGGAACCACCGCCTAAGCAGCCTCAGGGAGGGGCTCCCTCGAAAGAGGACCGGACAGACACTGGACTGCCCCATCGTCTGTCCATCACTGTTGTCCCCGATCACCCTCGGCGTATTGAGGGAGACATAGATGGTAGACCATTATATCCCAACTCTTCGGACTCGAATGCCACTGGTTTGCACTCGCATCCGGGGGATGACAAGTCATCAGTGGCAGGCTTGGAGGAAGGTCCTTCCTCTTTTCAGGGCATCCTCTGTCTGATTTCCGAATCGACCGGAATGCCCTTGGAGCCTATCCAAAAGAAGGCGGAATACCCCCTCACGGATATACTCAAGAGGGGGGGATACCCCGACAGAGGCCTTTCCAGTGGCCGAAGCCATTGTTTGCCTGGCCCTGGAGCTATGGCAGCGCCCTGCCTCCTGTCCAGCTCTGACTGCCCGTATGGCCCTCAAGCATACGGTACCCATGGGGTCCCTGGCGGGATTCGCAGAGCATCCCTCGGCCGAAAGCCTTGTGACTGCTTCTGTGTTTAGACGCACTGGTAGCTCAGCCGACACTGACCACCCTCCGGTCAAGGAGTCCAAGAATATGGACCATTCTGCCCGGAAGGTTTATGTGGCCTCATCCTTAGGCCCGGCTATGATCATAGCACACTTCTCTCATGCCCTCCTTGGGCCATTAGATGAAGTCCTCCCTCATCTCCCAGCGGACATGCAGACCACAGTGAAGCAAGTCCATGACCAGGGCCGTGCTGTTGCGAAACAGCAGCTCCAGACAGCCCTAGACACTGGAGATTCCTGTGCCCGCTCCTTAGCAGCCGCAGTGGCCACTCGCCGCAGGACGTGGCTGAGTTTATCCTCCTTTCCAGTGGATACTCAGCACAAGTTAGCCGACGTGCCCTTCTTAGGCACTGACCTCTTCGGGTCCGGGAGTGGCTGGTCACCTCCAGCGCATAGAGCAGTCCAGTGCCACCTTGGATGCTACCACTGCGAAGGGATCTTACTTCAAGAAACAGCTCTTGCAGCAGATTACACCATTAGGACTGAAGCCGGCAGGCACCAGGACCCCACGGGAAATTTTCTAGCCAGCAGTATTCAGCAGGGACCACCCCCAACGTTAGTCCCGCCCCCGACGTCAGGTATCCTAAAAAGGGGACGGTCCCCCAGATTCCCCAGTTCTTTTCCCGCTGTCGACTCGCCAGCATCGGCCTCATGGTCCCACTCTAGTGCACGATGACTAAGAACTTTACAGTTTTATCAACACTAAATGTCGGCATCTCCAACTCCTCCTTCAGAAGGACACCCTTCCAAGTGTGCCTGCGGCAAACAGATCCCCTTCAAGGATCCTCATGCATCCTGCCTGCGGTGCTTAGGCCTGGACCACGACACCAAGGCCTGCTCCTTCTGTCAGGGGTTTAACAGTCGCACCAGGATCCGCCGCCAGAAGGCACTTCAGGGGTTCCTCTTGGAGGAGAAACTACACAGAATGGATAAGGAATCTTCCTCAAAAGCCCACAAACACTGGGACAAGCACCGGGAGAAGGCTAGGTCCAGATCCCCTAACCGAGCCTCAGACTCGCGCACCAGCTCAGGCGCCACACGCTCAGACCGTTCTCCCTCCAGGGCTCGCTCTCAGCCCCCTCCGGTTAAGGTTAAGGCTTCAGGCGGCTCTTCGGCTTCTCTGCACCCTATAAAGACTTCCAGGCCTTTGGCTTCCTTGACTCCCTCCCGGGCCTCTTCCAAGTCTTCAGACCATCACCAGACCAAGTCTTCCTCTTCAGACCGACGCCGGGACCCCGACTCCAGATTGGTCTCCCAGCCTCTCAGGGGTCCGGATCACCCACCTAGGAAGACTAAAGACCTGAGGTCCCTGAAGCGGACGACGGACCCGACGTCTGCCAAACACCTGAAGTCAGGCAGACATTCGCTGGAGCAGAAGACATCGGCCAAACACCAGACATCAGCCAGGCATTTGCCAGAGCCAAAGACGTCGGCCAAGCGCCCGACGTTGGTGACACGTTCACCGGAGCCGAAGACTGCCCCCCTGTCACCGGTGGACACCGGTCGCCGGGACACCACGGAGGAGGACCTGACATTGCCTGAGGACCAGGCAGGCGACAGTGAGGATGCCGGGCTTCCACGGGAGCCTTCACCAATCTCAGAGACGCCATCGGACCCGACCCCAGCAACAGACCACCGGCACCAGGTCTGTCGTCGTGTATGAACATCCAAGAGGTCAAAGATCTCTTCAACTTCTGGTAGGACACAATAAGGAAAGATGTGATCCCAGTGAAACCTCCTCCTCCTCCTACTCCCCCTTCTCCACCGCAGGGGCCAGCAGGACGACCACCAACCCCCAAGGAGTGCACTCCACCTCCTAGGGGAAGATCCAAGAAACGGAGAAGGCCTCCCTCAAGATCTCCCTCAGGGTCTCCCAGCCCCAAGCGACCCAGACGTCGACGGTACACTCCACCAGGGGAGGATTCCAGACCGGATACTTCAGACACCTCCAGGTCTCCTTCTTCACTCAGCATCCCATTACCTGACCCACAAGACCTGCCCAGGTCACCTCCGGATGATCCCTCCTTTTCTGAGGTTATGAGGTACATCCAGGAGAATATGGGATGGGATTCGGAAGATCTCGACCCCGAGAGACAGCGTCTTGCTTGTTACCTTCGGCAGAAGGATCCCAAGCCTGTGGTAGTGCCACTCTTGGTGGACACTTTCGCAGACGTCACCAAGGCTGCATGGAAGTATCCGCACTCCACCCCCGCTGTGCCAAAGAAACCTGCCCGCCTGTACAAGGCCCCAAAAGAGAACCAGTACTTGGCGCAACAACCTCTGGCTGACTCCCTGGTCATTACGGCCTCTCATGACAAGTCCCAACGACCACAGCATATAAGCACAAAGCCACCGGACCAGGAATCCAAGCAGTTGGATGCCCTGGGGAGGCACATGTATGCAGCTGCTACATGCTCCATCTGGTCCCTGAACTCTCTGTCTCATATGGTTCAGTTTCAGAATGCCCTGTAGGAACAGGGTCAGGACCTAGTTGATAAGCTACCGGATGGCGATCAGAAGGCAGAACTCTTAAACCTCCTCCGCACAGGGTCTGATGTGGGGACCCAAGTGTTACGAGCTGCATACGATTCTGCGGACTCATCCGCCAGAGGGGCAGCTTCGGGCATCTGTCTCCGGAGACACTCCTGGCTCTGTGTCTCCAGTTTTACCCCAGATGTACAGAAAAACATTCTTGACAACCCACACAACGGCGAAGTCCTGTTTGGTGAACACTCGGGGAAAAGATCATCACCAAGCTTCAGGACACCGGGAAGGCAGTAAGATCCGTACAGGCCATGTACAGATCCAAACCTGGTTCCTTTCCTAGGAATCAGAACCATTTTCGCGGCCAGCAACAGCAGCAGCAGCCACGTTCCGGCCAGGAACAAAGGGGCACTTTCCATCGTAAAGCCCAGGCTAAATCTTCCCCAGGCAGAGGTCAGCGGTGTACCAAACCGGCCCAGCCTGCGGGAACCAACGCTGCCACAGCATGACTCCTTCCTGGCCCCCGCCCCTCCTCTGGATCAACGGGCAGAAAAGTTCAGGGGTCGCATCGCTTGCCACTTTTCAGGGTGGCAGTCGATTACCACTGACCGTTGGGTACTTCAGATGGTCAAGAGAAGTCACTGTATCGAATTCCTCGACCACCCACCGTCAAGACCTCCCCTGCTTTTCTGTTATTCGGGTCAGCACGCTCTGCTCATACAGCAGGAGGTGCTCGCGTTTCTAGGAAAGGAAGCTATAGAGCATGTTCCGCGGAACCAGAGAGGTGCAGGTTACTATTCCCACTTCTTTCTGGTTCCCAAAAAGACAGGGGACCTCCGTCCGATACTGGATCTCAGCGATCTTAAAGCTTCAGTCCTCTACAAATGCTTCTGCATGGTGACCCTTCCAGGTCTGATACCCATGCTCAAGCAGGGTGCCTTCCTAGTGTCCTTGGACATGAAGGATGCTTACCTTCACATACCCATTGCTCGAGCGCACAAGAAGTTCTTGCGCTTCGAATTTCTAGGTCACCATTATCAGTTCCAAGTCCTCCCTTTCGGACTGTCATCGGCACCTCAGGTGTTTACGAAGTGCATGGCGGTCGTAGCGGTGGCTCTGAGGAGACAAGGCCACTGTGTGTTCCCCTTCCTGGACGACTGGCTTCTCATGGCGTCCTCTCGGGAGGCCCTGATGTCCACCATTCCTTGTACTCAGTCTCTGTTCGAGACGTTGGGCATCATTATCAATCGGGAGAAGTCACGCCTGGTTCTGTCACAGAATCTGCAGTTCATAGGTGCAGTTCTGAACACTGTCCAAGGGAAAGCTTTTCTGCCCCAGGACCGAGCGGAACACATCTGATCCCTCATCAGGGACATTTTGGCAAAGAGGACAGTCCCAGCCAGACTGGTCCTTTGCCTGCTCGGACATACGACTGCGGCCATTGCAACAGTCCCGCTAGCCCGTCTCCACATGCTGGTGACCCAGTGGATGTTACGGGGTCCAATGGGATCAGAAGCAAGACCATTTACAGCTCCCAAACCGGATCACGAATGCCGTAATCTGGGATTGGCAATGGTGGCTAGATCCAAAGAACCTATTGGCGGGGGTCCCCTTCATCGCGCCATCTCCAATTGCGACGCTCTCCACGGACACCTTGGAGCTCGGTTGGGGAGCACACCTCGACGGTATCAGGTCTCAGGGCTCATGGACAGCCCAGGAAACTCATCTCCACATAAACATTTTGGAAATGGAAGCAGTTGTTTACGCCTTGCAGGCTTTCCAGTCGGAGATCCCACCACGTACTCTTACGTTACAAACAGATAATACCGCGGTGATGTATTACCTCAACAAGGAGGCACCTATTCCTTCCCGCTTTGCAGGGAGGCCATGAGGGTGTGGGATTGGGTACTACAACACGGTGTAAACCTCGTTGCTGTTCATGTCCCAGGAGTGGACAACGTCATCGCAGACAGCCTGAGTCGCTCTCAGGTCAGAGTCCACGAGTGGGCAGTACTCCAGGAGGTAGTAGAGGCTCTGTTTCACAGATGGGGCACACCAGAGTTAGACTTCTTCACGTCCCCATACAACGCAAAACTGCCCAATTTCTGCTCGCTAGATCCAGGGCCTGGTGTTTTCCAGCGAGACGCATTGTCCCTCTCCTGGACGGGCAGATTCCTCTACACCTTTCCTCCCTTCCCGTTGATCCAGAGGGTCCTTTTGAAACTCTGCAGAGAGCAAGCAATGCTGATACTTGTCGCGCCATTTTGACCCAGACAGATTTGGTTCCTTCTGCTACACCAGCTGTCCCGGGAACCTCCGGTGCCTCTGCCAATCAGCTCTCACTTATTGTCTCAGGAGGCAGGCTCTTTGGTCCATCCAGACTTTCGATCTCTGAACCTGCACATCTGGCTCCTAGAGACATAGCCATCATGCGGTACGGGGTCTTGCAAGAGGTAGCAGTTGTTCTAGCGGCTTCTAGAAAACTGGCCACTCACGCTACATACGCCATGAAATGGCGCAGATTATGCCTCTGGGCTCAGGCACTGGGTTTTTCCCCCGACGGATTGTCCGGAAAGGTCGGTCTTGGACTACCTCCTCTCTCTCTTTCAGACAGGCATGGCCTACTCCTCGATTAAAGTACACCTTTGTGCCATCTCAGCCTATCACACACCTATAGGCCAACGTCCCATAACTCAGTTTGACACGGCACAAGCCTTCCTGAGAGGTGTTCTCCACCTTAGACCTCCGATTAAGGATCCTGTTCCTCCATGGGATTTACCCTTTGTCCTGGAGCAGCTTACGCTGCCACCTTTTGAATCAGCCACGGATTGAGCATTTCCTTACATGGAAGACGTTATTTTTAGTTGCCGTTACTTCCGCCAGAAGAACTTCTGAACTTCATGCACTGATGTGCAAAGAACCTTATTTGTTTTTTCACCAGGACAGGGTGTCCCTACGGACAAATCCGAATATCTTACTGAGACACAGCTCTTGCAGCAGGTTACACCATTAGGACTGAAGCTGCAGGCGTCAGGACCTCCACGGAAAAATTCTAGCTAGCTATCTTCAGCGGGGACTGCCCGACGTGGGTCCCGCCTCCGGCGTCAGGCGTGGTACATAAGGGACCCCCAGATTCCCCAGTTCTTTCCCCGTCGACTTGCATGTCTCACCTTCGGGTTTGTTTCTAGCACGCGACGCTGTGGTAAAAGTGTTTTCCCACGGAAATCTGCCTTGGAGTTCAGTTTTTCTCTGATGTCCTCTCCACCTCCGGTCACCTCAAGTGCGCCTGTGGGAAGCAGATCCCATTCAAGGATCCGCACTCGGCCTGTGTCCGGTGCCTAGGCCCAGACCATGACACCCGGTCCTGCACCTTTTGCCAGGGTTTCAACAGCAGAACCCGGATCCGTAGCCAGAAGGCCCTACAGGCATTCCTGCTAGATGAGCAACTCAAGACCATGGCTTCCAAGGGGGATTCTTCGCAGAAGGTCTGCAAGCATGCTGAAAAGCATAGGGAGAAGGCCCCTTCCAGGTCCCCATCTAGGGCCTCCGATTCGCGCAGCTCTGGCTCCAGGTCCGACCACTCTCCTTCCCGGGCCAGCACTCAGCCTCCCCCCCGCTGCGGTGAGAAAGTCTTCATCCTCTTCTTAGGCCAAGACTCCCAGGCCTTCCTCATCCTCCAAGGCCCTGGATAAGTCGGGGGATCACCACCATCACCACAAGTCGGGTTCCCGCCATTCTGAACCCGACATCAGGTCTGCTTCCTTGCCTCTTTCTCTCCACCTGAAAACCAAGGAGCTCACCTCACTTAAGAGGCCGCTGGACCTGACGCCGGTTTGTCCGTCGGCCTCTCGCCACAGGTCCCCAGAGCCGTCGTCCGTCAGAAGACCATCGCCAGCCAGGCCAACTCATCACCGGACGCCGGTAAGGGGACCGGCGCCCGCCCAATTGAGAAGAGGACTCGACGCCTCCGACCGACGTCGGATAGGAGAACATCACTGAGGAGGAGTTAACTCAGCCCGAGGACCAGACGGGCGACCTCGTCCTGTTGAGACTCCCAGGGAACCCTCACCACAACCCGAGCCCCCTGTGGAGCTGACGCTGGGACCCGACGACTCGTCCACCGGGCCGTCGTCGGGCCTTTCTTTTTCAGAGGTGAAGGAGCTTTTCACTTACTGGTGGGATACCATCAAAAAGGACATGGTCCCCACTCCACCTCCGCTTCCTCCTCCTCCTCCACCGGTTGCTCCTCCAGTTCCTGCGCCCCCTTCTCCTCTGGGTCTGCAGGCCGGTTACCTCCTCCCCGGGAGCCCAGGACCCCTCCAAGGGGGAAACTAGATAAAAGGAGACCTCCGTCCAGATCCTCTTCTAGGTAACCCAGTCCCAAGAGACCCAGAAGACGCCGCCGTTCGCCTTCGACGGAGGACACGGGATCAGAGTTTTCAACATCTAGATCCCCATCTCCCCTCTCCATCCCTTCTCCGGACCCACGTGAGCTGCCAAAGTCTCCTCCGGATGACCCTTCGTTCTCGGTTATCATGAGACACATCCAAGAGAACATGGGATGGGATGCGGAAGAGTTAGACCCCGAAAGGCTACGACTTGCGAAGTATCTTCAGCAGAAGGACCCCAAGCCTGTGGTGGTGCCACCCTTGGTAGACACTTTAGTGGACGCCACCAAGGCAGCGTGAAGGCCCACATTCGCCCTAGCGATGCCAAGAAAGCTGACCGCTTGTACAAGGCTCCAAGAGAAGACCAGTACTTGACTCAGCATCCTCATGCCGACTCTCTGGTCATAACAGCCTCTCATGACCGGTCCCAGAGACCGCAACATCTGAGCACCCTGCCACTGGACCCAGAGTCCAAGCAACTGGACGCCATGGGTTGGCGCACGTATGCTTCCACTACCTGCGCCATCAGATCCCTGAATTATTTGACCCACATGGTGCAGTTCCAAAATGCCCTGTGGGAGCAGGGTTTGGATGCGGCTGAGAAATTGCCGGAAGGTGAGCAGGAGGATGAGATGTTGCAGCTCCTCCGTACGGGTTCAGACGTGAACCCAGGTGCTACGAGCCGCAGACGACCATGACTCCTGCCTGAGCAGCAGCTTCAGGCGTATGCCTCCGAGGCACTCTTTGCCGTGTTCTCCGTTTTACCCCGGACGCCCAGAAAACATCATGAACGCCCATTCGAGGAGAAGTTTTGTTTGGTAAACCCTCAGAGAAGATAATTACCAAACTCCAAGAGACCGAAGGCGGTGAGGTCGGTTCAGGCCATGTACTGACCCAAGCTTAGTTCCTTTCAGAGGAACCAAAGCCGATTTCGTGGACGGACGCAGAGACAACAGTCCCGCCTGCTCCACAACAGAGGGGCTCCTGCTCAGAGAGCCCAGGAGAACAACCCAGGTCGAAGCCAGCGCACTCCTAAGCCGGTCCAGCCAGCGGGACCATCAGCCGCCACAGCCTGACTCCTTCCCGGCCCCCGCCCCTCAGGATCAACGGGACGTCATGGTCGGGGGTCGCATTGAGAATTTCCTGCCAGGATGGCAGACTATAACCACCGACAGGTGGGTTCTACACTTGGTCGGAAGAGGCCACTTTATAGAATTCACGGAAAAGCCACCCTCGAGGCCTCCGTTGCTTTCCCGGTACCCGGGTCAGCACAAGTCATTGATCAGACAAGAAGTACTTGCACTCCTGCAAAAGGGAGCGATAGAGTACGTCCCAGAGAACCAGAGAGGACATGGATACTATTCCCACTTCTTCCTGGTTCCAAAGAAGACAGGGGACCTCCATCCGATTCTGGACCTCAGCGACCTCAATTTGTCGGTCGCCTACAAAAGATTCTGCATGGTAACTCTTCCGGGTCTTATTCCCATGCTGAAGCAGGATGCCTTTTTAGCGTCTCTAGATATGCAGGATGCTTACCTGCACATCCCTATAGCTCAAGCGCACAAGAGGTTCCTGCGCTTCAAGTTTCTCGGCCATCATCTTCAGTTCCGAGCCCTTCCATTCGGGCTGTCATTGGCACCCAAGGTCTTTACCAAATGCATGGCAGTCGTGGCAGCGTCTCTAAGGAGACATGTGTTACCGTACCTGGACGATTGGCTTCTCATGCCCGCCTCCAGAGAGGCATTGTTACGGGCAATCCAGAGCACCCAGGACCAGTTTCGATCTCTGGGTATCCTAATGAACCACGAGAAGTCTCTCCTGGTACCGTCACAGAAACTGCAGTTCATAGGCGCAGTACTGGACACCGTTCAGGGAAGAGCATTTCTTCCAAACGACAGAGCGGAGCGCGTCAGATCCCTCATCAGGGAGCTTTCGTCGAACAAGACCGCCCCAGCCAGGTCGGTCTTTCGCTTGCTCGGACACATGGCTGCGGCCATTCCTACTGTCCCTTTCGCAAGGCTCCACATGCGGGTAACTCAGTGGATGCTCAAGGTGCAATGGGACCAAAGGCAAGACCACATGCAGCATCCGGTCAGAATCACGAACACCACGATTCGAGACTGGCAGTGGTGGCTAGACCCAGGGACACTCTCTATGGGCGTCCCATTTACTGCGCCGTCCCCGGAGGTAATCCTCACCACAGACGCCTCAGGTCTAGAGTGGGGAGCACACCTGGACGGGATGAAGTCCCAGGGTACGTGGACCCTTCTGGAGGCCCACCTCCATATCAACGTCCTAGAGATGAGGGCGGTCCTTTATTGCCCTGCAGGCATTTCAGTTAGAGATCCCGCCGAGTACTCTCCTGCTTCAGACAGACAACACGGTGGTGATGTATTACCTCAACAAACAAGGAGGCGCACAGTCTTACCCCCTTTGCAGGGAGGCCATGAGGGTGTGGGATTGGGTAATCCGACACGGCGTGAACCTGATCACAGTACATGTTCCCGGGGTGGACAACACAATTGCAGATGGCCTGAGTCGCTCCCAGGCCAGAGTCCACGAGTGGGAACTTCTTCAGGAGGTAGCAGAGGATCTGTTTCTTCGATGGGGCACTCCAGAACTGGACCTATTCGCTTCCCCATCCAACGCAAAACTGCCCAATTTTTGTTCGCTAGATCCAGGGCCTGGTGTTTTCTGGCGAGATGCGTTGTCCCTCTCCTGGGCAGACAGATTCCTCTACGCTTTCCCTCCCTTCCCGTTGATCCAGAGAGTTCTTCCCAAACTGCGCAGGGAGCATGCAACAATGATCCTGGTGGCCCCTTTCTGGACCAGGCAGATCTGGCTCCCTTTGCTAATTCAGCTATCCCGGGAACCTCCGCTCCCATTGCCATTCAGCTCCCACCTCTTGTCTCAGGAGAAGGGTTCACTGGTCCACCCGGACTTACGCTCACTGAACCTGCATGCATGGCTCCTAGAGACATAGCCATCTTGCGTCACGGGGTCTCGCAAGAGGTTGCGGAAGTTCTTTCTGCAGCCAGAAAGCCGGCAACGCATGTGACGTACGCCATGAAATGGCGCCGTTTTTTGTCTATGGTCGCAAGCACGCCGCCTTCCCCTTTTAGGTTGTCCAGTGAAAGCGGTGTTAGAGTACCTGCTCTCCCTTTCCGCTCGGTCTCGCTTACTCCTCTATTAAAGTGCACCTCTGTGCCATTTCAGCTTATCACCTCCCAGTGGACAGCGCACAGTGGCACAATTAGATGCCTGTCGAGAATTCTTGAGAGGTGTGTTACCCTTAGGCCGCCCATTAAGGACTCAGTGCCTCCATAGGACTTGCTCTTTGTCCTGGAGCAACCCACGCCCCTTTTGAACCTGCCGCGGATTGCTAGGCATGCGTTCTGTCGTGGAAAACGTTGTTTTTGGTTGCTGTTACATCAGCGAGAAAGTTTCTGAGCTTCAGGCTCTCGTGCAAAGAGCCTTATTTAATTTTCCACCGGACAGAGTATCCCTGAGGACCTAATCCTAAATTCTTGCCTAAGGTGGTTTCCACACTCACCTCAATCAGGATATTGACCTGCCGGGTCTACTTCCCTAATTATTCTAACAGAGGAGAGGCGCTGCTTCACACCCTGGATGTTCACCGCAGCTTAAGATACTACCTGAGCAGAACTAAGCAGCTTCATACTTCGGAGCAACTTTTCATTTCCTTTACTGAAAGGATGATGGGCCAACCAGTATCCAAACAGTCCCTGTCTCGCTGGCTTGTCCAGTGCATCTCATACTGTTATGATATCAAACGAAAGACCCTCTCAGGAGCTGTCCGGGGATATTCCACCAGGGGTGTGGCCACCTCCTTTGCAGCACTTTGAAACGTCTCCACCTCTGCCATTTGTGCTGCAGCCACTTGGAGCTCTGTTCATACCTTTATCAGGCATTATAGCCTGGACATCGCTTCACGGCGAAGAGCAGGCTTCGGCCTGGCGGTGCTACAGGGTCTCCTGTCCTAGATTCAGGACCTGGAACGTTCTTTCTAATTTCCTCCTCCCAGAATGTTTGCAAGCGCTACTGCTTGGGAATCAGTCCTAATGGTGTAACCTGCTGCAAGAGCTGTGTCTCGAAGTAAGATAGTACAGTTACGTAAGAACTTACCGTAACAGTAGATCTTCGAGAACAGCTCTTGCAGCAGGTGCCTTCCCGCCCACCTTCCCCCTTGGAGGAGGCATGGCTTAAGCCTTTGTTAACAGGGTTTTTCCGTTTGTCTTCTGACGGTGGATCCTCGGTCTCCCATTTCGATGTCAGCCTGCAGCCAGAAGTCTCCGGCGGGAGAACTGGGGAATCTGGCGGGTCCGCCCCCTTATGTACAACGCCTGACGTCGGAGGTGGGACCGACGTCGGGAGCGGTCCCCGCTGAAGATAGCTAGCTAGAATTTTTCCGTGGAGTCCTGACGCCTGCCGGCTTCAGTCCTAATGGTGTAACCTGCTGCAAGAGCTGTTCTCGAAGATCTACTGTTACGGTAAGTTCTTACGTAACTGTACTTTTCTACCTAAGGTGGTCTCAGCTCTCGCCCTTAATCAGGACATAGATCTACCAGTGTATTTTCCTAAATACTCTAATTGAGGAGAGGCCCTGCTGCACACTTTAGATGTGCATAGGTGTCTACGATACTACCTGACCAGAACCAAACACCACCGAAAATCTGACCAGCTTTTCGTCTCCTTCACCCACAGGATGATGGGAGCTCCCATTTCTAAACAACCGCTGTCCAGGTGGCTCATCCACTGTATCACGTTCTGTTACCAGAAGCGTAACAAACCCTTACCTGGCTCGGTTAAGGGTCATTCCACAAGGAGGGTGGCTACCTCTTTTGAGGCCATGAAGAACGTGTACACTTCAGCCATCTGTGCAGCAGCTACTTGGAGCACTGTGCACACCTTTATCAGGCATTATAGCCTGATGTTATTATAATAATAATAATAATAAAATTTATTTAATTAAGCTGCCTCAAATTTTCAAGGCACTGTACAAAAATTCATAAACCAAACATCGAAAATACAATAAAACAGAACAACAATTACAACAAATAAAAACCAATTACAATATAGATGGAAAAGCCTTATCCCATAAAAAGGTCTTTAGAGCCCTTTTAAAACTGTCCACCATTGTACTCTCTCGGAGCGGACGGGGTCGAGAATTCCAGAGGGATGGAGCCACAAAACCAAAAGCACGGGCTCCAGAAGACTTCAAATTAACCCTCGGAATCTCCAGCAACCCCTCGTCAGCCAAGCGAAGCTGTCTCAGAGAGGTGTAAGGCAACAGAAGCTCTTTCAAGTAGTCAGGACCATACCCGTGTAGGACTTTGTAGGTCAAAAGACCCACTTTAAAGGTGATCCGCCACTGTATTGGCAGCCAGTGCAGAAAGCGCAACACTGGGGTAATATGAGATCTTCTTGAAACCCCCGTCAACAAACGTGCTGCTGCATTCTGCACTAGCTGCAAGCAGCAGATATCAACCCCAGCAAGCCCTAGGTACAGGGAGTTACAGTAATCCAAGTGAGATGTCACAAAGGCGTGGACCAAAACTGGCAAATCACCAGGAGGAACCAGGTGCCTAATCCTGGAGATGTTTCTAAGATGGAAAAATGCAGTCCTGACAACAGCAGACACCTGATAACGAAGGGTCAAATCCATGTCAAGCTCTACACCCAAGTTACGCACCTGTTCAAAAATGGGGATCCGTCCCCCAGAATTATTCGGAGGGGACCCCACCTCAGACCTCCAACCCTGTGGCCAGGGTCCACAACCATAACCTCAGTCTTTCCCGGATTCAACTTTAAACCGCTGGTATTCATCCAGTCTTGGATATCTACAAGGCATTTATTCAGCACCGAGACAGCACTAACCTGGTCAGGTGCAAAAGACAGGTAGAGCTGGGTATCATCAGCATAGCAGTGAAACCTCAGCTCATACTGTCTTACAATGTCTCCGAGGGGTAGCATATATACTGCGAATAACATGGGGGAAAGCACCATACCCTGTGGTACCCTGCAGGGCAGAGAGAAAGCCCCGGAAGAATGTAATCCCGAGACCACTCTCTGCATTCTCCCCTCGAGGTAAGATGAAAACCATTTGAGGACCATACCTGAAAGTCCACAGATGGACCTCAGACGTTTGAGCAAAACCCCATGATCCACAGTATCAAAGGCTGATGACAGATCAAGGAGAACCAGAATAGAACGATATCTCTGATCTCTCGCCATCAGGAGATCATTGAGCACCCGAACCAGAGCAGTCTCGGTGCTATGCCTTTTACGAAAACCAGACTGGAGAGGTTCGTATAAACTATGGATGGTCAAATGGTTGTCCAATTGAGCCGACACAACTTTTTCAATAACCTTCCCTACAAAAGGGAGGTTAGAGATCGGGCGGTAGTTAGCTAGGTCATCCGGGCCCAAGGAAGTTTTCTTCAGAAGGGGAGTCACCACCCCTTCCTTCAGAGAGCTAGGGAAAACTCCTGTCTCCAAGGAGCACCGGATAATCCAAGCGAGGACCGGGCCGATAGACTCACTACATCCCATGATCAGGGAGGTAGGACCCGGATCCAAACTACAGCACGTTGGGCGCATCTCGCAGACAATCCTCATGGTGTCTACGAAATCCGGCAGCTCAAAGGAACTCCAGGAAATTCCAGGCTCCGTGACAAGACACTGATCAACTGCAACAACCTTAGAGTGGGGTCGGGGACACTGCCTCTGGATGTCTTCCACCTTATTAGCAAAGAACCGAGCGATCTCCTCACAGTCATTCTGAGTAAAAACTCGATGGATCTGCCGACAGACTGGGTTGCACAGTCTGTCGACAGTTCTGAACAGCTGAGCCAGTCAATTCCGAGCAACAGAAATTTCCTTGGAGAGGAATTCTGCCTTCTTACGGGAAATTTCAGTTTGATAGAGCTTATAATGCTCTAGCAAAATAAGATGGTCGGCATCCGAGGCAGTCTTCCTTCAACGACGCTCCAACCTCCGCAGCCCTCTCAACGCCTCGTCAAACCAAGGAGCAACGGGACGGCACGGAAGGGGGCGAACACGGCTAGGTGCAATCTGATCGAGAGCAGCCGAGATGGTCTCATTATAGGCCACCACTAGCTGCTCAGGATCAGAGCACAAATCATCAAACAACGAGAAGTCAAGAACCGCCATCAGGTCTTCAGGGACAACATCCCGCAATGGGCAGTACTTGACCAGCTCCACAGGGGCTGACCTACCCAGGGGGGCCTCAAAATTGAACCCAACTGAGTAATGATCAGACCAACCGACTGGTTCCACCACCAAATCGGATGGCTCAATCCCCAGGAGGAAAACAAGATCAAGAGAGTGACCACCTTTATGGGTAGCTGTGGAAACAACCTGTGTGAAGCCCAGCGATGTCCTCACCTGGAGGAAATGTTGACCAAAAGATGAAGATTGTCAGATCCACGCATTGAAATCGCCCAGCACCATCAATCTGGGGCGATTCCAAGGCCATGTCGCTGCAAAATCTGCTATTTCTGCAGGAAAAGCTTCTCATCCCCTGGTGGATCGGTAAATGAGAGCAATCCTGCACCTGACACCAGCTACCACAGTGCACTCAAATGATCTTGCCTCCTCAACTGGAACACCAGTTAGGCCCAATCCGGTCTTGAAACAGATCGCCAACCCCCACGATCCAATCTCGGCGTGTATAACTGAGAACCCGGTAGGAACAGCGGCCTCTAAAAACGGGGCCGGATTCCCATCCAACCAGGTCTCGGTAATGCAAGCCAGATCTGCCCCTGCAACAAAGTCCGCAATAAGACCCGTCTTATTACAGACAGATCTGGCATTGCACAACAACGCCCGGGTTGGACGAGGTTGACGAGTTGTCCCAACCACTTGCCCTCCAGTACTGGAGGTGCCCTTGGGTATGGGAACCAGAACGGGACTACCACGCTCCAGAAACCATTTCGCCCCAGGGCGTCTTCGGGGCCTAACCACCCCTATGGGAGAGCACCACTCCCTCTGCTGTCCACAACCCTCCACACCCCCCCAATTCCTCCGTCCCCTACGCACAATCCCTAATGCTGGACACCGATGATAAACATGGGCTGGCAAGGGGGACAAGAAAAAGGGGCGGAGGGCATGGAGAGCGGAGGCCGAGTAACGAACAGCAGGTGGAACTGGCCAGCACATCAGGCTGCTCAACAAGATAAAACCACAAATAAAATAAATAAACAACACCACCACTCACCACTAAAAAGAATAAAATAAACCAATAATCTAATACAACAATTAATAAACTAAATTAAACTATTTTATATCCACAGGCCCTGTCACTGCCAGGGGACAATAAAAAATAATAACACCAAACTAACACTAATAACAATAATAATAAATAAATAAAAATACAAAGATACAAAGAGGGAATAATTTAAAGACCACCCTCCAGGACACTCTCACTGAACCAAGGAGAGTGGGCTATAAGCTGGAAACAAGCACTTTCACTGCTAAATTATCCCTCGAAACAAATAAAATTCGAAATACAATAAACCATATACATCAACCACCTAGGCAGATAAATAAAACAATTTCTTAAAAATGATAATAATATAAGCAGTCAATGTTTCCACAGTCACTTATCTTGCAGGCACTCTCTAGGTCACTTAATTGGCACACTGAAGAATTCGATGATACTGGCCCCAAATTCTTAATATATCCAGTGAGCCAGAATTTCCAAACAGGATTCAGGGGACAGGAACTCCAAATTTCCAAAGGGAGCCACACATCAAGCCGCAGGTTCCACCAAATCAGTTTTACAGCAGCTACCAGGCTACAATGGTGACCCAACACCATGACTTCAGGCCGGGTCAGCCCTCCGACCGACTCCGCCGGGGGTCTAGGGGAATAGGGTCAAAGGCCAGCCCTCCAACAGGCCCCGACCCCAGCCCCTGTGTAGGTCACCAGACCCAGAGCCAAAAATAAAACCAGTCCCTAACTCCAAGCAAACAGGACACTAAGTCCACAGTAGTCTGTGCTGACTTGACAGTACCACTCCAAACGGACCGATCACAAATCCCAATTAGTCGCCACAGCCTTGAAAATACCAAAAGTGCCCAGTAATCCTTGATAAACTCAGTCACAGTGGATCCCGTCTCCTCCAGGTCCCATAAAGATAAACTCCTTCTCGAAGAATGATCAAGAGTGTCGCTAAACAGGCAAACACCATGCAAAAGTTGGAAACAAAAGCTGAAACGCGGCCACCAAGCCGCCGAAATCCCGGAAGACAGTCCAGTGCCCAGAACAAACTAGGACCCCACACAATGACCATGGATCCTGAAATACGGACCATCCAGAAAGTCAACCGCAAACACTAGAATCGCCGGTGTAAAAAAACGAAAACAGATAAGTGCCGAAGTAGCTTCTCCGCAGCCCAGGTTTGAATTCAAAAAATACGCTACAAAAGAAAAAAGACTTAAAAAACTTAAAAACTTTAAAATAAAACAAAAAAAAAACATAAAACGCAAGCACACTATGCAGCAGTCCAACGGCTAGCCCAGCGTGGCCGCCATCTTGATTCAGTACACAGATACATGTTGCATCGAGGTGAAGAACAGGTTTTGGTCTAGCAGTCCTTCAGGGACTTCTATCCTAGGCTTCGGTCCAACTAGTGAGCTCTACCTTTCCTCCTCCCACTGGGTGAGGGATTTCCAGTATTGCTTGGGAATCGGTTATAATGGTGTAACCTGCTGCAAGAACTGTTTCTCGAAGTAAGATAGTACAGTTACGTAAGAACTTACCGTAACAGTAGATCTTCAAGAACAGCTCTTGCAGCAGGTAGTTTCCCTCCCACCATCCCCACTGGAGGTAGAGTTGTTCCGATTTCCTTCTCCTAGGATTAGGTGTTTCTAACACCACTCTGATTACCATTTGATGGTGGATCCTCAGTCTCCATTTCTGATGTCATCCAGCAGCCGGGAGTCTCCGGTGGGAGAACTGGGGATTCTGGGGGACCACCCCCTTTTATAGGATGCCTGACGTCGGCGGCGGTCCCCGCTGAATACTGCTAGCTAGAAAATTTTTTGGGTCCTGGCTCGGCGGCTTCAGTCCTAATGGTGTAACCTCGGCAAGAGCTGTTCTCAAAGATCTACTGTTACGGTAAGTTCTTATGTAACTGTACTTTCTTCGGGCAAGAACCAGCAGAAGCGCAAGAAGAAGCCTTTTCGTCACTCTTCCCCTGCGGTTAGGCAGCCCTCCTTTCAAGGAGGCCAGCAGCAGCAGGCTCAAGCTTGGTGCCCCAGGCCCAAGCAGGGTCCTCAACATCCCCGTGAAGGAGACGAGGTGCTGGTCCAAGAGCTTCCTCCTCCTCTAAGCCTGCTCAGTGATGGGTCGGGGGTTGCCGCTCCTATAACCCGCCACACCAGCTCTGGGTCCTCCCGTGGGGGGCCGGCTCTGTCACTTTCTTTCTGCCTGGTCCGGTATCACTTCGGACAGGTGAGTTCTGGAAGTGGTCAGCCAGGGACTGCCTCTGGAATTCAAGCTGTACCCTCCCAGCCGAGCCCGCGCCCCTCGGGAGGAAAGGATCTCAGCTAGCACTCAGTCGGCCCTTCGGGACGACATTGCTCAGCTCCTCCTCAAGGAGGCGGTAGCTCCAGTGCCGGATCCTCCTACAGACCCAGGCTTCGTGTCCAGGTACTTCCTGGTGCCCAAGGGGATGGGGGTTGGCGCCCCATCCTAGATCTCCACGACCTGAATCAATATCTCAGGTCCCGCACCTTCCGAATGGTAACTCTGAACCAGATCATACCATTTCTGGAGCGAAACATGTGGTTCTGTTCACTGGATCTGCAGGACGCCTTCTTTCACATCCCTGTCAGTCCGTCTCACAAGCGGTTCCTCCGCTTCAGGGTCGAGGGGACCCTGTACGAGTTCCGAGCCATGCCATTCGGCCTGTCATCGGCCCCATGGGTCTTCACAAAGTGCATTGCAGTGGTGGCAGCCCATCTTCGGCGTCAAGGAGTTCAGATATACCCTTATCTCGACGACTGGCTCTTGGCTGGTTCCTCCCTTCAGGAGGTGGAGAGGTCCAGTGATCTGGCCCTCCGGACCCGCTCCCAACTCAGCCTTCTTATCAACGAGGCCAAGTCGGAACTCGTGCCCTCTCAGGTGATGGGCTTCATCGGTGCAGAGCTCAACTCTCGTAGAGCCAGAGCCCGGCTTCCGGCGGACAGGGTGGAGGTTCTTTCCTCCTTTGCCTGATCATTTCTGGTTGTGCTCTTGCGCCCTGCCCGGGACTTTCTGTGCCTTCTGGGTTACATGGCGGCGTGCACCTCTGTGGTCCGTTGGGCCAGGTGGCACATGCACCCCCTTCAGTGGGAGCTGGCCGCCCAGTGGACTCAGCGCCATAGTCACTTTGACCAGCTGATCACTGTAACCCAGAAGATGTGGGATGCTCTCCAATGGTGGACCGTCCCAGACCGGTTGCAGGAAGGAATCCCGTTTGTCTGCCCCAAGCCGACGGTCATCCTGACGACCAATGTCTCTCTCATGGGCTGGGGAGCCCACATGGAGGACAGCAGGGCCATCTGGTTCTGGATCCCCGAGGAGTCCCGATGCCACATCAACCTGTTGGAGTTCAGAGCAGTCAGACTGGCCCTGTCAGCTTTCGCTTCTCAGCTCCGGGGTCAGGTGGTTCAAGTCCAGACGGACAATACCATGACCATGTACTGCCTCAGCAAACAGGGCAGCATGCACTCCCGCCTGCTATGCAAGGAGGCGCTTCGAATCTGGACCCTCGTCAGCCAGTTGGAGGCGGATCTCCATGCCATCCACATGGCAGGAGTCTCGAACCAACTGGCAGATGCTCTCAGCCGCATAGGCCAGATGTCCCACGAGTGGTCACTCCATCCAGAGGTAGCTTACAGTCTGTTCTCCCATTGGGGCAGACCGTTGGTGGACCTGTTTGCCTCCTGGGAAAACACCAAGTTGAGACTGTACCATGCCCGTCCCCCTCCAAGCAGGGCTCGCTGCAGCGGGATGCCTTCTCGAGGCCGTGGACCCCAGGCCTCCTCTACGCCTTCCCTCCATTTCCCTTGATCCACAAGGTGTTACTGAAGGTGAGGAGAGATAAGGCGAAGGTGATCCTGGTAGCCCCAGATTGCCCCCGCCAGTTCTGGTATCCAGATCTCCTCAGCCTCAGCTGCAGGGCCCCGGAGCGGCATTGTACACACCTGGACCTAATATCATTGAACCAGTGGAAGGTATTCCATCCGGACCTTCAATCCCTGCACCTCACAGCCTGATGCCTGAGCAGCTAGAGTTCCAGGCTCGGAGTCTTTCCGAGGATGTCTACACCGTGGTGGAGGCATCTCGTAGGGAATCGACCAGGAAGTGTTATGCCTTCCAATGGAAAAGGTTTTCCATTTGGTGTCAGGGTAAGAGTCAGGACCCCTTATCCTGCTCTGTGGCTAACATTCTAGACTACCTTTGGTCTCTCTCCAAAGGGGGTCTGTGGTCATCGACCCTTTGGGTGCACCTGGCAGCCATTTCTGCTTACCAGGCGCAGGCCGGTCAGCATTTTATTAACTGGAGACAGTGGTCAGGCGCTTTTCAAAGGCCTGGATCACATATCCCCTCCGGTGTGTGAACCTCCACCTCCGTGGGATCTCTTGCTGGTTTTGGCAAAGCTCATGGGCAAGCCATTCGAACCCATGCACAAGTGTGAGCTCTCACACTTGTCATGGAAGACAACCTTCCTGGTGGCTATCACGTCAGCCAGAAGGACAGGACAGCTCCAGGTGCTTTTGGTGGACTCCCCTTATCTGGTCTTCCACAGGGACAAAGTTGTCCTGCGCTCCCATCTGAAATTCCTTCCGAAGGCGGTTTCAGAGTTTCACCTTAACCAGGTGTTGACTCTGCCAGTATACTACCGTAACTACACCTCGGACGCAGAGTACAGGCTCCATACTCTAGACCTGAGACGTGCTCTCTCCTATTATAAGGAGAGGAGGGCGGAAATTCGGGGAGAGGTTCACCAGCTGTTTGTCACCTACGCTGAAGCCTCTTCTGGCAGACCTGCAGCCAAACGGACCATTGCGAGATGGATTACATCATGCATAGGTCTGTGCTATGAGTTGGCAGGCAAGGAGCCTCCCAGAGGGATAAGAGCTCATTCTACCTGCCATATGGCTGCATCGGTGGCTGCTTCCAGGGACATCCCTATCTAGGAGATATGTCGGGCTGCTACCTGGAAGTCAGCAAACACCTTCATTACCCACTACCACATCGACCTTGAGACATGCCAGGATGCTGGTTTTGGGGCCTCGGTTCACCAATCTCTATTTCCCAAGTAGGGGGTTTGCACCTTTGCCTCCCTCCTCCCGTAGAACTGCTTGGATTCTGCAAGAGAGTGTGGATGAACAACATATCCACGCTCCTAGAAAAACAGGTTACTGACCTGTAACAGTAGTTCTAGGAGTGGTATATGTTGTTCATCCACACACACCCACCCGACCTCCCCGGCTTTAGGCACAGTACCTTGCTTCCAGCGGGCTAAGATCTGGAGTCATGGGGCAGAGCTGAGGTATTTACCACCCAGGTGGGTGGGAGGAGCCAGCTTGAAGACTTTCCGGCAAGATTTAAAGGGGAAAGGGACATGCCAGACAGTATGGATGAACAACATATACCACTCCTAGAACTACTGTTACAGGTGAGTAACCTGTTCTTACTCTGCGTCAGAGATTCTCATAATTGTGTACCCCCAGAAAGATAATTCCAATGCAGGCTAGGCTGTCCACAGTTCTGGACTACGTGGCACATCTGCAGTCCTTAGGTCTGAGACCTTTAATCCTGAAAGTGCACCTGGCATCTACGTCAGCTTACACGTCAGCAGGTAGGAACCAGTCTTTGGCCTCACAACCTGTTTGTAAAAGGTTTTTCAAAGGCCTCAGCTACCTGCACCGTCCTGTGAGGGAGGGAACCAATCCTCCTTGGGACTTGAACATCTGTCTTGCCAGTTGATGGAGTCTCCCTTTGATCCTGTGGCTACTGCTGATTCAAAATGTCACATGGAAAACAGTTTTCCTAGTAGCTGTGACATCTGCTAGGAGGATAGGTAAGCTGCAAACCTTCTGTACAGATCCAAATGACATATTATTCCTCAGGGATATTAGTCCTTAGAACCAGTAGGAAATCACTACTTAAGGTGGTTTCAGAATTCCACCTGAATCATTTGGAGATCCTTCCTGTTCTCTTTCCTGAATACTCCGGTACAGGTGAGCAAAAGCTACACTGTCTTGATGTAAAAAGGGCACTGTCCTGCTACATAGACCAGACAAGGGATGTCAGGTCTGATAGCGCACAACTCTTTGTTATCTGTGGAGAGTTTGGCAAAGGTAAAACAGCAGCTAAGAAGACTCTGTCTCATTGATACTTTTCTGTATACACTTCTGCTATGAAAAAGCTGGTAAAATACCTCCCCGAGGCCTGCAGCACAAAGGGCACCTCTGCCTCTCTGGCAGTTACAGGGGGCATCCCCCTTCTAGAAATTTGTAAAAGCAGCTACCTGGAAAACAGGGCATACCTTCACAAAGCACTACTATCTGGACTTACAGTCCAGAAGGAATGCCAGTTTTGGAACTGCTGTCTTGCAGAACCTTTCTCCTAATTAGGTTCTAGTTGCATTCTGCCAATGTATTGCTATTTGGTACACTTGTTTGTAAGGCAGTATTGATAGATTCCTGTTTGAAGAAAAAATTACTCACTCTAGTAATGTTGTTTCTTCTCAAGGATCCATCAGTGACCTTACATACCCTGACCCTGTTGCCCTTTTTAGAACCTGTAAATAGGTTCACACAAGAATCAATTATTATCTTATGGTTGCTTCAGCATTAGAAAAGAACAATTCTAGGGACGTGGATATGTTGTTCAATCCACACTTACTGGCAGGTTCCTTGCCACTTTAAATCTTGCCGGAAGGTCTTCAAGCTGGCTCCTCCCACCCATCCGGGTGGTAAAACTCTCGGCTCCACCCCATGACACCAGATTTTCCTTACCGCTTGGAAGCTCGGGTTCCCTCCTTAGCGCTCTGCGTTTTAGGCCTGGAGCCACACTCTTTGGTCAATCCGAAAATTATTCTTAAATTTAAAAGACTTCAGTCTTCTCTTTCCTTCACAGCTGCGATGGACAAATCGACTCCCGGATTTTGTCAGTGCCCCTGTGGGCAGAAGATGTCCCGGACCGATCCGCACTCCACGTGCGTTTATTGCCTTGAACTTGGCCATGACTCACAGGCTTGTGAGTTGTGCAAATCCTTTTCGGCTTCAGTCTTGGAGGACTGCGCTGCCCGATTGCTGTTGGGGCGACCCGAGAAACGTTATCCTCCGGTCAAGTCGAAGGAGGCCCGTTGGGCGGTGTCCGCAGCTGTGGGCTTGGTTGAACAGCTGGAGCAGATGATCGCCCTCGAGAAGGAGGAGGCGGCCCAGGCCGCATCATCATCATCCTTGGTCACGGCATGTATCCCACTTTCCTTGGGCTCCTCCTACACAGCTTCTTTCAAGGAACTTTGCCAATCCCTCTCCACCAAAGGAGAAGGGCCTTCGGGACATTCCTCTCGGTCCAAAAAGGACTCCAAAGGTAAGTCGCACTGTCGATGTTCATGGGAGCGGGAGAGGTCCCCTTCCCCGGATAGTCGACACTCTACTTCAGTCGAGGTTGCAGCTAAGGCCGCTGGCTTCACGGTGTCCCCGTCAGGTCAGCCGGCCGAGACAACTGCTGACGCGGTCGAGATTTTTCTCGACCCGTTGGATGTTTTATCGACTGGAGAAGCCGATAACCCTTCTTCACTGGTTCCCGCGGTGGAAACTGAGGACTTGCCTGTGCCTCCTGTGCCGGAGTCCCCGGTTAAGGTCCCTGAACCGAGGGAGGAGCGGGTTTCCCCCGCCCCCTCTCAGACCCACCCTCGGAATCCCCGAAGGTCTCGGTCTCGGACCTCTTCCAGGTGTAGCCGGTCCCGTCGTTGGTCTCAGTCTCGGCACCATGGAAAGCGGCGGCACCGCTCATCCTCATCGTCCTCTTCGGAGGATAGGCTCTGCCGCAAGTTGCGTCGGCGCTACAAGGATCTAATGTGGTAGCAGCTCATTTTTTCCAGGAATAAGCTGACCCTGTCGCCTTCTCCGGCCATTAAGTGGCTGTCACCAGAGTGGCCGGAATAACACCTTGTAGTAGTCTAGTAGCTGAAGCCGGCACCAGTTGTTCGGCCGAAACCGGCTGCGCCACCCATTGTGGTGGAACCCCCGCCTCCATAACCTAAAACTGGGGCCCCAACCAAGGATTCTCGGTTGGGTCAGTGCTTGCCCCATCGGTTGTCGGTCACCTTCACTCCCGATCGACCTCGGCAGGTGGAGGGTGGCTCAGGCGCTCGGCAGTTGTTCGCAGACTCCTCGGAGTCTGACGACGACGACTCCTTGTTCTCCAGGCCAGTTGACCTGGAGTCCACTGGGGGTCAGTCGGCAGATGAGAGCCCATCCTCGTTCCTTGGAATGCTTCGACTCATCTCAGAGTCCACTGGGATGAAGCTCGAACCCGTTTCAAAATGAGCCAAGTATCCCCTCACGGAGATACTGGACTGAGGGGATTCCCATACAGAGGCCTTCCCGGTGGCCAAAGCCATTGTTGGCCTGACTCTGGAGCTGTGGCAGCGGCCAGCTTCTTGTCCAGCACCTTCGGCCAGGATGGCTTGGAAGTATGCTGCTCCCACCGGTTCACTCTCCGGTTTCTCGGAGCACCCCTCTGCGGAGGGGCTAGTGACCGACAGCATTTTCCAGCGTTCCAGGAATGCTCGGGATGTGGACAAGCCACCTGATAAGGAGTCCAAGAAATTGGACTTCTCCGGGCAGAAAGTCTGTGCTGCTTCCTCCTTAGGCCTTCGTCAGGCTAGCTCGGCCGTCTTGATGGCACACTTTTCACACGCCCTTTTGGGCTCCCTGGATGAGGTGATTTCTCATCTCCCGGCTGACCTTCAAATGGCGGTCAAGCAGGTGCAGGATCAGGGAAGGGCGGTGGCCAAACAGCAGCTCCAAACTTCCTTGGACATCGCTGACTCATGTGCACGGTCAGTAGCGGCCACAGTGGCTATGCACTGCAGAGCTTGGCTGTGAATCTCCATCTTTACGGCGGTTACCCAGCATAAGCTGGCAGGCGTTCCCTTCTTGGGTACTGATTTGTTCGGTCCCGGGGTGGAGGGTCATCTGCAATGGACTGAGAAGTCCAAAGCCACCTTGGACTCAGTCACGTCTGCCCAGAAGGACAAAGGCCGCCATCAGCAGCGTAAGCCCTTTCGTCCTTCAGTCCCTGCGGCACATCCGGCCCAGCAACACCAGCATCAGGGCCAGCAGGCTCGCACTTGGCACCCCAAAGCCAAGCCTGCTGCTTTCTCCAGGAAGGGAAGGTCCAGGCGGCTTCTCAGCTGGCCCTTCCTCCAAGCCTGCCCAGTGACGGGTTGAGGGGTGTTGCCCCCAACCTCATCACTCCTTCCTGGGTTCCCCCCGTGGGGGGTCAGCTCCGCCACTTCCTTTCCACCTGGTCCGATATCACCACAGACCGCTGGGTGTTGGAAGTGGTAGGCAGGGGTCTGCCTCTGGAATTTGAGCAGTCCCCACCCTATTGAGCCATCGCTCCACGGGGAGCTACGGGTTTTGCACCCTCTCTGTCGGCTCGTTGAGCTGACATTGCCCTGCTCCTCCAGAAGGAGGTGATCAGGGAGGTGGCGGATCCTCCTCCAGACCCAGGGTTTGTGTCCAGGTACTTCCTGGTCCCAAAATGGACGAGGGGCTGGTGCCCCATTCTAGACCTACACGACCTGAACAAGTTCCTGAGGTCTTGTGCCTTCAGGATGGTCACTCTGGCTCAGATCATACCATCCTTGGAACGAGGCATGTGGTTCTGTTCTCTGGTCCTCCAGGACACATTCTTTCTCATCCCAATCAGTCCGTTTCAGCAGCGATTCCTCCACTTCAGGGCAGAGGGATCCCTTTACGAGTTCCGGGCCATGCCCTTCGGCCTCTCTCCAGCTCCCAGGGTCCTCACCAAATGCATGGCAGTGGTGACAGCATTCCTGCAGTGCTGAAGGGTCCAGGTGTACCCTTACCTGGACGACTGGCTGATTACAGCCCCCTTCAGGTTGGAGGTGGAGCGGTCCAGAGATCTGGCCCTCCAGGTCTGCTCTCAGATTGGCCTCCTCATCAATGAGGCCAAATCGGAACTCGTGCCATTGCAGGCGGTTCAGTTCATCGCGGCAGAGCGTGACTCTCTTCAAGCCAGAGCACGGCTCCCGGTGGACAGGGCCGAGGTCCTTTCCTCCTTTGCCCAGTCATTTCTGGTTGGGCAATTGCGCCCTGCCCGGGACTTCCTGCACCTTCTGGGCCTCATGGCGGCCTGCACCAGCGTGGTCCGTTGGGCCCGCTGGCACATGCGTCCTCTGCAATGGGAGCTGGCCTGCCAATGGTCACAGCGCTCCCGTCCTCTGGACCAGCCAGTGACAGTGACCCAAGAGATGTGGAATGGCCTCCAGTGGTGGCTCGTTCCAGCTCATCTGCAGGAGGGTATCCTGTTTGTCCACCCCGAGCCGACGGTCACTCTGACAACCGACACCTCTCTGATGGGTTGGGGTGCCAATCTGTGGGAGCTCAGAGCTCACGGACTCTGGTCCCCTCAGGAGTCTCGATGCCACATCAACCTGCTGGAGCTTCGGATGGTCCAACTAGCCCTCACCGCCTTTTCTCCATTTGCACGGGGTCAAGTGGTCCTGGTCCAGATGGACAGCACCACGACCATGTACTACCTAAACCATCATGGCGGGGTGCACTCCTTGCCTCTGTGCAAAGAGGTTCTCCGCACTTGGTCTCTCATGATCAGCCTGGAGGCGGATCTCCTAGCCATCCATGTGGCAGGAGCCTCCAAGACTCTGGCCGATGCCCTCAGCCGGATTGGTGCTGCATCTCACAAGTGGTCTCTCCTGCCGGAGGTTGTACAAGATCTGTTCTCCCACTGGGGCACCCCTCAGGTGGACCTGTTTGCCTCCAGGGAGAATGCGAAGCTGAGGCTGTTTCATGTCTGCCCCCCCTCCGCAGAGCTCACTGCAGGGGGATGCCTTCTCAAGGCCGTGGACCCCGGGCCTCTTCTACACCTTCCCTCCATTTCCCTTGATCCACAGGGTGCTTCTCAAGGTGAAGAGGGACAAGGCGCAGGTGATTCTGGTAGCCCCAGACTGGTCCCATCAGTTCTGGTATCCAGATCTCCTCAGCCTCAGCTCCAGGCTCCCGAGGCGGTTTCCAGCCCACCCGGACCTGATCTCAGTCAGCAAGGGGAAGGTACTCCACCTGGACCTTCAATTCCTGCACTTGATTGCCTGGTTCCTGAGCAGCTAGAGTTCCAGGCCTTGGGTCTTTCCAATGAGGTCCTCAACATTGTTGAGGCATCCTGTAAGGAGTCGTCCAGAAAATGCTATGCCTTCAAATGGAAGAGATTCTCCATTTGGTGTCAGGATAAGTGGTTGGACCCTTCCTCCTGTTCTTTGGCTATAATTCTGGACTACCTGTGTTCCCTTTCTCAGCTAGGGCTTCGGTCGACAACCCTTAAGGTACACCTGGCAGCCATCTCTGCTTACCGGTCGCGGGCCAGAAAGCAGTCAGTGGTGCAGGAGAAGGTGGTCGGGTGCTTTTTCAAAGGCCTTGATCACATATCCCCTCTGGTGCGAGAACCTCCACCTCCATGGGATCTACTGCTGGTATTGGCTAAGCTCATGGGCAAGCCATTCAAACCAGTGCTCAGGTGTGACATCTCTCACCTGTTGTGGAAGACCGCCTTCTTGGTGGCTATCATGTCAGCCAGAGGGATGGGAGAGCTCCAGGCGCTTTCCATAGAGTCTCCTTATCTGGTCTTCCACAGGGACATGGTTGTCCTGCGCCCCCACCCGAAATTCCTTCCGAAGGTGGGTCAGAGTTTCACCTTAACCAGGTGTTGACTCTGCCAGTGTTCTACCCCAGTCACACCTCGGAGGCCAAATACAGGCTCCATACTTTGCACCCTAGAAGAGCGCTCTCTTATTGTAAGGAGCAGACGGCTGAAGTTCGGAGAGAGGTTCACCAGCTGTTTGTCACCTACGCTGAAGCCACACCTGGCAGACCTGCAGCCAAGCGGACGATAAGCAGGTGGTCACCTCCTGCATAGATCTCTGCTATAGGTTGGTGGGCATGGAGCCTCCCAAAGGGATAAGAGCTCATTCTACCCGCCATACCACTGCTTTGGTGGCTGCTTCCAGGGACGTCCCTATCCAGGAAATCTGCAGGGCTGCTACCTGGAAGTCGGCGCACACCTTCATTACCCACTACCACATTGACCTTGAGTCACGCTGGGATGCTGGTTTTGGGACCTCAATTCTCCAGTCCTTATTTCCCAAGTAAGTATAGGAGGTGTGCGCCTTGCCTCCCTCCTCCCAGAGAACTGCTAGGAGTCTGCCAGTAAGTGTGGATTGAACAACATATCCATGCCCTAGAAATACAGGTTACTCACCTATAACAGGAGTGGTATATGTTGTTCATCCACACAACCTACCCGACCTCCCCGGCTTTGACGCGCAACCTGGTTTCCAGTGGGCTAGATCTGATGTCATGGGGCGGAGCCGAGAGTTTTACCACCCGGTTGGGTGGGAGTAGCCAGCTTGAAGACCTTCCAGCAAGATTTAAAGCAGCAAGGAACCTGCCAGTAAGTGTGGATGAACACCATATATCACTCCTAGAACTCCTGTTACAGGTGAGTAACCTGTATTTAGGTAAGAACTTACTGTAACAGTAGATCTTCAAGGGGATCTCAGTCATCAGATAACACTGTAGGAACCTTCGCCATTGGTGAAGGGGAATCCACACGGAAGATTTTCAGCAGTACAACTGGGGTCGCCCATGCCGACGACATCTGCTAACGTCACCAACTCTATAAAGGCGTGGGCGGTCCCGCTCCCTCCTCAGTACTTTCCCTCCAGAGATGAAGTGAGCAAGGCTCATGCCCTGGGGAACCAAGGAGAGAAAGAGGGCACCCAGCTCTAAATATAACAGATGGACACAACAGATAGCCAGATCCAGAACAGGAACCCCCAAGAAGGGGTATGGTGAAAGGGAAGTCATACCTGATGACTGAGATCCCCTCGAAGATCTACTGTTACAGTAAGTTCTTACGTAACTGTTCTGTCTTTTTCAGGGGTATCTCAGTCATCAGATAACACCTTAGGAATGAGTACCAAGCTGTGACAAGCGTGAAAACAGATAGTCTGGGAGGCTGAAACTCCATAAACTTAAGACAGATGTCCTTGTGCCCTGCCAAAACTTGCATGAGCTTGTGAAGCAAAGTCCAGACTGTAATGCTAGGTGAAAGTGTGGACTGTACTCCAGGTGGCAGCAGCGCAAATATCAGTTGCTAAAACCCCTTTGAAATAAGCCACCAAGGTAGCCATGCCTCTGGTGGAGTGAGCTTTGACAGCACCAGGCAACTCTTTGTCGTACTTATTGAAGCAGAACACAGTGCAATTTGCCAACCATTTGGATAAATATTGCTTAGAAACTGAAGCACCCTCTCTACCTGGGGGAAGGAACAAACAACTGCTTAGACTTTCTGGACTCCTTAGTCCTGAGCAGATAGTACTTCAAAGTTTTACGCACATCTAGAATATGGAGCAGTATTCCCCCTGGATTGGCATGCTCAGGAAAATAAACAGGAAGGTGGATAGGCTGGTTGTGAACTTGGAGACCACCTTAGGGAAAAACTTAGGATTTGTGAGCAAAGATACCCTGTCTTTGTGAAAAATCAAATAAGGCTCCTCACACTAGAGGGCTTGAAGCTCTGAAATTCTTTGAGCAGAAGTAATGGCAACTAAGAAAGAAAGCACAAATCGCAAGTCATGATTGATCCAAAAGTAGACACGGTCATCTTCAAAATAAAATTTAAGTCCCAAGCCGGGATGGGGGAACAGATTGGGGGTTTCAGGTGCAGGATGCCCCTAAGGAAGGTACAGGAAACATCTAGCTGAGCAATAGTGTAGTTACACACGGGTTTATGAAAGGCAGAAAGAGCCGAAAGGTGAACCTTGAGGGAGGAATACTGGAGGCCTGAGTCGGACAAAGAAGTCAGGTAGTCAAGGACATGCTTCGCATGACAGGTGAAAGGGTCTAGGGAGTGTTTGGCAGCCCAGATGGCTTCCACTTCATGGCATAAGTGGCATGGGTGGAAGGCTTGCGGGCGGCCACTAGGACGTCCAGCACCCTGTTAAAGACCCCGAACCTGGCAATGGCTATGTCCTCAGGAGCCACGCATGCAGATGGCGGGACCTTAGATTGAGATGACGAGGTCCCCCGCTCCTGGTTCAGCAGATTACTGCAAAGAGGTAGAGGGACCGGAGATTCCTCCACCAGCTGCTGAAGCAGAGGGAACCATATCTAGTGAGGCCAGAATGGGGCTACCAGGATTATGCTGGCCTCCTTCATTTGCAGCTTGATCAGTACCCTCTGTATTAGTGGAAACAGAGGGGATACATAAATAAATCACCTGCTCCAATAGACTACAACACGTCTCGCCAGAAAACTCCAGACCCTGTATCTAGCAAGCAAAAATTGGGCAGTTTTGCATTGAGTGGGGATGCAAAAAGATCCAACCCTGGATGACCCCATCTGTCGAGCAGATCTTCTGTGGTAGATGAGAGAAGCTCCCATTCATGCATGCTGAACTGAGTTCTGCTGAGACTGTCTGCTAGAGTGTTTAGGATACCTGGCACATGGACTGCAGAGAGTGCCAGACTGTGCTCTAGTGCCCAGTACCACACTCGCATTGCCTCCTGCAAAGGGGGATACGAGTGAGTCCCGCCCTGCTTGTTGACGTAGTAGACTACACTCAGATTGTCTGACTGCACCAGCAGTTGGACTGGGGCTAGATGCTGCTGAAAAGCTTGCATGACATAGAGCACTGCTCTCATCTCCAGGACATTGATGTGCAGGGCGGCTTCCCACTGGAACCAGGAGCCCTGGGTTTGAAAGTGACCCAGGTGTGCTCCCCAGCCTAGACCCGAAGCAGCCGTGGTTAGGATTTGATGCGGGGAAGGAATCTGGAAGGGGATCCCTTGAAGGAAGTTTGAGGGGTCCATCCATCTATGCAAGGCTTTTCAGATTGGGGAGGAAACCAGGACTAGTTGATCCAGCTTGTCCATGCACTGGTCCCACTGCACTCTGAGGGTCCACTGAAGGGTGCGCATATGAAACCAGGCCACTGGAATGGTAGGAATGGCTGTGGCCATTAGGCTCCATAGCCTGAGGTATAGCCTGGCAGGAATGTAGTGACTCTGAGCAACTTCCTGAGCCTGACCTAGAAGGCCTTTCCTTGCTCGTCCAGAACCGCCCTTATGTACTACAGTCTTTGGGACGGTACTAGACCAGACTTGGGCAGGTTGACCATTATGCCCAGAGACTGAAAGAGCTGGAGAGTACGCTACAGAGTGAGTAACAGCTGATCTTACTTTCAGTGGGTGCTCTTGCAGCAGGCTATTACATAAGAACTATGCCGCCAGGCACTAGGACCCCACATAAACCTTCTAGCTAGCAGTCTTCAGCAGGGACCACCCCCGACGCCAGCTCCACCGCGTCAGCCAATGGTATATCGGGGGCGGTCCCCAGCGCCATCTCAGTTCTTTTCCTGCCACAGACCCGTCTACTTCAGCTCTTTGGTTGCCTTCTAGAAGTACGCTAGTGTTTTCAGCGAAGATTAATATAATTTCAAACCCCAGGAAATCTTACTATATTCTGACTTGTGCAGTATGGTCTCACCATAGGACTGCCCCGGAGCCGAAATGGTTAATAGAACCTATGCAAATGATAGAATGCTAGGTTCGAGCTCGGTTTTCAAATCACTGTCCCTGGTGAACAGCTTCAAAACCGTCAGATTCATTACTCCGCTTGCCTCAGTAAGACGTCTCCGGAGAGCTGTCCTTCATCACTTGAAAAACTTAATTTTTTCTTGGTTTTATATCAAGTAAACTTTATTTTATTGGTATTCTTTTCACTGTCCTTGGTTTTCAGGTAGTAATTGTTTAGATATTTCAAAAGTTGGGTAAGTAGTTTTTCTTCACGGTTCTTTAACTGGGAAGAAACCGACAGTCTCTCTATTTCCGTATTATTTGTAATTTTAGTTTAATCTTTATTTCTGACTTGGTATAGTCAGTTTTTGTGTTTAACTGGGGTAATTCCTGGTTCGTGTGTCTTATTTCAACCGGGGTGACTCCTGGTCTTATTTACTTTTAGAAATTCCAGGATAATTCCTGGTTCTTATCGGTTTGCAACTGTTTAAAAAAAAAAAAAAGTGTGTGGTATCTGGGTTATGTCATAGAAAGCAAAAAAGAGAACAGGGCCCACAGGTTTCCAGCACTGTACTGAGTGTGGAGGACTGTTTGCTAAATCAGATCCACACCTTATCTGTTTGTTCTGTCTGGGGTCTGACCACCTACAGACAGACTGTGAAATTTGTGCCAATTTCCCACAGTCAACTATAGATAGAAGACTAAAACGACCGAGAAAGAAAATGGCTGAAAAAGCTGCAAATCCAGCCATTGAGCAACCGGATGAACTGGAGGGGCTGCTCTGTGACAGGGGTGATAGCTCTACTAAAAAATGAACCGTGGATAAGGCTGCTGAACCGACCGTGGTGGCTAAAAAGAAGAAAAAAAAGGAAAGCACCAGGAACCGCAGCTGAAACCAACCGTGGTTCCTTCGGCTAAAGAGATCGCTAATACGATTAAAATTATACAGTCCCTTCAGTCCCCGGTTCCAGTTGGTAGGCATCCAGTTCCTCCAGCTCCCAGTTCACAGGCACTCCCAGGTTTAATAGACCACAGTGGGGAGCCTCTTGTGGACACTGATTTTGCTGATGAGCCCGAAGATGAGGATGAGGACTATGGGGAGCCCATAGACGCAATTAATTCTCCTGATTCTCACAGGTCAGATTCCCCTTATAAGGGAACAGAGGATTTCACATCCTATTTTGCTTTCATGAAGCAAGTGGCTCAGTCTCTCGACCTCCCATCCCAAGAATCTGTAGAGAATGAGGAGGAAGAGGACTACAAAGAAATTATGGATGTCCACCTTCAAAAAGGTTGCTCCTTCCCCTTCTTAAATCTTTAAGAAAGTAGACCGTGAAGGTCCTGCAGACTCCTACTTCTGTCCAACCTAGAGATAGAAAGGTGGACAGAAAGTACTGGGTGGCAAAGAATGGGGCTGATTTTCTTTTCAGACACCCCAGCCATGAAGGTTTGCAACAAGCTGCAGCTTGTGATAAAACTGGCATCCCTCTGACCTCCCACCCTGCAGAGAAAGATTCTAGGAGGGTGGACTGCATTGCCAAGAAGGTTTACCTGGGATCTTCCCTGGCTATTAGGCAGGCATCTTACATGGCCTGTATAGCCAGATACCATAAAAATATGTGGTCCACGGTGCTAGAGATTGCCAAGACAGCCCCTCCTCCCATGGCTGCTGACCTGGAGGAAGCTGCAAAGAGGGGCATTGAAGCTTCAGAAACACAGTTCAGGATGGCAGTGGATGACAGACACTGCATCCAGACAAATGGATTCTGATGTGTCACTAAGGAGGTTCGCCTGGTTCAGAACCACCAACCTCACACAGGACACTCAAAGTAAAGCAGTGGACTTCCCTTATGATCCTGTGTCTCTTTTTGGGAAACACAGAGGCACACATGAAAAAAATGAATGAGTACAAGGCTGCCTACAAAAGTGCAGCAGCTAAAGAGAGAGCTGCCAACCCCCAGAAGCACCACACAAGGGGTAGCGGGATAGAACTCCTTACAGGCCTTTTTTCCAGCCTCAACTTTTTCCCCAGTACCAGCCTGGGGATACTTCAGAGGCAGGGGCAGGAGGGGCAGTGGCCACACTAGCTGTAGTGTCCAGCCAATAGCACAGTCCAGACATCCTGAGAGGACTGTCTGGGTCGCCTCCCCAATTCCAGTAGGGGGCAGGTTGGCCCACTATTTCCAGGAGTGGGAAAATATCATCACAGACAAGTGGGTCCTGGAAGTAGTGGGCCAGGGACTTGTCCTCAGCTTCAAGACAATGGCAAGGCTGAGGTCAAGGGCTTTCAAACCATCTTCCCCATCAGAAACAGTCTTGCTGGAATCGGAGGTTTCAAACATCCTACTGCTTGTGGTAGTAGGACCAGTTCCCCCCCAGCCAGTTGGAAAAGGGACTATATTCAAGGTACTTCCTCACAGTAAAGAAAAAAGGGGAGTGGCGACCCATTCTGGATCTCTAGATATTTAAACAAGCATCTGGCAAAACCAAAATTCAAGATGGTCACTCTGGCTACCATATTTCCTTCTCTGAGACAGGGAGACTGGCTAGCATCCCTGGATCTGAAGGATGCCTATATTCGTATCCCAATCAGAAGGTCACACTGAAAATACCTCAAGTTCAGTTTACCCTCAGGACATTACCAGTTCAGGGCAATGCCTTTCGGATTCACATCTGCTCCAAAGGTGTTCACAAAATGCCTGGCTGTGGTAGTGGCACACTTAAGGTGACAAGGGGTGTTAGTATTCCCCTGTCTGGATGACTGGCTCATAGTGGGCCAGCCATACCAGCAAGTAAAGGAGTCTTTGTCAAGAACACAAGATACTCTGTCCTCTCTGGGGTTCTTGGTAAACCACACAAAGTCTGTTCTAGAACCAGTTCAGCTGCCCAGATTCATAGGGACAGAACTGGATACACAAAAGGGATGGCTTACTTGCCTCAAGACAGGGTGGACAACCTTATCCAGGTAGCCGATTCCTTCAAACTTCACATCAGCAGGCCAGCAAGGCACTTCCTGCAATTGTTAGGCCACATGGCAGCTTCCACAGCAACTGTGTCGGGCCAGGCTCCAAATGAGGAACCTTCACTTTCATTTAAGAGAACACTGGCCCCAAAGAAAGGACTCTCCTTCAAAGTTGGTTCCAGTCACAGTCACTTTTCTCCAAGCCCTGTAGTGGTGGCAGGAAAGCAGCAATCTCACCAGGGTTGCCCTTCCTGCAGCAGATTCCCTCCCTGGTACTCATGACAGATGCATCCCTCCTAGGGTGGGGAGCACATCTGGGGACCACACTGCTCATGTTACATGGAAAAAGCAGGAATCTCTCCTCCACATAAATCTTTTTGGAACTCAGAGCAGTTCTTCTGGCTCTTCAGTCTTTTGCCAATCAGGTCAAAGAAAAGGTGATCCAGGTCAGAACAGACAACACAATCACCATGTACTACATAAACAAGCAAGGGGGGACAAGGTCAACTCCCCTCTGTATGGAGGCAATGAAAATTTGGGCATTG
Organism: Neoceratodus forsteri; assembly: GCA_016271365.2. Lineage (NCBI taxonomy): Eukaryota > Metazoa > Chordata > Ceratodontiformes > Ceratodontidae > Neoceratodus > Neoceratodus forsteri. The sequence goes on along the minus strand of CM028135.1, from coordinate 289,687,486 downwards.
GCATACTCTCTAAATGTTTTTCTCTCAGCTGTCCACCTTCCAGGAAAGGACAGTGTCTTGGCGGATGCCCTCAGCAGAATAAATCAGAACCACCACCAGTGTTCACTGAACAAACAGGTCTTGCAGATCATTTTCAGGAGATGGGGCACCCCAGAGGTGGATCTGTTTGCAACCCTGGACAATCACCAGCTCCCAGAATATTGCTGCAAGCCTTCCATCAAGGGCACAATTCCTCTGGATGCACTTCTGCTTGACTGGAAAGAGAGATTCCTATATGCTTTCCCCCCTTTCCCTCTGTTACTGAAAGTAATAAACAAACTCAGGCTTCTACCAGCCTTGATGATCCTCATTGGGCCAGACAGCCTTGGTACTCCATGCTCCTATCATTGTCAGTAGCCAGGCTAGTCAGTCTCCCCAGGAAATACAACCTACTGTCTTTCTCACAGGCAGGATCATGTATCCCAATCTGCTATCACTCAGACTCGAAGCATGGCTTTTGAAGACTTAGAGTATGCAGATCTGCATCTCTCAGAAGGAGTCATGGATATACTGAGAGTTTACAGAAAGCCTTCTACCAAAAAAAACTATGCCTCTAAATGGAAAAGATTTTCTTTCTGGTGTCAGGGTAAGAGACTGGACCATGCCCAGGCTAGTCTCTCTATAGTCCTGAACTGTATGGCCCATTTGCATTCCACAGGTTTAACTATTTCCACCTTGAGAGTGCACTTGGCAGCTGTTTTAGCTCGTCTATCGCAGGTAAGGCATCTTCTTTGGCTTCGAAGCCAGTGTTCAAAAAATCTTATGAGGGGTTATTGCATTTGCATCCACCACACAGGGAACCTCCCCCCAAGTGGGATCGGAATATCTGCATTGCTCAGTTTATGCAACCCCCTTTTGAGCCCATGGCTTCAGCAAATCCAAAATATGTTACTTGGAAAACAGTGTTTTTGGTAGCTATTACCTCTGCCAGAAGGATCAGTGAGCTCCAGGCACTTTCTACAGGGCCTGGTTATATTACTGTCCATAGAGACAAAGTAGTTCTGGGGACTAACAGAAAATTCTTGCCCAAGGTGGTATCAGATTTCCACCTTAACCAGTCTGTTACCTTGCCAGTTTTCTTCACAGACCGTTCCACTCAGGTGGCGAGACTGCACAGTCTGGATGTGAAAGGGCAGTTAGCTACCATCTTGACACAAAGGGTCATAGACAGAATCAAACCCAGTTTTTCCTCACTTATGGAGAGGTAGGAAAAGGAAAGCTTGCCACAAAATGGTCCATTGCTCGATGGATCATAGCCTGTATTCAGTTTTGCAATGGCAAGGTGGGTAAGCAACCACCTGCGTGCCTCAGGGCCCATTCAGCCAAGGGTACTGTAGCTTCGCTGCTAGAGATATCCCTCTAGTGGACATTTGCAAAGCTGCAACCTGGAAAACAGTCCACATGTTCACCAAACATTATTGTTTGGATGTCCAGGCCAGAGGTGATGCCAGGTTTGGCACAGCAGTCCTGCAGAGCTTGTTTCCTAAATAGGTTATAGGCCCACCTTCAAAGGCACTGCTTCGTAATCTGCATTAGTCAGAATACAGTAAGGTGTCCTGGGGTTTGAAGAACAAATTACCCCCCTTACTAATTTTGTTTCTTCTAAAGGAATCTTACTGTATTCTGAGCTCCCTCCATTCCTCCACTGCTAGAAACTTATGGTCACAACACTACAGCTGTGGTACAGTTGTTGCAAACCTGGGGTATCTGAACTTCTTGTTTTTTGTGCATCTGTGACTTGAGTCTTAGGGATGCCATTTGGTAAGTTTTTTTTCCTAAAGGAAGGGGTAATTCTCTTAAAATTGTTTCCTTACTGTTGTCTGGGAGGGTTGTTATTATTACTATTATTATTATCTTTATAGTAGTAGGAAACTGCTTAGTGCATGCTTCGTTCAGAATCTGACGGTTTAGAAGCTGTTTACCAGGAACAGTAATTTGAAAATTGAGCTTGAGCCTAGCATTCCATCATTTGCATAGATTCTTTTAACCATTTCGGCTCCAGGGCAGTCCTATGGTGAGACCATACTGCATAAGTCAGAATACAGTAAGGATTCCCTTAGAAGAAACAAGATTACTAAGGTGAGGTAATTTTATTTTCTTGTTTGTTGTTGAAAAGTTCACTTTTCGTTCATGTTTTACTCATCTGCATGTCTTCTTGAACGCCATTGGTTTCTTCCACCGAGAAGAAGAGGGCCAAGTGTGCCTGGGGGTGCCAGATTCTGGCCAAGGATAAGCACAAGACCTGTGTCTTCTGCCTGGGGCCTGACCACGACACCAAGGCCTGCTCCATCTGCAGCGGCTTTACCAGCCGGACTCGGATACGCCACCTTAAGGCACTAAAGGCCCACATTCTAGAAAAACAAGTGGCCATTATGCAGGGCTCACCAGCCGAGAAGTCTCTCTTCTTCTTCTTCCTTGAAGCACAAGGACAAGAAAAAGGACATGGTCCAGCGTAGGTCCCGAGAAAAGGACCGGATAGGTTCAAAGGCATTCGCACTCCTGGGCCCGCACCACAAAAAGACTTACACAGGTTCCAACTCGGGGCTCCTCCAGCCATTCTCGGCACTCATCTGGGTGGCAGGACTCTTCCATTCCCACCAAAACCCCAACGTCAGGGAGTGGAAAGCAGGGCACATGTACTTCTTCACTGACCTTGAGTACCCTGAAGGCCAAGGCCACACCCTTGCGGTCACCCCCTGCCTCAGGGGTTGGGACCTCCTCCTTGTCTTCTACAGGGACCTCGGTCCTGTCGCACAAAGTCTTGACATTTGTCTCTCCCAGGGCTCTGGATAAGACTTCAGAGCACCGAGATCAGGAGTCAGTCTCTAAACCGGCCTTGGCCCACCGTACCTCGGTCTCACAGGCGCCTATGGCCAAACCGACGATGGTCTTTAAAGCAGACCGCTCCAGTCTGTCGACTGTACCAGACAAGTGATGTACACCAGGCAGAGCTCCTCAGGACCTCAATAGCTCGCCGGTCCTAGGGCTTCTACACCCTACAATCAAGGGGATCAGTCTACTCCCTCCTCCAGGGACCCACCAGACCTTACTTCTTCCCTATTGCTTCACCTATACCAGACAATCAAACACGTCACACACACACGCCCCGGAGAACAACTTCTCGGTTCTTGAAAGAGGAACTGACAGAGCTCTTTCAAGTCCTTGTTACTAACCCAGCTCCAGATACAGACAAGGACCAAGTTCAGGGAGAAAAACCCTCCTCACCTGCGCCTAAATCTACCTACTCATGCAGTCCCAATAACTCCAGTGGCAGGACTTTACAAAGAAAACAGCATCACTCCCGTTTGCCGAGTACTTGCCTTCCTCCAGCCATAGGCAGTCAGCCAGACGACGTCAGTCGGGTAGCCATCGCCGTCGCTCCACCAGTCATCGCCGGTCCCACAGTCATCGCCAGTCCTATAGCCGTCGCCAGTCTTCCAGTGGGCGGCATTCAGCTGAGAGGTGCAGGTCTTCCTCGGATTCTAGATCTGCTTCCCTCTCTTCTTGGGGTCACGATTCAAACTCCTACTCATCGGATTCTGACAGTTCTCCTTCGAGAGAAAGACATGTGTGCCCGGACAAGAAGGACGCCCCTAGGTCACATCCTGACGATCCTACTTTTATGGACATCATGAGGCACATCCAGACCTCCAGTGGATGGGAGACGGAGGATCTGGATCTAGAGCACCAAAGGTTGGCCAAGTACTTGAGGCAAAAGGAGCCAAAGCCCTTGGTTTTTCCTCCTTTAGTGGATACATTCCTGGATCTCACTTGGAAGCATCTCTGCACCACTCCAGTGATCTCTAATAAGTTAGACAGGCTGAATCAGGCACAAAGAGACGAGCCCTTTTCGGCTGAACACCCTTAGGTGGACTCTATGGTTATTACGGCTGTTCACGACAAGTCAAAGAAACTGAAACACCTCAGTTCACAGCCTTCCAATGTAGAGTCCAGATTTCTAGACCAGGTGGGCAAGAAAGTGTATTCTGCCTCCCATCTGTTCTATCAGATCACTGAACTTTCTCATACATATGGTGCAATACCAGAATGCATTGTGGGAGAAGGGCTTAGAGTTTGCTCAGACCTTGCAAGACTCGGCTTAGAAAACCGAGCTCCTGGATATTCTTAATTCGGGATCGGACGTAGGCACCCATGTCGTGAGGGCCTCATACGACACTGCAGGCACGGCTTGTAGGGCAGCGGCATCCAGCATTTGCCCTAGACGTCATTCCTGGCTTCGAGTTTCTGGATTCTCACAGGATCTGCAGTCCAGGATCCTGGACCTTCCCTTCCAGGGTTCCGTTCTCTTTGGGGAGGTGATGGAGAAACTAATCTCTCATCTCCAGGAGTCCGGGAAATCTATATGGTCCATGTGAAAGATGTATAAGGGGGACCAGAAGCCCTTTTGTAAACAGCCTTTTCATAAGCCCTCTGGGCAGAACACCCACAACCAGTTCCAGCAGAGGGGAGGTTTCAGGAGGAAAGCACCAACCCAGACTCCTGGGAACTCTGCCTCTAGAGGCCCCAAGACCTCCCAGCCCTCTTTGCTGGTTCCTGGATCTGCCCAATGACTCACTGCCTGCCCCCCCCCTCCTCTGGCGGAGGCAGTGAGGGAGGCAGTAAGGGGTTGCTTCTCCCTCTGTCTAGAGGGATGGAGCAGCATCACCACAGACCTCTGGGTATTGGATCTAATTAGGAGAGGACATACTCTAGAGTTTCTTCAGATCTCTCCGGACGAACCACCAGGATTCTTCCATTATCCTCCTTCTCACATTCCTCTTATAGAAGGAGAAATCCAGGCCCCTCTGTAGAAATGGGCGACAGAGCCAGTCCCTCTGGATCAATGGGGCAGGGCTATTACTGTCATTTTCCTGGTCCCGAAAAGACCGGAGACCTTTGACCCATTCTGGATCTCATCTCTCTAAACCTCTTTATAGAGTACAAGCAGTTCAGAATGGTCATTCTGGACCTTATTCCCCTCTTGCACCAGGGGGACTGGCTCTGCTCCCTGGACATGCAGGATGCCTACCTGCACATAAGGGTCCTTTCTCCCCATCAGAAGTTTCTGAGGTTCCACTTCCAGGGGAGACATTACCAGTTTCGAGCCTTACCGTTTGGCCTCTCCTCCACTCCTCGAGTCTTTACCAAGTGTGTAGTGGTGATGGCTGTGGCTCTCCGTCACCAGGGCCATTATGTCTTCCCTTACCTAGTCGACTGACTCCTGGCAACTCCTTCCAGAGCTCAGCTGTTTTGCACTCTCTGAGACACCTTTACTCTCTTCCGAGAGCTGGGGATCACCCTGAACCTTCCAAAGTCATCCCCATGGCCCAGCCAATGACTCCTTTTCATCTGAGCAGTCCTGAACACAGTTCAGGGCATGGCCTTCCTTCCAGAGGATGCGAGATCGCCCAAGGAGTTTAGCCTGGACGGTATCCATTTCTCTTCAGCTCCTAACCAGGACTTTCCTCAGACTTCTGGGGCACATGGCGGCAGCCATTTCTACAGTTCCCCTGGCCTGTCTCCACATGAGAGTTCCCCAGTGGACGCTCAGGGTGCAGTGGGACCAGAGGTCAGACAACCTAGACCAGCCGTAAGGATCTCTGACCCAGTCTGAAGGACTCTTTCTTGGTGGCTAGACCCCTCCAACCTAGTACGAGGGGTCCCTTTTTGGCAGGAGCCCCCAAGACGGATTTTAACTACAGATGCCTCCGGTCTCGGTTGGGTGCTCATCAAGAGGGTAGTCAGACCCAGGGACATGGTCTCCAGATGAACAAATGCTCTCTACATCAATGTCCTAGAGATGCAAGCGGTATTGAATGCCTTGTGGGCGTTTAAAATGGACCTTTGTCAGGCCCTCTTCTCATACAGATGGACAACACAACAGTAGTGTTTCGTCAACAAGCAAGGGGCATACATTCCCCCCCTTTGCCGGAAGCAATGAGAGTCCGATATTGGGCACTGGAACATCACCTAGACCTCATTGCTGTCCATGTTCCAGGCATCCAAAACATCTTGGCCAACAGCCTAAGCGGTCTCAGTCCAAGGCTCTTGGTGGGAGCTCCTTCGTTCGTGAGCAGATCAACTATTCGACATATGGGGCCGTCCTGAGTTGGACCTCTTTGCGTCTCCACTCAGTGTCAAACTGCCCAGTTTCTGCGCTAGAGCCCGTGCCTCGTGTGCCTCGTGTTTTCTGGTCAGACGCTTTGTCCCTCTGTTGGACAGGAAGGTTTCTGAATGCCTTCCCTCCCTTTTCCATTCTTCAGATGGTTCTCCTGAAGATACACGTGGAAGGAGCAGAGATGATCCTCATCGCTCCCTATTGACCTCAGCAGATTTGGTTCCCACTACTTTAGCGGCTGGCAGTGGAGCCTTTGATACAGCTGCCGCTGAGCTCGCACTTGCTAACATAGGATCAGGGAACCCTGGTCAATCTGGACCTCAAACCCCTGCATCTTCATGTGTGGCTCCTGCAGACTTAGTCATATCTAGGTATGGGGTCTCCTAGGAGGTGGCGGATGTTCTCGTCGCAGTGAGAAAGCCCTCAACTAGATCCACTTGCGCCATGAAGTGGAAAAGATTTTGCCTGTGGGCTTCACCCTGTCACATGGACCTGCTTACTTGTCCAGTGAACTCGATATTAGAGTTTCCTCTCCCCTTATTAAATCAAGGCTTGTGCTACTTCTCCCTTAAGGTACATCTATGCACAATTTCTACTTATCACGTACCTCTGGAGAGGAAAACCCTTGCCCAACTGGACGTGTCCCATATGTTTTTTTGGAACATACTACATATTAAGCTTCCCATCAGAGATCCTGTACCGCCCTGAGATTTCCTCTTTATGCTCGAAAAATGTACACTTCCCCTGTTCGAGCCTACCGCAGAATGCAAGCTTTGCTTCCTTTCTTGGAAAGCGTTACTTTTAGTTGCCGTTACTTCTGCTCAGAGAGTTTCCGAGCTTCGGGCCCTGATGTGTAAAGAGCCTTATTTAGTTTTCCATACGGACAGGGTGTCCTTACTTACTAACCTAAGTTTTTGCCCAAGGTAGTGTGCAAGCTCTCGCTAAATCAGGACATTAACCTTCCAGTGTGCTACCTAATCCTCGAACCAAGGGAAGCACTCCTGCATACTTTGGATATTCACAGGGCGCTACGTTTTCCTTAACCACACCTCACACTTAAGACAGATTAGTTGTTTGTGCCTTGCACCCTGCAGTCAAATGCTCCGTGTCTAAACAGACATTATCTAAATGGCTGGTGAATGCATTGCATTCTGCTACAGTAAGTACAGCAAACCCCTTCCGGAGCTTGGTAAGGGTCATTCTACCAGAAAGTGGCTACTTCCTTTGCATCCATGTGTAATGTCTCCATTGCAGACATCTGTGCAGAGGCTACATGGAGCTCAGTGCATACTTTCATAAAACACTACATCTTGGACATTGTCTCTAGGAGAAGGGCAGGTTTCGGCCTGGTGGTTCTTCAAGGCCTCCTATCTTAATGCCTTCCTAGAGCTATTGCACTTCAGCCTCCTCCCGGACCTACTTACTCCTTTTCCGGGACTGCCTGGGACTCAGTCCTTATGGTAATAGCCTGCTGCAAGCACCCACTCGAAGTAAGATAGTACAGTTACGTAAGAACTTACCATAACAGTAGATCTTTGAGAGGAGCTCTTGCAGCAGGCGCTGATTTCCCTTCCCTCCCCTCTGGTGAATCTCTGCCGTCTTTTTTTTTTTTTTACAGCAAGCTTCTGCCCAGTCCGCCTGCAGGCCTAACTAACAGGTCTCCGGCGGTTAACTGAGGTGGGACTGGAGACAGTGAAGACTGCTAAATAGAAGGTTTCCGTGGGGTCCTAGTGCCTAGCGGCATAGTCCTTATGGTAATAGCCTGCTTCAAGAGCTCCTCTCGAAGAGCTACTGCTATGGTAAGTTCTTACATAGCTGTACTTTCCCTGAACGGGGCCTTGAGAAGCCAGTCATCCAGGTAAGGGAAGACATACAGTCCCTCTCTTCTGAGGGCTGCTGCAACCACTTGGTAAAGACACACGGTGCAGAAGATAAGCCAAAAGGCAATACTTCGAACTGGTAATGCTCTCCCCGAAAGGCAAAGCAGAGAAACATCCTATGAGAAGAAAAGACCACAATATGCAGGTAAGCTTCCAGCATATCCAGTGAGCAGAGCCAATCCCCAGTCTTGAGGAGGGGCAAGAGGCCTGGTAAAATTACCATTCTGAACTTTTTGTACTGGGCAAAGAGATTGAGGTTCTGCAGGTCTAAAATGGGCCTCAGATCTTCGGCCTTTTGGGGGACCAGGAAGAACCTGGAATAAAACCCCTGGTTTCTCTGCCGCTTTGGTACCCATTCGATTGCTTGCTTGCACAGAAGTGACTGTACTTCCTCCTGGAGAATAGCCTGATAAGCTGGGGATAATTTGAAGGTGGGCGGGGGTGTCTTTAGGCTGGTGGATGAGCTCCAGTGTATGACCGAACTCTGCGATTTGCAGAATCCAAGCATTTGAAGTTATGGTTGTCCATTGATTCAGATGGAGGGAGAACCGACCTCCCACCACCACCTGCTGTGCTTGAACCAGAGGAGTGGAGTCTGACAAGGAGTCAAGCTGAGGCAGGCCCAGCTGTGGAAGCTGGTCCCTCAGTTCTGGGATGCTTGGCTGCTGCTCCAGAATTGGAGGGGGCAGGCAAGAAAGACTGGGCTCTGTGTTTACCCTGGGTACGAGTGCCTGAGCCTGGTCTGTTGGCCTATGTGGTAGAGGGAGTGGACGGACTTTAGGGCCATACCCGAGGCCTGCAGATCATTGATGAGGTCCTGGACATCTGGACCGAAAAGCTTAGTGCCATTGAAAGGGGCATTAAGCACCTTATTTTCACATTACCTGCAAACCCAGATACCCGGAGTTATCAGTGACACATAGGCACATGCCGGCCGGCAGCTGCTTTGGCAGCAGTATCTGACAAGTCATAATGGCCCTCAGGAGATGCTTGCCAACATCCTCAGCGGTTTGGAAGCACTGAAGCAACTTCTGCTTCTGGGCACTATCAGAAAGGGCTTGGTGACAGCTTTGCCCTTTCTCCAATTGGTATTCCGCATTTTACCATGTGTGACAGATAGTTGGCAATCCTCAAGCCTAGGGTAGAGGAGGCATAAACCCTTTTTCCCCAAAGGTCAGTCCTGCAGGACTTCTTGTCTGGAGGAAGGGAGCTAAGGTGTCTGGGCACCTTAGTCCTGTCATGCCACCTTAATGACCACAGAGTCAGTTTCGACCTGGACAGCAAAATAAGGAAGGCACTGAGGGGCATTGTAGAGCTTGTCTACCCTACGTGGCATAGCTGGCACCATGTCTGGTCTGTGCCAGGCTGCCATGGTAGCATTCTTAAGAGCCAGAAGCATAGGAGGAATAATTTTAGAGGGAGATTCTGGGATGTCAAGGTGTAATCCGCCAGGTCCCTTCTGATCCATCCTCCTCCTCCTCTGTCTGAAACCCCAAAGTGGAAGGCAGCTGCTTCATAATACTGAAGAAGGTAGCATCCTCAGATGGAGACCTGGGGGTGTGCTTGACAGAGTCTTCACCGACTGAAGAGGCAGTGGACCTATCTGATATGAGGTACTGGCCCCACCTCCTCTACCTCCTGTGGAAGGATGAGGTCAAGGCGGTACTCCTGGACGTCTACCTTATCATCAGAGTCTGCCGTCAGATGTAAAGGTCGATGGCCCCCGGTAGGCTCCTTGGGCTGACAGACAGTTGTCAACGATGCCAGCATCAAAGGAGCTGGCGAAGACTGCCTGTTTAAGGCTGTGAATTGCTGAGCCAGCACACTGGAAAATTGGACAAGAACTTCATTCAAGTCCAATGTCATCTCTGGTGACCCCTCAGCTAGGACCTCCTCCAAGCCAGCCCAGTGATGGGATGAGGGGGGCTACCCTCATGACTGTCACGCCTCCGCTGGGTCCTCCCATTGGGGGCCGGCTCCACCACTTTCTTTCTGCCTAGTCCACTGTTACCACAGACAGGTGGGTTCTAGAAGTGGTGGGTTAGGGTCTGCCTCTAGAGTTCGAGGAGTACCTTCTTTGCTGAGCCCATGCCCCACAGGAGGACTTGGCTTCCGCAGACATGCTGTCGGCTCTCAGAGAGAGCATATCACAGCTGCTTCACAAAGAAGTCATGGTTCCTGTTGCGGATCCTACGGAACACCCAGGGTTTGTCTCCAGGTTACTTCCGGTGCAAAGCGGACAGGGGTTGGTGCACATTCTAGAGCTGCATGACCTGAACAAGTTCCCAGGTCACAAGACCTTCAGGATGGTAACTCTATCTCAGATCATACCATCTCTAGAGCAAAACATGTTGTTTTGCTCCTGTATCTTCAGAACAAGTTCTTTCACGTCTCGATTCATCCATCTTACCGAAGGTTCCTCAGCTTCCAAGCTGAGGGAACCCTCTCCGAGTTCCAGGCCATGCCTTTCGGCCTCTCCTTGGCCCCCAGGGTCTTCACCAAGTGCATAGCAGTGGTGGTGGCAGCTTATCTGAGGTGCAGAGAGATCCAGGTTTCTCCCTACCTGTATGACTGGCTGATAGCAAGTACCTCCAGGCAGGAGGAGGAGCAGTCCAGGGACTTGGCCCTCCAGATCTGCGTCATACTTGGTCTCCTGGTCAACGAGGTCAAGTCGGAATTCGTGCCCTTGCAGGTGATCAGTTTCGTCGGAGTGGAGCTCGACTCTTGCAGTCAGAGCCCAGCTCTTGGTAGACAGGGCGGAGGCTCTCTCCTTCTTTGCGTGATCATGTTGGGTTGGGCAATTCGCCTACCTGAGACTTCCTGCACTTGCTGGGCTGCATGGCAGCTTGTACCAGCGTGGTCCATTGGGCTCGCTAGAGAATGCGCTCCCTGCAGTGGGAGCTGGCCAGCTAGTGGTCTCAGCACAAGGGGCACTTCAACCAGCCGATCATGGTGACCCAGCGGATGTAGGACACCATCCAGTGGTGGCTGGTCCCAGCACATCTGTAGGAATGGATCCTGATGGCTGATCCCTCTCTCACAGGTTGCAGTGCCCAGCTATGGGAAAACAGAATCCACGGGCTCTGGACCACTGAGGAGTCCCAATTGCACATCAACCTGCTGGAGCTCTGAGCAGTTTGGTGGCACTGACTGCATTCTCTACACATTCTGGGTCAAGTGGTCCAAGTCCAGCCGGACAATACCATGACCATGTACAATCTCAACAAACAGGGCAGGATGCACTCTTTGCTTTTGGTAAACAAGCTCTCCATGTCTGGACCCTTGTGCGCAGCCTAAAGGTGGATTTCCTGGCCATCTTATGTGGCAGGAGCCTCAGTCAGCTGGCAGACACCCTCAGCTGGGTGGGCGAGGCATCTCATGAGTGGTCTCTCCATCCAGAGGTAGTTCACGGTCTGTTCTCCCAGTGGGGCACCCCCTCGGGTGGACCTGTTCGCCTCCAGGGAGAATGCAAAGCTGAGGCTATTTTGTGCCCACCCCCCTCAGCAAGGAATGCTGCAGAGGGATGCCTTCTCAAAGCCGTGGACCATGGGCCTCTCTTATGACTTCCGTTGATCCACAAGGTGCTTCTCAAGGCCAGGAGGGACAAGGCACAGGTGATCCTGCTGGCTCTGGACTGACCATGCCAGTTCTGGTACCCCGATCTCCTCAGCCTCAGCAGCAGGCTCCTGAGGAGTCTTCCTTTACTCCCGGACCTGCTTTCCATCAATCAGGGGAAGATACTCCACCCAGACCTTCAATCCCTGCACCTGATGGCCTGGTTCCTGAGAGGCTAGAGTTCCACGCCTTGGGTCTCTCCAAAGATGTCTTCACCGTTGTACAGGCATCTCGGAAGGAGTCGACCAGGAAGTGCTGTGTCTTCAAATGGAAGAAATTCTCCATTTGGTATCATGGCATGGGGTTGGACCCTTTGTCCTGTCCAGTGGCTAGCATCCTTGATTACATTTTGTCCCTCTCTCAGCCGGGCCTTCGGTCGACGACCCTTAAGGTGCACCTGACAGCCATCTCTGTTTACCTGGCACGGGCCGTTCAGCAGTCGGTGGCACAGGAGAAGGTAGTCAGGCACATTTTCAAAGGCTTTGACCACATTTCCCCTTTAGTGCGTGAACCACCACCACCGTGTGACTTGTTGCTGGTTTTGGCAAAGCTCATGTGCAAGCCATTCGAACCAATGCACAGGTGTGATCTTTCACCTATTGTGGAAGACCACCTTCTTGGTGGCTATCACGCCAGGCAGAAGGATCAGTGAGCTTCAGGCACTTTCAGTGGAGTCTCCTTACCTGGTCTTCCCCAGGGACAGGGTTGTCCTGGGCCCCAACCCGAAGTTCCTCCTGCAGGTTGTGTAGGAGTTTCACCTTAACCAGGTGATTAATCTCCTGGTGTACTTCACCAGTCACACTTTGGAGGCTGAGCACAGGCTCCATGCTCTGGACCTGAGACAGGCGCTCACTTACTACAAAGAGCGCATGGCTGGAGTTTGGGGAGAGGTTCACCAGCTGTTTGTCACCTACGCTGAAGCCACACCTGACAGACCTGCAGTCAAGCAGAAGACTGGCAGGTGGATCACATCCTGCATTGATCTCTGCTATAGGTTGGTGGGTAGGGAGCCTCCCAGAGGGCTAAAGCCTCATTCCACCCGCCATACCACTGTGTTGGTGGCTGCTTCCAGGGATGTCCCTATCCAGGAAATTTGCAGGGCTGCGACCTGGAGGTCAGCAGACACCTTCATTTCCCATTACCACATTGACCTAGAGTCATGCCAGGATGCTGGTTTTGAGGCCTCGGTTCTCCAGTCTCTGTTCCCTATGTAGAGGGTGTGCACCTTGCCTCCCTCCTCCCAGAGGACTGCTAGGAGTCTGCCAAGAAATGTGAATGGAATATCATATCTAAATCCCTAGAAAAACAGGTTACTCACCTGTAGCAGTTCTAGGATGGTACATGATGTTCATCCACATGGACCCACCCGACCTCCCCAGCTTCGGCGCACACACTCTGCTTCCAGCGGGCAAGATCTGGTGTCATGGGGTGGAGCTGAGGGAGTTACCACCCGGGTGAGTGGTAGGAGCCAACTTAAAGACTTTCCGGCATATCTTAAAGGGAAAGGACACTGCCAAGAAGTGTGGATGAACATCATATACCACTCCTAGAACTACTGTTACAGATGAGTAACCTGTTTTCTAGGGACATGGATATGTTGTTCATCCACACTATTGGCAGGTCCCTTGTCGCTTTAAATCTTGCCGGAAGGTCTTCAAGCTGGCTCCTCCCACCCACCCGGTGGTAAAACTCGCCCGCCTATGACGCCAGATCTTCTCACCGCTTGGAAGCTCAGGTTCCCTCCTTAGCGCTCTGCGTTTTTGACTGGTTCCTGAAAAGTTCGGTCTTCAAATTTATTGAAGTGTCCTTGAATCTTCGATCTTTTCTTCTTCGCTTCGGTGATGGCTTTTTCCGGCCCCAAGAGACGTTTGGTTAGTTCCTCCAGGAGGGACTCGCACTCCACGTGCTCTTTTTGCCTGGACTTGGATCACGATCCTCGGGCTTGCAAGTTTTGTTCTGCCCTTTCGGTCAGCTCTCCGGAGGACGCGGCGCCGTTCGGGCTCGGACATCAGTATTTTTTCCGCTCCGAATTCCATCGGACTCGTGGTGCCGCTCCGACTGTTTCTCTGCAGTCTGATCCTGCCGGGAAAGGGCCGGGTTTCCCTTCCCTCTCCTTCGGTTGCGGAGCTTATCCTGCTCTCCTTGGATTCCTTTCTTTCAGCCTGTTCAGGGAGCTTGATGTTCCCTCTCCTCCAAGGGAGGGAACCTGAGCCCTGTCTCTCGGCCTATGGCTAAGGGCCTGAGTGGGTCTCTTTGTCGGAGGAAGCGGATTTTCCCCTCCCTCATCGGCCGACGCCAACTTCAGTCGAGGATTCGGCTCGCCTCTGGCCTCACGGTATCCCCATCAGGTCAGCCAGCCAAAATTCCTCATCGGCGTTGTCGAATCCCTCGACCCGTCTTTGAAAGTCTGCTGAGGGCCGTCTTCCGCCGCCTTGGTAATCGAGGCTCTGTCCTCCACCGGGTCGACAGCCCTCGGTCTGTTCTTCCGAGCCGAGGGAGGAGCGGTTGCTCCCCGCTTCTTCCCAGGCCCGCCGTCGGTTACCCCAAGGATTTGGGTCTTGGTCTCGGTCTACCTCTCGGTCTAGCCGCTCACGCCCGATCTCGGCGTTCTCGGTCGGGCACGGGATAAGTGGCTTTGCCGTTCTTCCTCGTCCCCTCCTCGGATGAGGAGCGGTTTCGATGCCGTTGGCGTCGGTGTTACGAGGAACTTATGTGGCGACAGCAGTTGTCTGGGTTTCAATCGACCCCGATTCATTCTCCGGATAGCAAGCAGCCGCCGCTTGGTCGGCAGCCGTTCGAATCGGTCGAGGAGCCTTCTCCAGGACGGTTGCTCGTTCGACCCTCGCTGCCCCTCCGCCTTCGGCGGAGTTCAGGCCGGACCGTGGCCTGTCCTTCAGGTCACTCGGTCCCCTCACTCCTGCCCACCCCGGCGGACGAAGAGTGCCTCGGGCCTGCGGCAACTTTTTGCAGACCCTTCGGAGCCTGGAGCAGGCTCTGCCATGTTTCCTGACAGGGAGGACCCCGGGTCTTCCCAGGAACATCCAGTAGACGACAGCCCGTCGTCTTCGAAGGTCTACTTCAGCTCATCTCAGAGTTTACTGGAATGCAGCTTAAGCCCGTCTCCGATCGGGCTCCTTACCCCCTTATGGAGATTCTGGATTGAAGGGGTTCTTCCACGGAGGCCTTCCCAGTGGCTGAGGCTATCGTGGGCCCAGCCTTGGAGCTATGGCGGCGGCCTACTTCTTGCCCTGCGCCTTCGGCCAGGGTGGCTCGGAGGTATCCTATCCCTGTCGGTTCTCTGCCCGGTTTCTCGGAGCACCCCTCGGCTGAAGGGGTAATCACCGACGACGTTTTCCAATGTCTTGGAAACGCTGGGGATGTGGACAGACCCCCGACAAGGAGTCCAGAAGGATGGACTATGTCGGGCGTAAGGTTTACGCTGCGTCCTCCCTAGGCCTCCGTCAGGCCAGCTCGGTTGCACTGATGGCACATTTCTCCCACACCCTTTTGGGCTCCCTGGACGAGGTTCTCCCTCATCTCCCAGGTGACCTGCGGACCACAGTTCGACAGGTGCTGGACCAGGGTAGGGCAGTGGTGAAGCAGCAGCTCCAGACGGCTCTTGATCTAGGCGACTCCTGTGCCAGATCGGTGGCGGCCGCAGTGGCCATGCGCCGCAGGGCGTGGCTGAGGTTAACATCCTTCTCCTTGGAAACCCAGCACGAGTTGGCGGACATCGCCTTCTTGGGGACTGACCTTTTCGGCCCTGGAGTGAAGGGATACATCCATGGACCCGAGAAGTCCGATGCCACTCTGGACTCGGTCACTCTCGCCCACGGGGTGAAGGGCAGCCGTCAGCCTTTGCGTAAGTCCCTTTGCCCCCTGAGCCCTGGGGCCCCCCTGGCCCAGCATGAGGGCCAGCAGGCATGCGCTTGGCGGCCTGTTGCCAAACCAGCGTCTTCCTCCAAAAGGAAGCGGAGAGGCAGGAAACCGAGGGCTCCTCGGCTCCTTCCCCCTCTAAGCCTGCTCAGTGACGGGCCAAGGGGCATTGCCCCGGCTCCGTCGTCTCAGCCTGGGTTTTCCCGTGGGGGGACGGCTCCACACCTCGTTCTGGAGGTATTTAGGGTGGATCCTGTCGCAAGTTGCGAGCGGATCCCTTTTGAGCCATTGCCCCACGGGGATTTTGAGTTCACTGCCCCTGTGTCGGTCGTCCGACATGCCTGGCTCTCTAGTTAGAGATGATCAGGAAGGCCGTGGACCCCCCCCCATTCAACCCTGGGTTCTCGTCCAGGTATTCCTGGTCTCTTACGGACGGGGGCTTGCGCCCATCCTCCCGCACGCCTGGATGGTCTCTCTTCTGCAGACATCCCATCCTCAGAACGTGGCGTGTAGCTGTTTCTGGTCTCCAGGATGTACCTACTCCTCGTTCCGTCCGTTTTGGGGAGGCTCCACCCCTTCTTGCGGGGAGCTGCTTACGAGTTCCTAGCACTTCCTTGCTCAGCAGTCTCTGCGGCATGGAAGGGTCCGGATGTCACCCCACCCGGAAGGCAGACTGGTCTCCCGTTTTCAGGAGCCAAGTGAGAACTTCGTATCTTAGCAGTGAAGCTTCTTGGGGACTAAGCTGAGCTTTAGTCGAGCTCAGCTCCAGAACAGGCGAGTTCTTCCTCCTTTGCCAGTCGGGTTGGCGAAATTACATCCTGCCAGGACCTCCTGCTCCTCCTGGGCCTCAGGCGGCCTTCCCTTAGTGGGAGGGGCCAGCCAGGAGGTCTGGCAGCTGCGTCCGTGGACCAGTTCGTGACTTACAGCCCAGGAGTTAGGAGAACGCTCCTTGGACCGTTCTAACCCGGAGGAGACTATCCTGCTTGTTCGCCCTGAGTTGCGGTCTTCTCCGACCGATGCTTCTCGGATGGGTGAGGTGCCCATCTTGGGGAATACAGTCGTTGCCTCTGGTCCTCTTGCGAGTCCGATGTCCTTCCTGCTCGCTGGAGACAGATGGTCGATTAACACGGCACCGCTCGCTCCGCTTGTCACGGGTCTACCGATCTAAGTCCAAGTTGGACTATTCCAAGACCATGTGCTACCTACTCCGCCAGGTTCGGTCTATCCCCTTGTCTCGGTGCAAGGAAGTTCTCCGCATTGGGCGGTTGAGCAGTCGAGGCTTCCTAGCCATTTCATGGCAGGAGCCCAATTCCCTGGCTGTGGCCCTGAGCCGGGCATAGGCTGCACCTCCCCTGCCGGGGGTAGCACAGGATCTTCTCCCTCTTCCCTCCGGGGAGTATACCAGGCCGAGACTGTTTTTTTTTTTTTGCCCGCCCCTTAGCAAGGCTTGCTGCAGGGGTTGCCATCGGGGCCACGGACCCCGGGCCCTTCCGTGCCTCTTCCCCATTTCCCTTGACCTACGGGCAAGGTGAGGAGGGACTTGGCGCAGGTGATGCTGGTAGCCCCAGACTGGATTGCCAGTGCTGGTATCCAGCTCTCCTCAGTCTCAGCCCCAGGCTCCCGAGACGGTCTCTAGTCCGCCGGTCCTGTCTTTCCTTTTCAGGGGAAGGTTATCCATCTGGACCTTCAATCTCTGCACCTGTAGGCCGTCCCCTGTGCGGCTAGGGGCCAGGCCTAGGGTCTTTGGGCAAGGTCCTCGACCTTGAGGCGTCCTGCTAAGTAAGCCAAGATGCTTGTCCTTTGGGAAGTTCTCCTTCTTCCGATGATAGGATAGGACCGTGCCTTCCCGTCCCTAGGCAAAGCATTCCGGACCATTTGCGGTCCATCCTTAGACCAGGGCTTGATCGAGCGACCCTCTAGGTGCTTCTGCGGGTCACCACTGTCTTCGGCGTGGGCGGAGGGTAGCTGGTAGTACGGAGAAGGTGGTCTGGCTTCCAGGCCTCGATCACGCCTCCCCTTTTGGGAGAGTATCCCCGTTTCTGCGGGATCCTTGCTGGTATGGGCTTAGCTCATGAGCAAGTCATCCGAACCTTTGCACAGGTGCGATTTCCCCCACCTGTTGTGGAAGAACACCTTCTTGGGGCCACTCCGCCATCCAGAAGGCAGGGAGAGTTCCAGGCGCTCCTTTAACCTCCCTATCCGGTCTTCCACAGGGACTAGGTTGTCCTGCGCCCCACCTGAAGTTCCTCCAGAGGTGGTGGCGGAGTCTTCTCTTTGGGGGTATTGCCTCTGCCGGGGTTTATCCCCATTCACACCTCGGAGGCCATATTCAGGTTCCGTGGGAACCGTTTTAATGCTCACCTCATGAGAGCGTAGAGCTAAAGTTCAGGAGAGGTTCGCCAGCTGTTCATCACCTTTGCTGAAGCCGCATCTGGCAGATTGCAGCCCAGTGGAAGACAAGCAGGCGGGTCACCCCTGCAAGGTCTCCACTTTAGGCGGGCAGGCATGGAGCCTCCCAGAGGGATAAGCACTCTTTTTAACCCGTCCTTCCGCTGCATCGGTGGCTGCTTCCAAGGACTCTCTGGTACAGGATATCCATGAGGCTTCTGCCGGAAGCAGGCTTCACTTCCCTTCCACATCGACCTTGGGTCGCGCGGGTGCTGGTCGGGGCCTCGGTTCTCCAGTCTTTCTACCTAAGTAGGGGTGCGCTTGCCTCCCTCCTCCCGGAGAACTGCTAGGAGTCTGCCAATAAGTGTGGATGAACAACATATCCATGTCCCTAGAAATACAGGTTACTCACCTGTAACAGGGTTCTAGGAATGGTATATGTTGTTCATCCCTACATTTCTCAAACCTCCCGGCTTGGCCTTTTAACCTGGCTTCCAGCCAGGCTAGATCTGGTGTCATGGAGGCCAGAGTTTTACCACCCGGGTGGGTGGGAGGAGCCAGCTTGAAGACCTTCCGGCAAGATTTAAAGCGGCAAGGGACCTGCCAATAAGTGTGGATGAACAACATATACCATTCCTAGAACTCCTGTTACAGGTGAGTAACCTGTATTTCTTGGTCACTGTTCCCCTGGCTATAAAGACAAATCTGGCTTTAAGCTAGTAGAGGAAGCATGACTGTGGTGCATAGTTTGAAGTTGTATTCCAAATTCAAAAATTTGCATAAAGTTATTTTTCAGGGCAGTACACTCCTGCAGACTGATGCACTTTTGTTAGGTTCATTGCTGGATCTCTGAGAACAAATAGCATTACAATGTGATGTGAGTATTTTATTCTTTTGACCAGTAGAATGCAAAACTGAACTATTTTGTACAAAGTCTGGTATAGATGTGAAGCAAAGTAATTGTGGACCATTTATTGAGAATTGCTCCTCAAAGATTGCAATTTCCACATACTATACATTCATTTTTGACTTCTCCTTTCCAGTAATTTCATCTGTATCTTAGCAAAGCAAACTGTAATAATTAAGGGGTTCAGTGGACTCTGTGGTAACAGTGCATGCAGATTCTAAGAAGATAAATGAACAGTCATACCATAACAATGTGAACAAAAGTGAATTCGCTTTTTAAACTAATTTCAAAAATGTGTTTAACTTTTGTCTTCACTTTAAAGGACAAGACCATATTTTAAGCTCAGTTACACACTCCAGGGTGTGCATTACTCTGTCACCTCTTGGGTGACCACATAACTCACACTTCTTGGGTGGTTAAAGGCACTATGCTGCATGTCGTGCCTCACAACATGCCCAAGTCATTTGGTAGTAAGCTTGATGCATACACTGTTGTGTATTGTTGCTTACATATACTGTGCAAACAAATTCCTGTACATTAGCAAAAGTGACAGAGTTCTTGAAAACTCTGGTTAACAGTGTAATCACATTTTAAACTAAACAACCATGCCACAGCAATATTAAAGTGAATCTGGTTTAAAATGTGCCTGTTTTCCCCTAAGTTTTCAAAAACTGTTTTGTAAATGCAATGATACATGCCTTTCCTGGGAGAATGAAGGTAGTTCCATTCAAACAAACCTGTGCCAGAGACCGAGTTATGCTGATACGGGGTGTGCAACCCAGAAACAACCAAAGATAGAAAAGTACTGCACTTGAGGACGGTGACGTGGTGAACTGGTAACCACCACCGACACCTTAAAAAATAAGACAATCACATTTTTAAGCAATGCTTGCTTGTTTATTAAAGAAATAATTTCTGCCACATGCAGAGAGCACAACAGAATAAACCAACCGTTCACAGGGAGCCCCCTTAGAAAGCTCCTAAGAGTGAAGCGCTGGGGTAGCTGTGAGCCGTTGCTTTATTCTGTTGCACTCTCTGCATGTGGCAGAAATTATTTCTTTAATAAACAAGCAAGCATTGCTTAAAATTTGATTATTGCCTTATTTTTTAAGGTGTTGGTGGTGGTTACCAGTCCACTGGCCACAGTCCTCACAGTACTTTTCTTGACTTGAGACTGAAGGTAGTGCTTTATGTTTCTCAACACCCCAGGGTATGCTTCAATTTAGCTTGATGCACACACTGATCTTCTTCAGGATGTCTCCTTCAGCGAGCCACACCTATGGAGCGTAGGCGCCATTGGACGTACCTGACCCTTTTGCCTAGTGGGCCTCCCACAGTGACATGCATTGTCAGTGCCTATATAATGTGGGCAGCCCCAAACCTCCACACGTCTTTTCCTTTTCCACCATCGACTTCACGCTGGACCAGAGAACTCCATCCTTGGGTTTTGTTGCTCAGTGTTTCGTTGGCCTTTATCTCCTGTTTCCGGTGACGAGGGCCTGTTCTGCTTTCACGTGGGCCTTGTTTCCTGTGCTGCCAATACTGCCTTGTCCTTGTTCGATGTCTGCATTTGATGGAATTTCCCCTTTCATGGATCCTTGCCAAACTCACGCTGCTGTCTGGGTTCCTGCTGCCAGCTTGTCATCACACCCTTTCTGGTATGGGTCTTGGCTGGTGGCTGCATTGCTCTACAGAGGCAGTGAGTGCTGGTCATATATGTGGCCTTTACAGCCTTTTCGACCATCTTTGGATGCTGGAGTCAGTTTCTGGCTTGAAAGCCCATCCCCCTGTTACTGCAGAGCTTGTGACTTACTTCACCTTCATTGCTTGGCTTTGCCTTGGCGCTGGCTTTACTGCTTGTGCTGGGGTTGCCATTTTATCGGTGCTTCTCTTAGTACTCATCCCCTGGCTCAGCCTCATCAACGTTGCCACTCCGTGTCCAGTCCCCTGCCTTGAGCATGGCTGTATTCATGTTTCCATTGTCAGCTATGCCTTCGACTAGGCTTTATGCTCGGTCTGGCTGTGCTTTGAGGCACCTTGGTCTGTTTCTAGCTTGCTGCTTGGCCCCCTGCTTCTGTGGGACTGGTGGCTCCTTTCAGCCCTGTCGATGCTTGCCCTTGCCCCATCGACGGTGTCACTGTTGTGTTGCGGTTCACTGTTTTTCTGAGTTTTCCCTTTCTGGTGATCATTGCCTGCCTTTGCCTCCTCATTGTACCCCCTACATGTGCAGTCCCCTGCTTTGTGTATGGCTGTTTTCGTGTTTTTCTGCCATTGGTGTTGCCTTCGACCTGGCTTTGCGGCCGATCTCGCCATCCTCCAGGATGCCTCTGTCTGTTCCTAGTCTTGTTCTCTGTTCCCATTTCCACTGGCTTCATCTTTGGACTTCCTCCAGTAATGTATTTGCTGACTGGGTTGGCATTACTGTTTTCAGCGTTCTGGTTTTGACTGGCAGTCCCTCTGCTTTGCCTCATCAGCATGTCCACTGTGTACCCGGTCCCCTGCTTTGTTCAGGGCTGTTTGCTGTCCTCAGCTTTGCCTTCACCTTGGCACTTTGCTGCCAGTCCAGCCATTCCTTTGGGATGCCTTGGTTGGCTTCTGGCTTTATTGCTTGGCCCCGTGGGGTTGTGGCTCCTTACAGCCTTGTCGCCTGGCTTTGCCTCTTCATCTGTTTTTTGCTGATTGGGATGGAGTCACTATTTGTTGGCATCCCTCTTCTTGTAGGTCATGGCTTGGCTTTGCCTCATCAGTGTCTTCTCTGATTCTTACAAGGCTGTTTCTCTGGGTAGTGTTGTCTATTTTCCCATCAGCTGTGGTTTTCAGCCGTTCTGTACGTCCTTCAGGCCACTGTACTTGTACTCTGGCATCTTGCTGTACCGTCCCCCAGCGCCCTTGATCATGAGGCCTTTGGCTCTCTTTGACCCAGTCGCATGGCTTTGTCTCACTGACTGTTTAGTATCTGGTTACCGCCTGGCTTCACCTCGGCAGCTTTCTTTGTCATTAGGTTTCCCATTGACATTGTGGTTTGTTCCATGGGGCCTGGCCCCATCGATTCCCCCTTGTTTATACCTGATCTCTATGTTTGCATGCAAAACATGGTGTATGTCTTCCATAAACATCATTTTTTTTTTAATTATTTGTGTCATTGGTTGGAGCATCCAGATGTCTCACTCCTTTGCCCCTAGTCTCTGTTTGGGACCCCTATTGTGATTCCCTTCTTTGGCCTGTGGGATGTTGGCCTGTATGTTGGTTGGTGCCTATGCCTTCCTTCTGTTGTCTGAAGTACTGCTTGGAAATCATTTCTATTGATATGGCTCAGTGGAGGCTTGCAGATCCCCAAAGAAAATAGGATAGTTACTTACCAGTAACAGCAGATCTTGAGGGACTCTCCTCCACTGAGACACAGCACACACTCCTGCCCCCGCCCTCCGTTTGATGGGGTCTATTATGGGTTTTGTGCATCATAGTTCCATACTGTTTACCCTGTAATGGATTTTCTTTGCAGGCTGTCGTTGCTCCCTCTTGGAGCTTTGACGTACTTGTCTTTGCCGTTCATCGGTCTGGCATGACATTGTTTGTCTCTGGCAGTTGGGCAGAACTGAGGAGGTTTGGGGCCACCCACATTATATAAGTGCTGATGATGCACGTCATCATGGGAGACCTGCTAGTCAAAGCGTTTCTGGCTAGATCTGACACATATGGGGTCTGTGTGTCGTAGGTGTGGCGCACTGTAGAAGGTTTCCTCTGAAAATCTTTTGTTACTGGTTTGTAATGGTTTCCTCTGAAAATCTTTGTTACTGGTAAGTAACTGTCTTTTATGGGTTGCATACTTAATAGAATTCTCCTTTTTCTTTGGTTTAACTTCATTAGCAGGCAAAGCAATATCATAGAATCAGTTTTATTCATTCCATCAACAGGATAGTCTCAATTACTGTACACATAGCACCTACTGTAGTTCTGAAGAGGGTTCCGTGGCACAAACAGCAACAGTAAATGTACACGTATTACAAAGTGGTATAAAATATAATCATGCAGAAAATAAATAACAGAAAATTAAGATACTTGTATTGATGTATTATATAGCATGTGAATCTCTTCATCATGAATGACATGTTAAGAAATGTACATAAAGTACCGAAAACTAGAAGTGGAGGCTTGATCAGTAGATTAAATTTAGCTACATGTTCTAATAATTGTCACAGCATTGTTTGTGTTTATTTTCTATTTATACAGTGTTGATTTTGAAACATTTGATGTACTGGAAGATGAAGAAGTAAGAGTTTTCCAAGTTTTATTTCATGTTTGTTAGCCTGTGCATTTACAAATTAACATTTGTTGAAGAAAATATCACATTTTAAAAAAATTCTCCACAGGTTCGACAGGGGTTAAAAACATATTCCAACTGGCCATCATACCCTCAGCTATATGTAAAAGGTACACTTGTTGGAGGTCTTGATATTCTTAAGGTAATTTCAAAAAGTTCATTATTTAAGTAAATTAACAAAATGTGAATAGTGTCGTCTTCAATCTACTATTAAACTGCTTTAGTAATTTATTGCATTTAAGCAGTAGTCCCTATTGTGGCAGGCTGTACTACCAGACAAGTTCTGGTCAAATCCACCACAGCTGCGTAATGAAGTTAGTGAAGTTGTATGGAATTAAGGAGGTATGGAGAAACAACACAGTGATTTGTAAGTAGTAAGATTTGTTTTAGTTTCTGTTCTAAGGAAGGCATACACATTATTAGGAATATATATGGAGGTGTACATTTTAAAGGAAGGAATAGGAAGCTTACAAAAGAACCCCAGAGCAAATGGCACTGATGTATGTGTTATCCTGGATGATATTGGCCAGACAGCCAAATTTTAAAGAAAATACAATTGCACATATCCCAATAATGCAAAGCATCAAGGGGAAACATATGCAAATCCCCATGCTGGTACATAAGGTGGAAGTACATGAAAAAGTAATGGCTGGCATATGTTCAGCCTTGGGATTATTTACACTTTTTTTTTTTTTTTAAGAGAAACAGGGTTTTTTGTCCATGAGGTGATGTAAATTATATTTAAGTAGTGTGTTGATGTCAGGAAGTCGGGTGTAATGATGATGGACTGGTAGAGAAAATGTGATAGGAGTGCTGCTCCACACACACACACCCCCCCCCCCCATACTGCCTGGTGGAAAATCTTATAATTAGCAAGCAGAAAATAAAAAGTAGTTCAGATATTGGAAGTGATAGCTGACTGCGTCTGAAAATTACTATTAATTCCAAGCAGTACAGTAGCTCTTTAAGGAGATAGAGCAGGTCCTAGCTGAGCCACTAGCTGAGTTTTCAGAAGCTCACTAGAGACCGAGATAGCATCTAGAGAGGATGTCAGTGCAGCTCCAACACAAGAGTGGAAGCAGGGGTGATCCAGGAACTGCAGACCTGTCAGCCTGTTGTCTGTCTTAGGCAAGCTACTAGAGACCGTAATGCTGAAAAGAATGGTAACTTTCCTGGAGGCGAACTGACTGCAGGACAAGAGCCAACATAATTCAGGTGGGGCAAAGTCATGTCAGACAAACATGATCAGTTTCTTTAAGCGTGGACATTGACTTCATTATCTGAATATTTACATGCTTGAGGCCATTTTCAGGGATGTCAATGGCAGAATGGTGAGCAAAGGGAAAGTATTGATTATAGGGGACTTTAATCTGCCTGATGTAGACTGGAGCATTGTGGCAGCAGCTACAAGTAAAAGGGCATTTCTAGAATCCCTGTAGAAGTCATTTCTTAGGCAGCTGGTTACAGAACCTACTAGAAATAGGACAGTGCTGGATCTGGTGCTTACAAACAGGGACAGCATTGCAGGCGACACAGTAGGTGGCCTCCCGGGTTCATACGATCATTGTACACTGTGGTTTGGCATATGGATTGGGCAGGAGATAAAACACATGTGGGCAAGGATCCTGGATTTAATGAGGCAGGTTTTAAACAAATGGAGACTGCCTTGGTAAATACTTGAAGGGGGATGCCGGGGTGGGGGTGGTGGAGTTAAGGCACAGTGGAAAAGGATAAAGGAGGGAATAACTAAAGTGACGGCAGACAGTTTGAATGAAATAAGCAATGACAAGAGGAGAAAGAGGCCGCTGTAGTTCTGTAAGGAGGCGGTAAGGTGCAAAAAAACGGCTTTTAGGAAGAACAAGTAGAGAAAAAAAAAACATATGTTGCAGGTGATACCTTTTATTAGACTAACAAAATTATTTTTAAGACTAGCTTTCGAGAGATAAAACTCTTCCTCAGGTCTAAGTGGAAACAACTGAGCAGTATGACGGATATAAAGATTGAATGTGGATTCAAAACATAGACTAGCAGTTTACAGATCAAAGCATTGCAGTCAGTTTGCACCTCTTACAAACAGGAAGACTAATTTTCACTGGCGTGTGTCTGTTGGAGAGATCAACTTGTAAGATCAAAGGCTGCCTAATTTAACTCTGACTCTGGACCACCAATTAACATTTCTAAAAAGCCAAGACAATAAAAATACATGCCATTGTCTTAAGAAGGTACCTGTTAAAGAGCCAGAGGGTGCTGATGTGAGGGTTTAAAAGAAACTTTGAAGCACTGCTTTAAGCATAATCACTGGTAGTGTATTAAAACCAACATCTTTATTAAGTCCTTTTCTTTAGTATCAAAATATTGTATCATTTTATTTCAGATGTTTGCCGATCCTGACTGTTTTTGAAGTTCCCTTGTAACACTCTGACAGTAAAATCACTGGTGGAGTGATCTGGTCTAGAAAATGTTCCCCTACTGGCATATTTTCATTTTTATGGGAAACTGTGAATCTGTGGTGATTCATTCTTGTTTCACGTTCCTGTCCAGTTTCACCAATATTGCAGCCTTCCTCACATTTTCTGCATTGTATCATGTATGCTATGTTGCTAGAAGAGCAGGTAACGAGTTTTGGATTGTAAATGTTTTTCTATTATGACTGACACGTCTCAGGAGAGATATGTGTACATAGTTTGCAACGAGGTGCTTTGCATGGTTTTGTACCTTTGTCACCTAGTTGGAGCTCAGAGAGAGTTTGATTTGCACCGGTTTCTGCTTCAGGTTTGGTGGTTGGCGGAAGGCAAGCACTGGGGGAGTGGGAAATATGTATTTTAGAATTTCATCTTCAGACAGTAGTGGCTGTAGATCTTTAATTATTTTCTGTAGTTTTTACAGTTCTGGGTTGTACGTTACTACTAGAGGTGTGCGATCAGATGTTCTCTGTGGCTTGTACCATAATAGTTCTTCCCTAGGCCTACGCAGTGCAGAATGGATAATCTTGTCAATGGAGCTGGTTTTATATCCCTTCTGTCTGACTTCTTTTAGTGTAATAAGGTGTCTGTCCCTGTTGTCTTGATTAGAGCAAATGCGGTGGTACCAGATGGCCTGGCTGCGTATAATGGATGTTTTGGTTTGAGAGGAATGGTAGCTCGAGCTGTGCAAGTAACTGCATCTGTCTGTAGGTTTTCTGTACACAGATGTTTGCAGTGTTTCATTTTTTAGTGTGACTCTGGTATCCAGGAAATGCACACACTTAGAGTAATTCATTTGGAATTTAATGGAAGGATAGACGTTATTGAAGCTGTCAAAAACATAGAAACATAGACTTTGTCGGCAGATGAGGACCGCTTGGCCCATCTAGTCTGCCCATTTGCCTACCTACAGGATAGGCCACAGATCCTAGTTAACCAACAGCCTATTTCTTCCTGCCCCCCACAAGAATTGCCCTATGTCTGTCCCATGCATTCTTGAATTCTCTCACAGTTTTAGACCCCACAAGCTCCTCAGGAAGGCTGTTCAATGCATCCACTACCCTCTCTGTGAAATAATACTTCCTCACATTGCCCCTGAACAGCCCCGTCTTTAAATTGTGTCCCTTGTTCTTGCTTGTCTCTTTTTCTGAAAGATGCTACCCTCTTGGACTTTGTTGATCCTGAGGTATTTAAAAGTTTCTATCATGTCCCCCATCTCCCTTCTTTCCTCAAGGGTATACATATTAAGCTCCTTTAGTCTCTCCTCATAAGACTTCTCTTGCAGACCCTGCACCATTTTAGTTGCCCTCCTCTGGACTGCCTCTATCCTGTCTATGTCCTTGCGGAGATGGGGTCTCCAGAACTGGACGCAGTACTCCAGATGGGGTCTCACCAACTGTCTGTACAGAGGGATAACAGCTTCCTGTTTTAAGTTTTCCTCTTCTGCTGTCCATATGATAAAGATATCATCAGTAATATTTTAATGGTTTATGATGTTACATGCTGAGGAATTTTTCTTCTGGATCTGTCATGAACAGATTGGCGTACTGTGGTGCCATCCTGGTGCCCATAGCCGTTGCCATATTTTGAAGGTAAATGTTGGTGTTGAAGCTGAAATAATTGTGTGTAAGGATGTATTCCGTAAGCCTGGCTATCACATCTGGTGGATATTTGCCCTCTGTGGTGGCTTTTCGCAGGTATCCATAGCATGCCATTATGCCATCTCTGTGAGGGGATGTTGCTTTATAAGGATTCAACATCCATTGTGACCAAAGCAGTGTCAGGTGGTAACTGGTCAATACTGTGCAGTTTGTTTAGAAAGTCTGTAGTATCCTGTGTGAAGCTGTTTGTGTTTTGCACCAGTGGTTTGAGTTATACGTTCTATGAGTCCAGAAATCCCCTTAGTTAATGCGTCTATTCCAGATATAATTGGTCTGCCAGGATTTCAGATTTGTGAATTTTTGTAATGTGTAGAAGGTTCCTAGTGCTGGCCTTCTTGGTATCAGCTTTTCCAGTTACTTATGTGTATTTTCTGGAAATGTGCTGATTAGTTGTTTAAATTCTTTCATGAATTTCTTTGAGGGGTCTAGGTTAGCTTCCTGTAGTGGTGTTGTCCAAAGTTGTCTGTAGCGTTCCTGTATGTAGTTGGTTGTATCCATGATCACAACTGCACCCCCCTTATCAGCAGGTTTAATGGTGATGCTTTTATTGTTCTGTAGGCTATCAATTGTTTTTCTTTCCAAAGGTGAGAGGTTGTATAGAATTTTCCTCTGTTTGCTGGAGATTTGTGATTGTACCATGTGTCTAAAGCTGTCTATATAGTTGTCCAGTTTAGGGTTATGTCCACTCAGTGGAGTAAAGTGGGAGTGCTTCTTTTTGTGGTTATAACTCCTATCAGATGAGCCCTCTTATTCGTGAAAGAATTCTCTCAGTCGTAACCTTCTAAAGAATTCCTCTAGGTCTGAGTACAGTTGCATTTCATCAAGTTTTGAAGAGGGACAGAATGTCAGACCTTTAGAGAGAACTGACATTTCTGGCTGTGATAGCCGATGGCTAGAGAAGTTAATTACTCCATTGGACATGGTCATCCAATTTCCAGTCCTAGTGAGGTCTGATTCAGTGTTCGTTGTGGACCCATATCTGGGGTATGTATATATTCACTTCCATTTGGCAACTGTTGTGTGGCAGGGTAGGTCCTCTGTATACTGTATAGTTTTAATTCCAAGAGGTTGACTGTCTAAGGTTCCCTCTGAGGCTGACTGTTGTGTGCACTGTGAGCTGGGCTCCTCTCTAGTCTGTGTTGTATTGGAAGCAGTCCACAGGAAGGTAAGGTCCTCAGTTTCTGTGTCACTGTCATTGTGAGACATAGAACCATCATGGTCCTTCTGCAGGAGAATCTGTAGTTTCCTTTATTTCCTTTTAATTGCAGCTTGTTGTTCTCTGATGTAGAGGCACTGGAGTTCCTTTTCTAATTCTTCAAACACCATGAAGTCTTGCTATATTATAACAATAGCAGTCAGCCACTGCAGCTGAACTGCCCCGGAGAGGAAGGAGTTAACTCCAGAAGATCTGGAGTTCTACAGCGCGAGGGCGCTGTGCCCAAAGCTCTATCTGGCAGTTTCAAATGAAACTGTCAGATTCTTTACTCCGCTTCACTGAACAGTCGCTCCGGAGATCAGCTCCTTCAGCTCGGTTCATTCTCGGTTCAAGAGAGTAGTTTTCGGTTCATTTGAACCGGCAAAAGTCATTATTTTTACCGCATTTCGGTTCTAAAGCTCTATCTGGTAACCGTAAGTACAAAAATTCAAGTCTGTGTGGAAAATTAATTATCGGTTCGGTTTTGAACCGATCGCTTGGAATTTTCTGCCTTTTAAAACTGTACTGTGGGTTTTAGAGTGCGGTTCCAGTTCTTATCGGTTCTAAAAAACGAAATTATTACAGTTTTTCAAATACCCGTGACGACGTTAGGAACCCGATAAGGGTGTCTTGCCTGGCACTGCCATCAAAAGGGCAAGTTTTGGTTAGGCTGGCATTATGTCTGAGAAACCTAAAAGAAAAACCGGCCCACTGGGTTTCAACACTGTGATGTCTGTGGGGACGCCTTTGCCAAGGCTGACCCACACACCACTTGTGTCTATTGTCTGGGGCTGACCACCTCCTGTCAGACTGCCAGGTGTGTAAAATTTCCTGCAGCCACCCTGGAGAAGAGATTGGGCGGCTCAGGGAGCGAGAACCAAAAGTCCACTGACCGGATGGCCAGCCCGGTTCAGTACCCACTGGACCAGAGGGTGCCCTCTGACCAGGCGAGACTTCCTCGGGCAAAAGGAAGACTGGTTCAGAGGAACCAGTCCCAAGTAAAAAGACAAAGAAATCAGGAGGTTTGGAGTCCAGAATTGTGTCTCCAACTGCTGCAAAGATAGCTAAAGCCATTCAGATTGTCCAGTCACTGTCTCAGGGATCTGTAGAACCACCAACAGTTGGTAAAAGGTTGGTTCGTTTCAGTCCCAGTGGTTCAGGATTTTGAAGTTGAGGATTTTATGAACCACAGGAGGGAGGAGGAATTTGATCAATATATGTGTGGCTGGGAGGGTCTGGACGTGCCCATTGAACGGGCATTTCTCCAGACAGACCTTTAGAATCTCCCCTATTCTGTCTGAGTCCCTTCTTTCTTTATTTTTACAAAAGGTTGCAGAAACCCTCCAGCTTCCTTTAGAGGAGGCTGTGGATGAGCAAGAGGAGCCTGATTATGTGGAAATGATGGATATTCCAGAGTCTAGGAGGTTGTCTATTCCTTTGCATAAGTCATTTGGAAGCAAACAACAAAGATTTTAAAAATCCTCATTCTGTCCCTCCTGTAGATAAAAAAATGGACAGAAGGTATACTTTGTCAGGCTCGGATACAGACTTCCTTATTGAGCAGTGTAGTCATGTAGGTGTGGTACAAGCTGCAGCCTGTGACAAGACTAATATTCCTCTGGCCTCACATCCTCCTGACAAGGATTCTAGGAAGATTGATGCCATGGCGAAGAAACAGTATATGGCAGCTTCTTTGGGACTCAGGCAGGCAAATTATATGGCTTATGTGGCTGAGATATCAGAAATCTAGGTGGGACACAGTATTGCAGTTAGCCAAGCAGGCCCATGGCCAGCTGGCTAGTGAGTTGGAACAGGTGGCTGCTGATGGCATTGAAGCCTCTAAAGTTCAATTTCATACTGCTGTTGATGTTAATGATGTTTCCTCCAGGGTCATGGCCACTTCTGTAGCTTTCCGTAGGTTGGCATGGCTCAGATGCACTAATCTGTCCCAAGATACTCAGTCAAAGGCTATGGATTTTCCTGTAGTGGAAAATTCTCTGTTTGGGGAGCAAACAGAAAATTATATGAAAAAGATGGATGAATACAGAACTACCTACAAAAGTGCCCAGGCTAAGGAGAAGCATGCCATGCCACAAAGGCATGCTCCCAGAGGTAGGGGCAGACCCTTTCCAGGCCTTTTACCAATTTCAAGCCTCCTCTGCTGTCTGCAGAGGTTTCTTCAGAGGCAGGGGTAGGCGTGGGCGCAAGTAGACCGTCTCCTCCCCTCAGCCTAAGGCTGCTGCTAAGCAGGCACCCTGATGGGGTGCCCAGGGCCAGTTCTCCTGTACCAGTGGGGGGCAGGTTGGCCTATTTCAGCCAGAGCTGGCTGTCCCTAACCGGACAGATGGGTTCTGGAGGTAATAGGCCAGGGTCTGTTCTCAGCTTCAAATATTTTCCAAAGATGAGAGCCAGGCATTTCCTACTCAAATCCTTGAAGCCCTTGCTTTGGAAGCAGAGGTTTCTTCTCTTCTGGTCTGCACAAGCAGGAAGGGTTCCTCCTTGCCATCAGGGCAAGGGGCTTTATTCAAGATACTTTCTTACCCCAAAAGACAGGAGAATGGCGCCATTCTGGATTTAAGATACTTGAACAAGCATCTGTTGAAACCAAAGTTCAAAATGCTAACTCTGGCAATGATATTGCCTTCCCTAAAGGCCAGGGGACTGGCTAGCTTCCCTGGACCCTCAAGGATGCCTATTTTCATGTTCTGATCAGGCCTTCCCACGAAAGTACCTCAGGTTCGGACTGCCCTCAGGCCACTACAGTTCAGGGCAATGCCCTTCGCCTTACCTCTCTGCATAAGGGTATTCACAAAATGTCTCGCTGTAGTAGTGGCTCATTTAGAAGGCAAGGGTTGCTGTGTTTCCCTACCTGGACGACTGGCTCATTGTGGGTCAGTCTCCAGGTCAGGTGAAATCCCACTTGCAAGTCACCCAGCAGCTTCTCACTTCTCTGGGATTCCTGCTAAACTTAGCAAAGTCAGTTCTGGAACCAGTTCAGGCCCTAACTTTCATAGGTGCAGAATTGAACACAAGGTTAGCCAGGGCCTTTCTTCCCTTGGAAAGGGTGGACAGACTCATCGCCCTGGCATCCTCCTTTACCCTGCGGGTCTCTCGACCAGCAAGGCATTTTCTGCAACTCCTCGGGCACATGGCTGCTTCCACAGCTGTTGTGCAGGGAGCAAGATTCCAGATGAGGGACATTCAGTTCCATTTGAGGGCCTATTGGTCTCAGAGGAAGGACCCCCTTACCAAATTGGTCCCAGTTACTCAAACCCTGATCCTGGCCTTACACTGGTGGCAGGATCAAAGCAATCTGAAACAAGGGGTTCCCTTCATTCCCATTTCTCCCTCCCTCACCCTCACCACGGATGCCTCCCTGTTAGGGTGGGGGGCTCACCTGGGCGACCTTACCACTCAGGGAGTGTGGTCTCCTCAGGAATCTCTGCTCCACATCAATCTTCTGGAACTCAGAGCTGTCTTTTAGCTCTTGGTCTTTTCAGATTCTGTCCAGAACAAAGTGGTTCAAGTCAGGACAGACAATACCACCACAATGTGGTACATCAACAACAAGGGGCACTCGGTCTTCAGCCTTGTGCACCAAGCAATGAAGTTGTGGTCTCTGGCTTATTCCTGAACACCTCCCTGATAGCGGTTCATCTCCCAGGGAAGGACAATGTGCTGGCGGACGCCTCAGCAGAATTTCTCAGGGCCATCATGAATGGGCTCTGAATCCACAAGTACTGGGGTCTGTCTTTGCCAGTTGGGGCACTCCTCAGATAGATCTTTCTGACCCCAGACAACCACCAACTTCCTCTTTTGCTGCAGGCCTCCATACTGGGCTCAGTCCTCTGGATGCCTTTCTGTTGGATTGGAAAGGAAGTTCCTGTATGCCTTCCCCTTTCCTCTCCTTTTCAGGGTACTAGTGAAATCAGATCTCAACCTTGCAGAGTGATTCTGATTGCCCCAGATTGAGGCCAGACAGCCCTGGTACCCTCTGCTCCTGTCCCTGGCAGTCCACCCTGCCCTGAGCCTGCCCAGAGTTCACGACTTACTGGCCTGTGCACAGGGGAGAGTGTGGTATCCGGACCTCAAGTCCCTCCACCTCAAGGCTTGGCTCTTGAGGAGCTAGAATTTGCTGACTTACACCTTTCTCAAGGTGTCATGGATATTTTAAAGGCTTCTAGGAAGCCTTCCACTAGAGCCACTTATAATTCTAAGTGAAAGAGGTTTTCCATCTGGTGCTCCTGAGAGGCAGATTACCCCAGAATCTGCTGATCTTCCCATTCTTTGGACTATTTGGTCCATCTGAATTCCTTAGGCCTTAGACCAGCTACCCTGAAGGTTCATCTGGCAGCTGTCTCTGCTTTGTGTCAGCAGGGAAGCCTGCCTCCCTTTCTTCTCACCCTGTGTTCTCCAAGTTTTTAAGGGTTACTTCACACTAACCCTCCTTTGGAACCAGCTCCTGCCTGGGACCTGAATATTTGCATTACTCAGTTAATGCAACCCCGCTTTGAGCCTCTGTCTTCAGCAGAACTCAAGTATTTAACTTGGAAAACCGTTTTTCTAGTAGCTATCACCTCTGCCAGACGCATAAGTGAGTTACAGGCCCTGTCAGTGGAAGAAGATTTTATCTCTTTCCACAGAGATAAGGTAGTCCTTAGGACTAATAGAAAGTTTTTGCCTAAGGTGGTTTCTGATTTCCACCTGAATCAATCTATCTCCTCCCAGTATTTTTCACTGAGCATTCTTCCTCAGGTGAGAGGGAGACTGCACAGCTTGGATGTCAAAGGGCATTAAGTTACTATCTAGAAGCGCACAGAGGCCATAGGTTCGAATCCCTCAACTGTTTCTTACCTATGGCGAGGTTGGCAAAGAACCTGCCACTAAGAGAACAATTGCAAGGTGGATTGTCTCTTGTATCCAATTTTGTTATCAGAAACTGGGTAGAGTACCCCCTCAGGATTGAGGGCCCACTCCACCAGGGTACAGCTGCGTCTCTAGCGGCTGCTAGAGACATTCCTATTCTGGAGATTTGTCAAGCTGCTACCTGGAAGACAGTTCACACCTTTACCAAGCATTATTCCCTGGATGTCCAGTCCAGGAGAGATGCTGTTTAGCACAGCTGTGCTTCAGAGCCTATTTCCTAAGTAGGTTCTGACCCTCTCCATGGAGGTACTGCTGTGTAATCTGCTATTGTTATAATATAGCAAGACTTCATGGTGTTTGAAGAAAATTACTCACCTTAGTAATTGCTTTTCTTCTCATGGAGTCTTGCTATATTTGACCACCCTCCCTCCTGCCCCTCTCAGAACTCCTACTTGGGTAGAGGTGGCAAATTGGTGCAAGCACTGTGTCATGCCATTTTAGTTTTCCCCTAACCCTGTTTTTCCTTTGGGTTAGGGATCTAGATTGTTCATTTAGGTTATTTTTTATTGCCCCCTTCTTGGACTTGAGTCTTGGGGGGTTCATATGTGCTTGTCAAGGGTGGTAAAGCGAACCATAATACCATCAATCTTTGTTATTATGGTTCTGGGTGTTTCTTTGTTGTTTATATTGTTGTTACTACTAGTAGGTAGCCATAGGCTAGTGTAGTTTTCCACACAGACATTTTCCGTCCTTTGATGTTGGCTTCGTAAAGATCTGACAGTTTCATTTGAAACTGCCAGATAGAAACTTTGGGCACAGCGCCCTCGCTGTAGAACTCAGATCTTCTGGAGTTAACTCCTTCCTCTCCGGGCAGTTCAGCTGCAGTGGCTGACTGCTATTGTTATAATATAGCAAGACTCCATGAGAAGAAAAGCAATTACTAAGGTGAGTAATTTTTCTTATGTTCTTCTATTTTGCTGTTGTAGGTTTTGAAGTATTAGGCTAGTTTGTGATTTTATCATTTTCTTTTTTCTGTACAGTTGGGTGTACAAGTCCCATTTCCTGCAGTCTTTCACTGGTACGCTTGCAGAGTCATTGTGCATACCATGAGTTGTGTGTATTGACCGTCCTTCATGAAAAGACCTCTTGGAGTAATATTCCTTTTCTTGCAGGTTGAGAGGAAGAATATGCCACTATTGACTTTGGTTTCCTCCTTTGTCAGCTTGCTCAGTTTCCACTTTTTACGGTTAAATGAAGTATCCTACATGTTTGTAAAAGTGGTAGCCATGTTAGTCCAGTCAACAATGTAGAGAGAAAAAACACAAATATGTTGTAGGTGATACCTGCAACCCAGATCTGGAAAACTACGAAAATAATTAAAATCTATAGCCACTACTGTCTGAAGATGAAATTCTAAAAAATATATTTCCCACTCCACCAGTGCTTGCCTTCTGCCAACCACCAAACCTGAAGCAGAAACTGGTGCGAAGCACTTTGCTGAAAACTGTGTACACATATCTCACCTGAGACATGTGTCAGTCATAATAGAAAAACATTTACATTCCAAAACTCGTGTACCTGTTCTTCTAGCAACGTACAGTAGTATATGTGATACAATGTAGAAAATGTGAGGAAGGCTGCAATATTGGTGAAACCGGACAGGAACTCAAAACAAGAATGAATCACCACAGTTTCACAGTTGCCCATAGAAATGAAAATATGCCAGTAGGAAACATTTTTCTAGACCAGATCACTCCACCAGTGATTTTACTGTCAGAGTGTTAAAGGGTAACTTCAAAACAGCCAGCATCGGCAAACATTTGAAATAAAATGATACAATATTTTGATACTAAAGAAAAAGGACTTAATAAAGATATTGTTTTTAATACACTACCAGTGATTATGCTTAAAGCAGTGCTTCAAAGTTTCTTTTAAACCCTCACATCAGCACCCTCTGGCTCTTTTAACAGGTACCTTCTTAAGACAATGGTATGTATTTTTTTCTGTTTTGTCTTTTAGAAATGTTAATTGATGGTCCAGAGACAGAGTAAAATTAAGCAGCCCTCTGATCTTGTAGTTGATCTCTCCAACAGACACACTCAGTGAAAATTAGTCTTCCTGTTTGTAAGAGGGTGCAAACTGACTTAAATGCTTTGATCTATAAACTGCTAGTCTATGTTCTGAATCCTTCCAGTCTTTATATCTGTCATACTACTTAGCTGTTTCCACTTTGACCTGAGGAAGAGAGTTTTATCTCTAAAGCTAGTCTTAAAAATAATTGTGTTAGTCCAATAAAAGGTATCGCCTGCAACATATTTGTTTTTTTCTACATTGTTGACTGGACAACACGACTACCACATTTGTTTTTTAGGAAGAACAAGGAGACCCAAACAGAAGGAACAAGGGGTATATCTAAATAAACAAAGGGAGGCAGTGAGGAGGGTTAGGGCAGCAAAGCCTCAAACAGAAAAAAAGGATAGGTCAAAAAAGGGAATAAGACTTATAGGGATGTGGATATGGTGCACTTTTCTACACTGTGGCAGTGTTCCTTTCCCTTTAAATCTCACCAGAACATCTTCAAGCTAAGCCCCTCCCTCCCACTCGGGTGATATCCTCGTCTGCTCCATCGCATGACATCAGATCTTCCTTTCCGCTGGAAGGGTCAGGTCTCCTGTTTCACAGCTCTGTGTGCATGGTGTAAGCCACTATTTTCCCGGTTTTCAAGTGTAGTTTTCCTCAACGCAAACCCAAAAAAATAAATAAACATGGAGCACGACGAACCTTGGTACAGTCCAGGCTTTAAGAGGTGCATTTCCTGCAGCCAGAAGGTGTCCCGAATGGACCTGCATGCTTCCTGCATCTACTCTCAGGGCAGAGTACAACCCACAGGCTTTTGGGTTGTGCAAGATTCTTTTGCCTTCTTCTTTCAAAGATAGGTATACCCTCCTCCTCCTCGGTTGGCTGGATCAGCGGGACCCACTAGTCCGCTCCAGGGATGCTCGGAAAGTGCTACTGACAGCTCTGGGTTCAGCCTCCTTGCTCATGGCCCTGAAAGAGGCAGTGGCCAGTCCATGGCGGTTCCATCTTCATTGCCCCTCACTGCTTCCAGTTGGCACCAGCATTGAGGCTTCATACACTGGTTCTTTTAGGGATATGTGCCAGTCCCTTTGGACCCTGGGGGTGTCCTTCCCAATGGGATAAATCTAAGAAAAACAAGTGAACCTGTCAGTCGTGGGACTAGGAAGCGAGCATGCTCTTCCCGCTCCCGATTCCCTCAACTGCTTTCGATGGCTGTCAACCTCGACCCGTCCGAGCCTTCTCTGGTCAGGGGTCAGGCCTCAAGTTCTACAGTACCCCATCAGGCTTGTTCACCGTAATGCAGGCTGACCAGCTGGTCAATATTTTTCATAACTCTTTTGACCCA
Source organism: Neoceratodus forsteri (assembly GCA_016271365.2). Lineage (NCBI taxonomy): Eukaryota > Metazoa > Chordata > Ceratodontiformes > Ceratodontidae > Neoceratodus > Neoceratodus forsteri. The sequence goes on along the minus strand of CM028135.1, from coordinate 289,650,734 downwards.
TTGTCAGAAGACATCAAGGATGACTCAGTTTCTAGGACTCCTGTCCTTTCAGCCCTCTCTCAGGAGTGACAGGAGAAGCCAGCCAAGCTGACTGCCTCCTCCCAAGAGTTACCGCCTTCCGGGATTCCGAGGAAGGACTCGGGTCATGCCCTGTATACGACCCCTCCTCCTGCATCCCCTTGCCATCAACGTTCCTGTCATCAGTAGAGATCAAGATCCCAGTATCAGTTAAGATCACAGTCTCTGGAATCTTTGCATTCCCACCCTCTGCCTTTGACCAGGAAGCACCGCCCACACTCTTTTTCCTCTTTGCCCTCGGACGATGAGAGGCTCCATCGCAAGTTGCATCAGTCATACAAGGAGCTCAAGTGGCAGCAGTGGGTATTTGGCCATGTAGGCCTCTTCCAGAGCCCCAGCACTTCCTTGCTCTTTTCTGGCCTGGCCTGCTGCAGTCCTGCCAAATCCAGTAGTGCCAATGCCGGTTTGTCCACCAGTTCTGGTGGAGCCACTGCCCAAGCAGTGCTTGCAGGGGGCTCTGACCAAGGTGGCTTGCCTGGCTACCAGTCTTCCCAGTCGATTGCCCGTTCAAATCACCCACTCAGAGGAGTTTAGGGTGGCTCATGGTAAGAAACTACCAAGGGCGGTATTTTGAGGTGTCTTCGCACTCTGAAGAGCCTTCTGTGCAGTCTTCTAGGACCCCAGGATTCGGCCGCAAGTTGACTGAAGAGCTTTCTGCAGAGCATGATCCGGTCACCTTCGGGGCTGTGCTTCAACTGATCTCTGAATCATTGGAGATCCTTCTGGAGCCTTCCAGGAGTGGGCCAAGTACCCCACTACTGAAATCCTTGACCGGACTGATACCCTGGGGGGGGGGTGTCCCTGAGGAAATCTCAGATCCTGCACTGGAGCTTTAGAAACACCCAGCTTCATGTGCAGCACCTTCAGCCCACATACTCCACAAATACGCTTTTTGAACCATCCCTCAGGCAAGGGACAGGTGGCAGACTCTGTTTTTTGTAAGACAGGAAACATCGGGGACATGGACAGCCACCCGAAAAGGAGTCCATGAAGTTGGACCATGCAGCAAAAAAGGTCTGCACTACCTCCTTCCTGGATCTTTTGTCATGCAAGTGCCACCTTGATGATGGTCAGCTTCAGAATTGCTGTCATGGGTGTCCTTGACCAGGTCCTTCCTTGCCTTCCTGCCAACATGCAGTTGGCGGGCAAGATGGTCAGAGACTAGGGTCGCTCTCTAGCCAAGCACTAGCATCAGACCGCCTCTTTGTAAGTCAGTTGTTAGCGCTTTAGCCTTTGTTTTAAACTTCTTGCACCCCCACCCCCTGCTGACGGTGTGCCGCCAGCTACTTGCCCCTTTTGTCTGAGCTACCAATAAATTGTGTCTCCTCTTCCTCCTCCCCAGGGGACCCGCGCCTGAAGCGGCGCTCGGCGAATTTGTACGGCGGATCTCCGGCCATTCCTACGGCTGCCGTCCGACTCCACAAGCGACTATTGGCTGCCTTCGTGGTCCTCCTGATCGGATCCCCACCCCAGGTACTACCGCCATCTCAGTTTCTGAGCTCAAGGCACGGATTGGTCGGCGCTCTGCACAGGCAGGTTCTGATTGGCGGACTGCTCCTCAGCCACAGCCGATTGAGCGCATTTTTGGCTTGAAAACTGCATTCTTTTAAGCTTGCTAAATCTGCACCGTTGTAATTTTCTTCCCACCCACTCCCAGGCCTCCTTTAAATACACCTTTGCTCCCCTCCCTCTTTCCAATATTTTCCTTTGCCCTCACTCTGTCAACTCCAGCCTAGCTTTTTTTTCTTTTTTCATTGTATTATCTCCTCACTACCTTCTCTCTCCTTCACTACCCTCACGCTCCTCCCGAACTCAACTGCTGGTCTCTCCTGTTGGCTTACGGCCCAGCCTTAGCCGATACTACTCCATTTCCCTAACTGCTGCATACCCCGTCCTTGCTGTTTCTACCCACTCTCATCTCTCTCTTACTACCTCTCCCATCTTACTACTCCATCTCCCTAACTGCTGCACACCCCGTCCTTGCTGTTTCTACCAACTCTCAGCTCTCTTTCACTACCTCTCCTGTCTTTCCTTGCTCCACTCTGGACATGTGCCCCCTCCCCTACCTAGTCCTTCCCCTCCTCTCCCTCCCTCCCCTTTTCTCTCTTCCGGGCCCATGTCACCCCCACCCCTTACCCACAATATACCATGCCACTACCAGCTGCACCATGGGTACACTTCACCATTTGTACAGTCCTACACATGGGCCACCACTCAACAATACCTGGCTGCTTCATAACAGCACCATGGTTGGTCTCTATGCTAACCTATCCCTACAGTACCACATTGCATACCATCAGGGCTGCTGTATGGAACCCACCTGCTGCCCATACAATAAAAAGAAACACAAGTCTACATTACTGGACTTGCGCCTCTGCTCATTGAAGCTTCTCCTACTTCTCCTACTGATATCAGGAAACGTCCCCCCGAACCCTGGCCCTAGCTGTCCCAGCCACTTGAAAAAGGCAGGAACTCTTACCATCGCAACCCTTAACATCTGCAGCCTACTGCCAAAGCTTGATGCATTACAAGCCTTCACCAGCCAACATAATCCGGACATCCTTGCAATTGTCGAAACATGGCTGACACCTTAAGTCCCGGATCTGGCAATCACCCTGCAGGGCTACAATATTTTCAGACTGGCCCATATCTCCAGAAGGGGAGGTGGCTGCGCTATCTACATTAAGGATACTCTCTTGGGACACCCTATGTCAACTCCTGTGCCTGACTCCTCTGCCCAGCTCCTACCCATAAAAATCCTACTTGGTCACAATCAAAAAGCCCTCACCATCGTCGCTGTTTATATTCCACCTTGGGAACAAGATCTTGGCATCAAAGAAGTCTAACTTCATCAGCTCACAACCCCTGGTTCTGAACTCATCCTTCTTGGTGACTTCAATGTTAACTGGCTCGCATCTGATGTCTGCACTCATGAGGATGCCATTGCAACTGCCAACTTCTCACAACTGGTTACTTCACCAACTAGGATTAATTACAAAACTGGCACCAGCACCCTGCTGGGCTGGCTTCTCACCAATCACCCTTCCAGGATCTCCAGTCCTCCGTTCTCCCGGACTCTCTGTGACCACTCCCATTTTATGTGAATGGTCCAATAAATTTCACAAACCACCCCCTTTATTATAACCAGCAGAGTCCTTCCATGGGAAACTTACCCATCTCAAACAGCACCTAGCCCTTCAAGACTGGTTACCTATTTACAGTCGTCGGATGTTAACATAGCCCATGATTACTTCATTACCACCTTCAACAAGGCCTGTGACCTCTTTGCTTCTGCTAAAAATGGAAAGCAAAAGCCCTCTGTAACCCTTGGATAACTCTGGGCTCCTCTCACAGCTGAAATCCAGGGACCATCTATGGCGGTGGCTAAAGCCACAGGCAAACAATCTGACATCCAAAATACAAACATGCCCGAATGCCTGCACCACATCCATGCATCTCATGAAAAGTTTATATTATAAGGATGTCCTCACCAACACCTGGGGAAAAGGCTGTGCTTTCTGGGACAGTATCAAGGACATCACTGAAACAGACAAAGTCCCTCTGGCAATGCTAATTGTAGATGGGTCCACTACCCTTGATCCTGTGGTCATTGCTAACACCTTCAACACGGCTTTTACCGACCTTAGCTCTGTTCTTCCTCTGATTTCTTCCTGGTTAATGACACCCCCTCAAGCACTCCCTGTATTTTATTCAACCAACCAGCTTCTACTTCAAGGAGATTAAAATGAGTGAAGTTGCCACTGTCACAGATTCACTCAGCAGGTCAACCCTCTACTGAAAGTGCCAACCTCTGGCGCAGACTTGTGAACAGTGTAACAGACAAGGTAACCCTCTTGTCTGTTTTGTGAGTTCGGATCAACCTTTGGTCTCAGTTCTGGAGGATTCAAACTGGAACCTCTTGCTAGCATACCCAATACACAGGCTCAGATATATCTGTCTTGGGGGGCCAGATATCTTTGCCTACAGGCACCTAACCAGGTATTCAGAATGAACCCTTTAAAACTGTATAAAGACCTCAGATTTAAAATGCTTTTGTTTCCAGTTTGGTACCACCATACAAGCTATATGTCTGCTGAACCATAAATATTTCTTAGCAAAAAGCAATTCAAAGACAGACCAGGTTTGCTCTAAAATTAGAGTTTTACTAAAATATATAATCGTCAAACATACAATACAGAACTTTTTATAACACAAGACATACATATCTTTAAACAAAACAAGGTTTAAAACAGTGCAATTCCTACAACTATATTTAGATTTTGTCTAGCTTTCTAAATACCTGTTTTCAGTGCTCAGATGTTTCCTTAGTCAGTGTCAGATACAAATGCATCTCTATAGTGAAAGAGAATAATCTTTTCAAGCGGTATTGGCCAACCCCTTTTGGATGAAGTCATCCAGCCCCTCCTCTGATCAAATATCTAACAAAAATATATTTTTATACAACCACAGGATATAGTTTTATTAATCTATACTATACAGCTATACAGGGTGTATTAATTCTGCAACCTTAGCATAACTCAAGTTTCAATGACACCTCTTTTGATCTCATGCTGTACTCTCTTCACACAGGCTTCATAGGGTCATTTACAACCTTACACCTCTGTAACAGCCTAGCTTCCCTTATTTTAACGTCATAAACATAGTTATGATTTCTCTTAACAAAATTAACTTAACCTGTAATTAGCTGTGAGAAACAGGATCCTTAATAAAAGTCTTCCAGTAACGCATTGTCTGTAAAAACTGAGCGATACATACTGTCAGCAGTTCTCTTGGCCTGCATCTGTCAGCTGAAATCTGGGGGAATGAGAGAGGTCATTCCTAGAGCATTTGATTTTCAGCAGAGACAGTCATAATACATTTTATATAAAAATATTATCCAGCACTCAGAACTGGCTGTCGTCACAGCCGCCACATCGCCTCGGCCATCTCTAAATCTAGAACCAGCAGTGACACCAGACCTTAAGCTGCTATCAATTTCACTTGATAAGGTCCTTTGTCCCTCACTAAAATTCTAACCTCTCCTCAACAGTAGTATATTCCCAGAAATCTGGAAAAATGCCACAGTGACCCCTGTCCACAAAAATGGGACAAGACCAGCCACGCAAACTATCGCCCGATCTTCATATTGCCACCATTCTCCAAGGCCCTTGAGCATACCAGCCCACTGACTACTTGGACAAATACAACATGCTGTGCTCTCAGCAGCATGGTTTTAGAAAAGGGCATAGTATCACCACTGCCCTACTTGAATTTACTGGCAGAGTGCACTGCTCCTTGATAAAGGTCTTCTCACTGGGGCTGTCTTCATTGACCTATCGAAGATATTCGACACAGTTCATCATCAGCTTCTGTTTGACCAGCTACTCATTACCAGTGTTGCACCTGACTCAGCCCTCTGGTTCAGAAGCTACCTTGAAAACGCTCAAAGAGTAAAATTATGCAACAAGAAAAACATGGCACCAACCACTTCCATAAATAATTCTGTATTGTGTAAAACAAAATAGGTGCTCCACAATGCAGTAACGCCATGCAGGACTTCAACAGCTCCAAACAAAGAAAATGTCCGACCGGTTTCGGGCCAAAAACAGCGCCTCCTCAGGGACACATGTGTACACAGGTATGCGCACAGAGGGGAGGGGATTTGAGGGGTGGCGCTGAGGAAGGCTGCCGAGCTGGCCCTGTGGTGTAGCGGGTTGGCTCGCAGCTTTGTTGTGTAGTGCTGGGTTCGGATCCAGGCACAGGTTTGTTTTTGTTGCACCCGACCCAAATTTAATTTTTTAGGTTTGCCCTCACCTTATTTGCACCATCCCCCACCACCCCCGGAGCTGAGAATCTTTAATAGGGTGTGTGGGGCACCGTGTTGTTGTGCGCCGGGGAGTCAGAGCGCCAAAATTGATTTTTGATGCTCTGACTTCGCCGTAATGGCGATCGGCGTTATCACATAGACCCAGGGGCAGTTTCCAAGCTGTAATGCTTGGTGAAGGTATGGACAGAGCTCCAAGTGGTGGCTGCACAGATGTCTGCAGCAGACGCATTTCTGAAGCAAGCCATAAGCGGCTACAATACCTGGTGGAATGGCCGTAACCACTCTCTGAAGTTCCTTGCTGTACCTTTGATAACAAAAATAATGCAATTGGCTAACCACATAGACAAACACCATTTGGACACCAGGCGCCTCTCCTAGGGGCAAATGAAACAACTGATCAGACTTTCTCAAATGCTTTGTCCGGTGTGTATAGTATCATAAGATCCTCTGTACATCCAAAGTATGGAGCAAAGCCACCCCTGATTAGAATACTCTGGATAATATACCGGAAGGTGGATGGATTGATTCAAAGTAAACTCTGACACCACCTTAGGAAGAAACTTAGGATTGGTACACAAAGACACCCTGTCTTTGTGAAAAAAAAAAACAAATAAGGCTCCTTATACATAAGAGCCTGAAGCTCGGAAATCCTTCAAGCAGAAGTAACAGCAACTAACAAGAGCACTTTTCATGACAGAAAGCACAGTTCGCATCTCCCAGCCGGTTCAAAGGGAGGTAACGTGAGATCTTACTTCGAGGGGGCTCTTACAGCAGGCAGTAGCCATAAGGACTGAGTCACCAGGCGCCAAGACCACACGGAGAACTTCTAGCCAGCAGTATTCAATGGGGACCACCCTGATGTCAGCATGCCGATGTCCAACCTATGGTATAAAGTGACGGTCCCCAGCCTATCTCCAGTTCTTTTCCAACCATTGACCCATGCAGATCGGACCTCCATGGACTCCTGCTTCTAGACAACCACCATTTTCATCACATTTCTACTGCGATTTGTTATTTTCATAATTTAACATCTTTCTTTTCTTCAAGGTCCTGTATGTCTTCTCCAGTAACGTCTTCTGACCGGCAAACGAAGTGTGCCTGCAGCAAGCAGATCCCCGCTAAGGACAGCCACTCTTTGTTCCTGCTCTGTCTATGCCCTAACCACGACACTGTGGTCTGCCAGCACTGCCAGAAGTTTAACCAGACCACACGGAGACACCGCTCAAAGACCCTTCAAGCTTTTCTTCTGTAGCAGAAGTTAGCAAGAAGGAGCTCCAGGGCAAAAACTCTTCTTTTAGGGACGTGGATATGTTGTTCAATCCACACTTATTGGCAGGATCCTTGCCGCTTTAAATCTTGCCGGAAGGTCTTCAAGCTGGCTCCTCCCACCCACACGGGTGGTAAAACTCTCGGCTCGCCCCATGACGCCAGATCCTCCTTACCGCTTGGAAGCTCAGGTTCACTCCTTAGCGCTCTGCGTTTTAGGCCTGGATCCACACTCTTCGATTAATCCGAAACTAATTCTCAAATTTACAAGACTTCAGTCTTCTTTTTCCCTTGCGGCTGTAATGGACAAATTTGACTCCCGGATTTCGTCAGTGCCCCTGTGGGCAGAAGATGTCCCGGACCGACCCGTACTCCACGTGCGTTAACTGCCTAGGACTCGGCCACGATTTGCAAGCTTGCGATTTGTCAAATCCTTTTCAGCTTCAGTCTTGGAGGACGCTGCACTGCCGACTTCTTTTGGGCGCCCTGAAAATGATATCCGCCGGTCAAGTCGAAAGAGGCCCGTTGGGCGGTGTCCACGGCGGCAGGCTCCGCGGAACAGGTGGAGCAGATGATCGCCCTCGAGGAGGATGCGGCCCAGGCCGCATCTTCTTCCTCCTTGGTCGCGGCATTTATCCCACTCTCCTTGGGCTCTTCATGTACAGCTTCTTTTAAGGAGTTTTGCCAGTCCCTCTCCACCAAGGGAGAAGGACCATCGGGACATTCCATTCGGTCCAAGAAGAAGGACTCCAAAGGTAAGTCCCACCGTCGATGTTGGTGGGAGCAGGAGAGATCCCCTTCACTGGATGGTCGACGTTTGACTTCAGTCGAGGTTGCAGCTAAGGCCGCTGGCTTCACGGTGTCCCCTTCAGGTCAGCCAGCCGAGACACCCGTCGACGCAGTCGAGACTTTTCTCGACCCGTCGGACGGTTTGTCGACTGGTGATGCCAACAACCCTACTTCACCGGTTACCCCGGTGTAAACCGAGGACTTTCCTGTGCCGGAGTCCCCGGTTAAGGTCCCTGAACCAAGGGAGGAGCGGGTTTCCCCCGTCCCCTCTCTGACCCACCCTCGGAATCCCCGAAGGTCTCAGTCTCGGACATCTTCCAGGTCCAGCCAGTCCCGCCGACGTCGGTGGTCTCGGTCTCAGCACCATGGAAAGCGGTGGCGCTGCTCATCCTCGTCGTCCTCTTCGGAGGATAGGCTCCGGCGCAAGTTGCGTTGGCGCTCCAAGGATTTAATGTGGCAGCAACTCTTATTTTCCGGGAATAAGCCGACTCCGACGCCTTCTCTGGCCATTAAGTGGCTGTCACCTGAGCAGCCAAAACAACCCCTCATAGTTGAGGAGCTGAAACCAGCACCAGTTGTTCGGCCAAAACCGGCTGCTCCACCCATTGTGGTGGAACCTCCACCTCCACAACCGAAGTCTGGGGCCCCGACCAAGGATTCTCGGTCGGGTCAGGGCTTGCCCCATAGGTTGTCGGTCACCCTCACTCCCGATCGACCGCGGCACGTGGAGGGTGGCTCAGGTGCTCGGCAGCTGTTCGCAGACTGTTCGGAGTCTAACGACTCCTCCTCCTTGTTCTCCTGGCTGCTTGACCTGGACTCTACAGGGGGTCAGTCGGTGGACGAGAGCCCATCCTCATTTTTAGGAATGCTTCGACTCATCTCAGAGTCCACTGGGATGAAGCTCGAACCCGTTTCAAAATGGGTCACGTATCCCCTCACAGAGATACTGGACCGAGGAAATTCCCCTACAGAGGCCTTTCCAGTGGCCGAGACCATTGTTGGTCCGGCCCTGGAGCTGTGGCAGTGGCCAGCATCTTGTCCCGCACCTTCGGCCAGGATGGCTCGGAAGTATGCGGTCTCTAGCGGTTCACTCTCTGGTTTCTCGGAGCACCCCTCTGCGGAGGGGTTAGTGACCTATTACGTTTTCCAGCTTTCCGGGAACGCTCAGGATGTGGACAAACCGCCCGATGAGGAGTCCAAGAAATTGGACTACTCAGGGCGGAAGGTATATGCCACTTCCTCCCTAGACCTTCGTCAGGCTAGCTCAGCCGTTCTGATGGCACGCTTTTCACACGCCCTTTTGGGCTCCCTGGATGAGGTGATTCCTCATCTCCCGGCTGACCGTCAGACGACGATCAAGCAGGTGCGGGGTCAGGGAAGGCGGTAGCTAAACAGCAGCTCAAACTTCTTTGGACATCGGCAGTTAGTGTGCCGGTCAGTAGTGGCTGCAGTGGCCATCGCCACAGAGCTCATCTGCGGATCTCCACCTTTACGGCTGATACCCAGCACAAGCTGGCAGACGTCCCCTTCCTGGGTACCGACTTGTTCGGGCCCGGGGTGGAGGGTCATCTCTAACGGATCGAGAAGTCCAACAGCCACCTTGGACTCGGTCACGTCTGCCCAGAAGAACAAAGGCCGCCAGCAACAGTGTAAGCCCTTTCGTCCTTCAGCCCCTGTGGCACGTCCGGCCCAGCATCAGGACCAGCAGGCTTGTGCTTGGCACCCCAAAGCCAAGCCTGCTGCTTTCTCCAGCAGGAAGCCTGGAGGAAAAGGCCCAGGCGGCTCCTCGGCCGGCCCTTCCTCCAAGCCAGCCCAGTGATGGGTTGAGGGGTGTCACCCCCAACTCCGTCACTCCTCCCCAGGTTCCCCCCGTGGGGGGACAGCTCCGCCACTACTTTCCGCCTGGTCCGCTATCACTATGGACCGCTGGGTGTTGGAAGTGGTAGGCAGGGGTCTGCCTCTGGAATTCAAGCAGTCCGCCTCCTATCGAGCCGTCGCCCCACGGGGGGCTACGGGCTCCACATCCTCTCTGTTGGCTCATCAAGCCAACATTGCCTTCTCCTCCAGAAGGAGTGATCAGGGAGGCGGCGGACCCCCTCAGACCCAGGATTTGTGTCCAGGTACTTCCCAGTCCCAAAGCGGATGAGGGGCTGGCACCCCATTCTCGACCTACACGAACTTAACAAGTTCCTAAGGTCTCGCACCTTCAGGATGGTCACACTGGCTCAGATCATTCCATCCTTGGAACAAGGCGTGTGGTTCTGTTCTATGGACCTTCAGGACGCATTCTTTCACATCCCAGTCCGTCCGTCTCATCAACGATTTCTCCACTTCAGAGCAGAGGGATCCCTTTACGAGTTCCGGGCCATGCCCTTCGGCCTCTCTCCAGCTCCCAGGGTCTTCATCAAATGCATGGCAGTGGTGACAGCATTCATCGTGGCAAGAGGATCGGGTGTACCCTTACTGGACGACTGGCAGTTGCAGCCCCTCCAGGTTGGAGGTGGAGTGGTCCAGGATCTGGCCCTCCAGGTCTGCTCTCAGATTGGCCTCCTCATCAAAGAGGCCAAGTCGGAACTCGTGCCATTGCAGGTGATTGTTCATCGGGGCAGAGCTCGACTCTCTTCAAGCCAGAGCACGGTTCCCAGCGGACAGGGCCGGGTCCTCTCCTCCTTTGCCCAATCATTTCTGGTTGGGCAATTGCACCCTGCCCGGGACTTCCTGCGTCTCCTGGGCCTCATGGCAGCCTGGACCAGCGTGGTCCATTGGGCCCGCTGGCGTATGCATGCCTTGCAATGGGCGCTGGTCCGCCAATGGTCACAGCGCTCCGGTCCTCTGGACCAGCCAGTGACAGTGACCCAGGAGATGTGGAACGGCCTCCAGTGGTCACGCGTTCCAGCTCATCTGCAGGTGGGTATCCCGTTTGTCTGCCCCGAGCCGACGGTCACTCTGACGACCAACGCCTCTCTGATGGGTTGGGGTGCCTATCTGGGGTAGCTCAGAGCCCATGGCCTCTGGTCCCCTCAGGAGTCTCGATGCCACATCAACCTGCTGGAGCTTCGGCGGTCCCACTAGCCCTCACCACCTTCACTCCGTTTGTTCGGGTCAAGTGGTCCAGGTCCAGATGGACAACACCACGACCATGTACTACCTGAACCGACAGGGCGGGATGCACTCCTTGCCTCTGTGCAAGGAAGCTCTCCGCACTTGGTCTCTCGTGATCAGCCTGGAGGCGGATCTCCTAGCCATCCATGTGGCAGGAGCCTCCAACAGTCTGGCCGATGCCCTCAGCCGGATAGGCACTACTTGTCATGAGTGGTCTCTCCTGTCAGAGGTAGTGCAAGATCTGTTCTCCCACTGGGGCACCCCTCAGGTGGACCTGTTCGACTCCAGGGAAAATGCGAACCTGAGGCTGTTTCATGCCCGCCTCCCTCAGCAGGGCTTGCTGCAGGGGGATGTCTTCTCGAGGCCGTGGACCCTGGGCCTCTTCTATGCCTTCCCTCCATTCCCCTTGATCCACAAGGTGCTTCTCAAGGTGAAGAGGGACCAGGCTCAGGTGATTCTGGTAGCCCCAGACTGGCCCCACCAGTTCTGGTATCCAGATCTCCTCAGTCTCAGCTCCCTGCTCCCGAGGCAGCTTCCAGCCCACCCAGACCTGATCTCGGTCAACAAGGGGAAGGTACTTCATCCAGACCTTCAATCCCTACACTTGACGGCCTGGTTCCTGAGCGGCTAGAGTTCCAGGCCTTGGGTCTTTCCGACGAGGTCCTAAACGTTGTTGAGGCATCTCGTAAGGAGTCGACCAGAAAATGCTATGCCTTCAAATGGAAGAGATTCTCCATTTGGGTGTCAGAGTAAGGGTTGGACCCTTCCTCCCTGTTCATTGGCAAGCATTCTGGACTACCTGTGGTCCCTTTCTCAGCTAGGGCTTTGGTCGATGACCCTTAAGGTGCACCTGCAGCCATCTCTGCTTACTGGGCACGGGCCGGCAAGCAGTCTGTGGCGCAGGAGAAGGTGGTCGGGCGCTTTTTCAAAGGTCTTGATCACATATCCCCTCCGGTTCGAGAACCTCCACCTCCATGGGATCTATTGCTGGTATTGGCTAAGCTCATGGGCAAGCCATTCGATCCGATGCATGGGTGTGATATCTCTCACCTGTCATGGAAGACCACCTTCTTGGTGGCTATTACGTCAGCCAGAAGGATGGGAGAGCTCCAGGCGTTTTCCATAGAGTCTCCTTATCTGGTCTTCCATAGGGACAAGGATGAGAAGCCCCCACCGAAATTCCTTCCGAAGGTGGTGTGGGAGTTTCACCTTAACCAGGTGTTGACTGTGCTGGTGTTCTACCCCAATCACACCTTGGAGGCCGAATTTAGGCTCCATACTCTGGACCCGAGAAGAGCGCTCGCTTATTATAAGGAGCGGACGGCTGAAGTTCGGGGGGAGGTTCGCCAGCTGTTTGTCACCTACGGTGAAGCCGCACCTGGCAGACATGCAGCCAAGCAGATGATAGGCAGGTGGGTCACCTCCTGCATAGATCTCTGCTATAGGTTGGCGGGAATGGAGCCTCCCAAAGGGATAAGTGCTCATTCTACCCACCATACCGCTGCTTCGGTGGCTGCTTCCAGGGACGTCCCTATCCAGGAAATCTGCAGGGCTGCTACCTGGAAGTCAGCGCACACCTTCTTTACCCATTACCACATCGACCTAGAGTCATGCCAGGATGCTGGTTTTGGGACCTTGGTTCTCCAGTCCTTATTCCCTTAGTAGGGGGTGCATGCCTTGCCTCCCTCCCTCCTCCCGGAGAACTGTTAGAAGTCTGTCAATAAGTGTGGATTGAACAACATATCCACATCCCTAGAAATACAGGTTACTCACCTGTAACAGGAGTTCTAAGAGTGGTATATGTTGTTCACCCACACAACCCACCCGACCTCCCCGGCTTCGACGTGCAACCTGGCTTGCAGTGGTCTAGATCTGGTGTCATGGGGCGAAGCCGAGAGTTTTACCACCTGGGTGAGTGGGAGGAGCCAGCTTGAAGACCTTCCGGCAAGATTTAAAACGGCAAGGAACCTGCCAATAAGTGTGGATGAACAATATATACCACTCCTAGAACTCCTGTTACAGGTGAGGAACCTGTATTTCCTTCCCGGCTTCTGGGGCATCAGCTTCTTCTTCCCACAAAGGCAAGAGGTCGAGCGGGAAGGATAAGCACCGGGACAAGGATAGGGATCGGCCCCAGTCGGCTTCCCATTCCAGATCACCGCTCAAGTCAGCAGCCGCTTCTGGATCTTCCTCTCACAAAAGGTTGGTCCCTTCTTCACTGGCAGCCCTCACTCCTTTCATGCTGCCCGTGTCTTCGCCTCCCACCCTCCTCATCTCGGGCGAAGGCTCTACCGTGCTTCGGACCACAGCCCCAAAACTCATGAAGCTCAGGCCCCTTTTCCCATCAGGTTCCCATCCAGGAGGCTCGACTGGCTCTTTGGACAGTGTGTCTCGGCCCACTGCTCCTCCGGTCTTGGCATTGCCTACTTCAGTCTCTAAGCGATGCCCAGAGCATGCACTCGCCTCTCCCTTACTGACAACACCACTGTCTCTGACGGGGCTTCCTCCCTATGCAAGCTACACGGTCCCTCCAGTCATCGGCTGACCGCCCGGCATCTACCCGGCGTGCCTTCACCATCATCAGTTAAGTCCCAGCAGAGCCAGCCACTCCTTCAGGTCAGCCACAACTGACACCTGCTGAACCGGCGCTTGGCCCTTTGAAACCCGGCCTTCAGCTAGCCCATCACCACAGGAGTCGTCCATATGGTCCTCAGTTCCTCAGGGACCGGCCCAGAGCCTGCAAAACCTCAGAGACCCGGCTGGGAGATCCCATACCTACCCTGCCCGGCGCTACCTCCCCTGCCACGCCTTTGGATTACATTGCCTTATTCATGGCTTGGTGGGAGTTCATGCAGAACAAGGAACCCTGGAAGGGACCCCTATCCACCCACGAGGGAACCTGCCTCCTCACCGGTCTGGGTTCTCCACAACACTCCCGGTCTCCCAGTGACAAGGAGGAACGCCATCCACTGACACCGGGTCCCACACTGGGGTATTCCTCTGAGGATTCAGTTACCCTCCAAACCTGAGGAACCAAGGACACCCCCAGATCCCTCCTCACGATCCAACTTTCCTGGTCATGAGGCACATTCAGTCCTCATGAGCGGGACCTCGAACTGGACCCAGAACACCGGCGCCTGGCAACCTTCCTCCGTAAGAAGAACACTCTGCCTGGGTCATACCTCCTCTTATTGACTCCTTCGAGGATGTCAACAGGGCCAACGGAATCACCCATCTTCCTCCCTGGCCTTACCTAAGAAGGGCAGACTGGCTTACCACCCTCAGGAACAACCCTTTTATGGAGAGCATCCAGTGGATGAGTCAGTGGTCATGAACGCAGCTCACAACCATACTAAAAGACCCAGACACCTCAGCAACCACCCTCCAGATAAGAAGTCTAGACAGGTGGACTTCTTGGTTAAGAAGGTCTATGCCCTAGCCACTTTGGCCATTCGGTTATTGAACTTCCTATCCCACATGGTCCAATACGAGAACGCCCTGTGGGACAAAGCTCTAGAATTGGTGCAAACTCTCCCAAAGGACCCTACCAAGTCTCAGTTGACCCAACTTCTAAAGTCCGGGTCAGATGTCAGAAATCATGTTCTAAGGGTGTCCTACCATACTGCAGATGTAGTTGGACAGGCGGCTGCCACGGGCATTTGTATTCAGTGCCATTCTTGGCTCAGGGTTTCCAGCTTTGCCCCTGATATGCAGGCCAAAATCCTTGATGCTCCCTTTAGGGGGTCAGTTCTCTTTGGCGAGGATGTCCAGGACATTATCTCCTGCCTGCAGGAATCTGGCAAGGCCTTCAGGTCGGTACATTCTTTGTACTGGTCCCAGCCAAAACCCCAACAGTGTCAGCCCTTTTGGAGGAATCAGTGTCAGCAGTCCAAGGGACAGCAGCCCAGGGGAGCCTTCAAGCATAAGACCCCCTCCCAGGCAACAGGAGCCTGAGCCCCTAGGGCATCCTCTGCCGCCCTACCCATCCCAGGTTTTTCAGCATGACTCCTTACCCGACCCCCCTTCCCCAGCAGAAGCTTTTGGGGAGGTGGTGGGGGCGCTTCTCCGTTTACCTGGATGGATGGCACAGAATCACCTCAGATCAGTGGGTGCTTCAACTAGTAGAAAGGGGACATACTCCCGAATTTCAAGAGATAATCCCAGACAACCCTGCCTTGCACTCCCACTATCCTTCAGATCACATTGCCCTTATCCGGGAGGAGATCAAAGCACTACTGAGCAAACAGGCCATAGAACCTGTTCTTTTAAATCAGAGGGGAAAGGGTTTCTATTCCCATTTCTTCCTGGTCCCAAAGAAGACTGGCCATCTGAGACCAGTTCTGGATCTCAGCCACCTGAATCTGTTTGTAGAATACAAATGCTTCAGGATGATTACCCTTCAGGGTCTTCTCCCCCTTCTTCATCAAAGAGATTGGCTCTGCTCCCTGGACATGCAGGATGCCTACCTCCACATCCAGGTTTTCTGGCCCCACAGGAGGTTCCTACGCTTTTGCTTCCAGGGGAACCATTACCAGTTCAGGGCCCTATTCTTCGGCCTTTCTTCAGCACCCCAAGTCTTCACCAAGTGCCTGGCAGTAGTGGCTGCGACCCTCATGAGACAAGGTCTTTATGTCTTTCTGTACCTCAACAATTGGCTCCTCACAGCCCCCTCCAGAGGCCAGCTGCTCCAGACAATGAAAATCACCTTCAGTTTGTTTCAGATGCTGGGCATCACCCTGAAACTGCCCAGGTCCTCCCTCTGGCCAAAACAAAGATTGAGTTCATCAGAGCAGTCTTGGATTCGGCTCAGGGAAAGGCTTCCTGCCTCCAGACAGAGCAGGCCGCCTGAGAGCACAAGCCCAATTGGTGTCTTCGTCGCAGCAAGTCACAGCCAGGTCGTTTTTCAGGCTCTTGGGGCACATTGCAGTGACCATTGTCACTGTTCTGCTTGCCTGCCTGTACATGAGGGTGCCTAAGTGGACACTACGGGTGCAGTGGGACCAGAGCACAGACAATTTGAAACAGGGGATTCTAGTATCCAGGCTTGTGCAACATACACTCTCTTGGTTGCTGAACCCTCCAGATCAGATTCTCACGACAGAAGTGTCCTGTCTGGGTTTGGGTGCCCACTTGGCAGACCGTCAGACCCAAGGGACCTGGTCTCAGCAAGAGCATCATCTCCACATCAACATGCTTGAAATGCAAGCAGTCCTTCTTGCCTTTTGGGCTTTTCAGACTCATCTTCTCCCTGGCCTTCTCCTGATTCACATGGACAACATGACAGTAGTCTGTCTCAGCTAGCATCGGGGGACTCACTCATATCCCCTGTGCAGGGAGGCCATGTGAGTTTGGCATTGGACCATAGCACACAACCTGGTTCTGATGGCATTTCATGTTCCAGGCATCTAAAGCGTCCGACCAACAACCTGGGCGGTTCAGGTCAAAACATGCAAGTGGGAGCTCCTATCCACCATGGTTGAGGATCTCTTCTACAGGTTGGGTTGTCCCGAGTTGGACCTCTTTGCGTCCCAACTCAGTGCAAAACTGCCCAATTTCTGCTCCCTTGATCCAGGGCCTGGTGTTTTTTGGTGAGACATGTTGTCCCTCTCTTGGGCATGGAGGTTTCTGTATGCTGTTCCTCCCTTTCTGCTTCTGCAGAGTTCTTCTCAAGCTGCAATCGGAGGGAGTAGACATATTTCTGATAGCTCCCTACTGGCTGCGGTAGATTTGGTTCCCATTGTTGCAACAGCTGGCAGTGGAACCTCCACTTCCCCTGCCCCTTTGCTCTGACCTGCTCTCTCAGGACCAGGGTGCTCTAATTCACCCTGACCTCAAGTCTCTTCATCTCCATGCATGGCTCCTTCAGACTTAGCCATCGCACTCATTGGGGTCTCCTCTAGAGTGGTTGATGTCCTGGTGGCTGCCAGGAAACCTTCCACCAGAGGAACTTACACCATGAAGTGGAAGCGATTCTCCATTTGGGCTAACACCCAGCATTTGGATCTCTTCACTTGCCCGGTGAATCTCATCCTGGAGTACCTCCTTTCCCCTCTCAGACTCCGATCTGGGTTACTCCTCTATCAAGATGCACCTTTCCGCCATCTCTGCGTACCATGCACCCATTGACAGCAAAATATTTGCCCAACTGGACCTGTCCCTTACCTTTTTGTGGGGCATTCTCCATTTGAAACCTTCCATTAAGGACCCAATCCCACCATGGGATCTGTTCTTTATTTTGAAGAAACTCACTCTTCCTCCCATTGAGCATGCCACGCGCTGCAAACTATGCTTTCTGCTGTGGAAAGCATTGTTTTTAGTTGCAATTACTTCAGTTTGGAGGATTTCTGAGCTTCATGCTCTGATGTGTAAAGAGCCTTACTTGGTTTTCAACAAAGACAGAGTATCTTTGCAGACCAATCCTAAGTGTTTGCTTATGGTGGTGTCTGAGTTTGCTTTGAATCAATCCATCCACCTGTCTATTTTCCTGAGTATTATAATTGGGGAGGCTTCTCTTCACACTCTAGACGTTCATCAGGTGCTCGTTTCTATCTGGACTGCACCTGCCTTTTCAGAAAATCCGACCAGTTTTTGTGTTTTGTTTGCCCCAGGAAAGAAGGGCTTCTGTTTCCAAACAATGTTTACATAAGTGGTTAGCTAATTGCATTGTTTATTGCTACCACAAGTACGAGCCTTTACCAGGTCAGGTCAAAGTCATTCAACCAAGGGTATAGCTGCCTCCCTGCCTCCTTCAGGAATGTGTCTGCTCAGACATTTTGCGCTGCCATGAGTTCTGTCCATACTTTTGTTAAACATTACAGTTTGGACATTGTCTCCAGGCATAGAGCCGGTTTCGATCTTGCAGTCCTCTAGGGCACCCTGTCATAAAGTTCCTATGACTGCTGTTGTCCTCCTCCCAGTTAATGGAGTCTATTTTTCTCCTGCTTGGGAGTTGGTCCTCGTGATTACTGCCTGCTGCAAGAGCCCCCTCGAAGTAAGATAGTACAGTTATGTAAGAACTTACCATAACAGTAGATCTTCGAGAGGCGCTCATGCAGCAGGCACTGCATTCCCTCGCTCCTTCCCCCGATTGCTGTTCCAGTGCAGCTGTTCTGCTTTCTTAAGCAGAGGAACCTCCTCAGTTCTCAGTTTCTGTTCACGCTGGGTCTCTGGTGGGAGAACTGGGGATGGGCTCGACCGGGGACTGCTCCTATTATACCATAGGTAGGACATCAGCATGCCGACGCCGGGAGCGCCCCCACCAATACTACTAACTTGAAGTTTTCCATGGTCCTAGT
Organism: Neoceratodus forsteri; assembly: GCA_016271365.2. Taxonomy (NCBI): domain Eukaryota; kingdom Metazoa; phylum Chordata; order Ceratodontiformes; family Ceratodontidae; genus Neoceratodus; species Neoceratodus forsteri. The sequence continues at coordinate 289,632,377 of CM028135.1, read as the reverse complement.
GCCTGATGACTCAGTCCTTATAGTTCTTGCCTGCTGCAAGAGCTCCTCTTGAAGATTTACTGTTAGATAAGGTCTTACGTAACTGTACTTTTCGGTTCTGTTTCTGCATGAAAGCCCACCAAGAAGAAACAGGACGTTATAATCCACCAGCAGAGGACAGTTGTATACGGAGGATAGCAGTAGGAAAAGGCACTGTCAGTCCTGGCGGGGCTGTCATAGGGTACCCTGGCAGAGTCCCAGCAGGCACCAGCCCTGCGGGCATCGGCCAAGGAAGCCTGAGAGGAATATCCACTGGTACCGGGAGAGGAGATACCGGTGCTGGGGGATAGAGACCTCCCTGGCGAAGGCTGAGGTGAGACCGGACTTGGGGAAGCTCCGGTAGCGTGCAGCAGGTGCTGCCTAGAAGGACTGGTGGCAGCCTCCAAAGAGGGGATCGACACAGGCAGCATCCTGGCCGGAGGGGCATCCGTAGAAGAGCCCACACCTGATGTGCTACCACCAGCCAAGTCTCCTGGCTGAGAGCCTGCGTAAGTCAGGGGCCTGAGCATCAGGGGCTGTGGTGCAGGAGACTGAGTCCCCTGCTCCGAAGAGCCGCTGACTGTCACAGAGATAAGGGTGGTGGGGCCACCAGTAGCCCTGCAGGAGTACGGGCTAATGGGGCCAAGGAGGCCGACCTCCCATGGAAGGAAGACCCAGACGCGGTCGATGGTTTATTAAGAGACCGCGAGTGAGAAGTAGTTTTGGCCCTTGTCCTGGTGCTTGTGCTTCCCACTAGACTTTTCCTGGGACTGGGAGGAAGAAGAAGCCCCAGAGGACTGGGCTGGCGAAGCCAAAGAGCTGCTAACCTGCAGCTCCTGTTCCATCGTGATGAGCTTCTGCTTGATGAGATGGCTTTCCAGAATTTTCAGGCAACATCTCCATGTGGCCTGGTTAAACGTCTGGCAGGATTCGGTGTCATGGCTGGGGCCTAAGCACAGGATGCAAGCAGAATGTCCATCCTTTTCTGGAATCTGTTTGCTGCAGGCACCCAGTGGAGCAGTTGGAACACGAGGCAGGTTGAGAAGACATAAACCTGGGTCTGGTAACACCAAAAACTCGATGTTAACACTAAAGAAAAAAAGGAAAAATAAAAGCGAGGAATGCATGGGAAATGTCAGTCAACTGTAGCTGTGGCAGTCTTAGTGGTCCGACGTGCACAGGTCGTCAGCGGGAAAGAACTGAGGAGGGTTTGGGGGACCACCTACCTTTATAGGATAGGCTGACGTCAGTGAGGTGTCTGCAGCGGTGGGTGGTCCCCCATGGTACTGTGCCAGCTAGAAAGGTTTCCATGTGGTCATTGCACCTGATTCCTTAGTCCCACTGGTGTCGGCCTGCTGCAAGATCTCCACTTGAAGATTTACTGTTAGGGTAAGTTCTTACATAACTAATTTCTGGAGGCTACACCTTCACAAGGATATTGACAGGGCAGGATGGAAGCGGTTCAGAGGAGGGCTGCCAGAATAGTGCAGGTGTTGAACCAGAAACTTTACAGGAGAGGCTCCAGTAGCTTAACATGTACTCCATGGAAGACAGGAGAGTGAGAGGACATGAGCTAGAGAAGTTTAAGTCGTCATGGGGTGTACAAAAGCGCCAGGAGGAGTCTCATTCATAAAAGCACGAGAACACGGGTATGCTATGAAGCTTTGTGGGGGAATTTAAGAGGATGCTTCTTCACAGAAAGGGCTGTGGACGCCTGGAACAGCCTACCAGAGGAGGTGGTGGGGGCGAAGATGGGGTGGGGGTGCTTTAAGCATTAATGGGATAGGCACATGGGCATAATAGGCAGAGGAAGGAGGGAGGGACTCCTGTGACCAAATAGTGTCCAGGGTGTAGTAACAGACAGAGAAAAAAGGGCAGACTAAATGGGCCTACCAGTCCTTTTCTGCCAAAACATTCTGTGTTTCTATAAGGTGAGAGGGAAAAGGGGATATGATTGAAACATGTAAATACCTCCATAGTTAACTAAATTGGATGGCGGGGAATTGTCCGGACAGTAGGAACACTAGCACCAGGAAAACTCCATGAAGCTGGAGTCTGGCCATTTGGTGAGATACCAGAGTATTTTTTCACAGAGAGGATGGTGGAAGGGGAATAAGATCCCAGAGGTAGTAGGTGGTCTGTGCAAAAGCCGTGGTGGGCTTCAAAGGGTAGGGCTTGGTAAAGACCAGAAAGGAGAGGAGGGGGGATGAAGAGCCCTAGAGCCCTCTCATTTATCATTAGTTATGTAGGAATGGGCAGGCATGATGGGTCAATGGGCCTTTTCTTTTGCCATTCAAGTTTGTCTCCTCTCAGTCGGTGCGGGCAGGCTTTCAACCTTGTTCCCACCTTCTCTGCCTGACACTGCTGTACTGGACCAACCCACCCAGTAATTCCTCCCCCACCCAGTGATACATCATCCAGACTTGGGCAGGTGGCGGACAACTGTGTGGGCGGAGGGCATGTCTGAGGGCTTCGTAGGCCACACAATCTTTTTCTACTTTCTCCATTAGCCCTGTTGCAGTGTGCATGTGGAAGCACACATGCATACAGCCTCTGCCCGTCATCTCTCAAACTGCGGCGCTTCCCAGACCTCCACCTGTGGGCAGCCAGGGCCAAAAAGCAAGCCACCCCACTCCTGGGAGAGGACAGTGTCCTCGGATGCTCAGTTCTTCCAGCCCCCCAGTTACCCGAGCTCACTCCGAACACAGGTTGCTGGCATGGGAAAAGGTAAGGTGCAGGATGCCTCAGCCCTCTTCACCAGTGTACCTTTTTCTGCAACGGGTTCTGTGTTTATCTGGTGTGAGTGCATGTCAGCTTTCAAGGTCCATTTATTCCTTATGCTAGAAAATGCTGCATAGTGATTTTTTTACACTGTTTTTATGAATGAAACTGAAATTATTAAATACATTTAAAAACTCCATTCAGACATATTTGTCACAGAGCACTGAGCATTACAAATCACAGCCGTTGACGTCCATGAGTTAATGTATACTGGAAAAGAATTTTAATTGGCCATTGCAAACAGCAACTTGGTTAATAATTATTAGAACTGGCACAGTGAGCCTCTGCTCCTTGATCATCATTGAAATCCCTGTGGTGACTTTTAATGCTTAAAATCAAAGAAACGAGTGCAGTGGGCTTACATAACTCTCTGCTACTAGGTATAGTAAGGTGATTTTCTTAGTAATGAAATCTGCAGTTGTCTCCATTACCCTCTGAGAGGGAGGAAGGAAAGAAGGGTTGGATCACTAAAGCCATTATGGCGCTGATTGCTTCTGGCCTGCCTTCTAATTATAAAGACCTAGGTTCGGCCTGGACGTGTACCCACAGTGCCTCTTGTACATATGAACGTATGAAATTGCCAGCAGATAAAGGCCTTATTGTCTGTCAAGTCTGCTCGACTGTGCAGCTAGCAGCCATTATACTGCAGCTCCCCATCCATCCCCCACCCCAGTGACCTTCCCCCTTAGCCTCTCCCATCCCCTTTTGAAGCAGCCCACTGTTCTACAGGATACCACTTCCTCTGGCAATGCGTTCAACCCAGACACCACCCTCTCCGTAAAAAAGTGTCTCCTCATTTCCCTCCTGAACCTTCCCCGTTCCAATCTCAGATTGTGCCCTAGAGTGTCCCTCCCCATCCTTAATTTGAAAGGTCCTCCATATCGTCTTATTTATTCCCTTCATGTACTTGAAGGTTTCAGTCCATGTTCTCACCCTCCACCCCGTATCCCTCCTGCCCTCCAGGGAATACATGTTCAACTCCTCAGCCTGCTGTCACAGGGTAAGTCCCTAGCTCCTGGATCATTTTGTTGCCCTGTGCTGCATCACCTCCAGTAACGTAATGTCTTTCTTCAGGTACAGTCGCCAGAACTGCACACAGTACTCCAGGTGTGGTCTAACCAGTGACCTGTATAGTGGCAGGATCACCTCCCTCCTAGAGGATATGCCTTTGGCAGTACAACCCAACATCCTGTTGGTCTTTGCAGCTGCCTTTCTACATTGTGCTGAGTTGTTCATTGCTCCCATTATGATCACCCCCAGATCCTTTTTGCACCGAAATGTAGCACCTTGCGTTTCTTAGCATTGAAACCCAGCTGCCAAGTGTCCGACCAGGCCTCCAATTTTGCCAGATCATCTTGCAACCCCTGCCACCCTTCTAAGTCATCCACTACTGCTCCCATCTTGGTGTCATCTGCAATCAGTCTGATCTTTCTCTTGATGCCTATTGAGATGTCTACTATGAAGATCCCAAACACCAGCCCCAGTACAGAGCCCTGTGGTTCCCTGCTTATCATCGCCCTGGGAGATGAGAGCTGCCCTCCACCACCACCCTCTGCTGTCTCCCTTGCAGCCAGTACACTACCCATCCCATTTTCACCCCACCCTGTGCCTTCTAGCTTACTTCCTAGCCTCCCATGCGGCACTGAATCGAATGTCTTACTGAAGTCCCAGTACAGGACATCCACTGCATAGCCCCTGTCTGATTGCCTGGTTACCCAGTCATAGTACTCCACCAGGTTGGTCTGACAGGATCTGCCTTAGACAAACCCATGCTGTCTGCTGTCCTGCAGCCCATTAGCCTCTAGTAGTGAAACCAGTCTCTCCTTGAGTATTGTCTCCATCAGCTTTCCCACAATGGACGTGAGGCTTATCGGTCTGTAGTTCACTGTCTCATCCTTGCAACCCACTATTGTGGAAGGGTACCACATGCGCCATTCTCCAGTCCTGAGATATGCTCCCCAAGTCAGGGAGACATTGAACAGGTCTGCAAGGGTTCTGCCAGCTCCTTAAGCAACCTGGGGTGTATGGCATCTGGCCCTGGCGCCTTGTCCACCCTCAGTGCCCTCAAGCCCTCCAGTACTCTGCCCACTGGGATTTCTCTGTCTGTCACCTCCTCCACCCCACCCCCGTGGCCCCCCTCCCATCTCCCTTGAGTACAGCTCCCTCTTTCTCTTTAGTAAATACTGAGCAGAAGTACTCGGTTAATGCTTCTGCCCCATTTCCACCCACCCCATCCCTCTTTATCCTTACTATTTTGTCCTTACAACTCCTTTTCTCCCTGATGTACCTGAAAGTCTTTCTCCCTTCTTGATACCCTGCGCTAGCCTTAGTTCCCTGGATGCCTTGGCTGACCTTGACTGCCCTTGTCACCCCTTGACTCCTTTAGGTGTTCCTCTCTGTCCTCCCCTCCCTGTTTTTTGTATCTTCTAAGGTGGCTCTTTTCTTCCTTACTTTTCCATGACCACCCCCACCCCCGTTCACCCAGCTAGGCTTATTGGCCCTGGACCTTTGTACATGTTACGGTTGCCTCATCAATTCCCAGTTTAATGATCTCCCGCTTCTGGTTAGTGTCCATGTTTAGATGGATCCTGACCAGATACCCCTTTACTATTTCCCTCATCCTCCTGAAGTTCTAGCACCCTTGTACCCATTCTTTCCCACTCCCCGTTTTCCCATGTTTATTGTGAATCACACCGAGTGATGGTAACTCCCTGCTAGCGGTTCCTCCACCCCCAGCTCTCTCACAAACTCACCATTCGCCAACACGAAGTCTAGGGTGTTCCCTAACCTGGTTGGCTCATTAACCATCTGCAATAGAAAGCTGTCCTGGAAAGCGTCCAGAAGTACCTGCTCCCTCCTATTCGTGGTGGCTGGGGTACTCCAATCCACTCCTGGCAGGTTGAAGTCACCCACAATCACCATGCTGCCCCTCCCACAGGTCCTCCTTATCTGTACCACTAGTTCCCTGTCTAAATCCTTAGTCTGAGAGGGTGGCCTGTACACCACTCCCATCCTGAAGGTCCTGTTTTGGAGTCCTGGAGCTGCACCCGTAATGACTCCATGCTGCCCTCCTCCTCTTCCTTCATGACTCACTTCAGTCCTTCCCTCACATACAGCACCACCACCCTTCTTTTCGTTTTACCCTGTCCCTCTGAAATATCCTATACCCCGGTACTGCCAGGTCCCAGTCATGGTAATAGGTGGCCAATGTCTCGGTGATGGCAGTCATGTCCACCTACCCATTTGCCATGAGTGCCTGTAACTCTGCTGTTTTGTTCCCTAGACTCCTAGCATTCAAGGTTACCACCCTTCACTCTGCTTCCTTCCCCCCTCTCCCTACTTGCTCTCCCTATCTAGCATCCCTTCCTGACCTCCCCCTAAATCCCTTGCTGCTGGTATGGGGGTAAGCTCATTCGGCTTCCCTACCTGTGGATCCTGTCTGACTCCTGCCCATTTGCCACCCCTCTTCTAGTTTAAATTCCCATTGTTTGCAAAGTATTTCCCCAGTTTCTGTTTCAATACCCTCCTTCCCTCCTCACATAAGTGTAGCCTGACCTTAGCGTAGAGATCACTGTCCTCCCAGGTCCTTCACCACCCCCCACCAGCTCATACCCTTTGGACTGACACCATTCTCCTAGCTACGTGTTAAATCCCTCTATCCTCAGCTTCCTTGCTCGCCCTGGGTACTGGAAGCACCTCTGAGAAAGTTACTGATCTTTCTGCCTCCTCACAAATCAACCCAGCTCCTCAAACCTCCTCTGGACTACATCTACCATATTTCCTGCCAGGTCATTTGTTCCCAAATGCAGAACCATGTGAGGTTTCTCACTACCTCCTAGCATACTTCAGAACAGATTGACTCACCCTTTCCGCTGTCATGCCTGCCATGACCTGCACCCATATGCGACTATGCCTCTTCCCCCTTGCTTCCCATCTGATCCCTTTCAGAACCAAGTCTCCCAGCACTAGGATCCCACCCTCATTTTCATGCTCTGCTTGCCTTGTCCTTCCTTTATCCCATCCCCTTCTTCTCCACTCCTCCTCCAGCGCATTTATTCCCCCTTCTACTCCTGTTGTAATGTCCCCTGTCTCCGCTCTGTGCTCCTCCCCTTTCTCCTCTGATTTTTACCTCCTCCTCCACTGGATTCCACCTGCCTCCTCTCCCTGATGCATCCCTACACCTTTCTTCTCATACTTCCCCTCCCCCCTTCCCCACAACCCCACCTTACTCTATCTATCCCCTATACCATATCCCTTCAACCCTTTGGCCTGCCTCCCATTCCCTTCTCGCTTGGTCTGTCATCAGCTCCTCATCCCAGCACTCCCCCTAACACATCACCCAATCCTGCCAGCACTGCGAACGGATATTTCTGATGTCCCGTCACTACCACCTGTTTCCTCATTCCTTTTGCTCACACCCCACCGCTGATGACTCTGCTACTGTTGGATTCCTCCTTCCTTCCTGTTCTCCATTCCTCCCCTTTCCCACCCTCATTTGTCCTCTAAACCAGGACCCTGTCTCTCCTTCCCCCATTTGCCACCTTCTTCCTGCTCCTCCTCACCCCTCTCTCTTTGATCTGTCCTCCTCCTCTGTTACCACCCTTCCCTCCCCAGCCACTGAGTTGTCCTCCATCGCAGCCCGCATTCCCCTGCTAAGCTCTGTTTGTAAACAGCTGATCTCGTTCCTAGAAGAAACAGAGACACTGTGTCCTCAGTCAGGTAACGGGGTAGCAAGCCCCAAATATTTAGACTAAAACAAAATAAAGCTCTGTACTCCACTGCAAAATAACGATAAAGGGATGCTGTGTTTGCAGTTAAAAAGCTGTTTTTATTTCCTGTGCTACAAAACAAGTATAGCAACTTTTAACAGCATTTCTTAATTCACTTAAACAAAGACCACTCTCCCGTGTCTGAGAAAACACTCCCCTGCGCTTTGACACTGCAAACATAGCATCTCTTTATCGTTATTTTGCAGTGGACTGCAAGCTTTATTTTGTTTTGATCTCATTCCTAAGCTGCCTTATTTGCCTGCACACCAAACACCCTCCCACTCTCCATGCAATTTTCAGAAAGATTACTGCACCACAGTTGTTGCAGCCTACCACCCTTCCCGTCTCACTTTTCGCCCACCAGCATCTCCCCTCATTTTCAGTAGGATGCCAATACCACCCCCATGACCCCTCCCATCCACCTTTTCCACTTCTGCCCATGGTTCACCCAGCTCTCCTATACCTTACCCTCATGTAACAGTTGGCTTACCAACAAAGCTTGCCCCACCAATAAATGCAGTCTGGCCCCCTAAGCACAACCAAAAGCAATCTGCCCTTTAAACGTTGGTTACACTTCAGTAGTACAGCAAATCCTATCCTGGATTCACTGTGCCAAACATATCAATACTGGGGTTCCAGACAGGCCCTGCTAACACAAACAGTATAGGAAGTATTTGTAAGCAATAATCACTAGGCCAAACATTTCAACATTGGCGCTAACCTCACCTAGTAAGATGCAGTGCAACAACTGTATAGCATCTGTTGCTGTTCGATAACATTATTGTCCACCTGGTGTATCAGTCTTGTCCTGTATATTCTTCCTAGTTACCAGACGTGCTAGGACTCCTATCCTGTGATGTAACAGGATATGATGTGGGAGTAAACAGGAATAAAGGGGAAGTGAGCCTTTGAGTGGTGCGGTGGGGATTAGACACCGGCCTCCTCAAGAAACAATCAGGCCAACAGTGCTCAGAGCATTAGAGCGCTATATGGTTTCCTGAGAAGGCAGCAGTATTTTATTTATTAGCGTTTGGTGACCGGAAAAGTGCATTAAGCAATATCCCTGCCTATTTTCAAGCACGACCCAGGAGAGTACAGGATACAGTAAAACAAAAACAAAACTCAGAATACATACAGTCCTTAAATACAGTAAACATCCATGCAGGGATGTTCAGGTAATGAAACATACAGCAGTAAACCATCCTCACAGGGAATGAAGGGGACGGGCAAAGACAGGCCAGGTAGTACACACGAAGTTCTGAGAACAACGTTCTCAGCAGGAAATAACAGTAATGGGGTCAATTGAGTTAGGTACAGTCACAGGTATCAAGTGCATAAAGATATGAGAGAAGTGCAGTCTTGAAGGAGGATGAGATAAGGGGCTGTTCAAAGTGGAATAAGGAGTTCCAGAATTTAGGGGTGAAGTGAGAGAAAGCGTGCTCCCAGTTTTGTTGAGCAGTGCGAGACTGATAACAGTGGAGAGTTGGAAGATCTCAGTGGGCGAGAGTGGGCCACAGCAGTAAGCATAGCCCCAAGACAGGGAGTAGGAATGAAGGAATTTAGGAGGTAGCCAGTGTAGGGTGGAGTAGAGGAGGCAATGGTGAGTAAGGTGAGGTGCCGATAGGGCAGATCTGCAGATGTTGTTGTATGTGGTGCCTCATTTATGAAGAATACCAGCATTAGCATGGGAAAGGACAGGGAGGGCATGCTGTAGCCTAGGAGTAAGACACCTCTGGCCACAGTGATCCTGGCAGCGGGGGTTAGGGAGTGACGCACATGGTAAACTACTCCAATCTTAGTGTTAATGGATATGCATACCTTGTTTCTGTGGGAGGAGAAATCCAGTACAGGATCCAGCATCATTCCAAGGTATTTGAAGGACTGTGTGGATGAGACTGCTGCCCCATCACAGCAAAGCACACGGAGCTTGGTGGACTCGGCCTGAACCTTTCTAGAGGACCTGAAAAACGTGGCCTGGGTCTTTGGTAGGTTGAGGATTAGGAAGTTTAAGGATAGCCAGGATTGAAACATTTGGAACGCAGACGATAGATGAAGATTAATGTCAGGAACAGACCGGGAGGCAGAGTAGAGCACTAAGTCATCTGCGTACATGATGGAGTGATAGTAGGGACAAGAAGTAGGAATATCGTTAACAAAGATGGAGAAAAGTAGAGGTCCTAGAATGGACCCTTGTGGGACGCCACAGTATATAGGAGCCGGGGCTGAAAGAACCTTGCTGAAGGAAACGGATTGGGTTTGGTTATCATGGTAGCTGCTGATCAAGGCTAAGGTAGGTCCAGAAGCACCAAGAGAGAGCAGTTTATTCAAGAGCAGGGGGTGGTTAACTAAATCAAAAGCTTTGGTGAAGTCAGTGAACACAGCACCAGTACAAAGGCCTTTATCCATGTTGGACTTGACATTGCTGGGAATAGGGTGAGAGCAGTAGAGGTGCTATGACCAGTCCTGAAACCATGTTGAACAGGGGTCTGAAGTTTAAAACTGAGTAAATGAGCAGAGATTGTACGGTGAATAAGTTTCTCCAAAATCTTACTGAGGGTAGGCAGTAATGCAATGGGATTATAGTTAGACAGGACTTTAGGGTAGCCTTTCTTGAAAACCAGAATGATCCTGGCAGATTTCCAGGCCGAGGGCACAGTGAAGGTACTGATAGACAGGTTAGAAAGCCGAGTAATGGGTGTCGTTAGGAGAGGGGCGGCAAGTCTAAGGATCCTGGGTTCAAGACCATCAGGTCCAACGCTCCCTTGAGAGGGAATTTTATATAGTTGCCTTCAAACCTCCTGACACATGACAGGGGTAAGCACCAGAGCAGGAGGTGCATCAAGGGGAGCTGGAGCAGGAGACAGGGGGCTGCAGGATGCAGGAGGGGGGATATTAGGGGCCTTTGTGAAGAGTGAGTTAAAGGTGTTGGCAATGGTGTGGGAGTTATTGCAAAGTGTATCATTAATTAGCATGCCCTTAGGAGACTGTGGCCTGGTATTCCCCAGGATTTCATTAATCTGGGTCCATTATTTCTTAGGGTCAGAGGCTGAGGAGTGAAGGAGTTCTTGGTAGTAGTTGCTCTTGGCAGCCCAAACCACCTTTTTGCAAGTATTGCGCAAGACACGATAAGTGTCGAGGTTGGCCTGAACAGAGGAAGATTTCCATTTAGACCACTGCTTGTCACGTTGCTTAAGCAGTTGTAGGAGAGGCCGCTTCAGCCACTTGGTCACCTTCCCTCTGACCCGACGTGTAGAGAACGGAATGTGCTTGTGTTGTAAGGCAAGGAAAGTGGTGTTGAAATAGTTGGTAGCCATGTTGATGTCATTGGTAGTAAATAGGGGAGACCAGTCAACGTGTTTTAGTTCATGTAGGAACATATCTGGTCAAGACTGGAAAAGTTAGCAAAGGTTAAGACTTTGGGAGGATATGAGGAAGGGGATCCATCCCTCACAAAGTAGACTGGGCGGTGATCACTGATTGAGTCAGGTAAAACCCCAGGAGAGGAATAGCAGTCCTTACGGTTTATGAGGATCCAGTCTATCAGAGTATGGCTGTGATTATGTGTGATCCTTGTGTGGAATGAGATGAGTTGAAAAAGGTTGGCTTTGCTGATGGTAGAAAAAAGGGAAGAGTAGTTAGGACCGAGTCAGTCGAGGTTAAGGTCACCCAGACAGATCATCTCGTTGTTTTTGGTCAAGGTAGGAGTAAGTTCAGAAGCTCTTCAAGACCCAGCTTGTTATTTCGGGTAAAATACGCCAAGATGTGGAGTTTTTGGCACCCCCCCCAAGGAGCAGAAGTGAGGTGTACCTCTCTGTTATTTAGATGGGGTGGCAGGAGAGAAATGTTCAGGTGAGACTTATAATACAACGCCGATCCTCCACCTCTTTTGGAGGAAGGTCTTATCTGCCCAGAGCAAATTATAGCCTGGTAGTGTGCAGTTAAGGTCGGCGATAGTGGGCTTTGAACAGGTGTCAGACAGAACCAGGATATCTGGATTGTTGACCTGAACCCAGGCCTCCAGTTCAGGGAGATTGGCTGTAAGACTTCATATGTTTAGATGTACAAAAGTTAATCCCATGGCCTGGGCGGGAGATTGCTGTTGCAGGAATTGGTTAGTTTGGGATTGAGCAAAGGGCCAGGGTTGGGTTCAGTGTCCCCAGCAAGGTTAAGAGATAGTGCAGTAATCCATAGAATAGCAAGTACGATGCCACAAGAGACATTAGCAGTGGAGGTCATTTTCCTGCACATAAGGTACCTGAGTAGTGGCCCTATGAATCTGTAGCTAAGGTACATTGGAGAAATAGTTCTAGAAGAATACTCGGCTAGCATATTAGAGTTAGTGAAGTTACAAGTGGGTGCCTCAGATGGGTGTAAAGGGGTCCCAGTAAGAAGGGATAGGGAGCTGAGGATGAGTAAACAGATTAATGTGGAGGGAAGGTGGCACATAGTGAATCTGGTCATCCTTGCAGGAGAGTATAAGCAAGGGTTGGAGAAGTAAATTAGTCAGTAGTATTAGATCAGGAGAAAAGGTAAAACAGAAGGTGGGAGACAGAACAGGTCACCAGAGCTGCTATGACTCAAGATCAGGAAAGGATCAGCATCCAGAATCTTTGCGGAGGCAGAAACCAATGGAAGATCAGGAGGACATGACTCTCCACAGGAGAGTGAAGCTGAGCCCTAGTAGAAAAATGTGCTAAGCAGCTTGTTATGATGGCTACATCTACTGGGGAAATAGGATAAACCTGCAGGTGGAAAACTCGACAGATAGAAAAAGTCAACATAGTAACCCTGCCAAGCACGTGATAGCCTGTGTCTACATAAGGCAAGCCGGCTAAGGGTGGTAGGGTATGGGGAGGGTGGGGAAATGCTCTGCAGAGGGGAGCAGCATGGAAGGCTCTGTTTCAAACTTAAATCGGAGTGAGAGCAGCCCAGGATCACATTACAGTGAGCCCCAAGACAGATCCGAAAGATTTTAATTTCTCACCCCCGAGCAGCTATGCTGGTTACATGTAACAGTTGCTCCGCTTAGAGTTAAAATCGGAGCGAGATCAGCACAGAGACAAATTAAATCCCTCAGCCCCAACAGAGTAAATTGATTAAATTACAGGCAGGGTTTCCTAAAAATAGGTTTAAAGCCGAGCAGAAAGTAGACAGTAATTTATCCCAGCAATACAAAAGAGTAAGTAAACCTTTGTAGTCAGTAATTAGTAATAAAGTTCAGCTTAAGGGGCAAGCAGAAATGGTGCCAATTTTGAATCCTCTGCAAACGAGTGTTCTTTCCACTCATGCAGCTTATCTGCACTTTGTAAACGGCAGGTGACTCCCGAACAGCCCTGGTGGACAGAGTGCCCTGAGGACTTTGAGGAGAGCTGTGGGGAGAATAAATAGGGAGGTGAGAGAGGATTAGGACTGCAGGGGGAGGTCATGGGGTTGGAGTATAATGAGTTACAGGAGAAGGGGCTACAAGTCTCAGGAGGAAGACTGGGGGAAGGAGGGACGAGCAAACAGCTAGGGGGAAAAGTAGGAATAGCCAGGAGGAGGTGGGAAAAATAGGAGGAAAAGGGAAGAACAGAATCACACAGCAAACCTAGTCAACTGCTGAGGTACAGCTAACGTTAACACATAAATTACTTTTCCCTTACACAGAGCTGCAGTAACTCACTTTTAAAACAAGTGGGAGAGAGTACCGACTATCTTCTATAAAACAAAGCAGCACTAGCAGGGCATGCTCATACTTTGCAAGTCGAGCAGATTTCCTCTGTTACGAGCACGGATTACCATATTTACTGACTGGGCTATGAAATTAAACCAAGGCTCTGCAGAGAGGAGCAGCATGGAAGGCTCTGTTCCAAACTTAATTCAGAATGAGAGCAGCCCAGGATCACATTACAATGGGCCCCAAGACAGATCCAAAAGGTTTTAAGTTTAAATAAAAATGTTCTCAGCCCTGAGCAGCTATGCTGGTTACATTTAACAGTTGCTCTGATTTGAGTTAAAATCAAAGCGAGATCAGCACAGAGACAAATTAAAACCCTCAGCCCCAACAGAGTAAATTGATTAAATTACAGGCAGGGTTCCCTAAAAATAGGTTTAAAGCCCAGCAGAAAGTAGACGGTAATTTATCCCAGCAGCACAGAACAGCAAGTAAACCTTTGCAGTCAGTAATTAGTAATAAAGTTCAGCTTAAGAGGCGTAAGAAATGAAGCACTTTTAATTGTGATGCAAATGCCGAAGCCTCCACTCATGCAGCTTTTTCCATACCTTGTAAAACGGCGGGTGACCCCCAAACAGCTCCGTGGGCAGAGTGCCCTGAGGACTTTAAGGAGAGCTTGTAAAACAGCGGGTGAGCCCTGAACAGCTCTGTGGGCAGAATGCCCTGAGGACTTTGAGGAGAGCTTGTAAAATGGTGGGTGACCCCCGAACAGTTCTGTGGGCAGAGTATCTAGATAGTTGTACCTCAGTTGCTAACTGCTTCAGAGGGGAGGGGAGCAAGTGTGCTCAACAACCTCCCAAAAATCCCCTGAGCTGCCCTGACATCAGACACAAATGATGCTGTTTTCAACTAATATCTGACTCTACAACTACGCCTTATACCTGCAATAAAAGAAAGCAAGGCAAGTCTAGCAAGAAACTAAACTCTGTTAACTTAGAGCAGCACATTCTATTCCTCTCTGCATCCAAAAGTGTCCCAACACACCTTAAAATACTATAAAGAATACCTAAGGCAAAAAGTTAATAATCCCAACACCTGGAAGAACAACAAAATATGTGTGTGTGTGTGTGTATATATATATATATATATATATATATATATATATAATATATATATAAATATAAAAGAACAGCAGTATCAAGGTACTGTACTTTGCTTTCCTTTTCAGCCAAAGTCTTTGGCTGCCCCTGGCTTCCTCCCTTCCCTGTAGCCTAAGTCTCTGCAGCTGTCTAAGTGTGGACAGAGGTGAAGGGGTCCAGCTCTCTTGAAATGACATTTTGATTTATTATTTTTTGCTTGTTATGTATGAAAATGTAATAGCTGTGTCACCCTGGATTTGATTTATACTTCTTCCTGTGCTCTTAGTGTGTGTTTTTATCTACAGTTTATTCACCTCTCTTCCTGGCGCCCACAAAGCCCCATCACCCGGTTCTTCTGGGATCTTACCTTAAAACAAGCCATCCTGGCCACAGGATCAGCTGCCCAGCCACCGGTGCGGAGCCTGTGGGATTCGATCATCATATGCCACCGCGAGGTGTTTTTCCTCCATTTTCTCCCAATCCTCCCAATTGCTGGGCGCGACACATCAGCATGCATTCATGGAGGCAAACGCACTCTGTCAAGTCCTGCAACACCCACCTTTCCATTGGGCGCCCATCCCGTTCTACCCTCAGGCCTCCACCTGGGGCAGTCATTCAGCGGGGCTGCTGGGTCACCCTACTCGAGGGAGAGCTGTCCTCCAATCGCCAATCCTCTCTCCACCCGCCACTCCACTCCCACAGTGAACACGGGTCACCGATGCGGCAAAAGGTAAGGCATTGATACCTCAGCCCTCCACGCCACTGCCAGCTTAGCGCTAGTGTTTTAAAGTATGTTATTTGTCTTTAGGAAGGATTTTTGTTGTTGCAGAAAATTTGGACAAGCATTTCACAGTGTGTATTTCTTTGCAGGAGTTGAAAGAAAATGGTGAACTGTTGTCTGTCTTAAAAGGAGAAAATTAATGCCAAACGAAGTCTGAGTCCCAGTGAAGAGAACAAACTTATGTACCTTAAATATGGTTCTGCAGCAGTATATAGTACTATACCATGGGTTATGTATTTGAAATAAAAAGAAAACCTGCCTAAGCCAGTTTCCATTTAATGGTTGATAACATTTCAGTTTTGCACTTGAGTATCCTATATTCCCCACACATAATCATCATACCATAGCATAATAGAAATACAAGTCAGTAACTTATTGTTGTGCCTTACTTTATTCAGTTTGCATGTATCTGTTTACACAGTATTCATGAAATGTTAGCAAGAGTGACCCAGAGTATTAGATTACAACTACTACTGTTTTCAACTGCGCTGTTTTGATTAAGTTTTGAAATGAAGAATAGTGTAATAACGAGGTTCAGCAGCTAAATATGTGTTTCTTTTCTGAGACGTGCAACAGCACCAACAATGTCTTACGGATTTATTGAAATTTAGTTCAAACAGATGCTAGGATGACTCATGAGATAAAATTATCTTTTATGTTCATTTTTTTAATGGGGGTCCCTTGGTAAAGTAGGGTACATAAATAAATAATGCAGAATGATTTGCAATAGGATTTAGAAGTGCTAGGTTTAAAAAGATACATGCAAAATAAAGTGCAACAATTCATGACAACATTGGAAGACACTTAATCATACAGTGAGATGCACCATAGAGAAGAAAAGACAGCAAATGACTGCATTCCATGCAACTCAATAAATATTTAGGGTGATGGACAAGTAGAGGATTCAAGTGGAGTACATAACCAGTTATAAAATGGGTTTTAAAATCATGAAACCTGATTGGCCGAGAGCCATCTTTACCAGTGCTATTATCTCAGCACAACTGCATTGGATAAAGATTTAGCAGGCTCTTTACTTTAAAATCAATATTAACCACACATCCCCATTTGCCAATGCAAATAATGCTGTCACCTTTACTCACTAAAAACTTTCAACTAGGCCCTAAAAATAAAACTGTCTTAAATTTGAAAAATACATTTAAATGTTCTAGGGGCATGGATATGGTTCACTTATCCAAACTGTGGCAGTTCCATTGTGACAATGTTATTAGCAGGATGGACATCTTCAAACTAAGCTCCTCCCACCACCCAAGTGGTGAATCCCCAGTTGGCCTTGTAACATCAGAGCTTTCTTTCTGTCAGAAGAACAGATCACATTTTTGCAGCTGCCGCTTAGGTTATCTGCACCATAAGTGAATGTTAATAAAGTCGAAGTTTTCAGTCTATGTACAGTACTTGTTTTACAGTTGCCTTGACTAAGTCTCTGGACCAGCAAGGGACCAATGGAAACCAGGCTTCAAATTCTGCATTAGGTGCCGGCAGAAGATGATGGTCACCAGTCTGCACGACATATGTGTCTACTGCCTGGGTGACCAGAATGAAATGGATGGGTGCAACTTGTGTAAAAGCATGCATCCTGAGTCCCTCAAGGACAGGAAGTTGCAGCTCTTGCTGTGTCAGCCTTTGGAGTGGGATCCAAAGGACTACCCTAAGGGACGCAAGAAGGACTCGGCTGTGGCCGTATCAGCTGAACACCTTGCGTCCTTTGAAGCAGAAGCATGGGCTGCCACAGCGGGCACCTCTTTGGTGTCAGTGCTGTTCCCTGGGGCCTGCATTGGAAGGACTTTCACCAGAGAATTCCATAAAATATATTTCACCCCTCCAGACCTTGGGGGAAAGCCCAAACCCCCCCCCATGATGCTAAAAGCAAGTGCCGCCAGCACCAGTCGTGGGATTGAGAACAGTTGAAGTCCTCCCGGTTCCTCAACTCGCCCAGCTGCTTGACTGTCGAGTGCCCCTTGGCTGAGGAGTAGGTTGGGCAGATTGAGGGCTCTTTGGTTCCCCCATCAAGCCAGTCGACTTGGACTGCAGTCAAGCAGGCTGCCAAGATTTTTCCCTCCAACTGTCCGTGTCAGAGATTGGCTACATCACTTACAACGTTGGTCTGCTATCATAACAGACAAGTGTGTGTTGGATGTAGTGGGCAGAGTATTGGCTCTAGACTTGAGGCACTCTGCACTTCCGCCTCGAGAGTCCAGGGTATTTCAGGGCACGCTGTCTTTCAAAGGTTGGATATCACTCAGCTCTATGTGAAAGGAGCAATAGCTTTTGTCCCAGTCACCCTGGCCAGTCAGGGTTACGTGTCCAGGTACTTCCTGGTCCCAAAAAGGTTGTGAAGCTGGCACCCTGCACTGGATTTGCACGATTTCAACCAGTTCATGTGGGAAACACAAGATCTTCTTAGGGGTTATTTCAGTCATCAGGTCACATCATAGGAACTTCAACGATGGTGAAGCAGGATCCACACAAAGACTTTTCCAGCAGTACAGCTGGGCAGCCCAAGCTGGCGCCACCTGCCAGCGTCATCAACCCTGTAAAGGCTTGAGCAGCCTTGCTCCTTCCTCAGTTATTTCCTGCTGTTGACATCACTGCATGGAACTCTATTGTAAGTCACACCTTTTTGCCAACATTTTTTTCTTTAGTGTTTTGTTTGGCTAATCTGATTTTAATACAGAGATTGTTTCACCTTGTTTATGTCAAGAGTCACTCCTTCCACAACTCTCTTCCATCGCCATGGAAAGAATATTGTTTCTTCATACAACCACAACCTCTGCATCTGCTGTCTTGGGCTTAACCACCATGTTCCTGCCTTGGAGCTCTGCCAAAATTCAATCTTACAACCCAAAGGAGTCGACAAAAGGCTCTGAAGAAATTTCTTATGGAACAACAGGTAGCCAGTTCTGGGCAGGGGTCCTCCGGTATCCCTCCTTCCCAGTCGCCGGTTGGTTCGTCGAGCTCCCAGGCCTCAAAGGCCTGAGACAAGTCCTTGGGGGGGAGGGGTCACAGAAAGGACCGTGACCAGGACCACTCCCCCAGAGCAGTTCCCGCTCCCCTGCGTCTTCTTTCTCGTCTTCCAGGTTATTCCATCGGCTGCTGCCACACCAACGATCTCTGCTTTCCAGGCGTGTGCACCTACTAGGCCCATACCAACAGCCCCAACTCCCTCTTTGTAGGGAGGCCGGCCTTCGACCCTTGGGTTGTTGGACACTCGGTCGTCGACTCTCGGGTCATTGACTCCTGCCCCTCTGTCAAGACCTGATGCGTCTTCAGGCCCTTAGACGCTCGGGATGTCGGGCTCTTGGGACCTGACGGTTTGTCACGCTCTGATCAGATGATTCCTCCTCTTTTGACGCAGCCTGCCTTCAGTCTCAATTTTGTTTTAACTCTGCTGAGGACGGTATGTCCAGTGCTGTGGTGTGCCTTGTTGTCATCAACACAGGTTCGGCCTCTTTGGGTTACACCCTTTAAGGGGCTGTTGGACCCTGAACCAGAGCGGGTTGATGTTGAGGAGAAGTATCTTCCAGATCTTATCCTACCTGAGGAGGTGTTTTTCTCAGACAGGTCTATGGCCTCTTCAGTGAGTGATGACTCTGTGAAGCACACTCCCAGGTCCCTTCTTGAGGATCCCACCTTCTTCAGCATTATGAAGCAGCTGTCTGCTGCCATGGGGTTCCACACTGAGAAAGAGGATGCCAACAGAAGGGACCTGATGGACTTTTTGGAGATCCCCGAATCTTCACCAAAGGTCATTCCTCCCATTTTGCCAGCGTTAAGGAATGCCACCAACATTGCATGGCACCACCCAGATATGGTCCCTGCCATGCCCAGGAGGGCAGATAAGCTCTATCATGCCTCCCAAGGCTTGCTGTATTATGCTACCCTGCCTGAGGTCGATTCTGTGGTCATCAAAGCGGCTCATGATAGATCCAAGGTGCCAGAACACCTCACCTCTCACAAGGAATCTAGGAGGATCGACTTCTGGGTAAGAGGGTTTGTGCCTCCTCTACACTGGGACTCCGGAGTACAAATTACCTCTCTCATATGGTCAAGAATCAAAACACCATATGGAAAAAGAGCAGGGCAGCTGCCCAGTCCCTCCCTGAGGGTTCCCAGAAACAGGAGGTCCTTAAGTCCCTCCAGGCCACCAAGGATATTAGTAAGCACCTCCTTAGGGCCTTGTATGATATGTTGGACCCTGTTGCCGGGGCTGCTGCCACCGGCATTTGCCTGCGTAGGCACACCTGGTTGAGGGTATCTGGTTCTGCAGCAGATGTCCAGCAAAAGGTACTTAATGCTCCTTTCCATGGCTCAAAGCTCTTCGGGCCTGATGTCCAAGATGTAATGATTTGTAGGCCTCGGCAGGGTCCTTAAATCTGTCCATTCACTCTGCCATACCCAGCCCCGGAGCAGGCAGAGGCTGCCCTTTCGGAAGATGTCCCATAAGTCCAGTATTGGCTGCAGACTCCAGGGTAAAAGGAAAGCCAGTTATGCCCTGCCTACCCCCTCCTCCTCCTTGGATCCTGCAGTGAAACATCCCAGAGGCAACAGGTCAGCCCCTGTGGCCAGATCCGTCTCTGCCTGATTCCTTGCCAGACCCCCCCTTCCAGTCCCTGACCAAGAGGTGGTAGTCAGACGTCAGTTCTTTCTCCATCTCAGTCAGTAGAGAGCCATCACCTCAGATGTTTGGATTCTTCAGATAATAGAGAGGGGTCTCACTCTGGAGCTTTTAGAATAGCCCCCAGAGACTCCTCTGGTGCCTTCCACCTACCCTGCAAACCACGCAGCAGTCCTTCTGGAGGACGTACACTTCCTTCTGCAAAAAAGGGTGGTAGAACCAGTGTCCAGTCGGCAGCAGAACAAGGGGTTTTATTCCAGGTTCTTCCTGTTTCCCAAAAGAACCTGGGATCTGACGCCAATTCTAGATCTCAAAGACTTCAGCTTCTACATCCAGTACAAAAAGTTTTGCATGGTCACTTTGCCAGATCTATTGCCCCTGCTCAAACAGGGCAACTGGCTGTGCTCATTCGATGTGCAAGATGCCTACCTGCATATTTCGGTGTGCCCACCACACAGAAGGTTCCTCCAGTTTCTTTTTCAAGGTGAGCATTACCAGTTTAGAGTCCTGCCCCTTCCTGATCTTCCCTACCCAGCAGATTCTCACTACAGATGCCTCGGGCTTGGGGGTGCACCTGGGTCCCTTCCAGACTCAGTGAACCTGGTCCCAGGTCGAAAAGTCCCTCAATATAAATGTCCTCGAGATGAGGGCGGTTCTGTATGCCATGCAAGCCTTCCAGAACCACCTCTTTCTAGGCCAATTGTTGTTTCAGTTGAACAATCTCAGTGTGGTCTACTATATCAACAAATTGGGAGGACACATTTGTATCCCCTTTGCAGGGAAGCAATGAGGGTAAGGTACTGGGAACTGGACCACGACCTGTAACTATCGGCAGTCCATGTCCTAGGTGTGCTGAGCACCCTGGCAGACAGCCTCAGCCACACTCAATCCAGGACGCACGAATGGGAACGTCTGTCATCTGTCTCAGAAGACCTGTTAGACAGAGTGGGCCATCCAGAGTTGGACCTTTTTTGCATCCCCACTCAATGCAAAGCTGCCCAATTTTTCCTTGCTAGTTCCAGGGCCTGGAGTTTTTTGGTGAGACACGTCCTTCTCTTGGAAAGAGAGGTTCTAGGGACGTGGATGATATGTTCTATCCACACTATCTGGCAGTGTCCTTTCCCCTGTAAGAGTTGCCAGAAAGTCTTCCAGCTGGCTCGTCCCACCCACCCAGGTGGTATAGCCCTTGGTTCTGCCCCACGATGCCAGATCTTCCTTTCTGCTGGAAGAAGCCGGTTTCCTCCTTACCGCTTCCGAGTTGAGTAGGACCTAGCACAGAAATCTTCGAATTTACTTCCAAAAACTTTGAACTTTCTCGAGTTTCATTTTCAGTTCAATCATCGCTCATGACCGCAGTGGACGAAAAGTCCTTGCCCAGATTTTTACGGTGCCCATGCGGGCAGAAGATGTTGCATACCGACCCCCACGCCACGTGTGTCTACCGCCTGGGCCACGATCGTGATACCCAGGCCTGCGACATTTGCCAGTCGTTTCTCGCGATGGTCCTCGAGCACCGCCTCGCCTGCCTTAAATTGGGCCGTCTGGAAAACGACATCTGCTAGTCATATCTAAGGATGCCCGTTGGGTGGTCTCCCTGGCTGTGGGTGCCCGCCGAGCAGTTGGAACAACTTATGGCTTTCAAGGAGGAGGAGGCTCGGGCCCGCCATGCAGTCTTCTTGGTCTTCTGCCTTTGTTCCTCTCAAATTAGGCCCCACTTATTCGGGCTCCTTCAAGGAGCTGTGCCAGTCCCTCCTGACTAAAGGGCAGGACCCTTCTGGGTCACACAGCTCCCACTCTCACAAGAAGGAGACAAAGAAAGTAAAGGAGAAGACTCACCATCGATGTTCCTGGGACCAGGAGCATTCTCAGTCACAGGACTCTCTGGTTTTGACCTCGGTGAAACCACGCCTTAGCCGCTGGCTTCTGAAACCCCATTGGGCCAGTTGGACGAGACGCCAGCCAATGATGTGGCCAAGATTTTTCTTGACCCTGTCAACCAGTTGTCATCATAAGAGGCCAATAATTCTCTGTTCATGACTCTGGTCCTGCCTGTGACCTCTGAAGGGACGGCTCAGCCCACTGAGCTGAACCCTCTGGTCACCGACCCAGACCAGGAGGAGCCACGGCTCTCCCCAGCTCCCTCCGAGATCCACTGCCACCCAAGGTCGAGGTCTTCTTCATCCAGTGGGTCGAGCAGCTCTCGCCATCATCATTGGTGAATCTGCTCTCGATGCCACGGGAAGCCGCACCGCTGCTATTTGTCTTCATCCGCCTTGGGTAAGAAGAGGATTTGACGCAAGTTGTTTTGACACTGCGAAGATCTCATGTGGCAACAGTTGATGTTGGCCAGTCTGAAGCCGACCCCGGCCTCCACACCGGCCATCACTTGGCCGTCCCCAACGCCCCCAGTGGGCGGGTCGAACTGCTCTCCCAGCGGATCCGGGTCACAACTGTCTCAGTTCGGCTAAAGCTGGGTCCCCAGTACCAGTTGTGGTGGAGCCGCCCAAGCAGCTACCGACCGCGCCCGACTAAAGAATCTTGGTCAGCCAAGGGCTTCCCCATCAGCTGTCAGTCACTCACACCTGACTGCTCCCGCGGCTTGAAAGTGACTCGGCGGTCGGCCACTTATATGGACTCTGAGTCAGAGGATTCTTCACCATACTCCCGACCAGTCGACGTGGAGTCCATAGGGATCTCTCAATGGAGGAAGGACCCACTTCCTTCATGGGCATCCTCTGCCTCATCTCAGAGTCCATGGAGATGAAACTGGAGCCCATCCGGAAGTGGGCTCACTATCCCTTCACAGAAATCCTGGAAAAAGGGGACTCTCTGGAGGCTTTCGCAATGGCCGAGGCCATTGTTGGCCCAGCCCTGTAGCTTTGGCAGCGCCCCATGTTCTGCCCTCGGCCTGGATGGCCGCAAGCATGCGGTGCCTACCAGTGCCATCTCGGATTTCACAGAGCATCCCTCAGCCGAGGGGTTGGTGGCCAACTCCGTGTTTCCGCGCTCAGCAATACCGGGGATGCCAACAAGCCGCCATACAAAGAATCCAAGAAATTTGACCATGCAGCTAAAAGTTTATGTTGCTTCCTTGCTTGGCCTCCACCAGGCGAGCTCGGCCATCATGATGGCACACTTCTCTCATGCCCTCATGGGCTCCTTAGATGAGGTGATTCCTCACCTTCCTGTGGACCTCCAGACCACAGTCAAGCAGGTCCGTGATCAGGGCCGGACTGTGGCTAAGCAGCAACTTCAAATGGCTGTGAATATGGGGGATTCCTGTGCCCACTCAGTAGCAACTACGGTTGCCATGCACTGTAGGGCTTAGCTGCAGATCTCGACCTTTATGGCAGACACTCAGCACAAGCTGATGGACATCCCGTTTGTGGGCACTGATCTGTTTGGGCCCGGTGTGGAGGGTCACCTTCAACGTATCGAAGTCTAGTGCAACTTTGGACTCCATGACATCCGCCCAGAAGGATCCCAATGGCTCCAGGTAGCAGAAGTATAAGCCCTTCAAACACCATGAAGTCTTGCTATATTATGACAGAAGCAGTTAGCCACAGCACTTGAACTGCCCCGGAGAGGAAACAGTTAACTCCAGGCAGACTGGAGTTCTAAAGCGCGAGCGCTGTACCTCAAAGCTCTATCTGGCTAGTTTCAAACTGAAACTGTCAGATCTTTACGTAGCTAACACTAAGCAACAAGTCTGTGTGGAAAAACCCTACACTAGCCAAGTGGCTACCTACTAGTAGGAAAAAACAATAACAGAAACAACAACAACAATAATAATAATAATAATAATAATACTAATAATATCACCCCCAACAAGCACTATTAGGCCCCCCTTTCCCAAAAGACTCAAGTCCAGGAGGAGGGCCAACATATTACCCAAAAACAGAAATACCTAGTTCCCTAACCCTAAAGAAAAAGGAACTTTTCGGGACCCAGCTCCTGCCTGGGACCTGAATGTTTGCATTGCTCAGTTAACTGCCTTCAGCCTCCACTCCTGCAGCAAAACCAGCCCAACACCATTCTGGCCAGCAGGCTCAGTTTTGGCAACCCTGGCCCAAGTCCGTGGCCTCGGTGGCCCGTAAGCCTGGAAGGAAGGGACCCAGTGGCTCCTGAGCTGGGTCCTCCTTTTCCAGGCCTGCTGAGTGACGGAATGAGGGTTGCCACCCTCATGCCCATCACACCTCCCTTGGGTTCTCCTGTAGGGGACAGCTCCACCACTTCCTTTCCACCTGGTCCGCTGTAACCACGGACAGGTGCGTTCTGGAAGTGGTCGGTCAGGGACTACCTCTGGAATTAGAACTGTCCCCTCCAAGCTGAGCCCACGCCCCACAGGAGGACTTGGTATCCGCAGACACTCGGTCAGCTCTTCGAGACGACATAGCCCAGCTCCTCCACAAGGAGGTCGTGCTCAGAGTAGCAGATCCTCCGGAACACCTAGGGTTTGTCTCCAGGTACTTCCTGGTGCCAAAGTGGATGGGGGGGGCTAGCGCCCCATTCTAGATCTGCATGACCAGAACAAATTCTTCAGGTCCCACACCTTCAGGATGGTAATTCTGTCCCAGATCATACCATTTTTGAAGAAAGACGTGGTTTTGCTCCCTGGATCTCCAGGACGTGTTTTTTCACATCCTGATCCATCCGTCCCATGGAAGGTTCTTCCACTTTTGAGCTGAGGTAACCCTCTATGAGTTCCGGGCAATGCCATTCAGCCTCTCCTCGGCCCTCAGAGTTTTCAACAAATGCATTGCCGTGGTAGCAGCTTACCTGAGGTGCCCGGGTGTACCCCTACCTGGACAACTGGCTGATTGCAGGTCCCTCCAGGCAGGAGGTGGAGCGGTTCAGGGACCTGGCCCTCCAGATCTGCACCTCCCTTGGCCTCCTGGTCAACCAGGCCAAGTCGAACTCATGCCCTTCTGGGTGATCAGCTTCATCGGGGCAGAGCTCGACTCTTACTGATCCAGAGCCCGGCTGTCGGCAGGAAGGCGGAGGTTCTCTCCTCCTTTGCCGGATCATTTCGGGTTGGGAAATTGCGTCCTGCCCGAGACTTCCTGTACCTTCTGGGTTACATGGTGATCTGCACCAGCATGGTCTGATGGGCCAGTTGGCATATGCGCTCCCTTCAGTGGGAGCTGGCCAGCCAGTGTTCTCATCGCAAAGGTCACTTCGACCAGCTGGTTACTGTGACCCTCAAGATGTGAGACTCCCTCCAGTGGTAGTCTCAGAGCATCTGCAGGAAGGGATCCCATTTGCCCGCCCTGAGCCGATGGTCATCCTGATGAGTGACACCCCTCTCACGGGCTGGGGTGCCCATCTGGGGGAACACAGAGTCCACAGACTCCCAATGCCACATCAACCTGCTGGAGCTCCAAGCAGTTCGGCTGGCACTGACTGCATGTGCTCCATTTGTTCAGGGTCAAGTGGTCCAAGTCCAGACGGATAACACCATGATTATGTACTACCTCGACAAGCAGGGCGGACACACCTCCCTACCTTGTGCAGGGAAGCTCTCTGCTTATGGACCTTCATGTGCAGCCTAGAGGTGGATCTCCTAGCCTTTATTGTGGCAGGAGCCTCCAATCAGCAGGCGGATGCCCTCAGCCTGGTAAGTGAGGCGTCTCACTAGTGGTCTCTCCATCCAGAGGTAGTTCACCGTCTATTATCCCAGTGGAGCACCCCTCAGGTGGACCTGTTTGCCTCAGGGAGAACACAAAGCTGAGGCTGATCTGTGCCCGCCCCAGCAGGGGCTCACTGCAGGATGCCTTCTCGAGGCCTTGAACCCCAGGCCTCTTGTATGCCTTCCCTCTACTTCCCTTGATCCACAAGGTGCTATTCAAGGTCAGGAGGGACAAGGAGTAGGTGATCCTGGTGTCTCCGGATGGGCCACACAAGTTTGGTACACTAATCTCCTCAGCCTCAGCAACAGGCTTCGGGCATCTTACAATACCCAGACGATCTGTCCATCAATCAGGGAAGGTACTCCACCCGGACCTTCAATCCCTGCACCTGACAGCCTGGTTCCTGAGTGGCTAGACTTCCAGGCTTTTGGTCTCTCAGAAGATGTCCTCACCATGGTGGAGGCATCTAGAAAGGAATTGACCAGAAAATACTATGCCTTCAGATGGAAGAGGTTTTCCATTTTGTGTCAGGGCAAGGGGCTGGACCCTTTTTCCTGTCTGATGGCCAGCATTTTGGAGTACCTGTGATCTCTCTCCAAAGGGGGACTTTGGTCAACGACCCTTAAGGTGCAGCTGGCAGTCATTACTGCTTACCGAGCGTGGGCTGGTCAGAAGTCGGTGGCACAGCAGAAGGTGGTCTGGTGCTTTTTCAAAGGCTTAGATCACATTTCCCATCCGGTGCATGAACCACCACCACCTTGGGACTTGCTGCTGGTTTTGACAAAGCTCATGGGCAAGCCATTCAAACTGATGCACTGGTGAGACATGTCTCACCTGTCATGGAAGACCACCTTCTGGGTGGCTATCACGTCAGCCAGAAGGATCAGTGAGCTCCAGGTGCTTTTGGTGGAGTCTCCTTACCTGGTCTTCCACAGGGACAAGGTTGTCCTGCGCCCAAACCTAAAGTTCCTCCTGAAGGTTGTGTTAAGAGTTTCACCTGAATCAGATAACTCTTCCAGTGTTCTTCCCGAATCGCACCTTGGAGACCGAACTCAGGCTCTGTACTCTGGACCCAAGGCAAGCGTTTGCTTACTACAAAGAGCACACAGCTGGAGTTCGAGGAGAGGTTCACCAGTTATTTGTCATCTACGCTGAAACCGCACCTGGTGGACCTGCAGCCAAGCGGACAGTTGGCAGGTGGATCACTTCCTGCATTGATCTCTGCTATAGGTTGGTGGGTAGGGAGCCTCTTGAGGGCTAAGGATTTTATTTATTTATTGGCTATTCAGAAATACCTTTGAGCCAGAGGTTCTTTTACAGAGGTTCCACGTCATAATATTAGTACTAAATGGAAAACAATGACCAAAGTAGTAGATCAGGGAGGGGCTCTGGACATGGCCTACCTAGACTTTGGCAAGGCATTTGACACAGTCCCACAAGATTAATAAACAAATTAGCCAGCCTGGGAGTGAGTCCGGGTGGTAACCTGGGTAAAACACTGGCTGGACAACAGGACACAGCGGGTAATAGTAAATGGAGTCCACGGTGAAGAAAGGGGTGACTAGTGGGGTACTGCAGGGTTCAGTATTGGGGCGGTCCTTTTAATGTCTTTATAAGTGACATTGCAGAGGAACTGGAAGGAAAGTATGTCTTTTGCAGATGAGACAAAGATCTGCAACAGGGTTGATCATAAAGTGGGGGTGAAAAGGGACTTGGCAAGGTTGGAGGAATGGTCAAATGTATGGCAGCTTAGATTCAATGCAAAGAAGTGCAAAGTAATGCACCTGGGAAACAAAAACTCAGGGGAAGTGTACACAATGGAGAGGTTAGACACTGACAACAGCAAAGATGGAAAGGGACCTGGGGGTAGTCATATCAGACAACCTAAAGGTGGGCCAGCAATGTGAGAAGGCAGTAAGGAGGGCTGGGGGGATACTGGATGCATAGGGAGAGGCATTGCCAATAGAAAACAGGAAGTTGTTGGCCCTCTGTACAGACAGTTGGTAAGACCACAGCTGGAGTACTGTGTATAGTTCTGGAGACCCCATCTCCGCAAAGGCATAGACAGGGTGGAGGCTGTCCAGAGGAGGGCAACCAAAATGGTGCAGGGTCTGCACTAGAAGACATATGAAGAAAGACTAAAGGAGCTTAAGATGTATAGTCTTAAGGAAAGGGGGGGGGACATGATAGAAACTTTGAAATACCTCAAGGGAATCAATAAAGTCCAAGAGGGTAGCATCTTTCAGAAAAGAGGTGCAAAACAAGGGACACAATTTAAAGATTATGGGGGCGGCTCAGAGGTAATATGAGATATTTCTTCACAGAGAGGTTGTAGATTCATGGAATGGCCTTCCTGAGGAGATTGTAGAGTCAAATACAGTGGGAGAATGCATGGGACAGACATAAGGCAATTCTAGTGGGGGTAGGAGGAAGTAGCCTGTTGGTTAACTAGGATCTGCAAGTTATCCGTTGGGTAGGAAATTGGCAGACTAGGTGGGCCAAAGCGGTCCTTATTGCCATCAAATTCTATGTTTCTATGTAAAGACAACACAAGATTGATTGGAAGTTGCTAACACACATTTGAAAGGTATACAATGATTGTGATTACAGAGTCATATATACTGTACACTAAGACATTGAATAAAACATTGTAGGTTACATTCACAGAATCAGAGGCATAACATGGAATTTCCAGATCTTACTTAGAGAGACAGCTCTTGCAGCAGGTTACACCATTAGAACTAACGGCAGGCGTCGGACCGCGGAAAATTCTAGCTAGCTGTCTTCAGCGAGGACCACCCCGGCGTGGTCCCGCCTCCGGCGTCCGGCGTGGTACAAAAGGGGCGTCCCGCCAGATCTTCTAGTTCTTTCCCGCCGTCGACTTGCATGTCTCGACCCTTCGGTTCCAGTCTAGCATGCGACGCGTGGTTCAGAGCTTTCCTCCGGGAAATTCTTTCTTCTTCAAGCAAGATTGTTGCTGATGTCCTCTCCGACCTCCGGTCATCCCTCCAAGTGTGCTTGCGGGAAACAGATCCGCTTCAAGGACCCCCACACGGCCTGTGTTAGGTGCCTGGGCCCAGACCACGATACCCGGGCCTGTTCGTTTTGCCAGGGCTTTAACAGCCGAACAAGGATCTGACGTCAGAAGGCCTCAAGGCTTTTTGTTGGAGAAAACTGAAGACCGTGTCCTCCAAGGGAATCTTCGTCCAAATCCTACAAGCGCACCGGAGAAAAGAAGGAGAAGGCCTCGCCCAGGCTTCGGAGTCCTGAAACGTTCTCGGTCCCACCACCCTCCAGGCCAGCTCAGCCTCCCGGCCATGCGGTAAGAAAGCCGCCTTCTCAGGCCAAGTCCGCCAGGCCGCTAGTCGCCCCTTCCAAGGCCTTGCGAAGTCCGAGCGCCACCACCATCATCATAAGTCGGGTTCCTGCCTTTGGCTCCCAACGTCCGGTCGTCTTCTGTGCCTCCACGCCAAACTTTGGAGCTCACACCGTTGAAGAGACCTGTGGACGCGTGGCCCGACCGTCATCGCCGACGTCATTCCTCCCTGGAGCCGTCGTCGGCGGACGGCGCTGTTGGCCAAACCATCCCAGTGGACTCCGCTGGGGGACCGCGTCCGCTCCGCCCTGAGAAGAGGGGCTCCCACGCCCGGCCGACATCGGTCAGAGACGCTTGACTGAGGAGGACTTAACGCAGCCCGAGGACCAGACGGCGACCCGGCCTCCGAGCTCCCAGGGCCCCGCGTTACGAGGCCCTGTGGAGCTGGACGCGGACCGGCGACCGCCCCACCGCACCTGGGCCGTCGTTGGGACTTTCTATAGCGAAGTGAAGGATCTCTTCACTTACTGGTGGGACACCATTAAAAGGGACATGGCCCCACGCTCCTCCTCCTCCCCCACTTCTCTCGGTATCGGGCTCCCTTCGCCTTCAGGGTCGGCGGGCCGCCACCTCCCCCGGAGTGTGGATCCTCTCCCAGGGGAAGATCAGAAAAACGGAGACCTCCTTCGAAATCCTCTTCTGGATCACCCAGCCCCAAGAGATCCAGGAGACACCGACGTTCGCCGTCAACGGAGGATACGGGATCAGTCTACTCTTCCTCTAGATCCCCATCTCCTCTCCCATCCCTTCTCCGGACCCAGTGAGACACGAGATCCTCCGGATGACCCCTCGTTCATGGATTTTGTCGACATATCCAGGAGAACATGGGATGTGATGCAGAAAAATTACACCCGAAGGTTACGCCTTGCCAAATATCTTGACAAAGGACCCCAAGCCTGTGGTGGTACCACCCTTGGTGGACACTTTCGTGGAGCGTCCACAAGGCAGCGTGAAAGCGCCCACATTCACTCGGCGGTGCCAAGAAAGCTGGATTGTGCCAAGGCTCCTAAGGACGACCAGTACCTGACAGCAGCCTCAGGCTGACTCTCTGGTCATCACAGCCTCACATGACTGGTCACAGAGGCCGCAACATTTGAGCACCCTGCCACCGGACCCAGAGTCCAAACAGTTGGACGCACTGGGCAGGCGCACGTACGCTTCCGCTACCTGCGCCGTCAGATCCTTGAACTACCTGACCCACATGGTTCAATTCCAGAACGCTTTGTGGGAACAGGGTCTGGAGGTGGCTGAAAAGCTGCCCGAAGGTGAGCAGAAGGAGGAGATGCTCCAGCTCCTCCGTACGGGTTCAGACGTGGGGACCCAAGTGCTTCGAGCCGCGTACGACTCCGCGGACTCATCGGCCCGAGCAGCAGCTTCTGGCGTGTGCCTCCGGAGACACTCCTGGTTACGTGTCTCCAGCTTTACCCCGGATGTCCAGATAAACATTATGGACACTCCGTTCGAGGGAGAAGTTTTATTTGGTAATCCTTCCGAGAAGATCATTACCAAACTTCAAGAGGCCGGGAAGGCGGTAAGGTCGGTTCAAGCCATGTACCAACCCAAGCTTGGTTCCTTTCGTAGGAACACAAAGTCGCTGTGGGCGGACACAGAGGCAGCAGCCGGCCCGCCACACATCAGAGGGGCTCCAGTTTCTGTAGAACCCAGGAAAACAGCTCGCTTGAGGTCAGCGTTCCCTAGGCCGACCCAGCCAGCAGGCCCATCTGCCGCCACAGCCTGACTCCTTTCCGGCCCCCAGCCCTCAGGATCAACAGGAAATCATGGTCGGGGGTTGCATTGCGAACTTCCTGCCGGGATGGCAGGCCATTACCACCGACAGGTGGGTTCTGCAGTTAGTCAGTCTAGGCCACTTTATAGAATTCGCAGAAAAGCCACCCTGAGGCCTCCTTTGCTCTCCCGGTATCCGGGTCAGCACAGAAATTTGATCTGGCAAGAGGTGCTCACGCTCCTAAGAAATGGAGCGATAGAGTATGTCCCGGAGAACCAGAGAGGACGAGGATATTATTCCCACTTCTTCCTGGTTCCCAAGAAATCAGGGGACCTCCGTCCGATTCTGGACCTCAGCGACCTCAATGTGTCGGTCGCATACAAAAGATTCCGCATGGTGACTCTTCCGGGCCTTATTCCCATGCTGAAACAAGACGCCTTTTTAGCATCTCTAGACATGCAGGACGCATACCTGCATATCCCCATAGCTCACGCGCACCAGAGGTTCCTGCGCTTCGAGTTTCTCGACCACCACTTTCAGTTCCGAGCTCTTCCGTTCGGACTGTCATCCGCACCAAGGGTCTTTACCAAGTGCATGGCAGTCGTGGCAGCATCTCTGAGGAGACAGGGCCACTATGTGTTCCCGTACCTCGACGACTGGCTTCTCATGGCCGCCTCCAGAGAGGCGTTGTTACTCGCGGTTCAGAGCACCCAGGACTTGTTCCAATCTCTGGGCATTCTCATAAATTACGAGAAGTCTCTCCTGGTACCGTCGCAGAAACTGCAGTTTATAGGCGCAGTCCTGGACACTGTTCGGGAAGAGCTTTCTTCCGGACGACAGAGCGGAGCGCATCAGATCCCTCATAAGGGATTTGTCGTCAAACAAGATCGTACCTGCCAGGTCGGTCCTTCGCTTGCTCGGACACATGGCTGCGGCCATTCCTACTGTCCCTTTCGCAAGGCTCCACATGCGGGTAACCCAGTGGATGCTCAAAGTACAATGGGACCAAAGGCAAGACCACTTGCAGCATCCGGTCAGGATCACGAACTCGGTCATCCGAGACTGGCAGTGGTGGCTAGTCCCCGGGTCGCTCTCAAAGGCGTCCGTTTGTAAGCGCCGTCCCAGGAGTAACCCTCACCACGGACGCCTCAGGTCTTGGGTGGGGGCACACCTGGAGGGGTAAAGTCCCAGAGTACGTGGACCCCGTTGGAAGCTCATCTCCATATCAATGTCCTAGAGATGAGGGCGGTTCTCTATGCCCTGCAGGCTTTTCAGTCAGTAATCCCACCGTGTACTCTCCTGCTGCAGACAGACAACACGGCGGTGATGTATTACCTCAACAAACAAGGAGGCGCACACTCTTACCCCCTTTGCAGGGAGGCCATGAGGGTGTGGGATTGGGTAATCGGACACGGCACAAATCTGATCACTGTGCATGTTCCCGGGGTGGACAACACAATTGCAGATGGCCTGAGTTGATCCCAGGCCAGAGTCCACGAGTGGGAACTTCTTCAAGAGGTAGCAGAGGATCTGTTTCTTCGTTGGGGAGTTCCAGAACTAGACTTGTTCGCATCCCCATCCAACGCAAAACTGCCCAATTTTTGCTCGCTAGATCCAGGGCCTGGTGTTTTTGGCGAGACGCGTTATCCCTCTCCTGGGCGAACAGATTCCTCTAAGCTTTCCCTCCCTGCCCGTTGATCCAGAGAGTTCTTCTCAAACTGCGCAGGGAGCACGCACTCATGATCCTGGTGGCCCCGTTCTGGCCCAGACAGATCTGGTTCCCTTTGTTGGTGCAACTATCTCGGGAATCCCCGCTCCCGTTGCCGCTCAGCTCCCACCTCCTGTCTCAGGAGAAAGGTTCATTAGTCCATCCGGACCTACGCTCTCTGAACCTGCATGCTTGGCTCCTAGAGACATAGCCATCTTGCGTCCACAGGGTCTCGCAAGAGGTTGCAGAGGTTCTTTTCTGCAGCAGAAAGCCGACAACGATGCGACATACGCCATGAAATGGTGCCGTTTTATTTATGGTCACGGGCTCGTGATCTTTCCCCTTTAGGTTGTCCTGTGGGAGTAGTTTGGGATTACCTCCTCTCCCTTTTCATTCAGGCCTATCTACTCCTCTATTAAGGTGCACCTCTGTGCCATTTCGCTTATCACCTCCCGTGGGTCATCGTACAGTAGCTCAATTGGACGCCTCTCGGGAATTTCTTTGGGGAGTGTTACACCTTAGGCCTCCCATTAGGGACCCTGTGTCCCCATGGGACCTGCTCTTTGTCCTGGAACAGCTCACGCTCCCTCCTTTTGAACCTGCCGTGGATTGCGAGCTACGTTTTCTGTCATGGAAAACGTTATTTTTAGTTGCTGTTACTTCAGCGAGAAGAATTTCTGAGCTTCACGCTCTTATGTGCAAAGAGCCTTATTTAGTTTTCCACCAGGACAGAGTATCCCTGAGGACGAATCCTAAGTTTTTACCTAAGGTGGTCTCTTCACTCTCTAAACCAGGACATTGACCTTCTGGTCTACTTCGAGTTATTCAAATAGAGGAGGCTTTGCTCACACCCTGGATGTTCACGCAGCCTGAGGTATTACCTCAACAGAACTAAACCCTCTCGTAGTTCTGAACAGCTTTTGTTTCCTTCTCTGAGAGAATGATGGGCCAATCAGTATCCAAACAGTCTCTGTCTCGCTGGCTTGTCCAGTGTATTTCATACTGTTATGATATCAAACAAAAGCCCTCCCGGCTCTGTCCGGGTCATTCTACTAGGGTGTGGCCACATCCTTTGCAGCACTAAGAAATGTCTCCACCTCTGCTATTTGTGCTGCAGCCACTTGGAGCTCTGTGCATACCTTTATCAGGCATTATAGCCTGGACAACGCCTCGCGAAGGGCTGGTTTCGCCTGCGGTGCTACAGGGTCTCCTGTCCCAGGTTCAGGACCTGGAATGTACTTTCTATTTTCCTCCTTCCGAATTTCTGGCAGCGTTACTGCTTGGGAATCAGTCCTAATGGTGTAACCTGCTGCAAGAGCTGTGTCTAGTAAGATAGTACAGTTACGAAGAACTTACCATAACAGTAGATCTTCGAGAACAGCTCTTGCAGCATTGTACCTCCACCCACCTTCCCCTTGAGGAGGCATGGCTCAGTCTTTCTGACGCAGTTTTTATCTTTCTGTCTTCTGGCCGATCCTCGGTCTACCATTTCGATGTCAGCCTGCGGCCGGAAGTCTCCGGCGGGAGAACTGGGGAATCTGGCGGGACCGCCCCCTTTTGTACCACGCCTGACGTCGGAGGCGGGACCGACATCGGGGGCGGTCCCCGCTGAAGATAGCTAGCTAGAATTTTTCCATGGGGTCCTGACGCCTGCCGGCTTCAGTTCTAATGGTGTAACCTGCTGCAAGAGCTGTTCTCGAAGATCTACTGTTACGGTAAGTTCTTACGTAACTGTACTTTATTTGTCAATAATTTTATTTATTTATTTTTATTTAGTTTTTGTTGACCAGGTAAGTGCACTAGACAAATCTTGCCTATTTTCAGTCACGACCCAGGGAGGGATACAGATGAATGCCAACTGACCATGAACCAGATTAAGCTGTTGGTAGTATTTTAGTCAATGAGGGAAATTTGCACAGACACCGGGAAATTTCCTGCTCTTTCGATAAGTGCTATGGTATCTTTAATATCCACCTGAACTACCATCAATCCAGGCAGATGGGACCTCGGTTTAACATCTCATCCGAAAGACGGTTTGTAATAGGAAATTGTTAGGCAATATTAAACTTAGAATAAATGCACAACATAGCAGTAGTAAAGGATTACTAGAGGTGGTAGATACAGACTCAATCAGAGTAGAGGGTAAGAGTGGGTAAAACATAGGATAGCATGGAAGTTTGTGCAGAAAAATAGATTACGGGGGTATTGGGGGAGGAGCAGGGGGAGAGATAAGGAATTAATATAAACTGGAGAAGCTGAAGGGAAACTAGGATCAAAAAATGCAAGGCAGCAAGCAGGGGGTAAGGTGACCGGAGGGGGCTAATGGAGGAGCATGTAATGGAGGGATGGGAGGTGGGGACTAGAGGAAAGTAAGAGTATGGAGTAGGGGAAATGCAGCAAGCTTATGTCCAGTTAAGCTGTCTTAGCAGAAAGGTGCTATGGATAGAATGATACACAAAAGGGCAAAGGAGAGGGATAAGAAGAAGGAGGGTAAAGAGGTGAAGGAGGCATAGAATTTGGGTTTATTGTTGCTAGCATGTTTCGCTAGAGATGAGAATACGAGGAGGAGAGGAGCTAGAGAGAGGTAGGAAAGAAAGTTGAAAATAGGTCGAGGTAGAATGTTAATCAAGGAATGTTATAAGGAGGAGTTATAACTGGGAGTTGAGAAGGTAAGAGAGGAGATTTCAGGTAAAGGATGGGAGAGGGAAAGTAGAGAAGAAATTGGCACAGGGGGTAGGAATACCAGGCTACCAGACGGGAGATGAAAATAGTGTTAGCAATTGCAACTGCTCATTGCACCTGTCATACCGCTGCGACGGTGGCTGCTTCTAGGGACGTCCCTATCCAGGAAATCTGCAAGGCTACTACCTGGAAGTCAGCACACAGCTTCATTTTCCATTACCACATTGACCTCGAGTCACATCGGGATGCTTGTTTTGGGGCCTCATTTCTCCAATCTCTGTTCCCTAAGTAGGGGGTGTGTGCCTTGCCTCCATCCTCCTGAAGAACTGCTTGGAGTCTGCCAGATAGTGTGGATAGAACAACATATCCATGTCCCTAGAAACACAGGTTACCCACCTGTAACAGTAGTTCTAGGAGTGTTATATGTTGTTCATCCACACGGACCCATCCAATCTCCCCAGGCTTAGGTGCACTACTTCTGCTTCCAGTGGGCAAGATCTGGGTTCATGGGGTGGAGTTGAGGGATATACCACCCGGGTGGGTGGGAGGAGCCATCTTTTAGACTTTCCGGCAACTCTTAAAAGGGAAAGGACATTGCCAGAGAGTGTGAATAAACAACATATATCATTCCTAGAACTACTGTTACAGGTGAGTAACCTGTGTTTCTAGGGACATAGATATGTTGTTCAATCCACGCTTCATGGCAGGTTCCTTGCCGCTTTAAATCTTGCCGGAAGGTCTTCAAGCTGGCTCCTCCCACCCACCTGGGTGGTAAAACTCTCGACTCCACCCTATGACCCCAGATCTTCCTTACCACGTGGAAGCTCAGGTTCCCTCTTTAGTACTCTGCGTTTTAGGCCTGGATCCAAACTCGTCAGTTAAACCAAAACTTATTCTTAAAATTTCTAGAGTTCAGTCTGTTTCTTCCTTCGCGGCTGCGATGGATTAGTCGACTTCCCGATTTCGGCGGTGCCCATACGGGCAGAAGATATCTGACCGATCCGCACTCCATGTGCGTTTATTGCCTCGAGCTTGATCACGATCCGCAGCCTGCGATTTGTGCAAGTCCTTCTCTGCCAATGTCCTTGAAGACCGTGCTGCCAGACTCCCAACTTGGGCGCCCCAAGAGACATATTCCTCCGGTGAAGTCAAAGAAAGCCCGTTGGGCGGTGTCCATGGCCAGGCTCAGCTGAACAACTGGCAGATGATAGCCCTCGAGGAGGAGTATGCCCAGCCGCATCTTCGCCCTCGGGTTATGCATTTATCCGCCTCCTTGGGCTCCTCCACACGGGCTTCTTTTTAAGGAGCTTTGTCAATCCCTCTGTACAAAAGGTGAGGACTCAAAGGGTAAGTCCCACTGTCGGCGTTCATGGGAGCAGGAGAGGTCCCCTTCCCTGGACAGTCGACACTCTACTTCGGTCGAGGTTGCGGCTAAGGCCGCTGGCTTCACGGTGTCCCCGTCAGGTCAGCCGGCTGAGACACCCGTCGACGCGGTCGAGATTTTTCTCAACCCGTCGGACAGGCTGTCGACTGAAGAAGCCGACAGCCCTTCTTCACTGGTCCCCGGTGGAAACCAAGGACTTGCCTGCACTTCCTGTGCTGGAGTCCCGTTAAGGTTCCCGAGCGAGGGAGAGCAGGTTTCCCGCTCCTTCCAGACCCACCCTCAGAAATATCGGCGGTCTCGGACCTCTTCTTGGTCAGTCGATCCGCCATTACCGGCAGTCTCGGTCTTGGCATCGAGGAAAGCGGCGGCGCCACTCATCCTCGTCTTCTTCCTCCTTGGAGGTAAGGCTTCGGTGCAAGTTGCGTCGATGCTACGAGGACTTAATGTGGCAGCAGCTCCTTCTGACCGGGAACAAGCAGACCCCGTTGCCTTCCCCGGCCATTAAGTGGCTGTCACCAGAACCGGCACCTGGTGTTCGGCTGAAATCAGCTGCGCCACCCATTGTGATGGAACTCCGCCTCCACAACCTAAATCTGGGGATCTGACCAAGAATTCTCGGTCGGGTCAGGGGTTGCCCCATCAGTTGTCGGTCACCCTCACTCTCGACCATCCTCGGCAGGTGGTTGGTGGCTCAGGCCCTAGGCAGCTGTTCGCAGACTCCTCGGAGTCTGATGATGACTCTTCCCTGTTCTCCAGGCCCCTTGACCTGGAGTCCACTGGGGGACAGTCAGTGGATGAGAGCCCATCCTCGTTCATGGGTCTGCTTCGACTCATCTCAGAATCTACTGGGATGAAGCTCGAACCCGTGTCAGAGCGGGCCAAGTATCCCCTCACGGAGATACTGGACCAAGGGGATTCTCCCACGGAGGCCTTTCCGGTGGCTGAAGCCATTGTTGGCCCAGCTTTGGAGTTATAGCAGCGGCTGGCTTCTTGTCCTGCTCCATCGGCCAGGATGGCCAGGAGCATCAGTCCCACCGGTTCACTATCCGGTTTTCAGAGCACCCCTCTGCGAAGGGCTTGTGACCAATAGTGTTTTCCTGCGTTCCGGGAACACCAGGAGGTGGACAAGCCTCCCGACAAAGAGTCTGAGAAGCTGGACTCGCCGGGCGAAAGTGTATGCTGCGTCCTCCTTAGGCCTCCGTCAGGCCAGTTGGCCGTATTGATGGCACACTTTTCCATGCCCTTATGGTCCCTGGATGAAGTGATTCCTCATCTCGCGCTGACTCCAGACTGCTGTCAAGCAGATCTGGGATCAGGAAGGCGGTGGTGAAGCAGCAGCTCAAACTGCTCTTGACACCGGAAACTCTTGTGCCCGTCAGTTGTGGCCGCAGTATGGGCAGCCGGACAGCAAGTGATTCCACCTTCACGGCAGATACCCAGCACAAGCTGGCAGACGCCCTTCCTGGGTACCGACTTGTTCGGTCCCGGGTGGAGGCCATTTGCAGAGGATTGAGAAGTCCAATGCCACCTTGGACTCGGTCACGTCTGCCCAGAAGGACAAAGGCCACCAGCATCAGCTAGCCTTCGGCCTTCTGCCCTGCAGCCGTCTGGTCCAGCAACACCAGCATCAGGGCCAGCAGGCTCACACTTGACACCCCAAAGCCAAGCCTGCAGCTTCCTCCAGCAGGAAGCCAGGAGGGAAAGGCCCAGGAGGTCCCTCGGCCAGTCCCTCCTCCATGCCTGCCCAGTGACGGGTTGAGGGGTGTCACCCCCAGCCTCGTTGCTTCCCCCTGGGTTCCCGCCTGGTCCGCTATCACCACGGACCACTGGGTGTTGGAATTAGTAGGAAAGGGTCTGCCTCTGGAGTTCGAGCAGGCCCCGCCCTTCCGAGCCGTCGCCCCACAGTGGGCTACGGGGTCAGTGGCCTCTCTGTCAGCCCATCGAGCCAACATCGCCCTGCTCCTCCAGAAGGAGGTGATCAGGGAGGTGGCGGATCCTCCACCAGACCCAGGGTTTGTGTCCAGGTATTTCCTGGTCCCGAAACGGACAGGGGGCTGGCGCCCCATTCTAGACCTCCTCGACCTGAACAGCTTCCTAAGGTCTTGAACCTTCAGGATGGTCACTCTGGCTCAGATCATTCCATCCTTGGAACAAGGAGTGTGATTCTGTTCTCTGGACCTCCAGGACGTGTTCTTTCACGTCCCAATCCATCCGTCCACCAGCTATTCCTCCGCTTCAGAGCAGAGGGTCCATTTATGAGTTCGGGCCATGCCCTTCAGCCTCTCTCCAGCTCTCAGGGCTTCACCAAATGCATGGCAGTGGTGACAGCATTCTCTGGCGCCCGAAGGGTCGGGTGTACCCTTACCTGGGCGACTGGCTGATTGCGGCCTCCTCCAGACCAGAGGTGGAGCAGTCAGGGATCTGCCCTCCAGGTTTGCTCTCAGGTTGGCCTCCTCATCAGCAGGGCCAAATCGAGACTCGTGCCAAAGCAGGTGATTCAATTCATCGGGCAGAGCTCGACTCTCTTCAAGCCAGAGCATGGCTCCCGGGACAGGGACGAGGTTCTTTCCTCCTTGCCCAGTCATTTCAGGTTGGGCAATTCGCCCTGCCGGGACTTCCTCGCCTCCTGGGCCTCATGGCCTGCACCAGCGTGATCCACTGGGCCCGTTGCATCCCCTACAATGGGATGGCCAGCCAATGGTCACAGTGCTCCGATCCTTGGACCAGCCAGTGGCAGTGACCCAGGAGATGTGGAACGCTCTCCAGTGGTGGATCGTTCCAGCTTATCTGCAGGAGGGCATCCCATTTGTCCGCCCTGAGCCGATGGTCACTTTATTGACCGACGCCTCTCTGATGGGTTGGGGTGCCCATCTGGGGGAGCACAGAGCGCATGGCTTCTGGTCCCCACGGGAGTCTCAATGCCACATC
Source organism: Neoceratodus forsteri (assembly GCA_016271365.2). Taxonomy (NCBI): domain Eukaryota; kingdom Metazoa; phylum Chordata; order Ceratodontiformes; family Ceratodontidae; genus Neoceratodus; species Neoceratodus forsteri. The sequence goes on along the minus strand of CM028135.1, from coordinate 289,593,169 downwards.
AACCTGCTGGAGCTTCGAGCAGTCCATCTAGCCCTCACCGCCTTCACTCCGTTTGTACGGGGTCAAGTGGTCCAGGTCCAGACGGACAATACCACGACCATGTACTACCTAAACCACCAGGGCAGGATGCGCTCCATGCCCCTGTGCAAGGAAGCTGTCCGCACTTGGTCCCTCGTGCGCAGCCTGGAGGCAGATCTCCTAGCCATCCATGTGGCAGGAGTCTCCAACACTCTGGCCGATGGCCTGAGCTGGATAGGGGCTGCATCTCACGAGTGGTCTCTCCTGCCGGAGGTAGTGCAAGATCTGTTCTCCCACTGGGGCACACCTCAGGTGGATCTGTTTGCCTCCAGGAGAATGTGAGCTGAGGCTGTTTCATGCCTGCCCCTCCCTCAGCAGGGCTCGCTGCTGGGGATGCCTTCTTGAGGCTGTGGACCCAGGGCATCTTCTCGCCTTTCCCCATTTCCCTTGATCCACAAGGTGCTTCTCAAGGCGAGAGGGACAAGGCGTAGGTGATTCTAGTAGCTCCAGACTGGCCCGCCAGTTCTGGTATCCAGATCTCCTCAGCTCCAGGCTCCGGGCGGCTCCCAGCCCGCCCGGACCTGATCTCAGTCAACCAGGGAAGGTTCTCCACCTTCAATCCCTGCACCTGATGGCCTGGTTTCTGAGCGGCTAGAGTTCAGGCCTTGGGTCTTTCCGACGAGGTCCTCAACGTTGTTGAGGCATCCCGTAAGGAGTCGACCAGAAATGCTATGCCTTCAAATGGAAGAGATTCTCCATTTGGTGTCAGGGTAAGGGGTTGGACCCTTCCTCCTGTTCCTTGGCCAGCATTCTGGACTACCTGTGGTCCCTTTCTCAGCTAGGGCTTCAGTTGATGACCCTTAAGGTGCACCTGGCAGCCATCTCTGCTTACCGGGCGTGGGCTGGAAAGCAGTCGGTGACACAAGAGAAGGTGGTTGGGCGCTTTTTCAAAGGCCTTGATCACATATCCCCTCTGGTGCGAGAACCTCCACCTCTGTGGGATCTACTGCTGGTATTGGCTAAGCTCATGGGCAAGCCATTCAAACCGATGCACAGGTGTGACATCTTTCACCTGTCGTGGAAGACCGCCTTCTTGGTGGCTATCACGTCAGCCAGAAAGATGGGAGAGCTCCAGGCACTTTCCATCGAGTCTCCTTATCTGGTCTTCCACAGGGACAAAGTTGTCCTGCGCCCCCACCCAAAATTCCTTCCGAAGGTGGTGTCGGAGTTTCACCTTAACCAGGTGTTGACTCTGCTGGTGTTCTACCCCAATCACACCTCGGAGGCCGAATATAGGCTCCATACTCTGGACCCTAGAAGAGCACTCTCTTATTATAAGGAGCGGATGGGTGAAGTTCAGGGAGAGGTTCACCAGCTGTTTGTCACCTATGCTGAATCCGCACCTGGCAGACCTGCAGCCAAACGGACGATAGACAGGTGGGTCACCTCCTGCATAGATCTCTGCTATAGGTTGGCCGGCATGGAGCCTCCCAAAGGGATAAGAGCTCATTATACCCGCCATACCGCTGCTTTGGTGGCTGCTTCCAGGGATGTTCCTATCCAGGAAATCTGCAGGGCTGCTACCTGGAAGTCAGCACACACCTTCATTACCCATTACCACATCGAGCTTGAGTCACGCCGGATTGCTGGTTTTGGGACCTCGGTTCTCCAGTCTTTGTTTCCTAAGTAGGGAGTGTACGCCTTGCCTCTCTTCTCCCAGAGAACTGCTAGGAGTCTGCCACGAAGTGTGGATTGAACAACATATCCGTGTCCCTAGAAATACAGGTTACTCACCTGTAACAGGAGTTCTAGGAATGGTATATATTGTTCATCCTAACCACCTCGCCCGGGCTTCAGCACAGCCTGGCTTCCAGTGCACTAGATCTGGCATCATGGGGAGGCGAGGTTTTACCACCCGAGTGGGTGGGAGTAGCCAGTTTGAAGACCTTCCGGCAAGATTTAAGCGGCAAGGAACCTGCCATGAAGTGTGGATGAACAGCATATACCATTCCTAGAACTCCTGTTACAGGTGGGTAACCTGTATTTCCTGTACATCTCCATTTCCTCTGAGTCAGAGGTATTAATCAAGCTGCAGATGCAAGGGGCCAGCATGATCCTAGTGAGGGTCCTACTGACCATGGCAGATATGGTTTACATTGCTGCAACATTTAGCAGGAACCTCAATTACCATCCTCTCTGCAGGGATCTGTTACTTCGACTCAGGGACCCTTGACTATTCACACCTTAAGTCCCTTTCTCTGTATGACTGGCTTCTGAGGATGTAGCCATTGCCCAGTTTGGAGTTTCCCAGAAAGTGGCTGATGTCCTGGTGGTGTCTAAGAAGCCCTCCACTAGGGCCACCTCGCCATGAAATGGAAAAGGTTTGCCATCTGGGCTGCCAGGCACCATCTGGACCCTTTCACCTGTCCAGTGAGTCAAATCCTGGACTATCTGATCTCATTGTCAGACTCAGACCTCAGTATTCATCCTCAGGGTGCACCTTTCAGCTATTTCTGCCTTCCACAAGCTTGTGGAGGATTGGACCATTGCTCAGCTAGATGTGACCAGTACTTTTCTCAGGCACATCCAGGGCCAGATCAAGCCTTTGGGGAGCCTGGGGTACTCGAACTCTTGGGGGGGGGGGGCCCACGTATGCAGTGTTTACAACAGGTCAAAATCCCCTACCAATCTAGGGTGGTCTGGGGGCATGCCTCCGGAAAATTTTTAAAAAATGGCTGGAAATGGGCATTTTGGTGGGTTTCCTTATTCTTTTCTGATTTTTTTTTCTACTGTAAAAAGTGACGTTTTATACTGGAAAAGTACTTGTCACTGCCTCAAATCATATGTTGTATGTTTCCATATTCACATATCTAGATAGTGCAAATTTGTATGTGCTTTCAAGATTTGAATATGTAAACTTACATTAGTTACTAGTACAAATATAATATTTGTATTAACATGGGTCTAGAATTTAGGTTTTGGGGGTGAGGGCTCAGGCTGAAAACAGACAATGTAGGTAAGGGCTGCATTCAAACTTTGGGAGGTCTGGTGGAGGCAGAGCGCTGGTTGCATATAAAGAGCTTCCTGCAAACCAGGATATTTTAAATTAGTTGTGCAATCTGCTTGAACTGAATCCACTGTCCTCAGCTCGGACCCAACACTGTGCCTCTTCCAGACATTGTGTTTGACTGGACTGACTGAGATGAGCATTTTATGCAAAAGAATTTAATGCAAGCCACCAAGCCATGATATTTGTGCAGTCAGAGTCTGCTATTGTAGGGTCTGTCTACTCTGCTGCTTTGACCATTCATTCTGCTATCCTGTCCTCCTCTCAGTGCCAGTCAGCTCAGTCAGACCCAACACTGTCTCCACTCCAGTCCAGACATTATTTAATTATAATTAATGGTCTCCGTTTTCTCCCACTGTCAAAACCGTGTGTTAAATGCTGTAACACCTGAGTAGGTGTCACGGCATTCACGCGCGCCCTTTGAACAACAAAGCGCTCGAGACAACTAAGTAAACATAGCACGACGTTCAAATTGTCCCTGTCACCAAGCGGCACTGACTGAAATACACTTCTCGGGGTTACCTCCATACCAAATAGCCTCCAGCAGCCTGACATCGCCTAGAAGTTAAAAAAAAAAAGCCGATTCCAAACACGAAGCAAACCGAAAGACAAAAGTTAATTGAAAAGCAGGAAAACACAAGCACAATTAAAAAACAAAAGCAACCTCAGACTTTTCAAATGGAGACCTTCAGTTATATAAAATAAAATATAGGGAAAGTGTGTTAAACTCAAATTTAACACACACCCTCGTTGTTGGATGGCATTCATAAACCCCTCGGGCTTCCGCCTCGGGTGTATGTGCCATCAACAACTTCAGTATGTGTTAAATTCTCGTAACACACTTCTCCCCATACTTTATCCTATATTTATTTGACTGGTCTGATTCTGCATTTTTTTAAACAGCTCCACTATATTAGTTAATTTATTAGATCCTCCGTCTGACCATATTATTTAAATAAAAATGATATATATTTTAGTCATGAAAATTATGCCGGCCAGGAGGAAATTTTTACGTGACAAAACTGACACTTACTCTGCAGTATTTTTGAAAAAAGAGCTTCCTGCAAGCCACCAGGATATTTATTTTAATTTCAGTTACTTAGCTGTGCAGTCAGTGCTTCGAGTTTGACTCATTGTGTGCCCTCCCACCTCCTCATAATTAGCTCAGAGACCCACCCAACAACACAACTCTCTCCAGTCCAGTACAGACATTGATTATTTAATTTTGACTGGACTGATGACTGACTCAGCATTTTTAGCAGCTCTGATCTAGATCTGTTAATTAGTTGATTTATTAGACCCTCTGTTTGGGTCAGACCATATTATGTAAATAAAGAAAATATATAGATTTAATTAAAATCATGAAACTAGCCGGCCAGCCAGTGTCCTCTGCAAAGAGGCATACCTTCCCTTCCAGCTCTTCTGCACTGACACTTAGACATTCAAGTGGACTGTGAGGTGTAAAAATTGTTTTGCACAAACACTTGGTAAATGAGAGCAACATAAACTTGAGCTTCGCAGCAAGGTTTATATCAAACACAACACACACCTCAGGTGTGTAAGCAAAACTCAATACACCCTTCACCTCACCATAATTTATTCTCAGTGTTTAAATATAGTATGACAAAACTTGTTTCATAATTCCATCTTCTTGTTAGTTTTTTCCTTATGATGGTTCAGTCCTGTGGGTTAAACTTAAACTGAAGGTTGTTGAAGTGTTCTGGTTTTTCCAATGGATTGGCCTGCTGTCCTCTGTCAGTTCACATATATACATGGACTATTTGCCTATTAGGTTATACACACTAGGCCTAATTATTTTTTGGCTTTTATGTTCTGTTTGTTCTTAGAACCTAAACTATATAGCAGCAGTATAGATGTTTCTGAGATAAGCTGCTTGGAAGGAACACAAGATGAGAGAGCAGAAGGGAGCATGAGGAGCCAGGACACTGGGGTACTGGAGGAGCAGCAGCCAAGAAGGAGCAGGCTGAGTCAGCTGTGCAGTGCTGTCTGCAGAGTCAAAGCCACCCACAGCCGCATTGTGGCCATGGCCCACCGCTGGAGCCAAGATCTAAGCAGCATGGCTGCAGCCCAGCATCATCATCATCAATTCCATCCCCATTCCCATCCCACTCTTGCCTAGCTGGCCCCCTTGGCCACCTCGCTTCGCTCGTCACTCATTACCAGAGCAGAGTCACTGACTGATTGCAAACAAAAATATTGAATTTTTTTATGTTTTAAACTAATTTTAATCTGGACTCTGTGGTGCAAGTGAGGAGGCAAGGTCAGCGACGATGACACCAGTACTGAATTGATCAAGGTGTCGGGAGAACCCGGCCGTAGCAGCAAAGCAGTCTAGAGGAGGTGAGGAGCAGAAGTTCAGAACAGAACTAAGGGAGAGAGAGAGAACTGGAGACTAGGAGAGGAGTCAAGAGTCAGTCAGGGCAGTTGGGATGGCCTGGGACCCTGGTGCTGCCACCTTACAACCGCTGGTTCGCCAACCGCCATTTTTGCCATCCAGTCTTCTTGTTCCTACAATTTCCGCTGCCTTTTTGCTTAAGTCCTTCCCAATCAATCCCTAACCTGGAGTCGGTGACATGAAGGGGGCAAAATTTATTGATTGAGCGATGAACGAGTCGAGGCAAAACTACAGACAAAAGCTTCTTTTCACCAGCTAGCTAGTGGCTAGAAGGCTTTCTGCTCCCTACACCATCATGAGTCAGAACATCTGAGAAGGGGCAGGCGGGTTCTACAGAGATATGTGCATTCGACATTGCAGAGATCACCTGACTGCCGGTGAGCTAGAACATTGACCCCCAATGCTGGCAAGTAAAGAGTTTTTCAAGCAGCTTTCAAATGTTTAATTCCTTGCAGAATGTGGTGAACTTCTGATGACAGGAGATCAGAGCAAATGCAGGATATCATGGGGGCCCCCTTTTGGTGGGGGGCCCAGGGCAGTTGCCCCATTGTTAATCTGGGCCTGGGCACATCCAGCATCTGAAGCCTCAAATCCGCTATCCTGTCCCGGCTTGGGATTTGAGTTTTGTTTTGGAAAAATTGACGCGGTATCCATTTTAGCCAGCTGCAACTTGCAAGCTACACTTCCTTTCCTGCTCGAAGGATTTCTGAGCTTCAGGCTCTCTCTGGTGGGAGGAGCCTAATTCAATTTTTCACAATGATAGGGTGACCTTGTGCATGAATCCTAAGATCTTCGGGAATATCTCAGTCATCAGGTACCATCATAGGAACTTCACCGTCGGTGAATGGGAATCCTACACAAGATTTTCAACAGTACAACTGGGCGGCCCGCTCCCTCCTCAGTTCTTTCCCACCGTCAACTTGCAGTCTCTGCGGAAGAGCCATCGCAGTATTTGTGCCTTTTTCGGCCTACAGCCTATTTTTCTACCAGCCCTTACCTAAAGAGATTTATTTTTCCCTTTTCTTTTGTATCAAGAGTTAAATCTTCTATATCTCTCTTCTGTTGCTTCCGCTATGGAAAGAAGATTGCTTCCAACAACGAGCACTCCATTTGTGTCTGCTGTCTTGTGCCTGACCACGATGCCTTGGATTGTGAGCTCTGCCAGCGTTTAATCAAACCACCCTTAGGTGACACAGCAAGGCTCTTAAGATCTTTATGGAAAATAAGTAGCTATCTCAAGTCAGGGTCCTCTGGGGCACTGGCCGCTCAGTTGCCCTCTGGTTCCAAGGGCTCCAAGGCCTCTCAGGTCAAAGACACGTCCTCGGGAGGGAGTCATAAAAGACCAGGATCGTGACCGCTCTCCCCAGCGGCCATTCGTTTCGTCGGCTTCGCCGAGGAGGCGCTCGCCATCGACACCCAGGTTGTCAGCTACTCCTCCATCGACGACTACCTCTTTGAAGCTTGCTCCTTCTTCTCCAAAGGCTCCGGGCTCATTGGGTCAGGCAGCCAAGTCGTCTGCCACTGTGCCGCCATCCACTCTTTCATTGTCGGCGTCGGACTTGAATGATGTTCTTGTCTGTTTTTCTGACGTGCTGGTCAGCAGTTTGCCACCTTTACCAGGCCATCATTGCCAGCTCTGTTGATACTGGCGTCATCGTCTACACCTGTTTCATCGGCCCAGGAATCTACCCAGGGGCCGTCGACAGCACATACGTCAGCAGTTCCTGAGGAGGATGTCATGAGGAGGATGCCACCCTGACTTCATCCTTCTAGAGGAGATGGAGGAAGAGGAGGAGGAGGAGGACCAGTACCTCACTTCGGACAAGTCCACTGTCTCTTCAGTTAGTGAAGACTCTGTCAAGCATACCCCCAGGTCTCCATCTAAAGATGCTAATTTCTTCAGTATCAAGAAGCAGTTGTCTTCCAGTATGGGGTTTCAGACAGAGGAGGAGAATGCCACTAGAAAGGATCTGGTGGACTACATGGAGATCCCAGAATCTCCCCCTAAGATTATTCCTCCCATGCTTCCAGCACTCAAACATACTACCAGCAGCCTGGCACAGACCAGACATGGTGCCAGCTATGCCCTGTAGGGCTGACAAGCTCTACAGTGTCCTCAGGGCCTTCCTCACTTTGCCCGAGGTAGAAGCGGACTCAGTAGTCATTAAGGCAGCACATGACGAGTATAAGGTGCCCAAACACCTTGGCTCCCTTCCTCCAGACAAGGAGTCCCATAGGATTGATCTTTGGGGAAAAGGGTGTATGCCTCCTCTACCCTAGGTATGAGGATTGCCAACTACCTGTCACACATGGTGAAATACCAGAACACTACTTGGAAAGTGAAAGGCTGCCACCCAATCCCTCCCTGATAGTGCTCAAAACAAGAATTACTTCAGTTCTTCCAAACTGCTGAGGATGTTGGCAAGCATCTCCTACGGGCCATTTATGACTTGTCAGATACTGTGGCCAGGGCAACTGCCACTGGCATCATTCATGGCTCCGAGTTTCTGGGTTCGCAGCTGATGTGCGAAACAAGGTGCTCAGTGCCCCTTTCAGTGGCACCAGGCTTTTCGGTCCAGATGTCCAGGACATTATATACGATCTTCAGGCCTCAGGCACAGCCCTTAAGTCCATCCACTCCCTTTACCACACTTAGCCGCGTGATAGTATTTTCCTAGACAGGCCAGTAGCCCAAGCTCGGTCCACAGTACCCAGAGTAAACGTAGAGCCCAGTCTTCCTTGCCTGCCTCCTCCAGTTCTGGAGTGTCAGCCAAGCGTTCCAGAACTGCAGGACCAGCTTTCTTAGCTGGACCTGCCTCAGCTTCACTCCTTGCGGACCCCTCCTCAGGTACAATCCCAGGAGGTGGTGGTGGGAGGTTGGATTTCCCTCCATCTGAATCAGTGGAGAACCATAGCTTCAGATCGTGCATCCTGCAGATCATAGAGTGCGATCTTACCCTGGAGCTCATCAACAGCCCAGACACCTCCCCCACCTCCCTCAAATTACCCTCAACTCATCTACCTGTTCTCCAGGAGGAGGTTCAGGCTCTACTCACTGGACATGTGGGAGCTTACTTGCACATTGCAGTCTTTCTCCTCACAGGAGATTTCTTCGCCTTGTCTTTCAGGAGAGCATTACCAGTTCAAGGTATTGCCCTTTGGCTTATCTTCTGCACTGCGTGTCTTTACCAAGTGCTAGCAGCGGTCACAGCAGCCCTCAGGAGGGAATGACTGTATGTCTTCGATTGGCTTCTCAAGGCCCGTCCAAGGAACAGCTGTTACTAACTCTGCAGCATTACTCTGTAGCTCTTTCAGTCTCTGGGCATAATAGTCAACCTGCCAAAGTCTGTTCTAGTACCATCCCAAAGACTACAGTACATCAGGGCAGTTCTGGGCTCTGGGCAGGGAAAGGTTATCTTACCAAGAACAGAGCTGAAAACCATATAACTCAGGCTCGGACAGTAGCTCAAGTCTCCACATTCCTGCCAGGGTATACCTCAGGCTCCAGGCCTGATGACTGCAGCCATTTCCACCATTCCACAGGCCAAGCTTCTTGATCGCGCACCCTTCAGTGGACCCTCTGGGTGTAGTGGGACCAGCGCTCAGGCAGTTAGATCAGCTGGTCCTGATCTCCTCCACAGTTGCAAAGTGTTGCAGTGGTGGATGGACTCCTCAAACCTCCTCTAGGGAGTTCCTTCCAAATTACCTCACCATCGGGTTTTAACCACAGCTTGTTTCAGAGGGGTCTCAACCGCTGATATTTGTCGTCTGCCACCTGGAGTACAGTCCACACTTTCACCAAGCATTACAGTCTGGACATTGCCTGTAGAGCCCGTGCTGGTTTGGCAGGGCTGTGCCAAGGACTCTTGTCTTAAGATTATAGAGTCTCTTGACAGCTTCAGTTTGCAAGGTCTTCTGTCTTAAGTTTAAGATCATCCTTGGCTGTGCAGGTTGTTTCACGTCTCCAGTCTTAAGTTTATGGAATTCCCGCCTCCCAGCTTATCTGTTCCTACCTGTCACTGCTTGGTACTCGTTCCTACGGTGGTACCTGATGACTGAGATACCCCCGAAGAAGATAGAACAGTTATGTAAGAACTTACTGTAACAGTAGATCTTCAAGGGGATCTCAGTCATCAGGTATGCTTTCCCTCCCACCATTTCTCCCTTTTTGGGGCTCCTGTTCAGGACCTGGCTATCTATTGTTTCCATCTTTTATCTAGAGCTGTGTCCCTCTGTCTATCCTCGGTTCCCCAGGATGTGAGCCTTGCTCCCTTTGTCTCCAGGAGAAAGAACTGAGGAGGGAGTGGGGCTGCCTACACCTATATTGGGTTGATGACATTGGGTGACATCGACAGCATGGGTGGCCCCAGTTGTACTGCTGAAAATCTTTCGTGTGGATTCCCATTCACCGACGGTGAAGTTCCTACGGTGGTACCTGATGACTTGAGATCCATTCGAAGATCTGCTGTTATGGTAAGTTCTTACGTAACAGTTCTTTTCTTCCTAAGGTAGTGTCTGATTTTACCCTGAACCAATCTATCCACCTACCTGTGTATTTCCCAGAGCATGTCAATCCAGGGGAAGCACTGCTCCATATGTGTGCAGGATTTTGAAGTATTGCCTGCTGCGAACTAAGGACTGCAGAAAGTCACAGCAGCTTTTTGTTTCTTTCGCCCAAGGAAGAGAGAATTCAGATTTCTTAACAATGTTTGTCCAGATGGTTGGCCGATTGTATTGTTTTGTTACAAAAAGCATGGCAAAGAGTTGACAGGGACAGTGAAAGCCCATTCCACGAGCGGCATGGCTGCCTCTGTGGCTTGTTTCAAAGGGGTCTCCACAGAAGACATATGCGCTGCTGCTACTTGGAGTACCATCCATACTTTCACCAAGCACAGCAGTCTGGACATTGCCTCTAGAGCCCGTGCAGGCTTCGTCTGAGTTGTACTTCAAAGCCTTCTATCTTAGGCCTTGGTCTGCCTTTCTCCCAGATTGTCCTGATGTGCTTGTAACTGCTTGCGACTCGTTCCTACGGTGCGACCTGATGACTGGGATACCACCGAAGAAGATAGAACAGTAGCGTAGAACTTACCATACCAGTTGATCTTTAGGAAATCTCGGTCATCAGGTCTGCCTTCCCTCCCACCATCCCCTTCTTGTGATCCTCTTTTCAGACTGACAATCTTGTGTCTCCAGCCTTTTATTTCAGCCTGGGCACCTCGCTCTCTTTCCTTGGTCCCCATGGCAGGTGTGCTCTGTTTTCCTCAGGGAAGAGCTGAGGATGGCGGGGCTGCTCACAGCTTTATAAGATTAATGACATCAGCAGGTAAAATCAGCATGGGCAGCCCCAGTTGTACCGCTGGAAAGGTCTTCCATGTGGATCCTGCTTCACCAATGGTGAAGTTCCTGTGGCGTGATCTGATGACTGAGATCCCCTCGAAGATATACTGTTATGTTATTACTTCACTGTTCTTTCAGGATGGTCAGTCTGAGTTAGATTATCCCATCCCTAGAACAGAACATGTGGTTCTAGATCTTACTTGAGGGGCTCTTGCAGTAGGTAATTACATATAGGACTGGCGCTGGCAGGACCCCATGGAAAATTTCTAGCTAGCGGTCCTGGCGGGACCGCCCCACGTCAGGTGACTGGCGTCAGGAGACGTCGGTATAAAGGGTGGTCCTAAGCGTCCACCCTCCAGTTCTTTCCCTGCATTAGCTCATGCAGCACCTCGCAGAAAAGTTTGTGCTTCGTTAGCCCAATCTTCGTCAGTTTTACAGAAATACTTTGATTTTTTCCAATTAACGTCAGGTACCATCGTCGGTGTATGTCGTCCCCTACACCCTCCGAGCACAAAAGTGCGATTCGTGTGGCGCCTAACTACCACACAAGGGCGGCCATTCCCTGTGCCTGTTCTGCCTAGGCCACGATCACCTGGTCGAGAAGTGCCAGCACTGCCTCAGCTTCAACGCGGCTACCCAGAAAAGGTGGCAGCAATCCCTGGAAGCCCATATTCTGAAGAAGAAAATGAGTTCAGTGGAAAAGGAGCTCAAAAACTGAGGCAGGCGTCCACTTCCCCGAAGGCCATCGGAAGAAGAAGGATAAGGAGGCACTGGGACAAGGGCTGCTCTACAGCATCTCCCTGGGGCCATGAGACACAAATAACGTCCTTGAGGACCTCTCCTCGGCGCCACCTCGGAGGTTTCTGAGGGGCATTGGCCCACGCCGTCTGGCTACGCCTCAGGCCTTGCAGGCACCTCCGGGCAATTGGAGGCCTCCACCCTGGTTCGACGCAGGCTCACGGCCTACCAGTGCAGGCGACTCCAGTAAGTCGGGCGTTGGCTCCTCCGACATCCGCGGAGAAGGCGGTAGGCGCATGACCCGCCGGGATGGCCTCCACCCACCAGACCAGGCCGATCCTTCTACCGACCTGCCTCGGTGATGGCTCCCATGAGCGGATGCCGGCTCCTCCGGCGCCCGCCAGGAGCTCGCCCTCAAGCCACACATCGGCTCGTCCAACGTCCGGCTGGCGAAGGAACCAACGACAGACCCTCCCATGTCCGTCGTAGCCGGTTCCCCGCAGCCTTCGCTGCCGTCTGGGGACCCAGAGTCCCCCCAGCCTGACCCCAAGGATTTTTCCCCTCCATCCCCGGGCGATGCTGGGGATCTTCCTCCTCCATCAGACCGTCCTCCGGTTGGTGCGCCGGATCTGACGTCAGCTCCTCGGACGCAGGCTCCGACTCTGGCTCCTCCAACGTTGGTACCTCCAACACCAGGGCCTCTGACGCTGGCCCTGAAACCGGTTCTGCCAACTCCGGGAGACATCCCGCTCCTGTCGGGCCCTCTGCCTCCGGGCCCTCAATGTGGACCGCCCGTGAGGCCACCGGCTGGGCTGTCTGCTCTGGCAGCCCCCGGCTCCCGGGTACCCTCTGTCCTATCTGACACTGACATAACCAGGACCACAGTATCCGGAGCCACAGTACCCAGCGCTGGTTTTCCGGCCGCGCAGTACCCGGCCACAATATCAATGCCAGGCTACCCGCAGCCAGGTTTTGGATATGCTCCTCCGAGTATTACCGTATCCTTATCCCCTACCTTCTCCTCCTCCACCACCCTCACAGCCACGTGAACCTGCAGGAGACTCTGGCCTCCTGGTGTGCTGAGGCCAAGGCTCAGCTCACCAAAGAGGTCGAGAGCCACCTTCGACGGTGCCATCCCAGGTTCCCATACGTCTGAGGCGGTACACTCCCTCACCACCTCCGGACTCCAGGGTTCTTCCGTCTGGATCCAGAGAGGGGCAGGACATGCTTCCCCGGGGGCTTCCTAAGGGGTCCGTTCCTCCCCCGGGTCGGGAAAGGGAGTCTTTTTCCTCTTCATCCTCCTCTTCACCCTCGGGCTCCTCTGATTCTTCTGACGGTTGCTCCGAGAGAGACGACAAGCCATGCTCTCCGTCGAAGCCCAGGCCAAGGACTCCTCCAAAGTCTCCTCCGGAAGATCCTTCTTTTACGGAGTTGCTTAAGAAAATCCAGGAGGTTCATCAGTGGCATTCCCTGGAACCAGATCCTCAGCATCTGAAACTCGCTGAACATCTGGATCTGCCTGTGACAGCTCCTACCTTGGTGCCACCCTGGATAGAGCCTCATGTCGACCTCGTTACCACCATATGGAAACAGCTGTCAGCTTTAGCCCCACTCCCTAGGAAGTCGAACAGGCTATATCAGGCTCCAGAGGGTGTTGATTTCCTGGATTCTCACCCTCGTGCCGACTCGGTCGTGATTAGCGCCGCTCACGGCCGGTTGGCCAACCCCAAAAACCTTAGCTCGTCACCACCTGATAAGGAATCACGCCTTCTGGACCAGTATGGGAGAAAGATCTACGCTTCCTCCACAGTGGAGATCAGGGCCCAGAACTATGTCGGCCATATGGAGGACTACCAGAAGGCCATTTTGACCCAGGTAGAAGCCAAATTGGACTCCCTGCCTGATTCCCAAGTCAAGCAGGAGTTAGCTGATCTTGTCCGCTTTGCTCATTTGGCCAGTCGACACATGCTGTGCGACATAATGATGCAGTGGACACTGCTGGATGGAGCTCAGCTTACGCTGTAGGCCAATGGCATCATGCTTGGCTCCGTGTGTCAGGGTTGGTCCCGGAGGTGCAATCTGCTATCCAAGTAGCACCCTTCCAGGGGTCGATGCTTTTCGGGGGTGATGTCAAGGACATCATCACCAATTTGCAAGAAAAGGTGATGTCACTGAAGTCAGTTGATTCCATGTACCGTCCCCATCAGCAGCAGCGCTGTCCCTTTTGCAGACGGAATCAGCCCAAGGTGAAACCCCAGGGAAGGTGGGCCACAAAACGCTGGGCCCCCACAGCTGCTAAGCCCCCCCCCGCCCAAAAAAGCAGCGGGTGCTTCAGCTGCAGCACTGCCCCACATCACCTGACTCCTCCTCTCCCACAGCCTCCGGACTCCCGGAGGACCAGTAGGAGGAGGGAGGTTTCCCTCCACCTTCCGGGCTGGGAGGGATAACCACAAATTCTTGGGTGCTCCAACTCTTAACAGGACACCCGATAGGTTTCTACAGAAACCACCTCGCCACCCCCTCTGAAATCGTCGTATTCAAGGGAACATCTTCTCTTGGTCCAGGAGAAATTTGGCTCTCTGCTGAGCAAGCAATAAGACCCGTCCCCTTCATTTGCAAGGACGGGTTACTATTCCCATTTCTTCCTGGTCCCAAAGAAGACAGGAGATCTCAGTCCAATTCTGGATCTCAGTTCCCTGAATCTTTTCATAGAATGCAAAAGGTTCAGGATGCTCTCGTTGCAGAGTCTTCTGCCCCTCCTCCGTCCGGGTCAATGGCTGTGTGCTCTGGATATGCAGGATGCTTACCTGCACATTCCCATTCGCCCGTCCCACCACAAATACCTTCATTTTGCATTCTAGGGGGACCACTACCAGTTCAAGGCGCTCCCGTTTGGTCTATCCTCGGCCCACTGAGTATTTACCAAATGCCTGGCAGTGGTGGCGGCCCACCTGCGTACCAGGGGAGTGCAGGTTTTCCCGTACCTGGACGATTGGCTCCTGGCGGCCTCGTCCCTTACCCAGCAGGTTTTTGCCTGCCTGGGTATTACCATCAACCATTCCAAGTCTCATCTGGTCCCATCCCAGAGACTACAGTTTATTGTGGCGATTCTCGTCGACCACGGGCAGGCCTTCTTGCCTCCAGCAGAAGCGTCCACCCTCCAGACCCAAATAAGTCTACTGTCCGACCCAGGGGGCGGTCTCTGCAAGTCGGTTCTTTGCCTTCTCGGGCTCATGGTGGCTGCTATCCCGGCGGTTCCTCACTCTCGACTCCACACGAGAATTTCTCAGTGGACTCTACGCTCCCAATGGGATCAGTTAGTGGGCGACCTAGATCACCCAGTTCTGGTCTCCTCGCCGATGCTTCGAGACTTGCAATGGTGGTTGGTTCGAGAGAACATGTTTCGGGGAGTTCCTTTCTTTCGTCCTTCCAGACTCTAACCACAGACACCTTGGGCGAAGGTTGGGGAGCCCATCTAGGCCCTCATCGGACCCAGGGCTCCTGGTCCAAGCTAGAACAAACTCTCCACATCAGTGTGCTCGAGCTTCGGGCAGTGTTGTACACTCTCCAAGCTCTTCACCAATACATCCTTCCCGGCCACCTAGCCATCCAGACGGACAACATGTGCGTGGTGTGGTACATCAACAAACAGGGAGGGACTCGGTCCTACCCTCTTTGCAGGGAGGCAATGAGGGTTTGGGACTGGGCAACACAACATGACCTTCACCTCATGGCAGTTCACGTTCTGGGAGTCAACAACACCCTGACAGACAAGCTAAGTCGCTCTTCTGCTCTGACTCATGAGTGGGAACTGGACCAAGGGGTCCTAGACAATATCTTCCGACTTTGGGGAACACCACAGGTCGACCTGTTTGCATCCCCTCTAAATGCAAAACATCCCGTTTTCTGCTCGCTCGTTCCAGAGCGAGGCGCTTTTTGGAGTGACGCTGTGTCTCTAGACTGGAAGGACAGATTTGTCTATGCCTTTCCCCCAGTTCCACTTATCCCACGAGTCTTGAAGAAACTAGCTTCAGAAGGAGCATGAATGATTCTGATCGCTCCTTTCTGGCCCAGGCAAGTTTGGTTCTCTTTTCTACAACAATACTCAGAGGATCCTCCTCTTCCTCTTCCTCTTCCTCTTCCTCTATCTCGAGGTTTACTGACCCAGGATCAGGGGACCCTGGTCCATCCAGGCCTCAAATCCCTTCAACTGCATGCATGGCTCCTGCAGACTTTAGCCCAATCCCGTTTTGGAGTGTCTCCCAAAGTGGCGGAGATTTTGGTGGAGGCCAGAAAACCCTTCACCAGATCCACTTATGCCATGAAGTGGAAAAGATTCACTATCGGGCTGCTTCCAAGAATGTGGAACCCTTCTCCTGTTCAGCGGGGCTTCTGCTGGAGTATCTCGTCATCTGTTTGACCTGGGTCTCAGTCATTCTTCTCTGAAGGTACACATGGCGGCCATTTGGCCTATCATGTTCCCTTACGAACAAAACTTTAGCTCAATTGGAGGTCTCTAAGACCTTTCTCAGAGGGTCCTCAATCTGAGGCCCCCATCTGCTCCTGCTCCCCTTGGGACTTGAACTTTATTCTCGAGAAACTTACTCTTCTTCCCTTCGAACCTGCAGCTTCTGTGGATTTGAAGTTCCTTTTGTGGAAGACTCTCTTCCTGGTGGCCATTACTTCTGCTCGGAGAATTTCTGAGCTCCAGGCCCTGATGTGTAAAATCCCATACTTGATTTTTCACAAGGAACGAGTTGCTGTTCGTACGAATCCTAAGTTTCTCCCTAAAGTAGTATCTGAGTCTACTTTAAATCAGTCCATAGAGTTACTTGCCTTTTTTACGCAGTACTCTAATCAAGGGGAGTATTTACTCCATACTATGGATGTTCACCGGATTCTGAGATACTACACCAACAGGATGAAGGATCTCAGAAAGACTGATCAATTGTTCATCTCTTTTGCTCATAAAAGGGAAGGTAATGCGGTTTCCAAGCAATGCCTATCTAAGTGGTTGGCTAATTGCATCACTTTCTGTTATGACAAATATAACAAGACCCTCGGGTCAAGTGAAACCACTCCACCAGAGGAGTAGCTGCCTCAGTGGCTTGTTTCAAAAATGTGTCTGCGGCAGACATCTGTACTGCCGCCACCTGGACTTCCGTCCATACCTTTACTAAACACTACAGTTTGGATGTTGTCTCTCGCCGTAGAGCAGGCTTCAGGCTGGCTGTTCTGCAAGGCCTCTTATCTTGAGGCTTGCACAGCTAGAACTGCTATTTGGAGTAGTTTTCCTCCTCCCGGTGCCTCTCTTTGTTCCAGACTGCTTGGGATTCAGTCCTATATGTAATTACCTACTGCAAGAGCCCTCTTGAAGTAACATAGTACAGTTATGTAAGAACTTACCGTAACAGTAGATCTTCGAAAGAGGCTCTTGCGGTTGGTAATACCTTCCCACCCTCCATCCCCCTAGGCTTTTTCAGCTCCTTTTCCAGTGAGGGAAATATCCACTCCTCTCTCGTCCGGCCTTTCTGGCCCATGGCGGGAAAGAACTGGAAGGCAGGTGTCAGGGACCGCCCCTTTATACCGATGTCTCCTGGCGCCGGTCACCTGACGTGGGGGCAGTCCCTCGCCAGGGACTGCTAGCTAGAAATTTTCCCATGGGGTCCTGCCGCCTGCCGGCGTCAGTCCTATATGTAATTACCTACTACAAGAGCCTCTCTCAAAGATCTACTGTTATGGTAAGTTCTTACGTAACTATACTTTATGTGGACATGGTGCACTTATTCACATTGTGGCAGTATTCCTTTCCCTTTAAATCAAGCCGCAACGTCTTCCCACCTGGGTGTTATCCTCCTCAGCTCCACCCTGTGATGTCAGAGCTTGTGTTCTGCTGGAGGAGTCAGTTCTCCTCCACAGCTCCGTGTGTGCATTGTATGCAAGTGTTTCTCTTGTTTTTTCAAATCTAAGTAAACCAAAAGAACCCTTTGTCTGTCGTGGGACCAGTAACAAGCACACTCTTCCTGCTCCCATGATTCCCTTGACTGCTCGATGGCTGTCAAGCTCTTGGCCTCAGCTGAGCCTTCCCTGGCTGAGGGTCAGTCCACTGGTTCCACGGTACCCCCATCAGGCTTGTTGGCAATGACCTCACTGACCCATTCAACCTGTTGTCAGAAGACATCGTGGATGACTCAATTTCTAGGACTCCGGTCCTTTCAGCCCTCTCTCAGGAGGGGCAGGAGAATCCAACAGAGATGACTGCCTCCTCCCAAGAGATACCCCCTTCAGGGGTTCAGGGGAAGGACCCAGTCAGTGTCTGGAAAACAGCCCCTCCTCTCGCATCCCCCTCACCGTTGACGCTCTAGTTGCGGTCAAGGGCAAGGTCACGGTTTCTGGAGTCATCACGTTCTCCCGCTCAGCCTTTGAACAGGAAGCACCATTGATGCTACTCTTCCTCTGCCAAAGCGAGGCTCCGTTGCAAGTTGTGTCGATGCTACAGGGAGCTAAAGTGGCAGCAGTGGGTCCACAGCCATGGTAGGCCCCTTCTGCAGGTCTCAGCACTTCCCTGGTCTCCAGCCCGCTCCAGTTCTGCCAAGTCCGGTAGTGCCTACACCAGCTTTTGCACTGATTCTGGTGGAGCCACCACCCAAGCAGCCCTTGCAGTGGGCACCGACCAAGGCCACTCATCCGGCTACTGGTCTTTGCAGCTTGTTGTCTGTCCAAATCACCCACTTGAATGAGTTTAAGGTGATTCATGAGGAGAAATGGCTGAGGGCAGCATTTGAGAAGTCTTAAGGCTCTGAAGGGTCTTCTCTGCAGTTCTCCAGGACCCCGGGCCTTACTGCAAGTCGACCGAAGAGCTCTCTTCAGAACATGCAGTTTGTTGTCCATCCAAATCACCCACTTGGATGAGTCTAAGGTGATTCATAAGGAGAAATGGCCGAGGGTAGTATTTGAGAAGTCTTAAGGCTCTGAAGGGTCTTCTCTGCAGTTCTCCAGGACCCCGGGCTTTACCGCAAGTCGACCGAAGAGCTCTCTTCAGAACATGGTCAAGTGTCCTTCGGGGCTGTGCTCCGACTGATCTCTGAATAGAAAGGGATCCCCGGAGCCAGTCCTGAAGCGGACCAAGTACCCTCTTATGAAGATCCTCAACTGGGATCATTCTCTGTAGGTTGCCTTCCCTGTGGCGGAGCTTATTTTGGGTCCTGTGTTAGAGCTTTGGCAGCATGCAGTTTCGTGCATGGTACAATTGGCCCATATGGTCGGGCAGATACACAGTTCTGTCTGGTTCTCTTCCTGATTTTCGAACCACCCTCAGCCAAGGGATTGGTGGCAGACTCCATCTTTCACAAGATGTGAAATGGAGACATGGACCAGCCCCCAACAAGGAGTCCAAGAAACTGGATCATGCAGCAAAAGAGGTCTACACTGCCTCCTCCCTGGGTCTCCATCAGGGAGTTCCGCTTTGATGATGGCCAGCTTCGGACATGCTCTCATGGGTGTCTAGGACCATGTCTTTCCCTGCCTTCATGCAGATGCACAGTCAAGGGTCAAGATGGTCAGAGACCAGGGTTACTGCCTGGCAAAGACCCAGCTTCAGACAGCCTTGAACATTGGTGACTCTAGCGCCCAGTCTGTGGCAGCAGTGATCGCTATGCACCGTAGCACCTGGCTGCAGATTTCCACCTTTATGGCAGATACCCAACACATACTGGCTGATGTTCCCTTCTTGGGCACCGACCTGTATGATCCAGGGGTGAATGGATACCTCACTAAGATTAAGAAGTCCAGTGCCACCCTGAATTCTGTAATGTCTTTGCAAAACAACCATAACGAACGCGAGACAAAGAAGCAGCCCCTTTAGCAAGACCCCGATTTTTCTGTGGCAATTTGGGTCTAAATTCTGCTGCAAATCCCCTTGTTGCCGCAGAACTTCTGCAGCATTAGTTTCCTATTTCTGCGGAAATTCTGTGGCAGCAGTTGGGAGCTTCAGTAGCAGTCAGCAACATCACCCAAGTAGTGGGAAAATGTTAGATTTTGGGCTGGGGACTATAAACCAGAGAAAGTTGTTAATTAACTCCTGAGTTCTTAGTATTAGAATGTAACAAATCCACACACACCCACCCCAGACTGAGAGTCCCCAGATCCACCAAATTTGAATGAGTAACATTTTTGGCAGCTACCACACTGCACAGTGATTCTCGTCCTTCTAGTTTTACCACTAGGCCAGAATGCCAAGTTCTCATTCCAGTAGTGCTTTGTGTAGCATTGTTCAAAGCACTTTTGGGGCATGAAACCAGAATTCAGGCCTGGCGGTGAAATTAGAAGGATAAGGATTGCAGTATTTTGTGAGACATGATAAAATGTTTCTACTTCAAATAAAGGGACTAAAGGAGATTCTCAGGATGGGGTAGGGAGGGTGGTGGGGTTGAGCTGGATGGGGGGGATTTACCTGTTTTCATTGTTAAGGTAAAGTCCCAGCAGACAAACTAATAGGGGCTGTTCCAAAATGCTTTTCAGATTTTTGTTTTCAAATTCCACAGAATTCCAAAAAGCATTCTATGGAATTTAATGTAAACTGCAGAATAGTTTTCCGAGGTTTATATGATCCATTGAATAACCACAGTTTATATGATCCATGGAATAATTTTCCTTGGTCAGAGTCAATGTAAACTGCAGATTTGTTTACTCACAGTTTATACTGACTTCATTTTTTTCATTTATTATGCTTTATTGACTCATCTGCCAGCCCCATTGGTCTAATCTACATAGCTCAAGTCCTGCCAAACAACCCAGAACTTACCTCACTCCAGAACACCCCAGCCTACACCCCAGGGAGGGACCACTGGGGGCTCCTGCCCCTGATGGAGACTGAATGGTAGAACGGAGCTTTGGTCTGCAATGGGATGGATGTCATCATGTGGCGGTGGTCCCTCCATTTTCCCATTTTCTCCCCAGGAGATGTGTAGTGCAATGATGTTGGGGCAGCATGCCAAATGTCTGACATGCCTCTGAAACAGTCAGTTCTGGCTGTCATACCCCAGGTTACCACAAGGGGTTACTTGAACACCAGTGACTTCCTCACCCTCCCCACAGAGGAAGAAAGCAGTCAATAGGATGCTCAGTCTGCCTCCCCCTGGCCAGCTCTCCAACTTCCCAGGCTTTTTCCCAAACCCAGGTCATCAGCGCTAGGAGAGGTACTACTGTGCTGGCTGGCTAAATACTGACTCTTCAGTATAAGCTGCAGAATAATATTCTGCATTTCATGTAAACCGTGGAATAATATTGCGCAGTTCATGTAAACCACAGAATAATATTCTGCAGTTCATGTAAACCGCGGAATACGATTCAGCAGATTTTCCACGGTTTACATTAAATTCCACAAAAATCTCCATAGCCGTGGAATTGCGGAAAATATGGGTCCTTGCCTTTCAGTTTTAGTCCTTTCTGTCCCCACATTCCAAACTGCAGTAGCCAGGGCCATCCCAGGCCTAGCAACCTAAGTCCACGTTTGCCTGCCAGGGCTTCAAGAAACAGAGGACAGGGCAGCAGTGCCCTTCCAACAGCCAGCACCTGGGCATCCTTCAAGGCTGCTCGGTGATGGGTGAGAATGCCTGCCTCCTGGCCATCAGGTCCCTGCGTCAGCTTCCAGTGCCATTTCTGACATGCCTGGTCTGCCATCACTTCGGACAAATGGGTGCTAGAAGTGGGCTGAGGACTGCCTCTCAACTACGAGGTTCTCCCACCCTACCAAGCCCATGCCACATGGGAGTCCACGATGTCTCAAGACATGCTGTCCGCTCTCAGGGAGAACATTGTTCAGCTTCTAGAACAAAGAGCTGTAGCCCATGTTCTGGTTCCCACGGCCAGTCAGGGCTTTGTGTCCAGGTATTTCTTGGTCCCCAAACAAACGGCAGATTGGCACTCCATGCTGAATCTTCACGATCTGAATCAGTTCCTGAGAAGGCTCAAGTTCAGGATGGACACTGTGACCAGATAATACCGTCTCTGTAGCAGGGCATGTGGTTCTGCTCTCTGGACCTGCAGGATGCCTTCTTCCACATTCTGATCCATCCCAGTGGCTGTACATTCGGTTCCACTCTGAAGGGTTCTTCGAGTTCGGGTCATGCATTTGACCTTTCTCAGCCCCAGGAACTTCACCAAGTGCATTGCAGTGGTGGCAGCCTTCTTGAGGCACTGGGAATTCGGGTCTATCCATACCTGGACAACAGGCTGATGGCTGGATTGTCTCAGGGGCAATGGAGCAGTCCAGGGACCTGGTTCTCCAGACTTGCTTGCCTTGGATCTTCTGATCAGCCTGGCCAGTCGAATTCAACCCCTGCAGATCATCCACTTTATTGCGGCAGAGCTACTCTCCAGTCCAAGGCCTGACTCCCAGCGGAAGCAGCAGATCTTTCCACCTTTGCCTGATCATTTCAGGTTGGCGCCCACACCTGCTCAGGACTTCCAGTAGCTGCAGGGGTACATGGCATCCTGCTCCAGCTACAGTGGAGTTTGTCTGCCAGTGGTCTCTGCTTTTGCTCACCTGGACCATCCAGTCATGGTGGCCAGCCAGTGTGGGATACCATCCAGTGGTGGCTCATCCCAGAATATCGAGAGGAAGGAGTCCCATTTGTCCACCTAGAGCCGACTGTCAGTCTGACGACCAATGCATCTCTGGTGGGATGAGAAGCGCACCTGTGGGGACCACAGGCCCCTCAGGAAGTCCCGTTACTGCATCAGCCTGCTGGAGCTCCATGCACTACACCTTACTGTGGCAGCATTTGCTCCATTTGTCCAGGGTCAGGTCATGTAGATCCAGATGGACAATACCACGACCATGTACAGCCTCAGCAGGCAGGGCAGAACACATTCCCTCTGGTTGTGTCAGGAGGCTCTCCGCACCTGAACCCTTGTGCACAGCTTGAGTGCAGATCTCCTGGTGAGTCATGTAACTGGAGCCTCCAGTCAGCTTGCAGATGCAATCAGCCAAGTGGGCAAGGCATCTCATGAGTGGTCTCTGCATCAGGAGGTGCTAGACCACCTGTTCTCCCTGTGTGGCACTCCTCTGGTTAGTCTGTTTGCCTTCTGGGAGAATGCAAAGCTGAGGCTGTTCTGTGACCATCCTCCCCACAGTGTGGTACACCGTTGGGGGATGCCTTCGCAGTGCCCTGGACCCTAGGCCTCCTTTGCAACTTCATTCCCTTTCTTCTGATCCACAGAGTGCTGGTCAAGGTGCGGAGTAACAAGGCGTGGATGATCCTGGTAGCCCCAGACTGGCCACACCAGTTCTGGTACCCAAATCTCCTCAGCCTCAGCAGCAGGCCTCCATGGCGCTTGCCTCTATGCCTGAACCTGCTCTCCTGTCACAAGGGGAATGTCTTGCACCTGGACCTTCAGTCCCTGCACTTGACAGCCTGTTTCCAGAGTGGCTAGAGTTCCAGGTTTTGGGTCTCTCTGATGAGAGGTTCTCCATATCGTGGAAGCCTCCCGGGAAGAGTCGACCCACCAGTGCTATGCCTTCAGATGGAAGCACTTTCCCATTTGGTGCCATGGCAGGGAGCTAGACCCCCTGTTCTGCCCCCTGGCTAGCATTGTGGACTACCTGTGGCCCCTCTCCCAGGCGGGCCTAAGGTCAACAACCCTCCGGGTGCACCAGGCAGCCATCTCTGCATAGCGGGCATGGGCTGATATGCCAGCGGTGGTGCAAAGAAGGTGGTCAGGTGCTTCTTTAAGGCCTTGACCACCTGTCCTGCTGATGCAGAGCCACTACCACATTGGGACTTTTTCTGGTACTGGCAGTGCTCATGGGCAAGCCATTCGAACCATTGCACAGGTCTGCTATCTCTCATCTGTCATGGAAGGCCACCTTCTTGGTGGCTGTCACCACCACCAGAAGGACCAGAGAGATCCAGGTGCTCTCAGCGGATTCTCTGTATTTGGTGATCTTACTTCGAGAGGATTCCTGCAGTAGGTCTTCACATATAGGACTGTGCTCCCTGGCGTCAGGTCCACACGGCAAACTTGTAGATAGCAATCATTAGCAGGGACCGCCCTCGACGTCAGGTGGCATGACGTCAGCCCGACTATAAAAGGGGCGGTCCTGCACCCGCTCTCCAGTTCTTTACCGCTGTTGCCGTAGTAACGTTCAGCTCGTGTCTGAACAGCAATCTAACGCCCGCATTGAATTTTGTCGAAGATTTCTTCACCTCTTACTAGTATTTTCTCTCAAACTTTTTCTTCAAATTGATGTCTTCTAGACAGAAGAAAAAGTGCTCTAAGTGCGTCGCCCAAATTCCGCATGGGGACAACCATTCCCGCTGCCTCCTTTGCCTGGGGTTCTAAACACGACGTCCAGGTGTTCTATCTGCAGGCTTCAACCATGCAACCAGAACTAAGGCGCAAATTGTCCCTCGAGGCCCATCTTCTATCCCGACGCTTGGCGTCTATGGAAAAGGAGCTTCAAAAACTGAGGGAAAGGTCATCATCGCTGGCCTCTAAAAAGAAGAAAAGCAAAGAGAAGTGCCGGGACCAGAGTCCGTCCCCACATGAGAGGTCTGCAACTGTGAGTACTTCTTCGGGCACCCCGTCCTCTTCTTTGGGCCGGGCCCCCTCTCCCCCTCCTGCCGAGGTGAGCAGGCAGCCGAGGGTAGCCTCTTTGGAGATCATAATCTCTTTGCCTTGTCCTGCCGGTAAGACACCCCTCGCCTCTAGCAAAGGGCACGCGGCCCCCGCCAATCAGTATAGCGGCGGCCTTCCAGCCATCTCTTGCTCGGCCGGATCTGTTGTCGGACGCAGGCTCCTCCGACGCCCACCCGAATCCATCCACTCTCCCGTGGGCTCCAGTTTGGCCCCCGGAGCTGGACAGAGTGAGGGACAAGTTGACCCGTCGTCCCCCAGGGTTATTCACCCCAGGGACTTGAGGGACTTGCCACCCGATCCTCTGCTTTTTGCACTAGCTAGATCGCATTCGGACCTACCGTCAGGGGCCCCTCGGGTTCCCCCCCTTCGCCAGGCCTTCCACCATCCCCGGACAGGAGTCCATTGCCGGCTGGGGATCCTGCCATGGAGCCTCCACCCTCTGGTACTTCAGGCACGCTCCCAGATCCTGCGCCATCTGCTGGCGCTGTGGCACTGCCCCTCCCCGTGGGCCCTTCAGCTGGGTTCCCAGATCCTGAACCCTCCTTCCCGCCTCTGGGTGGCCCTCCTTCAACCACTCAGCATCCGACGCCGGACCATGTGCCTCCGATGCCAGGCCTCCCGACGCCGGGTTACCCGACGCCAGGTTATCCCACACCAGGACAGCCCACGCCGGGTTTTTCCGGGTACTACTTTTATTATCCATACTGGCAGTACCCTCAGTATCCAGGGTATTCGAGCTTCCAGCCCCCTCCTCCACTACCTCTGGTACCGGACCGCAAGTCCATCCCCATTTGGTGGAAGGACGCCAGAACGCAACTTCTGTCAGATAAGACAGTCAGTGGGAGAGGCACCCACTCCCAGGGTCACCTCTCCACTGCCTTCTCAGATCAGAGCTTCGGGCTCCCTGACAGTTGGCACCATGGAAGCAGACCCATCTGTTCCTAGTGGTTCTGAGCCCTCTGACACCGAGTCCGACTCGGATCCGTCGGACCCCATGTCTCCCGTAGAGGTCCCCCTAAAGACTCTCCCAAGTCTCCACCGGAGTGCCCCTCTTTCAGAGACTTGCTGCATTCCATTCAGGCAGCTGGCCATCCAAAGAGGTAGACCCGCAAAGAAAATGCCTTGCGGAACACCTGGATCTGGCCACTTCTGACCCCTATCCCATTCCCCATGGATGGGGCCCCATGAGGACCTTAGTGAGCACGATGGCAACAACTGTCTTCTATACCAGCGTGTTTCCAGTAAAGCAGACTGCACCTATTACCCCCGAAGGGATCTGTCACCTAACTCCCATCCTAAGACTGACTCCATGGTCATCACAGCCGCTCACGACCATTCAGCCCAGCCCAAACACTTGCGCTCTTCGCCTCCTGACAGGACTGCGCACCAGCTAGATCAGTTTGGGCGTAAAATCTATTCCTTCCTCTTGTGCGTCGTACCTTAATTCGTCTCGCATATGCAACGCCCAAAAAGCCTCTTTAGATCTAGAAAGAGACCTCCAAGAGGTTCAGGATGAAACCCTGAGAAAAGAAGTTATGGATAAAGTTAGGATGGGGAAGTCATCGTGTCGTACACACTCTTGATGGGCTTTCGGTGGCTAGGCGGCAGCCTCGGAATCTGCTGTCTCCACCGCCTTCCTGGCCTCAGAGCAGCAGGCCTGGCGCAGGATGTACAGTCCTCCTTCTCCTGATGCCCCCTTTAGGGGTTCCCGCCCTTTGGCGCATGCCAAGGATATCATTACAGGGTTGCAGGAGAGCAGATGCTCCTTGCAGGACATCCATTCCATGTATAAGACGGGCCAGAAAAAGCAGCCTTTCCACCGGCCAAAGAAGGTGAACAAATCCTAGGCTAAGCACCAAGCAAAGAAACGTGCCCCCTGGATCTGGAGCTGAAACCCCACAGGCCAGATTTCCTAAACAGGCCTCTGGAGCAAAGCTTCCTCCCTCGGCATTCAGGCTCCTTTCCCTCCTTCGCTCCCTCCAGTAACACAGGAGGAACCGGTCTAGAGGGAGGTTCAGCCTCCACCTGGATGGTTGGAGGTGTCACAACAAGAGACGCTAGTGCTTCAGCTCATCCAGCAAGGTCAATCGGGATAGAATTCAGCGATTCCAGCCCCTCTACCGCCGGGACAGTCCTTCTATCCTTGGGCTCAGGTCCCCATGGTCTCATAAGGAAATTCAGGCTCTTCTTCTCAAGAGGCCATTAGAACCCGATCATCAAACCAAATAGGAAGAGTTCTGCTCCCACTTCTTCCTGGTACAATGAAGAAAGCAGGCGACCTAAGACCATACCTGGACCTCAGCACTAGCGTCTTCCTCCAGGTACCAAGAGTTTTCAGATGTTGGACCCTTCAGGGGCTCCTCCCTGCTCCACCCAAAATCTGGTTGTGTTCCCTGGACATGCAGGATGCTTTACCTGCATATTCCTATCCCCCGGCCTTCAGTGCTTTCTCCATTTTATTTTATGGAGAACCATTCCAATTCAGAACAATCCCATTTGGCCTCTCTTCAGCACCCAGGTGTTCTGCAAATACCTAGTGGTGGTGGCGCCATTTTTATACCATCAGGGCATTTGTCTTCTGTACCTGGATGATTGGCTCCTTGCAGCACCCTCTCCTACCAGCCTGAAGAGTCTCTCTCTTTCCTCTGAACATTTGGTTCCTGGGCATAGCGGTCAATTTTTCTGAGGTCCCAGCTAGTGCCATCCCAGAGGCTCCAGTTCATTGGAGTACTAGACACAGTTCAGGCAAGGCTTTTCTGCTATTGGATTGGGCTGAGACCTTAGCTTTTCAGGCCACTCGTGGGCCCAGGCCCCATGGGATCCCAGCACACTCTGTGCTCTGTCTCTGGGGACTGATGGCAGCCACCATTTGACAGATCCCATGGCCAGGCTTCATGAGGGTCACCCAATGGTCTCTTCTGAGTCCAATGGGACCAGAGGATGGATGACATGAACCAAAAATGTCATGATCTCCACAGCCCATAGAGATCTTCGCCAGTGCAGGATCTCTCAAACCTATCGAAGGAATTTCTTTCCAGCGGTCAGTTCAACCCAAATTCTCACCACAGACGCCTCAAATCTGGGCTGGGGGGACATCTGGGAGCACAAGACACAGGCTTAGTCAGAACAGGAGCCTATAGCTTCATATCAGTGTCCTGGAGACCAGGATGGTTCTTTACGCAAGCTCAGGCATTCCAGTTCCTCCTGGTTCCAGGATCTATTCTAGTCCAGACAGACAACATGTCCACAATCTGGTAACCTAAACAAACAGGGAGGAACCTGATCATATCCACTTTGCAGAGAAGCAATGAGGGTATGGTACTGAGCAATTCAGCACAGCCTTTATGACAGCAGTCCATGTTCCAGGTGTAAGCAACGTCTGACAGACAGTCTTAGTCGATCAGTGGCCATGGCCTACGAGTGGGAGCTAAAGTCAGAAGTGGCTGAAGATCTCTTTCTTCGATGGGGTCAGCCAGAGATAGATCTGTTCACCTCCCCATACAACACAAAACTACCCGTCTTTTGCTCGCTCGTTCCCGGGCATGGTGTCTTTTGGTGAGATGCACTGTCTCTTTCATGGACAGGGAGGTTTCTGTACGTCTTTCCTCTCATTCAGAAGGTCTTGGTGAAACTACAACAGGAGGGAGCTTATGTCATCCTTATTGCTCCACTTTGGCCACACCAAATTTGGTATCCTCTACTACAACAATTGGCACAGGAACCTCCGGTTCTTTTGCCCATTTCCCACGACCTTCTGACTCAGAGCAGGGTACCCTGGTGCATCCGAGCCTTCAGTCTCTCCACCTTCATGCGTGACACTTGTGGACATAGTGATTTCTCGTTATGGGGTATCTTCGCAGGTTGCACATTTTCTAGTGGAAGCTAGAAAACCCTCCACCAGATCAACTTACACCATGAAGTGGAAGAGATTCATGATTTGGGCCCAAGCAAGGCGCTGGGACCCATTTTCGTGCTCGGTTTCCCAGGTTCTAGAGTTCCTTGCAAATCTGTCTGAGGCGGGCCTTAGCTACTCCTCCATTAAGGTCCACCTATCTGCTGTGTTGGCCTAAACCTCCAGTCTGGAATTCTTGTCCACCCTGGGACCTGAATTTCATGCTCGAGAAGCTGACCTTACCCCCATTTGAATCAGCTTCTTCCTACGACTTACGCTTCCTCTCCTGGAAGACTTTATTTTTAGTCGCAGTTACTTCGGCCAGAAGGGTTTCCGAATTACAGGCTTTCGTCTGTAAGGAACCTTATTTGATTTTTCATAAGGACCAAGTAGTCCTTCGGTCTAACCCTCCTTTCCTTTCCAAAATGGTCTCGGAAACCACTTTGAACTGGAGCGTGGAATTACTAGTATACTATCCACAGTATTCCAACGGGGAGAACACCTTCTGCACACCCTTGATGTACACCAGATCCTGAGGTACTACACGAACCGGACTAAGGAGGTTCATAAATCCAACCAACTGTTTGTAGCTTTTGCTCCACAGTGCCATGGCAAGGCTATATCCAAGCAAACCATCTCTCTATGGCTAGCTAACTGCATCCATTTTTTGTACATGAAATACGGGAAGTCCCTTCCAGGGGCAGTTAAAAGCCACTCCACCCGCAGTGTGGCGACCTCTACTGCCTTTTTTAGGAATGTGTCCACGGCAGAGATCTGTTCAGCGGCCACGTGGTCATCTGTCCACACCTTTATTAAGCATTATAGTCTGGACATTGCCTCGCGGTGCAGAACTGGCTTTGTTCTTACAGTCTTGCAAGGCCTCCTGTCGTGATTTTTTATGGCGACTTCTCCTCCTCCTCCCGGATGCACCTATGTTTTGTTTTTCTTTGGGACTGCTTGGTATTCAGTCCTATATGTGAAGACCTACTGCAGGAACCATCTCGAAGTAAGATATTTCAATTACGTAAGAACTTACTGTAACAGTAGATCTTCGAAGGTTCTTACAGTAGGTCTAGTTTCTCACCCTCCTTCCCCCAATTTTTGAATGTTTTATCCTTATTTTCCATCCTATCTAGCCCTTCGGGACTAGAGTGGAAGCAGGGTCTGAGGAGTTTTTACTCCGGTCTTAACCTTACCTTTCTTTAGGTCTCCATTGGAAAAGAACTGGAGAGCGGGCACGGGACCGTCCCTTTTATAGTCAGGCTGACGTCATGCCACCTGACATAGGAGGCGGTCCCTGCTGATGATTGCTATCTACAAGTTTGCCGTGAGGACCTGACGCCAGGGGGCACAGTCCTATATGTGAAGACCTACTGCAGGAAACTCTCTTGAAGATCTACTGTTATGGTAAGTTCTTGCGTAACTACAATTTCCACAGGGAAGTGGTTGCCCTCCACCCCAACCTGAAGTTCCTCCTGAAGGTTTTTGTGGAGTTTCACCTTAAGCAGGTGATTAGCCTCCCAGTGTACTTCACCAATCCAACCTCGGAGGCCAAACATAGCCTCCATATGTTAGACCTGAGGCGAGTGCTCTTTCATTATAAGGACCACATGACTGGAGTTTAGTGGTTCACTAGCTATTTGTCACCTATGCTGAAGCTGCACCTGGCAGACCGGCAGCTAAGTGGATGATTGGCAGGTGGATTGTATCCTGCATCGACCTCTGCTATAGGTTGGCTGGTAGGGAGCCTCCCATAGGGCCTTGGGCTCATTCCACCAGACATACCGCTGCCTCAGTTGACTGCATCCAGGGACATCCCTATCCAGGAAATCTGCATAGCCTCTACCTGAAAGTCAGCACACACTTTCATTTCCCACAACCACATTGACCTTGAGTCACACCGTGATGATGGTTTTGGTACCTCAGTTCTCAAGTCCCAGTTTCTAAAGGTGGGCACCTTGTCACCTCCTCCCGGAGAACTGCTAGGAGTCTGCCACTGTGTGAATAAGTGCAAAATATCCATGTCCCTAGAAATAAGGGTTTCTCACCTGTAATTGTAGAGCTTCTACAGACAGGTCTCTTGCAGTAGGTTATTACTCTTGGGAGTCTGCTAGGTGGAGCTGTCACATGGTAGCTTCTTCCACCAGTCTTCTTTAGGGCCCCAGGTACACACTGTTCATTTTCCCGCCGGCTTCAGCCCACATGGCAGCTAGCTCAGTCTTCTGTGTTGCAGTCTTCGACATGAACTTGAACCGATTTTTCTTCTCTGTGCCGGGCCTGTGGTATACTCCCAGGCCCCAGCTCTTGTGCTTCCACTAGGACGGGCCTGTGACCCACTCACAGTACCCCCGTTGCTCTCCTTGTTTCAGTGGGCCTATGTTTACTCACAGTACCCCCGCTGCTCCTTGGCCCAGGCTCTCTTGCTGGGTCAGGGACTCCGTCCATGGCTGACAAGGCAACCTTTCCGGAACAGACCTCGGGGACCCGTGTTAAGGGTCCCCGGCCCAAGACTCTCATTCCTGGCATCAGAGGCAGCAGGACTCACACTCCTCTCACTTCTCCAATCTGCTCCATCGACGGTGGCTCCTCCATCGTCTACGGGCCTTCATCATCGATTCTTTTGTACTTTCGACGGGGGCTATTCCCCGTCGAGACAGGGTGTTCATTGTCGATGGGCAGCTCCCTCTGTCTCTGGAGCCTTTATTCCTCCCTTCATCGTCATTGGGTCATCCCCCATTGACAGAGCACTCTTAGGGATGTTTCCCATCAACGGAATGTTCCTCATTGACGAAGAGGCTTCCCCCATTGACAGAGCATGTTGCTTGCTTTCTCTGTTGACGGGAGCTCTTCCCCCATTGACAGAACATGTAGCTGCTCTCTCTCGTTGATGGGGGCTGTTCCACTGTCGACGGAGCACTCCTCATCGACGGGTAGGCTTTCCGTGTCGACGGAGCATGTTTTCTCCTTCCCTCATCGATGGGAGCACTTTCCCCGTCGATGGAGCATGCTGCTCACTCTCTCTCATAGATGGCAGCTCTTCCCCCGTCGACGGGGCACTCCTCGTCGACGGGGCTGCTTCCCCCTCGATGGGACGTCCCCATTACCATTCCTTGTTAATGGGGCTGCTTGCCCATCAACAGGACGTCCCTGTCTTCATCCATTTCAGTGGGGCTGGTTCCCCTGTCTCCGGCAGGGGCTCCGCACCTTGGGTGTCCCCGGTCCGGGGATCCCCTTTTCTGCACCCCCCACCCATCCTGGCACCAGCCTCTTGTTCCTACATCACCAGGGGTACCCCCTCCATCACCATTCCTGCTCCTTCAGGCACCCCTTTTGTGCCTTCGGACGGGGTTCCTGGGTCTTGCCCCTCGTTCCTTGACCCTCCTACGGTGCCACCCACTGGGGTTGGGATGCCCCTCCCACCTTTCCGACATCATCCGATTTGGGCTGTCTCCGACAAGTTCCCCCTCCTTCCTCCTGTATTTCAGAGGTCCGTGCCTGGGGGTCTGGCCCTGGGGGTTCCCTGTGGGGGGCCTCTTCTGCCCATGCCTGGGCTTTGGTGCCCCCTCCCTTCCCCCTCAGTCCTGCCCCTCGTGGGTCTCCCAGTGGTACTGCGCCCCATCAGGCCTTCCTGATTTACTGCCACTCTTGCGGCTGCCTCCAGTGGCATCTCGGGAGCTCCTGCCCAGCCCACATGCCCCGTCATGCCACTTCTTGTCTGCTGAATGTGGTTCCCGGCACCATGTTTGCTTTGGCATGTGGGTTTGCCCTCCCATGCCTTGCTGCTTCGCAGCCTTTCCTATGTGTGCTGCATGGTCCGATGCCTCTGCGCCTGGTGTGCTTTGGCACCTTCTCCCACCACTGCCTCCCTGTCCGGGGTTGGCCCTGTCGGTGCTGCCCATGTACATCCTTTCCGTGCCTTCCCGACACCGGCTTCCTGCGAGTTCCGATGCCATGGCTGCATCCACCCATCTGTCTGCTGCAGCAGTCGCCTTGCAGCACCCCGCCTCAGGTGTCAGGTTCAGCACCCAACGTCCACCTGTTGGCTGCTGTCACCCCTTTTGTGGTGCTATGTTTTTGGTCATGGTCCCCAGGCCTTTCTGGTTTGCTGCCCGCCATCTGGTCAAGCCCAATGGTCAGTCCGGAACCTCTCCCTTGCCCCCCAGTTCCCATCGTCTTCCTCAACTGCTGGGATGTCCCATTCCTGTCCCCCTTCCCGGGGTACTGCTCGGGTCTCCGGTGGGACTTCTCGTGGGGCAGATGCATCTGCCCCCGTTCCACGCCTGTCCTCCTGGCAGGGCTGGGCCTGCCCCTCCTTCTTGACCACTCTATAGGGCTTGCTCCACGCCTTCTTCCACATGCCTTGGAGGTGCCCGGGTGTCCTTTGCCCTTTTATTTAGAGGCCTGCTTCCTCCTCCTGGTCACTTCCCTCCTTTCTGCAGTCCTTCTGGAACTCTTGCTGTTCTCCCTTCTGGAGTTCCCTCAGTTGTTCTTTGCTGTGGGCTGCCCGGTGCTCCTTGCCCCGGTACTCTTCACTCCACAGCGCTTGGCCTGCTCTCCTGGCTTTGATGTTTTCTTGCCATGGCCTTTCAACCCCTGCCTCATAAGGTAGCATCACTGTGCATGGTCTCCTGCATCTATGTGTTCCACATCGACATGTCTCTGCCAGTCTCTGACGGCGCTTTGGATGCCCTGCTGGACTTGCTGTACGCCATTGCCTTTTGCACCCCTGCTCAGCAGGTTGAATCATTGGCATGGCCCTGTTTCTACGCTCCCTTCATGGAGTACTCTCTTCCTCACACACCTTTGGCTTGTCTGCCCGACCAGGTGTTGTTTGAGATGTCTTGACTTGGACTTTGTGTGACGCTGTCCCTTTCCGGGATCACACGGCTGTCTCTTGGCTTTTTCTGCAGCTCCTCCATGGCATTTGCCTGGTTCCAGTTTGCCACCTCTTTTTCCGTTGTCACGGATGTGTCTTCTTGGCTCTGCTTGTTGCCGTGGCCTATAACCCCGCTTCATGCTCCGTCTTTCCTCCCTTTTGTATAATTGCCTGGTACTCTCCCAAGAGTAATAACCTACTGCAAGAGACCTGTCCGTAGAAAATAGTTTGTTATGTAAGAACTTACTGTAACAGTAGATCTTCGAGCTACGGTCTCTTGCAGTAGGTACAGTCCCGCCCTCCGTCACCCTGCCTTTATTGCTCAGGGTCCTTAGATCTCTGGACGTTGGGATGGGTGTTTCCCTTGGTCCCTTGGTCCTCGGCCTTTTGCATGCTGCAGCCGGCAGGGGACAGTGTGTACCTGGGGCCACCCCCTTTTATACACAGCCAGAGGAAGTGATGTATTGGGGCGGCCCTATAGAAGACTGCTGGAAGAAGCTACCGTGTGACAGCTCCACCTAGTGGACTCCCAAGAGTAATAACCTACTGCAAGAGACCGTACCTCGAAGATCTACTGTTATGGTAAGTTTTTATGTAATGAATTTTCTAAGAGTGTATATGGTGCACATCCACACGACCCACCCGACCCCCCGTGGCAAGTGGCACAAGAATCCCTGCTTCCAGCATGCAAGATCTGACATCATGGGGCAGAGCCAAGGAGGATAACACCTGGATGGGTGGGAAGAGCCTAGCATGAAGACTTTCTGGCTAGATTTAAAGGGAAAGGAAGACTGCCACAGTGTGGATATGTACCATATACCAGTCATAGAACTACTGTTACAGGTGAGTAACCCTCATTTCTAGGGATGTGGATATGATGTACAACTCCACACTTCTGGCAGTGATCCTTTCTCTTTAAGGCTTGCCGGAACGTCTTCAAGCTGGCTTCTCCCATCCTCCCAGGTAGTGACTCCCTCAGCACTGCACCATGGTGTCAGATCTTCCTTTCTGCCGGAAGAAGGTTCTCTCCTTACCGCTTTCCATGCTGAGTAGGCCCTTTGCTTTAAAACCTTTGCAGATGTGAAAATCTTTGTCTTCAAGCAGTTTCTCAATCTCCGACATGCACAACTCGAAGTTAGTACCAGGATTTAAAAAATGTGGGTGTGGGCAGAAGATGTCCTGGACGAACCCGCACACCACGTGCGTTTACTGCCTAGGCCACAAACACAATCCCCGAGCATGTGGCCTTTGTCACACTTTCCACCCTTCAACTTCAGAAGAACGCCGGGCACCCGAATGAACAGGATCCCCCCATACACTTGAAGGACACCTGTCAGCAGTCTCCTCGGCTGTGGTGTCCACTGAACAACTCGCAGCTCATACAGAGGCTGTGTATTAGGCCGCAGAGCATGCTGCTTCAGCTTTTGTGCCTCTTTCTTTTGGCGCCACCTTCACAGGGGCATTTCTCAGTTTGTGCCAGTTCCTTCCCATCTTTGGGCAGGGCCCCTCTAAGGGAACAAAATTCCAAATCTTCGAAGAAGGAGACTAAAAAGAAATCTCGCTGTCGATCGTGGGATCACAAGTGCTGTCAGGCCTCAGATTCCCCCACTTCTTTGGAGGTTTCGACTACGTTCGAGCCTTCAGCCCAGGCCACTGGCTCCACATTCTCCCCATCAGGCCAGATGGCCGAGATGCCAGTCGACCAACCTGTTGAGATTTACCTCAACCTGGCCAATGCATTGTCACCAAAATGAGACCGATACCTCCCTCTTCAGGACTCCAGTCCTGCCTGTCACCTCTCAGGGTGGGTTGGACCAGCCTGCTGATCTGGCCCATACCCATTGGTATCCGGTAATCCAGGAGGATCCTCGGCTTTCACCAGCTCCCTCAGAGACCCACTGTCAATGTCCCCAACAGTCGAGGTCTCGATCCCAAAGCCCCGAGTCGAGCAGCCCATGTCAGCATCGGTGTTCCTGCTCTCGGCATTCGGGCAGGCATTGTCTCCACTACTCCTCTTTTTCCTCCTCATATGAGAGAGGCTGCACCGCAAAATGCATCGGCACTACAAGGAGCTCATGTGGCATCAGCTCATGTTTACCAGGGTTAAGCTGGTCCCGGCCCCCACCCAAGCTCTTATGTGACTCCCGCCACCTAGGCCTCAGCTGAACCTGGATCAGCAAGATCTGGCTTGGCCTGTTCCTGCCTCTTTGGCTGTCCAGGTGGAGTTGCTACCTAAGCAGCCACCAGTGGGTTCCCCCCAATGATGCCTGTACTGCTTCTGGGCTTCCTCATCTGCTGTCGGTCACCTTGACTCCCAACAGACCCCATAGAGTCAGCAGAGACTGTTGGTCAACCGCTTTTCAACGAATCCACGGAGTCTGAGAGCTCCTCCCTACACTCCTGTCCGTTGGATGCCGGGTCGGGAGAGAATTTGTCCATGGAGCATAGTCCCACTTCTTTTGCGGGTCTGCTCCACTTAATCTTGGAATCAACAGGTCTTCAGATGGAGCCCATCCAAAAATGGACCAAGTACTCCTTGACCAAGATTTTTGACTGGGGTGATTCCCTGAGGAGGCCTTCCCGGTCACAGAGGCCATTCTTAGCCCGACTCTGGAGCTTTGGCAGCACCCTGCCTCTTGCCCTGTGCCATCTGCACAGATGGCCCACAAGTATGCAGTCCCTATTGGTTCCCTGTTGGGTTTCACTGAACATCCCTCAGCAGAGAGTCTAGAGGCTGAATCGGTCTTGTGGTGCACTGACAACGTCAGACGTGGATAAGCCTCCCGACAAGGAGTTCAAGAAATTAGATGATATGGCCAAAAAGGTCTATGCAGCCTCTTCCCTCGGCCTTTGGCAAGCGAGTTCAGCCCTTTTAATGGCCCACTTTGCTCATGCCCTCTTAGGCAGCCTTGGCGAGGTGCTTCCTGAGCTCCTGGCTGACTTGCAGGCCATGGTCCAGTAGGTCCAGGGCCGAGCGGTGGCTAAGCAGTACCTCCAGATGGTCATGGACATCGGCGAATCCTGCGCTTGGTCTGTGGCTCCTGCGGTGGCCATGTGTTCCAGGGCTTGACTGAGTATCTCGACCTTCACAGTGGATGTCGAGTACGTGTTGGCAGATGCCCCCTTCCTTGGCACCGACTTGTTCAGGCGGGGGGGTTGAAGGACGCCTCACTCGCATTGAAAAGTCCAGTGACGCAGCCATCCCCATGGTACCTGGCGATAAGGGATCACCTGGCATGCTGGTGACCAAGGTTCTCATTCCGAGCCCAGGGCGACAGGAGCAGAAGCCAGTAGGGAGGGCTCAAGAGTGTCCTCCAGACATTCTCCTCCCCGGGGGAGGGTCATGAATGCACCACCCTTTGGCGGCTCCTGGCAGACGGGTTCAGCATCGCGCTTTGCTGAGTAGGTGACCACACATCACATGTGTGATCTGTCAGGACACCGCGACATGCATCCAAAGTGGGCGAGAGAACAGAAAAGTGGAAAATGGCCACCTAGCTGCCGATGACGGCAGCCTGTCCTCCCGTTGCTGTAGTAACATGGGTATGCCCCATACTGCGCACTCGCTGCCCCAGCGTGGAATGAAGAAGGTGCTCATGGGATAAGTCAGGTCGGTCGGGTAGCAAGATAAGGGCCATCAGATGGGAGGATCGTGGTGGCAGGTGCTGGCTGCCCGAAGGAGAGGCCGGCTAGGCTGGCACAGTAGAGGAGGTACTCTGTTACCTCCACCCAGAAGGATCCCAAGGGCTCTAAGGTCCAAAGGAGGAAGTCTTTTTGTCCCCTCTTTGCCGCCAAGCCATCCCCGCCCCCAGCTTGGCAGCAGGCCCAGGTTTGGTGTCCCCAGCCGAGGTGTGAGTTGCATTGGTCATCCAGAAATGAGGAGGTCGAGGCCCCACTGCTTCCTCAGCCAGTTCCTCCCCCTTGCCTGTCCTGACTCTCCTGGGTCCTCCCGTTGGGGGCCGGTTCCACCACTTCCTTTCTGGTGGTACATTGTCACCACAGACGGGTGGGTCCTAGAGGTGGTCAGTCAGGGTCTGCCTCTAGAGTTCGAGGCTTACCCGCCTTGCCAAGCCCGTGCCCCATGGGAGGACATGGTGTCTGCAGACATGCTGTCAGCCCTTCGGGAAAACATTGCACAGCCTCTCTAGAAGGAGGTAGTGGCTCCTGTTTTGGACCCTCCAGTACACCCAGGGGTTTGTCTCCAGGTACTTCCTGGTGTCCAAACGGATGGGGGCTGGCACCCCATCTTGGATCTGCATGATCGGAACAAATTTCTTCAGCTGCACACTTTCAGGATGGTCACTGTATCTCAGATCATAACATCTCTGGAACAGAACATGTTTTGCTCTCCGGATCTTCAGGACGCATTCTTCCATGTCCCAATCCATCCATCCCACAGCCGGTTCCTCAGGTTCTGTACAGAGGGCATTCTCTATGAGTTAAAGGTCATGCCCTTTGGTCTGTTCTCAGCTCCCAGGGTCTTCACCAAATGCATTGCAGTGGTGGCAGCCTACCTGAGTCACCGAGGGTTCTGAATGTACCCCTACCTGGCCGACTAGCTTATAGCAGGTCCCTCCAGGGAGGAGGTGTAACGGTCCAGGGACCTTGCCCTCCAGACCTGCTTGTTCCTTGACCTTCTGGTCAACAAGGCTAAGTCAGAACTCATACCTTTGCAGGTGATACACTTGTCGGGGTGGAGCATGACTCTTGCAGAGCCAAGGCTCAGCTGCTCACGGACCGGGTGGAGGCTCTCCTCCTTAGCCCGATCATTTCGGCTTGGGCAGTTGTTCCCTGCTCGAGACTTCCTGTGCCTCCTGAGATACATAGTGGCATGCAGCAGCGTGGTCCACTGGGCCCAATGGAGAATGCGCTCTCTGCAGTGGGAGCTTACCTGCCAATGGTCTCTGTGCCAGGGCCACTTCGACCAGCCAGTCACTGTGACCCAGTTGATTTGGGATGCCCTCCAGTGGTGGTTAGTACTGGAACATCTGCAGGAAGAAATCCCATTTGTCGCCCGGAGCCAGTGGTCACCATCATGACCGATGCCTCCCTGGTGGATTTGGGTGCCCACCTGGGGGAGCACAGAGTCCACAGACTCTGGACCCCCAAGGAGTCCCGATGCCATATCAAGCTGCTAGAGCTTCAGACAGTTCAGCCGGCACTTACAGCCTTTGCTCCGCACATTCGGGGTCAGAACATTCAGGTCCAGATTGACAACAGCACGTCCATGTACTATTTGATCAAACAGGGTGGATGCACGCCCTTAATCTGTGCAGGGAAGCTCTCTGCATCTGGACCCTCGTGCTCAGCCTGGATGCCAGTCTTCTGGCCATCCATGTGGCTGACGTCTCCAATCAGCTGGCGATGCCCTTAGCCATATGGGTGAGGCGTCTCATGAGTGGTCCCTCCACCCGGAGGTAGTACGCAGACTGTTCTCCC
This sequence comes from Neoceratodus forsteri, assembly GCA_016271365.2. NCBI lineage: Eukaryota > Metazoa > Chordata > Ceratodontiformes > Ceratodontidae > Neoceratodus > Neoceratodus forsteri. Next base: position 289,554,744 of record CM028135.1, on the reverse strand, counting down.
AATGGAGCCTCACCTGGATAACTTTAATCCTGGTGGCTATAAGCTCACTCAGCAAGGAGAGTCAGTGAACTACAAGCACTCAGTACTGATCACTCATAGAAACATAGAAATTGATGGCAGATAAGGACTGCTAGGCCCATCCAGTCTGCCTTTTTACCCTACCTGTATCAGCGACCGCTGATCCTAGTCAGTCATTGGCTTTAGCCTATCCTCTCCTCTAAGGTTCCCTTATGACTATCCCATGCATGTTTGAATCCCCCTACTGTACTCGCTTCCACTACTGCCTGGGGTAGGCTGTTCCTTAAATCCACCACCCTCTCTGTAAAAAAAGAACTTCCTCGCATTCCCCCTTCATCTGCCCCCCTCCAATCTCCTGGCATGCCCCCTCATTCTTGTACCTCTCCTGTACTGAAAGATGTCACCCACTTGTACCTTGTTTATCCCATTTAGATATTTGAAGGTTTCTGTCATATCTCCCCGCTCTGTCCTCTCTTCCAGTGAACACATATTGAGGTCTTTCAGTCTCTCTTCATAAATCATCTGGTGCAAGCCCTGCATCATCTCAGTCGCTCTTCTTTGAATCACCTCCACCCTCTCCATGTCCTTTCGAAGATGTGGCCTCCAGAACTGTACACAGTACTTCAGATGAGGCCTCACCAATGTTTTGTACAATGGTATCACAACCTCCCTTCTTCTGCTAGTGATACCTCTACCTGTGCACCCCAACATGCCACTGGCTCTCCCCACAGCCTTTGTACACTGACCACCTTTAGATCATCTGAGATGACTATCCCCAAATCTCTTTCCTCCCTGGTGACTGTCAGCAACTCTTCCCCCCCCCCCCCCATCCTGTAGCTGTTCACAGGGTTTCTGCACCTCAGGTGCATGATTTGCCATTTTTATCATTCAACCTCAGCTTCCACACTTCGGGCCATCTTTCTAGCCTTTCTAGGTTCCTGCTGTTTTTGACAGAACAGAACTTTGGTTTCAGAGCAACATACAGCAGTCTAGAACTACAGCTTTTTTACTGATAAATCACTTCTATCTCAGCAGGAGTTAGTACCTGTTTGGATTAAGCAAACAGATACTTTATTAGATGAAGGGGGTCTCATTTAAGTGAAAAAAGTCAATGTGTGTTTCTCTGAGGAAGGGGGCTGTATCAGCTTAATTTACTGAGTCAGAACAGAGGCTGAGGCTAATTGGGGGGGTGGCTTAGGAGTACAAAAGCAGCTGTCTCCAATTACAGCTTCCTGCTGTTTTTGACAGAAGAGAACTTTGGCTTCAGAGCAAGATACCGCATTCTAGTACTGCAGATTTTTTACTAATTGCCCTCCTTCCCACCCCTCCACCCTCCCACCCAAAGCCAATTCTACTTTTACAGCCATTGGATTTGACTGACAACAGGAACTTCCTGTTTGGTAGTAGGAAGGGAAGGATCACTGAGACACATTAGTTTCATCAACCTTGAAGGAACCTAAAAAATAACTCTCCCCCCCCCAGCTGCTGGAGATCTGAATCCAAGCACAGAAGAAGGAGACTACTGAAGACTACAGGAAGGGCAAGAGTTGTAAGGGCACATAGGCAGTAGGAAAGTAAGTGTAAAATACATAGAGGGAGGAGACAGTATGCATACAAAGCAACAGGAGAGGGGACACAAAGTAAGTCAAGATGGGAGTGGTGCAGTGCAATGGCTGTGGGGCAGCAGTGTTTCAGGAGAAATTCTGGAGGCTGCGATGCTGCCCTGTTTGCAGGCACCTCTCTGGTCTGAGGGAGGAGGTTGCCTGTCTCCAGGCTGACCTGGCTAGGATTCATGAAACCTCTTCCCCCCCCCCACCCAGGGCCACCATCGTTACCTCAGAGGATGCCAAGAAAGAGGAGTGGTTGGACCAAGGTGGGCTCAGGGAAGGAGAGGGTAGTGAAACAGAGGTGCATCCCTACAGTTTTACCTCTCCACAGTTCATATGCTGTTCTGGCAGAGAGTGGTTCCTCTATGGAGGCACCTGCAGTGGAGACCAAGGAGGATGCTGGGAACTTCCACAAAGGAGACCCACAGGAGAGTGGCAAGAGACCCCACAATGGAAGGAAATAACTCCTGGTGGGGGACTCTATCATTAGGGGGTAGAAGTGGGGGAGGAAAGGGATAGGGAAGTAAGGTGCCTGCCTGGTGCCACGGCTTGGAGGGACAGGAAGCAAATCCTCAGGATTGCAGGAGCAGCTGCACGAGGGAGGGAGCTGGATGTCACTGTCCACCTAGGGACAAATTACCTGGCTGTGAATGGGATCAGAGCGGTGCAAGAGGAGTTTGTGGAGTTGGGGAGGGGCCTTAGACAAGTAGCATGTACAGTAACCTTCTCTGAGGTGCTGTCTGTCTATGGCAAGGATGATGCTAGGGTATTCCGCACCATGAGATTCAGTGAATGGTTGAAAAACTGGTGTGGAGCTCAGGGTTTTGGCTTCATTGGGGACTGGGGAGCCACCTGGAGGGATGCAGGCTTATACTGGTGTGATGGTCTGCATCTGTCCGGGGGGGGGGACCAGGATCCTAGGTGACAGGTTTAAATGCTTCATTGGCAAGCATTTAAACTAGCCAAGGGGGGAGGCACTGAAAAGGAGCAGGGGAAATCCCAGCCTCCCCCCCACAAAACACAGTAGTTGGGTAAACAGCAAGGTAGAAAAGTCAGTGGGGAGCAGGACAGGGATAAATGCAGAAAAAGGCGGTAAGGACAGGGATGGGGCTAAAAGGGGTAAGGCCATAGAAAAATAAATTGAAGGTGATGAGTACCAGTGCCCGCAGTCTGTGCAACAAGCTCCCTGCACTAGTGGCCTTGATGGAAGAGGGATGCCAGGATAGTGTGGCAGTCACTGAAACATGGTACACAAAGAACCATGACTGGGATGTCAACATACCAGAATACACAGTCTACAGGAGGGAGAGGTTGGGTAAAAGAGGAGAAGGAGTAGCTCTCTATATAAGGGAAGGGATTAAAGCAACAGAACTAAAGAGTAAACAGGAAGTTGATGAGTCACTATGGGTCACCCTGGAGACAGGAAATGGCACAATCCGCATGGGGGTTGTGTACGGACCCCCATCTCATGGGGAGGAAATGGACAAGAAAATGATAGAAGGAATCCTTCAAATGGCAGAAAGGGGGGAGATATTGTTGATGGGGGCCCCGAAAATGCCAGATGTTAACTGGAGTACCTTTGCTGCAGGCACATCCAAGAGCAGGGTCATTTGTGATGCCCTACAGGGGGCATGCCTCAGACAGCTAGTGTTGGCACCCACTCGGGAGGGAGCAATCTTAGACCTGGTACTCTCAAATGGGGAAGGAGAAAGGATCTCAGATTTAGAATTGGGTAGCCATCTGGGAACAAGTGACCACCAGAAAGTGTGGTTCAGAATAAACACAGCCAGAGTCGAGCCATACAGAAACAAGAGTACTGGACTTTAGGAAGGCTGACTTTGGAAAAATGAGTGAGTGCCTCAGAAAAGCACTAGAAAACGGGCAAGAAGGAGAAACATAGAATTTGACTGCAGATAAGGACCGCTTGGCCCACCCAGTCTGCCCATTTCTCTACCTGATGGATAAGCTGCAGATCCTAGTTAAACAGCAGCCTACTTCTTCCTACCCCCAACCCCTAGAATTGCCTTATGACTGTCCCATGCATGCTTGAATTCCACCACTGTTTTGACTCCACAACCTCCTCCGAAGGCCGTTCCATACATCCACAACCTGCTCTGTGAAAAAAAGCTTCCTTAAATTACCTCTGAGCCGCCCCCCTTCTATCTACAAATTGTGCCCCCTTGTTCTTGCACACCTCTTTTTTTGAAAGATGCTACCCTCTTGGACTTTGTTGATTCCCTTGAGGTACTTGAAAGTTTCTATCATGTCCCCCTCTCCCTCCTTTCCTCGAGGCTATACATATTAAGCTCCTTAAGTCTCTCTTCATATGTCTTCCGGTGCAGACCCTGCACCATTTTAGTTGCCCTCCTCTGGACAGCTTCCATCCTGTCTATGTCTTTGCAGAGATTGGGTCTCCAGAACTGCATGCAGTACTCCAGATGTGGTCTCGCCAGCTGTCTGTACAGAGGGATAATAACTTCTTGTTTTCTACTGGTGATGCCTCTCCCTATGCATCCCAGTATTCCCCAGCCCTCCTTGCTGCCCTCTCACATTGCTTGCCCACCTTTAGGTCATCTGATATGACTACCCCCAGGTCCCTTTCCATTTTTGTTGTTGTTAGTATCTCACCCCCCATTGTGTACTCTTCCCCTGGGTTTTTGTTTCCCAGGTGCATTACCTTGCACTTCTTAGCATTGAATCTAAGCTGCCATACATTTGACCATTCCTCTAACCTTGCCAAGTCCCTTCTCATCCTTTCCACCTCACCTTGTGCATCAACTCTGTTGCAGATCTTTGTGTCATCTGCAAAGAGACATACTTTTCCTTCCAGTCCCTCTGCAATGTCGCTTATAAAGACATTGAAGAGGACCGGTCCTAATACTGAACCCTGCGGTACCCCACTACTAACCCCCCTTTTTTCAGAGTGGACTCCATTTACTATTGCTCTCTGTGTCCTATTCTCCAGCCAATTCTTTACCCAGGCTGTCATCTTGGGACCCACTCCCAGGCTGGCTAACTTGTATATTAATCTTTTGTGTGGGACTGTGTCAAATGCCTTGCTAAAGTCTAGGTGGCCTGTGAAGGAGGGGTGGAGGAACAATGGGGAATAATCAAAACAGCCATCACAGAGGCAACAAGCCTTTGTGTGAAGCAAAACGACAAAACAAAACAAAGGAAAAAAACACTATGGTTCTCAAAAGAGGTGGCAGGGATGGTTAAGGAGAAAAGGATAGCATTCAGGAAATATAAGGAAACACAGAAGGAGCAGGACAGAGAACTTTATCAGTTAAAGCAGAAGGAGGCAGGGAAGGCAGTCAGAATAGCAAAGGCACAAACTGAGGAAAAGATAGCCAACTCTGTTAAGAAGGGGGATAAAACCTTTTATAGGTACATTAGGGAGCAAAGAAAGACTGAGGGAGGGATACAGAGACTTAATAAAGGGGAGGGAACGTGGGCAGAGGGTGACAGTGAAAAAGCAGGGATACTGAACGAATATTTCTTCTCAGTATTCACAACGGAAGAGGAGGGGGAGGTACCTAAACCAAACAAGGTAGAAACTCTGAATGGGGGTCGATACCAGTACATTCACAGAAGAAAGGGTTTTGAAAGAACTCTTGAAACTGAGGGTGGACAAAGCAATGGGGCCTGATGGGATTCACCCACGAATTCTAAAAGAACTAAGGGTAGAACTAGTAACACCACTGCCTACTCTGTTTAACAAATCATGGGAGGATGGGGTGGTACCTGAGGACTGGAGGAGGACAAATGTGATTCCACTTCACAAAACTGGGAGCAGAGCAGAGGCAGGAAATTACAGGCCAGTTAGTTTGACTTCAGTGGTAGGGAAAATGATGGAATCACTTCTGAGGGAAAGAATTGTTGAGTACCTAGAGGCCAGTGGGGCACAGGACCCAAGGCAGCATTGTTTCACAGCAGGAAGGTCATGTCAGACGAACCTAATAGATTTCTTTGACTGGGTAACCAAAGTAGTAGACCAGGGAGGGGCTGTGGACATGGCCTACCTAGATTTTAGCAAGGCATTTGACACAGTCTCACACAAAAAATTAATATACAAGTTAGCCAGCCTTGGAGTGGGTCCCAAGGTGGTAGCCTGGAGAATAAACTGGCTGGACAACAGGGCACAAAGGGTAATAGTAAACAGAGTTCACAGTGAAGAAAGGAGGCTAACTAGCAGGGTACCACAGGGCTCGGTACTGGGACCGGTCCTCTTTAATGTCTTTATAAGTGACATTGGAGAGCACCTGGAAGGAAAGGTACGTCTCTTTGCAGATGACACAAAGATCTACAACAGGGTTGATACACAAGTTGGGGTGGAAAGGATGAAAAGGGACTTGGCAAGGTTGGAGGAATGGTCAAATATGTGGCAGCTCAGATTCAATGCAAAGAAGTGCAAGGTAATGCATCTGGGAAACAAAAACCCAGGGGAAGAGTACACAATGGGGGGTGAGTTAATAACAACAACAAAAATCAAAAGAGACCTAGGAGTAATTAGATCAGATGACCTATAGGTGGGCAAGCAATGTGAGAAGGCAGTAAGGAGGGCTGGGAGGAATACTGGGATGCATAGGGAGAGGCATCAACAGTAGAAAACAGGAAGTTGTTACCCATCTGTACAGACAGTTAGTGAGACCCCATCTGGAGTACTTCGTGCAATTCTGGAGACCTCATCTCCGCAAAGACATAGACAGAGTGGATGCTGTTCAGAGGAGGGCAACCAAAATGGTGCAGGGTCTGCACCAGAAGACATACAAGGAGAGACTAAAGCAGCTTAATATGTATACCCTTGAGGAAAGGAGGGACATGATAGAAACTTTCAAGTATCTCAAGGGAATTAGCAAAGTACAAGAGGGTAGTATCTTTCAGAAGAAGAGATGTGCAAGAACAAGGGGGCACAATTTGAAGATGGGGAAGGCTCAGAGGTAATGTTAGAAAGTATTTTTTCACAGAGAGGGTTGTGGATGCATGGAACAGTCTTCCTGAGGAGGTTGTGGAGTCAGGAACAGTGGGAGAATTCAAGAATGCATGGGACAGGCATAAGGAATTCTAGTGGGGGGTAGGAGGAAGTAAGCTGTTGATTAACAAGTATCTGCAGCTTATCCATCAGGTAGGGAAATGGGCAGACTAGGTGGGCCAAGCGGTCCTTATCTGCTGTCAAATTCTATGTTTCCTCATTTTCTCCACCCCATCTGGAGTATCTACTCTGTTGCAGATCTTGGTGTCATCTGCAAGTAGGCAAACCTTCCCTTCCAGCCCTTCCACAATATCGCTAATGAAGACATTAAAAAGGACTGGCCCCAGGACTGATCCTTGAGGTATCCCACTTGTCATCCCCCCTTTCTCAGATCTCATTTACAACCACCCTCTGCTTTCTGTCCCACAACCAGTCTCTAACACAGTTCACCACCTTGTGGCCACACCTAGGCTACCCAACTTGTCTACCAGTCTTTTGTGTGGAACAGTGTAGAAGGCCTTGCTGAAATCGAGGTAGGTGACATTGACTGCTCTCCCTTGGTCCTCCTTCATCACCCAGTCAAAACAAATCTCTTAGATTTGTTTGACAAGACATTCCTGCTATGAATCCATGTTGCCTCAGATCCTGCACTCTATTGGATTCCAAGTGATCCACAGTCCTTTTCTTAAGCAGTACCTCCATAAATTTGCCCACTACTGAGATTTGGCTGACTGGCCTATAGTTGCCTGCCCCCCTCCGCTTGAGAAGAGGGATTACATGTGCCCTCCTCCAGTCCTCTGGAACCACTCCTGAATTGAGCGACTCACTAAACTCATATTTGATTTTCCACTGAGCATATGTTAAAGTCCTCCCAAAGGTAGTGCTATAATTCCATTTGAATCAGACTGTTTCCCTGTCAGTGTATTTCCCCAGACCACATGCCTGTAGAGGGGAGGAAAAATTACACACATTTAGCTGCAAAAAAAAAACAAAAAAAAACTTGTTTTTTACAAGTCTAGGACTGAGGCCATAAGGAATAATAACAAACAACTATTTGTTACATCTGGCAAAGTATCAACGGGACACCCAGCCTAAAAGTGGACTATACTGAGGTGGATAGTATCCGTGACAAATTTCTGCTCTGACAAGATAGGGAAAGTACCTCCAGATGGTATTAAGGAACACTCCTTAGGGGTACAGCAGTATCAGTTGTAGCTAGAAGTAATGTGCCATTGGTAAAAGTTGCTACCCGGTCAGCAGTTCACACATTCATGCAGTGGTAGTCATATAAAAGTATACCAGTACCGCACACCACATGTCATTGCACGGTAGCGGTATACATGATCTTACTTCGAATGGGAGCTCTTGCAGCAGGCTATAACCATTAGGACTAACGCTGCAGGCATTAGTACCCACTGGAAAACTTCTCAGCCAGCAGTACCCAGCAGGGAACGCCCCCGAAGTCAGATCAACCTCGACGTCGGCCACGGTATAAAAGGGGGTGGACCCAGCTCCACCCCAGTTCTTTTCCCGCCGCAACCTGCTCATGTTGGGGAAGATCTTAGCTTGCCAGTTGCCAGCAAAAAACACATTTTCGACTTTTTCTTCAAGTTTTCGACGGTTTCCAACCAACGTATGTCGTCCCCATCATCGGTCTCATCTTCGGGATCTCATCAGAATAAGTGCAGTTGTCGCCATCAAATACTATCCAAGGACCGCCACACTAAGTGTATCTTCTGCCTGGGGCCTAACCACGGCACCGCGGCCTGTTCCACCTGTCAGGGCTTCACAAGCAGGACCAGGATCCACCTTTGAAGGCTCTCAAGGTGTTCCTTTTGGAGCAGAAAATGGACCTGCACACCTCCAGGGAGCAGGTCAAGCACAAGGATAAGTCCAAGCGGTCCCGGGACAAGGACCGTAGTCAGTCCCCCCACCGGTCCAGGTCCCAATCTCCTTCTCAGTCTTCCCCCAAGAAGCCCCGCTCTTCCTCGGGTTCTGGAGAGCACCACTCCAAGAAGGATTCTGCTTCTTCCAAGAAAGGACAGCCTAAAGCAGGTGCGTCAGGGGAGAAACCTGCTAGGCCCAAGGTGACGCCACTCAGGGTCACCCCAGACACCTCAGGGGCACAAGCTATGGCCCTGCCCGACAAGGTCCTGGCTTTGCCCAATAAGGCTAAGCCTCTGGAGTCTGAGTACACTCCAGCACCCCCTCCGGGGACGGCAGCCTCTGTATTTTCCAAGGAGGAGTTCCAGGAACTTTTTTCCTTTTGGTGGGGTCAAGTTCAAAAACAGACCCCCCCCCGAAGCCAGCCCCGTCACCAGTACCGGACCCATCAGGTAAACCACAACCAGAGGGTGTTCCTTCACCCAAGAAGACCCCCGAGAGGCTGCTACCTCACTCACCCTCCAGGGCCCGTTCCCAATCTCAGTCCGTTGACTGACACTGGTGCTCACCGAGGTCAGATAGCTGACGCCGGTCCAGGTCTCACCTTAGGAGCCATTCCTGTTCCAATGGGTGGGCCTGCTCCAGATGTCGATCCCCGGACCGACGCCTGTCATCGCTTAGTCATCGGTCTCGTGACCGACATCAGTCCTCGGACTGATGTCGGCTGGAGAGCCACTGACACTCGAGGGGGGTCAGTCATTGGGGCAGGTCCAGCTACTCCTCTCCTAGTAGCCGGTTGTCCTCTTCTGCTTCCTCTTCCCTCTCAGGGATTGGGGGTTCCCCAGGGGGAAAAGGACCAGCCCCACTCACCTCCTGATGATCCAACCTTTATGGACATCGTGAGGCACATCCAGGCCTCCAATGAATGGGATACAGAGGACCTGGATCCAGAACGCCGTCGACTATCCAAGTACCTGAGACAAAAGGAGCCCAAGCCTCTCATGGTGCCTCCTTTAGTGGACACCTTCCAGGATCTTACCAGAATTAGCTTCAGTCCCAGCAGTTCCTAAAAAGTCAGACAGGCTGTACAGGGCCCCGAGGGATGAGCCTTTCCTGGCAGAGCACTCTCAGGCGGATTCCTCTGTGATCACGGCTGCTCATGATAAGTCTAAGCAGCCAAAACCTCTTGGCTCCCAGCCTCCTGACTCAGAGTCTCGCTATTTGGACCAGGTGGGCAAGAAAGTGTATTCTGCCTCCTCGTGCTCCATTAGGTCCCTTCATTTCCTGACACACATGGTTCAGTACCAGAATGCGTTCTGGGAATGGGGACAGGAGTTTGTTAATGCCTTGCCAGACTCCACACAGAAGACAGAGATTCTGGATGTCCTTAAGTCAGGCTCGGATAGCGGCACACATGTTCTCCGTGCCTCATACGACACTGCAGACACAGCAGCCAGAGCATCAGCGTCAGGGGTCTGTCTCCGGCGCCATGCTTGGTTGAGAGTTTCCGGCTTTCACCAAGATCTGCAGTCCGGAATCCGGGACCTCCCGTTCCAGGGTTCTGTCATTTGGGCAGGAGACAGTCACTCATCTCTCGTCTCCAGGAGTCTTGGAAATCCATCTGGTCTGTCCATCAGATGTACAGAGGAGACCAGAGGAAGGCAAGGAAATGGCCATTTCAGAAACCCTCAGGTGCCCAAGCCCATGGCAACCAACAAGGCCAGAGAGGTGGCTTTAAAAGGAGAGCCGGCAACCAGCAGTCTGGAGGTGCTCCTTTTCATGGCCCCAAGTCCTCCCAAGCCTCTCTGCCCACTCCTGGCTCTGCCCAATGACTCCCCCCTGACTCCCCCTCCTCCTCCGGAGGAGGATCCAGGGGAGGCAGTAGGGGGTCGCTTCTCCCTTCATCTGAAGGGATGGAGCCCTATCACTGCAGACCAGTGGGTCCTCGATATTATAAGGAGGGGACATACGCTGGAGTTCACCGAGATCCCCCCCAGACACTCCACCAAGGTCCTCGAGATACTCTCCTTCTTGCATTCCACTCATAAAAGGAGAGATTCAGGCCCTCTTGCAGAAAAGGGTGATAGAGTAAGTCCCTCTGCAGCAGAAAGGAAACGGGTATTACTCCCATTTCTTCCTGGTTCCAAAGAAGACCCAAGACCTTCGTCCCATTCTGGACCTCAGTTCTTTAAACTACTTTATAGAATACAGAACGTTCCAGATGGTGACTCTTCTAGGTCTGCTTCCTCTGTTGCATCAGGGAGTCTGGCTCTGCTCCTTAGACATGCAAGATGCGTACATGCACATAGGGGTCTTCCCCCCCACGGGAAGTACCTGAGGTTCCACTTCCTGGGGGTGCATTATCAGTTTCAGGTTCTCTCATTCGGCCTCTCCTCCGCTCCTCGAGTCTTCGCAAAATGCTTGGCAGTAGTGGCTGTGGCTCTAAGGCGCCAGGGACATTGTGTCTTCCCTTACCTTGACGATTGACTGCTTGTGGCCCCGTCAAGGTCACGCCTTCTCCAGGCTCTCGGAGACACCTATACTCTTCCAAGTGATGGGGGATTACCCTGAATCTTCCAAAGTCTTCCCCAGAGCCCAGCCAAAGACTCATCTTCATAGGAGCTGTCCTGGGTTCGGTACAGGGCATGGCTTTTCTACCCCCAGAGAGGGGCAATTGCTTGTAGGAGATTGCAGAATCAGTCCTTGTAACCCATCAGGTCCAGGCCAGGACCTTCCTCAGACTTCTGGGGCACATGGCAGCGGCCATTCCTGTCACTCCTCTGGCCCGCCTCCACATGAGAATCCCACAGTGGATGCTCAGAGTGCAGTGGGATCAATGCTCAGATGACCTGGATCACATGGTCAGGGTCACAGAGTCAGTAAAGAGGACGCTTCTTTGGTGGTTGGACCCTCTAAATTTACAAAAAGGGGTCCCTTTCCATCTGGAGTCCCCAAATCAGACTTAACGGGTGCTTCAGATTAGGGTTGGGGGTGCATCTGGGGGCCCGCCAAACGCAGTGTGTCTGGACCTCCATGGAGCGCAACCTCCACATCAATGTCTTGGAAATGCGAGCAGTCCTCAATGCGCTACATGCCTTTCAAGAGGACCTCGTCCCAGGCTCTCTTCTTTTTCAGACGGACAACATGGCGGTCGTCTTCTATATCAACAAGCAAGGGGGTGCTCACTCTTACCCCCTGTGCAGGGAGGCGATGAGAGTCTGGTACTGGGCACTGGAGCGGCACATCTCTCTATCCGCAATGCACATTCCAGGCATCCTAAACAACTTGGCCGACAGCCTAAGAAGGTCTCAGTCCAAGGCACATGAGTGGGAGCTACTGCAATCAGTAGCGGACCAGCTCTTCGACACATGGGTTCATGCAGCGCTGGACCTCTTTGCATCACCACGCAACGCCAGACTGCAAAATTTCTGCTCGCAAGAGCCCACGCCTGGTGTTTTCTGGCCAGACGCATTGTCCCTTTGTTGGGCAGGGAGGTTTCTTTATGCCTTCCTTCCCTTTCCTCTCGTCCAGACAGTTCTCTTGAAGTTACAGGCTGAAGGGGCTCGGATGATTCTAATCGTCCCTCTGTGGCATCGGCAGATTTGGTTCCCACTACTTCAGCAGCTGTCCACGGAACCTCCAATCCCACTGCCAGTATGATCGCAGTTGCTGTCCCAGAAGCAGGGCTCGCTGGTCCATCCCGATCTCAGGTCTTTGCATCTTCCTGCTTGGCTCCTTCGGATGTAGCAAAGTCGTGGTACGGGGTCTCCCAAGAGGTGGAGGATGTCCTTATTTCAGCGAGGAAGCCCTCTATTCGCTCCACTTACACTATGAAGTGGAAGCGCTTCTGCTTATGGGCATTGTCTCAACGTCTGGACCCCCTTACCTGTCTGGCAAACTCAGCATTGCAGTATCTCCTCTCCTTATGCCAACATGGCTTGAGCTACTCCTCCATAAAGGTGCACATGTAGGCCATTTCTGCATATCGCACCCTTTTGGGGGACAAAACCCTGGCACAATTAGATGTGGCCTGTACCTTTTTAAGGGGAATTCTACACGTGAAGCCTCCCATTAGGGATCCTATCCCCCCCCCCCCGAGACCTCCTGTTTGTGTTGGAGAAGCTTACTCTTCCACCTTTTGAACCCGCAGCTGACTGTGAGCTGCGTTATCTTTCCTGGAAGGTTTGTTTTTTAGTTGCTGTTACTTCAGCTCGAAGATTCCGAGCTCCAGGCTGTGATGTGTAAAGAGTCTTATTTAATTTTCCACAGGGAAAGGTTTTTCCTCAGAACGAATTCTAAGTTCCTTCCTAAGGTGGTCTCAGAGTTGACCTCAACCAGTCGGTTGACCTTCCAGTTTATTTTCTTCTCCTCTAATAGAGGGAGCTCTCGTTCACATGGGCGTGAGGTGCTACCTTAAAGCGCACAGCTACCAATAAATCCAGACAACTGTGGCCTTCACGCCACAGCACTTGGGTAAACCAATATCCAAGCAAATCGTTCCAAGTGGCTTGTCAACCGCATTGTATTTTGCTATGAGAAGCACAATAAACCCCTTCCGGGACCAGTCAGGGGTCACTCCACTAGAGGAGTCTCAGCTTCCTTTGCCACTCTACGGAATATCTCCATCAGGGACATATGTGCGGCTGCTACCTGGAACTCTGTGCACACTTTCGTGAAGCACTATAGCCTGGACATTGCATCCAGATGCCGTGCCGGCTTCAGCCTGGCAGTTCTTCAGGGACTTCTGTCTTGATCTGCTGTTTCAGCATACTACCATCTTCCACCTCCCGGGGCTAGATTCCTCCTTGGTACGGGACTGCTTGGGATTCAGTCCCAATGGTTTTAGCCTGCTGCAAGAGCTCCCACTCGAAATAAGATAGTACAGTTACGTAAGAACTTATTGTAACAGTAGATCTTCAAGAGGAGCTCTTGCAGCAGGCGCTGCTTTCCTGCCCTCCATCAGCAGATGAGTGTACAGATCATCATCTTCAGAGTTACGCCTGCTTCTCATCCAGGAGCCCATTTGTAGGCCTTGGCAGGGAACTAAGGTGGAGCTGGGTCCGCTCCCTTTTATACCGTGGCCGACGTCGGGGGGCGGTCCCTGCTGGATACTGCTGGCTGAGAAGTTTTCCGGTGTGTCCTAATGCCTGCGGTGTTAGTCCTAATGGTTATAGCCTGCTGCAAGAGCTCCTCTGGAAGATCTACTATGGTAAGTTCTTACATAACTACTTTATTCAGTGGGCACTGCATTTGTGCACTGCTCGGTATACCGCACTACCAGTAAACGTCTGCGCAATTACCACTGTATCTCACAATTACCTGGGCACACATGCAAAGGAGGATGCAAGGATCATGATTTTTTTGTATGTTTCAGAACCTATTCTTAAAGTAATCCTAAAACCCTCCAGCCCAGAACACTGCTTGGAGTCCACATAAGTTTGACTAGGCTGGCGTAATTCATGTGGTTAGAAGGAAAAGTTACTCACCGTAATAACATATTTTCTTCAAACTTCCCCTCCCTGACTCCTCTTTTTAGGATAGGGTAGTTAAGTTTCCACATAATCTTTTCTTGTTAGTAAGGATTGAGCTGTTAATGATAGTTCTTGTCTTTCTTTGTCATTAAAAATCTTTTTTATATGAAATTTATACTGCTATAATTAGAATACTTTTTCAAATTAGGTCTTGAGTCTCTCGGCCTCTTCAGCTCAAAGATCTACCATTGGAATGGTGGGAGGCTTGAGACTAACACAGTGAGAGAGTATCCCTGAAAAAACAATTCAGGTTTTGAGGCCCAATGCACCTTGTAGAGATGATGCACAAATTTGACTGCTTAATAAAAGATTTTGCTACAGTTAGTAATTTTGCCATTCTGGATAAAAACGTCTATGACCATTGAAAAGAGAGTTACTTTCAGGTCAGAGAGGAGTACATAGCAGCACTGAGGGACTGCAAAGCTAAACTTAGGATAGGGAAGAAAGGGCTGAAAGCCAAGACAGTAGCAGGAGCTTCAGAGAACACCAACACCTTCTAAATAGAAGGAATAAGGTCAATGAGGGAATTAGCCCTTAAAAATTGGTGGGGAGGAGAAACCTGTAAGAGATCTAGAGGCAACGACTTCGATGCTTAACAAATACTCTGCTTCTATGTTCATCAGAAGGGATCCTGTGGACATCACACCTGTCCCGGTAGCTATATAACAAAGATCAAGTCGGCTAAGTCCTGAGGGGCTGACAGGATACACCAGAGGATCATAGTGGCCATAAAGGAACAAATTGTTGGTACCACTTGCAGTAACCTTTCAGAAGTCTGGACAGGTGTGATGGTAGAGGACTAGAATGTGGTCAGTTTGGTCCCCGTCTTCAGTAAGAGGAGAATGGTGGACCTGGGTAACTTCAGGCTGGTCAGTCTGGCATCCATGCTGGGTAAGATCCTGAAGACCATTATCAAGGACAGAAAAATGAAGACATTGTGTAAGTCAAGGATCTTCCAAGAATCAATCTTCACCATTCATTACTTCATGTGTCTGTTCCAGAGGTGCTAGGACCCCATGAGAGCATATAGCTTTAAAATATAGCACTTTAGAGCTAGGGGACTGATGTCAATGATGGCACCACCCATGAGGTGGACGCATGACATAGCGCTTGTGGGCCGGCCAGCAACCAATGCCGGGCGCCCTCTCCTCTTTTTTCTGTATTTCCCACCATCAAAGTCGAATTCCATGGGAACATTCACTATTTTGCTACTGCACCATCAGTTTTTCACCACCAGCTTGACATCATATCTCTTCTTTTGTTATCTTTTCTGGCATCGCTTTCTATCCTATCTACTTTTTTTATGGTGTCAGCTCTATTTTAGATTATTTTCCAAGTCTAGTCATGTCCAGTTCTCATGGGTCTAAAAACCAGAAGTCGAAGAAGACAGATACTCTCCCATGTGTCAGTGCCACTGTGGGAGAAATGTGTCCTTCCAGGACTGGCTTGACTGTTGTTGAATCTGCCTTGGAGCTCAACACGACAGGGACCATTGCGATGCCTGCTTCTTGGTGGATTTCCACACTCTCAAAGCTCGCATGATGAAGTGGGCTTGCTCACCCCCTACTTTTGGAGGCAGACTTTGCACAAGGGACTCCAAGGTAAGGTCCCAGGGCTCTTCCCCTGTGCACCTACCCAGTTCCATATGTCTGAGGGAGACCAGGCCTCTTCCAGTCCTCAACTCACCGAGACAGAGAGCCTGGAGGAGGGGTCTGTGGGACAGTCGACTCCTTCTGTGGGGTCAGTTGTGCACCCTTCCCAGACTGCGGCTCCCTCAGGCACGGATGCCCTCAGTGCAGACGTCAAAACTATATGCTGGGCCTACACTGGTGGGCTTCTTAGGGTTGCAGTCAGGCACCACTTCAGCTCTTGGCACTAAGATCAGTGCCAGTGAGCAAGGCAGTGCCACCCATGCAGCCGGGTCCCCTTCTGATGCTGCTTGTGACACTGGGAGAGGGAAGGCCCCTGGAGTTAGTGACCTGGTGGAGACCTTCTGGATCTTGTCTCCTGGGTGGTCAGATGACCCGAGGACCAGGATGATCCCAACTGGCCTCCAGGCACTAATAATGAATGGGGCCTTTCTGGGCCTAGTTCTAGGGCTGTGTTGACTTTGATGTCGGTGTCTCGAGCTGTTTCTCAGTCCGGTGCCAGTCGCTGTGCCATCCCGCTTCTGTCTTCAGTGCCAGGGATGGCCCCAGTGTCGATTCTGGTGCCAGGAAGGGGGTCGGTGCTGAATGCAGTGCCTGGCAGGGTTCAGGCACCTCCCTTGATGCTGGGCCTGATTCTGGTGCTGTCTGCTGTGCCAAGGAGAGACTTGCTACCGCTTGAGGTGCCAGCTCCCCCTTAGCTCCGAGTCTCAATTCTGAGTCTGTCACTAGGCCTAGTCCAAGGGGAAGAGCCTATTCAGGTGAGGTTGAGGCTGATAGATCTCAGTCTGCACCTCACTCCATGTCCAGAGTTTGTGGAAGTTCTGGCTGGAGTCATAGTGCTGACTCAAATCCTCTGGCCTCACTGGAACCATGTGTGCCTCTCATAGGTGGGGATAGGGGCTGCCCTGTGGGACCACAATTGCTTCAATCTCCCCACCTGGGGGTTCACCCCAAGGGCAGCACCCAGATCATTCCTCCACAGTTGTGCATTCTCAGGTGGATTAGTTTGTCAGTCCCTCCTCTCGAGTGAGATCCCCTGTATGTTCTCATAGCCCTGGCAGAGGACCTGGCCTAGTCCGCCATGACCCTCCTCCTTCTCTTCTGCCTTGCCCTTGGGTTCTGCCAGTCATTTCAGGTCCTACAGGGCCCTTGACCTGAGACCAGTTCAGGGCATCAGTGAGTGTCTTTCCCATCTACCTCAGGGCACTAGATCAAGCTATTTTCCAGCCTGAGACCATGGCACTGCCACCCACTGAGTCCTGCTCCTCATCATCCTCCTCTGAGGAAGGGAACTCTCCCCATTATCTCTCTTCAGATGCTGAGTACCCTCTTTACCAGCAGTTCCTTGCAGAGATGATGAGTGAGCTGCAAAATTGACCAGTTTTCAGGGCTCAGTCCTGCTCATCTGATGCTGTCCTTCCTTGAGGAGTATGGCCATGACTACACACTCATATCTCTGTAGCCTAGGCCTTTTGTGGAGGTGTTTAGCAACATCTGGTTCCAACCCTCTGTTCCCTCTCCAGCCCTGAGGGACACCCAGCACAGGTTTTGCGCACCCATGGAATCTCCAGGAGCCATGCTGCATACCCTCTGTGGGTATAGGCACCCAGTACATGACCATCCCCCAGAGTCAGACTCTGCACAGTTTGATGCCTGGGGTCAAAAAATCTTCTTGGTGGCATGCACCATTTTTTGCATCTCTGCACATCAAGCGCACCAGGTGTCTTATGGCAGGCACCTGTGGGCAACACTGGGACAACGCCTGGCATCCATGCCAGACGGTGAGGTAACCAGATAGGCCATATGTCTTTCTGCCCAGGACCTGGAGCTGGTAAAATGCCAGGCAAGGGCGCCATATGATGACAATTAGGTAGCCCACAGGTTGGTAGGAACTACAGTCTGAAATAAGTGGATGGTGTGGCTTCATCTCTCCCAGATCTGATCTGTGTCAGTCTTCACCATTCATCACTGGTGGGTTCTGACTGGTGGAACAGGACCCCGTGGGAGCTTTTGTTTTTTTTTCTTTTTTTTTCCAAGAGGCAGAGCCAACGTCGAGATGGCGCCACCCTCGAGGCCGACACATTGTGTGGCGCTTGCAGGTTGGCCAGTAACTAATGTCAACTCCTCCTCAGTTCCAGTTATGCTTCTCCCACCGTGGAGTCAACATGACCTCGTGTGGAATGAATTTTCTGTATCAGCAGCCTAGTCCGTCAGTTCATGCCTAATTCTGTACAGCTGCGTTTCTTGGCGCCAGCGACTGGTGAGACCTTTCCTTTTTATTTTTCGATGATGGAGAGTACTATTTTTGTTTGTTGTTTTCCATCCAGTCGTCTCTCATTCGGGGACAAGAAGAAAACTTCCAAGGTGGGTCGGCCTCCTATGCGTCGGTGTCCCTGAGGGCAACTTTTCTCCGTCTTGGGCCAGCATGACTGGTGCTTGACCTGCTTGGGCCCAAATCATGATATGGATTGTTGCAACGCTTGTTTCTCCATGGACAGTTGAGTGTTGGAAATGCACGCGTCTAAAGTTGGACATGCACCGCCAACTTTCGGTGGACAGGCTCGCACATGGGATGCCAAGTGCAGGTCTTGACCCTTCCACTGGGTCCTCTCCCAGTCCTGTACAGCCCATGGAGGAGGGGGTTTCCACCTCTTCATGCCTCAGCTTAAACTGCTTCTATGGTGCAGGAGGCCCAGCCTGAGTCCTCCGGGAGTCGGGTGAGAAGCACTGTCCTGGCAGTTGCCTCCTCAGTGGTGAAGGCTCCCCCGGCATTGCGACCTAGGGCCTCTGGGCCCAGTCCAGCATCTTCCTCGGTGCCGTCTGTTGGTTCCATCTCAGATCTGGCGCCGGAGATCTGGGTGGCGCCGTGGGCGGTATGGAGTCGGTTCCAGGCACGTCTCTGATCCCAGTGCCGCACGCAGTGCTGGGGATCATGGCAGTGCCGTGAGCAGTGCAGGACCACCTCAAGGTGCCGGAAGCGGAGGGGTTCATGGGGTGATCTGGTCCGCATCTCCTCAAGTGAGGATGACAATTCAGAGGCGAACCTGGACTGGCTTCTGGATACTACCGGCACCGGTGTCTGTGATCCCGACCAATCTTCCAGTGCTGGTGGTGGCACCGGAGGATGTTCCGGAGTCAGTGGTTCTCCTTCTCCTTTAAGAGGTGTACCCCCTACTTTGAATGTTCAGGCTGGGCCCATTTCTGGACTGGCTAGGGTGCCTGAAGCGGGGGGAGGTGCTCTCACGGTGGCCATCTCTCAGAAGTCAGCCATGGTAATTGAGCTGCCTAGGTTGACTCTGAGGAAGAGGTCCCTCTCTGAGTCTGATGGGTTGTGGGGACAGAATCAGGGGCAGCGCCCCTTCCTTGGAGCCCACAGGGACTTGGGTAGGAGTCGCAGTGCCAGTCCTGTCTTTTCCCCAAAAACCTCCCTGGGAGGAATCTCGTTTTTAGAGGCTAGGGGCTGCCTTCTGGGCTCATGCAGCCCCGGTTGCCTCGCAGGGGGAATCTCTTTTAGGGCTCAGTCCTGACCTTTCCTGTTCGGTTAAACAGCCCTCGACAGCTTTGGCCGACAGATCTTCTCCAGTTTTGAAGTCTCCTGCTTGGTCACCCAACCCTGGCAGAGGTCACACCCCTTCTCGGAGGTGTTTAGCCCCCTTACCTCTGCCAACACCTCCCTCTCTCCCATGCCACTTTGGTCCTATGGGACTCCTCACCTGGGAACAGTTCAGATCCATGGCTGCACTATTTCCTGCCTACTATGGGTCCATGGATGAAGAGGTGTTCCACCATTCCCCTGTGCAGCCAGTGCCTGACTCACTGGACCCGTCGGCTTCCTCGTCTTCCTCTTCTGAGGGAGAGGATTCCTCTATTCACCTGTCCCCAGCTGCTGATTTATCCAGTTATCAGCGTTTCCTTTCCGGGTTGGTTGGCAAGCTCCACATCTCTACACTAGGAAGTCGCAATCCAGAGCGGACGCCTTTTTAGGTGAATTCAGTGCAGCCAACCTGGTGGTTCCCACCTGGTCCTCCTCCTTCAGGGAGGTATCATACTGCACCTGGAGAAGTCCTTCAGCCCTCTCTTCAGCCCCGAGGGACTGTCAGTGCAGGTATTACACACCCCTAGGGTCTCCAGGAGCCTTAGCTCACCCTCCTTCAGGCGTGACACCCCTGGATATACCTTTGGGGCATAGACACCCAAGACGTGACAGACTCTGCTGAGTTTGGCTTTTGGGGGAGTGTTCTCTTCAGCACATCTCTCTCTCTCTATTTCAGCTCATCAGGCCCATCATGCTGCCTATAACAGGCACTTATGGTCCTTACTAGGTCAAATTCTGGTATCTCTACCTGACTCAGAGGCAACCAGACAAATGATTGCCCTCTCCGCACAGGGCCTGGAGCTTGCAAGGCACCAAGCAAGGGCATCGTATGATGCCAGTGAGGTGGCATCCAGGCTGGCGGAGGCAGCGATTTGCATTAGGCAGACAGCATGACTTCATCTATCCAGGTTTTCACCTCTGGCCCAGCGAAGGATTACTGCCTCCACATTCCAGGGAACCCACCTTTTCTCCCGCAGGGTAAGGCGGGAACTTCAGGGGTGACTTCCTTCTCCTACCCAAAGGAGAACCCCACCTCACCCAGACCAGTCTCAGGCCTAACTAGGCATGTAAGGGTTTCCTCCTCTGGTGTCTCTCCCACAGAAGACTGAGGGACTTCCTTCCCTCAGGGAGGTACCAGGTCCCCTTCGGGAGCTTGGTAATCCCCCACCAGTGATGAAGGGTGAAGACTGCCACAGATAAGATATAAAAAGTATGTACCTAACGTAATTCTTGATCTTTCTGTGTATCTTCACCATTCATCACTGCTTCCCACTCACCTTCCCCATTAGGGCTCAGTCTCTGGGTGATGCCTCCTCACTTTTTATTTCCCAAAGTGTGACCCTGCCGGTATCTTTCTGATACCTCTTGGCTCTGATCTTCTCAGAGGGTGTCGGGAGTGTTTTGGGGAGACAAGCAGGGAGACAACCCTCTTTTTGTTCACCAGAGCTCTTTTTCATCCTGACTGGACCCTCCTCCTTGGTCAGAACTGTAATTTTATTCCCCTCTCTGCTTTCATCTAAAACCCTAGAGGTTCTCTCTTTTTTTTTTTAACTTTCTTTATTTAAAAAGTTTTGTTCAAAGAGACAGAACATACAAGAAACAAACATTTCTTTCACAGATCTTAATTATACTAATTTTCTCTTCTTTTATGTTTTCACAGGTATTTCATCTATCATGTTACAAGAATAGGGCTAATAGTCAATAATTCATACAGAGGGTAGCATATAACATCCGCATAACCTTATTGGTTACTAACTATCAGATTCACCCAAGTCGATTTCCAGGATGTACCTTTTAAAGATAAACCTTTAAATGCGAGGAAGAGGAGGAGGGTAGGAGAAGCCGGATCATTTTGCCACTCCTCAGTCAGATTAGAACACAGAGACTCTATTTATGGAATACAGGACTTTGTGTTAAGAAATGCGTCCTTCCTATTGGGTCCTATTATAGCAATTCCACCAAACCTCTATCAAGGCAAGAAGTCGGGTCTCACCCCTGCCATGTACAGGACCCATCATCTCCACAGAATCTCAAAACTGGGAACCCTTTTATTAATAGTGGCAGTTAGAGCCTCCATTCTATATAAGTCTATCATGCGGTCTTGACACATATTCAGGGTAATAACTTCGGGAGAGAGACAGTTACTAGTGATTGCTTTTTGGGCTGCCAGGAATGAGATTTTCAGGAACTTAATTATTAGGGGGTCCCGAAATTCCTTGGGCAATTCCAAAAAAAAAATAACAAAAGGGTGAGATTTCCAAATTAGGAACCAAGATTGTCTGTAAGGCCTGTTGAAGATCTTGTATGAAGGGAGTTAACATAGGACAATCCCACAATATGTGAGCTAATGATGCGGGAGAGTGTCCACTATTTCTCCAACAAGACGAAGACAAAGAGTCTCGGTATTTCATCTGGCTCGCTGGAGTTTGAAAGTAGCAGATAAAAATCTTACACGAGAACTCCTGCCAGCTAACTGCTGCTATGCCCCAGTGGATCCTCGTTTGTGTCCACGCCCAGAATTCCTCGGGGATCCGGACTCCCAGGTCCTGCTCCCAAGCTATCCTTGTATAAGAGGAGGAATACCCTTTCCAGGACAGGAGCACCTGGTATAGTTTAGAGATAATGTGAGATCTGATCGGGTCCCCCTCTATCGCTTTCTTAAGAATGTATGCAATCTGTGAAGGAGATGAGCCCTCAATCTTGCATTGTATCACAAGATTATTAATATAATTTCTAATTTGGAAGTACTTAAATCTGTCCTGCCATGCAATTCCATACCTATGGACCAATGATTCAAACAGCAGAATCTCACTATCTTTCAGAAAATGCCAAACCAGGTGTAGACCCTTCTCCTCCCATCCCTTAAATCCTGCATACCACTTGTTAGGTGTGAATGAATCTAGATATGGAACCGAAGTCAACAAACTCCTCCAACTCTTAGCGCTTTTGTCTCCCAAGATTCCATGCCAGACGGAGTGGAGGCTGTGTAAGAATTATCTTCCTGCCCTGTGTTTAACCTACCTCTTTGCCCAAGGAGCATAGCATTCAGGTTTTTTCGTGGGTTAGTCTCCCCTAACTGCAGAGATTTTCACTTGGCCGAATAAGTCTGATCCAGCCAATAAATGGCTGTTCGTAACTGAGCTGCATAGTGATATAGTCTAAAGTTTGGCAATGCCAAGCCCCCCTCTGCCTTCGGGATTTGGAGCGCTGAAAGGCGGATTCTAGGTTTTTGTGAACCCCAGATAAAGCTAGAGATTGTTCTATTTAGAGATTGGAAGTATGTATCCGGGATCTGAATAGGGATTGTCTGTACCAAGTATAAGAACTTAGGAAGCATTATCATTTTTATCGCTTCTACTCTGTATCAACGGTATAGGGATAGGGGCCCACTGATCCAATTCCAATTTAATTCTTTCTAACACTGGGATAAAATTAAGAGAGAACATCCGGTCTGATGAGAGCTCAATTGTACCCTAAGGTATTTAATCTGGGATACATTCCATTTAAATGGGAATTTCTTTTGGGTTTGTTCTGATGGTTCATAGTGTGTTCTTAAGATTTCCGTCTTGCTCATATTTATTTTATACCTCGCCAGGAGGCTAAATTCAGACAGCCGAGCCCACAAGGATTCTAATGATTGCTCTGGGTTTCTGAGATAGATTAATAAGTCATCCGCATATAGCGCCAACTTATGTGTATCCCCACCCAAATCCCAACCCTGTATTAACTCATCCTGTCTTAATGCCTGGGCCAAAGGCTCTAGATGCAAGGCAAAGAGGAGGGGAGGGAGCACCTCTGCCTAGTGCCACGATATAGAGCAATGGGGGGGGGGGCCCTCTACCATTAATCTTTATATATGCCTTGGGGCTAGTGTATATATTATTTATAATTTTAGAGAAGGATTCTGAGAATCTGAATGTACCCATAGTTAGGTCCAAGAAACCCCATGCCACTCGGTCGAAGGCTTTCTCCGCGTCCAAACTTAGCAGCATGTAGGGCACCCCCGACCGAGCCGCCTGGTGCAGGACTTGCAGAGATCTTTTAATATTATCCTGAGTCTGTCTACCAAGGATAAAGCCCGTCTGGTCATAATTGATCAAATCAGGCAGTACCACTGCCAGACGCCTCACCAAAATGGACGCATGTAACTTATAATTAATGTTTAAAACTGATATGGGGCAAAAAGCATTACACTGTGTGGTGTCTTTACCAGGCTTAGGGACACTAGATATAACCGCATAGTTCCAGGAGTCTGGGAGCACCTCCCCCGATTGTGCTTCCTTACAAGCCTCTAACAGGGGGCTCTTAATTCCTGTATGAAGAACTTAAAGAACTCAGGGGTGTATCCATCAGGACCCAGGGACTTTTTTGTTTTCAGCCTTTTAATCATTGAAGCCAATTCTGTAGAGGAGATGGGAGAGTCAAAAGAGTCTCTAATCTCTTCCATCAACCTCGGTAATTTTAAATTCGCTAAGTATGATTTAATTTGTTCTTTATCCGGCGTTTGTTCCAATGTGTATAGATTAGAATAGAAGTCCCGGAAACCATTCAGAATTTTTTCCGGGGATTTTAATGCCTGACCTGTCTTGGGGTCTCTAATCCGAGTAATCGTAGACCTAGCAGTATGTTGTCTCAGACGGTGGGCTAGGAGACGAGAGGCTCTGGGACTAATTTCATGGTATCTTTGCTGCAGACACTGCAATGCTTGTTCCGTCTTTATATCAATTAGCTTTTGGATCCTTTGTTTAATGTTTTGTATGTCTGATATTACCGTATTGTCCCCCCCCCCCGCCTGACGTCCCTGTAGGACAAGTAATTGATTTTGAAGTTCTTCCATCTGCCGGCTTTGTTGCCTTTTAAAGTGGGCAGCAAACTTGATACAGTCCCCTCTAAAAACTGCTTTCACTGTATCCCATAATACAATGCCCGGCACCCTAGGGTACTTATTATCCTGTTGTATTTGTGTTAGCCTCGCCGTGGCCATGTCTGTAAACTCTTTTAAATTTAAAAAGTAATTGTTGAACTTCCAGAGAGACTGGCCTTTTTGGACTTTCCAATTCAGTCGCAGCAACAGCTGGGAATGATCAGAGAGTACCGATGGGAGATGTTTACAGTCCAAAACCTGGCCTTGGTGCTCTCCAGAGATCAACAAGTAGTCAATCCTGGCAAAGGAGCCATGAGGGAGTTAGTAGTGTGTGTACTCTCGCTTATTTTTATTATGCGTTCTCCAGGCATCTACCCAGAAAGCCCCCTTTAGATGTTTCTTAATAAATTTACTAGCCGGGTTCTGTCGGAATGCCTTAGTTTTGGACGTGTTGATTTGCTCCCACACCTGGTTTAAGTCCCCCCCTACTATTAATAATCCCCTTTGCTGCTCCGTTATTTTATGAAGTAAGGACCAAAAAATGTCCTTAGTAGAGCCCGGGGGCGCATACAGGGAGGCCAATATGATAGGGGTACCCTCTAAGTTCCCTGAGACAATGACCAGACGACCCTTGGGGTCTGCATAACTGGCCAACCTCTGGAATTGTGTTCCTTTGGAGACCAGAACTGCAGAGCCTCTTCTCTTTCCCTTCCCATATGAGGCTGTGATCACCTGATCATACCCATACTTCCCTAATTTCTGGTGTTCAGATTTATTTAAATGCGTTTCTTGCAATAAAACAAACATGGGCTTCTGTCTTTTTATAGCTGACATGACTTTATGCCTTTTTACTGGGTTATTCAGCCCATTAACGTTGTGGGAAACAATTCTTATACTGGTATTATCCTCCATTTACGGGCTGGAAGCCTTAGTCCCATCTGCATAGGGGTCCCCCTCTCTCCCCTCCCCTCCTCTTCTCCCGTCCCCTCCAAAATGTATTCCAGTGCTCCCCCTCCCCCGTCTCCAATCCCTCCCCACAATTGTAGTATTCTTTGCATTCCTCTGTATTGATCAGATGTACCATGCCATTGTAGTCCTTCATATAAATTTGTAACTCTCAACACCACATAAACACAGACAAAACATATAATTTTGAACCTCCTATGGGCAGGTGCTAACAGAGCGATCCTCCCCAGGAAGAAAAACTATTTACAAGATTACTCCCAAGGTAGGAGAACAGTAAATACTGTCCTCTATTCGTTCGAGCTCATAGGACTCGAATAGGAGGCAAGGGAGCCATTAAAATGACACGCTCCTCCTGGACCTTAACCTTATCAGGTCCTTGCCAGATGTCTTGGCATATCATCACCAACAGTGTCCCCATAAAAACATAGGGTATACCTGGCAGCAGACCTCCCAGTATAATTAATCTGGGAATACTTCTGAAGGGTGTTCAGCCCTCTCCCCCACCCTCCCCTTTGTCGAGGCTGTAAAATATGATCCCGTATTTCCTCTGTCCTTGAATTTACCCCTCGATACCCTCAACCTCTGTATAAATAATGAAGGATTTATAAAAGTTTCCCGATTTCACATTAGTGTCCCATTACAAATGAATGTAGCCCTTCAGTTGCAGACTGCAGTCATTAATAAGTATTTCTTTAACAGGTAATCAGGACAAAATAGGGAGCGTGTATCCAGAGCTCTACCTTCAACTTCTTGGACTGAAGCAGTCTGCTGCCCAAGGGGTGACAAAAGATGTGATCCCCCCCCCAACTTTATAGAATAGGCGTGTAAACCAGGCCCGGTTCCAAGGGATGTCCCTGATATCTCACGTCATAAAATATAGAGGCCCCCAGGAGTTTACAGCCCCCCATATGATTTCCCTTAAATTGGGCGAACCTGCAGCTGCTCAAGTTATGCCACATCTCTTGTCGGAATGTGCTCCCCTATTTTGCTAAGCTAGTACAGACCCTCGTGTCATTTACATTCGCTTCAACGTTGTTCCCGCTGGGAGTAGAATCATAGTGGTGGCATCATAACTTCTACAGCATCCCCCTGAGTGGAGCTACCTAGCCGTGTCTCAGCACTTATCAACCGTGTCCCTTCAAGGGAGAAACTTTAATAACTGCTATATCTGCTAATGTGGCTCAATAAAGCATCTCCACTCAAGAGGGAGCCCCTCTAAACAGTCCCCCCAGACCTCTCAGGACCACATGGCATTTTGTACTGTTACCAGGTTTCAGTCTCCCAACCCCTGCTATTCCTCCTCCCAGTGGATAAAAGATTTGATATCCATGGTATCGACATCAGTACTATAGAATTTACTGGGGTGATGACGTCGCCTGCCAAAACCATATCAATTATTCCGTGTCTCCTATAACAAAATAAGGTCTACAGGTGACTCAACACCTCCTCATTCCCCCCCCCCCGGCTCATATTGATTACCAGCTAGAGGTTCTCTTTAAGGCAGTGTTGGTGGGGCCCTGGTGATCCCTTCCCTCTTTCTATTGCTGTGGTTAGTGATCTCCCTTTGTAGGGTTCCCCTCTGGGGGATTACCTCTTGCTCCTTAAAAACAATCCTCCTCCTCTTCATCTCTCCTTCGGTGGTGACATTCCACTAAAAAAGCTTGGGAGGCTTATTTTGTCAAGAGGAGCCTACTTCAGAATGAGTCCTGTCCCCTCTCCAGATTATCCCTTGGGTAGGGGGGAGACATTAGCCGTCTACTCTTAGTCTCCAGTAAGGACTCATCAGAGTTGGTGCACTGCTTTTCCTCTCCTGGACTTCAAGCCAGCCATCTTCTGGATTATCTTAATTAGGGGATTTCTTTTCCTCTCCTCCTGGAAGAAAAGGAACATGGCTTAAAGCAGTAATGCCCTTCTGCAGTCCTCGGGCAGTCCTCTGGACCCTGGCGAGTGGGATGCAGTGTCCCCCTTCCCTTCTCTTCTCTTTTCTTCTTCTGTTCTACCTGTTCTTCCTCCCTAATTCTATCCCTCCCTTGCTCGCCCAGAGGTTGGGGCCCCCTGTCCCAGACCCCTAGGCTCCTGTTCCTTCTGTCCTCTTATTTGGCATTATTCCTTCCTTGGTTTTGTATCCTTTCCTTTTCCTATTCCTTGGGCTCACTTGCCCCACCCTCTTTTTTCTTGGCTAATCTCCAGCATGCAGAACTGGGACCGAGGAGGAGTCGACATCAGTTACTGGCCAACTCACGAGCGCCACGCAGTGCATCAGCCTTGAGGGCAGCGCCGTCTCAATGTCGGCTCCACCTCTTTAAAAAAAAAAAAAAAAAAGCTCCCGCAGGGTCCTGTTCCTCCTGCCAGAACCCACTAGTGATGAATGGTGAAGATACACAGAAAGATCAAGAATTACGGTAGGTACATAATTTTCATTTATCACCCTTGGCCCAGCATAGGGTGATTGCTTTATGATTCCAGGGGGCTCACTTCTTCTCCTGCAGGGCCAGGCTTGAGCTTGCTGAGCACCTTCCTGCTTCCAGGCCATGAGAGACTCCACCTTCCCCTGACCAGTCTCGGGCCTTGCCAGACCCGTAAATGGTCACCGCATCTTTGTGTTTTTTCTACACAGAAGGCTGAGTGAATAACCATTTCCCTAAGGGTGAGCCAATACCGCCCTTTGGTGAGCTTGGCACTCTGACCCATGAAGTAATGAATGGTGAAGATAGGTTCTTGGAAGATATGAAAATTACATACACACCATAATTCTTGATCTTCCAGAATATCTTCACCATTCATTACTGCAACCCACCTACCATCCCCTCGAAGACAAGGCTCCTGGACAGCTCACCTGTCTCTCTCTCTTTCTCTCTCATATGCTTTCATCTGCTAAGCACAGCTGTTAAAAGAAAAAAGAGAAGAGACAAGGGGGGAAATCCACTTGAGGGCTTTATTTGGATCCCAAGTACACCTTTTGCCACTCTTTAAAAAAAAACATAAAAAATTGATTTTATATAGAGATTATACTTCTCTATGTGCTTAGGTCCCTTGTGCCTGCTTGGTGTTGTTTTAAAAAAAAAATGAAAGTTTTCCAAAAAAAAAAAATTATCTTTCTCTTCCCCTTTTCATCTCCCCTGTCGGACAGAGCATCTGTGAGCTTGTTTGCTGTTTGAAAGAGCACCTTCTGTTAAAAAAAAAAAAAAAAAAAAAAAAGAAAGGAAACAGAAGGCAGGTGTAGAAGAGGACCAATAGAACTATGCTGACATCTCGGCTCAGATTCCTTCACCTAGCAATATTCTTCCCTTTTTTTTTTTGGCAGTAGGTCTCCTGCACTGCCAGACCAGCCACCCTTCTACATTTTTCTTTATTTACTTCCTTCTCTCTAAGGGAAGTTCTTACTAATAAAAAAACAAAAAAACAGAAAGGGCAATAGAACTGTAGAATATATTTTCGTTTTTCTCAGTTGGGCTCCTCCTTTTCTAGTGGGGATCTCCTCCCAGTTTATTTTCCCACCTCAGGATTGATTTCCATTAGCTTTCAAAGTCCTAGGTGTCTCCTCTTTGGTTGGAGAACCTTGCTGGTTACACATTTCCAGGGCTCCTAACTCTACTGGGATTCCTGTGTTTTACAGGAAAGGGGAACCTTTCTCAGGAAAATTCATTCCATACTTTTGCATTGGTCATATGGGATTTCTAAGTTCTTTGACTTGCTTAGGAAGTCATGCATCTGCAGGAAAACATAGGTAAGTTGCCCTGGAGTTGCAAGCACAACCCAACTCTACTGAAAGCACTGCTTTCCTGCTAGGAGCTTGTGGACCCCTGTTACACTCTCTGTCTTGGCAGTTTCTCTATCCTGTCCAGTTTGCCGTGGTAATTATTTAAGATGCTACCTAGGCCCTCCCTTCCAACCTCTTTCTCTTCTCTGGTGGCTGGGTTTTATTGCTTTGTTCTTTTTATATCCTATATCCTTTGTTCTGTCTCTTGGGCAGTCTTGCCCCATCCTTTCCCCCACTTTTTTTTTTTGGTTACACTTTGTCTCCTCTCCTGGTAAACAGAACTGAGATAAGCAGAGGGCCGGCATCAATTACTGGCCAGCCCATGACTACCACATCATGCATCCACCTCATGGGTGGTGCTATCTCCAATGTCTGTTCCCCAGCTCTATATTTTTAAAACTGTACACTCCCACAGGGTCCTAGGTCCTCTGGCACAGACCTATGAAGTAATGAACAGTGAAGATATTTTGGAAGATCAAGAATTACGGTGAATATGTAATTTTAATTTCTTACCCGCATCATGGCTTTATATAAGGCAGATCAAGCCAAACCAACCTGATCAACTTCTTGAAGGGGGTGGCCAAGGAGGTGGACAGGGGTCGGTCTGTGGACATAGTCTGTTTGGACTTCAGTAATATCTTTTATACTGTGGTGCATGGCAAGTTTCTGCGTAAACTAAACTAGTGTGCTATACATGAGACATACAGTTGATTGCTAACTGGCTTGGAGGCAGGAAACAGTACAAGTGGAGAGACGTTCTCAGTGGCATCCCTCAGGGATCAGTGCTGGGGCCACTACTGCTCTTCAACATCTTCAAAGATCTGGAAACTGAGTCTCCAAAAGGCCGTTAAAGTTCATAGATTGCACCAAACTAGTCAAGGTGGTGGATTCTTTTAAGGATGAAGACAAACTTCAGGAAGACCTGAACATGCTGAACAATTAGTCTGACTTCTGGTGCCTCCAGTTCAGTGTATCCAAATGTATGGTGCCACATTTGTGGAGGAAAAACAGAGGTAGGGTCTGCCCACTGTGTACAGCTCTTCTTGCTGCAGTCAACAAGAAAAGGACATGGCTGGTCATATTAGAAAGGTGCTAAAGCTGGACAGTCAGTATGTGGCTATAGTCAGGAGGGGCCGCAGAATACTGGGGTGCATCAAAAGGGGGGTAACCAGCATGGCAGAGGAAATAATTACCACTTTACATGGCCCTGCTCAATCTCCTCCAGGCGTACTGCATGCAGTATTGGTCTCCTTAATACAAAAAAGACATTGAGGCAGTTGAGAGGGTGCAAGCAGAGGGCCACCAAAATGATCAGCAGCATTGTGGACAAAAATGATTAGGAAAGGCTGGAGGCACTTAAAATATTCATCCTGCAGAAAAGGAGGCTGGGAGAGGACATGATCTCAATCATTCGTATACTCAATGTTCTTGACTTCATTGAACTGTCAGAGATGTTTGATCTGGTGTCCCACAGCAGGATGTGGGGACAACCTAAATCTCATGGGCAGAAAATTCAGGGGTAACATTAGAAGGTACTTTTTCTCCCAGTGGGCTGTGGACCTATATAACAGATTACTAGAAAAGACGGTGGCCATGAAGACAGCACAGTCCTTTAAGGTAAGCATGAGCAGATTTATGTTTACTGAGGGAGTCACCATGTACCCTTGGTGGCAGAGTGTGGAGGGAATAACATAAAATTGGTATGTGTTTGCACAGCATACTTACTGTATTTCATCTCTGCATGTGAAGTGGAATGGATTCTGGGATGCAGTAAGTTCTGTAAGTGTTTCCATTCTGCATTAAGATTATACTAATTTGTTAAACTCTGGTCAAGGTGATCACGCCATAATAACAAGGCTCAAGATACTTTTCTAGAAGTTACATGAGTTGGTTAGTTTTCTTTGGATACATTACTTCCACCTTTAGTAGTATGAAGAACAGGTGTGACACAGGTGAATACCAGGGTACACACACAAAGAAGGAGGCTGAACCTTCAGTACTTGCAAGAAATCCAAAAAGACTGTGTGCACTCCAGGGCAATGATTTTGTAAAACTGCAAATGTGTCCACACCCTCTTAGGAAGGCCCGATTGTGGGGGCAAGGCACTAAGGGATGCTGTGTCTGTTGACATAAAATAAATTCTACCAAGATTTACTTCTGGTGGTGTTTGCATTTGCACTTTTACAAAATCACTGCCCTTGTCAGAAGGAACTAGAAGGGGACAGGATCAGTTGTGTTCCAGGACAGTAGCTGCTTCTTGTTGTTTTCACAGGGTTCTTGTGGATTTTACTTGGTAGAAGGTTATTTCTTTTCTTTCTTACTTCTAAGGGGCTAGCAGGATATTGTTTTGGGGGCTGTTGGAAGTTTGAAAACTGGTTTGGTGGCTGTAAGTGGGCTCATTTGTTGGATGTTTCACTGTGTAACAGGCTGCGCTGGTGGAGGCCTATTTCTTCTGATTTAAAACCTATTTGGTGGGATTTGCTTGGGCCTGGGTATTTGAACTGGAGACCTATATCTGTTAATTTCAAGCCTATTTTGATGTGTTGTTAGTGAAGCTGATTGACTTGGAGACCTGTTTCCTTTGGCAGCAAACATATTTTGGGGGCTTTGAGTTGAATTTTGATTCATTGTTGCCGACTTCAGTAGCTGCAAAGATTACTGCATAGTGGGGGAAGGGTGTTAATGGTTTGGCCAGGTCTCACTCAGCTAATTGACTGGAGGCAGAGCTGAATCAGGTTTGTGGTGTTGGCTGCTTTGTCTTCTCAGAAGGAACTGGAAGGGGACAGGATCAGTTATGTTCCAGGACAGTAGCTGCTTCTTGTTGTTTTCACAGGGTTCTTGTGGATTTTACTTGGTAGAAGGTTATTTCTTTTCTTTCTTACTTCTAAGGGGCTAGCAGGATATTGTTTTGGGGGCTGTTGAAAGTTTGAAAACTGGTTTGGTGGCTGTAAGTGGGCTCATGTGTTGGATGTTTCACTGTGTAACAGGCTGCGCTGGTGGAGGCCTATTTCTTCTGATTTAAAACCTATTTGGTAGGATTTGCTTGGGCCTGGTTCTTTGGCTGCTGGGCTTGGAGGGGAGACACAGGGCTGATACACTCTCTCTCTCGAGTTGGGTGTCTGCCCAAGACCCACCTTCCCCCACCCCTTCCTCCCCAGAGTTCTGCTGATTTATAGGGGAACACCTGCCCTGCAATTGGAGGAAAAGGCTGCAGGTGCAGCTCATGTAGTTCTAGCCACTGGGGGTTGGATTTAAAGGCTGGGAGAGAGGAGCTTAGGGAGTTGTTCATTTCCCTTATAAGTTTACTGTGTTGTACTGCACCTAGTAATAGGGTTACCGGTGTACTGTGGGACTGTATCTAAGATTAGTGGGTGACCTGATTAGGCAGTAGGGGTGTATCTTGGACTGGGGGAACCTGGTGGCTCACCCAAGGAAACCTACTTGGAAGGGGATGGAACCACACGACATTAGGGCCGGCATCTTTGGGAGGGTGGTGGGTTGCACAGGGTGTGGAGCAGCCATGATACTGGACTGGGCTTGGAAGTTTGGTGGTTGCCCAGTGTGCTACCAGCTGGCACAGCTTAGGGAGGAGGTTGCGGGGATTAGGAGACAGCTGGGGAAGGGGGAGGTATGGTTGGGGAAGGGGGCAGGGGATCTCCCACAGGGTTGCACCAAGCACTGGGGGCAGCGGCATAGGGAAAGGAGTGCAGGAGAATACTCAGGGGTCACATAGGGACCCTGACAGAGGGGGTCCAAAAGGACACTACCAAGGAAGCAGGCAGGTAACTGGGGACCCTCACAAAGGAGGGACAGAGGGACAACAGGGGGACCTGGAGGCTCTGAAAAGATGGTCTAGAAAGTGGAAGCTGAGGTTCAATGCAGAGAAATGCAAGGTACTCCACCTGGGGGCCAGAAACCCGGGCCAAGTGTACACCCTGAGGGGGGGAATGCTACAAGTCTTGATGGCTGAGAGGGACCTGGGGGTAGTGGTGGATGTCAAGATGAACAACTCGGGGACTTGTAGGGGGGCAGCAGCCAAGGCCAAGAGGATGCTGGGATACATCACTAGGGGGATCACCTCCAGAAGGAGGGAAGTGATACTCCCTCTGTATAACTGCTTGGTGAGGCTGCACCTTGAGTACTGCGTGCAGTTTTGGAGGCCACACTTAAAGAGGGACATTAAACTCCTGGAGAGGGTCCAGTGGAGGGCAACCAAAATGATTTGGGGCTTGGGGGACAGGACCTATGAAGAGAGGCTCGAAGAGCTAAATATGTACACATTGGAAGATAGAAGGGACTGGGGGGACATGATATAGGTCTTCAGGTACATGAAGAGGGTAAATAGGGGAAGAACAGTCAGGGTGCTTCGAAGGAAGGAGGAGGAGGCCACTAGAGGGCATGGGTGGAAGCTGGAGGGGGGAAGATTCAGGGGAGAAAGGAGGAGGTGCTACTTCACTGAGAGGGTGGTGGAGCCATGGAATGCACTGCCTAGGGGGCTAGTGGAGGCAGAGACGATGGAGGGGTTCAAGAGGGGCTAGGACAGGTACAGGGGAAGGGTTCTGGAAGCAAAATCCAATGCAGCAAGAATATCCGGAACTGGGAAGGGAGAAGCCAGAGAAGGCGAGGGGGACAGCAAGGTCAGCACCCATGGTGGGGGCTGACCAATCGAGCAGACTCGAAAGACCATTAGGCCTATTCTGCTGGCATTTTAGTATGTTAGTATGGAGTGCACACGGTCTTTTTGGATTTATTACTTTGTTCCAGATTATCTCGTACATACGTAGCATACTTGTAAATTGCTAATTAATTAGCTTTTAACTCGTTGCTTTGCTCTTCTTTTTGGATGAACTCTGCAAACATGTTCTGCAGGCTTCCTTATCTTAAAGGGAATGTTTACCTGTTCCTATATTTTTTTTTTAATAATAATAATAATATAATAATCTTTATATTGTGCCTTGTGACAAACTATCATCTATTTCATCCGGCATCTCCTTCTCTGAGATCCTGCCAGTCTGGGAGAGGGGAGCAGATGGACAGAAGGTCAGAGAAGGGGAGATAGGGGAGCTAAACACGTGGCTCAAGGACTGGTGCCAGGGAAAAAGGACACAGATTTGTAGGAAACTGGCAACAGTTCTGGGAGCGAAAGTTCTTTAAATTTGATGGACTGCATCTGACTAAAGAGGGAGTCAGTGCATTGGGGCAGAAGTTTGACGTCTTTGCAGAATATTTAAACTAGCAAAGGGAGGGGTGCAGCACCCCATACGTCGAATGGGAAGAACACCCTCCCTCAGCTAGTGGTCAAACAGGAATTCGCGTGTTTGCCGCTCATTTGCATCACCAGGTAAGAAAAAGGTTTGACTCTATACGATGCACAGGGATAATGCCAAACTCACCCAACAACCAACACACCAAAATCTGGCCAATGGAAAATCATGTACACAAATGCTCACAGCCTGGGAAGTAAGATCCCAGACCTGCAGGCAATAATGTCAGAGGCTAAACTGGACATAGTAGCAATTAATGAGACGTGGTTTACCAGTAACCACACTTGGGAGACTTCAGTACCTGGCTATGTATTGGTCCAGAAGAGACCGAGGTGCAAAAGGGGAGGAGTGGCCCTGTATGTTAATGAAAATATCAAAGCTACAGAAATTCAGAATACACATAAGGAGCCAAAAGAACTGTGTGTCACCCTGGAAACAGGAAATGGGACAGCCATACAAACTGGGGTTGTCTACAGGCCCCCAGACCAGAGGAGGACATATAGACACATTACTGTTAGAAGATATACAAAACATGACAGCTAAAGGGGAGGTTCTGATAATGGGAGACTTCAACATGCCAGATACAGATTGGTCAATCCCAGCAGGAACATCTGCCAGAACTAGACTCATAGTGGATTCCTGCAGGGAGGGCCTCAAACAACTGGTACAGCAACCCACAAGAGACAGGGCTATCCTAGATCTAGTACTGACTAACAAAGAAGAGATCACAGATCTCCAGGTAGAAGATCACCTGGGCCAGTGACCATCACATGGTATGGTTCAATTTGGCTACTACATCTAAATCATCCCATTCCAAGGCAAAATATGGGACTTCAGAGGAGCTGACTTTGATAAGATGGCCAACAGAGTTAAGCTAGCCCTGGCAAAAAGAAACACAGGTGAGGGGGTACAGGCAAAGTGGGCAAGCATTAGGGATGCAATACTTGAAGCAACATCCCATTGTGTTAGACAGAAAAGGAAGTGCAAAAGAAGAAGGAAACCACTTTGGTTCTCAAATACAGTAGCAGAAAAGGTCAGAGCCAAAAGGCTGGCCTTCAGGAAATATAAGGGAACACAGCGGGATGAAGATAGGGAGGCATACCAAACTGCCCTAAGGGAAGCAGGTAAGCAGTAAGGCAGGCAAAGTCCCAAACTGAGGAAA
Source organism: Neoceratodus forsteri (assembly GCA_016271365.2). Lineage (NCBI taxonomy): Eukaryota > Metazoa > Chordata > Ceratodontiformes > Ceratodontidae > Neoceratodus > Neoceratodus forsteri. The sequence continues at coordinate 289,519,472 of CM028135.1, read as the reverse complement.
CACTAGCACGTAACAGTAAAGAAGGTGACAAGACTTTCTATAGATACATTAGTGAAAGGAGAAAGTCCAGAGGGGGTATGCTAGCTTAATGGAGAAAAGGAGCATGTGAGGAGGACCCTGTAAAGGCATCTATCCTAAATAGATACTTTTGCTCAGTATTTACTGAAGAGAAGGTAGGGCAGGGCCCACAGCTCAGCATCATGGACACAGGGGGGAGGGAGGTGAGCACTACTCCCTTCACAAAAGAAAGGGTCCTACAAGAGCTTGCTAAGCTCAGAGTGGATAAGGCAATGGGACCTGATGGCATACATCCCAGGGTACTTAAGGAGCTAAAGGAGGAACTAGCAGAATTGTTTAGTGAGTCTCTGAGCACAGGAGAGGTCCCAGAAGACTGGAGAAGGGCTCATGTGATCCCGCTCCACAAGAGTGGTAGTAGGGAGGAGGCAGGGAACTACAGACCGGTCAGTCTTACCTCAGTAGTGGGCAAGATTATGGAGGCACTCCTTAAGGAAAGGATAGTGCAACACCTGGAATCCATAGGGGCACAGGATCCAAGACAGCATGGGTTTACAAAAGGAAGGTCCTGTCAAACTAATCTCATAGATTTCTTTGACTGGGCAACCAGAGTGGTGGACCAAGGGGGAGCAGTTGATGTCGCCTACCTTGACTTCAACAAAGCTTTTGACACTGTTCCACATAGAAGATTGATAAATAAGCTGGGTAGGCTCAGGGTGGGTCAGAAGTTGGTCAACTGGGTGGCAAACTGGTTGACTGGCAGAAAACAGAGAGTGGTGGTAAATGGTATACAGTCAGAAGAGATGCAAGTCACAAGTGGTACCTCAGGGATCAGTCCTGGGGCCAGTCCTATTCAACATCTTCATTAGTGACCTTGCAGATGGACTAGAGGGTAAGGCTTGTCTGTTTGCAGATGACACCAAGATCTGCAACAGAGTAGATGAGCCAGATGGGGTGGGCAGAATGAGAAGAGATCTGGATAAACTAGCAGAATGGTCAGGGCGTGGCAACTGGGATTTAATGCAAAGAAATGGAAAATCATGCACATAGGGAAGAGAAACCCTGAAGCCACCTACAGGCTGGGAGGGGAGTTGCTAGCAGTCACAAAGGAAGAAAGAGACTTGGGCATCATCATCACTGATGACCTAAAATCATCCAAGCAGACCTCTAAAGCAGTAGGTAAGGCTAGGGGGTGTTTGGGTGTATTAGTAGGGGTATCACAAGTCGTAGAGGAGGTAATAATCCTCTGTACAAGACATTGGTTAGGCCCCATCTGGAGTACTGCGTGCAGTATTGGAGGCCACACCTTCACAAGGACATTAACAAATTGAGGCAGTCAGAAGGGCAACCAAAATGGTGCAGGGACTGCATCAGAAGACATCTGAGGACAGATTAACGGAGCTCAATATGTATACCCTTGAGCAAAGGAGGAGAGAGGTGATATGATCGAGGCATTCAAACACCTTAAGGGCATAAACAAGGTGAAAGAGTCTAACATGTTTAAATATAAGAAAAATAGCAGGACAAGAGGACACAGCATGAGATTAGAGGGAGGCCGATTAAGGGGAATGTGAGGAAATTATTTTTCACAGAAGGGTGGTGGATGCATGGAATGGCTTACCACAAGAAGTGGTGGCTATGAATACAGTGCAGGGCTTCAAACAGGCATGGGATAGGCATAAGGGAGCAATACAAATGACTATGAATAGATAGGTCACTGACAGAGCAAAGGCCGATGGCACATTTATAAGGTAGAAAAAGAAATGGGCAGACTGGATGGGCCTTGAGGTCCTTATCTGCCGTCAACTTCTATGTTTCTATGTTTCTTTCTAAAATCAAGGTGCATTACAATAAAATAACATCATATTAAAACATCACAAAAACATTCAAATCAAAATTAAAATACACAGCATCTGTCCATGTCCACATCATCTCCAAAAGCCTTTTTCCATAAAAAGGATTTTAAACCTCGTTTAAAACCCCCCACCGTCATGCACTCTCTAATCCAACGGGGTAGAGAATTCCAGAGGGTCGGTGCTGCAAACATCAAAGCTCGGGCGCCGGAGGATTTTAAAACTACCCTCAGAATCTCTAGCAACCCCTCGTTGACTGAGCGGAGCGGTCGCACCGGAAGGTAAGGAACCAGAAGATCTTTCAGGTAGTCAGGGCCCAGACCGTGTAGGGCTTTATATGTCAGTAATCTGACTTTAAAGGTGATCCACCACTGAACCGGCAGCCAGTGCAGATCCCCCAGCACCAGTGTAATATGGGAGGAACAAGGAGTCCCCATTAACAACCGGGCCACTGAGGTCTGCACTAGCTGCAAGCGGCAGATATCAACCCCAGGAAACCCAAAGTAAAGGGAGTCACAGTAGTCCAAACGTGAGGTCACAAAGGTGTGGATCAGCATGGGCAGGTCGCTGGATGGAACAAGGTGCTTGATCCTAGCGATGTTCCTCAGATGGTAAAAGGATACCTTAACAACCACCGACACCTGCGCATGCAATGTCAGCCGATCATTAAGGATCACCCCTAGGTCACGCACCCATTCGGGTGCTACTATTGCAATCCAGTAACTGGATTGCTATGTTAGATTTTAAAAAATGTGTAGTAAAATATAGAAAATGTATTGTAAACTGTGTTGTGGAGACATCTGTTTTGTGGATAAGAAAGGTATTGCAGTGGTGTCACAGATTTGGTTGCCATAACCCTGTATGGTGGAGCTGGGGGAGAACAAATAAATTATGCTTAGGGGTGTGTGCAGAAAATAAAGGTAATTTACAAACTTGAAAATTTTCTTTCTTTGCATGAATATTCTTCATCCCATCACCTTGTAGCAAGTTTCCTCCCCTGCACAGCTCGGAGCCAGGACTTCTGAAGTTTTTACTGACAGCTTCTTTCATAGTTTGTGATCACCTGCCTTTTCCCTGTATGGTTTACAGCAGAGAATAAACTAGATAAATGATTTGAGTCAGAGGGAGAGCATTGTTCAAAGAAAAACATTTCAGATGTTGTTTATTTTGTGTCTGTTTCTTCCAATTTGCAGGGAGCACTGTGTGCAGATATCTTAGCATGTGTGCCTTTCTGAGTGCTCCCCTCCTGAAGCTGCTATACCATACCTCTCACAGAATTAGCCTTTACAGTATCTGCTGTTTTATATACTTGATTATACAATGGGCACAAAAAATAGACAAAATCCTGCATTTTGATTGGCTGGCTGGCACCTTTTCAGTGTTGTAAATCCTCCAGTGTACCCACTGGAAAAGGTGCCAGCCAACCTGATGTCATGCCACCAGTAAAAATATCTCTACAACCCCCCCCAAACAACCAAAAATCACCACCATGTTGAACTCCGCTTGAAATGTGCTACCGTGGTAAATTTAAAAAACATGACTTCCACATTCACTCTATACGACGAAAATGAGCTAGAAAAAATATTCAGCACTGAAAATGACTTATCTGACATAGAAACCAGCACTGAAACCCCACCATAAATCTTCTACTCTTCCTAATACTCTGGTTGTCATCCCTGCTACTGCTATAGAGACCAGCCACGCAGAAATGGCAAGCACCCCACGAGCTGAGCACATAGGTTGGGTAACACACTGGAAGCAGACTCCGGTGATCGGAGTACCTCAGAAAATCAGGGCCCCTGCGAGAACTATTTTTTCTCATGGAAGAACAAAATAATTTAAAACAACTATATATATATATACGTGTGTATATATATATATATATATATACTGTATATATATATATATATATATATATATATACAGTGTATATATATATTCCTTATCAAAAAAGGCAGACATTGTATAATAGCAATATACCCCTCCAGGTTGTGGGTATACTGATGGATTTGCCACGTTAAGTCACGAGGCTGTGCCTCGTGACTGAATCACACCAGTCGTGGTAAATCCACCAGTATACCCACACCCTTGAGGGGTATAGAGCTTAAATAGTACACTGCTCCTTCTTTATAGTGAACACCTGCAGAGTTGGACAACTTGTTCACTGTTAATAAATAGTTATGTTTAACTATATAGAGGGGTTTATATAGAGAGAGAGGAAAATAAGTAAACAAAGTGATGACTGCAGTGTAAAGAAATGATGCTAGGTGCAAAATGCAAAAAAATAATAAAGGTTGTAAGTCATACAAATTGTAATAAAATGAGGGGAACAGAGGTAGCCAGAATTAGTTGTAAGCCGACCATAATCAGTGTTTGTTGCTAGCTGCAACAGCGGGATTATGAGAGATGTGTCAACAGCAGTGATTTAAGAGAGTAGAGCGAATGCAAGAGATGAATAGGGAGAGGGAGATTATCCCAGAGAGTGGGAAGGTGAACTGATCAGTAATAGAAGTTTTGCAACAAGTGGTGTGGACAGATTGAGCATCAGAGAAGCAAAGAGAATAGAAGGATTGGATGGGAGGGACGGAGAGGAGAGGTATGAAAGAATGCTAGCAAGCTAGGATTTAGCCAGGAAAGATTAGCATTGGGAGACATAATGGGTCTCAGTGGAGGGGAAGAGAGAGGTTTAGATAAAGGGAGTAGTAATGGATAAATTTGGATAGAAACCTTCAAATGTGGGTAATACTTCTCAAGAAGACACCCAAGCTGCAAATAATAAACCTCCCGCAGATACATGAAACTTTTAATGTACTAGGACATAGTTCTTTCTCAAACATTGTTTTTAGAAAGCTGGGAGGATTTTTTGGAAATTGTTCTCTCTCTCTCTCTCTCTCTCTCTCTCTTATACCTCCATTTCTGGCATTAAGATGAAATGTTCTGCAAATGCTATAGTTAAATTAATAATGGCTGAAGACTCGAGGCTTCCCTGGAAAACAATGATTGGTTGAAAACATTTTATTTTTTTTATCTAGGTACATACAGTTAGAGACAAGCACTATGTTCAATGTATTCCTGCACATGAAATACAGCACTGAAATAAAACATAGAAGATAATATGAAAAATCATGTCTGCAGCAGTAAGATTCATTAGGGCTGCAGTGGGCTGAGACTGCAGTCCTTTAACGATCACACAGTGAGGACTCTGCATTTTTTCCTTAATTAAAAAAACCCGGATTCTCTCTGCCCATCACAACCCCGCCCCCTCTCTGGTGCCCATGCTCTACTGCTATTCAAACAGCTCCTCCCCGGCCTTTGTCTGCCCATCACCAGTCTATCCCCTCCCCAGTGTCCTAAAAAGAAAACCTCCTGCTACCGCCCACTGTGCACAGTACCGCCCCCACCTCTCTGTTCCTGTAATGAGAGGAAATGCAAATGCACATCCATAGCAGCTCCGGATCCCTGCCATTTTTGTCTCGTCCCGGTTCGAATGGAGTGGCAAAACTTTCTTTTGTTTAGCAAACATCCGCTGCTCTGTGACCAGGAAAAGACCAGTTGTCTCTTTAAGAAAGGTCATTTCACTAAAACAAGCTGCAAGAACAGTTTTTCTTTGCATAATGTAAAAAGAGACCGCTTAAGCAATGAAATAGGGATGTGGCTGCTCCTTGCGCTCTCTCTCTCTCTCTGTCAGATCCTATATCGTAGCAGTACTCGGAGCGGGTGGCTTACATTTTACTTTGTAGATTTCAGTCACCGCTCTGCTCGCAAATGCTGGCCTGACATCTGTGAGCTCCTGAAACTTTTCACAGAGCTCATCAGAAGCCCCTATCCCTCATTGGAAGTGTACTGTCTCCCCCCCACCTCCCCACTCTACAGTAAGGTTCTAATAGAATAATTCAAGTTATATATGCTGCACACAGAACAGTAAACCTGTTTCCATGGTGGAGATTTAAAAAAATAGTTAATCCTAAAATGAAACCCTCCCGCTACCACCCACTGTGCACTGTACCGCCCCCACCCCTCTGTTCCTGTCCCTTTAATGAGAGGAAACACAAACGCATGTCCATATCAGCTCCGGATCCCTGCTGTTTCTGTCTCGTCCTGGTTCAAATGGAGTGGCAAAACTTTCTTTTGTTTAGCAAACAACCACTGCTCTGTGACCAGGAAAAGACTGGTTGTCGCTCTAAGAAAGGTGATTTTACTAAAACAAGATGCAAGAACACAGTTTTTCTTTGCATAATGTAAAGAGAGAGAGTTTAAACAATGAAATAGGGATGAGGCTGCTCCTTGCTCTCTCTCTCTCTCTCTCTCTCTGTCAGATCCTATATCGCAGCAGTACTTGGAGTGGGTGGCTTACATTTTACTTTGTAGATTTCAGTCACCGCTGTTCTCACAAATGCTGGCCCAACATCTGCGAGCTCCTGAAACTTTTCGCAGAGCTCATCAGATGCCCCTATCCCTCACTGGAAGTGTACTGTCCCCCCACCTCCCCCCTCTACATTAAGGTTCTAATAAAATAATTCAAGTTATATATGGTGTATACAGAACAGAAAACCTGTTTCCATGGTGTAGATTTAAAAAAATCAGTTAAAAGTTGCTCCCAGTAGTGAATACTCCCCTTTGAGGTGCCCATGTGTTGCTATTGACAGCTGAATTGTGTCCCCAGTATAATTTCTGCATGCCTCCCAGGTATGTTTTCACAGAGATTTTCTCTGAAATTGCATAGAAAAGAGAACAACTTGCTGTGAAAGCCTTTTGCTTTGCCAGCCACCACTCTCGATAGTAATAGGAACCCCTTTCCTTTGCTGTCCCGCAAAGAAAATGGCAAATGATTAAAAAGGGAGCCCAGTTCGAATGGAGTGGCAAAACTTTATTTTGTTTAGCAAACAGCAGCTGCTCTGTGACCAGGAAAAGACCGGTTGTCTCTCTAAGAAAGTTCATTTTACTAAAACAAGCTGCAAGAACACAGTTTTTCTTTGCATAATGTAAAGCGAAAGAGAGAGACAGAGAGCTTAAGCAATGAAATAGAGATGAGGCTGCTCCTTGCTCTCTCTCTCTCTCTCTCTCTCTGTCAGATCCTATATCGCAGCAGTACTCGGAGCTGGTGGCTTACATTTTACTTTGTAGATTTCAGTCACCACTCTACTTGCAAATGCTGGCCCGACATCCGCGAGCTCCTGAAACTTTTTGCAGGGCTCATCAGAAGCCCCTATCCCTCATTGGAAGTCTACTGTCCCCTTACCTCCCCACTCAACATTAAGGTTCTAATAGAATAATTCAAGTTATATATGCTGCACACAGAACAGAACACCTGATTCCATGGTGGAGATTTAAAACAACAGTTAAAAGTTGCTCCCGGTAGTGAATACTCTACTTTGAGGTGCCCGTCTTAATTTGCTGCTATTGACGGCAGAATTGTGTCCGACAGAGGTATATTTGTTTGAAATGTGGCTGCTGATTTGCTGATTACCGACCGCATTAAACTTTGAGCTGTGCTACTTGTCAAGTCACCCTCTATGCTGTGTTTTTTGATTTAATAATAATTCTATATTTAACTTTTCTTTTTGTCTTTAACTAATACCCAAACCAACTTACATATTAACAACTGCAACAGGTGCTGATGAGGTGAACAATCTTACTCCAGTGTGTAACACTAACAGAGTACAAAGTGCATGCTGACACCTCTTAAAGGAAAACTGCACCCTCATATCTTCTAAATGTTATTTGTTTCCATGTCAACAGACAACTCTTTTCATGTTGCTGTTAATGATGTATGCAACTGCTTCAGTTAGTTTTCACACTTCATACTAGGCCCTGTCACTACTGGGAGGGTCCATTTCGTGGTTGTTGAAATCTCATTGTCCCTGAGAGCTGCATTAGTATGTGAGAACATGATGTCAGATCAACCATTTATATCATGTATCTCTATGCTGAAATAACAAATACCCTGCAAAAACTCTCTGGAAACTTATAAACTGAAAGGAGTTTAAAGGCGAAAGAACCTGCATTACAACTCAAATAGCTTGTAAAACTCACTGAAGATAAATGTGGTATTTCACACCTTCTTGCAGCTTGTTTCTTTTAAAACTACTGAAGCAGACAGTCACTCTTGGGAGTTTATTACGCATCACATTCTCTTATGCTAATGCAGTTCTCAGGAACAATGAGATTTCAACAACCACGAAATGGACCCTCCCAGGACAGTGACAGGGCCTAGTATGAAGTGTGAAAATGAACTGATGCAGTTATATACATCTGTAACAGCTACATGTAAAGAGTTGTCTGTTGACATGGAAACAAAGGACATTTATAAGATATGAGGGTGCAGTTTTCCTTTATCCATCTTCTGACAGCATTTTTTTAATGAACTCACTAGTTAATTTCAAGGCTCTTACTCAAATGGCATCTCTCTAATACTGTTGGCATGATATGGTATACACAAAATAAGTATTTTGTGCCATAATCAACAGCAATATAAAGTCATAATTTTATATTTCTATGTGCTACAACTGCTGTTTTTATTCCCAGCAGAATAACTAGTCTACGCTTCAATACAACAACAGGGCTTTAGAGATGCCATTTGCCTGAGTGAGCCAAGTAATAAAAAATGCTGTCAGAAAGTGTGATAGCTAAGTGGTGAGACCGTTCAACTTATGGGCACAGGGTGCAGTGCTATATGTAACTTGGTTTGGGTAGTATTTAACAACAACAACAAAAAAAAAGTAAACATAGAATTATTATTTCAACAAAAACTGGAGCCTATAGAGTGACTTGACTAGTACCACAACACAAAATGCAATGCAAACGTAACCAAGAAATGAGTTGCCATGTTTCAAACACTCAGATGTATTGAATGGCATTTTACAGACTCACACAGGACTACTGCGGGGTAATATTTTTATTTTACATCCATGTCTGATTTCAGCAGGGTTAAAGTGTGATTCTAGATGCCAGGTGCAGTATAACTGAGTCCAGAGATTCAAACCACAGTTTAGCACAATAGATAGAGATAGTTGCATCTGTTCACCACTTTACTATATTATCTGTAGTTACTGCTGCTCTAATATGATTTTTGTTTGCCAGGCATTATGGCATCACTACTATGTAACAATTCTTGCTGTAAGGGGCAATAGCATTATATTTCATACCATATTGTTAAGTTACTAAGGAATTGCATACCAGAAGATAGGAAACACAATTAATTTAAAAATTGTGGCCACAGTTAGTTAATTTATACTGTTGGATTAATACTAAAAAAACATGTACTGCTTAGAGTCACAAAATGTAATTGTACACATTGGTATAGTTCATGAGGTATCCCTCAAGTGATGTACCACTTAACAGGAGCACTGTACTTAACTAACTGTCAACATTTGGGATGTCAATGACTAGTTAAAGAGGAACTTTCATGATGGTCCAAAAAGTTACAGCTTATAGTCTTTATATGCAGTACTAGACCTGACAAGGTGTGTGCATTTGTTGTTTTTAGCCAAAGTTTACTCTGCCTTCCATAATTTGGATTTGTTTCTGAGCCCTGCAGCACTTGCCTTTGCTGTTCAGCTGCTGGGCTGCTAGGTCCTGATGACATCACTGTAGGGTAGAGGATTGACTCACACTGTGCAGTACCATGCAGTTGCAACTGTGTTTCCTCTTCCCCAAGACACCCTGTTAGCAATTCATTATGCCAAAATCCAAATGCCTTGTCAGTATGTTTTTTTTTTTTTGTGAAATTGACTCTGCCCTATAGTGATGTCAGCAGTACAACCCTGGGCCCACAGCAACACCAGGCTTGCTATAGAAGCTCTGGTACACCCTGCACTTTTTAGCAGCTCAGAGTGCAAAAACTAACTGCAATGGACAGTAATGAAATACAATTCCAGAATCAATGCAAGAAGGGGTAATTTATGCATGAAAGTCAAAAGGACTGGGGAAGTTCCTCTTTAACATCCTCTCTAATGCATGCCACAGTGCTTTACAAGCCATGACCAGTTGCAGTAGCTATTACAAGGGACATGAGATTCACAGAGGTTAAGGAAGGCTCAGAGTTATGAAGTACAGAGAAACAGAGAAGGCTGAGCACATAAGTGATTAACTCAATGACAAATGGTGACTCTGTCAGTAGTGGAAATCACTCCTGGATCCCTAGGTTTATAGTTATGTACAATGCCGTGGACACTGAGGGTCTGTACATGTCTGATATCTCACTCTGTTCTTTCCACTCACTCTTGTAAATCTGCTCTGGAGACTGATGGACTCCCACACCTAATAGGACCCACCCTGACAAACACTACAAACTAAAACCTGTTCCACTTCCTTGCAATTTTCTTTTAAATGTCCAGTAAACTTCCATGTTTGATCTCTCACTCCGGTTCTCCACACTCAGTAAGCACACTTACTAGTGCTGTCCCTCTCTCTCATCCCAACTCACAGAGTCACTCACTTTGCTTGGTAATCATGAACTTTGAGGTTTTTATTTAATTTTTTTTAATTAAGCTGCAATGCGATGAACTTTGAATTTTTTTGTTTGCTTATTTATTATTATTTAATCCAACTGCAGTGCCATGGAGACTGAGGATTCTACATGTTGAACTTGGTTCTCTCTATGCTACTAAATCTGCTACAGAGACTGAGGAACTGACATGCCTAACAGGACCCATCATGACAAAAAGAAAAAAACCTGTTTTGTTTTCTTTTAAAATTCTGTTCCACTTCTATACATATCTAGTCTTGCACTCCAACTGCCCTGATTTGTGACACATCCCACTTGCTTTCTCTTCTTTGTGCTCTTCAGTGTTGGTAAAACTGCTGCTTATTTTTTAAGCAAGTGATAAATTCAATAAAAGATTTGTTTTTATCCTTGGAGGGTCCTTTGGAGCCCCCCCCCCAACACACACACATGCTTGAATACACTGTACAGGATGGGCCTTCCTACAATAAATTTTACTGCTAGATCAAAGTTGAACATCCGTCTTCAGATTCCTATTGCTTAAAACTAGGCAGTTTATACCTCTTCTTTTATTTTTATTAGTTTGCTTATAATTTTGCACCTTGTTTCACTATTTTCACTGACGCTGATGTGATTTCCATGATTGGACAACTTTGGCAAACAGCTGATTGTATTCAGAAACTGCTGGTCTGAATTCTCCTTTCCAAAAAAATAAAGATATTTATTTTACCTTGGGTTTCATTAGATTGTTGGAAACATGCAGACAGTATAAGCCATGTGTACACCGTTCCCTCTTGGCTTTACTTAAACTATAAAACTACACTGAACACTTTACGCTGAGCAACTTTCAACCACTGTTATTCTGCACTCACTCCAATCAACATTTGATGACTGTAAGTATCCTGGAAACCATTAGACACGAACTTAGACATAATTGCATCACCAGTTTCCAAGGTTTTTAGGCCTGCAGTGGATGGAGCCTGCAGTCCTTTAACGATCACACAGTGAGGACTCTACATTTTTTCCTTAATTAAAAAAAAAACTGATTATCTCCACGCATCACAACCCCCCCTCCCTGGTGCCCGTACTCTATTGCTATTCAAACAGCTCCTCGCTGCCCTTTCTCAGCCCATCACCAGTCTATCCTTTCCCCAGTGTCCTACAAAGAAACCTTCTCACTACCGCCCTCTGTGCACTGTACCGCTCCACCCCTCTGTTCCCGTCCCTTTACTACAAAACAAATCCTCCCACTACCACCCACTGTACACTATATCATCCACCCCATCCCTCTAGTTATCGCTGTAGTGTTCACCTCAGTGTGTTAACCCCCAGAATCTGATTTTGTGCCCCAAGGTTCAAGCAGGAGGGCCCAGGGTCCTTCAACTTGTGAAAAACATTTCAAAATGTATTGGGAAAATGTATTTTGTGGAGGGTGGTGTTTTCATCTTGCCCCATCCAAAAATAATTATCCTTCTTTTGCCAATACCCATTGTTGTTCACATGTTAATCACTGTTGTAATGCATTATTGAGTGATTTTCTTATAGAGCCCACCAAATCATTAAACCCTGGCTGACTTGAGTGCCTCCAACCTGGTCCCATGAATCCTGTTACCATGCAAATGTCCTTAGTAATGAAGAAATAAAGGTGAGAATTACAGAAAGAGACATGCAGCTCTGGATCAAAAGGTCATGTGTTTTAGTCCCATACTGGAACTTTGGCTCATACCTTAACTGCTCGTACCCAAATGCAGTATTAGGGAGGTACTGAAATACTGGGGTGCATCATCCTTTGGATAAGATGTTGACTGAGGTCCTTTCTGCTCATCCAATTGCTGTCCCAGTGGGTGTCCAGGTGGTGTTGCAGACTACCAGTACACGGTATAGTCCCTGAGGATGCCCTAGTCCTGGACTGGACAGGGAGGTTCTTGCATGGCATCCCACCATTCCCACCCATTCAGACAGTGCTCATAACACTCAGGAGAGAGCCAGCCACAGTACTCCTGATAATCCTGGAATGGGCCAGGCAGACATGATACTCACTGCTCCTGATCCTGTCCTACAGGATTCTAATCAGCCTACCAATGAAGTACAACATATTGACTCTGTCTTGCCACCAGTCCCCCAGTCATGATCAGGATGCTGCTAATTTTATTTTTAAGTTATAGATATCCTCCCACCCAGCCCTCCCTCTCTACCTCCCCAACCCCACCCCAACACATGCAGCCCTTTTGGCTCTGGCCAGAAATTGTTTAAATTGCAGGGATATGCAAATATTTTTAGACAATTTTGAAACTCATTTAGTAAGTTTTTGGCATGGATTTTGAATGGTAGTTAATTCCAGGGTTTGCCTACAGTGACTTGTAAAGTCAGTTAACTGTACTTGCATTTTGTTTGAAATATGGCAATATTCTATTCGTATGTCTAAATAAATAGCCATCATTGCTCTAATTTTTAAATACTGTGGGCTGGATATTCAAACTGCGCTATTTTGTGGCGCAAGCCCTTGCGCTGCACAAAATAGTTGCGCAGGGGTGTGGCCGGAGCGATATTCAAAGGAGTTGCGCCGCGAGCAACTCTTTGAATATCACCTGACCACAGCCACTGTGCATAACGCAGTGGAACCTGGCGCCACCAAGAAGTTGTCAGGAGTGGAGCATTCAACTTGTGGTGGCGCAAGTACCATTGCACCATGCTCAGAATCCCCATATTCAAAAGGTGACATGCAAATGGGGCCATAATTCATGCAAGGCAGGGGACCATTTGCATCTGATTATGGCCCCATTTGCATGCCATTAGCATGCAGGTGCGCCGATCCCCGAGGACTTGCGCCTGGCACCCTGCCAGGCAGCAGCCCGTGAGGACCGACGCCCCCTGCAGCCCGATCACGGGCAAAACAGTGTACAATCCCCACCACCACCCCCCACTGGCCCGATCGTGGGCATAGTTTAATCCCCCCAGCCCGATCACGGGCAGCAGTATAGCCCCCAGACGTATCCATGGTGGTCAGTGGACGAAAAGCCCGATCGCGGCCAGTACTTGTTTAGAAACACCCCCATCCTCCGCATTTCATCCCTGGTGGTCCAGTGGACTGAAAAGCCGATCGTGGGCAGTGGTTGTTCAATAAACCCCGCCGAATTCATCCTGGTGGTCCAGTGGCACATCCGATCCACGGGATGTATATAATGAACAAACCCCCTCAGACATAGCCCTGGTGGCTAGTGTCCCCCACCACCCACCCGACCCCACCACCCGCTTCCACCCCGGCGGCGGCGGGTGGCAGCATCCACCCGCCTGCCGCCCGCGCCGCCGCCCGACGGCGGCTGCCGGTGCGGCTGCCGCCCGGTGATGCAGGCAAGAGCCAATAGGGTGTGCAGCCCACTTCATGACAGTCAGATTTGTGAATGAATACATTCATTCATTCACAAACTGGACTGTCTTGAGCGGTATGGCCGCATGCCCATTGGCTCTTGCTCTGCACCAATGGACGCGGAGTTCTCACCGGCAGTCAGACGGCGGGGCGGGCAGACGGGTGGATGCTGCCACCCGCCGCCGCCGGGGAGCGGGTGGTGGGGCTTGTGGGTGGGTGGGTGGGGGACACCAGCCACCAGGGCTATGTTCGGGGTTTGTTCAACATATACATCCCATGCATTGGGATGCCACTGGACCACCAGGGGATGAATTGCAGGGGGGGTTTCTAAACAAGTACCGCCCACTCATCGGGCTTTTCGGGTCCACTGGACCACCAGGGATATGTTCGGGGAGCCACATTGGCTGCCCGAGATTGGGCTGGTGGGGGCACAGGGACTGGGTTAGGGGCCAGCCACAGGTGGCAGCTGCTGTGTTGCACCTTGCAATGCAGCAGCTCACCTGTGGGTGGCCCTCAACTTAAGCCTTTTTTTTTTTGGCTCAAAGTTCTGCAGGTTGGGGGTTGCGCCTGCACAACTCTGCACAGCCCTGCTGAATATAGGGCTGTGCAGTTTATGCATGGTTCCTCCCCCTCCAGTTCAGCATGCATTCATTTGCATTGCGCTGTTGCTCAGCATGTTTTCTGTGGCGCAAGTGCCTCCTGCTGAATATGGCAGAATGGAGCATGTTCGGACTTGCGCAGGCGCAACCCTATTGCGCATGGCGCAACCCTTTTGAATATCTGGGCCTAAAAGTTTTTTGATGGGTGATCAACTGCCTTCAACATTATTAAAATCTAGCTCACCCAGATCAGTTCTCTCTTTGTCTAGGGTTGCGGCTATTTCAAAACTTAATACATTTTATAGCTGTAAGTGTTAAATTTGCAAGATAAGCAAATATGGCTATTACGTTGTATATTTTGTCAATGTTAAACAGAGCACACTGGGTTAAATTTTGATAAATCACACTCCCATATTCTAATACTGAGACAGTCAACTGCTGTATTAATTTAATTTTATATTCTTGAGTAAAGCACTCTCAGTATCGTTAAAGTACTCCCAGTTTTTAATTTGTCTTTTGGAGCAGGGTATCAGTGTGTTTAACATAGCATAATTTATTATGAAGTATGTTACCCATATATTTATAGCTGTTTATATTGACCACTACCTTGCCAGGATGGTGAAAATTAAAACACTCTTTTTTTCCATATTCAGCAGGAAACCCAACTCAGCAAACCACTCCTCCATCTTTATAAGGCCTTTCTGTAGCTTAAATTCCAATTTTTTCACTTGTGTTGGTGGATGCCACCAACACAGTATCATCCAGGTACGGTCAAACTTTGCTATTTTCTAGGGTTTTAGGCACATTATTGACATAAACATCGACTACTGACCTTGCAGAGCCCCTCTATTTATGAAGTGAGTAGCTGATACAGTGTTTCCCGGAGATGACTATTGTTTTTGGTTGGCAAAATAGGAATGAAACCAATTTAATGGTCCCAGATGAACCCCCTGCCCTTGTAACCATTTCAATAAAACTGAGTGGTTTAGCAGGTCAAAATCCATGCTGAGGCCCATGTGTACTACCCCAATGTGTAGACCATCATTCAAAGATTTGGATACCAAAATTGTTAAAAAAAAAAAAAAAAAAAAAAGGTAAGGCAGTGTTCTGGGACCTCCCAGACTAAATTTATTTTCAGCATAATGGTACAATTAGTTGTGGGCCAGATGTTCAAATACTTTTGAGAAGATAGGCAGTAGGGCAATGGGGAGATAACACAAAGAGTGGAGGCTTCCCTACCTTTAAAGATGGGGACAATTTTATCTATTTTTCGTAATGATATGTGAGAAGAGTTAATTAGCACCTAAGGTATACCCAGGGACCAAGACCAGTTAGCACACAGCTTTTAGTAGACGATGCAGAGAATACAGTTATAATTCTCCATGGAATATTGCTTTCTGCAGTCATAATGTCAGTCACATTTCTAAATTCACCACAATAACTTAGTATGTCCATTACAGTTTTAAAGCCATTAGGGACAGATGTATGCTATGTATCATGTCAGAGTGCTATGTATGGAACTGCTGATTTTCAAATTAGTTTAGGAAATCCTGATCTCTTGGGGCTAAAAAATGTAGTCTATATCACAAATTCCTGAACCTCATAAGTCTTCTTGAGAAATTTGGGCAGAATTGACAAAAGCATACAGAAAATGCATTATGTTATGTCTTTAAGAGTTTTAAGAGGTTACGAGAAAGGCTATGAGTTGTTTATCTGTCCACTTGATTGAGTTTCCAAAGAGACAGAGCTTATGCTAATGATGGAATTTTAGAAACTGAATCAAGTTCAAACTCTGCACTGTGGTCACCCTTCCTTAACTGCCTAACATCAGATTTGTTTCTCCACTGATAAGAGCAGTCACCCTGAAGTACAGCTGTGGTCTTCTGACCTCCAGAATGGTCTAGTGAATGTAATTACTTTATTTTGTTTTAGTTATTTCTCCATACTCTATGTTAGTTATAGTGTTTGTTTTAGTAGGTTGTCATTTCTAGCAGGGTCTCCAGTTCTGAAACAGTTCCCAGGAACCAGAGAAGGCAGAAACATAGAAACATAGAATTTGACTGCAGATAAGGGCCGCTTGGCCCACCTAGTCTGCCCATTTTCCTACCTAACAGATAAGCTGCAGATCCTAATTAACCAACAGCTTACTTCCTCCTACCTCCCACTAGGACTGCCTTATGTCTGTCCCATGCATTCTTGAATTCCCCCACTGTTCTTGACTCCACAACCTCCTCAGGGAGGCTGTTCCATGCATCCACAACCCTCTCTGTGAAAAAATACTTCCTCACAGCTAGATGGCATGAGTCCTGCCTTATGGCAACTGCATTTATTTGTTGTAAAATAAACACATTCTGGTGTAATTACTGCTTTTTATTTATAATATAGCTATTTTAGAGGAACTTAATACTTGGTTCCATTACAGTGGGAGCTGTGCTGCTTTTTCACTTGTATCTTTTAATTTGATATCTACCTCAGGCTTCTTTATTTCAAAACTTATCTCTGAGGGGAAAAAAAAATAGTAGTGGTTCCATTTTAACTAGAACCAAACCACAGTTTAATCTTTCAGAGCCATTTTTACTTTCCTTGGGCTTATTTAAATTTACTTCCTTATTTTTGGAAACCAATAACCGTTTTCTTAGGGTCCTCAGTGTTTGGCATGACTGACAGACCTAAAAAAATGAACAAGACCTACAGGATTTAAAAATTATACAAATTGCTCCTTGCATGGGAAGACTGCCATGAGCATTATTTAAAGTGCCTGGGTCCTGACCAAAATTTTATAAATTGTGGACTCTCTAAAACATTTTGCCTAACACACAAAAGAGAAGAGCTAAGAAAAGAGAAGACTTTATGGCTTCTCAGTCTGTCTTCATGTCACCTACCAAAGGCTCAGATGAGGGTCCTGCCCCTCTGAATAAGCAGCAGTCCCTGTCAAATGGCACAGAAAAGAAAAAAAAAGCTGCTTAACCATCAGAAAAGCACAGTAGAGATAGTACAGAACCCAGGATGTCTGAAAAGGATGAACCCTGAGACCAGTGATAACATGAACAAAAGTAAAAGAGTTTCAGTGTAGGCACTGGAAACAATGTCTGGAAAGAAAAAACAGAGAAAAATGTCTCTGTCACTCCTCCTGAAAAAAGGAAGGCAGCAGACAGTTGCTCTCATCAGATTTATTTGTTTATTTATTTAAAAGTTGGTAACCAGAAAAGGCACACTGAGCCGAGGCTCATTTTCAGGTGCAACAAGGTGAAAGGGTAACATAGGAATATAATGGTAGTACAACATAAATTTAGGTGTAATACAACACAGATTAATTATACAGAGTTAAACCTCTTACTATACAAAGGTAGTACAAAACAAGTTAAGGTATAGTACAACACAAAGTAAGAATGTACAGAGTGCAGAGGACATAAGGGCATCCCATTGCAGTTTTTCCAGGCCTTTCAGGCTATGGGAAATTTTATGAATATGCCTTCTCACTCTCCCCAGGCTCAGGTTTCATACCAAATTCCTGTGGAGTGGGAAGGGATATATTATGAAAAAGAGGAGGAGGGAGAACCTCTGGAATGAGACAGTTCCACTGAGAGGGGATTTGGCTCTCCTCCCAGGCCTTGTATGGATTACACATCTTACTATTCCTTTGCAAAGCAAATGGTAAACACCTTCAACATCCCCTCCCATGAAGTTGATGTGGATGAAGAGGAGGCTGAGTTCATGGATATGAAGGATCTGGCTCCCACAAGGAGGTTGCTGCTTCCCATCCATATATCCCATAAGAAAGCCACTGCCACCAGCCCGGTGGTTGCTGCTTCCCATCCATATATCCCATAAGAAAGCCACTGCCACCAGCCCAGTGGTTGCTGCTTCCCATCCATATATCCCATAAGAAAGCCACTGCCACCAGCCCGGTGGTTGCTGCTTCCCATCCATAAATCCCATAAGAAAGCCACTGCCACCAGCCCGGTGGTTGCTGCTTCCCATCCATATATCCCATAAGAAAGCCACTGCCACCAGCCCAGTGGTTGCTGCTTCCCATCCATATATCCCATAAGAAAGCCACTGCCACCAGCCCGGTGGCACTGAGGGTTGAGGCACTGGACACTATGCCAATGACCCAGGTACGAGCCTGGGTTGGCGGGAGGGGGAGGGCCGGGAGGTGCATTTGAGTGGCTGTAGGGCAGCTCTCAAGTCACGCCAGCTGTAGGGCTGCCCCTGGGTGGAGACCCAAGGGTAGAGCAGATGGGAGTGGCTAGACTAGGGAGGGTGCCGGATACCATGGCTAAGAAAGTGTATACATCAGCTTACTGCCCCCCCGATAAACAGATAACCTAACAGACATGGCTCAGTACCAGAAGGCACTTTGGAACTCTGTACTGGCACTGAGACAGTAAGTGTTACAGCCTCTAAAAAAGCTTTCAAACCCCAGGAAATCTTACTGTATTCTGACATATGCAGTATTGTCCTTCTATTGTTCTGCCCCGAGCCAAAATGATTGACTGAACCTATGCTAATGATGGAAAGTTAGCCTCGAGCTCGGTTTTCAAACCACTGTCCCTGATCAGCATTCTGTAACCATCAGATTCTTTACTCCGTGCAGTCATGTGATGGTGGTCTGATGAGTGGCAGCAAGCTCCCGATTCTCCGTGCCTCTCCCACTGATTCCTGCAGCTAATCCATAAATCCGACACAATACTTTACCGAACGAGCAATGAGGAAGTGAAGGAACATCCTCTGGTAATGATAGCTAACTAAGGTTTACATGTGAAAAGCACCCCCGTGACACTCTACCTCCTACCCCAGAAAAAGATAAGGCTGCAAAGCTACCAAAGCAACTGGCCGCTAGTAGTGCTAAAACCTCAGCTGGACCCATAGCCCTCTTGGACGAGAGATTTATAGAACTGATGCAGCCAATGCAGAATTCTTTCACTAATATTTCCAATGCACTACACCAAATCAGATCCTCTGTGGACAGCCTAACAATCAGAGTTGGAGATTCGGAAGCCAGATTAACATCCTTGGTAAAAAAGCAGAATAAAACTGAACTGGATGTTACTAATGCAGCAAGGAGAGTCAAAAGAATGGAGGAGAAGTTAGAAGACCTGGAAGGGAGAAGCGCGGGCAAAATAACCTTCTGGTCATTGGGATTCCTGAGAAAGAGGAGGGTAGCTCCCCTATTATCTTTCTGCAGAAGTTTTGTGAGAAAATAGCAGGGCCCTCCCCAAATGGTACGACTTATGTGATAGAAAGACCACATAGGGCGCTTCGCCCTCCACCACCACCTGGCTCGCCACCTCGGCCTCTCATACTTAAACTTCTCAACTTTCTTGAAAGGCAACACATTCTGGCACAAGTCAAAGCTTTGCAGGACATGCAATGGGAAGGCCAAAGAGTATGTATCACTCAAGATTTGCCCCAATCTGTCCGGGTAAAGAGGCAAGAACTACACCCACTAGTCTCAAAGCTGATTGCTGCTGGGAAAACAATACAGAGTGAAATACCCAGTGGTACTTCATGTTAAGAATCGTGACAAATGATTGACTTTTGAATCCCAGGAGCAGGTCTCCCGTGAGCTCAAGGAACTCTTCCCTGATATTTTCAAGTGACTCTGATCGAATAAAGAGATGGTAATAATCAGAGATAACTTGCGAGTTGTGGCTTTGTTGAACTTGCTTATTTAAGCGCCCTTTGGTTCTGACTCAGAGACTGGCGATTAGCGTAGTGAGAAGGGCAAAATCCTGCCTTGACCTTTGGGAGATTTGCAGAGATTTCTCTAGTGACAGGCTACTTTAGCCAGAACAGAAGCCCATAGAAGGGTTTGGGCGAGGTCTGTGAACACTGGCTGAATAAAAACTTCAGTGGGGGTCTGAATAGTTGTAAGCCTTCATACGTTATAACAGATATGGAACAATTATGTTACGCATCACAAATTGAGACTGTTTTTTCCTTTTAAAGGTGGATTGCAACAGACCAGTATGGCATCTGCATTCCATGCCTCTTGAACAATGCATAGAGGACACCGCTATGATTTAATAGAGGGTTCGATTCTTACTCACTAAAGACTGCTGGGATAGTTTTCAACCTCAGGACTTTTTTGAATGTTTATTCTGATTGATGCCAAGTTCTAAAGCTATATAAATGTGTTAGATTACTGTTATGTTAATAGAATAGGGAGGCAATTTAGAAAATCTACTGTTGTGTTTAGGATTCAGATGTAGCCTCCATGCTGATTTATGATATAAGTACACCTTTTATTACTGTTCAGATGAGTGAATATGTGCAGGCGGGGGGAGGAAGTGTGAGTGTTCTGATCGCAGACTTGCACTAAAATATCACCTGGCGATATATTTGAGTCAGTGCAGTTAGTTGAACTGGGGGTAGTTAATGTGGGCACAGGGGAAACTGCAGGTTTTGTTATTTTTGGGGAGGGATATTGGGTTGGGATTTTTGTTAAATGTTATGGTTGTTTGAGGATTATTGGGGTAGAACATGCCAAATATGTGTCTCCTCTAGTTTATATTGGGGAAGGGACCAAGATTGGGATAATCTCCCTAGATTTTTATGTTCCAACCTTGGGTCACCTCCAACAGTCTACAAATGAGTGGACCATATAACATTCTGAGCTGGAATGTATGGGGGGCCCGGGACAGATGTAAGTGACAGGTGATTCTGAAGCACCTCTTGTATCTTAAAACAGAAATTGCCTGTCTGCAAGAAACACATCTAAGAAGGGAGGATATCTCTTTGTTGTGTAGAAACTGGGTTGGCCAGGTTTATGGGGCGGGTGTTTCCACAAATAGTGGGGGTGTAGCTATTTTGATTGGTAAAAATGTCCCTTTTCAGTTAGAAAAGGAGATCTAGAATCCTAACGTGCGCTACATCCTAATACACGGAGTATTAGCTGCTCAGCCAATCCTTTTGGGTTCCATATACGGTCTGAATGTGGACTTTCCCCTTTTTTTTGTTCATCTCCAGGGCCTGTTAGTCTCTAACCCACCCAAGGTCACAATTCTTGGTGGGGATTGGAATATCACTCTCCAACTACAACTAGACAGATCAAACTCCAGGAGATATGGTTTGTCCCCAGCTCAGAGAGCACTGAAAGATCTCATGTACGGGGCTGGCCTGATTGATGTATGGAGAGTTTTGAACCTCACTGAGAGAAGTTATACTTTTTTCTCTTCCCCTCATCAAACCTGCTCCAGAATCAACTTTTTCTTGTTGAGCTCTTTTTCTATGCTCGGGGTTCTGGATGCGACCATCCATGTACGTGTTATATCAGACCAGTCCCCTATTTCCATAGTATATTTAGTGGGTCTTGGGGTCAGAAGAGATACCCTATGGCGTTTGAATAATCAATTACTACATGTCCCGAATATACTGGATCATGTGAAGGATTTTGTTTCCCATTTTCTAAATAAGTAACATAGGGCCAGTACCTAAAATAGAGGTAGTTTGGGCAGCCTTAAAATGCACTTTAAGGGGAGAATGTATACGTTTGTCTACCACCAGAGCTCGCCAATTCAGGGCTCAAATAGATAGCTAGTTACAACTAGTTAAAGCTGTGGAAAAAAGCATTAGTAGCCACTCACCGGAGCAGGATTAGATAAAATTACATAGATTGCAGGACCAATTTTCCAGTCTTATGTCCCAGAAAGCTGAGCTCTCTCTTAAAAGAACTAAACTTAAATACCTTGAATCTGGAGAGAGAGACAGAAAATTATTGGCCATCTGGCTCAAGCAGGCGGAGACTGTCAGGCTTATCCCTGGCCTACATTTTACTGACAATAGCCCTGTCACCACAGACCCCAGGGAGATCGCTGAGGGATTAAGGAAATATTTCCAAAATCTTTATGCAGTCCATAAGGACGATATCCCCACAAAAGAGGAAATTCAACAGTATTTAGATCTAGTTGAGCTCCCTGATCTATCCCCCCCCCTCGGACACTGCCTCATTAGGATGCCCTATCTAGACATGGGAATTAGAACAAGCCATTAGACAGCTTCCCATAGATAAATTTCCGGGACCAGATGGCTTCCCGAGTAATCTATATAAGGCCTGTATATCAGAGTTTGCTCCGCTATTGACAGACGTATTCAGCTCTTGGTATGAGAATGGACTAACAGAGCAGAGCTTTTTAGGAGCTCTTATTGTAGTCATTCCCAAGCAGGGAAAGGACTTACAATACCCAGAGAATAATCATCCCATTTCCCTCCTTAATTCCGATATTAAAATATTAGCTAAAGTGCTGGCAAATAGGTTGGGGCCTATCATGGGTAAACTCATCGGCACTGAACAAGTAGGATTTATGACAGGTCGGTCTTCCAGTGATCATATGCATATATTATTACATCTACTCTCACTGGCTAAGAATTCGAACCTTCCAATGATTTTATTATCATTAGAAGCTGAGAAGGCCTTTGACCGGGTCTCTTGGGATTTCCTCTTTGCTACCCTACAGGGTTTTGGTTTACCAGATGAGTTTAATAAATGGGTTCTTGTATTATATACTTCCCCAACGGCTCATGTCTGGTGCAATGGTGTTCTATCAGATTCTTTTTCATTACATCGTGGCACCAGGCAGGGTTGCCTTTTATCTCCACTGCTTTTCAATTTTTGTTTAGAACCTTTTTTTCGGAAGCTGCTCTCTTCTCCACTCCTCAAAGGCATTGAGATAGGAGAGCAAAGACATCTTCTGTCGGCCTATGCTGTGATTTGTTGTTGCATCTGGAAGAGCCCACAGTAAGCATTCCAGCCTTACTAGAAGAAATTGAACTCTTCTCCAGAATCTCCTTTTACAAATTAAATCTCTCAAAAACTAGAGTCTTCCCAATGAATAGCAGGACCATGCAAGGAGACATAGGGGATTTTGGCCTCGTATGGGAGTTGAAATCCTTGACATACTTAGGTATTAAAGTAATCAGAGAAATGTCTACAATGATAAAGGAGAATTTTACAAACCTAATACTTAAATTGAAAACAGACCTTGACAGATGGGGAGCTCTCCCTATTTCACTTTGGAGAAGGATTAGCACTGTAAAAATTAAAGTACTCCCTAGACTTCTCTATCCAATGGGTATGCTGGGATTCTTCCTTCCTAAGTCCTGGTTTGTTCGCTTGCAAAACTTGTTGAATTCCTACTTATGGAAAGGAAAGGGGGTCAGATGGTCGTATCTTAAATTAACGGCACCAAAATTACAAGGAGGCCTTTCCCTCCCCTCGTTTTTTACTTACTATAGTGCACAACACATTAGTAAACTAAGTTACTGGACCCGTAGGATAGATCCACAAGACTCAGGATCATAGTCACCTCGCTGGCTGGACATAGAGCTATATTTGGCCTCCAAATTTCATTGCATCTTAGCATCTCTGGTTTACTCTTCCCTGAGATGTTTTCCTAAACCCCTAAGGGATACCCCAAAGGGATGGTCCTTCAGGGCATTATGCCAGCTCCAGAGGCATTTAACTCTTGAATGGCATAAATCCCTTGAACAGCCGATAGTGGGCAATCCTAATCTTAAAATTGGAACTAGGCCTATCTCTGCTTCCTATTGGGCTCCTCTAGCAGACTCTAAATTAGTGGATATTGCCCCTAGAGGAGAGATGCTCCCCTTTTCCCAATTTCAGCAGCGCTTTAACATACATGAAAAATACCTTTTTAAATATTGGCAAATCAAACAGGTAACAGTATCCTTTTTTGGGGAATACACTGAGTTAGTCTCCTCCAAAAGCAGAACTTTCTTCCCTTTTTCAATTAGCTGAAATGCCACATCCAGTATCCAGGGTATATAAAATGCTGCAATCCATGGATCCTCACTTACCTCAGGGGGTTTGCTACTACTGGACCCAAAAATTACCCATTACAGCAGATGTCCATACCTTGAAATACATTTGGTGTGATACTTAGAGATTTATTAAGCAGGACAGACTTCGGTTGGTACAATACAATACCATGTATAACCTGCATTTTACTCCTGAGAAGCTATATAAGATGGGCAAACTATCCTCCCCCAAATGTCAGAGATGTTTAGAAACAGAAGGGTATCTATATCATATGTTATGGACATGTTCAAAGGTCCGCCCTTTCTGGCAGGCCATTAGAAGGTCACCAGACCCACTGCTGGGACTTGATTCACTGTTCATACCGGAGGTCTGCCTGCTTAATAGCTACCCCCAAGGTACCCTCAGGATTCAGAAGGTGCATATGACCATAGTATCCACTGTGGCTAAATTAATAATCATGACATACTGGAAGGAGAAGTCACTCCCCCTGTGTTGGAATGGCATAGGGAAGGTTTATTAGCTTTATAGGTAGAACGACACATTGTGTCAATGGCCAATCAGCTTCCTGATTACCTAAGCAAATGGGGCTCCCTGGATGCATTGCTTGTTATCTGGAAACCTTAAGAGTACAAGCCCAATCACTAAAACATGATCCCCTGTTAATGCTAATGCTTGCTATATTTGGCACAGGGAGGGTGGGGGGCAGGAAGTTAGTAGGGTTGGTGGTTAGATGAAATAGTATTGCTCTTATTGTTTAACTCTGTAATGTGCCTGTTGAATGAAGTCTTACTGTTAAGTACTATAATATGCCAATGTAACCTTGACTGCTTCCTATGGGTTTCCTGATGTCCATTATAAACTAAATAAAGTATATTGAATTACAAAAAAAAGATTGTTTACTCCGCTTCATTAGTACAGATGCCTTGGAGAGCTCTCCTTCATCTTTCTTGAAGATTTTATTTTTGTGATTTTCTGAAGTAAAATTTGTTTCTATTCATTTTGGAAAGCACTGTCCTTGGTTTACAGGTAGATTAGTTTAGATTTAGTTGTATTCCGGTATGTTTTTCTCAGTTTTCTTAACGGGGAGGGAACCGGGTTTCTTTATCTTTGATTTAGTCCTAAGAAAGCCCGTTTAGGGTTCGGTTGGTTTATTTGTTGAAAAACGGGTAATTCCTGTTTTTTCTTTGGTCGCTAAACCGACCATTTAAAAATAAAAAAAGTCACAGAGTTTTTCTGTGGTGGTTTTAGGCTTGTTTTGGTCCACTGTTAGTGGTTATGTCACTGCATAAAAAAAGAACTGGTTCAACGGATTTTCAACATTGCACAGAGTGCAGGAAACCGTTTGCCAAAGCAGATCCCCATTTAATTTGTGTCCTGTGTTTGGGTTTCAATCATCTAAAGGCCGACTATAATATCTGTAAGAATTTTCCTCAGTTGATGCTGGATAGGCATTTAAATCGACTGAAGGAAAAAATATCAGAAAAAGCTGCTGACACAGCAACGGACAAGGCCTCCACTTCTCAGAAAGAGAAGTCTTTTGAACCAAGCGAGCAGCCCTTTGAACAGGGTGATGGTTCCTTGACCAGAAAAAGATCTGCAGAAACTACCGCTGAACCGGCAAGTTCTGCTAAAAAGACGAGGGAAGAGAAGCACTCGACCAAGGAACCGCAACTGACGGTCCCAGCGGTTCATACTGCAGAAACTATTGTGAGTGCCATTAGCATCTTGCAGGCATTGCAAACTGGTACCGTGGTATCGGTTCAGCGCCCCGGTTCACAGTTATCGGTTCCGGACTCGGGTTCCCTTTTGGTTCCCGGTTATGGAACAATCAACTGACATCTTCCCGGAGGAAGAGGAATATGATTTTGCTAATCAGGATGAATTTGGAGAACCCATAGAACCCAAGGTTTCTCCAGACCATCATAGGACTGATTCCCCAGAAAAGGCAACAGAGGATTTTTCTTCCCACTTTGCCTTTTTAAAGCAGGTGGCACAGACCTTGGACCTCTCCACTCAGGAGTCCACAGAGGAGGAAGAGGAACAAGATTATATGGAAATGATGGATGTCCCAGAAACAAAAAGGCTTCTGTTGCCCATCCATAAATCTTTAGTGAGACAAGCCACAAAAATTTTAAAGACACCTATGTCCATCCCTCCAGTGGATAAGAGGATGGACAGAAAGTACTGGGTGGCCAAATCAGGGGCTGAATTTCTGTTTGGACATCCCAACCATGATGGGGTGGTGCAGGCTGCTGCCTTTGATAAGACAGGCATTCCTCTGGCATTACACCCACCTAAAAAGAACTCCAGGAGGATGGACTCCATAGCAAAGAAATCATATCTGGGAGCCTCCCTAGCTATTAGGCAAGTCACATACATGGTTTACATAGCTAGGTACCAGAGGAGTATGTGGAACACAGTGTTGGAGATAGCAAAAGCATGCCCTGCCCCTATGGTATCTGATCTTTCAGAGGCAGCTAAAAGGGGCATTGAAGCTAAGTCCCAGTTTCGTGTGGCAGTAGATGCCAATGACATTGCTGCTAGGCAGATGGCTACCTCAGCGTCCCTAAGCAGATTTGCTTGGTTGAGAACAACAAATTTGTCTCAAGATACCCAGACAAAAGCTCTTGACTTTCCTTGTGAGCCCACTTCCCTATTTGGGGAACAGGCTGAAGCGTACATGAAAATAAATGGATGACTGAAAAGTCATTTACAAGAGTGCTGCAGCCAAGGAGAAGGCAGCAACTCTACAAAAGTTACAGGGAAGAGGCAGGGGTAGAACCCATTACAGGCCTTTCTTCCAGACCCTGGCTTTGCCCTCCTATCAGCCCCAAAGGGGGTACTTTAGAGGCAGAGGCAGAAGGGGCAGCAACAGGGCTGGACCCAGTACCCAGACTGCTGTCCAAGCAAAACAGACTTCCTGAGAATCCTGTCAGGGTCATCTTCCTACTCCCAGTAGGGGGCGGGCTGGCTCACTACATCCAGACTTGGAAATCCATCACCACAGACAAGTGGGTTCTGGAGGTAGCGAGCCAGGGTCTTGCTCTCAGCTTCAAATTCTTGCCCAAGTTGAGAGCAAGACTATTCAGACCTGCCAATCCATCGGAAGTCTCTCTGCTGGAAGAGGAAGTAGCCAAGCTCATGCAGGATCAAGCATTAGAGCCTGTCCCTTTGTCTCAAAGGGGAAAGGGTCTTTACTCAAGCTACTTCCTCACTCAGAAGAAAACAGGGGAGTGGTGACCCATTCTGGATCTAAGACACTTGAACAAACATTTGACAAAGCCAGAGTTCAAGATGGTCACTCTGGCTATCATTCTTCCTTCTCTAAGGAGAGGAGACTGGCTAGCATCCCTAGACCTAAAGAACACATACTTCCATATCCCTATCAGGCTGTCACACAGGAAGTACCTCAGGTTCAGGTTGCCATTAGGGCAAGGCCATGCCCTTCAGACTCTCATCAGCCCCAAGAGTGTTCACCAAGTGCCTAGCAGTGGTGGTAGCACATCTACGAAGATGGTGTTACAGTCTTCCCATATCTGGATCACTGGTTGGTGGTAGGTCAGTCCCTACAGCAGGTGGAAAGAGCATTGACCATCACTCAGGATACGCTAAGTATGCTAGGTTTCCTGGTAAACCAAAAAAAGTCAGTCCTCTCACCAGTTCAGCTTACTGAGTTTATAGGGGCAGAATTGGACACCCTGAACAGAAGGGCATTTCTCCCACAGAGCAGGATAGAAAGCTTGGTACAACTAGCAAACTCCTTCCAGTTGCATACCCTCAGACCAGAAAGGCATTTCCTTCAGTTGCTGGGTCACATGGTGGCTCCAACAGCAACAGTATCAGGATCAAGATTCCAGATGAGGGACATCCAGTTCCATCTCAGGGCTCACTGGTCTCAGAGAAGAGACTCCCTGTCAAAGACGGTACCAGTCACAGGAACCCTGCTTCAAGTTCTGCAATGGTGGCAAAAAAAGGACAACCTCAGGGAAAGGGTGCAGTTCTAACAACAGATGCCTCCCTCCCTCCTAGGATGGGGTGCCTACCTATGGGAGCATACTGCCAATGGCACTTGGTCCCAGCAGGAATCCCTGCTTCACATAAACCTGCTGGAGCTCAGGGCAATTTACCTGGGCATTCCGTCCTTCACCTCCATGTTGCAGGGCAAGGCAGTTCAGGTCAGGACAGACAATATAACAAGAATGTATTACATCAACAAGCAAGGAGGCACAAGGTCCTCAGCTCTGTGCACAGAAGCCATGAAGGTATGGAATCTGGCTTACACCCTGGGGATATCCCTTTCAGCAGTCCACCTACCAGGAAAGGACAATGTCCTGGCGGATGCCCACAGAAGAATCAACCAGAATCATCGCGAATGGGCTCTAAACAGACAGATCCTACAAGTGATCTTCAGCAGATGGGGAACTTCAGAGGTGGACATCTTTGCAGCACCAGACAATCATCAGCTTCCTAGGTTCTGTTGCAGGCCTCCAGCAGTGGGCACAGTGCCACTAGATGCACTCCTGATGGACTGGACAGGGAAGTTCCTATATGCCTTCCCACCCCTTGCTACTCAGGGTACTGAACAAGATCAGGATCCAGTCAGCAACTATGATTCTCATTGCTCCATACTGGGCCAGGCAGCCTTGGTACTTAAAGCTATTGACCTTGGCAATCTTCAAACCAGTCTCCCTACCCAGGAAGCACAACCTGCTGACATCCTTCTAGGGTAGGGTCTTGTACCCCAACTTACAGTCCCTCAGACTCAAAGCTTGGCTCTTGAAGACCTAGAATATGCCAACCTTCACCTCTCAGAAGGGGTGTTAGAGGTTTTGAGGGTGTTCAGGAAACCTTCCACCAGAAAATCTTACTCTTCTAAGTGGAAAATATTTTCTCTTTGGTGCAAGCAGAGACACATAGACCACCTCCAGGCCGATCTGTCAATAGTCCTGGACTATCTAGCACATTTACACTCTGTAGGCCTTCGGCCCTCCATCCTGAAAGTGCACTTGGCAGCTGTCTCTGCTTACCTCTCTGCTGGAAAGGGAGCATCTCTGGCTGCTAACCAGGTATTCAGAAAATTCTTCAAAGGGCTACTGTACTGTACTTGCATCCCCCTCATAGGAACCCACTCCTAAAAGGGATCTTAACATATGTATTGGCAAGTTGATGCAGCCACCATTTAAACCTCTGTCATCAGTTGAGCTTAAGTATGTGACACAGAAAACGGTGTCCCTAGTAGCCATTACTTCAGCCAGAAGGATCAGTGAGCTACAGGCCTTGTCCACAGAGCCAGACTACATAGCAGTCCACAGGGACAAGGTGGTTTTGAGGACCAATAGGAAATTTCTCCTGAAGGTGGTATCAGACTTCCACCTTAACCAGTCCATGACCTTTTTAGTCTTCTTTACTAACCATTCCACCTCTGGAGAGAGAAAGTTACATAGTCTGAATGTCAAGAGAGCTATAAGCTACTACTTGGATCACACAAAAGGACACAGGCAGGATAGGATACAGCTTTTCCTGACCTATCGGGAGGTGGGCAATGGCAAACTCACCTCAAAAAGAACCATTTCTCACTGGATTGTTGACTGTATCCAATTTTGCTACCGCAAAGTGGGCAAAGAGCCCCTGTAGGCCTCTGGGCCAACTCTACAAGGGGTATAGCTGCTTCTATAGGAGCTGCAAGAGATATCCCTCTGTTGGAAATCTGTAAAGCAGCTACCTGGAAAACTGTTCACACCTTCACCAAACACTATAGCCTGGATACTTAGGCTAGAAGTGATGCCAGGTTTGGCACAGCAGTACTGCAGATCCTGTTTCCTAAATAGGTTCTCTACCCTCCTCCAAAGGTACTGCCAGGGGCTCGAAGAAACAATTACCACAGTAATCTTGTTTCCTCCAAGGGAATCTTACTGTATTCTGAGCTCCTACCCTTCCTCCCCTGCTAGAACCTATGGGCACCGCAACACAGCTGTTTTGTTGTTCAACCCTATGGGCAATTTCTGTTTTTTGGGCTTAACGACTTGAGCCTTAACCATCCCACATTGTTGACTAGAGTAAGAAAAAGGGGAATAGTTGTTAGAGGGTTGCTGATTGTTAGTTTATTATTATTAATATAGCTTAGATAGCTTGTCATTAGTTTTGCTCTGTAAGAATCTGACGGTTGCAGAATGTTGACCAGGGACAGTGGTTTGAAAACCGAGCTCAAGCCTAACATTCCATCATTAGCATATGTTCGGTTAACCATTTTGGCTCCAGGACAGTACAATGGAAGGACAATACTGCATATGTCAGAATACAATAAGATTCCCTTGGAAGAAGCAAGATTTCTGTGGTAAGTAATTTTTTCTTTTAAGCTATCACTTAACACTAGGATGATTCCCTATGATTGGAAGCAAGTGGACATGGTGCCCTTATTCAAAAAAGGTGAGAAACATAAAACAACTAATTATAGACAAATTATAACCTTAGAACATGGTGCCCTTGTTCAAAAAAGGTGAGAAACATAAAACAGCAAATTCTAACCCCAGGAATTCTTCAATATACTTAACTCTTGCAATCAGCCTCTAGCGTTGAACCGGCCAGAAAATGGAACATATGCAAATGATGGAACACTTATTGGCTCATGCCACCATTCAAACTGCTACCCTTACCAACTGCTGCATTCTATAGCACTCAGATTTCCTTTTCTACCTGCTAGTCAAGACACCTCAGAGATCTCTCCTCACAAGTCATGAAATTTGTTGTTTTTCGTGTGGAAAAAAAAAGTAACATTTAGTTGTATGTCATTTGCTGCATTTACTTTCCCTTTCATCAGTTAGTGCTAGGTTAGTTTATTGTTTTTAGCTTAGTTTTGCAGTTCCTAAACACCATTGAGGAACTGGCGTCTCCATTAGTTTTGTTTATTTCTCTTTTCATTTTAATTTAAATGTTTTCTATTGTTTCTTGTGTTTGAACTGTTGTTTTCATGGTTCCTACTTGGATCACATTTTTTTCCTGAGGAAAGTCAACTGCAAGCACCCAAGAGTAGGTGGTGAGAACCTTTGTTGGGGTAAAGTTTATCTGCATAACTAATGTTTACTCATAAGTGAAATCCTGCTTTTCTTGTGGGTTTCAAGCATGTCAGAGAACCCTAAAAAGAAAACAGGCCCAACTGGTTTTAAGAACTGCCCACAGTGTGGTGAAATCTTTGTCAAGGCAGACAAAGACATTTATGTTTGGTCTGTCTTGAGGAATCTCATTTTTCAATAGAGTGTGATATATGTAAAACCTTTCCACCTAAAACTGCGGAAAAAAGACTGGAAAGGTACAAGAAAAAAATGGCATCTCATGCGGTTCCGGAGGATAGGGACTCTGACCAGCCTGCTTCCTCCACTGAAATAGATAAAAATACTGAAACCGAACCACCTACTCCAAGTAAAGGAGAGTCATCAAGAACAAAGGGAAGTGGCTGACAAACCAGAATCAGCAAAAAAGAAACAAAAAGCTAAACACACAGAACACCAGCTGGAAAGCCTTAAAGGACTTCTGTTGAAACTAAGGTTATGCCTACAACTGAGGCCATTGCTCAAGACTTAAAGGATATTCAGGTTTTACAGGCAGCTACTTCTCAGGGATTGGTACCAGTTCTGGTTCAGCAGGTACCAGGAAATCCCTTGGTTTAGCTGTCGGTTCAGCAACCGATCGCATCGGTTGCAGTTCCGGTTCCAACACTCAGAAACAGTATGAAGAATATGACGAAGGGCAACCCATAGAACCAGAGGTCTCCCCAACCAGGAATTTGAATCCCCTTCCAGATTACCTGAAGATTTCTCCTCACGCTACACATTTGTAAAACAAATGGTAGATGTTCTGGATTTAACTACCAATAAGTTGGTAGAGGATGGAGAGGAGGTGGAGTTCTTGGATCTCAAAGGACTAACTCCCACCAAAAAACTACCACTGCCAACAAGTTCCTTAAAAAAGCACATCCTCAAAATTCTGCAAACTCCAAATTCTGTTCCACCCTTGAATAAGAGAGCTGATAGAAAATATCAACTAGACAGGTCAGGGCAGAACTTTTATTCTCTCACCCCAATCATGAGGGGGTGGTACAGACTACAGCCTGTGACAGGGCAAGGGTGTCTTTGGCATCCCATTCCCCTGATAAAGATCCATGAGAAATTCACAATATGTCCAAGAAAAGCTACCTGTCAGCCTCTTTATCCATTAGACAGGCAAATTATATGGCCTCTGCAGCCCAATATCAGAAATCCCTATGGCAATCTGTCATGGCCATGGCAGGCAAGGCCCCAGCTGGTTTGTTAACCAACCTCACTGAGACAGCCAGGTTTGGCCTGGAGACTTCCAGATGGCAGTGGATGCTAATGACACTGCTGTCAGATGGATGGCCCTTACAGTTGCTTAAGAAAGTTTGCTTGGCTGAGAGCTACTAATTTCATTCATCACAAGACACTCAAACAAAGGCAATGGACTTTTCCTGTTAGAAAATTCACTTTTTGGGGACAAGACAGAAACCTATATGAAGAAGGTGGACGAATACAAAGCCACTTAGAAGAGCAACCTGGCTAAAGAAAAACCTTTAACTTCCTACAAGTCTTATGAAAGGGGAGGTAGAGGTAGGTCAACTTATGGCAGACCTTTCTTTCAGGCCCAAACCATACAGCAGTACCAACCACATCCTCAGCAGACATGATGCTTCAGAGAAAGGGCAGAAGGTAACCAGGTGCAATCAAGCCTAAGAAGAACCCCTGACATGGTTACCAGGGTCACCTCCCATGTACCAGTAGGGGGCAGGCTGGCTCACTACTTTCCGGTATGGAAGTACATCACCACAAACAAGTGGGTACTGGAAGTAGTGAGCCAGGGTTTGTCCCTCAGTGTCAAATTCTTACCCACCTTAAGAACAAGAATATTTCAATCAGCTTCCACCTCAGAAAAGAAGCTATTAGAAGGGGAAATAGCAAATGTATTGTTATCAAATGCAGTAGAACCAGTTCCTCTACAGCAAATAGGAAAAGGATTCTACTCAATGTACTTCCTGACCCAGAAGAAAAATGGGGAGTAGTGAGCCATCCTAGACCTAAGATTACTGAACAGACAACTGGCAAAGGCAAACTTCAGAATGGTAACCTTGGCAATGATTTTGCCAACCCTCCAGAAGGGAGACTGGTTGGCATCCCTGGATCTAAAAGGTGCATACTTTCATATCCCCATAAGAGAGTCCCACAGAAAATAACTCGGGTTCGGATTCCCATCGGATCATTACCAGTTCTCAGCACTAATATTCGACCTCACTTCAGCTTCTAGAGAATTCACAAAGTGCCTGGCAGTGGTGGTGGCATACATAAGAAGGCAGGGAATAACAATGTTCCCCAACCTGGACAACTGGTTAGTGGTGGGAAAATCACCACAAGTAAGAGATTCCCTCAAGTCAACCCAGTATCTTCTGGAGTCCCAAGGGTTCCTGGTCAACCTCACAAAATCTGTCCTGCAGCCACTGCAGATGCTACACTTCATAGGAGAAGAGCTGGGCACCCTAAAGGGGAAGGCATTCCTACCTCAGGAAAGGATAAGCAACATTCTGCAGATTGCTGGGACCTTCAAGCTAAACAAGCCATGACCAGCAAGGCTTTTTCTACAGCTTCTGGGGCATATGGCTACAGCAACAGGCACAGTCATAGGCTCCAGGTTTCAGATGAGGGACATACAATTCCACCTCAGGGTGCATTGGTGTCAGAGAATGGACTCTCTTTCAAAATGGATACCAGTAACAAAGACATTATTGTAGGCCCTTCAATGGTTGCAGGTCAGGGACAACCTCAGGGAAGGAGTCCCTTTTCAGCAGAAGTCTCACTCGTTAGTCCTCACAACAGACTCCTCCCTCCTAGATTGGGGAGTTTGTTTGGAGGCATATATCATACATGGCACCTGGCCAAGTGCAGAGTCTCTCCAGCACATAAATGTGCTGGAACTTAGAGCTGTGTTTCTAGCCCTTGCAAGCCTTTGCATCTCTGATACAAGGCAAGGTGGTACAGGTCAGAACTGACAATACCACTACAATATACTTCATAAACAAGCAGGGAGGAACAAGGTCCAGCCCTCTGTGCACAGAAGCAATGAAGGTCTGGAGTCTGGTCTACTCACCTCAAGCTTCACTGGTAGCCATAGATCTGCCAGGAAAGGACAACACCCTAGCTGATGTCCTAAGCAGAATGAAGCAGGATCCGCACAAATGGCTCTGACCAGACAAGTGTTGGAGGTGGTGTTCAGAAGATCGGGCACCCTAGAGATAGATTTCTTTGCATCCAATGACCAAACTTCTGTTGCAGGCCACCAGCGAGGGGCACAGCACCCCTGGATGCCCTAGTGCAGGATTGGTCTGGGAGGAAACTGTATGCATTTCCCTTTTTTCCACTGCTTCTCAGGGCCCTGATCAAGTTCAGGTCCCAGCTAGCCACAATGATTCTGATAGCTCCAGACTGGACCAAGCAGCCATGGTACTCACTGCTGCTTTCCCTGTCAGCAGCTCCACCAATGCATTTTCCTTGGAGGCACAACCTCCTAACTTCCTCCCAGGGGAGGATCCTGTACCCAAACCTCAGGTCCCTCAGGCTCAATATTTGGCTATTGAGGACTTAGAGTATGCAGGCTTGCATCTCACAGAGGGTGTCCTTAATGTCCTGAGGGGATCTAGGATGCTCTCGACAAAGAGGACTTATGCTTGCAAATGGAAGAGGTTTTCTATTTGGTGTTCTACCAATGATGTGGTACCTTCACAGGTAGGGTTGCCGGGCCTTGCTGGACTACCTTACTCATTTACATTCCTTGGGCTTGCAGCCCACTACTCTGAAGGTCCATTTGGTTTCAGTTTCAGCTTACATTTCAGCTGGCAAAGGTGTCTCCATGGCATCCAATCCTATTTTCAAGAAGTTTTTCAAAGGCTTGGCCCACCTGTACCCCCCCCCCCCCACAGGGAACCAGTGCCAGCATGGGCTCTTAATGTATGCACTGCCAAGCTCATAGAACCTCCATTTGAGCCAATGGTTTCAGCATATCTGAAATATGTGACTTAGAAAACAATTTTCCTGGTAGCCATCACATCTGCCAGAAGGATTAGTGAGCTCTGGGCCCTGTGTACAGAGCAGAATTACATCTCTTTCCATACGGACAAGATGGTGCTTAGAACTAACAGAAAGTTCCTTCCAAAGGTAGTCTCTGACTTCCATTTGAATCAGTCTATGACTTTGCCAATCTTTTTCCACTGAGCATTCTAGTTCAGGTGAATAAATTTCAAAAGGCTTGCACTCCAGCAAGAAAAAAAGGCACCACAGTAAATTCTCATTCACGTGCTTTATTGCAGATTGACTTCATGTGGACACCACAGAAGACTGACTTCATGTAGACACCATGGACATATGTCCATGGTGTCTACATGAAGTCAATCTACAATAAAGCACTTGAATGAGAATTTTTTGTTGCATCTTTTTTCTTGCTGGAGTGAAAGCCTTTTGAAATTTGTACATTGTGAGGGCCTATCAAGCCTTTACCTGCATCCCACAAGCCAGGTGTTCGTGTTCTGTTCTAGCTTGGAGTCTTTTAGTTCAGGTGAATGCAGGATGCACAGTCTGGATGTCAAGAGAGCTTTAAGCTACTACATCACTTATACCAAGGACCACAGGCAGGACAGACAGCAGCTGTTCCTGACTTATGGGGATGTGGGAAAAAAGGAAAGCCAGCATCTAAAAGGTAAATTTCACTCTGGATACTGTAGTGTATCCAGTTCTGTTACTCAAAAGCTGGTAAGGAGCCCTCAGAGGGCCTGAGAACACACTCCACAAGGGGCACAGCTGCTACATTAGCAGCTGCCTGGGATATTCAACTATTGGAAATCTGTAAAGCAACTACATGGAGAACAGTACATACTTTCACAATGCACTACTGTTTGGACACTTAGCCCAGAAATGATGCCAGATTTGGCATAGCAGTTTTGTAGAACCTGATTCCAAAATAGGTTCTGTGCCCACCTCCAAAGGTACTGCTTCATAGTCTACAAGAGTTAAGCATATTGAAAAATTCCTGGGGTTAGAAGAAAAAATACCTTAGTAACTTGTTTCTTCTAAGGTATTCTTCAATATGCTTAACTCTCCCTCCCTACCTCCCCTTCCAGAATCAGTGGCCTCTGCATATCAGCTGGATTTCTGTATGGATAAGGGTTTTCACCCTAGTTGTGTTATAAGTTTTAAACCCAGTTGGGTGTTGTGTCCCGTCTTTAGGTCATGCAATGACTGACAGTTTGCGGGAACTTTTTGCTGTGGGGAATTTTATTATTACTTTTATTAGTATGATAGCTTAGTTTAAGGGGCCTTTCCTTGCAGGCTTCAATGAATCTGAGTGTTACAGAATGCAGCAGTTGGTAAGGGCAGCCGTGGCACGAGCCAATGAGTGTTCCATCATTTACAAATGCTCCATTCTCCAGGCAGTTCAACACTAGAGGCTGACTGCAAGAGTTAAACATATTGAAGAATACCTTGGAAGAAACAAGATTATTAAAGTGAGTATTTTTCTTATAGCCAAATTAGCCTTACTCCTACTCTTTGTAAGGTCCTTAACAATATTCTGACCTTAATGATACTCTTAACAATCAGTGACTTCGACCCAGAACAACATGGGTTTACTAAGATTAGATTGTGTACTACAAATCTCTTGAATTTCTATGAAAAAGTAAGTAAACATCTTGATAAAAAAGAGCTTTGTGTTGTGATCTTCCTCCCCTTTAGCAAGACGGTTGATTTATTACCACACTGGGTGACCACCACTAAACTCAAAAACACTGGCATTAATCCTAGATATACTTATGGACTATCTAAATGGCTAGAGAATAGATTACAAAGAGTTGTAGTTAAAGGTCATTATTCTGATAGAGGTGCTGTATCAAGTGGTGTGCCTCAGGGCTCAGTGCTTGGCCCAGTAATTTTTCAGTTTTTTTATATCCTATCCAACTAACCAGTTAGGCTGTTGGTCAGCAAAATATGCTGATGACTCCAAAATCAGAGGCCCAAGTAAAACAAATGATCAAATATGTAGTCTTCAGAAAGATCTTGACCAAATCTCTGACTAGGCTTTAGTGTGGGAGATGCATTTCAACCTTGAAAAGTGTAAAGTAATGCACAGGAACAATACTGAGAAAGAAAAGACCTCCACTTACTACAGCAACAGCATCCATATTTCCTATATGGGAAATGGCTCTCTGTCGCAACCTCTGAGAGGGACCTAGATGTAACTGTAACAAATTATCTGGGCTGTACCAAGCAGACTAAAGACTATATCCAAGGCAAATAAAATTATGTGGGCAATTTGCAGAACCATAAGTTCAAGAGAATGCATTGTGATTACTCCACTATACTGTACATACATATGCCCTCACTTAGATTGTGCCCCACAGTTTTGGTGCCCATTTATGAAAAATTACATTATCCAACATGAAAAGGTTAAAAGAAAGATTACTAAGCACACTGCAGGCTTCAAAGATAAGTCTTATCGGGAAAAGACTCCATAACCTAAACCTTATGCCACTGGATACACGATGGCTTAGAGAGGATTTACTTCCAGTGCACAAAATTGTCAATGACCTCTGCGTGACTCGCAATCTTTGCTTAGAATTTAAACAAGTGGACAAAAATAGTAGAGGTCACTCATTAAAACTAGTAGGTCATAGATTTCAGACCATAAAGAGAAAATACTTTTATACCCTGAGGATAGTAAACCCTTGGAATTCACTTCATTTAGATGTCATCATTAATAAATCTAAGAATTTAAAAACAAACTAGATAATTATATTCATCAGGTATGCAGCTCAGTTATTATGGATGAATTGAAGGAGCAAACATGGGCTAACACCTTCTCACTCCATCTGTGCCTTAGTATGAACCTAGGTATTTGGTACAGGACTTGGTGAACACAGCTAGAACAGCAATAGGTGCCACCAAGTACCATTTCTACATGGCTGTGGACACTACTGACACTGCTTCAGGGGTCCTGGCCCATGCAGCATCTTTAAGAAAGTTTGCCTGGCTTAGGGCTACCCTCCTATCCTAGGATGTACAAACTAAAGCTATGGATTTCTCCTTTGAGGGAAATTCTATGTTTGGTGACAAGACAGAGGCATATATGAAAATAGTGGATGAGTACAAAACCTTCTACAGGAACAATACTGAGAAAGAAAAGGCCTCCTCTTCCTACAGGCCTTATGGAAGGGGAAGCAGAGATAGGGGTTACTACCTAAGGTCCTATTCCCCTTATGAGTGTCCACCTCAGTTAGGTTACTATAGGGAAGGGGTAGGAGGAACACTAGGTGTACAGATGTAACACCAGTCCCTAAGCCACAGCAGAAGAAAACCCCCTGACAGTTTTGTCCAGACTGCCCAACCATTGCCAGTAGGAGGAAGGTTGGCTCGCTACTTCCAGAAATAGTTAAATCCCCACAGATAAGTGAGTCCTGGAAGAAGTGAGCCAAAGTTTGTCCCTACAGTTGAAAAAATTCCCCAAACTACAGAAGCCAAAACTGTTCCCACCTTATCCCCAACAGAAAAAAAAAATCTTGTTGGAGCTAGAGGTAAAAAAAAACTGTTGAAAGCAAGAATAGTGCAGAAAGTCCCTGCCACACAGTGGGGCAAGGGTCTCTTCTCCATATATTTTCAGACCTACAAGAAAAATTGGGACTTGCAACCCATTTTAGACTTCAGATATCCGAACAAACATAAAAAAGGAAAGATTCAAAATGGTTACACTGGGCTCTGTGATGCCATCTCTGCAGTTGGGGTTACTGAATCTGAAAAACACCTACTTTCACATCCCAGTCAGACCCACCCATGTTCAGACTAGGGGACCTGCCAATACCAGTTCACAGCCCTTCCCTTTGGCCTCACCTCAGTGCCAAGGGTTTTCACAATGTGTCCATACAGTGTGGGGGGAATACATTTGGGCACTACAGAGGAGGAGAAGGACCATGGGGTACTCGTAACAAGGCAAATGAATCATTCAGCAGAGTACAGGAAGGCAGCAGCTAAAGCTAACAAGATGCAGGGGTGTATTGCCAGAGGAATCACCTCAAGGAGGAGAGAAGTCATCCTGCAACTGTACAGATCACTGGTCAGACTGAACCTGGAATACTGCACGCAGTTCTGGTGTCTCTTCCTAAAGAAGGATATTAGACTGCTGGAGGGAGTCCAACGCAGAACAACCAGGATGATAACAGCAATAGAGGAGAAATACTATGAGGAAAGACTGAGAGAGCTCAATATGTACTCCCTGGAAGAGAGGAGGGATAGAGGGGATATGATTGAGCCCTTCAAGTATATGAATGGCATAAACGGTCAGCACAGAGGAGTTGTTTAGATTAAAGGGAGAGAGGGCTACTAGGGGCATAGTCTGAGACTGGAGTGGGGCAAGTTCAAGAGGGAGCTGAGAAGACACTACTTCAGAGAGAGGGTGGTGGCAGGGTAGAACACACATCCTGAAGAGGTGGTGTCACTGAAATCGGTGAATAGCTTTAAGAGGGGGTGGGATAGGATCAAGGGGAGGGGAACTGGTGGAATGAGAGGGGGCAGCTATGGAGTAAACTCGGATAGCTGCACACTCGAGCAGACTTAATAGACCTATAGATCTGTATCTGCTGGCATTTTTCATATGTTCATATCTGTGGTGGCTGCCTACCTCAGAAGGTAAAGTGTGGTGGTTTTTCCTTAACTGGATGGCTAGTTTGTCTCAGGAAAACACAGCAGGAGGTGGGCACTCTACAGCTAGTAAACACTACCTTGGAATACCTGGGCTTCCTGATAAACCTACAAAAGTCATAAACAGAGTCAGCTCAAGTATTGGACTTCATAGACATGCGGCTGGATATCCTGCAGGGAATGGCCTTTCATCCACAGGCAAGGGTGTCAAATCTGAATTCATCTGCAAAATCCTTCAGAGTTGGCCGGCTAAGACTGTAGGCGATTTTCTGCAGCTACTGGAACACATGGCCTCCTCCATTGCAGTAGTACTAGGGATCAAGGTCCAGATGAGGGACATTTAGTATCATGTAAGGGACCACTGGTCCCAAAGGTGTAATTCTCTGTACAAACTAGTGGCAGTTACAAAAATGTTGGTAGAGAAACTAGAGCGGTGGAAGGAAGGGGACAGTCTCATAGAGGGTATTCTCTTCCTTCAGCAATCCCCAACAAGTATCTTCACAACAGATGCCTCACTCCTAAGTTGGGGTGCCCACCTAAAGGATCTTACTGTGAGTGGCACATGGAGCACACAGCAGACTACGAAACATATTGAGTCTCCTGGAGCTCAGGGCAGTATTCCTGGCAATGCAGGTCTTTTCCTCCAAGATCCAGGGTCAGTCTGCCCCACAACTATTTATTACACAAACAAGCAGGAAGGAGCAAGATCCTCAGGGATATGCACAGAAGCCATGAAGATTTGGATTCTAATATGTTCCCTAGGTGTAGTGCTATCCACAGTACACCTGCCAGGGAAGGATAATGTTCTGGCAGACTCACTAATC
Organism: Neoceratodus forsteri; assembly: GCA_016271365.2. Lineage (NCBI taxonomy): Eukaryota > Metazoa > Chordata > Ceratodontiformes > Ceratodontidae > Neoceratodus > Neoceratodus forsteri. The sequence goes on along the minus strand of CM028135.1, from coordinate 289,478,856 downwards.
AGAATCTGCTGTGGAAACCAGGAGTGGACTTTGAATCAGCAGGTGTTTGCATCAGTGTTCACATGATGGGGTATACCACAAATAGATATGTTTGCTTCCTGGGTGAACAATCAGCTCCCACATATTTTTGCAGGCCCCCAGCAATGGGAACAATCCCAGAGGATGCTGTGGTCCTGGACTGGACGAGGAAGTTATCATAAGCCTTCCCGCCATTTCCACTCCTGCAGAGAGTGCTCATAAAATTCAGGAGGGAGACAGCAACCATTATTCTGATAGCACCATACTGGACCAGGCAGACATGGTACTCCACGCTCCTGGCCCTGTCCAGCAAATCTCCAGTCAATCTGCTACTGAGACACAACTTGCTGACCCTGTCTCAGGGCAGGATAACATTCTCAGACCTCAGAACCGTATGTCTGAGGGCATAGTTCTTGAAGAGCTAGAGCTCTGTAGCCTACATTTATCAGAGGAAGTAATGAGAGTGTTGAAGGTTCCTAGAAAACCAGTAACAAGAAAAACATATACATAGAGGCAAAGTATTTGTTGGCAGAAAAGGACCACTTGTCCCACCCACCCAATCTATGCAGTTATATTCCCTGCCTATTTTGTTCCAGCAGACTGTAAGTGGTCTCCAGTGACCTCCCCCCTTTTTATTTACTAGCATTTCTCTCTGTGTATCCCATGCATGTTTGAACAGCACCCCCCAAAAACACACACACACACACACACACACAGTTTTTTCCCCTACTACTTCTTGTGGCAGGCGTCCACCACTCTTTCGGTGAAGTATTTCCTCATATGCCTCTTAAAATTCGCCAGGTATAGTTTTCATTCATGCATTCTTGTTCTGTCATAATTTTTCATTTGAAAAAGGCTCCCCACTGGCACCTTATTCAGTCTCATGAGGTACTTGTAGGTCTCTATGATGTCCAAAATGTGACTTACGAACATTCGGCACTCTCACCTCTTGATGACGACACCGGATCAATTCATTGTCTTTTAAAAACTCATTTATTAAAAATAAAAATAACTTCTTTGCCACGGGACAAGCATCAAGTCAGACTTGACACGTTTCAGACATTGTAAGTGTCCTTTATCAAAGATCTCAGATAAAGGACACTTATAATGTACAAAACGCATCAGGTCTTACTTGATGCTTGCCCTGTGGCAAAGAAGTTTTTTTTTATTTTTAATAAATTAGTTTTTAAAAGACAATGAATTGGTCCAGTGTCGTTATCAAGAGATGAGAGTACCAAAATGTTCATAAGTCACTACTAAATTATTTCCTGACATCTCTTCCTTGTGTGGGTATTTTTTTCCAAAGTTCATGTCCAAAATGTGTTTTGAAATATATAAATAATCTATCTATCTATCTATCTATCTATATTGCAAACAAACTTTGTTTATGCACTAGTTAGGGTTAAAGTGACGAAAGTATGGGAATGTTGTGTTAGGGTTTCCAACCCTAACACCCCACCCCCAGCCTGCAGGCAGCAACAGGCATGGGGTGTGCCTTGGGGTTGTCAAACCTAAAGCTCACTCTATTCTCATATACTGTACCCATCTCAGCTTATTTACTCATGGAATGGGGTGATCGTTAGGCTTGACAACCCCAAGGCATACCCCACGCCTGTTGCTGCCTGCAAGGTACAGGTGGGATGTTAGGATTGGAAACCCTAATGCCACATTTCCCTACTTTTGTCACTTTAACCCTAACCAGTGCATTAACAAAGTTTTTTTGCAATGAATTTCCTTACTCTTTGAGATAGTATAATCATATCCTTATTTGCCTGTGGGAGCACAGGGCTCTCCGAGCCATGCGCTCCCATCTATGCATATTTTTTTAGATAGAGTAATCATATCTACCCCACGAAACCACACATGCAAAATTTCATGCAAATCTGTTGAATGGTTGCAAGGATATGAAAGTGCAAAATTTGAGGTTTACAGGAACCTGCTCAACCCTAACTATTGTGGCAATACCGCACCACTATAATATGAAAGTAAGCATCTCAGGAGTGTGAAATCATATTAAAAAAAGGCCTTGGAAAGGAAAGGTTACTAATGATGTTATATGAAAACCTGTGCTGGTTGCCAGCTGTTATTTTATTGTCTAGTTGTTTTTTTGTTTTGTTTTGAAAATGGGAATCCACTAGAGAAAATAGTAATGGACACTGAAATACTAGTACTTTGTGCAAAAAAATAAACTAAAAACACATTTAAAAATAAATGTATTTATGACACCTCAGTATGTATGCAATATTATTCTGAAACTGTCCAGTTCATGGGGTTGGCAGTGTTTTCGTGATGATGATGATAATACTAATAATAATAGAATCCAGATGCCAGTTTCCACTTACAGCCAAATCCCCAATGAATCATCAATCTATAAAAAAAATATAACCTTTTAAATCTGAGTTTAGTCCCATATCTTATATATGACTATTTCAGGGTGAGTAGAACTTAAAAAAATGTCCTTCATTTCTTTCGTGTTTTTCATATATCATGTAAATGCCTTTTGTGAAGTTAAATAAAGATGGTGTTAAATACAGCAATTATTTAGCTTCACATGATAATAATAATAATAATAATAAACTCCCAAAATGCGAGGAATGAAATCAGGCTAAAATTGGAGTACAACAATATTTTTAATGCCACTTTACCAGAGTGAAATTTTACATTGAAATAAAGTTAGTAAGTTATTGGGGTCCTAAAAATAAACAGATTAGCTAGATGAAAGCAATACATATGCTTGTTTTAATATATGAACAGGTGAATCTGTAGTTTCTAAAATGTTTAATAATTAAATAATTCAGCCTCACCATATTAAAGCATATTTAATAACTTAAAAAAAATACCTTAATTATATATTTTTTTTTTTTCAAAAAGAGATGCCCGTAGCTGTATACTAGGGGATTAGTCTCGTTGCGACTGCAGCTATTCCTGCTTATGACTGACTTAAAGAGCTAGTGTACTGCTTGGGAATAATAGCAATTTTCATATGCAGTCACCTGTCACTTCTTATATCTCAAGTATTTTTTTCTTTTCTGTTTATTAATTAGAAGATTTTCCACCTTGCAGTACTGGAGTGATGAGTGGAGAAGCACTCTGTCTGGAGGAAAACAAAAAGTCAGTTCTGTTCCTCCCACTACATCATCAGAAATGAGGCCAAACACCTTGATGCACCACAATCCTTGCAGCCTGAGCAGTGACTCTCACAAGCTACCAATCAAAATGCAGGAAATTGTGACATCACTAGTAACTAGGGAGAGCCAGTCCGTACTGCTTCATCTGAAAGTGAAACCTGGCAGTGAGAAATGGTTCTCATTAGTTACTAGTGATTTCATAGTCAGTGTGGTCTCAGTGTGGATGTAGTGGGAGGAACAGAAAAATGACTTTTTGTTTTCCTTCACACAATGTGCTGTTCCCCATATCACCTCAGTACTGCCAGGTGGAACATCTAATTAGCAAACAGAAAAGAAAAAATACCTGATATATAATAATAATACAAAAATGTATTTGTTAAGCACAATATCAAATGTCAAAGAGCTGTACAATCCACAAACTCTAAAATAAATACAGGTAAATAAAACCATAACACTATTAAATATTAAATATCCAATACTAAAAATACTAAAAGTCAGAGAATACTAAACATCGGGAAAAGCACATGCAAATACAGTAAGTATGTTTTTAATGCAATTTTAAAGCTCTCCACTGTCTGGCATTCTCTTACCTGATGAGGTAGAGAATTGCGCAGGGTGGGAGCAGCAAAAGCCCGAGCTCCAGAGGACTTCAAATGCACCCTGGGAATCACCAGCAATCCCTTGTCAGTTGAGCGGAGTGGTCTAAGTGGGCAGTAGGGACTCAGAAGTGCTTGTAAGTAACTCAGACCCAAGCCGTGGAGGGCTCTAAAAGTTAGCAAGCCGACTTTAAAGGTGATCCACCACTGAACAGGCCACCAGTGCAGAACACGCAGTACAGGTGAAATATGACTGGATCGAGTAGACCCAGACAACAACCTGGCCGCACCATTCTGCACTAGTTGTAGGCCTATCAACCTCAGGAAGCCCTAGGTATAGGGAGTTACAGTAGTCAAGACGCGAGGTCATGAACGCGTGGATCAAAGTTGGAAGGTCGCCGGATGGAACGAGGTGCTTAATCCAGGTGATGTTCCTCAGATGGTAAAAAGAGGACCTGACACAGCTGACACCTGCGAATGCAGCGTCAGCCCATTGTCGAATATCACCTCCAGATTCCATACCCGTTCAGAGGTCAGGAGCTGAGAGCCCCCGAGCCAAAGCCCAGAGGGCTGCCCAGCAACCGACCCCTCAACCCGGTGACCTGGTTCCATGACCAATACCTCCGTCTTGTCAGGGTTCAATCTAAGCCTACTGGAATTCATCCAGTCTTGGATTTCAGAGAGACAGTTGGAGAAGACTGAGAGCGCACTATCCTAGTCAGGCACAAAAGACAGGTACAGCTGAGTATCATCTGCATAACAGTGAAAACTCAGCCCATACCATCTTACAATGTCTTCTAATGGGAGCATATACACTGCAAACAACATGGAGAACAACACTGAACCCTGCAGAACCTCACATGGTAGGGAATAGGAGTCAGAGAAAAAAAATCCCTGATACTGTCTTCTGTGACCTACCAGTGGGGATAAGTGAAACCAACTGAGAACTGTGCCAGACAGACCACAAATGAACCGCAGGTGATCAAGAAGTACCCCATGGTCCACGGTGTCAAAAGCTGAAAAGAGATCCAGAAGGACCAAGATGGAATGGTACTTCTGATCTCTAGCCATCAGGAGATCATTGAGTACCTGAACCAGAGCAGTCTCAGTACTATGTCTCTTACGGAAACCAGACTGGAGAGGATCGTAGGTAGCATGGATGGTAAGATGGTTCTCCAACTGTTGTGCGACAACTTTCTCAATAACCTTCTTCCCTATAATGGGAAGGTTAGAGATCGGCCTGTAGTTTGCAGGGGAATCTTCGTCAAGGGATGACTTCTTGAGAAGAGGGGTAACCACAGCCACCTTCAGGGATCTGGGGAACTCCCCCGACTCCAGTGAACACTAGATTAATTCTGCTAGAACTGGGCCTATCATGTCTACACACCCCATTAGAAGGCGGGTAGGGCCCAGGTCTAAACTACAATAAGTTGGACACACACTCCGGAGAAGCCACATGATGATATCGATTGCCAGACGGTCAAAATCAGTCCAGCAAAACGAGGGTGTTGTGACCTTGCTTCATCCACCAGTAACCCCCATTGAGGGTGATTGGAGAATCTCTGACCTGATGTCGGCAACCTTATCAGCAAAGAGAAGCGAGCAAACTCATCGTACTGAACTTGCGACAAGGCCTTCTGGACTTGTAGACAAGCTGGATTGCACAGTCTGTCTACCGTTCGGAACAGCTGAGCTGGATGGTTCTGTGCAGCAGCAATCTTCCTGGACAGGAATTCTGCCTTCTTACGGGAGATTGCTGACTGATAGAGCCCATAATGCTCCATCAGTCTAAGTCTGTCAGCATCTAAGCCAGTTCTACATCAAGCACGCTCTAGCCTTCGCCCTACCTGCTTCATCCCCCTCAAGGTCCCATCAAACCATGGGGACCAAGGATGGAGAGTAAGTGGGCGAACACAGAAAGGAGCAAGGATATCCAGAGCTTCCTCCACTGCTCAATTAAAAGCTTGGAGAAGATTCTCTGGACCCTCGCTTATATTCAGAATTCCCGATAAGTCCAACACCACCAAAAGACCATATGGGGTCAAACCCCATAATGGGTGGTATTGGACTGTCTCCACAGGGGCAGGCCTACAAGGGGGAGCCAAGAAATTGAACCTAATGGTGTGGTGGTCAGACCATTTGACTGGTTCCACCACCAAGTCTGAGGTCTCCAACCCCAGGAGAAAGACCAGGTCCAATGGGTGACCATAATTATGAGTCACAGAGGAAACTACTTGTGTGAAGTCCAAAGAACTCATAAGATGGAGGAAGTCTTGTCCAAATTGTGAGAGTTCATTGTTGACCCAGGCATTGAAGTCCCCCTGTACCATCAGCCTGGGGGAGTCAAATACCAGATCGACAACGAAGTTCAGGACCTCCTACAAAAACTGACTCTCACCACCAGGTAAATGATAGATGAGAGCAATTTTGCACCCCACACCTGTGACAATAGTACATTCAAAGGACCTGGTGTCCTCAACTGGCACATCCACAAGGCCCAATTCTGATTTAAAACAGATTGCTACACCCCCACCCTTACGACTCAACCTTGCACAGTGTATCACCGAGAAACCAGCTGGAATTGCTGACTCCAAAATGGGACCAGCATTTTTATCCAGCGAGGTTTCAGTGATGCAAGCCAGGTCAGATGACCCAACAAGATCAGCTATAATGACTGATTTGTTTTTAATAGATCTGGCATTGCACAACACTGTGCGGGTTGAGTGGGAAACTGAAGCAGTTTGAGGTACCGACTCACTAAATGTGAAGCCCTTGGGTATGGGCACTAAACAAGGCAACCCTTGTGCAGTGCACCATTTTGCCCCAGGGTGTCTTCTGGACCCAACTACCCCAATCGGGCCACTCAGCTCAATCCCCCTCCCCAGTCCCCACCCTCCTTCTCCTCCCCATGATTTCAACAGCCTTACAGCAGCCGTACACTGCCACCGACAAAGGGGGGGCACTTGGGGGGCAGGTAAAGGGGTGGAGGTCCCGAAGCTCGGAAGGGGAGTAGCGTCTGACAGGGAGAGCTTTCATCAAGCACATCCTGATAGGTAATACGGCACTACTTAAGCCAAACCAGGTTGTTCAAGTAAACAAAACAACTACAAAAATACAACAAACAAATACAACTAATTAATAATTAAACATCAAAAACAATTATGAAAAATAGACTGGGCTCTCACTCCCAATCAATAATAAAGATAAGCCCACAGTTCACAGTTAGGCCAAATCCATAGGGAAATAAGTCGATGTCTGGGAGGTTCTGTCACAGCCTCCCACCTTGAATAAAACCAGAGAAGATTAAAGAAACTAGGAATCTCACTCCCAGTCAGTGGAAAATATGTCCAAAAATCAATTAAAAAAAATAAAATTAAAATCCAAGTAGGAGTCTGAGAGGTTCTCTCACAACCTGCCTCCACAAACAAAAAATGAAAGTACTGGTCCCAGAAAGTGATTCGACCATAAACGAAACACAGAGGAAGGACCTCAAATAACAAACCAGACCATAATCCATACTTACCGGCAGGGATTATCCAGCCGAAAGTCTAGATAAGACAAACTTTCTTCACCCGTCAGGCTCCAGGCAAGGAGGCAAGACGCAAACTGACACAGTACAGTAATAGCTAGTTCAAATAAAAAGATCTGAAAGTCTTCCACGTTGGGAAAGAAGGGAGGGGGGAACCATAAAGACCACAGAGCCCCCAGACAACACAGACGGTCCTGCCGTCCACCGACCACAAGGCAATCCGTGCCCCTCACCACCCAACCCTGATCCTCCAACAGGAGTCCAGGAAGCAGGGTCCAGAAAACTTCAGGTCTACAAGGGAACCCCCCCAACCAACCCCCAACACAAACCCAGTGAAGATCTTAACAGCACCTATTACTCATGATCCTATAGGTGTAGCTGTAATCGTTGACAATCATGGCCTAAACAAGGCCGTGAAATTCTTTGAGCTCCTTCAAGCCTCCAGTTAAATTGCCTGCTTCATAAATCCCAGGCAAATCCAAAGAAAATATCCATGCTGGATCCAGATAGACCAATTCCCTCCACCAAGCAACTTAAATCATGCCTGCTCCAAAAACAAGAGCAGGACGAAAAAGAAAAACTCCAGGCTCTAAATGTTAAAACTACTTTGTGCCCTCCAAACTAACTACCGCAGCGAGGTGCAAACACTGCCACAGGACACCCAGCGTGACGAAAAGCTGATAAAAGTTAAACAGACTTTGGGGGAAAACGACACAAAATAAACTCAGCCCGAAGAAACGCAAGGACACTGGCTACCTCACTCCTTCAACCCTGTCTCACTGTTATAATGAAAATTAATGAAAAAAAAAACTAAATACATGTGAAATAAAACAAACAAATGGAGCTAAAACACTGGCAGGGTCATAGCAGCCACCATCTCTCAATCTAAATGTGAAGCAGCGGTTTTGCACACTTGAACCCTACAATATTTCGATGCCCTCCCTGCAGAGGGAAGGGGACTATTTCATGAGTCACCAACTTGAAGATGCTCCAAAAAAAGAATATAAATATATATATATATATATATATATATATATATATATATATATAGATATAGATATATATAAGTGATAGCTGACTACATCCGAAAGTTGCAATTAATTGCAGGCAGTACACTAGCTCTTTAATTATATATAATAACTGGTGAGGAATTTCTCTCAGTGTACTGACCAGGTTGATATTTTCCATAACAACCAGCTGGTTGTTATGACATTCATGAGCCATGCCAATCAAATAATGCTGCAGCCTCATTGGCCAACATTCCATGTGTGGGCGGGTCAAACAGTCTCACAAAAACTGGGCTGGAGTAAAATTTGCTGGCCCGTTATTATAAAAAATAAAAGATGGGGAGGGTACGCATATGAGAATTTAATGCACACCCTTGTTGTGGGATGCTTTGATAAATCCCTCGGGCTTCGCCCTCGGGGTTTATGTAGCATCCCATAACTTGGGTGTGCATTAAATTATCATATCACACCCTTCCCCCATCCATTATTCTCTATATCAATTTCCATACAGGTTTCCGAAGATCCATACCACAGGGCAAATGTCATTAAACTTTTGAGCTTCCAAAATATATTCTTTAAAAGAAAATGAAACATATGCTTCCATATAATCCATTGAACACATCACAGGAAAAGTTGAAACTGTGTGAAAACTATCATAGTATCCAGCAATGGATACTGCATCCATCATATCATTTGGTTATGTGTGATTTTCAAGTGGATATCATTAAAACTGTTTATTTTGCAATTTTAAAAGCTTTATATTTAAGGTTTAAAAAAGTAAGAATTTAGGTGATACATCATTATATTCATTGCATATAATATTTATGTACCACTCATTTTCAGAATATTTATTTGGAGTTTCTGAAAATCAGATAAACGCAAACAGATGTAGTGTGCACATACTGTGTGTAATATCACTTGATATGGTATATTCGATCTAATTTATCATAATCATAGCACACACACACACATACATGCACCAACATCACCTGCCTACAACTAACCATTAACCCCCTTTTGCTAGCGCCAAATTGTAAGAGGTCCATATTGCCCTTGATGATCAGGTTATATCAGCTGAACTTTTTTATGTACTATACCATGCAGCAGCAATAAGGAGTTCCAACTGTCAAGAGACAAATATCCTTTTCTTCTGCAAATATATTCCATTTTTATTTGTTTACTGTATGACTTTTACTCTGTTAACTTTAATAGTCATTCAGCTGCATCCAACTGTAATTTTGATTAAAGAACACGGACAGAACCCAAATTCTGCTGCCTCTTTCCTGAAAATAAGAACATTAAAACCAGAAGGTCTAAAAAGTTCAGTTATATGGGTAATTTTGTTCTTTCTGCAGAGTGGGTCCCTGATGCCCTCTAAAAGTGGAACTGACATTTCTGTAACAATAATCAGCTTTTTACCACCGTAACTTGGCACTGATCAATCTTGGTAGGGCACCTTGGACACTTCGGGTGGGAGTAGGATTGAGGTTATCAGGTACAGAAGGCACCCTGAAAGTCGACGGGTCCTAGGGAGAGGCCAGACGTGTTTGGTTCCCATCCCAAGGGTTTCCACCAGACCGAGTGGACTAGCATCCAGAAGGGCTACACTGCCCACCAATCCCCTGAGGGCAGTGCTTTGCAATGCCAGATCGATCAGGAACAAGACCGCAGTTATAGCGGACTTAGTTTCCTCGGTCGATCTGGCATGCATTACTGAGACCTAGGTGGGTGATGATGCTAGCCCGGTATTAGAGGCCGCCATCTTCCCGGATACTCGGTGGTGCTCTGCCCCAGAGTGGAACGCAAGGGTGGGGGAGTGGCCATTTGTTTTAGATCTGAACTTGGCTTTACTGTGCACCAAGTGGAAAGGCTGGGTTCCTTTGAATGTGTGGCCATACATGGGGGTCAGGGTGCAGGTTGCAGGATTCTCCTGATTTACCACCCCCCTGGGATGGTGGGAGAATTCCTGCAGGAGGTAGCTGACTTCATCGTCGGTGAGACATTGGAGTCCCCCTGATGTCTAGTTCTGGGGGACTTCAATGTCTGGGCCAATGATGAATCTTCAAGGCTAGGTTATAACCTCCTCCAGCTAATGTCATCTCTGGGCCTGTTGCAAGAAATTTCTTCAGTGACCCACCAGGGTGGCCACATGCTGGACTTGGTCTTCTCACTTGGGCTTGAGATTAGTAATCTCAAGACTGATCGAGTCATTTGGTCCTATCATTGTACAGTGGAATTCTCATTTGGGGCCCCCTGTGAGAGCCTTCCCCCTGTCAGAATGGTAAGCTACTGCCCTTTGAGGTGTTTGACCCCAGAGAGATTTCTAGTGGCAGCAGATCTATTAAGTGTGGGTAGTGCATGCATAAGGGGTGCGGGCGAGGCTGTTGCCGCCTATAATCGGGGATGTCGGCTGCACTCGACTCTCTCGCACCGGTCCGTGTACGACCCAAATCCTCCCGCTTGAGGTCCCTGCAGTTTGATGAGGAGCTCACGTTGATGAAGATTGTGGGTCAGAGGTTAGAGCGCTGCTGGCAGAGGTCTGGGTTCTATGTGGACAGACTGGCCCTGCGCTCTCATTACGTTGAGTATCAGGGGGCAATCACCCATAAGAAGGCAGAGTTACTGTCCAGGAAGATTGCTGCTGGGAAGAACCCGACCAACTGTGCTCTTTCGGACTGTGGACAAGTTGCTAAACCCAGCCTGTCTGCAGCCAAAAAAAGCCTTTTCCAATACTTTATGTGAAGAGTTTGCTCTGTTCTTCTCGGACAGGGTGTCCACTATCTGGCAGGATGTTCCACCAGTGTGCCACACTGTGGCCGACATTGATCACTTTCAGCATTTGGAGAGCACTTCACCTAGTTGGGGGGAGTTTAAACCAGTGGAGGTGACTGAGGTCATTGAGGTTACCCTCGGGCTAAAGCACAGATATTGTGAACTGGACCCAGTGCCAACGCATTTCCTTATGAGATGTGTTGACTCCATTGGCCTGGTGTTTGACTTGATTGTCCAGTGCTGTATCTCAGAGGGGGGTCTTTCCAGATGCCTTGAAGGAGGTACTGGTTAGGCCACTTCTGAAGAAACCATTGTTAGACCCTGATGTCAGGGCGTATTACCATCCAATCTCCAACCTCCCATTTTTAGGGAAGGTTGTTGAGAAAGTTGTGGTACAGCAGCTAGAGGAGCACCTCATAACCTTTGACCTTTACGAGCCCCTTCAGTCAGGGTTTTGGCGAGGCATAGCACAGAAACTGCATTAGGTCAGGTGCATAATGACCTCCTCAGGGCTTGAGACTGAGGAGAGGGGACGATTCTTGTTCTCCCCGACCTCTCCTCAGCATTTGACACAGTAGACCATTGTGTGCTGCTCGACCATCTGAGGGAATTTTGTGGACTTGCTGGCACTGTCATTTGCTGGTTTGAGTCCTATCTCATGAACAGGAGGCAACGGGTAGTGATGGGGATTTCTCCTCCTCCCCCTCCCAGCCTCCTGTCATGTGGAGTACCTCAGGGTTCAGTCCTGTCACCAGTGTTGTTTGCTGTGTACATGCTGCCCCTGGGAGAGCTCATTAGGGAGTACAGTTTGGGTTTTCATTGCTATTCCGATGATACCCAACTGTATTTTTCCTTTGGCCCGGGACATCCAATGTGGTGGAAGTGCTGAATAAGTGCTTTGCTGAGATCAATGATTGGATGGCCTCCAGCTGGTTGCGACTGAACCCTGATAAGATGGAAGTACTGGTGGTGAAGTCGAACAGAAGGCATGATAGGATGGCATCTGGTGCAGCTACCGAGTTATTTCTCGGATCTGTACCAATAAAGGCCTCCTCTAGGGTGCGTGATCTGGGTGTGACCTTTGACAGCACACTGACATTTCAAGCACAAGTGTCATCCATTGTCCGGACCAGCTTTTACCATCTTAGGAACATCACCAGGCTCAAGCCCCTAGTTCCACCTGTGGACCTCCCACCTTGGTACACGCCTTCATAACATCTAGGCTTGATTATTGTAATGCGCTCTACTTTGGGGTCACAGGCAGTATCCTCCACAGGCTGCAGCTAGTGCAGAATGCAGCTGCCAGGCTGTTGATGGGGTAGTCTAAATACTGCCACATCACCCTGGTGCTGCGTGAACTACACTGACTGCCTGTCTGGTGGAGGAGCCTCTTTAAGGTGAGCTTGCTCACCTTTAAGGCCCTACACGGGCTGGGACCTGGATACTTTTCTGACCTTGTAACACAAGCTGCCTCTGTCCGCTCCCTCCGTTCTTCCTCTAGGGGCCTCCTTGTGGTTCCCAGGGTAAGGCTAAAGACCACTGGTGACAGAGCATTTAGTATTGCCGGCCCCGTCCTGTGGAACTCAATGCCTCCATCTGTAAGGGAGGTCCCTTCGGTTGGCGTGTTTAAGGCCTGCCTTAAGACCCTCCTGTTTAGTCAAGCTTTCCCAGACACTGTCTTTTAGTACTTATTTCTGGGATAGCCTCATTAAAGACTATTATTATTTTCAACTGTTTTATTAGTCATATTATTATTAATTTGTGTGTTGTTTGTATGTCTTGTATTTTATGACTAGTGTGTATTTATTTGTACGGCGTCCAGAGCCTCTGGGATTGGGCGCCTTGAAAAATAAACCTTGCCTTGCCAGGAAATTAGATAGACAGACAGACAGACAGGCAGGCAGGCAGACAAACAGAGAGACAGATACTGTAGATAATGATAGATAAACTGTTTAGATGTTGGTGTTTCCACTGAAACAGGACTTACTGGGGAAATTAAGCACTGACAATCATTTCTCCCAGCATTGTTGCCTCAGAACATTCTTTTTGTTTTCACATGGGGCAAAATATACTATGGCTTCTTTAAATTTTATTACAGCAAGCAAATTTTCTAATCAAATGTCAAACTTGAATTTAGCTTACTCGTGGTGACAGAGGTACAATAAATCATATACTGTTTTGACCTGTAATATTGTACTCACGTTAAAGGTTATAATAAGGACAGGAAAAGGTTGCTGACAGAAAAAGAGGAAAGTATGGCAAGAACAAGTTAATTATTCCTGTAAAGTAAAATTGTAGAGTGGGGGGTGCCACGAGACACCAAAGAAAAATACACTACTTATGGGAGTGCAATCAGAGGGTGGGTGGTGCCACTAGACACTAGGGGAAATATTTTATCATTACTGGGAGGGCAATCGAAGGGTGGGAGATGCCACTAGACACCAGGGACATATAAAATCTTGCTGGGGAGGGCAATTGGAGTGTGTGGGGGGTGCCACTAGACACCAGGGAAAAAAATGCATGACTACGGGGATGGCGATTGCCTCATATGATCACTTTATACAGTTATTTTGTGTGCTTACTGAGCATGCACAGAACCCACAATTTTAAAATTAAATACCTTTCGAATGGATTAATATTTTTTCACCAAACTAGCAAAGGAAACATCTGTGGGCCAAGCCCTTTGTACCCTGAAAATTTCAGACCAAAATTCCAGACCATATGGGTGCTAGGCGATGGCAATAAAACAGCAACAAAAGACTATTAAGCCAGCATTTTTCCTATCATGGAATACAAAAAAGCCCAGAAGTGAGTCATGAAAAAGGTCTTAACAACAAACAAACAAACACCTTTGGGGGTCCTTTTTCCAACAATTAACTGCAGACTCTACCTAATGGGGTCCCGATGACCAACATACATGTATTGGTCTTCTCCTATAATGCCATTTGTGTGTTTTAATTTTTTTTTTTTTTGAAGAAAACAAAAAACAAGATGGCAACATATAAAAAAACTCATGAAAAAGGATTCCCCATGCGGAAAACTTTATACAGCTATTTTGACATGCTGACCCAGCGTACTCAGAACCAAATATTTTAAAATGCAATAACTTTGGAACAGATTAATAATTTTTCACCAAACTAGCAAAAGAAATCCTTCTGAAGCAAGCCCTTTGTGCTCTGAACACCTCAGACCAAAATTCCAAACCATCTGGGTGCTACACAATGGCAAAAAAAAAAAAAAAAATAAACAGCAATTTTTTTTAATGTTTTTTTCACTATCCACATCTCTGACTCTACAAATCTGACCAAAATGAAACTTGGCATGTCAAAAGATCTACCTCATGAGACTGCTCATCCAAAATGTTGTGCAAGTCTGTTAAATAGTTATGAAGATATTAAAGTGGAAAAACTGGGGTTTAACATTAAAGTGCCTACTCAGCCCTAACTATAGTGGCGCTATCGTGATATATTATATATATGTTTCAAAATAGAAGATATTTTCATTCTGGTGTGGTCCCAGAAAGATAACATCTATGCAGACATGCATTCTTGGATTACCTTCTCCACCTGCAGTCCGTAGGCCTGGGGCCCTTCACCCTGAAGATGCATTTGTCAGCAGTGTCAGCTTACACATCATCTGGCAAGGGAAAGTCTCTGGCCTCACAAACTATTTTTAAAGGGTTCTTTGAAGGCCTTAACCATTTGTATCCTCCCATGAGGAATCCTGGCCCTCTCTGGGACCTAAATGTGTGCATTGTCCAACTGATGGAAGCTCCCTTTGAACCTATGGCTACTGCTGACCTTAAATATGTCACTTGGAAAGCAATATTCCTAGTGGCTATAACATCTGCATTACATAGGAGGGAGAGTGAGCTCCAAGTCCTTTGCACAGATCCAAACTATATAATCTTTCATAGGGATAAAGTAGTTCTCAGGACCAACAAGAAAATTCCTCCTGAAGGTGGTGTCAGAATTCCATCTGAACCAGACAATTACCCTTCCTGTGTTTTTTTACTGAGCAGTCAAGTAAAGAGGAACAGAAACTCCACTGTCAGGACAAAAAGAGGTCACTGAGCCACTACCTGGCCCACACAAAGGACGTTAGATCCAGCTGCACTCAGATATGTATCACTTATGGTGAGGGTGGGAAAAGCAAACCAACAACTAGGAGAACTATCCCATGCTGGATAGTCTCCTGCATTCAATTCTGTTATGAGAATGCTGGCAAATTGCCCCCAAGGGATCTGAAGGCATATTCTACAAGGATCACCTCTGCCTCTGTGGCAACAGCAAGGGGCATCCCCCTTTAAGAGATTAGTAAAGCAGCTACCGGGGAGACATTATCCACCTTCAAAAGACATTACTGTCCGGACACACAGTTCAGGAAAGATGCCAGCTTTAGCACTGCTGTCTTGCAGAACCTTTTCCCCAGACAGGTTCTGGACCCAGTCTCCCAAGGTACTGCTATGAAGTCTGCTATTTGTGACTATATGCTGATGGATTTCTGGAGTTAGAAGAAAAAAAAATACTCACCATCATAATGTTGTTTCTTCTTAAGGGCCCCATCAGTAATATTCATGATCTCTTACTCTGCCACCCCTTCCAGAACCTGGAAATAGCTTCAGACAAGAATCAGTTTCTTTTTCATTGGCTTGAGTGTCACTTATTGCAGAGTGTTACATTTCCTGAATAAGTGGTCTAATGAAAAGTCTGCACTTTTTTTGTGTGTTTGTTAGCTTTTAATTGTTTACCATTTTTTAAACCTTTATCAACATTTTTGGAAAACATTTGGTAGCCATTTAGCTAGTTTTAGTGGTCACAGCTTCCCCTAGTTTTAGAAACAAATCTAATGTGTATTTATTTATTTATTTGCTTTTGTTTACTGGATAAGCACACTAGACAACCAAGTGCCTATTTTCAGGTGTGACTCGGGAGATTACAAGGTACATTCATAAACATCAGGCAAAAACAAGTACAGGGTACATTTAAGAGCATCAAGCAACAAGGTCAATACAAGAAACAACCGGGGTTTACATTGCAAGCAGAAGGTAAAATAACAGTAGGGTTCACTAATGGAAGGCAGTAATCATCATACCAGGCAGCAACGCTCTAAAGAATGAGGGTAGCAGGTAGACAGAGAAGTAACAATTGGGATAGGAGAGACCCAGAGCCAAATACTGAGATAAAACAGTAAATTCGCATACACTGTTTGAGCAGTTGGGCCTAAGTGGTCCCATACTTCTAAAAAGCTGCGAGCTCGCTAGTGGATGAGGTGCAGAGAGCCACTGCCTTTGACAGATGAGTTAGGTAATGACTCAGCCAGTCAAAGTGGCATAGGTCAAAGGGGTTTGTCAAGTGCAGATGCAGGTGGAGGCCAATTTGAGAAAGCCCCAGAGGGAGGCGAGGGTGATCACAGTGCAAAGTTTGAACTTGATTCTATTTCTAAAATTCAATAGTTATCATAAGTTCTGTCTCAAGGAAAACTCAGTCCAGTGGACTGATTGCTATTTGTGAATATTACTGATGGATCCCTATGGAAGAAAAATTACTACAGTGAGTATTTGTTTATGTTGTATCCTATACAGTTGCCATGCTTGCCTGTCTGCAGGTAAAAAATAGCTGTGTAAGTGACATTAAGAAGCATCCATCTTAAAAGATGCACTTCTCTGTACAAAGTTAGTTTAATTTATGAGAATAATAAAATAATGTTTTTTGAGAAGAGACTACAACTATTCTTCATGCACAACATATGATGACAAGGTTGGTCAGAAGTAAGTGAAGAAAATCACAAGTTGTAGCAAGGCATCAGACTTGAGCTTTGATGAAGCTAGAGACAACTTCCCAAATTCTGAAAAAAGATTACAGCAATTACTGGAATGAAACTGGATTGAGAATGAATGTAAAAGAGCTGCTCTCCAGTCAGTGGTTGGGCAAAAACATTTGCTGTGCATAAAGATTTTTTATCTCCAAAGAAATTAGGTGAGACTGCAGGTTCATAGCGTCTCACAACTACCAAGAGACTATTATCTGCCAAACGCAAATGTGATAGCTGAAAGTTTAAAATTTCACAGCCACAAGCAGCAACCATCCAAAATTATTGCAGCATATACTGCCTGTTTTGAAGAAGCTGGCTTCCTTCTATGAACAGGAACCAGCCTGGATGTAGACATGAGAGACCAATTTGTATGTGGAATTATCAGTCGGGAGCTTTGCAGTCGTTCCCTGAATTCTTTGGATACTGACATTCTGTCCTTGCAAGAAGACTCAAAATAGCCAATATATTTGAATCATCAAATCATTTATTACAGCAATTTTATTACTAGAAGCAAGTTAAAACAAATGTGTTGGAATTATGGAGAAGAAATGCTCGCTAGTACAAAGTCTGTGTAGTCAAAAATCTGCTACCAGTGCAAGGGGTCGAATAATCAACCACAGTATTACAAATTCAAGTTGTATCAGTGTAGGATCTGCCATCAGGTGGCACACCTGACCTGAGCCTGCTAACACATGGGGTTATACCAGTCTGCCATGAATCAATGCACAAATGTGCCTCCAACAAATCACTATGTGAGAACTTCGAGCCCTGCTGTAGCTACACACCAGCTTTTACCTTCTTGTAGTACTGAACAACCCAAGGAAGATCAATCAGTGGGAAAGATAATGATCATACTCTATTAGGATTGGCAATAATTAGTGTAAAACAAAATTATGTGATGGTAAGCTTAAATGTTGTAAACATTATAATGAATACTGACACAGCTGCAGCTATGTGAATTATTCCTGAAAAATGGAACAAACATAACGTTGGAAAAGGGAGGCTATTACCACTAAGTTGTGTGTTAAAAACTCATACTGAGCAAGTGTTTATGGCTCTTACTGTATGTAAAATCCTTGTTGCAAGTATGCTGTAAACTACAATGATCAGGCTTTGCATTCAGAATTGCTATTCTCAAGGGGGAGTGACCCTGCATTTATGGGTTAAAATTGGGTTCGGAGGTTAAAGCTAGCATGGTCTTGGGTACATAATATCATTAATGAAATAGAACTTCTATTTGAACTATTACTGTGTGTTCAAAGCAGACAGAGTTGACAAAAGGTATCAATACTAAATTACAGGTTCGGTTATGAAAAAGGGGTGGCATTAAAATGGGAGTATAAATATCTCAGTAACTTACAATGAATCGGTAGCAGCCACTGTCTGTGTACCCTAAACAATTAAAAGGGTCACAGGCTCTGTGGAGATTACAAAGTCATGATAAACACTTGTTGAGATGTCAGCAAGAAAAGTACTTATGGGGGACTTTAACTTCCCAGAAAAAGAATGGAGAACTCCTACAGCAGTAAGCATAGCAAGGTGGAGTTCCTAGAAATGGTGCAGGTCAACTTCATCACACAATGTATGTGAAGAGCCACTAGAGATGATACAGTATTAAACCTGGTACTGTCCAACCAGCTTATTGTCAGGAATAATCTATGTGCCTGGGCAGCCCACAATAACATGAAGTTTAATGTTTCAAAGTGAAAGGTAATGCATATGGGGAGAAACAATATCAAAGCTACTTATTCAATTAATAATTTAGAGTTACTTGTTACATCAGAAGAAAGAGATCTGGGTATAACGATATCAAATAACTTAAAATTCAACACACACACAAATAAAGTAGTCAAAAAATGTCATTCCATCCTGGGTAATATTTTCAAACATGTCAAAAGTAGAAATTCTGATATAATTTTTCCACTGTATACTAGCCTTGTGTGTCCACATTTGGATTTCTGTGCCCCTTTTTGTGCACAAACATCCAAAGGGTCCCAAAGTACAATAGAAAGAGTCCAATGCAAGGTAACTAAAAGAATATGGAATATATCACCTCTAGATTACAAAACAAGACTTAAATCACTTAAATTGTTTTCCCTAGAATATAGAACTCTAAGAGGCGATCTGATTTGTATCTTTAAGGTATTCCAAAATGAATACACACTGAATACTATTGGTTTAGAAAGAAATTTCATTGCAAATAATACCAGATCTCATAATTACAAGCTTAAAACTTTTTTTATGTAAAACCGTACAACGTAATAGATTCTTTACTCAGAGGGTGCCACCTATATGGAATTCACTCCCAGAGGACATTGTTATGAGTAAAAATGTAGAGCAATTTAAAGAAAGATTGGACTTGTATATGGGAGACAGGAAATATACCTTCCACCGTTGACAAGATGGTGGCGAGTTCTTTATGGGCTAACACCTGTTGAACTTGTACAAATCTATGAATCTATGAATATCTCTGAAGACTCAGTTGATCAGAGTGACCACAATGCCATTAAGTTTAACATTGTACTATTGGCTGAGCATTTTAAACCCAGTACAGTGGCTTCTGACTTTTAGAAGGCAGATTTGAATAAAATTGAAATAATCATAGATAAACAAATAGAAGACCTGTATGAATTAGAAAGGTCAGAAAACAAGTGATCAACAAATAATGGGACCATACTAGGAGCCACTCGAGTTTGCATAAAATTTGTAAACAACAATAAGAAGGAAAGGAATCCCCTGTGGTTTAACCAGCAAGCGAATGAGACAGTAGGGGTTAACTTACAGTTAGTAGTGTTATCTTATTATGGTGTGACTTGTTTTCCTGGTTTGTAGGTACATTTGTGGGTATTGTTTCTTTTCACAGTGTTAAGCTGCCTCCCTCAACACTGTGTGTCTTGGTTCATATTCCTTTTATGTTTTTATGTTTGAAAACCTTTATATGGGGAATTTTTTTAGTTCATTCAAAAGTGGCAATTTTGTTAGTGTGTCCATTTGTCTGCCATTTTCTTCAGTAAAATTTGACACAGTTTCAATTTGCACCAGTTTTTATGGCTGCAGTGTGGAACTCTGCAGATGTCTCTCAATCACTGAAGTAAAAAAAACACTCACTGGATTCTGACCGAACAGCAGAACATTTTGGAGTTGAAGCACTGTCACTCCACTAGTTTAAGCACACTGCTGTCTCCTTTTAGTAGACCAGTCCCATTGCGCTATTTTTTTCTCTCATTGTTTTTTGTATATGCTGCTGCTTCCTTCATCTCTGCTGGTGCCAGCATCTTTGGTTTGTTTGAACGGTATTTATTTGTCTGGTTGCCTGAGGAAGCATGTACTACCTCAGGAATCTTGAACACCGACCACTACTTTTAAAAGGTCAATGGATGCTGGCTCTGTGGTGCCAAATGAAGGGGTTCACCCCACATGCTAGTGACCTAGGTTTGCACCCCAAGCCTTGGTACCAGGAGCAGAGACCGGCAGGGAGGGAGTGAAGAGTGTCCATTTGATGCTTCCCTACTGAGGGTGGGCAGATATATGACACTTGATGGTGGATTGGAGACATACTAGGTGGTGTGCTGCCTTGATGCACCACCATACATCTCCAGCCCAGGGCGTCCCTGATAGGTTCAGATTGGGGGGGTGGTAGGGTCAAGAAAATGAGAAAATGATGGCCACCTATGCTGCTCATATGACAGTGGCTCACCTCTTTGTCACTTCAAAACTTGGAATAGTTCCAAGCTGCACCCTCACCACCCTTGGCGAAGATGGAAAATTGTGAGTCTTTGGGTGTGCGACAGTCTCTCTTCCCGCTCATGACCATGGGAGGGGGGCACCCCTGATGAAGGGATATGTCAAGATGGGGGGGAGGCATTATGAGGGACAGTGGATGGTGACCAGCAGGGAGTGGAGACAGATAGTAAGAAGGCTTGGGCACGTGAAGGAGTGGGCGGCTAGGTTGGTGAAGGAGGGAAAAGAGCATAATACAAATAATAAGTCAATAGCAGAATAGAATAGCAGTACAGCTGACTTATTGATTGATTCAATTCAATGTGTGATTTCACGAGAGACACAATTTTTTTATTTCTGATACAGAGTAACAATTTTAGGTCATGCTGTCAAGTGCCGGCATTTTCAAAAGCCACTGAACAGATCAGACCCTATCAGCTGATTGTCACTCTTTTCTTTCTTGAGAATCTGAACAGTTATTCAAGTTCAGTGTGAAATAAATGATTTAGCTATCAGAAAGTTTCATAGGTTGTCCCTGTTCACAAACTCAGCTTCATTGCTAGATTAATGGCTACAGTGACAGCTAAATTCAGAGAGTAAATTAAAAGCGCACAGCAGTGGTAGGCTAATTAGTTTAGATAAAATGATAAAAAGCAAAGTTTTTTTTCTTTCTTTCTCTACAGACAGCCGATTGCTGCTAAATACATATCCAGACCTAAAACTGTTACTTTGTGTTAAAAATAAAAAAGTTGTGTCTCTCAATAAATCACTGAATCAGGTCAATCAATAAGTCAGGTGCACTGCTATGCTAAACCTAAATAAAGAGCAGGCTGCACAGTCTGGATCCTGTCAGAGGCTTACTAGTGCAATGCCAGGGTGCAACGTCACTCCTTCAGTGACGTCAGATGCTAAGTTGTTGATCCTACTGCTGTTAGTCCAATGTAGTCCTCAGTTTAGAATGGTGAAATAACAGGAAACTGGGTGTATATTGATTGTACTGTCACAGTCCTGCTGAAATCATGGGTTAATTACTAAGTTTCTCCAGAAATGGCCTACTGAACTGAGAGCAGTGTTTTTCTGGATCTGTTCTGAGGAAGGGTTCAGGAGAAGATTTGCATTCAATGAAACACATTATTCATTTCCCAGGGCTCATGCACCAGGCCCAGACATCCACCCATTTTTGATGCCTCCTGCCTCCAGTTGGGGGAGGGGGACTTCATTTAATTTATTATTGGAAGATAAAGAATGATACTTCTATCATGGTATGGCATAGCTAAGGTTTTAGACAGATAGACAGCTAGGCAACTACGGTAGTTGAAATACATTATTTTAGGCATACATCTCCTGGCTTATAATGCTGAAGATGTGACATCTAAGACAAAAAGCCTATATGCAGTCCAACAGTTCCAAGGTCTTAGCTTGTTTTCGGAGGAAAAACTATGGGCTAATTATTGTTGTTGCCTTATGGGTGATTTTAAAGGAAACTATCTCCTGAAGTACTTTCGAATTGTATATGCCATTGGTAAGTTCTGGAACTTAGCTAGAGGTGTGCATATCATTCTTAATATTGCAGTAGCAACTTTTGTGGCTCTGGATGGAGTTTGTTTTATGTGCCTTGAGTAAACTTTGGAATATATTAACAGAATTTTAGATAGTCATATTTTGATGTAGTTTCTTTAACTGTGGAATTTTTTTTCCTACAGAGTTTTAAAATCTGTAATTTTTTGATGCACTTTACTGCAACTGAAGGCGTTTTTTATGCACTGTCACCTGTGAAAAATTGAGACAATTTCCTTGATTGTGCTACTATTTATCAATGGCATCTTTTCCCAGTGCAAACCCACTGTTGTGGGAATTGTTATCTGTGCAGTTATCTAGGTGGTTGTCTCAGTTGGCTGAAGGGAATTGTTATCTGTGCAATTAACTAGGTGTACAAAGAGCTGTAAAGTAAGAGGAGTAGCTTAGCTAGAAGGAAGCCAGGTTAAAGCCAGATTTAAAAACTGCCCTAGATAGTTTCTGTCAGAGAACAGCAACAGGAAGGAGCTGCTATTATAACTATACTTCTCTACTGAAATTATATTGCCCTCCTTCCCTTCCCTCCACCCCCCACTAAGCCAGTTCTACTTTTATAGGCACAGGATTTGACTGACAACAGGAACTTCCTGTTTGGGAGCAGGAATTGAGTGATCACAGAGCCACAAAAGACATCATCCTAGAAGGAAAGGAGTAGCTCTCTGCTCTGGGGGAGACACTGGAAAGGAGCAGGGAAATCCTAGCCCCCCACCAAAAAAATCAGGGTAATAAGTGAGATAAACACCAAGATAGAGATGTCAATAGGGAGAATAGCATGGGTAAATGGAGAAAATGACAAAGGCAATAAGAACAGGGATGGGGCAAAAAGGGGTAAGGCCATCAAGAAATGGAAGGTAATGAGTACCAATGCCCGTAGTCTGGGCAACAAGCTCCCTGAACTGGTGGCCTTGATGGAAGAGGAATGCCTGGATATTGTGGCAGTCACAGAAACATGGTACACAGAGAATCATGACTGGGATGTTAACATACCAGGGTACACAACCTACAGGAGAGACAGGGAGGGGAGAAGAGGGGGAGGAATAGATCTCTATGTAAGGGAAGGGATAAAAGCAACAGAACAAAAGAGTAAACAGGGAGGAGAGGAGGCACTGTGGGTCACCTTAGAGACTGGAAATGGCACCACAATCTGCACAGGGGTTGTATAAGACCCCCATCTCAGGGGGAAGGAATGGATAAGGATATGATAGAAGGCATCCTTAGGATGGCAGAGAAAGGGGAGATACTGTTGATGGGTGACCTGAATATGCCAGATGTTAACTGGAGCACCTTTGCTGCAGCCACACCCAAGAGCAGGCCATTCTCAATGCCCTACAGGGGGCATGCCTCAGACATCTAGTTTTGGAACCCACTTATGAGGGAGCAATCTTAGACCTCATACTCTCAAATGGGGACAGAGAAATGATCTCAGATATAGAAGTGGGTAGCCATCTGGGAACAAGTGACCACCAAACAGTGTGGTTCATGATAAACTCAGCTACAGAGTCAAGCCATACAAAAGTGAGGGTACTGGACTTCAGGAGGGCTGACTTTGGCAAGATGGGAGAGTGCCTTAGAAAAGCACTAGCATACAGGCAAGAAGGAGGGGTGGAGCAACAATGGGGAAACATCAAAACTGCCATCACAGAGGCAACAAGCCTTTGTGTGAAGCAAATAAACAAATCAAAACAAAAAAGCCACTGTGGTTCTCAAAAGAGGTGGCGGGGAAGGTTAGGGAGAAAAAGATAGCATTTAGGAAGTATAAGGAAACACAGAAGGAGCAGGACCGAGAACTGTATCAGTTAAGGCAGAAGGAAGCAGGGAGGGAAGTCAGAATAGCAAAGGCCCACACTGAGGAAAAGATAGCAAACTCAGTAAAGAAGGGGGATAAAACCTTTTATAGCTACATCAGGGAGTGTAGAAAGACAAAGGGAGGGATAGTGAGGCTAAACAGAATGGACAGTGGGTGGGCAGAGAGGGACAGAGAAAAAGCAGGGATACTGAATGAATACTTCTGCTCAGTATTCACAAAACAGGAGGAGGGGGAGGTACCTAATCCAATTAAAAGAAGCACTCTGGATAGCGGGGGGTCAATCCCAGTCCTTTCACAGAAGAAAGGGTTCTGAAAGGACTCCTAAAACTGAAGGTGGACAAAGCAATGGGGCCTGGTGGGATTCACCCCAGAATTCTAAAATGATTAAGGGGAGAACTAGTGACACCACTGACTACCCTTTTTAATAAATCATGGGAGGATGGTGTGGTATCTGAGGACTGGAGGAAGGCAGATGTGATTCCCTTTCATAAAAGTGGGAGCAAGACAGAGGCAGAAAACTATAGACCTGTCAGTTTGACCTCTATGATAGGGAAAGTGATGGAATCGCTTCAGAAGGAAAGAATTGTTGAGTACCTAGAGGTCAGTGGGGCACAGGACCCAAGGCAGCATGGGTTCACAGTGGGAAGGTCATGTCAGATGAATCTAATTGATTTCTTTGACTGGGTGACCAAAGTAGTAGACCAGGGAGGGGCTGTGGACATGGCCTATCTAGACTTTAGCAAGGCATTTGACACAGTCCCACACAAAAGATTAATAAACAAATTAACCAGCCTGGGAGTGGGTCCCAGGGTGGTAGCCTGGGTAAAACATTGGCTGGACAACAGGACATGGAAGGTAATTGTAAGCAGAGTCCACTCTGAAGAAAGGGGGGTTACTAGTGGGGTACCACAGGGTTCAGTACTGGGTCCAGTCCTTTTTAATGTCTTTATAAGTGACATTGCAGAGGGACTGGAAGGAAAAGTATGCCTCTTTGCAGATGACACAAAGATCTGCAACAGGGTTGATACACAAGGAGGCGTGAAAAGGATGAGAAGAGGCTTGGCAAGGTTGGAAGAATGGTCAGAAGTATGGCAGCTTGGATTCAATGCAAAGAAGTGCAAAATAATGCACCTGGGAAACAAAAACCCAGGGGAAGTGTACACAATGGGGGGGGTTAGTAACAACAACAAAAATGGAAAGGGACCTGTGTGTAATCATATCAGATGACCTTAAGGTTGGCAAGCAATGTGAGAAGGCAGTAGGGAGGGCTGGGGGGATACTGGGATGTATAGGGAGAGGCATCAGCAGCAGAAAACAAGAAGTTGTTATCTCTCTGTATAGACAGTTGGTGAGACCCCATCTGGTGTACTGTGTTCAGTTCTGGAGACCCCATCTCCGCAAGGACATAGACAGGATGGAGGCAGTCCAGAGGAGGGCAACTAAAATGGTGCAGGGTCTGCAAGAGAAGCCATACGAGGAGAGACTAAAGGAGCTTAATATGTATACCCTTGAGGAAAGGAGGGAGAGGGGGACATGATAGAAACTTTTAAGTACCTCAGTGAAATCAACAAAGTCCAAGAGGGTAGCATCTTTTAGAAAAAGAGATGTGCAAGAACAAGGGGACACAATTTGAAGATAGAAGGGAGACGGCTCAGGGGCAATGTGAGGAAGTATTTTGTCACAGAGATGGTGGTGGATGCATGGAACAGCCTTCCTGAGGAGGTTGTGGGGTCTTAAACTGTGGGAGAATTCAAGAATGCATGGGACAGACATAAGGCAATTCTTGTGGGGAGTAGGAAGAAATAGACTGTTGGTTAACTTGGATCTGCAGCTTATCCTGCAGGTAGGGAAATGGGCAGACTGTGGACAAGTGGTTCTTATCTGCTGTCAAAGTCTATGTTTCTATGTTGTTTAGCACAATTTACTGAGTTTGACACAGTTCCTAATTTGTACAAATTCCTAATGCAGTCTTAAGTTAAGGTCAAGCTAACCCATACTACAGTCTTTCCTAGCCGCAGACACACAGTTGTGACACTGGTTGAAATACTATGGTTTTCCATAGACCCTTTCCTTTCAACAAGAAATGTAAAATGTGTCACAAGAACAGCAGACATTCCCCATATAGTACATTCTGTCTGTTCTGTACAAGCAAAGCTAATGATAGATTCTCAGCCCCCAGTACCTAGTCCTCTGGAACACCAGGACATGGTACATCTTGATGTTTAGCAGTGGCAGAAAATAGTCACATTGGTCCCTACTAAACTATCTCAATGAGATTTTCCACAGAGAATATCCTTTGTATGGGACTTTGAGGAGTCAGTCAAATAAAACATCTACTTTGAATCATTGCCTGCAGGGAGTCATCAAAGACATGAAAAGATGTGCCAGTACATCATTCAGTGGACTTGGAGAAGAATGATGCTTTTTCTGAAGTACAGACTCCTGCAGATGTCTGGCCTAGGAACTGTTCATTAGCCAGATAATATAAAGGCACCCAAGGGGCAGATAATCCTAATGAGCCTATTAGTTCAGAGTCAGAAGAAGAAGAAGCAGGTGAATGGTTGGATGACCCTACAAAGTCCTCCATTCTTTCCATATTTGACAATCAACTTATTGAATGCCTGATCCAAGAGATTTGTAGGATTTTACAGCTATCAGAGGTAGTCTTCTGCTACTCAGAAGGTGAACCCTATCTTGACCACATCAGGAAATACGACTATGTAATTTTCTTGACTTTGAGCATTTTGCATGAATCTTCCAGAAGAAATGGGATAAGTTGAACAAGAAAATCAGTTTCATGAATAATGCTGCAATCACTGCCCATTCCAAGAAGTGTTTTCAATAAATTCCAGGCCCCTGAAGTGACAGATGCTACAATCTCAGCAGTGATCAAACCAACAGTAATCTCCATAAAGAGAAGAGCTACATTGGTTGGAAATAACAAGTGAGAGGATGCTACATGTGCAATGTCTTTTCTGCCATGGGTGCTACATTGAGAATATTATCAAAGTCAGCTCTGGTAGTATGAGCCTTATGTGAATAGACTAAAATATTGTCAGATGGTCTACCAGCAGATTCCCCAGTACAAACTTTAGTTTATTTGGTATGTAGTGCTGCTTCCATTTGGGAGGATTCTTTTGTAGACCTCTTGCAGCTGTCTGCAAGGAGCTCAGCATCTTCTACTGCAGCAATCTGAGTTTGTGGTTAAGACCTTGTTGGGGGGACAGGTATGTAGGGGGACTAGGTCTTTAAAAATGACCTTTTTAAGGTTCAATGTAAAAGTCACTTGTTTGGCTCCAAGTTAGTGGACACATTAAATGCCTTGAAAGATAAGTTCTCACTGCCAAGATCTAAGGGTCAGCAATCATCAAATAGCAACTGAAACTGTTCCTTTTGTGGCCACATTTTCTCCTTTTATGGATATGTAGGACTTTGCAGTAGACACACATTTGTAAGTGGTAAATATCAACAAGGTTGAGGATTCTACTCTCAAATGATTTGGAGGAGGAAAGATACATTAAGGTCTGTGAGTCCATCCTTGTCCTTAGTCTCTGGGGGGTGGTGGCATCTCCAGAGGTTCTACGACAGATGGGCACAGACCACATCAAATGTCTGGGTGCTGGAGGTCATTTCTCAAGGTCATGAAACAGCATTTTCTATGCTGCCCTTAACTGAATATTTTCCATTCTCCAGTTTCAAAATATTACATGAAACATCAGTCAGTGGATCAGATTTGGTAGGATCTGCCCAGCTTAGAAGAGGTAATCCTGATTCCACTTCAAGAGTGGAAAACAGGTTTCTAGTCAATTTATTGTGTGGTTCCCAAGAAATTGGGGGGACATGAGTCTAACACTGAGGTAAGTCCTGGTGAACGCCAGGGAGACAGGGCTGGGGGGGCAGTGGAGGGGGGGCAGGTCAACACTGGAGGAGAAAAATACAATTAAAAAAACAATAACAGGGGTTTACTGGTAATGTCACACAACTCTGCATTATCTCATGCCTGAGTTGTTGCCTTAGAGACTGTATTGAAATGCATATCTAGATTCAAACTGTGCACTGTGGTCACACATCCTCTAGCATTCAAATGGCAGATGTATTCCTACTCTGAAGAGCTCAGATGCCCTGGAGTTCTGTTCTAGTCCTAAGTAACTAAGTTTTTTTTCCTTTATAAAAATATATTATTTTCTATCTTAGTTCATGATATTCTGCACGAGTTTAGGATATATTTCTATCAATGTAATCTTAATTGTGTCTTTTCTGTGGTTATCCATTGGTTCCTGGAACTGGAAAAAGTACAGTTTACCTTCCTTCCTACCAAGCATTTTTAAACAAATAAAATGCAATATTTTTCTTTTACTGTAAAGCTGAAATAATTTTATTTTATATTTATGTGAGAGCTGTTGAGCAGTTTTCATCTGTAATACTGTAACTGCAAAAGTGTGCATGGAGGCTTTTTCAGTGAAATTGACATGACTAAATGACCAAAAAAGAAAACTGGGCTTACAGGATTTAAAAAGTCTAAATCCTGAGCCAGGCTTTTGGTGACAGCAGATCACCATGAGCTTTGCTTCGATTGTTTTGGTCTAGATTATGATTTTGAAAATTGTGATCTCTGTAAAGTGCTTTGCCCTAAAACAAAGACAAAAACGACTGTTTTGAGAGAGCTTCTGTCAGCTCTCTAGTCTACTTCTGTCATTTCAGTGTTTTCCCATAAAAGATGCAGTCATAGAAGGGGGTTACCCCTGATGGTGGAAAACACGCATCAGCAAGTCTCTCACAATCACAGCTGTCCATGAGTTGAAAGTGGACTAAAAAATGCTGCAAACTGTTGTCTTTGCAAAAGGTAACTGTCAGGACTGTTAAGCCATCTTTGGAGCACGGAAAAGAGTGCAATACATTTGATAGGGAAGGCCACAATCCCACTGATGGTAAAAACATAAATGATCTTCTGATCAGCCATTACCTTCAATGTCTGGAAAGAAAAAAAAACCTTTGCTGGAAAAAAAAGGTAGAGCAACCAGTGGAACAAAAGACAGTGCCCTTCCTGAAAGATATCAGAAAAATGTAGCAGTTTTTCCAAGCCATGCAGGCAATGGGGAACTTGCCTATTGCCCCCTGCTCCATGTCCAGTACCCACAACAGGCACCTGTGATGGAGGAGGAGGAGGAGGAGGAGGAGAAAGAGGAATAGTGGATAGAGCATGAGGTATCCCCTGAACAAGAATTTGGTTTCACTACAAGAGTAAATGAGGATTTTACCTCCTATTCTGCCTTTGTGTTCCAGATGGCAGACACGGTAAACCTCCCATCCACTGAAATTTAAAAAGATATAGAGAGGAGGCTGAGTTCACAAGCATGTTGTATCTGACATCATCAGAGAGGATGCTGGTTCCCATCCACAAATCATTGAAATGCCAACTGCCAAAAAACTGGCCACACCACACTCTGCTATGTAATTGATAAAAAGGTATAAAAAAGATATTAGGTAGACAGGGTTGGGCTAGAATATTTATGTACCCACCCTGACCATGAAGGAGTAATGTAAGCTACTGCATGTGAAAAAGCAAAGGTACCTCTTGCATCACTTCCACCCAAGAAGGATTCCAGGAAACTGGACCATACGGGAAAGACTTCTACCTTGCATTAAGGCAGTTGTTTATTTGGGTTATATATCACACTACCAGCAGGCTATGTGGAATGCAGTCCTGCCACTGTGTGAATGTCTCCCCACTGAAGAGCATGCCCATCTGGTTAGCATGTGAGAAATGGACATGAGACAGCTAGATACCAGTTCCAGGTGGCAATAGATGCTGCATCTACTATAGGGTTCTGGTACACTCAATGGTACTGAGAAGATTTGCCTGGCTCAGGGTAACTATACTGACCCAGATTAGTTACCTGAAGGTTCTTCTCTGTATGAAGAAAAAACAAAAAACTTTGCAGTTAGACGCCAGTTCAAGCACATCTGAACAAATGACAGAGCTTTACTTGAAACATTCAGACAATTTGTGCTGGGGCTGAGCTGCTGCATGTTGCTTGCTAGTTTAATAACTTTGTTCAAATCTGCTTGAACTGGCATCTGAGTGCAAAGTTTGTGCTTTTTCTTCCTAGTTTTGTGACTGCTACACCTACACCCTGAGCTGACTTTTTGGTTTTGCCTGTTCTTCTCTGTATGTAGACAAAACAGCTGCCTACAAGGGAAAAGTGGATGAACACAAATCCAGTTCTAAAAATCTGATAGAGAAGGAAAAGGCGTCCACTTACAGGCCTCATGGAAGGGGAGGTAGGGGTAGAGGCTACTGTTAATATACTATGGAGGACAGTGTCAAATGCCTTTTGGAAGTACAAGAACAATACATCTACTGGGATGATTTTATCTAGACTGCTGCTTACTTTCTTGTAAAAGACAGGCAGATTTGTCATGCAGGACCTGGGATCTAGTTTTTCTTAAATCTGTGTTGTGTGCTGTCTATCAGTCCTTTACTTTGTAAGTCGGTTGTTAGTCTTTTGTTTACCAGTGTCTTCATCATTTTGCCCAGAATAGAAGTTAGGCTGATCAACCTATAATTTTCTACCTTTGTCTTATCCCATCTTTTTGTGGATTAGCACTACAGTAGCCTTGGGCTTGTCTCTTGGTCTCTTGGTTTATTTCCTGTAGTGTAGGGTAGACCGAATAGTTTATTCAGTGGTCCTGAGATATACTTACCAACCTTCTTTAATAGTCTTGGATGTAACTGATCAGGGCCAGCTGATTTTTTGATTTTAATTTCATTTAACAAAGCTTCAATTTACCCTGTGCTACATACATCTTTACTACTGTTGCTTTCTGGACTGTTTATTGATTGTTTTAGTGATCCATTTGTAGTAAAGACTAAGCAGAAGAAATTGTTAAACTTGTCAGCCATTGCTAGTGTGCTGTTTCTTACCTGTTCTCCATCTATTATGGGACCCACAGATCTATTTGTTATCCTGTTGTTATTTGTGGATACATAGAATGTTTGAATTGTCTTTTTGATGTGCTAATATAAATTCAGTTTTCCTCCTCTCCTGTCTTATGATATTTTTGGTTCTTTTAAGTTCACTCTTGTACTGATTTATGTTGGCTTTAGTGGGAGACGTCTTTCATTTTCTTGTATGCTTTGTCTTTCTTTTTAATTTGTTTATGTACGGCTCCTGTACACCACGTTGGTATTATACCATTTTTTTTTATATAACTTCTTTATATGGAGATAGTTACGCTCTAGCTGGAATCGTATTAACTTGATTAATGACTAGCACTCTTCTACATCAAGGGTCTTCATTTTGTTCACCCAATCCCAGTTATCCAGATTTTCTTTTATTTTGTCAAATTTTTTTTCTCTATAAAGATTGGCTGCCATGGTTCCGTTATTTCTTGTAGTTTGTTTCTCTTTAATAAACTCGACCATGTTATGGTCACAGTTACCCAGGGTTTCCCTATGTTTTAGGTTTTTTATTTCTTCAGGGTTATTTGTAAAAACTAATTCCAGATATCATTGCCTCTAGTTAGGCAGTCTACTAGTTGGCTCATCCCTTGGTATACTGTTTTATTTAGGAATTGTTTCTTTACATTACTAGATGACATGTCATGCCAGTCTATACCTGGCAAGTTAAAGTCTCCCATAACAATCAGTTCTTCCATGTCATCTGCCTTTTTCATTTCTTGTAGGAGGGTCTGATGGTTATTGTCAATCATATTAGGAGGTTTGTAACATATTCTCGAAACTAATCTGCTCCTCCGATTTGGGTTCATTTGAATCCAGAGTATTTCTGCAAGGTTATTTGAGTCACTAATGTTATTAATTTCATGGCTATTTAAGCTTTCTTTAATGTACATAGCCACAACACCACCTTTATGTGTAATTCTTTACTTACTGTTTAACTTATATCCCTTAATCACCCCTATTGGTTTTCCTTGTGCCACCATGTTTCAGTTATGGCTACAATGTCCATGCCATGCAAAGCTGAACACAGTATATGGAAGGGCATTCTTGCCAATGCACAAGCCCTCATACAATGCACAAGTTCATTTCTAGCAGGTCAAATTATGTCCACACTTGAATTTCTTCAACTATTAGGCCACATGGCTTCAAACACAGCAGAAATGTGATGGGCTTGATTGCAAATGACAGATGTCTAATACAACCGAAGAAGGCAGTGGCATTGGAGAACTACCCTGGTAAAAGAGCTAGTACCAGTCACGTACAGTTTGGTACAAGCATTGGCATGCTGGAAAGACATAATCTCAAGGTGGGTATCCCCTTCCTGCAAATGTTTCTCACAAGGGTTTTCATGACAGATGCCTCACTACTGGGGTGGAGAGGACATCTTGAGGACAAGACAGTTTTTTTGGTGTCTGTGCTGCTCAGGAGCACATGGAGCATATAAATCTGCTAGAGCACTGAGCAATGCTTCTGTCAATGTAATCTTTTCATCCCTATTGCAAGGGCAAATTGTCCCGATTAAGACAGACAATACAACAACAATCCACTGCATAAACACACTGGTGGGTACCAGATCCACAAAACACTGTATAGAAGCCATGATGATATGGAACCTAGCATATTCCTTAGAAGCAACCATAACTACAGTACATCTGCCAGGCAAAGACAACATGCTGGCAAACTCTCTGAGCAAAATAACTCAGAGAAATCATGAATGAACACCGGATCAGCAAGTGTTGAATACAGTTTTCAGTTTGGGGGGGGCAGCAAAGGATCTGTTTACTTCATGGGAAAACAGAAAGCCTCTTACATTTTGTTGCAGGCCAGCCCCCAAGAACCAGTTCCAGAGGATGCAGTGTCCCAGCCTTGGAAAAGAAAGTTCTTCAACATGTTTCCTCCATTCTCTTTAACTCAGAGTGTGCTGTTGAAACTGACAAGGGAGTCAGCAACAATGATCCTGATAGCATCAAACTGGGCCAGGCAGATCTGATACTCCCTCTTGTTGCAGTGTCACATGGAATCATATATGCCCATGATACTCAATCTGCTTATGCTGTCATGGAGCAAGGTAACTCATCAAGATCTCAGAACACTTTGCCTGAAGGCTTGGTTGTTGATGAGCTAGAATATTCTGAGTTAATTCTCTCTCGTCAAGTACCAAAAGTTTTAAATGTGTCCAGGAAACTAGCTGTCTCTCCTCTGGAAGCAGACTTATCTGTGGTACTAGATTAACTTGTATAACTACAGTCCCTCAGTCTGAGGTCTTTTATCTTAAAAGTGCATTTTGCAGCTGTATCAACTTATAAATTGACAATGAAAGAAAAATCACTTGCCTCACAACCAGTGTTAAAAAGATTTTCAAAGTTTTAATAACTTGTATCCTCCCATAAGGGAACCAATTTCTCAGTGAGATTCAAACCTACAGTATGTTTGGCTCAACCATTAGAGTCTCCCTTCCAGTCAATGACCTTGGTTAATCTCAAGTACTTAACCTGGAAAACAGTGTTTTTAATAGTTATGACTTCTGCCAGAAGGCTCAGTGAACTGCAAGCCCTCTCTACAGAATAAAACTTTATCTTCCATAGAGATAAAGTGGTATTCAAACACACTGAAAATGTCTTTCAAAGGCAATGTCAGAACTTTATTTGAATCATTTAGTTACCCCACCTAAGTATTTTCCAAAACTTCATACAAATGCAAGTGAGAAGAATTTATATAGCCTGGATATGAAAATGGCTTTGAGCTTTTATTGTAATAGAACAAAAGGATCTACAACTGATAGCACATAGCTTTTTGTCACATATGGTGAGGTAGGAAAAGGCAGGCCAGCAGCTAAGAAGACTACATCATGGTTCATAGTCTCTTGCATTCAGCTTTGTTATGAAAAAGCTGGCAAGCAGACCACCAGAGCTACTTCTGGCACTGTGGGGGCATTTCCCGACAGAAGGTTTGTAAAGTAGCTACCTGGTCTACAGTACACAACTTTACAAAGCATTACTGCATGGGCATCCAATCCAGAATAGATGCCATGTTTGGAACTGGGTTACTGCCTATTGTTTGTCCTAAGTAGGTTTTAGACCCAGCCTCCCAAAGTACTGCTTGGAGTCTGCAGTCTTATATGATATCATTAGTAAACTCCTGTTTTGATAGAAGAAAAAAAATTACTATAGTAATTATATTTCTTCAAAGTGGTTTATACAAAGCTTACCCTACCTCTCCTTCTAGAATCCTAGCAAATAGGGTTCTGCAACATAATCAGCAAATTGTGTGTGTTTCCATTGCTTAAGCATTTCATTGTTACAAACTTTATAGTTTTCAGTCTTTTAAATATGTGGTTATACCATTCATTTTATAATTTGATTAATTAAGAACAGTAGAATAGTTTAGATAGCTAGTCACTGCTGTCTTAGGCCCTTCAGCAATAAATCTGCTGCTGGAATGCTAGCAGGAGGGTGATCATACTGCAGAGTTTGTATTTGCATATGCTTTCCAATTCAGTCTCCAGGTTAACAACCCAGGCACAAGATGACGCAGACTTGTACGAATAACTAGTAAGCCTCTTAGAAGAAACATCATTATTAAAATTAGTACTTTTTCTTCTAGACTTTCAAATCTTAATTGGTTTGTCTGGCAAATCTGGTTCAAGATAGAATTACTCATCTTGATCATCAGAGTGATTCAACCAGGGAATTTCTTGGCCTCCATTGATCTGTCAGATGCCTGACTACACTTTCCAATCCTACACATCCATCAGAAATTCCTTGAGTTCAAGATCCAAAGGCAGCACTTTCAGAATCAGGCCCACTCCTCTAGGCTGACCTCAACTCCAAGGGTCCTTAGAAAAACCCTAATTGAAATAGTTGGACTTCTTCAGAAAGAGGGTGTTCACATGTACCCCATCTAGATGATCTTTTGATCAGACCATCATCAGAGTCTTAGGCTTGCAGGTCTAGAGTGCCATGCAGGTTCTCCAGCACCATAGTTAGATAGTGAACAAGGAGTAGAGTTTTCTAAAGAACACTCATACCTAGAGTACTTGGGGCACATTTTCATTCAGACCTAGCTTGCATTTTCCTCTCACAGCAGAGGCTAGAGAATCTCTTTTTAGAGATTCATCAGCTCAGTAATCAGGGATTTAAATATACTGAAGTACTTGACTATGGGGTGGCAACTCGGCACAGGGGTGGGCGACTGCAGTACAGCCTCCCTGACTCTGGAGGGTGAGGGCACAGGCTGACCAGCTGGATAAGAGGTGTTTTTTGGTGGTTGTAACAGCACTTCTTGTGGAGCTGTTTATCACTACCCCAAAGCTTTGAAAATGCTGCTGCTTCACTATGCATAAGGGGACCTCCTCATTTGCATAGGCACAGTGGCATTTTAGCCCATGGATGCTGCCAGATTTGGGGGCACTCTAGGAGCCTCTGAATATGGCCCCAATCAGTACCTAGAGTTCAGCGAGGCATGGGACCCATGGCAGCATGGATTCACAGCAAGAAGGTAATGTCAGATAAATCTAATAGATTTCTTTGACTGGGTGACCAAAGTAGTAGACCAGGGAGGGGCTGTGGACATGGCCTACCTAGACTTTAGCAAGTCATTTGACACAGTCCCACACAGAAGATTAATAAACAAGTTAACCAGCCTGGGAGTGGGTCCCAGGGTGATAGCCTGGGTAAAATATTGGCTGGACAACAGGACGCAGAGGGTAATAGTAAACGGAGTCCACTCAGAAGAAAAGGGGGGTTACTAGCTGGTACAGCAGGGTTCGGTACTGGGACCAGTCCTCTTTAATGTCTTTATAAGTGACAATACAGAGGGATTGGAAGGAAAAGTATGCCTCTTTGGAGATGACACAAAGATCTGCAACAGGGTTGATACACAAGGGAGGGGTGGAAAGGATGAGAAGGGACTTGGCAAGGTTGGAGTAATGCCAAAAGTATGGCAGCTTAGATTCAATGCAAAGAAGTGCAAAGTAATGAACCTGGAAAACAAAAATCCCAGGGAAGAGTACACAATGGGGGAAGAGGTACTAACAACAACAAAAATGGAAAGGGACCTGGGGGTAGTCATATCAGATGACCTAAAGGTAGGCAAGCAATGTGAGAAGGCAGTAAGGAGAGCTGGGGGGATACTGGGATGCATAGAGAGACAGTCGGTGCGACCCCATCTGGAGTACTGTGTGCAGTTCTAGAGACCCTATCTCCGCGAGGACATAGGTAGGATAGAGGCAGTCCAGAGGAGAACAACTAAAATGGTACAGGATCCGCACCAGAAGCCATATGAAGAGAAACTGAAGGAACTTAATATGTATACCCTCAAGGATAGGAAGGAGATGGGGGACATGATAGAAACTTTCAAGTACCTCAAAGGAATCAACAAAGTCCAAGAGGGTAGCATCCTTCAGAAAAAGAAATGTGCAAGAACAAAGGGGCACAATTTGAAGATAGAGGAGGGACTGCTCAGGGGCAATGCGAGGAAGTATTTTTTCACAGAGAAGGTGGTGGACACAAAGATTTGCCTTCCTGAGGAGGTCATGGGATCAAAAACAGTGGAGGAATTCAAGAATACATGGGACAGACATAAGACAATTCTAGTGGGGGGTAGGCAGAAGTAGGCTGTTGGCTAACTAGTATCTGCAGCTTATCCAGTAGGTAGGGAAAAGGGCAGACTGAGTGGGCCAAGCGGTCCTTATCTGCCTTCAAAGTCTATGTTTCTATATTTCAACCAGAGCACTGGCACAAAGGTGGATTGCGCCAGTATGAACTACATTTCTGCCGGGGCTAACCTTTAAATATCTGGCCCCCATTTCTGTGTTTGCTCAACTAGTTTTCTCTACGTACTGTATGTCTGTTTTCACTAGTTTCTTGCAATTTACTCATTCTATATGCCTCTTTTTCCTGACTGCTTAAAGTACATCAGCTACCATTCACACTGGTCTATAGCTATTACTGTGGTACATTTGGTCTTTATTAAATACATTCCTTCTTCAGTGGCACTCCGTTATTGCTAAACACGGATGCTCATTGGCTTAATTTTCTAAGGTACCAGTGCT
This sequence comes from Neoceratodus forsteri, assembly GCA_016271365.2. Classification (NCBI taxonomy): domain Eukaryota; kingdom Metazoa; phylum Chordata; order Ceratodontiformes; family Ceratodontidae; genus Neoceratodus; species Neoceratodus forsteri. The sequence goes on along the minus strand of CM028135.1, from coordinate 289,441,877 downwards.
GTAAGCTCCCTCAGTTTTTTCAACATCTACCCTGTCCAGGAGCACTAGATTCTTTGCTGCTCCTTCCTTTCCTTTCAATAGTAACCATGACAATGTTATTGTTGTTGTTTTCTAGTGTTCCTTTAACCTTCATTATTCTAACAGGTCATTCTTGTTGTTAATGATTAGAACAACATCACTTGATCCCTTGCCTACTGGGTTTGGAATTGACTGTTCCCTCCTACTAATCTGAATCATGGTAGTCAAAGTATCCTATCTGTGTACTTCACATGGTTTTCAGTTTTACAGTAATGTAGATACTGAGGTTTCAGGTTCAGGTTCTATTTCTGGTCAAGTAGTCTACAGCATATGGCAGTTGTAATGTTTCTCCTTTTTAGTGTTTCAGTCTCATCTAATTTAAGTTCCTCTGTTTTAATCACTTGCAACTGGCTTCTGACATATAACACAAGCACTCCTAATTTAACCTGGTCTTTCCTTTTTGTACCTTTAGCAGTTATCTATCCTCCTTCCCCGTATGTCATTCTCATTCCACCATGTTTCAGTTATTCCTTTTATGTCCAGTTCCTTCATTTTGATTGTTGTCACCAGTTCACACAATTTGCTCCTTAGGCTTATTGGTATACATACACCTCAAGTTGCACTCTTATTTTTCCTTCCTCCTTTTCTCAGTCTTGACTGCTGCATCTTTCATCTTGCAAGTCTCTTTTTCTAAACTAACTTGCTCGGGAGCATCTTTTCCATTATTTCTGTGTACACTGCTCTATAGTTCTTCTCGTACCAATGAGTAGCTTTTGCATAGCTCAATGAATTTCATAAGTGTTGATGGATTCAGCACAAGCCTTGCAGAAACTGTTGCCTAAGAATTGCAACTCAATTTTACATTGTATTATGACAAAGCTGCACATGCCTTCCAGTAGAGTTGCACAAACATTCCATAAAAGATGATCACTTTTTTCTACATCTTCTAACTTTGAAATGCTCTCTAGCTGATCTTTGATTGGTTCTGTCATTTTTTAAGTCAGTGTTCTTAAAATCAGGGACCACAGTGCTAGAACACAATCACTAGGAATACAAAGCAATTGTTCGCTCTGTCCTATTGGATTCTTTACTGTGATATCCTGATAATGTCCTGGTTGAATATTATGAGGCATAAGATTGCTTCTCCCTGGTTGCCTTACACATTCATTGGGTGATCAAGCAGTGTTTCAAAACCCCTTCAAATGTCTGGCCTTTTAGGCTACCTAACCTCTGGTGTGTCTCAGTCAGTTTCTAGGAGGTCTGAAGCACCTGCGTTATTAAAATTCTTTCCTGACTCACTGTCTTTCTAATTTAATTTTCTAGCCCCTCTTCTCTATTAGACATCTGCTTAGGTGGCCTATAGATTCCTTTTACCCTATGTCTTTCCCCCTTCTTCAGCCACCTGAGGTCATATTGTCTCCACCCCCTGTATTCCACAGATGGATTTATCCTCTGATACCCTTATGAACCACTAACATACATTGCCACTCCTCCTCCATTGGCATTTTTCCTGTCCTTCCTAAATAAGACATAGGCTGGGGTATTCAGGTCCAAGTTATTATTCAAGGTAGCCCATGTTTCTGTTATTGCCACTATGTCTAGCTGCTCTGCAGCCATTATCGCATGCAACCCATCCATCTTATTCCCTTAAGCTCCTTACATTTTTATACATTGCCCTCTGCTTGCTTTTCCTATCCCCTCACATCTTCCTCTTCTTGGTTACTGATAAACACACATTTCTCCTACATTTTCCCCTGAATGACTCTTTCTTTTTCTCCTGTCTATTGTGTATTAGGGAGAGGTATCCTAGCTCACTTTTTGTATCTGTGCCCTCTAATGTACTATCTCTGACCTCCCCTTACCTAATTTAAGAACTTGATAAATTTACCAGTTAGTTTCTGCCCTAATGCACTGGTTCCCCTCTGCACAGATGCAGACCATCATTTATAAACTGCCAGCTAGCATCCGAAAAGTATCCCCAGTGCCCTAAGTAGTGGAACCCCTCCTCATCACACTGCTCCTTTAATAGTGTGTTAAACTTGGTTCAATGGCCTTCGCAACCAGTACAGTGTTATGCTTGTGCACCAATGTTACTTTACTTTGGCTGTTCGCACTCTCTATTCCATGAAGAATTACCACCCTGTAGGGGTACCGAAGGCAAGGAACCCTGGAAGAGGGTTCCACCCCTAGAGGTGCTGTGGGAAGGTTCCCTTGGCTAAAGATACCTTAGGAAGAATCCCCAAAGAGATGTTGTAGTAGCAACGAAGAACAGTAGCAATCAGAGCCCATGAGGCACAGAAGCAGAATGACAACAACACAGCTTGATAAAACATAAGGTGCACAGATTATCAAGATAGTATAGGTGGTTTGGATACATTGGTGATTGAAGGGGGCTCCTAAGGAGAGAGGGAATGACAAGTAGGGACACCATCCACCTCCATCCAACAGCGGAACCTACCTAAGGAAACTAGGGAATACTAACTAAAACTAACTAGACATTATGACCTTCAGCACAGAGGAGAGAAAAAAACCCTTTGAGGAGGAAACCTCTTGGGATCCAAGGCCTAGGTTACCTTCCCTCCAGGCATGGGATACTTTAGTTAGTGACAGCTCTGCTACTGCAATTTGGAAAGCCCAATAAAAAGGGGGTGGAAAATATTCCAATTTGGAGGGAAACTCTCACTCTATCCTTCAAACAGGAACACCGTGGAGGGTTGTGAGCCAGTTTGCTTTGCAACGATCACCTCCAAGGTGGGCGGAGGAGAGGAACAACCACCGAGGCACTCACCTGGCCTACCAATCTAAAAACAAACCAGATGAACCAGAGGCAGTCATGGGGAGAATGCAGTGAAGGTGCCTATGCTAGTAGAGTACTAGAGCCAAAGGAGAACGTTTTAACCACCCTTCACGGCTAGTCTTAAATTCTATAACTTGAGGTGCTGTCAGTAGGATTGATGACTAAAGATCTACCCAGTGCAAGGACATTCCCAGTTATGGGCCAGGACCCTGCCCCAAGCTTTGTATGCTCAAGATGCGGACTATGGGGTGCAGATGAGACCGTTGGTGCAGGGCGAGGCCTGCGTCAGGAAACTCTAGGACAAGGTTGGCATGCCTGATATATTCGTGTAGGTATTTCTTATGTATACATTCATTCATTTATTCATTTCTTTTTGTTCATTTATTGATGTATTTAGTATTCTGAAGTTATTTATTTAATTTGCTGAAGTTATTCACTTTGCAGAAGCTTTATTGGAGCAAATACAGGATCAGCAGGGGCAAGTCAACCAAGTCCCATTGAGGAAGCCAATTACAAGGTGACATGATACTCGGAGGATTTCAGTGGTGGAGGCAAGATTCAAACATGAGGCAATAGGCCACATGGGGCCACGACTTTTCAACAACACCCCCAGTCCCCGCTATAGGAAAAACAAGGAAGCCATGGTAAAGCGCCGTAACCCACGTGCAACATTTAAAACTAGTTTACAGCACTGGCAGTAGCCAAAGCTGACCTCCAGAGTATAATAAAGCAGTATGCAAGTAAGCAAATAGTGGTCAGTAATAAGCAACATGGAGCAGCAATTACGTTTAGCTTGAAGAGGGTAGTAATCTAAATGAACAGAGAAACTATAGAGAGAAGCAATGTGCTGAAACAACAGCAAGGATTTTCTTGGTATTAGTGAGGGAAGCACAGGTTAGTTCCATGGGCAATGCATGGAAAACAGCAGCAATATTTGCAGCAATATAGGCTTGTTATTAGTTCAGTATCAGGATTGAGTTCCGTGGACTAGGTTACAGAGAGGGCCCGAATCAGGTGAAAACAATTAAGTGGAATAACATGAGTAAATGGTAGCAAGTAACATGAGCTCCTGGATAGCAATACACAAGGAGTTAGAACAGAAGCCCTCCAAAGAGAAGGCAAAACAAAGACACAGTAGGCCCTTTTACACACACACTGCTGTGCCAAAATGAGCGTTACCTGTGTAGCGCCGATACAGCCTGTTCCGCTCCACGTTCTAATTACACGAGTTCTATTTTTCACCACAAAGTGCCCTGCCATCCGTACTGGTGCAGTACTCCTTGCTAGAGCTAGAGTTGTTTGCTCTGGAATGGGCACTTTACACTGCGCACTGCAACGGCACATTTGGGACAAACCACCTACACCATGGAGTGCGGTTCAGGTGACTGTTCATTTTTACAATGGAACAAATAGCGTTTACACAGCATTGGATGAAACGGTAAGGTCCTTCTGTAATGCTTATTCCATTGCAAGACCGTCAGTGTAAAAGCACCTAGAAATACAGAGGAACAGGGAAGAAGCACACAGCCGGAGGCAGTATACAAACCAAGCAGAAAAGGCAACAGAAGTCCAGCAGAAACAAGCAGAATCCAAACAGCAAGGGGGGGGGAGGATCCCAGTAGGCCCCAGCCAGCAGCAAAGGACAGACAGACAGAGCCGCCAGCAGCAAAGAAAAGTGCTTCAGAAAGTGTCTGGGAGGAACTGCTTATATAGTTTAAGAAGGGGGAGTGTCTGGCTGTATGTCAATTGATCTATAGGCATAGCCTCTCAATTATTTTATTCTTCTTCTCTGTTCTTCATGTGACACAGGAAGCACCTCCTAGAAGGCAACAGCATATACAACTGTCCTCAGTCTTCTAATTCCCAGGATGTACCTATAACCTCTTCTGCTCTGCTCCTTGCAATGCCATTGGTTCCTAGATATGTTACAGTTCTAGGCTTCTCATCCCCTGTTCTGGCCAGCCTATCCAATTGGGGTATTACCTTTTCTGTGGTCACCCATGAGTGACATAAAATAGATATCTTTTCCTGGTCAGAGGTACATAAAAGCCTCTCCATTCCTCCAACTTTGGAGTCGCCTATGACTATGATGCACTTCCTGTTCCTTCTCGCAATATCTGAACCCCTTCCCCTTGGCACATCCATGCTGGATGAAGCCATCTCCACTGGAGAGCCCACTGCTATTTTATTGTCAGCACAGTCATCCTGAACTGATTCCGCCAGTACAGCAAATTGTTCTGGGCTGCCACTCCTTGGGAATAAAACAGAATAGAACACTTTATATGTTTGACTTTTTGTCTTTACAATGTAGCTTGTTTTAACAATTAAAATATTTATTCAATATATATAACAAATTATTTAATAATACATAATCAAATACAGCCACAGTAAATGATATATTAGTGTGATATCTATTACACACTTTTCTTAATTGCTTTAAAATAGGACACCATGAACTTAATTATGTAATCATCAGCAGAATTCATCAAACAACTTAATAAATGATCAAGAGATTCGAAAGTGTAGAAAGGGCAAATCATAACTACATGAAACAGACTGTCTAAAGCCTGTAAGTTACATTTGTAGTAATGTAATTATTGTTTTGCTATTATAGATCTCCATTTAGTATGTAACAAAAATTCCTCTGTTGTGTGTGTAACTCCCTTGTTACTTAGGGTTCCTAGAATCCCACTTAGAAACTAGCAGGCAGGGAAAGACAGCTTGTGAGACACCAGTTAAATGGGTTTCATACTGACTCACTCTGTCCTCAGTCTCAGCTGAGCTGGAGGGATGACATCAACATAGAATTCTTGCAGCAGCATAAGTCACATTGGAATGCAGCAGCAGGGGTTAGTGTTAGAACGCTGGGGAATTTAAGTCAGCCTTGAGGAGTTCTGCAGTGGAGAGTGAGAAAGGAAGAGGTGAGATGCAAATGGTAGCCCCTCAGAGCTTAGCTCTGATTTGGAGCTACATCAGAAAGTGGGGTGTGTGTTCTCACCCTAGAGAGGAACATAGAAGAGACCAGAAGAAAGTGGTAGAGACCGTCCCATGTGTTGTTCCAGTGCCCCATCCCCGGAGGGATGGGGGAAGGATTCCAGCATTTCAGGGGCAATCCCCTGGCCCTGTCTGGAAAAGGAAAAGCTACCTGAAAATAGGAAGTATACTGAGAAACAGAGAATGTGTTTGTGTTCTTTGAAAGAAGCCCTGGGGCACCTGCATACCATGGTGAGTCTGTTCTGAAATAGAGCCTATGTTCACCCAGACAGACAGTTGTGTAAAAGTATCTGCCTACTGCGGGGCCAGGAGAAGACCAGCCAAGTACAGTACTTTTAAATTTGTGTATGGCTTGCAAGCATCTGAAACAGTGGCGGTCTAAGGAATGGACATAGCCATTAACAGAACTTTTTGAGTCAGGACACTACCTAAATACAGTGTAGAATGCTAAATGTGACAAACATTTCGAGATAGCATCTACAAACAGTAGTTCGAAGAAAGGTGTTGTTCCAAATGAATGGCCGAGTATAGATTTGGGAACAAGAGGTGGGAGATCCCCATATGGAGTGACCAGCTTTACCTCTACAGGTTCAGTCTGGGCACCTATAGCTTTCTTCCAGGCACTTGGTCAGTGTCTGCAGAAAGTACCCAGACGTGGGATTAAGGATGATGTTTCCCTTTAGAACTAGAAAGTGCTCATGGGTGGTTGAGGGAGCCACCATCAAACTCCATGCCATATGGAAAAGTGTCCAAGGACTGGCCGGGGTGCCATGTCATAGGAATCAAAGAGAAGAGTACCAGTTTGGGCCGTGTGAGCCCAGAGTAGTTCAAAACCTGAGGGTTTTCGTGTGATGAAAGAGATGTGCTCTAACCTCTGTAAATCTGCATTGCCAGTGAGTGTAGCCCTGTGGGGTTCCATCTTTGCTTTGTTATTCCTGTGTTGATGTGAATAAAAGCCACACTCTAGAATCCCATTCCTGGTTTGGACATTTTCAGTTATTGCTGCCTGTGTCCGGAGTTACTTGGGCACCACTGCCAGAAGTACAAACCTAGCCATGATGCTGAGCGCATGTTTTCTCCCCGAACACAGGGTAAATGGGGTTACATGTGGATTAATTAAAATGGTTTAATATGACTGCATAACATAATTATTTTTATTCCTCATCATCCGGTTAGAAGCCTTTGTTGTTTAACTTTTTCCAGGTTCCTTTAAATATTCTGATCAGTAATTCTTTTATGCAGTTTTGTAAGACGCAGTTTAGGTGGTTTGAACAAAGGGAAATAGTATAAATATCCCAAACCCAAGTTATTCAGTTTCCAAATTATGTGTTCATTCCATGGTATGGCAAACTATTTTTCCTTATAATTGTACATATTCAATAGACAGTGTTTAGGATATCTTTCATGTAAGTATTGATTCACCTTTATCCAATAGTTCAACAATGTATTATCCACACTTGGTGGAATACTAAAAAGACCTAATTCTACATTTGCCTATACTGCTGAAACAGAGGGCAGAATGTTCAACAGTTTCTTATAGATGCTATTACGAGTTTTATTTAAATTTTCTACATCTGCTATACCCCAAATTCACTTCTGTAAAGGATTTTACTATATACTGTAGCTTGGCTCTGACTGCCACTCCTTTGGGTCCATCCATGCCAGTCCCACTCCTCCTCCTCCTCCTCTTCCTGTCTTCCTCACTGTGGTCCTTCCCTGGGTGGACACATGATGCCCAAGGCCACTGTTTCTCTGGGATTCCATGAATGCCGATGGAATCACAGAATCCCTATTGGCTGGTGGAAATTCAAATTGCCCACAGGAGAGCCATTGAACTCATGCTGCTTGTGTGAGCTTTTGGGAATAAGGTCACATAAAAGGCCCTGTGCAGCAAGTGATCCTTCCCTGCTGTGTGAGGAAACCCAGAAGAAATGCTGTGATGATACAGGAGACACCCAGGAGAGACCACGAGGATGTAGAGGATGCCGCAGAAGACCCGCTCCACTCCACTCCAAATATACCGCTTGACCATCTCCGTGCTGTTTTTGTTTGTGGGTCCAGTATTGGCCGCATCTTTAAATAAAATTAAATACAGTACAGTATTTCAAAATTGAGCATTGCTGCCACTGGGACAACTGCCATAGAGACATCAGGAATCTTGCTGTAACCCTGCCTTGTCTGCCGCCACACTTCAAGGATGCTACTTCTCTGTAGGTACTTTTAAAATGTGCAAAAACAGCAAAGAGTCTTTTTTGTTCCTGTTTGTAGTGTGGGATGCTGGTGCACAGAGCAAGCAATGAGTCAGTTAAAGAACCCAAGGGCCATTCGGGTGGGGAGGTCTTTCATTCCATTGCTGCTGGAGTGAAATAGGGATGCAGACAGGCTTGCTTGGTTGCTCTCTTCTGATCTCCCAAAGAAGCAGAAATGAGCACAGCCGGGGGGGGGGCTGAGTATTTCTGTGTACCCTAGAGAGTGTGTGGTGTGGGGGTCTGAGTAGTTGGGGGTCTTCTTATTCCTGAGCTTCTGTGTCCCAGTGTGTGTGTGTCTGGCAGGTAGCCCTTAAGGGGAGGCCTGAGTAGGGTGGTGGATCTGAGTATATTTGTGCCACTTGGCCCCAGAGAGTCGTATATATGTATGAATGTGTGTGTGTATATGTGTGGGGGTCATCTGAGTATTTGGGGGTTGCTTATTCCTGAACAACTGTGTTGCCTTGTGTGTGCCCTGGAGAGAGAGTGTGTGTGTGTGTGTGTGTGTGTGTGTGTGTCTAGCAGAGATTTAGGGGTGGCCTGAGTAGGGTGGTGGGTCTGAGTATTTGTGACCAACTTTGCCCCAGAGATTCTTGTATGTTTGTGTGTGGGGGGGCATCTGAGTATTTGGGGAGGCCTGGGTATTTCTGAACAACTGTGTTGCTGTGTGTGTAGCAGCGAGCCCTTTTTTTTGGTGGGGCTGAGTAACTTTACCTTCTGAGTGCCCCAGTGCATCACTATATCTGTGTGTGTGTGTGTGTGGGGTGGTCTGGGTATTCCTGAGCAACTTTGTCACTTTCTGTGTGCCTCAGTGTGTGTGTGTATGTGTGTGTGTGTTTAGACCATGTATGAGTGGTTATATGTAAAATATCTGTGTTTTTAAACATCTAATTAGACTTTGATTCTGTAACCTCAGTGTTGAACTTCTGGGGCACACGCTCGTATTTTTACACACCCTGCGGTGAGCGCCAGTGTTACACTGACTATTGAGACTCCTGCAGCAGTATCTATACTGTTGACCAGTAGTTGCACATTGAGATCGAACTTACAAAGTACTTTATTAACATATGAAGGAATTGAGGAGCCCTGTCCATTGTGTAGGACAGGAAGAGGAGTCAGTAGTTTTTTGTGCCTTCTTGGCAAACTACAACTCAGGCAGCTGGGGATAACTTTGCTTCTGTAACAGTTTGTCAAAGTATATGGGACTTTTTAGACCACATATGAGTGATTATATGTCAAATATCTGTGTTTTTAAACATCTAATTGGACTTTGATTCTGTGACCTCGGCATTGAACTTTCGGGGCATATGCTTGTATTTTTACATGCCCTGCAGTGAGCAGGGCAACAGCATGTCTCCGCGTGCAAAGATACACACATCTTAGCCCGTGTCAAGCATGTCTGGCTTCTCAGGTGGATTCCAGTGCAGGTATTTCTGCTGTTGCCTTATAATAAGTTTCAAATAGTAACACTGTCGAATATAGGTTAGGTTATATTTAGACTGGATTTTTAGAGTGATTTAGCAAGACAATAAACTCAGCATACCATGTCTGATACTATAATGACTATGGAGGGAGATGTGGGTATTAAATGTTCCACATGTGATATGTACACCATAGTTTACACACCATTATCTAAATCTCCCTACACATATAATAAGTGCAAAGAAAACTCCGAGTTACATATGGAGATTTCATTGTTTAATTCAAGGATGTCACTATTAGAGCAGAACCAAAAAGCTATGTTGTAACGCTTTCAGATAGCAGAGGCAACTAGCATATCAAGAACTCCAGTTAGTCCTGGACCATCTCCAACTCCCAGCTCCCCACCCAGTATTATGACTTCTAATTCCCCCAGTATAGGGAATACACAACCTGGGCAGCCCTCCACCCCTGGACCTTCAGCGCATGATCTCTCTATTGATGGTACCCAATCTAAGGAAAGAAATAGGGCAGAGTCTGAATCTAGCAACTCGGAGGAACCCTGGTCTACTGTACATAATTCCAGGGCTCCCAAAAAAAAGGACGTAAGGCAGATGTGTTTTCTCTCCCATTACATAACTCCTTTCATCTTCTTAGTGATTCCTCAATTACCAGTCTACCTCGCCAAGTGGCCTTAGCCAGTCCATCACATGACATTCCTCAGTGTGCAACCAATGCATTTTAAGGTATAAGATACATGTACTATTCCTAATACAAGAATTAGTAATACTATCTCCTTAACTGTTCCACATCCCATACCACTCTCTTTAGCCCCAACTGAATCTGGGACAGATGAGGGGGAAATTCAAACTGTTTCAGATATGGATACTAACATTCCAGTCATTGAATGTCAGTTGTATGTCCTGGGGGACTCTATGATTAAACACTTAGATAGTGCCATATGTAATCAAGATAAGTTTAATCATACAAGTTCCTCATTTAGGGGTGCTAAAATTGATGACATCAGACTCATGATTAAGGATATTCTGCACAACCCTGGGGACAAACCACTTGTGATTATACATGCAGGCATTAATGACATCTATGGAAATTCTATTTGTTCCATTCAGGAAGATTTTGTTGCCCTCACTAATTTGTTGGTGTCTATGGGATGTGATTTTTATCTGTCAGAAATTCTACCATGCCCAGGTGCCCCATACTTTATAAATAATAAAATAAAATACATCAATGAATGGCTTAGAAAATGGTGTATAAAGCAAGATATACATTGTATAACTCATTGGGAAGGGTGTGATGATAATTATGAGCTGTTTTGTGGGGATGGGCTTCATCTAAGTAGAAGGGGCAATTCCCTTATGGGTAAAAAAATCTCCCATGTAATCAATCATAATTTAAACTAGCATTTAAGGGTGAGAGGTCAGCGGCCATGGCCACTCTTAATGTTATATCTAGTAAGGTAATAAACCAAGGTAATTTTCAACTCAAGGTACTAAGTCTCAATGCCAGATGCTTAAGCAATAAAACTGATGAGTTAAAATCAAGACTGGCTATGGCAAAATCTAATATAGTAGCCATAACAAAAACCTGGTGGGATTCCAAAACTGTCTGGGATCCCCTCATACAAGGTTATAATACTTTTTCACTTAACCGTGAAGGTAGAAAGGGGGGTGGTGTGGCTCTTTTCATCAGTAATTTGTTGGATTGCCTGGACATAACAGATAAAATAAAGAAGCATAAAATAAATACAGACTCCTAATGGGTTAAAATGTCATTTGCTAAAGCTCAGACCCTATTTGTGGACATTTGCTACTGGCCTCCTAACTCCTCCATAGAATATCTAAATACTATAACCCAGGAATTGGACTCAGCCTGCAAACTAAGAAATATCATAGTGTTGAGAGACACTTTGGTGATATTGATTAGATTAACTACTCAGCCAAGTCCACAAGTAGTCGACAAATTTTGACTACTTGTGCACAGCTTAATTTAAAACAAAGTGTATTGTCTCCCACAAGAGGTGGAAACATCTTGGACCTGGTATTGTATAATGATGTCTTTAATATTAAGGATGCACAGATTGAAGCTTCACTGGGTAACAGTGACCATAACTCTATCTTCTTTGACTTAGTGTGTTTGTGTACATTGAACATGGAAACTACTATGATATATTTATTTATTTGAGTTTTGGTGACCGGGTTAGTCCACTGAGACAAGTACAGTCCCTTTTTCAGGGTCGACCTGGGGAGTAAAACAATTATTACAGAGAGCATTAAACATAGTTCAAAAACTAAATAGCAGCTAAATATACAGTCAGAGCCACAGGACATCTAACACAAAGCAAGGGTAGGCAAATAAGATATATAAACATTGTATACAGAGTAACGTAACAACCATGCAGGCCATACTGTGCAAAAGAATTAGGCAATGAGCAGAAAATAACTTTTCGCTGCAAAGCACAGGGACGTCAATATATGTATACATTATGTATAGTAGACATAAAACATTACAAGACTGACAGACAGATGGAGGCAGCAGCCAAGGGTAAAGGAGTCAGATTATTGAGACCTTAGCCAAAGCAGGAGCAAGCAACAGGGAAAGCAAGTGAGGCATACAAAGTGGATTGGAACTTAGGGAGAGATAAGCAGGACAGGACAGTGGGAGGGAGGGAGTTCCAATTAGATGATGCAGCAAAGGTGAAGGACTTGCGGGCAGTGGCAAGATGCATCTTAGGTATAATAAGAAGGGTGAGAGAGGCAGATCTGAGGGAATATGGGGCTTGTCTCAGACATATTAACCCACTTAGGCAAGGAGGAGTATATTTATACACCAGTTTAAATAACAGGCTACCTTAACTTAGACACATAGGGTAGCCAACCTAGAGAGGAGAGGACATTACAATGGTGGTTATGGGAGTCAGCTCCAGAGTGAATCTACCCACCCTATAGTAGGCCTGGGAGAGTATAGAACGGGTCATAGCGTTTGCAGAAGCAAGCAGAGGGGCACCATAGGTTAGAAGAGGTATGAGGGAGGAAGTTGCATTCTTGCAACAAGAAGTAGAGGATAGGAAAGGATGAATCCTGCAGAGGAGGCCTAGATGCTGGTTTAGAGCTTCAGATACATTGAAGGCATGCAACTTCAGGGAGAGAGATGCATTCAGAGTATTATTATATTATTTATTTAGCTTTTGTTAACAAGGTAAGTACTCTAGACAAAACATATGCCTATTTTCAGGTTAGACCCAGGAGAGTAGAGGAAATCAAAAGAACATACCGAGTACAATTGAAGCAAGGCAGATACACTGAAGTCAGGGGAACAGAACATACATAGTAAGATAAATAAAGTTACAGCAATGGACTTGGTCAATGTAATAAAGTACAGAGTCACTAATGCAGTGGTCCAAGCAATATATACAGAGATATACAGAATTTACAAATTTTACACAAGGACCACTCCCCGATGGGCAGGAAAACCACAACACCCAAATATTTAAAGGAGTGGACGCATTCAAGGGTATCTCCACTGAGGGAGGTGATATTAAGGTGCAAGTAGGTGCACTGAGATGGGGGTAGGTGAGAAAATAGCATACATACATATATAGCATATATACATGTATGATAGAGCTGATATTATGGGTATGGAACAAGCCATAGGACAAATAGATTGGTATAGAGCACACACTGATCTTCCAATACAGAAATACTGGGAATTATTGTACCGTACCTTATTACATATAAAAGACAGATACATACCAGTCGAAGAGAAATACACAAAGGGGAAGCTTAATCTTAAATGGCTTAACAAGTCAATTAAAAGACTTGTTAAGCAAAAAAAAATAATAAATATGCTAAATACTTGAAATCTAAAACTACACATAATTGGGAAAACTATCTGTTCAAAAGAAATGTAAAAATAGTATTAAAAAAGCAAAAAGAAAATATGAACTTAATCTGGCCAACAATACAAACAAAACCAATAGCAAGTACTTTTTTTTCATATATCGATTCATTAAAAAAAAAGTTAAGATTGGACCAATTCAAATTGGTGCTAATGTCATACATCATCCTACAGATATGGTTAACATCTTTAATAAACAATTCTGTAAAGTTTTTACAGGTATAACATTAAGCGGACCCAGTCTCCATATTGATAGTGAAGTCCCCATTACTTTTGAGCTTAATACAATAGCAGATGTATTACTTTCACAAAAAGGAAAAACAAGCACGGAACCTGACAGTATCACTGGACATTTTCTTTACTTACTGGATGAAAAATTGGTGGTCTCTTTAAAACTTTTGTTTGAGTCATGTCTTATTAATAACTTTGTCCCTAATGAATGGAAAAAGGCCAAAATTATACCTATACATAAAAAAGGAATAAAATTTAATTGGTCTAATTATCGACTCATAAGTTTAACCTCACTCTTACGTAAAATATTTACAGTAAAAACCTGATTAAGGAAATCATTGCGCCAATTCTTAAATATATCTGATAGGGAATGACATGGCTTTAAGAAAGGGAGAGGAGGTTGTTTGACCAACCTTATGTGCTTTTATGATGATATTAGTCAGTTAGTAGATCTTAAAATACCTTGTGATACTATATTCATTGACTTCAGCAAGGCATTTGATGTCATGTCTCATTTGGCCTTAAGGATCAAATTACAAAATTTACACATTAATCCATATATTGTAAACTGGATCCATAATTGTCTGTCTAATCACACACAACAGGTCATTATTAATGGATGTCTTTCTGATATGGGTCATGTGACCAGTGAGGTACCCCAGGGCTCAGTTTTGGGCCCTTGTTTATTTCAGGCCTACATTTCAGATCTTACCACCAATTGTCAATCCATATCTATCAAATATGCTGACGACATTAAGATAGGTGGTCCGTGCTCAAACCCTGAGGATATAGGAATAATCCAGTGGGATCTGGATTTTGTCTCATCCTAGGTTACTACATAGGGCATAAAGCTTACAACAATAAATGTAAGGTCATGCACTTAGGCTCAAAAAATCCTATGTGTGCATATATTTTGGGAAATTGTACTTTGGTTACTACCACCGATGAGAAGGACTTGGGTGTGATTATCTCCAAAACTTTGGAATAAGACCATCATATAAATAATGCTGTAACTAAAAGTAATAAGATCATTTGGTCCATGAAACGTAATATCACATCCAGAGATTCTAGGGTAATGATGCCGTTGTTTAGAGCCTATGTAAGGCCCCATTTGGAGTATGTGTCATAACTCTGGTGTCCATATAAAAAGTCACATATCAACCAATTGGACAAAGTACAAAGAAACTATACTAAACAGTTAAAAGGTATGTATAACCACTCTTATAAAGATAGACTAAGTAGACTTAATCTACTGTCATTAGCAACACGACGGTTATGAGGGGACTTATTATTTCAATATGACATTGTACAGGATCCAGAGTTAACGACTGTGTTGGGTCTCCAGCTTAAGGATAATAGATATGATACTAGAGGACACCCGCTTCAATTTAAAAGGAAATCTTATAATTATTTATGTAGGAAGTTTTCCTTTACCTTAAGTACTATTTACCCCTGGAATAAACTTCCCCTTCATGTCATTATTAGCAAAAATAAAACCGAATTTAAAGCTAGACTAGATGCCTATCTAATATCAGATACTCAGCTAACATATTATAACTGATTAGTATGGGAGCTGTTATGGCCTTGGGCTCTCTTGCTCTCTAATAACCTTAGTATGATCCTCAGTAGTGTGGAGAGGGGGAGAGCACCCTCCCAAGCTACTGCCTCTGCCATGGTCTCACAATCCTGAGCTCCAGCATCCCTGGTTTCCCAGTGGTTCGTGGCTGTTTTTTTTTCCTTTTGTGAGTTTGAGTTCTGCCCCCCTACACCCACCAATATTTTTTTTTAACCTTGGGGGGGTGAAGCCTCCCAACTCAAAGAGTGGTCCGGAATAAGCTGATAAATAAGGCTCAGATTCCCTGCAAAATCCCACCTTGCCCCCTCGGTACTGAGAAAGTCAGACACGTTCCCTCACTAGTGCCCCCACCATGGATGCTACCAGTACTGGTTTAAAGGGAAACATCCTTCAAGAATAGGGCCATACTGGGTATAAGGCATGGCATGGCCCAATTAGTTGTTTCACAAAATTATTTTTTTTCCTGGCAGATCAACTCATTCTATCTTGTGTGGCCATTTTGGGTCAGGTAAGTAAATAATGGATGGTTCTGATGCCATGTGGCACTAGCGGTAAGAATGGGTTAAATATCCCTCGTATCTGGTTAATCCTGCCTATGTCCTGCTGTTTTTTCATGAGATTGTGTGGTGCACCCACAACCACCCGTGGCTTCTTAAGTATGATGTTTCATATGGGGAGCAGCCGAGGGGGTGCACCCATAGACTGTCTAGGTAAAAGCAGCCATTAAAAGCTCCAGCTTTCAAACTACATGCCCCAGCTTTATACTGAGACCAGATATAGACTGGCATTCAAGTGGCTGTGGGCGTGATGTGCAATCATGAAAAGCCGATGGGACATGGGGGGGTTGGGGAATCAACCAGTTATGAGGGTTATATATTTAATGAGATTTGCAAGGTAAAAAAAGTGGATTTTGTGAAACAGCAGCTAATTGGGGCACCATGCCTTACACCAAGGCATGTGGACCAACTGTATTGCCTTCGGTGTGGCCGGTGTTGGGTAAGTTACTTTTAAAAAGTAGTCAGTTACAGTTACTAGTTTGTTGCAGTTACTTATTACTTTTGTATAAAAAGTAATTAGTAACTGTGACTGTAATGCATATTACTTTTCATATTACTTTGTATTATTTTTGATAACATGGTTGTATTTACTCACTGAACATAGCAATTTACTCATGATACTCCAAGAAGTATATAAAAGAAATAAAACAGATTCTAAACACAACTAACATGTTAATTTATAACACAGTACCCATCTGACATTGCCATCCACAACAATCCCTTTGCATTTCCATAAATAAGAGCTCTATTAAAAAAAAACACTCAAACACAAGCCCTGGCCAGTATTAGGTCAGAATTCCTAGCCTAAATGTTGCAAGGCTGCATGTCTTTGCTCCAGTTGTTGTGCCACAGGTTTACATCACCCTGTACCTCTGGCAGCTCATAATACTGAGACACTGCGACTACTCAAACCTGAATATCAGCAAGGCTACAAAAAATGGCACCTCACAGCCATGAAATGTTGCCTACATTTTTTATTGTGAAAAAAAGTAAAATATGGTAGGCAACTTGCATTCAGAGTGCAAGGTGAAGATGCTGGGTGCTCATGCAGTGCTTTTCAGAAGGCAGTTTTTTTTAGCCTGATGTAATAAATCGAGCATGCAGTTAGTTGAGCAGCCTTTGTTTGCACTGAAACCTGAATATCAAAAGACACCTGCACAATCCCTGGATTTCTGTGATGTCATAAACCTCTTGAGCTTCACTCTTGAGGTTTATGAAGTCACAAGAATGCCTTGATGGATTACAACATCCATAACAGGTGGATGCCCATCTGTTATTCTATTCATATTACTATTTATATTACAGTAATTAGTTACTTTTAGGGAAAAGTAATGTCATTACAGTTACTTATTACTTTATTTTAAAAGTAATCAATTACAGTTACTAGTTTCCTAGAAAAGTAATCAGATTACAGTTATTAGTTACAAGTAACTAGTTACTACCTAACACTGGGTGTGGCTCAGAGAATATGTGTGTGGTGGTGGGAAGAGTTTGAACAGGTGGGGGGGTCTGGGTATTCTGTTGCCTTTTGTTTGCCCCAGAGAGTATATGTGTGTGTGTGTGTGGGGGGGGGGGCGAGGTGCCTCAGAGAGGTACAAGTATATCCTGTCTATGAACTGTTGAGTGCAGAAAATGTGACTTGTGCCCAACCTGCCTACCGCTCTAGTTCTGAGACACCCAGGTACAGCAAAAAAAAAACACCATAATGCAGAAAATCATGTAAAAGAGTAGCTTGGTGAAATTTCAGGACTTTTACATGATTTTCTGCATGTTACTTTCGCACTGGTTAAATCTAAAGTGCACTGCATCTGGGGAAAAGCTGGGAATAGGTCTAGATTGCCATGTGACCCTGCTTTCTCTACCATGCCACTTATACTGTGGTATGCTTAAAGATGGGTACAGTTGAGTGCACCTCTTAGCAAGTTTGCAGGGCAGGGACTTGCACACTGTCCATGAGCAGTCAGTGCAGTATTTTTCTGACAAAGATTTAGATGCTGTGTTTAAAACTTGGAGGTTGGTGGCGGTGTCCAAAATGCATTGTGCAGAGTGGTGCTTAAATATTGTGTTGTTGTATTGTTGAAGTGCTGGTGACAAAATATGTACACTCCTGGTCTATGAGTTAAATCAATGCTGCCTCTTGTGCTTAACCTCCTTCTCACACCATATTTTGCCTGCGTTTACCCCCCCCCATATTTAACAGCACCCGGTACTTGTTAATATTCTCCTTCTCCTTCCCTTATTCTATGTCTCCCTTTGCATAAGAAAAGGTGTGTAGCTCTGGTAAAGTGCAGAGCGTGTGTGTGTGTGTGTGGGCCGGGCGGGGTATGAGGATCCCTGAGCTTGCTGTGTGTCACTGAGTTATGAGTGGGCATTACACGCTAGCATGGGCATGGTTGGGAGCTGGCATAGAGTTTGCATAGGTGCATCTCTGCTAAAACATCTGAACATCTGTGTGCCACAAATAAGTCTGGATAGTGGGGTTAGTGTCACATATGTGAAACAAAAGCAGAAAAATGGCTCAGTTGCTAGTGGGTGTGCATGACAAACATGTGAACAATACCTGCAAAATCAGCAGAGCAACACTGGTGGCAAAACAAACCTTGATAAATTGCACAAAAGCATGCCAATTCAAGCCCCAAGCTGGGTAGTCTGCAGAACAAGGACCCTGACCAGATTTGTTTCCTTGCGCTTTAGACAACCTATTTTGGGGCTTGAATTTATATGCTTTTTTGCTATTTATTAAGCCTTGTTTTGACGCCAGTGGTACTATGCTAATTTTGCCACTATTGTTCACTTGTTTTGGTCATCTTTCTTGCTTTTGTTTCACATATGTGACACCAACCCCACTATCCATACTTATTCATGGCACATAGATGTTCAGATGTTTCAGCAGAGATGTGCCTATGCCAACTCTATGGCAACTCCCAACCATGCCCATGTTAGCATGTAATGCCCCCCATAAATTTGTGGCATGCAGCAAGCTACTTGCTCTCACATGCACTAACTCTACAAGCTCTGGGGCACACAGAAGACACAAAAGTTGCTTTGGGATCTTCATCCCCCTTCCCCATCCGAAATACTGTGGATTTCAGCTTCTTTGGCTTGTTGCAAATGCAGGAAAATAAAGCACCCTGCCACACATGCACGCACACACACACACACACACACACCACACACTGACACCTTTACTTTTTAACCCTGCTGCCAGGGTGTGTAGCTCTGGTAAAGTGCTGTGCCTCAGTGAGAGTGCAGCAGGGTTAAAAAGCAAAGGGGTCAGTGTGTGTGTGTGTGTGTGTGTGTGTGTGTGTGTGTGGTGGGGACAGTGTGCTTTATACTGCAGATGACCTGTTTTGGAGCTTGAATTGGTACGCTTTTGTGCTATTAAAGGGCGGTGTTGATTCTATGTGAAAAGCAAGCTCACCCCAACCTAATATGGGGTGCACATCAAGCAACACAGCCTCTTGGACTTCACAGGAGATGGCTTGCACACACTGTCCTTTAGCAATTCCAAGGGGTTGTTTTGTTGGTGTGTGCCTCAGAGTAAGTGAGGTGGGGAGCTCATTTTGTGGTGAGAGTTGGCAGTGCTGAATCTCTGAGTATATCCAAAGGTGCTGTGTAGTTTCTGTATGCCAAGAGCTAGTTTGGTGAGGGGTGTTAGTGTTGCACACAGACACTGTTACATATTTAGATGGTAAGCAGGTATGGCTAGGCACAGTTGCAGTGGGGATCGGGGGGGGGGGGTTACTCCCTGTTTTCTCCAGCAGAAAAAACTTGTACCTGTATACAGTAAACTGTGGGAGCAAATCACTGCACCTTGGTTGGTTGAATTATCTTATCAAACAGATTAGTAGAACACACTATTAATATATATATTTTTTGGTTGTGATTTCAGTATTCATACTTTCTGCCTGCATTATACAGTATTTGCTGCAGCACTGAATAAGAAAGCCAAGCTCTGCTACACCTCGGCTAAGGAGCAAGCTCTTCAGTTCAAATCTGAAGACCTCTATGAGGATGGAGGAAAATTTTTCTGTACATATTGCAACCTGTCCTAGACTGTACCAGAAAAAAATACAGTAAAAGATCATTTGCTCAGCAAGAAACATGCTAGGAATAGGGAACAAGTTTCAAGTGAAGGAAGAAAAATAAGGCAGGTGACCCAGACCAGCAGTTTCAGGGCTGCAACAGAATCATCCATAGCAATAAATGAGATAGACATGGATGCAGGTAAGGCATGGGGTTCTGCAAATATCCCATTGTACAAGCTGGATCGTTCAGAGCTGAGGGAATGGATGTGCAAGTATGTGAAGGGGAGTGGAGCGGTGCCGAAATCAGACATCCTGAGGCAGTTCTATTTACCTAGTTAAGAGAGCAAATTGATGCAGACCTTAAAGCAGCTCTGACTGGAAAATCATTGTCTGTTAATTGTGATGAGAGCACAGATGCACAGTCATGGTGCATTCTTAATACCATCTTTGTGTTGGAAGCGGGCAAGACATACCTTGGAAACAGCACAGAACTAGACTCCATCAACAATTCCACAGTGGCTCAAGCTGTCTTGAACTCCAGAGTCATAACATTGACTTTATGAATGTAGTTTCATTTGTCAGTGTCAGTGCTCATTATATGATTAAATGTTTTAGTGATGCACTTCATGGGGTTCTTGGGGACCATGTTGCATGTGTGTTGCTGGGCACCTGTCTTGTCCCTTGTTGGGGATACATGGCTGCATCATTTCAAAAAAAGTTAATGAACTGGTTTCATTGGTAAAATATGCCTTTCAGCAATTGCCAAAACACAAAAGAGAATTCATCACATTTTTGGAGGATCTAGAAGCTCTGGGAGAAATGATTGCTTTGCCACCGGTTCCTGTTTTAACTAGATTGAACACATGGTTTGCAGCGGTGGCATACCACTCAACAAACCTACAATACCTGAGGGACTTTTTCAGAGTGGATTCAAGTGATGCCACCTCAATAAACAATCTACAGGCATTACTGGATGAATGGTATGATGAGCTACAAGCACAACTGGCATTCATTACAGAGAATTCAGGTGACATTATTGTGGCAAAAGAACTTTTGCAGTCAAAGGAGAAACCTCTTGCGACAGCCACATATGACATGCTAATGTCAATTAAGAGTTGCTTTGAGGCTGGCACAACTAAAAATGATGACTTTGGTGAGAAGACAGAGCTGTACCTCTCTAAACTTTGAATAAAGTAAGTGATGAGAACTCAAACTGTTCAAAATGCTTTCGAGGTCAGTTTGGAGAAACTGGCAAAACCCCTGCAGTCAAACCCATCTATACAGTTTCTCATGGCCTGTCTAATTATCAACCCACTTAACCTACCCAAACTCAATAAGGACCTCCAACTGTACTTGCCCAATATCCCAATGTTTACGTTGCACAATAAGAATGCACTGTTAAAAGACTGGGAGATCTACATATGGCAGGATGCGTGGGAACTACCAGAGATCGGATCATTTGATCTTCACCAGTACTGGATCTCTATATCCTCACAGGTACCAACTCTGGCCAAGGCAGCCCTTCAGGCCATCTGAGTCCCTGTTTCTAGTGCAGATGTGGGCGGTCATTTTCTGCACATGGACAAATCCTGACTGACCAATGAAGAAGCCTAACTGTGGACAATTTAAAATTATTTTCAATGCTGCTATTCAAAAAGTAGACCCAGAATCTCCCACCCTCATTTGTGTAATTGCAGTTCTGATGCATTATTGCAGAAAAATGGTGTTCTCCTGTGCAATAACTTGTAGACATGCAGTTCTTGTGTAATATTGTAGAAACAAAATGGTGCTCTACTGTGCAATCAAGTAGATGTGCAGTTCTGGTGCAATATGGTAGGGAAAATATGGTGCTCCACTGTGCAATAAACTGTAGACATGCAATATGTAGTATCTCTGCATTGTGTAGCTATGGGTTAGATTCTACTGTCCTTCACATAGTATGCTTTAGTTTATATAGTCTGTGTAGCGTATTTGTTTGTGTAGCGTATTTGTCTGTTATCGTATTTGTTGAACCATGTTCAGTAGCCAATACTTGAATTAATTTGTGTTTTTTGCATATGTTTATCTTTGTAAAATCTAATTAAAATAAAATGCATGAATTGCAGTTTAGCTTGGAGAAGTTTTTATTATACATGTCACAGAACACATTGTCAGCATTAAAACAAAGGCTAGATTTTGGTGTCTCTTTAGTATCGAGCAGACATCAAAATTGGTTCCACCTTGCTAGAAAAATGTTACTGTTACATGAGACCATTTAATTTTGCCTGCTGCCTTTATCTAAGAAGGGAATATTTTAATAAGTATGCCAGTTTGGCCAATGGAGTTCTGCAGTCACTATGCCTTGCTAGCTGGTAGATGCAAAACTTGGGTAGCTATATATAACATGCAATATGAGATTAAATGTTCTTGTTTTCTGCTGATGTGGCTTAAATCTGCACAAAAACATGCTAAAACACTGACAGACAAATTTATTACTTAAAATGTGTGAATAATATTAAGTTTAGGATTACTAGAAAAATCCTGGAAATTGGATTCCCAAACACCGGTAAAATCCCTGAATCCAGGATGGTCAAAATGGAATTTGCTTTTTCCAAGCATCGAAAAACAATGGCCTTGATGATGCCTATTGAAGTAATAGGATTGCTTTTACCAGTGGACCACAGACTGAGATGCTTCTATAATGCTGCATTTCAGCCCTGAGGAAAGCTAACTTTGTATCAAGGATCATGAACTTCCTGCACATCCAGCATCCCCCAATCTCCCAGAGCACCCTGTGGAAGATGGTTAAGCCATATCCCTTGCAGCTAACCATCTACCCACCCCAGCCTCCTACAGACAAGTTGCATCAAACTGTTTTGTCAATGAGCTATTATAGTATTGTTTCTACAGTTGGCAATGCATTTCAACTCATATCGCATTATCTTTCAACACTTTACCAGCTCAAGAGCAATGTTTGTAAAATGTCTTTGCAACTAACTTGGTATGCACCTGAAGCCCAGTCACAATGCAATGCAAAACTGAGCTGTAACTCTTTTTTTTCTAATTCTATTTATTCTCTGCCCTACCCAAACTCTCTCCAGGGGGTAACTCAGCACTGTGCTATGATCCCACCCGCTGAATTCCTCTGCTCTTTCTCCACTTCACCGACTCTCCAGCCACTACCCAGCCACTCAACCCCACGGCTCTGAGTCCCCCGAGGTGGTCCACCTTGCTCCTCCTGGCACTCTATCTATAATCCAGCAGAGCAGCCAGGCAGGGAGGACAGCAGAGGATTAAATGGAGAGACTCGATATTGGGCGTGGTTGGCTGGCTCTTGTACCCTCTTTGCCTATTGGTAGGCAGGGTATTTACATATGTTTTGCCCCTTGGCATGGCATGGCATACAATGGCATCAGCACGGGACCTCCCACAGATGATCTGCCATCACCAGACCCCCTGAACTAGTCCCTGCTACTGGGTGATGCTCCCAGCCTCTGCCAGGTGCCGCCACTGATTGAGGAGTCCCCAGACTCCACCCCAGGAGAAGAGAGCAGTCCTCTGGATGCTCGATCTTCTCCTCCCCCTGCTGCCCCTGATGGTCCAGGCTCGTGTGGCATGAGGTGTGGCATCCAGCAGCTCAACCCTCAGCACCACCAGGCCAGCTAGTTGTAACTCTTAAGAAACAGTTTCTGCAAGACTTTGTACTGACTCTAGCAACACTTATGCAACTCATTGGTGGAACAGTTTAATATGAATTGTGCTGTACCTGTATGTACATGCTGTTTGTGTGAGGGCAGTAGACCTGGCAAAACCTCTAAACAGCAGATTTTACTGCCCCTCTCCCCTATGCCCCTTTTCACCTAAGTCAGGCACTTTAAGTTGTGGCAGGAAGCAGCAGGTAACAGCTGTCCCAGTAGCCTAGTAGAAAAAGAGATATACTCAGTAGTTTATGTTTTGTGCAGCATCAACTTTATTCAAAATGCCAAACAAACTCTGGTGCTGAGGAACAGTAAGGAATACCATAGCACTTTGGTGTCAAAAGATAAGAAGAGCTACAAAAAAAAAAAAGATTAACTTTTGGCACTTAAAAGAGTGGCGTGACTCGCACAGAATGACTCATTACCTGCTGTTGGAAGTGTTCATTTTTATAATTCCTGGTGCCTTATCACCCAGAAGCAGGGACACTGATTTACTGGGATTGAGAAAGGGTATATTCCATTTTGCACATTGTAAAAAATGGTATTGTCACCGGTGTCTGCTAAGCCAAAATACGGTTTTACCGGTATTTGGTTCTGTGTACTTTATTTAACAATTTTTAACTCTGTTAACATGCATTTTAGCAATTTTGACCTCCACTATTGCACATCCTTCCATCCTTGTACCAGTTTAAAGTTATTTTAGGTACAAGATGTGATGGCAGCAGCAGCAATACAGCCCCTATCCCTATGGTGTGATGGAAGCAGCACTACCTCCCCATCCCTCAGGTGTGATGGCAGCACCAACAGTACTACAGCCCCCATCCCTCTAGTGTGATGGCAGCAGCAACAGCACTATGACCTTCCTCCCTCAGATGTGACAGAAGCAGCAGCACTGCGGCCCCCATCCCTTTGATGTGATGACAACAGTACTACATTCCCCATCCACCAGTGGTGATGGCAGAAGCACTACAGCTCCCACCCCTTCTGTGTGATGGCAGTACCAACAATGCAGTCTACATCCCTCTGGGGTGATGGCAGTAATGACAGCATTATGATCCCCTTTCTTCAACACCCACACCCCACATACACAAGTTACAAATAACTTAGTCTCTTTGCTTGTTAGAACTCAGATGTGAATTAATCTGAACCATCACCACTAAGGTGGACTACCTTTGTTTTTTCCTATCTATAATTTAACTGCATGAATTGGATTTCTGCCTGTGACTCCGCTGACCAGGATTAGGGAACACACTTGGGTGTTGAGGGGGCCAGCTGGTGGGTGAAGGCTTGAGTGTCCAAAAACCACTCACCTTCTCCTAGGCGAGAGGGTGGGCTCACAACGCAGCATTTTCTGCCATCTGATGGAGGCCAGAGGCACGACAACACATTGGCCCTCAATGCGGGAGGGAGCGTGACGAATGTCGGCTTGTGCCTTGACATCATGTGGCCTTTCACGCTCCCAAGAAAATGGGAAAACACCCACTGGCCAACCGAAGGATGGTTGCTGGTCCCTCCATAAGCTGGAAGCCCCAGACATGTGTCCGTTCTGACCCCTGCCATGCCCAGGATACACAAGACGCTCTTTGGGGCAATTCTTCTCCCCCAGTAGCCTCCCACGGGGGTAGGGGCCCACTCAATAAAGGGTTACTTTGGGTTTCCTGGTAGCACAGCAGTAAGGGACAGTGGATGGTAGTCGGA
The DNA here is from genome assembly GCA_016271365.2 of Neoceratodus forsteri. NCBI lineage: Eukaryota > Metazoa > Chordata > Ceratodontiformes > Ceratodontidae > Neoceratodus > Neoceratodus forsteri. The sequence goes on along the minus strand of CM028135.1, from coordinate 289,416,721 downwards.
ACTCAACAGTGGTGGTAGGGGGCCTTGGCAGGCCTGAAGGAGTGGATGGCCAGGGGGTAGGAGGATCAAAAAAAAATGCTTGAATTTACTTCTTTGAAATAAAGTGTCTTCACCTAAAAAATCCACAACTGATTAGTGGAGGACCTTTAAATGGATTCATGCATCTCCCAGATATGTGGATGCTTTTTTTTTTTACTTGGTGTCCATGAAAAGGGTGTCTCCCAGTTTTCATGTCTGAGCTCAGATGTGAATTGAGCACCACTCTGCCCACTAGCATCATACAGCCCCTGGGGTCTTACCTTCTGTATGTCATTGAATGTGCTTTCAAAATCCACTTGCCAAACATAGGTACACTTCAATAGTTAACATTTGCTTTTTGTTGAAGCACTCTATCAGAAAATGTTTTGTTGTCACAGAGACTGAAACAGCAGGTGGGAGAAAAGGTGCAAATTATCTAATTCACCTAAATGGGGTGCTGACTGTGAAGTCTTTTCATAAGTAGTAAGGCAACTTTTTCCTTGTGAACATACTTTCATTCAGAGTAGTTTTCATTCAAACAACTGAGGATTTTGGATGGCCCTGCTGATTATAAATTTCAATAAGCTAGTTGGTAACAGTGATCCTGCATTTAGCAATCTACAACCTAGATTCTCATATGCAAAGAATACAATAAAAACCTGACTAAAATCTAAAAGCAAGCTTATAAAACACATAAATGTAGTTGAACATTTATCTTTACCTATACAAAATCATTGCAACCCAAGTAAAACTCAAATAAATTAAATTGTACCCTGACTACTATTCGGTGATGTAGTACTAAACATATATTGGTATTTTTTTATATTCTTTGTAAACCAGGTAAGGCCCACTAGGCAGAACTGCCTGTTTTCGGGAGTGACCAAGAAGCACTGGGGAGGTTAATTGACTTGTTTGGAGTCTCACAGTATGCAGGTGGAGGTTGTGGGAATCAAACCCAAGTCTGCTGGATGTACCCAGTTCAATCACTGTTTGTTATTCTAACCACTAGGCTAAACTGCTAGCCATAATAACACCCATATACAATGTTTTAATATAGAATTTTAATAATAGTGCACAGTACCTACAGTACAAATTATGAACATTAAACACTTTACAACATTTTACTAAAACTGAGTTATTCACCACTCCATCTTCTTATTTTTTCTTACACCAAAGTGGGTGAATAGTTGACAGAGCACTGTAAATAGCTTTTGATCAGGCTTCATTATTCTACATCCAGAAACAGATAACATTTGTTTATTCTGAATTTATTTAATATTGATTTTCTGTGGCTCACTAAATAGAATCTGGCACTGCATGAGGCAGATGTTTTTCCATTTTGGAAGAGGCAACACATCTTATCCGTTTAGGACTCATGTTAGAAACAGAAGTCTTTCTTCATATTTAAAACATATTCAAGTGTCAGTGTATTCATTTAGTAGTTTATGCTGACTAATATATGCTGTAGAAAACAGTAAAGGATTTATTGTGATGCACTCAGGAGCTATAGTAGAACTCCTGCAAATTTCCAGCAAGTTTTGCAAAAAAACTCTGCAATTTCAGGTTACTTTTCCTGCAATTTTCCAGTGGTCCTGCCCATGTGTGCTGATACTTGTAGACTCTTAGGCACATACTACAAGAAAACTGTGGTTTCAGGAAGGAAAGCAGTCCTCAGGTGATGGAGATGTAGGTGGGAAGCATGGGTGGTTAAACTGAATGGCTGATTACAATAAAGCAGTGCAGGTGATTTCCTTACTGACACTATACACAGCAAAGCAGAAAGAATGAGAAGCACAGCAGCATTCATTTTAAGATGCTGAAATCTGGGTCGGCCTGCTGGCACTGCGGTAGCACTACTGCTTGCAATGCCAGCGACCCAGGGTTGGAAGCAAACTTGGGTTGCTGAAGGTCTGGCCAGGGGAGTAGGATAGAGCACCAGGGGGACTGCTTTCCTCCTCTGGGGAAGGTGGGCTGCAGATCCTACTGCTTTCCACCACCTGTGTAACCACAGGTGGTGGTGCAATGGTGCTGCAGAGTGACCAGGAGGGGAGGTCGCTAGCCAGGATCTGGAGCAGTGGCATGTCTCTATGTGACCTACCTCCTTGGATCTCCTCTAGTGCTGGTGTCCTCAGGGACAGAGACCAGAAAACCAGGAATAATCACCCCACATCGGCCACTGGTAGAAGGGACCCAGGTGCACCAGACTTCATAAGCAGGCTGCATGAGGGACTCACTCGGCTACCCGACACACACTATGGGAGTGTGAAGGGGTGATCTGGGGTCCCCTCCCTTCCCACCTTGGGGGGTACAACCCAGGCAGTATAGGGGCAGGTCCACAGGAGCTCCTGAGCATTACCTGGGGGTGAAGCTAGGGGATTCCCAGCCCAGGGATCTCTGAAAAGTGGAGACTGATGCTGTGAGAAGGGGACACAGAAAGAGAAAATAAAAAAAATTTAAAAAGATGCTGAAATCTTAGAGATTCTGTGCAGTGACATGCAATTTCCATGAGGCACCGGTACAAGAATTCAAAATCCGCATACCAAGCAGGATTCCATGATTGCTACCGGTGTTACCGGTAAAAATGGAAAACCAGGGTCCCTGCCTAGAAGTACTACCTTCAATTCTTGCCTCTGAGCACCAATTTAAGGCCCCTACTAATGGGCCTCCATCTGGTCCTTGCTATCATCCCCTACAAGATAAGTTACTGCTGATACCAAATGCTGTGCTCTACACCAGCTTCTAAATCAACCAGGTTCCCTACATTGTCTTTTAAAAGAACTGCCCCATAAAACACTCCAAGGAACTTCAGCCTACCCTCCTATCCAATTTAAGTATTCAATACTGTACCTTTTATCTGTAGCCTAGATTGCCTCTTTCTGCTCTATCAGCTCTCCAACCATCAGCACAGGTTTTACATACAGTGAGATGTCAACCAAAATGTTATATTCAGAACACTAAAGTCTAACAGAAATATAAATAATAACAAGTAATTTTGGAGCACAAACAAACTGCAGACCAAAAGCAGTCTGTGAGGTCAAGGAGTTTGAAGGGGGGGGGGGAGAAGGGAGGAGGTAGAGGAGGGCAAAGGAGGTAAAAAGGAGGGGTAGAAGATGCAAAGGATGGAGAGGAGAGATAGAAGGGGTTAGGTATGGGAACATATATAAACAATGTAAACAAGGAGTGAGAGTTGTAAAGCAAATGGAGAGGAGGAAAATCAAAGGAAGAGGTGGAGATTGGACCAGAGACTGGGTGCTTAAAAAAAGGAATATTCCCAGCTGCAGTCTTGGGAAACAAGAGTGAGAAGGAGTTAGGGACATAGCTTCTTAGGGATTAGGAGCAAGGGAGAGAGCAGGTAAGGAGGGAATTGATGTAATAGGTCAGGGAGCCAAACCAGAATTTGCAATACATGATACACAGTAGGAGAGGCAGCAATCCTCAAGGAATAGGGTAGAGAGAGAGAGAGATAGGGAGAGGGAGTAGCATAAAAAGAAATGATGGGTACAAGGTGGACAGTCAAGAGCATAATGACAGAACAAATGGAAGAGGAGTTCAAGTTTGGCCAGAGTGGATTTAGGGGCAATGCTATACACCACATCCCTATAGTCAAATACCTGAAGAATCATTTTAACTTTGATTTAACAATGTATAGGGAGTGGAACACAAGATTAGTTCCAAAATAGTGTGCCATGCATAAGGAGGAGCTTTTTGTAGACAGCATCAACTTGGCAAGACAAATCAAAATGACTACTGAGCCAGAATCCCAAGTATTGTTTCTAAATGTATTTACCCAGGAAAGCCCAGCTGAGATTAAACATCTCTTCTGAAGGAGACTTCTTCTAGTGGGGTACCATCCAAGGTCTTAAAAAACGCTGCTGACTGGAGTTCGGCCATCCACTGCCTGGTATAGAAGATCATGGATACAAATGCTTTAGTTAACAAATATGAGAACATACTGCTCATATGCTGCAAATTTTCTCCTCCTAGTAGCTCTCTTCCTGTTCTTCTCTCCAGTCCTATAGTTATTCATATGTACAGTTGCAGTGTCCCTTATGGCTATAAGAGTGCATTATTGAGTTCTTTGGGTGAGAGAACTGCAAAGTGAAGCTAAGAACATTAGAACCCAAGAACTATTTCAGTCATTTCATTTCATTTTATTGAAGGGTTAGACCATTGAGAATGAACTAATTTAAAATGGTAACCCATGGCATAACATAAAACAAAATTACAAAATTACAGAATTAGAATTAATATAACATGACCAAAGACACATAAATACAATAATTACACATTATATACAAATACATAGGAGGAGGCAGTATAGCACATTAGTTTAAGGCTCTGAGTTGCAAACCTGGAGACCTGGGTTTGAATCCCACAGCCCCCACTTGCATACTGTGTGACCCTGAGCAAGTCACTTAACTTCCTTGTACTCCCAGGTTGCACCTGTAAACAAGCTTTCAGCTTAGTGTGTCTGTCTTGGTAAAAAAATAATTAAATCATATTTCACAACATGAAGCAGTAGCAACTCTGATAAGACATCATATGTACTAGAGCATAGAATACTCAACCTAGGCACAACAGGACTTAATTTGAGTAGTTATAATGTTATTTGAAAAGTTCTAGACCAGAACCCAGAATATCAGTGAACTCTGACAAACCTTATAACAAATAAACAAATAAACCACAAATAAAGAACTAAAGATAAGAATCAAAGCAATTTATCAAAAAGCAGAAAGTTACATGGGATTAGATCAGGGTAAGTCTGATTACAGAGCCACTTTGTGGCCTCCATTTTGAAGACGCTGTGTTAGGAGATACCATGAAAAAAAAGCTATTGTGCAGAATTTTCAAGAGTCTAAATTCATCCGCAGACAAGTTTGGGTAATTTGGGGTACAATTTGGCCAAACAGTACCACCTCCCAAGTGGCCTAACATTCTGGCAAAGGTGCTGCTAGTTGTGGTTCAGCTGGTCTCCTGTCCCTTTTTTAACGCTTTTTCACCACAAACTGCAACAAATCATAGAAGATGTTGTAAAAACCCACTGAAAATTGTCCATGAGTGTGTGTGCAAATAGCAAGACACTGACAGAGGCATGCATCACATCTGAGTTAGTATCTGGAGCATTTGAACATTTGTTCCAGCATTTTTACACAGAGTCCTCCTTTCAGGCATCCCCCCCTGCCCAACCACTACAACTTCCTTTACTGCCCCAACACCTTCTTCACCATGACTGCTTGCAGAACTGGCATGGTAAAACCTTACTCTACTCCTTTCCTCCCTCCCACTGCATCCCATTCTCCTCCAGTTCTTTCCCTGCTGGTTTCTACATGAGATGATGGCAGACACCCTCAGACCCACACACATGCCCATCACTCACTGTGACACTCTATCCTGGCTCCTCCTCACCCTCACTGAGAAACATGGGGCCAGATTTTTGAAAGTGGAAAAATTGCACACATGGGGAAAATGTTATATAAGGGAGGGTTTCCTTGTACAATCACAATTTTTTCTTCATGCGCTCAATTTTCACAAAGGCTGCTTTTTTGCGATCCTTTCCACAATTTACAACTTGTGCATATTTTTTTAAATGACATACCTATTGTTGCCAGAAGTAGTAATTTTTTCTGCAGCTGTGGGGAAAAAGAAAAATACTGCCTGTGAACATAAAATGCTGACTATCACATTTTTGCAGGTGCGGGAAGTTTTTGCCACAAAGGGAGTTGTGTACAGGGCCTCAGTCCCTGTGCTTTGTCAACCCCTTTGATAATCAAGCCCTTGGTGTCTCACTGCAGCAACCTAGTTCAGCAAGTTTTCACTCACAGGCAAAAAAAAATATATAAACAAAGATGCATTGCCCTGCTGCTGGGGGCAAAACTGAGGAGGTACTGGCTCCTCACAGTAACAGCTGTCTATGGACCAAATGAAAGAGAACAACATAACGTGTTATCCAGTTAGCTGGTAGCCTCCAGGGATGGGCATCATGACAGCAGTGGTGACCCAAGGATTCTGGAGTCAGGAAGCATTTAGTAAAAGCAGTAGCCTTCTTTTTATTGATCAGCCAAGGCCATTACAAAATCCAGTGTAAAGTCCATAAAACATGCTATGAGTGCAGCACATTTCATTGTCAATAATACATACTGTTCGTAGCATGCGTATTAGAGGCAGGCACTGACACTTTGACACAAATACAGCACAATATCATATAGTATTGTAATTCCATCCTAGCTTTTATATTCCTCTTTCCTCTTAATCACTACATCAAGAAATTTAACACAGTTCAAGATCATTTAAGCACTATATCACAAGATGGTGTGGGTGAATGCAGGATTTACCCACACCTGGTGTAGTGGTTTGCTAATGAGAGCACTGGCTGAGTGAGGAAACCACATCAGGCGTGGGTAAATTCTGCCATCACCCACATCCTCTCATGGTAGATTGCAATTATACAATGTAATAAAGTAGAAGAGAGATCTTTTTATTTTTTTATTTTGAGTTTTGCATGTTCTGGTTACCTGAGAAAACAATATGGTGGCTGTTGGCTTTGAAATTTGTTACCAGTGATTGGCTGGAACTTCCTCCCATAGGGTGATGGCACAATTTACATGTTGTAAATCATGCCAGCTAGCCAATCGGAGTACAGTATTTTTAAAGTCATTGTATTATATAGGATCAATCCCAGTAGGGATATAGTTCAACTGCTTTTGGGGGATCCACAGAATTAGCAAAATAAGTGACCTGAGGAGGCACTGACCCCTCACAGCAACACCTGTCTATGGATCCAGTGAAAGAGAGCAACAAAGCTTGCTGTCCAGTTGCCTGCTAGCCTCCAGAAATGGACACCATGACATCAATGGTGACTCCAAGGATTATTGAATCAAGGCAGTTGGTGTAAATCACTATTAATGAATAAGAGAGTGACACTGGGAAGGTATGGGTACCCTGAGGGCTGCCCCTCAAGGGAAGTTGCTGGTGCACTTGTGGCACAGAAGTTGTGCACTGAAGATGAGTTTTCACCTTTAGGGTGGCAGTCATGTTTCTCTTCCTCAGCGATGCTGTAAATATAGGTGCACAGGCAAAGGCAGTAATACTTTAAATAAATTTATTGGGCAATGTGCTTAAGTGTAGGGTCAGCTACTGCAAGGCAGACTGAACTGAGTGATGCTGCCATCTGTGCTGATGATGGGAAGAGACCTGGTGAGAGAGAGAGAATGATCGAGCTACTGACTAAGATAGGAGATAAACTTACTATTTGTATGGAAAATCCCAAGCTGGGATGAATGATAGCAACACAGGACAGGATTTTCTAAGGGCAGTACAAGCTGCGGCAATGGTAGCTTGTGCCTATTGCCAGTGTGCCAGGGACCCTGTGCACAATTCTCTATTGGGTAGGGACCCAGTGGCAAAGTCCCATAGTTTGTGGCAAAGTTGGCCATGCACCAAAGAGATGGTGCACCCGAGAGGTTTGCCACAAGCTGCAAGCAAGTGTGCTGCAAAATATAAAGCAGTCCCTGTTGGCTAGTACCCCACCCCTCCATTCTGATCCCCTGTTAAATAAAAGTAATCATGGCCCTGGTGGTCTAGTGGATCACCCTCCCATCCTGATCTGTCCAAACTAAAAGATAACTTTCCCTGGTGTTCTTGCGGACCCCCCCTCCCATCTCTGATCTGCCCATATTACAAGATAACTTTCCCAGGTGGTTTAGTAGACCATCATCCCTTTCCCCATTCTGCCAGTATAATATGTAACTGTCCCTGGTGGTCCAGTGGACCCCCACCCCCAGCAGACAGTGCCCCACCACCACACTACCCCCCCTACCATTCCCGAGCCAGTGACTGGCACAGCCCTCTAGTCTCCACCACAGTTGGCCACTGACTGAGGTGTCAATGAGCATGCACTGTAACAGCTGTACAGTACATGCTCATTGACAGTTCAGTCAGCAGCTGGCCACAGTAGAGAGAGGAGGGCTGTGACAGTCGCTGGCTTGAGGATGGGATTGGGAGGGAGTGGGGAGGTGAGGCACTACCTGCTGAGGTGCAGTGGTGGGGGTCCACTGTACCACCAGGGACAGTTACATATTATACAGCAGAATGGGGATAGGGAGTGGATCTGCTAAACCATCAGGGAAAGTTATTTTGTAATATGGTCAGATCGGGGATGGGAGCGGGGTCCGCTAGACCACCAGAGGATATCTTTTAATATAAGGAGGGTCTGCTAGACCACCAGGACCATGATTACTTTTCTTAAAAAGCGGATCAGGGCAGGGGGGCCACCAGCAGCCAGGGACTGCTTTATATTTTACTGTATGGTTGTATGTGCTGGGTGGCACAAGTTCTCCAAAACCTCCCAGAGGACACACATCTAAGTACCCTTAGACCAGCCCTGGCTGGCCTAAGGGTACTTAGACACGTCCTCTGGGAAGGTTTTGAGAATCCTAAAGTAGGGTATGGCTTGCATCTGCACACCCTTAGCACCATGCCGCAGCTCATTATGTGCTGCAAGGATGGTGCAAGCCCCCTTTGGTGAATGCAGCCTGCAATTGACGCAGGCTACTTTTGAAAATTGCTTTCAACACATCTTTTGGCGCAAGTCCCACCTTGCACCATTCCTTGTGGCACAAGCACCTTGTGCCATTCAGGGGGGCTTTGAAAATCCTGCCCACTGCCTCAGGCAGAGATGTTAGAGCATTTTCCTATCACTGCTGGAGGGCAGGCAGAATCATACCATTCGGTGAGAGATGTAAAGTTGAAGTGAGGTGCCCTGCACAGAGGTGACTTTCAGGCTCTGAATGGAGACAGGACTAAGCAGGGTTACAGTTTGCTGGTCCAGAGCCCCTTGTAGCCATCAACCAGAGAAGCCTGAGAGAAAGTCCCTACAGTGGTGCTGCCTTCTGCACACCAACTGATTATATGTAATGGTGTCACAAGGTGTATGTTTAAAACATGCTTTTAACCCCCCCCCCCAACACAAAAAAAATAGCAATGTAGGAGTTCTGGTAAATTCATGTCAGAGTTGAATAGGCTCTGGCTTGAGATACAACCTCATCCATTAATGTTTGTGAGGAATAAGAGCAGTTATGTGGCTCAGGAGTGATGAGGGGGAGTACAACCTATACAAGGGGACCCTATACATTTTATTCAAGTCTGGAGTTAGGATTGAAGCTGTCTGTACAGTGCCAACAATGAGAGTGACTGGGGACTGGAGTTCCTTTGTGTATAATCTGTAAAACAGAGAACTATTAGTAAGGAATGACCACTGCTTAAATACCTTGGGGTGTGGTATTATTGCGGTCCAGCCAGAAGATTTAAACTTAATACACTTCATGAGTTAGGATAATTTAAAATGTGTTTTGCGATTGTGGAAGAACCCTCTGGTGAGCATACCATATTACCCCTACTTGTAGAGGGTATCCCTGGGCTATGGCCTGGTCCCCTGCTGACACCAATAGAAGGTTATCATATGGTGCCAACCTCAGATGAGAGACTGTACAGAGACAGCTGAGTGGGTTGTAGGACCCAAGAACATCTGTTCCTGGGGTTGCATACAAAATATGGATTTCTGTACCCTCTAGACCCTAGCAGCAAGTAAAAAAAAATGTGTCAGACACATCTTTCCAAAATCCCCCCTGCACCTTTCTCTGTCTTCGACATTCACTCTCCACTGCTCCTGCTGCAGCAGAGCTGGTCGCTGCCACTGCAGGCTCACACTGTGTATTCTCCTTCTCCTCTCTTCTGTAGCACAATTTCACTAGCCTGCCAGCCAGAATCTACTGCATCATTCTCTAAAGATTTTGAAAGTATTCTGATCAAAAGCCACCCTTTCCAGAGAAAGAAAAGCTCCTGCAGTCGCTTAGGTCATAGAGAGAGAGAGAGAGAGAGAGAGAGAGAGAGAGAGGTGGGGGGAGAGAGAGAGAATGAGAATGAAATGTGCAGTATGAGGAGTTCTCGAATTCCAGCTATGCTTATGGGCTGCTGCAGATTATGTGGCTTGTCAACAAGTCAGATATGCTCAGTGTGTGTTCTCTGTAAAAAGTCATTTGCCATGATGCCTATGTGCCAAAATGCCAAAGTAAACTGAGTTTATTTCTGCACATTCAATAAATGCAGAGTAGGCATTAGCTCATCCTTAGGCAGCAACCAGTGAGCTCACACAATAAGTTTGGGTAATCTTGTTTGCTAAAATAGTATGCAAATGGGGGATTGAGGAGGCAACTAAACTAAGGATAGAGCAGTAGGCAGCAGAGCAGCACAACACTTGGACTGGTAACTGTCAGACAAGTCAACAACTGCTGAATACCCAGCAGTGCTGCTGCTGCTGTGCAAGGGTCAGACCCACAATTAGAAGGATAACAAAGGGGCAAGATAACTTTAAACATAATCCCCCTCTCCAGATGCTGCTTACCTTGGCTTCCATTCAAAGTAGCATCTATACTGGACAGCCACCTGAGCCAAGCTTTGTGGCTATTGTGCCACTTGCTGTCAAGTTTCATACAATCTCCATGGACTGAAGTAGGGAGACAGGGCAGCACGGAAGATGCCTACACTGTTTTTATGCCTTGGAAGATGCATGGTATATGTGCCTCTGGCTGCCAGCAAGGGACTGAGAAGAACTACAGGGCAGCTATGTTTGACACTTGATCCTGTGCATGGCTGGAGCAAGGTCAAGTGGCAAAGTGCACGAAACTCAAATTGCAGGGCCAATCAAAAGGCTGTCTTTGCCTCCTAGCATGTCCAGATGCAAAAGCAGCCATTCAGTTGAGAATGGCCTGCAGGGATTGTCATATCAAGAAAAGGGCAGGAGTGAAATGCAATGAAGTGAAAAACCCATGAAAATGGGACCAATGGAGCTATCCCTTTTGTGATCCAGCTCTCCGCCTCAGTGACTGAGCCAGCTAGAGGTGAGAGACTGTAGGGAAGATGTAAAGAGATCTCTCCAGGGAGAGCAATGAGCAGTAGTTCCAGCACATAGCAGAGAACCAGTCAGCACCTGCAAGGACCTCACCGACAGCAGGCTGACAGATGCCCAGCACCTCCTGCATAGAGGTCAAAGCAGCAGTCCATAACCAGGCAAGCTGACATCAAAGAGAAAGTTAAAGCCAGAGCTAAGCCCTGAGAGAGAGAATCTAGAGACTGCAGGGGCAGAGTCAGGCCATCTCAACTCACCAGTATCTGTATTTGAGAGAAAAGTGGGCCTGACAACTTGGAGCCTGATCTTTTTTGATCTCAGACACTAAGAAGGGGGTTAGTCTGATTTGTAGTCAGATGGGAGACCTCCAGTGAAGGTACTGTAGGAAGCGATGTCAGTGCTGTGCAGGGTGAACCCTCCTACTAACACTAATGCCCCATGGTATTTGGGGGACACTGTGCTGTCATGAGGTGCCATCTTTTGGATGAGATGTTAAATGAAGGTGTTGTTTGCCCTGGTGGTTATTCAAGTGTATGGTTAAGGTCCCACGGCACTTGTTGAAAAGAATAGAGGAACTGTCCTGAGGTCCTGGTCAAATTCTCCTCATTCACGAACTCACCAAGAGTGTAACCAGGTTCAATAAAATTTGTTTGCATCTATATCTCCTCTCTCCCCAGTGAACAAAAACAAATGATAAATAAAACCACATATTTGTTCAGGAATTAAATAAAATGAACAGAAAATGGGTATATTGCGAGAACTACATTTCTGCAAGAACTGTTTTATTCCTGAAAATGTGACCTTCTATTCCTGCCAGCCGTTCATCTTACTTTACTGACTAACGTCTTAACTTTTCTGACTAACAAATACAGCTGCTTTAAAGGAATTGGATAAAGTCGATGTGCAAACTTATTTATCTTGTTTAGGACATTAAAACTAGAGTGCATACTGTGCTCTATGCTTGGTGGGGGAAGAGGAAGCAGTATTAAAGTAATGTAAGGAAGCATATTTTTCACCCAGTGGTAAAGTATAAAACAAGCTGTTAAGGAAAGCAGTATAAGTAGGATGTTTTAAACCAAAGTTGGATCACTGTCTTATGGAAAATACAGTTCAAACAACATGAAGTCTTGCTGTATTCAGACATAATGCCGTTAGCCCCAGCACTTGAACTGCCCCGGAGAGGAAAGAGTTAACTCTATGCAGAATCATAGAACATTGAGCTCGAGCTCGGTTTTCAAACCTGTCTGTGGTACTTCCCAGTGTAACCGTCAGATTCCTTACTCCACCTAACAGTGAAGTCACTCCGGAGATTTTCTCTGCTTGGTTCGGTAAAAGTAAAGTGTTCGGTTTAAACCGTATAATTTTTTTGTTATTTTCGGATTTCCAGCCTCTGTTTACGGTACAGGTAGTGTGCAGATAGGTAGTGACTGTGTTTTATTCTGTGAAAAAATTGGAAATTGTTCTTTTCTTCGGTTTCTTTCTGGTCGGTCCGGTTTGGAACCAACCCATTCTATTTAAATTTATTTCTGGGATTAGAGTGGTGTTCCGGTACCGATCGGTTTCAAAAGAATCAAGTTTTTTTGCTGGTTCTTTTAAAAAGCCCGTGACACGGTTTGTAACCGATCGGTTGTTGTATTACCTGGCTTGAAAGCTGCAATAGGATAATTTGTTAGGTTGGCCATGTCTGAGAAACCCAAGAAGAAAACCGGTCCCACTGGGTTTCAACACTGTACTGAGTGTGGGGAGGCCTTTGCTAAGGCTGACCCCTACCTCATCTGTGTTTATTGTTTGGGGTTTGACCACCTCAAGTCGGACTACCAAATCTGTAAAAACTTTCCCTAATCCACTCTAGACAAAAGACTGAGTAGGCTGAAGGAAAGGGAGGCCAAGAAGTCCGTAGATCCGGATGGCCAGCCCGGTTTGGTTGCGGCCGAACCTGAGGAGGTGCCTACTGACCTAGGCGATACCTCCTTGGGCAAAAGGAGAGCCATCAAAAAATAAGCGTAAGTCTGCTGATTCGGATCCGGTATTGCACTATCCAACCACGGACGAAATAGCCAAAGCGATTAGCATTGTTCAATCGCTTAGACCGGTTCTGTCTGAACCGGTACCGTCGGTTAGGCGGTCGGTTTGGTCGGATCCATCTCCTCCGGATTATGATCCAGATGCTTTTTATGAGGAGTGGGAGGGAAGAGAAGAAGACTATTCCAAGGATGATGATGGTGACGATGACCAGGGGGGTCTGGCTGTGCCCATTGAACCGGACATCTCCCCAGACAGGCCCTCAGGTGTGTCTCCTCCCAGGCTCTCTGAGTCCCCTTCACATTTTTTGTTCTACAAAAAGGTGGCAGAAACTCTGCAGCTTCCCTTGGTTGAAGCTGCAGAGGAGGATGAAGAGCCTGATTTTGTGGAAATGATGGACATCCCAGAGTCCAAAAGACTGTCTATCCCTCTTCATAAATCCTTGGGGAAACAGACACACAAAATTTTACAAACCCCTAATTCAATACCTCCTGTAGATAAGAGAATGGACAGGAGGTATTTGTTATCAGGCTCAGCTGCGGAGTTCCTTTATAGTCATTGCAGCCATGTTGGGGTAGTGCAGGCTGCAGCCTGTGACAGGGCTAACATTCCTTTGGCTTCACACCCCCCGGATAAGGACTCCAGGAAAGTGGATGCCATGGCCAAAAAACAGTATTTGGCATCCTCTTTGGGACTCAGGCAGGCTACTTACATGGCCTAAACAGCCAGGTACCAGAAATCCAGATGGGATACGCTTCTAGAACTAGCTAAACAGGCCTCTCCCCAGCTAGCCAAGGAGCTGGAGGGAGGTGGCTGCTGATGGAATTGAGGCATCCAAAATGCAATTTCATGCTGCTGTGGACTCCAATGATGTGGCATCTAGAGTCATGGCTACATCTGTGTCTCTCAGAAGACATGCTTGGCTCAGATGTACTATCCTTTCACAGGATACCCAGACTAAGGCTATGGATTTTCCTGTACTAGGTAACTTTCTGTTTGGGGAGCAGACAGAGGCTTACATGAAGAAAATGGATGAATACAGGACCATGTACAGGAGTGCACAGGCCAAAGAAAGGCAGGCCACTCTGCACAAGCAGCAGTCTAGGGGCAGGGGCAGGCCCTTTCAAAGGCCTTTTTACCAAGCCCAGGCCTCCTCTCCCTTCCACAGAGGGTACTTCATAGGGAAGGGCAGGAGAGATGATCAGAGCTGCTCCCTCCTCACCTCTCAGTCTAAGGCTCCCTGCCAAGCAGACACCCTGATGTGTTAGCCTGGGTCGACTCCTATTTCAGTAGGAAGCAGGCTGGCTTACTACTTCAGGCCTGGAAGTCTGTGACCTCAGACAAGTGGGTCCTGGAAGTAGTAAGCCAGGACTAACTCTCAGCTAAAAAATTTCAAAAGAGGCCAAGTCTTTTCCACCTGCATCACTCTCAGAAACCATTGCCCTAGAGGCAGAGGTTCTCTCTTCTATCTCTCAGAGCTATAGAGAAGGTTCCTACTCAGCACAGGGGAAAAGGACTGTACTCCAGGTGCTTCCTTACCCCAAAGAAAACAGGGGAGTGGCAACCCATCCTAGACCTAAGGTATTTGAACAAACACATTTCAAAGCCCAAATTCAAAATGGTAACTCTGGGAATGATCCTTTCCTCTCTAAGGCCAGGGGATTGGCTAGCATCTCTGGACCTCAAGGATGACTACTTCCATATTCCTATCAGGTGCTCCCACAAAAAATACCTCAGGTTCGAGTTGCCTTCAGGCCATTACCAATTCAGAGCTATGCCATTCGGCCTAGCATCAGCTCAAAGGGTGTTCACAAAGTGCCTTGCAGTAGTGGTGGCTTACTTCAGAAGACAGGGTATCACCATCTTCCCGTATCTGGACAATTGGCTCTTAGTGGGTCAGTCACCTTTACAGGTCAAGTCAGCTCTTCAAACTACCCAGGACCTACTCAGCTCCTTGGGGTTTCTTCTCAATCTTCCAAAGTCTATCCTCGAACCAGTTCAACTTCTCACCTTTATAGGCATAGAGTTGGACACTGTACAAGCAAAAGCCTTCCTTCCCCTGGCAAGGGTGAAGGCCCTAGTGGATCTTGCTTCCTCCTTTCGGCCTCAGGTCTCCCACCCAGCAAGACAGTTCCTCCAGCTCCTGGGCTACATGGCAGCTTCCACAGCAGTGGTGCAGGGAGCAAGGTTCCAGATGAGGGACATTCAGTTTCATCTAAGGTCTTTTTGGTCTCAAAAGAAGGATTCACTTACCAAACTGATCCCAGTGACTCAGACTCTGGTCCAAGCTCTCCAGTGGTGGCTGAACCAGGACAACCTCAGACAAGGGGTTCCATTTCTCCCTCAAGTCCCATCAGTAGTTCTAACTACGGATGCTTCTATCTTTGGGTGGGAAGCCCACCTGGGAGCCCTGACAGCTCAAGGAGTCTGGTCCCCATAAGAGTCTCTTCTTCATATCAATCTCCTGGAACTCAGGGCAGTTTTCCTAGCCCTGCAGAGCTTCTTGGGTTCAGTCAAGGGCAAGGTGGTCCAAGCCAGAACAGACGACACCACCACCACAATGTGGTACATCAACAAGCAGGGAGGCACTCGGTCCTCAGTCTTGTGCACAGAAGCCATGAAGCTGTGGTTTCTGGCTTATTCTCTTCAGACTTCTCTGGTAGCAGCTCACCTTGCTGGGAAGGACAACATACTAGCAGATACTCTAAGCAGAATTTCACAGGGACACCACGCATGGTCCCTGGATCCTCACATACTGAAGGTCATCTTCTCCAGGTGGGGCACTCCAGAGGTAGATCTCTTTGCTGCACCGGACAATCATCATCTTCCTCTGTTTTATTGGAGACCTCCAGTCCTGGGGACGGTTCCCCAGGATGCTCTCATTTTGGACTGAAAGGGCAGGTTTATCTATGCCTTCCCTCCCTTCCCTCTGCTGTTCAGAGTTCTGATCAAGATCAGGACTGAACCCTGCACAGTGATACTGGTGGCTCCAGATTGGGCCAGACAGCCGTGGTATCCTCTACTGCTGTCCTTGTCAATGTCATGTCCCCTGTCTTTGCCCAGGACATACAATCTCCTGTCCTCCTCCCAGGGGTGGATCTGGTACCCCAATCTCCAGTCTCTCAATCTCAAGGCCTGGCTCTTGAAGAGTTAGAATATGTAGCACTACATCTTTCTCAGGGAGTTCTGGATATTCTGAAGGTCTCCAGGAAACCTTCCACTAGAAAAACTTACAACTCCAAATGGAAAAGGTTCAGTATTTGGTGCTCTCAGAAAGGCGTCCTGCCTGATTCTGCAGACATTTCCACAACCTTAGACGATCTAGTTCATCTGAATGGTCTAGGCCTTAGGCCTGCCACTCTGAAGGTTCATCTAGCAGCTGTCTCTGCATTCCTCCCAGCAGGGAAGGGCTCTTCCCTGGCATCTCATCCTGTTTTCAGAAAGTTTTTCAAAGGAATGGTTCACATTACCCTCCCTTTAGGGAGCCCACTCCGCCTTGGGATCTTAATGTCTGCATAGCTCAGCTTATGTAGCCACCCTTTGAACCTCTGGCTTTGGCCAAAATTGAAATACTTGATCTGGAAAACTGTTCCTGGTAGCTATTACTTCTGCCAGGCAGATTAGTAAGTTACAGGCTCTGTCAGTTGAACCTGACTTCATCCCCTTCCATAGGGACAAAGTGGTCCTAAGAACCAATAGGAGGTTCTTGCCCAAAGTGGTATCGGATTTTCATCTATATCTCTCCCTGTGCTTTTCCCTGATCATTCTTTTTCAGGTGAAAGAAGGTTACACAGTCTGGACGTTAAGAGGGCCCTTAGCTACTACATTGAGCATACTAAGGCACATAGAAATGACTGTCTTCAATTGTTTCTCACTTATGGTGAAGTGGGAAAAGGTAAGCCTGCCACTAAAAGAACTAGTGCCAGGTGGATTGTTTCTTGTATACAATTCTGTTATGACAAGTTGGGTAGAACGCCCCCTTCAGGCCTGAGGGCTCATTTGACTAGGGGTACAGCTGCTTCTCTAGCTGCGGCCAGAGATACACCTTTGTTAGAGATCTGTAAAGCAGCCGCCTGGAAAACAGTACATACTTTTACCAAGCATTACTCCCTGGACATCCAGGCTAGGAGTGATGCTAGGTTTGGCACAGCAGTACTGCAGAGCTTCTTCCCAAAGTAGGTTCTGCATTCCCTCCTCCATAGGGAACTGCTTGGTAGTCTGCATTATGTCTGAATACAGCAAGACTTCATGTTGTTTGAAGAAAAAATTACTCACCATAGTAATGTTACTTCTTCTAATGGAGTCTTGCTGTATTCAGACCTCCCCCCCGCCTCCCCTCTCAGAACCTGGTTTTTGGGAAGTGGGCTGGCAGGTACAGTGTTGCACTTCAGGGGTGTACCTTCTACCCTCTCTCTTGGGTGGGGTGGATATTGTTATTATTTTTCTGGTGTTTTATACTTAAATATTGTCACTACCTTTCCTTCTTGGGTTCTCGGCTTGAGTCTTTGGGCCCAAAAATAATTTTTTGCCCTTTGGCTATATGTTGAACAATTTCCATACTATAGTATGTTAGTTAATGTGCTCGTAAGAATCTGACGGTTACACTGGGAAGTACCACAGACAGAGGTTTGAAAACCGAGCTCGAGCTCAATGTTCTATGCTTCTGCATAGAGTTAACTCTTTCCTGTCCGGGGCAGTTCAAGTGCTGGGGCTAACTGCATTATGTCTGAATACAGCAAGAGTCCATTAGAAAAAACAACATTACTATGGTGAGTAATTTTTTCTTACTGGGTATTGCACTAAATTTATTGGCAGTATAGCTTAGAAGTTAGAATAATGAGCTGTGAAATAGCTTGGTGCATCCAGCAGACACGAGTTAAGATTCCCACAACCTCTACTTGCATACTGTGTGACTCTGAGAAGGTCACTTAACCTCCCCAGTGCTCCCGGCTTGCCCCTGAAAACAAGCACTTGTGCCTAGTGTGCCTTACCCAGTTACCAAAGAATAAAAAAAAAATAATAATAATAATTGGGTCTGAGGAACCCCGTTGCAGAATTAGCATTCCAGTGAAGAACAGGCAGATCACTTGTGGACTCCCAGAGAATTCTACCAGCAGCAGTTTTTACCCTTCTGTAAAGTTTTAAAACATCAGTTGCTAATGCTTCCCATCACACAGCAGTTATAATTTTTCTATTGCACTGTTTGGCTGCCTGCATGACAGTGTATGGAAATGATGGGCATGTGACTGATTGTTTTTTGGCTGGCCTCTCCTAGGGTACTATACTAGAATGCTGCACTTACTTATTTCCATTGCATATTTTAGCCTGCTGTTCATGAATACTAAACTATTGGTTGAATACAATTTAAATACTAGATTGTATTCAAATACAAGTATTCATGATGTTTTGGAGCATGTTGGTTGTTCACATGTATTTGACTACGTATCTTATCTGCGTCTTTCAGTCAATATGCATACCTTTAAGTATTCAAATATAGATTCAATACATAATAAGGAAATACATAACTACTGTATATATTTCATATTCACCACTGCACTAAAATACAGTAACATATGAACATACAAAAGTTGCCAGCAGCAAAAGGCAATTCTGGTCTATCTAGGCTGCTCGAGACTGCAGCTAGCTCCCTATTCAGGAGCTGCCCCATCCACCCCTTCCCTTCCCTCCCTTTGCCCTTCCCTTTGCCCTGTACCACCCCTTCTTGAAGCATTCTACTGTGTTACATGCCACCACCTCAGCCGGTAGTGCGCTCCACTTTGCCACCACCCTCTCCGTAAAGAAATGCCTCCTCACCTCCTTGCTGAATCTACCCCCCTCCATTTTCATGTCATAGCCCCTAGTGTCTCTCCCTACCCTCCTCCTGAATAGACCCTCTGTGTCTGTTTTGATTATCCCCATCATGTATTTGAAGGTCTCAATCATGTTCCCCCTGTCCCTCCTCTCCTCCAGTGTGTACATGTTTAACTCTCTTTGTCTGATCACATATAACTGTAACCCCTAGATGGCGCTATCCCAGGGGCTACTACCCCTGCCTGATTTGCCACTAACAGGTTGAGGGGCCTGGATCCAATGGCGGGTGCCTCCACCCAGAGGTCAGGGTTTGCAATAGTTAAACTAACTTGGTCACAGCCCTCTGGGACACTGCAACCCCCCTTTCTTCCCACTAGTGGCCCACACAATATATCAGAATTACCTTCACAGTATACACTTACCCCCAGGTCTGGTTCGGCACTGGGACCTCCTGTGAAATGAGATACAGTGCAACAATCACAGTACAGTACTTTAACATAGACAAATACCTCAGGCAGTATAATTTTGCTGAAACAAACAGCTCTGATTTATTTAGGGATATAACAAGGACAGGGAAATCAGGTTAATTAGCTTATCACTCTAATAATCTACCTATGGCTCTGTGCACAGGCCTATCCCTATCAGTTACTGTCCCTGGGTACCTAAGCCCTAGTGGCTAGTCCAAACCATGGCAGCTGGTACCCTTTCACACAGAGAAAGGAGAATTAAACAGTCAGCAGTACAGTAATTCCATTTGGATTTAATGTGGCAACTCAACAGGGAGCGACCCTGAATTAGTACTCACGACCTCCAAATAAGATAGGGTCCTTCAATGTCAGCAGGGCTCACTTGAGGTACACAAACCTCTTCACATCCATATAAAAGAAAGCACTATACCAGGCAGGCTGCATCTGTATCCCGAGTAATTACTGCACAATACCGGGGAGAACACACAGCAGATTCAGTTCCTGACAGACAGATACAATTTTCAGCAATTCCTCAGTCTTCTTCTACAGGGTGAGCCTGGTTTCTACTCTCAGAGATCCTTTGATTCTTTTCACAGGGCCAGATTCAGTCCTAACAAGCTGTTACACAAGTGCAGACGGAACTCTGGACCTTACACTGTTTTTGACTAAAACTGTGCACTGAAGGGGCACAGGGTTCCTTTCCCCTTCACTGCCAAAGCTCAACTGAAACTCCAACCGACAAAACCGGGCACTTCCTTTGAGTTCCTCCCAGTTCTTGACTGGATTGGCTGTCACTCACAATAGACTGCTGCTGTTGGTCCAAAAAGGCACTGAAGTCTAAACTACATCTCCCAGAGTCACTGCCCATACAATCCTCTTGTGGCTGGCTCAGATTATGAGTCCAAGTTCTGATTCGTCCAAGGCACCATTTTAGAGCTAGCTTACCCACACTGATTGGTCCAGTTCAGCAGTTCAAAACTAGAATGGGGAACTAGGCAAACACAGTTCTGACTGCAAAGAAAACAGGTTAGACAAACTGTAATTTCATTATTACTGTAAATGATTTCTGGCAAACAGTTACATCTTTCAGATAGGTTCCCTTTGCACTCCTAGTGACTGCAAAAATGGAGTGAATTGGCAGCAGCTTGAGTGGTACTCAATCAAAGAAACACACAGTCCCCCATACAAACTAATTATGTCTGCAAACAGACAGCTCTTAAAGAGACAGTACCAGAGGTTCTAAAAACACTCACTGATAAATGGCTTAAACGCCAAACACCATTCAGGCTTGGAGCATTCAAGCAAGCTCCTGGAAGTCTTTTGGGAACCCCCATTTGCAGGGGGGTTACACAACAATTCCCCCTGGCCCTGAATCATCTTCGTTGCCCTATGCTGCACCCCCTCCAGCAGCCTAATGTCCTTTTGTAGGTACGGGTGCCAGTACTGCATGCAGTATTCCAGGTGGGGTCTAACCAATGGTCTGTATAATGGTAAAATAACCTCCCTTCTTCTTGAGGAAATGCCCCTTGCAATGCACCCCAGCATTTTGTTGGCCATTGCTGCTGCTTTTCTGCATTGTGCAGAATTGTTCATTGCTCCCGTGATGAGCACTCCCAGATCCTTCTCCTCTTCTGTTACCTCCAACCGCACCCACCCCCAGATGATAGCGTCTCCTCAGATTTTTTGTTCCGAAGTGCAGTACCTTGCATTTTTTTGCATTGAACTCCAGTTGCCATCTGTCAGCCCATACCTCTAGCCTTACCAGATCCTCCTGTAGCCCCTACCACCCAACCTGGTCATCCACCACCACTCCCATCTTGGTGTCATCTGCCAATAGGCTTATTTTGCTGCTGATGCCCTCCAATATGTCTGCAATAAATATGCCAAACAGCACTGGGCCCAACACCGACCACTGTGGAACACCACTTGTCACAGGCTTAGGGGATGATTATTCCCCACCTACCACCACCTTCTGCTGCCTATCTTTTAGCCAGTTCTCCACCCACCCACCCACCAGTTTTGATCCTGTCCGTGTGCCCCATAGCTTGCTTCCAAGTCTTCCATGCAGTACCAAATCAAAGGCCTTACAGAAGTCTAGGTACAGGACATCCACTGCATGGCCCTGTCAGTTTGCCTAGTCACCCAGTCATAGTATTCCACCAGGTTAGTCTGGCAAGACCTGCCCTTAATGAAGCCATGCTGCCTCCCGTCCTGCACCCCGTTCACCTCTAGTAGTGCCACTAGCCTCTCCTTTAGGATGGACTCCATTAGCATCCCCACTATGGATGTTAGACTTACTGGCCTATAGTTCCCAGGTTCGTCCTTGGGTTCACACTTGTGGAGGGCAACCACATGAGCCAGTCTCTAGTCATGGGGTATGCATCCTGTATCTAGAGATGAATTAAATAATTCTGCCAAGGGTCCTGTCAGGACCTCTGCCAGCTCCTTCAGCACTCTTGGATGTACTCCATCCGGTCCTGGTGCCTTGTCCACCCTCAATGCCCTTAACCCCTCCAGCACCCTCCCCACTGTGATTTCTCCATCTGTCATTCCTCCCCATCTGTTTCTATCCTTCCTCCTACTATGGGTAGTGTCCCCTTCCTTTGTTTCATAAAGACTGAACAGGAGTAGTCATTGAGCACTTCCGCCTTTTCATCCCCCTCTTCCACCCATCACCCTCCTTCTTAATTCTTACAATTTGGTCCTTACAGCTTCTTTTCTTCCTGATGTACCTAAAGAAGTCTTTTTCCTCTTTTTTTATGCCCTGTGCCAGCCTGCATTCTCTTGCTGCCTTGACTGCTATTACCCCCTTGGTTACTTCCTTTGCTTCTTGCAGATATTCCTCCCTATCCTCTTCCCTCCCCGATTTTCTGTATCTCCTGTAAGCTGCCCATTTTCTCCTCACCTTGTCTAACACCCCATTGCTTATCCAGCTGGGTTTCTTTCCCCTAGCCTTCTTAGTCTGGGCCCTACAGCAAGTTTCTGTTGCCTCCACTATCCCCTGTCTTATCAGTTCCCATCTTTGTTGTGTGTCCATACCCAGTTGAATTTTGCACAGGAACCCCTGTACCACTTCTCTCATCATCTTAAAGTTAGCAATCCTGAAATCCAGCACCCTTGTTCCCGATGCCCCCCTCTCTTTAGCCATCTGTAACTGGAGCCATACTGTCCAGTGGTCACTCCACCCCAGTGGTTCCTCCACTCTCACATCCCTCACCCACTCCCCGTTCATAAGTACGAGGTCAAGGGTGTTCCTTTCCCTAGTTTGTTCCTTGACCAACTATACTAGAAAGCTTTCCTAGAAGGTGTCCAGCATTACCTGCTCCCTTCTGTTCTTTGTTATAGGTGTGTCCTACTCCAACCCCCAGCAGGAAGATAACATATATACAAGAATATAACAAACAGTTCCTTAAGAATACTCTATTTTCACAAACTCTATATAGTCTGAAGAATTTAAAAATACGGATCAATGTAAGTAACTTACATTTGCTCACAGACTCAACACTAACGATATGGTTTTAAGGCATCAGAGGTAAGGACTGTCTAAAAAATAATGTTTACATGCAGCAGTATAATTAAGCTTCTGACATTTTAATACAGGGGGACATTACATTTCAACTAATCTTTTTCAGCACATATTTTATGAAAACAGCTGCATAATTTTTAAGTTAATTTAGCAAGTAAAAGTTATGTGGCATATACATATTCTTATCTTGGAAAGCATATGTGTTTAAAGTTAATCTTCATCATAAGTGTGTGTGTGGTGTTTTAAAGATTGTTTCATGTGTGGCTGCTTTGTATTTCATGAATACTTCTGAGAGATTCTGATAACCATGAATCAAATGTTTATGTGAGGCACAGTTTAACACTTCTAAATGTAATTAATAATAGCCATAATCAATAAAAACATGCACATTCTATATTATCTGTGGGTTTTTAGATTAGGTTGTTTTAAAAAATGTAAATTACATTTTTGTAATGTTCATACAGTATTTAGCACCCCTAATAAATGTCTCTCATCAGAAGTTTTTTTTTTACAATTTTAGTTTAGATTATGAACATCAACTGAAATATTTATAAATAACTTAAAAATAATTTTCTTAGTTCTGTATAAAATATTTTGAATTTACAAAACTTAAGCATGGAATCTTGCAGGGCATTCTGAATGTTAATTTAACCAATTTATCAGTCTTCACTCTTTGTAGCTCTAGCTATGGTCAGCATCTTCCACTCTTTTCATAGCAGACATCTCTTGCCAGGCTTCAGGCCAATACTCAGGTCTGGCTGTAACTCTGGCTCCCTAACTGTTGTCATCTGCCTTCTGCTATCTTAACACTGTAAGCTGTAATAGTAAAACAGGTTTATTTAGAATGCTGTCAATTGAGCCATGCTTAATTTTCAATGACTTCTCATAAGCAGTGATAATTAAAGTTGCCAAGGTTATGAACCCACAAAACAAATAGTTCAAGTTCAGTTATATTATTTGTTTGACTTGTTAGGTGATTACTACATTTACAGTAAAATATTCTTAAAAACATGACAGATGAAAATTCCTGACATCAACAATTTATCTTCCCTTATGCAAATTTGGCATATATACAAAATTCATCATATAATAAGAAGAAAATGGCCACAACATCATTTAAATAATTAAAACATTATTCAGTCCTCTTATGGAGTAGTTTTGGAAACAACCCTGAGGCAGCTTGATTCATGATACTATTCCTGGTTTTACATAGCCCCTGAAGGAAGCAATAAGGTTTCTAGCTGTGAATATGTCCCAGGGTTTCAGTAGTATTTCAAAATAGCTTTCTTATGCTATTTTGTATATACATCTGTCTCCATTGTTTATATAAGGGACAGAACAGTTAAATATTCTGTGAAATAAATTTTCCTCATGTCCTGTATTACAGTAACAAGCTAAATCAACCAGTTTTTCATTTTTATTTTTGCTGTGTCTGAACTCTGTTCTTTTTCTAGGAACAGTTTTAAATCCCTTTAAGACAGTATGCATCTTTCTTCTGGATTCAGAGATGGCATCAGATATAATTCCAAAGTGTGCACAGTTCTATACTTGGATGGATAAGGAGCTGGTACAGGTGGGAATAGGGGAGACATCCTATCTAGGGCAGATAGCAGAAACTGTTCAGGAAGGGTAAACAGGGGAGGGTTAATGAAAAAGTAAGAAGTAAAGAGGCAGAGGGGTACGGGTTATGATATATCTAAGCGTGTAAAGGGGAATCAAAGAGGAAAAAAGGGGAAAGAAAGAAACACCCTATCTAGGGTAGGGTAGGGTAATAAAGTAAATACCAATAGAAGGTATAGGTGGGAAAAGAACAAATGCAGGAAGGGAACAATAAAGGCAAGGTACAGTTGTTAGCAGTAGGTAGCAATAAATAAAGATATTTCTGGGAGTGGTGCAATGGATGCAGAACTGCAGTTTTCCAGGAGACATTCTGGAAATTGAGGAGCTTCCCCATCTGCATGCACCTATTTGGGTTGAGGGAGGAGGTCACTGGTCTCCAAGTCAAGCTGGATAGGATCCAGAGGACTTCTTCTCCCCACCCAGGAGCCACCAACTCTACTTCCATTTCCCCAGAGATTGCTTAGGAGAGGGAGGGCTGGCTGGACTGTGGTGGGTCTGGGAGGGTGGGAGTGACAGGTCAGGGGTACATTCATCATCCTGTATCACCACAGAATTCCTTCAGCATGCTATCAGGATTGGACTGTCAAGAGAAGGCACTGAAAGTATTGACAAGGGAGGATGGGGGGGGTCATCTGTATGGAAGGCCTCAAGGTTGGAGGTAGAGGACCCCAGCAGAGGAGGAAGCAACTTCCAGTGGGGGACTCAGTCATTAGGAGGGTAGATTTGGGAACAGAGAGGGAGGTAAGGTGCCTACCTGGTGCCACAACTTGGAGGGATGGGCAGCAGATTCTAAGGATTGTTAGGGTGACAGCGCGGTGGGGGGGCTGAATGTCACTGTCCAGCAGGAGACCAATGACCTAGCAAGGGATGGGGCTGGGATTGTTCAGGGAGAGTTCAGGGAACTGGGGAGGAGCCTAAGGCAAGTGGCATGCATGATGTCATTTGACTAGGGGCCACCTGTCTATGGCTGAGGGAAATATGGGGTACTCTGCACCAGGAGTTTCAAGTCATGTTTGATGGAATGGTACAGGAAAGTGGGATTTTGCTACATTGGGGTGTGGGGACCAACCTGGAGGGACTATACAGAGGTGATGGCCTGCATCCACCAGGGAGGGAAATCACAGTCCTCAGTGGATGGTTTAAATGTTGCTTTGATAAACATTTAAACTAGCTGGGGGTGGGATGGAAAGCAAAGGGAGGCATTAACTGCCCCCCACAGACTGAAGCAGTAGGAAGGCAGGACCAGAGGGGATGAAAATCTACCAGGGAACAAGTTAAGGGCAACAACAGAAAAGTAGAAGATAAGTGGGGGGGGGACAACAGTTGCAAAAAGAGATGTGAAAATGAGGCAGGCCACAAGGGGAGGAAAGTGGTGTTGCAGGCAGAGTGGGAGCAAGGTTAGGAGGGCTATGTGTGCAAATGCAAGGAGATATGGACGTAAAATTCTAGGCCTAGAGGCCATCATGGCAGAGGCGGACCTGGATGTAGTGGAAATTACTGAATCATGGTGGACAGGTAGCTATGACTGGGACATGGCCATACCAGGCTACACTCAGTTCAGGAAGTATAGGAAGAGGAAGGGGGGGGGCTATGCTGTCTGTAAGGGAGGGTGTCAAAGCCACAGAAATGCAAGGAACTGGAAGGGGGGAGGAGAAGCTGGAGGCGCTGTGAGTCACCTTAGAGACAGAAGCAGGACCCACTGTTTGCACTGGGGTGATATAGGCACTGGCGGAAGCCATCAGTACAATGGCAGAAAAAGGGGAGGTAAGGTGCTGATAGTGGGGAACTTCTATCTGCTGAATGTAGATTGGAACCTCCTACCTGTGGACTCAGATAGAAGTAGAGACATTCTAGACTCCTGCAGGGGGTGTTTCTCAGGCAGAAGGCATTTCTGCTAGTCATGAAGCCCACTCATGATGGGGCAGTACTGGACCTGGTGTTCACAAACAGGGACAGTGTTGCAGATGTCAAGGTGGGATGACATCTGGGGACCAGCAATCACCGTACAGTCTGGTTTAACATAAAGATGGCAGTAGAGGCAAACCACACAAGGAAAAGGGTCCTGGACTTCAGGAGGACAGATTAAAAAAAAAAAAAACAGGCGAATGCCTCAGAGATGACCCAGCAGGGGACTGCCAGGGTGTGGTGGAGTAGCAGTGGCAAAAATTAAGGGCTGGCATAGTGAAGGCAACAAACCTCTGTCAAAAGAAGTGAGCAAGAACAGGAGGAAAAATGATTACTATGGTTCTCAAGGGAAGTGGCTGCAGGGATAAAGGCTAAAAGGGTATTATTCAGGAGATACAAGAGGTGCAGAGGGAAGAGGATAGGGAGGTGTACTAGGAATAGCAGAGGGAAGCAGGGAAGATTGTGAGGGGTGCAAAGGTGGAAACTGAGGAAAGGATAGGCCAAAGGGGTAACTAGGGAAGCCAAGACCTTTTTAAGGTACATACCTGGAAAGGGTTCCACCAAGCCAGTTCAACAAGAAGGTTGTCGAGGTCTGGCACAGTGACAGAATTTTGCCAATGGCAACCACATTGGCTGGCAAATCTATTGACTGATGGCCGCAACACCCCAATCATCGGGGCACTTTTGTATTGTTTGAGGGAGACTTCACCCCCCGCATCCCACCTTCCTATACAGTATTATATATATATATATATCTAACCCGGGGGGGGGGGCAGATTCGTAAGGCAAGTGGCTAAACTCAGAATTTGATGAATCCGTTCATCACTCTGACAACCCGTTCGACACTGTGGGTGTTGAATGGATTGTGTCACTGTGGGGGATTCATTATTACAGCATCATTGTAACAGCAGTATACCTGTGAAAGAGGAAGACAATGGGAGGGATTATGAGGTTAAGAAGGGTAGGGGGAGAGTGTGCAGAGTATGATCAGGAAAAAGCAGATATCCTGAACAGATACTTGTGTTCGGTCTTCATAGTGGAAGGAGAGAGGGCTGGACCACATAAAAGTAGCAGGAACACTGGAAGGGAGGGAGGCAGACACAAGTCCATTCACAAAGGAAAGAGCCCTGAGAGAACTTTCAAATCTGAAAATGAATAAAGCTGTGGGGCTGAACAGGGTACACCCAAGGGTGTTGATGGAGCTCAGGGAGGTACTAGGTGCACCTCTGACAGCTTATTTAACAACACACTGAAAATGGGAATGGTTCCAGAGGACTGGAGGAGGAGGAGGAGGGCAGATGCAGTCCTACTTCATAAAAGCAGCAACTGGGAAGAGACTGTCAGCTATAGGCCAGTCACTCTAATGTCAGTGGTGGGGAAGTTAATGGAGACACTTTTAAAGGAAAGGCTCACCAAGATTGCCCCATCCCTGCTCCGTTTTGCCCTAGCAGTAGCAATTCACCAGCGTAAGGAGATTCTGGGCATTGTAGTGGGCTCTACATGTTACTCCAAACGTCTGTATGCTGATGATCTCCTTCTTTCTCTGGCCAATGTCCATACTTCTCTTATTTCTCTCCTTTCACTTCTTAACCAGTTTACCCACCTCTCCGGTCTAAAAGTTAACAACTCGAAAACTGAGCTTCTTCCCTTGAATAACTTCTGTACTCCTCAGCTTGATAATTCACATAGCCTAACCTGGCTGGTGAATGGTATTACCTACCTGGACATTAGAATCACCTCTGATTTGACCAGAATATGAGAGGATAACTTGCAGCCCCTGCTGTCAGCTTTGAAGACTGAATGTGACTGGTGGAAGTTACTGCAGCTGATGCTGGCTGGTAAAAATTGCTATGTTTAAAATTGTTGTCACCCCAAAGGTTTTCTACCCCCTCTCTCTCACATATCTCTTTCTCGGTCTATCTGCTGGTTTTCCAAGCTTGATGGCATCATAGGTAATTTCCCTTGGGATGGGAAAATACTTGTGACCAGTGTGCCCTGAGCTTGTTATAGCCACAACAAGCTCAGGGCACACTGGTCACAGTGTGGTTGGTGTTTTTCCTGGTTTGAGGGCTATCTTTGGGCCTTTAGGGTGATACAAGCCCTGCAGTGATTCCAGCCTAGTGCAGCTGAAACCCCTTAGTGGGTCATTATGGAGACTGAGTTGCATGCACAGCACTTTTGACCCCCTCCTTCTCTACTCCCCTGTTCCCAAACCCATGATGGCTCACCCCACGATTGGCCCTGCTATTAAACACACTGGTGTACCCTGCATGCCAAGCTACACTCTGACCCTACACCTCCCCCCCCGTACACCTCTATCTGTTGGAATCCTAGCATACAGGTAGGCCATAAACCCCTTCATGGGCCCTCCTGGGAGGCCCTTGGAATTTGCTTCCTGAAAGATCTTCTAGTACCATGCAAACTGGCTGTAGATACCTTTCAGGAGTTGCAAAAGTGATGGGTCTCCCCTGTGCTGACCTTTTCAGGTATCTCCAGATTAGAAGCATGTTGCAACTGGTTCTTAAAGTTCTGCACTCTAAATCCACCCCCGACATCTTCCCCCCACTGGCTCTCCCATAACAAAGGTGTACCTGGCATGAACTATTCCTGTATTAGAGACACCATCCCTTCTCAGTTTCTGCAGTCTAACATGGCCTGGAACAAAATGCTGCAGGTAACTATACCCAAACAAGATTGGAATTCTTATTGGATTTTCAGGCACTCAGACTTTAAGGATGCCAGAAGTAAACTTATTTAAAATAAAATATTACACTCTTGGTATAGAACCCCTCAAGTCCTCCACAAGGCAAAACTTTCGTAATTGGATTCCTGCAGGCATGGTGGCCTGCAAGGAAACAATCTTCACCACATCCTCTGTCCTGTCCCTTCTTTAAGACTGTGTGGCAACAAACTTACTTCTTTGCAGAGCTTCTTCTCGGGCAAGCAGATTGGGTGGTGTAAGGGAAGGTTCTGCTTAAACTAACTGTTGACTGTTTTAACTATTACTTTTTTGGATCTGTTTAACTGCAGGACCCAATGTTTCTTTTGTTTTAGGGACTGTGGGAGCGGCAAAGGCCCAGGGTCCAAGCCACAGGAGCTGCAGATGAAAGGAAGGCACATATCTTAACCTTTTCTTTGTTGCAGGACAAATGGAACTAAACTTTTTGTAGGAAATGAGCAGACACAGAGGAGGACCCTCCCTCCCTCATCCCACCCATCCTGAGCTCATTCACCTTTATAGGGATGCACCCAGTCTGCATTAGGCTACTTCCTGCTTAAACACAGGAAAGGGCAGTAACACCCTAACATCACAACAAAACAGACCAGGCAGTCTTGTGATTGGGACCCTTAAATTGTGAAAAACTTGCATTTAAGAGGGAATTAAGTAAAAGGGGAAGGAACAAAAAAAAAGGAATTAATAGTCAATTTGTTGGGGTCTAGAACAAGATTAGGTGTAGGGGCTAGGAGGTGAAATACTACATCAGGAGGTAATAAAGTTATTGGGAACGGTACTTGGCAGAAGAGGGGTACCCTTAGGACAGTTAGTGTAGCAAAAGGCACTAAAGAAATGGGACAATATTGGGAGTGGTGCAGTGCAGTGGCTGTGGGGTGGCAGGCTTCAGAAAAACTTTCTGGATGCTGTGGTGCTACCCCATCTGCAGATACCTCTCTGGGCTGAGGGCAGAGGTTGCCAGTCTCCAGGCCAAGTTGGCTAGGATTCAGGGAACCTACTTCCACACCCAGGGGCCACCAACTCCACACCCTCTTCCTCAAAGGTTGCCCAGCAGATGGAGTGGTTGGACTACGGTGGGCTCAGGCAGGGTATGGGAGGTGGGAGAGAGGCACATCCCCTAGCCTGTGCCACTGAAGAACTCCAGTGCTGTGCTGGAGGAACATGAAGGCCCCACAGGTCACCCAAAACTGCACCCAGGGAGGATGAGTGGGATCTCCACAGTGGACCCCCAAGGGGGTGGCGGAGGACCCCAAATGAAGAGGAGGCTACAAAGCACACACTCAGGAGGAACCCGGAGAAAAGAGGTCAGCACTTCCAAATAATATCAAAGAAAACTTTTTACTTCATAGCAGCATGCAAAATCCATCAACGTTGCGGCAATCATGTATTGCAGGCCATTATTCATTTAAACCAAATGGAAAGTGCGATAAATTAATGCCAGTTAGCAATTATACTCCGCATATAAACAGGCCGCACCACGTAGAACTCCAAGCCAAGCCACAGCCATTAACATTTCAACCGAAGTCTTCCTCAGAACATGTGACCTCACTGTGCATGCTCAGTTAAAACTACATACATTAAATGACACTGCATTATTTTTAGTGCATCTAATATTACCGGATTCCAGTAAAAACTGCAGTAGTGCAATAGCGCAAGAGTACCAAATTACAACATTTGATCAAAAGACATGTGCAAAGCATCACAAAACCATGCACAGAACAGGATAAAAAACATTAACATAACATTATACCAATATTAAACTTAATTACTAAAAAGACATAAAGTGGCAATCGCAGAGCAGAAATATATACAGAACAGTCATATATTATATTTATATTTACAAGGCTGTAGGTTAAATATAAATATGAGATTAATTTATATTGAAATGCCACTTATAGATACACTTTTAGATACAGATCCATCAGATGAATAGTAATGCTCAAAGCCAGGACCTACTGCACACCATAATACAACACACAATGCACAGAAGGGAAATGGGGGGAAGGGAGGAGGGGGGAAGGAAAGAAGGAATCAGGACAAAACAAACACAAAGACAAGAAACATATATTGTATTTCAGGCTGTGTAAAGGGACAGCATCATTAAGTCCTTTTGATTTCACCGTGTCTAGTGTTATGATCCAAAAAGCTTCTCTTTTTAACAGCTTATCTCTTAAGCTGCCACCTCTCTGATCCAATGAAACCTTCTCCGCTCCAAAAAATTGTAGTGCAGATACAGAATGATGGTACACCTCCTTAAAATGTCTAGCCATCGCACATGTTTCATTGTTGTTCCTAATGGCAGTCTTGTGTTCTGCAACTTGAAGTTTAAGTGTGTGTTTTGGCTGACCCATGTAGAAAATACCACATGGGCAAGTCAGGACATATATAACCCCTTCAGTACTGCAGTTTATAAAGTTCCTGATTTCATATCTTTGATCAGTTCTAGGATGTGCAAATGAGTTAATATTTAATGTATACCCACAGTACATGCAACGACCACACTTAAAATTACTCACAGGAGGCTTTGGTAACCAATTATTTTCATTTTCTACTTTTGGTAGTAATGTATGTACCAACGCATCCCTCAGATTTTTTCCCCTCCGAAATGTAATCCGAGGAGGTCTGGAGCTAATTCCATTACATTTTCTGTCACCCTGTAGTATATTCCAGTGTTTTTTTATTATGTTGGAAATCTGATTTGCTTTTGGAAAATACTCAGTTACAAATGTCACTTCCTGTTCCTTACCAATCATTATGTGCTCTTTATTGATAAGCCCTTGTCTGTCTGTATTCTTTGCTCTCCTATATGCCATTTCCACATTTTGATGGTTGTAATGCCTATAATAGAATATGTGCATCATTTCCAAACTACTTTTTTCAAAATCACTGTCCATAGAGCATGTCCTCCTTACTCGTAGAAATTGTCCAGTTGGTATATTATTTATTAATTTCCTCGGATGACAACTGTCTGCTTGCAATAGTGCATTTCATGATGTTGGTTTACGATACATTTTACATTCCAGCTTGTTATTATTTTGAAAAATGGTAAGGTCTAGAAAATGTATCTCCTGTTTATTAAACTCTATAGTGAACGTCAGATGAGTACTCGTACTATTAATGTATTCCTCAAATAACAGGAGATCACTTTCTGACCCTTTCCATACCATAAAGCAGTCATCTAGGTATCTTTTCCACACAACAACATTGTGATAGAAGGGGTTCATGTTGTTTTGTATAAAACATTTTTCCCAATGTCCCACATATAGCGATGCCAGAGTCGGGGCAAATGTGGTCCCCATGCTTGTTCCTTCATGTTGTGTGTAATAGTTATTATTGAAAATAAAATAGTTTGACCCTAGCACTGTTCTTGCACAGTTAAGGATAAAGCCAGTAGGGGGTGTCACATTAGATGGTCTGTCTCTCAGTGTTGTTACTAAAACCTCAAGCCCTCCTTCGTGGGGTGTATTGGTATGCAGACTTTCTATATCCATACATACAAGATAGTCATTCTTATCAACCAACAATTCTGAAATAATATTACACATATGATTAGTATCTTGGACAAGGGAAGAAAAGAGTGACAAATTGTCTGATGTGACAATCAACAAATTTAGACATCGGTTCTGTAGCAGCCCCAATAGATGATACAATCAGTCTGCCAGGGACTGGAACCTTATTTTTGTGTGGTTTTGGTAATAAATATAAAGCTGTTTTCCATGGTTCACTAACATTCAAGAAAGCAGCCTCCTTTTCTGTAATCCATTTATTATCAATAGCCCCAATAATCAGAGAGTTAATGCATCTCACAACCTGAGGGGCAGGATCATAGTTCAACTTAGAATAAAAAGTCGTGTTCTGCAGTTGTCTCTCAGCTTCTGTCACATAGTCATTTTTATGCCATATAACCACTGTACCTCCTTTATCAGCAGGGTGCGTTATAGACTCTTTCATTGCAACTAATTCCTGAACAGCTGTCCATTCCTCCTGTGTGATGTTGTGTTGTTCATTCCAGTAGTGTTGTTTAAGTAAATCATCAGTTTCTCTTTCCACAGCCTTTATATATGCTTGGAGTGCAACACTATTAGAAGGAGGGCAGAAATTTGATTTATTATGAGAATCAATATGTTAAGCATCAATTTGGTGATTTGAATCATTACTTTAATCACCTCTAATGGGGGGTTGTTAAAGAAATCAAATCTAATACAGGTGAAGCAGACAGTACAGTTTGTCCAAAAAATCCTGTCAGCTTTAATTGTCTAAAGAATATCTACAAATCCATTTTAATTTCAAATACCTTCAGAATGTTCGTATGCACAAAGGATAATCCTTCTTTAAAATAGATGTTTGGGCTTCTGTTAAATTGATATTTGTAAGGTTTACCACTTTGAGCTTTGACTGTGATTCCTGGGGGATCTCCATGGCTAGTTCCCTCTGTTCCATCCCCCACGTTCTCTTCCTCTGCACCCTCTGTTGCCTTGCCCTCCTCCTCCTCTTGCCCCTCCCTCTCTTGGTCTTCCTTGATGGTGTGTATTCATGGGACCTCCCGTATCCTGTCCTAAAAAAGGTTTCTCTTTTCTTATTTGATGTGATCCAGAAGCATCACTATCCACCTCTGATGATATGTTCCCATCTGTTTCCACTGAGAGAAATTTCCTAAGTTTGAAATGCTTTAATTGTCCGTGCCAATTGTAAATAATGCCAGTAGCGTAGTCCCCTATGTCTTTCTCACGCTTTTGCTGCTTATAGTCCTTTAACTTTTCCTTAAATTTCTCAAGTTGATTATCAATTTTGACCTTTAGTTCAGCCATCTGTTCCACCAAAAACAGAGCACTGATTTTATTCTCTAATTCCAAAATCTGTTCATTTAATTTATCACATGATTTTTTAGTCTTTTTAATCACCAATAGTGTAAGGTCCAAACTGCCTTTATTCAGCATGTTTTCCCAATCTCTCATGAATTCAACAACATCAAGCCCAAATGATGGTGGTTTTTGTATTCTTAGTCCCCTTGGAATTATTTTATCACACCAATATTGTGATAGGGATACTGCATGCATTTGGAATCTTATAATTTTTTTCTTTAAGTCTTCCAGTGTTGATGCATTATTATTACTTTGCATTTTGGCAATTTCATTAAACAGTTCTTCCATTTGAGAAAGTGAAAAAACATTACATTCCCCTTCATCATCTGGTATCGACAAGACATCAATATTTACTGCTGCAGAAGAAGAAAAAGAAGCCATTCTGAGAGTTAAACTGCCAAAGCAAAGGCTCATGTCCTATTGAGCAAGATCAAATTCAAAAACACACAAAATAGCAGGCTCCAAAATTATATAGCACAGAATTTTTGCTTAAATCAAAATGGCATAAGGGGTGCACCTTACCAATAAAGATAATAACAAGCAGGAATGTAATTTGTATCATAAACCAACATCATGAAATATACTACTACAAGCAGACAGCTGTCATCTAAGGAAATTAATAAATAATATACCAACTGGACAATTTCTACGAGTAAGGAGAACATGCTCTATGGACAGTGATTTTGAAAAAAGTAGTTTGGAAATGATGCACAGATTCTATGATAGGCAGTACAACCATCAAAATGTGGAAATGGCATATAGGAGACTGAAGAATACAGACAGACAAGGGCTTATCAATAAGGAGCACATGATGTCGATAAGGAACAGGAAGTGACATTTGTAACTGAGTATTTTCCAAAAGCAAATCAGATTTCCAACAAAATAAAAAAACATTGGAATATACTGGAATATACTACAGGACAACAGAAAATTTAAATATATTATCTCCAGACCTCCTCTGATTACATTTCAGATGGGAAAAAATCTGAGAGATGCTTTGGTACACACATTATTACCCAAAGTAGAAAATGAAAATAATTGGTTACCAAAGCCTCCTGTGGGTAATTTTAAGTGTTCATTGCATGTACTGCAGGAATACATACAATATTAATTCATTTGCATATCCTAGAACTGGTCAAAGATATGAAATCAGGAAATGTATAAACTGTAGTACTGAAGGGGTTATATATGTCCTGACTTGCCCATGTGGTATTTTCTACGTGGATCCGACAAAACATGCTCTTAAACTTTGAGTTGCAGAACACAAGTCTGCTATTAAGAACAACAATGAGACATACGTGATGGCTAGACATTTTAAGGAAGCATGCCATCATTTTGTATTTGCACTACAATTTTTTGGAGTGAAGAAGGTTTCATTGGATCAGAGAGGTGGCAGCTTAAGAGATAAGCTGTTAAAAAGAGAAGCTTTTTGGGTCATAACACTAGACACGGTGAAACCAAAAGGACTTAATGATGCTGTCCCTCTACACAGTCTGAAATAAGATATATGTTTCTTGTCTTTGTGTTTGTTTTGTCCTGATTCCTTCTTCCCTTCCCCCCACCCCATTTCCCTTTTGTGCATTGTGTGTTGTATTATGGTGTGCAGTAGGTCCTAGCTTTGAGCATTACTATTCATCTGATGGATTTGTATCTAAAAGTGTATCTATAAGTGGCATTTCAATCTAAATTAATCTCATATTTATATTTAGCCTATAGCCTTGCAAATATAAACATAATATATGCCTGTTCTATATATATTTCTGCTCTGCGATTGCTGCTTTATGTCTTTTTAGTAATTAAGTTTAATATTGGTGTAATGTTATGTTAATGTTTTTTATCTTGTTCTATGCATGGTTTTGGGATGTTTTGCACTTGTTTTTTGATCACATTTTGTAATTTGATATTATTGCACGATTGCACTGCTGCACTTTTTACTGGTGTCCAGTAATATTAGATGCACTAAAAATAATGCACTGTCACTTTAATGTATGTAATTTTAACTGAGCATGCACCGTGAAGTAGCATGTTCTGAGGAAGACTTCCAGCTGAAATGTTAATGGCTGTGGTTTGGCTTGGTGTTCGGAGTGGTGCTGCTTGTTCATATGCAGAGTATAATTGCTATCTCTGATTACTTTATCGCATTTTTCATTTGGTTTAAATGAATATTGGCCTGCAATACATGATTGCCACAACACTGATGGATTTTACATGCTGCTATGAAGTAAAAAGTTTTCTTGATATTATTTGGGAGTGCTGACCTCTTTTCTCTGGGTTCCCCCAAGAGTGTGTGCTTTGAAGTCATAATCTCCTGGTAAGGTGCACCCCTTATGCCATTCTGATTTAAGCAAAACCTCTGTGCTATATATTGTTGGAGCCTACATATTTTGTGTGTTTTTGAAGAAGAAGCTACTCCTGGTGGGGGACTTCATCATACAGGGAGTGGAGTTAGGAGCAGGTAGCAAAGAGGAGAGGTAGGTAAAGTGCCTACCAGGAGGCACACCTTGGAGGGATGGAAAGTGAATCCATAGGATTGCTAGGGTGGTAACGAAGAGGGCGAAGCTGGATATCATTGTCCATCTGGGGACCCATGACCTAGCTGGAGACAGCACACAGAGATAGCAAGAGTGCTGGAGGAGTTCAGGGAACTGGGGAGGGGCCTGGGGCATATAGCAAACTCCGTGACCTTCTCGGAGGTGCTGCCTGTCCATGACAAGGGTGAGGATAAGGATCTCCACACCAAGGGTTTTAACACTTGGCTGGGGAGCTGGTGCAGAGAGCAAGGTTTTGGATTCATTATGGACTGGGGACCCACTTGGAAGGGTGCAGACTTCTACAGGGGAAATGGCATGCATCCTTCTGGAAAAGGGACCATTGTCCTAAGCGAACAGTTTAAATGCTTCAATGGCAAGCATTTAAACTAGGCAAGGAGGTGGAAGAAGGAAGCAGGGTAAATCTAACTGCCCACCCCCACAGGATAATATAGCCAGCAAGGAAGACAATAATGTCACAAAATCACCAGAAAGCACTTAATTCAGCAGAAGAGGAGAGGAGAGGAGAAACAAGGGGAATAGGGTGGAGTTTAGGAGAGGAGTTTGCAGAGCATGGAGCGCCATGTGTGCAAATGCCTGCAGCCTGGGGAACAAAATGCCTGAACTGGCAGCCTTGATAGCAGACTCTGATCTGAATATTGTAGCTATTACAGAGACATGGTACAATGGGAACTGTGACTGGGATGTAGCTATTCCAGGATATACTTTGTTCAGGAGAAACAGGGAGGATATAAAGGGAGGAGGGGTGGCTCTTTACGTCAAGGAAGGTATAAAGGCAGTGGAGGCACAAGGAATACAGGAGGAGGCATAGGCACTGTGGATCACCCTGGAGACAGGTAATGGCACAGCCATTCATACAGGTGTAATCTACAGACTCCCAGCCCAAGGGGAGAAAATGGACAGGGATCTACCAGAAGTCTTCCATATGATGGCAGCTAAAGGGGAGGTGTTGCTGATAGAAGACTTTAATCTGCTAGAAGTTGATTGGAGCATCCCAGCAGCTGCAACAGCCAGGGGAAGAGACATCTGGGACTCCCTGCAAGGGGCTTGCCTCGAGCAGCTAGTGCTACAGCCAACCCAGGAGCAAGCAATTTTGGACCTGGTTCTAACCAATGGGGAAAGAATTTCAGATGTCAGGCTGCGTGAACACCTGGGGGCCAGTGACTGTCACACAGTGTAGTTCAATATCAGTACTGCAACAGGGTCGTGCTACACAAAAGTGAGGGTTCTGGACTTCAGGAGGGAAGACTTCATAAGGATGGGGGAGTGACTCAGGGAAGCCCTAGCAGAGGTAGAGAAAAGGGGGGGGGTAGAGGAACTATGGGCCCATCTAAAAAGAGCCATAGTGGAGTTGGCAAACCTTTGCATTCAGCAAGTAGACAAAGACAAGAGGAAAAGAAAACCTCTATGGTTCTTGCAGGAAGTGGCAGGAAAAGTATGTGCACAAAAGGTGGTGTTCAAGAAATTTAAGGATACACAGAAGCAGGAGGACAGGACTGTGTATTTGGAGTGTCAAGGTGAAGACTGAGGAGAAAATAGCAAGACAGGTTAATAAAGGGGACACAACTTTCTATAGGTACGTTAGCAAAGGAAGAAAGACTGGGGGGATTGTAAGGCTAATGGGGGGGGAAGGAATGGGAATGGAAGGAGGCCAGGATAAAGCATCAACCCTTAACAAATAGTTCTGTTCAGTTTTAACTAAGAAAGAAGAGGGGGAAGGACCACAGCTAAGAATTAGAATTGGAAGGGAGGTGGACAATAATCCATTTACAGTGGACAGAGTCCTAAAAGAACTCACAAAACTGAAGCTAGACAAGGCAATGGGACCAGATGGGATACAATATATAGAATATTAAAGGAATTAAGGGAGGTACTAGCTACACTATTGGCATCCCT
This sequence comes from Neoceratodus forsteri, assembly GCA_016271365.2. NCBI lineage: Eukaryota > Metazoa > Chordata > Ceratodontiformes > Ceratodontidae > Neoceratodus > Neoceratodus forsteri. Next base: position 289,378,408 of record CM028135.1, on the reverse strand, counting down.
TTTCAACAAGTTACTGGATATGGGAGTGGTTCCAGAGGACTGGAGAAGGACCAGTGTAATCCCTCTCCACAAAAGTTGGAACAAGGAGGAGGCTAGAAACTGTAGACCTGTCAGCCTGAACTCGGTGGTGGGGAAGATTATGGAATTGCTGCTAAAAGAAGGGATAGTGGAGCACCTTGAATCTAGTGGAACACAAGATCTGAGACAGCAGGATTCATGTCAGGAAAGTCATGTCAAATAAATCTGATTGGTTTCTTTGACTGGGTGACCAGGGAAGTGGAACAGGTGGGAATGGTGGATGTGGCCTACCTTGACTTCAGCAAGATGTCTGACACCATTACACATAGGAGGCTTGTAAACAAGCTTGGCAGCCTGGAATTGGGTCACAAGGTGGTGAACTGGGTTGGAAGTTGGTTGAGGGATAGAACGGAGAGGGTGGTGGTAAATGGAGCTAAATCCGAGGTAGGGAGGGTGACCAGCTGTGTGTCACAGGGATCAGTTCTTGGGCCAGTACTGTTTAATGTCTTCATCAGAGACATTGTGGAGGGGCTGGAGGGGAAGGTATGCCTCTTTGTGGATGACACTAAGATCTGCAATAGGGAAGACAGTCCAAGAGGGGTGGAGTAAATGAGGAGGGACCTAGCTAAACTGGAGGAATAGTCCAGAGTGTAGCACCTAAGATTCAATGTGAAGAAGTGCAAAAGCATGCACTTAAGCTGCAGGAACCCAGGGCAGGATTACATGATGGGTGGAGAATTATTAGTGCCACAAAACAGGAAAGAGATCTAGGGGTGTTCACATCTGATGATCTAAAGGTGACCAAACAATGTGCTGAGGCAGTGGGGAGAGCCAGTGTGATGCTGGGGTGCATAGGGAGCGGCATCACCAGCAGAAGAGAGGTGGTGATGCCACTGTACAGGTCATTGGTGAGACCTCATTTGGAATACTGCATCCAGTTCTGGAGGCCACATCTCCGAAAGGACATAGACAAGGTAAAGACAGTTCAGAAAAGGGCAACAAAAATAGTGCAGGGTCTACACCAAAGGTCATATGAGGAGAGATTGGTGGAACTCAATATGTATACACTGGAGGAGAGGAGAGAGAGGGGTGACATGATAGAGACCTTTAGGTACCTAAAGGGAATAAATATGGTACAGGAGGGCAGCATCTTTCAGAAGAAAAGATGCTCTAGAACTAGAGGGCATGATATGAGACTGGAAGGGGGTATACTAAGGGGCAAAGTCAGAAAGTACTTTTTCACAGAAAGGGTAGTGGAGTCATGGAACAGCCTCTCAGCAGAGGTGGTGGGGGCAAAGAGAGTGGGGGAATTAAAAACTGCTTGGGATAGACATAGGGGAACCATAGCAGATCAAAAGAAGAAGTGAAAGCTGGTCCGCCAGTGCAGCGGTAGGGCTACCGCTCACAGTGCCAGCGACCTGGGTTCGGGAACAGACTCAGGCAGCTGGAGGGCCAGCCAGGGGGAGGAGGATTGAGCAACCAAGGCTGCTGTCCTCCTCCGGGGTGGCTGAGTTGCATGTTCCCACTGGTCTACTGCCACCTGGGTGACCACAGGTTGAGGTGCAGGGGGACAGCAAGTAGAAGGGAGGGGGAATGTCAGCCGGGAGCCGGAGCACTCATACATCCAAATGTGCATTGCTCCATGGTTCCCCTAGCATGCTGACATCCTGTGGGAGGGTGCAGAGGAAGCAAGAAAAACCCCATGGTGCTCCCTGTAGACAGAGCTTCAGGCCCCGATCCCACAGCCCCTGCCAGTGCTGGAGACAGATCCCCGATGAAATCACAGATTCTCAGGGTGGAGGAAAGGGGGCCCTACCTCATACCCACCTGTGGGTTAAACCAAGGCTTCATGGGGGGATAGACTGCCCAAGCAACTGGACAGACAAGCAGGGACATACAAGGCTATAAGAGTCTCCTGAAGGTAAGGAGGCACTGCGGTGAGAAGGGGACATAAAGAGAGAATAAAAAAAAAAGTGAAGTCACAGATAAGGTAGGATCTGTGACTTTTTACTAGGTAATGAAAAAGGGCAGACTGGATGGGCCTCTCAGTTTTTATCTGTCATCAGATTCTATGTTTCAATGTTTGCCACTGAGATTCTCTGTAAGCCTTTTCCTCATTCAGCTCTGTTGCTTCTATTGGGTGTTACCTCCATAGATCCTTATCTTACACCCTTATAGCACAGATGGCTCACTTTGCTGTGCATGCAAGTCAAGTGACACCTCCTTAGCAAATGGCATTCTGCAGTCATTCCCTCTTTTCAGGAGATTTGTAATGCCCTGCACCAGCTTACTACACTAGATTGGCTTTCGCACCTCACTACCAATTCTATAGATGCCTATTATAAATGCAGGCAACCCTATTTCCACTTTATTTCACCCAGAACAGGAATGGGATAATTATTTGTTGAATGGACATTCCATCCCTCCTCTAGAGTATCTCCTACTTTTCCATATTATCTTCCTTACTAAACCACATAGATGTGCTCACATAGCTCTCCGGACTATTGTTTTTTCATTTTTCTTTGTGCTGCATACCTGTTCTACAATATTCATAGTTGCTGCTTTTACGGGTTTAGTTGTATTTTTTTATATCTTCTTGTTATTCTTTTGGAACTGCTTTATGCTATTATCGCCAGTACATTTTAATTTTTCTGCATGTTTGCTGTACCTCCAGTTTGCCATTCAGGTTTTACGGTGTATCTCTGTTCTACCATATGACTAGTTTGCTGTGTTGGCACTGTTTTGTGTTTTTTTCTTGCCTGTATTTTGAAACTTAATAAAAGGTTTAACTGCAAAATAAAAAGGAAAGGCTAGTGGAGCATCTTGAATCCAATGGGTTATGGGACCAAAGACAATACAATTTTATGGAAAAGAGGTCATGTCAGACAAACCTGATCAATTTCTTTGACTGGATGGTCAGTAAAATAGATCAGAGTGAGTCAGTAGACGAGGCCTACTTAAAATTCAACAAGGCCTTCAACGCCATACCACATAGGAGGCTCATAAGGAAACTAGGCAGCTTAGGGTTGGGTCCCAAGATAGTAAACTGAGTATGAAATTGTTTGATGGATATGCAACAGAGGATGGTAGTAAATGGCACCCACTCTGGAGAAGGGAGCGTGACCAGTGGGGTACCTCGGGACCAGTCCTCTTCAATGTCTTTATAAGTGACATTGCAGAAGAGCTGGAAGGGAAGGTATGCTTCTTTGCAGATGATGGCTGTCTGTGGTTGTTTGTGTGGTCTTGTCCTTTGCTGTTTGGGGGGTTGGGGTGGGGAGTTAGGGTTGGAACCTTTATGTCAAATTTCCCAGCTTTTGACACATTAATACCAACCCTAACTGATGCATTAACATAGTTTTTTTGCAATGAATTACCTTAATTTTTGAGATAGTGTAATCATAGTCTTAGTCGCCTGCAGGAGCGCAGGGCCATTTGGGCCCTGCGCGCCCATCCCTTTATTAATGCATATGTATGTAGCTGTGGAAGGGCCCTGCACTTCCATTCACAAGACAACAGTCACCAAATTGTCAGCATAGGCATCTTATTACTTCAACATATGTACCCAGTACAGAAAATGTTTGAATCCCCACCAAAATGTAATTCCATGCAACTGCAACACCATTCTGCACCACAGGTGCGAAAAGACATTTTGCCCAGGATTTAAAAAATGACAGCTGTGACATGCTGTACATGAGGAGGGGTAATAAGAAGTCTATATTGAAAATTTGGGGTCAAAATATTGAAAATTTCTGAAGTAATGAGTATGCGTAGTGAAATTGCAACAAACTGCCATAACTGTGCCATTTTTAAATATTTTGACCCCAAATCTTCAACATAGCCTTCTTATGGCCCCATATCATGAACAAAGTCAGGAAAAATTGTCAAATCCTGCCTGAAAGGTGATTTTGCCAACCAACCATGAAATCACCTTTCATGTGGGAGTTGCATAATGATAGTTGCATTGTTCATGAGGTGGGCTTTCCAAAAGGCTATGTTGAAAATTTGGAGTCAAAATGTCAAAAAATGGCAGGGTTATGCATTAAAGTTGAACCCCCCATTGAAATACATTGAACCGCATTTATTTTAGTTTCTCATATTACAGTCGCCAGTGCCAACAGCAAGATGTGTCTTTGATCGGAGAGCAGATTTTGAACCTGAGACCTGTTCAGGTGAGTGAGGGTGTGTGGAAGTGTACTGGGGGGTGTGGGGTGGTGGATGCTGAGTAGGAGGTAGATTGGCGAGAGACTTGTTTTTCAGCACAAAACCAAAAATTAAACATTAAGGGATGGTTTTCTTTTTTTGCGGGAATGGACGGGGATGGGAGGGTGCCACTAGACACCAGGGACATACCAGGGTTCAGTATTTTATTACTGGGGACAGCAATCTAAGAACATGTGAGGTGGAGAGGGACCACTAGACTACCAGGGCTAATGTTGATCAGAAAATGGGGGAGAGGGGAGGGACCACTGCAGCCACCCCCAAAAAAAACATCAAGGAAAGGTTTGCTTTTTTGCAGGAATAGATGGGGGCAGAGTGGTGCCACTTGACACCAGAGACATTGGGGACAGTGATTGGACAATGGGGGAGGGCAAAAGGACCACTGAACTACCAATGCTAAAATAAAAACAAGCATTTGTCAATGCCAAATGTTTGCTTGCTGGCATTAGCATTGGAAGTGCAGGAGTTAGACAGATGCAGAATAGGAATTGCAGTGAAGTGTTGAACTGACCCCAACCCCAACCCACCCTGCAGAGATGGACAGGCTTTGAGGTGTGCCTTTGGGTCATCTCCCATAATGCTCATGCCATTTTACCTCATCCTATCCTGCAGACACCGACAAGTGTCAAGGTGTGCCTTGGGGTGTTCAGGCTTTACACGCACCCCTTTTTTTAAGTAAATACATTGAAATGGGTGCAGTATAGGAGAATGGGGTGAACTTTGGGGCTGAACAGTCCTAGGCACACCTCGATGCCTGTCACTGACTGCAGGGTGGGGGTGGAATGGTGTAATCATTACTGTCAACAATCCCAAGTCACACTCCTGACACCTGTCAGTCCCTACTGGGTAGGGTGTTATGGTTGGAAACCTTAACGCCCCAGGTGTTTCTTGGTATTTTCACTCAAAGTTTTCAACATGGGCTTTTTGTGGCCCCACCGCATGAACAGTGACACTATCAGTTCATTAGCCAAAAAGTGATTTTGCATAGCTACTGCACCATTTTGCGTCACAGGTACAAAAACACATTTCGAACAGGATGTGAAAAATGATAGCTGTACTGTTCATGAGGAGGTGTAAAAAAATGGTAATGTTGAAAATCTGGAGTGAAAATTTAAAAAAATTGGTGAAGTCACGAGTGTGTGTAGAAACTGTGCAACGCACACTTGTACTGCAATTAGTTGGGGAATTTTTTACACCAGATTTTCAACACAGGCATTTTGGGACCTCCACTCATAAACAGTGACACTGTGATTTTCTTAATCTGTCCTGAATGTTGATTTCACACAGCAACCGTGCCCACTGTGTGCCACAGGTGCAGCAGACGGTGGTAGTAAATGGGATAAAATCTGAGGAAAGGAGGGTGACCAGTGAGGTACCTCAGGGCTCAGTACTGGGCCCAGTCCTTTTTTATGTCTTCATCAGTGACATTGTGGAGGGGCTGGAGGGGAAGGTTTGCCTAGATGATACCAAGATCTACAACAGAGCAGGCAGAGTAGAGGGGTTCGCAAGAATGAGGAGGAATCTGAGAAGGTTGGAAAAGTGGTCAGAGGTGTGGCAATTAATGTTTAATGTAAAGAAGTGCAAGATCATGTACCTGGAGCGAAGAAATCCTATGGAGAGCCACAGGATTGGGGGATTGCTGACAGTCACCAGGGAAGAGAAGGATTTAGGAATAATCATCTCAGATGACCTAAAGGTGGCCAAACAGTGTAACAAGGCTGTGGGGAAGGCCAGTGGGATGTTTGGGTGCATAGGGAGGGATATCACTAGCAGAAGAATGGAGGTGGTGATGCCATTGTACAAAACACTTGTGAGGCTTCATCTGGAATATGGTGTTCAGTTCTGGAGGCCACATCTTCACAAAGATATAGACAGGGTGAAGGTGGTCCAGAGAAGGGTGACCAAGATGATGAAGGACTTCCAACAGAAAGCATATGTGGACAGATTAAAAGTCCTCAATATGTATGCACTTGAGAAGAGGAGGGAATGGAAAGATATGATAGAGACTTAAAGGCTCAAACAAAGTGCAGGTGGGTGACATCTTTCAGCACAAGAGTTGTACAAGGACAAGGGGACAGGATATGAGACTAAGGGGGTAGGGTAAAGGGAAGGATGAGGAAGTTTTTCTTCACAGAGAGGGTAGTGAAAGATTGGAATAGCCTTCCATAAGAAGTTCTGGGTGCTAACACAGTGGGGGGATTCAAACATGCATGGGATAGACATAAGAGAACCCTGTATTGGGGTAAAGAGAGACAAAAGCAAATGACCAAGTAGGATTAGCAGCCAGTGATGCAGAGAAAGAATATAGGCAGACTAGGTGGGCCTAGCAGTTCTTATCTGCTGTCAACTGCTATGTTACTATGTTAACAGATAGACTTGTTATTTTCTCTTTTTAATTATTCCTAAGCAGGGAAGGAGCTGGGCGTTAAGTAATAAGATTAATAAGAACCAAGATTAGCATTAAAGCTGATGAGACAAAAATCCAACATACAAAATAAGAAAATGCAAATAATTTTGGATTGCATAAATGCAAGATGTGTATAATAGAATATTATATAGTTGATTATAACTTGGCAAGAGTTGGGGGGAGCACTGGGCAAACAAAAGCAGGCAACCTAAGGGAAATCTCTTGTACTAAGATTGCATCCTAGATTGGATGCGGATAATTGATATGTGTACATGTATAAACAAAAAAGTTACTATGTTTCAAAACAAATTGAGCGTAAATGGGACTCAAACAGTTTTTCTTAAGATATAATAAATTTTGCCTGATGCAGTTACAGAATTTGCTGGTGACACTAGCCATGTGGAACAGCTATGAAGTTCACTCCCTGATGAAGCAGAAGTGTATATTGACTTAAGTAAATAAAAAAACAAATAGAGATTCTTATGCTACAAAAAGTCTATTCCGTAGCACCTGAAATTGGGAAACTCAAGACTTCTTGGGTCAGCCAAATTTATTATCCCTGGGAACATCAAAAAGTAGGGAATGCACAACACATCTGTAAATAGGGGATGTGTAATACATATAAGAAAACATTTCAATGCACTACTCCCTAAGAACATCAAATAGTAGAGGATGTGCAATTCATTTAAATTTAAAACGTATTGACTCATCTAAGAATGAGAAGGGTAGATTCATAATGGTAAAATCCAAAATATATGGCAATGAGTACATTATTGCTTCAATGTATGCATCCTTTGTTGGATATTTGAACTTCCTAAAATCAAAAAATAAATGGTTAATTATATTAGGACAGTCCCCAATAACAATAGGAGGAGACTTTAATACACACACAACACCCGAGGTAGAAAAAAACTCTATTCCTCTCCAGAGGACAGGAAGAAAAGCAAATAGTTTAACACATTTTGCATGTAATAACTTGATAGATGTTTGGTATAGTAATTACCACAATAAGCAACAATTCATATTTCATTCCAAGCATATGAAGAGTTTCTCTAGATTGGACTATGACCTGTGCTCAAAATCTGTATCAACAGAAATAATGGAAATTGATATTGCTCATATTATAATATCAGACCATGCAAGGGTTACAATGACTTTTATACCTACTAGAAAACAAATCAGGATTCGACAATGGCTCTTTGACAATACACTGCTTTGATTACCGGACTTTATAGATTATATGCAAACTCAAATACAATAATACTATCTTTTAACTATAAAGGAGCAGAGGACATAGTCCAACTATGGGACGACTTTAAGGCAGTAATTTGGGGGGCCATTAAAAGTTATGAAATTATGTATAAAAAATAAAGAGACTAGAAATTCAAACATCAGAAAAAACAATTAAAAATATATAAATTAAACTTTGAAGTAGCCAAACAAATGATGCAAAACTATTGACAGAAAAACAAACTATAATGTACAAGACATACAGTACTTAATGTACAAATTAGGGATGGGTGAACCAGCTCTGCTGCACATCAGAACCTCCCAGGACTGAGCTGACTCATCTCTGGCTGGAAAGACTGAGCCTTTCATGGCTCGACCCGAGTTGCCAAATTGGCCCAGTTTGGAAGTGTGGTCCAGGTCGATCTGACACTTTACCACTGTTCTGTGTTTAGTTGCCTGCATATTGTATGCCAAATCTAAGGTACAGTAATTTGACAGTTAAAGGAAAAGAGGCCTTGGTCAAATTAAATTATCTTTTCCTTGTGTATTGCGTTTCTTCCTCCCACCTGCACCCATGCCCATGTTATCTGTAGAGTATTCTCTGGTGTCTAGCAGTCCCTCCCCCCACCTGAACCCATGCCCATGTTATCTGTAGAGTATTCCCTGGTGTCTAGCAGTCCCTCCCCCCACCCGCACCCATGTTCATGTTATCTGTAGAGTACTCCCTGGTGTCTAGTGGTCCCTTCCCCCACCTGATCACCCACCCAACATAATGAAACAGGTTTCCCTGTTGTCCAGTGGCCTCCCATCCTGCTCCCCTAGAGTTATATACCATTCCCTGGTGTCTGCAGAGCCCCTCCCATCCCCATTCCCCTGTAATAGAATAAGGTTCTATTCCATTCCTTGGCATCTAGCAGTTCCCCACTCCCAACCCCAGCAGGTGAGTGTCCCCCACCCCTCCCACCCAACCCCAGGCAGGTGACTAGCACAGCCCTCCACTCCACCACAGCCAGCCACCGACTGAGCTGTCAATGAATGAGATTGTACTGTACAAGCATGTGCTCATTCACTGACAACTCAGTCAGTGACCAGCCATGGTAGAGAGTGGAGGGCTGTGCCAATCACCAGCCAGGTCGTGGTGGGGGCAAGGTGGTGGGCACTACCTGCTGGGGTGGGGGGTCTTCTACACACCAGGGAATGAACTAGTACCTTATTGTAATACAGGGGAACAGGGATAGGGAGGGGGGTCTGCTAGACACTAGGGAATGGTATATAAGTTCTAGGGGATCAGGATGGGGGGACCACTGGGCCAGGGAAACTTGTTACATTATGTTGGGCAGGTGATCTGGTGGGGGAGGGACCACCTCATTAGGTCTACAATTCACAGAGTAAATCAGAACCGTTTGGAAAAAATTCAGAGTCAGAATCAGAACCGGGTTAACAGCTGGTTTGCCTATCCCTAGTACAAATAGAAAAGGATTTACAGTATGTACTTTGAAATCTAATTTTTACTAATATGGCAATAAAAACAGCCAATTATTAATCTATGCATTAAAAAAGCATAGACAGCATATGGTAACTTAATTGATAGAAGATGAGCATGGTAACTTAATAAACAAAATCTAGCCAGAGCTGATATAGCTGTGGCGAGCTTGAAGAAGCTCCAAGTAATGAGTGCCATGAGCGCCACTGAATGCCATCCCACATACGCTACTCAAGGAAACCTTCAGCATTGACAAATGCTTGTTTTTTTGTTATCTTTGCATGGCTTCCAGCAGTCTAAGTGAGATGAAGACATAATTTCTGATTATACACTGCAGTCACTAAACATTTTAGTATAATTCATCTTGCTCTGTGCTGTACCGTATATTAGAATGCAATCCAGTCGATAGTTTTAATTTCTGACATGACCACACTTACCCTGTGTACAAACATGTCATAATAGAAAAATAACTTAATCACTGTTTTAACTAATAGCATCTTCAGCAATAACAGCAGCAAGTCCAAATCTCAGATCTGAAGTAAGAAAATGTAGTGATACAAATGTACAAACATACAAAAATGCCAGCAGATACAGGCAATTGGTCTATTGTGTCTGTTCAGTCATGCAGCACACATGTTAGACTCCTGCTGCTGCCCCTCCACCCCTTGCTTTCTTTTCTTCCCCCCTCAACTTCCCACCTACTAGTATCTTGCCCTTGACCCTGTCCCACCCCCTTTTGAAGCTCTCCACTGTTTTTAGAGATGCCACTGTGGTCCACCCCTACCACCCTCTCCGTGAAGTAATCTCTCCTCATCTCTCTCCTGAAACTACCCCCCACCAACTTCAGGCTGTGCCCCCTAGTAATTCCTTCTCCCTTTAATCAAAACATGCCCTCTGTACTAACCTTGTTGATGACCTTTAAGCACTTGAAGGTTTCAATCATATCACCCCTCATCCTTCTCTCCTCCAATGAGTACATGTTGATGTCCCTCAACCTATCCTCATAAGGTGATCTGAAATGTGTCATAGAAAACATGACAGTAAAATGTGGTACATCAGATTTGTGCACAACAGAAGACAGTATTCTGCAGTCTTATGTTTACAAAGTTGTTACCTGGCTTGAGATATTGAATCACCTGCTTCAAATCCCACCAGAACCACTTACACGTCATGACCCAGGAGCACTTGTGTTAGATCAGGGCTACTTTCATCATGTTCATGGCTACTGTTGCAAAATATAATCTATGCACACATATTTATTTTTTAAATCTGAGCTGAATGCATTTTGCTGTAGAATGTATGTCCATTTCCGTGTTGTAGCAAGGTTAAACTGCTTCCAAGGAGATAAATTATGTAAATTGACAGTAAATGCACACAGAGGGAATAACAGAACAGAATTTAAAGGGTACTTAAACCCTACTTTTGTGCCTGAAATTCCAGTTAAAATGGACCCCAGAGTGAAGCAGAATAAACAATGTCCAATTACAGAATGTGCCCCCCTGAGCATGGAATCAGTTTAACCTTGCTGCAACAGGCAAATGGACACACATTGATAACATTGTTTTAGTACTGACATTTGGAGCTGCATGGCATAGCAGAGCATTCATTTATCAAACAGGGCTCATACACTTATAAACGGATACTTATTTTGGACCAGTAATAGAAAACAAACAAAAATAAACTGCTATTCAAGTCATTATATCCTCTGTATGATTGAGTTTGTAGTTCTGATTTATTTTTGAACTACGTAACTTAGACATGTGGGAGTGTTGACAGCAGTAGACAGTATAAATTCCTACATGATGACTCCCAACTTCAAGGCTGGGATTCTGGAGTGAGGGGGTTCGGGTCTTCTTCTTACTTTGCTCTGTCTCCCACATAACACATGTGCCTAATTAGCCATGTGCTACTGAGTTAGTATTCAGTCAAAGTAAGGAGATAATGAGTTAGCCCCATTGGCTGCTGAACAGACTGGAATGAATCTATTTGACTTGACCTGGATAGATGCTCATTCTGCAGCCCTGCAAGGGTTAAATGACAGCAGCTTAAAAAGGTTGTTTTTTTTGGGTTTATATCCTGAGAAGGTGGGAGGCACAGTAGCATCCCCCCTGCCTTTAAGGCAGAGCAGCCAATAGCAAAAATCAGAGGGGGGCAAACTATTTTGCAGTTGATGGAAGGATACACTGAAAACTCTTAAAAGATGTATTCCATGGAAACACATTTTTTCAAGTGAAAGCAGGATAGCTGCAGGCTCCACTCCCAGCCATAAAAATGATCAGAAAATTGGTCAGCGTTTATTCAATATTACAAAACACTTTACCAAAACAAGCTTCAAATAACAGATCAGGATGTCATAGATTACATTAAATCAGCCAATATCCTTAAGTTCAATGATCTGCTCCTCATAATGCAATAACTGCACAAGACATTAAAGATGTGATAAAATCTTTAACAAAAGATAAGTCCCCAGGCCTAGATGGCTTAACTTCTGACTTTTATTCTGTTTTTATTTGTTAACATCTTGGCTGGAATTGATGACCCTGGAAATGGCCTCTAAAAAAGGTATTCCATCCACAGTGTTAGAAGCATTAGAAGTATTAATCATATTAAAACATAAAGGAAAAGCCAGCAAGGAGAAACCTAGAGAGTGGAGTGCACTCTTGGACAGGCATATGAAACTGGAGCCCTTGGAACAGCTCCTGAGAAAATTTGGACGAGAAAATCTACATGCATATAACTTAAGCCACAGTCTGTAAAAACAGACAGATTTAAAGGAGAGAGGAGACAAATACTGTTTTCTCCTCTGGGAAAGTGGCACAGTATTTAAAAGTAGAGTGACTTTTTTCACACGACAGGAACTTCAGAATGACTTAGGGTTTCCTTGGTCCATTTTATATGTAACAAACACTGTAGAAAGCTTGAAGGGTCAGCTTTCTACCTGTGATAGTATAAACCTGCTTAAAATAATTTTAATGTCCTTTCATATGATTTATAGAAGTTGTGCAGTTTTAAATCCATATAAACAGTGAAGAGAGGGTTCAGAATCTTGGTGACAGTTGGGAATTTGAACTGAAGCATTCCAATGTGGCTCATCCTGCTGCAGGACTCCGACCCAGAATGGCAGAAGTTTATTGCTGAGGGTGGAAACAAGGAAGCAGGCCACTCAGAGGCCAGGATTTTAGTTGACTAGAAAGCTCAGGGAGTATAAAAGGTGATGCACAGCTTATTTTCAGGAAGACTGAACAGGTAGATGGACCTGAAAGGACTAGCATTGATCAGAAGGAGTCCAGCCAATAGAGGCCTACTATAGGATAGGGCCTGGGAGACTAGTTCTCAACTACTATACTAACATATATGGGATCACCTGTGTCACAGTGCCAGAGTCAGTAGTGCAGTAATTGAGCTTAAGGAATGCATAGATTAAGCCTGCTGCACTGTGGTACCTTTATCCAGTTAAGCTATACTCAGTTTGCGTCTAGCAAGTCCAGTGACTATTTCCAACAACCAAAGGTCATCTCCAAGGATCATCACCATAAAGAATCCACTGCCATTCTCCAGGAGGTTTATTTTGCCAGTGATTTCAATAGAGGTCATTCAAGAAATGTGTTACAGTAATTTCATTTATTCAGGACTAGTTCAAGAGGGACACATCTGCTATACATGAATTTGTGATCCATTTTGCTGCAAAGGACTACCATCCAGGAATTTAAAAGGGACTATCACACAACGACTGAGTGAGGAATCACCTATGTGAATATTTAGAAGTAACTGTCAGCCAGTGTGATTTGATGATGCAGTGAGTTAATGTAATTTCTTTAATGTATACGTGAATTACATCCATACCGTATAAGTGAAATGATATGGAGTATAAGTGAAGAGACTTATAAAACTCAGTAGTGGATTTCTCAATTATATTAACATGGTGGTGCCTCACTTTTATATAAATTCATTACCAGAATAGATTACTGCTGAATGGAATTATTATATTTTACAGTATCTAAATGTAGTGAGATGAGATTTTAATTCTTAACTTTCCTAAACTTACGTTTTCAAGAGGAAGAAACTCTTGTATGCACTGTCTGCACTACCTCAGCTGCAGTTCTGCAGGTGGTGGCTTGCATCTAGCATCTGATGGCAGAATGATAGAAACCACCTCTTTTATATATTGAGTGGGTCATATAAAGAGACACCCCACAAATTAAATAAATTAAAAATATAAAGATATAATAAAAATATAATACAAACACTCAAATGAAGTTAAAAATAGAGGACATATACTGTGTGTGTGTGTATATATATATATATATATATATATATATATATATCATTCTCCAAATAAAAAATTATAGCATTCCAAGCCTGTCACCCTGATTTCTTGATTTCACCTTAGTAGGTCAAAACTGTTCATGATGGCAAGTTCCATGCTATCAGAATTCTGCAGTTTCAAGAGTCCCAAAATAATCAGTCAAGCAACTAAATTATGAATCCCAATATAAGACTCTTCTTAGCTTTCTTTTAGAGTCCAGTAGGTCATTACATTTCCTCTTTTCCATTGGGTTCCTTTTTTCACCTTAAATGGACTTGCACTCTCTTACTTTTTTGGTATGATTTTGGTCTTTTCAAGTTTCTCGTCTTATTAGTCACACTACTGGCATTCAGATCCATCCTTCTTCTCAGTTACTCTGCTCTGTCTGAATTCAGACTCCTGGGATCCTTTGCAGGGTTAGAAATACTCCATATCTGTGGGGATTCACCCCTCCCATAAAAGAAAAACAACCTCCTCAAGGACGTACTACTCATAAAATCTTAAATGCGAACAAAGCATAATTCGGCATTTGGATGACTTACTGTAGATCGAATACAGCTGTTGTACAAAATTGTGCTTTTTAACAAAAAAGCAAAGTTACCCTCTCCCCAGCCCTACCATCAGTACTCTCTCTGCCACCATCTACTATTAAACAACTACAAAACAAATAATTATTACAACCTATTTTGCAAAACTATACAGTGTTAAGATTAACAATGTGGACGGCAATTTGAATGACTTTAGTACTAAAGTTTCACTGTGATATGACACTGGTTCCAGGACAATCAATTGTCCCTCAATGCCAAACAAAGGGTTTCAATGGCATTTGACACCAGACAGAAGTTGGCCAGGCTCTCTGCCCTCCTTTCCCTCTATACTCTTGATGATGGGTTGATTAAGGATGTCTAGTTCTTCAAATAACTTGGTCTTTGGTTCAACCATCACTTTGACTTCTCTGTGCATGTGACTGCCATCCACCAGAAGTTCCACCTCCAACCTATTCTCATTAAAAGCATGCATTCTACCTCCTGCACAAAAAGAACTCCATATGAAGATAATCCTCCTAATTTTTGACTATGGTCATATTTTCTATAATGCTGCTCCCAAATCGATTCAGGCCAGGCTGGATCTCCCTCCCTTTCACTCCTTCTGTTGCTTTGCCAATGCACCCTAGACTGTTCCCCCACACCTACGATTGTTGCCTCAATTCCTTTCCCTTCCTCCCTTCCCTTGATGCCTGGTGTCTCTCTTACCTGTGCTTCCTTTATTTAGGAATTCTGGTTTGGCTGTCTTCCCTGCCTTACTTACCTCCTTTTGCCCTCTGCTGCCCCCATTTTACTCCCTTCAAAACTTTGTCCCTCGACCCCTCACCTTCCATTACATGAAATTCTCTGCAGGCCAAGGAGCTTTCTCTTTCTGGTTCCCAAAGCTCTGTCCTTCCCTTCCCCTTGCTAGGCACTTTGCTTCATCGCTCTTTTCTCTCAGATCCCTCCTTGTAACTACTCTACCCACTCCTGTAATTGCCTGTGACTGCACTGTGACCTGACATTCACACCACCCAATGGTCTTGTTAGATCCGCTCTTACTTGAGTTTTTGCACGCGGCCTGTGCTGAATCTGTCATTTAGTGAATTTGTCCATTGGCAATAGCTAATGTGAGTTTATTCTCAGGCACTCCCTGAGGAAGACCCATGTGACTGGGTCGATTCATATGGGGTGTTAGCCCTGTCTCCAGTTATGCTTTGTAACAAATAAAAACTTAGCTTTATTGCTCTGGCTTTTTATAGTGTGTGCCCAGTTTTTGTCTGCTACTTTGCTTGTGTATCTACTGGAGCACCTTTAAGACAGTTGATGTGCACTCCTTTGTTTCTGTTTTGGTTATTCTATGTTTATGTTTGACTCATCTAATGAATTGCAACTTGTTATTTTTATATAATTTTATATTATGGTATCTTATTGATTGCCCTATTTTCAAGTTTTACTGTACTTTACTTCTCCTTTCCCCCAGGACGCATTTGGAAACAAGCTGTTACCAGCTCAGCATATCTTTCCTGGTAAAATTGTTATAAATAAATAAGCACAATCAGGGGAAAGGGTGTCACAAACAAGGTGCCCACAGGGATTGGTCCTGGGACCTGGCCTATTTAATGTTTGTTAGTGACATGGGGAAGGGTATCAAGGGCAACATGTGTCTCTTCACTGATGATATAAAACTATGTAGACAGTGCTGAAGAGGTGAGGGAATTACAGAAAGACCTGGAGAAGCTGGAGAGGTGGTCAAATATTTGGCACTTGAGTTTTAATGCCAAGAAGTACAGTACAAAGTGATGCATTTAGGGAAAAGGAACTAAAGCACAGGATATTGGGGAGGGGGTAGGCTAGCTGCAAAAGAGGAGAAAGATCTTGGGGTCATCATCAGTGACTCCCTCAAGTAAACCAGCCAATGTGCTATGGTACACAGTAAAGCATCAAGGATATTGGGGTGTATTGGGAGGGGTTTTGATAGCAGAAAAGTGAAGTGATACTGTTACTATACAGGTCACTGGTCACTAGTGAAGCCTCAACTGGAATACTTTGTCCATTTCCAGAACCTTCACCTGAAAAAGGACAGATAGGTTGTAATCAGCAAAGAGAAGGGTCGTGATGATTCAGAGCCAGCAAGACAAATCCTATGAGGAATGGCTGGTGGCCCTGCATATGCTCTTGCTGGAGTCCAGACATGCAAAAGAGACATGACAGAAACATATAGGTGTCTGATAGGCATAAATAGGATGAACAGTGAGGACCTTTTTCTTAGAAATAGGGATGTAATCACCAGAGGACATAACTGGGGATTGTTTTTTTTTTTGGGGGGGGCAAATTCAGAAGGCATGTGAAGAAGTTCTAATTCACAGAAAGTGTAGTGGAGCCATGGAACAGACTACCAACTAAATTGGTCAGGGCAGGTACTTTAAATGGGTTTAAACTTGGCTGTGACAGAGCAAGTGGATGCATATTCCTTGGGGATGGGGTGCTGTGGGGAGGGTTGCGGGAGGGGAGATAGAGAGGGACATCCTGCCAGGACACTGGTTGGGGGTGAGGTAATATAATATGGGCAGACTTGATGGACCATCGGTCTCTTCCTGCCATCAGTTCCTATGCTTCTTTGAGTAGAATTCTTTTTTTTCCATCCTGTGTTTATGCTCCATGCTCCAGCTATCCCTTTTTTGATGCCCCCCCAGCTCCATCTCCCAGCTCCTCCAGGGCTTACCTTGCCACCATTGTCCTCTGCCACAGGACTGTGGTGGGTGCCCAGCCACCAGTGCGAGGCCTGTGAGGGGTCGGTTTTCATCCTATCACTAAGGATTTTTTCTCCTAGTTTTTTCTCCTTTTACTCCCTGGGGTCTCTGTAACATGATCGTGCATGTGTGTGGAGGTGTGCATGCACCCTGAGGCCCAAACAGCCCTGATTCACCCACCTGGCCTAGTGCCAGCCCCCCATCTGCCCAGCACTACCATTGAACCTCCACTTGGTGGCAGTCAAGGGCTGGAAAGGCTAACTTTCCCAGTCTGGGAGAGGAGACCTGCCTGGCTCAGTCTTTTTCCCAGGCCTCTGCCCAGACAACCCCCGGTGGCACAAACATGGGTCACCGGCATGAGAGAGGTAAGGCACTAGGCACTTCTGCCCTCTGCACCACTGGGCCAGCCTAAGTAGAATTCTTTGATTACGGGAACCCAATTACATGTTATTTTTACCAAGATAGACAACACTGGTGCAAACTTGGTAAGAGCAGTGACCAATAAGCATTTTGGAAGCCCCCATTGCTTAGTCCATACACACAATCTTGTTGTCAAAAGCCCCCCACAACACGGTGTTAAGTCTGGTAACACTGTGATGACAGTAAGAACTATCTGTGGGCATTTTACTGGTCCATCAAGGCCACCAACCAATTTCATGAAGTTCAAGGACACCTTGGTCTTACCCATACAAAATGTTAGTACATGATGACATTCCTCCTACCTTATGGTCTCACATCTATTATAGCTTAAGTAGATGCTGCATGGGATCACAATGAGGTCAGAAATCAGTGTCCCTAGGCTACCAACACTGGTTTGTCATGGAAACCTAGGTCAAGGTTCTGGCACCAATTGAGATGTGCCCCTGTGGCTCCAGTACTATATCAGCATAGCTTCATCAAGCTAGTCTTGCAGGACAGATTCTGAAGGGATCTTTTAAAAAATGTGGTTATCTGGCTGACAAATACCAGGGTAAGATTCCACACAAGGTCAGTGAGCTGATTGACTACCTTACCAATAAGTTTTGAGATAAGGTTTGCAAAACTGTTGGACAAAATTAACTATATATTTGTGACAACCCTCATTTCAAGTGTGAGGTATTGCATGGAGAACCACAGAGTGATTGTTTTAGCAGCAACTGTGTGTGGAGCAGTAGAAGTCTTTCAAGATAAGCACAATCAGAAATTAAAATCAGCCATTAAGAATAACACAGCGGATTCTAGTCCTTTCAGTGAAGTAAGATGAGCTTACAGGCATTAATCAAACAGATATCAGAGAAATGGTATCCTCTGAGTGATGTCAATTAAACCTTAACCTTGAAACAAATAAATACTGTAGGTGCCCAAAAGGGGAAATTCACTCTTACCATGCTACAAATTAAACTGACAATCTTATTTCAGTATTATGTTAGAAATGGACAAGTGCAGAACATATAAGTAAGGGAACCCATATGGGTTAGCCCCTGAAACATGTGTATGCTATCACTTAATTATATTTTTGTTGTTTGGCAGGAGTTAAATTCTGTGCAAGATGTTGAACTGAATTTGACAAAATCTGTTATTTTTGGATATGTCCTTAAGAATAACAAGGTCCACAGGCTGTGTTCCACATACGTTTCTAATTTTTTTTTCCAGGCTTACAGCAGGGTTGAAAGATTAGATTGTTTTATACCACTTATAAGAGAATACATCTTCCTAGTTAGTTTTCCCCAGTTAAAGTGTCAAAGAGGAGAGCTTTCAATTGTAAAATAGGGATATCATTAATATGTGTTACTCTCCTTCTTATGAAATCTCTGATCTGTAGGTAGCCCATGTAATGGCCTACCAGTAAATTAAAATTTTCATGCATGTCATATAAAGTAAATTGACCATCAGTGTAGAGATCATTAGGTTCTGATACCTCCGTAGCTTTCCAGATATGGAAAATCTGACTCATGAGGGCAAAGGAAATATTGCCATTAGGAATTATTGAGGTAGATTGGGAAATTTTCAAGAATGGACAATAACAATCCTAGTATCACCCCACAATTTACTAGTAAGTCTAATAAATGGAGAGCTTGATGTATATAGTTGGTTACTATGAAGGTTGGTAGTTAAAATATATGTGAGATCTTCAAATTGGGTTAAACTTTTTTTCTATTTCAACCCAAGCCAGGGGTTGTCTGGAGGGTGGAACTAAATAAAAATCTGTTCATGCTGAGAAGCCCAGTGATACCAGAAAATATTGAGTAACCCTGGGTTGCTTTTTCCGGAGGGGAAGGGGCACATTATTTTTCATGTTTAATTCTAGGGTTTGCCTCCTTTTATAAAAATGTTCTAATTATCCTATCCCAATCTTTAAAGAATGTTTTTTATCACTTATGACAAGGCTTGAAAAAGTAGTAGAATGTTGTTTCCAGATAAGTTTCTTTTTGCCGGGCTTCTTGCAAGGTTGAAAGATTAGATTGTTTCATAGCACATATAAGGGAATATGTTTTCCAGATTAGTTTTTCCTAGTTGTCAGAGAGGAGAGCTTCTAATTGTGAAATAAGGATGTCATTACTATGTGTTAGTCTCCTTCTTATGAAATCCCTTATCTGTAGGTAGCCCATGTAATGGCCTACTAGTAAACTAAATTTTTCATGTGTGTCATATAAAGCAAATTGACCCTCAATGTAGAGAACTTTAGGTTGGGATCTCATCTTAGCCTTCCAGGTATGGAAAATCTGACTACTGAGAGCAAAGGAAATAGTGCCATTATGAATTATTGAAGTAGACAGGAATATTTTCAAGAATGGCCAATAACAATCCTAATACCACCCCACAATTTACTAGTAAGTCAAGTAAATGGAAACTTTGATGCATATAATAGGTGACTATCAAGGTTGGTAGTTATAGTGCCTGTGAGGTCTTCAAACTGTAACCTTTTTTCTATTTCAACCCAAGCCAGGGATTTTCTGGAGGGTGGAACCAAGTAAAAATCTGCTCAAGCTGAGGTGCTTAGTGATATAAATAAATGTTAGTGAGCTCCAGGCAACTTTTTTTTTAGTTCTTTGGTAACTGGATAAGACCCACTAAGCACAAATGCCTATTTTCAGGGGCAACCTGGGAGCACTGGGGTGGTTAAGGGATTTGCTCAGTCTCACAGTATGCAAGTGGAGGTTATGTGAATCAACCCAGGTCTGCTGGATGTACCAAGCTCATTCACAGCTCATTACTCTAACCTCTAAGCTATATTGCCAGCCCCTTTTGATTGTTTTAAAATGTAAAACATTATATAGAAACAGTTTCACTTGATCACTCACACTACTAAAAGTACCAGAAGAGTGTACTCAACCACTGTGAATAACATGTTTTCTGTACATGGGTCCTGGCCAATCATCAGACTGGATTTATGAGTACAGTGTAAGATTCTGCAGGAGATAAACCTGATAGTAAAACTCCACCAACACAGATGTGCAGAAAATCAGTTTATTTCTCCTTATTAATAGTACAAAAAATGGAGGCATAAGATTAAATCTTACCAACTGGAACACAGAAACAGTCATACACCAGGTGTGGAAGCAGGATGCTCCCGGGGATCCCAAAGGGGTTTGGCCATGTGCTAAGATTATATACTGTAGATAAGAAATGTCCTGTTGCCAGAGTAACAAGCGTGCAGATGTTAGTATGTTTCTGTACTTGGTGTTCCATTGGTCAATACATGGGTGTCTATACTCAGAACTGTTACTTTTAGTATCAATTATAGTTATTTGCTGACTAACTTAGAAGAACAACAGGGTTCTTCTCATAGATTTTGCTAGGCTACGCATACTGATTTCTGAACATAGGTGGTGCTACAGACCACAGAATATTATTATTATAATTATTATTATTATATAATTACATCATGTTAGGCTGCTAATCTCATAGCTGTGATTAGATGTCCTTCTAGGACAGTAAAATAGATTACTGGCTAACTCATTAGACATTTGGCTGAACAGGAGATTCCTGGTTAGGCCCTAATATAGAAAAACATTTCAGTACATTAGTAATACCATTAGTGCATAATCCATTCTCCCTTGTCTGTAATGATAACAGCAAGTGTCCTCATATGGGTCGGCAGGGCAGGCTGGTTTAACATATCCCCCCCTTGTTGCCTGGATACAAAAGGCAACACTAATTAGGGTGGTAGGTAAGATACTTCGTGACTGAGTGTGATTCATACAGAAACTTCAATTGAATATGATGTGTCAAGGTTTTACATGAACAGATCAAGGTAAGAACAAGGAAAATCATAAGAAATACTTTAATAACAAAACCTTTGAATGACAGTTCTAACCAACTATTTGTCAATGCAGTGCTGAGGTCACTGTCATGGAAAAGAACATTTAATGAAATGCCTGCTTTGGTAACATTGTTACTAATGTAAACTCAATGTGTATCCTCTCTCTTTAATAGAGATTTGAGGTTCAGTGTGAGTGGGTCAATATGCATGTTAAACAAAGGTACACACTGGGCTACAGCATACAGATAGTCAGGGTCACTATCGATATAATCACATTACTGAGTAGGAACTGGGGTTATAATTGTATGGCCCATGACAGAGCATTTCTGGGGCATGAAGCAGAAGTTCAGGAAGGGTATGTCACAAGTTAAAGTTCCATAAGAGAAAGTCTGATGATTGGTAACAACACAGAATTGTCCATCAGAATTGTAGGTCACTCAAACTTGAGGAAGGTGCCACTTTGTGAGCTGGACAGGGCAGGTGATGGTAATATTCATGATGTAGCTGGTGTGGATGTCATCTGAAGAGGCATCTCTGGAAGCTGTGCTGGAGGCGTTGGAGCTGGGTTGCGTGTGACTCAAAGAAACAGTCCCTGGGTCTGAAGAAGGCTTTGAAGCTGAAGAAGGCTTTGCAAAGTTATTTGAAGTGTCATTTAGATCATTAGTAAACTCTAGTGACCAGTCCATTGTATTAGAAGAGTAACCACAAACTGGCATGGTTACATCAAAGATATCACATCTGCAAAGGTAGTGATATCCTTTTTTTTCACAACAGTCTATATGTAGAGCAACCCGGGGGTCAAGTCGAGAAAGTATGAAACACCAGTAGAGAAGGAAGATTAATCCATTCTCTGAAGATGTTGCCCTCAAGATGGCCCACGGAGTGGATAGTGGCAAGCTTGTCAAAGACTGAAGAATCCTTGTTGAAAACTGGAAGAGATACTGTAAATGTGACATACATGGTGTCCTTAAAGCTACAATGATTTTCTGTGTAGCAAGTTCCTTGATTTGGGTGTGGTGTAACGTAACCCAAATTTCATGCAGTGGCCAGGGAAAATGATACAGTCTTGCCCATACACTTCACTGTTCAAGACTGGGAAGTGCAGGGGGGGCAATACCATTTAGCCATATGCTTATCTTGGATCAAATCTGGGATCCTCCTTGATTCCAGTTCCAGGAGGAGATTAGCAATAGTGTTAATTACAAAATTACCATAGGCTAAACATATTATCTCCCTGCTTATGTGCTGCTGTTCTATATTATTCAGAGCAATCAAGTGGTTCATTTTATTATGAGTTTCATCCAGTAAACATGCTATATCATGCATAATGCAAACTGTAAACATTCCTTCTTGGAAGATACCATCTATACCATGTAGCATTGGGTGACCACATATTTTACTTATTTGGAATTGAAGAGATTGTTATGTCTCTGAATTTGGCCAGATCGGCCAGTTCCAAATTGACATTCCTGAGCCAAATAAACCAGTAACAGTACCAGCTATCACAGTCACTGTACTCAACGACTGCTTGTGGCATTGAGGCTGGAACAATCCCCGGTGTTCTGTTGTGTGGTGCCCTGCTGCAGGGTCTTGTGCCCTAACTTAATAGGCTGCCATTAAATCTAACAACATTATAGAATAAAAAGTAGAGACATTTGTAGTAACGCATTGTCCAAGTTCTGACATATTCTAGTGAGTGAGGTTCAGTACCACTGGCATGTTCATGTACTGTGTCACAGTGCGTGGGAAATGATGGACCAGGAGACAGTTGGATGTGGAGCCAAAAAAAAAATTAACTTCTTTATTTGAACAAGATAGCGTACTGCATACGGAAAATAAATAAAATTCCAAATAACAAAGGAATGTACTAGAAAGAACACTAGCACAGTAGCATGCTTTGAGGCAGCACCTCTCGGTCAGACTCCTAAGAGTCAACTAACTTTTCACTCATACATAGGCATTTATATACTTTTACAAGTCATGTGATCCAAAACTCCTCCCTGAGTTCCTTTTCAAAATTAAATTCTTTCTTTGCACAAAAATAATTAATTTTCAAGCTCTGATGTTTTAATTTAACCATCAAATACATTTATGTGTTGATAAACTAAATACAGGTTAAATAGGAATTGTATACAAAAAAATGTATTGGAACAGGGATCACTTCCTTTGACTAGAATATAAATTCAACTGTTTTAGGGCCGGCCAGCTCCTAAGGACCAGACCTGAGAAGCCTAATGGAAGCAGGCACGCTTCCCTGGGGACTATAAGCAGTGAAAATCCTCGTTTTATGAAAGGGATTAAATCCCAAAACTACAACATTATTCCACCTTTAGCAGGTATGTGGAAGGGTTTTGGTTCGCTTTTAAAAGAAAACGCTTTAATTTAGAATTAGAAAAAGGCTAAATACCTTCGCGATCGTGCGCACATTCGCGCGGTAATTTTTACCAGCGAAACTTATTCCTGTGACGTTCTTTATCACAACAGCCGCATTTACTAGTCCCTTCTTTATAGGGCTGCTAAAATATCAACAGAAAAAGGGTTTTGGGTTGAAAAATAAACGGAGAGAAATACTTAAAACAAGGAAGCTTAAATGAATCAGGAGCTCTATTTAAAGGGCAGAGCCCTGCTATAACTATAAAGGCAAATTCAGCACAACTGTTATTCTATTCAAAACCATGCTAGCTAGTGTCTTATAAATGGTTATCTGGAAGGCATAGCATGGGACTGGATTTTATAAACATTTTATTCATTTTATGTTTATGAATTCAACTCAATAATGAGAAGGCTGGAATGTATATAACATATAGACATAATAGACAAACAAGGACAACAAAGACATAAACGAGGACATGAAATACAAAGTGGGTGGCCAGCCCAACAAACAACACAAAACAAAAAATGACAAAGACCACAATACATTCAGGGTCTCATTATATCCCTATCTGAATAGATTTATTTATTTATTTTTTATTTATTTTTTTTTTATATATATTCTCTCACATTCCTCCCCACCTAAAACCAAAACTATGGATTTGGTTCTCACAAGATTGTCCTAAGAATAATTCATTATCAGATCTCTCAGCAAGAGAGATGGAGCCATAACCCTCCCACACCTAAGGCTCCACCTCGGGGTCCCTAAAAGAAAAACAAACAAAAAAATACTATGAGTTGTTAACTCTTTCAGATTCTTATTTCTACTTTACCCCGAGGTCTGATGAAACTTATCTGTAGAGTTTTATTTCTATATTATTTTCTCTTGGTTCCATTCCATACCGTGATAGAAAATCAGCATTACCATGAGCTGTTCCCTTTCTATGTCTGATGACAAAACAATAGGGTTGTAAAGCGAGATACCAACGCATTATACGTGCGTTTTTGTCTTTCATTACTTGCAACCAACATAAGGGATTATGGTCAGTCCATAATTCAAACTCTACGCCTCACAAATAAAAACGAAGGGCTTCTATGGCCCACTTAATAGCTAAACATTCCTTCTCGATCACAGAATAGTGGGTTTCCCTTTCGTGAAGCTTTCTACTAATATAGATAATGGGGTGTTCTTCATTATCTATAATCTGGGTTAATACAGCACCAATTCCATACTGTGATCCATCTGTTTGCAGAATGAATGTTTGTGAAAAGTCTGGAGTGCGTAATACAGGGAAGGAACACAGACTAGCCTTAATGCACTGGAATGCTTCCTCACATTCTTCAGTCCATTTAACTTTTCCGGGTTCCTCTTCTTTGTTAACTCTGTCAGAGGACCGGCTAATGTTGAAAAATTGGGAATAAATCTACGATAATAGCTGGCTAAACCCAAAAATGATCTTACATCTTTTTTTGTAATAGGAGTGGGACAATGTGCTACTGCTGCAACCTTTTGTATCTCTGGTTTTATACACCCTTTACCAATATAAAATCCTAAATACTTGGTTTCCTGCATGGCGATTGTACACTTGTGGGAATTTATAGTAAGGCCAGCTTTGGAGAGTGTGGTTAGGACAGCTGAAAGATGTTTCAAATGTTCCTCCCAAGAGGGACTAAAAATGATAACATCATCCAAGTAGGCCGTACTATAATTTGAATGGGAAGTTAACAGGTTATCCATCATTCTCTGGAAAGTTGCCGGGGCACCATGTAATCCAAAAGGCATAACTGTAAATTGAAAGAGACCAATAGGTGTACTAAATGCAGTTTTGTCCTTGTCAGCAGGATTCAATGGGATTTGCCAATACCCTTTGGTCAAGTCCAAGGTACTAAAATACCTGGCACTTCCCAGATGGTCTAAAATATCATCAATTAGTGGCATTGGATAGCTATCAAATTGAGAGACTGCATTTAGTTTCCTGAAGTCCAAGCAAATCACGTATCCCCCTTCCTTTTCCCACCACCACCATAGAAACACCACTCACTATGTGAAGGTTCAATGATTCCCATTTCATGCATCCGTTTTACCTCTTGAATTACCTCTTGTCTTAATTTTTCAGGTAACCTATAGGGTTTTGTCTTAAGGGCTGATTATTTGTGACTCTAATATGATGTCTAGTGTCTCTAACCCTCCCAGGAATATTTGTGAACGTGCTTTGGAACTTTTGTAACTCATTATCCAAATTAGACTTTTGTATTGTCGATAACTCAGGTTGATCACTAAATCTGTTATTGTCCCCATTCCTCCAAGCGGTGGTATGCTAAGTCCAATTCAGTAGCAGATTCGGAAGGACATAACTGGACAGCCTACTTGGCAGTCTACCCACGATTTTAGTAGATTGGCATGATATATATGCTTCTTACCCTTCTTGCCAGGATTTCTATTTCATAGGTTACAGGTCCAGTTCTCTGGAATAATACATCACGTCCTTGCCATTTCATTAACAATTTATGTTCTGAGGATGGCAACAACAATAATACTTTCTCCCTGCACTAAATTCTTTATAGCTTGTGCTCTTGTCATAATACAGCTTTTGTTTTGTTTGTTGTTGTAGTTTAGAGTTATGAGCCTTTTAACATAGGACATTAAACGTTCCTTAACTTTTTCCAAAAATCTAGGGACAGTGTTCCTTTTGAATCTTGTGACCCCTCCCACTCTTCTTTAACTATATCTAGAGGTCCCCTTGGATTATGTCCAAATAATAGCTCAAACGGAGAAAACCCTGTGGATGTCTGAGGTACTTCCCTGTAGGCAAACATTAAGTAGGGGAGATAAGTGTCCCATTGCTTACCTTCGTCTGTTACAAATTTCTTAAGCATGTGTTTTAAAGTCTGGTTAAAACGTTCTACCAGCCCATCAGTTTGTGGGTGATAGGGCGTTGTGAACAGAGCTTCTATCCCCAATGCTTGGTATAGATGTTTGAGTAAGGATGATCTAAAATTAGTACCCCGATCTGTTAGAATTTCTTTGGG
The DNA here is from genome assembly GCA_016271365.2 of Neoceratodus forsteri. Taxonomy (NCBI): domain Eukaryota; kingdom Metazoa; phylum Chordata; order Ceratodontiformes; family Ceratodontidae; genus Neoceratodus; species Neoceratodus forsteri. Next base: position 289,351,826 of record CM028135.1, on the reverse strand, counting down.
TGTACCACCCACTAAAAATTTTACTAATTCATCAGCTATTTTTGGGCAGTGATGGTCCTTAAGGGATAGCCTCTGGATATTTTGTAGCGTAGTCCACGACCACTAGTATAAATCGATTACCATTCACTTCTTGTAATGGACCTACTATATCCATAGCTATCCTTTCAGAAGGGGTAGATACTAATGGTAGAAGTAATAATGGTACCTTATCTTGTCGTCAATTTTGGCTACCTTCTGACAGGCACATAACTCCTACAATATTCAGTGACCTGCTCATGTATACCTGGCCAATAAAATCGATGTGGGAAGCGGCTTAAAGTCGGTCTCTCCTAGATGTCCTGCCATAGGTATATCATGTGCCAGTCCTAATAGCTGTACCCTGAACTGTTGAGGTATCATTAGTTGCTCTACCACTTCCCCAGTTTGTGTATTTGTACAGACCCGATATAACAGTCCATTTATAATTTTAAAACAGGACCCTTGGACTTATCCTCCTGACCCACCTGAAAAAAAGGAGTTAATGATACATCAGTCTTTTGTGCCTCTTTAAAGGCTGGTTCCTGTTTCTCAATACCTATATTTAAATTATTCTTAGAGTCTGAATTTAACTTATTTTCAGTCCACAGTTGCTTTTCTCTTCTCTTTTTGTTTTTCGGCTTCTTATCTTTACCAGGGGCTTCAAATAGATTATCTTCAAATGGAAATGTGTGTCCCAGTACTTCTTCCTTTCTGGCCTGTGCTCTAGTTGTTACAGCAGTAAGGTTAGTTGTTACTAAAGCTTCAAAGTCTTCAAAATCATGTCCAATAATAACAGGAACAGGAAGCTGAGGGACCACCCCCACTTGCATTCTCTGGCTGTGACCATCCACTTGTACCACCATCTCTTTCAAACGGATACTGATGTACATCCCCATGTACACATATAACATCGGTTGTAGGCCCTCTGACTTAACATGAGTTCCCAGGACTGAAGCATGAACTAAAGTTTGTTTGCTGCCAGAGTCTATAAGTCCTGGACCACTCTTTCCCTAATTTACGGGCCTTATATAATGTCCCCAGTTAGCTAGAGCCAAATGTACGTCTTCTAGTGTCTTTTAGGACAAACTCTGGCTATATGCCCTTTTATTACATTTATGGCACACAATATCCGATTTGTATGGTTTTACTGGTCTCTGACTTAGTTTAGGCCCAAGAGTATTACTGTCTGTGGTATGAGATATAGGAACATGAGAAGGTGGTCTTACCATAGATAGAGGTACCCTAGGACTTTTAGTGGGTCGCATTCTATGAGGTCTTGCAGCCATATAATCTTCTGCCAGTCTTATGGCTACTTCTGCTGTCTCTGGGCGGTGTTCTTTTATCTTTTACCCATAACTGTACCTCTTGTGGTAGGATGTTTACAAATTGTTCCAAAACAATAGCTTCCAAGATCTGTGCTGTTGTCCGTGTTTCAGGTTGTAACCATTTTTCGCTCAAGTCTTTCAGTTGGATATATATATCTTGTGGGTTGTCAGTAGCATGAAACTTCCAGGATCTAAATCGCTGTCTATAGGTTTTAGTGCTAATATCGAACCTCTTCAGGATGGCTTGTTTTACATGTCCATAGTCATTTATATAGGCAGTTTCAACATGACTATAAGCTAGCTGGGCTTTTCCCGTCAGATAGGGGGCTAATCGAATGACCCATTGGTCTCTGAGCCAGGCACAGGCAGCTGCCACCCTCTCAAAGGTCATTAGATATGCTTCGATGTCATCAGCACTAGAAAGTTTTACTAGTTTAATGTCCTTCTGTATACTCCCTGATGCAGCAGGGGTTCTAGTCATACCTATAGTTTGTATTGCTCTCAGTGTATCTGCCCATCTGGCCTGGTTTTCTCTCTCCATATCCATTTGTCGAGTACACAGCCAGCGTATTAATTCCTTCAAGTCTTGAGGGCCTTCTTCCATCTCGGAGCTGGCTGCTTGGGCTCCTGCCACAGGTCCTTTCTCATCCTCCATCTCTGCTCCTCTTCTTCTGGTCTTCCTTCGTATCACTGGCTTCAGACCAGGCAATAATCGGAAGTTTTAGTTGTTGGACACGAGACCGTGTAGCCACTCCACTCAAACTGTCCCACCTTCTGCATTCAGGTCCACTGGGTTTGCGCTCAAACTTCTATCAATCATATCCACTTCGACACCAACTTGTCACAGTGCGTGGGAAATGATGGCCCAGGAGACAGTTGGATGTGGAGCCAAAAAAAAAAATAACTTCTTTATTTGAACAAGATAGCGTACTGCATACGGAAAATAAATAAAATTCAAATAACAAAGGAATGTACTAGAAAGAACACTAGCACAGTAGCATGCTTTGAGGCAGCACCTCCGGTCAGACTCCTGAGAGTCAACTTAACTTCTTTTCACTCCTACATAGGTATTTATATACTTACAAGTCATGTGTCCAAAAACTCCTCCCCTGAGTTCCTTTTCAAAATTAAATTCTTTCTTTGCACAAAAAATAATTAATTTTCAAGCTCTGATGTTTTAATTTAACCATCAAATACATTTATGTGTTGATAAACTAAATACAGGTTAAATAGGAATTGTATACAAAAAAATGTATTGGAACAGGGATCACTTCCTTTGACTAGAATATAAATTCAAACTGTTTTAGGGCGGCCAGCTCTAAGGACCAGACCTGAGAAGCCCTAATGGGAAGCAGGCACAGCTTCCCTGGGGACTATAAGCAGTGAAATACTCGTTTTATGAAAGGTTAAATCCCAAAACTACAACATTATTCCACCTTTAGCAGGTATGTGGAAGGTTTTGGTTAACTTTTTAAAAGCGGCTTTAATTTAGCATTAGAAAAAGGCTAAATACCTTCGCGATCGTGCGCACATTCACGCGGTAATTTTTACCAGCAAAACTTATTCCTGCGGCGTTCTTTATCACAACAGCCGCATTTACTAGTCCCTTCTTTATAGGGCTGCTAAAATATCAACAGAAAAAGGGTTTTGGGCTGAAAAATAAACGGAGAGAAATACTTAAAACAAGGGAAGCTTCATCAGGAGCCCTATTTAAAGGGGCAGAGCCCTGCTATAACTATAAAGGGCAAATTCAGCACAACTGCTATTCTATTCAAAACCATGCTAGCCAGTGTCTTATAAATGGTTATCTGGAAGGCATAGCATGGGACTGGATTTTATAAACATTTTATTCATTTTATGTTTATGAATTCAACTCAATAATGAGAAGGCTGGAATGTATATAACATATAGACATAATAGACAAACAAGGACAACAAAGACATAAATGAGGACATGAAATACAAAGTGGGTGGCCAGCCCAACAAACAACACAAAACAAAAAATGACAAAGACCACAATACATCCAGGGTCTCATTATATCCCTATCTGAATAGATTTATTTATTTATTTATTTATTTATTTTTTTTTTTTATATATATTCTCTCACATTCCTCCCCACCTAAAACCAAAACTATGGATTTGGTTCTCACAAGATTGTCCTAAGAATAAATCATTATCAGATCTCTCAGCAAGAGAGATGGAGCCATAGCCCTCCCACACCTAAGGCTCCACCTCGGGGTCCCTAAAAGAAAAACAAACAAAAAAAAAACTATGAGTTGTTAACTCTTTCAGATTCTTATTTCTACTTTACCCCGAAGTCTGATGAAACTTATCTCTAGAGTTTTATTTCTATAATATTTTCTCTTGGTTCCATTCCATACTGTGATAGAAAATCAGCATTACCTTGAGCTGTTCCCTTTCTATGTTTGATGACAAAACGATAGGGTTGTAAAGCGAGATACCAACGCATTATACATGCATTTTTGTCTTTCATTACTTGCAGCCAACATAAGGGATTATGGTCAGTCCATAATTCAAACTCTACACCCACAAATAAAAAACGAAGGGCTTCTATGGCCCATTAATAGCTAAACATTCCTTCGATCACAGAATAGTGGGTTTCCCTTTGTGAAGCTTTCTACTAATATAGATAATGGGGTGTTCTTCATTATCTATAATCTGGGTTAATACAGCACCAATTCCATACTGTGATCCATCTGTTTGCAGAATGAATGTTTGTGAAAAGTCTGGAGTCGTAATACAGGGAAGGACACAGACTAGCCTTAATGCACTGGATATACTCACATTCTTCAGTCCATTTAACTTTTGGGGGTTCCTCTTCTTTATTAACTCTGTCAGAGGACCAGCTAATGTTGAAAATTGGGAATAAATCTCGATAATAGCTGGCTAAACCCAAAATGATCTTACATCTTTTTGTAATAGGAGTGGACAATGTGCTACTGCTGCAACCTTTTGTATCTCTGGTTTTATACACCTTTACCAATATAAAATCCTAAATACTTGGTTTCTGCATGGCGATTGTACACTTGTGGGGATTTATAGTAAGGCGACTTCGAGAGTGTGGTTAGGACAGCTGAAAGATGTTTCAAATGTTCCTCCCAAGAGGGACTAAAAATGATAACATCATCCAAGCAGGCCGCACTATAATTTGAATGGGAAGTTAACAGGTTATCCATCATTCTCTGGAAAGTTGCCGGGGCACCATGTAATCCAAAAGGCATAACTGTAAATTGAAAGGGACCAATAGGTGTACTAAATGCAGTTTTGTCCTTGTCAGCAGGATTCAATGGGATTTGCCAATACCCTTTGGTCAAGTCCAAGGTACTAAAATGCCTGGCACTTCCCAGATGGTCTAAAATATCATCAATTCATGGCATTGGATAGCTATCAAATTGAGAGACTGCATTTAGTTTCCTGAAGTCCAAGCAAATACGTTGCCCCTTCCTTTTTCCCACCACCACCATAGGAAACACCACTCACTATGTGAAGGTTCAATGATTCCCATTTCATGCATCCATTTTACCTCTTGAATTACCTCTTGTCTTAATTTTTCAGGTAACCTATAGGGTTTTGTCTTAAGGACTGATTATTTGTGACTCTAATATGATGTCTAGTGTCTCTAACCCTCCCAGGAATATTTGTGATGTGCTTTGGAACTTTGTAACTCATTATCCAAATTAGACTTTTGTATTGTCGATAACTCAGGGTTGATCACTAAATCTGTTGTTGTCCCCACTCCTCCAAGCGGTGGTATGCTATGTCAATTCAGTAGCAGATTCCGGAAGGACATAACTGGACAGCGTGATGGCAGTCTACCCATGATTTTAGTAGATTGGCATGATATATATGCTTCTTACCCTTCTTGCCAGGGATTTCTATTTCATAGGTTACAGGTCCAGTTCTCTGGGTAATAACATACGGTCCTTGCCATTTCATTAACAATTTATGTTCTGAGGATGGCAACAACAATACTTTCTCCCTGCACTAAATTCTTTATAGCTATGCCCTTGTCATAATACAACTTTTGTTTTGTTTGTTGTTGTAGTTTAGAGTTATGAGCCTTTTTAACATAGGACATTAGCGTTCCTTAACTTTTCCAAAATCTAGGGACAGTGTTCCTTTTGAATCTTGTGACCCCTCCCACTCTTCTTTAACTATATCTAGAGGTCCCTTGGATTATGTCAAATAATAGCTCAAACAGAGAGAAAACCCTGTGGATGCCTGAAGGTACTTCCCTGTAGGCAAACATTAAGTAGGGAGATAAAGTGTCCCATTGCTTACCTTAGTCTGTTACAAATTTCTTAAGCATGTGTTTTAAAGTCTGGTTAAACGTTCTACCAACCCATCAGTTTGTGGGTGATAGGCGTTGTGAACAGAGCTTCTATCCTAATGCTTGGTATAGATGTTTAAGTAAGGATGATCTAAAATTAGTACCCCGATCTGTTAGAATTTCTTTGGGTATACCCACCCTACTAAAAATTTTTACTAATTCATCAGCTATTTTTTGGGCAGTGATGGTCCTTAACGGATAGCCTCTGGATATTTTGTAGCGTAGTCCATGACCACTAGTATAAATCGATTACCTTTCGCACTTCTTGGTAATGGACCTACTATATCCATGGCTATCCTTTTGAAGGATAGATACTAATGGTAGAGGTAATAATGGTACCTTATCTTGTTGTCTAATTTTGGTTACCTTCTGACAGGCTTCGCAACTCCTACAATATTCAGCGACCTGCTCATGTATACCTGGCCAATAAAATCGATGTAGGAGGTGGCTTAAAGTCCGGTCTCTCCCTAGATGTCCTGCCATAGGTATATCATGTGCCAGTCCTAATAGCTGTACCCTGAACTGTTGAGGTATCATTAGTTGCTCTACCACTTCCCCAGTTTGTGTATTTGTACAGACCTGATATAACAGTCCATTTATAATTTTAAAAACAGGACCCTTGGACTTATCCTCCTGACCCACCTGTGAAAAAAAAGGAGTTAATGATACATCAGTCCTTTGTGCCTCTTTAAAGGCTGGTTCCTGTTTCTCAATACCTATATTTAAATTATTCTTAGAGTCTGAATTTAACTTATTTTCAGTCCACAGTTGATTTTCTCTTCTCTTTTTGTTTTTCGGCTTCTTATCTTTACCAGGGGCTTCAAATAGATTATCTTCAAATGGAAATGTGTGTCCCAGTACTTCTTCCTTTCTGGCCTGTGCTCTAGTTGTTACAGCAGTAAGTTAGTTGTTACTAAACTTCAAAGTCTTCAAATCATGTCCAATAATAACAGGAACAGGCGTTGAGGACCACCCCACTTGCATTCTCTGGCTGTGACCATCCACTTGTACCACCATCTCTTTCAACGGATACTGATGTACATCCCCATGTACACATATAACATCGGTTGTAGGCCCCTCTGACTTAACATGAGTTCCCAGGACTGAAGCATGAACTAAAGTTTGTTTGCTGCCAGAGTCTATAAGTCCTGTGACCACTCTTTCCCAATTCTTCTGGGTATATATAATGCCCCAGTTAGCTAGAGGTAAATGTACGTCTTCTAGTGTCTTTTTAGGACAAACTCTGGCTATATGCCCTTTATGTTACATTTATGGTACACAATATCCGATTTGTATGGTTTTACTGGTCTCTGACTTAGTTTAGGCCAAGAGTATTACTGTCTGTGGTATGAGATATAGGAACATGAGAAGGTGGTCTTACCATAGATGGAGGTACCCCAGGACTTTTAGTGGGTCGCATTCTGTGAGGTCTTGCAGCCATATAATCTTCTGCCAGTCTTATGGCTACTTCTGCTGTCTCTGGGCGGTGTTCTTTTATCTTTTACCCATAACTGTACCTCTTGTGGTAGGATGTTTACAAATTGTTCCAAAACGATAGCTTCCAAGATCTGTGCTGTTGTCCGTGTTTCAGGTTGTAACCATTTTCCGCTCAAGTCTTTCAGTTGGATATATATATCTTGTGGGTTGTCAGTAGCATGAAACTTCAAGGATCTAAATCGCTGTCTATAGGTTTTAGTGCTAATATCGTACCTCTTCAGGATGGCTTGTTTTACATGTCTATAGTCATTTATATAGGCAGTTTCAACATGACTATAAGCTAGCTGGGCTCTTCCTGTCAGATAGGGGGCTAATCGAATGACCCATTGGTCTCTGGGCCAGGCACAGGCAGCAGCCACCCTCTCAAAGGTCATTAGATATGCTTCGATGTCATCAGCACTAGAAAGTTTTACTAGTTTAATGTCCTTCTGTGTACTCCCTGATGCAGCAGGGGTTCTAGTCATACCTATAGTTTGTATTGCTCTCAGTGTGTCTGCCCATCTGGCCTGGTTTTCTCTCTCCATATCCATTTGTCGAGTACACAGCCAGCGTATTAATTCCTTCAAGTCTTGAGGGCCTTCTTCCATCTCGGAGCTGGCTGCTTGGGCTCCTGCCACAGGTCCTTTCTCGTCCTCCATCTCTGCTCCTCTTCTTCTGGTCTTCCTTCGTACCACTGGCTTCAGACCAGGCAATAACGGAAGTTTTAGTTGTTGGACACGAGACCGTGTAGCCACTCCACTCCAAACTGTCCCACCTTCTTGCATTCAGGTCCACTGGGTTTTGTGCTCAAAACTTCTATCAATCATATCCCACTTCTGACACCAACTTGTCACAGTGCATGGGAAATGATGGACCAGGAGACAGTTGGATGTGGAGCCAAAAAAAAAATTAACTTCTTTATTTGAACAAGATAGCGTACTGCATACGGAAAATAAATAAAATTCCAAATAACAAAGGAATGTACTAGAAAGAACACTAGCACAGTAGCATGCTTTGAGGCAGCACCTCCCGGTCAGACTCCTGAGAGTCAACTAACTTCTTTTCACTCATACATAGGTATTTATATACTTTTACAAGTCATGTGATCCAAAAACTCCTCCCCTGAGTTCCTTTTCAAAATTAAATTCTTTCTTTGCACAAAAAAATAATTAATTTTCAAGCTCTGATGTTTTAATTTAACCATCAAATACATTTATGTGTTGATAAACTAAATACAGGTTAAATAGGAATTGTATACAAAAAAAATGTATTGGAACAGGGATCACTTCCTTTGACTAGAATATAAATTCAACTGTTTTAGGGCCGGCCAGCTCCTAAGGACCAGACCTGAGAAGCCTAATGGAAGCAGGCACGCTTCCCTGGGGACTATAAGCAGTGAAAATCCTTGTTTTATGAAAGGGATTAAATCCCAAAACTACATTATTCCACCTTTAGCAGGTATGTGGAAGGGTTTTCATTCGCTTTTAAAAGAAAACGCTTAATTTAGCATTAGAAAAGGCTAACATCATTATGATCGTATGACATTCACAAGGTAATTTTACCAGGCTTAAACTTATTCCTGCAGCTGCTTTATCACAACAGCCGCATTTACTAGTCCCTTCTTTATAGGGCTGCTAAAATATCAACAGAAAAAGGGTTTTGGGCTGAAAAATAAACGGAGAGAAATACTTAAAACAAGGGAAGCTTCCTAAGGAGCCCTATTTAAAGGGGCAGAGCCCTGCTATAACTATAAAGGGCAGATTCAGCACAACTGCTATTCTATTCAAAACCATGCTAGCCAGTGTCTTATAAATGGTTATCTGGAAGGCATAGCATGGGACTGGATTTTTATAAACATTTTATTCATTTTATGTTTATGAATTCAACTCAATAATGTGAAGGCTGGAATGTATATAACATATAGACATAATAGACAAACAAGGACAACAAAGACATAAACGAGGACATGAAATACAAAGTGGGTGGCCAGCCCAGCAAACAACACAAAACAAAAAATGACAAAGACCACAATACATCCAGGGTCTCATTATATCCCTGTCTGAATAGATTTATTTTATTTTATTTTTTTTTATTTATTTATATTCTCTCACATACTGCATGTTGTTTACTAACGTTCCAGGTATTGATATTGCTGCCAGGCTACTCCCTGGGCCAGGCTCTAAGGTGAGACATTGAAGAGGAGAGTTTTTTTTAACTGGAGTCACTGTGAGGAAGAGAGCAATGGAAGCAAGTGTGTGGTTATAGCATATCTTACATACAGTTAAATTATGAAAACATGTGCACGTCTTAATTAATCTTTGTTATAAGATTGTAAAGTCCTGTATGTTGCGTGTGTAACTTGGTGAATGCACAAAGTTCAATTAGGGCAAATACGGGTATTGGGCCAGCCTTTAAAAGTTCCTTTGGCAAGGCAGGCCACCAAGGTTATCAGTTTTCCAGTCAATGTGTAAAGTAGACAAAGGTGGTGCAGTTATAAATGTATTAGGCTAAGAATCTTGATCTGCTTGAACACAAACACATGTAGAAGGTATATCAGTGGTAATGTCAACACTAGGATGAGGGGTAAATTCAGGTAAAGGGGCATATGCAGGGTCAATGGGGTTCATGGCATGAAGAAAAGCATAAAATTGGGTCTGGTATGCCTTTGTGTGCTGGAGCTTCTTATGGAAGGCTTCACTCTGCATGAGCTTCTGGTGAGGGGTCCACTGGATTGGTGCCAAACCTCTAGGCCAGAGATCTAGGAACATGAGGAGTAAAAGGAAATGACATCTGGGAGGGTCCCATCGTAGATCACCAAACTCTTTGGTGTTTAGGTTTACTGGAGCTAAGAAAAGGAAAGAAATGGGGACAAAAGGTATTGTTAGTAAAATGGTGCTCCTTCCTCCAGGGGTGAAGGAATGAGTGTCTTCACTTCAGCTTCTCTCCATCATTCTTCAATGGTCATCTGGTATGAATCAACAATCTTCAAATTACTTGGCTTTTACAGCAGCTGAGAACAGAAAGCAAAAGGAATCAGTTAAGCTTACAAAGGTTTCCTTCCCCCTGGAAGTGGAGGAAGGATATTCCTACTGTAGTGGATTGGAGGGTTTAGTCTTCTTTGTACAGCTTCAGTTGGTTTGTGTGGTACCATTTGTCTAGTGGCTTTCTTCTGCTATCAGTGAGATGTACTTGGTACACAGCTGGGCTGAGTTTGTTGATGATGTCAAATGGGCCTGATCATTTGTTCACAAACACATGTGCTGGAGATGCAAATTTTAGAATCATGACTCTATGACCTACTTGCCAATTGACTTCTTTGATGTGTTTATCAAAGTACTTTTTGGATTGCAATTGGGCTTGGCCTAAGTGGTTTGCAGCAAACAAATGAATTTGAGCAAGGTTCTTTTGTAGTTGTTTGACAGAGATATCCACTGATACTCTGTCCACAGAAGAAGCGTTGAGGTCAATCATCAAATACTCTGATAATCTCATTTGTCTACTAGTCATTACCTCAGAGGATGTACATTTAGTAGATGCTGAAGGGGTAGCTCTAATTGCCATTAGGAGTAAGGGCAACAAAGTATCCCAAGTTTTTCCAGTATCAGTAGCAAATGTATATAACATTGCTTTTATGTGTCTACTCTTTCTACTTCTCCTAATGACTGAGGATGGTAAGCTACAGTATGTGAAATTTCTGACCATCTCCCAATAACTTCATAGTTTCCTACATGTGTTTCCCTGTGAAAGTGGTTCCTTTATCTGAATCTACTTTGAGAGGTAGGCCCCATCTGGTAAATACTTGTTCTACCAAGATTCTGGCAGTGGCTTTCACAGTCTGGGCCTTGCACAGGAAGGCTTCAGCCCATTTGGAAACTAGATAAGTGATCATGAATACAAATTTGTTGTTTCTGGGGGTACGAGGCAGTGGTCCAATGAAATCAATCTGGATACCATTCCAAGGGCCACAGTGTCTCTGAGACAGACGTTTGGTGTTCTTCTTGTCTGGAGGTGGGTTATTCTGTGCACAGGTCAGGCAATTGTCCACATAATGCTGGACATTAGGTGTTATACTAGGCCATAAGCCCACAGTTTTCACTGTTTAAACTGTCTTGTCCACCCCTTGGTGTTCACCTGTAGGGGTCATGAACCTGATGGATAACTTCAAAATGAAGTGATTTGGGAATTACCCAGAATTTCTGGTCACCTGAGTGATAGAAAATCAATCTGTGATCCTAGGACAGACAGAGTTTGTCTGCATGTCTTTTGAATGGATTATTCATATACATTTCTTTTTCTGTGTCTGTGTCTTTGGAGAGGTGTTGATATACCTCATATCTCTGGATCAGCTAGCTGCAGCTCAGTCAAATCCAGAGGGACTTCTTTGGTTCTCTTGTTTGTATCTACCATGGGTGTTGCAGTGGGAGGAGGGCATTTGCCATATTCCCCCCCGAGCTCCCTCTTTAGCTAAAGAGTCGGTGCTGTCATTGTACTGGTGGAAGGGTTCAGCTTTGGAATGGACCTTCAATTTGTGGATAAATAGTTTGAAAATACATTGTGCAGCCAGGCTGCAATGAATATGAACAAGTCTTTGTACTTGACTGGGGTACTTTCAGAGGAGGTAAAATCATGGGCCTTCCAAAAAGGAAGGAATTCTGTCAAAGAGCTGCACAACCAAGATGAGTCAGAAAAGATGATTGTATCTTCCTTTCCTTTCCTGTCTATGATATCTAAGGAACAGGCAACAGCTCCAAGTTCTGCATACTGTGATGACTTTACACTGCACTTCACTGACACCTCAGAGGAGTCACCTGTGAGGAACAGGACCAAGATCCAAAATCCTGTGATTTGAACCCCCCAATCATATGAGGAAGGACCATCTGTGAAGACATGATGCATGGTAGTGTCATTCGATGTGTTTTCTGCTGCTGTGAGAAATGGGCCTGGTTCAGGTAGCACTGGTGGCTGTAGGCCACAGTCATGTGGTTCTGCTTGGTATAGGAGACCATGTGCCAAGATGGATGGCATTTTGGTAGGAAGTACATTGATGTCTCTATCTTGAAGTAGTAGAGACCAATGTATGAGTCTGGTGTTAGACACATTGTCATCCTTGATCCTCCCATATAAGGACACTCACTGATATCATGACAGACAAGGGAGACTGTGTTATCATGTATTATGTACTAATAATCAATAATGTACTGATATGTTGTTCTATATTAGGGCCTAGTCAGGAAACTCCTGTTCAGCCAAATGCCTAATGAGTCAGTGAGAAATGTGTATTATTTTCCTAGAAGGACATCTAATGAGAGCTGTGAGATTAGCAGCCTAACATGATGTAATTGTATAATAATACTTTGTAGTCTGTAGTGTCATCTGTGTTCCAAAGTCAGTATACTTAGCCTTGCAAAATATGTAAGAAGAGCCTATTGTTCTTCTAAGTTAGTTAGTCAGCAAATAACTATAACTGATACAAAACGTATTCATCCTGGGTGCTAGACTCCCATATATTGTCCAATGGAACACCAAGTACAGAAACACACTGACGTCTATAAGCTTATTACTCCAGCAACGGGATGTCTCTTATCTGCAGTATATACTCTTAGTACATGGTCAAACCCTTTGGGATCCCCAGAGGCACCAAGCTTCCACACCTGGTGTATGACTGTGTCTGTGTTCCAGTTGGTAAGATTTTATCTTATGCTTCTGTCTTTTGTACTACTACTAAGGAGAAATAAACTGATTTTCTGCACATCTATATTAGTGGGGTTTTACCGTCATGTTTATCTCCTGCAGAATCTTACAACAGTTTTATAATAACAGCCATATACTGTACGTGTTGTATGGTACTATTGTTTAGTATGAATACTTACGACAAGGAGTTGAGCAATGAGGCACTGCCACAGGTGCAGAATGTGGTGCTGGCAGCACATGAGCTGGTCCCAGTGGTGTACTTACTGGTGCTGAGGTAGCAGGAGATGGTGCTGTTGGTTATTCCTTCTGAGGCAGCTGAGTAGACCTCAGACCTGTCTGAGGAATGGTGGTTTCTAATAGGGAAGAGAAAATATAAACAATATATTACTTGGTATAAAAATTTAAATACCAGTTTTTTTACACTGACACAGAACTACTAAGAGTGATGTTTACATTGTGGGAGAATTACACCAACATGTGATCAGTAGATGCAGAATGAAGCTACAGTGATAGTACAGTCAGCCCACAAACTCCCAGATGAAGACTTCATCAGATGGGGAACTTTGCCTTTGTAGGTGGAACACCACAACATAAATATGTCAATTCAGTTTATGTGTTACAGTCTAATAACATTATTCTACGAAAATAGAAATAAAAAAAATCAATAAACATTTACCATGCTCTGAAGACTGACTCACTAAGAGAGATTCAGCCAGTTCCTCTCTCTTGGATCATTCTGCGTCTGAAGGTATTTCAAGTGTGACTAAAGCAGCTGATGAAGAATAATTACTGTCTGACTATGCAGGGGATGTCTTTTACCACTGCTTCCACCAGGGTCCCAGGTACACAGACTGTCAATACACATTACAGCAAGAGATAATTATTATTTATTATTGTTAATTTTACAATAAGAAAGCACATTTATCAGTTGATGAAGTGTGGGTATAACGCAACTCATTTTTACGATATATGTTACATCACCAGTGCTGACAGATTTTAAAGAAACAATGCAAGACCTATATCAGGACATCAGATATTATGAAATGGGTAGGAAGAATGCTGGCTTCTGATTGTCCAAGAGGTACTTTTGACTAGGCTGTTATCCCAGCACAACAGCCTGGCTGAAAGTAATATGTTTAAAAAATACATCGAAGGATCCATTTCATAATCGCAATAAGGCACTCCAGGGTATGCATTATGTTAGCAATAACCCACAACAGGGTATGGGGTTATAGGAATTTAATTCACACCCTGGATGTGTTGTGAGGCATGAGGCTGCAGGTTGAGTGTCCTCACAGTCCCCGAAGCATCGATTCAATGCCTATAACCCAGACGCTGGAGTGGGTTATTGTGCTTATAACATGGGTTATGTTAAAAAAAAATACAGAAAGGTGAATTTTTCTAGTTTATATAGGGAAAATGTTGCTGTATCCTGCCAACTTGAAAAGTAGTCCCTAGAACTCATGTGCTGTTATTTACTTTATGAACATACAAATGCCAGAAACAGAGTCCTGAAATGATAGCTAATATGTTCATAACATAAAAACTGGATGCATGACTCACTTTGTTGTGAAGGTTCTGAACTTCCCGTTATCTCTCTCTCTTTCTCTCCCCCTCCCCCTTCCCCTCTCCACACACTGCTGCTGCAGACTTACTTTGTCTTGCTGTCTCGCCTAACATCTCTGATATGCTTCTAGTTTGCTGCACTCACCCCTCACCACCACCCTCGGTAAACAGACACATGGTGCTTGCTGCTCTGGAGCAAGACATGGATAGTGGATTGCCAGCACAGCATCTCACGCTCTTCCTCTCCCTCTCCCTCTCCACAGAATCTTTATCTGTTAAAGACACCACAGTGCAAATGTTCAGGAAGGGACAGGAAGGGGAAGAGAAACACCCGCTCTCTCTGCACTGCCATGTACAGGTAGCTACACTTTTATTTGGCTGGCTTACAGGGATAAACTATGTCCTTTTTCTGTCATTGTGATTTTGTTTGTGTTTTCAGTTCCTTCATAATAAATTATGGAATACACATACATTTCAACACCTCTCACATCCCCAGTTTTGCACTGGATCTCACTTCACAGATGACAATCTCTGTCTCTCTCTCCCCTCAGCATGGTGATTGCAGGTTGTGGTGGTGGTGGGGCTGTGAACAGAGGGCAGGCTGGACACTCCGCAGCAGAGGAAGAGGTGGGGGTGGGGGGTGGCTATGCAGGAGAGGCTGTCAGAAGCTGCAACTGTAGCTCAGGATGACATACTCCACTAAATCACCTACCTGCGCTGCAGCTGTCCTTCATTTTCCATTTCTACAATGGCTGTCTTTCTGCTTTGATTTTGCCAGGAGATATTGAATGCCACCCTGCCCCGAGATATTGATTCAGGGAGCATCATCCAACTGTGCATTTATGGGCATTTAACCCATGGTCACGTGATGGTCTTTGACCAATTGTATTTCTTTTTTTTCCTAACCCATGTTATAAGGTGGGCTAACTGCCTTTCTCGGGTGGTAGAAGCACTCAGCTTTGCCTCATGCTTCAACCTACCCAAGGTGGGCCATTATCCTACAATAGCACACCCCCTGTCATGCCTTATTGCTTAATTATATGACATGTGGACCCTCTGCTTTGATCTTAAGGCAGAGATACAAGTGGTTTACCCATCAGCAAACTTACAACAGTTATTTCATTCTAAATAAAATGAGAGCTGTGACTTCACTGCTGTCATTTTATTGATAATAAAATGACAGTAGTGACATCATCACCTTACTTTGTATACTAGGGAGGTAGAGGTGCTGAAAAAATACATAAAAAAATATTTTTTAATATGTGAAGCACAGCAGCAATAATAAGATAGCGGATACACTAATCTTGATAATGATTCGATTGTCTTCTAGAAGAAAGTACTTGGTCTTTGGCCTCATACTTTGTACACTGCGCAGTTGGATTACTGCCATTTATAAAATATTAAGAAAAAATCTAGAAACCTCATTGGCCAAGAGAGATCAGTTGACCGTACATTAAATCTCTATATACGCACAGTCATCCTGGTCCTAAACCACATCACACAATGAGCAAGTCAGTCCTCCTACAAACAGAACTATCTTCCATCAGTCTCCCTACAACCAGAACTCATCTTCCACCCTAAACATGGTGGCTACCTTTACACTGTAAAAACCTTCAACTGGGCCCTAAAAATAAAACTACCTTAAATATAAAATAAAACAAATCAATTAAATGTTGTATACCAGATCATCACACTCTCCTTACTCACATAAACAAACTAGAAACATTAAGTATTGTTTATAGTTTTAATTACAACTATTTTTTGCTAACAGTGAAAAATCCCCTTCTGTCTTTACCTGCTCATCAGAGAAATTTCTTCTGCTTGCCCTGACAGTTAGAAAATTGAGTCTCTGGCTCTAAAACAGGCCTTTGTTGTGTGTGTACACTATGTTGGTAGAGGAACACTCTGCTAGTAGAACTGAGCAGAATTTTGAATCCCTTTATTCCATGGTAAACATTCTATGATAAATATTCAATTTCTTGAATGTGGGGAAACACAGAGAAAAAAAAACAGATTGAAGAAAGTAAGAAACAATAATATATAAACAAAGAGAAAAGGTAGTGTATGACTCACCCTGCTGTTTGTCTTTTAATACAGAGCAAGCAGTTCATGCTGCTGTCAGTGAGTGTGGCAGTTGTGAACCATGCTCATGCTTGCAGCATCGGGGAACTGAAAAACCTCTGTTATGGCTTCCTTTTAGTTTTGTCTACAGAGTGAGGAGAATGAAATAAAGTAAGGGGGCTATGTGTCATACTTAGAATGAGGAAAACAACATTTGTGAATTGTTGTGGCTGGCAGGGGAATGTGATGCTTAAGTGGGCAGGGAGGCTCACACTGTATAACGCTGCTTTAATCTAGCACCAATAGGCGGAAGGACTATTTTATGTTAAAAGCACAGATTCACTTACATTTTTACTTATTTAAAAATGTATTTCAAAATAAAAAAAAAAACTGCTTCTAAAAATAAGGGGCCGTTTTATAAGTGCAATAAGACATTCGTGGTTGTGCATTACAGTGCGATAAACACGTAACTCAGGATGACCGCACTCAGCCTTAGGCCTCTGTGCTCAACTACGCCCCTTGGAGTGTGGTTATAAACCATAATGCACACCCCGTCGTGTCTTATTGTTTACGTATAGTGAACCCACTATCGTATTATTACTTGCATAAATATGGAATATGTGTTGGCTCAATAAAAGATATCAGCAAGATCTTCATGAGCTGTACTTGACCTTGGACCTCGCGAGTGGCGAAGCCAAGAGTGAGATCAACAGAGGTCAAGTACAACAAATGAAGATATTTCTTATGTCTTCAATTATGCCAGCACATATTGGATGTATACAACATTGTGTTGTATTCCATGTATGGTTAAAGCCAAGCAGCATTTCAAAATTTTTGGCAAGAGGAAATATCATTGAAAATGTTCAGTGCTGGCTGGCTCAGTGGCACTAAGGGTTGAGGTGCTGAATGCCACACATCGCACCATGCCAGCGACCTGGGTTTGGGAGTGGACCTGGGATGTCAAGGGTTGACTGGGGAGGAGAGGATTGAGCATCTGGAGGACTGCTCTCCTCTTCTGGGGTGGGTTAGGGGGAATCCCCGGCTTGTGGTGGCTCCTGGTGGAGTCCAGGAACACTACATCCAAATGGGAACTTGGAGGAGGCAAGGTGACAGTGGACCTCATTGCATGTCTGCACCTTGGGGGAAACTCAGCGAAGGAGGAAAAACCCTGTCTGCTGGGGGAGGGGTGGTGATGGTGGACAAAAGTGACCGGCCCCACACACCCACTGCTGGTCTTGACATGACTTGACTCTCTGTGATCCCCTCCCCTGTAAGGGCTTTTGGTTGGGAGGTGGTCCAGCACCTGATTCTTTGGTTGGGAAGGGATTCAGGCCAGGCGGTAAAGGGCCGATAGGATGGGTCTTACCCATGAAAGTCCCTGGCAGCTGGTAACCGGAGTGAAAAAGAATTGACAAAAAAAAAAAAAGAATGTTCATTGCAATTATGTAATGGGTAGCTGCAAGTAAGATATATTCAACTAGTGAAATTTTGATACCATCTGACTGTGACATCACTAACTAGTGAAATTTTCTGAGTGTGACATTATTAGTGACATCTTCTGAGTGTGACATCAACTAGTAATATCTTTTGATTGTGACATTAACAAGTGCTGCCTTTTGATTTTAACTTCAACAAGTGATAATCTTGATAACTTTTAAGTTAAGTAAAATATGTCACTTATCTGTGTTTTTTTAAATCTCCAGTAGTGTTGCATACATAAGGATCTGTAACTGTTCCCTATGACATTTGCTTTTGTCACATGCCTCAGTGTCACCAGTATAATATTTGAAGCATCATCTTTTGTTTACTTCAATTTTTTGATATATAAAGAGAGTGATACAGTAACACAGCAACATATAACTTTATACCATATAAAGCTTTAATTTAATTATTCTATTAAGTACATAAGGAATATGCCATGGCACAACTGGAAATGTCAATGATATCTCCCTGAGTGCAGTTTGACCTTATGATGTCATGAGTGGTGGAGCCATGATGATGTCACAAGATCAAACTGCATGAGGAGATATATCACTGATATTGCCAGCTGTGCCATAGCATATTTCATTTATGTCATGCCTGGTTATTTGCTTTTTTTGGCATTGTTTTTAGTTTTTTTTTTAACATATCAAAACATTTTGTTTTTCCCCGGTGTGCAGTTTCCATGGCACTCGTACTAGGTAGAGACTCTAGCCTGGTAGCTAGAGTCACTACGTGCATCTGTTGCTAATGCAACATTTCATTGGCTGCAGCTTTGTGTGGGCAGGCTGAACAGTTTTCTAAACATGGCAATGGCAGCTCCCACTTAGCGAGGGAGCCGGATTGCTGTGCTGTACTTCTGTTTTATTTTTTTTCACTTTTTAAAAAATTTAATTTGTAATTGTGTGGTATCTGGTTGATCCTTCCTTTTTATTATTGGTGGCACCTTCAGCCAGGTGAGCAGGTCACTGATGACTGGCGGAGGCACTGGAAGCTGGTCCAAGGTAAGCATTGGAAGTCGGGGCTGAGAAGGGAGAAGGGTATTGGACTGCATTCTTCAGGTTTTGGGAAGGATGTGAGGGTTTTTCTAATAAAATTTATGATTTCTGAGGTTTTAAATACAGCATGTAAAAAAAATACATAAAATTAACCTCTCAGTGTGAATGCTGATTTCATACTGTAGAGGTTCAGAGTAGGAGCTGGACCATGGGTATATTTTTAGCATTATACTGACAGTGATCTCCAGTTGACTGCAGTTTGTGCTCATGGTACGGTGGTGTGAGTAAATTTATTTATTTATTTATTTTTTGCTGACCGGGTAGGTGCACTAGACACAAGAGTGACTATTTTCAGGCATGATCCGGGAGGTCAACAACACAGAGAGATAGAAGTACATAGTATACAGTGTCAAGAAATATGCAGATACATCACAGTCAGAGGTGAGACAAATTTAAGACAATATTTGTACTAAGGCACTTAGAGATGTACAAATAGAAGGTAAGTGCCCATGTGTAATCAGTAATAGTAATATCAACATTTAAAGTGCAGAAAAAATGCCACAGGGTAACATTACATCCAGCTGAAACTAAAAAACAGTTAACTGGAAGGAGGCAGGAAGAGAGGTAAATGCTAAGATACATTCTAGCAAGAGAGATGAGGTGCGAAGGAGAGGGATGGGAAAAAGGGGGGAGGATAGAAATAATAGGGAGACTGAGGGGAGGAGAGCATTTATGGGGGAGGCTGAAGAGCAGGGTGCCAGCTCACACCACAGAAGGGAGGAAGACAGTGGGCAACTGGGGCAAAGGGAGCTAAAATCTACGGTGGGGTAAACAGGTGCAACAATCACGTGAGGTAAAGAGGGAGCGGTGCCTTTTCTTTAAAGTAACATGATTAGGGGCCAGGCATATGTCTAGGGGCAGTGAATTCCAATAATAGGGACCTACATGTGAGAAACCTGATTTCCCTTTGGTAGTTCTACATCTGGGAATACTAAGCAAGGAAAGTTCAGAAGATCGGAGACCATAGGAGATGGGCTGGGGGGTTAGCAAGGAGGCGAGATAGTTAGGCATACTGGATCGCAGTATACTGTCTAGGAGATTCCCCAGAGAGAGGAGCTGATGTGCAATGGAGGAGGGTCAATTTAGGTCTGAATACAGTAGGCAATGATGTCTAAGTCTAGGGGATGCAGAGGCATAACGGCATATACTGTTGTAAGTTGTGACCCACCTATGAAGAGTAACCTTAGATGCATTGGTATAGATTACGGATCCATGAGAGTGATGGGAGTAGGATTCTTCTAGCAATGGCTGTCCTAGCAGAAGGGGTAAGAATATGACTTGTTTTGTAGGCTAAGCCCAGTTTGGCATTTACAGCCATACATGAGGCAGTTACATGGGTATCATAAGTGAGGGATTCATCGAGCAAGACACCCAGATATTTAAAGGAGGTTACCATCTCCAATGGGGAGCCATCAGCCCAAGAGACCTGGAAGAATTCACAGCATTGTTTTAGTTTGATAGAGGATTCAAAGAGCATAGCCTGGGTCTTTCCATCGTTGAAAACGAGCTTGTTTTTGGTGATCCAGGAGTGAATATTTCATAGGTCCACAGAGAGTTTATGATTGATAGAGTGGACATTATCAGAGCTATTGTAAAGAACAAGGTCATCGGCGTATAGCAACGATGAACAGGAGGATATATTTTGTATTATATTATTAATAAAAATCGAGAAGAGGAGGGGTCCGAGGATAGATCCCTGTGGTACACCAACATTAATAACTGCTGTTTCGGAGACGGCCGAATTGAATTTTATAGATTGAGTTCTATGCAGATAGTGCCTGTGGTGGATCTATTGTGTAGATAAATGACCTACAGTAAGGAAAAATGTGATAGTCTCACTGTAGGTCTGACCACACTGAAAATATTGCCAATATCTGCCCTTTTGTATCCTCACAGGCATTACATAAATTTAGATATGACTTTATAATGTACCTCGAATTATTTAAGTATGTCAAAGTATAATAAATTTTATGTTGATACATGCACATATCAGAAGTTCATGCCACTGACTGCTTAAATTTTCATAAAATACTGTAATGTATGACTGTGCTCTTCAATAAACTTAAAGTTACAAAAAAAAAAAGAAAGAAATCATGTCAGGCTTCTACTCTGAAGAACTTGTAGTGAGAACACTCAGTTTTTCATCTGCCTAGAATTATTATTATTTTTTTTTCAGAGATGAAATAGTTTAGAGCGTGGGTGCTTCAATCATTGTTTTGCCTCATGAAGGTGTGATTGTCTCAATCGTTGCTAGATCATCTTAAGCCAAATTGTCCAAAATAGCCAAAAAGGGCTGCCAAATTGATACAAATTTGTTAGGATCATTTTTCAACAAATAAATGGACTTGTCTATGCTTATTTATATGTCTATAAGGATCCATTTCTTATAGGCTGGGGATAAAGTTTTTTTTCTAATTTTGTAAAATGATTTTGATAGCTACTAAGGTATCAGTGTTCCATAGGATTTTCTGATATCTCAGTTGATCTTGAAGTTCAACTGGGAATCCAAAAATAGCAATCCCCAGCTTAAAGGGGAAATCAAACCCCAACACTTTAGACAGAATGGACCAGACAGATGCCCAATATGCCTCAATCTGAGGACAACCTATTAGCATACTAACATACTAAAACGCCAGCAGAATAGGCCTAACAGTCTTTTGAGTCTGCCTGATTTTCAGCACCCACACTGAGGGCTGATTTTGGTGTCCTTCCATCCCCCTTGGGTTATACTGTCCCCCGTCGCAGATGTACCAGCTGCATTGGGCCTGGTCAGATTTACCCTCTTTCTGTATTTGTCCCATCCCCTCTTAAACACGGCCTCATTCTCTACCTCTACCAGCTCCCTGAGCAGCGCATTCCATGGCTCCACCACCCTTTCAGTGAAAAAACACTTCCTCTTTTCTCCTCTGAGCCTGCCCCCTTCCAGCTTACACCTGTTTTCCCTCATTGTCCCCTCCTCCTTCCTTTGGAGCACCCTGACTGGGCCCCCCCTTATTGATTCCTTTTATGTACTTAAAGATCTCTATCATATCCCCCCGGCTCTCCTCTCCTCCAGGGTGTACATGTCAAGTTCCCTGAGCCTCTCCTAATAGGTCCTCTTCCGGATCATTTTGGTTGCCCTCCTTTGGACCCTCTCTAGGACTGTAACATCCCTCTCTAAATGTGGTCTCCAAAACTGCACGCAATAATCGAGGTGTGGCCTAATCAAGCAGTTGCACAGGGGTAGGATCACTTCCGCCTTTCTGGAGGTGATCCCCTGTGGATGCATCCCAGCATCCTATTTGCCCTTGCTTCTGCCCTCCTACAGGTCTCCGAGTTGTTCATTTTGACATCTACCACTACCCTCAGGTCCCTCTCACCCTCTGTGACTTGTATTTTGTCTCCACCTAGGGTATATCCCTGGCCTGGATTTCTGAATCCCAGGTGCAGAACCTTGCACTTCTCCACATTGAATTTTAGTTTCCATTTTCCTGATCACTTTTCCAGAGCCTCCAGATCCTCCTGCAAGGCCACCCTCCCCTACTCCTCATCCACCACTGCACCCAGCTTTGAGTCATCTGCAAAGAGACTAATTTCACTCCTGATCCCCTTGCTTATGTCTGAGACATAGGCATTGAACAGGAGTGGCCCCAGCACTGACCCCTGGGGCACCCCACTAGTAACCCACCTTGGGGGTGAGGCTAGCCCCCCCAACCACCACCTTCTGAGTATGCTCAGAGAGCCAATTTCCTATCCATCTCAACAACTTTTTCCCTACCCCCATTTCCTTCAGTTTAGCCAGCAGGCCATTGTAGGGTACCAAATCAAATGCCTTGCTGAAGTCCAGAAAGAGGACATCCACCGGCCTACCCTGGTCCAGGGCCCTTGTCACCCAGTCATAGAACTCCACAAGGTTCATCTGACACAATCTTCCCAGGACAAAGCCATGCTGCCTATCATCCAAATACCCATTTTGCTCCAGTAACCCCCCCCCAGCTTCTCCATGACAATACCCTCCATCACCTTGTCAACCGCTGATGTCAGGCTAACGGGCCTGTAATTCCCCGCCTCCTCCCTTGACCCCTCCTTGTGGATCAGCACAACATGGGCCACCCTCCAGTCTTGGGGCACCCATCCAGTCTTCAGAGAGATGTTGAAGAGCTCTGCCAGGGGGACTGCCAGGACATCAGCCAGTTCCCTCAGCACCCTGGGATGTATCTCATCTGGCCCAGGTGCTTTTTCCATCCAAAGGGACCTGAGGACTTCCCTTACTCTCTCTACTGGGATTTCAGCCTCCACCTCCTTCCCCATTGCACCCTGTACTGCTGGCCCCCCACCTGTCTGTGGTGGCCACTCCCTTTCCACAGACCCATCAGGGCCCCTGATCCCTACCGGTCCCTTTCCTTCCTCTGATTTTCCCCTGCTCCCCCCGCAAGACATAGCCCCTCCATCCACCCTTATAAAAACTGATGTGAAGTACTCATTTAGGACCTCTGCCTGTTCCCCCCACCTCCTGTGCCCAGCCCTCCCCTATCCTTAGCCTGCTGATCTGCCCCTTTACTTTTTTCCTGTATGTATCTAAAGAACCCCTTGTCCCCCGGATCACCCTGGCCAAGGATTGCTCCTTTTTCACCTTAGCTGCTCTCACCACCCTGGTGACTCTTTTGGCTGTCCGCTCATACTCCCCCAATCCCTTTCACTCCTTGAGCGCTTGAAGCACCTATATGCCACCTTCTTGTCCCTCACCACTTCCTGAGCCTCCCAAGTCCACCAGCAGGGTTTCTGGCCTTATCAAACTTGCACCTTTCCCTTGCACAGGATCTGGTAACCTCCTGTATTTCCCTCCTAATGATCTCCCACCAGCTGTCAGCATCCATATCCAACCTTATCCTGTCCAAATGATCTTTAAGGATCCTTCCCATCTTCCTGAAGTCAGTTACTACTTTCCTTGTTCAGATTTCCTCCCCCCAGGTCCAGGAAGAACCAGACTGTGGTGTGATCATTCCCCATCAACTGGTCCCTCACTTCTAGGTCCCTAATCTGATCACTGTCCGCCAGGACCATGTCCAGTGTCCAGGCCTCCCTAGTTGCCTCACCCACCTGCTGGGTCAGAAACGCATCCTGGAAAACATCCAGCAGCCTTTGCTCCCTGGCCACTGGTGATGACATAGTCTCCCAGTCTGTTCCTGGCATGTTGAGGCCCCCATTACCACTACCCTTCCCTTTCCCAAACTACAGTGTCCCTCAGGATTTGCCACCAAACTTTCTTCCAGAGCCTCCACCAGTGGAGGTAGTCTGTATACCACTCTTACCTTTACTCTCTTACTACCCTGCATCAGCAGGGTGACCCAAATAGCCTCCATGTTCCCCCCAGCCTCTTCTACCACTCCAATACCAATGCCATTTCTGACTAACAGTGCTACACCAGCCCTCTTCCCTCACCCCCATCCTTTCTGAACATAGTGTAGCCCTCCAGATTTAGGTCCCACTCATGCCCTTGGGTGGCCCAGGTCTCAGTGACTGCTGCCACATCCATCTCCCCCTCAACTAGCATTGCCTGGTGGTCAGGCATCTTGTTTCCTAAGCTTCTGGCATTTATCAGGATCACCCTCCACCCCTTCTCCCTCCTCTCCTTTCCTCCCCTTGAGCTTCTGTTTATCAGCTCCTGCACCCTACCTGATGATCTATTTCCATATCTCCCTAGCCCCCTAAAGGAGTGGAGACCTTGTCCCTCTTTTATCATACCAGCTGGCACTGCCCCTTTTTTGATCCCTCCCCCTTCACAAGTTTAAACCCCAACTTTCATTGATGAAAGCAGCTAGTTTGAGCTTTAGAATTTCCCTCCCCTACAAATTTAGGTGGAGCCTGTCCTTAGTGTACAGCCCCTTATCCTCCCAGGTCTCCTCCCATGTGGTAAAGGGCCCCCTCTCTCTCTCTCTTTTACATCTGTGGCAGAGGTCTGTGACCTGGGCATCAGATTTATGAAGTTTAACAGGTGTGAAATAAGTTCTATGTAAAAGATTGAAGTAAATTTGTGATAACCGATTATTTCTAATCATAGTGTTTTCAAGGTTGATAATGTGAGACCAGGTCTCTTCTGGACTATAAGCACTTAATTTTTTTTCCCAAGCTGTTTTAGTAAGTGGAGATGCAGCCACGAGAGATGACTCTTCAGACAGGGTCTTGTATAGTCTGGAGGTCAGATGGCTGCTAGTCTCTAAATTTGTAAAAAGTTCTTCCAATGGGGAAATCGAGAGACAGAATGACTTGTGGTTATTTTTATAAACATAGTTCTTAACCTGCAAGTATTGCCATCTATGAGTAGATGGAATGTCATATTTATTCTGAAATTGTTCAAAAGACATAAAAGAAGAGCCTTCATAAAAATCTCCATTAGTACAGATTTTTTACAAAAATGCCACTCTTTGAAAATGCTATCTCCCATAGAAAGTGGGAAGTATTCATTATTATATACTTGAGTTAGGGCCGATATTTTCTCTGAAAAGTAAAATATCTTTGAAACATAAAACCAGGCAAAAGCAGTAGAATTAACTGTATTCAGAGAACCTAAGCTAGGATTATTAGACCTGGCAGATGATAATTATAAAAAACTGGGTAGTCTAAGGCCATTAATTGAATCTTCCCCTATTCCCATGCCAGCAAGTGTTTTATTATCTGAATTATGAAACCAGTGGTATACAATTTCTAGCCGGGCAGCCAGATAATATGCCCAGAAATTTGGGCAGTCTAGTCCTCCTTTTTCAGTACTTTGATAATGTTTGCATAAAGCTACCCGAGGGTGTCCTCCCTGCCATAGAAACTTCCATAATGTCTAATCCAGGTACTTAAAGAATTATTTTCCTAACCTAAAGGGGATAGATGCAAATAAAAAAGGAGCCTGGGTAAGACATTCATTTTTAAGATACTAATTCTTCCCAGAAGGACCAATGGAAGATGTTGCCATCTCACCAGATTGGATTGTATCCTAGAGAGCAGAGGGTCATAGTTGAGCTGCACTTCCCTATTAATATCCTGAGCCAGAATAACTCCTAAGTAAATGATTTTATCTCTGTTTATAGCTAATAGCGCTGTGTTTGTTAACCTTGTATGGTCCCCCAAATATAACATTTTACATTTGTCCCAATTTACTTTATATCCTGAGAGGGAGCCAAATTCCTCTAAAATGTCATTAAGAATGGATAAGAATGATTAGGATTATTCAAGGTGTTACGTGAGGTCCCTGCACCCTAACTGGTACCCCCAGAGGTACACCGCAGACAGCTGGCATTTATGTATGTGTTATACTAACATATAGGGCTAAGGACATCTACCATACAAGAGCAGATGTTAAGATATGTATGCACATGATTGCTATATACTTTACTTTCTAATATACACATGTATTTCTTGCTTATAAGATGCTTGGACACTTGTGTCCTTATAATGTTATGATATATGAGTCTGCATTGCCATCTTCTAATGATTTGTATTACTACATGGCTATGTACAAACTGTACTTCTTTGTTTCCACAAAGTAATGACTATAACAAAATTGTATAATGTTATCTAGGACTGTGGAGCCACCTCTAATTTAGCCAATAGGGCTCATCTCTGTAACTAGAAATGTTTCTATCTTACAGTAACCATGGTACTTATCTTAGTTATATAATGTAAGACGTTAAGTCTTCTACCTCGGAGACCCCAGGACACACAGAGATTTCTCGAGATATAAGGAACGCTTAGCATTGACTCCCAGTTCCTAATGGTAAGAACTGCTTAGGGCAACTATGATTTTCCTTTTGGTAGTAATAAACAAGCTTTATTACCCTTATGCAACGTGTCTGTGATGCCTTGCATTCCCATTATTGCCAAGAACGTGAAAGTGAGGGTTTAGACCTCCTGACAATTGACGACCGTGTGCAGGCAATATTTGGTGACAGAAGGTGTGCATACTCTCAGCACCTCTCCCATTTTTTGCCCACTTGTAACTACTTGTAAAGTCTGGCTGCTTAGTGGGTGTGGTCGATGCCGACTCACCTCACACCATGGTAGTTTTGAATTGCAAGCTTACAAGTGCACAGTAGCCTGCCTGTGATCTAAGTGCACCTGTTGTGGACTGTGGACTGATACACAGCATGGTGCCTTTTCACAGTTTGATTTTACGTTCCCTCCCACACAATGGCCATTGTATCAAATATCTGTGTAGAATTGAGACTGAATGTCTTGAGCTTCCTCATCTCCCATGGAGGATGGGCTGACTTTGTGAGGGACGCAAGTCAATCCAAAAACCCCATACTGGGGATTTCAACCCAGTACACAGAGACGAGACAAACACCCAGAAAGCATGAGACTAAAGGGCTCTTGGTCGTGGCTCTGTACACTGCTTTAGAAGCTTCTGAAGTGAGGTTTCGAACCCTTGATCTGCAAGTCTCCTCTCTTAAAGAAGAGATGGGACTGTGGGACACTGAATGTTTAAAACAAGAGCAGGATTTGGAGTCTGAGCTCCAGACTCTGTGGAATGAAAAGGATTCACTTTTGCATCATTTTGCTCAGGAAAATGAGCAGGAACTTTGTATGTTGAAGCAGGAATGTGAACGTTTGAGACAGGATAAGGGACAGGCATTGAAAATGAATGATTTATTAAGTAGAACTAATGATCAGATTCGTGAGGAGTTGGGAGAGTTACAGGACGAGATGAACCAGGTACATAATGATTTAGGAGTGGCTACTAGGAACAATTGCAAATTGAGCTCCGTTTATAAAGTATTACAGAAGCAGTTGCAGGATGATGTGGATCAGAATGTTGCATAAGTTAGTCATGAGGATTGTAAATGTAAAATGGTGAAACTGCGCCATCAACGAGAGGTGCTGGCTGGTGACGTCAAGGTGATGGGTAGCCCCCGTCTTGATGATGTCATCTGAAGAGGAGAAGACACATGACAACATTTCTCAATACAATGCCCAGTTATGCCCCTACTATGGCCCAGTGACCACACCCCACCATCCACAGCATGGTGGACCCCATCACATGACACTATGTCCCTACATCATCAACGGAATGGTGACCGTCATGAGCGACACCAACATGGTGACTCCCATGATAGGGGGCAGCAGGCCCAGGCCTAGTCCCAATGGCACCACTGATCACCGTTATTTCTGTGGCTGATAAGGATGTAATAGTGAAAATGATTAATACTGCCTTAGACAATGTGACCCTAACCGATAGAAGCAAGCAGACTCTTCAAATGCAGATTAGACAGATGCTACAGAAGGCAACTACTTGGGAAGGAATGGTCAACACTGTGGCTGAAGCCGCAGCTCAGGCAGCACTGCAGGGCACCCGAGACAATCTACCTCTGAACGATCATCCCAGCAGTCCCCTACAAATGGCCCACTCTGTTCTGCAAATAGCTGACTGTATCGGTGGGATGAGCCCATTTGATAACCTCAGCTGCCACTTGGAAAAGGTGCATGCTAAATGTGAAATGCTTAGTCTCGCTGCAGACTACCAAGTCCAGATCCTACACCAGGCCATCAATCCTGGCCTATGGGCAAAACTCCCCAATGCTGTCCAACAGGACAGTCATGCCACCTTTGATGAAGTGGCATCTGAACTCATCACTGTACACAACCCAGTTGTAGTAGGAGTGATGCTCACATACCCTGTGAAACAGAATGCAAAGGAATGTCCAGTGATCCTCCACCAGAGGCTCTGGATAGCCTACTGAGCAGGGAAGACTCTCACAGGAGAGGCCACTGATGCAGACCTCACTGAGTACAAAACCCTGTTCCTTTGGAACATGATCCCTGCAGTGTGAGAGAGGGTAGAACCAACCACCTCTCCCACCATGGACAGGTTTGCCGATATTCTTCAGAAAACAGAGAGTGATTATCAACTCTACATCTGTGATTCAAGCTCCAACTCCAAGAAGGTAGCTGCCATGGAAGCCATCCCAGAGGCCACGATGCACTACATGGTGGAGGGGCAGGCCCGAGAGAAACAGCCGCTCCCCACAGATAACCAACACCCCTAGCAGGCCCAACAACAATCCTGGATCAGGAACTGGAACTACTACAAAAACAAGAAACACCAGAAAAACAGTAATGATAAACAACAGAGAACAGGCCCTTCATATAGGGAAATAGCTGATGAGAACCAAAGCCTCCGAGACCTCCTCGGAAAAGTGTGCTTCATAGTTGATGCTGTTCCAGTACGGGTCCTTGCTGTAATACAACCAGGACAGCAGGCCTCCACAGGCCACAGAGACACTGGAAGTCCAGGATCTCAGGCCCCTACAGGCCTGAACCCAGAAGCAGCTCCTTATATAGCATCAGTACAGCATGGCGAGATGGTTCACAGGAACCAGGCCCAGACTCTCTTTCAAGAGCTTCCCCATGCTTCCTCTGGTATGGATTGACAATTACAGGCCCAAGTCTGTATTGTAAACAAGCTGGTCTTGGATACAAATGGAAGACCCTGCACAGAGGCTGAGGTCGGGGGCCGCCTACTTGCAGTACTACTGGATACAGGCCCTGCTATGTCTGTATTGCAGGATGACATCCCAGACACATCACCTTGGTCTACCGGTTGGAAGACCAATATGTCTGTTGTAGATGGAACTAGGCTACCTGCATACCACTCTCAGCCACTACCTGTGACACTGGGACACCTGAAGGCATATCATACCTTTCAGCTGATGGTACTGTATGATCACCCTAGTATAATCGGAATTGACTTCTTGGCACCACACAGCTATGTGGTAGACCTAGCCAACATGTTACTAATACAGATTCAGAGACAGTATCACACTATCATGATCCCTGACTCACATGTGGTTGCGAGAATATCCACAAATGATAAAGAGTATGATGTCATAGATTTGTTTAAGAATCACAAGCTTTTCCCAAAGCTCCTTCCCATCCTACAAAGGCATCTGGAGGCATTTTCCACCACCAAGCATGACTGTGGCAAGATGCACTCTGTCATTGAACTGACAGGCCCAGCACATGAGAGGCAAAGGCAATACCCTTTTCCATCCAAGGCCTTGCCTTCTCTTAGAGAAACAATTAAATCACTCCTCAAACAAGGTGTAATCAGGGCATGTGTTTCCACTGCAAGTTCCCCAGTGTGGCCCGTGAAAAAACCCACGGGTGCATGGAGTTTACAATTGACTACAGGAGACTAAACCAGGTCATCCCTAGTTGTGCCCCAATAGTGGAATCTGCACCAGATGTGCTATGACTACTGACCCCTGACCAACAATGGTTTGGTGCCCTGGACATTTCCAATGATTTTGGGTCACTGCCATTGACCCCCAACAGTCAATATAAGTTTGCCTTCACCTTTGAAGGTAGGCAATACACGTGGACCTGCTTACCGCAGGGGTTCCATAACAGCCCTCCCTATTCCATCTACACATGATGGATGCTCTTGAGGGTTTCTCTATACCCCAGTGTCTCTTGCAGTATGTGGATGACCTGTTGCTGGCCACAGCCACACAGGAACAACATCTGGATCTCTTGGATGAATTGCTGACCCTCATTCAGAGGGCAGGCCTCAAATGTAACCCAGCAAAAGCACAACCATGCCAGAAAGAGGTACTCTTTTGGGCCTCAGGATAACAGACAAAGGCAGAAGCCCTACCTGGAAGAAGATACAAGGATTGCAGGACTTGCCGCTGCCCACCAGCGTGGCCACCCTGAGAAGGTTTCTAGGTATGGTAAATTACTTCAGAGATTTTATTTGTGAATTTGCTCAGAAGGCTGCCCCTCTGTATGAACTACTTAAAAAGGATTTTCCCTGGACTTTGGGCCACATTCACACCCAAGCTGTGACATCACTGAAGCAGGCCCTGGCCTCAGCTCCATCTTTGCTGAACCCCAATCCAGCCTTGCCATTTCATCTGGAATCTGCCACCTCTGACATTGCTTTGTCTGCAGTGCTGACCCAGAAGGTCCATGGCACCCTGAGGCCCATTGCATAGGCATCGCAGCTCTTGACCCCAGTGGAACAGATTACAGCCTTTGTGAAAGGAACCTTCTGGCTACCTACTGGCTGTTAAGAACTTTCTGTATATCATTGGGTATTCCCCCCGATCATCAATATAAACCACACCCCAACAACCTTCTTACTATCAGATAGAGTAAAGGATGGATCAGTCTCCAATACCAGACTGACACACTGGTCCCTCCTTCTCCAGGATAGGGACATCAAGGTCCACACAACCAAAATGCCATCCATGCTGGTGCATGGCCTTCTTTTCCAAGGGGAGCCCCATGACTGCACACTGCAGCCACCTGATCTACCAGATCCTGGCCCTTTCCTTCCTGCTACATCACAGGTACTTTAGAAAACCTCACTGTGTCATGTCTTCACAGATGGAGCGGCCTCCTATTACCAGAGAGAACAGATAGCAGGAATGGGTGTATTTGTAGTTTACTCTTTTGGTAACACTGTTAAAATTTCCAGATGTTGCAGTGTAGCCTCATCACAGTATGCAGAGATGGCAGCGGTGGCCTGTGCCCTCAAGTTCATCCAGCATGGAACTGAGGATACCATAATTTTTACAGACTCTAACTGGGTTTGTTGTTCTCTTACAGAATGCCTCCCTTTCTGGCAGAAGAACACCTTTACCTCTTCTGATGGCACCCCAGTGAAACACAAGGAACTGATAATATACATAATTCACTGGCACAGAAATTTGCACACAAACTCTATGTACACAAGGTTAAGGCCCACTCGATACATGACAACTATCATGCCTTCAATGACACTGTTGACACCCTTGCTAAGGAAGGGGCCCAAGGGGGAGACACCTGGATGATGGACCATCCAGAAACCAGAGCAGCTGTGCACATTGCAGCTGTCAGGAAGAAACCTGAACCCTTCTCCCCCTTGGATTTGTCAGAAGCAGAGCATGCTGACTCTGAACTCAGAGATATGTTCAGATTCCTGGACAAAGGCACTGAGAAGAATCTACCTGCCCATAACCCATACTGAAGGCATGAAGGTAAGCTGCACTTGTCCCCAGATGACAAGCTCATTTGGTACCAACCAGATGACACTACCATGAAATTGTGGGTGGTGCCTCATCATCTTAGATCCAAATTTCTGCACCAAGTGCACAACACCCCACTGGTGGACACCAGGGAGTGGAAAACACACTTCAGAGGCTCAGGACCACAGCATGGTGGCCTGGTGTCACCAAGGAAGTCAAACAGTACATAGACAACTGCCTTGTTTGTGTGTAAAACAAGCCCCATCCCTACTAAAAGAAATGCCAAACCACTACTACCACAAAGGCATTCTGGCCCGTGGCATGCCTTACCGATCAATTTTATTGGTCCCCTTACCAATATCAGTAGGAATAACAAATACGCCCTTGTGGTAACTGATCTCTTCTCTAAGTGGGTTGAGGCTTTCCCCACTAAGAAATGCACTGCAAAAGCCACTGCCAAAATCCTGGTGGAACAGATTTTCTCCAGGTGGGGCCTACTTCTTAAGGTGGACTCCAACAAAGGAACCAATTTTACAGGTGAGTTGATGAAAGAAGCCCTTGAAGTCCTTGGAGTTCACCAGAAGTTCCACATACCATACCCCCACAATCATCAGGTCAAGTAGAGAGGGCCAACAGATGGATTAAGCAAAGGCTTTCCAAATTTATTGAGAACAATTCCAAGGATTGGGATTCCCTATTGCCATTACTCCTTATGGCAATTAAGGGTACACCCTCAGCCACCACCCAGTTGACCCCCTTTGAGGTGATGACTGGCAGAAGTACGAGATTACCTGAACACCTGTTGTTTGACCTGCACACCCCCACCGCAGATCATGTTTCTGTGGATCAATATGTGGAAAAGTTGAGAAAATACCTAATACTCACTCATTTGTATGCTGCAAATTGCATGGGCAAAGCCCAGCAACAGTCCAAAATTCAGTTTGACAAACACACACAAGAAATAGATTGGCAAGTTGGAGATCAGGTAATGGTTCTCAGATTTGCACATCCAACACACTCTTTCTTCAACAAGTGGGAAGGACCCTACTCAATTGTCAACAAGCTCAGTCCAGCAATCTATCAAGTTAGACTCATACAAAACAACAAATTGACTGACAAATGGTTACATGCAAACCAGCTGAAACTGTATAAAGGAGTATAATTACTTTTCCTCACCCCATTGGGTGGAATAGTACTAACCTTGCTAATGTCTGATTTTCCTTTTCAGATACACTGACAAGATGGCTATCTTGTTCCATTTTCTCCTCATCTCAGGAGTTATCCCCTGCATCCAAGGCATGGTAAAGCACATCCTTCCTTATCTTGATCCACCTGCAACTACCCCAGAGGGAGTCTACATCAATATCCCCAATAATCTGATTACTGTTCAGAAAGGTTCAGATGCCTACCTCACTGCCTCGGTTGTTGCTCCTGATAAGTCTACCCTACAAATTGAATGGCAAACCAAATCTCACGGGCAAATACTCCCTGTGGCCAAACTCTCCAAGGGAACTTTCCATGGATGGCCCAATGCAACGTTATCCCCAAATGACACCTTGTCCTTGCACCAAACCTCTCTTAGACATTCAGGTTTATACAATATCACTGCCTTAATTGACCCCTCATATTGTGATACACTTTCTAAGGATTTTGCCAGGAAATTTAGTGCTGTACACAACATGGCCTCAGCCGCCATGTATCTATGTGTTACCCCCCTACTGACAAACAACTTTTGGAATGTCCAAAACAAAACCCTGGTCCTCATAGTGGTCTCACAGCCATTGCTTTACCTGGCTCACTTATTAACAACTTACAATATATGCATATACCTGTTTTGTTTAATTTGACTTACTAGAACATGAAAGAATTTGGTATGTGTCATACTACTAATGCATCATTGTTTTACAGTACTTTGTTACTTAATAGCTTAGCCGCTTTTCAGATTCGTAATCAAGACCCTACTGCTGGGGTACACACCACTGAGCATAGAGGCAATTTTAGGAGAAAATCTATTTCTCTTAAAGATGATCAAAGTCATAAAAGAAATACACATGACACATCAGATGTCACTGGTGCCACAGCCACCATTACTGGTCTCTTAAGTACTGCAATGTCTATCTGGAATAAAGCAGACATTGCTAACTATCAAAGTACTTTCACAAAAGTTCGAAACTGGTATGATCAATTACATCATACCCCCCATTATTGCACGGTGTGGATGGCCTTAGTCAGGAATAAAGATACACTGTATATAATATGCATGATATTGCTAAGACATTTACAGATTCTAAAGATAAGATGAACGCCCTTATTGCACAAAACAATAAATAAGCAGATAAGCAATACATTGCCCATGAAATACTATGCTCCGCCTATGGATCATATATTATCACTACCATCAACAACCTCTTCTGAGACCTGGAATCTGGAAGAATCCCTGATATCATACATGATAGACGTTTCTCTAAATGGTACTGCCCTCGTTGCAAATCCCCTAACTGTGTTGCCATGTTTATGTTACAATCTGTTTCTATTCCTGTTTCTACTGCTAGAAATCTGGGATTTGTGACCAGGTACCCTAATACTGGTCCTTGCTTTACTTCTAAGAAATGAGAAAAGGAGCAGTAAGGACCACATAGTAAGGATTAGGAAGGAGGGGGGTTGGGTGGAAGCAGAGTGCGATAAGGCAGAAGTGCTAAATGATTACTTCTGCTTGGTATTTACTAAGGAGAAGGGGGGGGTGATACCCAAGGGGGGGAGGAATGGAAGAAACAGGGAGGTAGGGGGTGACAGATGGGGAAATCATGGAGGGCAGAGTTTGGGAGGGTTTGAAGGCACTGAGGGTGGACAAGGGGCCAGGGCCAGATAGCATCCACCCCAGGGTACTTAAGGAACTGACAGAGGTCCTTGTGGGACCTTTGGCAGACCTATTTAATGCCTCACTACACTCAGGGTGTGTACCTCAGGATTGGAGAATGGCTCTTGTGGTGCCTCTCCACAAGGGTGGCCCTAAGGATGAACCAGGGAACTACAGACTGGTGAGCCTCACATCTATCGTGGGTAAGCTGATGTAGACTATACTGAAGGAGAGGCTGGTGGCCCTCCTAGAGGCCAAAGGACTACAGGACAGCAGACAGCATGGCTTCATATGTGGAAAATCCTACCAAACCAGTCTGGTGGAGTTCTATGACTGGGTAACTAGGCAACTGGACATGGGCCATGCAGTGGATGTCCTGTATCTGGATTTCAGTAAGGCATTCAACTCGGTGCTGCATGGGAGGCTGGGAAATAAGTTAGAAGGCATAGGGGTGGGTGCAAAGCTGGTGAGATGGTTAGGGAACTGGTTTCAGGGAAGGCAACAGATGGTGGTGGTGGGTGGGGCGCTCTCACACCCAAGGGTAGTGACGAGTGGTGTTCCACAGGGCTCAGAGTTGGGACCAGTTTTATTTGGGATATTCATTGCAGGCATATCATTGGACATCAAGAGCAAGATCAGTCTGTTTGCTGATGATACCAAGATGGGAACGGTGGTGGATGACCTAGGGGGATGACAGGGGTTGCAGGATGATCTGGCAAAACTTGAAACCTGGTCAGACACCTGGCAACTGGGGTTTAATGCCAAAAAGTGCAAGGTGCTGCATTTTGGGGTGAAGAACCAAAGGAGGAGTTACCAGCTGGGGGAGTGCAGCTAGCCCAGACAGAGAGGAGAAGGACCTGGGGTGCTCATTACAGGGTCAATGACAACTTGGCACAATGTAGAAGGCAGCTGTAAAGGCCGAAAATGCAGGGTTGCATTGTAAGGGGTATATCCTTGAGGAGGGAGGAGGTGATTCTGCCACTGTATAGGTCATTAGTTAGACTGCACCTGGAGTACTGCGTGCAGTACTGGTGCCCGTATCTAAAGAGGGACATTAAGTTACTGGAGGGGGTACAGTGCAGGGCAACAAAGATGATCAAGGGGCTGGGGGACTTATCATACGAGAGGAGGCTGGGGGAGTTGAACATGTACTCGCTGGAAGAGAGAAGGGACGGGGGACTGCATTGAAACCTTTAAGTACATGAAAGGAATAAACAAGACAGGTACAGAGGGGCTGTTCAAAGTAAGGGAGGGGAGGGACACCAGGGGTCATCATGATATGAGACTGGAGGGAGGAAGGTTCAGGAGGGAGACGCTTTTTTACAGAGAGGGTGGTAGCTGGATGGAATGCATTACCTGCAGAAGTGGTATCCAGTAGAACAGTGGACTGCTTCAAAAGGGGGTGGGACAAGACAAGGGGAGGGTCAATGGAGGGGAAGGGTGGAAGGCAGGGGCAGCTGCAGAATAAGGGGTACTAGCTGCACATTCAAGCAGACCTGATAGACCTCTAGGCCTTTATCTGCTGGCAAATGTTGTATGACCGTATGTTCGTTCCATTAAGGATACCATGTTTGTGTCTTTTACTGTTTCTTTACCATGTTTTGATCCCAATACAGCTATATTTGATAAACTAGCATCCATACACTCCATTGGGCACCTTGATGAAGACATCTACAGAGAATGTCTCGACTTGCCTCCTCTTCTGGTTTTCCATCCTCTTCTGGACACAAGGGTCTCTCCGCACATGGACTGCTGTGCTAAGAAAGAGTATATTTATTTGTGTTGATGTGATGTATTTGATGTTATTAAACCTGTATGTGGATATTCTCCAGGCAGTATAGATTGGTTCTTTTCCATGGCCGATGACATCACCACTAATGGCACAGAATACCAGGACCCAACATCTGCTCCAGACGCTTCTCAATTGTACCAGTCTTACTGGAAGGAGGTTCATCGTCTGTCAACATGGATTTCCAACCAGACTTACACTTGCCCAGTACAATTACAAAAATGGAGATTACCTACTGTGAAAATGCAGTATAATTCGGATGGTGAATTTTGTGTGGCAACTAATTTTGGGCAATTTATATATGGTGACAAGACATGTTTTATTAACGACTCTAACTTCTGCTTCATTCCCCATCAGACTACTGATATTGGGCATACAGTTACTACCCCATTCCCATTGTGGAACCTGATATCATTGATGGTAACCCTGATTATCTGCTCACTCTCTCAGAGTACTTACATTACTTTAATGTTCACATTGATCCTTTGACTTTAACACTGAAGTCACTTTTAGATATAAAAGACACCCACCTCATCCACATCAGCAATAATATTACCAAAGCAAATGAAGCAATATTTGATCTTACTGATGATGATTTTAATAGTGCACTTACTAGTACTTGGTTAGAGATTACCTTTAAAGGTTTTGTTATTATAAAAGCATTTTTGATATTTTTTCTTATCATGCTCTGCTGCCTCCGGTGCACACTCCGCCTACACTGTGAGCAGCTGGAGTTCCTTTACAAGGTTCATGCATCGGGTCTGTAAATGACCCCTGCTCTCTCTCCACTTCCCTACTTTTCTTTGTGTTGCCTCTTCTGAGGCAACAAGGGGGTAGGGAATGTTACACGAGATCCCTGCACCCTAATTGGTACCCCCAGAGGTACACCGCAGACAGCTGGCATTTATGTATATGTATACAAATATATAGGACTAAGGACATCTACCGTACAAGAGTAGATCTCAGGATATGTATGTACATGATTGCTATATGCTTTACTTTCTAATATACACATGTATTTCTTGTTTATAAGATTCTAGGACACTTGTGTCCTTGTAATGTTATGATATATGAGTCGGCATTGCCATTTTCTGATGATTTGTATTACTACACAGCTATGAACAAACTGTACTTCTTTGTTTCCACAAAGTGATGACTATAACAACATTGTATAATGTTATCTAGGACTGTGGAGCCACCTCTAATTTAGCCAATAGGGCTCATCTCTGTATCTAGAAATGTTTCTATCTTACAGTAACCATAGTCATTATCTCAGGTATATAATGTAAGACATTACGTCTTCTACCTCGGAGACCCCAGGAGGCACAGAGATTCCTCGGGGTATAGGGAATGCTCAACATTGGCTCCCAGTTCCTAATGGTAAGAACTGCTTAGGGCAACTGTGATTTTCCTTTTGGTAGTAATAAACAAGCTTTATTACTCTTATGTAACATGTCTGTGATTCCTTGCATTCCCATTATTGCCAAGAACCTGAGAGTGAGGGTTTAGACCTCCTGACAAAGGATATCAGTATATCAACTGCATATAGCATCAACCAATCAATCAATCAATCATTCAATCAATGTCTTTATTTAACCAGGCGATCACCATTGAGCAAGCTCATTTTCGAGGTGGACCTGGGTTTATTAACAAGGAACAAGGGACAATATACATGGGATGCAACACACAAGAAAATAGTAATAATACAAATAAAGTGAGATACAGTAATACAGTATATACAAAGTATCAGCAGGTTGCATTGACAGTAGTATATGTTTGGAACAGAAGATACAGCTAGTTTTGGGTAGGACACAATTTTTCATAAAAGTAAAGAAATATACATATCAGGTGCACTGAACACAAATAAAACCTAATATAAAAAGATATATAGTGATACAGTATGGAGAATTTAGAGCTGGAACCAGGGTCAAAGGAATGTAGAAGGGACAGATATCGGGG
Organism: Neoceratodus forsteri; assembly: GCA_016271365.2. Taxonomy (NCBI): domain Eukaryota; kingdom Metazoa; phylum Chordata; order Ceratodontiformes; family Ceratodontidae; genus Neoceratodus; species Neoceratodus forsteri. Next base: position 289,313,219 of record CM028135.1, on the reverse strand, counting down.
TAGAAAAAGGGGAGAGGGAAGAGTCCATTATAGATGTGATCAGTCTTTTAACAGTAGTAATTAGAGTGTGCTTGGACTTACAGGAGTCACTATTTAGGGTAGACAGGCACAGGACTCCTTATTATGATGTAGATAATAGAGATTTAAAAGCTACTAGGCTGATGGAGTGAGTTAATTTCAAAGTTTTTTGTAGCTTGTTCCACAGCTGAGGGAGCATAAAGCTGATGGCTGCTCTGCCAATGCGAGATTTTGCTTTGTAAACATAAAGGTAGATATATGAGATGCTTCTCAGGGCATACTTCCCCAGAGTGCACAAAGGTAAACAGACAGAGATATACTGGGGCAGTTTATTTGAGATAGCTTTGTATGTCCAAACTGCAGCATTTTTTTTGCTGTCTGTAAGCAAGGTATGACCATCCCACTGCCGTGTACAATGCACAGTGGTGGGTTGAGTATGGAAGACCCGTGATAACTCTTATGGCTCTGTGATAAAGTGTATCGAGTTTGGCTAGGGTACCTGCAGGTCTCTGACTATATAGAAAGTCTGTGTAATCCAGTAGGGAAAGAAAGGTAGTTCGAACCAGTTTCAGTTTAGCGTCTCTTGTGAGGAGATTATTAATCTTAAAGAACAGACCAATTCTTTGTCTAAGTTTCTTTGCCAGTTCTTCTAAGTGATCTGTGAAAGTAAATCTATGGTTTAACCAGACCCCCAGGTACTTGAACTTTGGTACGTAGTCCAACCGCTCACCTAGAATGGTAGTGATCTGCGGGAGTGTCCCAGCAATTGCAGGGTTTATTGCATTTTGAAGGGGTGAGAGGAACATTTCTTTGGGTGTTTTTGCATTTAAGAGCAGTTTCTGGTTTATAAGCTGATGTTGCAGCAGATTAAATTCATTTTGAAGGGATTTACAGGCTGCTTCAGGTGTGGGGCTACTAGCAGAGAGTACTGTATCATCCGCAAATAGGTGTGTTTGTGCTTCTTTGATGGGGGCATCTACGTTGTTAATATAAATGGTGAAGAGCAAGGGACCAAGAATGGAACCCTGTGGTACACCCCTCAATAGGAGTTTTGGTGGAGAAACTTCCCCTTCTGCCTTTACTTGTTGAAGTCGTCCTGAGAGGTAGTTGGAGAACCATTTAAGGGATAGGGAATCCAAACCAATGTTTCGGAGGGATGACAGAAGCAGTCTGTGATCAACGGTATCGAACACCTTGCTTAGGTCCAAGAAAACTGTGCAGACAAAGGTTTTTTTGTCTAATTCAAGCTGCCAGTCATCATGATTATGATATTACCAGACCCCCAGGGAGACCCACTTATTATGCCTTTAATCTAATTTTAATGGCAAGTGGCTCTAGAAAAAGTGCGAAAAGTAGAGGAGATGGGGGCAACCCTGCCTTGTCCCTCTCAAAAGGTGGAAATATGGGGATAGCCTTGAATTAGTTCTATCTTGGGCTAGGGGACTAGTGTATATTAGTTGTAACCATTTCTGAAGGTTGCCTTCAATACCATATCCTTTTAAAGCCTCTATCAGGAACAGCCACTGCACCCTATCAAAGGCTTTTTCAGCATCTAAAGACAACAGTGCACTGTCCGTTCCCGAGTATGCCTCGATGATATAAAAGGCTTTCCTAGTATTGTGTTGCAATCTTCTGCCCTCAGTAAAGCCTACCTGGTCTTGATGCACCAGACCTGAAACAGATTTGGCTAATCACCCAGCCAGAATTTTTGTAAAAATCTTATAATGACTGCTCAAAAGGGATATAGATCTAGCCACAATTTCCTGGGGGTTTGTCCCTTTTAAGCAGTAGAGTGATCACAGCTTCATTAAAAGATTGCAGCAGTTTACCCTCCTGTAAAAAAAACTTAAAAGAGTTTAACAAGCCAAGGGGCTAGAGTATCAGCAAGATTTTTATAAACTTCGAAGGGGAAGCCACCTGGTCTGGTAGATTTTCCATTAGGTAGATTTTTAATAGTTTCTAGGATCTCTTTGATAGTAATTTCTGCATTGATATATTTTAGTTCTTGCTCTGGTATCTTGGTTAGGTTAGTATTAACAATATATTCCCTGATCTTATATGTGTGTGTCTCTATCTCTGGGGTATATAGGTCACTATAAAATGAATGGAAGGTTGAATTTATCTCTTCCTCTGATGAGACTAAGTGACTATCTTTATTTTTATTATTATTGATCCTATTTTGGTTTTGTTCTGATTTAAGTTGATATGCAAGCAATTTACCTGAAGCATATCCATAAAAATAATATTCATCCACCTAGAGTTATGGGCCGCAGTAGAATAACCAAAGTTATTCCCACATGAGAGGACAAGGCACATAAGTCGTGAATGGGAAAGCCACAAGCTGGTTGTGAAGGTCTTATCCTCATTAATGGGGATAAATAGAAACATAGAAACATAAAATTTGATGGCAGATAAGGACCACTTAGCCCACCCAGTCTGCCCATTTCCCTACCTAATGGATAAGCTGCAGATCCTAGTTAACCAGCAGCCTACTTCTTCCTGCCCCCACCCCCCAGAATTGCCTTATGACTGTCCCATGCATGCTTGAATTCCACCACTGTTTTTGACTCCACAACCTCCTCCGGAAGGCCGTTCCATGCATCCACAACCCTCTCTGTGAAAAAATACTTCCTTAAATTACCTCTGAGCCGCCCCCCTCTATCTTCAAATTGTGTCCCTTGTTCTTGCACACCTCTTTTTTTGAAAGATGCTACCCTCTTGGACTTTGTTGATTCCCTTGAGGTACTTGAAAGTTTCTATATTGTCCCCCCTCTCCCTCCTTTCCTCGAGGCTATACATATTAAGCTCCTTAAGCCTCTCTTCATATGTCTTCTGGTGCTGACCCTGCACCATTTTAGTTGCCCTCCTCTGGACAGCTTCCATCCTGTCTATGTCTTTGCGGAGATTGGGTCTCCAGAACTGCATGCAGTACTCCAGATAGGGTCTGACCAGCTGTCTGTACAGAGGGATAATAACTTCCTGTTTTCTACTGGTGATGCCTCTCCCCTATGCATCCCGGTATCCCTCCAGCCGTCCTTACTGCCCTCTCACATTGCTTGCCCACCTTTAGGTCATCTGATATGACTACCCCCAGGTCCCTTTCCATTTTTGTTGTTGTTAGTATCTCAGCCCCCATTGTGTACTCTTCCCCTGGGTTTTTGTTTCCCAGGTGCATTACCTTGCACTTCTTAGCATTGAATCTAAGCTGCCATACATTTCACCATTCCTCTAACCTTGCCAAGTCCCTTCTCATCCTTTCCACCCCACCTTGTGCATCAACTGTGTTGCAGATCTTTCAGTCATCTGCAAAGAGACATACTTTTCCTTCCAGTCCCTCTGCAATGTCTCTTATAAAGACATTGAAGAGGACCAGTCCTAATACTGAACCCTGCGGTACCCCACTAGTAACCCCCCCCTTTCTTCAGAGTGGACTCCATTTACTATTACTCACTGTGTCCTATTCTCCAGCCAATTCTTTACCCAGGCTGTCATCTTGGGACCCACTCCCAGCCTGGCTAACTTGTATATTAATCTTTTGTGTGGGACTGTGTCAAATGCCTTGCTAAAGTCTAGGTAGGCCATGTCCACAGCCCCTCCCTGATCTACTACTTTGGTCACCCAGTCAAAGAAATCTATCAGATTCATCTGGCATGACCTTCCTGCTGTGAATCCATGCTGCCTTGGGTCCTGTGCCCCTCTGGCCTCTAGATACTAGACAATTCTTTCCTTCAGAAGTGATTTCATCATTTTCCCTACCACTGAGGTTAAACTAACAGGTCTGTAGTTTCCTGTTTCTGCCTTGCTCCCACTTTTGTGAAGGGAATCACATCTGCCCTCCTCCAGTCCTCGGTACCACCCCATCCTCCCATGATTTGTTAAAGAGGGTAGTCAGTGGTGTCACTAGTTCTACCCTTAGTTCTTTTAGAATTCTGGGATGAATCCCATCAGGCCCCATTGCTTTGTCCACCTTCAGTTTTAAGAGTTGTTTCAGAACCCTTTCTTCTGTAAATGGGCTGGTATCAACTTCTGTATCCAGAGTGTTTCTACTGTTTGTTTTAGGTACCTCTCCCTCTTCCTTTGTAAATACTGAGCAAAAATATTTGTTTAGTATCTCTGCCTTTTCACAGTCACCCTCTGCCCACCCTCCTCCCCTTTATTAAGCCTCACTATTAGGGTTGTCAGAACCCTCTGAAGTTCTGGGTTCTAGTTCTGTCAGAACTTTTGAAAAGTTCTAGGGTTCTAATCTTTTAGAACTTTTAGAACTCGAACCCTATTTTTTTATTGTGCTGCCAGTAACGAAGATAGTAATAAAATACATGTAAAGGAAAAACTGTTCAATATAAGGGGGAGAGAAATTATCTTGTGTGACATTGATAGGAATACAACTAGGTTTATCTATGGTTTCTTCTGTTTGCTAAAGTCAGCAACTTAATACGTAACAGGCCCACCCACCCACCCATATGTTAAAAGTTTTCCTGCTGCAGCTGCATCATAGTTCCTTAGTGAAAGAAAAGAGGCACATTAGCCATTTATGTACTCAGCTATATATACTCATCGTCATGAATTAGGAGAAAAATAACTGATATTACCTAATTTCAGCTATTTGCTGCTTTCTGTTTTAAATGAGTGAATCAAACGTTGCTATGTTTAAAAGAAAGCTTTTATAACAAAGTCAAGCCAAGTACTACAGCAGCAACATGTGGAACTGTTACAAAACATATTATGTCATAACATATTCAGTCAACACATTGGAATAAAAAAAATATGCCAGTCATTGTTGCTGGCAAAATGCATGCAATTTTCTAAGGTAATGCATACATATACCAACATTTTTGTTGGCAAATTGAAGTAATACATACAAAAAATTCTAAGATGATGCATTTTTGCAGCTGATACTTCAATAAAATCTGTATTTCAGTCACATAAATAAAAAGTGGTTTCTCACCACATACTAGGAACATTTAATGTAGCTGCAGCAGTTGGCATGTGATGTTTAGGGACAGCGTCTGTCAACCCCATTATGTATCAAATTATCACTACTTATAAAGCAAAAACACTATGATATTGCATTCTGTGAAAACTGCTGATGCAGATTTTCTTTTATTTCTGATTCCTTTATTCTTTTTTAAAGGGACAGGACAATTGTGCTAGGTGGCAGCAGTTTGCAATGTATTTAATAAGAATATATATTATGTGTACAGTAGGTTCGGTCTGTCATCATTTTTTCCTCACCATCCCCAGCTGATCACAATCTGTAAATGAAAGAACTAAAACAACACCACCTTTCACCCCATCACCCATTCCACTTTTCTTCCACCACCCTCATCTGTGCAGTAGCACCCATGCCACCCTTACACCCATGTTAAAACCAACCCACAACCCTCACCCATGTACTAGCTTCCATTTTTTGTTTATGGCTAACATTTCTGTAATTGAAAAAATAATAAACAGCTACCAATTAGAGCTCATTGTTTTGTCCTCTTTAAAATTGAAAAATAGACCGTCTCCTGTCCCAGCCCATACTGACAAAGTCACAGAAAGTAAATCCAAAAATATATGTTTGCACTTTAACTATAAATAATATGATACAGAAAGGATTGACGTGACAGTGTCCCTTTTATGCCAAATTTGGGCCTGTTCCCACTGATGTTAAAATTGCCCTGTATATAAAACTTGTTGACTTTAGTTTAGACCCTAGCTACAAAGCAGTTTACCATGAAATGGTGAAAGTTTTGGGGTATATAGTCCAAGGTAGTAGATCGAGAAAGGAGAGAGACGACAACCAAAGTCATCACAGTCTGTAAAAGTTTCCTTTTTGGTGCAGAGAGACTCCGTCCCACACAATATTTACCAGCCACCACCATCTGAGTTGTCATCACCATCAACATCCACAACATCAATCACTTCAGGATCAGTTTGTATACTCTTGTAGGGATACGAAAATCTTGACTTATTAACTTTAATAAAAGTTAACGTGTGTACATTTTCTGGCAGCAACCTATTTCTGGTGTCTGTCACAATATTGCCAGCTGTACTAAACATGCATTCTGAAGAGTCACTTGTTGCAGGACAACCAAGATATTTACAGGCTTCATCATACAGCTCTGTCCAAATTGACTTTTTTGATCTCCAGTATTCAAAAGGGCATGCATCAATAGGAATAGGCAATTCTTGCAGGTAACTGTCTACCATGATGGACAGAGACCGCTCAGAAGAGGAATCAGAATAAGCTGGTATGGCAGCAATTTGGGAAAGGTTTTGCCACAGATTTAGCTTGCTACTAAGGGTTGAAGAAGTGGCAGTTGTGGAACAACTACTGTTAATGTTTGGTGACTTTTCCAGTTCTGTATCCCTTTGTGAAGATGAACCTGCATGTTGTGGTGATGACAACCTGAGGGTACTGTGTGTGTCTGTGTTTGACTCCTGTGAGTGCTGCAGCTCATCTAGCAACATACATTTGTACTGCTCTATATCATCTGTTTTTGGAAGATGTATAGCCTTGAACCTGGGATCTAAGAGAGTTGCAAGGATGTAGTGTTTTCATTTCGTCATTGCAACTAATTTGTCATTGGTTTTGAAGCGCTCGTTCATTCTCTTTACGAGATTCCCATGATACAGGCGACATATGTTGTCTGCGCTTCAGATCTGTCTTTTCTATTTGTAGATTTAGAACACTAAGATGATGTGAAATGAGCATTATGAGTGGGATAACCTGACTCACAGATGCCTTCAGAAGACATGTCCCTTGTAGCTGTCTCAAAAGGAGCTAGGATACAGCACACTGTCTCCATTAATTTCCACTGCAGCACAGACAGCATAATGCCATCTCCAATAATGTAACTGGAGCAGTACTCATGTACAGCTTGCTTTTGCCCCAAGAGGCGCTGCAGCATATAAAGCGTTGAGTTCCAACGAGTGGAAACATTTTGAATCAGCTTTTGCTGGGGCAGCTTGTGTTTTTTTTGCAGTTCGGACAATGTCCGTATAGCCTTGGTTGAATGTGAAAAGTGAGTCACAATTTTTTTGCAAACAGCAATCATACCATCCACTTGTGTTTCGTTGCTGAGAAATCCTCGGACAATTAAGTAAGCAATGTGCAAAGCAAGAAGCATGCAGAAATCCTCCATCCTGTACTGCTTTCAAGATGTTGGCTCCATTGTCACTTACTATGAAGCCACATTTTAGACTGTGAGAATAAACCCATTCGTCAAGGAGGTCATTTAGTTCCTGCAAGATGTTTGCAGCAGTATGACTTTGCCCAAACTTCTTTATATGCAGCGCCATCTTTTGTGGTGTCTTTGTTTTGAAGAAGCACAAGAAAATGTGACCCAATGAGCGTAAGGGACATGTAATCTATGTTTTGATTGCTGGTCCACATATCTGTTGTGACATGAATAACCCCACCTCCGCAGTTTTAGTGCAAGCATCACTGTCGCTTTTAAAGCCTGATAAATGTTTGGTATTTCAACATAGGAAAAGTACCTTCGATGAGGAACATTGTAACGAGGCTTTGCTAATGTCATGAGCTCCCTAAAATCGTCATGATCTACCAAAGAGTATGGGAGAAGGGCTCCGCTAACAGTTCACCAATTCGGTGATTAAGATGAAGGGTCTTTTGATGATTTCTAGTAAAGGTATTCTTCCTTTCAAATGCCTGAGACAGTGTTAGCTGTTTACAACATGTCCCTGCTGGTTTATTATACACCGTGCTTCAGTGGGCAGATGGACGCTGGAGATGGTGGACTAGGCCTTATACATTCAGTGCCATCACTGGATGTGCAACTGGTACTAATGGTGCTGGCATTGGTGGTAACAGTGATCCTAGGGCTGGCAGTGGTTCTGCCCGCATCAAGTTCAGACAATTCAGTATCCATTTCAGATTCCTGACCCTTCTCACGGTGGTCTAGAAGATGGAGGACATGGGTTTTGGATGATCAAGCAAAACTGAATGCTTTTTCAGATGGCGTTTAAGAGCTGTAGTGCCAAGGCATGACACAACTTTACCACGGCTTACACTCTGTTTACACAGGGAACAAATTGCCCTGCATGGATTAGTTTTACTGACAGAGAAATAATTCCACACTTCAGATGTGACAGATTTTGTTCGAGTGCTAGGAAGATAGCTAAAGACTGTTTGTGTCTTTCCACCTGTCCTAACAGAACCTGGGAGTGGGACATGCTCCTTGGTGCTAGAAGAGGGCAGAAGACTCTGATGGATTTTCATTGCTGGCCAACACAGAAGTGGTGGATTCAATGGATATGTCCTTTCATTGCCAACAGTGCTGGATGTATTTGAATGTGCACTACCTGATTCATTGTCAGCAGACTTGCTCATTTCACTTTGTTGAGGCAGTAATGATTCGTCGCGAGACACAACAGTGTCGGACTGAGACAAAGAGCTACTGTCTGAGTCAGAGAGGGACTCACTGTCACTTGCATTTTGCTGCTAGTCACAGGGATCTTAACAGCATGAATGGCATACCTTATGGTGCCTCTCCGTGACCCCAGCAGCTGTACAGGTTTTCTTAAAAGGTCCCCTTACCACACTTCACTGTTGCTCTTTGCTGTTTGTTGAAGTTTTATCACGTGAAACATTTTGCTTATTTTTGCTAGCACCAGGATTACCACTACCCAACACCTGCTCCAACACCAGCACTAGATGCTTCATCTATGTTGGTGTCAGCCATAACAGAACCAGTATACTGCAGGGAATACACCCACACAATTCCTGTGTAAGAAAGCAATGTGATCTATGATCACTGGCTACAACTCCAAAATTGTATTTGGCTATGTGACACTGTGATGCAGTGGACTGAAAGTAATTGAAGAATATGACAGTTTGCAACTAAAGGTTCAAGGCTTACAGAATGATTGGGCTGCTGGGCAAAAGCAGTCAAGGGTGCACACAGCAGGGTTATGGAATGACCACAAGAGACGGAGTTACACACACAAACCGAGGAAAGAGATTTTTCTGTCTCTTCTCCCAACAGGGAAATATATTTTTTTACTTCTGTTGTGTATTTAAGGATAATGTCACCACACAACTGCCCACTGGGCTTCACACGGTAACACACACTGGGTAAGGTACAGTGCAGTCAAGGGGCACACAGCAGCATGGTGATGGGCTGACCACAAGAGACGGAGCTACATACACAAACCCAGGAAATAGATTTTTCTGTCTCTCATCCCAACAGGGAAATATATTTTTAGGCTTCTGTCATGTATTTAAGGACAATGCCACTACAAAACTGGCCACTGGGCTTCTGTCTTCCTCCCAACAGGGAAATATATTTTTAGGCTTCGTCGACAACTTGTCATGTATTTAAGAATAATGCCACCAGAAAACTAGCCACTGGGACTCTCACGATAACACACACTGGGTACTAGGGTACAGTGCAGTCAAAGGGCACACAGCAGCAGGGTCCTGAATCCTGATCACAGGAGATGTTTCTGTCTCTCCTCCCAACAGTAAAAACATGTATTTAAGGATAATACCACCACAAAACACACTGTAATAACTAGGGTATAGTGCAGTCAAAGGGAAGGGAACACAGCAGCAGAGTCATCCTCCTGATACTTGGTTGTAGGACTTGACTTTAAACAATTTTATTCAATTCAATAAAAGTTCACTGTTCACATTCACTCATTTAACTTTGTTTTCTCTCAAAATCTGATGTTCTTCACCCCTCCCCCAGCCAGGGTGCTCTGTCTCCCAAATCCCACTAGACAGATATATTGAGGATCAGAAAATTCATCAAATATAGTACCTAGTTTGGCAACTAGTAACTAAGCATTCCAATGCAGGCAGTCAGCTAATAATATCCCACATGGCACACAGCGAGAGAGACCCTCACCCCACCGTTTTTTCCTACCCTCCCTTGCTTTCCTTTCCTTTTCACCCAGTGTTGTCCACTGTCCACCACCCACACTTTAGATTTTTTATTTTGTTTTACAGTGAGTAGCTGGAGGAAAGCAAGTCGTCACTTTCAAATGCCAGCCACGAGTTCGCTCGCCATCGTAACTGCAGTCGACTCAGTCGCAAAACTCGCAACGTAATCTCAGGCACAGCAGAATGATGCAACTCCCATCTCCTTGAATGCAGTCACTCACGCACACTTAAATGATCAGAGTGAAGCACCACATGACCGCAGAGCAGTTGGTCAGGTGGTGGTGATGACGGTAACTGGCTGCCAGTCTGGGATCAAGGGCACTACGCAGGTGCGATCTCACAATGTCCCGACTCCCCCCACAAGAACAGTGTCAGTAACTGCATCGGGATGTGGGAACGGAACACGGAAGTAAGATTTTTTTGAATCGGGGACTGAAGTTTTGCATTCGGGACTTGGGAGGGATGCGCTTACCAGAAAAGATTCGAACCCTTTTGCGAACCCTCTAGTGTTCGAGTCCTCAATTAGAACTCGAACACCAGGGTTCGAGATGGGTTCGAATCTTGCTCGAACTAGTTCTGACAACCCTATTCACTATCCCTCCCTTGGTCTTCCTTTGCTCCCTGATGTACCTATAAAAGGTTTTATCCCCCTTCTTAACCGAGTTGGCTATCTTTTCCTTGGTTTAGGCCTTTGCTGTTCTGACTGCCTTCCCAGCTTCCTTTTGCTTTAACTGATACAGTTCTCTGTCCTGCTCCTTCTGTGATTCTTTGTACTTCCTGAATGCTTTCTTTTTCTCTTGAACCTTCATGCCACTTCCTTTGAGAACCATAGTGGTTTCTTACATCGTTTCATTTTGTTTATTTGCTTCACACAAAGGCTTGTTACCTCTGTGATGGCAGTTTTTATTATTCCCCATTGTTCTTCCACCTCTCCTTCCTGCCCATTTGCTAGTGCATTCCTTAGGCCCTCACCCATTTTGGCAAAGTCAGCCCTCCTAAAGTCCAGTACTTTTGCCTTTGTATGACTTGACTCTATTGCTGTGTTTATTGTGAACCATACTGTTCGATGGTCGCTAGTTCCCAGATGGCTACCCACTTCTACATCTGTGATCCTCTCTTCATCTCCATTTGAGAGAACCAGGTCTAAGATTGCTCCCTCTTGAGTGGGCTCCAATACTAGTTGTCTAAGGCATGCCCCTGTAGGGCATCTAGAATAACCCCACTCTTCGAAGTGGCTGCTGCAACTGCACTCCAGTTAACATCTGGCATATTCGGATCACCCATCAGCAATATCTCCCCTTTTTCTGCCATTCTAAGTATACTTTCTATCATTTCCTTGTCCATTTCCTCCCCTGAGAAGAGGTCTGTATCTAACCATGTCGTATTGTGGTTCCATTGCCGGTCTCAAATTTACCCACAGTGCTTCTTCTACTCCCTGTTTTCCCTTTTGTTCTGTTACTTTGATTCCTTCCCTTATGTAAAGAGCTCCTCCTCCTCCTCTTTTACCCTCCCTGTCCCTCCTGTAGATAATGTATCCTGGTATGTTTACGTCCCAGTCATGGTTTTGTGTGTACCATGTTTCTGTGACTGCCACGATATCCAGATGTTCCTCCTCCATCAAGGCCACTAATTCAGGAAGCTTGTTACTCAGACTACGGGCATTGGTACTCATTGCTCTCCATTTTTTTGATGGCTTTACCTTCTGTTGCAGCACCCCCCACTGACCTTTCTACCTCAGTCTTTTTCTCATTTAGTACCCTGTTTTGTAGGGAGAGGCTGGGATTTTCCTGCTGCTTATCAGTGCCTCCCCCCTTGACTAGTTTAAAAGCTTGCCAATGAAGCATTTAAACCGATTGCTCAAAAGACTTGTTCCCTTCCTGGGAACACATAGCACACTAGTACATCTGCCATTTATAGCACAACATTCTAAAAGGTATACCTAGCTCTTTATGTGAAAAGTATTTCATTTTGTAACTATTTCTCTTTGGTGCAACAATGGGCCACTGTGAAGTCATTAAGCATTGTGAGAATTGGTCTTCTATGGGTTGAAGTATGTCATTATGATATACAAACTATAGCAATAACATGTTGATGACATACAAACTGAGAATGTTAGTTGACTAACAAATATTGCTGCTTTAAAATATGATTATTATTCAGTGTAGAATGTTGCTATCATTGTTCTCTTGCAATGAGTGGCTGAATGAAAGAAAGCCACTAGTGCATGGGAATAATGGCATCAACAGCCTGCTCTGAAAGTGAATACTTATATTTTAAGCCACCTAATAGTATATCCAGTGTATACTATGGGATTTCCAGTGCCACAGGGGTTAGTTTGCACACTGTTTTTACTCTTTGTGATTTGACATCCTCCAGTGGTATTCTGACTTTGTGGCTGGAAAATGTTACTATTATCTAGTGAGTAGTTGGGAGCTAGTTGTGCCCTGTTAAAGAACAGAGGCCCAATTTTCAAAGGGCCTGGCATGGCCCAGGGACTAGTCCCCCTACACAACTTGTGGATGTGGGAAAAAAATCCTCACACTGGTGAAAATGGGATTTGCAGTATTTTTGAGCACAAGCAGCATTTTCCTTATTTGCACAGAGACACAACAATGTTATGCCTGGTAATACTAGGCATGGCATTTTTGAGCAGATGTGCAACAAAAAAAATGTGTAAGCTGCCATAAAATGTGGAAAAGATCTCAAAAGAGCAGCATTTTTGAAAACTGCGTTCATTTGGAAAAAAACTGCAGTTGTGCTGGGCACCCTCCCTTGCTCAAATTTTTGTCTCCATGTGAACAATGTTTCCACTTTTGAATGGCAACCTTTTAAGTATTTGTGTTTCTGATTTTCATTATCATGTTTTGAATTTTTGGGGGGCATTTTTGGGCTCGATTGCTGTTACAGGTGACTCTTCACAAGGTCAGTTCCCGTGGATACACACTGCCTGAAATGTTTATTGTCCTAATTTTGTTGTGGCTAGGTTTGTAGTAGTAGCATGTAGCTCACACCATCATTGGTCAATTTAGAACTGGCTATGGCACAAGGATTGGCTGGAAATTGTAATTAGAAGAGTCTGATTTGTCAGTATCGGGTATACATTGTGTGCACTTCTATTGGCAGTGACCACTTACAGGAAACAGCCCAATGGTTATTCTGCTCAGCTGGACTTTGAATGATGCTCATTTTCAGTCCGGAACTTGGCACCCTTTATGAATAGTCTCTTCAGTGATTTATTGTTGTATGTTTTATTTTATTATTTTTGTAGTGCCCATGAATGGATTACATTTTTCTTGGTGGCAGCAAAATGAGAAGGGCAGTTAAGTGTTGAATGTTAATTTGAGGCAGTGTGAACTCTGCTGTCACTCGGGAAAAGGTCTTTGACAGCATGAGCAGAGCCAGACAAAAACATGGCATGGCAAGTGGTAACAAGCATTTGCCAATGCCGAATGTTTGCTTACTGGCATTAGCAGTGGTAGTGCAGGAGTTGGACAAATGCAGTATAGAAATGGCAGTGCTGTACTGAACTAACGCCAACTCCACCCCCACCGTGCAGAGATGGACAGGCATTGGGATGTGCCTTTGGGTCATCGCCCATAAGGGTCATGACATTTCGCCTCACCCTACCCTACAGACACAGACAAGTGTTGAGGTGTGCCTTGGGGTGTTCGGGCTTTACACTCACCTCATTCCATAAGGAAGTACGCTGAAATGGGTGCAGTATAGGAGAATGGTGTGAACTCCGGGGACAAAGAGTCCAAGGCGCAACTCGATGCCTATCACTGGCTGCAGGATAGGGGTGGGGGTGGAATGGCGTGAGCATTAATTCTTGTGGGGATTTTTTGTACCAGATTTTCAATATAGGCATTTTAGGACTTCTGCTTATGAATAGTGTTACTGTGATTTTCTTAATCTGACCCAAACAATGATTTCCCACAGCGAGCGCGCTATTCTGCACCAGAAGTGCGAAAACACATTTTGGCCAGGATGTGAAAAATGACAGCTGTAATGTTCATAAGGATGTGTGGAAAAATGCCAATGCTGAAAATCTGGAGTGAAAATAGTACAAATTCGTGAAGTTATGAGGGGTGTAGAAACTATGCAATGCATGCTCATAACACAGTCATTTTATGGACTTTTGCCACCAAATTTTTAACATAGGCATTTTAGGACCTCTGCTCATGAACAGTGTCACTGTGATTTTCTTAATCTGTCCTGAACACTGATTTCCCACAGTGACTGTGCTATTCTGCGCCAGAAATGCAACAACGCATTTCAGCCAGGATGTTAAAAATGACAGCTATACTGTTCATAAGGAGGTGTTAAAAAATGGCAATGTTGAAAATCTTGAGTGAAAATGTTACAGATTCACGAACTTGCGAGTGTGCATGGAAACTGTGCAACGCATGCTTGTAACAAGTAATTTTTGAGAATTTTTTCACCAAATTTGCAACATAGGCTTTTTGAGAGCCCACCTCATGAACAGTGACACTGTAATTTCGCTAATCGCTCCCGAAAGATGATTCCGTGCAGTGACCAGAAAATCACCTTTCTGGACCGAATAACCAGATGACAGCAACTGAATTCATGAGATGGGGTCCCAAGAACCCCATATTGAAAATTTGGTGCAAAAATTCATAAAAATGACCGAGATATGAACCAAAGTTTAAAAAACTCAGTTTATGCCATTATACAGTTTATCGGCATTTCTTCAGTTCGCGGTCGGCTTTGAAGAGTGCAGACATGTTCCCGGTCCACTGAAGATAATCGCACCACGCTCCGGAGGTAAGTATGTGGTTGAGGGGGGTGAGGAGAGGTGGGGTTGGCTGAGGGTGGGCACGGGTTGGGGGAAGGGGGCACAAGAAACAATGAGGGACCATTTTCTTATTTCACAGGTTAATGTTTTAAGACAATGACGCCGGACTTTTACCACACTGGGGTGGGCTATCAGCATGGCACCTAGAAGCTTGGGGGGCAGTGGAGCCAATGGGGGATTGGACACCCCCGTTGGCCACACAGTGTGTGAGGTGCACATGATGATGCAGAACTTTTGCCTTGTTGGGGTGGGCTCCCAGTGTGGCAGTGTAAAGTTTGTTTTTTGGGGGGGCACTGGAGCCGATGGGGATTGGGCACCCTGTTGGACATACAGTGTGCTTGGGGGGGTGTGCATGTGCTGAGGGGGATTGGGCACCCCCTCAGCCAACAACAAATGGGAGGGGGCGCATCATACAGATGTAGTGGTTACAGTTCGACTGCTAAGGTGGTGACGTGTAGGCAATTTGCATACTGCTGATGGCAGGGCAGTATGCAAATTGCTTACATGTTACCACCGCTGATTGTAGCTGTTATTCGCTTTCAACTGTATACCATTGCATTGGAACTGCTGTCATAGACAGCTAACATACTAACACACTAAAATGCCAGCAGAATAGGCCTAATGGTCTTTCGCGTCTGCTCGTTTGGTCAGCCCCCACCCTGGGAGCTGACCTTGCTGCCCCGTTCGCCTTCACTGTCTTCTCCCTTCCCAGTTCTGGATATTCTCACTGCATTGGATTTTGCTTCCAGAACCCTTACCCTGTACCTGTCCCACCCCCTCTTGAACCGTTCCACCATCTCTGCCTCCACCAGCCCCCTTGGTAGCGCATTCCATGGCTCCACCACCCCCTCAGTGAAGTAGCACCTCCTTCTTTCTCCCTGAATCTTCCCCTCCAGCTTCCACCCATGCCCCCTAATTGCCCCTTCCTCCTTCCTTCGAAGCACCCTGACTGCTCCTCCCCTATTTACCCCCTTCATGTACCTGAAGACCTCTATCATGTCCCCCCAGTCCCTTCTCTCTTCCAATGTGTACATATTTAGCTCTTCAAGCCTCTCCCCATAGGTCCTGTCCCCCAGGCCCCAAATCATTTTGGTTGCCCTCCTCTGGATCCTCTCCAGGAGTTTAATGTCCCTCTTTAAGTGTATCCTCCAAAACTGCATGCAGTATTCGAGGTGCGGCCTCACCAAGCAGTTATACAGAGGGAGTATCACTTCCCTCCTTCTGGAGGTGATCCCCCTAGCGATGCATCCCAGCATCCTGTTGGCCTTGGCTGCTGCCCTCCTACAAGTCTCCGAGTTGTTCATCTTGACATCCACCATCACCCCCAGGTCTCTCTCAGCCATCGAGACTTGTAGCATTTCCCCAGGGTGTACTATGCCGGGTTTCTGGCCCCCAGGTGCAGTACCTTGCATTTCCCTGCATTGAACCTCAGCTTCCACTTTCTAGACCATCTTTCCAGAGCCTCCAGGTCCCCCTGTAGGGCCACCCTCCCCTCCTCCCCATCCACCACTGCCCCCAGTTTTGAGTCATCCGCAAAGAGACTCATCTCACTCCTGATACCTGTCCTTGTGTCAGAGATGT
This sequence comes from Neoceratodus forsteri, assembly GCA_016271365.2. NCBI lineage: Eukaryota > Metazoa > Chordata > Ceratodontiformes > Ceratodontidae > Neoceratodus > Neoceratodus forsteri. Next base: position 289,296,915 of record CM028135.1, on the reverse strand, counting down.
AGGCGTTGAACAGGAGGGGCCCAAGGACTGATCCCTGTGGGACCCCACTAATGACCCTCCTTGGGGATGAGACTATCCCACCAACTACGACCCTCTGGGTCCGGTCCTGCAGCCAATTGCCTATCCATCTGATCATCTGGTTCCCCACCCCCATTTCTCCCAGCTTATCCAACAGGGCCTCGTGAGCAACAGAGTCAAATGCCTTGCTGAAGTCTAGAAAAAGGACGTCCACTGGTCTACCCAGGTCCAAGGCACTCGTCACCCAGTCATAGAACTCCACAAGGTTTGTCTGACATGATTTCCCTGGGATGAATCCATGCTGCCTATCGTCCAGGCACCCTGACTTTTCCAGGTCTACCCCTAGCCTCTCCTTTACAATGCCCTCCATCACCTTGCCTACAACCGATGTCAGGCTGACAGACCTGTAGTTCCCTGCCACCTCCCTTGATCCCCCCCTTATGGATAGGCACTATATGCGCCACCTTCCAGTTCTGGGGCATCCACCCTATCCTCAGAGAGATGGTGAAAAGCTCCGCCAGGGGTTTTGCCAGGACATCCGCAAGTTCCTTCAGCACTCTGGGATGTAATTTATCCGGCCCCAGTGCTTTCTATGTCTTAAGGGACCTGAGGGCTTCCCTCACTCTCTCTGCTGTGATTTCCACCTCCGCTACCTCTTCTCCCTGCTTAGCCTCCCCCCCCCACCAGTGATGCCTCCCCCTCTCCCCAGACCCGCCGATCGGTAAGGGTCCCCCCTCCTCAGTATCACTATCTCCTCCCATGTATGATGCAGCACCCCCATTTTCCTTGGTGAAAACTGAGGTGAAGTACTCGTTTAGTACCTCAGCCTGCTCCCCTGGGTCTTGTGCCCATCTCTCCCCTGTTTTAATCCTGCTAATCTGCCCCTTCACCTTTGTTTTCCCCAATGTATCTAAAGAACCCCTTGTTCCCTCTCCTAATTTCCCTGGCCAGGTTCTGCCCCTTCCTTGCCTCAGCCGCCCTCACCACCCTAGTGGCCCTTCTAGCCATCAGCTCATACTCCCCTTGATCCCTTTCACTCCTTGAGCACTTGAATTGCCTATAGGCTGCCTTCTTTCCCCACACCACCTCCTGGACCTCCCTGGTCCACCAGTAGGGTTTTCGGGCCCTACCGTATTTTCATCTTACTCTTGCACAGGTGCTGGTAGCATCCTGCACCCCTCTCCTGATGATTTCCCACCTACTGTCAGCATCCATATCTGACCTAATCACATCCAAATGCTCCTTAAGGATCCTTCCCATTTCCTTAAAATCCACCTCCCTGAAATCAGTTGCCTCCAGCTCAGACAGTCATTGGTGTGGTGGGGCTACACCTGCAAAAAGGAGCAGGGCATTGGAAGCGGGGTGCCGCACCTTCGAAAACTCGCATGGTGGCACTATGTTTCTTGTACATGCGTGCACGCAAACAATAAAAATAACTCAGAAAATGGGTTGGTAAAACCCTGCTGTCTGATTGGCTGACAGCACCCTCTAACTGGGTGGCTTATCAGGCAACAGAGACCAGTAAATAACTAGTTTCTCTACCAACCTGCCTGTTTACAAGATCAAAGTGCCACATAGAATTTAAAAATTTGTGCTCTCCACTATTTTTTCCTCACTTAGCAAATGACTCACAACACCCCCAATCCCATTGCCGTGCAGTCTTTCACTGCACTGCCATCAATGGATAAAGACAAGTACTGTAATATGATTATTTTATTTTATGTCCTCTCTCCTATCAACATTGATTTTTTGAAACATGGCAAGTTTCCAATTTCATCTCACAGCAGCCACTCAATTGAATTCATCACTGCCCACCAGCCACCCAGCCACCCGCCCTCTTACCCCACTGTCACAAGCTGCCAGCACTCCTCCATCTGTGGCAGAATAATCCAAGGAAGTGCCGCTGGTCTCATGACTCATTAGTACATGTCCCGGATGGCCACTCTGCCATCCCTTTCTACATACAAAATGGGCAGACTAGATGGGCCTAGCAGTCCTTATCTGCTATCAAATTCTATGTTTCTATGTTTCTGTGTTTCTACACACTGGCACTTCCACGTCTGATCACTCCCCTGACCTCACCCAGCATCTCCACTCCACTCTTACCTTGCTGCTAGTTAGGTGAAATCAGAGTCAGTAGTCAGCAGAAAACCTTTTGCTGCGGGACAGGTGGGATACTGGATGGGGATCTGCAATCTGAGATGGCGCTAATCTTTTTGCTGGCTGGCAGGCAGGAGGTGGTAGGCAGATCTGCATTACTACAAATCTTTTCTGGGGTAAGAAGGGGAAAGACAGAAAATACATGAACAAAACCCAGTCTCCAAATAAAACAGACTGACACAAAACTATACCCTCTACTGGTATGTATACAATAAAATCAATTTCTTAGTGACTTTTTTAGAGATTTTATTAAAACATGAAATAAAACCCATTTTCTAAGTACAATAATACCCTCCGGAGTGGGCGGTATGGACTATACTGAACCCCCTAAGGGCATAGAGCCTCATTACACCCCTGGGTAGTCTGGTACAGCCCAATACCACCCACCCTGTCAGTTATTATTGCTTGCATAGCTGCTAGTAAAAATAAACATAGCTACAAGTAAACTAACACAGTTTTTTCAATATTTTACACGTTTTCTAGCTATCTTGATAGGTAAAATAGCACATTGTATTCTGCAAATGTATACTGTACATGGTATACATTATAATATGTTCACTGTAGGTGCATGACAAGCAAAACTAGCCTTGATATTTTTGACTTTTTACTTACACTGTTGTTGCATAAAATAGATAGATAGAAAGATAAGAAAGACAGACAGATAGATAGATAGATAGATAGATAGATAGATAGATAGATAGATAGATAGATAGATATAGGAAGATACAGTAGCTAGATATAGATAGATAGATATCTTGTTTTTCAAACCCTCCCCCCATTTTCAACTTAAAGGGCAAAGACTGGTCCTTTGAATTTGATGGGGCCCCTTAATGCAACTAACTAATGAGCAGCTATGGAGCATATTTTTCTGGTAGAGTGTAATAATTTAGTACCAGCTATTACTAGGTGACTAATGGGATAATAATGAAGATAACATTGAGCTCTCTACAGCACATGTATGCTCAACTTTGGAAAACAAGAAAAGAGCCTTTTTGGTATGTATTTTTTTTTTTTTTACAGTTTTGCCTGTGGCACCTGTTATTCCTTTGTAAGTAACAACTGTAAGACTTATTAATGCCTAACAGTCCTTGAAGTAACTGTTACTAGGGAAGTGCAAGTTATAGATTTACATTGGTTATAATACTAGCTTTGTTTAAGGATAACTTTTTAGTTAATGTTCCTTCTACTTTCCAGTGTGACAGTACAGTAGTTCTATAGTGTAAGTATATAGAAAGCCCACAAGAGGGCACTGTTTTCCACAATAAGCAGGCTGGCTCTAGGAAATTGCAGCCAGCTAGAATGAGAGAGGACAGCAACATTGATTGTACAGATTGCAAAATATGTCCCTTCAGTAAATATGCTATTGGGAGAAATGTAGGGGGTCAACAGCTAGTGCGGTCAGGACCAGTATTGTACTAGAGATGGAAGGACAGTATTACAGATGCTGTGAATACCCTGAGATGGCACTTTTTTATTCAGATAATAATTAGGATGCTTGAGCACATTTCGATTTTCCTGTTAATTACTATCCATTTATGTACATCCATTTCCATTTATTTACTATCCATCCAACTCGCTCCGTTTGCTCTTCTGGTGCAGGCCTGCTCTCTGCTTCTGTCTCACATCTGCATCAGTCCTGGGACACGGCATTTAGTGTGGGAGCTCCTGTGTTATGGAATAACTTACCTGTTAATATTAGATCAGCTTGTACCATGGAGGCCTTCAAGGCCTCCTAGAAAACTTTTTATTTACTGATGCATTCACAGACTGTTTTTATAATCTAATTCTGTATGTTATTTATTTTATTGTAATTTTTTACTTTGAAGCTACTGAATTATTTTGTATCTGTAACGTGCCCTGAGCCTTCTGAACAAATGCTCAAAAAATACATATTCCTTGACTTGTTATTTGACTGGATATGGATTTTTGACCTGGATACTGAATATTCAACCAAAATAGAGCAAATATTGCTTGATTTGAAAGTGCCTTTTATTCTGACTCATGGAGCCACTATCTGACCATACCTCTCAGCTTTTTGTCACCCAAATGTGGAATGTGGGAAATGAGGTGATGTGAGATGCAGTCATATCTTATAGAAGAAGCTCGGAACACTATGCGAATTTGTCAGTTTGTGTTCACAATGGCCCCTATGCATGATCCCATGGAGTGGCTATGCGCCGCATATCTTCAGCACATAGCCACTCTGCACCCAACATGCCCCCTGCACAGGATGCACTAACAGGGGGCACACTGCTCCAATGCACCCTATCCCTCAGGTCTGCAGATCTCACCACGCCGGGGGCGGGCTGTGGGTGTGCCAGCACTACACGCCATGCACAAAGGTGCATAGTGCTGGCTGTGGGTTTGTGGAGGGGTGCATAGGGTATGTGAGGGAGAACCCCACCATAAGCCCCCTATGCACCCCGCACACACATCGGGTCTCCACCGGGACAGGGCAGATAGCCCTCACACACACCCACCGGGACCACTGTGGTCGTACCCCCCATGGCCACCTGCCCCAGCACACATCAGTGCATGGCCCCTACCAGGCACTCTCCCAACACACACACCACACAGGGGCACTGGCCCAAGGATGCTGCCCACCTCAGATGGCACTGCTGGCCCACCCCCACCACCGGTCACTCTAGGTATATGGTGGGGTACAGTGCCCCCCTCACTGCCAGCAGCCCCCCATCCCATCCCATCCCTGTGCACTGCTCCAGTGCCACATCATGGGTGGGCCAGCAACTTTGCCCTCCTCTCACCTCCACAGCTGCCGGTCATCTGCGGGTCACGCTGCCAACATGTGCACTGCTGTGTAGGGGACCTACTGAATGACCCGATCTGGGCATCCATGTGGATGCTCGGCCAGGTCTGCGACTCTGCCTGTGGCCATCTTGTGGAGTCCTGTGCACTGGGGGGGGCATGGACAGGTGGCAGCCGGTGTTGAATTCCACCAGCACGCACCTATCCACAGGTGCGGACCTATGTAGGTGGGCTATGCGCCTCTGGCATGTAATCCTCACCCATTTTTGCATAGGGGACAATGATTGTGTTCATTGAGCAATATAGATTTCTATGAATTTTTGTTTTAAAGGAGAACTGCACTGAATCTATAAATAATTTTTACCGGTAGAAGCTGTTTTTTATGGCTGCAGTGGGCATAGCCCAGCAGACATCTTGTGATCACTGTAGAGCAGGGTTTCTCAAATGGTGAGGCCTGCCTCCCTGGGGAGGCCCAAACCTGTTCCAAGGGAGGCTCAAGCAAGTCTGAAAAAGTAGTGTATTTGAAATTTGAGTTTTAGATATTTTGTGTGAAGGGATGAGGCAAACTGAAAGAGGATACTAGGTGAATTTATGTATTTATTTACATATCAGTGACCAGGAAAGGTACACTGAGCTATGGCTCATTTCAGGTGTACCTGGGGGAGGGTAGGGAGTGAATACAGTTAAAAAGGCAACTGCAAAATAGTCAAGCAATACAAAGTGCACAATAGTGCAAACAAACAGAAACAGTGAACAAATAATGTGAGGTAACAATTGACCAATTAGATTGGGGGCAGAAGAGACCAGATACAAGGTTAAGCAGAGTGTTACTAGGAGCAAGAGCAGGAGGGTGCAAAGGATCCCTGAGGAGTTGCTTAAGAGCAGGGCAAGAGGGGGAGAGGCAGAGGTGGAGGAGTGAGGGAGGGAGGGAGCAGGAATTGTTTAGCCAGAAAAGGCACACTAAGCCAGAGCTTGATTCCAGGTGTGATCTTGGAGCACAAGAAAGTTAAGTGACTTGTTCAGGGTCACACAGTATGCAAGTGGGGTTAATAGGATTCAAACCCAAGTCTCCAGGTTTGCAGCTTAGTGCCCTGAACCACTATGCTATACTGCCTCCTGGTGGGGAGGAAGGTTATTCTAGATAGAGGGGAAAAAGACAGAGAAAGCAGTCTGATCCATGGAAGTATTGCAACAAGGGGTAGCAATAGTTCAAGAGTCACAATGGTGGAGCTAGTAGGTAGGCCTGGGGAGGTAGGTTACAATAAGATAAAATGAGAACCAACTACTCAAAGGAGTTTCACTTTATTCCTGATGTACTGCTCAAAATATGCTATTTTCATATGGGGAGGCCCAAGGTTATTTCAATATTTGGGAGGAGGCTCAAGATGTTTTCCATGGCTAGGGAGGCTCACTATGACAAAGTCTGAAGGGAGCTTACCGGATACTGAACAGACTTTTTAAATAGTGGAGGTGAATGGCAATCACGGCACATCCAATGCATTATTTTGTCCATTGGTACAGGCGGAACATGGCACTGTCCGCTTTGTCCAAGATGGCCACCGGAGTGTTCGTCGCATGTGTGATGACTCGTGCATGTGCACTGAACTTCGGTGGCATGGTGTCACAGTCTGCCATATCCAAAATGGCCACTGAAGCCCAGTGTGCATGCGCGAGTCATTGTGCATGCGCAGAAAACTGCGGCACCCATCTTGGATACGTTGAACAGTGCTGTGTTCCACTGGACCTCGGCTGCAGCCATATTGGCTCTTGCTAGAGTTTGTTAAATATTGGTGTATAGTCTGTTGCTGCTATAGTTATACAGACTTTTCCATTATCCCAGTGGAGGTTTCTGATTTACGTGCTGCTGGTAAGAATCATTAAACTGTATGATGTAGTTTATGCCCCTGTTCTGCTCTGCTATTGTTAACACAATGCATTCATGTTCTACTATAGAACTCTGTGGCTGAGTGGAACATAAATTACATTGTACAGTTCTAAAATGGTACTTAACATCAGAGTGTAAATTAAGCAATAAGGCACGACAGCGTGTGTGTTCTCGTGTAATAACGTCACTCCTGGGGTGGGTTGAAGCACGAGGTGAAGCCGAGTGCTTCCACCACCCCAGGAGTGACGTTATTATACGATAACACACACACTGGAGTGCCTTATTGCTATTATACAATGGCTTGTTATTATACAAAATAAAAAACATTTAAAAATATTTTTTAGAAGATTTTTAGTGTGGCAGTATTTCTTAAGAGAAGGGGTCATCAATGTGATCATCAATACAGTGACATTATTGTGTAATATCATCACTGTCTCAGGCACCCATTGACCAATCAGAATACAGGAAATTTCCTTGCCATTGTATAATCAGAAACAACCAATGAGTCTACTAATCGACTCACAGAGATAGGACAATAACAGAATGTGAAACAGCACTTAAAAAATAGCTTCTACTAGGGAAAAATTACTTATAGATTCAGCGCAGTTCTCCATTAAAGTTAGTGTGGGATGTGGAACAGAACTGTTTCCATGTGGGACCAAAGATTTCTGAGTGGTAAAAGGAGGGACTGTCCCTCAAAATGTTGGATAGCTGAGAGGTACTGTGTGCATCAGAACTAAATAGAGTAAGTCACTTAACTTCCTTGTGCTCCCAGGTTGCACCTGCAAACAAGCTTTCAGCTTAGTGTGTCTCACCTGGTAAAATAATTGGTAAAAAAAAAAAAAAAATGTCACTAATTCCAGGTTGCCCCTGAAAAAGGGACCTCTGGTTCCAGTGGGCCTACCCGGTTACCAAAATGAAATAAATACATACATAGATAGATAAATAAATAAAATTTGTGCAGCTACTATGCTGCCTGATCTTTTTTCAAATGGATTTCAGACAGAGCAGATAAGGATAACTGCTGGATAATGGCACTGTCCAACAAATGTCACTGAAAGCAAACAATTCACTATTAGCCCATCTCTGCTATTAACAAGCAGAGTCTTTTAAGGGTTTGTGGGTCTTAACTCTGCTCAGAGAACAACATTATCACACATAGTTCATCACAGCTTGTCACAAGTGACAATTGCTGCTTAGAAGCTGACTGAATGAACAAGGGCAATGTCTAGCCCTGTCACCTAGAACAGGTGATTTCTTCAGTTCAGTGCCAAAGTGCACTGATGGAACAATGTTGGAAAGCCTGCAGTGAAAGCTGTACAGTACTTGGTTTATTGACTGGCAACTTAATTTACATGGGTTCTCAGCTGTCAGAACTGTGCCATTCTATTAAGAAATAAAGCCTTTCTGTTCTAATACAGGTACAGTTCCAGTCTGATATAGGCTGTAAAAACATAAGCTGTTCTCATTAACACATTTAAAGGGAATACAAACCCTTTTGTTTACATGTTTAATATAACTATAAATTTAGGAGAATGGGAAGTCCAACAATGAAGAGAAGAGTTTTAAACAAAAGCAAAGGTTTCCATGAAGAGCTTCTGTACAACTGATGTTACTGGGCTCCAGAGTTGCTAAAATATTAAAAATGAATATTGGTCAGGAAACAGGCTACCTTAACAAGGAACCCTACATAAGGCAGAAAAAACTAGGACTTTCTCAAAATAAAACTTACTCATCAATACATGGGAAGATAATCATATTTACACATCTAAATTTACAATTATATTAAAATGTAAACAACATTGCTTTATATACTTTTTATTGGTTCCTGTTTCTTGTGCTACGCTGCTGGATGTGGCTTCACTGGATTTCAGATTCTGTACTGTTGCTAGGACTTTAGAAAAGATTTTCCACACAAGTACTGCTTATTTGCATTTTTTAAATGAGTAAGGGAATTTCGTGCATCCTGATTGGCTGAGGAGTACCCTGGCTTGTGTCATATCAGCCCATTTTGTGACACCAGTACTTCTTCAGCGAAGCAGGATGACCCACATCTAGATATTCACGTCTGACCAAAACGTTTCAAACAAGATTTCTGGCAGTCATATTTTTTAACTTTATTTTATTGCATTTGAGAAATAATAAAAAAAAACAAAAAAAACATTTTGAAGTCCAGCAGATGAGTGAAATCAATATTATTGATACATGATCAGTATTAATAAACCAGGAATATATCAGCATCCAGCTTATCATGTTACCACACACGGGCTGCCTCCTTAATGCTATGAGTTCACAAAGTCTTAAGAATCCTAGAACTACTTAATGCCATAAACACAGCTTGCACCAAGAGTCAATAGATACAATTCCTGCCAATTGAAAATGGTGTAGTGTCCAAAAGTCCCAACAATGTTTGATTAGATCACAATATTGCAGCACATTGGAGTCTTCATGTTGCATAAAGCTCTGTAAAGAAAAACACAATATTACATCTCATAATAATGAGGGTAGTAAAAACGCAAACTGTTCCACTAGCTACTATATATGCAAAAATAGCTCGTCTATCTCAATAAACTTTAATATTTGTAACTTATCAAACCTGTAAAGGCATAAAAGATAATACAAAGGAACGCAGGCAACAGTGAGATTTTAAACTCGTGCCCTATACTCCAGGGCATATCACTGCAATTTATAGTAAACTGCACCAGAAGAGGAGGAAAGACATCCTACTCAGTTTTTTTTTTTTGGGGTGGGGGGGCTAAACCACACTTCCATGGTGCCTTAGCACCATCTTCACCATGCAGTCTAAGTTTTAGAAAGCTGTGTAGTATAACACACTAACATACTAGGGGTAACATATACTCCAGGGACCACAGAAGAACCCCTTTTCTCACCTTTGTGGCAGCCATGTTAGTAAAGCAAACAATGAAGCACCCATTAATTTATGAAACCCATTAAATTTATATTTGGACACTTTCCAGTAAATGGCCATCCTCGCTCCACACTTAATAAAATACATAGGTAAAACAATTATTAAAGCATTAACTAACCCTTTCTTTCTTTATTTCTAGACTGTAATCCTTGGTCACCAAATTGCTGGACTGTGCCCAGCTGCTGCCTGCAGCACTGCTCATCTCTGACTAACTCCTTCCCCCTAACCTCATCTCCAATAGTGCAACTCAAGAAGTGGACAATGATGGCATCAGTTTGAACACATTGGTGTTTTCACACCATGCACACTGGGCCAGTGTTTATTTTCCCCCATGCATCATCATGATTGCAAACAATCATTGATGTGCAAGCAGCAACTGTTCTGAGTTGGCAGCTTAGAGAAAAATATGATTCCACTGCCTGATTTGAAAACCATCCTGCCTCATACGCAGAGTTTCAATTAATTAAAGGGGAACAATCAGCCCTAAGAGCCCACACCCAAAAGTGGGGCTTGTCCCAGTTCGCACTTTGTGTGCAGAAACATTTTTTTTACTTACTATTTACTGTAGTACAGTAAATTGTATCAGGCTGATTCTGTTGACTTACAAACTGATATTTGCTGTAACCAGATATCCCAGAATCCACTGTAAATGGCATCAGAGCAGAACTGCAGCAGTGGGAGATTCAATAGCCTGCAGTGCATGTTAGAGGTTTTTATATGCTCTCATCTGTTGCTGACTGATCCGGCTGTCTTCCTGTAAGAACATAGAACATAATAATGTGATGGCAGAAGGGCACCGTGCCATTCATCTAGTCTGCCCATGTAGGCTGCCTTCCCTCCTAGTCCCTTAACTTGCCTAGGTTTTCACAGCACTTATCCCATGCTAGCTTGAACTTCCTCACTGATTTTGATACCACCACCTCTGGGGGCAGACTGTTCCAGGGCTTCACCACCCTTTCAGTGAAAAAGAACTTCCTGAAGTTTGTTTTGAAACTAGCCCCCTTCAGGCACATGTGCCTCCTTGTTCATGTAGATGTGTTTTGTCTGAAGATATCTTGTGTTTGCATTGCATTAATTCCTCTGAGGTATTTAAATGTCTCTATCATATCCCCTCTGTCCCTTCTTCTTTCCAGTGAGTATATATTGAGATGCTTTAGTCTTGTTTCGTAAGGTTTTATGTGCAGTTCAGGTATCATCTTTGTAGCTCTCCTCTGTACTGTCTCCAGTCAGTCCTTGTCCCTTTTGAGATTCAGTCTGCAGAATTGGGTGCAGTATTCCAGATGAGGTCTCATCAAGGAGCTGTAAAGCAGTATTATCACGCCCCTTTCCCTGCTCGTGATACCTCTACTTATGCATCCGAGTATGCCACTAGCCTTTTGTGTTGCCTTTTTGCATTGTCTGGTTGTCTTTAAATCATCAGATATGAGTACTCCTAGGTTTCTCTTCACCTTAGTTTCTGTCAGCTGCCCCCCCCCCCCGGGTATATTTTCTGCCTGGGTTCTTTCTACCCAGGTGCATAACCTTACATTTCTTGGCGTTGAAATTCAACTGCCACTGTTTTGACCATTCTTCTAGCTTTTTTTAGATCAGAGATAGTTCTTGTGATCCCCTCTTGTGTGTATACTCTGTTGCAGAGCTTGGTGTCATCTGTGAACAGGCATACCTTGCCCTCAATCCATCTGTTATACCACTGGTAACTATGTTAAAAAGAATTGGTCCCAGCACTGATCCCTGGGGGACTTCACTGGTTACTTCACCTTTCCTTGACCGAGTGCTGTTTACCAACACCTGCTGGGTTCTCCCTTGGAGCAAGTGCCTAATCCAGCTGACTGTTTTATGTCCCACACCCATGTGTTCCACCTTATTTATTAGTCTTCTATGTGGAACGGAGTCGAACGCCTTACTACTGTCCAGGAACACTACGTCTACTGCACCCCCCCCCGGTCCACTGTTCTGGGTTGCCCAGTCAAAGAAATCAGTCATGTTTGTCTGACATGATCTCCTTGCAGTGAAGCCATGCTGCTTAGGGTCCAGCTGGCTGGTTGCTTCTAGGTGCTGCACTGTTCTTTCTTTTAGTAATGTTTCCATGATTATCCCCACCACTGCAGTGAGGCTTACTGGCTGGTAGTTCCCAGCGTCTTCCTTGATCCCACTTTTGTGCAGCAGTACAACTGTGGCTTTTTTCCAGTCATCTGGTACTATGCCACTATCCAGGGACTTGTTGAAGAGGTCTGCTAATGGGGTGGCAAGTTCCTCACTGAGTTATTTTAGTATTCTTGGGTGTATATCATCAGGTTCCATTGCTTTGTCTATTTTAAATTTTTTTAGCTCTGTAAGGACCCCTTCTGCTGTGAAGGGATTTGTGTCCGCTTCACTGGTGCAATGTCCCTCATCTCTTAGTACTTGGTACTTTCCCTGTTCCTGTTTTGTGAAGACTGAGTAGAAGTGTTCATTTAGAACCTCTGCCTTCTATTTGTCAGGTTCAATGCTCTGCCCCTCTTTGGTTCTCAACCTAACAATACCTCCCCTGCTTTTTCTTTTCTCCTTTATGTATCTGAAAAAGGTCCTGTCACCCATTTTCACACCCTTCGCTATTTTTTTTTCTGTTTGAGCTTTGGCTATTCTAATAACTTTCCCTACTTCCTTGAGCCTTGCCCTGTATTCTTCCATGTCACTGTCCTTCTTTGCTTTGTTGTACCTCTTGAAAGCTCGTTTGTTTTCTTTTATACTGTAAGCTACTTGTTTAGAAAACCAAAGAGGTTTTCTCCTCCTTTTAGTTTTACTTATTTGCTTGGTACATTCTTCTGTGACCAGACTGATTGCACCCTTTATGGTGTCCAGCTGTCCTCCACACCCTCCCCCGGTGCAATTTTGAGATTGTTTTTGATGCATGTTTTCATTTTGCCAAGGTCAGCCTTCTTGAAGTCCGGTATCTTTGATTTTGTGTGATATGATTCTTCTGATCTCTGGACTGTGAGCCAGATTGACCTGTGGTCGCTTGATCCCAGGTTTACTCCCACCCTGATGTCTGTGATTCTGGTATTGGTATTGGTATTTCTCTGACAGGGAACCTTTGCATATTCTCTGGTGGGTACCTGCATTAGCTCTGCTTTTTGAAGAGTGCTGAGGAATTTCCTGCTCCTGTCCAATGTAGCCGTGGAGGAGGACCAGTCTATGTCAGGTAGATTGAAATCCCCGATGAGTAACAGGTCATCTTTATCAGCCATCATCAGGATGGTTTCCAGCAACTCCTTTTCTCTACCTGTCAAGACGGGGGTCTGTAGACCACCCCCCATCTAGACTGGTGACTTTTCCCCAGGTAAAAGGGTGACCCATTGGGCTTCAGTCTCAGAATGTGCCATCTGAATTTCTGTGGCTTTGATTCCTTCCCTCACGTAGATGGCCACAACCTCTCCTTTCTTCCCTTGTCGGTCTCTTCTGAACAGAGTGTACCCAGGGATAGCAACATCCCAGGAGTGGTTCTTGTTAAACCAGGTTTTTGTTATAGTGATTCAGTCATGGTTAGTCTCTGTCATTAAGGCAGTGAGGTCTGGAATCTTATTTACTAGGCTCCGGGCACTGAGACAAAGTTCCCGCCAGCTTTGGCTCTGCCCGCCTGCTGTGTTACAGAGGACTGTACTTAGCCATGGTAGAAGAGTGGGATGGGTGAATATCTTATCTGAGCTTATAAAATCTCTAACATGCACTATGGGCTATTGAATCACCTACTGCTGCAGCCCTCCTCTGGTGTCAGCTGAGGGGAGTCTTGGATTTTTGGTTACAGCTAATGTCAGCTTGGAATCTAACAAAATCATTCATTGTACTGCACTAAATAGTAATTAACATTTTTTAAACTTGTTTTTGCACACATAGTGCAAACTAGGATGAACCCAACACTTGTGCAGGGCTGTTAGTACTGACTGTTTCCCTTTAAATAAGCAGCACACATAGTGAAAGTGTGACTTGTGAGTATGTGCCCAGACTGGCTGGTGAGGGGTTTTTGTGTGTGTGTGTGGGGGTCGGGGGCATGAAGACAAGCCAAAGAACAGCAGCATAACAAAAAGCCATGCCATTGTCACAAGACCCTCTAGTGATCTAGACCCACTACAATGAAACAATAGGGACTACTTTGGCAGAACACCAACATTTTTTAAAAACTTTTGTTTTTTAATTTTTTTCACATTATAGTTTTTTCTCAAACCCATTTTATAAGCTTTCAAACCGATGTTATAAGTGCAATAAGACACTCCAGGGTATGGGTTATTGTGTGGTAAAATCACCTTCCAGGTGCTGAAGGCACTTGGCATAAGTACCTTATGCCTCACTACGCAGCTGAGATGTGAATGCTCTTATTGCACATTATCTATTCTAAGCCAATCAGAACACAGGAAAACAGTTATTATCCCACAAACTACTACAATCACATTTTAGACATGCCCACAGTAGGTTATCCACATTCTGACAATGCCCAGTGTCGTTATCCACATTCTGGCAATGCCCAAAGTAGGTTATCCACATTTCAGACTTGCTCACTGTAGGTTATCCATTTAGTCCACAGGCAAAAAAGGGGGAACAAAGACATGCTCCTCTTAAACTGTTTCCTGGGAGCCAGTATAGTGCATTGGTTAAGAGCACTGAGCTGCAAATCTGAATAACTGGGTTTGAATCGCACAGCCACCACTTGTGTGACTATGAGCAAATCACTTAAAAAACTGCCCTAGCACTTTCAAAATCCAGGGTTCAAAATTTCTAGTCATATAATAGTAATGACATTCAGTTAGCCGGACTACACTCAGAATAACTGGCTTCAGTGGTTGATTAAATGCAGAGGCCTCTGTCCGGTTAACTGAATATAATAACTTAAATAACCCACACTCTGTTGTGTCCTATTGCTTACAGATGTAATCTAGTTCCCCCATCACATTTTAAAACCCTTGTTTGTGTAGAAAAAACACACCCTGAGTTTCCTTTGCTAACACAAGAAATGAAGAAGGTATACATTCTGGTAATGTCCCCAGAGACCCGGAAAGTTAGTTATCTTCACAAAAAATGTTTGAAAATTTGCAGGAATGTGCCAGCTTGCATGTGCAAATCTATCTCTTTTATCTTAAGTAATCTTTAGTAATCTTTTCTATGCTTGTCTATTTTTTTTTATAGTTGTTAGAATTAATTGTACTGTTCGCCACCCCCAAATACATATTTTCACATATATGATATTGTTTGTCTGGTGCAGACCATATTAGAGTTGTTCAGATTGGTTCCAAAAAGATCAGATACTGTCAGATATCAGCAATTTTTTGACTATTGTATATATGTATTTTTTTTTATTGCTAATTTTTGCATTTTTGCTTGTTTTCTCTCTAGACCCAAGACCCCAGCAGACACGCATGTGAATGTGTGTGGAGGCGCACACGCACGCCGGGTACCAACTTGGCCCCTTCCACCCCACCCCTGGCAATTGAAGCCACCCCTCCAGCCTACACTTCCCATTGGACCTCCACCTGATGAGAGAGGAACTACGAGGGGGGGCAGACAACCACCCTGGGAGAGGAGAGCTGCCTTTCGGCTGCTCAATCCCACTCCCCCCTCCCATCCATTCTGGTTCCTTGAGGACCCAAGGTCATTCCCAAACCCAGGTCACCAGTGTGGTGCGAGGTAAGGTGCCCAGCACCTCAGCCCTCTGCGCCACTGGGCTGGCCATATTTATTTATTTTATTGAAATGTATTTAAGCCAGTTCTGATTAGAACTGGAATAAATTTATCAGTTCTGATTTTTCTGATCTGATAAAGTTATCCCACAATACAATGCAAATTATATAGTTAAAAGTCCCCCAACACACCCACCATCATCCTCCCACCACTCATTCACGTAATACCAAACTGATAGGCTCTTCTTGGCCCCCGTACAAGAATAATCCATTGTTTTACTACAGAATCCCAAGCAATGCCACCCTAATGGTGTGGAGGGCTGAGGTGCTGATACCTCTCCTGCCACCACACCAGTGACCCAGGTTAGGGAATGGACCAGGGCCACTGGATGGTTGGCTGGGGGGTGGAGGATTGAGCATCCCAACAGACCCTCTCCTCCTCTGGAGAGGGAGGAAGGGAGGGAGGAGGAGGGAGGGAGGATGGTCTCTGCTGTAACTCTACTACCTGAGTGAACACAGGTGGTTGCATAAATGGAGCCACAAGGGAGGGGGGCACATCCTGACTGGGACACATGCATTGTGTGCATCCACACAGTCCCCACCCATGGGGTGCCCAAGGGGTGGGGAGGAAAAACAGTGGAAAAAGATGAAGCCATGCGTAATGATACTGCACTCCCCCACGGGCTCTGCACCATCCACTGGGCTGCTCTCTGCCACATCCCATAAAATAGCCTCTTCACTGGCTTGGGGAACCTGGGTGGCCCCATCTGTGGGGCACTGTAAAGGCAGTGAGGATGTAAGCTCCAGATCCAATGGGTGACAGGGCTGGAGAGAGTTACAAGGCAAATGAGGGCCAGCCGAGGGGTGGAGGGAGGAGGAATCCCAAACCACACCCCAGTCCAGAAACACTCACGTTAGTAATAGGCTGAAGCTTATAAACTGTTTCTGCAAGTGCTGGGGCCTCTGAGTCAGGCAGTTGATCCTTGTGAACTAAGGTTAGGTCAGGGATCAGCAGCCTTCCTTTGATCAAATCTGGAACTCACTGGTGAGCTGCTCCAAATGCTTTTGACTTCATGGTAGACTGAAGTTCTATGTAACTCAGTCTAACAGAAAGAAGAGTAGCTTAACTGACATCTGACTTAGCTCTTGGTCAGATGTTAACTACACTTCTTGCTATTACATCAGGTCAGCAGTGTACCATGGAGTTAGGAGCAGTTAGAGCTGTGCAATGAAAACAGGCTATTAGCACTTCCAGAAAGCATCTCTAACAACTTTATGTCATGCTAATGCGGCTTTAAATATTGCACTTGCCATGCTTACTACCTCTACAGTGTGCAAAGCCCAGTTTACACAGCACAAATCCTGTTAGCGCAGCACTAACTTTTCGAATATATCTCTAAGTGACATAAATAATGAGGTGCAATCAAAACAGTGCAAAATGCCACACAACAAAGCAGCCCTGTAATGAACAAACCACACGCTAAGAGTTTAGTTTATATAAGTTTACTGCAGCTTGGCTTAGTACAAAAAGCAGAGCACTTCTACTGCTTAGGTGGGCTTTTTATTATCTGAGTCTCTTCGAGCAGTCTCTATCTCTACTCAGAGGAACCTTGAAAAGAGGCCCTCCTTGCAGAAACAGTACAGTTTAAACAACAGTAATACTTTAAGCAACAGTACTCCATTTCCTCACATCTCCCCTTGTAAGCTTAGGATGCTGACAATATAAACATTATAATAAAACACTACTAGAACTAACATTCTAAGCTGTCATTTATAAGCTTAGTTGGTATGTGAGTAGTTCGGTACAGTTAACAGTCACTGTAATTCAGTCCTGCAAATACTTTGCTGGCTTTCGAATCATCTGGCCGCTCACATGGCTCATGACCGGGGCACTTTTAATGCTTGTCGACTTGTGAGATGGGCTCTGCAATGACTCCAGTGCAGGTGTTGTTGCATAGTTCACTGACGGAGCATCTGAGGTGGTACTCCCCTCAGTCTGTTTCTCCGCTGCAGCTATTGGCACTGTAGCCGGTGAATCAGGTACGTGCACTGAGGAAGTCCCCACCTTAGTCTGCTGCTCCATTGCTTCTACCGGCGCTTTGGTCGGGGAATCGGGTATATGCAGTATGTCGCTTCTGTTTCTCCAATATTTCTTGTCGTCAACCTTAACAATGTATTATCGTGGTTCCTTGGCAGGTGTGACGACTACAGCGGGTGTCCACTCCCAGGCGTACAGTGGTGGATGTTTATATGATCAGTCATGGTGATAGCATGGCGTGGCACTTCTTATCTCTTGCCTGTTTTCTCTGACAAATGCCGCTGGCTGCCTTGCTTACAATGTTACCCTTGAATTGTATTAAGCTGTAATCTGTTTGCAATGTCCACATTGTTGTAATGTCTGTCTTGATGTTCCACATAATTTGTATTTCTCTGACAGGGAACCTTTGTAAAAGAGCCTTGGCTCAAAGGTATTTGTAATCCTAGACTTGATAAATAAATAAAATAATTAAATAAAAATAAATAACATTTGTCATCTGTGATGGAAGTTAGAGAAGGAGCAGGGAGAAGCTCCAGATTGGGTTTTGCCTCCTGGATACTCCAAGAGCTGGTGATACTAATGGGGTGGGGGGTGGGGGGTTCAATACCTGTGGTAAATTGTGGGAGAAAGTGGCTTGACTTTGCAAGTGTATCAGGTTGCTGGCTTGGCTAATCAGGCTGCATAAACATGGAGTGAGTTCTAAGCCAAACTGTGTTAGGTGTAAAGGAGCCACTTGCATTCAGAGGATGATCAACCCAGCTGACAAATCACTGTGTCATGGTGGGTACATGGGGAGGGAGTAACAGAAGATGGAATATCGAAGGGAATTGTATAGGGTGTCCAGCTATACCAGTTGAGCTTTGAGGGCTGAAACTTGAACCACATCACCGTACTCAGAAGGTAAGAGCATCAGTTTTACAAGACACTTCTCCTTCTGGGAGAAACAGCCTTTGATTCTGTTAAGCAAAGCCAATTTTGCATATATATTTTTTTTTTTTACAAGGAGAGACACACTAAGCTGAAGCTTGTTTACAGGTGTGACCTGGGAGCACAAGGAAGTTAATTGGCTTGTTCAGGGTCACACAGTTTGTAAGTGGGGGCTGTGGGATTCAAACCCAGGTCTCCAGGTTTGCAGCTCAGAGTCTTAAACCACTGTGCTATACTGCCTCCAATATAGCCAAACAATGCTAACACTGTAGGTGGGGGACTTATTTTCACTGGCAGGAGAAAGGGGATGCCCTTAACAATCTTTTTAACAATTTCTATATGCCAGAGTGCCAGATAATTTATCAGATCGGAAAGCTCCAATCTGACAAATCATTCCAAATCTGATTAGATCAGAATCTATGATGAACCAGCACATATGGAAATCTAGTGGATTCAAACTAATAGAGGAGAGGATAGCTAAGGAGGTCAGGAAAGGGGACAAGTCCTTCTTCAGGTATGTGGGGGAAAAGAGGTAGACAAGTGGAGGGATAGTGAGAATCAGGGGGGCAGGGGGTGACTGCACAGAGGAAAATCAAGAGAAAGTGGAGATACCAAATGATTACTTCTGCTCGGTCTTTACGGTAGAGTGTGGGGGAGATGGACCAGCATGCCACAGTAAGCTATAGGGAGAGGGGGAAGTGGACACAAGTCCATTCTTGGTGGAGAGGGCCCAGAAGGGATTGGAAGCCTTAAAGGAGAATAAGGTGATGAGACAGTATAGGATTCATCCAAGGGTCCTAAAAGAATGAGCATGGTGCTGGCCTCCCCTCTGGTAGCACTTTTTAGCACCTCACTGGAGGGGGTTGGGATTCCAAAGGAGTTGAGGAGGGTTAAGGTGGTCCCTCTGCACAAAAGCGGCAATAGGGAGTGTAACCCCCAGGTGACACTATCCCAAGGGCTACTACCCCTGCCTGACTGACTACTGACAGGTTGAGGGGCCTAGGTCCAATGGCGGGTGCCTCCACCCAGAGGTCAGGGTTAATACTGTCTGGTATGACTTGGTCACAGCCCTCTGGGACACTTCAACCCCCTTTTCTTCCCACTAGTGGCCCACACAATACATTAGGAACATCTTCACAATGTACACTTACCCCCAGGACTGGCTCTGTCGACTGGACTCTGGGGAACCCCTGTAAAACAAGATGATACAGTGCAAAAGCCATAGAACAATACTTTAACATAAACGAATACCTCAGGCAGTGTAACTTTGCTGAAATAAACAAATCTGATTTATTTAGTGGGATATAACAAGGCCAGGGGGAAATCAGGTTAATTAGGTTAAACACATTAATAATCATAGTACTGTGCGCATATTCAGAGTCCCAAATTGTCACTTTCACTGGGTACCCAGGATGGGGGCTAGCCAGGATTGGTGCACCTGGTTGGGGCCCTGTGATGGAAAAAAAACACTTGCACAATACCCAATTGTAATCCAGAGCCGGATGGCTCAGTTCGTGAAGAAATGAGAAAACAACAATTAGATGACACACTTGCAATTTGATAAACAGATGGCAGGGAGCTACCCTGCTTTGTACTCATAGACTCAATGCTGGGAACTGGATGGAAGGCAGATTGTCCTGGATTGCCAGGAGGAGCAGAACCTGTGGAAAAGGTCCTTGTGACTGGACCCCACTGCAGATTAGAGCAAATAGATGTAGTCTGGATTAAACTGGGGTTTACTTCCAGCTTCATGCACTCAATTCACCGTACAGGGGATTTGAAACGCGATTCCCCAAGCACTACACACATTTATATGTA
Organism: Neoceratodus forsteri; assembly: GCA_016271365.2. Lineage (NCBI taxonomy): Eukaryota > Metazoa > Chordata > Ceratodontiformes > Ceratodontidae > Neoceratodus > Neoceratodus forsteri. The sequence goes on along the minus strand of CM028135.1, from coordinate 289,276,726 downwards.
AAGGGAAAGTACTATACCAGGTAGGCTGCTTCTCAATCCCGACCGCAATTACTGCACGATACCCAGGAGAACACACAGCAGCTTCAGTTCCTGACAGACCGAGCGCGATTCAGCAATTTCTCCAGTCTTCTACAGGGTGAGCCTGGTTTCTACTCTTCAGATCTCCTTGATTCTCCTCACAGGTTGGATTCGGTCCGAACGGACATTTGCACAAGCTGCAGACCAAAACTTAGGGCCTTACACGCGTTTCCCGCGCTAAAACTACACAGCGAAGAAGCACCCAGCTCCTTGTCTCTTCATTGCCCAAACTGATCTGATCTTTCCAGTAGACAGAGCCGGGCATTTCCTTTGAGTTTCTCCCAGTTCAGTTGGCTGGTTTGGCTGTCACTCACAGTAAACTCCCCCTGTTGGTGGAAAAAAGGCTCCGAAGTCAAAACTACATTTCCCAGAGTCACTGCCCTTGCAGTCCCCTTACAGCAGGCTCCAGAGGAGAATCCAAGTTTTGATTCGCCCAGAGCAGGCTCCATTTTAAAGGATCCCCACCATGACTGGTCCAATTCAGCAGTTCAGAACCAACATGAGGGAGCTACTCTGCTCTGTCCTTGCTACAAGAAAGCAGGTTAAATCAAACTGCATTTTCATTATTACTCTAACAGGTTACAAGCAAACAATTACATCTTTGAAGAGTGCTCCTTCTGCCCACTTAGCGATGGCAGAAATGGAGCGATTTGGCAGTAGCTCGAGTGGGACTCAAGCAGGAAAACACATAGTCCCCCCATACAAACTAATTATGTCTGCAAGCAGACAGCTCTTAAAGAGACAGTACCAGAGGCTGTAAAAGCACTCACAGATAAATGGCTTAAACGCCAAACACCATTCAGGCTTGGAGCAATCGAGCAAGCTCCTGGAAGACTTTTTGGGAACCCCCATTTGCAGGGGGGTTACAGGAGGATGCTAGCAACTGCAGGCTGGTCAGTCTCACATCAGTGGTGGGGAAGTTAATGGAGACAGTACTGAAGAAGAGGCTCATGGAGTACCTGGAGGCAAAAGTGCTGCAGGACCACCAGCAGCATGGATGCACAGGAAGGAGGTCATGTCAAACTAATCTCATAGATTTCTTTGACTGGGTTACCAGGGAGGTGGATCAAGGGAGAGCAGTGGAAGTGGCCTATCTGGACTTCAGTAAGGCTTTCAACACTGCCACACAGGAGGCTAGTTAAACTAAGCAGTCTGGGGGTGGGGGAGAAAGTGACAAGCTGGATATTGAACCGGTTAAGGGATAGGAGACAAAGGGTGGTAGTAAATGGTAGCCACTTAGGCAACAGGAGAGTAAATAATGGGATGCCACAGGGTTCGGTGCTGGGACTGGTCCTCTTCAATGTCTTCATAAGTGACATTGCGGAAGAGCTTGAGGGTAAGGCATGTCTTTTTGCGGATGATATAAAGTTTACAACAGGGTTTACATTCAGGAAGGGGTAGAGGGACTGCAAAGGGCTCTGAGGAAACTAGAGGAATGGTCTCGGGAGTGGCAGCTGGGTGTCAATGCCAAAAGGTGCAAAGTCATGAACCTAGGGTGGGGAAACCCAGGGGCTGTGTATAAGATGGGGGGAGTGGAGCCAACAGTCACCAAGCAAGAAAAAGACCTAGGATTCATCATATCTGATGACCTCAGGGTAGCTAGGCAGTGTGACAAAGCAGTGGGAAATGCTAGCAGAATACTGAGGATGAAGGAACCTAGAAGGCTGTGTGCCCATTTTTGCTCCTATCTTTCACCCATAATAAGACAAATTGTGCCATTTTAATATATGTGCGTCTAATTTACATGTTTCTATGATTAGAATTTGAGCTATCTGAATAACTCTAGACTAAATATGATATTGTAACAGTTTATTGCTGTCTTCCAATTTTTTGATTTGAAAATATTTTACATTTATCACTGAAAAGGCCATAGATTTCTCTTGCATTTTGCATACTTGAAAATGTGTCTTCTTCCAGCTTTAAATCTCCAAACTAAAGACAGAAATTACAGCCAATAAAAATACAGTGTTTTTCATTGACTTAATTCGCCTCTGGTTTGAGGAAGTGGTGCCAGGATATGGGTAGGCTACCTATAAACGCCAAATACTGGAAACATCTCTATGCTTCTCCTGAAATTAAATAAAGGGCCTGATTATAATGGGTGGTCTGCAGTGTGAGCAGCGGTGCTGCATGTATGAACTTGATGTACCACAAGTCACCAGAATTAATCACTGTAAATAGCCCCACACATGCTGGAGCTGTGGTAAGAATCTCCATACCCTGCTCAAGAATGCAAATTAGGCTATGTTTTGGTGGAGCACAAGGGGCCACAGTTATGCCACTCCCTCTGACAAAGGCCATTTGAAGAAAAATTGCTGGGAAGGTACAATGTTGGTGTAGCATGGCCATACCCCGCTTTCCCCAAACACTTTATGTCTTACCTTATAAATGTTTTTTCTGTTATAAATGTATTCTTTTTTAGGGCTGACATTACTTCCACTGTTGCCATTCATTTTGGATGCTAGCTATGTCAGTGATGTGTATTGTTATATCCTGTGTGGCAGTGTGCTGTTAAGAGATCTAGAGGTAGCTGTAGTGAGAGTTAGTGTTCCACAACAGTAGTGCTTTGTTCAGTTGAGGACAGCTTAAAGAATTATTTCAAAGATTCTTATGTCATTTAGATTTAGCAAAATGAGTGCGTTTTATTGACATGATTTATTGTATTTCTCTGTTTTGTGTCTGTTTACTGCCTGCATTCCCTCAGAACTGTCACTCTTACTGCTAATTTTAGTCAGCTGTTTCAGTGGTTCAGTCTTGGTGTGATGTGCTGTTATTTTACCTACCATGTTCATTTATGATAATTTTCGTAGCAAATTATTGCAATAAAAGTTAAAAGTCAGATTACTGACTTACAAAGCCCTACTTGGACTTGGTCCTGACTACTTGAAAGAGCTTCTGGTACCCTACTGCCCCGATCAACAGCTCCGTTTGGCTGATGAGGGGTTTCTAGAGATTCCAAGGGTGTCCTTAAAATCTTCTGGGGCCTGTGTATTTATGTACGTGGCCCCAACCCTCTGGAGTTCTCTACCCCGTCAGCTGCGGGAGTGCGCAACCGTGGGGGGTTTCAAACAGGCTTTGAAAACTTTCTTATGGCATCAGGCTTTTAGTGTAACAGATTGAAGGGAACCCAACAGACCGTTTTATTGCTGTACTGTTGATTTTACTATTGTTTTTAAATCTACTGTACAGCACCTTGATATCTTGAAAGGAGCTTAACTTACTGTAAATGAAGATTTATTATAATAATAATAATTATTATTATTATTATTACTTGTGGGAATTGGTGCATTACTGCTGGCACTACAGCTGTGAGTAACTGAAATCCTATCAGTATCAAAATGAGAATTAAACAGAATAGCTGATCATCAAATAACAGTGGGAAATCCAGCTGCAAGAGCTGTCGCAGAGTTTAGATAGTAAACTTTAGATCTTCTTTGACTGAGTATATCTCCTCCATAGAGCCACACTTAATGGACTGTAAACTGGAAGCATTAGAACCTTGTGCCAGACCTTGGGTGCCGTGTATGACTTCAGATGCCTTGGCATTGCTTATATAACATGGGTGGCCCCCATCCACTTTAGTTCCTTTTTACCCATTATCAAGTGAAAGTTGAAGACTAGGTCTTCATCATTGTTTACTAAACTGCTGAGGATATGCTTCTCATCAGCTCTCTGCTCATTTTCTGCTACCTATATAGTGACACTGTTCTGAAAGATTGTTGTTGATTGGTTCTGCTTGGGGTTTAATGTTGTTGAATTCACCATCACAAAACAAGTTGCCACTTTTTTACAAATGCCATTGTGGCAACAAAATCTTCTGGGATGATGGCCATGACTACTGGGTTAACTGCTTTGGTACTGGCCATGATGTTCGTCACTGAAACCCAGTCCATGATGCTGACACCTATGATTATTGTCTGTCATTATAAGACAATACTGCTTTTGGCCCATAATACTTGAATTTTGGGCAACAGCTATAACTTGATTTGTCAATATAGAAACATAGATAATGATGACAGAAAAGAACTATTGGTCCATCCAGTCTGCCCATAAACCTTAATAAACCTAGGCCCTGTTATACATACAGGGTTCTAACCCACACTATCCAACGTCATGCTCCCCACCCTACCGCTACCACCCTGAGCAACCACTATGCCCTTCACTTTGTCCCATCCGTGTTTAAAACCATTGATAGTTTTGGCTCTGACCACATCAGCTGGCTGACTGTTCTACCGCTCCGCTACCCTTTTTTGTAAAATAAGACTTTCTCACTTCCCTTTCGATTTTCTTCCCCGTCAGTTTCCACTCATGCCCCTGGGTTCTTGAACTGTTACTTATGCTAAATAGTTCCTCACAGCTTGCCTTGTTCATTCCTTTTGTTCTTTTTGTAACATCCTTGTTGGTTCAATAAAAGGTATCAAACCATTTGTTCTGGATTTGTTCTTACTAGGACCATTATGGTAATAAACATTTTGTTTGTTATTCCTTTCAGGATCTTGAAGGTGTCTATCATATCTCCCCTGTATAGTCTAGCCTCCAGTGAGTACATGTTCAGTGCCTTGAGTCAATCCTCGTAGGATCCACCCTGCTGGCCCTGAATCATTCTGGTCACCCTACATTGCACTGTCTCCAGTCTATCCTCATCTTTCCTTAGGTGAGGACTCTAGAACTGGGCACAGTACTCCTGGTGGGACCTCAGCAGTGATCTATAGAGAAGTAGTAATATCTTCTTCCGTCTGCTGTCAGTACCCCTTCGTGTACACCCCAGCATCCTGCTTGCCTTACTTCAGGCCTTCTTACACTGGTTTGATTGTTTTAGGTAGTCACTGATAATGACCCCATAGGTTTCTTTCCTCGGAGGTCATGCACAGCTTTACCCCCACCCATCCAGTACTCTGACCTTGGATACTTGTTCCCTGTGTATCACGTTGCAGGCAACGTTTGGCATTGAGTTTTAACTGTTCAAACTTTGACCACCTCTCTAGCCTTTTTAAGTCTCTCTGGATCTCCCTAACCCCCTCATCACTGTCTACCCTCCCACAGAGCTTAGTGCTTTCTGAAAATAGACATATCTTGCCCTGGATTCTTTCTCCCATGACACTGACGAAATACTGAAAGGACTAAATCCAGGACTGATCCTTATTGCACCATAATGGTGACCTCCCTCTCTTCTGATTTGATTCTGTTAATGACAACTCTCTGCTGTCTCCTTTCCAACCATATTCTTACCCTTCTCATGTTGTCCTTAGCTGCACCCAGATCCTCTAGCTTCTTCAGCAACCTTTTGCAAGGCACTGAGTCTAAAGCCTTGCTGAAAGCTAAGTAGAGTAAATCCAGAGCATGGCCCTTATCCAATACCCTTGCTACCCAATCAAAATATGCTATCAAGTTGATCTGACAAGACCTCCCTGCCATGAACTTGTGCTGCTTACTATTCCAGAGTCCATTGCTCCCCTGGTAGTTCACGAGGTCCACTTTGGTTAGTGTCTCCATCAGTTTACCCACAATAGAGGTAAGACTGACAGGTCTGTAGTTAGCTGGTTGCTCCTTGTCTCCTCTCTTTTTTTTTCCCCCTTACCAGCCAAGGGTCTGGTCCCGCTCCCACTCATCACCCCCCCATCCCCAGACTCTCCCTCTCTGGGGCTGCCGAGCAGGCACCCCTCCCAGGAAACACAGTCATGAGCCTGGCTTGCCGCAGGGTGGGGTCACAGAGCGGGCCCCACGCGTGGACCTTTGTAGAATCAGGGCAGAAAACGGAGTCAGTCATCATTAGCAGCCAGTGTTAATTTTTATTGAGTTTTTGTCCCTGGGGGTGGGACATGCAAGGATGCCAACATCCGCTCTGCACTTCAACGCGTGTGTGCCAGCTGTGGCGGTTGCCCGGCCTCTGCCAGAGGTCCCCATAGCACCAGACACTCTTCCCCCTCCCTAGAGAAGGAGGCAGTCCTGGGATGCTCAATCCTTCTCCCCAGCCAGCCCTCAGACTCCTGAGTTTGTTCCCGAATCCGGGATGTCAGTGCGGCAGACGGAGGCCTTTCTCACTCCTTGTCCTCTCTCTTATGGAGAGGGACTACATCTGCTACCCCCACCCAGTCTTCTGAACTACTCTTGTCAGAATTGAGCTATTGAATAGCCCTACCAGGTATTCAGTTTGTTCTACTAGCAGTTGCTTGAGCACCCTCGGATGCATCCCACCCGGCCCAGGAGCCTTATCTATCTTTAGGGCTGCTAGCCCTTTCTAAACTATTTCACTGGTAAATACTGTACTTTCTGCCTCATCTTAGGGATCCTCCTTCATGCCACACTCTAGCGGAGGCCTGCTGTCTTCTCTTGTGAATACAGAGCAAAAGTAGTAATTAAGAATGACTGCTTTCTGCCAGTCCTTCTCAATTGCACTACTTCCCTTTGTTAGCCAAAAAATTCCTCCTGCCTTCCTTCTTTTTTCCCTAATATGTCTAAAGAAATCTTTTTTCCCCCCTCTCTTGATCCCCTCCACAGTAGGCAGCTCTGTGTCTGCTTTTGCTTCTCTGGCCACCCTTTTGCTTTCCCTTGTTCTCATTTGGTACTCTCCCATTTTTTCCTTCCCTTGTTTTTCCATGTACCTGTTGAAGGCCTTTTTGTCTGTCACTGCTTCCCTGACCTTTCCAGAGAACCATATTGGTATCTTTTTCCTCATTGTTTTGATTACGAATCTCATGCAAGACACTGTTGCTTTGAGAATGGCCCCATTGATTGCCTCTTATCTTTCCTCCACATGCCTGATGTTGTCCACTCTGACTAAGTCATCCTGGACCAGCCCTCATACAGTTGAAGTCTGCCATTCTGAAACCTAGGACTTCAGCCTTTGATGAGGATTTATTTGTCCCAAAGGCCAGGTTGAACCATACAAAGTTATGGCTGCTGGACCCTAGCAGCTCCCCTACCCTCACTCCTCCTACCACTTCCAAGTTTGTGAGCACTATGTCGAGAATAGCAGCCTGCTTAGTGGGTTCCTTAACCGATTGCACCAGCAGTAAGTTGTGCAATCTGTCCAGCAGGGCCTGACTTCTGGAGCTCCTGCCCACTGGGGTGAGCCAATCAATACTTGGCAGGTTTAGATGTCCCACTACCACCACCTATCACTTTGCCATACCCCTTTCTAGTTCTGGCTCTAAGTCCTTATCTTTCTCTCTCTTTCCCCTGTTCTGGAGGTCTATAGATCATCCCCTTCCATAGATTCTTGCCAGAGAAAGCTGTGAGACGAACCCACAGTGATTCTGTTTCGCCATTACCTCTCCAGATGCTTCCATCCTCCACTGCCTCTATGCTTTCTCTGACATATGGGGCTACGCCTCCTCCTTTACCTTTTCCTCTGTTCCATCTGAACACGGTGTAGCTTGGGACTGTCAGGTCCCATCATTATTCTTGGTGGCCCAAGTTTCTGTGATGGCTACTAGATCCATCTCAGTGTCTGCCACCACTGCTTGCAGCTCACCAATTGTATTTTCCAGATGCCTTGCATTAAGGCAAATCCCTTTCCTTTTTTCTCTTGATCCCCTCTCGCTTGTTACTGTTCCTTCTCCTTTATTCTCCCCGGTCTCCTTAATTTTTTTAATTTTCATGCTGAATGTAGGCTTGGTCAGCCCTCCCTCATTGGCCTTTTCCCCTAACCTAATCTGAACTTCAACTTTACTGTTATCCACCTTGAAGTTACTAGTCCTCTGTTTAAGGGGACCCCCAGCTAGGTTCCTCACCTTCTGTCCCTTCTCAGTGGTTCCCCTAGCCATCCCCCCACAGTTAATTTAATTGTCCAATGCAAATGTTAAACTGATGCCCCCAAGCACTGGCCCCTTCTATCATCAGGTGAAGGCCCTCACCCTAAAAGAGCCTTCTGTCCCAGAATCCCCCCAGTCCCCAACAAAGTGGTACCCTCCTCCAGACACCACCCATTAAACTCCTCAGTCTTTTCCTTCCATACTCTATTGTTCCCATTCCCCCATTCCACATAGGAAAGACCTTGAAAAAGGTAAGGGAAGCCAAGTCCATCTTAGGTCAGTTCCCTCAGCCTCTGAAAGTTCAGTTTCACTGATTCCACAGGCTGGTTTGCCAGATAATTGGTACCCTAGTGTACCAGCACCCCCAGCTCTTCCTTCACTTTCTCCACCATCCTCCCTGTCCTATCTATATCCCTGCTGACTGATGTACCAGGAAGGCATCTGAACATTTCACTCCCCTTGTCTCCTCCACTCATCCCCTCTCTACTCCCCTAATCATTGAGTCCAACATCACTAATGTTCTTCTTGCTGACTACCTCCTACTCACCACCCTGGGTGTGACCAAGTCATCCTGCCCATTTTCCCTGACTGACTCACAGTCCATCCCCCAACAGAGTCTGGTACCTGAGCCTCCTCCAGGGGTGGAAAGTGATTTGCTGTCTCAGTGATGTGAGATTAGTTGAACTCCTTGTGCCTGACCCTGTCATCCTTCCCCTCCACTTCCCCACCACCTTTCAGACCCCTGGGCCAGTGGGCCTCTGGGGGAGTGGGGGTGTGCCTTCAGTCCCTAGAAGTGCAGTCAGATCTCTTCAATGCACACCCCAGAGTGTCATATTGCACTTATAAAATGGGCTTCCTGATTTTTTGATCATTTTTTCATGATAAAATAACTGTTTACATATGAAAAAATGTAAACAGTTATCTACATTTAATGTAAAACATGTACAGATATTTGGTCCCCATACAAAACATTGTGGTCACAATGATGCGGACAGAATGCCATCGGGACTAAATAACTCACCACAAACTTTTGCGAAGCTGACTATGTAGCGGATGCATAGTCGCCGCACATAATACTAGCCAGACAAATTGTCAACTCACTCCCGATAATGCAATGCCCATAAAGGTAAAGCAGTTAGAACTGAGTACTTTTTCTGTGAGGGTAGTTATTACCCCTATGGAGCCAGATTTCAGTCTGTAGGGTTGCCTCTGGTATCTGTTTTCATTGACTTCCTGATCTCCTCTGCATCTATCGGCAAAGCATCTTCAAAATTTACAGCTGTAAAAAGCCCACCTATAGTCATCCAAGCTTTGGATTACTAAACCTGGTCATCCTCGATTCTTCAACTGACTGCAAGATGCAGAGGATTTTGTGAATTGCAACTGTCGAAGGAAGTTTGGAACTTGATAGTGCCACCTGCTAAAGTTACGTCACTAACCATAAGTATCGATCCATAAGTTTGTTTCCCCGATTTGTGTGCCAAAAGACCACCCGTAATATGTGCCCATTGCCCCTCTTATGCCTGCAGTGTGCTAGTGCCCACTATTAAGTGATAGTACCTTGACATTTCAAAGGCTACTGTGTGACATGGTTTACTGGATCTTGAGCCCTATTCATAGATGTGGCCCGTACTCTCCTAAACTGACAGGGTTGTCTTTTTGTGGTCAAGTCAGTACTTAAATCTATGCTCTGCTTGATTCAGCGATCCTGAGGACTCACTCTGACTGCACTGGATTATTCTTACCTTTTTTTTTTACTCTATTTTTATCCTCCCACTCTCTTCACACTGACCCCCCTCTTCAGGGTCTCAATGTAGACCAGCCTCAGAGCCTTTCCGGGACTATCTGCCTACATAAGTGCCCCACTTCATAGACCCTAGATACCGGATTACCCCCCAGTGGGGTGGAGGAGCCACTCCCTTAACTCCCCCTTACTTTGATGTGGAGCATGCACCCTGCATGAATGTACCAGAGCCCTCAGAGTGCCGTTCCCTGAGACCCGTCTACCGGCGCCAATGGGAGTTTTTCTGCCATGCTTTTTCTCCACCCCCTAGACATCAGTGTGCAATGTGGGCCAATGAGCCAGGAGATGTGCTGAGATGTGCCTCCTGCTCCAGCCCTCTTGCTGACGCCTGACCCTATCCCTAGCTGCTTCCCGCTATACCGCACCAGCCACCCAAGCTCCCCCAGGTGGTGGTATTGTGGTGGGAGCTTGCCGATACCCCCTTCTGGAGAAGGAGAGCAGCTGTCAGGCACTCCATCCTTCTCCACCCCTGCCGACCCCGACGGCCTGTGCTCGTTCCCCAACATGGGTCGTCGGCATGGAGCAAGGTAAGGTGTCCAGCGCCTCAGCCCTCAGCACTACTGGGCTGGCTATTCTTACTTTTTGACAAACAGGTGACTACAGCAAGAAGGTAAGGAGCCAAGCAGAAAAGTTACTCACAATATTCATAGACAGGAGCTTGGCTTCACAAACACCACATAAAAGATGTGCTGTGATAAGATGCTCAGGGATAAAATCCAGTTTTATTTTCACCATGGATGCCAACAGCCTGATGCAGGTACCTCTCCTACTTAGCCAAACGTTTTCATGCATAACCAATGCTTTCTCAGGGCATAAGGTGGTATCAGGTATTGCACCCTTAAAAAGAGATCCATTAAAGAAACAGTGCAAATGTGAAGTGCAGTAACAACGATGTACTAATACCACCACTATATAGCAGGACTAAAATTCACAATTAAAGACCCTAATGTGCAAAATGTTAACACAAGACTAATCATCAATACAATAGAATGTGCCTAGTGGCAAAAAACATCAAGTGCCTCAAAATGTTATTAAAATCCATGTAATTAACCATGAAATTAGAGTTAGAGACAGCTGAGTCTAACTAAAAAAGGTTTAAAGTGAAACAAGGTGCTATAGATTATTATAAAAATAAGTAATAATGTTAAATACAAAAATGACATTTATCTAGCTCCAATATTTACCCTAAACTCCACAGTTTAATCAAATTTATTGATTTAAAAAGGTTTTAAATGCACTTTAAACCTTTTTTGGTTAGACTATGATGTCTCTACCTCTACCTGGTATTAGTACATTGTTGTTACTGCACTTCACATTTGCATTTGCACTGTTTCTTTAATGGATCTCCTTTTAAGGGTGCAATACCTGATACTACCTTATGCCTTGAGAAAGTATTGGTTATGCATGAAAACGTTTGGCTAAGTGGGAAGGGTACCTACATCAGGCTGCTGGTGTGCATGGTGAAAATAAAACTGGATTTTATTCCTGAGCATCTTGTCACTGCACATCTTTTATGTGATGTTTGTGAAGCCGAGTTCCTGTCTACAAATATTCTGGAGTATTCTTAGGGACTGCAGGTAACAATGGAGTTTTCTGCTTTTGTCCCCTATCAAGAGAGAACAGGCAGAGAACACCAAGATGAAGGAGCTGCTGTTATAACTATACTTCTCTACTGGGACTAAAGAACTAGAACTCTGCTACTGGGACCTTCAATTTAGGGTAAAAACAACAACAAAAAAGAGTTAGTGTCTTTGTCTGAGTTGGCTGAAGTGAAGTGAACTGTTATCTGTGCAGTTATCTAGATGTTTGTCTCAGGTGGCTGAAGGGAATTGTTATCTGTGCAATTAACTAGGCGTAGAAAGAGCTGTAAAGTAAGGGGAGTGGCTTAGCTAGAAGGAAGCCAGGTTAAAGCCAGACTTAAAAACTGCCCTAGATAGCTTCTGCCAGGGAACAGGCAGAGAACACCAAGAGGAAGGAGCTGTTGTTATAACTATACTTCTCTACTGGGACTAAAGAACTAGAACTCTACTACTGGGACCTTCACTTTAGGGTAAAAACAACAACAACAAAAAGAGTTAGTGTGTTTGTCTGAGTTGGCTGAAGTGAAGTGAATTGTCATCTGTGCAGTTATCTAGGTGTTTGTCTCAGGTGGTTGAAGGGAGTTGTTATCTGTGCAATTAACTAGCTGTAGAAAGAGCTGTAAAATATGGGGAGCGGCTTAGCTAGAAGGAAGCCAGGTTAAAGCCAGATTTAAAAACTGCCCTAGATAGCTTCTGCCAGAGAACAGGCAGAGAACACCAAGAGAAAGGAGCTGCAGTTATAACTATACTTCACTACTGGGACTATATTGCCCTCCTTCCCTCCCCTCCACCCTAAGCCAGTTCTACTTTTATAGGCACAGGATTTGACTGACAACAGGAACTTCCTGTTTAGGAGCAGGAAGTGAGTGATCACAGAGCCACAAAAGACTCACCATCCTAGAAGGAAAAGAGTAGCTCTCCATAGCCCCCCCCCCCCCGAGATGCTGGAGGTCTGACTCTGAACAATTAAGGAGACTACTGGGAAATATAGGAACTTCTTGTCTCAGAACAGGAAGATCAGGGTCAGGAGCTTAAAGGGCACAGAGGCAGTAAGTAAGTAAGTATTCAAAACAACAGTTAAGGGGCCAGAAATAAGACATGATGGGAGTGGTGCAGTGCAGTGGCTGTGGAGCAGCAGTCTTCCGGGAGATGTTCTGGAAGATGTGGTGTTGTCCCATTTGCAGGTACCTCTCTGAGCTGAGGGAGGAGGTTGCTCATCTCCAGGCTGAGTTGGCCAGGATTTGGGGGACCTCCTCTCTCACCCAGGGGCCATTAAGGCCACTGCTGTTGCCTCAGAGATTGCCAAGAAAGAAGAGCAGTTGGACCACTGTGGGATCAGAGAGGGTGAGGGTGGTGGAACAGAGGAGCATCCCTCCAGCTGTACCTCTCCACAATTCATATGACATTCTGGCAAAGTGTGGTTCCTCTATGGAGGCACCCACAGTGAAGACCAAGGAGGATGCTGGGAACCTCCACAAAGGAGACCCATAGGAGGGTGGCATGGGATCCCACAGGGGAAGGAAACAACTCCTGGTGGGGGACTCCATTGTTAGGAGGGTAGAACTGGAAGAGGAAGGGGAGAGGGAGGTAAGGTGCCTGCCTGGTGCCATGGCTTGGAGGGACAGGGAGCGAATCCTCAGGATCGCCAGAGTAGTTGCATGGGGGAGGGAACTGGATGTCATTGTCCACCTAGGGACAAATGACCTGGCTGAGAAAGGGATCAGAGCAGTGCAGGAAGAGTTTGTGGAGTTGGGGAGGGGCCTTAGACAAGTAGCACGCATGGTAACCTTCTTGCAGGTGCTGCCTGTCTATGGCATGAGTGAGGCTAGGGTGCTCAACACCATGGGAATTCAATCAGTGGTTGAAACACTGGTGCAGAGCTCAGGGGTTTGGCTTCACTGGGGACCTGGAGTGATGCAGGCCTATACTGGCATTATGGTCTGCATCTGTCCAGGAGGGGAACCAGAATCCTAGGTGATAGGTTTAAATGCTTCATTGGCAAGCATTTAAACTAGCCAAGGGGGGAGGCACTGGAAAGGAGCAGGGAAATCCTAGCCCCCCCAAAAAGCAGGTTAGTAAGTGAGGTAAACACCAGGATAGAGATGTTGATAGGGAGAAGGGTGGGGCAAATGGAGAAAATGACAAAGGCAATAAGGACAGGGATGGAGAAAAAAGGGGAAAGGCCATCAAGAAATGGAGGGTAATGAGTACCAATGCCCGTAGTCTGGGCAACAAACTCCCTGAACCGGTGGCCTTGATGGAAGAGGGATGCCTGGATATCATAGCAATCACAGAAACATGGTACACAGAGAACCATGACTTTAACATACCAGGATACACAACCTACAGGAGAGACAGGGAGGGAAGAAGAGGGGGAGGAGTAGCTCTCTCTATCAGGGAAGGGATAAAAGTGATGGAACAAAAGAGTAAACAGGGAGGAGAAGAGGAGGCACTGTGGGTCACCTTAGAGACTGGAAATGGCACCACAATCTGCACAGGGGTTGTATACAGACCCCCATGTCAGGGGGGAAGGAATGGACAAGGATGTAATAGAAGGCATCCTTAGATGGCAGAAAGGGAGATACTGTTAATGGGGACCTGAATATGCCAGATGTTAACTGGAGCACCTTTGCTGCAGCCACATCCAAGAGCAGGGCCATTCTCGATGCTCCTACAGGGGGCATGCCTCAGACAGCTAGTTTTGGAACCCACTCATGAGGGAGCAATCTTAGACCCTGTACTCTCAAATGGGGACAGTGAGAGGATCTCAGATCTAGAAGTGGGTAGCCATCTGGGAACAAGTGACCACCAAACAGTGTGTTTCACGATAAACTCAGCTACAGAGTCAAGCCATACAAAAGTGAGGGCACTGGATTTCAGAAGGCTGACTTTGACAAGATGGGAGAGTGCCTTAGAAAAGCACTAGCAAACAGGCTAGGAGGAGGGGTGGAGCAACAATGGGGAAACATCAAACCTGCCATCACAGAGGCAACAAGCCTTTGTGTGAAGCAAATAAACAAATCAAAAATGAAGCAAATAAATCAAAATGAAAAATAAAAGCCACTATGGTTCTCAAAAGAGGTGGTGGGAAAGGTTAGGGAGAAAAAGATAGCATTTAGGAAGTATAAGGAAACACAGAAGGAGCAGGACAGAGAACTGTATCAGTTAAGGCAGAAGGAAGCAGGGAGGGAAGGCAGAATAGCAAAGATCCAAACTGAGGAAAAGATAGCCAGCTCGGTTAAGAAGGGGGATAAAACCTTTTACAGCTACATCAGGGAGCATAGAAAGACAAACGGAGGGACAGTGAGGCTGAATAGAATGGATGGTGGGTGGGTGGGCAGAGAGGGACAGTGAAAAAGCAGGGATACTGGATGAATACTTCTGCTCAGTATTCATAAAAGAGGAGGAGGGGGAGGTACCTAATCCAATTAACAGAAGCACTCTGGATAGGGGGGTTGATCCCAGTCCTTTCACAGAAGAAAGGGTTCTGAAAAAACTCCTAAAACTGAAGGTGGACAAAGCAATGGGGGCCTGATGGGATTCACCCCAGAATTCTAAAAGAATTAAGGGGAGAACTAGTGACACCACTGACTATCCTTTTTAACAAATCATGGGAGGATTTGGTACCTGAGGACTGGAGGAAGGCGGATGTGATTCCCCTTCACAAAAGTGGGAGCAAGACAAAGGCAGGAAATTACAGACCTGTCAGTTTGACCTCTGTGGTAGGGAAAATGATGGAATCACTTCTGAAGGAAAGAATTGTTGAGTACCTAGAGGCCAGTGGGGCATAGGACTCAAGGCAGCATGGGTTCACAGTGGGAAGGTCATGTCAGACAAATCTAATTGATTTCTTTGACTGGGTGACCAAAGTAGTAGACCAGGGAGGGGCTGTGGACATAGCCTACCTAGATTTTAGCAAGGCATTTGACACAGTCCCACACAAAAGATTAATAAACAAATTAACAAGCCTGGGAGTGGGTCCCAGGGTAGTAGCCTGGGTAAAACATTGGCTGGACAACAGGACACAGAAGGTAATTGTAAACAGAGTCCACTCTGAAGAAAGGGGGTTACTTGAGTGGTACTGCAGGGTTCAGTACTAGGTCCAGTCCTTTTTAATGTCTTTATAAGTGGCATTGCAGAGGGACTGGAAGGAAAAGTATGCCTCTTTGGAGATGACACAAAGATCTGCAACAGGGTTGATACACAAGGAGGTGTGGAAAGGATGAGAAGGGACTTGGCAAGGTTGGAGGAATGTTCAGAAGTATGGCAGCTTGGATTCAATGCAAAGAACTGCAAAATAATGCACCTGGGAAACAAAAACCCAGGGAAGATTTACAGTGGGGGGTAGTAACAACAAAAATGGAAAGGGACCTGGGGTAATCATATCAAATGACCTTAAGGTTGGCAAGCAATGTGAGAAGGCAGTAGGGAGGGCTGGGGGATACTGGGATGTATAGGGAGAGGCATCACCAGCAGAAAGCAGGAAGTTATTATCCCTCTGTACAGACAGTTGGTGAGACCTCATCTGGAGTACTGCATCAAGTTCTGGAGACCCCATCTCCGCAAGAACATAGACAGGATGGAGGCAGTCCAGAGGAGGGCAACTAAAATGGTGCAGGGTCTGCAAGAGAAGCCATACGAGGAGAGACTAAAGGAGTTTAATATGTATACCCTTGAGGAAAGGAGGGAGAGGGGGGACATGATAGAAACTTTTAAGCACCTCAGTGGAATCAACAAAGTCCAGGAGGGTAGCATCTTTCAGAAAAAGAGATATGCAAGAACAAGGGGACACAATTTGAAGTTAGAGGGGGACGGCTCAGGAGCAATGTGAGAAAATATTTTTTCACAGACAGTATGGTGGACACATGGAACAGCCTTCCTGAGGAGGTTGTGGGGGTCTAAAACTGTGGGAGAATGCAAGAATGCATGGGACAGACATAAGGCAATTCTTGTGGGGGTAGGAAGAAATAGGCTGTTGGTTAACTAGGATCTGCAGCTTATCCTGTAGGTAGGGAAATGGACAGATTAGGTGGGCCAAGTGATCCTTATCTGCCGTCAAAGTCTATGTTTCTGTGTTTCTATGCTGATCGTGGCTCTCCATCCACTGCTGAATCGAAATTCATTTAGCTCCCAGAATTGTATATAATTGTCTTAACTCTCTAATATACTTTAATTGCCTTGAAAGGTGCAGTGCTGGTGGGGGGGAGCATCGAGGAGGGGGTATGTGGCATAGGCTTTACTAAAAAAACATTTGAAAGGCAATGGCAAAGTGAGAGGGAAATGTTGCACTGTGGTGGGTCTGGTGACAGGCTGATTTTGTAGTGGATGCGACATTTAGTTGGCAACTGTTTGCCTGGTGACTGTTTCTCCACACTACACTATGCCCACAGCAATAAAGCCACTCCATTTTTGACGACAACATTCCATTCATATGCCATGTAAAATAGTCCATTCACCTTCATGCCTTATTGCTTAAGGACATTTGTCCTTTATAGGCATCCATAGTTACTGTTAGTGTTTACCCCCACCTATACCATCAGGTTTCTCTATTTCGGCATTTTTCCTTTACTGCTGCATTTTACTTTGCATGTCCTTGTGATAGCAACCTGCTATAATTCAGCTACCCTCCCCTACCCACCACGACAGAGCTAGTGGCATCACTGAGGAAGCATGTGTACTTCTGCCAAGTCACGTTACTGAGCAAGGGCTGTACTTATGGCACCCCACCCTGCCAATGAGAATTGAGTCTTTGGGTTGGGTGTGAAAATGAAAAGAAAAACACAGAAAGGAAGGGAATCACTTTTGTACAGAGCTGCAGGTGTGGGACAGCAGCACAAGACAATGGGAGCCAACATGCTGTAGAAGTGGCAGCAGGATCGGAAGCACACTCAGTGGGACCAGACATGGGCAATGATGATATGGGATGGTGGGGAACAGAGTTCTGAGACATAAAACAAGGTAACCTTATACACAATAAAAAAAAGTAATGCAAATTCTGTTTTTTTTTTCCACTTTTAAAGGTTTTTACTTTTGTTGAGCTTGGTCTGTCAGGTTTCTGTTTCTCTTCATTAGACAGGAAAAAAAAATGACTGTTCACATTTAAAACTGACAGTTCAGATGGCAGAATGATTTTGTGCTTCGATTGTTCCTTTTGGTACTAGTTTTTACCTGTGCATTGAACTGATTCAGTACACAGGTAACAACCAATAAGGATGCAGGAATTTCCCTGCCCATTTTATAATTTAATTTAGAACTTGTTTTTTTAATTCTGTTTACCATGATTTGATAAATTGTCTACTTCTTGTACCCAATGTAACTGAATCTGGATAGTTATTTGGTTTTTTCTACTGCTGTGATAATACCTGCCTGTTATTTGCTGTTATTATTGTTATTGCTTGCAGGGTTAGGGCTCTTTGGAGTGTACCAAAGTTGGACTATGTTGTTATTACTCTCCGTTCTTTTACCCTCTTCTCTCACTGTGTATAACTCATCCAATAGCTGTTCCCATCTTTCCACTCCTATGCCCACTGAATCTTTTTCCTCTTACTCCCTTATCCATGCTGATCTACTAAATGGTGACTAGCTCTGCTCCTTCCACTCTTTTGCTACTCCTTTCCCATTTGCATCTCCCCCATTGCACATGCTGCTCCAAGAAACTGGCTGCCTGGATGTTAACCAATGCAACTGAGGTTGTTAATCCTTCTGCTCTTACTGAGTGGTGATATTGAGTGGAAACCCAGGCCCCTTCCAGTCATGTTTGCCCTTCACTCTGCCTTCACCCCTTCCTAAAGTGCTTCATCTGTATCACATTAATATCTGCAGCCTTCTTACCAAGATTACCCATATCAGTGTTTTGGTAACTCAGACCACCCCGATATTCATTACTCTCCAAAACCTTGTTGTTTGCTGACTCCTTCCTTAGAGACTGCCCTTCCAGGGTTTACTGTCTACTCACAGGACAGACAGAAAAGAGTTGATGAGGTAGCACTTTATGCATCTTCTTCCCTTACTGTTACTCTTACCTCCCAGAAAATTATTCCTAGGTCCCACAAATTACTTAGTGGTAAAATTTATTTTCCCTATTCCATCCCCCTATTTATTATGGGTATCTATTGCTCCCCCTGATAAGGGTGATGATACTGTAGCTGATATAATTTATTGGCACTTATCTCATATCGATATTCCAACACATTAACGTATCATCCTGGGTGACCTAAATTGTAACTGGCTTGGGAATAAGACCTCCAGTCTCCACTCTAAAGTTGAAGCCCTCAATCTGCTAAATTACTCACTGACCCTACCAGATTCAATAGCCAGTCTTCCAATTACTCTCTCAAAAATTGGATTCTATCCTCTCACCTCCACCATACTGTGGCTGGTAGCACCCTTCCTGATTTGCTCAGTGGTCACTGTGTCACCCACGGTGCCCTTAAAACCAAGAAAAGTAAGTCACCATCTAAAAGTATTAACAATTGTTCCTTCAATAAATTCTCACTGCCTGATTTCCTGTCTGACCTCCTGGTTGCTGATTGGAGTTCAATGTACAAATTCATTGACCCTTGATCAGGCACTGTACCATTTTTGTGCCTTATTTATGTCCATTTGTAACATCCAGACCTCAGTCAGGATACCCAAGGTAAGAGGGCCCACCTCTCCTCCTCCGATTATATCAAACTATTTAAACTAATAGATGCTGCTTGGTCTGCCAACAAGGCTTCTGGTATTCCTGCTGACAGACAACAATATAACAGGTTCAGGAACTTATGTACAAGAACTATCTGGAAAGCCAGAGCCTCCTACTTCCATTCCAAATGTGTTAAGGAGTCACTCTCTCCATCCAAATTTTGGAAAGCAGTAAATAATCTGCTTCACCCCTCAAGTTTGAACTCTGGCCTCACCAGATTGAGGTGTACCTCTGGTGTGGTCATAGACACACATTCTATAGTTAATACCTTAAATACTCAATTTACAGATGGAGCCCTGGTGATTGTCCCCTCTCCACCATCTGGATATAGCCATTGCACCCTCATGGTTCTCCCCACAGTTTTAGTGCTCACTTTTGCTTTCTTCTACTTCATCCCTCTGAGGATCTTTGTGAACTGTCCCGGATTAATCCATGTTCCTGCTCTAGGTCTGATGGTGTTCCTACTCCCAGCTTCCTTAAATTAGGTGCACCTGCTATTACTGCCCCCGGCCCATATTTTTAACTGCTCCCTTACCTCTGGTATTTTCCCTTTGCTCTGGAAACATACCACAGTAATTCCCCTCTGCACAGGTGGCCCCAATGACTTGCCTGCTAACCACTACCCAGTCTCACTACTTCCTGTTCTCTCTAAACTATTGAAGAGACAGGTTGTTAAACAACTATCTGCCTACCTCTCTGTGAAATCTATTTTTTTCCCCAATACCAATCCGGGTTTTGTGCAGGACATTCAACATCTGCTTCTCTACTCACACGTACTGATTTCATTCTCTGTAATTGTGACATGGGTCTACAGACTGGTGTTATCTTCTTTGACTTGGCCAAAGCATTTGACACTGTTGACTATTTTATTTTCTTTCTTAAATTAAAGTTTATTAAAATTTTCAAAATAAACATATAGCAGGAGAAACAACAATACAGACATAACTATAAGAGCTGGTACAGAACACAGACACGTCAGCCCTAACAAACCTTTTCTTCTGATCAGATGTTATTATAAATGAATGCTAAACCAACCGTAACTGTGTTCCTTATTTGGTCTGCTCACTTCCAACTTATGTCAAAATCAGGCCTCCCAAAGGGAGAGTCCGATCCTGGTTTTCTCAGCTGGAAGTCAGGTAAGCAGAGTGATCATCTGGAACTGAGCCCTGACAGACTGTCCTAAAAATAGGAAATCATTCCTACAATCTGTACAACTGGTTACTGAAAAGAAAAACAGACAATATAACCCAGTGAACAATGTACAATAGGGTAAATGGTAAGCACTCGATAACTTATACAACAAGCATTTGTCAATGCCGAATGTTGTCTTGCTGGCATTGGCATTGGTAGTGCAGGAGTTAGAGAGGTGCATAAGAAGAATGGCAGTGAAATACTGAACTGACGCCAACACCCCCACCACCCTGCAGAGACTGACAGGCATTGGGGTGTGCCTCTGGGTCATCAACCATAATGCTCACGCCATTTCACCTCACTTTACCCTGCAGACACTGACAAGTGTCACGTTGTGCCTTGTGGTCTTTGGGCCTTACGCTCACCCCATTCCTTAAGGACTTACACTGAGATAGGTACAGGATAGGAGAATGGGGTGAACTTTGGGGCCGAAGAGTCCAAGGCATACCTCGATGCATGTCACTGGCTGCAGGGTGGGAGTGAGGGTGGAATAGCGTCAGCATTACAGCCGACAATCCAAAGTCACACCCTGACACCTGTCAGTCTCTACAGGGTGGGGCGTTACGGTTGGAAACCCTAATGCCCCAGGTGTTTGTTGGTATTTTCTCTCCAAATTGTCAACATGGGCTTTTTGTGATCCCACCTCAGCGGCAGTATCAGTTTGTTAGCTGAAAGGTGATTTTGCACAGCAACTGTGCCATTTGGCACCACAGGTGTGAAAACACATTTAGGGCAGGATTTGAAAAATGACAGCTGTACTGTTCATGAGGAGGTGCAAAAAAATGGCAATGTTGAAACTCTGGAGTGAAAATATGAAAAACTGGTAAAGTCACAAGCGTTCATAGAAACTGTGCAATGTACGCCTGGCTGTAACGCAATTATTTTGTGGATTTTTTTAACCAAATTTTCAACATAGGCATTTTGGGACCTCTGCTCATGAACAGCATCACTGTGATTTTGTTAATCTGTCCCAAACATTGATTTCCCACAGCAGCCATGCCAACTGCAAAAAATTTTTATGAAACTCAATGTATTTGATGTAATTTGTTGCTCTTTTAACTGATACATTATTGTGGGGAGCCCTGGTATCCACCGGAACCAGAAACAGAGAATCTGAAGTTCAGAACATGGAGGATTGGAACTACAGTTCTGTAACAAGCATACAAATTTTAATTTTTAAAGCGTCTGTGAGTGTTTACTAACATTCCCATGACTAGGCATAGGGCTGTTTTTATCCTTTTGGGGACTTTTTGCTGGTTTAAGAGTGAGTACAGCCCTGGGGTAGACATCCTGGTTTGCTGTGTCCACTGTGGACGTTGGTGGACTGGTAGGGAAGTATCTAAGGAGGCAAACCTTGCAGGATCCATATAGCCATGGTGTAGAATGGCACAAGGAAGATCTAAATGGGGTAAGGGTAAAAAGCCATGCACAGAATGCAAAATGTTTACAGAGGAGGCGGTGTCACATGCTTTCATATGTGATAAATGTCTCCTAGTAGCCACTCTCCAGGGTGAGATCCAGCAATTAATTAAAAGGCTTAAAACCCAGAAGGAGATTGAGAGGTTGGATGACTATATAGATGAAGTGGCCTGTAACATTAGTCATAATGCTCAGGAAAAAAAGTGTACACAGGTGATTGGTCATGCTGATAAAATGGATAATGAGGATATTGCGGTAGCCATTAGGGGATCATGTACACCTGAAAGCGATTATAATCAAGGGTATTATTGGTATCACCCCTCCAGTTAACCAATAAATTTGACAGTTTACCCATGGACAATGAGAAGACACTGGGGGCATACGACAAAGCCACAAACCAAAGATATTACCCCAAATGTTGAAGCTCATAGCCAGGCAAAAGCTGAGCACACTAAAATGAAGGGGACAGCTGACAGGGACATGGTGGTAATTGGTGACTCTATTATCAGAGGGATCGACACGGCAGTTTGTTGGGGATGCAAGGAACATATCACAGTTAGTACATTACCAGGGGGCTAGATTCCACGATGTCTCTAAAATGTTAGATGGGCTTCTTGAAAATACAGAAAATCCTCTGGTGATTTTACATATGGGTACTAACAATGTTGGAAGAAGCAGGATGGAAAATATTCAGGCAGAATTAAAATCTATAATTAATAGGATTAAAGAAAGAAATTGGGAAATAATTTCTAACATTTTACCAATTTATGAGTATCATTCATATAAAAATAGGCTAATTTCTGAAATTAATTTGTGGCTGAGACAGTTTTGTAAAGTTGAAAATATAGGATTTATGGATAATTCTGTGACTTTTAACAGAAATGTACTGTTTAGACCTGATGGCCAGCATCTAAGTCACTCAGGCACCAGGATCTTGGGTAAAAAGTGCTTGAAGTAATAAAATTCCATTTAAACTGGGTAAGGGGGGACTTGTAAAGGAAGTCAACAGACATCCAGACACAAACACTGTTCTCATAGTATCCCCGGAATGGAAAGCAGTACTCATTAAAGCTAGGAGCCTTGTGGGCAAATTTGATGAATTCAGCTTGATGCTACATGCACAGAACATATACTTGGCCATGATCACAGAAACGTGGTGGGATGGTAAGGACATGTGGGAAAAAAAATGTCCCAGGATACAATATGTTCTCAAAATCCAGAACTTACAGGAAAGGTGGGGGCATAGCCATCTTCATACATGAACCTATTTAATGTGAAGAAATACAGTGGGATATGGGTGACCTGGAGTTACTATGGGTTAAATTGCTTCCCCACAAAGGTACCAAATTCATCTTAGGGTTACTGTATAGATCACGCTCCACTGCCCCAATGGATGACATGGAAATACTTAATGTAATAAGCAAACTGGATCCAGTGGATAGAATACTTTTGGTGGGTGACTTTAATCTGCCTAACATTGATTGGAAAAGGTTGCAGGCCAATAATAATACAGATAAGAGGTATCTCGAGATGTTCGAGCAGATGGGATTAGAGCAGCTAGCGCATAACAGTATCAGGGGGTCAAAGATTTTAGACTTAGTTCTTACTAATATGGGTAATTCAGTCAGCAAAGTTTCAATAAAAAGTTCACTAGAGAATAACGATCACCCTTCTGTCCATTTCAGCATTTCTAAGCCATGTTACCTGTACATATTCTATGTAATGAGTTACCTAATGTTTTATGTATCTAGCTGTGGAATTGCTTTATTCTCAGGGTCGCCCCTTAAAAAGGGACTTGTGTGTCTCAGTGGGCTTACCCGGTTATCAAAATTCAAATAAATAAATAAATGTATCAAAAATACACCAGGTATAACAGCTAAATTAAATTATGGTAGAGCTTATTTTACCAGTATCAGGAGTGAGTTTTCTTATTTATTTATTTGGACAGCAGTTTGGAAAACCTTTGAGCCATAGGCTCATTTACAAAGGTACCTTGTCACAGTGTCTTGTTTGGACTTGGAAAAAGATTTAAATGGTATGTCCATCCAGGACATGTGGGCCTCATTGTTATCTTAAGTGAAACAACTTATAGAGAAATATATACCAAATAGATATATACATACAGTACCAAGAGGAAAAAACCCGCCTGGATGAACATTTCCATCAAAAAAGTGATAAATAAAAAAAATAGACTGTTTAAAAAGTTTAAAAACCACAGCACACCTTTAAACTACAAAATTTACAGAGAAAGTGTCAAACAGGTTAAAACAAAAATCAGGAAAGGAAAAGCGCAGTTTGAACTGACACTTGCAGACAAAGTAAAAGATTGCAAAAAATCCTTCTAGTCTTACATAAATAGTAAGAGGAAAGGACACAGTGTGATATGCCCTTTTTTGAATAATACTGGACAGATATCCACCCCTACAGAGATGGCTGATATCCAAAACAGATATTTTTGCTCAGTTTTCAATGCTGGTAATCCAAAATTACATTCTGGCAAATACAGTTCAAGCCCTGGCTGAGTTATTATTAAGCCTGAAGACGTTTATGATAGACTCTTCAAACTAGATACCAATAAATCTCCTGGCCCTGATGATGTGCACCCAAGGGTATTAAGGGAATTGGCAGGAGTTTGGGCCCTTCCACTCACTTATGTTTTTCAGACCTCTTTGGATTCAGGAAAAGCACCCCAGGATTGGAAAATAGCTATAGTGGTACACATTCTGAAAAAAGGGACCAGGTCAAAACAAGAAACTTTTAGACCGGTGAGTTTGACCTCCCTGGTGGGAAAGGTTTTGGAAGGTCTAATCAAAGATTTAATTTTAGACCATCTGGAGATTCATGGCCTGGTAGACCCACTACAACATGAGTTCACTAAATCAAGGTCTTGCCAGACAAATCTCCTGGCATTCTATGAGAATGTCAACAGAGAATTGGACAATGGAAACTCACTCGATGTGGTTTATATGGATTTTGCTAAAGCTTTCGATAAACTGCCCCATATGGAATTACTAAACCTGTTGGAAGAAATCAACCTGGATACTAATATCTGTAACTGGGTTTCAGCATGGTTGCAGGGGAGACAACAAAGGGTGTCCATTAAGGGAGAACTTTCGGACTGGGCTCCTATCGCAGATGACAGACCATTTTTCTTTTTTCCAGGTACAAAAAAAACAAACTAGACCTCACAAAACCGTTTTCTTTCTTTACAGATGAAATAAAACAACTGTTGGGCACACTGGGGTGGGCTCCCAATGTGCTCCATGTCTTTTGGGTGGGCATGATGTTGGCCACACTGGGGTGGGCTCCCAGTGTGCCACACAATGGGGTGGAGCGGAAGCAGGAACATGCCGATGTAGTTGACTTTCTCTGAGCGGCAGCACACTGGGGTGGGCTCCAGTGTGCCACACAATGTGGGGGTGGTGGTGAACATGCTGACATGGTGATTGCACCCTCAATGTTGTCCTTCTTTGGGGCTTGTGTGGTGGGCAGCAGGAGCTGCTGCTGTGTTTGTTGAAATGTTTCACCAGGAAAGGCATGTACTGGAGGTGTGTCATCTGTGCCGCTGCATGACCAGCTTGTCTCTGATTGCAGTGGCACATTTCTGTCAAGTTGGTGGCACTTTGCATAATACTTGTGTCAGCACTAGCATGCTGGCTCATTGGGGAATGAGGGACGCACCTTTTAAAGCATGCCATGCATTTTCCAACACTGACACACCTCTGCATTTCTTCTACTACCACGAGATGTTGCTTGCGCACGTGCAAGACAACATTAAAAGGAGGGTAATAGGAGAAACAAACTCCATTCAGTGAAGTCCATTAAGGAACCACTTTACCAGAAATTGGAGCTTATAATCAGGGTTATAATAACCTAGCAGATAAAGATCATGGGACAAATGCCAGATCAGATTCCAAAGCATAGTGGGCCCAGTATGCCCAAGTGTCCTCAAAAAAACGATTTGATGATTCCACCTATAAGTTATCTTATCCATTTTATATAGTTCAAGAACTAGGTTCTGCCAGTCCTTTAAGGAAGTTATGGGGGCAATCCCAGTCAGGATTTTCAGACTGCTGCTAGCAGAACCAGCAAAATGTGTTTCTTTGTTTTATTCTTCAGCACAGGAAAGGACACCAGATAGGCATAGCATGGATCATCTGGGATGGTGAAATCAATAATTTTCTCAATTTCCTTAAGGCACTGAGACTGCAATATTTTTATCTTGAGGCAAGACCACAAAACATAGGAATGTTCAGCATGGACTCCTCCACATTCCCTCTAACAGCCACCTGATACCTGGGGCATAAAATTAGTTTGTATAGCTGGGGTCCTAAAATATGTGGATAAGTGTTTACAAGAGTTTTCCCTCCAAGTAGAGGTGCTAGTGGTTTTGTATTGTGGAAGACATCATTTTGTCCAAGTTTTATCCAGAATCAAGGTATCCTATTCACCTTCCTACTTCCTTTTAATGTATAGTGACAGAGTACCAGGGTTCTAAAGCCTCCAGTGCCTTGTAAAGTCTGCAGATAAACCTTGTGGTGAACCCTGTGTGCCCTATAGGGCCAGCAAGAAATGTGTTAATAAGGACAGGGAGCAGAATGCATCTGCTGTCAGTCTGCCGAGGAAGAAACACAGGCCCCAAGCTGCAGATACCTGAAAAAGTCAGGTTTCAGGGAGCCAAACTCTGTTTGCAGTTCAACAAAAGACTTTGGCATATCTCCATTAAGAGATTGGGTCAGAGTAGCCAGAGGAGCCAGATCCAATCTGTCCCACTGCAGAAGATGATGGTCCCCCCAAATCGGGCATCCCACTCTAGCGGCCGTGGCTAAACCTCCTGCTGGTTGCTCCTCGCTACTCAACCCGCTGACAAGCTCTCCAAATCGGGCTAGCCCCAGATTGGGCATTGCGCTCTAGCAACGACGGCTGGAACTGCCTGCCGGGCACACCTCAGCCCATTGGCAAGCTCTCCGAATCAGGTAAGAAGCTCACTTTCCTCCAGGAACGCATTCAGGGACTCCGATTGGCAGCGGCTTGGCCTGGCTGCTCCCGATTGGCTGAAGCTTTACAGCTATCCTGCTGAATGGCTGCAGCTCTCCTGGGACCCCTGCTTGAATCTCTGCCTGATTTCTCTGCTGAACTCAAGGGGATTTGTTTTGTGCATTGAGGACTGACTGCTGTTTGTTTGGGGGGCTGATTACGGTAATGTTTGTTTCTAATACACCACAAAATGTTAAAATGCTGTACTGCTACTGTTAAAATGCACTAGTTAGCTAGTTGTACTCTTTTTGTTATTGACTGTGTGACCTCTCACTCCTTTCCTCCCAGCCACTTGATCTCTCTCTAACCCTTCCTTCCTTACTCTCGCTCTCAGGCTCCTTGTCGAAGAAAACGGTCCCTGTGCCCTCGCTCTACTCTGCTTCTGGCTTCTGCCCTAAATCATCTCTCCTGTGTCCTCAATTTACTTTATTCTGGCTACCTGCCCTAAACTGTGCTCTTCCATCTTCTCTAACTTCTCCCCTGACGCGTCCTCCTCCCAACCCCCCGACTTAACTTTTGGAGCTTGACCTTCGGGTAGTGTGGCACCTTTTGAAATTGGCTCCATTATCTCTGTCTAGCTGCCCATCCCCTCTCCCTTCCTGCTATTTCAATCCTTCTTTGCTGCAGCACCTTCCCACGCCCCCCGATTACCTCCATAATTGTGTACAGCTCTGTTTAATCCTAACCTCCACTTCTCTGATCTTCCCACAAGCTAGCCCCAGATCGGGTATCCCACTCTAGCGGCTGTGGCTGGAACCACCTGCCAGTCGCTCCTTGCTACTCCGCCTGCAGGCAAGCTCTCCAAATTGGGTAAGAAGCTCACTTTCCTCTGGGAATGCATTCAGGGACTCTGATTGGCCGTGGCTTGGACTGGCTGCTCTCGATTGGCTGAAGCCTTACGGCTATCCTGCTGATTGGCTGCAGTTTTACTGGGACCCATGCTTGAATCTCTGCCTGATTTCTCTGCTGAACTCAAGGGGATTTCTGACCCTCTCCCCACCCCCTCCTCCTGCCTTAATTAAATATGCCTTGGCCCCTCCTCCTGCCCCCTAGCCTCTTCACTATTGGCCACCAACGATCTGCCTATTGGCCCCTCCTTCTTCCCCCTAATCTCTACCTCCATTGGTCTTCAGTGTCAAGCCAGAGAGCTCAAGCCAGCTCCTGTTGCTCACTACTCCTCAAATAGTGCATTTTTCATTCCTGCCCTACCTCCCCCCTCCACTCCATAGGGTCTAAGTTGCCTTGATCAAAGGTGTACGTCGATTTCCACTAGTGCCACGCTTCATCTCTGAGGGAACGAGACCCTTATTGCTCATAGGCCTCATGGTCAGTTTTATGCCTTTTTCGCTAGCTCCCTGTATAGGAACCCATCCTTCATTTGGGAATGCCCCACCATGCACTGATATTCCCTTTACTGCTTCATTCATGTCCTCATTGTTGCCTACCCTATTCTGCTGCCCTGGCACACTGGGACTTCATCACAGAGGATTAATTTGTGGATTGGACTCAGCATAACCCACCAGCTTCACCCTTTCCCTCTCCTGCACCTGGCCTGGGTACTTCTACATGCAACCTTGGGTGCACTTGGTATCCGCTTTAACTACGATATGCCTTGCCCAACACAGCACAACAAATGAGTTCGGGCACAAACTGGTAAGCTTTTTTTGAGAGCCCTTAAAATGATCCTATTCCTGCTTCTGGTCTGTTCTGGCAGCGTCAAACTGAACCCAGGACCCCTCTACCTGTCTCTACTCCTTGCAACCTTGTTAACCTAAAAGGCCTAAGTATCCTCCATATTAATGTATGCAGCCTCCTAAATAAGTTAGATGCAATACAGGCTTGGACTACGCACATGAAACGTGGTGTTCTGGTGGTTTCTGAGACCTGACTCAAACCCACTACCCCTGACTCTGAGGTCAACTTACCTGAATACAATATCTTTCGCACGGACAGATGGACTAGAGGTGGGGGGGGGTTGCCATTTACGTACTGGAAAAATATAACATTTCTATTTCCGACTCCTCATCACTGCCGAAAGAGTTTTAAAGCCTCACGATTAAAGTCCCACTATCAACCACCTTAGCCTTGCATATCATAGGATGTTACAGGCCTCCCTCTGTGGGGCTTCAACTGTTAAGTCACCTTTCCAATTCTCTAGGTGTGTTGCAGTCAGAAGTCATAATCCTGGATGACTGTAACTTGGACTGGTTTTCGGACTGCTCCAAACCCTTAAAAAATCTATGTGACTCATTTTGACTTACTCAAATTGGCTCAGAAGTGACCCATCCAAATAAAAAGAACCCAAATAAAAGCTCCCTACTGGACATCATTCTAGTAAACAAACCGCACCTGTTCTCTCATTCTGGAGTCTTCTTTACTGATCTCAGTGACCACTGCCTTATTGCTTGTATAAGGGCTGCACCGAAGCCTATTTCTAACTCCAGGTTCACAATCAGAAGATGTTTACGTAACTTAGTACCACAAGCCCTCCTTTTGGACTTACAAAACTCCCTGCTATGGCAGGACTTCTACCTAGCCAAGACAGTAGAGACAGCATATGAGTCCTTCCATACTATTGTCCGTGGAGCTATTGACAGACATGCCCCCTTGACCAAAGCACGCACCAAGAAAAAAACTCTTCCCTTGGTTTACACATCAACTGAAGTCAGCTCTGATCAACAGGGACAAGCTCTGGAAGAAAGCACGTAAATCAAAGCTGCAGTTGTCGGACTGGGCTGATTTTAGGGCAGCCAGAAATCTCTTCATGAAGCTTGTCAGAAACACTAAGGCTAACTACTTCCAGTCAACACTGGACTCCTCCACCAGGACCCTGCCAAATTCTGGCAAACTCTTAGAGATATCCAAGGACAAGCTTTGTCAGGTTCTCTCCCCACCAAGATCTTATATGAAGGCTCCCCCATTACTGAAAAGGCAGAAATCCTTGACTGCTTTAATAATAATTTTACTACCACAGATATGGCCTCTGACATTTCACCTGCAAATAACCTATGAATCAAGCTTTTATCACAAGGCTCAGTAAGTCCTCCCCCTGTCCACTGTACTCCTGACATGGGTTGGTTTCTTCTTCCAGCCTGTAACTTACAAGGAAGTGGATGACCTGCTCCTTCAGCTGGATGCCAGAAAAAGCACAGGAGTGGACCTCATTCACCCATTCTTCCTAAAGCTCGGTCACCAAGTTCTGGCCACACCATCAATGCGCCTCTTTAATATGTCCCTCAGCCTGGGTAAACTCCCATCTGTCTGGAAGACTGCCCAAGTTATACCTCTCTTCAAATCAGGAGACCCCAGTGACCCCAATAACTACTGACCAATCTCCTTACTCCCCACCCTATCAAAACTACTGGAGAAACTAGTGAATTGCCAGCTTAGAAACTACGTTGGTGCCTCAGATCTGCTTAACTCCATACAATCAGGCTTTAGGCTTCATCATAGCACAATTACAGCACTGGCTAAAGTCACAAACGATTGACAGAGAGCCCTTGACTTAAAGAATCACTTATGTGCGGTATTCCTTGACTTAAGTAAGGCCTTTGATACCGTGGACCATGCATTGCTCTTAGATACTCTCGACAGCATTGGTCTGGATGCACCTTCCTTAAAGTGGTTCTCATGCTACCTGGCAGAGCGGATGCAGCAAGTAAAAGCAGTGGGTGATCTCTCCACTCTAAAACAGAACAGCAGAGGTGTACCTCAAGGCTCTGCCTTGGGGCCCTTACTTTTCTCACTTTATATCAACAACATCGACCGTGGAATCAAGTATTCCAGTGTCCATCTCTTTGCTGATGACATGGTCCTTTACACTGCCAAGCCTACTCCCGAAAGTGCCTGTATGGACTTACAAGCAGATTTCCTTACGCTACAACAAAACCTCCTGAGTCAAAAGCTCCTATTGAATGCCAAAAAGACCAAGGCTATGCTGTTGTCCCCACTGGCAAACTCCATAAACTCCCTTAAACACGGACATATTCCCACTATCACCACCTTGCTTGGCAAGTCCCTTGATTATGTGACCAAGTTTAAGTACCTAGGTATGTGGATTGACAACAGACTTTCTTTTGTTGAGCATGTAGATGAGCTCTCAAAAAAACTTAGACAGAGGCTTGGACTTTTTTTTTAGAATCAAGCATCTGCTTACTCACGAGGCCAGAAAAAGCTTGATACAAACCATGTTTCTAGCTCTCTTGGACTATGCAGACTTCCTGTATGGCCAAGTCCTGAAAACCACCCTAACTAAGCTTGACATCCTATGCCATAGGGCATTACGTTTAATTTCTGGTGCAGCATACAATGCCCACCACTGTGTACTCTCTTCCATGGTAAGATGGACCTCACTTACGTTCAGGAAGAAAAGGAATGCTATACTATGGACCTATAGATCCATATCCAAGATGCTACCTTCCTACATTTCTGACTGCCTGCCCTCCTGCACCTTACAAAACTATGCCCTGAGAAGCCATTCGTACATCTCACTAGCTGTGCCTAAAGTCTTTTCCTATTTCAGCAGCGCCTCCTTCAGTTATGTGCTGCCCCAGCTGTGGAACAACATCTAGAAAGCCTTAAAATTGGTACATCCTATTGGTTTTGCAGAGTTCAAATCACTCTTCTCGAGATCCTTCCTGGAGCCTTGTCAGTGTCCTCCCTGTCGCTAATCTGTGATGCCATACATTGCTATTCTTACAGTTAACCCTCTATGCCTTTCTATCCCTTCACTAGAACTTCCCTAAGTCATGTTCCTGGTTTCATTCTTGCCTATCTCCTTGCTGCTGAGCCCCTTAGCTTAGCACTGCCATTAGCATTAATTTTGCTCTGCTAGAGTAATCATTGTCTAAAAACATTGGTTCGGCAGATTGGGTGCTGTTTGCCACCACCCTTGTTCTGGGCCGAATTCTGGGTTGATGTTTCACCTTATGACCTGCTCTCATTGTCTTTCCATGTACCTGATTGTATTGTATATGCTCTATTGCGCTATTGTACACTGTATTATTTATTCTGTACGTACCAGACCCTCCTTGAAAATGAGCTTGCTCAATGGAGTTTCACCAGGCTAAATAAAGTTTGATTGATTGGGAGGAAGTAGAGGTCCATGGAAAACTGAAGAAATAGTCTGGCATGGGCCAAGAAACCAAATCTGGTCCCTAGATGCCACCAGAGAATCACTGTATCCCTTGTCCCGGCCTTCCATCTTGTCCAAGGGAGAGGGCGATCTTATTATTGAATAGTTTATCCCGGAGTGTGAAATCTTTCTCAGTCCTGGTCTCCACTGATTTCTATCCTGTCTCATGTCCTGGGGAGCAATAATAGATCATAGTGTGTATTAGACCCATCCAATAGTATCTTTCTAGGGAAGGAAAGCCAAGTCCCCCTTCCTACTTAGAGAGAGAATCACGGTTTTATTACTGTATCCTGGTGTGTATGTTGTTCCATTGAAATTTAGACACCAGTCCATTCCATTCACATAAGGTTCATGAGGAAGCACCACTGGAAAGGTTTGGTATAGATATGGGAGCCTCAGGTGAAAGTTCATATGTATTGAGCTAGGCTGTGTGTCTAGGAGGACAGAACACTGGTGCACAATACAGTAGATTCTGGGTTACCTCGCTTGAGCAGACTCGATGGACCACAGGTCCCCTTCTGCCATCATCTTTTATGTTTCTATGTTTCTACTGCCTGCACCTGATGGATCAGTCCCAGCAGTAATACAGACCATCTTTGTCAGTCTGTTTTGATACAGGCCACAAGGGGGGGTAGCTGACCTTATGTGCACCCCCAAATACTTTAGGGAATGCTGATCCCATTTTAGGGGGACCCATCATTTGAGGTCAGCTTCAGGAGTAAAGTTTAGAGACATCACTTCTGTTTTCTGTTGGTTAAGTTTATATCCCAAGAACTGCCCAAATACATTTAGATGGTTGACG
This sequence comes from Neoceratodus forsteri, assembly GCA_016271365.2. Lineage (NCBI taxonomy): Eukaryota > Metazoa > Chordata > Ceratodontiformes > Ceratodontidae > Neoceratodus > Neoceratodus forsteri. Next base: position 289,244,243 of record CM028135.1, on the reverse strand, counting down.
GATTCCCAAGGAATTGCTCAGGATTGGTTAATATGAGGAGATCATCGTCCGCATAAAGATGAGTTTTATGCTCCTGTCCATCATCCGTAAGGCTCTCTATTTTCTGCTTCTCTCTAAATGCCTGAGCCAAAGGTTCAATGTAGAGGGCAAAGTGGAGGAGGGAGAGGGGGCAACCCTGTCTAGTCCTCCTCCCCAGTGTAAATCTACCATCCACATGCCCATTTACTCTTACTCAGGCAGTGGGGGAGTTGTAAATTCCCTGGATAGCCTGCAGCTGCTCAGCTGGGAACCCCATAATGTGCCAGGCTCTGAATAATCGGGCGACATGACCCAATCACAAGCTTTTGCTGCATCTACCCCAACCATTAATGCATCGATTTTCTTAGATGGCTGAGCAGATGTGGAGCCCTTCGAATATTATCCTGTGTTTGTCTATCAGGCACAAAGTAGTCTGATCCAGGAATATCAAGAGTGGAGGAGCTTCTTGAACCTTCTCGCAATCAGACCAGTGTAGATTTTGTAATCTAAGTTTAAGACAGAGACAGGCCGATATGACTCACAGAATATTCTGTCTTTCCTTTCCTTAGGGATAACTGATATTACCGCTTCCTGCCAGCTAGGAGGCAAGTGTCCCAAAGCATAGACCTCATTTAGCACCTTCAGCAGGGGAGGCTAAACAGTCTCCTTGAAGATCTTCTGCCATTCCTCCCAAAAAGCTGTTAGACCCAGGGCTTTTATCCATTTTGAGGTTGGTAGTGGTTCTGTGGAGTTCCTCAGTTGAAAAAGGTTGTACTAACTGTTGTTGCTACCCAGGCGAATTGGTAAATCAATAGGCATGTTTTATGAAGGTCAGTCATGACAGATCATTGTTAATAACCAAATGTTTCCATATGATCATTAAGAAAGATTGTGATTTAAGATTGTCATCTAGATCATGATTTAATCATCAAGCACGTAACGTTCAAATCACCAGCTGATGATTATTGATTATTTTTGTAAGCTTAAATCAGCATGATGGTTTTGATGATCTGTGGATGATCAAATGATGATTGTTGATGATCATTGATGACTGTTTTAGTTTTGTATTATAAGACTGTAATTCACATGAGTAATAAAATTTGTTGTTCCCAATATAAAAATATGAATGTCAAATATCAGCAAAAGCAAATAAATTATAATATAAATCATGTGAAGTCAAGTTTTAATCCCTTTAGGAAGAGGAAATGCAATGTTCAATATAGTATACATATTTACATAACTAATTTGCATATTTCAATAGTCCAGTTTATGAACCAAAACAATGGTGATTTCTATGTTTGAAATAATTTTGCCTTGACAGTAGTATTTTGCCAACTTTTATGAAAGATTTTGAACAGAAACCAGGTACTTGTAGGAGCTTACCATAAACCATAAAAGGAATCATTTAATGGAGATATATAAACTGATTTGAGCCCTTATAACAGTAATAAGAAATGAGGTATCAGAGTAAGTATAATTAACGGCAGCGTGTTTGTATGGAGCATGTGTCACAGCTGATAATATCAGTTAAGATGTCTAAACAGAAGACACAATAAATTTGAAAAGTATAGAAAGAAGATATAGATTTTTTAAATTTATTTCAGTACTCTTGGCCAAGGGAAATCATGAAAAATCATGATGATATGCAATCATCATTAATCACAATCACAATCACTACTTCCATAACATGATGGTTTTTGATTGACGGCCATTTAATGTTCATGTTTAATCATTGTTAGTCATGATCACAATGATGGGTTTTGAAGCTTGATCATGAATTGGATCTTTGCACATATTTGATAATGATAAAATCATCATCTTTTCAGCTGGGTGGGCTTCTGTAAGAGCATGCAACTTCAAACATCTCAGGAAGCATACTAGTACAGGTGAGTTGTCCTCCGTGGAGGCTGTATACAGAAACCAATAGTAAGCAGCACAAGTCCCTGCTATTGCTCTGGTGCATGAATGCACAGTCTCAGTAACCGGCTGATGGATTTGGGGGACCTGCACTCCCAATTGTTGCTGTTAAAGCTGATAGGCTAACAGACGCTGAAGAACTAAGTCAGTCTGAGTAGAGGCAATATCATCCAAGTGCCTAATAAACAGCTTGATGATATCCCAAGCTGATTTATCCTTCATGAGCATGTAGGTTCTGGGCCTCAGTTAACAGCTGCTATAATCTCAGCCTTTTCTCCTGCTGCTGCTGTTTAACATGGGATGCCAGGCCTATCAGTTTACCCCTGGTGGTAATCTTAATGGTTTACCAGACAGCAACTGCCAAGACATCAGGTGTATCATTAAGTCTGATCATCTCTGTCATATATGTCCCAATCTCAGTGCTGTGCTGTTCTTTATACAGCAAACTGGCATTAAGACTCCACAGGGTATCGCGAGTCTCTATCCCTAAATCCATGTGTAGTTTTAGAAGGACATTATCAGAAACCGCCTAGGGGAGTAACTCCATAGAATGAATTCTAGGTAACAAGGTAGAGGTGATAAATAAACAATTAATTCTTGAATAGGTGTGATGAGGATGAGAGAAAAAGGTATATTGCCTAGTCCGTGGGTGTAGGCCTCCCCAGATGTCACGGGGCAGCATGTTGCCTAATTGCCTCTTCATGTATTTTTGTTCCCCTGTGATGCAAGACCTCTGGGGGTTTGTTGTATCAGAGCCGAATCTAGCACCATATTCAGATCACTTCCCTATAATACCAGTCCCTCTGCCTTAGTGGCCAGGATGCCAAAGATCATCTGCAGAAAGGATTAGGGGACTTCGGGGGGAGCAGATACATTAAATAGTGGGATGGATTTACCCAGGGCCTTACCCCTGACCAGGGCATAATGCCTCTCTTTATCAATACATGTTTTTTTCTTCCTCAAAGTTGAAAGAGTGTCTCAGCAAAATAGAGACTCCCCCTCCAACCTGAGGTGTGTGTTGCATGGTATGCACAAACAAGCCCCATTTTATTTTTAGTTTAAGACTTTCCTCGAGAGAGAGGACAGTCTCATGGAGGAAGATCACCTCTCATTTCTCCTCCTTCAGCAAAGACATTAATTTACATTGCTTAATCTTACTGAATAATCCATTTACATTGAATGAAAGCATTACATATGGTGTAGAAGCCATGGTACCCTAATATGGGAAAACAAATATCTGTTTAACAACGTTGATAGTTAGTGGGCTTCTCTCCTCCTCATGCCCCTCCCAAAAATGACTGTACCATACCTTGAGAAAAAACAGTAAGGAAAAACATTTAAAAATAACAAATGCAATACGAAAAACAAGACAAACAATTGACAGAACTGTGACCTCCAAGGTAGGAGGCACCATCATGGAGCAGCCCTCTGACCCAAACTAAGGCCCACCAAGCAAGAATTGGTCAAGCAGGAAGGAGAATTGTGACCTGTGTAGACCGGACTGCCTTCACAAACCAAAATGGTGCGAGAATGCTCCTCCAGTGATGTCTGTCGGAGAGCTGGATACTGTTGGTAGGAAAAAATGTATACTGTAGGGGTTCCTCACCAGCCTGCTCTCGACTTATGTCCACCTCTGGAAACAGTACAGATTACAATCAAATCAGAGGCTTGGAAGGGTAATCCTCTAGAGAGTCAGACAGTCAAAGTGACATAACTGAGTAGCAGCCTGGAAGGCACTGGTCTGAGCCAGGAGAAATTCTGCCAGGATAGGTGCCCACCCATATGTGTGGGTAAGGGAACCACACCATGGGTTACAACTGGGGAGAAAATAAAAACAACTATTATGGGGAAGGGGAACCAGAGAGCTCAGGACCCTCTGTTGATCTGAGCCCTAGAGAGTAACCCCCAGGGAATAGAACCCCCCCCAATGCCACATGTCACTAAGTAAGTGGAGTAGAATGAACACTGTAATAAAAACCCCTACTGAAGTGTTCAGCTGTAGAATGGTACCAAATAGTATTAGCAGACACAGAAGAAAAAAAAGAAGAAAAACGTGGCAGTTTGTAGTCCTCCTGAATAATAGAATGTCCCAGGCTTTGATCGAGAAAGGGCCAGAAAAGACCCCTGAAAATAAGAACTAGGATACATGTTGTCCAGCAGCTTAGATTTAAGGCTCTTCAAATTGGTGGTGGTGGTGTTGGGGGGGGGACTGAGAGAAAGGGGGAGGCCAGTACTATTCAGATCAATACAGGCTTAATTATGAGTTACTCCAGACTACATACCCCAGAGGATATCGCAGTCCAGTAAACAGGAGAGCCTAGGCACAGAGTTTTGTGTCAATCATGGAATCCCTTGGTGTACCCTTTGGAAGACAGGAGGCCCCAATCCCCAAGCAGTATATGGGGGGAAAATCCCCTGCTGGTAACCAAGTATGCTCAGCAGCTCCTGGAGCACCAGTAATGCTTCGTGTGAAGGAGGAGCAGGAAGGACAGAGCTAAGTCCAACAGATACCGTGGGAGGACTCCTGGGAGATATCCCAGCTGATCTCCCCAGATTAAATAGAAAGGTGCCCTCCACCACATCCAGTTGCAGAACAGTTGGTCACTCTGGGATGCCACTGGTTCTTATACAGTAAAGAGTGCTTGGCTAGGAAACACCAATGTAATATGCTGTGCTGTGTCAGATCACTGAAAGGCTTAACTAATAAAAGGAAAGGCCTTCTTTTTCTAGGATGCTCCATGCCTGACCTGCCCAACATGCTAGACTACAAGCTACTCCAGGGATGAGTCAGAGGCCTGAAATATGGGACATCTTAAATTGTTCAGCCCCCCCCCCCAAGAAGGAACACAAAACTGGTACCTGGAAGATTAAGGCATCAGTTCACCAATACATCGGTTCAATTAAGTGGTCAAGCTGTTTTCTTGGTTGGGGATGTAGCTGGAAACAATTTCAGTAGGATCTTAATGTCCTGCTTAACAGAGTTTGCATGGTGTTTTTTCTCCTCCCGATGATTCTTGATCTTTTGCCAGGCACTATCCTTTTCCAGAGTAGCCAATGTAGTGGAGATCTGTAGACTTCAGTTGCTGCAGTAGCAATGCCCAGTTATTGAAGGTCTGAGGTCACCTCTAGGAGAGATTCATAAATCCAAGTTCCAGTAGAGAGCATGACTCTAGGTTGTGCCAGTTATGACGTCTGAAATGTAATGTTCTGTTCTTTCTGAGTAAGCTTGAGGCCATTGTATGATTATCATTCACTGACCTATGCAGTCAGCATAGTGTTATGCTTGTGCAACTGTGTTAGTTTGGTTTTGGCTATTCACACTCTCTATTCCAGAGGAATTACCACCCTGTAGGGGTACGAAAAGCAAGGAACCTTCAGAGAGGGTTCCACCCCAGAGGTGCCACGGGATGATTCCCGTGACTAAAGGTACCTTAGGAATCCCCAAAAGAAATGTAGTATAATCATCCCCAAAGAAGGAGGCAACACAAAGCATATGAGCAAGCAGTAACTGTGACATAGGAGCAGTAACTGTATCGTAGTAGTAGAAGCATAGGCAGTATGATAATGTAATGAGATGCTCAGTTGGATAATGTAAAGAATGCCCAGGCTTGCATAGCATGATACTGATGGTTTGTGTTGAGATTAGGGGATCCCCTAAGGAGAGAGGGAATGGCAGGACATCCTCCAACTCCATCCTACAGCAGAACCAACCTAAAGCAACTAGGGAAAACAACTATGCTAACTAAGTGTTATGACCTGAAGCAATGGAGGAGAGAAAAAAAAAACCCTATGAGTAGGAAATCTCTGGGGATCCAAGGCCTAGGTCACCTTCCCTCCAGGCTTGGAATAGTTTATTTAGTGATGGCTCTGCAGCTGCAATTTGGAAAACCCAAGTAAAAGGAGGTGGAAAATATTCCAATTTGGAGGAAGGCTCTCACTTAAACCCTCTAGCGAGAACGCTGTGGAAGGTTGCGAGAAAACTCTGCAACAATACATGCATCCAAGGCGCAAGAGGACAGCAACAACTGCTGAGGCACTCACCTGGCCTACCTACCCTAAATCAAATCAGGTGAACCAGAGGCAGTCGTAGTGAGAATGCGGTGAAGGTGCCTTGCTAGGGAAACCACTAAAGACAATGGCTAACCATTATAGTGGAACACTAGAGCCAAAGGAGATTGTCATAACCACCCTTCACCGCTAGTCTTTAATTCTACACCAGGAGCTGCTGTCGCATAGCAGGCAGCAAAAACCAAGCCCGGGGTGAGGACATTCCCAGCTATGGGCCAGGTGAGAAGGATCATGCCCCAAGTTGGACACGCTTGAGATACGGACTGAATGCAGAGTGAGACTGTTGGCTGCAGGAACCCTGCACCAGAATAGAATGGCTGGCATGCCCAGAAATTGATTGAGAGCAGAAAAGCTGGTGAGCTGAATGAGCACGGTGTGCTAAGATCGTAATGAGCATTGAGTGCTGAGACCTTGCAAGGTTGAATGCAGATTGAGTGCAGCAGAATCCCAGAGGCTGAATCTGAGGAGATGGCAGTAGGCATGAAACAATGGTTTGTGTAAGCAAGGGGCAATTGTTGCAATAATGGCATGAGCAAGCGTGGACCAGTACATAGGTTAATAAGCTCACTCTGCATTCAGTCCGTATCTGAAGCGTGTCCAACTTGGGGCATGATCCTTCTCACCTGGCCCATAGCTGGGAATGTCCTCGCCCCGGGCTTGGAGGTACCCAAAGACTGGAGGACAGCAGATGTAGTCCCCTTATACAAAAGTGGGAACAAAGAGGAAGTAGGGAACTACAGACCAGTCAGCCTCACCTCGGTAGTGGGGAAGATCATGGAAGCACTACTGAAGGAGAGATTGGTGGAACATCTGGTTGTCAATGGACTACAGGACCCAAGGCAGCATGGTTTCACCAGGGGGAGGTCATGTCAGACCAACCTCATTGAATTTTTTGACTGGGTGACTAGGGAGGTGGATCAGGGGAGGGCAGTGGACATGGCCTATCTGGACTTCAGCAAGGCCTTTGACACTGTGCCACATAGAAGACTATTACACAAACTGGGGAATATGGGTGTGGGCAGGACAGTAGTGGTGAGTAGGTAACTGGCTGGGTGGCAGGACACAGAGGGTGGTGGTAAATGGCTGTCACCCACAGAGGGAAGAGTGACCAGTGGGGTACCACAGGGATCAGTGCTGGGACCGGTCCTATTCAACATCTTTATCAGTGACATGGCGCAGGACCTAGAAGGCAGAATTTCACTGTTCGCTGATGACACAATGCTCTGTAACAGAGTAGACACACCAGAGGGTGTAGACAGAATGAGAAGCGACCTGCAGAAACTTGAAGAATGGTCAGGGGTTTGGCAGTTGAAATTCAATGCAAAGAAGTGCAAGATAATGCATATGGGGCACAAAACCCTGGCACAATATATCAGTTGGGGGGTGAGGATATAGCATGCACCAAGCAGGAAAGGGATCTTGGGGTTATCATCTCTGATGACCTCAAGGTAGGGAAACAGTGTGACAAGGCAGCAGGTAAAGCAAATAGGATGCTGGGATGTATAGGCAGGGGCATCACCAGCAGGAAAAGGGAGGTCATAATTCTGCTATACAAGACATTAGTGAGGCCCCACCTGGAGTACAGTGTACAGTTCTGGAGACCATACCTATGTAAGGACATAGACAGGGTAGAGAAGGTTCAGAGGAGGGCAACAAACATGGTGCATGGATTGCATCACAAGTCCTATGAAGACAGGTTGAAGGAACTGAACATGTACTCCCTGGAGGAGAGGAGGGAGAGAGGGGATATGATAGAGACATACAAGTATCTTACAGGGAGGAACAGGGTGCAGGAAAACACTATTTTTAAGCGAAAAAGATGTTCCAGGACTAGAGGGCATGGGATGAAGTTGGAGGGAGGACGATTCAGAGGAAACATGAGAAAGAATTTCTGCACAGAACGGGTGGTAGACAAGTGGAACACCCTGCCAGAGGAAGTGGTGGGGGCTGAAACAATCACGGGATTTAAGAATGCATGGGATAGACATAAAGGAATTCTGGAGGTCAGGGGTTAGGGGCAACAGACTTCTAGGAAAACAAACTGAACTTACAAGCTCAAATGGGCAGACTGGGTGGGCCATAGGCCCTTATCTGCCGACACTGTCTATGTATCTATGTATCTAGTAGTGATAGGTGGACCTGCACAGAGGTCTGCATAACATACTGTATAGCAATAAAACATCACTAAATTGGGGGCAAGCTTGCCAAAGATGAATAGCCAAATCAAGGTGACAAATGCTCTGAGGATTTTTTTGGCAGCGAGGCAAGATTTAATAATAAAGCTATATTAACAGCCTCAGCAGGTGCTTAGTAGGCTGACCTCAGAGTTGTAACTGCAATAAAACAGGGAAACGATGCTCTGAAAGCAGATGTAGCCAGGCAGTGCAATAATCATGCAAGTAGAATGACAGAAGGAATGAGCAGCACAGCTAGTGTCAGAGTAAACTGTGTCAGGTGAAAAGAATTGAGTATGCAACATGGAGCAGCTATGGTTGAGCTGAAACACACAGATAATGATTTCAGTTGCATTGCAGTAGTTTGAGCAGTGTTAAAACACAAGCACTGGGTTCAATAGTAATTGAAGTAAACAGTAGCAGTGGCTGCAGTTGTAGGTAACTGAAAGCAGTAGCATGAGCTCTGAGTAGTAGTATGATAGGAGCTTAGAAATAACCCCCCCCCCCAAAAAAAAGACAAAATCAAAACACAGCAAAACAGAAAACAAGGAACAAGGCCCCAAAACAACAGACACAAAACACAGGAAAGCACATAGCCGGAGGAAAAATACAAACCAGAAGCAGGAAATTAAACACTGAAGTCCAGCAGAGACACACAGAAACAGCAGGTGTGGGGGGGTAGGCCCCAACCAGCTCAGAGGACAAACCAACAGAGCCTCTGGCTGCAAAAAAGAAATGCTTCACAATGAGACTGAGAGGAACTGCTTAAGCTCAGGAAGTGGGAGTAGCTGGCTGCTTGGCCACTGAACTCCAGGAAAAGTCTTTCCAATTGTTCAAGGACCTCCTGAGGATAATCGTGATCTACCATCATCCAGCATCTGTGGTAAAGGCGTTTTTTTGTTTTCATACCTTATCGATTACTTCTTGCTTGATCTTGAAACTCTGAAATTGGAGCACTGTCAAGTGAGGAATTGCATTAGGGTTCAGCGGCTTAGGGATTGAAGCTCAGTGAGCCCACTTGGCCAGAAGTGAGAAATCTAGGAGGAGGGAAAGAGTTTCTTGGAGCAGCAATTCAATAAATTCATCATATTTTGAGATTCAAGCCCGTCTTTAAGGCCATACACAAGGATGTCCTTCCTCTGTGAATTGTTTTCTGTCAGTGTATTTTGCTTACAGTTTAGCCTGGGTATCAAGAAGGGGAATCATGAGCCACTGCATTCTGCCATCAGTATCTTCCATGTCAGAAACACTTGTTCAAAACTGTGCACACAAACATTATTTTTTTATGGTCACTTTCAGTTTTGGCAGGGAATTTCTATTTTCTTCAGAAAATGCCTGAAGCCCCCTAAGCATCAGATGTATAGCTTTCATCTGTGAGTCTGAGTCCCTGCTGCCTGTTTGTTCATCATGGCGCTATCCACACTATCCAGGCTGGACTCATCTACAAATCCTCCACCATCCAAAAGCAGTTCATGGGTATGCATCATTCTGGGGTACAAATCTCAATCCTCTTACATTTATCACTAATTGTGACCCTTTTGAATTGAATCAGAGGTATTTGGAGGGTTTAATATTAATGCTGGTTAGTGGGGAGAAGAGCTCTTTAGCTGCTAGCCATTATACTGACATCACCGCAAGTCCTCCTGTTGACCATTCTCTTCTTCTAGACAAACTGACAGCTGCTAGACTTTCCTGGCCTTCCCTTTCCTTGTTTTCATCTTACCTCTCTGTGCGTGCACTCAGCCTGTTTCCACTGGCCTGCCTTTATCTGATCCTAGACAAATCATCCTTGGGGTCCCACAGGGCTTTGTTTTTAGACCCCTCCTTTTTATTATTTTTATATGTGACTTACTATAGTATGTAAAATCCTGCAATATTAACATGTATGCATGGGAAGCCATATGAGGAGAGGTGGAGGGAACTGGATCTGTACCCATTGGAGACTATAAGGGGAACATAATGGAAACATTTAAGTACATGAAGGAGATTAATAGGGTGAGGGAGGGGAGCTTATTTACAAGGAAAATGGGTGTAGAACTAGAGGTCATAGTCTAAGATTAGAAGGAGGAAGATTTAGGGGCAATGTGAGGGTGTATTACTTCACAGAGAGGGTGGTGAACTCCTGGAACAAACTACCTGAGGAGGTGTTGGGGGCAGAAATGGTGGTGGGTTTCAAGAAGGCATGGGACAGACACAAGGGGCTGAACACTAGGCGGACGGGGGGGGTCACTTGACAAAGGTGACGAGTGGGTGGGGGGGTAAAAGGGCAGACTTGATGGGCCAGAGGGATCCATTTCTGCTATCAGATAGCTATGATTGTATGTTTCTATGCATGCAGATGACACTATCGTTCATTAATCTGGTCGTTGTCCTGCTGATATCTTGGCTGCCCTGCAGTTGGACTTCGATACATTCTCAAACTGGTTTAAAACAAACCGTTTAGCTCTCAATCAGTCTAAAACTGTCTCCATATTCTTTGGCACTAAAACATTTCTAGCTACTTCCCCTAACTATTTAAACCGGATGGTACTTCCTTATCATTATTGTCTGCGTAAAACTACAGTACCTTGTTGTCATACTGGATAATTCCCTCGACTTTTCTTCTCATATCCAGTCTCTGGTTTTCAAATCCTAAAGGATGCTTGGTACCCTTTACCATTTGAGTGACTGTCTTTCCCTAAGGATGCACAAATGCCTGGTAGAGAGCTTAATTCTTCCAGTTATTGAATTAGGGGACATGGTTTATGATGTAATCTCAAAATGCCAGTAAACTAAGTAGAACACCCTGTTTAATGCCTTCTGTAGGTTCATCCTCTGTGCTCCTGCCCAGATGCATCATTGTACACTATATGATCTTCTGGGTTAGCCTTCACTGATTGACAAAAGAGTTCAGGACCTTGTTCTCTATGGTTTTAAATACTGGCTAAACAAACTCAAATTACTTGAGTACCCTCCTCACCTTCACAGCTTTGTCCGCATTCCAACTTTGTTCTCACACTGGTAATAGAGTCCTTGTCCTGCCCCAAAGTACAGACTGAATTCTGTCCAAATTGCTTTAAGCTTTAGATTCCTGCAAGTATGGAGCAATTTAACTTTGGATACCAGCTCACCCATCAGCATTGCCTCTGCTAAATTACTTCTCAAAAATCTGTGTCCTACTGTGACTGTATTTGATTTGCTAACTAATGTGGTGTTCATCTGCTTTGCACCACTGACCATACCTGGGAATGTTGTAACCTGCACATATTTTTATATTGTATAATGTTGTATATTTTTTGTATCTTCTTTGTATACATTTGTTTGCTGCTCCTTTGCTGCTGCTGGTCTCTCTCCCCCTTCCCCCAGGTTGTATCTGTAAGCAAGATTTTTAAACATCTCGTTATGTCTGCCTGGCAAAACACTTTTACATATATACATACATATATAACTAAATACATACATACATATATGTAAATACATACATAAATAATTTGTTATGGCATTAGAAGGTTCCACTATGGCAGCATAGTATAGACCTAGTATTGCTGTAACAGCTGTACCAAGTAAGGCACACACACAGTATCTGGCTAATAGGAATAAAAAACTTTATTTTCCCAAACCTGAAATGGACTCTGTGGTTAATCATGGTAGCTTATGATAGGACTGAAATGTCTCAACACAAGAGTACTAGACCCAGAAAACTGGATATCATGGGGAAAAGGACTTTTACTTCAGCCACACTTTGGTCTCCAAATTGAAAATTACCAGCCGTACCTGTAGAAATCTGTGTCCAAGATAGTAGATAACCTGCCTGAGGGCTCATTCTTGCCTGTGGAAATCCGTGTACAAGATGGTAGATAACCTGCCTGAAGGCTCATCCAAAACTCAGACTAAACAATATGCAGCCTTTGGCCCTTAAAACTGGCAACCATTTATTGTGATTGGCCTATAACACCTCTGATGCATCTGACAGGGTGCCTGCCTCTGGAATCTGCTTGCATACTCATTCCTGGCTCAAAGATGCTGGTTTTGCCCCTGATGTGCAGCAGTATTGCACCCACTGATTTCACAGTGTTTAGTTTTTTTTTTTACTGTTCTTGTTATAATAAATTGATTGATTTATCTAATTAATGTGTGTTGGAAGTACTAAACTTCAATCTTAAAAAAAGCACTTCGAGGAGTATGAAACTGCTGAGTCAGTCTATGCATTGCCACCATGTCATTATTATGTTCACCCTTGCACTTTCACAAAGTAAACATATTGTTGTGTTACTTAATATCAGAGGCATGTCACTGTCAGGTTCAATGCAGCTCAAACTGCAATGGGCTTGACCATGACAATCCAATGATCAATGATGCCGATCATGACGCTCCTCGGCCAGTTGATGGGCGGAAACTTCCTGTAGTTGAAAAGAGGTAGCCACGCCTATCAGACAGTAGCTACCTTCCTTCATCTGCATGGCACCGCCCACCAACCAGCTGAGTGGAGCAGGTCCACATTGCAAATTACATATTACTTCTCATCTGGTCAGGTATCCCTCCCACCTCATGATTTTCCCCCTGGTGCCCCATGAATAATAATGCAACTCCCTCCCACTGCCAAGTATCCCTTCCACCTCCCGATTCTTCCTCCGGTACTCCATGAATAGTAAACCAACTCCTTCCCACTGCCAAGTATTCCTCCCACCTCTCAAGTCTTGTCCCTTTGCCCCATGGAAAGTAAAGCAACTCCCTGAAATAAAACCATCACTCAAGTCTTTTTTTGCATCCTGTAAAAAAAAAAAAAGGTCCATCAATGTTTGTTGCACCACCAGCCCCCGTCGCTGTTACCTTCCCCTCACCCATCCCCCATTCAGCACCCACCCCAACCTTACTTACCTACTGGGGGTCCAACACCATAATCCTCTCTGGACTGGAGGCGTGTCTTCACTCTTCAGTGCTGGACTGGGAACTGAGGAAATCGGGTAAGCTGTGGTCAATGTATTTCAATGCATTTTGAACTTGTACGTATAACTTGATAATTTTTTAATATTTCCCCCCAAATTTTCATCATAGCCATTTTTTTGGACCCCATCTCATGAACAATGTAGGTGAAATTTGTCAAATCCAGCCCAAAAGGTGATTTTGCAGTCACTCCGTGAAATCACCTGACAGGTGGAATTTGAAACTTTTCACCTACTGGGTTCATGAAGCGGGATTATAAGAAGACTATGTTGAAAATTTGGAATCAAAATATGTAAAAAACACAACAAAGTTATGAAGGTACATTGAAATTAGTAGTAATAGTAGATTGGGCGCCATTATAATATAATATATCAGCACAGCCAACAAACTCTAATACAAACGGCCATACAATAAAAACTCTAAAAACATAAATATAATGAAATTACTTAAAACCAGTTAATCCACAGTGGAACCAAATGCTGAGCAAGTAGGTAGGTTTTAAGGCCTTTTTTGAATACCTCTACTGATAGGGCCTCCCTCAGAGCCCTCAGTAGTAAAGTCCACATTATCGGTCCTGCCGCCCTGAAGGCTCTGTCTCCAGATGTTTTAATCTAGTCTTGGGGACCACCAGGATGGAAGAATGGAGAGAGTGAGTGAGACTATATGAATTTATGAGATCATGCAGGTAGCCCGGTCCTAGCCCATGGAGGGCCTTATAGGTTAACAAACCAATCTTATAAGATGTGCCACAAAACTGGCAACCAGTACAGTTCCTGCAGCACTGGAGTAATGTGACTCAACCTAGGAAGGCCTGTCAACAGTCTGGCAGCCACATTTTGCACCAGCTGCAGGTGTCATAGTACACCTCCACTGACCTGAGGTAGGGGGCATTGCAGTAGTTAAGGCGAAACATCATGAAAGTATGCACCAGCAAAGGCAGTTCATCAGAAGGAACAAGGGAATGAATCCAGCTGATATTTCTAAGTTGGTAGAAACCACTCCGGATGACTGCCAATACATGAGCCTCAAATGTCAGTCCTTCATCCTGAATGACACCGAGATTCTTCACCTTTTGGATAGTATCAAGACTAGAAATACCAAGATGAAGATTCATTATACTCTCTGACACTGCCAGTTCCTCCTTCCTACCTGGCTCAATCACCAGTACTTCAATCTTATCAGGACTGAGTCTCAGCCAGCTTGGGGACATCCAGCCCTGGATCTCAGCCTAACATTTGTTCAGCACATCAACTGCCCCCCCCCCCAGTCTTGGGGTGAAAACGACAAATAGAGCTGAGTATCATCTGCATAACAGTGAAATCCAGCTCTATACTGTCTAATGATCTTGCCCAGGGATAGGATGTACACTGAAAACAACATCGGGAAAGGACTGATCCCTTGGGTACCCCACAGTGCAGGTCCCTTGGGTGTAATGAGAAATTACCCATTAAAACTCTTTGAGACCTGCCCCAAAGAAAGGATTCAAACCAGCTAATAACTGTGCCAGAGTGGCCCGTGTATTCCCTGAGATGGTCCAATAGTAACCCATGGTCAACAGTGTCAAATGCAGAGGCGAGATCGAGGAGAATGAGAATTCATTGCTCTCCTCTTTCCTTCGCCATGGGCAGATCATTGTGTACCCAGACTAAAGTAGTCTCACTTGTGGACCTTGACTGAAATCCCGTTGTTTAAAATTGTTTAATGCTCACTTATAACTTTGGTAACTTTCAATATTTTGACCCCAAATTTTCAACATAGCCATTTTGTTCACACCACCTCATGAACACGACAGGTGTTGTTTTTCAAATCCTCACCAAAATGCGTTTTTGCACTAATGGTGCAAAATGATGTTTTGGCCAATATTTTAGATACTTGTCATGTTCAGAAGGAGGGATCACCAAACAGCCATGTTGAACATCGGGGGTCAAAATGTGAAAAAACAACTAAGTTATAAAGAAGCATTGAATTGTTCCAACATTTACTCATAAGTTTATTTTTCCAGATTTGGGCACCCTAATGTTCATTATAGCTCTTGTGTTACCCCACCTCATGACCATGACAGGTGTCAGTTTTTAAATCTCCTCCAAAACATGTTTTTACTGTTGCACTGCAAAATTACCTTTCAGATGGGACTTATAAAATTCCACTGGTCTCAATCATAACATTAGGTCATAAAAAAAAACTATGTTGGAAATTTGGGGTCAAAATGTGGGAGCCCACTGAAAATTAGATATTGCCTCTCAGCTGGCCTATCGTGGATAAATACAATCTAAAAATGTGCAAAATCAGAACACCACTGAAAATGAGATAATCAGTCCATTTACATGAGGAAAGAATTCAGATTACTTTTTTGAATAGATTTTCTGATAATCTGATTTTCAGAAAGTCGAGTCTGTTTACACAATGTTTTATTTGTTCTTCTGAAATCATGACACGTTGTGACTGTGTTTACATGTAGCTCAATTATCCGATTAATAGATGTTTCCGAGCATGCATTCTAAGGACTGCTCATGACAAATGTTGAGAATGTCTTGAGACTGTCCTGCATGAGTGTGCTTAATCGGAAAACTCCCACTGGCAGGTGTTTACATGAACAAGAATTCCACTTAATAAACGACTACTACAGAGGGTATAACCGTGTTTTTCATGTACTCGGGTAAGTTGCAAAACCTGAAAATAATCTGTTTACATGCGGTCTAGTTTCCTGATTCATGAATCTGAAATCTAAGAAATCCATCCGGAATTGGAAAATTAACAGCATGTAAACACGCTGATTGTATCTTATCTGGTCTATCCTTGGTAAATATATAATAAAAATGTGCACATGCAAGACCCAGTACAACACAGCCCCCACTTAACTGTGCATCTGAACTGCTCTATATTGGGAAAAATACATTGTAAAAGCTGGACCCCACTGAAAATGTAACTTGTGTTTCAGCTGGGCTTTCCTGGATAAATACATTATAAAAATGGATAAAAGCAGGGCCCCATCAAAAATGAGATATTACATCTCAGATGTGCTATCCTGGGTAAATAAAGAGTAAAAATTGGGAAAAGCAGGATACCATTGCCAACAAGATAGCATCTGAGCTTTGCAATCCTGCGAAAATACAGTACAAAAATGTGTTAAAGCAGGACCCCATTGAAAATGAAATATTGCCACTCATCTAAGTTATTCTGGGTAAATATATTACAAAACTGCAAAAACAGGATCCTACAACAGAACCCCACTGAAAAGGAAATGTTGCATCTAAAATGATCAGCCTAAAAAAATACACTTTAAAAGCAGAACCACAATAAAAACACAATATCAAATCTCACATCTACTATCCTGGGTAAATACAGTATAAAAGGTGTAAAACCAGGACTCCACTGCAAATTACATATTACATCTCTGGTCTGTCTTGGGTAAATATATATAAACTGTAGTAAAAATGTGTAGAAGCAGGACCCAATAGAACAGCAATGGAAGTGGTGAACATTCAGCATTGACAAGTTCTTGTTTTTATTGGCATTGCATTATATCAATCTGTCTGTCTGTCTGTATGTCTGTCTAACTAACTAACTAACTAACTAACTATCTATCTAGCTATGTAGTATCTATTTAGCTAGTAGGAGAAGGGTGGGATTTGTTACAGATGATTGGTTGACTGAGGATTGGTAGGATTGTTTGGGAGTTTTGGGTTCTGGAAGATGGGCTATATTTGTTAGTTGGGATTATTTGTAGTCTTGTTTGAACTTTAAGGAAGTGGGTGTTTTTTTTGTTTTTTTTTACTGACACCATGTGTTGGGGAGCCAGAATCCCCTGTCATCCTATTTCCCCTGGCCAACTTTGTAAACTTCATGTCTTTGTCGACACCTTGTTCCCATCATCTGTTCTTCATTGTTATAGGGTGATGGAAATCTGCAGGGGTAGAGGCCAGTGACATAGATTTAAAAGGGGAATCAGAGATGGAGTGGTCAGGATCAGCAGCAGGATTTTGAGAAGCTCCAGGAGGAGATGGAAGCAGGACATGGGTTTTCCCAGGCTGGTTCTAATTCTGAGGGCTCCTGAGATGTCATTAGCCAGGTAGGCAAGGGTCCAACCAGAATGGCTCCCCTCCTTGGCAATTATATTTAATGCCAGATCACTGAGGAATAAGACTGTGGTGAAAGTGGAATTCATCGAGGATACTTTGGCTGACCTGGTGTGCATTATACAGACTTGGTTGGGGGATGACTTTGGCCCAGTGCTGGAGACTACCATCCCACTTGGTAACTCTGCAATACACTGCCTGAGGTGGTGGTGGTGGTGGGGGAGTGGCCATCTGTTTTAGATCTGGCCTGAATCTTGCAGAATACCCAATGAGGGTGTCCGGTCCATTTGATTGTGTTGCAGTGAGAGGTAATGTGGGTGTGTGTGAGTTGGGGAGGGGGGTCCTTGTGTACCAGCCTTCACAGAATGATCGTGGGTTGCTGCAGAAATTTAAGGAGTGTGTCGATGACTTGACATTAGAGTCTCCCCAATGGCTATTGTTGGGGGATTTCAATGCTGAGTTGACAGTGACCCCTCAGGGCTTGGTCAGCAATTGCTCCACCAAATGACTTTGATGGGCCTCATATAGATAGTTACCTCCATGACTTATCAGCAGGGACACATCTTGAACCTTGTTTTTCCACTGCTGCTTGATATCTCTGATATCAAGGTTGATCTGATTGCCTGGTCAGATCCCAGTGCTGTGAGTTTTCTCATCAGGGCCCCCCTCATTAGATCTTCACCCCCTGAGGAATTTGTTCAATTCTATCCTATCATTTGGCTGTTGCACTGCTCAAGCATGTTGCAGGTTTGTGGAGTGTGGGTTAAGAAAGTTGTAGAGGGCTACAATACAACCCTTGTCTCCCTAACAACTCTATCTTGTACACAAAAGAGTCTCCCACCAAAACTACCCCTGATATATTGATGAGCTAAGACAATTGAAGCCCAAAGGATAGCGGCTGAAGCATTATTAGAGGAGGTTGGGATCAGTCAAGGAGAGACTGACATTTAAAGTTCATTATGATGAGAATCAAGGGGCAATCACTGTGAGAAAGGCAAAGTTCCTGTTACAGATATCTGCAGGAAAGAACAAACCTGCTCTTCCACATTGTGGACAGACTGCTGCATCCAGTCTGTTTAGTCTAGTAGAGTGTTTTCCACAGAGATGTGTGAGGAGTTTGGTCAGTTCTTTCTTGACAGGATAGCCTCCGTTTGATGTGGTATTTCCCCAAATGGGCTGTCAGGGCCTAGAATGGTACAGTCTGAGTCATGCTTAGGCAGTCCACGTCTGAAGTGAATTTTTGCTAACTACAGTATGACTAGGGAGGTGCTCCATGCGAAATGTGAACTGTGTCCCACTTACTTTATTATGGACCTGGGCCCAGCTTGCCTATTGGTGGACTGCTGGGAGGCCCTCGGCGCAATTATCACAGAAATAGTCAGGTGTTCCTTAACAGAGGGTTTTTACCAGCTGCTCTGAAAAGAACAGTTG
Organism: Neoceratodus forsteri; assembly: GCA_016271365.2. Classification (NCBI taxonomy): domain Eukaryota; kingdom Metazoa; phylum Chordata; order Ceratodontiformes; family Ceratodontidae; genus Neoceratodus; species Neoceratodus forsteri. Next base: position 289,225,636 of record CM028135.1, on the reverse strand, counting down.
TAAAGCTCCTCCCTAAAAAAAGCCATCTTTGGACCCTGACATCTTTTCCAACTACAGGCCTGTTCTAAACCTCCTGTTTGGGGAAGGTTGTTGAGAAATTGGTGGTGATGAAGCTTGAGTCACATCTGGAGAAGTTTGCCATCTATGAACCATTCCAGTCAGGCTTTAGGCAATGGCACAGCACAGAGACAACATTCATCACAGTGCAAAATGATGTTCTTTTTGATAAGGATGGGGATCTTCTTCCCTCTTTATCCTTTCCTATACCCTGTCACATAGGTACCTTCCTGATGCAAATGTCATGGCTGGTGGGGGGATGGAGGCGGACGAGTGAAGGTGGTCCACAGAAAAGAAGATCCTTTCTGATTTATCTCCATGGTAACTTTTTTGAGGCTGGGATCCCTCTACAAAGAAATACTTTTTAACAACTCACAACTTCATTTCCTCACTGTTTAAACTTAGAAATTATACCATTTGACACACTCTTAATCTCACAACAAACCCAAACTCTCTTACTTTTTTTTTCAGAACTAAAGACGACTCAGCGTCTGAGATACTACAGTGGAACTGTGAACTAGGACATTACCTATGTTTATTTACACCTCTTCTTTCTTTTTTCATTGACCAAGCAGCAGCTCATATGGTTATTAGCATTGGGAGCTTGAGGACATTATCCCTTAGAGTTATACAACCTCTGAGATCTTTTGCCAAACATGAACCAAGATAACCAGGGGGTCCCTCAGCTGAAAGCATAACAGGGGTAGAAGGATGGCCTATATATGGCAAGGGGTTGCTCCGCTTAGAGAGTTCTCCTTATTCTCCTCTATTTACCAACCTACAGCATGGATATGCCACATCTTCACCTAAGGGTGTGGGGGGCTTTGGATCTCCATGAATCACTCACTCACTATGCTGGTTCCACCTATGGGAGGACATTTGGGAATGCCCACCCTACTGGGTCTTCTTTTGCTAGTCTGGGGGTCTTTTCTCCCCTAGAATAGCATTGAAGTCCCAAACTCCACCTCCATTCCTACAAGGAAATGGAATAGAAGTTCCTCAAGGTGGCTTAATTCAAGCCACTCTCTCATGGGAGTCATACTGTATATAGTTATGTTAGTAGTTATTAAAGTTCAGTATGTTATTGGTATAGTTCAAGGGTTTTGAATGTTACATATTGTGATGTTAGTAAAGGGGGGAGGGGAAAACACTCAAGTCAAATCATATTGGTTTCAAAGATATGCTTATTTAAAACAAAACAACAGGTGAGATGGGTGGAAATCTTATGTTTCTGGGTTGGATCCTTGTCCCTGGGAGAAGCAATCCAGATATCTTCTAAACCAGCTTCTCTAGGATTAAAAAAGACAGACAGTATTAGAAATAAGGTCTCACTATGACTCAACAACTGGTAAAAAAATTTTCTCAGAACATTAATGGCCTCCACGACCCAATCAAACGCTCCCGCCTCATGCAATACCTAAATAAACAAACAGCTGATGTGTATTTCCTTCAGGAAACACATCTTTCACTATAGGAACACCAGAAGTTATGATGGGGACAAAAATACTCTGTTTATGTCTCTTCCCATCATAGTGGACAAAAGCGAGGAACAGCCATTCTCATTCCCTCAACTACCCCCTTCGAGATTCAGAACACCTATAGTGACGGGCAGGGGCACTTTGTAATTATACAGGGCTCCTTATATGGCCAACAAATTACTCTAGCCAGTGTCCACCTTCCCCGACAGACAATGATACCTGTAATCAGAGCATTCATATCCCAACTGCTGGATATGCTCCAAGGCCAATTGATCTTAGGAGGAGATCTGAACCTAACACTATCCCTCCACATCGATTGTTCTCACCCCATAAACACTGACAAACAAATACAGTTAAAAAGTTAAGGGACCTATTAAAACATTTAGGTATAACGGATGTCTGGTGACAGCTTTTCCCAATTTCTCCAGAGTATATGTATTATTCCAATAGATTCCATACCTATTCCAGGCTGGACTACTTTATGGCCACCTGCAAGCACCTATCTGTCATCCGGGACATAACAATAGGCCCCAAGATCTTATCTGATCATCATTCCCTGCTATTAAAATTAGACCTAGGCAAACCAATGAAGCAGATCTTGTGGTGCCTTAATCCTATATTTTTACAAGATAACATTTTTTTTAACCTTTATTAAACAAAGAATTCCCCAATTCATAGCAGAAAATGCTTCCCACACCATATCAGAGGCTAAACAATGGGATTCGCTGAAGGTGACCCTAAGGGGTGGGATGATAGCCTTTGCCACAAAAAAAAAAAAAGAGACAGGGAAGCAAAATATCAAGAACCTACAAACCAACTTCAGAACTATTAGCTTCTTTACAGAGACGGGACAGAGAACTCCAAGTCAAAATCAGGGACACAATATCAGCCTTACAAAAAATACTAGATAATAAAATCCAACAATCCCTGATATACCTACGATAACTAACTCATGAAAGCGGCCCCAGAGGTGCACGGAGATTGGCCCAGAATCTCTGACCCCTTAAACGTACGGCTACTATCCTCAAAATTAAAAACTCATCCACTGGTCAAATCTCCCATAACGAATCAGACATAAAACAAACGTTCATTGAATTTTACCAAAACTATATAAAGAGGAGAATTCCTTTACTATGGATGAAATACCTTCCTAAATTAACAACAACTCAGATTAGATCCCTAGAATCCCTAATCAGAGAATCAGAAATCTTAACTGTTATTAAAAATCTTTCTCCAGGTTGCAGCCCGGGCCCAGATGGCTTTATAGCTGAATGGTACCGTGTATTCCAAGCGCAGCTACTCCCTAAACTACAAAGTCTCTTTATAGACATGGCTGGAGGGGGACCCCCCCCATCCTGGGATTATGCCACCCTGGCTGCACTTCCTAAACCCAATAAAAACCCAACTGATCCATCCTCCTACTGCCAAATCTCAATACTAAATGTTGACTACAAAATTTTCATGGCTATTTGTTCCATGAGATTGTAACAAATTATCCCCCAGATTATACACCCTGACCAAGCAGGCTTTATGAAATATAGAAATACATCAGATAATGTTTGCAAAACACTCATCTTACTTGAACATATCCAAACTAGCAAGATCCCAGCAGCTTTTATTAGACTCAAATGCCAAAAAAGCATTTGATAGGATTGCATGGCCCTTTCTATAGGATACCCTATTAACATTTCAGTTCCCTACCTCCTTCCTAACCTGGCTACGTAATTTATATAAATCCCCCAAGGCCTGTGTTAGAATAAATGTAGGGATATCCTCCCCAATTCAACTACAATGTGGAACCCACCAGGGTTGTCCCCTTTCTCCCCTTCTTTTTGCCCTTTATATGGAACCACTTGCAGCAGCTTTCAGACAAGCCTTGGGAGTAGAGGGGATACCCCTAGGCCAACGTGAATATAAAATAAGTCTGTTCGCAGATTATGTCCTTTCATCATTACTCTCTTCCACTACATCCATCCCTGAGGCATGGCAAATACTTAAATCCTTTGAGAGACTTGCAGGCTTTAGATTAAACATGACAAAGACAGAAATCCTAATATTCAATTACTTCCCACCTAAAATGTTGCGACAAACATACCCTTTAAAATGGAGAACTACAAAAATAAAATATTTAGGGATTCACATTCCCCTAAACCTGAATAATTTGGAACTAGTCAACTATGAACCCCTAACAAACCTAATACAATCTGATTTAACTAAATGGTCTAATCTCCCCTTCTCATTCTTCCAAAGGATCGCAAAGATCCGAATGAATATCTTACCTCGCTTCCTATACTTATTCCAAAACATTCCCTTCTTCCCATCATCCTACTACATCAAATCATGGGACAAAATAATTTCTAACTTTGTCTGGGGAAATCAACGCCCAAGGACACGCCTGTCTATTCTGAAATTGTCCTTAGCTCAGGGAGGAACAAATCTTCCGGATCTTAAACTGTATGCCAAAGCAACCTTTCCCTGGATCCTTTTTCTTGGGCTAGCAGATTCATATAATACCCCCTTGAAATCCCTGGAATTACATCTAAATGATATGTTTGATATTAAAAAAATTATCTTCTCTTCAGATGGAAAAACCCCATCACTAAAAGATTTTACTAATATTACAGCTAACACACTTAGACTTTGGACTAAGATGATACAGGGAAAAGACCTTAGACCGATATTTGAATATTGCAAGCTAATAGCAGAAGATAAATCCTTCTACCCGGCACAAACAGACCTCACCTTTTCTAGGTGGAGACACCTAGGTTTATTGCATGTGTTTCAATTCCTGAGTCCTGAAGGAATTTATCCCTTCGAAACACTTTTTGATAGATACAAACTCTGGCATTCTGATCTCTAAAGATATTTCCAAATTAGAAATCACATTCTTCGTAATCGACTCATCCATGCTAAATTGCCCTCTCCTATTGCTCCATTACTAAAAATATTTATAGACTATATACAGGGAAACATAGGGAACCACCTTATTGGATCCCTATACAAAGCCATGAGGGAGGCATCAGTAGAATCTACTGAAACAATTCTAGAGAGTTGGAATAGGGACTTAACCTTGAACATTTCAATGAGGAATGGTTAAAAACAGCATTGTCAGCAGGGAAGATCACTTCCTCACCACGCTGGTGGGAATTCTCAAGGAATGCAGATCTAGATACTTCTCTTCTCCTGAGACACTAGCTAAATATCTCCCAGAGAGATATGGCTACTGCTGAAGAAACTGTGGCTGCACCTCTGCATCTTTAGGTCACATTTTTTGGCAAATGCCCATTGCTTATGCCTTTTTGGATCACCTTTCAGGCAAAGATATCCCTTTGCCTCGACAAACCCATGGAATTAACAGCCAAACAGGCATTGCTGGCTATTTATTTGGATCGCTCTCCACCTTGGTCCTGAACTCTGCTTCCAGTATATTTACTGGCAGCTCAGAAATCCATAACTAGAAGGTGGATGTCACCTATAATCCCAACCATAACAGACTGTAAAATAATAATTCAGGACATCTATCGTATGGAGAACCTTTTTGTCAAATTACATAATAAGATCACATCCAGACTGGATTATTATAATACTCTATCTGGAGGTTTGATGAACCTTTTACAGCTAGTGCAGAATGCTGCTGTCAAGTTGAGGAGTTTCTTGCTCTGAGCATGTCATCCTTGTGCTGTAGATGTTGCAGTGGCTGCCAGTGAGGCACCGCATCTCCTTCAAGATTGGTTTGTTAACATCCATAGCCCTACATATTCTGTCCCTAATTATGTAGGACTAGGTATGTTTGTTAACACAAATAGCCCTACATAACTAGGGACAAGACTAACTGAAGGATCTCTTGAATCTCTATGTGCCTGGCCACCCTTCCATTCCTCTAAGGAGGGCTTATTAGTGATCCCTAGGTTACATTAAAAGCAGTCCAGGGAGTGCACCTTTGCAGCAGCAGCTCTGCTGTTCTAGAACTGTCTACCTTGACATTTGAGAGAGACCCCCTCAGTGGAATTATTTTAAAGGGTAATAAAGTATCACCTGTTTAAGAAGGCCTTCCTTGTCTGAACTCCATCTGGGCTGGTTTGGGCTATATATTTTAGGGACTGTGCAATATGTTAACTATACTTTAGTGATAGTCAGAATGCAGGGCATGTCATAATATTTTGGAGATGGTTAGGATCTGAGCTGTCATGAAATGTGTAATATCTTGAAAGGTGTCCTGAGCCCGTGGGATAGGATGCCAAATAAATAAAACTTACTGTCTACTTTCTGAACCCACATCATTTTTGGAAGGTGCTCCTGCACTCCTTTGACATCCACAGAGCACTTCACTTTTATCTGGACCACACCAAGTATTTCAGGCAGTCCTCTCAGCTGCTTGTGTACTTTCCTTGGTGTACGCTGGGCAGATTGCTATCTAAATGTCTGTCTAGGTAGATATACTCCTGCATTACACTGCATTACCAGAAGGCTGGGAAAAAACTTCTTGGTACAGTTATGGGTCACTTCACTAGGGGAATAGTGGCCTCTGTGGCTTGTTTCAGGTCAGTCTTGGCAACCAATGTTCTGCTGCTACCTGGTGCAGGATTTTTGTGTTCAAAATATTATAGTCTGGATCTGGTTTCTCAAAGGAGGACTGGCTCGACCTAATTGTACTGCAAGGCTTAGTATCTTAGTGGGCACTGCCCTCTTCTGCTCCATATTACCAGTGTTTGAGATACTGTACTGTTTTGTACTTGGCCATTAAGTGTAACTCTATTGTGATGATATCCCCAAAGAAGTTGATTTGTTACTTACCAGTAACCGAAAATCTTCAAGAGAATCTCCTGCTTAGAGTAATGCAATTTCCCAACCTCCATCTCCCAGATAGGAGGATTGTTGTATTTTTTACAGTTTACTGCATAGTATGCAGTTCAGTTGCTTGATTGTTTTAATGGACAGACTCTAATGATTTGCTTTCTTTCCTGCCTCTTCTATATGATAGGCCAGGGAAGAATTCCTCTTTACTGTCATTCAGTAAATGTTGGAACTCCATTTATTGATGTCAGGAGCTGAGATGGATAAGGCTGCCCATATTGTGTAGATAATGCTGAAGCATACAGCATTGTATGTGGAGGTATATGGCAATGTGGGTGGCCCAGGCTCTGAATAGTCACCCACGAGGTCCTGATGCTGATGGCATACAGCCCAGTAAGTGTGGCTCTTGAAGTTCAATTTTTACTGGTAAGTAACAGCATTTCATGTTTGGTGGAGATTTTTCCTGGTTTATTTTTTCAGACAAAAAAAGATCAGAAACACTTTACTCATAGTAAAACAATACACAACAGATACAATAACTCATTGAAGAAAAATGAGTAAAGGACACAAGAAAATAAGGAGACATAAAAATAGCAACATTTGTAAGCAGGTGGCCCCACATTATAACCTTCTGACTGCCCTAATATCCTTTTTCTTGTATTGAGAGGAGCTCAGAACTGCACACAGCATTCCAGGTGGGGCCAGATAAGGACCATGTAAAGTGTCAGGATTACATCCCTCGCTCTGCAGGTCACCCTCCCTTTTTGATGCACCCCAGCATTCTTCCAGCCATTTTGACAGTGGATGTGCATTGCTTGCCCTGCTTCAGCCCCTGATCTATTATGATCCCTTGCCCATTTTCTCATTCACTGCAGTAAGAGGAGCACCACTCCTACACATGTCCTACTTCAATTTTTCTTCTTCAAGCGCAGCACCTTGCATTTGGTTGCACTGAATCTGAGACTCCAGGAGTCTGACCAGTCAACCAATCTGGTCAGGTTCTTCTGAAGTTTGTCTCATTCTGTTCAGCTTAGTGTCATCAGAGAACATAACCAGTGTGCTGGAGACTGCAGCTTTCAGATTATTAATGAAAATGCCAAGCAGCAGTGCCACAGCATCAATCCATGAGCAATGCTGCCGAGCAACCCTCTTCACTCAGAGAAGCAGTTGTCCACCCTAGTGCTCTGCTTCCTGCCCACAATCCAGTTAACAATCCACCATATGCATGCATCTTATATATGGCACTGGTGTACATCACTCGGAAGCTTGTCATGAGCCACAGCATCAAAGACAACACAAATAGTATTTAGTACATCCCTCCTCTAAAATATTGCTCAAAAGGCTATGCAAATCATTTTAAAGTTTTTCTGTTTTCTTACTCACGTTCTTCATTTCAAGATTCTAAAAAGGGTTCTTGGTTTTTTAAATCAGTTGAGTTGTGATTAAGCCAGACCACCAATGACAGGGCGACCCACTCGTAGGTCAGGTACCTACTCTTTTCATTTTAACATACCAATATGAGCTAAGATTTCATTGCTTTCTCTGTCTTGAGAGAAGGCTACTCTCTGGCTTCCTTTTTATGGCTGCATAGCGAGAGCTATGCTGATATAGTGCAATTACATTGAGAAGAGGGCTTTGGTAGCATGTGCCTATGATTGGGGGGACTTTGGTAGCACATCACTCATCACTGTGAATACACCACAGGTGTGTCCTTCCACTTGAGTGGACTTTAAGTAGATCTCACCTCATCGTTTGCATTCAGTATACTGCAGTCCCCCCCCCCGCCACACTATTTTCTTGCTCCTGACCCTGCTGGACAAAGAAAAAAAATTGCTTCTTCATTTAATAGTGTGCAACCAGAAGGGAGGATGGACCAATTTACTGAACCCCACTGCATTGCTGTTTAGGCAGTATAATTTTGCAACACGAACACAATCAATAGATATAGCAATCCCTGTGACAGATCTGGTATCAGTAGTAATGTGATTTTTATGCTGTAACCTAAAACAATGTAGAATGCACAGGATCCACTCATTATAGTGTGAACTACAGCAGTCTAGAAATTAATAAAGCTTCATACAGACCGTAATTGCTGGAGCAGGCATTTCATCACCAAAACGGTCCCAATGAGATCTGTTAACATTGGACGATTTGACACAAAACACTGTCAAAAAATGTAGACTTCTGAGTCTCTCTTTTTCACACACTTTCAAGTTACTTGGTTACTTGCTTAAAAGGACAAAAGAAGGCCATAGCCTATCGAGATTGTCCTCCACATGTGTGGATCATTATTATGATACTATTATATTAACCATTTGTCAAGTTTGTTTTTAAAAGTCATAACAGTAGGTGAATCAACAATGTCCTGAGGTAGAGTATTCCATAACCTAGGAGTTCTTATAGAAAAGAAGTTTTGTCTTTTGTTTGTTTTACATTTTTTGATATCCAATTGTTTGTTATGTAACCTGGCTACATTTTTTCTGAAGGATAGTGTTATACCACATTGCTCCATCAGAGCGGGTGATTTAATAATCTTGAATAGTTGTAAAAGATCACCTCTTGCTCTTCTCTGTTTGAGTGAGTATAAACCTGTCTTCTGTAATCTTGAATCATAATCTAAGTGAGCAAGGTATGGAATAATTTTTGTAGCTCTATGTTGAATTTGTTCAATTCTGTTTATATCCGAGATTAGATAAGGACTCCAAAAAGGGGAGCCATAGTCCAAGTAGGGTCTGACATGAGATCTATACAGGGTCATAATACACTGTTCGGACTTAGAAACAAATGTACTATTTATCTATCCTGTGCAGAAGAGCATTAGTTTGATTGGCGATTTTATTACAATGAGAAGATGGGGAAGTTTATTGTTTACTAGAATCCCCAGATCTTTTTCAACGCAAGAAACCCTAATAGTTGTATTGTTCAAAGTGTATACCTGTTTGGGGTTATTTTTACCCATATGTAAAACTGCACATTTTGTTACATTACAGTACATTTTGTTTATAAGAGCCCAATGTTCGATTGATGCAAGGTCAGTTAATAATGTTTTTTTGTTAGCTGCGTTGTTCACAGCATCCCCTAGTTTAGTATCATCAGCAAACTTCATAAGGATGTTAGAAGAACAAATTTTCATATCACTGATGAAAATATTAAATAAGGTGGGTCCCAAGACAGAGCTCTGAGGAACACCGCTCATCACCCTACCCAAGTCTGACAAGGTGCCATTAACCCGAACCCTCTGAGTGCAATTACTCAGCCAATTTTTTATCCATGAGACTAATGTTGATGAGAATCCTAAATGAATAAGTTTATTAATCAAAATGGCATGTGACACTTTATCAAACGCTTTACTATAATCCAGTAAGATGACATCAGTTGGAATATTTAAGTCGAGATTCATGCTAATATAATTGTAGAATGATAGCAAGTTTGTAGTACAGGACAGGCCTGTTCTAAATCCATGTTGAGTTATAGCAATTATGTTTAGGGATTCCATTTCTTTTTCAAGAAAAGTTTTAATACTTTTTTCCAATAATTTACAAGGAATTGAGGTTAGACTAATTGGGCGATAGTTTTCAACTTTTGAGTGGGAACCCTGTTTGAAAATGGGGGTTACTATTGCAGTTAACCAATCGGGAACCCTTGATTCATGAAGAGATTTGTTAAAAATAATAGTGAGTGGTAGGGCAATGGTGTCTTTAACTCCCAAAAGAAATTTGGGACACATATTATCTGGGCCAGGACTTGTTGATTTCTTTAATGTTATTAGTAATTTGTGGATATCATTCTGTAAAACCTTATATTCTATGTGACCTAATGGAGGTCTATCAGAGAGGATTTGAGATGGATCCTGGACAAAAACTGATGAAAAATAATTATTTAACGCAGAGGCAGTTATAAAATCAGAGGTTATTATTGTATTATTTATATTTAGTGGGCCAATAGTTCTGCTGTTACCCTTTTTGCTGTTTAAGTAAGCATACAATGCTTTATGTGAATCATTAGTATGTGCAATACGAAATTCTAAGTTACTTTTGGCTTGCAAAATTAGTTTTTTTAATATTTTGACTGATTCCCTATATTTAATCAGTATTTCTTTATTTTGATTAGTGGGACATTTTTTTAATAATGAAAATGCTTTTGTTTATATGTAATTTGTTTTTTTATAGATCTATTGAACCATGGTGGAATTTTACCTTTGTTATTTTACTTATGTATTTCCGGGACATACTGTTGTTCAAGTACTTGAATTTGTGTTTTTAAGAAATCCGATGCTTCATCAGTATTAAGTGAAGAAAAATATTGCCCCAATCAAATGGTCCTAGGTAATAATTTATTTTTTGAAAATTTGCTCGATCATATTGCTTAATTTTTTGCTTATTTATTACAGGGCGTTGAAATAGTGAGATAGTAAGAAATATGGAAATGTGGTCACTATTACCAAGAGGTTCAGATATTAATAGGTCATTCACAGGGATATCTATGTTGGTTATGACAAGGTCCAAGGTGTTACTACCCCGGGTAGGTTCCTTGACCAATTGGTAGAGCCCCAGATCGATAATGGTTGTAAGAAATTTGTGGTCATAATAGTTTGAGCCCATTAAAGTTTCCCAGTTTATAGTTGGTAAATTGAAGTCGCCCAAGATTAGAACTGAGCCATTATTGGCTAACTGGGAAATTTCATCAATTTACCATGAGCTTTGGTTAAAATCTGATGAAGGTGGACGATAACAAGTCCCAACTAAAATTTGGGAAAAACCCTTAGGTTGAATATATACCCATACACTTTCAGACTGCACACTCACTGAGGATTTATAAGAAATGATATTATCTCTGACGTAAAGACTGACCCCATCACCTATCTTGTTATCAGATCTATTTTTGAAGTAATGTTTGTATCCCTGAATTTCAGCGGTCCAAATTCTATCCGCATTGCCCCATGTTTCTGTTATGGCTAGTAAGGATAGATCAAGAAGTTGAGCCTTAAGTTCCAGCTCAGCAAGTTTTGCAATATTTAAAGATCGAGCATTAGGAGATAGAATGTTTAGGTGATTTTGGCTTGAAAAATGGGTCCCAATGTTAAGAGTGTTGGTAGTTAGCCCAAACTCCCCCTTTACCATCAGTTTAAATGGGAATGAATGAAGGTAGCAATTTTACGTCCCAGTAATGTGCTTCCCCGTCTGCTAAGGTGTAAACCATCCCAACAAAAGAGGGATGGATTATGATGAAACTCCTCCCAGAGTGTCAGACAAGAAATATTTTGTCTAAGACACCATTTCCTTAGCCATTCATTTAAGGCTTTTATTTTAGCTGTTTTATATTCTGTAGCTCTTGGAACTGGCAGAATTTCGGAAAGACATATGTCACAACCCCGTTCCACTAGTAAGTTACACAAGGAGACAAAGTCCTGCTTTATTTGTTGCAGAAGAAGTTTGGAGATGTCATTTGTTCCTACGTGTACAACCACTAGTGGGTTTTCTCCAGCTGGTTGTAAAATTGAATTAACCATTGAGGTAATGTCTGAAATTCTTGCCCCCCTGTAACTAGAGCAGGTATGATGTTCTTTGTCAGGGTTACAGACCACACGATCTATATATTTTGTGATGGAGTCACCCAAGACAAATACTTCCTTTTTAATAGCTATTTTCTCATGGGTAGTTAAGGGGGAGTGTTGAGGATGAATTTGAGCAGCGTATGGTTGTTCACTTGAAGTTTTGTTGTGTATTGATTTATTTTCAGCACTTATACCAAGTTCGGGGCTCACTGACATGGTTTCATCAATCATTTGTGACAGGTGTTCAAAGGAATTATGTGTAGGGATTTGATATAAAACGGGGAGGAGTTTTGTTTGTTATTTTCTTTAGCTTTGTATGAGGTAATGTGATCCAAGAGTCAACCTTGCTAGTATTTAACTGTTGGCAACTTTCAGCTGCAACTAAAGGGGTAGAAGTAACAATAACATTCTCTCTCTTTTTTACTCTATGACTGTATGTGATATTACTATTTGCATTAATGTTGCCTGCTTTTTTATGGTGTTTTATGTCAAATTGTTCCATGTTAACAAGTCTCATTGGGACCGTTTTGATAATGAAAAGTCTGCTTCAGAAATTATGGTCTGTATGACATTTAGTCATTTCTAGATTGCTGTAGTTTGTTCCATAATGAGTAGACAGTGGATCTTGTGCATTCTACATTGTTTACGGTTATAGTATAAAATGGTATTACTGCTGATAACCCTATTTGTCGACCCACGGCACGCTGTTTTCTTACTCCTGACTCTGCTGGCCAAAGATTAAAAAGTGCCTCTTCATTTAATAGTGTGCAACCAAATGGGAGGCCAGACCAATTTACTGAACCCCTCTGCACTGCTGTTTAGGCAGTATAATTTCATAACACGAACACAATCAATAGATATGGCGATTCTCATGACAGATCAGGTATCAGCAATAATACAGTTTTTATGCTGTAACCTTAAACAATGTAGAATGCAGTGGTTCCACTGTCTAGTCATTACAGTGTGAACTACAGCAATCTAGAAATTACTAAACCTTCATACTGACCATAATTGCTAAAGCAGGCTTTTACTCATCAAAATGGTCTTAATGAGACCTGTTAACATGGAATGATTTGACACAAAACACTGTAAAATACGTAGACTTCTGAGTCTTTCTTCTTTACACACTTCCAAGTCTATCTTTTCCACACTGTGCCAGTATTCAATCTTACTATTTGTATTGAAGTCACCTGCTTTTTAATGGTGATTTCTGTCAAATCGTTCCATGTTAACAGGTTTCATTGGGACCATTTTGATGATGAAAAGCCTGCTTTAGCAATTACAGTCTGTATGAAGCTTTAGTCATTTCCAGATTGCTGAAGTTTGCTTTACAATAAGCAGACAGTGGATACGGTGCATTCTACATTGTTTAAGATTACAGCATAAAAACGGTATTACTGCTGATAATTAATTTGTCAACCCCTTGATGCACTGTTTTCTTGCTCCTGATCTTGCTGGCCAAAGATTAAAAGTTGCTTTTTCTTTTAATAGTGTGCAACCAAATGGGAGGACAGACCAATTTAATGAACCCCTCTGTATCACTGTTTAGGAAGTATAATTTTGCAACACGAATACATTTAATAGATATAGTGATGCTCATGACAGATCGGGTATCAGTAGTAATACAGTTTTCATGCTGTGACCTTAAACAATGTAGAATGCACAGGGTTCACTGTCTACTTGTTATACAGTGAACTACAGCAATCTAGAAATTACTAAACCTTCATACAGACCATAGTTGCTGAAGCACACTTTTAATCATCAAAATGATCCCAATGAGACCTGTTAACATGGGGTGATTTGACATATGTTAATACAAATAGTAAGCTCAAATATGGTCACAGTACAAACAAACTCTGGCCAGAGCCGATAGGGCTGCAGCTCATGAATTTGGGGTAGAATATTCTAAATTACCAAAGTTACAAGTGTGCATTTGTAGAATGTAACATAGGCTCATGAATGTGTTAGTTTGTAATATTTGTACACCAAATTTTCAACATAGCCTTGTTATGACCCTTCCTCATGAAGATGGGCAAGCAAAATGTTCAGCTCCTGGCTTAAAGGTGTTTTTGTGCTGGGACTGCAAAATCAATTTTTGGAATGCAAAAGCACATTTTTGGCAGGAGTTGAAAAATGACAGCTGTCAGATTTATGAGGTGCTGTAAAGAAATGGCTATGTGGACTTTTTGGGGTAAAAACATAGAAAATTACCAAAGTTATGAGCCAGCATTTGCAGAATTCTATATGGGCTGATAACTTGGTTGTTTTTAAATATTTTTGCACCAAATTTTCAACATAGCCTTCTTATGACCCCACCTCATAAATGCGGGCAGAGAAAATGTTCAACTTCTACCCAAAAGGTGATTTTACACAGGGACTGCAAAATCACCTTTTGGGACAGATCCCCCTAATAACAGTGACATTTTTCATGAACTCAGGTCCCAAAGCAGGCATGTTAAAAATCTGGGTCAAAAATATATAAAAATGCCCAAGTTATGGCACTAAGATCAAACCCCCATTGAAATACATTGAACTGCATACCTGTGTCTTCAGTTCACAGTCTGGCTTTGAAGAGTGAAGACGTGTCTGTGATCCAGAGAGGATTATGGCATTGGACCCCCCCGAGTAAGTAAGGGCTTGGGGGGTGCAGGTGGTGGATGTTTAGTGAGAAGGTCAGGTGAGGGTAAGGAACGGCCACAAAAGACATCGATGGACTGTTTTTTTTTGTTAGTTTTTTTTACAGGTGAACAACAACAAAAAAAAGAGACCAATAATCCCCTGATCACAACACTGGGGGATTGGGCACCCCAGTGTCATTTCTGTGTTTCTGGGTGGGGGGGGAATTCTATAATATAACAAAATATATACATAAATAAGTGCCGCTGGTCATGGTGAAACATGGTCCACTCCACCGTGACCAACATGGCTGCTGCATGCTACTGCACATGCATGACAGCTAGAGCATGTGCAGTACAGTGTGGTGGCCATCATGGACACAACAGAGTGTGCTGTGTTGTGCTGTGATCACTGGCACTGTGAAATAGTGCAGTACTGTGGTCGGTAGAGACATGGGCGGACTGCTTCACAGACATGGAGGTGAATGTGAAGCAATCCAACATATTGTTTGTTCAGAAGGAGTGCTGAGTCCTTTTTTTCAGTGATCATAAAAGGACTATAGGGCTACGCCCACTACAGCCCTTAAAAGAGAGACTTGGAAGAGTGCAAAAAAGAGAGACTCGGTAGCCTACATTTTTACAGTGTTTTGTGTCAAATCATTCCATGTTAATAGGTCTTGTTGGGATTGTTTTGATGAAGAAAAGCCTGCTTCAGCAGTTACAATCTGTATGAAGGTTTAGTCATTTCTAGATTGCTATATTTCTTTCTCTAATGAGTAGACAGTGGACCCTGTGCATTCTACATTGTTTAAGGTTACAGCATAAAAACAATATTACTGCTAATAACCTGATTTGTCAATATGATTGCTATATCTATTGATTGTATTCATGGTGCAAAATGATACTGTCTAAACAGTGATACAGTGGGGTTCAGTAAATTCGTGTAGCCTTCCATTTGGTTGCACATTATTAATTGAAGTAATTTTAAACTTGTTATTCTCTGTATATTTGTATGCTCATTTACTTGATCTACTTTTATTTTGCATATCCTTTTGATGGGCTCCTTGGCATTCCACCCTGGACAGATGGAACCTTGCAGCACTTTTATATCACATTGGAGTCTTTTAGGTTTTGGTTATGCTTGATGTATGGTTTGTTTAATGCTGACTTTTGATGTCACCAGCTGTCCCATTTATGTATAACATGCTATTTGATTTGTATTTAATCAGTGTAAGACTGCTGGGCATCACCTTATACAAAGCTACTGTGAAATGTTAGGTTGTTCCTTGGGGTGCTGGCAGCCATTGCAGGTTTGTATTTTTTTATGTTTCTATCATTACTTATTTATTTCTGTAACTCCTCGGTCCCCTGGGGTTACTAGAATCCCATCAGTGTCAGTGCTAGGTAGGGAAGGCAGCTGGTGAATAACTAGTTAAATGGATTTCCACCTGCTCCCTCTCTGTTTCCTTGGTCTCAGCTGAGAGGAGAGAGGTGATGTCATTTAGAACTCTCGCAGCAGCATAAGTCACGGTAGCTAGCTGTGAATGGGGAGTTTTAGAATTTTCAGGAGTTCTGTGTCAGCAGCCAGAGTGAGCAGTTTGAGGAGTGAAGAGCTGCAGTGTGGACTCTGAGGAAAGCCTACTTTTTCTCACCCTAGTACTAAGAAACATCTACCTGCCTTGTAGAAGTGGTGGAAACTGTCTAGCAGGAGTTCCTTATTTCCTCATCCGCGGTGAGATGAGGAGTGACTGCAGAATGGATCTGAGAGGCAATCCCCTGATTTGATCTAGAACACCGAAGCTGCCTTTTGTTTGACAACTGTGAGTAGTCTGCCTTTGGGTTTTTAGGAGGAATGTACCTGTTTTTGCCTGTTTTCTTTGGGGTGTTACTCTGACAAAGGGACCTATGCACCCAGTTCTGTTTGGGACTGTTCTCAAGCCTTTTCTAAAGTTGACTGAAAATCATGGAGTCCCCAGTGAAACTTGACACATTGTTCAGGACTTTCACCTGCACTCAGAAGTAGTGTATTTCTAATGCTGAATGTGAAAGCCATTCCAAGATGCATAGTTCTACAGTTTTGCTTAAAGTTTGAGGTGTAACTCTGAAAGAATGGCTGGGTATGGACTGAGGAAGCAAAAGGTGGGCAATCCCCCATCTGGAGTGACCAGTTCAGCACTTTGGGTTCTGTAAGGGTGCCTATTTTTCAGGTCATATGGCCAATGCCTGAGGAAAATGTTTACCCCCTGGTGTGGGGTTCTGCTAATTTTGAGCACCAGTGTGCTCCATCATGGCCAGTGCCACATTGCCAAATGTTTAATCCTATGCCATATGGGAAATGTTCTGAGTCATAGCTCTTGCTGCTAGAAGAAATCGTGTGCTCCGTTGTTGCCAGTGCCACTAGAAGAGATGTGTGTTTCAGCTGAGGCTATGCCACAGAAAGGGTTTGAAGTCCTATGCAATATAGAAAGTTAGAGTTTCTGTCTGCTACTGATGTCATGTTCTGCATTGCCTTGTGCCATGAAGTGTAAATCCTTGGGGGTCCACCTTTGCTTTTGTGTACCCACTTTGGAATAAAGTCACACTCTAGAACCCCAACCTGGTATGGACAATCTTGTTACTGCTTCCTATGTGGAATTACTGGGTACCCCTCTAGGAATTCAGACCTAGCATAGCCTCTAGCAAAAGTTTGCTCCTCAGGACCTGGGTTTAGTAATGGTCATTTGTTCTGTAATACTGTGCTTTGTACCCCTACCCCTCTCTGTCCCCTAGAAAGAAAAATATGGGAGGTTTGCTTACTAGTTAAACAAGTGGCCAGTGGGTCGGGGTTACAAAAAATGGGAGCTCGTCCAAGGATGTTGTTTAATTTGAGGGAGAACTAGAGATTTTCACTGAGGGTATGGCTAGTGTTTGTTTGTCTGGTAGCATGGTAGTCCAAAACAGGAAAGAAAGCTTTGTACAAAAGGATTTTGCCCAGGAGAGTGCCATTTGAATGTGCTATTTGTGTGCCTGCTAGTACAGTGCTGCTGTGTGTGTGTGCTAACTTACAATGGACAGTAAAGCTAGGAAATGTACAGTATGTCCTTGTCTCTGCATCCAGAACATTTACAGAACTTTTTAACTTGCAATTTTCATGCCCAAATTAGTGTGGACTTTAGGAAACAGAGAGAGAAAAATGTGCCCTGAAGGTTTCATGTACTTTGTGTGCAAATTGGGGGAGTTGCTAAATAAATTGCCAAAATCTGTGGAGAAAATGGTCAAAACGGTGCTCCAGCTGCTGAAATTGCAGCTGAGAAAAAAAGTTACAGTTTGCAGTTTAAATTTGCCCTGCTCGATGATCACCGTGAAGGAAGAATGAGCAAGAGAGAGACAGGCTCATTTGCATGGCGTCAAGTGATTGGTGTGACTGCAATCAGTCCCGCCCCCTAGCCAGGTTCTGTGTGTAGCTGAGTGTTCGAGAAGGAAAGAATGAGTGGCGTGTGAGCTAGTCAGACCAGGATCAACCATTGAGGGGCTTATTAATGTTCTAATCTGTAGTAACAGACTTTTGTTTTGTAAATTCGGGCTCAACCCGTTGTCCGACTGACTGTAAAGTAAGTGTGACATTCGTGGCTATGATCGGCAGGACCACCAGCCTGTTTCACCCCAGATGCCTTTCAGGATTGGCACCGAGCCGAAAAATTTCCACCAGAGAAAGTCAGCTACTGATTTCTGTGAGTACAACTAGCTAACTGAGCATCAAACTGTTGTGATTTTCAAGCCAGCTGAATCTGTGTGCAAGCAGTGTGATTGTTTTGCAAGGAAGGACTGTAGTTGAAACAGCAAAGCAACAGACATAAATTTTGAGCATAGACTGTGAGCATTTATGATGGGTTCAGCAACAGTCAATGTTTCTAAGCAAAAGAAAGACTGTGAGTTGCATATTAGGCTGCAACAAACAGGCAATCCTGTGCAACAGAAATACTGTAGCTTGCAAATGACTGAGCATTTGTAAATAGTCTTTGATTTGATGCTGATCGCAAAGTCAAGTTTAAAATCATATGAATGTGCTGAGAGATACAAGCAGTACAATTTATTACAGTTTTGAGCAAAATCAGTAGCCAGAAAGGGTCGGAAACACCATTTTGAGTCAGAAACAGATTTGATGCATGAGGAAAGCTACTGCCACCATTACAGGGTGGGGTTAGCAATGTAAACACAGCAGGGGCCCATTTTGTGAGACTGTAAAGAGACTACTAAACAAACCAGTAACAATGAACTTTTATGTTTTTTTTTTTCAGACATGGCTTCAGGAAATCCCCGCTACCTGGATCATGCCAGAGCTATGATCGCAGCGGAGGTGGCCACACTAAGAGAAATAAAGAGAACTTTCTATGGTGAAGGGTTGCCTACAGATGTAGCAATACCTAGCTATCCAGTAAGACTGTGCATTATGTGCCTCAAGGATGGAAGGGATGTGTTTCTGATACCCCACTGTTCAGATTGCCTTGTGAAGTATGATATGAGCAGGGGTGCAGTGCCAGAGATGGTATCCCAAATTTCATTGGCTCCCACATGGACCAGAGTAAGAAACTCTGCAAGCAGCAGCACACAGCACCAGGTTGAACCTGTTGGGGGAAGCCCCATGGAGTGTGGCACAGGAGGAGAGAGCATGGATCTACTGCAGGGCAGGAACAAAAAAGGGTTTCTACACCCATGTCCCAGGTGGGCAGTGCATCGGGAGGATCCATGGACCCATGGAAGGAAGGTCCATGTCCTAGCCTAGTAGGGGAGGATGAACTGCAAGAGACACTTAACTAGGAGGTGTCTACCTCTGTGCCCAGTGAGGAGTAGATCATCTCAGGAGGACATCTGCTTACTCCTGGGCTCAAATCCTGAATTGAGGAAGAGGAGGATGAAGAAATGTATCTTCATGTTGAGGGTCCCTGTGAGTCACCTCAAGCTGTTGCCTCAGAGGAGCCAGACAGAGAAGAAGAAGGCTTGAGTAACCTGCCCACAGAGATGGTTGGGGACAAGTTCTTTTGTTCCTTAAGTATGCAGCACTAGCTCAACCAGGACTAGCCACTCCCATGACAAGCCATGGGTTGCACACTTGTGAAGAGTAGCAAGGAGGAGAGACTGGTCCATAGGAGGGCTGACACCATTTATGGGAAGTCCTTTCCTACCTTTCCTCAAAAAGTCTGGGAGGAAATTGAACAGAACAGGATGTCCTGGTTGTTGGAAGAGACAAACAAGAATTTGTACTCTGGTGCAGCAGAATGTGTCAAGGACAGAGTCATAAATGATTGACTTAAATTCTGGTAATTGGGCGGAACACTGTTTATGGACACTGTATGAATTGTGGACAAGGCAGGGAATGAGACATTCCACAACATCAGCTTTGAATGCCCAGATGGTGTCATAGTTCTTGCACCTCACCCTGAGTGGTAATACCCTTAATGGTGCCACTCTCTGTGAATATGCCCAGCATGCCCAGAGGGAAGCAAGCAGTGGCAGCCCGGTGTCTGTCATCCAGCAGCAGCAGTATACAAGGAGGAAGATGCATCTCTACTGGAATTCCAGGATTCTTCCAGTGCATCCAGATTTGCTAGACCAGCAGTATTTTCCCATTTCCATTGCCTGGCCTTCCAGATGACATCTGTCCAGCTGTTTTCCTGTTTCATCTCCTGGTCTTCCAGATGACATCAGTCCAGCTGTTTTCCTGTTTCATCGCCTGGTTTCTCAGATTATATCATCCCAGCTGTTTTCCTGTTTCATTGCCTGGTTTTCCAGAGGACATCGTACCAGCAGTATCTGAAGATGCCTCCTGGAGGGAGAGGGTTCTCAGTTTGGAGAAGTAAGGTGATCCTTTGTTTTCAGTCTTCAAGGAACTGGTAAGACCAAATGTTGTATTTTCTAACTGACTTTGCACAACACACCTTACTCTGGCAGACTGACCACAAACTGTTTCAATTGTTCTGAAAGACTCTCCCCATGGATTGCAGTGTTTTTTAGACCCTGCCCTGTTCCAGGACTGTTCTTCAGTGGGCTCTAGCCCAGGAGAGGCTATTTTATGGACCTTGCCTTTGGACTACAACCATTCTGTCACTAGTATGGACAATTTAGGGCATTCCACTCCCAAAAATGTGTTGTATAAATGTCTGTTTTCCATTTTTTACTTTTGTACTTTTCTAGAAAAATATTTTTGGGATTCTCTAGTGTTCAGGTGGAGGTTTAGATACTGTGTGGTATGCAGAATCTGGTTTTGTGTTTTTCTTCTCTTGCAGGTGTTCCTGAAGAAGAAAAGAAGAGAAGAAAAGAAGAGGACGTGGGAGCTCAGCCGAGTTCCTCTTTTTTTCTTAGGGATTTAGGATTGTTTGTAGTTAACAGGGTGTTAACATGCTTTTTCTTCATAGGTGTAAGATTGCGGGGATTTGGGGAAATGTAATGCATTGCAATGTGTTGTTTCCTTGTTGTTTGGTTTGCAGGTACCCTGGGAGCTTGGGGGGATGTTTCCCGAGGGGCAGCCTGGTCAGATAGATTTTCTCTAGAGGACTAGGGGGATAGACAGGCTGTGGTCCTGACCTGCAGTAGGGGCCTCAGTTCTGGTCTGCTTTGGCATGCTTCAGACAGTTTCTTGAAGCCACTGAATATCCATAGCTATATTATAGGATAGGGGCTGAAGTTTCATCAGCCGGTCTCTGGGCCTTTAGTGTTGCCTGCCTGTGCCTGGCACATGGTAGGGAAGAAGTAGTGCTACCTCCCCATAGGTAACACAGAGGGTAGGATGGCCTGGTGCTGGGTAGAGAAATGACTGTGGACAGTCATTTACCTGGCTTGGGGCGAGTGTAAACCCCAGAACCCATGGGGTTACTAGAATCCCATCAGTGTCAGTGCTAGGTAGGGAAGTCAGCTGGTGAATAACTAGTTAAATAGATTTTCACCTGCTCCCTCTCTGTTTACTTGGTTCAGCTCAGAGGAGAGAGTTGATGTCATTTAGAACTCTCACAGCAGCATAAGCCATTGTAGCTAGCTGTGAGTGGGGAGTTTTAGAATTTTCAGGAGTTCTGTGTCAGCAGCCAGATTGAGCAGTTGGAGGAGTGAAGAGCTGCAGTGTGGGCTCTGAGGAAAGCCTACTTTTCTCACCCTAGTGCTGAGAAACATCTACCTGCCTTGTAGAAGTGGTGGAAACCGTGTAGCAGGAGATCCTGATTTCCTCATCCCTGGTGAGATGAGGAGTGACTGCAGAATGGATTGGAGGGGCAATCCCCTGATTTGATCCAGGACATTGAAGCTGCCTTTTGTTTGACAACTGTGAGTAGTCTGACTTTGGGTTCCCAAGAGGAATGTACCTGTTTTTGATTGTTTTCTTTGGGGTGTTACTATGACAAAGGGATCTATGCACCCAGTTCGGTTTTAGACTGTTCTCAAGCCTTTTCTAAAGTTGGCTGACAATCATGGAGTCCCCAGTGAGACTTGACACATTGTTCAGGACTTTCACCTGCACTTAGAAGTAGTGTGTTTCTAATGCTGAATGTGAAAGCCATTCCAAGATGCATAGTTCTACAGTTTTGCTTAAAGTTTGAGTTTGAGGTGTAACTCTGAAAGAATGGCTGGGTATGGACTGAGGAAGTAAAAGGTGGGCAATCCCCCATCTGGCGTGACCAGTTCAGCACTTCGAGTTCTGTAAGGGTGCCTATTTTTCAGGTCATATGGCCAATGCCTGAAGAGAAAGTTTACCACCTGGTTTGGGTTCTGCAAATTTTGAGCACCAGTGTGCTCCGTCGTTGCCAGTGCCACACTGCCAAATGTTTAATCCTATGTCATTTGGGAAATGTTCTAAGTCATGGCCCTTGCCACTAGAAGAAATTATGTGCTCTGTTGTGGCCAGTGCCACTAGAAGAGATATGTATGTTTCAGCTGAGGCTATGCCACTGAAAAGATTCAAAGTCCTATGCAATATGGGAAGTTAGAATTTCTGTCTGCTACAGATGTTGTGTTCTGCATTGCCTTGTGCCATAAAGTGTAAACCCTTGGGGGTCCGCCTTTGCTTTTGTGTACCAACTTTGGAATAGCCTCAGCCTGGTATAGACAATCTTGTTACTGCTTCCTGTGTGGAATTACTGGGTATCCCTCTAGAAGTTCAGACCTGGCATAGCTCCTAGCAAAAGTTTTCTCCTCAGGACCTGGGTATGTTGGTCATGTTGGTATAATATTGTTTCTGTACCCCCAACCCTCTCTTTCCCCTAGACAGAAAATATGGGAGGTGTGCTTACTAGTTAAACAAGTGGCTGGTGGGGGTTACATGTACAATAAGAGGCACTTTGGATGCTACAAGTTGATGAGTACATTCCTCTCCTTTTCTTGGCTGCATAGCGAGAGCTATGCTGATGTACTGCAATTACATTGAGAAGGTGGCTTTGGTAGCACATGACTGTGATTGGAGGGGTGGGGTCATTGGTAGCACATCTCTGCGAATACACTGCAGCTGTGTCCTTTCACCGGAGTGGATTTCAAACAAATCTCCCTGCACCCTTTCCATTCAGTACAGTGCAGTTGCTTCCTCCCTCCCTCCCTCTGCCCACCGCACTATTTTCATGATCGTGAACCCGCTGGCCATGAGTTGAGAAAAGTAGGGGATATATCCCCCATCTTGCTTGTACATATCACAGTTTTTGTTTGAGCTTGCAATGTCTTGTTTGATGTGTCCAAAGACGTTTTCTCACTGCACATTCCCCACAATTTTCTAATAAGAAACTACAACTCCTAGAACTCTCCGGATTTCAAGCTCACAATAAGCGGCAGAGTACCTCAGGACTGGAAAAGAGCAACAGTAGTGCCCTTGCAGAAAAGTGGAAGCAAGGAAGAGGCAGGAAACTACTGCCCAGTCAGCCTGACCTCTGTAGTGGGGAAAATTATGGAATCATTGCTAAAGGAGAGAATAGTGGATTACCTAGAGGAAAGTGGAAAACTCAACCCCAAGCAGCATGGCTTCACAGCAGGGCACTCGTGCCAAATAAACATGATTGATTTGTTCGATTGGGTTACCAGAACAGTAGACCAAGGTGGGGCAGTGGACGTGGTGTACCTGTACTTCAGCAAAGCCTTTGACACTGTTCCTCATAGGAGACTAGCTAATAAACTGGAACACACAGGTGTCGGTCAGAAGACAGCCAACTAGATTAAACACTGCTTCAGAATAGGACCCAAAGAATTATGGTCAATGGGTCATTATCAAGGGAGGGCAGAGTGACCAGTGGCATTCCACAAGGGTCAGTGCTAAGTCCAGTCCTCTTCAATATATTTATCAGCGACATCACCAATGGACTGGAGGGGAAGGTTTGCCTGTTTGCAGATACTACAAAGCTCTGCCACAGGGTGGACACACAGGAGGGAGCCTCAAGTATGAAGGTGATCTCAGAAAACTGGAAGAATGGTCCAGAAATTAGCAGTTAAAGTTTAATGCCAAGAAGTGTAAGGTAATGCACCTGGGAAAATGGAACCGAGGAAATAAGTATGTACTGGAGGGGCATCAATTAGAGGAGACAAAGATGGAACGGGATCTAGGCATAATCATTACTGATGACTTAATGGTAGGAAAACAAAATGAAAAAGCAATGCAGAAGGCCAGTGGTATCCTTAGATGCATAGGCAGAGGTATTACAAGCAGAAAGCAGGAGGTAATCATGCCACTCTACAGCTCCTTGGTGAGGCCACACCTTGAATATTGTGTACAGTTCTGGAGGCCTCACCTGAAAAAGGACATTGACCATTTACAGACAGTACAGAGAAGGGCTACAAAGATGATGTCGGAAATGCACCATGAGCCATACAAGACAGGACTCAAGAAATTGAATTTATTCTCCTTGGAGCAGAGAAGAAATCAGGGGGTCATGATTGAAACATTTAAATATGTCAGGGGAATTAACGCAACTCAGAAGGGAAACCTCTTCCAGGTAAACAGTGGTGTGTGTATATGAGGGCATAACTTGAGTTTTGTTGGAGGTAGGTTTAAAAGCAACTCTAGGAAATAATTTTTCATCAAGAGAGTGATAGACCCATGGAACAGCCTGCTACCAGAAGTGGTAGCATCAAAGACAGTAAGAGAATTCAAACTCGCATGGGACAGGCAGTGTGAGCAGCTTAAGAAGAAAAATAACTGGGTGGGGGGGTAGTCGCCATGGGCAGACTTGATGGATCACGTGGTTCCAATCTGCCGACTCCTTTCTTATGTTCTTATGACTGATAGCTCTGTGCTCAGTAGCCAACATCCATCATAAATATGGGGCTGGGCATGGAGAGGATGGGAAGTGGTCCCTGGAGATGCATCTTGCCAGCTCAGAGAAAGTGCTATGAGGGAGTGGCAGGCAATTTCACAGTGAAAACCTAAATTCTGCTCAACTGCCCAGAGCACAACTCGTGTTCTGTAGTCTACACTACGCCCTCAAGTTTGAACCTATTAATGCCCTACTATTTGGTAAGGAGTCCAGAAAATTGAGGAAACATATCCAGCAGTTTATATTCTAAATGACTTATCGGTGGCATCAAAATGTGGCACAGGGATCATCAGTCAGGGAGTGGGAGCAGGAGGGTTTTATCAGGAGTGGGGACTTGTGTGTAGACAGGCCACTATGCAAGTGGATATCATGGGGACAAATAATGTGCAATTGTATTCTGGTGGGAGAAAGGTGGCAGCTAAAGCATGACTCTTGTTTTCTGTCTGTGTGTAAGTTGAGAACAGAGTAGTAGTAAGGCTGTGGGGAGCTGGTGATTAGCTGATGCTCTCTTGTTATGGTGGCTAGTTTGCTGGCAGCATTGGAACTGGTCCGGATTGATGGAGGGAGAAAAAAGACATGCTGCCAAGTTGCCAACCAACCAACGGTGGCAGAGAGAAGGTTGGCGAATGACTAGCCAGCATTTCTCATCCACCTCTGGGGGAGCCGGGGGGGGTGGGCTGAGAGAACCACTAATCATGCAAGTGAAAGAGTAAAGATGGTGATTGAACACTTCTTAGAAGGAGAGCTGCAAGTGTCCGTCTAAGCTATCGGAGCTTTAAATGTGCTGTGATCACTTTGCTGAAGGTCAGTGGTTGTGTTGGAGGCAGCAGCACCGGAAGAGGAAAAGAATCCAAAAGTTGGGATGCTGGGAGTGGGATTTGCTGGTTGGGTGTCTGGCTGTTGCATGGACTTGACTCTCTGAGTTAGCATACAGTAAGTCAGAGCCTCACTCTCTTGTCTTTTGTTGCTCTGACACTTTCCTGATTGACTTGTTTACTTTGTGTGGGATGCATTACTTGTTGTGACTTCCAGATAGGTTGTAGACTTCATATACATCAGTTGGTTACCCAGACATTCTGCAACTACAGAGATATAATGCATGGCTCAGTACATCTGAGTGGTATACTAAAAAGAGGGACGGGGGCCTTACCAGCATGTGCATCCAAATTACTTCAATACTATTGCAATAGTAGCCAATGGGGCTTTGACAAGAGCTCGTTTAAATAGAGTGTTGGCCTAAGGGGCTCACATATGGCAAGTGGAGAGCATACTAAATAGGAGATGGCCTCACCTCTCTTGATCATTTGGTAATTAAGGACAAAGAAAACTGAACCCTGGCTCATCTACTGAGTTTCAATCACATTTATCATACATGTTTTTAAATTTTTTTAGTGGTGTTACTGGTGTGTAGTCAGCATCAGAAAAACACTACGCAGTGCACCCCCACCAAATGTTGCTCTAATCAGCCTGCAAATCATATTAGTTTTCCTTTTTCTTACTCACTTTCTAGTAGGCACCTTGTCATTGGTGGCCAGGCTTAATCACATTTTAGCTAATTTATGAAACCAAGAACCCCTTTTAAAATTATGGAATGAGGAATAAAAGTGAGTAAGACAATAGAAAAAAAAACTGAAATGATTTGCAGGCTCTGTTGAGCAGCATTTCGGGGTGGGGTTGTTTTGAGGGCATGGTGTTTGTTTCTGATAATGGCCACACACCAGTAATACCCCTACAAGAATAAATGAAGCCAATATTTGTCAGGCAAGAGATTAAAACTCAGTGGATGAGCAAGGGATGAGTTTGCTATGACCTTCATTACCATGGCATCAAAGACCTTGCTGAAGGTGGCATAGCCTGTGCCCAGTGGCCTGCTCTGCCCCTGTCGACCTTCTTGGTTGACCCTTCAAAGAATGTGATCAGGTTGATTTGTTATGATCCGCCCTTTGTAAGCCATTCTACGAGGGGGTGAGTACCTTGGTCTCAACCAAGTGTCCCACTATGTTGTCCTTGATAATGACATCCATGACCTTTCCCAGACTCTGAAGTCAGTCTGAATGCGCTGTTAATTGCAATTATAAAAATGGTCTCAGAAATGCTCTAATCTGATTGGCCTCAAGGATTCTGACAGCCTTACATTAATCCCTGTTATACTGTCAGGTAAAGCCTGATCACCATGGCACATGAATTCTTTCTGCTAGCATTCCATCTTTCAAGCACTACTGAATGACTGGAATAATGCATTCTGATCCTGAACCAGCATTCTTAAACTGTTGGTGGCAGAACTATTGGTATTTTATTAAAAATCAACCTCTTAATGAGGAAAACATTCAAAACATACACTTTTAACAGTTTTTTGGAATAATTTTTATAATAGCAATAAGGCACTCCCAGGAGTTAGATTAACAGCCAATCATCCCCAAGGGGCAATATGGGACTTGGCTGTGCCTCGTGCCACTTTACACCCCTAGTGAGTGATCAACAGACTGTTAATCTGACCCCTGGTCATGCCTTATTGCTTAACTGACCAGCATCACTGAACCCCAGTATTCCTCAACCTACCCACTTTGTATCCATCACGCACCCCATTCATACATTTATATATAGTATAAAATCCCTGTATTACTTCTGGGGTACCATTCCCTGGTGGTGCAGTGTTTTTCTTTTTTGGGGAAACATACATACATACATAATTTCAGCAGATAAGGACATACATGGGCTACCTAGTCTGCCCAATATTACCCCTTGCTACTGATCTCCCCCTCCCCCCCCAGAATTTATCTTTTTCTCCCCCCTCCCCAGGATTCCTATGTGCCTATCCTATGCTTGCTTGAAACTCAATACCATTTCTGTCTCTACCATCTTCTCCAGCAGGTTGCTCCAAGCATCCAACACCCTCTCCATGAAAAAGTACTTCCTTGTGTTATCCTTAACAAGTCGACCCTCCAGTTTCATACTGTGGCTCCTACTTGCTGAACAACCTTTCATTTGAAAAAGGCTCCCCCTTTGAGTCCTGCTAATACCTTTCAGATATTTGAACATCTTGATCATATACCCCCCGTTTCTCCTATCCTCCAGAGAGTACATGTCCAGTTCCCTCAACCTTTCCACATATGCCTTCCCCTGCATCCCCTGAACCATCTGAGTAGCCCTCCTCTGGCTTGGCTCCACCGTCTCAATATCCCTCCTCAGGTGCGGTCTCCAGAACTGAATACAGAACTCTAGATGAGGTCTGACCATGGCCATATACAGGGGCATGATGACTTCCCTCCTATTAGCAATGCCTCGACTTATATATCCCAGCATTCTGTGCGTCCTTCCCACTGCAGTCTGGCACTGATTTGCCACTTTCAGGTCAGATGAGATTATGATACCCAAGTCCCTCTCTTGCTCCACTACTACTGTTTCCTCCCTGTTAATCGCATACTTGGTTCTCAGATTTCCATGCCCTGTATTCTACTGCTTCTCCTAGCTGTTGACATAGAATCAAACCCAGGCCTACAGAGCCCTCCTCCAGCCCCACACCGAACGGAGGTCTCAGTTTCTACCACATAAATGCCAGAAGTCTTTTGCCAAAACTAGATCATATAAAGGCATGGATATTGCTAAAATCCCCTGATATCCCTTTGCATATCAGAGACATGGCTCTCTACCAGGACACAAAACCTCTATTAGAGATCCCGGACTATTCACTCATTCGACAGGATAGGGGTAAGCATGGAGGTGGCGTCACCATTTACATACATAGCTCCCTCTCTTACACAGCTGTCCTTCAGGAGGCCTCCCTGACTTCCCATGAATTGTTACTCATCAAACTTGACCCTCCCATCCACATCACCCATCTTTATCAGGATCTGTTATTTTTCCCCCAAAGCCAAACCCCGCTCCATTATTGCTGGCCTTGCTACCCTTACCTCTATCACCCAATCTAGTGAGCTTCTCCTCCTGGGTGGCTTTAATACAGATTGGCTTGCCCCAATCTAGAGTCATTACCCAGGAGCTAGAAGCCCTCAACCTAAGCCAGCTCATTGCTGATCCAACTAGGCTAAAACCCCGTTCCAACAACCACTCTCTCATAGACTGGGTCTAAAAGCCTCACCTTCTCAAGTATCGCTCTGCAGGAATACTCTCTGATGCTTTTAGTGACCACTGCATCACCGACTGCTGCAGAAATTCCCGCTCCTCACGCCCCCCCATGTTCTTCTGCCCCTAAGGTCCCTTGATACCCAAGCACTTCTGTCAGACCTATTCCTAGCTGATTGGTCTGGGATTTTCACTGCTCCCAATGTCGACTCTGCCCTAGCAGCCTTCACTAGAATCTTCCTAAACACATGGGACACTCACCCTCCCTGCAAAGGCTGCAACTTCGCTGTAAGCACCTCCCCTGGGTTACCCCCAACTTGATCAACCTCTTTAAAACCAGACATCTTGCTTGGGCCACATATAAATCTTCCTCCAACACAGCTGACCTACAAAGGTAGAGAGCCCTGAGGAATACATGCACCAAGGCACTGTGCTAAGTCAAAGCCAGTTTCTTCAGAAATCATATTGACGAAACTCACTTTACCCCTGCTAAGTTCTGGAAGACACTCCACTCCTTACTGAGCTCCTCCTCCCATCCTCCCTCCCCTCCATAGTATCAGGTTCAAATGACCCTGACCCCAGCTCAGCAGCCTCTTCCATAAACCTCTTCTTCACCACCTGCGCCCTCCCGGCTGGACTCCTACGCCCCCTTCTCCCCCACCTGTAGTCATCACTCCTCTCTCACCTCCTCAGCTGGGTACTCCTTACCTCTTTTCACTAGTATAGAGGTTCTGCGTGCTCTCAAATCCTTGAACCAATCCAAGCAAAGTCCCGATGGGCTCAGTCCCAACCTACTCAAAATTTCTGCCCCAGCTATTGCACCATTGCTAACACACATTTTCAATCTCTCTCTCTCTCTCCCAAAGCTCAATCCCCAAGGCATGGAAGCTAGCCAAGGTCATCCCCCTTCATAAAGGTGGTGACCCTTCTCTAACGGGCAACTACAGGCCCGTCCCTCTACTCCCCTCTCTTGTTAAAAATAGGAGATCCTTATTTCCAAAGGCTAAACTCCTTCCTGCAGACCAACACAGTCCTTAGCCTTTATCAGTCTGGCTTTCAGCATCATCACTCCACCACATCCTCTCTACTTTGCCTCACAAATCATATTCACTCTGCCATGGACAATGGACAACTGACTGGTCATCTTCATAGACCTCGCCAAGGCATTTGACTTGGTCTCCCATGGCTTCTCCTGGACAGTCATGTTTCCATTGGCCTCTCTTCCTCATCCATGAATGGTTCAGGGCTTACCTATCTGACATATTCCAATATGTGCAGATGGGTTGTGTTACTCCCCCCCACAATCCATGCTGGCACCCCCCAGGAATCAATCCTGAGACCAATTTAATTCTTCATTTTCATTAACAATCTCCCCTCCTCCTGCTCCACCTCAGACATCCACATGTACGCTGATGACACAGTTATCTATGCATCCGGCACCTCTCTCTCACATGTATGGACCTGTCTCTCCAGACTGACTTTGAGAATGTGCTAAAATGGTTTGAAGCAAACTCTCTCTTAAATGCAACACGAAGAAAACTGTTGCAATGGTCTTTGGCACTGCACAGAAACTTGCAAAGCTCCCCCCCTTACCATTCCTTGGATGGCTTAAAATTAGAAACCAAGGAGTCCTTTAAATACATGGGTCTCTGGCTTGATCCTTGGCTGGACTTCTCCCACCACATTGACTCTATCAATGCTAAGCTCCAGCCCAAACTTGGTGCCTTGTACAGATACAAGGACTGTCTCTCGTTCCCAAACCGGAAAGAGTTTGTTACCAGACTAATTCTACCCTCCATAGATAACGCTGACGTTGCGTACAGTGACACTCCCCAATTGTCTCTCTCCAGACTAGACCCACTTTACTATGCTTTCTGTCACTTTGCAACAAACATTCCCTACCAAACACACCACTGTACCCTATACTCAGCTCTTCCTCTCACTTCTCTAGCTGGTTGTCGCCAAGCCCACTGTGCCACTTTCATTGCAATGTTTTGGTTCAGGGCTCTCCCCTCCTACCTCTCCAATCTCCTGTCCCTCTCGTCCGACTCTGGTTACTCTTTTCATTCCCAAGATCCTTGCTCCCTCACCCTTCCCTCTCCACATTTGCAATCAGGCAAGTTATCTTTCACCTTTAGGCTCCATGCGCTCTGGAACTGTCTCCTCCACTCGATCTGCTTCATGCCCACTACTGCATCTCTCAAAAACACCTAAAACCTCTTCCCCCCACACTTGTTTCCCTCCTCATCCTCCTTGAACCCCTCCTTACCTACCCTGAGCTTGTTCCTTTCTCCTCCCTGAACCCCTCCTCACCTCCCCTTTGGATTTCCTGATTTTCCACACCTCCTTCTACCTTTTGGCCATTCATATGTGATTCCCTGCATCAGCTCCAGTGACTTTTGCCTGAGTGTAAACATCGTATTTTCATATGCAATTATTGTATTTATGTTTTCCATTCCTGTATTCTGGTACTTTATTGTATATAGATGTAAATCTTTATATATGGCCACTAGTGCTACCAATCACCTATGTACATACTCACTTGTATTTATTGAATATATGGTACATACATATGTAACCCCCCTACAAATGGGGGTCACTAAAAAGCCTTACTTGGATGAGCCTAAATGCTCTCCGCCTGGCTGGTGTCCTGTATTTCAGCCAATTTTAAAAATAATTTAGTGAGAGTGCCTGATGCGTCCATGTACTGTCGCTTTAAGAGCTGCCAAACTGCAGTGTAATTAATTTGAACTGGGGGGACTGTGTGTTTCCTTGCTCGAGTCCCGCCTGGGCCACTGAGCAGATCGCTCCATTCTGCAGTCACTATATGCGCAAGGGGAGCCCTTTCAAAAGATGTAATTATCTGCTGGTAATTTGTTTGAGTGATAATGACAGTATAGTTTGTCTAACCTGCCTTTCTTGCAGCTGGGACTCTGTGTGTTTTGCCCCTCCATTTCGGATCTGAACTGCTGAATAGGTCCAATTAATAGGGAAGGGCTCCTTAAAATGGAGCCTGCTGGCAAATCAGCACTTGGACTCTCAAATGGAGCCAGCCACAAGGGGCTTCTTTGAAGAGATCCTCTGGGAAATGTAGTTTGGACCGTGGCGCCTTTTTTCACCAATAGTGGGAGAGTGTTGTGACTGACAGGGAGAATCAGCCAACTGCAACCTTTTGGATTTGGGGGAGATGCCCGGACTGCCTGCTGGGAGAGTCAGTCTGAGCATGGAGCTGGAAGAGTGAGCAGCTCGTGGGGCTGCAGCGTGGGAACCATGCAGGAGTCCTGAAAAAGGTCAGCCTTTCGTCAGCTCTCCTGAAGGGAGAGAAAAAGGACTGTGTTTTCTTGGATCACGTATCCGAACATGTGTGAAAAAAGGAAAGCAGTTGTTGTGGCCTAGATCATGGGCAACCAAGTGTGGAGAAGAGATTCTGAAGAGGAGCCTTGATTTTCAGACAGAGATTCTGAAGAGGAACCTTGATTTTCGGACAGCGATTCTGAAGAGGAACCTTGATGCTGAAGTGCCCTGATGTTTGGGGCAGAAGAGAACCGTGTTTGAAGTTGGAAGCTGAGGGGGAAACCGCCCGAGTGTTTGTGCAGCCGTTGTGCGCAGTAGATTCGTGCGGGAAAGCGTGTGAGGACCATAAAGTTGGCCTGCATCCATTAGTAAGTGTAGTTCGGACAGCGACTCCGAGCTTTCAGAGTGAGAGAAGAAGCAGAAGTCATTTTGGGACCAGACTTAACCTGAAGAAGACCAAAAGTGTGCAGAATTGCGATCGGCCTGTCAGGACTCTGTGGTCTGGTACAGTAAGTTACCTTTACATATAAATGTGTGGAGTGCTTGTGGGGATTGAGATTCGAGTAGCCCCCCATGTTGTGAACTGTGTGCTGTGCTGGGAGTGTGATTTCCTAGCGGGGTTCGAACTGAATCCACGTTTGAGTCAGAGAAGAATGCCTCTGTAGCCAGGCTTAATCTCCTGAAGTGACTAGCTGCTTGCCTGGTAGTGTTCTGTGTACATATAAAATGTGCAGTGAGCTGGAAGTCATAGCCAGCATCACTTGGACTGCATCTGCCTGCATTGAGTGTAAGTGAGCCCTGCCACAAGGGCTGGGCCAGCTATCTTGTTTGTCCTGGCAATCCGGGACAATCTGCCTTCCATTCAGTTTCAGCATTGAATCTGTGATTACTAATCAGGGTAGCTCCCTGCCATCATCTAATTGTAAGTGTTCCATCTGATTAATTTTTTCCTTTCTTTCTTCATGAACTGAGCCAACCGGCTCCGGATTACAAATCCGGTGTTGTGCAAGTGTTTTCCATTTCAGGGCCCCAACCAGCTGCACTGCTCCTGGCTAACCCCATCCTGGGTACCCAGTGAAAGTGACATTTAGGGACTCTGAAATTGTGCACAGTACTGTGATTGTTAACGTGTAAAATCTAATTAACCTGATTTCCCCCGTCCCTGTTATTGTCCCCGAAATAAATCAGATTTGGTTATTTAGCAAAGTTACACTGCTTGAACTGCGTGTTTGTGCTGAAATACTGTACAGTGGTTATTATATTACTGCATCTTTACAGGGGGTCCCCAGAGTCAAGCTGATCGAACCAGTCCTGGGGGTAAGTGTATACTGTGAAGTACTGCTGCCATATTGTGTAGGCCACTAGTGGGAAGAAAGGGGGGTTGCAGTGTCCCAGAGGGCTGTGACCAAGTCATTAACCCCGACCTCTGGGTGGAGGCACCCGCCATTGGACCTAGGCCCCTCAACCTGTTAGTAGTTAAGAAGACAGGAGTAGTAGCCCTTGAGATAGAGCCACCTGGGGGTTACACCTGCACTATTCTTGTACCTTACTGTATATAGTTTGTAAAATCATTATGTGTTTTATTGTACCTTGTGTTATACAATCTCCAATGTTATCATGCTATATTTTCTCCACCAACCCCCCCCCCCCCCAGGTCGCACCTGGAAATGAGCTCCAGCTCAGTGTGTCTTTCCTGGTTACCAAAATGTTAAATAAGTAAGCATAATTTTGCATTTCACACTGAAACATAGCTTCCAGACTTTGGACCACCTCTCAAGCCTAACTAGTCCTCCTTCATTCTTTTCACCCCTCGGGTGTCCACTGTTTTACTTTTTATTTATTTATTTCATTTGTTCAGAAAACATCTTTGAGTGAATGCTCTTTTACAAAGGTTCCATGTCTGTAAAACAACATACAAACAAGTTACAGGAATAGACAGAAAATACAACAAATGCTATACAAGTAGTACAAAGACAAATTGCATGACTCCTATAAATATTACAACAATGCCTGGTGATTACAATATCAATTAAGTAAAGGTGAAAATACATTCTGCGAGTAGAAAGAAAAAACCAAAACAACCAGTTACTGGCATCCATCAGGAGGGTTAGGGGAGCACAGTGCAGATAAAGGGTTGCAGCCTGGTGGTCAGGCTTAGTCAAAGGTCCTAGAAGGGGGAATGAGGTCATGACCATGCTGGTGGAGAGAAGGGAGCGGTCAAGGGAGCTGGTGTCTGGGGGTAAATGCTTGATAAGAGTGGGACCACGAGTTAAAGGGAGTGGAAAGGTGCAGGGGAGCTACAAGTACAGTATTAGAGGCACCAGTTAACAGGAACAACAGTGTAAAAGCAAAAGAATGAGTTTGGGTGGGGGGAGGAGGATTGAAATTTCTGCTCAGCAAACTGATAGCATCCAATCTACCTGCAATTACAGGCAGCTGCCTCAGAGAGATGCATCTTCAGCTCTACTTATCTTGATATCATCAGCGAACAAACATACCCTTCCCTCTAGACCTACTGTAACGTCCCCAGTGAAAATGTTGAAAAGGACTGGGCCCAGTACAGATTCCTGAGGCACCCCAATTGTGACCCTCCCCATCTCAGAAAGCACCCCATTTACCATCACCCTTTGGATTCTACCTGAAAGCCAGTTTCCCACCCACTTTATTATTGCTGAACCCACTCCCAGACCCTCCATCTTGTTTAATAATTTTTTCTGGGGCACAGTGTCGAAAGCCTTTCTGAAATCCAGATAGGCCACATCCACTGCCCACCCCCAGTCCACCACTCCCGTCACCCAGTCGAAAAACCCAATTAAATTCATCTGACAGGATTTCCTTCTCACAAAACTGTGCTGTCTGTGATCAACCAGCCCCTTCCCTTCCAGGTAGTCCACCAGTCTTTCCTTTAGAAGTAACTCCATGATCTTCCCTACCACTAAAGTCAGGCTTACAGGCCTATAATCTCCTGCCTTCTCCCTGTAACCTCACTTATGAAGCAGTACCAAGGTTGCCCTCTTCCAGTCCTCTGGAACCTCTCCCATTTCCAGTGACAGGGTGAACAGCTCCACCAGTGGTTCTGCTAATTCCATCCTTAGCTCTTTCAGGATCCTGGGATGCATCCCATCTGGACCCATGGCCTTATTAATCTGAAGACAACCTAATTCCTTAAAGACCCTATCTGCTGTGAAGGGTGTGGTATCTATCCCCTCCCCCCTCCCCCTTCTGTTCATCCTAGGCCCCCATCCTCAACCTCTCTGGTGAACAGTGAACAAATATACCTGTTTAGTATATTTGCCTTGAGGCCATCCTTCTGTACCCTATCATCCCCCTCCTCTCTTAATCTCGTTATACCCGACTTGTTTTTCCTTCACTCCCTGACATATATAAGAATGCCTTATCCCCTTCCTTGATTTTGCAAGCAATATTTAACTCCATTTGTGCTTTAGCCCTTCTAACAGTCTTCCCTGGTTCTCTCTACAATTGCAGATGTCATCCCCTGTCCCTCTCGCTCTGCATTTTCTTGTAGACCAAGAACACCTTCTTTTTGGCCCTCACTCCTTCTGCTGTCTCCCTCGTGAACCATACAGGTCTCCTTCTTTTTCTACTTTTACTAACCTTCTTGATTCCTATTTCAGTTGCCCTTCCAATAGCTTCCCTGATCCCATTCTATTTCTTCTCCATCCTCTTGCATCTTCCTAGTCTTGTAAGGGCTTCCCTCAGGTATGTCCTCATCCTTGCAAAATCAGCCCCTCTAAAATCCAGGACCCTAGTTTTTGTGTGTGTCCTTGCTCTAATCTGGTTTTGACATCAAAGGCCACCACTTTGTGATCACTGGTCCCCAGGGGTTCGGACACTTCCATCCCTTCAACACTGTGCCCATTTGTAAAAACGAGGTCCAGTATTGCCTCTCCCCTGGTTGGCTGATCCAATAGTTGCCGCATACAGGCTCCCTGGAATGCATCCAAGACGTCCCTGCCCTTCGGGGTTGCCACTGCTGGGAGGTCCCAGCATACATTTGGGAGATTAAAGTCTCCCAGCAGCAAGAATTCTCCGTTGCTGCCATGCTAAAGATATCCTGATGCAAGACCATGTCCAACTCCTCTCTCTGCATAGGGGGTATGTATACTACCCCCATCCGCAGTATTGACCCTTTCACTCTTCCCAGATTTACCCATAGTACCTCATTTCCACCCTTCCCTCCCCGCAGTTCTGTGACCCTAATGTTTTGTTTTACATAGGAGGCCACCCCCCCCCTTTTTCCCTCACCTGTTCTACCTGAGCACGGTGAAACCTGGAATAGCCAGGTCCCAGTCTTGGTGCTCTGTGCACCTGACTTCTGTGATTGCCATGAGATCAACATTCTCTGATGCTATGGCCACCTCCAAGTCAGGGATCTTATTCCCCAGGATCCATGCGTTTGCACACATTGCCCTTCACTTACTCATCCCCCCCGACTGACTCTCTGCTCTTTTGCTTGTTTCTGTCTGTTGGGGAGCGCCAGCTAGGACCTTTGCTTTCCTATTCCTCTCCCTCCTGTCCAAGCTACAAACTCTCCCCCCATGGTTTAAATGCAGCACCTCTTCCATATACCCCCTCAAACTTTCCCTAAGTATCATGGTACTCTCTGCACTCAGGTGTAACCAGTCTTTGGCATACATTCCCTCATCTTGCCATCTGTTTCCCCACCCTCCTGTAACTCCCCTCTGGGGGCTTACCTGAATGATCCTTCCTCCGTTTCTGTTTTCCCTGCTTTCCCCATATGCTCCCCATTTTATGGTTGCCCTGGTGGGTGGTTTTGCCCATTTGGGATTAGTACTCAAGGCACGATGCTGATGGTTTGCTTGCTCCTTGGAGTTGCTGCGATCATGCATGTGCAAGTTCACGCCTTGATCTTACTGACCACCATTTTTGTGATCGCCGGGGAGACAGGTGGTCCCGGCACCCTCCTCAGTTAATAGGGCCGACCGGAATGCTGAGGTGAAAAGCCGTTTGGGGCTGACATTTGAGTTTGGCTGGATATTAAGTGGGGCTTATGAATAATAATAAGCCCCACAATGAATAATAATGAGCTCAGATCGCAGCTCCTGGGGGCAGTGGAAACCGGAGCTAGCGATGGGCTTTCTGGGGGTTATTCAAACAAGTTGATGCAGTCTCTCAGCAGAGGACAGGGGTCCCCAGCACTATGAGGAAAATGTATGCTGTGGATGCCATAACTTTATGAAGCTTGGACTGCTAATGGACAGCATGGGCTGAATGGGGGCTAACATTTTGATGACACTTTAACCCTAAATAGTAGCCAATCATCTCTTTAGGCACCTAGAACTGTGACAGAGGGACTCCTGGGAAAAGGAGGGGACTCATTTAGGCACCTAAATCATACCCCAATAAGGCACCTAGAAATATTGATTACTGTTGTTATGGACAACTGATAGGCTTGATCAGACAATTGGAACCTTGGATTCTCAGCAGAAACTCAGTGGACTTTCTGAGATTGTTTCAGTCTGCTCCTGGGCTCTGTACAAGTCAAGAGACTCCTGTGAGAGTGGATCTGGACTAGGGAGGCCTTTTCTAGGCTTCCAGAGGAGATTGTTCAGGAAAGGTTCAACAAGGAAAGGAGAGTGAGAGACTGAACTGATACCTTGATTTCCCAGGTACTGTGAGCTGTTTGATTATTTTGGAGAAGCTAAGTGGAGCAGAAACCCTGCAAGGGTGAACTGAATTGAACTGAGGGACTGAACAATTCTATTTGAGTGCCACAGTTGCTGCTGAGAGTTCATTTTACCTGTGTGGGATTGCGATTGGGATTCTGAAGAGGCAAAGCGTCACTGGACATCTGGGCCCTAGCCAAGTACTGTACATTTTCTGAGTGAACTGGTTGAAGTGGCTGAAAGCTGTATCCCAGCTACAGCTGAAGAAAAGGTTGTGGACATTTTCTAACTAGAATGTGCAGATTGGTGTGCAGGGGCCTGTTGTGTTTGGATCCCCCTATTGATTGCACATGGGCTTCATTGAACTAGGGCTAGCACCCACTCCAACTGGCACTGGACTGTGCTTGAGCAACTGCCTGTGATTGCTGCTGGTTTAGAACTCAGTGCAAGGAGTGCAGGAGGACCGCCACCATTTGGGAGTTCTCACCCAGAGCGAGAGAGGGAATCAGCTAACCCCTTCCAAGTGGGACTCACCATCTCAGGAGGTCACCGGCGCTTTCTGGGGTGCTAGAGCACCTGGGATCCATTGTGGGGAGTCAGGCTGTGGAGCCACTCCTGGGTCTGGGCCTTCTGGGGCTGGTGCTGTCCTGCCGCATAGCTCTGCAACAGGCCAGAAGCGACTGAAGGTGACAAGCAGCCAGAACTACAATCAAGGTAACCAACTGCAAGATCCTCAAGGAAGTTCCATCCTGCCAGGGGAACCAAGGCTGGACTTCTACTGTCCTGTGCTACACTGACCGAGGAGCACCATACTCCAGGCATTTAAGATCTACGAACCATGAGTATCCGGGACCTGGCTCTTGGAAAAGGTAAAGGGAAATTTAATTTTTATAATCAAAGCACTTTTGCAGAGTTTTAGGGCCCCAATAGCTGGCCAACCCGTGGCACCGTACCAGAGCTGCACCTAGTGGGTACCCCTAAGGATGTTGTGGGAAAACACTGGTACCAGTGGGGGTGGGCTTGGTCTGCAGGCCCAAATGTTTGTTGTTATTACTTGTTCCCTCTAACCATTCCTTTTTATTCACAGCCATCCTTGTCCCAGTATCCCTTCCCTAGTCCTTACCCCCCAATAAAGCTGTGATTTAACAGCTGAAATTGTGTGTGCAGGAATTCTCTGAGTCTGTCAGATCAATTCTGTTCATGGTTTATGGTATTATTGACCAGTTGGGTATTCAGAGTGTGGGATGGTTGGTAGGAGAGGTGGGTAGGTGCAGCATCCCAGGGGGCTGTGCAAGTCTGTCACCTGACCCACTTCTGCTTTTCTCTGGGTAGAGGCACCACATTCATTTTATTATCTTTGGGATAGAACTCTCGAACACCACTGTAAAAGGACCCAGTCTCCTTAACCTGTCAGAGGGACAAAAGGTAGGGGTAGTAGCCCACTGGCACATGGGCTACACTCCTATGTATCCAAAACCCTCTACCTTACACCATCCCTCTAACCAGTTATTAAACTTGAATATTCTGTTTTGTCTCTGCGTGCTGGCGCAGGGGACCGGGATATTCTCTGAGAAGTTTATTGAGCTTGCCACCAACCAACAGCTTTCTCCCTGTTTCCTAAAATGTTGCTGGAGCTCTGGAACCTCATTTCCAGCTAGGTCATTTGTCACTAGGTGAAGTATGACATGTGGCTTTCCCTCAGTCCTACCCTCTTCCCGCATAAGACTTGACCCCACTGCAAAAGGACCCAGTCCCCATAACCTGTTAGAGGGACAAAAGGCAGGGGTAGTAGCCCACTGGCACACGGCACCTGGTTTACACTCCTATGTATCCAAAACCTTCTGCCTTACACCATCCCTCTTACCAATTATTAAACTTGAATGTTCTGTTTTGTCTCCGCGTGCTGGCGCAGGGGACTGGGATATTCTCTGAGAAGGTTATTGAGTTTGCCACCAATCAACAGCTTTCTCCCAGTTCCCTAAAACATGCCGGACCTCTGGAACCTCATTACTAGCTAGGTCATTTGTCACTAGGTGAAGTATGACATGCAGCTTTCCCTTAGTCCTACCCTTTTCCTGCATAAGACTTGACCCCAACCTTCCCTCCTCCATTTCCGGAATGCATACAGCTACCCACCTCTTATGAGAGTCACAATGTTTTTTTCCAGTGTATGCTCTTAATGATCTAGTCCCCGAAGACTAGGACCTTTTCTACCCTTTGTTGCTGTATACCTCTTGACCGTAACATCCTATTTCCCCCCTCCTCCACAGATTTTTTGATTGATAGGGGGATGGGCAGAAGAGAGATAGCCTAAGGTCCTCTACCCTCTGTGTCTTGCTTTCCCTCTCTGGCCTCCCCCTCTCCAGGGCCTGCCTCCTGGTTAACCTCATCTTCCACATGTCCTCCCCCAACTCACCTCTTGACCGCCTTTGTGTGCCCGCCATAGCAAATGTAGATGTCTGACTTCCATCCCCACTACCATCACACCTATCCCCATCCTGTGCCTCTCCATATGATCCTCTATCATCTACCTGGGTCCCCCTAGCCATCTCTACTCCTACAAGGCCATTATCTCCTGCCTGGGCTCCCAGAATTCTCTCAACACCTGCCTTGGTCCCCCACCCTGCTCTACTGCTACCGAGCTTCTGTCTCCTGCCTGAACTCTCACAGCTCCCAGTCTCTCCTCACTCTGTGCCTCTACTGCTCCTACTGCCAGCCCCTCCAGTGGTGAAAACCTATTTGACCCCCTGGTCCCTCTTTTCATTCCTACTGCTGTGCTCCCCAAGCTGCCCCCGCTTTGTGATTGCACTCTCTCCTGGTTTCCTTAACCTCCCTCCATTCCTGTTTCCTTCCTCTGAGTGTCCTGTCCTCCCTCCCATTGGGCATCTCCATAACTTTCTTTCTAAACTTCCCCACCATTTTGCCCCTTCCTCTAGCAGCTCCAGACCCTCCAACATGATTTATGCCCTCATTACTCCCTAGTTTTCATCCCTGTTCTGACCCTTCTTTGTCCTCTAATTTCCACCTCAGCCAGGTGATTTCCTCTCCTAGCTGGCCCAGCTGCCTGCATATCTGACACCAACCCACCTTCCACATTGTGTTTAAAAACACAGCTGCTCCACATCCATTTCAGCCCATCACGCTATCTCTTCTTGCCAGCCCCTCCCGCCAACCCTGTTTCCTCCCCTGCCACCTCTCTCCCAATGTCTGGCAACTGCCCCAAGTATCCCACATCATCTAAAATTAGGAGAAATACCCTCTATCTAATAAATTCTTCTGCCCTTCCATATTACACAACTCAGTTTGGGGATACCAGAAAAATGCCCCCCAGTAGTTAATCAATAGCCCACAATTAGCAAATACAGCATTTAATAATAGGACTAATCTTTTAACAGGCTATCAACCACATTCATCCCTATCAGTACTAACTCCCTAATAATAATTTAGCAGCACTAGCCTAGTTAGGGGCATACACAGAGTAAAGTCCACAGTTTGCTAAACCGTCCCATATTATCTAAAACTGCCTAAACCAGTTACTAACAGAATTGTTCCTGAATAGGCATCAACATCGTGATAACAGAATAAAGCCCCCAACTTGCTAAACAGCCCCTACTTAGCAAAACAGTGACTAAAACAGTTACCAACAGAATTATTTTTGACAGACATCATTTAGATATCAGAATCATGCCCCCAATTTGCTTTAGCAGTAACTAAAGCTGGTACCGACAGACTTGTTTCTGTACACAAGCATCAACACAATAAGCTCCTCCTCCTCCTCCCTTGCCTGACTATGGGCAGCATCTCTCTGGGTGGTACAGTACTAATCAGACAGCTCAAGCATTTAAGAGATGGTGGGAGTGGGGGTTGGAGGATGGGCAAAAAAGTCCCCAGTGCTGCTGTACAGGAGTGTCTCTCCTGTTCCTTTTTATTTGTCTCTTTTGGGTCTGTCTGTGGTGGGGGAGGCTTCAGTTGCCCTCTGACCCCAACTCCCTGAGCTCCAGTGAGCTTAAAAAGTTCAGAAATGCCCAAAAAGTTGAAGATTGTTACAGGGGAGAGCAGTAAAAACCCACCAAGTATTCCCCTCTGACCCCTATTTCCAGTGCGGTCCCCGTGAAGGCTACTGTGGCTGGCTGGGTTCCTCAGTTCAAGTGCAGCAGATTTCAAATCTGGCACCTTTTCACTTCTGTCCTGGGACTGGCTGCCTTTGTTCTCTATGACCCTATGACTGGCTGCCTTTGTTTGACTGTGGCCATTAATTTTAAAATCTTATAAGTCCAGTGTTTGTTTGATTGCGGCCATTACTTTCAAAATCTTATAAGTCTGGTGGTTGAAGCCAATGGCCAAGCGGCAGTGTAGGAGTGGGACTCTGAATTGTTTTTTTACAGAAGAGTCCTTGGTGTTGCTGTACAGTAGCGGGTCTCCTGTTTCTTTTTATTTTTCTCTTTTGGGTCTGTCTGTGGTGGGGAGAGGCTTCAGTTGCCCTCCGACCCCAACTCCCTGAGCTCCAATGAGCTTCAAAAGTTCAGAAATGCCCTGAAAAGTTTAAGATTGTTGCACAGGGAGAGCAGTAAAAATCCACTAAGTACTGCCCTCTGATCCCTGTTCCCAGTGTGGTCCCCAGTAGTACTGCCCTCCGGCAGGCCTGGCTTTACATTTTTGGGGGCCCCCAACAAGATACTGTAAGTCATGGGATCCCACCACCCAACTCACTTCAGCCATATCTTTTACTCTGTGGTATAGAGTTACCCTTTACGCCATGTAATATGCATATGCAGTTCATCATGTGACACCATTAGGTTTTTGTAGGGGGAGACAAGCATGTTGAGGGCCCCCACTTAACTCACTTCAGCCATGGCTGTTACTTTGTATGCTTTGTACCACAGACATATATTTTATTTGCGTTACAACCTGTGACATCTGTACTTTTACGAGGAGGTAGCAACTGTAACCCTCCAATGCATGTCTGTTCATCTGCCTCTGATTGGCTGGGCCATGCCGCAGGAAGTCATTTCATGGCGTGTTAATGTCACATCCAAAGATTCTACCCAGCCCAGTGATGCCCCTTGTATTTTTTTTCTGCAGTACTACAACAAGGCAATAATGAAAAAATAGCATGAAAAACTAATATGGCACGCTGGCTCTGACTGAGGGCCCTTCACGAGTAGGGGGCCCCCAGCAACCGCAGGGTTCGCTGGTGCCTAAAACCAGCTAACCCAGCTCCCAGTGTTCTCCCTGGTTTGAGCATATTTTATTTTCTGTGAGAAATCAAGATTATGGGACTTTATAAAGTATCACCTGAACTTTTGTACTGTGTTCAGTATATATTTAAAAGAAAAAATGTATTATTTCAAAGATGTTAGATGAAACCACACTAAGTGATAGTTTTAGCTGTTGGTACTTTTCATTCATCAGTAAACATGATTGCATAACTAATTGATTAACTACATCTGAAACCAGAAGCTTGTTTTAATAATTGTACTATTGAAATCTTCAATAGTGTAAAAGTGGCTCACCAAACGTACCCATACTTGCCTAAGTTGTTTTGGACTCTATACACAATGATGACCAGATGATAAGAGATTATGGACTCCCCCTATTTGCAGCCCATAGTTTTTATATGGGTTACAAATTAATCTCATTTTTCTTCTGTTAAATCTCTCGAAAATATCTTTTCAAATATGGCTGTGCTGTAATTCTAGTTGACCACTGGATGTCAGCATTGGAACATTTACTGCCTCACATGGAGGTGTTTTACTTCAACTGGCATTTCTGTTTCATCTTCAGAGCTGAACTTTTTTTTATTATTGCAGGCACACAGATTTCTGTTTTGTAGCTGACCAGTGTTTTGGACCTGGCACTATGACACAGAAACGTACTATAGAATTCTGGAGGGCCTCACTGTATTTCAAAGGGAAATTCATTTGGAATAAATAAATCATAAAATTCAACTCCTTTGAAGGGCTTCAGTTAGCTGATGGCACTTCTAAATTAAAAATTTACTGATACAGTCAAGGTGCGTGTTTGGTGAAATCACAGAAAAAAGCTCAGCTCAGATGAAAGGTCTGAGGTACGTACAGTCCAAGAAAATGTACTAGCCAAGTGTGTACTCTGCTTTTCAAAATTAGCAATGTATTTCTAACATACTGGAGGTTCAGAGATGTCTATCTGCATTAATGC
The DNA here is from genome assembly GCA_016271365.2 of Neoceratodus forsteri. NCBI lineage: Eukaryota > Metazoa > Chordata > Ceratodontiformes > Ceratodontidae > Neoceratodus > Neoceratodus forsteri. The sequence continues at coordinate 289,181,686 of CM028135.1, read as the reverse complement.
AATCTACTGTAACTACAGCTTCAGGTGATGCTGGTTGTTACATTCTTCATTACCTGAAAAATGCTTTGTCTGTTCCATGGCTGTTAGGTTATTTTTAAATAGATCTTCACTGCACCATGGGCTTAATTTTAAAGATGTATCCTGTGTGAGAAATTGTGCCTCATAAAAAGAATGAAGGCTTATGCAGGCATATTTGGCCAGCTTATTAAAAAAAGGATTGCACAGTCAGTGATGGTCTTACCCAGACTGCATTTTAAGGACTCATCCTTGCAATGAATCGTGACTATGACTATAATCCCTATAAACCTCCAGGTTGTAGTCACAGATGGAGAATTGCGTGAGCCTATATATATATATAGTAGAACGGGTGGGATTTATGCAGAAAATAACTGTGAATAATAAGTGTGTGGACCTGCTGGTCAGCAGAAGAGAAAGAGGAGGAGGGGGTGATAATATTAATGGATTCTGAGATTCTGTAAGTTAACAGCACATTTAGACAGGGGCAGCCCATGCCTACTATCTGGGTTGCGCTGTCTGGCAATGTTTAGGAGAGTATTGATGAACATGGCAGTGCACACCCTGTTGCTTTTGCTGCAGCCTTGTTTCGCTGCTATTTTAAGACACTCTAAATGTATCCTTTGCTTCTAAAGTAGGGATGGGCAGACAGACCTGCCGAAAATCAGAAACCCCCCTAGATCCAATGCGGTCTGGCAGACCAGGATCAATAAGAGCCATCGGCTTAAATGTACTAAGTCCGGTTCTACCGGTCGCGTGTGGCTAAAAAAAAAAGAGTAAAGAATGCAGAAGTTCAGTGAGGGTCGGCAACCGTGGCAGTTATATTGGCAAGTTGGCAAATTTTTTGTAAAATGCACGGGGTGGGCCAGGCACCTGATCCATGGTGGGAGTCGAATGAGGGGAGCAAACAGCACATTGAGTGAAACAGTCTTCTGGATAGTGATTAGCATGAAAGAGAGAGGTAGAGGGAGAGAAAATGGCAAAAATAATAATGTTTAGGAAAAAAGCATAATTTTTTTGCCATTCTCTCTCTCTCTCTGTCTTGCCCAGAAGACTCTGTCCCACTCAGTGTTCTTTCTGTCTTGCTCCTCCATGTTTGACTCCCACCACGGCCCACTCCCCCCCATCCTTTTGTCACCATTTCCAACTTACCAGATTAACTGCCTCATTTGGGGTGACTAATAGGGTGGTGGTGGCACTGGCATAAGCCTAACTTTCTTGCCTTTTCGTCTCCTTAAAGCTTACAATTGCATCAGCTGCAGGTAACTTACTACCAGCTGATGTGGTGTTGGATGGGTGCCTTTTCCTTTTGCTCATCTCAGCTGGGGGGGCCCACAGTCAGAGACAGAGGGAGTAATACACTTGGGCACACACGTCACACTCACCAGTCATCTGACCAGCTGCTAAGTTGGTCAGGTGGTACACTTGCTGTGCTGAATAAAGACTGTTTGGCAGGAAGGGAATCAGTCAGTGAAATGAAGTCACTGCAGATGATTGGAGCTCAGCTCACTGACTGATATTGCCTGATTACATGGTGCGTTTGTGATTAAATTCATCCAGTTGTCCTTCACTTTAGCCAGATCTGCAGCAGCAGCAGTAGCTCTAGCACAAGTTTAAGCAAGACGAAACAAGCACTTGAAAAAAAAAGGGTATTTGAGAGGAAAAACGTGGCCACCAGGCGGGGGGGGGGGTGCGAAAGGGAAGGCAAGGGATGGGGAAGGCCATGAGAGCTCTGCGTGATCATTATAGTTTTCAGCCTTTGGCTACTAGCAACAACAACTTGCATTAAAAGAAACAAGTTAACTAACAAGGCAAGCAATTAAAAAAAAGAAGGGGATTTAAAAAAAATAAAAATGTTTCTGGGGATAGCCAGGAAGGGAACGCCAATGGGCAGAGCTTCAGTCAGTGCTTGGCTTGCTTGTTGAAATTTGTGCCTGCCTGAATGGTTGAACTTGTTTATAACTTTTTTTTAATTTTTTGGTAACTGGGTAAGGCCCTTTAGGCACAACTGCCTGTTTTCTGGAGCAACTCAGGAGCACAGGGAAGGTTAAATGAATTGCTCAGAGTCACACAGTATGCAAGTGGAGGTTGGGGGAATCAAATCCAGGTCTGTCTGTTGGATGTTCCAAGCTCATCCACAGCTCGTTACTCTAACCTCTATTGCCACTGCAGACAGTTTAAACCTCAACCTCTGCTGCCACAGTACTAGTGCCACGGCTTACTGTTATTATAATTGCTGCTCTAGTGAGTGCCTTAATTTCATTTAAAGAAATAACAAAGCAGCTAAAAGGAACAATAGGGCCAAGGGGAATAAATCAAACTTATAAAAGAGAAAAAACTGTTTAACTTGGCAGGGTGGAAGGGAAGCCCAAGGGTTGAGTGAGTGAATGAGTGACTCTTGGGCTTACTGGGTCTGGACAGAATGGAGACCTACTGTGAACAACGCCACCACAATTAGTTAGTTCCAAAATCTCAATACTGCTCATGGACTTAGGAAAGGGAGGAAGACAAGTTGCTGTGAGGCTCTACTCGGCTGTGACTGGAGTCACTGGCACTGCTGTGCTTTTTCTTGCCTGGCACGCATTAATTAAAAAAAGTAATAAAAAAAAATGTCCGTATAGTTGCATCTCACATGTGTCAGTCTGGCTGTGTGTTTATCTGCTGTTGTGAATGTATTTCAGGGAATTTCATGCCTGTACTGCTCCTATCATTGGTGCAAGCTCACTCCCTGCTTGACCTAAATTGCCACCTGTCCTGACAGTGGTAGTCTCTATTCTGTATACTACCTGGCCTTCCAGTTTTTGCAGCATGTCTTAATGGACTTGTCTAATTTTTGAATTGGCTGAAGTTGAACCTGATGGCACAATGTCTTCAACATGCCCCACTGGACTTGGCTAATGTTTGGATTGCCTAAACCTGATGACACAATTTTTGAAGCATTTCCTAATGGACATGTCTAATTTCAGGATTGCCTGAACCAGACTGTGCTGCTCATTTCTCTTCTTATTAGCCATAGCTCTATTAATTTGTTTTTCAATTATGTGCTCAAAAATGAAGGTCTGTGGACTCCATGCAGTTATTTTTTTGCAGAGGTCCCCTAAATGTGTCATCAGTTTGAGTGGGTGAGTGGAGGGGACACCATGCCATAGAAAATAACTGCATGACTCTCAGTTGAGCAGAGAAGGAGATTGTCATTGTTGCACTAACTATCAACTGTCCATTGTATATTACTAAATGGGAATCAAATCTTCCTCTAAGGTCATACGGGTCAGTTTACAGTTACACCACTACAGAGGCAGGGATTGGGGAACAGAGGTCAATTGCATAACTGCAATGTATTCAACATACCAGCACATTGTCGTTGAGGCACAGGTCAGGAAGCATAGGAAAACCAGGAGCAGTTTTCAAAATTCACAAATAGTGTATTATTATTAATAACAGCAAAATAAAAAGATACAAATTGCTCAGTATTACTATTTACAATGGCAGTACAAAGACAGAAAACAGAGACTTCTGAGTTTTTTCTTTTCAATTTCAAATCTCAGTCTATATCTCTCTCTTGCACAAGAATTGCTGCTCTTTTTATAAGTCTGTGCCTTGAAAACTCATTAAGAAAACAGCATGCTTCTCACACAATGTTCTTGTAAGTTTCCAATGTTTTGCAGGTGCAGCAAAAAGAACATAATGATCCAGTACTGACCTCTCGTAGACAGCTCTGCAGAGATTTTATATCCAGCATTCTCAGGTTAACTCTGAGTTCCAAATGGCTTTTTGCAATAATTTCAACAGTAAAACTATATACAGTTTTAAAATAAGGGATCCCAGTATCAGTGATATTTCCACATAAAGATTCACATATATTTTTATAACTGCAGATATGCAAGGGGAAGAAAAGACAGAAATAGCAAGTGAAGGCAGAGTGATAACAAGAGGTGGAGAACTGTGAAACCGTTGGAGTGGTCAGTTCCAAGATCTCACAAAAAAATGTGGTTGTGCAATCAGACAGAGAAGAGACAGAAAAGGAGAGGATAGAACAGGCCCTTGCATTTAAACTCCTTCTGCATAACAAATAATGCAGGGCTTTATTCAACCCTATCACACACATCAGTACCGTAAGCTCACAGTTTTCATTTCCTGAAATTATGTTTTCAATTCCACGTGTGTGTCATAAATCTCAATGCTGTTTTATGCAATTTTATGTCAGATTTTTGGTTTTCCTCGCATTTTACAAAAGGTTCTGATTTAAACCAGAACTAATCAGAACTAATTAGGATTTTGGCCTGGATCCTGATCTTAATAATAAGGGTCAGGACCTTTTCGGGTCCACCCAACCCAACTCTAAAGCACAACCACAGCCACCAGAAAAGACATTTGAAATTGGTTTGAGTGCATTTCTATTCATACTTTACTGGACCACTTCTGTGGTAGTTGCTGTGGAGCGCTACCATGCGACAAAAGTTACACATGTGTGTAGAAATTATTGAATGTCCATATGCAACTTGGCCATATGTTGGAGGTGTTGCATCAAATTTTCAACATGGCATTTTTTGGGCTCCTTCTCATGAATAGTGCCAATGTCATTTTGTTCAATTGTTCTGAAAGGTGATTGCACAGACCAAACATGCTATTCTGTTCCACAGGTACGAAAACATGGTTTGGGCAGGTTGTGGAAAATGGCAGCTGTACAGTTGTGAAGGAGGTGTACAAAAATGTCTATGTTAAAAATGTGAAGTGAAAACACAAAAATTTAGTGACACTAGGATCGTGCGTAGCAACTGTGCAGTGCACGCCTGTAACGCAATCATTTGCTGGAATATTTTCACCAGATTTTTAACATGACCTTTTTAGTACCCCTCCTCATGAACAGTGCCAGTGTCATTTTGTTTAATTTTCCCGAAAGGTGATTACACTGAGCAAACGTGCTATTCTGTGCCATTGTGAAGGAGGTGTGCAAGAATGACAATGTTAAAAATGTGGAGTGAAAATATTAAAAATGAGTGATATTAGGAGCGTGCACAGAAACTGCATAATGCACGCTTGTAATGCAGTCAGTTTTGGGATTTTTGTCACCAGATTTGCAACTTGGGCATTTTGAGACCCCACCTCATGACCAGTGGCACTGTCATTTCATGAATTGGTCCCAAAAGGTGATTCCATGCAGTGACCGCATAAAAGACAGTGACAGTTTTCATGAGGTGGGGTACCAAGAACTGTTGGGGTTTGGGGGCAAAAATTCAAAAAAATGGCTGAGATATCAGCATAAGTTGAAAGTCCAATGGAAGAAGTTGTGAGATTGGCCATTTTCACAGCTAAAAAGCTCTTGTAAAACAGCTGTAGGCTCCGTCCACAGCCCTAAAAAGTAGCTGTGGCCAGCAGAGTTTTTGGTTTTGAAATTTGTTTTTTAAGTTTGTCTGGTTAGTTGGCTATTTTAAGAATTTGTTTTCTGTTACCAGACTTTTTAATTACTTTCCTACTTGTGGAGGCCCTTACCACAGATGAGGCACAATATATAGTTATACATGTAGGATGAATTAAAGAGAGCACTGTCTGCTGATGTGACAGTTAAATGCATTCTTCATGTCTGGTATTGAGTTATCAGGGTATATTACTTTTAGATGTGACCGACTTCTAAGAAATAAGGGTGGGGAAGGGAGATCCTTCTCTATGTTTGATCTGCCCTTTCTGCCAGATAAACTGAGTTGTCAACCTTAAAGCAGCAGTACTATGAAAAAAAATCTGAGTCTTTTTGGTCAGTTTATTCCCTGTACTCCGCTGATCATGTATCTGGTAGCCTTTCTTGCCAGCATTGTACTAACCCCTCATTATTTGCTCTGTTATCCTTTGCCTTGGTTACATTTCTGCCACTCAGCATGCTGCACTGGAACCCTCTCTGCTGCCAATTGCAAATGTGTTTGACTGGCAATACTACACAGGAACAATGGGACAGTTTAGCATAGGGTCCCACAGCGGTAAACAAAAGGCAGGATACAACCGGAAGGGGAAAGCAGCTGAAAATTAGTCAGCTGCCATATTTATTGTAGCACTACAACAATTAAAATACATTGCAAATATCAAAAAACTAAAGATGACTGAAAAAAATATTTACAGATATAGAAACTGGAACTATGGCTGCATGCTTACAGCCAAAAAACAGAATTTTGATAAATCACTTCCTGATTTGGTAGTACTGCTGCTTTAAATAACTCCCCATGTGAGTCAATATATTTGTCTGTTACCCAGGGTGTGGTAAAAATCCTTTGTATAGGGTGTATATATGATGCCCTGAACATTGCCCCCCAGCTCTGACCTCTCTCATAACCTCTATCACTGACCAGTCCTTGGGAGAACTCATAGTCTGCGGTGATTTCAATCTATATTGGCTGAGTTAGAGCCAGAAAGGGTACAAATCTTCAATTGTGGATGCTCAACTTGCTCAGTTATTTGAGGAACCCACCAGACATTGCAAATGGGGGGAATCACACGCTACTTGATTGGGTCCTTGTAAACAGAGCCAAAAGAATCAAAACTGTTGGGATCCTGCCAGATTCCCTCAGTGACCGCTGGCCAGTAAATTGTTTTTGGCAAATAATTTTCCTAATCCCACTCCAAACTTTTTTGAAGCCACTGACCTGTCTCTCTTTGTAGAGGCTGCTTTCCTCCACAGTCTAAGAGCCATCAACAGGAGACCAGTTATAGATCTCCCAGATGTGGACCAGGCCCTTGACTATTTCATTAATAATTTTAATATTGCTGTTAACAAACATGCCCCCAGAAAGTGATGTAGGGCCAAAGGTCTCTGTGCCAGATGCATTAACAATGGCCACCAGAAAGCTATTCGTCTTCAAGATAAGGCATGGGAACAACATAAGAAATCTGGACTAACATCTGACTGGCACATCTATAGACATCTTAGAAATGTCTGCAAAGATAATTTCAAAAGCACCTAAAGGATTTACCTAAGGTCCATACAGATTAAAAATCTATCAAATCCCATACATTTCTGGAGCCAAATTAATTGGCTATTGAAAGGGTGATTCAACACATCTTCATGTGAAATTACTAATGGGCACATCCTGTCTGATCCCATATTTGGAAGGCTATAGCCTGTAGTTCAAGGGGGTGGTGCAACTGGCCACTCGCTCCTTTTGGCCTATTTAAGGGCTGCTCTCCTCACTCCACACACACGCGTTTTTCCTTGCTAGCCAGAGGATCTGTTGGTCTGTCTTCTCCCTTGGTGCTCACCAGGGGCTGCTCCCCCCCGTGTTCCTGTATTTTGAGCTCTTCTGGTTTGTGCTGGACTTCTATTTTTGTGTTCTCCTGCTTTTGGTTCATATTACCTGCCTCCAGTTACATTGTTCCCTACCTGCTCCTTCACTTGTGTTTTCCTTTGTTTCTTTTGGGCTTTCTAGTTTCTACCACCTATGTCTACATTGTTTATTTGTGCTTTAGGTTGTATCCTTACCTTCAGCTGCCCTGTGCCTGTGCTCTCAGGCTGTAGTTCCTCACCAGATTTTCCCAGCCCTCAGTCACTTGCATTTTTATTGTGTGTTTCAGTTTCCACTGCTGTTTTCCTCCCTGTTATCTCCAGTGCTTTCAGCCTAATCCTTTGCACCTGGTCCAGGCGTCACCTCACCCCTCCTTGTTGCTGTGTTCTCCCAGCTCTGCTCTTGTTCCACTTAGTGCTAGCTCACTTCATTCAGTATTGGAGTTCAGTGTGCTCTGCTCACCTTATTCTGTGTTTGCTCAGCCTGGCCCAACTGCTGCATTGCTCTACTGATACATTCAGCTATTACACTGGCTGCCTGGTCTCGGCTCCAGCTGCAGGCCTTTTAGCAATTTGTTTCTGAATCTAACTATTTTAAACCTCTCAGTCATTCATTTAACATACTAATTACCAGCAGATTAGGCATTATGGTCCATCGAGTCTGCTTGAACGTCAGATCCCTAGTTGGGTGCTGAGGCCCTCCCCCCCTTGTGTTCCAGAAACCCCTATCATCCATCCCCACCCCCTGGGCCAGGCCATCATCTGATACATCCACTTTCTGTGTCTGTCCCGCCCTCTCTTGAAGCCCTGCACTGTGGATCTCTGAACCAGCTCACCAGGCAGTGCATTCCAAGGGTCCACCACTCTCTCAGTGAAAAACCTTCTCCTCTTCCCCCCCCCTCACCCTTCCACCTTCCAACTTCAAACCATGTCCTCTGGTGATACCTCCCTGCTTTAGTCTAAAGATTCTCTCCATGTTTACCCTATTTATTCCATTGAGGTACTTGAAAACCTCAATCATGTCCCCCCTGTCTCTCCTCTCCTCCAATGAAAACAGGCAGAGCTCCTCAAGTCTGTCCTCATACTTCAAATCCCCTAGTCCTCATATCATCTTAGTTGCCTTCCTCTGTACCATCTCCAGGAGCTGTATGTCCCTCTTCAAGTGTGGTCTCCAGTACTGTACACAGTACTCAAGGTGTGGTCTAACCAGTCCATTTACTTCCCCTTTTCCCATTGCTCTAGCTGCTTGCTTTCCTATGGCGTGTCCTTCATTAGGACCTTGCCTGTAAAGGCACCTCTTTTGGGGATCCCTACCCTACTAGTATTACAGTTGCTGTTGGTCTTATCATGTTCCCACTTCTACCAAACCTTACTTTTACCAAACCCACAGCAGTCTGTTTCTGATGATAACCTAATTCTGCTTTCATGGCTGGTACATATTTAACTTATTCATTAGCTGCTTGGTGTTGTGGCATCATGTTCGTGGCTTCTTTGTTATTTCCTATGGTGGGGCACTGAGGAGTCACAGCGGGTCTCATGGCCCCAGGCAGCGGGAGCAGCTTCCTATTTGTAGTGTATTGTATAAGCCCCTGGCTCGCCCAGCCTCCTCCTGCTGCTCTTCATAGCCTTTATGACACTACACAACCAGCGATTCCAGGCAACTCTCTATCTAGCCAAAATCTTTTCCTTAGCTCAGGAATTACAAATGTGCCAGGTGAGACAACAAAAACAGGCTCCCTTGTTTAGTCACAACAAAACTGATTCGTTAGTTACGATTTTTCTCACTTTACCCATTTCCCCACACTAGCAAAAGGCAATTACCTGGCAAGGTTGGGCATAGTAACTTCAACATTTTCACATTTTCCTCAATATGGTCCTGCTGTAGCACTTACAAATTTCATGTATTCCTGCAAAAATGGTTTTCAGGAAACCCTGTTCCATATTGTCATACAGTGTCCTATGTATAATATTTATAGAGACACAAATCTAAAATATATTCTGTCTAGAGATGCCAACACAAATTGCTATGTACTGTTTATACTAATGCAACCTAGGGATAAAGAGGAAGCTGAAAAAGTACTTCTTTATTACAGCTGTAATTAGTTTTAAAAGGAAACAGTCTCAGCTTTAAAATCCAGGGGTGGTGACACTGGAAATTAATTCTTGTAATAGAGAGATACAGTACTGTTCCTTGTATTGTTTACTACTCTTGGCCTAGTACCACAACTGTGTAACTGTATTCTGAGTATCCACTATGAATTAACTCTTGTAGAGAGACACAGTATCTTGTATTGTTTACTGCTCTTGGCCTGGTATTATGAATGTGTATCTGTATTTTGAGTATCCACTATGAATAGGAGCTGCAATTTATGTAATGATTTGGATTGAAGCATAAAATGAATTTGCTATATGTTTTTAATTGAAACACTATTTTATATTTGTATGTTGTTGTAAAGTCAAAAACTGTTATGTCTTGGAAGAACAATAAACTATATTTGATTGATTTGACTCCTAAAAAAAACTCTACCTAAGATCTTCTGGCTCTACCCAGCCTTCTACCATCCCTGCCCTAATATTATGCACCCGGTTTACTCAGTCATCCCAGTCCTCCTGTCCCTTGCACTACCAGCAATGCTCATCCCTTTCCAAGTCTGACAGCATGTCATGTTTACTTGCTTCAAACAGCACCTCCTACCATACTGGCTTTGCAGTCTCTTCCTACCAAACCGGCTTTACAGCCTCCTCCTCCTCTCCAACCATCAGCCCCAGGCTTTGACCAGCCTCACTGTTCTCTTACTCATAATATACCATCCAATTCACTCCCCTCCCAATCTGACTTTCTAATCGACTTGGTCAGCATGCATTTCTGTGGTTGACAACTGCTGTTTGCCTTACCTAGACCCACAAGTGGGTCCATATTGCTCAGTCTGACCTACATACAGATCTCATCCAGTCAAGACCCATGAGAGAGTCCACAGTGCTCAGCCTGATCTATGTACAGGTCTCCCCATGTCTGCTATCATCCATTACAACCCATATATGGGTCCCATGCTCTTCACCATATGCAGGTTTCATGCTCATTTCAACTCACTTTTCCACATTTTGGAGACATGCCAAACATATCCATTACTCCAGGACTCAGGGCTAGCCCTCTGCACCCCAAAGTCCGCATCTTGAGCTTGCAAAGCTTTGGGTGGGGTCCTTCTCACCTGGCCTATAGTTGGGAAGGTCCTTGCTCCAGGTGGACCTTCAGTCATCCTCCGTACCGATGGCACCTCTTGATGTAACATTTAAGACTTCAGTGGCGAAGCGGTGGGGCTCTCGCGGGAAGGGCCCCTTTAGCTGCCCGAGAGGGTTCAGAGGTATCCTTTCATGCTATTCTCCCTACAACGGCCTCTGGTTCACCTGGTTTGTTCATAGATCAGTAGGCTGACTGAGTGCCTCGGTGGTCGTTACTCTCCTCCTCCCACCTTGGTCGACTCTTGTTGCAGAGTGCATTTGCAACCCTCCATGGCATTCCTGTTCGAGGGATAGAGTGAGTGTTCCCCGAAAATTGCAATTTCCTTGGATTGGTCTACTAAATTTCAGTAGCAGAGTCATCACTAACCAAAACTGTCCCAAAGCCTGGAGGGAAGGTGATCTAGGCCTTGGATCCCCAGAGGTTTTCTCCTCAAAGGGGGGGGGGTTCCCTCTCCTCTGTGCCAATGGCCATAATACTAGATAGGCATCCTTGTAGTCCCTAGGGCACTTAGATAGGTTTTCCACTAAGGTAGGTTTCTGCTGTTGGATGGAGGTGGGTGGATGTCCCATCATTGTCCAGTCTCCCCCTTTGGTTTTTCTCTCTCCCCCTTTGTTTTTTCTGTCTCTGTCTCTCTCTCTCTCTCTCTCCTTAGGAAGCCAAGCCTCCATGCCTTACAGTGAGACCTCCGAATGGGTCACTATTCATCTGTCATTTCCTGCCTACTTTAGTCAAACAGTATGACCAACTGACCTATGCCACCAGCTGAACCCCATTACCAACTGACCTATGTACAGGTCTTCATTGACCCATGCTACCAACTGAACCCATACTACCAACCGACCTATGTACAGGTCCTCATTCCTGATATGTGTTCACTACCTTGTATGCTTTGCTTGACACTCTTTTTGGGCCTCTTCCTAAGGTACCTTTAGCCAAGGGAATCACTTCCACGGCACCTCAAGGGATCGAACCCTCCCCTAGGGTTCTTGCCTTCATACCCCTAAAGGGTGGTATATTCCATGGATAGAGAGGTGAACAGCCAAAGTTTATCTACATTGCACAAGCACAAAATCAGTTGCACAGGCACATTGAATTGGAAGACTATAGTTTAGTTCAAGGGGGTGGTGGAACTGGCCCCAGCCCCCTTTTGGCCTATTTAAGGGCTGAGCTCATTGCACCCTTCCCAACCGCCGAAACCTGGACCTTCCACCTTAGACTAGTAACCAGGAAAGAAGTTATCAAGTACTTTAAAGGTATGGAAAGTGAAGGCTCACCTAGATTTGATGACTTGGAACCCAAATTCCTCAAAATTGCAGCACCCATAATTGCCACCCCCAAACATCTCATTTACTAATCTTTCCTACTTGGAACTGTCCCTGAAAAATAAATGGTGGCACTTGTGGTACCCATTCAAAAAAGCAGGCAAAAAAATTTGATTAAAAACAATAGACCAATCTCTCTTCTCTGCACACTTGCCAAAATCCAGAAGAGGCTACTGTATGACCAACTCCAGCCCTGCCTTGAGTACAATCATTCCCTGATCAATGTTCAACATGGTGTCCATAAGAATCATGGCACTGACACTGCCCTGGTGCATGTGACGTCTGACATTCTCAATGACACGGGGGATGGTATTGCTACAGGTGCAATTTTTGTCGACCTGACCAAGGTGTTCGACTCAGTCAATCATGATGATCTATTGTTGTCTAAGCTGAAGGGTATTGGTCTTGATGACCTCTCCTGCCACTGGTTCAACAACTATCTGTCCTGGCAGAAACAGAGGGTAAAGTGGCAGGGTGGCAACTCAGATCTTAGGGTAATATATATTTTTTAATTTTTTATTTAGTTGTTTAACCAGGAGTAGCACACTTAGGGTGATATTGGATGGTGTATGGCAAGGCTCTATCCTTTGTCCCCTCCTATTTTCCCTATTCATAAATGATATGCCCCTCAACTGTGATGCGGCCATGGTACTGTACAACTATACGCAGATGATGCAATTTTATATAGATCTTCTGTGGACATTAATTGGATTAATAAAAACCTGAAGAGTGACTTCGAGCAACTTGAAAACTGGTTCCTGTTAAACAAACTGATCCTCAATGTTAGAAAAAACAATGCTGTGCTCTTTGATCACAGGAGGCTAAGTACAGAGAGACAACACCTTCTCAAACTGGCTACCAGTAGAGGCTCTCATCTTGAAGTTGTCAAATCACTCAAATACTTTTGGGGTAGTGCTAGACCAAAACATGACCTTTGCACCTCACATGGATGCAGTAGTCAAAACACTGCATCAGAAACTTGGCTTCCTTTACAGACTTATCCCCTTCCTTTCTAGGGATGCTTGCTCAGCCATTGCAAATAGCACTCTAATGCCTATTATCTTCTGTGGTGCCCCAGTACTACAGTCCTCTCATGAACCATAGCTGGGCAGGCTAAAGACACTCTATTACTGAACTGGACGATTTGCCATCGGTGCCCACTCCAGACAGAGACCACCACTGCAGACTGCTTGCTGCACTGGGTTGGCCCCCTTTTGAAGCTAGACATCCTATGTACTGCCTAACCTTTAAGCTAATGAAACTTACTGCACCCCCTAGCCTTACCAGTATAATCAAGCTTAAACAACATGTGACACTCCTGTGATCCATTGCTAACCTATTGCTAGTAATCCCCAGGGTACAATCAGCACCTGGTAGGAGATCATTCTTTTTTGTTGCCCCCTCTCTATGGAACTCGTTAACCCATGAGATTCTTAGCTGCCCCACTTTTAGTTTAAAAAAGGCACAAAGACTTCTCCATTGTAGTGACCCACTGCAAGTGCAACCGATGACCTGTTGCATCATTTGCTGAGTTATCTCTCTGGGCTAGACATGAATGCTCACCATCCTCCTGATGGACGCTGGACACTCTTCAAATTGCCTACCTATGCACGTTGTGTTGCTATAATCTGTGGTCCTGATACTGGCCTCTGAATGTATATTGTGTGATGATCATGATTGTAACTACTTTCTGCTTTATTGTATGTATGATTACTTTTCTTATAGTTATTTCTACTCTGTAAATGCTTGTATTTTTCTTTCTCTCTTAATATATGTAACTAATTCTGGATTGACCCCGAAAAAGGGACTGTCATGCCTCAGTGGGTCTACCTGGTCATCAAAATTCAAATCAATCAATCGATCAATCAATCAATGAATATTTTAGCTACTTTTTGTGTATGGTGAACTATTACTGATCTTCTAACACATTCATGTTTTTAGAGGTATAAAGTTGGGGTAGGCCATTTTTTCCCCCAAATAACCCATAATTAAGCAATAAGGCATGACAGGGTGTGCGTTATTGTGGCATAATGCCACATCTCATAAAATGAAGCCAGCAGTGAAGCCGAGGGCTTTACGTACTCAAGAAGTGCCATTATTCCCCAAAATATGCACTTCCTGGAATGCCTTATTGTGATTATAAAATGGCTTTGCTCATTTTTTTTTTTAGGACCAAATAATGAGGTTTAGAAAGTTAAGCATTTCTGACCTGTGCTGTTGTGCTGGGATAACAGCACGGTCATGTGATTGGATTCCACCAATCACAACATAAAACTGTTTGAGGCAGGAGAAAGAGAAAACCACCATGGTACTCAAAGGAAGTGGCTGGGAAGGTAAAAGTGAAAAAGTTGCCTTTCTTGAAGTACAAGGAAACACAGAACGAGGAGGGCAGGGCAGTATATCTGGATAAGTAGAGGGAGGCATGGAAGGTAGTCAGGAGTGCAAAGGTGCAAATGGAGGAAAAATAGCCCAGGCAGTAAAGAAAGGCGACAAGACTTTTTATACAGTAGGTATGTTAGTGAAAGGAGAAAGTCAAAGTCTATGTGAGGCTTAAGGGGGAAGAAAGGGAATGAATGGAAGGGTATTTGGAAAAAGCAACAATCCCGAACAAATATTTTTGTTCAGTATTCACAGGGGAGGGGGAAGGTGAGGGACCACAATTAAGTGGCAGGAGCAATAAGGAGAAGGTGACACCAGTCCATTCATGGACGAGAGAGTTCTAAAGGAACTCACACAACTGAAAGTGGACAAGGCAATGGGATCAAACAGGATACATCCTAGAATATTAAAGAAGCTTAGGGAGGTGCTGGCAGCACCACTCACAGCCTTGTTTAACAAATCACTGGAAATGGGAGTGGTTCTAGTGGACAGGAGGAGAGCAGATGTAGTCCTTCTACACAAAAATGGGAGCAGGGAGGAAGCTGGAAACTATAGACCAGTCAGCCTGACCTTGGTGGTGGAGAAATTAATGGAATCACTGCTTAAAGAAAGGACTGTGAAACATCTTGAATCCAGCGCAGCACATTACCTGAGGAAGCATAGATTCACAACGGGAAGGACATGTCAATTAAATCTGATAGATTTCTTTGACTGGGTGACCAGGGAAGTGGATCAGGGAGGAGCGTTGATGTGGTCTACCTGGATTTCAGCAAGGCTTTCAACACCGTTCCACATAAGAGGATTGTAAACAAGCTAGGCATCTTGGGAATGGGTCCCAAGGTGGTAAATTGGGTTTGAAATTGGTTGAGAGACTGAACACAGAGGGTGGTGGTAAAGGAGAGTGACCAGCAGGGTGCCACAGGGATCCGTTCTGGGGCCACTCTTATGCAGTGTCTTAATAAGTGACACTGTAGAGGGGCTAGAAGAAAGGTATGCCTCTTTGCAGATGGCATTAAGTTCTGCAACAGGGTAGACACTCAGGAAGGGGTTGGAAACATGAGGAGGGATCTAGGTAAACAAGAGGAATGGTCAAGAGTGTGGCAGCTAAGATTCAATTCCAAGAAATGCATTACCATGCATATAGGGCACAGGAATCCAGGAGAGGCTTACATGATGGGGGGGGGATACTGATGGTCACCAAATGAGAAAGGGATCTTGGGGTGATCATATCAGATGACCTACAGGTGGCCAAAAAATGTGCCAAGGCTGTGGGGAGAGCCAGTGGGGTATAGGGGTACATAGGGAGAGGTTTCAACAGGAGAAGAAAGCAGGTGGTGATGCCACTGTTCAAATCATTATGAGGCCTCATCCGGAGTACTATGTCCAGTTCTGGAGACTGCATCTCTATAAGAACATAGAGCAGAAGCATTTCAGAAAAGGACAACAAAAATGGTGCAGGGTCTGCACCAAAGTTCATATGAGGAGAGACTGGATGTTCTCAATATGTAAACCCTGGAGGGGAGGAGAGAGAGGGGGATATGACAGAGACCTTCAAATATCTCAAGAGCATAAATAAGATACAGGAGGGTAGCATCATTCAGAAAAAGTTTTTCTAGAACAAGGGGTCATGGCATGAATCTGGATGTGGGTAGACTAAAGGGTAACATGAGGAAGTATTTCTTCACAGAAAGGGTGGTGGATGCATGGATTAGTCTCCCAGTGGAGGTTACATTTGGTAAGGGAATTCAAAAATGCATGGGATAGGCATACAGGAACCCTAGTGAAAAGAAAGAGAACAGAGCTGGAGATCAAGTAGGGTTTGTGGTTTTTGCAGCAGGTAGAGAAAATGGGCAGACTGGGTGGGTCTAGTGGGCCTTATTTGCCATCAGTTTATATGTTTCTATGAGTGGTGTGAAATCCAAGTGTTCAAAAATAACAGGGTGCAATTATTATGCATATATAACAAAAACATATAGATTTTGAATGGCAGTTTCATCAAAAGCAATATGACTTGAAATTAGACAATAATGCATGACAGCATGTGTGTTATTCTGGGATAACATCATGCCTGAGATAGAAGAGCATAACGCCACAGGCCAAGTACATCCAACACCTGAGAGGTGACATTATCCTTGCACAACACACACCCTAGGAGGCATTATTGCTATTATACAATGGCTCTTATTTATTAATATTGTGGGACACAAATGAGCACATGTAGATGGATAAACATTTCATAGTTAGGCAGAGAACAAGTGTTGGAACATCCCTTTTATGTGTAGGGACATCTATTTTATAGTGTCAGTTGTACAGTTTTTTTTTTTGTTAAGTAATTACTTTTTTTGATGAAACACTCCCCATGTGAAAGCACTGCATCATGGGTATGCAAATAATCAATTGTCTGTTATCACTGTAATATGTTATGCAAGACCAGGCAATTAGGTATTTACATACCCATGATACAGTGCATTTACATGTGGTACGTTTCCTCATAAAAAAATAAAACTGTAAAACTAATACTATAAAACAGATGTTCCCACAGTATAAAGGAGATGTTCTGACACTTGTTCTCTGCCTAACTATGAAATATTTTAGCCATGACAAATATTTTGTCCCCATAATATTAGTAAATAATGTTTTTATATGAAACTAAGCTTGTGCTACTCTAACTGCAAGACATCAAACTCTTGGTAAGTTCTGGTTATGTGTGTGGCTGGACTTCATTCAATGATGTTATACTGAGATAACATTACTGTATGAGGCACATACTGATCAATCAGAGCTTAGGGATTCTTTTTGCCATTGTATAAGATATATCAAAAAAGTGGTATTATTTCTTTTAATTTTGTAAAATAATAAAAAGATAGAAGAAAAAAAATTAAAATTGCTGTTTGCACTACTTATAACTCAGTGGTTCACCAAAACGGAGACTAGAAATGTTTAAGACTGTTATCTGTTTGGCGCTCTTTTAACGTTAATCCTCCTATCAATTAAGGTCAAATGGCTCATAAGTTTTCCATGTTCCCAAAACCTGTACCCTCACTGGAGATCAGGCATTCACCATCTATGCTCCCAGACTATGGAATTCCCTCCCTGCCCATATCCGTACCTCCCCCTCCCATGCTTGCTTCAGAAACTCACTCTGGATCTTCCTCAAACGTGCCTCGGCCTGTCACCGTACCTGAGGTATCTAACCCCTCTCCTGCTCTATGCTGCACTTTATAGTCCTGCTTTGGCCCAGCCCCAATTTTGGTGTGTCTATGTTATTAGTTATTCACTATTGTCTATGGCTGTCAAATGTTATCTTGTTATTTTACTCATACCTTGTCATGTTATGTTGTTCTACATGCTTCCTTTTTTAAGTCATGTTGCTGCTCCTGACTATTACCTTTCTCTGTAACTCCTGTAATTCACCTGCTTTTGCCTGTAATCTCCTATAAACTCCCGGGTTGCACCAGAAGATAGGCACTTGACTGTCTAGTTGTGCTTACCTTGTTAACAAAAGCTAAATAAATAATAAATGATGTGTTAGATAAATGCTGGCCAGGTTGTTTCTCAGAACTGGAGTGCCAAAAATAAATATTTTCCCCACTTTTGCCATGAAAATATCATCTGCAATTTTCTCAAAAACAACCAAAAAAAAGTTACATTTTGAAATCCAGCAATTTCTAGGATGTGTTGTAACTTTTATAGCTTTTCTGATTATTTTTTAAAAAAGTCATTTTAAATTAAAAAAGATGGCGTACTCAGCAAAGCAAAATGATGGAAAAGAGGATAGTGTCTTGAGAATGCAAGCACAACAGCAGCAGCTTTTTCAGTCACCAATACATTTTAACATAGTGTAGTCACCTCCAGCAGTTGGGTACTACAGAGCTCTCCTCTGTAGAAGGGAATTTTTTAGCTTTGGTGGGATGCTGGGCAACCTAATTTGCTCCTATACAGTGTTAAAATACTTTGAATACAATTTCAACAAATTCATTGTCTACACTTAAGATCCAGTCAAGCAGTTGGCTTTAACTCTATTTACACATTTCCCTCTTACCTGCAGCCCACCCCCCAAGGCTGTTACAAACTTTTGGGGCTACTGTCTTCATTCTCCACTGTTCACTTCCACAGAGGCTGATGGACTATTTCATTCCTGACAAAATCCATTACACTGTACTCTGCCCACAGCATTTGTTACTATTCATTGCTATCATCAATGCACTTATCCTCCCCGTTGTCTCTGTTTCACCTCCATGCCAGTAACTATATTCCTTCAACCCACTGATTTTCAGATTATACAATAATATGCCATTATGCATCAAAAACATAAAAAAAATAATAAATGAAAATGCTTTAAGTGTAGGGTATTGTATTGCCATAACTGGTCTTTAGCTGATGCTGGCACTGTATGCTCTGTGCTCTCAGTAGCACATCTGATCATATTGGGCCCTATGCATGAATGGGGTGGAGTGGCTACGCGTGCACATCTGGGGCCGCAACCACTCCACACCCATTGCACCACCCATGCGGCCAGCTGCAGGATTCAGCTGCAGCCTGCAGCCCCACAACCAGACTGCATGGAGGGCAATGTGGCATGCAGGGGGACATGCCCACACTCCATGCCATTCACAGAAAAGCAGAGTGCTGGGTGTGGGGGGTGCATCTTATACTGGGTAACACCCAGCCGTAAGGGATATGTGTCCCCCTAGGATGCTGCCGCCGGTGGTGGCACATATATGGGGGCACTGCAGACCCCACCTACATGCTGCCCCAGCCCATGGATCAGCACGGAGGGCTGGGGCTGCAGACCAGGCACTCTCCCACCCCAAGCTTGTGGCGCAGATATTGCCCTTCATCTTGTTTCTGCACCTCGTGGGTGCAAGGGATTCACTCACGGACTGGGTTCTGGCATCCCATTGGATGTGTGCCTGGTCTTCAAAATACTCCACCGTGCACCTGTGCACTGGAAGGGAGGAGCCACAGACAGATGGGTGCCAGTTGTGCATACTGGCATATGCGTACCTGTCTGTGGGTGCGCAGCTACGCGGGCGGGGTATGTGCATTTTCCGCTTACCCCTGCCTGCATAGGGCCCATTGAACTTATTGGTGATGACAATGTGAAAGCTGTTGTTGGTGTCGTCAGGAAGAAGAGTTGCACTCCTACTTCTGGCAGTGATGAGCCAGACTGTGGTTCGAAATCCAGTAGGAGGTGTCTAGGGAGACTTGCCACCAAAACGGATAGGAATGGGCATCATAGTAGATGTCACTTGTTGGACATGTGAATAATCAAATGAATAGCTAAAGCTGAATCTTGGCAAGTTGAGTCTGAGGAAAGCTAAGAATTCAAGATTCTCAGGATTTGGTCTTGACATGAAGCCAGCAGAAGAGGAGGAGGAGGAGGAGGAGGAAGAGGAGTGCAACCAGATGGTTGTGTATAGACATTCTTGTTGATTTGTTCAAGCTGTCTTTACTGCTCCACCATAAGTGTATGCAACAGTTTCTGTTTGCTGTAGTCTATGCGTTCATAGGGAATTAACACATCTTTATATCTGGGATTCATAGTTTTGCCATGTCAAACTACATGTCCAGCCTAATGCTGTCAAACCTGTCTGCTAGTTGTGTCAGTCACATTTCTGCCCCTTCTTAAATGTGTATTGTTTTGTGCTTCTGCTGCTGCTGCTGTGATGACTCAGATGAATTAGTGATGTTACCATCTCTTACAGTGATGGATACTAGTCCTACTGCATCATCTGCTGTGCAGGTGCAGGGAAGAAGGCGGTGTCACAGGCAGCAGTGACACATGATGAGGAAAACATGACTAATGATGGCATGAGAATGATGATGAAGAGGATGTGTTGTTTTCAGAACCAGTTGAATTCCATACTTTTATTTTAATGTAATTATTATTAATCTTCATAAATTTTACTTTATATGCTGAGAAAACATTATTAATGATGGATGGAGGAGGATGATGATGAGAAGGATGTATTGATTTTGAAAGCAAAACTCAAAAGGAGATGGCTTTGAATTTGACAGCCCTTAAGGAAGCAGGAGCAAAGCCTGGCAGTTTAATGTGAGCATGCAATGACCCAGGCAGCATACTGTGTTTTTTTTTTTACTACAGAATTCAGTAGTGACCGAGGTGCATGGTCTGGACCAGGCTCTGGCTTTTGGTATTAATGGTGGTCTGGAACTAAAGGATGCATCAGTTGGCTTAGGTTGCTGTCACCCATACTTGAATGGACCATTTTATCCCAAACACTCCCCATAGCTAACACACTCTCCATAGCTATGACACTATGCCACACAGGAGACTGAAAAAGAAACTAAGCAGACTAGGAGTGGTGTCCAAAGTGATGAACTGAGTAGGAGCTGGTTAATGGATAGGCAGCAGAGGGTGGTGGTTAATGGCACTCACTTTAATGAGGGGACAGTTACCAACAAGGTGCCACAGGGCTCAGAACTGGGACCAATCATCTTCAATGTCTTCATAGGTGACATTGCAGAAGAACTGGAAGAGAAAGTATGCCTTTTTGCAGATGACACCAAAATCTGTAATAGGGTGGCCACTCAGGAGAGAGTAGAGAGTAGAGAGAATGCATAGAGACCTTTGGAAACTTGACGAGTGGTCATGAGCATGGCAATTGAGGTTCACTCACTTGTGAGACCCCACCTGGAGTATTGTGCCCATTTCTGCAGTCTGCACCTCAGAACGGATATAGACATGGTGGAGGCAGTCCAGAGGACGGCAACAAAAATGGTGTATGGGCTGCATTAAAAGCCCTGTGAGGAGAGATTGGGGTATCTCAACATGTACATCCTGGAAGAGAGGAGAGTAAGAGGGGCCATGCTAGAGACTTATCAGTACCTCATGAGGATGTACAAGGCATAGAAGGGGAGTCTCTTTCAAATAAGAAAGAGCACCAGGACCAGAGGATACATGATAAAGCTGGAGGCGAGAAATTTAAAAGGGATGTGAGGAAGTATTACTTCACTGAAAGTGTGGTGGATGCCTGGAACAAACTTCCAGTGGATGTGGTGGAGATTAAAATAGTAGGGGGTTGGAGGCATGCATGGGACAGGCACAGGATAATATTAGTAAATAGGCAATGAGGAGGGAGGTTCACTGGAGAACAGTTAGGGTCTGTGGAGACAGACTAGGCAGGGACCATCTGTGCAGACTGGATGGGCCAAATGGTGCTTTTCTGCCAACAAATTCTATTTTTCTATGTTTCTAACTTGACCTGACTATCCCTATTGCTGCTGTTGGTCCATTCAATTTGAGTGGGGATTGGGAGTGAAAGAAGCTGTTTGGAGGATACCATGCTCACAGTTTGAATCATCGGTCAGAACACTGGTTCTGAAAATCTGGGTAGACATCATGGACCTCCAACAATCTTTTTACCACACTAACTGCAACATGCACTCGTTGTATCTATAGTTTCTTCTGTTAATACTCCCACATTACAGAGGATCTGTCTGTTTCTTTTTTTAAGTAAAAAGGATTGATGGAGGTGGTGGTGGTGGTGGTAATGGTAGGTGTGACAGGGTGACCTGATTAAAGATGGGTGCCCGGTTGAAAGGCGAGGCTTCCTTGTCCCCCATATAGAGTGCCTGAGTATAATGAAGAGATTTAAAGTGCCAAGTGCATACATAAAGTGTTTACAGTACAGGTTGAAATATTTAAAGTGCAGAATGTCCAACACAATGCCAAGCTTGCTTGCTGAATGATAAATAAAGTGCTTCTAGTGCCTTAGAGATGGAATAATGTACATTAAATAAAATGGAGGCAGCTAGTTCAGTAGTGGGAGGTAAAGGGTTACATGAACTATCCCACTGAAAGTCTGCTTCTATAGTTGATCTGACAGAAGTCTCCCCACACTGATTAAAAGTCTTCCCTATGCATAGCCCGTATTAAAACAGACGTAGTGTTTTCAGAATAACACCCTTCTGCAACAGAAATGAACCTTTCCCTGCTCTGACTCTAAAAGATAAAACTGATAGCCTCTGTGCACATAATGTATGAGGTTAGCATGCTGAAAAACTGATACGCAGCACTTAAATGTTAAATAGGTTTGACTGCTACAACCTGCATTGAACTAAAACATGTGGCTTTATGTCTGTGAAAGTTCAGAGGCTGTGTCTGCAAAAGGAAGATTTCCCTGACTAAGGAGCGCTGGTAGGGAAAAACCATTTCCTTACAAGCATTTGAATGAAGTTAAAACAGGTTGAGAAATAAAAGGACAAAGGTTTCTTTTTTATTTAAAGGATTCCTGAACTGGTAGGAAATGAGAGAAGAAGAGCGCACCCTTATTCTATAATTCCCCTGGCCAACTCAAGGAATGCTGAGCAAACTGCCACTTTTGGGCTGATAACAGCAACAACTATAGAAACAGTACCTGTGTAAAAAACTGTTGCATTTCCTGTGCAGGGTGTGCTGTAATAGAAATGTTTCTATAGGGCTGATAGCCCACAAATGAACTGTGCATAATGGGATGTGTAGCAGTGAGGTCACTACTAGGGAGAGGAGCTAGTGGCAGTTAAGCTGCTAAGGGGCATATATCTGTTTAAAATGGAATATGAAAGCTTTCTTTTGTTACAGTGTGAACCCTTATTGTTTGGCTTAGAAGTAACCCTTTTTGCTTTTCTGTGCAGGACGGGTTATGAGCCACTGAGGAATAATTATTTAATTAAGAGGCAATTATGGGCTTATCTTGGATCCCTGATGTCACTAGGACAGGGTATAAAACATTGCCACTAGGGGCTTAGTTTAGATAGGGGGAGTCGGTTGGAACTGACTACGAGAGGTGAAGGACCTCTGGAGCTCACACAGCCATGTGAAGCAGGCTCAGAGATAGGCTTGTGTCATTGCTGGGCAGAGCACTGGCCCTTTTCTGAGCTTATTTCATTTGTTTATTTTGTGAATGAACTAATCCAAATTTTTTTTATTTCTGTGAAAGATAAAAATCTCTTGATCTGCCTCTGTATTGGTCCTCGCTTTTGCAGTCCCTGTCCCTCAGGTTGTATCATCTCTCCTCTCCTAAATCTTCCATGGATGGTTAGGTTCTTGTATTGATCAGAGTCCCTTCCAAAGACTTTTACACAAGTATAGCACATGAGGAGGGATTAGTAGCTTTTACTGAGGTATTAAGGCAAGGGGAGAATCTGTTCCCACCACTAAATTTTCTATCTGGTCTAGCAGAGACAATTCTGCATAAAAACTGATTCCTGTTTGAAGACCGGTACTGCAAGCAGATCAAGGGTACGGCAATGGGGAGCACTATGGCTCCGTCATATGCCAATCTCTACAGTACATGGGGTGTTTTGAGTCTATGCACTATCTATTACACTATCAAAGCTTTCATGACCCCATACCTAAGGACAGCATCCCCAAATCTCAAATTATATGAGCAAGAAGGAACAGCAGCATGACTGAAGAATTCACTAGGGAAGCACAACAGATGACAAGGAGATTCATCAGTAGGGGATACAAAAAGGGAAAAGTATTGGAAGCAGTGAAAGCGATAACAGACACCACAGGAAACTATCCTACAAGTGGATAAGAAGGATAAGAGAGACAACAGAACAGTTTTCTCTACGCCGAGGAATTACATTTGGATACACTTTGGATCATTCCTGAAGTAAGGAATGGGAGTCAATATAGAGGACATCTGCATCACGAAGGAAACTGAAGCGAATATGCATCCTATGGGACAAAGGAGCTGTTTTTATTCACATGGGACGCCACCTATCAGGGCTGCTCTATACATGAAATAAATACATTTTACAAACTTTAATTAGACAGATGGAACCATTAACTGTTTTTGAAGCTTTAAGGAACTACAAGATATACAGTAGATAATAACTTCTCTGCCTCTCACTCAAAGTGGTTAAAAAGTTTCATTTAAATATGCAATTTGGGCACACCTACAGGAGACTGGTATACTTAGTATTGTTAGATATTCACTAAAAAGCACAAATTGACGTTAGACTTTTTTAAGTCATAAAGCACAATGATAAGCATGTAAGTGAAATCAAGAGAACAAAAAAAGGATTCCCCTTTTTTTATGGATACTACCACCCTCCATAAGAATGCTGTTATTTTTCATATTTTCAAAAAAAATATATATAATTGATAAAAACAGAAATGGCAACTTGCCATAGGTTGGAGACAAACCACCTTTCAGTCTGGCCACTGGCCCTCAGCATTCCCTTGCTATCCATCAAGCCACTGCAAGGCTCATGCTCAGGCCCCTCTCTGCACCATCCAGAGGTTTATGAGGCAGGTACACAGAAGGGGCGTGTTTACGACATCACAGTGATGTTTTTTGCTCCTTCCACCTCTGGCAGTATTTAAGCAACAACTGAGCAAGAGTTCATGCTCCAACATCGAAGAGACACCTGGAACTCTGCTCGGTCCACTACTTGGTGAGTTTTTCTACAATTTCCTCTTTTAAGATTTAGAATACTTTGCTATTAGGGGATGCTTTTACTTTATTACAAATAAAACACCTTTGCCTTTTTTAGGTAGGAAATTGACATTTGCTAACACCAGTAGGACACAAGGACAGATAATTAAGAGAAGTGATCCTAACTAGGAGGCGAGGAATCCTTTTTAAAGAAGTATTCCTTACATTTAATACAATACATTTTAAGGATACTTTCATGGGGGTACTTGCATAGCCGTTTTTTTTTTTAAAACACATCCTCTAAACAAAGTGAGTTCATTGTAACTGGACCAGGGCCTCACAAATCTTAAGAAATGATTCCTTCTTTTTTTAGATACAGCTTTAAACCTGCTAAAGAATTAAGAAACAGTGAAGGACTAAAGAACAGGGATTTCATCTCACTGTAGAATGTGAGTACTCTATACCAGTCTCCGGTAGTGTTATATTGAGGAAAACATGTACTTGCTGGTTTTCAGTATTTATATACATGTTAGTAAATTATTCATGGAATCTATAAAACTAATTTCTATAAGAAAAAGTATCCAGGAGCAATGATCTAAACTTAAAACCTGTAATTAGGAATGAAATATGAAAAGTACAGTACTATATGGTATATTATGAGACCCATCATGACTAGGATGGGACTAGGAATCTTGTCAATATCTATCTAGTAAAACTATGTTTTATGTTTTCTTTATTTTAAATGCAATATTGTTGGGCTTGACAAAGTGGCAACAGCCATGAAACTGTCGCCCTAGTATTAAGTGTGGATGTTACTTGAAATAAAAGCATCTTTTTATGCTGAGAATTTATAGTGTACAGTGGAGTTCATCCTTGTTTACAATTTAAAATGAATTTATTTAGTCAGAGTACATGCTGGTGTGTGTGTGTGTGTGTGTGTGTATGAGTGTGTGAGCATGCAACCTGCTGTGCCCATAGGAATGAGATAGCTAATGCAGCTGCACTGGCTAATCTGACATTGTAGTCTGACTTTCAGAGTTTCAGTAAATTCCAGAACAACATATAATGGCCCGGATATTCAAACTGCGCCAGGCTGTGGTGCAAGCCTGGGCACAGCTCAACTTTGTTGTGCAGGGGTGTGGCCTGGGCGATATTCAATGGAGCTGTGCTATGGCGCAGCAGCTTTGGGCTCTCAGCACACAACCACTCCCACTGTGCAAGCGCAGTGGCATTGTGCCAGGCGCAAGTGGCCAGAGTGGAGCATGGAGATGCGCTAGCACAAGTGCCATTGCACCATGCACAGCACCTGCGATATTCAAAAGGGGACATGCAAATGGGGCCATAATTTATGCAAGGCACACATGGGGCCATTTGCATGTCATTATGGCCCAATTTGCATGCCATTAACATGCAGGTGCGCTGATCCCCAACGACTTATGCCTGATGCCCTGCCAGGCAGCAGCCCTTGGGGACTGACTCCCCCTGCAGCCCGACCGTGGGCATTTGTCTACTAGAATAATCCCCCGTCCAACATCCCTGGTGGTCCAGTGGACCGCTATGTGCCCGATCGTGGGCATTTGTCTAAAAGAATAACCCCCCTGTCCAATATCCCTGGTGGTCCAGTGGACCGATCGCTGCCAGATCACGGGCATCTGTAAATCATAAAATATTCCTATTACCCTGGTGGTCTAGTGTACCCCCCACCTGCCCACTGAGCCCCACTGCCCATCTCACCCGCGGGCAGCAGCACCTCACCCGCCTGCTGCCCCGCTGCCCACCAACTGACAGCTCGGTAGGGCTGCACGCCCATTGGTTCACAGTGTGAGCCAACGGGCATGCAGCCCATATCATACTACTCGAGTCCAGATATGTGAATGAATGAATTCATTCACGTATCTGAACTGAGTATATTATATGGGTTGACGCCCATTGGCTCACGCTAGAACCATCATGCAGCCCTACTGGAGCTGTCAGCCTGCAGGTGGCAGCAGGGCAGCAGGTGGGTGGGGTGCTGCTGCCCGCTGACTGACCGGGGGGGACAGGTGGTGGGGCTCAGTGGGCAGGTGGGGAAGGGGGCACATTAGACCACCAGGGTAATAGGAATATTTTATGATTTACAGATGCCCGCGATCGGGCAGCGATCGGTCCACTGGACCACCAGGGATATTGGACATGGGGGAGGGTTATAATACCGATGCCGGCGATGGGGCAGAGTGCGGTCGACTGGACCACCAGGGATGTTGGGGGGGTTATTCTTGTAGACAAATGCCCACGATCGGGCACATAACAGTCCACTGGACCACCATAGATATAGGAGGGGGGGGGATTTAGCTACACAGATGCCTGTGATGAGGCATGGTGGGCGCCGCCAGGTGTGGCAGGAACTCGGGTGGCCACCCACAGGTGGAAGCCGCCATGTTGCGCCCTGCAGTGCAGCAGCTCACCTGTGGGTGGCCATCACTTGTTCCTTTTTTCTTGGCTTAACTTTATGCAGGCGCAGGTAGGGGTTGCACATGCATGATTATGCACATCCCGGGCTGAATATCGGGCTGTGCAGGTTATGCATGGGCATGCCCCCCCCACCTGTGCCTGCATACATTACTGATGTGCTCCAGCGCATCGGGATTTGTGTGGTGCACTTTTCCCTTTTGAATATCACGCTGAGGTGCATCAGTGGGTGTTGCGCCATGCGCAACACTTTTAAATATCTGGGCCAATGAGTTAACCCCTAGGTTGCTGAAAGAAATAGAATAAATCTACTAGACTGAGCTGGACAGATGATAGAAACAGCAGTTTAAAAAAGTGTTTTTTTTTGTTAATATTCTGAGAATTTCTGAGGTACAATACACTAGCATTCCCCTTCCTTCAGATGCCTTTAACATAAAGCAGCAAATAGCAAAAATCATGAGGGGGGGTGCACTATTTTGCAGCTGTGGAAGAATACTTTCAAAAGTCCAAAAAGGGAGTTCCATGATCAGCCATTTTACAGCTGCAATCTGATCCCAATTGTAGGCTCCGCCCACAGCCCTAAAAAGAGTAGGGGAATTTCCATGGTGTCCTGGCCAAATTTTCCCATTTCACTAATAATACCACCAACAGCTTAATCTGGTTCAAGTAAGGATTTATGCCATGTTACAATTTCAGTTGGTTATCATTTGTAACCCCCCCCCCCAAAAAAAAAGGGACTTCTAGTCTTAGTGGGCCTACCTGGTCAACAAAATTCAACAAGTTAGTAAATTCTCCCATTATGCCTTATGGATTCCATATAAATCCAAGTCATTCCAAGGCTATCTTGACATATAATTTTAATATCTAACAGCAAATCATAGCCCTTTTCCTGATAAAAGGCTGCCAACATATTAAACTTAAATAAGCAACGAAGTCACAAATAAGAAACTAGTGGCTTATGGAAAAATCTACAGGGATTTGATGCTGCCTCTACAGGGAAAATACAGGAAAAATGAGGCCTTGTTACAGGGAAATGGTTATTTAGATCTGGGAGCACTGTGATGATTGTGATTGAACAGCACTATATGGCACCAACAAGAAAATAACTTTGGCCATTTGGTAGCTCTTCATAGCCCTATCGGCTCTGGCTAGAACTTGTTTCTACAGTTGTTATTATTATCAGCCTATTATAGGTAGGAAAATGGGCAGACTAGGTGGGCCAAGCGGTCCTTATCTGACATCAAATTCTATGTTTCTATGTTTCTATGTTTCAGCCAAAAGTTACAGTTTGCTCAGCATTCCTTGAGTTGGCCAGGGGAATGAGAGAATAAGGGCGCATCTCCTGCCAGTTCAGGAATCCTTTAAATAAAAAAAAAATCTTTCTCTTTTTATTTGTCAAACTGTTTTAACTTCATTCAAAAACTTGGTGGGAAATGACTTTTCCCTACCAGCACTCCTTAGTCAGGGATATCTTCCTTTTGCAGTCACAGCGTCTGAACTTTCGCAGACATAAGCCACATATTTTAGTTCAATGCAGGTTGTAGCAGTTGAACCTATTTAACATTTAAGTGTTGCCTATCAGTTTTTCAGCATGCTAACCTCATACATTATGTGCACAGAGGGTACCAGTTTTATCTTTTAGAGTCACAGCAGGGAAAGGTTAATTTCTGTTGCTGAAGGGTGTTATTCTGAAAGCACTACAAAGTCTATTTTAATGTGGGCTATGCATAGGGAAGGCTATCAGTCTGAGTAGGGAGACTTCTGTCAGATCAACTATAGAAGCAGGCTTTCAGTGGGATAGTTCATGTAACCCTTTAACTCCCACTACTGAACTAGCTGCCTCCCTTTTATGTAATGTTCTTTATTGCAACTCTAAAGTACTAGAAGCACTTTATTTCTCATTCAGCAAGCAAGCTTGGCATTGTATTGGGTATTCTGCACTTTAAATATTTCAACCTGTACTGTAAACACTTTTATATGCACTTGGCACTTTAAATCTCTTCATTTTACTCAGGCACTTTATTGGGGGGGGGGAGCAAGGGAAGCCTCTCCTTTCTACCAGGCACCCATCCTTGACTGGGTCACCCTGTCACAGTGGAGCTGAGGTTACTCTGGAGGAATTGAGTAACAATTGTGAGATGATTTCTTTTTGTGGTTGCTTGCATGCATATGCAAGACAAGAAACACATTGCATCAGCTTCCTTTATAAAGGGGTTGTGGAGGTGCGGCAGTATTGCGCTAAATGGCTGCAGTCTGCTCTGGGGCTGGTCTGTGCCACAGTGAATTAGAGGAGCATGATGTCAATGATGGCCATTAATGTGCATTCCACTATGCTCAAAGCTTTTGTCTGCTACAATCAGGGAGTGCCCCGTCACTACACAATTAGCTGTTTTTGCTGCCGGGCCATCCCTGACTGCAGCAGCCAATTACAGCTGCATCGTGTGGTGTCCTCTTTCAATAAACATGGTGACAGCTTCTGCGTTGGCCTTTCACAGTCCACATGAAGCCAATGAAAAGCCACCTCCCGCCTCTCCCAGTTTTTAAAGCCGACAGGGGTTCCCAATCCCCCAGTCAGCATGCTCCCTCCCCAGTTCATTTGCCGATGGGGTAGTTCAATCCCCGTCAGCATGATGTGCCACCCCCAATTTGTTGTGCTGAGGGGGGTGCCCAATCTGCCTCAGCTAATGCACCCCCCCAAGCACACTGTATCATCAATGTGGGGTGCCCAATCCTCATCGGCTCCAGCCCCCCCAAAAGAAACATCCAGGTGTGCCGGCATGCTGGGACCCACCCCAGCGTGCAAAAAAAAAGCATCCCATGTTGCTGTTTATCTTTTTAAACCTGTAAAAACAGAAAATGGCCCCTCGCGGTCTCTCATACCCCCTTCCCAACCCATTTCCACCTCTGCGCACCCTACCTCCCCTCACTCCATACTTACCTCTGGAGCCCGGCATGACGATCTTCAGTGGACCAGGAACATGTCTTCACTCTTCAAAGCAGACCGCAAACTGGAGAAATGCCGGTAAGCTGTTTTATGGCATAAATAGGGTTTTTTCAACTTACGTGGATATCTCAGCCATTTTTGGAAATTTCTTCATCAAATTTTCAACATGGGATTCTTGGGACCCCACCTAATGAACTCAATCACTGTCATTTTTATGTTGCTTGCACGCATGTGCAAGAAACATAGTGCCATCATCCGAGTTTTTGGAGGTGTGTCAGCCCGTCTTCCAATGCAGTCAGTGTGTTTGCAGGCACGGCCCCAGTTCCCCAATCACTGCTGCAGCTGTCTATGACAAGCTGAAAATGAAGTGGCATACAGTTGAAAGGGAGAGCTCCACTTGAGTGAGCAGAGCCCCCCCACACACACACGTGCGCGCACTCACGCACACTGCATGCTCATGCACCTTCCCCCTCACTGTACGGCCGACGGGGGTGTCCAATCCCCCATTGGCTCCATGCCCCCCCAAAGCATCCAGGTGCAACGCTGGGAGCCCACCCCAGCATGGCAAAATCATATTATGGCCGACGGGGGTGCCCAATCCCCCGTCGGCTCCACTGTCTCCCCTCCATGCTGTCACTGACGGGGGTGCCCAATCTCCCATCAGCTCCACGCCCCCCCCAGCCATCCTTCTGCCATGCTGGGAGCCCACCCCAGCATGGCAAACATCCAGCTTGTCATTTAAAAAAAAAACCTGTAAAAAAGCGGTCCCCTCGGTCTTCCTGCCCCCAACAACCCGTGCCACCACTGCGTACCCAGCCTCCCACCCCACCTCATCCCCCTCACCCCTTACTTACCTCCGGGTCCTGACGACATACTTCGCTGGACTGGGAACACGTCTGCACTCTTCAAAGCTGACCGCGAACTGAGGAAATGCCGGTAAGCTGTATAATGGGATAGATAGGGTTTTTTCAACTTTGTTGCATATCTCAGGCATTTTTTGGAATTTTTGCACCAAATTTTCAACATGGGGTTTTTGGGACCCCTCCTCATGAATTCTTGCACTGTCATGGTGTTACTAGGGCCTGAAGGGTGATTTCACAGCCACTGCGCAAAATCACCTTTCCAGAATGATTAACAAAACGACACTGCCAGTGTTCATAAGGTGGGCTCTCAAAAAGCCTATTTTGAAAATTTGGTGGAAAAATTCTCAAAAATGACTGTTTTACAAGCGTGCATTGTGCAGTTCCTACGCACGCTCATAAGTTCGTGAATTTTCAATATTTTCACTCCAGATTTTCAACATTGCCATTTTACCACACCTTCTTATGAGCAGTACAGCTGTCATTTTTCACATCTTACCCAAAATGTGTTTCCGACCATGTAGTGCACAATGGCACAGTCAGTGTGTGAAATCAATGTACGGGACACATTAAGAAAATCACAGTGACACTGTTCATGAGCAGAGGTCTTAAAATGGCTATGTTGAAAATTTGGTGAAAAAATTCCTAAAAATGACTGTTTTATGAGCATGCGTTGCGCAGTTCCTACGCACGCTCGTAAGTGAACAGTACAGCTATCATTTTTCACATCCTTTCCAAAATGTGTTTTCGCACCTCCCACGCAGAATAGCACGGTCGCTGTGGGAAATCAGTGTTTGGGACAGATTAAGAAAATCACAGTGAAACTGTTCATGAGTGGAGGTCCCAAAATGCCTATGTTGAAAGTCTGGTGTAAAACATCACCAAAATAATTACATTATGGGTGTACGTTGTGCAGTTTCTATGCACGCTTGTGACTTCACCATTTTTTTATATTTTTTACTCCAGATTTTCAACATTACCATTTTTTTACACCTCCTCATGAACAGTACAGCTGTCATTTTTCACACCCTGTTCAAAATGTGTTTTCACACCTGTGGCACCAAATGGCGTAGTCGCTGTGCAAAATCACCTTTCAGCTAAGGAATTGATAGTATCAGTGTTCATGCAGTGGGGTCACAAAAAGCCCATGTTGAAAACTTGGAGTAAAAATACCAAGAAACACCCAGGGCATTAGGGTTTACGACCATAATGCCCTACCCTGTAGGGACTGACAGGCAACAGGGATGTGACTTGGGACTGTCGACAGTAATGCTCATGCCATTCCACCCCCAACCCCACCCTGCAGCCTGTGACAGGCACCGAGATGCACCTTGGACTCTTTGGCCCCAGAGTTCACCCCATTTTCCTATACTGCACCCATTTCAGCGTATTTCCTTGTGGAATGAGGTGAGTGTAAACCCCGAACACCCCAAGGCACACCTCGACACTTGTCAGTGTCTGCAGGGTAGGGTGAGGTGAAATCTCATGACCGTTATGGGCTATGACCCAAAAGAACACCCTAATGCCTGTCCATCTCTACAGGGTGGGGGTGGAGTTGGCGTCAGTTCAATACTTCATTCCCATTCCTATTCTGCATCTGTCTAACTCCTGCAGTTCCACTGCTAATGCCACCAAGCAACCATTCGGCATTGACAAATGCTTGTTTGTCAGTCACTGTGGAATGACATGTGTCAAGATACAATTGTGCAAGGTAGCAGATATAATATATGAGAAGATAATATAATCTGATATGATATTGATCCCCCTTCTATCAGTTTATCCACCTGCATTACTGTATCCAAAATGGGGTGGGCATACAATCTGATATGATTTTGACCCCCCGTCTATCAGTTTAGCCACCAGCATTACTGTTCCCAAGATGGAGTGGGCATGGGTGTACTTCTGTGTCTGGTGGTATCACAGTGGTTCAGCTTGCCAGGAGCACCTTGCAAACAATCTCCATTTCACCAGTTCACCTCTCTTTCTCACCTGGAGCAGCTGAGGCAGGGCATCTGGATGTTTTTTTCTGCTGAATTTACTGCTCATGTGGAAATATTTTTTTCTCTCCTCTTGGAATTTTCTGCTGTTTAGCCTGCTGTATTAGCTAGGCCTGACTTCTATATAGCTTATGGCTTGTACTGCTGAGTATTTTTACTGCTTGAACATTTTACCTTTAAACTATTGCACTGTATATGTACGAATTGCCTAGCAGAGTATAGCAGAGTTGTAGTGAACTTTGACTGACTGCCTGACATCTATATAGCTTACTGCTTGCACTACTGCATTTTTTCTGCTAATTGCCCAATATTGTAGAATAGCTAGAACTGACTACTGCTTGTTGTTTTTTCTGCCACACTCTTTTACCATCAGAGTTCCTCTCGTTCATCCTCGGACTGCCTTCTGTTTCCCTCTTTCTCTTGGTCTTTTGTATTTCTTTCTCTGTATTCCCCACAATGTTTCTCTATCATCTACTGGACCCCTGATTCCCTCTCCTGACACCCCCCTGAACCACCACATTCTGTAAATATTGCCTGGGATTTTGGGCCATCTTCTCTACCCATTCCAGACTACCCCATGTCCTCTCTACCACACGCCTCCGTCCCAGCTCTCCCTGGTCTCATTCAAGGGCCTCCCCAACCTCCTGAACCAGTCTTTTGTTTTGCTAAATTCCCACCTGGCACCTTTGACCAGACCTCTCTGCAGAAACCTTTTCTCTCCCACTATTTGCACCTACTTCTTCCCTGAGCACTAAATTGCCCAGTGCCCTCCAACCAATTTACTTGACCTTTGTCTTTGACTTTTTAACTAATGGCCTGCCTTTTTTTCAGCTCTGTTTTAGCCACAAGCCCAAACCAGGCTCTCCACTTCAGCCGAGTGGTCCTGGCACTGCTACATGCTGGCGCCCGGACATCTGCATCCAGCCCGCCACCCCTGACCAAGGAAAGCAGGTACATTTGGTCAGCTTCTAGCTTGGAGCTGTCAGGCTTCAATCTCTGTAATTGGACTGGCTCCTGGGGACTGAGGCTGCTTCCCGATTGAATGCTGCACATCCCCATTGAGAAAGAAAGCACCCAAGGCACCTTTTTCAAAACACAGCTGGCCACTGCCTTGCTGTACTGCTCTCTGGACAGTTTATTCACCCACCCCCTCCTCCCTTTTTTTATTAAGTACACTTCCCCAATGATCCCCGCTCCCTGAGGCCTCACACTAATCAATTACACCAACTCCTTAAAAGGGCTCTCCTTTCTGTAACTTCTTAAAAGGGTGATCCTTTCTTGTGCTCAAAAAACTTGTTGTCCTCAATGCATCTGGGATCAAGTGCATTGACACTGACTATGGTCTTCTTCTTACTTCCTACACCAGCTCCACCTCACTTGGGACCATCACCCTCTACCCATAGTACCCCCTCTCTTATCTACAACACCTCTACCAGACTCCCCGATGCTCGACCTCCTACCCCCTTGGTACCCCCCACACTTCCATCCCTGCTATCTCTTACTTCCCACTCATACCTTGGTCTCTTCTCCTCAATGCCTTTCCCACCCTTCATACTCTACCCACCCCTTGCACCCCAGCACCCGGTCCCATGTCCAGTCGCAAGGGGAGATGACACAATCACTACCATGCTTTGGTGGGCCTAATCACCCTCCTGTTGCTTCTATCAGGTAACATTCATCCAAACCCTGGCCCCATGCCCAACATTATGAACAAGCCTGCCATGGCTCAAGGACTCAGCATAGCTTCTATGAATATTTGCAGCCTCCTTAAGAAGGCTGCTGCATTACAATACTGGGTTACTCAGCATCAACCTGACATTGTTGCACTCGTTGAAACCTGGTTATCCAAATCCACCCCTAACTCCTTAGTCTCCCTCCCTGGTTACAGCCTTTTCAGGGAAGATCGGGTGGGTAAACATGGAGGTGGTTGTACTGTCTATATGCATGACTCCTTCTTTGGACATGCACTTCCACCACCCAAGCTTGATAATGGGGCGCAAGCCCTC
The DNA here is from genome assembly GCA_016271365.2 of Neoceratodus forsteri. Lineage (NCBI taxonomy): Eukaryota > Metazoa > Chordata > Ceratodontiformes > Ceratodontidae > Neoceratodus > Neoceratodus forsteri. Next base: position 289,146,816 of record CM028135.1, on the reverse strand, counting down.
ACGCTAAAAATCTCACCCAACCCTGGTAAGGGCCCACTGTTTCTCATCATTGCCTATATTCCCCCCAGAAAGCAAGACCTCACCAATCAGGTGCTTGCTGACTTCCTTGCTGGCCTACCACCCAAAATGGCCCAGATAATTTTTGGTGACCTGAACATCAACTGGCTCTCTGCCACGGCCTCCCAAACCAGAGATATCTTTGCTGCTCTTGACATGTCTCAGCTTGTCACCACCCCAACTAGATTCAACCCCCTACTGGCTCCAGCACCCTCCTGGATATCACCATTACCAACCGCCCCCAGAGGGTGCTCGATATCAAGTGTACTTCCCAACTGACTTAGTGACCACTCCCTGGTCATATTCTCTTGGTCTGCTGCCAACAGCAAACCTGCACCACAAACCACCCAGCAGTGTTACCTACTCCCAGGTGGCCTGCATCACCTTAAACTGTACCTCTCACAAATGGATTGGTCCACAATCAGGCTTGCACTGACCATAGATGAGGCATTGGATTTTTTCACTCGCACTTTTAACACTGCCTGTGACCTCTATGCCCCCTTCACTAGAAATTGCACCAAAAAGCAAAGCACGCCCTGGATTACCCCCTTCCTCCTTTACAAACTTAAAATGAGAGATAACCTATGGCACATTGCCGTGGAATCTGGCAAGCCAGCTGATAGGCAAGTGTAAAGTGCCAAGCACAATAAGTGTACTTCGGCCATTCGACAGGCCAAAGCCCAGTACTACCAGTCTGCTCTTGTCTCCTTCTGGGGGTTGGCTTGAAACTTTTGGGATAATGTAAAGGAGTTGAATGGGAAATCCCACTCCCCACCCCCCTCTCAACTCTCCTTTAATGGGACTGTCTGCTCTGACCCCCTTGGCATTGCAGACTGCCTAAACCGCACTTTCTCAGACCTGAGTTCAATCCTGCCCAGTAACTTCTTTGACCCCATCCCAGTAGCACCCTTGCCCACTCTCCAGAGACCGCCTGTCTATCGATGTACCATCTCCCTGCTGGAGGCTAGATCCCTTTTGCAAGAAGCCATTAGTAGTAACAACCCTGGCACCAGCCTAGTGGACACTAGGCTACTTTGTCTGACATTGGATGCTATCCTGGTCCCACTTACTGAGCTGCTCAACCACTCTCTGTGCCTAGGGCAGTTCCCCAGCACAAGGAAAACTGCCATCATCACTCCCATCCTAAAGAGCGGCGATCGAGAGACCCCAGGTAACCATCGGCCTATCTCCACCCTCTCCCCACTCTCTAAGGCCCTTGAAAAAGTAGTTGCCAACCAACTTGCTGAATACCTGGCCATGCACAATATACTGTGCCCTGAACAGCATGGCTTTCATGCAGGTCACAGCACCACAAGTGTGCTACTTGTATTCTCCAGCTTCCTGCACTCTGCTTTTGATGCTGAAAGTCCTGCCGGTGCCGTGTTCATTTACCTCTGCAAGGCCTTTGACATGGTCTGCCATTCCCTCCTGCTTGACTCCCTCAGATGCCCTTGTTTCTCCCCCGGCCCCCTTGCATGGTTCACCCGCTACTTCTCTGCCAGAACTCAGTGTATAAAAATCAATAGCACCCTATCCGACACGCGACCTGTCCACACTGGGGTTTCCCAGGGCTCCATTTTAGGCCCTCTCCTCTTCAGTCTCTACCTCAACTCCCTCCACTTGGCCTGCCCAAGTAGGATCCTCCTCTATGCAAATGACGCTGTGCTCTTCACCTCTGACCCCAACCCCAACACACTCCAGGCCACCTTTCAACAAGCTTTTGATAGAGCTGGGCATTGGTTCACATCACGAAGGCTAGTCTTGAACCTAAAAAAGACCAAAGCTATGCTCTTCTCGCATAACCAAAGCAAAGCCAGTGGTGCACCTCTCGTGATACTGCCTAGCACACTAAACCCCACTGAGCAGGTTTCCTGCTACAAGCATCTGGGTATTACCTTTGATTCCACACTCTCCTTCCATTTCCATATCAATGCCCTTTCTGCTGCCACCAATGCCATAGGGACTGCCTACCACTAGAGGCCCTTAGAATGGCAATCACCTCCTCTGTCCTGTCGCTAATCAACTATGAACTGCCCAGCAATACTGCAGCTGACAACACTGCACTTGCAAGAATCCAGCTCTCTATAAACAAGACCTGCAGGCTAATGCTGGGAGCCCCTAGGTACACCCATACGTGCATGCTGTACTCCTCCACCAACTTGCTCAACCTTGAAGAAAGACTCTGCTTCCAAACCTGCCTTCTTGTAAAAAAGACCCTGCTAGGGCTCTCCCATCCTGGGGTTACCACCTCCCTGCAGCGTGCTTCCTCCTCAGTCTGCACCTGAAGCACTGTCAAAACCTCCCTTATTGTCCCCAGGGTAAGGACCTGTATGGTCCAGAGATCCTTTTGCTATTGGGCTTCCTCCTGGTTCAGTTCCCTCCCAGCCAACATAGCTGACTCCACTAAGCTTGGTCCTTTCAAGGTCTCCCTCAGAAGCCATCTGACAAGCGCTCGCTGCTGCAACTGCACATAATCCCCCACCTGCCTCTTACCCTCACTCCTAGGCTGGGTGTGCCCTGTCTACTTTTGCTGTATATGCCTGGGGTCTCAGACAACATCTGCTGACTAATGTAATAAAATATCTCTGATTGCTACCTGACGTGGTACTCGTGTACCTATATTATGACTACTGTGATCTACCTATTACCAAGCCTGTACCACCAGTGAATGCCTGTAACACTGGTTGCTTTTTTAATGTAAGCATTATGTACTGTACTGTTTTGTTTGCTGTGATGTATTGCTCTCTTGATGAAGTGCCTTTGTAAATGAGTCTTTGACTCAAAGATCTGTAAACCGATGATCTAATAAATAAATAAATAAATAAATGAATTAATTATGGATCAGTGGCAATAAACACAGACATAGAGAAATCTAGTCCTTGACTCTTCTTTCTTGACACAGTTGGTATGCAGGGTAAAGCAGTTAATTTATCTGGTCACAAAGACACCAAATCAGTTTGCCTTCTATACAATTAATTACCTTAACATAAAGTACGTCCTTGATCCTACCATCGCAGCCATGGCCTGACCTGTACCAACTTTTCTCCCCCCTGCAGGGTTGGCTTTAAGGATAGCAAACTAGGTGGTCACCTAGGGCTCCCACAAATAGGGGACACAAGAAGTACATTGCTGTATTTTTGTTAAAAAACCTTGACTTTATTGGATACCTGGATATGAATGTTGACATCCAGTACAGCACTAAAGCACATATCATCTCATTCTCTTGTGTCCCCCTGTGCCATGCACCATGTGCACCTAACAGTTCTTCAGCAGCACCAAGAAGCAAGCAGAAGCAGTGTAGCTCCAGACAGAGGCAGTTTTGATAACCATTTCTCAGGCACCATGCCACAGCAGCAACTTAAACAGCACAATGGAGAAGTGAAGTACAGTTGGACTTGTACCTAACTGTTCAAAAATCCAGTCCATGGTCTGGCATAAGACATTTTGCCCACTAGGGTCAGCCAGCAGTCAAGCAAGCAGCAGCAGTCAAGGACAGTTGTGGAGTTATGACATGAGTAGTTAGAGGTGTGGTGGTCAATGGCATGGCAGTGACACTCGTCAGTGGTCAGCAGTCTCTGCTACCAGGCCATAGCAACACACAAACCACCACAGGAGAGTCAGGAAGTTTGGTAGGACAGAACCACCCACTGCACCCATGGAGATCTTGAAGCCAGACAGTAACTGGTGAAGAGGACTAGTGGAGAGAGGAGTGTCTCATGGATGGTTGTCGGGTGGCCTGGGTTGGGAAGCAGCATTGTTAGAGAGTTAACACTTAATGGTCGCATAGACAGGAGTGGTAACTACACTGGAGGTGATGAACAGTATGGCAAGCAACGTTTCTTGTAGGTGGTGGCAGCGGCTAGGCCCTGCAACTTGTCTTGACCTAACCCACCGGCAGAATTTTTGCCCACCATCCTGATCCCCGCACAAACAAGGCATATTAAATATTATTATTTTTGTAATTATTATGCCCCAACAAAATTACCAGTGCTCTCTTCCAGTAATAGGAAAGGGAAATGAGTAAAAGTGATTGAGTGCTATTGCTTGAAGTATGCACTTTGCAGAAAATAGGGCCCACGGGGTGGCAGTTCAAATATAATGCATGCACAGAAGCTCAATAAAGCTCACAAAGAAATAGTTTATGCTTAGACTACTATACTTAATGTAGGTCAATTCTTTATTTTCTCCATAAATATCCAGTTCATTTCATGGCATTTCTTGGTAAATAATCAATTCAAAAAATCCAATAGATGTTACTCAGAAAACTTCAAAACACCACCTCTATTGCAGGTACTTGGTTACCTTGGGGAGAGGAGCCGACTTCACTTAGATGCATGTAGCATGTTGCTAATGTTTTAGATACACTTTCATCAGAACATCTAATGCCCCATTTGGACTCACCTTCACTTACCTGATGGTGGTCATATGACTAGTGGCTTCTAGAGTCATCAGGCCCACTGAAAACCATATTAGCCACTTTACTTTATGTGATTAAATTATAAAAAATTTTCACCATGTAATAACATCCTGTAATTAGCATAACTTTTGCAGCTTATTCCTCGTACTATAACTTAGTCAAAAAGCAAGTATTATATACAACATGATCAAAATGCAGAGCAAACAAAAGACAAAAAGTATAAAAAGGAAACATTAAACATTTCTGAATATCTAGATCAGAGAAGCAGCATATTTTATAAATCACACCAGATGCAAAACTTAGGGGAAGAGGGGGAGAACAGAACTAGTGCCACTTCAGCTGTTCAATGTAGTATCTAGTCCTTTGCAGAAAACCATACAGCAGTATGTCATCATTTAAGATCTTTGGTGCACAGGTTTCCAGCCTGAATATGGAGAATGCTTCATGCTGTGTCAGTTTCCTAACGAAGTCCCAACTCTGGCAGTCATTTCCACCCTCTCAATTCCAGTGAATCTAACTAAAGCTGGTGACCCATGGATTGCCTCTTTGGAAAGTTTTGCCATGGCAATGGACACATTCTCACTGCGGATTGCCATCTTGAGTTCTCTGATCTGCTGCTTTAGGCATCTTTTTGCCTGGCCCACATAAGACTTGCCACAGAGGCATGTTAGCATGTAGATAACCCCACTGGTCACACAGCTGATGAAAGATTTGAATTCATACTGCTTTCCAGATCTCGGGTGTTGACTTGTTCTACTTTCTCTGGTGTTACTTGCAGCACGTGCAATTTCCTCATTGGAAATTTCCCCATGGAAGACTTGACAGCCACATATTTGGTTTGGTTTTCACTTTATAAAAACTGTGCACCAGCCTATCCTATATAATCTCTCCCTGTTTATGGCTGATTCTTGGTGCTTCCACATCCTTGAAAGCCTCATCCATTTTTAATAACCCCAGTGCTTTGTTAAACTGTTAGTTATTCTCCATGAATCTGAGCTGTAATCTTTTGATCCTTGACCTTCGGTTGCAGGAGTTGTTTGTCTACATTGCACACCTGTGAGTAGGCTGTTGCTACAGTGCAGAGATTGTAATTTCTTTCAATAAATCTTCTTCCCATTTTTTTTTTGTTTTTCTTTGAGATCCACTGTCTGCTACAATTTTGTTAAACTAATTATTTTTCCAAATGAAATATTGCTCTTTAAATGCTGAGGATGGCTGATACTGTATTCCAACAAGAAATTCCTTTCCGCAGGTTTTCTTTAGATACTGGTCTCAAGTTTGTAATTGTTCTTTGCAGTGTTTAGTCCAGGAAATTGACTGCCAAATCATTAGCATTCCATGTAAATTTCACCTTAGTATCACAAGTGTTGGTAACATTTAGACAAGTCTCATGGTCCATATCTGTTCCACTCCAGATGAATAGGCAGTCATAGATAAACTATTTCCAGACTGATATGTCTTGTTTAAATGGGTTCTCTTTTTCCCATAGTCCTAAATATACGTTTGCAAGACATAGTGCAAAGTTTGTCCCCATTGTCGTTCCCTTTTGTACAAAATAAGTATTGTTAAACTGGAAATAGTTTGATGTTGCAGGGCCACGGACTGATATATCAGTCCAAAATTCCTATACGTTCTAATTCTGTCGACAGCCTAAGGGTTAAGATCATGATAGCTTGATGGTAAGATCATATCTGCCATATCCAAAATTAGTTGGTTGAGGGTAATAGTTCAGTGTTTCTCTTTCTCAGGTAGTAAGTCAATGCTCTCATACCTCTTTCATGCAGCATGTTACTATAAAGACTGCCAATGTCCAAAGTGAAGAGTTTACTGTTTGATGGTAGTCTCTTCATATTGACTCTTTCTATGAGGTTAAGCATTTTCTGATTATCATACAGACGTGATTCCAGTTCACTCGCCAGTGGCCTCCGAAAGTGGTTCACATATTTTGAAAAGGGTTCCTTACTTGACCCAATGCTTGCCACTATTGGCCTTCCTGGCAGATTTGCGTTGTCTTTGTGCAATTTAGGAAGTAATTAGATTGTAATTTTTGTAGGATTCTTAACTGATAGAAAGTTCTTCTCTTTAGCTGGAATCCATTTGTTTTCTTGAGCATTTGTTGCAATAGTTATTGCTTTCCGTTTGACGCTTTCAGTTGGATCATTCGGCAATCTGTCATAAAAGATTCCATTACTTCAACGTATTTTCTTTTCTGTTAAGTACTTGCTCTTCCCCCAAATCACTATGTTTCCACCTCTGTCCGCTGGTTTGATTAGTTTTCATCATTCCATAGTTTATTTAATTCTTTCTGTTCCTTTCTTTAAGGTTTGTTTTATGATGTCCTTTGTATTTTTTGCATATTTCCTTGACCACTCTGTCCACTAGTGTACAAAAGTTGTAACTGCTGCACTTTGTGAACTGGTAGGATTAAAGGAGGATTTTTGCCTGAATGGTGTCTGTTACCGTATGAATGCAATTTCCTTATTTGCATACTCCATATGTTAGTGTCTACTCCATCTGAGGTGTTTGGTCTTCTGGCATATATAAGAATTCACAGTTGGAACATATGATTCAGAGGGTATTCTGCTATCAAAGGATTTCAAGTTAAGCTGCTTGTTAAATTTATAAAAGCCTACTTTTATTCTAAATGCAGTCAGGCCTTTTTCTAGCACATTTGAAAGTCCCTTTATAGGTTTCTTTGTTTGGTCCTGACTCAGTTCTTTCTCTATTAGATTTACTATTGCCACTTTTTGTGTCTGGGTGACCTCCTGAGGGCCAATATTTTGCCAATGCTGTTGCCCTCTGCCTTTTTGTGTGTCCCTTTCCCCATCTCATTCTCTTGCTTCCTGATGGCCTTGGTACCCTAGGGGGAGGTGGCTGTTCCCCTTCCCCACTGTCCCTAAAAAGGCCTCCTTTGATTGTCTGTGTTCTCCTCTTTTTCACTTTCAGATGACAAGGCAAATTCTGGTACTCTAAACCTGATTTTTCCTCTGTGTCTTTATTTTATTTTATTCTTTTGATAACCAGGTGAGGCCCACTAGGCACAAGTGCTGGTTTTCAGGAGCGACCCACGAGAACTGGGATGGTTAAGTGACTTGGTCAGAGTCACACACAAGAGGAGGTTGTGGGAATCAAACCCAGATCTGATGGATGTACCAAGCTCATTCACAACTCATTACTCTAATCTCTAGGCTATACTGCCAGCCACATGGTAAGCAGTTCTATACTGTTATCAGTATTGCCAGTTTTCCAGTTGTAAATTTATCCTGACTGATGGTGCCTCAGATCTCTTTCCAGTTTTTTTTTTTTAATTTATATTAATTTAAATCCTCCTGGAATTTGTTCTTCTCGACAACTCGTTTGCTCACTGCTGTTTGTGGTTCTAAGGCATTGCAAGTCTTTCTAAATTTCTCCTCTGCAGTTTTTATTTCAACTGTGATTTCACAGTGGTCCCTTTTGGCTTTTTCTATCAGTAATAGCATTATTTTATTGGTGAGTTGGGTCGATGTACAATAGAATTTTATGGAGATCTTTGCAATGTGTTAAAATGTCTGTTATGTGCTACTTTACGCATTGTTGATTAAACTGTGTTAAGTGATCTGAGCCTCCGGGAAGGAGTGCTATACAAATAAAGTTTCTATCTATCTAATATCTATCCATCTGTCCACCTGTCTCATTGTTGGCCTTGTTTAGCACCTGTTCCCATTTTGTCATAATGCTGACAGCTTTTGAATTCTTAATCCACTTGGTACCTGTTTGTCTCACCAGTATTTTAAAAGGAACAAAGCATGCATGTTGTATCTCGTTGCTTTTTTCCTCATTATTTCTGTGCTTGCCAAAGACATTTTGTATACCGTACCCGTATTTGTCTGAAGCCAAAGGGAACCACACTAAAATCATGACTGAAATAAAAACTGAGGAGGAAGAATTTCAGATTTACAACTGGCACACTGGCAACTCTGGTAACAGGAGAGAACTAATTAGACACAAAGGCTAAAACAGGTTTGGAGTACCAGAACTTGCCTCATCATCTGAAAGTGACGTGGAAAGAGAGAACACAGATAATCAGAGAAGGCTATTTTGGGGGGCAACAGAGGAGGAGAACAATGGCTTCTCCCAAGCGTAAAAAGGCTATCAGGAAACAAAAGAATGAGACAGAGAAAGGGATGCCACAAAAGCTCAAGCTGGTTGAAGAATAATAAAATAACTGCAATAATCTATTATCCTTGTCCTAACAAACCTTTGTCAATGCCAAATGTTTACTTGCTTGCATTTTCTGTGTAGTTGTTGGGCATAAATAGTGCAGAGGCTAGAATTAGCAAATGAATAACATGAGTTACAACAGTAACATTGTCATGATTGGGAAATGAAGAGTTTTACGCTTAACATTGTTGTTTTCTTAGACTGTGACCTTGAATTAAAGTCTATGGTCAAGTAGAGGCCACCTTCAAATTCTAGCAGGCCTCAAATAATAGCCACATTTCAAAACCCAAATTTGAAATAAAAGCTGTCATTAAATAGAGACTGTGGCTAGTATTTAAGCAATACCCCTGGTTTGAAGAACCTTACAGTCAATTTGATTTTGTTGAACTAATCCCTACATGTTCTGATGGCTCAAGGATGCGGTGAGAGATTATATGACCCCCCATTCCCTGTCCAACACAGAAATGCAGCTCAACTGACTACATTTAGTGGACTGAGGCATCTGTACTTCTATTTAAATCCTTAGCTTCAGTATGTTCGTTTGGTATGGAGATGCTGACATACTCACCTCGCTGGCAACATGCTTACAAAGCTGAGATCCTAAGATGTGCTCAGTCAGACTTGCTTTTTTTTATTAAAAATCATAAACTTAGTATTTCAGAAAGTGTTTCAGGGTCAACGTGTAGTTGTACCTGTCAGTCATGCACCAAGGGACTACCAAAGCAACATCACACATAACACATTTCCATAGTTAGAACTGGATTGCTATGGTATCTCTTCTGTAATGATAATTAAAATGAGGCAGTTAGTGGGGCCAATGTAATAAAATACAGTACTCACATCAGTGCTGATCTAGTTCACTATTGCTAGTCTCTTCAAAATACCTGCTCCCCAGGCTGACTGTAGCACCCAACAGCTAGTGTTCTGTTTTCTGCTGAAGGGGAAAAAGACACCTTTTTCTTTGCTTTTCAAACAAAGAAGTAGTCTGTGCTGTGCTAGGGGTAGGAGAGAAACCACCATCACTGCTGCACCTTGCCAATTTGCTCAGCCTCACCGCCACTCATTAACAAATCTCCCCACTGCTGTCTGCTGTCCCCATGGGCCACTCTGTGGCTCACCTGACTGGGATGGCAGCTGTAGTTCAGTGGCCCTTCTTACATAGCTCAGGTACTCGCTCGAGGCTGCTGGCTGCTCTGAGGATGGCTGCCAATTTCTGGAGCCTGTCCCAGACTTAGCATCACTGCTGGATGCCTGTGTAAGCTTTTGCTAATTGGACACCGGTTTGGAGGGATAGTCACAGAGGTCAGAGCTTTTGCCTGTATGGCTGTTCCTGCCTAGAATTCCCTGTGCCACTAAGGCACAGCCTTTGCCACTTTGCCTGAGGGAGCAGCCCAGAGGGCACTCTGGCACTAGCTATGCAGCTCTCTTGCCCTTCATCACCTTGCAGATTGGCCCCTGTTGCCCACCCTACCAGCCCTAGCCCCTAGGCTCCATGACTGTCTGGGCCAGCCTGCTTCTTAACTGTCTGGCTCAGCGTGATTGAGGGCTCACTGGAGAGGGATTGTTGCCCTTCATTTCATGAATACTGTACTGGGACAGGCAGTTCTGCACTGCCAGCAGCTCTGAGATTGGGGACCAGTGTCAGAGTTTGGGGGCAAATGACTGTGGGCTCATCAACAGAGGGTGGTGGCAGGGAAGCATGCAGAGGCAGTGATGGGAGAGATTCTTGAAGAAACTGTGGGGCCAGCATCCAAGGGTTGGAAAGCATACAGAGGGAGGAATGGGAGGTGTTTTTCTAGGGACTTCAGGGCTAGTAACCAAGGGGGTTCTACGTCATAATGGTGATCGTGGAATAGCGATTGCCGTTACAGTGAGTGTACATTGCCAAAAAAAAAAAAAAAAAGGTGATGTACACTCACAGTGAAACAACATGCAACAATAGAAAAAGGTTGCTCTGCAGGGAGCTGCACCCCTGCACCTCCCCTAAATAAAGATTACTAACTCTGGAGGTGTGTGTATGTTGGGGAGGGGGTGAAACACCAAAAAACAAACAAACAAAGAAAACCGTACAGTGAACAAAACTGCAAAAATTCTGTTTCCCTTCCCAGCCCTGAACCCTGCACCCTCCCCACTGTAAACAGCTACCCTCACCACTCCACCAAGCCACCAGTTTGGCTGTCACCTGCTGCACTACCTGTTACATACTCTCCCTCCCCTACCTATCTCCCTCTCCTTCTTCCTGTTGCCATGTTCCTCCAGTCACTACCCTTGCAGGGTAGCCTACATAACCATCACTATCCTTGCAGGGTAGCCCACGTAACAGGGACTGAAAGCGAGTTGCTCATATCTGAGTTGTTCACTTTCAGTCGCTGTTATGATGATATACCAACCAAGGGTTGGGATGAGAAGGCATGTTGAGGGAGGGCATGGGAAGTATTGGGAAGTGATTGGCAGGATGGACTATTTTTTAAATGAGGGTGGGTGCAGAAGGTCTGGTGGGAGGGGCAGAGATAAAGTACAGAGATGTCATGCACATCAGTTGTATGATGAGATTCCACTGTGCAGGCAGGAGGTACTATGTGTCAGGATCCAGTTATGCTCACTATGCTGCTGTAAAAATGAATGGAACACACTCACAGTCTTATTTAAATTCTTTGTAGTGCTTTCTGTTAGAGAATAGTGAATTTTATAATAGGCTATGGTTAGAAAAGGCAGGGAAAAGCAACAAGACAGCCAGAATGACCTGAAAATCTGGTCAGCTCGGCACCTGGTGAGTGGAGATTAACCCACCTACTGTGGGTGAGTTGCTCCCATTCTCCTGCTGCTACATCTCATCTATAGTACACTGTCCAGCCTCAAGAGGAGAGATCAGCCTGTTGAACTTGGCACAGTCTGGCCAAGCTGAATCTTGCCTCAAACTATTTTTTGTTGTTAATCTTTTTTATTAAAATGTTGCAAACATACAAACAAACAAGCAAGGGGCACGTGTGTCAGGTTACATACAAATTTGCAAACTGATTTGCAGAAGAGTACCACAGTCACATTGTGTACCATGCAGAAGGATTTGCTCTAGTTGGTTATGCAGAGGATACATCATTATGAGATGGTTAGGTTGGTGCTACACAGTATATAGAAAACAAAAGACTAAGTCATAACGTGCTAAACTGTATAATATGGTGGGCAGCCCTGTTTGACATATGAGTGGAGAATCCTGTGGATTAGCAATAGGGTATGCAAGAAACAAACTGAACTTTAAAACCTATATGCAAACCAATGTACTTTGTGATCAGGCCTTGTTTTTAGGGACTAAGCTAATTCCTGTAATGTGCAATGGAAGATCTGCATGGAATGCATTGAACTTTGAGCTTCTGTACTAACCACCTCCAAAATGAGGAATCAAACCCATGGTGTACCTGTGAGACTTTTAGCCCACTTCCGTAGCCAGAGGAGGAGCACTGTGGTAGCTTGATACATTCACAGATCTTTGGAGAGAACATAGGAAGGGGGCCCATTTGTCAAGGAATTTGTTGAGTGAGCCAGAGGCAAGATGACTGAGCCTCTCAAATTTGGTCAGTTGGGATATTATGGCCATTATCTCTACCCATGTGGGTACATCCATAGATCTCCAGTGTCAGAGTAGGAGTCTTTTGGCTTCTAGACATACTGCATGGACCCATTTTTTCCCCCTCAGCTAAAGATCAGGAGACATTTTGAAAGATCCCAGTAGGGCTATTTCTGGGGAGGATGGAAGGTTGTGTGCTAGACTAATATTGATAAAGTGGAAGACCTGGTGCCACCGTAAGTGTATCAGGGTGCACCGGCATAGCATGTGAAACAGGTTTCCCCCTTGGTTCCCTCATCTCCAGCAGTGGTCTTTGGGAAGCAGATATGTGCACATGTGGAGCACTTTATTTTGCAGTTACCTGCTCCTGGAGTCCCGTACTGCTGTGTGGGTGACTCTCTAAAGAGAGTTCCATTCCTCCAGAAATATGGGTTTGTTCAAGAGGGTTGTTCTCCTTTTGTGGGCAGTGAGTGACTGATCTGGAAAAGTTTCTCTTATTGCCTGCTGGATAATGCCTATAAGGCCCCAGGACCAGATGGGTTGATCCAAAGATACTTAGGGAATTTGCAGCAGAGTTGGCTGAGCCACTGGCTAGGCTATTCAACAGCTTACTTAGTTATGGAAAAGTTCCAAGGGATGGAAAATGGCAGACACTGTACCATTTCATAAGGGGTAGGGGTGGGGATAGGGAGCAACAAGGGAACTATAGGCATGTCTGTTTGACCTACATAGTGGGGAAGCTGATGGAATCAGAGGACCTTGTAGACTATCCAAGGAGCTACAGACTTCAGGATAGTAAACAGCATGGTTTCGTGGCAGGAAGATCAGACTAACTTGATAGTTTTCTTTGACTGGAAGCACCACAGAGGAGAGACGACAACCACACTGACATTCCTCACATCGGACCACAACCTTCTGCTGCCTCCCTCCTATCCAACTACACATCCAGTTCACATCGGTTTTAGCTGCACTCAGGTCCTCCATGTTTTTCATCAACCTTTTGTGTGGTACTAAATCAAAAGTCTTGTTGAAGTCAAAGTACAGCAGATCCACAGCCTGGTTCATGGGGTTAAATCAAGGACAGGGAGGTCATGAGTGGTGTTCCACAGGGATCTGCCCTAGGTGTGATCCTCTTCAACATGTTCATTAGTAACATTGGTGAAGGAATCTGGGGCAGGCTGTGTCTTTTTGCAAATGACACAAAACTAAGTGGGAGTGTGGATAGTGATGAGGGAATAAGGGACAAAGGGACCTACAAAAGCTAGAGGGGTGGTTAAAGGTCTAGCACTGTCGCTCAGTGTGCCATCCTGGTGAAACGTTTCAAAAAATAAATAAATAAATAAATTCAGTGCCAAAAAGTGCAAGGTAATGCACCTAGGGAAAAAGAACCCCAAGATGGAGGACTGGATGGATGGGGTAAGACTTAGTACTACAGAAGAGGAATGGGATCTAGGAGTTTTCATAAGTAACTCCCTTAAACAAATGAACCAGTGCAACAGGGCCTATAACAAGGCTAACAGGATGTGTAGGGAGGGGTAGCAATAGCAGAAGAAAGGAGGTAATACTTCCCTTTACAGATCTCTGATGTGGCCTCCCCAGGAGCACTGCACCCAGTTCTGGAATCCTCACCTCAGAAAGGACAAGGATACGTTAGAGACAATGCAGAGTAACAAAAATGATTCAGGGCCAGCAGGGCAGATCCTAAGAGGAGCACTTCAAGGCACTAAATAAGTACTCATTGGAAACCAGAAGAGAAAAGAGAGATATGATGGAGACCTTCAGGAGGGACATGAAGAAGTACTTTTTCATGGAAAAGGTGGTGGAACCTTGGAACAGTCTGCTGGTTAAGGTTGGGGGTGAGAATACAGTCAATAGATTCAAGTAGGCCTGAGACAGAATGAAGGGAATGGTGGTTGCCCAGAATGGGAATAGGACAGGAAGGGTTAGTACCCCGGAGGACAAATAGGTTCCAGGGAAGACTCCAGAGATTATAGGTAACATGGGCAGACTGGATGGACCTCTGAGGCTCGATTTTCAAACAGTGATGATGTAAGGTGCCTGCACCAAAGGTGTATGACACAAGTGGCACCTTGCATCAAAGTTTGCGGCATTCCCGATTTTCAAATGCTGGCTGTGATGAAATTGGGATGCTGTGCGGCAAAGCCCCCAGAGCCACCATTGTGGCAAAAGTGCTCATACGCCAGGTCTCAAGGGTGGGTGCACAATGGCAGAGCTGCACCATCCCCTTATTTGGGATTCTGTAAGCCCCACCATGGCCACAAAAGGGAGAACATGTTAGATCAGTCAGGAGGTGGTCAAAGGGCCCTGCACCATTGCTTGGCAGGGTGGTGAGTGAGCTGTTGGACCTGGAAGGTGGGGAGATGGGGGCTGCAGGGGCACTAAGGGTACCATAGGGTACAAGGGTTATGGCAGCAGTTACAGGGAGTGGAGGAGGCACCTGACAGAGGTGCCATATGGTGTATCTGACAGCCAAGGGGAGTGGATATGGGGGGGTTGGCATGGTGATAATAATATGGCATGACTCCAGGTGGAAGCAGCCCTGACATCTGCCCCACAGGACCCACAGTTTTCTACATGGGGTGGGTGGCAGTGGGTGCAGGTGGCAGGATGCAAGCGGTGGCCAGATACATGTCTCAGGCACTGCGACATTCCCCTGGTACATAGCCCCTTTCATTGTAGCTGGCTGATGTCCAACTATACTGCCAGGGACTGTGGGTCCTGTGGAGCAGGTGCCATGGCTGCTTCTACCTGAGGCCATGTCGTAAAAGTATCATCATACGACGCCCCCCACCCGCTCCCCTCGGCTGTCAGATATACCGTATTGCACCTCTGCCATGTGCCCCTCCACTCCCTGTAACTGCTACCATGCCACCCCATACCCTATGGCACCCTCACTGCCCCAGCAGTCCCCATTCCCCACCTTCCCGCCCGAGTCCCCCCAACCTCTGCGGCTTGTGTAAGTTTGTGCTGGGGTGGCATTGATGGATCCCTCTGTCAAACCCCACAGGTGCGCCCAATGTTTGGTGCAACCCTGCAGCTGTGGCAAATTCCAGGTCTTCAGTGCAGTGTCCCCTAATTTAACAGAATTGGGCACAGGGTCCCTGATGCACCCGGAATTCACCGCAGCTCTAGACCACAGCAAATTGCAGCAATCTAAGGGCTCTCTGAAAATTGAGCCCCTGGTCTTTTTTTGCTGTCATTGTCGATATTTCTGTGTTTCACCCTCAGAAAGTGGTCTTTAACAAGGAGGTGGGTCTGCTGCATTCCTCCCAAGAGAGGGGCTAGCACACTGCGGATCTGCAAGTAACACTCAAAGTCTTTCTTGTTCAGGCCAAACTTGAGCTGAATGCTAGAGAATGTGTCCAAGGTTTGGTAGTCAGATGTAAGGAGACCCATCACTTTCTAGATCCAGGCTGATGCCATGGTGTGCCAGTTAACCATTGCTCTTCCTGTCTGGATTGCCGGGTTAGTGTTGGATGGGCTAGATCAGGTGCCAAATGGGTCTGGAGTTGGGCCAAAATTCTTAAGGAATGACCTATAGAGGGATGAAACACAGCTTTCTTGTGTACCAAGATAGACACAGAAACAACAGTCACTCCAAGTAGAAGAATATTAGTGATGCTACCACCAGAAGTACAACTGCAAAAAGCAAAAGAAGTGTAGCCCCCACTAGCCCAAGGGGCTACGGTGCACTATGTGCACTGGTAGTAAAAAATAAACAGCTGAACTATGCATTTACTGTATTATTTATCTTCATTTTATTCCTTCCTGATAGTATAAAAAATAAAATACATGCAATCGTGCAGGTCCTTTGGTCAGGCACATGCACTGCAGAAAAGATTACAAGGTATTGCAGTCCATGCTCTGAACCAAAATGCTGTTGAGGGCAGCAACTGAAACAATTGACATTTCACCCAGTCTAGGCAGGGGCTTCCTCAAAGTTAACTGTGATGGACATCAGGCAAGGCTTTTATACACATCCAATAACATTTGTTTCTAAGGACACCATAATTAATTACAGTGCTTGTGTTAAAACAATCAATGTGAACAGAGGTGCTTTCACTTAAAGTGCAGTAGCATACTAAGTTCCTTAGTAACACAGATTGATTCCTGCAAACCTAGTTTCTAAAAAAATCCAGTCATTTGACACATATACACAGACATCACAATTATCTATAGTATAATTAAGGCATGCCCAAAGGTTATGTTAATGGTCTGTTAATCACCTTCTAGGGGTGTACTGTGTCACGAGGTGTAGCAGAGTGCCACATGCCCCTAGAGGGTGATTAACTGACCATTAACATAATCCCATGGAGTGCCTAATTGCTATTATAATAAAAAAAAGTTTTAAAACAGTGTTAAATCTTGTTCAGCATATGGTTAAGCTCTACATGTATGTTAATAAAAGATTAACATAAGGCTGTTAGAATGTTTTCAGCCAATCAGGAAGCTCCATTTCTCAGACCCTTTTTATAATGTAATATAATAGAAGGAGATTAGAATGTTAAAAATAAATGTTGGCAATTTTATCAGATGGTCAAGTAAAAATCAAGTACATTAACAGACATATAACAAAGGTAAGGAAGGGCAAATTTTACTTTTCAGGTGCCCAATCCCGGAGGCTCTGGGCACCGTACAATAAAAACATACTAACAATACAAATACATTAATATAGATAAAGCAATAAAAATGGCAGCATAAATAAATACAGTTACTAAGTATCTATATTACAACTGAAACTCTAGAGAGATAAAACTGGGCACTCAGGGAAGACTAATATCTCAAGTATGGGAAGGCCTGATTAAACAGAAAGGCCTTGAGGTAGGCCTTAAAGACCTTGGCCGAAGGGGCCTCCTGAATAGATGGAGGAAGTGAATTCCACAGGATGGGGCCAGGACACTAAAGGCTCTGTCGCTGGTGTTTTTTAGTCTCATCCTGGGAATTGCCAGGAGGCCCCTAGAGGAGGACCGGAGAGCATGGACCGAGACAGCAGGTGTAAGAAGGTACAACAGATAGCTAGGAGCCAGCCCATGCAGGGCCTTAAAGGTGAGTAGGCCCACCTTAAAGAGGATCTTCCACCTCACTGGCAGCCAGTGCAGATCTCGCAGAACCAGAGTAATATGAGAGAATTTTGGTTGCCCAGTCAGCAACCTAGCGGCCGCTTTCTGCACTAGCTACAGCCATCAGAGAGACCCTGAGGTAGAGCACATTACAGTAATCAAGTCTGGATACCATGAAGGCATGTACTAAAGTGGGGAGGTCCATAGGTGGAACTAGGGGCTTAACCCTGACGATATTCATAAGATGGTAAAAGCTCGTCCGGACAATGGACGACACCTGAGAATCAAATGACAATCCACTGTCAAAGGTCATGCCAAGGTTTCGCACCCCAGAGGAGGCCCTCAATGGTACAGACCTCAGGAATAAACCGGTTTCGGCACCAGAGGGCAACCTATTCCATCTTCTGTTCAACTCCACCACCAGTACCTCTGTCTTATTGGGATTCAGTCACAATCAGCTGGAGGCCATCCAGTCATTGATCTCTGCAAGGCAGTTGTTTAGTACCTCCACCACACTAGAAGCTCCAGGGGCAAAGGAAAAATACAGCTGAGTATCATCGGCATCGCAGTGAAAACCCAAGCCATATTTCCTAATGAGCTCATCCAGAGGCAGCAGGTACATGGCAAACAGCACTGGTGACGACACCGACCCCTGAGGTACTCCACATGATAAGAGGCTAGAGGAGGAGAGGAAATTCCCCATCACTTCTTGTTGCTTGCTGTTTGTGAGGTATGACTCAAACCAGCAGATGACAGAGCCGGTGAGCCCTCAAAACTCCCTCAGGCAGCCAAGTAGCACACAATGGTCTACCGTGTCAAAGGCTGAAGAGAGGTTCGAGGAGAATTAGAATTCTCCCCTCCCCCCAATCTCTAGCCCTGAGGAGGTCATTGTGCACCCGAAGTAATGTGGTTTCTGTACTATGCCTTGCATGAAAACCAGACTGAAATGGCTCATAGAGACCGAAGGCCACTAGGTGCTCTTCAAGTTGCTGTGCCACAACCTTCTCAACAACTTTTTCCAAAATTGGGAGGTTGGAGATCGGATAGTAATTTGCCTTGACATCAGGGTCAAGTGATGTTTTTTTCAGAAGGGGATGAACCAGTGCCTCCTTCAAGGCATCTGGAAAGATCTCCTCTATCAGAGAGCACCGGACAATCAAGGTGAACACCAGACCAACAGTGTCGACACATCTTATTAAGAAATACGTTGGCACTGGGTCCAGTTCACAATATGTGTGCTTTAACATGAGAACAACCTCACTGACCTCCATTACCTCCAACAGTTTAAACTCCTCCCAACCAGGCAGAGTGCTCTCCGGGTGATCCAGATGATCACTGTAGGCCACTGTAAGGCTCACTGACGTAACACCCCACCAGATGGTGGACACCTGTCTGAGAAGAATTGAGCAAACTCTTCGCACAAAGTGTCAGAAAAAGTATTTTTTGGCTGGAGACAGGCAGGGTTTAGGAGCCTGTCCATAGTCCCTTTCCTTGGCTCCAGCTAGCTTGAGGTATGCTAGTCTTACTTTCTTATAGCCCCATATGAATTCGGACAACTCAGAATTAATATTTTCTATCCATTTCTTGTTGATAGCACATGGTAGCATAATAAAGAGATAAAGAATTTTAGGCAGGAGCATCATTTTAACTGTTTCAATCCTACCACAGGTTCCCAACGGTAATTTATTCCACCTTGTAACTCAAGCAGTTTCTAAATGGAAAATGCAAAAGAAAACTAATAATTACACATAGTAATGGTGATAACAAAAAGTCAAACATCCTAAGTATTTTCTTTGCAGATTTGTTTGAATTTTTACAAAAAAAAAGATAAAATTACATATATCAGAACTAATACTCTGACCAAATCATTGATCCATATCAAAGAAGATATACCAATTCAGCTGAGTCATTCAGTCCTGGTGTTACACAGGCTCTGGTACAATAAACCCAAATACTATCACAGGCACTGACTCTTTTCTCCCAGTTTCCCCCAATGTCCCTGTTGATTTTTTGTATACTACTCTAAGGGAATGTTTCTGGAGATTCTTATCCCTAACATGCTGTCCTATTGCATATTTTTAGTTCTATTCTTGCCATGTTCTCACATGTTCTCAGATTCTGATCTTCAAAGTACTGATAGTTCTGCCAATATAAAAAGGCCCACATTTACATAACATTAAATAGATGACACCCTCAGTCTTGCAGTTAATGAATGTGTTGCAATAAATCTTCCATTTCCCACAGGGGTATTCCACGTGTGGTCTTTGAATAATGTAACTGCAATAAAATACAATAACCACACACCTTGATGATTTTTGGCACTGTCCAGAAGAATTTTAGTTGTGCAGTCAGTTGGTACACTAACTACACAATCCCAGACATTTCTAGATCTTCGATATGTTATACTTCTTTCTTCAGGGAGAATCCTAGCTACTTTCTGTTTAGTTTTTAGGATTCCCCAGTTTGTGTTAATTATTTCCCTGAATCTATCTATCCCATGTGTTTATGTGGTGATAAGTCTAGGAAAACCCCAGTTTCGATTTTCAGCACTGCTAGATTTGTCTCTCATCCATGTATTCAGCAGTAACCCTGCCCTATCAGTTGTCTCAACATCTTGTCGCACTTTAGTTATAACACCACTACCATAACCTCTTTGTACAAATCTGTGGATCTGCTCAACCTTTCTTTTCTCAAAAATGTTGATGCCTCTGCACAATCATGCTTCACTCTAAGTAGCTGCCCCTTGGGAATAGCCTTTGTTGTATGTTTTGGGTGGCAGCTGCTTGTCTAAGGCAGTGAATTTCAGCCAATTTATTCAACACATAAATCAGAGAGCACATTACCATCCTGGTCTCTTTAGAGATAGACATCAGGAAGTTAATCTCACTTTCTCTTGCTGTGAGTTTAAACTTAAGTACAGGGCTTGCACTCTCCAACTATGCAGCAAAATGGCTTAAGTTCCTCCTGTGTGCTTTTCCAAGTGAGTATGATGTTATCAATGTAGTGGCACCACAAATTCAGTTTACTTAAGTATGGATTTGTGGCACTGCCATGGACATAATCATCTTCCTATTTTGCTAAAAACAGATTGGTGAAACTTGGTGCAAATGTGGCACTCATCACTGTTCTTCATATTTGGAGGGAAATATTTACTGTCAAAGAGAAACATTAAATTTAAGCCCCATTTCTTACAATGTGATAACATACAAAATTAGTTTTGTTGCCATATTGGTCCTTTTGTAAGAACAGATCCAGAATGGATTCACATAACACACTCATTCATTCACTATTTTAGATAGTGGGACTTTCTGCTAGAATATGCATGTTATCTGCTTTTCAGCATCAAGGGTTGCAAAAAAAAACATTCTTCCTGAATTTCCACATTCTCCGTTGTACAAAGGATATCCACAATATATCTACTGTACAATGATACAGTTTGTACCAGCAGTCACAGAAAGGTATCTACATATGTGGGCAATGGCTCGGCGAGTCACCTGATTCCCCAAATAATCAGGTGACCAGATGGTCTATCCAACTCTTTAGGTATCTTAGAGGTAACAAATATAGGCCCCTATGCACAAAGGGGCAGAAGGTATGTGCCATAGGTGTGTACCCCACCTGCAGAGCTGTGCACCTGTGGACAGCTGCGCACCTGGCAGCATGCACAACTGCTGACCACCTTGCCTTGGCCCCACCCCCTGGCATGTAGGTTCACACAGGATGGATGGGACAGAGCTGCAGACATCCAATCAGATGCCTATCATGAGTCCCACAGTGGATCCCTTACGTGGCAGAATGCACATTGACTGCACACCCCTGCAGATGTTGGATGGCCGGTGGCCATGGAGGTGTGAGGTGGGCTGTACGGTCAGCTGTCCCAGCCATGGCAGCAACTACCAGGTATGGGTAGGATTGTTGGTGCCATGAGGGTGGGGGAAGACACTGAATACTACTGAGGGGGCCAGGGCATGTGGGCGGGGGTGCAAATGTTGTGCAATGCCGGATGTGGGTACCAGTCCGGTGGCATGGCTGGTGAGGGGGAAGGGGCAAACGGACATGCTGACTGGGGACAGGGCTCCACTGAGGGGGGGTGTATCCATGATGCTGGGTCCAGTGGGGGATGCCATGTATTAGGGCTGGGGGTCACTGGCCCACGGGTCCAGGAGGCCCCCCTCAGTAGAAGTGTTTTAGCAGAGGCTGAAGGCCCACCTCTTTAGCCTGGCTTTTAATGACTACTACATTACATCTTGTTTTTGTTCAGTCCTTCATTATGGCATCCTGAAAGAACTTTAATTTGATTTATATTTTATTTATTTATAATCATTTTAATTGTTTTATTGCCCATTTTGTTGTATTTTTCTGTAAGGTGCTCAGAGCCTCTGGGATTGGGCGTTGTATTAATAAAATTTGCCCTGCATATGGGAGCGGGGTTGCCTTGTGTTGGCGGTGGCAGTGGGGGATTATACAGCAGGTCCAGGGACTGGGCAGACTGACGCACCACTAGGGGTGTGGATCTGTGATGAAGGACCACTGTAATTTGTGGGCATTAGCCCAATCGGCTGCCTCAGCCCTCCCCATCTGCCTTGTGTGCTGAGGCAGCATGGAGGGTTGGTTCCTGGTCCCATTGTGACTGGCAGGTGCAGTCCATAGGGGCTTGCAGTGGGTTATGGCAGGGTCCCCCTGGCATAACCTTCGCACCACTATGCTCTCCTGTGGCTCCATTGTGCACCTTTGTGCATGGCATGTAGTGCAGACACACCACCCCGCCTGCCCCTGGGGTGTTGTGGTCAGTGCAACCAGGGGTTGGGTGCGTAGGGGCTGCATACTCTGGCTAGTGCATTCTGAGCGGGGGCACAACTGGCGTGGAGTGACTCCGCACTGCAGATACGTGGCACGTAGCCACTCCACATATTAGTGCATAGGGCCCATTGTTGGAACAGTCAGTATATCTGCTGTCAAAAAACTTCTTTTATCCATGGAAATCCAACCTCCATTGTGCATAGCACTCAAATAGTTATCAGTCCTGTCTTTAAATACTTTTGTAAGTTTATTTGCTAACCTTCTGTAAAAGCTAGTATCTACCAGGTGTGTGTGTGTATATATATATATATATATATATATATATATATATATATATATATCTATCTATATATATATATATATATATATATTTATATATTTCAGCTGCATATTCTCCCTGGTTCATCATGACCACAAACCCTGCCCATATGTGTGGGTTTGATCGTTATGGAGTGGTCTGCCCCCAACTTTTTCAGAGCCCCAGTTCATTAGTACTATACTGATATATTGAACACTTTTCTGTAACAGGGTTGCTCCACGCCCATATGCAGGAAATCCATTTTGCACATGCAGAGAAGGTCTGGACTGCTGTGCTATGGATAATAGGTAGATTTTCTTTAGAAGCCATAATTCTGGAACTGTTGAATAGGGAGAAGGTCAGATCTGGTAGTCTTCTGTGGAGAGACATCGGAAACATAGATTTGAGAGTTGTTTTACTTGCAAAGAGACAAGGATGCACCATCACCCTACTGGTGCCAAGACATGTGCTGGGGTAGGAGTGATAGTCCTTTACTAAGAATCTGACATTCTGTTTCTGACAAGACCCTTGTCGATAATTTAACCATTGCTGATTCCTGTTGTGGTACATTCATTTCTGTAATCTTTAATATTGCCTTTGCCTCCGTTGCTCCTTGGCTCATTTTCTTCCCTCCCTTTGAGGAGCTGAAATCTTATTTTTCTGTTGCTACATCTGAGGTTATATTGAACGTGTCATTGTGTGCTTGTGTGGGAGTCTCCCCTATAAAAGATAATAACACTGTGCTGGAAGTGTCTGTGTTAACTCCTGAGGTGTAATCCAGGACTGTTTTCTCTCCTTGATTATTAGTTTGTTTAAGAATTTGTTTAAGCATCTTTGTTTATTGATTTTATTTATGTCTTTGGTTACCGGGTAAGTGCACTGATCTGAAGGACCGTTTCAGGCACAACCAGAGCCAACACAGTGGCACAGTAGTATTTAATTACAGTACTAAACAATATACAAGTAAAACAAAGTTGACTTGTGACCAATTAAACACCATGTTATTGGCATAATCACTAGTCTTCTTTTAGTTTCCTTTTCTCTTTGGCAGCTTTAAGCTGGATGACGTATTTGACTATTTTTACCACAAGTTCTCTGGTAAAATCTGTGTACCACCAGGATTCAAAGACTCAAGTGAGTTGGTACATTTACTTTGATATGGCTAAATTAATTTAGTCAGGTTATTAGTTTTTATATATGTAATTGTATTTTTCCATGTAAAAAATCATAAACATTTGTATAGAAGGTACTTAGGCTGTTTGCTCTTTTTGTCAGCACCATTACTATGTATACTTATTAGTTTTCATTTACAGTTTCCATTTAGAAACTGCTTAAATTATTTGTGAATGTGGTCAAGTTTGGAATGAGCATTTCTGTCTTGATCCGGTCGACTCTGCAACTTGTGCATCAAGAAGATTTCATAACATAGAAATGGACTTGTGGTGCCTAGCTACAACAGATGTTGGTTGTTGTTTAGAATCAAGATTTATGTAGCTGTTTTCTATCCTCCTGAAATGGACTCCCTAAGTAGAGTCCAGAAGCACATACGACAGTGTACTGCCTTAGCTTTAAAAATGAGCAATGCCATTAACAGCTACACATCGCAGACTCTGTTACAAATCTGTTAAAGGACTGGGTTTTCACTTGCCCCATCTGATAAAATTACCAACTGTTTTAATGTGCTTATCTCCATCTTCTATTATATAACATTATACTATAGATAATTGTAATATTTTTATATATGTCATATGATTTCTTAGATTTTTTTTTAAACTGGATTTGCAGGAATTGATCTGAGTTTTTAAGTAACTTAGTACAGTATGTTACTACACTTTAAGTAAAAGCACTTCTGTTCACATTGATTTTTCAGCACACATACTTTGATTAATTATGGTGTCCATAGTATCAAATGTTATTGGACGAGCATAAAAGCAATACCCAATGTACACCATAGTTAAATCTGAAGAAGCCTCACCTATGATTGGATAAAAGGTCAGTTGATTCAGTCACCATCCTCAGCATCATGTAAGCATTAAGCCACAATGAAGGTGGCATCTAATGGGGAATTAATGCATGGTTCGTAGGGTTGTGGCATGAGGCCGAAGGCCAAGTGCCTACAACAGCCCAACAATGCATTAATTCCCCATTAGATGCCACCTTCAGAGTGGCTTAATGCACTTGTAACATGGTCATATTTTCTTTACTGTTTGAAGCATGTTCTGTCTATTGCTAACTAGATCAGGAACAGATAGAGGTTATCAAGAAATATGTTGACTGCACTTTTCTAACTGCTCCATTCAGAGATCTTCATTATAAGGGGAAAGCTGGGGTTGAGTTACTTTTGAGATATAACATTTAGTATTACCGTTGTTATAGTAACCCTCCCCCATTTCTAATACAAGAGTTTTTAATATTCCAAAAGAACCCAAAAGGTGTGATATAGCTTCAATTTGTGGTATCCAATCTCCAATCTACCTGTATACATCTATTCAACCACTGATGCTAAGAACAAGAACCCACTCATCTGCTACAATGTGATATCAATTGACATTTTTTTTTCATGCATTCCTGATTTTACGCAGTACTTATTTCACTACACTGCTTAGGAGGTTTCAGTTTCTTGATTCTCTTAATGCCGCGATCTCAACTTCAGAAAAGCTACAAACTAATTTGCATATTTGCTGACCTGGTTAGTCTGCTGTGCTCAATTGTCTGATGTCGTGCAGGGAGTTCTGAACACCACTCTGTCACTCCTGCAGTAGTTATTTCCATGAAAATTGCCCCCCTGTGCGTTCCATGCTCCACTGTGCCTCTGACTTGCATTATGAATAACTTTACCTTGAATGATGCACAACTTTGCCATCTCACCCATGACCTCCCTTCTCTATCACCCAGAATCATTTTTCCTACTACTCGCATGTCATCTTCCATGCAATACTCTAGGCACACGGGTGGGTGGGTGGGACAGTCAGGCACTTCCGTTAGGCTGCCTCTGTTCGACTACTTCACTACTGCTGATTCTGAGCTCCATGGCACACATGGGTACTTCAGTTTGAGGATGGCATTATTGCTAAATTAATGCCCTCTCCAAATTATGCCATGTGATTCTTACTGACCTATTACTTGCCTTGCTTTACTGTTAGTGATCTTTGCCATGTTACAGTTTGGTTTGGAACATGGACTGCAACACCTTGTACTGTACTCTCTGGTGTGTGTGTGTGTCTCACCTATTGACCTGCATGACTGCACTTTATCTTTTATACTATCGAGAAAGAATAAAATGAAGATAAATAGTGAATGCATAGTTTTGCTGGTCTTTTTTATTGTCAGTGCACATACTGCACAGTAGCTCCCTGGACTAGTAGGTGTTCCACTCCTTTTGCTTTTACAGTTGTTGTTCTGAGGTATAGACTTCTGCCGCCAGTGTGACTCATTTGAGGTTTTGCACCCCTAATGGTGCCCACAATGGGGGTGCAGTCTCCATGCTGGGAAAACAAAGAGTTGAGCATTGTGAAAAACATAGTAATACCCCTTGAACCAGGGAAGATTCCACCCCCCCTTTTTTCCTGTGGGTACATAGTTCCTTGCATCTGTAGCTGGGCTGTTTCACCTCCCATATGAAGTTGCTAATCAGCCTCTATTTCATTAAACTTATTCTGATCTATAGGTAGGGGTATGTATAACATAATGTGGAAGATTTTAGGGGCAGTAACCATCTTGATGATTTCGATCTTCCCAGTCATGGAAAGCTGAAGAGGTTAGTTAGTTCAGTAGGGGAGCAAAGTTAAGAACACACATCTTCTGTAGATTAGGAGTAACTTGTATGCCCAGATAGGTGATTTAGGTTGGTGCCCACCTAAATCCTGTTGCCTGAAGATGTTGCATTGTGTAGTCTGAATTCAGAGGGAGGACCTCAGTTTTGGACAAATTAATCCTAAGGTCCAACACCTTGGCAAAGGCATTGAGAAGGGACACAAGATGAAGGTGGGAAGTGTGCACTTGTTTGGTAAGGGCCAGTAGATCACTTTCATAGAATTTGGCCAGATAGTGTTCCAGCCCAATTGTTATTCCCAGGATGTCAGGACTGCGGTATATAGCCATGTCTAAGGGCTGAATTGCTAATACAAACAGGAGGGGAGACAGAGGGCAACCTTGCCTGTCTCTTTGGCCAGCTGATAGGGTATTGTTTGTATGTACCCTGGCCATGGGGTCAGTGTATAGGGTTTGGCCATGATTTAGAAAGCCTGGACCAAAGACCATCCTATGCAGAACTCTGTAGAGATAACCCCACTCCACCAAATCAACACCTTTTTTAAAGTCTACTGCAATAGCAGCCATAGGAGTGGGGCACCTCTAGCAGTGGGGATGATATTTACCAGAGTCCTAAGGTGGTCCAAGCTAAGTCATCCTGGGATGAATCCAATTTGGGAGAGATGGAAAAGTGAGGAATTGAGAGCATCAAATCTCTGAGCCAGGGATTTTGCACATATTTTGCTTTCAGCTGTTATCATTGATATGGGCCTAAAACTGACAAGCGAAGTAGGGCCCTTCCCTTTCATGGGCAGGACTGTGATTGTGGCTGTTCACAGCAAGAGAGGGAAGCAGCCAATCTGCAGAAGTTCCATGTAAAGTCTGCACAGAATTGGATAGATCGTGGGGGATAAAATCTATAAGAATTTGACAAGGGGTCTGTCACCCCCAGGAGCTTTGTGGGGTTTAAGTGTTCACAGCACAGCTTCAATCTCAGAGAGTGTGAGTATGGGCTTAATACACAGGTGCTTGTTCCTGTGACAGGGAAGGAACAGGAAGAAACTGCGGGAAACCATCAATTGTGGCACCATAGGGGGGTAGCATGTAATAGTAACTGCTCATAGTGTCACTGATATGCTCAGCTGAGGACCTGAAAAGGCCCTGAGAATTTGTGAGACCAGCAATATGCCATTTTGGCTTGTTGCTTCTTGAGCCAGAATGTGGTCTTCTTCAATGTCTTTATAAGCGACATTGCAGTGGGACTGGAAGGAAAAGTATGTCTCTTTGCAGATGACACAAAGATCTGCAACAGAGTTGATGCACAAGGTGGGGTGGAAAGGATGAGAAGGGACTTGGCAAGGTTAGAGGAATGGTCAAATGTATGGCAGCTTAGATTCAATGCTAAGAAGTGCAAGGTAATGCACCTGGGAAACAAAACCCAGGGAAGAGTACACAATGGGGGTAGATACTAACAACAACAAAATGGAAAGGGACCTGGGGGTAGTCATATCAGATGACCTAAAGGTGGGCAAGCAATGTGAGAGGGCAGTAAGGAGGGCTGGGGAATACTGGGATGCATAGGGAGGCATCACCAATAGAAAACAAGAAGTTATTATCCCTCTGTACAGACAGCTGGTGAGACCACATCTGGAGTACTGCGTGCAGTTCTGAGACCCAATCTCCGAAAGACATAGACAGGATGGAAGCTGTCCAGAGGAGGGCACTAAAATGGTGCAGGGTCTGCACCGAAGACATATGAAGAGAGACTTAAGGAGCTTAATATGTATAGCCTCGAGGAAAGGAGGGAGAGGGGGGACATGATAGAAACTTTCAAGTACCTCAAGGGAATCAACAAAGTCCAAGAGGGTAGCATCTTTCAAAAAAAGAGGTGTGCAAGAACAAGGGGGCACAATTTGAAGGCAGAAGGGGGGCAGCTCAGAGGTAATTTAAGGAAGTATTTTTTCACAGAGAGGGTTGTGGATGTATGGAACGGCCTTCCAGAGAAGGTTGTGGAGTCAAAAACAGTGGTGGAATTCAAGCATGCATGGGACAGTCATAAGGCAATTCTAGGGGGTTGGGGTAGGAAGAAGTAGGCTGCTGGTTAACTAGGATCTGCAACTTATCCATCAGGTAGGGAAATGGGCAGACTGGGTGGGCCAAGCGGTCCTTATCTGCCGTCAAATTCTATGTTTCTATGAATACTCCCCCCCCCCCCCAGTAATTGTACTTGGGCCTGAACAATGCTAGCTCAGCTTTCCTGGCAATAAGTATTTCAATGTCTAGCCAGAGCTTAATAATGGTTTGGTGTAAGGGGGAGCTGGTACCAGTTTTAGGCGGGGACATACCTCTCAACCTGTTGCCTCATGAATCAGGGACAAGGCTTAAAAAAATCAGGGACAAAGACCCAAAATCAGGGACACATTTTAAAAACTGATACTATTCACTCAGAAAACTGATAGAATAAAGGGATTTGTTTTAAGATGCATTTTCTGAAGAAGAACAAGTCTGTAACTTCAATGTTTGACATTATTTTGTGCTTTTAATACCCACTGTTCTGTCACAAAAACACAAATTTTACGAGGGACAGAGGAACATTTTTAAGCAAAATCAGGGATGTCCCTGAAAATCAGGGACAGTTGAGAAGTATGGGCAGGGATTTGAATTTTTCCTCTTACTTTAAGCTGCTTTTCTGGTTCGACTAATTGCTGCTGATGTTGGCTTTATATGCCTCCCACAGGGAAGGCACACTGGTCACACAGTTATCATTCAGATGGAAGAAAGCAGTTGTTTCCTGCAAGAGCCAGTCTAAAATTTTCTGGTCTTGCAGAAGCAAGGGGTCAAGATGCCACAAAGGGTAGCAGCAGTTAGCCGGTCCTCAGATCACATCCAATTGCACCAGAGGATTGATGGTGGCTGCTATTACTTTTCCATTGCTGGAGTGGAGGCTAGCCAGAGGTCAAGCTGTGTGTGGAAGAATGAGAAGTGTAATTATGTACACATGGATGAAGCATGTGCCATACGTGTGACAGGCCTTGGTCCTTAAACCACAGCGAGACTGCCTCAGCAGCTGTGGTGTGGGGTTCCAACGTTCCCTGGCTCCTATCCATAGATGGGTCTAGGGTGACCGAGATTGAAATCCCCACCAAGCACCACTGGAGCATTTACAGTGCTAAACTGGAGCACCTTATCTGCATATTTATGAAAGAAGGAGGGAGAGTCAGAGTTGGGGGTTACAGATTGCCTAGCAATCGAGGAATAAATTGAGTGTCAAAGTGACCCAGTACCCACCTTCCCTCACTGTCTGCAGCTGTGTTCACAGCTTTCCAGTGTGAGGCCTCATGAATGAGAATGGACACGCCTCTCTCTTTTTTACCTCTGCAGAGCTGTGAATCTCTATGCCTATTCAAACCACAAGTTGAAGCTATACCACACCTTTTGGGTTCTTTTGGAATGTTAAAAACTCTTGTATTAGAAATGGGGGGGGGGGGAGTTACTATAACAATGGTAATACTAAATGTTATGTCCCAAAAGTAACTCAACCCCAGCTTTCCCCTTATAATAAAGATCTCTGAAATGCAAACAAACAGTCTCTGGTTGTTTTATTTTTATATGTCATTCCAATATGGCTTTACTCTGTTGCAATCCAGTTATTTTTTCTTATATAAGCAGTTCATATTTCCTTTTAGAATTGTACTTTTTAATCCCAATACCAAAAAAAATGAGCTTTCAGTATGTGTTAACATTTCAGAACTCTACATTGTTCCCTTCATCACAACCTGAAAGCTGAAAAATAATAAGAATGTGTCACTTTGTTTTTGTTTTTACTAAATGAAAATACTAAGAGAAAACACCCAAAATAAACCCTAATGGGGACCACAACTAATATTTCCTACCTTACAGGAGGTTTTGGGTTCATCTCAAAATATTGTAATATTCTATCTTGTTCTCATTGTGTTATCCTTTCTGTACCTAGAGAACAGCAGGGCATAAAAATTGTAATGTAACAATTCATATTCTTTTTAATTGACAAGGCTCACTACTATATTCTAATGCGGTATATTTTGTTACCTTAAAAGTAGTCGTAATGCTTGTAGTATCATAATTTTTGTAAGTCTACATTTAAACCTGAAAGACATAAAATAAAAGCCCTTTTAGTTGTATTTTTAATCTTAATCTACTTTGAGTTCTTTTATTTATTTATTTATTTATTTATTAGATCATCGGTTTACAGACCTTTGAGTCGAAGACTCATTTAAAAAGGCACCTCGTCAAGAGAGCAATACATCACAGCAAACAAAATAGTACAGTACATAACGCTTAGATTAAAAAAGCAACCACTGTTACAGGCATTCACTGGTGGTACAAGCTTGGTAATAGGTAGATCACAGTAGTCATAATATAGGTACACGTGTACCACATCAGGTAGCAACCAGAGATATTTTATTACATTAGTCAGCAGATGTTGCCTGAGACCCCAGGCATATACAGCAAAAGTAGACAGGGCAGACCCAGCCTAGGGGTGCGGGTAAGGCGCAGGTGGGGGATTATGTGCAGTTGCAGCAGCGAGTGCTTGTCAGATGGCTTCTGAGGGAGACCTTGAAAGGACCAAGCTTAGTGGAGTCAGCTATGTTGGCTGGGAGGGAATTGAACCAGGAGGGAGTCCGCTAGCAAAAGGATCTCTGGGCCATAGAGGTCCTTACCCTGGGGACAATAAGGGAGGTTTTGACAGTGCTGCGGGTGGAGACTGAGGGGGAAGCACGATACAGGGAGGTGGTGACCCCAGGGAGGGGGGAAGAGCCCTAGCAGGGTCTTTTTTACAAGAAGGCAGGTTTGGAAGTGGAGTCTTTCTTCAAGGTTGAGCAAGTTGGTGGTGGAGTACAGCAGGCATGTATGGGTGTGCCTAGGGGCTCCCAGCATTAGCCTGCAGGCCTTGTTTATAGACAGCTGGATTCTTGCAAGCACAGTGTTGTCGGCTGCAGCATAGATGGGCAGCCCATAGTCGATTAGCAACAGGACAGAGGAGGTGATTGCCAATCTAAAGGCCTCTTTGGGTAGGCAGTCCCTATGGCAGTATAGCAGTCCAATCCTGACATTGGTGGCAGCAGAAAGGGCATTGATATGGGAATGGAAGGAGAGTGCCGAATCAAAGGTAATGCCCAGATACTTGTAAGAGGAAACCTGATCAATGGGGTTTAGTGTGCTAGGCAGTATCACGAGAGGGGCACCACTGGCTTTGCTTTGGCGATGTGAGAAGAGAATAGCTTTGGTCTTTTTTAGGTTCAGGACTAGCCTTCGTGATGTGAACCAATGCACAGCTCTATCAAAAGCTTGTTGGAGGGTGGCCTGGAGTGTGTTGGGGTTGGGGTCAGAGGCGAAGAGCACAGCGTCATCTGCATAGAGGAGGATCTTACTTGGGCAGGCCAAGGGGAAGGAGTTGAGGTAGAGACTGAAGGGGAGAGGGCCTAAAATGGAGCCCTGGGGAACCCCAGAGCAGACAGGTTGTGTGTCATATAGGGCGCTATTGATTTTTACACACTGAGTTCTGGCAGAGAGGTAGCTGGAGAACCATGCAAGGAGGCTGGGGGAGAAACCAAAGCATCTGAGGGAGTCAAGCAGGAGGGGATGGCAAACCATGTCAAAGGCCTTGGAGAGGTCAATGAACATGGCGCTGGCAGGACATCTAGCATCAAGAGCAAAGTGTAGGAAGTTGGAGAATACAAGTAGCATGGTTGGGGTGCTGTGACCTGCATGAAAGCCATGCTGTTCAGGGCACAGGATATTGTGCATGGCCAGGTATTCGGCAAGCTGGTTGGCAACTACTTTTTCAAGGGCCTTAGAGAGTGGGGGGAGGATGGAGATAGGTTGATAGTTACCTGGGGTCGCTCGATCACCACTCTTTAGGATGGGAGTGATGATGGTGGTTTTCCATGTGCTGGGGAACTGCCCCAGGCACAGAAAGCAGTTAAGCAGCTTGGTAAGTGGGACCAGGATAGCATCCAAAGTCAGATGAAGTAGCCTAGTGTCCAGTAGGTCAGTGCCAGGGTAGTTATTACTAACGGCTTTTTGCAGAAGGGGTCTAGCCTCCAACGGGGAGATGGTACGTAGGTAGAAAAGAGGTCTCTGGAGAGAGGGCAGGGGTGCTACTGGGATGGGGTCAAAGAAGTTACTGGGCAGGACTGAACTCAGGTCTGAGAAAGTGCGGTTTAGGCAGTCTGCAATGCCAAGGGGGTCAGAGCAGACAGTTCCATTAAAGGAGAGTTGAGAGGGGGGTGGGGAGTGGGATTTCCCATTCAGCTCCTTTACATTATCCCAAAAGTTTCTAGCCAACCCCCAGGAGGAGACAAGAGCGGATTAGCAGTACTTTGCTTTGGCCTGTCGAATGGCCCAAGTACACTTATTGCGCTCGGTGTTGTACACTTGCCTGTCAGCTGGCTTGCCAGATTCCATGTCAATTTGCTATAGGTGGTCTCTCATTTTAAGTTTGTGAAGGAGGGAGGGGGTAACCCAGGACATGCTTTGCTTTTTGGTGCGATTTCTAGTGAAGGGGGCACAGAGATCACAGGCAGTGTTAAAAGTGCAAGTGAACAGGTTTGCTGTTGGCAGCGGACCAAGAGAATACGACCGGGGAGTGGTCACTACGTGAGTTGGGAAGTACACTGATACCTAGCACCCTCTGGGGGTGGTTGGTAATGGTGATATCCAGGAGGGTGCTGGTACCAGTAGAGGGGTTGAATCTAGTTGAGGTGGTGACAAGCTGAGACATTTCAAGGGCGGCCAAGATATCTCTGGTTTGGGAGGCCGTGGCAGATAGCCAATTGATATTCAGGTCACCAACAATTATCTGAGCCATTTTGGGTGGTAGGCCAGAGAGGTAGTCAGCAAGTGCCTGAATGGCGAGGTCTTGCTTTCTGGGGGGAATATAGGCAATGGTGAGTAACAGTGGGCCCTTACCAGGGTTGGGGGAGATTTTTAGCATGAGGGATTGCGCACCTGTTATCAAGCTTGAGTGGTGGAAGTGCATGTCCATGGAGGGAGTCACGCATGTAGACAGCACAACCACCTCCATGCTTGCCCACCTGATCCTCCCTGAAAAGGGTGTAACCAGGGAGGAAGACAAAGGAGTCAGGGGTGGATTTGGTTAACCAGGTTTCGACGAGAGCGAAAATGTCCGGTTGGTGCTGAGTAACCCAGCATTGGAATGCAGAAGCCTTCTTAAGGAGGCTGCAAATATTCATATAAGCTATGCAGAGTCCTTGAGCCTGGGCAGGCTTGTTCAAAAGGTTGGGCACAGGGCCAAGGTTTAGATGAATGTTACCTGATGGAAGCAACAGGAGGGTGATTAGGTGCACCAAAGCGTGGTAGTGACTGTGGCATCTCCTCTTGTGACTGGACACAGGGCCGGGTGCTGGGGTGCAAGGGGTGGGTAGAGTACGAAGGGTGGGAAAGGCATTGAGGAGAAGCGACCAGGGTATGAGTGGGAAATAAGAGGTAGCAGGGGTGGAAGCATGGGGGGGTACTGAGGGGGTGGAGGTGGTCGAGCATCGGGGGGGATCTGCTAGCAGTGTTGTAGATAAGAGGGGAGTACTATGGGTAGAGGGTGATGGTCCTAAGTGAGGTGGGGCTGGTGTAGGAAGTAGAAGGAAGAACATAGTCAGTGTCAGTGCACTTGATCCCGGATGCATTGAGGACGATAAGTTATTTGAGCACGAGAGAGGATCAGCCCTTTAAGAAGTTACAGAAAGGAGAGCCTGTTTAAGGAGTTGCTATAATTGACAAGTGTGAGGCCTCAGGGGGCCGGGATCACTGGGGAAGTGTACTTAATAAAGGAGGGAGGAGGGGGTTGGGTGTGGGTGAAAAAACTGTCCAGAGAGCAGTACAGCAAGGCAGTGGCTGAGCTGTGTTTTGAAAAAGGTGCCTTGGGTGCTTTCTTTCTCAATGGGGATCTGCAGCATCCAATCAGGAAGCAGCCACAGTTCCCAGGAGCCAGTCCAGTTATGGGGATTGAAGCCTGACAGCTCCAAGCTAGGAGCTGACCAAACATACCTGCTTTCCTTGGTCAGGGGGTGGCGGGTTGGATGCAGAGGTCTGGCCGCCAGCAGTTAGCAGCGCCAGGGCCACTTGGCTGAAGTGAAGAGCCTGGTTTGGGCTTGTGGATAAAATAGAGCAGAAAACAAGGCAGGCCATTAGTTAAAAAGTCAAAGACAAAGGTCAAGTAAATTGGTTGGAGGGCCCTGGGCAATTTAGTGCTCAGGGCAAAAGTAGGTGCAAATAGTGGGAGAGAAAAGGTTCCTGCAGTGAGGTCTGGTCAAAGGTACCAGGTGGGAATTTAGCAAAACAAAAGCGTGATTCAGGAGGTTGGTGGGGGGAGGCCCCTTGAATGAGACCAGGGAAAGCTGGGAAGGAGGTGTGTGGTGGAGAGGACTCAGAGTAGTCTGGAATGGGTAGAGAAGATGGCCCAAAATGCTAGGCAATATTTACAGAATGTGGTGGTTCGGGGGGTGTCAGGAGAGGGAATCAGGGGTCCAGTAGATGGCAGAGAAACATTGTGGGGAATAGAGAGAAAGAAATACAAAAGTGAAAAAGCAAGAGAAAGAGGGAAGCAAAGAAGGCAGTCCAAGGATGAATGAGAGGAACTGTGATAGGAAAAGAGTGTGGCAGAAAAAACAGCAGGCAGTAGTCAGTTCTAGCTATTCTACGATATTGGGCAATTAGGAGAAAAAAATTCAGTAGTGCAATCAGTAAGCTATATAGATGTCAAGCAGTCAGCTAAAGTTCGCTACAACTCTGTTGTACTCTGCTAGGCAATTCCTACATATACAGTGCAATAGTTTAAAGGTAAAATGTTCAAGCAGTAAAAATATTCAGCAGTACAAGCCATAAGCTATATAGAAGTCAGGCCTAGCTAATACAGCAGGCTAACAGCAGAAAGTTCCAAGTGGAGAGGAAAAAAAATATTTCCTCATGAGCAGTAAATTCAGCAGAAAAAACTGTCCAGGGAGCAGTACAGCAAGGCAGTGGCCGAGCTGTGTTTTGAAAAAAGGTGCCTTGGGTGCTTTCTTTCTCAATGGGGATCTGCAGCATCCAATTGGAAAGCAGACACAGCGCCAGGAGCCAGTCCAATTATGGGGATTGAAGCCTGACAGCTGTGAGCTAGGAGCTGACCAAACGTACTTGCTTTCCTTGGTCAGGGGGTGGCGGACAGGATGTAGAGGTCCGGCTGTCAGCAGGTAGCCACACCAGGGCCTCTTGGCTGAAGTGGCGAGCCTGGTTTGGGTTTGTGGCTGCTTTCCTTGGTCAAGGGGTGGTGGGCTGGACTGTTAGACCAGTCAGGAGCCGAAGTCTCTGGCTTACCTTAAAGAATTGAACAAACCTGTTGCTCGGTTTTAAACCTCAACAAGTTTTATTGCACGTCAGAATTACTGTCCTTTTGTTTCACTCACAGTCCTTATTGCCATTAGAGGGTCCCATGCATTTTAGAAGGCTTGCAAAAAGTGTGAATATTTAAAATGCTGCCACCATTTCACTCAGACACCAAAGGTACATAAAAGCTTAGAGAAACCACCTGGGAGACCTATTATTTCTGGCATAAATTCCATAACAGAAACAATATCACAATATGTGGATTTTTATATAAAAGATTTAGTTCCTAATATCACATCATACATAAAGGACACAAAACACTGTATACAACTATTAGAAGAAATGAATAGAACAGACATAGACCTCAATAATTGTCTATTAGTAACATGCGATGTTAAGAACTTATATACAAGCATACCACATGAAGAAGGACCACAAGCTTTAAGCAACATGTTGGACAGAAGAGGGAAAAATCAACCAGATAAAACTTTCATTTTGAAATTAACAGAAATAGTACTTAAAAATAATTATTTCAAGTTCGAAGATAAATATTTTCTACAACTACAAGGAACAGCAATGGGCGTAATTTTAGTACCCTCCTATGCCAATATCCTAATGGGAGAATTTGAAAAGAAATATATTTTCAATGAAAACAACAGATTTGCTCCATCTATAAGCTTATATAAAAGATTTATAGACGACTTGCTAATAATTTGGAATGACACAGAAGTTAGAGTAAAAGAATTCTATGAATATATAAACATGAGCACCACTTATTTGGAATTTACCATGGAATACAATAAAGAAAAAATAGCATATCTGGACATTTTGATCTCTATCAGAAATAATAAATTTGATATTGACTTATATTGGAAGCCAACAGAGAAAAACACATTGCTACATGCTAAAAGCTTTCATCCACTGATTCTAAAACAAAGCATTCCTTTTGGACAAATGTTGAAAGTCAAAATAAATAGTAGTACTGAAGAATCATGTGAAAAGAATTTAAAGGATCTGAAACTACGGTTTCAAGATAGAGGTTACAGTTCAGGGATTCTTGATCATGCCAAACTAAAAGCTGATAATCGGACCAGAGAGTTTTTACTAAAGAATAAACAGAAAATAGAGGCAAGCAATCGGATCAATAGGAACACTACCTAGTCTGAATTTTTTCCATCTATTAAAAAATAGTACTGCAGAACTGACACATATTGCAAAGTACAGAATTTGGTCAGAATACATTCTCACAAAAACCATGGATTACAGCAAAAAAAAAGAAAAGAATGTGAGA